>JAPCYP010000011.1:1437500-6237500 GCA_035048595.1 Echinosophora koreensis | reverse complement strand
CTATGCTATGAAGAGCAGAGGTGAACTTTTGATACCAGTTCCTAGATGCTTGTTTCAAGCCATAGAGGGACTTTCTTAACTTGCAAACTCTTGTATCTCCTTTCTTTGCAAAACCTTGAGGAATCTTCATGTAGATGTCTTCTTTTAAGTCTCCATGAAGGAATGCATTATTCACATCTAATTGGTGAATAATCCATCCTTTCTTGGCTGCAATAGCTAACAAGCATCTTACTGTAACAAGCTTAGCAACTGGAGCATAAGTCTCATGAAAATCTTCCCCTTCTTTCTGAGTGAAACCTCTTGCAACTAATCTGGCCTTGTACCTTTCTATTTCTCCATTTGGCATATACTTTATCTTGTAAATCCACTTTGAATCCACTGTATTTTTGCCTGCTGGAAGAGACTCCAAAGTCCAGGTTTCATTGCTTTCTAAGGCTTCAACTTCTCTCTGCATTGCATCCCTCCAATGTTTCTGTGTCACAGCCTCTCTAAAAGATTTTGGCTCATCTTTTGCAGATATGGCAGCTAGAATAGCTTGGTGAGAATGAGACAGTTTATTATAAGCAATATAGTTGGAGATAGGATACAGAATTGAGTTACCTGAGGAACAATTGGATGTAGAAGGCATAATGGAAGATGGCAAATCAACCTTATAGTCATTTAAATGCCTAGGTAAGTGTCTCATCCTTTCACTATGCCTTTGATTGTTCTGAGTCCTATTTTCTGAATTCTCAATCTCATCATTATTAGCAGTTAGATCTACAGTATCAGTGATCTGCAGATCCTGGTTTTGATCTGTTTCACTGTTATGACTGTCTTTTATGTAATCCATATTATCTTCCCAAAACACATTGCTTTCATTTAAGTTTTCATTGGTCTCATGCACTGTCTTATAAGGAAATTCAGTTTCAGCAAAGATGACATCTCTGGACACAAAGACTTCCTTGGTTATGGGATTATAAACCTTGTAGCCTTTCTGTCCAGTGGGGTATCCTAGAAATACACAAGCTCTCCCCCTCTCATCAAACTTCCCTTCCCTCCTAGTTTTTAGAGCATAAACAAGGCAACCAAACACTCTTAAGTGATCATAACTTGGCTTTCTTCCAAAGATGATCTCATAAGGTGTTTTGCCACCAATGACCTTAGAGGGAAGTCTATTGATGATGTGTACAGCAGTTTGCACACATTCACCCCAAAATTGAATGGGAAGTCCAGAGTGGAATCTAATAGCTCTAGCTATTTCTAGGATATGTCTTTGTTTTCTCTCCACAACTCCATTTTGTTGTGGAGTATAGGTACATGAGAGTTCCATTAAAATTCCCTTCTCCTCATAAAACTTTTGCATACTGTTTGCAGTAAATTCTAGGCCATTATCTGATCTTATCCTCTTAACTTTCTTATGGAATTGGGTTTCAATCATGCAGATAAAAGCTTGTAGGCAATGTTCTACCTCAGACTTGTGTTTCATGAGGTACACCCACACCCCTCTACTAAAATCATCAACTATAGTTAGGAAATAATGAGCCCCTATAGTGGAACTAGTTGCATACCTTCCCCATATATCACAGTGCAGTAATTCAAAGCAAGAACTAGTTTTTATAGAACTTAAAGGAAAAGGCAGCCTTGTTTGTTTGGCTCTCATACAAGAATCACAAGGAATGCTATCATTATTATTAACTACAATTGGTATAGATCCTATACTAATCATTTTGGCAGTAGAAGTGTGACCTAGCCTAGAATGCCACAGTTTTGAATCAGTTGGTTTTCCAACCTTCATGGCCATTCCTTCATCATCAGTGGAATCAAGGAAGTAAAGACCATGTTGATGCCTACCCTTCCCAATCTGCTTCTTCGAGGGTAAGTCCTGTATAGAACAAGATTCACTCACAAAGGTTATGGCACAATTATACTCTTTTGTGAGTTTACTAACAGAAAGGAGATTGCAATGGAACTCAGGGATATACAAAACATTACTAACAGTCATGCCATTGGGAAGAACAGTCTTTCCCACTCCCTTGACTGGCACACTAATGCCATTTGGGATTTTGACAGATTGTTCATTGCAGTTCAAAATATCTTTTAACATAGTTTTATCACAAGCAATATGCTCAGTTGCCCCAGTATCAATGATCCAGGGCTTGTCATTGTTAAGGTTACCTGCCATGTTTACTGTTGGTGTAGATTTCTGCTTTCCAGTGATTGGTTCTGTATCTGCTTGCAGTTGCAGCATTAGCTTGTCATACTGCTTCAATAAGAGCCCTGGAATAGGACTTTCTTCTGTGCTCACCTGAGATGCCTTAGATCCTGTCCTTTTGTTGGTCCAAGATCCTTTCTTTTCTCTTCTTTCTCTAGGTGGATTTCTCCAATCTTGAGGGTAGCCAACAATTTCCCAGCATTCTTCCTTGACATGTCCAATCTTTTGGCTTTCCCAGCACAGGTCTTCCCTCTCTCCCCCTTCTAAGATCCATTGAAATTGCTCTGTTTGGTGGCTTTGGTCATTCAAAGAAATTGTCATCGACTGATTCTATAACTGGGGTTACAGGTCTGTCATCGTGATTGGGTTGTGATGATGGCCACTCCAACGCGATGGCGACTCCACCGCCGCCAAACTACCACCAAAATCCTAAAATCATGTTCTCCATCGCCAATCCGAGGCACTATGCCCCTGCGGTCAGGCTCAATAGGTACAGTTGAGTTGTTGTCTGAGTTATTGCAAGACAAAATGGTTCCCTGCAATTTGCTTATAAGGCGCATTATCTTGTGAGGTGAACAAAAATGACCCATTGATTCCATTATTACCCCTATATGCTCTCTATCTAATTTTGCTTCAACAGTTACATTTTGAATTTTAAAAATATTAATGCTCCTTTAAACTTTCAATTATTTGGTGTCTGAATGGTTTCGAATAGGTGGCTACAAACCTTGTGCGCTGTATTTGAATAATTTCTATATATTTATTATTGTCATTCCATGATGTAATAAAAACTCATTCTACTCTCAGAAAACCTTGTAAGCTGAATTTGAATCATTTCTCTGATCCAATTATTGTGAAGCCATGATGAAAAACAAGATATTGTACTCTCACCCACATCTTTATCAACAGTTTATCCATTTCGATTATTACCTTCGCACATTAAGGAGCAAGATCGCACGATTGAAGAGGCGTATAAAGCTTGCCATTAACAGAGGGGACACACAAGTTATGGTTATGCAAGAGATGCTTTGGTGTCTTGGTGAGTTTATTATTCAAAACCTTAATGTATCATATATAGCATTAGCATGTTAAAGAGTAACACTCCATTATTGGTAGATTTTCAAGTAAGCTTTTGATAACTGGATTGCTGCTATATATAGGATGTCATGTCATATTGCTCCGTTTACTAATTTGTACTCGGAATGTTCATTACTTTGTTTATTTTCTTTACATTGCCGAACAATAATTGAATGATACAGGATGACTCAGCAAGATTAATTAATGTTACACATCCTGTATACATATATATATAATTATTACAGCCTTCAATTTCAATTGTATTTCTTCATTTGGTATCCTAAGATGTTATGAACTTTTGCCTATTAATTGTCAAAGTATGAAAAGTAATTATGTTTCGATTGGGTTATAACATTGACTTTATCTTCTATTTAATGCTTCTAATTAATAATTTTTCTCTTTTTACCTCTTCCTTCACTGATCATTTGTTGTAAAAAATTTCTTCCTTTTGAAACTAATTTATGTTTTCTTCATTCCGACCTTTTTTCCCAAACACTTTTCAAGATCATTGATTCATTTCATGTGTATTATAATTGTTGTCCAAAAAGTTGTGATGTGCAAGTATACACAATCGTAACAAGTAATAAAGTGTGAATAAAGATCGTTCCCACAAGGATTTAAATGAATTGAATATCAATTCTAGTTTTAGCTTTTTCTACTTAGCTTAATAAAAATAAAGAGAAATTTCAAGCAATATAATGTAAATGGAAGGATTGGGTGACAGAACAGTAATTAATAAATGCCAGGAATTAATAAAAGCAATAAGTGGGTGTTTTAGAATAGAGATGGAAACAGCTAGGTTTCTAATCCTTTGTAATCTTAACTTCAGGGTAATCAATGCTTCAGGATGCTACAGCATTTAGTCTAGGAAATGAATTTTGCTTTCCAGCAGTAAAACTGAGTTCATTAAAAGCTTCTTATTCCTAAGTTCATATTAATTTCCCTCAGCTGTCAGATAAATACATCCAGCTACTTAAAGACTTGAAGGCTATTCCTAGCTCATTCAACACAATTAATTTTCCAATTAATTGCTCTATCTTTATCTTCTTAACAAGTCCACTAACTTGGTTTTTCCAAACTTTGTCAGCTGATATTTCAGATCAGTTGATCAAGCTAATACCGAAATTAAAAATTAAAGCAGAAAAGAAGAAAATGCATAACATCCATTGCATTGAATTACCCATCAGTTTAATTACAAATTCATAGAATCCTAACTTAAGAGAATTAGCTCATAATGAGCTTAAAGATAAAACAAGTCAGGAAAATGGAAAATAAAGACATAAAGTATAAAATGGAATTACAGAGAGGACAAACGGAGCTGACGGCTGCTGCATAGTACAGGTTGCTACAGTACCAGCTAACCTAAAAGCAAGGTCACTCTCACTATTTGTACTACTCCCCCAAAAATAGGGCTACACTCTCTCTCATGCCTCCCTTTTTGGGCTATTACACAATTCAAGTACTAAAATAATCCTTGGCCCAATTCCCAAGTACACTCAGCTGCTGCCTTGCATTCTCTCTTTCCTCGTTTTGGGACAGCGCAGCAGGTTCTTTGTCATGTAGTGAAGGTGTGCTGAGCTGACAATTCTTTTCTCTTGTAGTGATTCTCTTCCCAGACGCTGCAGCATTCCATAACATTCCAGAGCAACTCCTGCAATAATTTCACTTCTAAATTCTGCTCAAAACTCAAACAAACCTTCAGCAAAAACAATTCAGTTTTAACATCTTTTTCAGCATTTTAACAATTCAACACAGATATTTACTAATTAAGGCAAAACTTGAATTTCTTTTCCAAAATTGATCAAAACAAGAATAATGATAAAGCTAAAAGGATAGTAATAACTCTTATTTCGATGAGTTATCGATAACCAACTGTAGAAGGCCAGGAACACCATTTGCAAAAGGTTGCTAAATTTCGGCATACCAGGTTTAGAAAGAAGCAATTGCTCGATTTGAGGAGGAAGACCACCATTACTGGTACCAATGCAGGTAATTCTGAACGAACTTCCTTTTCACTTCAAGTATTTACAATATTACAGCATATATTAATCTATTGTAGACAGTTTAAGTAAGGATCTTCGATTTGATTTGTTTTAGTTGGATTCTATTGGTAGAAGTAGTACTATGAATGATTAGAAGTTATTTCATGTGCACATAATTAGACAATCATTTTTCCATTTTTATACTGTTATAAGCACATATGATTTTAGAGAATAGGACTTTTTACAATCATGCTGAAATTAAATTTACAAGTGTGTCAAATGAAAACTCAATGGATAGAAAGCGTCAACCATGAATACTTTATCTTAGTCTACAATAATGGCTTTTATATCATTAACAACACGTTTTAAAATATACTCTCCAAATGCATTGCCTTGATTCAATTATTCATTTTTAGCATATATATATATATATATATATGTGTGTGTGTGTGTGTGCGTGTGCGCTTCATTCTGACCATTTTCCCAGACAACTTTCAAGGTAATTGATTCATTCCATGTCTATTATAACCAATTCTCAAAGGCCAGGAATACCGTTTGCAAAGGCTTGCTAAATGTCGGCATGCCAGACTTAGACGGAAGCAATTGCTCAATTTGAGGAGGAATACCACTACTACTGACACCAATGCAGGTAATTCTTAATGAAACTCCTTTTACTTCAGGAATTTAGAGTATTACATCACATATTAATTAGTTTATTGTATAAAATTTAAGTAAAGATCTTTTATTTGATTAGTTTGAGTTAGATTCAATTGTTTGAAAGATCTACCTTTATGTAAGCATGTATTTGGAGTTTATAAATAAAATGCTCTAATAATGCACTTCTTGAATGGCTCTGCTAATCCCGTAACATCTTTTGATAGCGAAACTGCTCCTTCATTATTATCTTAAGAATATAGGAGACCACGACTGTAATTATGCTTGCCAAGTGGTGATGACTAAAGACTGTCTAACCATCTTTTTAATTGTAGGCACTTATCTGCCACCACAGAATTCCTCCAGCAGTGGAACTAACCAGGTCAACAATGGAACTGTTGGTGTCAGTAAAATGACTGTAGATGATGATACGTTATACCTCATAATAGAAATCTTATAGTCAAATATGATGCCCATATAAATGTTGAGCTCTGAAATAGATCAAGGTATATTAAGTATTTATTCAAGTACATCAATAAAGGCCCGGATCGAGTTACTACAATCATTTCAGAAGCTCAAAATTCCAACAACACTTGCATAAACTCAATTCGTAACCATGATGAAATCAAGGCATACCTTGATTGTAGATATACTTCAGCAACAGAGGCTGTATGATTTGACATGTTCTATCGAGAACCATCTGTAGAACATCTATCCTTCCACCTTTATGGCCAACAAACAATTTATTATAAAGAAAGTAAAATGATTAACAACATCTTAAATCGTCCTGGAATCGAGACAACAATGTTTACTGAGTGGATGAGAATGAATTATGACAATATGGAAGCTAGACAACTCACTTACTCTGAGTTCCCAACAAAGTTTGTTTGGAACAACGACAACAAGGTATGGACAACAAGGCGTAGCGGCAGGTGTGTTGCCATAATATACTATGTCCCTCCCATGGCAGGAGAAAAATACCATTTACGTATGCTTTTGAACATTGTTCGAGGTTGCACCAATTATGAACAAATAAGAACCGTAAATGGTGTTTTGTATGATACTTTTAAAGAGGCATGCTATGCTCTAGGTTTACTAGAGGATGATAAAGAATGGGATGATTGCTTAAAAGAAGCAGCAACTTGGGGTACTGGAACACAACTTCGACAATTATTTTCAACAATTTTATTGCATTGAGATGTCGTACATCCAGGTCATCTTTGGGAATCAAATTGGGAAATACTCTCTGAAGACATCATATACAGATAACGCCGACTACTAAGCTTCCCTGAACTTCATTTGTCAGATGAACAAATTCAAAACTATGCACTTTTAGAGATAGAAAAGATTCTTCAAAAGTCAGGAAAGTCATTGGAAGAATATCAAGGAATGAGTGTTCCAAGCGAAAATTTAAGGACACAAATCAACAACCGTCTTATTACTGAAGAGTTAAACTATGATAGCAAAATACCTCCCTCCCTAAGACACAAAAATATTTCACTTCAACACTTTGTTTCATTTCTAGCAAAATACCCATTTTCTTTAAGTGAGCTTTTGCAGACTTTTGCTTACTCCATCAATTTCCATCATTCCTTCATCCATTAGAGGTATATGTTATGACCCATGATCATCTCTCATCCTTCTTAAATCATTTATCTTCCATTCATTTTCTTTTTCTAAACCCCATTTTGCTAAAGTTTCATGGAGAAATTCATGAAAAATTGTATGAATGGAATTATTGTGTCATGACAATTTCTATCTTCTATCTAAGACCTTAATACCTTGTATTTAAAAGCTTGAAGAAAATGGAAAACTCTAACACTATTTTTGATGTGTTGGTCGAACGTCACCCATGTGGGTTAAAGGAGTTTATCTTCAACCTTTAACTTGTGTGATAATTTTTATAAGCTATCTAGGATCCCTTGATTGATGATCCAAAAGCATGAGAGCAAAGAAAATTTCCTCCTAATTTTCGTATGTTATGGCCGAACCCTAGTCCAAGAGGATTGGATGAGTTTTGTTTCAATTTTTGACTTATGATACTTGTTCTTGTCTCTCTAATACTCTAGCATCATAGATCCAAGAGCTTGAAAATTTTAGAGGTCCCTCGCCCATTTTTTTTAGCTTGGCCGAATGCCCTCATAATGGGTTAGATTAATTTTTAATCAATGTTTAACTTGTGTTGTTTGTTGTGAAGGATTTGTGATTGAGTAGAGTGTTGAGTAGTAAGAAGGAAACAAATCCGAGGAGACTAAGCTCAAGAGGAAATTCGAAAACTCTAAGGTAAGGGGAGTTTACTTGAGGGGTTTTTGATAGGTACATGTCATCTGTAAGTTGTCTGTATACTTATTCGTAGTGTTGGAGTGGTGGTTGATTTCATTTTACGTATTTGTTTATGTGATTTTCATGTTATAACTCTGATGTAAGGATTAACTGATGTTTGAGTGATTGACTGAGAAGTCTGACAGCGGTCAGTGCTCAATTATAATTGGGGATAAAACTTAAAATGTTTGAGGAAAAACTTAAGTGTTTTAATTTATGGAAGTGGAAGAAAATGTGGAAAATAATATTATTTAATGAGGTTTTGGTGAAAGAGTAAATCAATGAGTGACAGTGAGGACGAAACCGTGAAAAGATTTCATGTACGTTAATTTTTCGAAAATAAATTCAAAAAGAAAATAAATAGTAATTAAAATAAATAAAGTTTCAAAAATATATTCATATTGATGAGAAAATCTTTTTGTAAGATAAAAAGTCATTTGATGTATAAATGATTTTATTCTAAACGGAAAATAATTTAGAAAAATGTTTTACGACGAAATTATGAGAAACCGTTTTATTACTTTGGAAAAAGATGGGTTAGAAACGATTTTCAAGGATTTGACGTGTTTTCAGAAAAGAAATTTCAAAAGAAGATGGATTTGAGAAAAATGAATTTCTCTGTGATTTGCCGTTCTAGAAACGAATTTCAGCGGAAAAGATTTTCTGCAAATGGGTTTTAAGTCAGCAAAAATATTTCCGATAAGGTTGGATAAGTTTCAGAGTTTTGTTTTGATATTGTTTTTTTTTCACATAACGAAAACTATGTTAAAGGTGGAATTTGAGAGGACCTAGATGGCCGAAACGTCAGGCTAGTGTTCCTATGAGTAAGCACGTAGACCATGTGTCTCGTGTGTCGCGGGTTAAAGTCCCAGTTGGCACATTTGAATCTGTGTCTCGTGTGTCACAGGTTAGAGTCTCAGTTGGCACATTTGAATCCGTGTCCTGTGTGTTGCGGGTTAAAGTCACAGTTGGCACATTTGACTGCGTGTCCTATGCTAAGAATGAATGAACTCGATGTCTAAGTATAATCGTGAGCTGTGAGTCTCGACAAAGAAGGAAAGAACGAAAAAGAAAAGTAAGGAGACTAAATATCAAAATTGGATGATGGCTGTTGAAGTGTCATACATTTTTATAAATTGCAATGACTGTCGGGTATGAATCCCATTGTTTAAAGCATTATGTTTATTCTGAGAATTCATGTGCTGTATATATGTGTATATGATGTTGTTTGTGTGTCTCACATGTGGTTATCATGATGAAACTCATTTGTCGGTATCTCACCCTTGCAATATATCTGTTTTCTTGGTTTTTGTTGTTATATTGTGGAACGCGAATACAGACGTTGCAGAGGAGTTCCCTGTTTTACTCGAGGACATTGGTCTTGATAACTGAAGAGACTGTTGATCGTAGGAATGACCTTGGGGGTCTTCCCAGTAGATGTCGGTTAGAGTGACCAGCTCAATTAGGATATTAGGTTGTTTTATACCCTATTGAGGATGGTGTGTATATCTGGCTGCTGAGAGCCATTCTTTTGGAGTAAGGGTTGTTCAGACTTTTCAGTTCAGTGATGTATAATTATATCTTTTGTTTATGTATATATTTCTGAAAAATCAACTCGTATGCTGTGATACGTATTACTTTTAGGAAGTATGCAGGAACATATATGAAGTTGTTATATGTTAATGTTTGCAAGTTGAAACTTTATTTACAGAAAAAAAAAATTTAACCGTTTTCAAACGTAGTTATGTATTTAAATTAATTCCCGAAAGCAACCTGCTTTCATTTTCGTTTTATATTTCCGAAATGAGTTAGTCATGTAATGCCCAAGGGGGTGTTACATTTCTATTGGTTGGGAAGTGAATTTTGGATTTAGAGTGTAAAAAAGGAAAGATTAAAATGATCTAGGAACATATTAATAGTTAGTTAACTGCCGCCAGGAATCCACCTCCAGGAGGAATGAGTTATTGGGTATGTTTATTGAGTCTTCTGTCATAATACTATCATTCTGCTAATGACCTGTAAAGAATAGTAGTCAAAAGAGGGAACAAAAATGAAAGAAAGAATTTGAAGAACTTTGGTTATCATTTGGGATAAGGTTATCGAATGGAGAATGAAGTTATGATAGTTACGTAGAATTTGAGAATCCGGGATTGTCATTTGGAATTTAGGGTCCGTTATTTTGATGTTGTTAGCATATATTATTTCTAGTTTTATTTCCTATTTTGAAATATGATTTCTTCAGGTTTAAGTTTTTTTTTTCTTTTAACTTGTCCTAGTGCAGTTAGATTTCTATGGGCCACCTCAATAAGGTTTATTATCTGTCTATGGTTTTCAATATTATTATTCGATTTGATGCAAAACCTGCATAAAGAAAGCATTTTAAAAAATTGAATATTGAAGAAGGCGAAAAGATAGAGTACATTCTCTTTAATTTTGATCTAAGAAAGTATACCAGAAAGCCTAAAGCTTGGCCTATGTGTTTGAGTTCATCTCAAGGTGCCCCAGCAAACTGCAAAGTTAACCCAAAAAAGAAAAGTAGAAAAAAAAAGTCTATTGCACTTCTGCACTTTTTAGGGTACGCATAGGTTATGGCAAGTATCCATAGTTCCAATTCATGCAAACCTGCAGATATTCTCCATTGCTAAAGAAGCAGCACTCGCGACGACGAAGCAACAAATTGACAGACTATACTTTTCATAATTTAATCACAAATTGTATTAAATTGATCAACATTTACTACTCTAGGATTTTTTTTTTTTTTTTTTTTACTGAATTTGAATGGAAATTCTGCTATGGACATTCACGAATGAGAAAACCTGACTAAATATCTTCCTTGTTATCATGGAAGGTAGCTGAAGTCACAAGATTTAAATTATTGGGAATTCTCCTCTGAAAAATGCAACCCAGCCAAAGCAATATATATTAAGTGAGTTACTTATACTCACATAGTTATTAATCTAACAATATACTCAAGGCATGATCTAACATGTTGACAATGCTTTTCCAATGCCTATGCAATGCCTGTTGTTTTGCAGCTATATTTGAATGAATGTTTCTGGATGACTCTCTTATTAATCTGGTCCTTATGGATCTTAGTGCCTGCCAATGGTGACAAACAAAAGATGTATGGAATCTACCAATATCTAATTTTCTATTGTATTTTGGAAATTTTTCTTAAACATGATGTACCTGTTTCTGCCTTGCTCCTTAGAAATTCATTCCCTGATTCTAGATTTGTTATCTGACCCTTGAGGTTAGAGAAAGTATGAAAAGTTTCAGTATTCTACTGGGGTGTTTATGTTAGTTTCAGTTTTACGTCTCTATTTTTGTTTTTAAATTTATTTTCAATTGAATGGTGTGTAAGCCACTTAATTTGACACAACAGGGAAGCAAATTATGTCCTGTGTTATGGAGATGCAATTATCTGTGATATTCAATTCAAAAATAAATCTTCGCTAATATGATTTACTTTTGGTAGGTGGCATACAAATTACTAAAATTTACACATATACACACACACAGCTTAATTTAATTAAAACAGTATGTAGAATATGATAAACTTAAGCAGTGAAGAATTGAGAAGTCAGATTACTATGAGTCCCACATCGCCTAATAATATGTCTGACAAGCACTTCATATTTCCGAGCTGAGTAGCGTCAGCTTATGATCCAAGTGGAGGCATTAAATTGTTTAAATTGATAGGACACAGCTTAGGGTTTGTCAGGTTGGTTTGTGGTTGCACTTTGCTGGCTTGCCCGTTCCAAGTTGAGAGATTGAGCCATGGTACTTGGGCGAAGGCACAAGCGTCATGGTTCCTAGATTGGAGGACACAGCGTGAGGCTGGTTTCACAGAGCAGCGACCACCTCTGGCTCCCAACAGTGGAAGGATAACAAGCTGCTGCACCTCTGGTCCACAATGCTTAGCTGCTTGAACCATCCTTTTTTCCTTGTCATAGTAATGGTTTCTCTTTCCTTTTCAGGCGCTTTTGTATGTTGAAGATTATGAAATGGGGTAAGCACTCTCATTCTGCTAATGGTCTATAAAAAATAATTTTCACAAGAGGGAACAAATAAAAATTGAAGTTTAGTTATCATTTGGGATAAGGTTATATATTGCAGAATGGAAACAATTAGATTTCCATGGGCAACTTAAAAAAGATCCGTTGTGTGAGCTTTGGTGATTCTACTAGGTCGTGCTGACACCAACACATCTAGCCATATTAATAGAGTATGCCGCTAGAGAACTCTTTGAGATGATATGCAGTGCTGGTAGATTCAGTGTCACCTTGTTTCATGGAGTGGAGTTCTTGCGGCAGGTAGGACATGCGAAAGTGATTGCCTTTTGTGAATCTTTCTTGGAGGTTAAGCCAAAGATCACGAGCATTGTCAATGCCAATAATGCTTTGGGAAACATTTGGAGCAAAAGTGCGAGTGATCCAAGAAACCACTGTTATTGCAGCTTTCCCATGAATCATATAAAGGATCAGTTGATTTCGGTGGAAGAATATCACCATTGATGAACTTCAGCTTATTCTTGGATGAGAGAGCACGTTTGATGGCTTTGCTCCAATGATAGTAGTTGGTTCCATTGAGAGGAGGGGAAACAAGAACAGCTCCAAGGTTTTCACCCGGAGGAAGATAATAGGGACTTGTGGGATTTTGGCTTGGATTAGTAGGGGTTGAACCATTGCCATTGTTGGTGGAAGAAATTGTTTCAGATGGTAAGTCTATCATGATAGCAGCAAGAAAGAAGAATCGCGTAAGCTAGTTTCAAAAGGAAATAACTAGACTGATACCATATTATGAAAGAGAGCATGTCATATGACTAAATTAAATCTAGAATTGAATTGAATGAATTGAATTTACAAATGAGAGGCTGCTCTTTTTATAAGAGCTCCTGATAACAAGAAGAATGGATAATCTACAATCAGTTAAGTAGATAACTGATATAACGAACATAGCTAAGCTAAGTAATAACTAAAGAAACTAACTAAATAATTTTGATTTACTAACTAATTCTGATTTATCATCATCTAATACATGATATGGTAAACCATAAAACAAAATGGTATGTTACATTGATAAGAGTTAGAAATTAATCATTCCATTTTTTCCTGGAATTTCAAATGTGGTTTAGATAAAAGCTCAAATTAAAGCTCATTCTAAAATCTTAATAGAAAGCCATAAGTTATAGAGAAGCTACTTATTTTATTCAAATGGGTTCATGTAGAAACAATGTCAGGAACTCAATTTAGTGAGTAACTTATATATGGCTACATAGTTATCTGACAATATACTAAAGGCATGATCTAACTTGTTGATAATGTTTTTACAGTGCATATGCCAAGCCTGTTGTTTTGCAACTATATTTAAATGAATGTAGAACTGGATGACCCTCTTATTGATCTGGTCCTTATGGATCTTAATGCCTGCCAATGGTGACAAAATATGTATCCAATCAACCAATATCTAATTATCTGTTCTACTTCGAAAGTTTTTCTTAAACATGATGCTTACCTTAATACAGCAGCTATTGCTATCCGACCTTGAGGCTCGGAAAGTATGAAAAGGTTTAGTATTTTACTGGGGTGTTTGCTAGTTTGGGTTTAATGTCTCAAATTTTTTTTAATAAGCCAAAATGTATTATAGCGAGTACAAAGGGTACCCGAACATAAATACACTGTAACCAAAAGTACATTCCACAATGGGAGAACTAAAGATATTCTATCAACCTAAAGCGAACTGCAAAGCTGCCATAAGGTTGAAAAATAGCTATCAATACTACCCCTGAATAAAAAGAACTCCAGCTACCAAAATCCCCCATGAAGAGAAAAAATTCCAGTATCTTCAGACCAGAAACATGCGCACAATTGCATAAACCATGTACTGCCACTTTAAAAAACAATGACCCCAAACACTTATGATGCTAACTTCTGGAATACTTCCCTTGAGAAGAAAAAACCAGCACAACCATATTGCCAACAATAAAAGCCAATAGAACCACTTCCAAGCTATCTGCCAAGACCAGGGAACCATCAGAACAATAGAACCAAGGCAAGAGAGAAGATACACCTCAAATAATTCATAGCTGCCACCAAAAGTACAGAAAAGGAAAATGACCACCAAACCAGTAATATAGAATAAAGATTACAGCCCAATAGAAACCACTAGCAAGTAGAGACCACTGAAATGGTGTGTAAGCCACAGACCACTGAAACAAACCATGTCTTGACAGTCTTGTGTTATACAGATGCAAATGATAGTGTGAAGTCAGATTATTAAGTCCCACATCTTCTAATCATACGTCATTAGCAATCTTTATATACCCTCTGACAAGCATGCCAGATCGCCGGGCTGAGTAGCGCCAGCTTGTGACCCATGTGGGGGCATCAATTTGATAGGACACAGCAGGCTTTTGTCAGAGGTTGGCCTTTGGTTGCATGCACCTTACTGGCTTGCCCGCTCCAAGCTGAGAGGTTGAGCCATGGGACTTGAGCGACGGCTTAGGCTTTTCATGGTTCCTAGACAGGAGAGCAGCTCGTGAGGTTGAACGACGGCTTCCTTACTGGCTTTGCCCGAGGTTGAGCCATGGGACTTGAGCGACGGCTTAGGTTTCACGGTTCCCTTCCTCCGGCTCCCAACGGTGGAGGGATAACAAGCTGCAAGCTGCTGCGCCTTTGGTGTCCTCAATGCCTGAGCCTAGCTGCCTGAACCATCATTTTTTGTGTGGAATTTCTCGTTCCTGTTCAGCTGCTCTTGTATTTTGTATGAAATGGGGTTTTCATTGGAAAATAAATACACGCTTCACAATACCTTGCACCTGGATTAGAGGAGAAGCTCATTTTGGCCCCTCAAATCTTTTGCGTAGCCCAATTTGGTTCCTTGTAATAAAATTTGGGGGACAATTGTAATTTTCTTTTTTTAGGGATCAAATTGGGCTACACAAAAAATTTGAGGGACCACGATGGATCTTCACTCCCAAGATTAAATTCATAACAACTCAATTAATCGGACACGAATATCTTGGCATTTAAAGGCTCAGTTCGCCTGAGAACAAGACCCACAATGTGCGACTAAAGAGTATAGAAACAGTTTTTCTCTTTATTTCAATATTTACTTTTTTTGAATTAATATATAGTTTTGGTGATGGAATTATTTTTGGTGATGCAGATTCAATAACTCGGAGATGGGGAAGGAGTGGGGGAAAGTATCAGGTGAGCATTCTTTAAAATGCCAAGCATTTATGGTTTACAAAAAATTGTGACCCCTTAAAACACGTTGAAAAAACTCCCTCTAGTTTTACTTCAGAATATGGATATTCAACTCCCTGAATCGTAAACCCTAAATTATTTGCACTTCCTCGGTACAAATTTCTTTACAAGTGAGTAATTTTTAGGTAGGTATGGACTAGGCACTCAAATAAGCCGTTGATAAGTGTATAAATATTTTTTTATAGGTGCATTTCTACTGAAACCAATATATGTCAAGTTGAAAGACAATTTGTGTAACTTATATATATCTTTTTTTTATAAACATAATAATAACTTATATATATCTACAAGTCACTTTGAATGACACAATCCAAATAACATCCATTCTCCCCAACAATGACACACACAAATGGAGAAATGGTCCAATTTATTTATTTTACTTCTTTCTTCTCCTGATTATTCATTAAGCCATCAACATCACCACTTAAAGAGCTTATTGGCTATGTTATATAAATTGATATATGTTTTGTAGTCATAGAGCTTCTGCTGGTTTATTACTCTTTATTGGCTCTTTTGAATATATTGTTTTCTTTCTTGTGCTAACTCTGAAGGTATACTTCAGTGATTGTAAAGCATTCTCTGGACCACAGGCTTGGGAATGGAAAGATGGAAATTGGGTGATATAAATTTAATAATGTGGAGAAAGGGAAAGAGAGGAAGAGAAAAATATCAGGTCAGCATTCTTTAGTGTAGAATATTTCACTGAGTCATTAACCTCCCTTGTTTTGAATTT
The DNA here is from genome assembly GCA_035048595.1 of Echinosophora koreensis. Taxonomy (NCBI): domain Eukaryota; kingdom Viridiplantae; phylum Streptophyta; class Magnoliopsida; order Fabales; family Fabaceae; genus Echinosophora; species Echinosophora koreensis. Next base: position 6,221,267 of record JAPCYP010000011.1, on the reverse strand, counting down.
CATAATACAGATACATCTTATATTTACTTTATTTTTTTACATTCTGACACTCTCAGTACAAGTTGCTGTACTAGTGAAAAAATACTACTAAGGGAGATCAGTCTAATATTCAAAACTAGAGGGGTTGTCAGTGTAATTTACTATTAAATAAATTTATTTGCCTTTTCTTTTATGTGTATTACTATTACTAAGAGTGTGTTTGGGAAAGCTGGAAAAAAAAGATTATGCTGATAATCAATTTTTGTATAATCGATTATTGTGATAATCGATTATAATCAGAATCTGTTTTTGTTTGGGACTGTTTGCTGAAAAGCGATTTTAAGATAATCTATTTCGTTTGGATGGTGCAAAAAAAATCACTTTTATATAATAAATTACGAAAAAGGGTATGGAGTTATTTGTATAATTTAATAATATTTGTTTAGAAGGTAGTTTTATAGGGGTAAACAGGGAAGAGAGTTTTGAGAATGAAAAATAATCAAATCACAATAATCTTAAGCTAGAAAAAACTAGATGGCATAAAACAGCTTTTTTTCCCTAAAAAAAGCTTTTTTATAAATTTAAGCAAAATGCCAAACATAATAGATTATCTATGAAACAGCTTTTAAGCTAAAAAACAGCTGAAACCAGGGAAAATAATCTTTCCCAAACATGCTCTAAGTCAAGTGGAATTCAAGTCCTGTGAATGTGATGATGGAATGTCTATTGATCCTTTTTGATCAGCATGAAAGAATTGCTCTTTCTTATGAGAACTATGTCGCATCTTTTTCTTCCAATGGAGTAATGGACAATTCTCACTACTACAAAATTATCCTTTGAAACAATTGTTGATAAACATCTTGATAAAATTTACTAAGATGCTCAAAACCCAAACTTTCCTTCATTTCATTCCTTTTTGAAGTAACATTATTCAACAATGTCAAAATTCACCATGGCCTTCCTTGACAAGAAGCTTTACATGAATAAAAAAATTGGAATCTTCCCAAAACCAAATGAAAAAAATTAGAATAAATAAAAAAATAATAATTACAATTCCTCACCTCATCACTCAATGTACTTTCTTCACACCAAACTCAAATTAAATCAATGTAAATCAGAAACTATAAATATGTATCAGCACCAAAATTTCACTGAGAGTCACTGTCCATTTGTTGCAACAAGAATTGGAAATCAGACCTTTGCCTGAGAATTGGGGATGGATCCACATCCATATCTGATAGACGGATGTCACTCATGGACCGGAACATCTCCTCCATCAAGAATGGTATGCTGAATTTTGGACAAGGAACCAGTGCAATAGCTTGTCAGCAAAATGTGTTTCTATTGACTGGGAAGTACTTTCGGATTTGGAGTGTAAAAAAGGAAAGATTAAAATGATCTAGGAACATATTAATAATTAATTACCTAGAATCGACCTCCAGAAGGAACGAATTATTGGGTATGTTTATTGAGTCTTCTGTCATAAGCACTCTCATTCTGCTAATGACCTGTAAAGAATAATAGTCAAAATGGGGATACAAAAAAGAAAGGAAGAATTTGATGAACTTTAATTATCATTTGGGATAAGGTTATGTAATGCAGAATTTGATAGTTATGTCAGTTTTATTAATTCTTGAAGCATGTAGAATTTGAGAATCTGGTACTGTCATTGGGAATTTAGGGTCAGTTGTTTTGCTGTTAGCAGATATTATTTCTGGTTTTATTTCCTATTTTGAAATATGATTTCTTCAGTTATAAGTTTTTTTTCTTTAACTTGTCCTAGTGCAATTATATTTCTGTTGGGCCACCACAATAGGGTTTATTATCTATCTATGGTTTGCAATATTATTATTGGATTGACTAGCACTAAATTTTAATCGGTTTTTTAAGCATTGTTCCTTGGTTGTCCTTATTCTACATGTTGGAATGATTCAAAAAATAAACCTATTAGTCCTATTTATACTAATAATCATGAAATAATAAATAGAAAATAACTCCTAAGACATCTTTTAATATACTAAAGAATATTCTATTATATAATAAAGATATTTGGAGATACTTTTAAGTACTTTCCAGATATTCTAACACTACATCGGTGTAATAATTAGTTATGATGCAAATCTGTTAACTGAAGTTTTTTAACTGATGTGTACCATGTGGTTGTTTGAACTCAAGGGCTTTCTTTGTTTCAAGCACAAAACTACTACTACACCAAAACAAGCCAAGCACATATTTTTCCAGATGTTTTTCCACATCAATTGATGGAAATTATGTTTTGGTGTTTGCTGCAATATTCATTGAAGAGAAAGACAACTTATTCTTTGAGTTTCTGGAACAAAGTTTACTAAGAAGCAGCAGGTCATATGAAAACATGCCATTTGAGAAAATATTCTTTTTCAGTAATATATTTTACACATTAAGCATCTACTGCTACAATGCCTTCTGAAGCAAACAGTATGTTTGCAAGTTTTTATCATACTTGTCTTAGAATTTGGGTTTGGGCCTAACTCAACCCCAAAAGCTAGCTTGTTTGCAGTAAGGTGAGGGTTGCCACTTACTTATAAGCACTCTTCAGTGCCATATCACTATCCAATGTGGGACTCCAACACACCCCCCTCACGCCCATGACTGGACATCTGGAGCGTGAAGTTTGCAGGACTGGATATCTGCGGGTGGCCCAACGGATCTAGGATAGGCTCTGATACCATCTTAAATTTTGGGTTTGGGCCTAAGTGCTTATAAAGCTTGGGCAGTCCTCACCTTAAAAGCCGGTTTTGTGGGGTTGAGTTAGGCCCAAAATTTAAGAGCTTTTGGGGTTGAGTTAGGCCCAAACCCAAATTTTAAGATGGTATCAGAGCCTATCCTAGATCCGTTGGGCCACCCGCAGATATCCAGTCCTGCAAACTTCACGCTCCAGATGTCCAGTCATGGGCGTGAGGGGGGTGTGTTGGAGTCCCACATTGGATAGTGATATGGCACTGAAGAGTGCTTATAAGTAAGGGGCAACCCTCACCCTACAAGCTAGCTTTTGGGGTTGAGTTAGGCCCAAACCCAAATTCTAAGAACTTGAATTTGAAAGCTTTGAAAATATTTGCACAAACATGCAATAGAGCAACAACTTACTTCTGGAGATAATCCCTGTGCTCCGTACTTGTCATCCCAGAACATAGTTCCGATACGATATATTTGTGGAATACTTAACACCTGATATTGCAAACAATAAAACAAAAGAAATGATATGTTACATTGATGAGTTAGAATCATTCTGTTTATTCTCGTGGAAATTCAAATGTGGATTAGATGAAAACTCAAACTAAAAGCTCATTCTAAAATCTTTATAGAAAGTCATAAGTTGGAGAGAAGCTACTTCTTATCCAAATAGGTTCATGTAGAAACAATGTCAGGAATTCATTTTGCATTATGGTGTCTTTGATTGATGAGTTAGTTAAGTTACCGGGCAGAGTTCATTTGTGATCTCCTCCAAAGATTTTTGAGTCTTTTGATGCAAAACCTGCATAAGCAAAGCATTTTTAAAAAATCGAATACTGAAGAAGGGGGAAAGAAAGATACATTCTCTTTAGTCTTCATCCAAGAAAGTATACCAAAAAGCCCACAGCTTGGCGTATGTGTCTGAGTTCGTCCCATGATGACCCAGCAAACTGCAAAGTAAACAAAAAAGAAGTAGAAAATAAGTCCCTTGCACTTCTGCCCTTTTTAATGTAGGCATAGGTTATGGCAAATATCCAAAGTCACCTGATCTGTTGCTTTAAGACACCATAGTTCCAACTCGTGCAGACCTGCCTTTAGATATTCTCCATTGCTAAAGGAGCAGCACTCGCGGCGAAGCAACAAACTGCCAGACCATACTTTTCATAACTTAATGGTAAATTGTATTAAATATCAACATTTACTACTCTAGGATTTCTTTTACTGCATTTGAATGGAAATTCTGCTCACCTATTAAAGAGTTGGACATTCATGAATGAGAAAACCTGACTAAAAATCTTCCTTGTTATCATGGATGGGACCTGAAGTCACAAGATGTCAAATATTGGTAAATCTCTTCTCTGATAAGTACGACCCAGCCAAACCAATATTGAGTAATTTATGCTTACATAGTTATCTGACAATATACTCAAGGCATGATCTAACTTGTTGACAATGCTTTTCCAGTGCATATGCAATGCCTGTTGTTTTGCAACTATATTTGAATGAATGTTTCTGGATGACCCTCTTATTGATCTGGTTCTTATGGATCTTGGTGCCTGCCAATGGTGAGAAAAGATGTATCGAATCAACCAATATCTAATTTTTTGTTGTACCTTGGAAGTTTTTCTTAAATATGATGCCTACCTGAATACACAAATTTAGGAATGGACTAATCTCTTTCTTCAAATTATCACGGATCATTCCATATATCTTCTCAACATATGCAGTTACATGTTGCTTGAACAGAATTGCTGGGTACTTGGCTTCCACTTTAGATTGCTCATTTGGCTTGTCCACCATTCCACTGTAGCCACTTGAAAACCCCATGCCCATTGAAGATGAACGTAAACCCTGATTTTGTATATCAAGCACCATTGTTTTTTTAATGTTGACAAAGCACTGAAAATTTGTAGTTTTGAAATCTTACTTGTGCCATTTTGCCAAATAGAGACGCAGGGGAGTTTCGATTACGTGACACTGCCTTAGTTGTACTGCTGGCCTTGAGTGTGCATTGTAGATAAAACAGAAGGGTTGAAGTTGTTGACAGCCAATATGCTAGATCATTGATTCCTTCTTGACTCTGTCAGTGACATAAAATGGTTTTATTGCTTTCATACATCAATATGAGTTGATTACATTTAGGTTGAAAAGCTGATTTGTTATCTACAATTCCTTAATCTTTGTTGGTGTATTGAGATTCTTGGAGGATACTACCTCTATAGATGATCGGATGGTGTGAATTATTTTATCAAATATATGTGTCTTCTCTGCTTCAAAGGATCTCCAATGAAGAAGTGATTTATAAACAATACAAGCAACTGCTGGTCTGTTTTTCTCGAATCGCTTATCTTCCACGAGACACTTGAGAAGTGTATCATGACTTTCCTGCTTACAAGACATATGAAAACACTAAGGAACCATTTATTGAAGTGTGAAACTGCCTGTTCTCTTTAAATCTCTGTCTTTTCATACTTTCTTTCCCTGACTTGGTTTTGGCTTTCAAAAACATACCTGCTGCCTGTCTGTGAGTGATCTTTGTTTTGTAAGAAAGGAGACAGGTACTCTTGGTTCCTGAAAGCATAAATTTATTATTAGGAATTAAAATAAATTTATCAATTCCCCATAAATTCTTAAAGAACAAATGAAGTAAGTTGGAAATACTTTTCTTGCATGGAATTCTTCCTCTGTCTGATTTCCGTTATCCAAATTCTGCACCATCATAAAAGACAATGTCACATGATGAAATGATTCTTTAAGAAAACTTAAAGGCGTACCTTGATTTGGGCAGTCATATTATCTGCAATAACTCTCTGTTGAATCTGTTCTACAATAGCAACTTCCTGGACCTGGTCTGTTACTGTTTTTTCTGGATGAACTTTCTGCTCTAAAGCAGCTGTTGCTGCCTGGGTCCGTAGAATTTCATTCTCTGATTCTAGGTTTGTTATCTGATCCTTGAGTCTAGAGAAAGTATGAAAAGTTTCAGCACTTCACTGGGGTGTTTATGTTAGATTCAGTTTTATGTCTCTATTTTTTTCTAAATTTATTTTCAATTTAATGGTGTTTAAGCCAAGTGTCATGGAGATGCAATTATCTGTTGTATTCAATTTGAAAACTTTAAATCTTCACTAAAATTATTTCCTTATTAGCATTATCTACTGAAGGTACCGAATGCAAAGTAGTCAATAGTGTAAAAATGTTGCAAAATTTAAAACTTTTAAAATAAAAGGAGAGCTTGATTTCCAAAGTTCTGTTGTTTTCATTAGATTTTAAAATCTCTTTCATGTGCAATTACTAGACTTGCAGCAGGTTTGTGTTTTCACCATCTTGCTAAGAGAATTATGTTCAATAAAACATCTTCTAACCAAAACAGGGGGAATCTCATATATCCATATAAAGTTTTGGGGTTAGCTACATTCAGTTTCAGCCATGCTCTACTAATTGCCTCTGGCTGCTAAATAATAGCACTCAAACAGATAAATAATAATAGTGCAAATAATATATTTGATCTTACACTTTGATCTCTTCAGAAAGTTCTCCATTCTTTGATTCTACCAAAGCCTGCTGGCATAGAACTTGATTCTCGGACTCAAGGTTTGACAAACTCGACTCTAATCTGGAGTAGTAGAGATAGTCAATGCCAGTTTATGATAATAGAGATGTTGTGTGGAAAATTATTACTTAACAACCTTTCAATAGTCTCCTGAAGTTGTATTGCTTTGAATTGTGCTTCTTCTGCCTCTTTCAGCCTTGCTTGATTCTGATTTTCAATTTCTGAGCACCTTACTTCGAACTCTTTAATCTTCTTCTTTAGCTCTTCTACTTCACTCTGTATTTTCAGAACTTCAGTTTAATTACTTGTCATCATATTAAGTGTGAAGTAAAAAGTATTTATATGTGCTGCATTGCTGCTGTTTCCATGTGATTGTGACTCGTGGAGCATACGTAAACTCGACACGTAAACTCGACTCGTAGACTCTTAAGAGTCCACCTAATTAAAAAAAAAAAAACTTATAAATGATATACACCCCCGCGCATTCCACGCCGGAGTCGGATGGAGAGGAGATGAGTGAATTCAGATCATGTTCCAATGGAGCATCCCAACTTCCAGGTAACAGCACACAGAACAGCTCCTAATTCTGATTTTTTTATTTTAATTTTTTGGTGTTAAAAGATAAAATATTTCTTAAAAATAAAAAAGGTTAAGACAAGCTGCCTTTTTTTCCTTTATATTATTTATAAACATTTCATTGTTGAATGAAATTTTTAAAGTTTCTTCAAGTACATAAGTTTCTTTTACCAAAATACCATTTTTAGATACTAATAAATATTCCTTTCTACTTTTATTGTAACATGTCATTAACATACTGGAACTGTTATCTAATGTAACTTTTTTGTTCTGCCATTTTAATGCTGAAAGTAAAATTTCTTAACTATCTAGAAGACAAAATTTCCGATTTACCTCCAGCTCCTCATTTTTATTTGTCAGTAACTCTAGCTTTGTGTTGTCCACAACAGGTACCTCTTTAATTACTGGTGGTGCTTGTTCAATTGCTATTTTTGCTGCCTCTTTCTCATGTATAATTGCAGCATGGGCTTCATCCAGCTGAACTTGCATTTCTTGTAAAGCATTTTGTAGCTTTGCAATCTCTTGCCCTTTAGCTTCTTCAAGGTCAAGCTGCAAGTTACATTTTCCTCATTAGATTAAATGGACAAAATGCTTTATGAATGAATCAAGGTTTTTTTTTCCACAGCTATGTTGAATAGTGTGTAATGTGAAGTTAATCACTGATTAAAAACGGACAAAAAGAATATTTGAATGGAAAATAAAGTGATAAACCCTTTGATTTTACTGTTATTCACCATTTAATGTTTATCATGGAGAAATAGTTGAAAGAATCCTTACCCTCATGTGTTTTTCAATATCTAGTCTCCATGTAAGCTCCTCAACTCGCTTCTCCAACTTGTCCTTTGCTTCCTTGAGTGCCCCCGTTTCCCTTGCAGCCTGCACAGCAACATGAAACGGTTACCATACCTCTACTTTTGAAATATTCCTATTTCTTATAGATATTCTGGCAGAAAAATTGAAGAAAATGATGCATAGGAAGAATCAGAACTCACCATCCGAAGCTTTCTGAGCTCTTTCCTAGCTACTCTGGCTCTCCAGAGACATTGAAGTGTAATAGTTGCTCTCTTCTGTTGTTTGTAATCAGAAAGAGCATGGGCTCTTCTCCATTGTGTCTGTGAGAGGAAATTAAATGGAATAATGAAAATGATCAATATAAATGACAGAAGAAATGAAATTTCATATTATGCATGCTCATATATAAGTTTTCTGCAACATTCTATTGATGAAAGTATAGATGAATTTTTTCAACTGGAAAACATATTTTAGATTCCAAATTCGTTCATTATGCATGCCATGATCTATGTTAACGTTAGCTTTTACTCTTCCTTCTAAAGATTTCTTTACCTGAATTCTGATTGAAGCCTTTGTTCTTCTTCTGTACCTATACTCATTTCGTGCTGCTAATGCTCTCAACCCTGATTGAATAACTATAGCTGATGCTTGTAATGATGTATAATGCACTCTTGCTCTGTGTGCACGCACATGTTTCTGTATTCGGATAGAAGCTGCTTCCCTCCTCATTTGCCCATAGAGTTTACGTGCAAGTTTTGCTGAAATATTAAAGGCGAAAGAAAATTAATTCAAGTCAGTTATTTCTAGGAGTAGCACAGAACTATAATAACGATGTGCTTGAGGAAATGGAAGGACATGTATTAAAAATACGAGTTATTTTTGTGAAGAAATCTGACCTCTCCAAATTTTCTGGATATGAATTGTGGCCTTTCTCAAGGTGATGAACTCTTTTCTAGTTAAATGTGTTCGGATTTGTCTCTGTATGCGTCTAGCTGCTTTAGCTAAGATTTCAGCTCTTCGTGCATCTAATTCTGCCATCTGACCAGCTCTGAGAAATACCTTTGTTTTCCCCATCTGATTGAAACATTATAAGGAAAATGCATCAGAGCTTATAACACATTAGTGGAAATTTTATGGATAATTATGTCTTTTTCTTCCATATAACATGTTTTTCCATATAGACTTACTTGATAGCCTTTTAAGCCCATCTTATCACAGATGGCAATAGATGCCTTTTTCTCATCAGATCTGCTCAGAAGAAAGCATTAATTATCAAATGGAGTTATATGTGAAGCACAATATGGATACTATATATAGGACTTGAATGAGAGATATAGACCTATGATATTTTTCAAATGAGTCTTAATTGATTCTCTACAATGTGAGCTACATCCTGGATTTTCTTTTTGTAATTTCAACTTTTGCTTCAAGTAATTTAACAGAACTACAGAACAGTGCTTGTATTTCATCTTTAACTCATCATTCTTACTCTATCTTCTTGAAGATACATGTCATATGACAGTCAAAGTCAAAGAAGCATATTTTTTCATTTTCTTGTAAACTGTAATAATCTATACCCATCAAGGACATCAGGGACTAGCATTCCAAAACGATCGAGGAACTCTTCAAATGTTCTTTTTGTTGGATATCCAGCACAACTAATCCTTATTGCCTCAAGTACTCCCTGCAACGGTATCAGTGAAATAAGTGTTCTAGGTGGGAGAAATTTCTCAAATTTATTGAATAGTCATACATTTTAGAGACGAGGAAAAATTTAACTTACCCCACATCTTAACTGGTTTAAGACATTGGAGTTCTCAAAGATTCCTGGCTGCAAAACTGTATTTGGTTTCACACATCTTATGTAATGCGGTTCTGTTGTGTTCAGTGTCTCCATTAGAGATTGTAGTTGTTGCTGGATATTAAGAATTAATTGAGAAGGAATTCCTGAGTTGAGAGTTTCCAGAAGCAGGTGCTACTAATCCATGTTGAAATTGAAATATGTTTACCTTAAACTGTGCACCAATGGAAGAGAATTTTGATTGCTTTGATGTCTCCTCAGGTAAAGGAGGGAAAAGATTAGCAACGAAAGAGCACTTGGAAGCACATAAAAGAGCCTGATGCTCTGCTACAACATAATCTTTATTTTTATCGAGAAAATAATCTGCTTGGTATGTGACCTGTACATCAAAATGTTTTGTGATTAGAAATTAAGAGTTTTACTTTCTTAACATGAATGACCAGGAAACAATTTTAGAATTTACTCATCTTACATCTCCAGCATAATGGTTGATTGTGAAATCTGTTCGAGCAAGTTTTGGCTTGCTGAAGCGCTTGTGTCCCTTATATGTCTGGTACATCTTTTGTGCAAAAGTCTCATGAGTTGACTTGGGGAACATGCTGCAGAAAATATGAATGTAATTAAATTTTCACCTGTTCTTTGGTTTTTGCTTCCTTTATATCAGGGAGCTAAATACTGTCTGAGCAAGTTCTACCACCATGCTTTCCTGTATTGAGGAGTTCTTTTGCAGGCATATTATAAGCAAATATGTTTATCGGTTTTGTCATTTAAATCTATTCGGAGTTTTTGGATTAAGGAATGACATACCAGGCTTCATCAAGAAGAGCAATTATTCCCCCCGGTTTCTGCAAGCAGGACATATAAATAGTTTCACAATTTCATCTGGTAGAAAAGGTCTTGCACAAGAAATGGTGATACATAAGTCTCTAATTACCTTCTCAATAAGATCGAGAACATCCTGATTATCCACAAATTCTACATAGCTCCAATTGATTTCCTCCTTTGTGTACTCTTCTTGCTCCATCTTGAATACATGCTGTTGAAACAGATGCATTTCTACATTATGTATTTGCAGCAATAATGATGTTCAAATTGTATTTAGAAGTTGTAGCCTTGCCTGATTGAAATGTTGTTGCAACTTCTCATTTGTTAGGTTGATGCACAGTTGCTCGAAACTAGTAAATGGAGAGCAGAATGAGATTATAATATAGAGATGTAAATGTTATCTTTCTGATAACAATTATCCTATTCACCTGTTTATTTTGAAGCTCTCAAATCCGTAAATGTCAAGTACTCCAATTAGGCTTACTGCATTGGAATCTTGACCAATTGAACTGTTAATCTTGTCCACAATCCTGCCAGATTTTAAGATTGCATTGAAGTTATTCGTTGTCTCAAAACTGAAACTTTATTCATAGAATTAGGCAATAGCAGCAGGATGCTTCTGGTTTAGATATTTATTATGTCTTATGATTGCTGTTGTATAGTACTAGTATGTTAACTAGACAACGATTCACAGTTTTTGGATTTTTCATGTCCTAGATTGACTTAGTATTAAACTGCTGAATGACTGTACATATTGATATTATTGATTAGTTTGTTTTTACCAATCAAACAGTCTGGAATACATAGTCTTTGACAATGCATCTCGGCTCAAAGCAGCGGCGTCTGGATCTAGTGGTTTTGTAATGTTACCATCAGGAGTAACAATGACACGCTTGCAAAGTGAGTCTTCTAGTGCTTTCTCATCACACCTGAACATAAACATGTCAAGAGACACTAAAAGTGAAGTAAAGGAATTATATTGATTAGACAGATGGATCAAGGCTTTTACATGAGTAGTTCCGCAACTGTTCGAAGGTGGAAGAGTGATTTGTCATCTTTTAATTTGGAAGAGTCAACTTCTTTCCCTTTGATGAAGTCGATGTTTCCAAGGTGGAGGATTGCGGCTACCACACGAAAGATAGCATCCTGTGGAAGGAAATTTCTTTGATCAAATGTATGCATAAAAAGAGATCACTGCTTCAATAAAATGTGATGCACTGATGCATTGTCCCAATACCTGCTCATCTTGGCTGATGCCTACAATATCCATTGCATTTCTGGTCTCCAAGTATTCTTTTGCATCATCCACATTTGATACTTCATAACAGTTTGATTGATTTAGATAGTGAAATTGCCTTGGATCCCCTAACTTGAACTTCTTGAGATCCTATTAAGCAACTTTTGAAAGTTAGATTTTGTGAGGTAATAACATGTTAATATGTTTCTTTCAGGATAATTATAAAGAGGTCACCTCTGGTGGTGCTGCACAAAGCATGTAAAAGCAATGATAGTTTCTCTCTGGGTCAGAGACCTGGCAAACTCGTGACCTTTCAAGCAGATATGTACGGATTGCAGCTCCAGAAATCTTCCCATTCTTGTCAAATTGAATTTCAACAAATTTACCAAAACGACTGCCACAAACTCCAATAATCTTGTAAGATCAACTAAAATGGGAATTATGATAGAAAAATGTGACCTGAGAAACATGTTTATCAATTTACCTTGAATTGTTGTTTTTGACAGTTTTGGCATTTCCAAATGCTTCCAACACTGGATTGGACTGAAAGAGTGAAAATGTCACTACACATATCTTATTTTGAATTAACTAAGAAACAATATGTAAGTAGTTCCAAACTCACCTCCAAAACCTGTTGTTCTACAGTTCTTCCTTCTGTACCAGATCTTCCCCCCATGAATGCTAGATATCTCATTAACATTTTGGTTGTTTCTGTTTTACCAGCTCCACTCTCTCCACTTACCAATATGGACTGACTTCCATTTTCATTTATCATTGCCCTAATATATTAAACTGAGTTAACCCTATCATCAATTGTTATCTGAGTTTACTTGTGCCAAATCTATTTCTACATTGATCTATACCTGTAACATGTGTCTGCAACAGCAAAAAGGTGAGGACTCAACTCTCCAAATGCTGCTCCTTTGTACTGCTCCATCATATGAATGTCATACAAGTGTGGCAATCTTCGAAAAGGATTCACTGCAATTAAGATATTCCCTGTATATGTCTGCTTATTTAATTAATAATTGTCAGATTTTGCTCCTTTTATTTATATCATTTGTCTTCAAAAATATATTGAGAAGTTGATTAGCTGGTTATGACTCACATATATCTCATTCAGAGAAAAGCGACAAGCAAGGTTATGCAGGACTCCTGGCTCATGCAGGTATGCTAGTTTGGTCATGTCATCAACCCCAGCAGGTGGTGCCTCTGTATCTTTAGGATAAATACTTGAAATTTCTGCCACCACCTGAAATTGAGGGTTATGCTATATTTAGCTTATATGCTTCTTAATACTTATACAGCTAGCATCAAAATTATTAGTATGATGATATTTGCTGGGAGGGGTATTGTTGACCCTGGGCCAGCATTCTGGCTAGACAAGCCGAAGTCAGATCAAATTGTGGTGTTTGAGCTTGTGCACTGGAAAGGGCAGCCTGGTGCTATAAAGCTCTCGCTATGCGCAGGCTCCAGGACTCACTACGTACTGTAAAGCTTGTGCAATTAAGTGTTTAAAAAAAATATGACTTGACTATCAAGGAAAGGTTTTGGTCTAGTGATAAGCACATGATTCAAAAGAAAGTGTCCTATTTGGGAAACTAGCTGCTTCTTTATAATACTGTAGTTGTGAATCTTATTTGGAAAATTATGTTTGAGGGAATAGAATAATTTCTTTTTTTTTCCTGAAAAAGAATGTGCTGTGACCAGTATTTATATTTAGATTCCTATTGATTCTAAATTTGTATTGAAGCTGAAAGTTTTGAACGGAGCTTGTGTGTTAAAATTTCACATATTAATTCTAGCTGTCTCTGCTCTCAGGCTAAGAAAACATTTCACCAGCATCTCTCATGTTTACATAAGGTTGACATCTTGTTACATTTTTGCTTTATTTTCGTATAAGATAAGCACATAACTATAATTTTGACTTTACATAACACTTCGGTTTACGAAAATCCAGTGAAAAGACAAAAATTCTTTTTACAAGTTATTGTATTTCCATCATGCAGATCCAAAGTAGCATGCTATTCTATTTCTAGTCAAAAAAAGAAGTTCTACAACTATCTTTGAAACACCTGCGATGTTTAATGTCAAGAAGCTTAAGCTGCTAGATGAATGTTTGTAAATGGTTTTGTATCAAACAGTTGAATCTATGATATGGAATTATTCTAATCAAGTTTCCTAATGTTTCACTAACAATAGCAATGCTCTCAGTATTCCAGTTTTGTGACCAGGTAACAAGCTTACAGTTTTCCCGTTTGTAGCAATGATTGTGGCATTTCTGCCATTGATTTCTGTCACCTCACCCTCGATCCATGCAATCTCAGGATCCTCAACCCAAACCTGTGATCCAACAATGATGTTCACAGGTGTTCCCTGAACCATCACAGAAAAAACAAGAAACATTCAAAATGATATGAGTGACAACAACAAAGTAAAGAGACCAACAACAATAAAAACTCATTTTTCACTATCCTACCATGATGCTAAATTCTGCTTATCATGAAAACAAGAATGGTAGCTTGTAGAAGTGAACCAAGATGAATGGATGTTTCTGAATGAGTTGCTAGAAGGAAGAGGATGGTGTTTCTTAAGGAATGTTGGGGTTATTGCAATAGGCTCAGAAAGCAGAAAGGAATGAACAAAAGGAAATCAAAAAGCAGAAGAAATGCCAGGGTGGCAAGTCTTTAAAGCTAAAGGGGTAGCATGCAACCCCTTACCTTACCTTACCACCCTACCTCAACAGTCCCATGTACTTTTTTTTTTTTTTTTGCTCCTTCCACGACAGATGCTGACTTGGCACCAAGAGAAGCACCAGAAAAAAATGTATAAGAAAGAGAAAAAACTTTCAAAGTGTCTGCAGCCTGCAACATGATCACACAAGTGGGGCCATGTTGCTTAAGCCATACGAAGATTGAACCACCGTCCAGTTGATAATTTAGACTCTTCTTTTTTTTTTCTTTTCTGGTACATGATAATTTTGATTTTTAATTGCTTTGCTATGGTCTGATCAGGTGTATTATCTGGTATGGTGGTGACAGTAGCATGCACAGCTGGTGCTACTTGTCTATTTCATTATAATCACAAAGTTAACTTTTACTCATGGTAAAGATTCATGCATAATTGATTATATGCCATGATCTCATTAATATTCAACTTCAATCAGGAAAAAAAAAGTTGGGTACTAAAGACTCAGACGACAAGCTAGGATTTACATATTACAGCCAGAGATGGCAAGTTATTTACTATGAGAGAGAGTTGGTATATCGGTAGGGGATAGAGATTTCTTGTCTCAAAAGTGTCAAATTTCTTATTCCATCATATCATATCATTTAAAAAGGACGCATTTATGATGAATAATGTGATTAATTTTCCAAGTAATGCAATCTAAGTGGGTGGGACAGAAAAACGGAACATCATTTTGAGACCGTTATCTCTATCCATTGGTAGGATGGGCCAAAGAAAACATTGGTATTTGGTAAGCATGAGTATATCAATTTCTATTCCAAGCATTCGCTACTTAAAGGCTATTATGTACAAAGTCAAATGTCCATGAATTGAAGGAAGCCTTTCACCTTAAAGATGCATAAGGAAAACAAGGGAAAAGCAGATTGTGAAAGTTGTGCCACACAAGTGCTTCCACCTGGAATGGTAAACGCCAATGGGGACCCAAAGTTTCCAACTTTATGTAAGTCTCCACCATCCCACAAAACTTTTTGCTTCATCACTTGAAGTGTAACTAACATTCTAAGATCATACCGAGTATATATACCATGGATAAAGCTCCTCTAAAGTAAGCAAATGTGTAAAATAAGAAAGTAAGGATGTATCTATCCTTAATTGATTTAAGTGTATTGAGATCTCAACTTACTTTAAAAAAGCAATGGTGAATATACCGTTAATTTATCACTTTACACATTTGCTCATTTTAGAGGAGTCTAATCCGCCATAAACCATATATATGATTCTTTCATTCTTTGTATATATAGAATCATAGAAGGGCGGTTGGGATATGGCTGCAAGTTTTTCCTTTGTGGGACGGCTGAGGCATGCAGGTGCCATATTTTTGGCCTAGGGTGTGACCATTCACATGAAGAAAAAGGGTCCTGTGATGTGGTGGTGGGACCTTGGAGCATAAGAAAAAGCCTAACACAGCGTGGCTTTCCAACCAAGCTTTGTTCATCATACTTTTTCTTTTGACATTTGTTTAAAGAAATTTGCTGATGTGGGCATCATTAATCATCATTACTCTCCTCATTAAGTGTTTTTCAGTTTTTCTTTAATTGGTTTTATCAAATTTTAATATGATAGTGTGGCCTATATGGCCCTCTTAGGAATCCAGATCTTACTATACCAAATAGTATTATATGGAGATGCTTCTCTTGTCGGTCATTGGTCCAAAGTAGTTTTATTGAAACGCCACTTTTGGTTGGAAGGCTTTTGACTCAGTTTTCACTGGGAATAAACACATGGTTGGGGGTGTGTACAAAATTCAGAGATGGGGTGTAATGGTAAGATGCTAGTGCGACAACAAAGCCCAACTATTTATGTCACTCTAGCCTACCCCGTGGTCCATGGACTTTCTTAATGCAAACCTGAGACCCAAGCCTGTGGTTGAAAAGCAAAAGGTTTTTCTGAGATGGGTTAGATTATAAAGCGAGTAATTTTTATATGATTTTTATTATATATATCTATTAGTATAGACAATGACTTTAATTATCAATTGTCTCAATATTCATTAGTTAGTCAGATGCAATTAATATTACAAATTACAAATTAATTAACAATAATATTTGTATGATATATTCCTCTTCAACTTATTCTCATTGGTCAAATCATTTCCTTTATCAAATTCCTTGTAATTTCAAATTAGTGTGATTGAAAGGTATAAACCCGATTACATGGGTCGATCATGGATGTATCTTTGGTTCAGAACCCACCCTAATTAGTTCATTTAGGCTGAGTGGGTCCACCAGAGTATTCCCACGGCTTAGGTCCTTCGAGCCCGTTATGCAACTAATATCTAGTTCGACTGATTGAACAAGGTTTAACCCCTTGGTTCTCAATCTCTTAATGGGGGTGACTCCACAAGGATTCGAACCCGGGTTTCCCAAGTTCTCCTCCTTATGGGTGTTAGTTGCTTCTACTAGACCAACACCCCATTGATAGATCATGGATGGATCTAATACGTCTCTTTCTTTATCAATATATATGTTTTGGGACATGTATTTTAATAATTAATAAGTAACTACTTAACCATTCATCCCATCTAAGAGAAGAAAGAGAACTAGAGGAAGATTTTATTCCTAGGTGTGTGCATTCATTTGTAATTATCGGATTTATTTAATTAGAAATAATATATCCACAAAAAGTACAAGTCATTCATACATGTTTGACGTTATAGATGTTCTTCGTTTATTTTAAAATAAAGAAAGGATCCAACTGATTTTTTTTCACATAGGTAGTGCTAAAGAAGAAGGGATACAATTACTCTATAGTGAACAAAAGTCTAAAGTGAGAAAATAAGTTTGTAATCACCATCGATCAATTAAAGTGCATTGAGATTTCAATCAATTTTGGTTAATCAATATTGAGCCACAGAAGATTTCCCAATAACTATAGGTTTGCACCAAGGGTTAGCTTTAAGCCCCTATCTTTTTACCTTGGTCTTGGATGTACTTACAGAGCACATTCAAGAGCCAACACCATGATGCAAACTTTTCGCGAATGATATAGTCCTAGTTGGAGAGTCGAGAGAGGATATAAATGGGAGGTTGGAGACTTGGAAACAAACTTTAGAAGCACATGGCTTCCATTTGAGTAGAAGCAAGACAAATTATATGGAATGTAAGTTTAGCAAAAGACGAAACACCTCTAGCTTAGAGGTGACAGTTGGAGATCACAACATACCACAAGTCACACGTTTTAAATATCTTGGGTCTATTATACAAGAGGACGGAGAAATTGAGCGAGATGTAAACCATTGGATTCAATCAAGGTGGTTGAAATGGAGGAAGACTTCGGGTTTTTTGTGTAATAAAAAGGTACCGATCAAGCTAAAGGAAAAATTTTACCGACAGCTATTAGACTAGCGATGTTGTATAGGACGGAGTGTTGGGCAGTAAAAGATCAACACGAGAGTAAACTCAATGTAGCAAAGATGAGAATGCTGCATTGGATGAGTGAGAAAACTAGACGATATATGATTAGGGATGATAGCATTAGAGAGAGAGTTAGGGAAGCACCTATTGGAGAAAAGATGGTTGAATCTCGACTTAGATGGTTTGATCATGTATAGATGAGACTTGTAGATCTTGTGTAGTAAGGAGAGTATACCAGATGGAGGGCAATCCAATCGCTATAGGCAGAGGTAGGCTATGAAAAACTATAGGAGAAACTATTAAGAAAGATTTAGAGACCAATGGTTTAACTATAAACATGATTCATGATAGGATATTATGGCATCGTTTGATTCATGTAGCCGACCCCACCTAGTGGGATAAGGCTTGGTTGTTGTTGTATACTTTTGTTCACACTAGAGGAGTCTAATAAAAAATAAGACACTAAAGCACAATGGAGTATGGACTATAAAGATGCCTTGGATCTATATTAGACTTGTTCTGTTTTTTTTTTTCTTTCTTTTCTATTTATTATTTTTTGGTATATTAGGGATTCATAGGTCTGACTATAAGAAGCACTGAACCTAACCGTGCGAGGCAAACTCAAAAATAACCCAACCCACGACATGGCACTCCCTGTTAGAATCCCTCTTGCATCCTTAGTCCATTTGGGCCTACGAAATTTGAGTAATAATGGCCCTTTCCCACCTCAAAGAAATTAGTTAACAAAAGGCCCCGTAATCCATTCGGTTCTCTAAAGAGCTCTTATCTTCATGTTAAGGTCAGACACCAAATTTTTTGTGCAACTTTATCATTCCGGACTCTTTGTATAAAGCGTAGTTTTGTATTGTTTCATTTTATGATAAAATATCTGTTATTATTGGTAACAAAATATCTCTTCTTTTCAATGCATGCACGTGCTGCTGTGCTAATCAAAATTGAGAAGCATTTCGCATAATACTACCATAATAAATCAACGCAATCCTGTGACCCAAAAAAAAAAAAAAAAGTTCAACACAATCCTCTTTTTTTTTTTCTTTTTTTTTTTAAGGCTTCAACACTCTCTTATTATTAATTTTTTTGTCCCGATCGATATGATAGTTAGATGAATTGGCTTTAGTAAATTCGAGGGAAGAAAATCGAATTCCAAACCACCACCTAGACGGGAGTAAAAAATATCATTTGAATTACAACTCCATTCATAAGAAATCCTTTTAATTTGTAAGAATATAGATCCATATTTAAAAAAAAAAAATATCTAATATACTTTTATCACAAACTTTGATCTATACGAATAAAATTTTCAAAAATAAAATAAAAAATTAATTAACTAAAAACTCTGTTTGACTTAATACTAAAAATTATTATTAAGGTTTGGCAGCCAATGCCATGAAACATGAGCAATAATACTATTGACCAGCACCGAAGTGTGTTATACGCCAGAAGTGTCTGAGTTGCAACCCACCAACTCCTAAGGTCAAGCAGCACAGCTAAAATTATAGTGTCATCTAGAATGAAAAATATAAAAATTATTTTTTTTTAAAGTAAATTTATTTTTAGTATAAAAACATGAAAAGTATTTAATTTTGACAGGGCAACGCCCGCTTTAGCTTTGATTCTTGGAGAGGATGCACTAGGTTGTTGCATTCTTCGTTGTGTTTTTTAGTTCTATCTTTTTTTTTTTTTTTGACTGGAATGCATCAATATTATTAATCAACAGGACTTAAATCCAAATTAAAATTAATACAAGAGTCTATCACCAAAGAGAAATCCTCTAACCATATTTGATCAGGACAACATAAGGCATACTTTATTAAAGTATGAGCAGCCTAATTTCCTAACCTACGTGGGAAAAATTAATTGCTGAGGATTGGGCCTTAAGAGATATACAATCTTCTATAATGGACCCAAGACAATCTCTTTGACTTTTTCTACCTGTGACCGCATTCACCATGATCTGAGGGTCGACTTCCACTTTTAGGTTTAGGAAGAACATTTCAGTTGCAAAAACCATACCTAGCCGAACTCCTATGACTTCTGCTACGGATGCATCCTCTAAACACATGATCATCCAAGTCACAGCAGCTAAGACCACCCCATCACTGTTGCGAATATCGACCCAAACATCCTATTTTATACGTGTCTTTTAAAGTAATTATGATAAAAATTAAATATTTTTAATAATGTAATAATTTATAATTAATTGTTAATATTTAAAAAAAAAAAAATTACACTTGCAACACACACCAATTTCTCTTAGTTTGAGTCTAAAGGGTAATGGCCGATTAGATGTGGTATTCACTTACTAAACATCATGTCATATCACGGACGAAAAGATATTTACGACTTGCATTGCATGGCTACTATTTTGTTGATTGAGGTCTTTGTCATTTTGAGAAGGTTCATTGCATGTTATCTCTCTCTCTCTTTCTTTTATTATATATATATATATCTTGATTTGGTGTGAGACCCTTCCGACTAATTCAAGTTGAGTTGGGAAAGACTCATTTAAAGGGATAAAGTTTTATCGGTATCTTTTTTTTTTTTTTCCCCATACATAAGTCTTAAACTTGAGACATTTGCTTAAAAGGAACCAAATTCTCTGTCACTTGGACCAACAAACAATGATATAATTTTGATATGTTTAGGTTTGGTATACTTGATAAATCACATAATTAACCGATACATAACTATTAACCAAATTAATAATTACTTATTATCATTTATTATAATTAATGATATAATTAGTTAAATAAACTTCTTAATTATATTTTTGGTTTCCTTTATTATTGGTTATGTGCGATTTTGGTCCATATGGTTTTTTGAGCACATTTGGTCTTTCTATTTTCTCAATGTTGCAAATTCGGTCCTTTCGTTTAATGTCCGTCAATTTTTTCAATGATTAACACAGAGGAACCACTGCTCTAAGCATTGTTTTGGGAAACCAGACCAGCCAGTTTGACTGGTTGGATCGAGAACAGGTCAGGTGTTAGGTCCGTTCAATCTCCAAAACTAGCTGGTTTCATAACCGGTGATAATCGATTAAGAACCAGTCGAACCAGTCCAAAATCGGTGAAAATCAGTGGGCAGAACTGGATTGAACCAGTCTTTTTTTCAATTTTATTTTGAAATTTTACTTTTAAATTATAAAAATATATTTTTTAGTCGGATAAAGGTCCATTGATAAGTTATCAAGGTACATATACACGAGTTTTTATTATTTATCATTCTTCGTTATTTTCTATCTTATGAAATATATATTATGATTAGTTTATGTTAATTCAAAATTTTGTTTTTCTTAACTTTATTAAGTAATATAATATTTAATATTGACTCTAATCACATAGAACATTTGGTTGAGTTTTTCTCTCCTCTACCTCTTCGTTTCAATATGATCCATTGCTTCCTCGATGCTATTTATCGGTTTCGTTCCCCCATTATGAGACATTTTTTTTGGTTCCATCACATGGTTTTTTTACCACATTATCTCAACTAATGGTTCTATGCATTTAAAGCAGTGGTTCCTCTTTATTAATCTTTGAAAAATTGATGGACATCGAACAGAATGACCAAATTCGCAAAATTAAAAAAAATAAGAGGATCAAATGTGCTAAAAAAAAAAGTCATAGGGATGAAAATGACACATAACAAATAATAAAGAGACCAAAAGTACAATTCAACCTAAACTTAACTTGAGTACTATGATTTATAAACATAAATATAATCAGATCTAACGATTTCATCAAATATTAAAACATATATAACTTTTAAAACTTCATATCCGAAGTCCATATATATACATCAAACTAAAATAATTCCATACGTAAAAAGAAAAATTGGTTCGCTCGTATGCCATAGAGTCATCCTGAATCATAAGAATAAACGAACATTACTTTTTTTCCGCTTTTCACACTACATATAACAAGTAGAAGATTAACCACCAAAATTTCAGCACCGTTTACTAATGCATTCAGTATGTCTGATCCCAAAAAAAGCGTTGACAAATAGCCTGAGTTGGCCATCACCCATTATCTAGTATTCGAAGGTGGAATACGGCTACCAAATTTAAGCACATGTAATGTCTAGGCACAATTTTTTTTCCTGTGAATTAGTAAATAATAATTAAATTGAATTAATTTTTTATTGATATATATATATATATATATATATATATATTTGGTTTCTAGGAGTATTTCTCACTTGATAAGTGATAGATTAATCGCTCGAGATACGGTTAGATACCTAAGTGGAACACCTTCCAGCAATACCTTATCTATATACATGTGTCTAGGGACTGAAACCGAGGACCTAAACCCATTTCACTCGGACCAATACACGTTAATTCATTTTTAAAGGATTCATTATAAAGCTTGCATGTATAACTTCTTCACATATTTGCGTAAATTTTTTTTTCCCCTTTTGTCTAGAAAGAGGCTCATAATAGACCTTATATGAGGAAAGGGAAAGGGAAAGGGAAAGGGAAAGGGAAAGTGAAAGGGAAAGGGAAAGGGAATGAGGGAATGAAAAAAGGCCAGAAGGCATGGTAAGATTTTGAACTCGCACACTATTCATGTCTCACAACTTATCTAATCGAGCTGACATAATTTTTCTTTGGTAGGTATAGTTAAATGGTACATGACCATCAGATTACAAGGAGATAGCCTCCAAATTTTTTTCTTTTTTTTTGACTGGAAGATAGCCTCCAAATTTGGTATGAAGTCAAAGGAATTAATCACCGAAATCATAGATGATTATTTCTTCACTCATTACTGACTCTCTGATTCTAGTTCAGCAGAGAAAGAATGATAGAAATTATAACAATTTTAGAACTCATGCACTTTTTCCCCCTACTGCACCTGGAATATTGCCCCAATGCCCCTCATCCTAAGGTCACGCATATTCACTACTATTTCTCCTTTCAACACCCAAACACAGTAAACACGTGAAATTTCATTAATCAGATAGCTCCATTCCCATCCCATCTTATCCCACTTTCCATCCATGTATAAACAATTAAACATAACCCCATTTTGTTTTGTCCACTTTTAGTCTTTTATATATGATATTAAAGTGATTGAGCCCAATTATATGAGAACAACCAATTATTTCAATTCGAATCTTTTCAATTATAATCCATATTGTTATTCTATACTCATCATTCAATTAAATAAAGGACACCCTCCTTTTCTTTTCTTAAGTCAAGGTCATTCAACTAATGTATTTATATTGATGGTGGGGGCTCCTTCAAGATTCGGAATAAACTGGATGCATATGCTACTCTCATATTTTTCCCTCACAATGTGATAGGACTAATTTGTCTATGGCGTCTGGAATAAAATCTGGGTAGCACATAATAGTATTGAATGGTGTTATGTGAAACTTGTGCCACTATACAAGTAATAAATCACACACAAACATACAAGACACATTGATGGATGGACCTATATATGTAACCCTGAAAAGTATCTCTACCCCACAACTAGATTTGGATTTTAAACTAGAAGCTAGCATATCTGTTTATTCTGACCAGGTGCTATATAGTGTCACTATGCCATGGTACTAGTTAATTAAAACCAAATGGGCACCCATTGTACAATGTGTGATTTATAAAGTGTGCATTAGCCAGTGAAAGCCAAGAGAAAATTGAGGAACATAAAGTGAAAAAAAGAAAAGAAAAAAAGGAAAGGAGATTCCTATAGCTTGATGACAAGTTATACTTAATGTCTCTGTCGGTTATGTAGTGTTAACTGAATGATAGAGGACAACATGTAGGATCTCAACTTGATGCAACCACTCAAATTGACATTACACCACTCTTCAAGGGATAAAAGCTGGCATCTGAAAAGGACAACCGCTGGCTTTTCACAATAATAACTTGTATCTAATTAGAACTTAGTTTTGATTTAAATCATTTTTATATTATTAATGAATAATGCACTATCACAATGTTAAAAGAATTAAATTCAGATATAGTTGTTATTAATTAAGTCCTTTAAAAAATGTGACAATGATTAGATAATAATATGAAAATTACACTAATAATAATAAGATTTAATTAGTATACACTGACAGTGTATCAAAATTAAACTTATAATAGTAAATCAAAATTAGATTCATCTACTAACGATAAACATATTCATTAAACAAGTAAGTGTCTTGAGTCGTAAAGCATGAGTTAACATAACAAATTGGTGTGTAACGCAAATAGTTGGAATTATGCAAATACATGCGGTTTATAGTTAGAATTGTTGTTCCAAATGTGTGTAACACCCCGATTTTTACTGCTTTCTAATATCGGTAATAAATATATAAGTCGTTATATTTTTATCCGAGACTTAGAAAATGATTTTGGCTAAACCGACGTCATTTCCATGTTATGCTTTATATTATAAGCTTACGATGAAATTTTGGGTTGAAAATTCAGACGGAGCCCGGTCTGTATTTTCATTGACAGTAAAAGTTTACTTCTCAGAAGACCTAATTTTAATTCGTGAACGAGATGAAAAATATTTTTATAATATTTGCTATGATATTGGAAGTTTTGAAAATTTTAGTGTAAAAATAAAATATTACATTTGTTACGGGCGAAAATGTCAAAATATCTCTAGGAAATCTGAGTCAAAGGAACCAAAGGGGTCAGCAACGGAGCTGAGATGACTGATGTGACTGAGATGAAGAGCATTTATGACGATCCTATCTGAATCATAATGGTCATAATGGCACATAAATGCATTAGGATATTTTTGGCATGGAAAAGACTATTTTACCCCTAGTTTCACATGGAAAACTACAAGTTTGCAATCATGCAATTTTACCCATTTGGCCCCCAAAACCCACGGCTCCAACCATATCACCATCACTTAGGCATTTCCATTTTTCATTTCATGCTTCTTTCTCTTCAAAGTTCATATTTTCTTAAGAACACCTTGTTGATTTTGTGAAGAATATCATCAAATCTCATCATTTCTTCAAGCATCAAGAGGTGATTTCTTCTCTCCTTAATCCCTCAACACTTTCTCTTCACAACTTTTACAAGTTTATGCCATGAATCACTAAGTTCTTAATTCATTTTGTTCAAAGTTCATGATGCCTTCTTCAAAAATTCATAAGTAATTGTAGGAAAATCCTTTTGACTTTAAAACAATTGCTATAATCTTAGATTCATCTCTATATTGATTATCCAAGAGCATGTGTTCAACAAAAGTCTCCTCCCTATTTTTTTCCCCTTGGCCGAAACTCACTCAAAATGGGTGTGTAGGGACTTTGTTCAAAAACTTGTTGAATGATCATGTGATTCATCTTTTAATCCTTATGGTTAATGAATCTAAGTGATTAGAAAACCAAAAATCAAACCCTAACCCAATTGAATAAGTGTGTTGTTGAGTTTCATTCAAAGTTCTTAGTTCATGATCTTGGATTAGGTGTTTAATTATACTTAAGTTGCTTAAAGATTATAAATCCATAAGTTAGAAAATTTTTAACTTTCCTAACCTAGAATTTTAGAAGAGGCCGAACCCTAACCCTCTTGAATAAGTGTGTTGTTGTTTGATTTTGATTTATTTTGGTTGCAATTCGTTATGAAGGAATCGATCGGGTTGGTTTAATCTAAAGTCGACGGAGGAAACTGGATCAAATCGGGAGATTTCTTGAAAACGTTAGTTCGAATCTCCAAGAGGTAAGGGGAGTAAGCCTGAGGGCTTTAAGATAATCACATGCTAATTGTTGGAGTTGTCTGTAAATTGTCTATAGTAATATCCTGTGATTTAAATTGTTTACTGTTAATTGTTGGATTGATTATATGCTTACTTAAGTAATTGAGAAATGTTGTTTTACATAATTATAATTAAATTGTTATATTATAATTGTGATGCATGCCATGAATTGGATGTATGTCATGCTATTCTGTGATGAAATTATTTGCTATTGAGTGATGGACTGAGAAACCTGGCATTGGTCAGTGTTCAATTTAATTTGAGGATAAAAGCTTAATAAGCTTGAATAATTAATCAAAGTGATTAATTTATGGAATTTTGAGAAAAAGTGGAAAAAATATTATTTTAATAATATTTTGTGGATAATATGTCAATAAGTGACAGTAAGGGTGGAACTGTAAAAAATTTTCACAGGCGCTAGTTTTTCCAAAATAAATTCAATTTTATTATAAAATGTTATTTAAAGTGATTAGGTTACGAAAATAATGTATTATAGCCGTCAGAAAAATTACTTATGACAGAAAAGTCATTTAAGTTATTAAAAGATTTTTATGAAAATTTTTGAGAAAAAGGTTTATATTTTATTATTATAAATTTTATTCAAAGAGGACTTTTAAAAATTGACGTTTATTGATAACGATTTCCAGAAATAAAGTAATTGGAAGGAAAAGAATTTATCAATGATTTTTCACGTTTTATCAATGTTTTAATAGAAAATGATTTCTGTAAGAGAATTTTATGCCGTGAAAGTATTCTGTTAAACTTAGATAAGTTTTCAGAGGTTTGGTTTTGTATTTGTTTTTCACTGAGCGAAATGTTTTAAAAAGGATAAACGAACCTAGGAACCGAGATGTCGGGGTTCTAGTGTTATGTGGATACGTAGACAGGGATCTGTGTCGTTGGACTAAGTGTCCTGCAATAGTTTTGTGGACTGTGTCCTAAATCTAATGTGGAAAATGTGAATTCCATATCCGCGAGCCTAAGACTGGTGCATCGGTTTAGCGGTTTGCGATTGAATACTCGGACTATGTGTCCTGTGTTGAGTTTAAAACATTTGGGCTGTGTGTCCTGTGTTTGTTTTAAAGTGAAAAGTCTTAATATAAAATTAAGCATGGTCCTAAGCTTTGGGCTTCGACAATGAAAACGAAACGAGAATAAAAGTTTTTCTCATGCATTTTTGGCAGACGTGTCATGTGTTATGATCATTGAGTCCTAAGTGGATCAATGTATCTGTAATGGACTATGTTTCCATTTGATCACTGGGATTTTGAGTGAGCCAATGTATCTTTACTGGACTAAGTGTCCAACTTTATGCGATAACTATTGAGGTTCTGAGTGATGCAATAGGTTATGGACAATAAACTCCATTGATCGCAGTGACCATTATGTTCTGTGTGGACAAATGAGTTACATTTTTGAACAATAACCTTGGTGTACTGAGTGTTACCAATGTGTTATGTGTTCTTTTGGACATTGTTTTACTTCATTTTTACAATGGGCAATGTAAAGAGCTCGATATGCTCAAAACGAAACAGAAAGTTATGAGATCTCCAGAGATTAGGTATCAAAATAGAGCTTGAATATTGAAGTGTCATGCATTTTTATAAAATGACGATGATTGTCGGGTATGAAACCCTTTGGATAAAAATTATTCTACTGTTTAGAAAATTTTGTATACTGTGAATATATAGTATGTGCTGTTTGTGTGTCGTGCATGGGATTGTCTTATCAAAACTCATATATTGGTAACTCACCCTTGCATATCTGTTTGTTGTTTCCTCTACTATGTGGAATCTATATATATATATCTACGTTCAGATGGATCCGGACGTAGTGGATCTGAATTACTCGGGGGTCCGAGCCTTGATGTTTGACAACGCTGATCAAGGGAACGCCTGGGTGATCAACCCAGGGACTCGGAGTGCTACCTACACTGGTCCGATGAGGACACTCCGAGGGACTATAGCAGATAGACCACAGCAACTCATACATACCAGGGAGATGATCGAGGTTTCACTACCTCCCATTTGGATGATCTTACAGCATTTGGTGTGCCACGGGGACTTAGAGCATCAACCATCTCCGCACGTGCAGCCATTATAGCAGGTAGCCTCGGAGTCACCTCCAGGGCCTATAGTTTTGATTCCGGAGGATTCACAGGAGGAGATGGAGGAAGATCTTGAGGAGGATACGATGGTTGACCCGGACTATATTCCTCTGGAGGATGGAGTAGTCGCGGATGTTGGAGAGGGAGCTGATATATCCCCTCCAGATACACCTCCTGGAGGTGGGGGTGTCTATACTGGACTCCCCAATGGGTTTCTGTAGTGGTGACCAACTGTAGGATGTAGTCTTTTCAGTAGAGTGGGATTTTAGATAGTCTGACTGTTTGGCTACTAAGAGCCAATCTTTTTGCGTAGTGTTTTTCAGACTCCCACTGTGATATAGTTATGTTATTTCAGTTTGATGTAATATATGTTTGACAGTAGATGGTGACCTGGTAAGGAAAAAGGTCTTATATAAAACTTTGATGCATATGTATAATATATAGTGATGTATATTATGTTACTGGTGTTTGGGTATGTATACAGTAAGGAAAAAGAAAAAAATTTATAACCATTTTGACAAGAATAAGTAATTAGTAAACTTATTTCGTTTTCCGAAGGAAACCAGCAAATATATTATTTTTCGTTAAGTTTCAATTCCGCAATAAATTACGTAAATGTGATACCATGAGTATGGGGTGTCGCATTACTGAGCTATATAGATATGTCATTCGGAGGAGGTCATCCCCGTCCATCTCCAACCCTAGATATTTATGACTCTTATTCCAAGGTTCCAACACAATCACTAGGAGACGGTTGTCCACTATCCTTATGTCGTAATGTGGATGTGTTAGTTTGGGCAGAAGCACATAGGGTTTGGAGTGATACGGAGGTCATGACTGCTTATTAAAAATATCCTTATGCCCTGCCCTATTAACTCAACCTATTGATGGTCTGACAGTCATGATTATTCTGAGGATGACGAGCTTGATGTGATTCGGATGCATGCCGACCTGTTATTTACCTCCCTGGTAAAGGGTAATAAATAATTAAGTAATAAATATATATATATATATATATATATATATATATATATATATATATATTCCTTTAATATTTGACATATTGTATTTTTATTTTGTTTTCTTTCACCCACACTCCGTCAAAAAAATATCTTTAATAATATATATTGGCTAAAATACCTTTTTGGTCCTTTATCTTTTAGTGAAAATTCATTTTGGTCCTTTATCTTTTAAAAAATTCATTTTGGTTCTTTATCTTTTAAAAGTGACTCAAAATGGTCCTTCCGTCAGATCTGTCACCGAATTCCGTTAATGACCCACCGGAGACCCGCCGGAATCTGGGTATTTCGCCGAAATTTGGGTGGAAAGGGTTTGTGTATGCTCTTGAAGGATTTTTTGATAAGGAAGTGGAGAAGATATGGAAGTTGAAAGGATTTGATGATGGAAACTCTTTGACAAATCTCTTATGGTGGATTCACAGTGGAGGTGTTGAATAGGAGGATGGAAGCCAAGTCCAATACCCCATTTGTGAAAACAGGAAAAGCAAAACAATGATTCAGAGATGGCTTGGACCACCACGTCATAGATCTGGTGAACGAGCAAGACCCATAGCCGTGCGTGCCGCCCAGTTCCTCCGCGACGCAGTTCTGCCTCTGTTCAGATCCACCGATTGGTCATGGCCATTATCTCAAAGTTCTCTCATGGTCATTATCTCAACACTAACCTGCAAAGATTCGAGTTTTAGCTATCAAATCTAAAGTTACCATTACACAATGAAGAAACCCAGTTTGCAGTGTTCGTCAAAATTCAAAGACCAAGCAAGAGGGGGAGGAGGAGGAGGAGGAGGAGATGAAGAAGAGGAAGGGGGAGGGGGAGGGGGAGGGGGAGGGGGAGGGGGAGGGTGAGGGTGAGGGGGAAGAGGAAGAAGAAGAAGAGAAGAAGAAGAAGAAGAAGAAGAAGAAGAACGATTTAAGGGCATTGGGTTAGAAGAATGAGTTCATGGGCATTGAGATAGGAGAATTTGCAAAAGACAGATTATAAGAATATGATAGCAACAATGTCTTATTGTATTGGCCATTATCTCAAAATTCTCTCATGGTCATGGAGATCACATCTCCTACTTCTAAGTTTTTGAGAAGAAGAAGAAGAGCCTAGGGTTTAAAATACCCAGATTCCGGCGGGTCTCCGGTGGGTGGGTCATTAACGGAATCCGGTGACAGATCTGACGGAAGGACCATTTTGAGTCACTTTTGAAAGATAAAGGACCAAAATGAATTTTTTAAAAGATAAAGGACCAAAACGAATTTTCACTAAAAGATAAAAGACCAAAAAGATATTTTAGCCATATATATTTAATAGCGATTTTGGTTGAAAAAGCTATAAAATGCACGAATGTGTTTAATAGTGTTTCTTTAGCGAACCACTATTAAAATGGATACCTTTAATGGCGTTTCCTTAAGACTGCATTATCTTTTACTCACATTTTCTTTAAATAAAAACGTGTTCTACCTTTAATAGCACTTCCTCAAGGAAGCACTATATTTAATAACATTTCCTCAAGGAAGCGACATCTTTTATCTATTTTTTTTAAATAAACGTGCTCTACCTTTAATAATGTTTCATCGTAGAAGTGTTATTAAAGGGGATACCTTTAATAGCGTTTTCTCATAGAAGTGTTATCCTTTCATTTAAAAAAAACATGTTATGTCTAGATTTTATATCCATTTATGTTCACAGTCCCTGACTATGTTTTCAGCTAGGTTTTTATATGACTCAATCGCATCTTTGGGCTCCTTTCCAAGAGGAATGTCGCAATTTATTTCCTTTTTTACATCTTCATTTGAAGAATTAAATATGAAATCTTTCCTTTTTGGTTTTCAAATTGTGATACTTAGAGATAAGGGGGTGTTCATATCCAAACCGATCCAAACAACCCAAACTGCATATCCATGGCTCTTGTGTATGGAGAAAACCTGGTTGGGAGAGATTAGTCCTCCAGTACCTCGAGGGATTAGTCTATGCTTGATTTTAAAAGTTATCAACTGATTTCTATTCCTCCAAAAAAGGATCCTTTTAACTTCCAATCTTACTTTTCAGAAATCGTAGTAAATATTCACAATTGCTCTCATTCTCCTAATTCTAATCTATGTTATTAGGAATGGTTGGTAAAAACTAGAAAATCACAAGTTTATCCTCTTGTGTATAGAGTAGTAACATTTAATCTCACACTTTCTGTTTCTACGACTACTACAAAGCGATCTTTTTCAGCTACGAATATAATCAAGAGTACATTTCGCAATAAGATGGGAGATGAGTTTTTATTTGATTGTCTGCTTATATACATTGAAAATAAAATTTCTAAAAATTTTAGTGTAGATTCAATTATAGATGACTTTTGTGACATATAGGAAAGACATTATGTGTTTTGATAGATTGCTAATGTGATTAACGTTTTAAAACATAATTATCAATATTTTATATGAAATTTGATGCATATTTATTTTTCTGGATGATAACTTTAATTTTTAGAATTTCCCTCCATCATCTAAGTTTGACTCTGTCCCTGGTGATACTAATGTAATTTCCTTTTTAATTCCCAAATCAGGAGAAGCTAAGTCTGGGGTTTCTAAGAGGAGCGTGCCGATTTATTTCCATTCCTATGTATCTGTTTAAAGACGGCAAGTATGAGTTATTTCCTTTGTTTAAAGGCGGCAAGTATGAGTTATTTCCTTTTTTTAGTTTCCAAATCGTAATACTGATGAAATTATTGTATTAATTTCCAAATTCAGAAATGCAAAGTCTAGGGTTTCTAAGAGGAATGTCGTAATTTCTTTCCATTCCTATGTCTCCTTTCGTAGAAGCTGAGTATGAGTCATTTTCTCTCTAGTTTCCAAATCGTGTCACTGATAAAAATTAAATTTTTATGCAAAATCAGAGACACAAAAATCTGGGCTTTCTAACAGAGAATGTTGCAAGTCCTTTCCATTTCTATGTACCTGTTTGAAATTTTGGTAAGTGTGAATTTTTCCCTGTTTAGTTTCCAAATCATAATACTGGCAGAATTTTCATTTTAGTTTGAAAATCTAGATGCACAAAGTACGGGCTTTATAAGAAGGAATGTCATGATTTCTATCCACTCCTTCTTTGTTTAAAGAAGTTAAGCATGAATCGTTTCCTTTTTAGTTTTCAAATTGCAGTCTTGCCTAAAGATTTGACTGTATTCTGTGTTGAATTTCATTTCCATACTTTTGAATTTTCTTTTGAATCTCCAGTTTGAGCACTAGATAAAAGAAATTAATTATGTTTATTTTTTAAAAAACGAGGAAAAGATAGCGCTTCCTCAATGATGAGACTAATAAAGGGAACACCTTTAATAGTAAGGCACTGTTTGGTTTGCCAAATCCGCTAGCGTTTAGCGGATAGCGTATAGCGGATGGGAAAGTAGCCCCGTTTGGTAGTCGTTTTTAAAATTAGCGTATAGCATTTTTTCACTAGCGTATAGCGTTTTTCCCAGACGCTACTTGAAGTAGCGTTTGAGCTTATAGCGTATAGCGTTTCATTTTTTCTTCCATTTTTATCCCTACCATCTTAATTAAATACTAATCATTTAACATAGTATATAAATAAGAATTAATTTTGTTATTTAGATTTATATTTAAGATAAAAAAAAGTGGAAAATATATTTTTATCTATAAAAAATAAAAATTATATAAAAATCAAATCAATAAATAATTTTACTTTTATTATTCCATTTTATTTATTAAAAATAATTAAAACTAAATTAATATTAAAATTAAAATTAATGATTGCATTTTTTAAACGATAAATAAATTTTTTTTGACGTGATAAACGATAAATAATTTAGGATAAAATAAATTATTATAAGTGATAATTATTTTAAAATAAATAATATATATACATATAATTTACATAAAATGCAAACATATCCTTTTATGTCATTTTACATTTATCAGCTAGTCCAACCGCTAGTTTTATCAAACACTTCAAATCCAATCCGCTAGCTAATCAGTTATCCGCTATCAGCTAGCTTATCCGCTATCCGCTAGTTTATCCGCTACCGCTATCCGCTAGCTTATCCGCTATCCGCTAGTTTTTACCAAACAGAGCCTAAATGTTATCGTAAGTACCTCTAAGGTAGCGCGCTTCATAAACACTATCTTTGGTTTCTCTTTTTAATAACGCCAAGATAGATATCGTTCAAAAGTGTTGTTAAATGCCAAAAAACACACATACAATCTAATGTTAGTAATTTAACGGAACAGTCTTGCGTGGTTAACGTTTTGTCATGTGTCCAACACATGGCATTCTCAACTAGAATTTATAATATTAAAATAATTAAAAAAAATGCCAAATTGACATTTATTCTATTTTATTTTTTATTTTAATAAAATAAATTTCAGCTCGGCATGCCACGTGAAGGACAAATGGCAAAATGTTAGTCATGACATGGCATACACTACCAATATTCAAACACAATTGCACAAACTAATTTATATCATTGTCATAGCTTACACTACCATTTTGCAATTATAACTAAAATTGCACTTTTGTTCAGTAAAGTAATTGAAATAAAATAAAATATGTACTTGCATAGATGCAATCCTATTTTTCAAAAAGGTCTTCTAAGATCTTCAATATATGTAGCACCGCTCAAAGAAAGATAAAATGCTTCAGTTCATAATAATAAGTAGCCGATGTTATGATGATAAGAAAAGTAAATTACATTCTCAAATCACAATGTATCTGTTTTCAGGAAAAAATACAAATAGAAGATGAAGTGGTCTTTCCGAACCCAGTCGAGATAGCCTAACCTGAACCCGATTATAACATGAGCTTCATCGGATAGGGTTGAAAAGCTCAAGTTTAATTCGGGCTCAAAATTTGCAGTCATGTAGACTAGCTTATTTGTCATGTCTAGATCGGATGCTAAATTACCTCAAATCTGATTCAAAACGATCCAATGACAACCATTGACGGATCCAAGATCCTGAATCAGTGGGGGCAATCTATTTCCAAAAGAATTAAAAACAATTTGGTGAAACAAAAAAAAAAAAAAAGAAGCACAGTTATCACAAAAAACCAATCAATTTGGTGAAATAACAATTTAGGATAATATCAAAGAATTAAAAAAAAAGTTAATACATTTAATTTCATGTCTATCCAATCAATTTGGTGTAATAACATCCCCAAATTTAAGCATATCAAATTCCGAACCTATCATTATTTGCAATTAACCATCATCAAGAGAAAATTTCATAAAATTGACTTCACAAAACATGTTACTCATGATCTTAATTGCATAATCATCCAACCAAATAATTGTCTGTTAAATATAAGCATAGATTTAGGGGAAGCATGAGCATAAGCATTTCATATATCTAATGCGTCTGAATCTTAATTCGTCTGCTCTAGCATAATGTTTTTTTTATAAAGTTCATTATATCATAAGAAAATGTTTGTCATCATCAAAAGGGGGAGATTGTTAAGTCTAAGTTTTTGACATCTCTAATTTTGATGAATCCAAACATTAATTAAGAATGATTTTAATAGAACTGTTTGAAATCTACTAACATGTGTATCAAGTGTGCAGGAAAATATATGAACAAAGCAAATAGCATTTAGTAAAACAAAGTGCCTGATGTTAAATCATGCGTCTGTGTTTACTTATAAACGCATTTGTGTAGCAACTCAACAGCAACTCCTTATGCAGTTGTGTCTGATCAAACAGAGTGTCTAAAAGAAAATCTCTACACCCTCATTTGAAGTCAAGTATATTCCTTCGCATATTCAAAATCAAAAGATGTTGATCACAAAGTGTAAAGCATAAAGCACCCGCAACAAACTCTTTTTGTTGCAACAAGCTTAGGCACTTTACGCGGTCATATGCTAATATTGCACAAATAAGGAAAGTCATGGTGCCCAAGCCAGGAAAGCAACTGCACCTGCTCTAAGGCATGTTGCACTTTGATAAAGCAAAGCAAAGAAGTACGTTCATCTTGTCTTGAAGCACTCCAACGATCATAAACATTAAATGGAGATCCCGAACGACTCTGAGATTTATGAATGAAAGAACAAAACCTTATTCATCTAAAGATTGTCTCACAACGGATTTATTATGGATGAATATAAAAGGAAGACTTTGGAAGTTGTTTGCTGACAATCATCATTCAATACATTCAACTGAAAGCATTCAATACTTCTATCTCATTCAAAGCTCTTAAATTCTTTCAATCTAAGAACACTCATCTGCTCAATCATTTGTATTTATTGAGAAGTCTTTTATGCAATCATACCAACCTTATTTCATATTCACTCTCTAAGTGTTATTTCGATTGACTTGCAAAGTTGTAAATCTTGAAGATGTTGTTTCATTAAATCTTATTTCCTGTAGAGCTTGAAAAGGCTTGCTAAAAGAATACTTGTTAACGAGCTTGGAGAGACTAGGTGCGCAAACAATACTTGAAGGAGCCAGAAGAGGCTAGGTGTGCAAATAATACTTGTCTGTAACCTGATTAGTTATTGTGTAACACTTGGTGAAACCAAGGACTGGATGTAGCCCAAGGTTTGGGATGAACCAGTATAAATCTCTGTGTTAACCTTCTTATCCTTATCCTCTTTAAGTTTTCTTTATATATTTGTTGTGCTAACAAGGGGTTAAAATTGTTAAACCTTAAACAAATATTTTTGATTCTGTCTCAGAAGCATCTTAGTGTCTGATACTGTTTCTTTGAGAAAATTTATTTGTTTTGAAAAAGTTTAAGTAAAACACAATTTAACCTTCCTTCTCAGTGTTTTCATCTGTTCATTTCAATATGTCTGGCTACACTTCCATTTCTTTAGCACTTCAATCCTAAAGAATGACAACTTCTGATATTACTAAATCTACACAATTATGCATATTTAAACATAAAACATATGATATGATGTTTACATCTATATGTTAAGTCACAAAGCGTTTGACTCTGTCATGCGTCTGACTTACTCTAGTTACCCGTGTGTGTTTTGATGAACCCAAACATTAAACAAATGATTTTAATTGAACTGTATGAATATTGTTAATCATCTACTTGAGATGTGCAGAAAGAGAAAATAATCTTAACATATCAACTGAACTGAAGGATCAAATCATAATTTATACATGTGTTCTTTGGATGCTGAATACACGATGAAGAAGTACTGCGTCTGAAGAAAGATTCAAGCTATGAAGCTCTAAGACCAACATCATATTTCAGACTCCTTGTTCATGAAGAAAGCAGCTATGAATAAGAAGACAAACTTGTTACTGAATCAAGCATCTAGCATCTTCAAGATTGAAAGATAAAGATAGTGCATCATCTAATCAATCAGTTGTTCATAAGAAGACTATGCCAAGACTGAAGAATGATCTACTCAAGTTTTTTATTCTGTCTCTCAGTTTGAAAGAAAGAAGTTCAAGAAGTTATCTATACATTGATCAAATACTCTTCGAAGCAACAAAAAAGTACAAACACAATCTTCTAAAGAAAGTTGAAAGAAGATAGATCACGATTACAGACTAAATCAATCCAAGAAGACTCACATCAAGAAGCGTCTGATTACTCATAAGATGTGTTTGGACCTCTGACAGAATCAAGAACTACATTCATGTCAGAATTTCTCAAAGGATTAGAAGGACATTCAAGATCATATCTCTAGTATTGAAGAAGTGAAGCATTAAGGTATGAAGTCACATTTTCTCTCTCGTGGCTGAAGCAACGTTAAAAAAGGAGAAAATACTTTATGAAGAAATTGCTTGAAATCCAAATGAAAGTGTTTTCATTAAAGAAAAGAATTAATTAACTCAAAAGGAGTATATTAATTTATTCATTGTCTTCTATCAAAATCAGAAAAAGAAGAAAAGACAAAAGGCAATGTTGCAAAACGTCTCTTATGCAATAAAGAGGAAAGCTACTTTATCTGAGCTTTTCTAAGTGTTGCACAAATGAGGAAAGAAATGCTGCCCAAAGCAAAGAAAGCATATCTGCTATGCTTTGTGGTCAACCAAAGGATTTCCAACGTTCTTTAGCATTTATTGCCAAGTCAGAACGACAATTATCCAAAGGATAAAGAACAAGACTTCTGATTACGCCTTCACAAATCTATTGTGATCAAGCATAAATTGAAGATGTCGAAGACCTGAACATATAGTGATTAGCACACATAAAAGAGTTGAACAACTAGAAAAGCTACAATACACGACTCATGCTCTAAAAAAGTATTTTCCATACAAAAGAAAAGTATTCATACTGAGAATATAACGAAGCTGAAAGCTCTCATCACTCTTATCATCTTCTCTCAAAGTTTCCAAATCATCTAGAGAAGAACTCATCTGCAACTCACCAGTTCTTAAATTTATATTCACTCTCTCAAGTGTTATTTGATTGAATTGCTATTGTAACTTTGAAGCTGTGCTTCAAACAAACCATCAAACTCCCTGAGTCTGAAGAGGCTTGTTTCAAGAATACTTGTTGAGCCTGAAGAGGCTAGGTATGCAAATAATACTTGTGTTTGAGCCTGAAGAGACTAGGTGTGCAAATAATACTCGTCAGTAACCTTGATCAGTTATGGTGTTAAAACTTGGTGAAGCCAAGGACTGAATGTAGCCCAAATGTTGTGGCTGAACCAGGATAAATATCTGAGTACTTTGTTTCCTTAGTTCCTTACTTTATTGTTCAATTTATTTAACTATCTTGGTAACTAACTGAGGAGTGTTAATAGCTGTTTATTCAGTTTACTGAAAAAGGCGTCTGTCATTAAGGGTCTTATCTGTACTGAATTTTGTTTTCTGCTTGAAAAACTCTTATTTGAGAAAACACTATTCAACCCCCCTCCCTCCCTAATGTTATTTTGTGCCATTCCACTATACACATATAATTTTGATAAATTCGTAGAAGTGCTTTGGTTTTGTATCGACAAAGTGATCGAGATTGATACTGATAAGGGGTGTTCCTATTATGTTAGTTGAGAAATATAGATCAATCTTTATAACTATGCAATGATGCTCGACTTATAATTACTCAAATGGGTAACCATGTTTTAGAAGTAAGAGTCATCTCAAGAAGCAATATTGACCAAAAGGATTTTATTATGAGATTGTCAATAACTCCTTCTAATAACATGATTCATTTTAAATTTCAGCATATATAAGTAGTTTCTATTGTTGTTTCTTTTCAAGTGACAATAAATAAAAGTCAGCAACAATATCTTAAACACGTGAGAATTTATCTTCCATGACTAGTTTTTTTTCTCTCATAGATAGTTGTATGCCACAATGTCAAAGGTTACCTCCCGTTTTGGTTAGAAGACTTCTAGGTGATAATGAAGGTCACATTTCCAATACTATTTCAAATGTTTCTAAGCTAATTAAGTTACTCTTAAATTGTTATATTCTTTGGTTGTTTAAGTTTATATCTTACTCTTATTAGTCCTCTTTATCTTTTCCGGGAATTACGATGAGCTTTTTTTCACATTTTTATTTATTAATATTATAATTGATCAACATCTTTCCAGGAATGTATATGTGGCAGATGTTGTCTTTTTTGTTAAAATAATTGATTTAATACATGTAACTCAATTTTTTCCTATATTTCCTACTTCAAATAGAACTCATACATAAAGTTGTTAATTAAAAAATAAATTATAAATAATATTATTCATACCTCGTAAATACCCCGTGCGTCGCACTTCAAATGTTTGTTCATAAAGAAGACTTTTAAAATTTAGGTTAAGTTACACTTAAGTTATTACATTCCTTGGTAGTTATAATTGAAAGGCAATAAGCAGCCATAAATTTGTTTATTATCATTAAGGTTTTACTATTGAATTGGTCCCTGAACTATTTAAGAATTTTTAAGTAGGTCCCTGAACCTCGAACTTATATACCATTTTCAATTGGGTCCTCGAACTAAAGTAGTTTTTAATCGGATCTCTTAACTTATATAAAAGTTTATGATTGCAAGAGACCAAAATGATAAACCAGAAGACCAAAATTTTGACCTGCGACTGCTTCTCCATAATCTGAACAAACAACTTCCTCCTTCCCCAATCTCTATTTCACGGTTGCATATCCTTCCCTCGAAATAGCTTCGTCCAAAATAGCTCTCTCACTTGCAACTTACTACATCTAACTTCATCTTATTATATCTTGCTATTGCAATGTGTCAAGATTCATCCTCCATCCAAACCACCCATAGATGGCTGATATGGTGTCCAGCTTGGATGGAATCAATAATATTTTGTCCAATTCAATGGATCGCTAACGGATTTTCTACTTTAGGAGCCCAATTGAAAATTTTATATAAGTTCAGGGACCTAATTAGAAACTTTTTTAGATCAAGGACCCAATTGAAAATTTTATATAAGTTTACGGACCCAATCAAACTCTTTTTTTAATTTAGGGACCTATTTGAACATTCCTAAATAGTTCAGGAACCAACTCAATAGTGAACCTATCTTTAATGAGTAATGAGTAAAAATATTATGCTTTCACAATTTTTTTTATTAAAATGTTATATTAAAAATAATTACAATAATTTTTTAAAAAATAAAATTATAATATAAATATGAAGAAACTAACCTTATTAATTACTCAACTTAGAGTTGGTTTGTTTTAGATTTTGATATAACTAATTTTGAAAGAATCGATGTTAAAAGAATTGATTTTGAAAAAATTGAGGTTAAAAAACTTAATTTATGTTTGGTAATGATATTTTAAAATGAAGTTTAGAAGAATTGATTTTGTCTGATGATAAAGTAAAATCACTTTTAAAGTGTAAAAAATAAATTTTTTTTTATTGATCTCATACTTAGAATCAATTCTACTCAATGAGAAAATTATAGATTCTTGTTTCTCTAAAATTAATTTTATTGAACATACTTTTGAATTCAA
Source organism: Echinosophora koreensis (assembly GCA_035048595.1). Classification (NCBI taxonomy): domain Eukaryota; kingdom Viridiplantae; phylum Streptophyta; class Magnoliopsida; order Fabales; family Fabaceae; genus Echinosophora; species Echinosophora koreensis. The sequence goes on along the minus strand of JAPCYP010000011.1, from coordinate 6,181,973 downwards.
ATACCTCAATTACTGTAGCAACTACATTTTTGGGTTGAGGATGCTGGTCAAACGCCTCTTGGACTTGTATCCAGGGATGGACCCAGAAATTTTGACTAGTGGAGGCAAGATTATATATTTTAAATTTAATTATAAAAATATATATAAATGTATAAGCAATAAAGTAATGGCATCATTATTATTAAGCAAGGAATTGGAGATTACAAACAGTATATCATTTTATACCAATAAAATTGAAGACACTTTAACTTCTATAAATTATAATTGTTGTCCGTGTCTTCATACTTTGAGATTATTGTATATTTTTTCATTTTCAACACTATAAAAAATATTTCTATATGTATGTGACTAAGTTGTACTGAAAATAAATAAAAGATCAATGTAAAGTATGATTGCAGAACAATGAGGGCAATATTTTTAGTGTTATTTAGAATAGGATTGTAGAGCAATGGGGGCAATATAATTTTTTAGTGGGGGCAAAAAAAATTATCTAATACTTAATATAATAATTAAAAAAAAACTTAGTGGGGGCCGCTGCCCCCAATGTGCCTTACCTGGGTCCGTCCCTGCTTGTATCCATGCACTTAAAAATATATGAAAAGAATAAAGTTTACTGTCACTGTAAGGTTTTTTATGCTGTCAACCAATCACAAATCATAAAATGAATGACTTTTAAATAAGAATAAAAGATTTTTAATGACGTGACGATTTAATTATTGGTTGACAGTGTAAAAAACCTTTACACTGATAGTATATACCAATTAAACTCAAAAGAATGACAGTATACACACATTTTATTATTATTCATTTTTTTGGATGAAATATTATTATTAATTTTAAATACCTAATAATAAAAAAGAAAAGAATTTTCTAAAACAAAATAATAATCATAAAAGAATAAAATTATAAATACCCCTACTCTCTTTTAGTTTTTTGTAGGGTGGTAAGGTTGATGCATCTGAATTGCTCATGAGGTCACTAATTCTCATTCAAGGATCATTCTGTCTTTGCACAACCATTGCTTCCCTCTCTAATTACATTAATTTTCAGTTGGTTTTCACCTTTTGGCTAAATACTTAGTATTTAACATCAAACAAATTTTTATTGTTATTTAATTTAAAGATTAATAAAAAAAAAATGCAAATTGACTCCTATGTTGCCTACACTACACAAAGGAGATTCTCTCCCAGCAAAACTCAATTGTTGTTCTATAGGTACTTTTAATGTTGTCTTTCCAATAAGGAAAAAAAAAACATATAGAATAACTATTATACATGTTATATTTCTATTAATGAACTGTTAGACATGTATTCTTTTTATTAAAAAAAAAAAAAAAACAAAAATATGTATAAAGTTACACCTAGGTTTAGTCCATTTCCTTCTTCAATCACAACTTTTAAACTTTGCTTTACTCGGGAGGCCAGTTTTAAGTGAATTATTACATAAATATAAAAAAGAAATAAACAACTGAATTAAAATTGTCCCATACTGTAACACTGTTTTTTTTTTTAAAGGCCCATACTGTAACACACTAACACTTGTCAACCGGTCATCGTGTAATAACATTTTAAAAAAAAGATTTTTTTAGTTAAAAAATACGTTTCATTATTTGTTAAAAAAATCATTTTCATTAATGTTTAATTTTTTTTTTGTGACTGGTTAATGTTTATTCTTTAATCTTAATTAAAAGTAATAAATTAAATGAATAAAACGGAAGGTCCATAAAAAAAAAAAATCAGCATATAATAGTATAAAATCATGAAAGTTCCAAAGTCTTTCTAATTTTACAGCAAAAACAAATGTGTTTCTAATTTTAAAATTCCATAATATGAAAGCGATTTCAACTCTTTCATTTTTTAAAAATGATTTTTTTAGTTATAAAATAATTTTCATTATTTGTTAAAAATCCATTTCATTAATGTTTATTCTTTAATCTTAATTAAAAGTAATAATTTAAATTAATAAAGCAGATGTCCATGAAAAGATCAGCATATAATAATAGTATAAAATCATGAAAGCTTCAAAGTCTTTCTAATCTTACAGCAGAAACAATTGTGTTTCTAATTTTAAAACTCCATAATATGAAAGCGATATCAACTCTTTCATTTAAAAAAAATATTTTTTAGTTATAAAATACTTTTCATTATTTGTTAAAAATCCATTTCATTAATTTTTATTCTTTAATCTTAATTAAAAGTAATAAATTAAATTAATAAAACGGAGTGTCCATAAAAAGATCAGCATATAATAATAATAGTATAAAATCATCAAAGTTTCAAAGTGTTTCTAATTTTACAGCAAAAACAAATGTGTTTCTAATTTTGAAATTCCATAATATGAAAGCAATATCAACTCTTTCCAATTGTTACCAAAAAAAAAAAACTCTTTCCAATTTTACAGAAAAAAATATTTCTAATTTTACAATATTTTAAATATTTGTTTGATCTCTCATTAATTCCTCATAGTCATAGATGAATTCTCTAGCTATATTTTGATTTTCTCATTAAAATTCTTGCTTTTCGTTACATCATTCCGGGTAGGGGTGTAACGGGTCGGTTTGGTTCGATTTTTGGGGGAAAAAATGTCCGAACCAATCAAATTTGATTGGTTCGGTTGGGTTCGGTTTTCTGCATTTTTTAGTATATGACCCGAACCAAACCAAACTGATGGAGTTCGGTTTGGTTCGATTCGGATGGTCGAGTTACCTGATTAAAAATCATCATAAACGTTTTTTTGGCAGAAAATGCACCAGAATGTTACCAAAATACAAAATAGTCCACAAAATCATAGGAATTAACAACGAATCAAGTACAAAATACAAAATAGTCCACAAATCAAGTCTATAACAATCCAAAATAGTCTAGAACTGGTAAAATACATAGAAATAGTTCACAAAATAAGTCCATAATCCACAAAATAAGTCTACTGCCACAAATTAAGTCCATCCAAAATAGTCTAGAATTGACAACATATATAGAAATAGTCCAAAAAATAAGTCCATAATCCACAAAATAAGTTCACAAATTAAGTCCATCCAAAATAGTCTAGAAGTGAGGGAAGGACTTACTAAGTTAGGTTAAGTTTAGATCAGATTAGAATTTTTTGGAGATTTTTTTAAAATTATATACCATCGGGTTAGGTCATCGGGTCATTGGATTTGGAAAACAAAATCCAATACTCGAACCAATGATAATTGGTTCTCATTGGTTCAGTTCGGTTTTTTTATCCGAACCAATCATGTTCGGTTTTTTTCTGGATTGGTTCGGTTCGGGTTGGTCGGGTTGACCTGGTCCACTTACGCCCCTAATTCCGGGTGTGCTTCAAAATCTATTCGTGCTACCGAGTTTTGATTAACTGAATTTTCCAAATTTAGTTGTGATTAAAAGTGCAAATTTAGTATAATAAGTGCTGTTTGAATTGTATCATTTAAATTTATTTTTAAATATGTAGATATTAAATTGTTCTTTGATTTTACTCTATTATTTATTTTTATTAACTTTTTAAGGATAATATAATGACGACAGTGGTTAAAAATCTTAACTAAATATTGATAAATGAAAATAAAAAAATAAAAAAATTCCCCTCTTCGTCCAAATCTATTTATAACGTATATTTCAAACATTTGAAAAAAAAACTATCCCCTTGAATTAGTTCAGTTAATTAAATTGAGAAACATAAATTATTAGCGTATGGGTTTAAATATGAGAGGTATACTTGATTTATAAGACATACTATAAGTTTTTCCTTGAACGTATAAGGTGTATTATAAGATGCTACGTGATATAAATGGTGAATAAGGCTTAGTATAAGCCTCCCATTGAAAGAAAAAATTAAAATTGATTTAATTCCCAAACCAATTTCAAAAGTGACAAACTTTATGCCATAATATACATTCAAACGTACCCCAAAGACAAAAAATCAACCTTCACGACTAATCTACTATTACAATAAAAACAACCCCAAATTCAATTATGTCCAATTCCCACCTCTATCTCCTTCCATAGCTAGGCGGAGCAGTAGATAGAGAGAGACAAAGAAAGATAAAAAAAAACAAAGATAGTGGAAGAAATAAAGGGAATGTAATCCCGTGACTCCAAGGGCAACACAGTAATTCCACACCAATACCATAATCAGTCCATTATCGCGGGAATATGAACTACCTTAGTTTCTTTTCTCTCTCTTCTCTCTACTGTGAGTAGTGGAGAACAAACATGTAAGTGTTGTAGAAGGTGAATGACTGGATAACAAACACACACACCACCGTGCATTTCCACAAACTTTCCTTTTCTCTCTTATTTTATATTCCCATTATGCCCTTCTCTCCTTTCCTTTCCAAGCGTCGGCAGTTTATTTTGTTGTGTTCTGTGGAACAAAACTACAAATAAGGAACGCTAAGGAGAGCAAAAAGAAAAAGAGAAATAATTCAAAAACATTAACAAAGGGACCCCTCATTCTCCCTCTCTCTCTCACACACAATAGTCTCAACCCTATCAAAGTGTCAAGCACATTTTTTGTTTGTATTTTGTGTGTATGCAAGCAAACAACAACACCAAAGAGAGGTGCTTGGTTGTTTGTGGTTGGTGGGGTGCGCAGGATAAGCATTAAGCACCAAAGGAAGAATACAAAATATTAGTAATATTATTAATTATTAATAATGAACCATAAAAGATTACCCTTTTAGCACCCCCATCACAATTTTAAGGCCATTTAATTGAAAACCCATATTCCTCTTGGTGTGTGTGTAACTGTGTTTACTATTGAGTATAAGGTTTATAAACCAAACCTTTCATGGTTTTTGGTGACCCTTTGAGTTCTACTGAGTGTTTGTTCAATACCCACCTTGAGAATTCTCATAAAGTTGCATTCTTTTGAATTGGGAAGATGTGGGTGGAGGAGAAGGTTATGTTGTGTTTCTTGTTGGTTTTGTTGGTTCCTTTGAATTGTGCTGGCAGAGCCACCACCACCACCACCACCACCACCACCACCAGTGGCACTGGTAGTTCAAGTCAGAAGCTTGAGGTTCAGAACCATTTGAAGAATTTGAACAAACCTCCTGTTAAGTCCATCAAGGTAGAGAAGCTATTTCTTATTCATGTCCCTTTTTGTTTAGCTTTTTCTTTTACCTCTTTTCTTTTTCATCTTCCACTTTTCATTGATTGCATAACTGTTTTCTCATCGATATTGGCAACAATTAACCTTTTTGGCTGTGAAAGGAACTTTAACCTTGGATGATCTTGTCTCACTTGGGAGCTTCTTTTAGTCTCCATCATCATTGGGGTAATGGAGAATATTGTTATTGTTAATTGTTCTTCATATGACAACAGAATCTTAATAAGCTTTTTTGGTGGTGCCTTTTCTGGGTTTTGCTAAGAATCTTAATTAGTTTACTTTGTAGATTTTGGAGGCATTCATAAAACATAATTAATTCTTTTTGCAAATTATGTAATTTGTTTGGGTTTACATTTGAATGTGAAAGCAGAGTCCTGATGGAGATATTATAGACTGTGTCCATGTCTCACACCAGCCAGCTTTTGATCACCCTGAACTCAAAAGTCACAAAATTCAGGTGAATAATTGCTTTCCTATTTACTTATCTTTTGCTTTATAATTCAAAATTCTTAATCTGATTTGAGGGTCATTTGGTTCTCTGGCTTGAATTTCAAACAATCACAGGTTTGTTTGTGATGCAGATGAGACCAAATTTCCATCCAGAAAGAAACACTTTTGGGGTGAGTAAATTGTCTTCAAATTCCAAGCCTATTACTCAGTTGTGGCACAAAAATGGGAGGTGCCCAGAAGGAACAATTCCCATCAGAAGGACAAAAAAGGATGACATATTGAGGGCAAGTTCTATCCAACAATTTGGAAAGAAGAAGCAAAAGAGCTTCCCTCAGCCAAGATCTGCAAAACCTCTACCTGACATCATCAGTCAAAATGGCCACCAGGTACTGCCACCACTACCATGATACTAATAAGGCAGCAGCAAGTTCAATTTTCTACTAATCACCAAGAAAACACCCTCATTTCTCATTGAGTAATACTACTCACACATATTTACACAAATCATCTTATATCTATACAATTTTTAGTATTTGATTAATATGGGGTTGGGGTAGCTCAACTGGTTTGAGCTAAATGGTATAAGGAGTTGAAGGAGTTAGAGGTGCGAAGAAGAAACAACTTAACATACTAACATTTGCCTCTAGAAATAAAATAAAATAAAGTATCTGATTAATTTTTGTCCCACTTTATTTTCTATGTACCTACACTATGATTCTCTCAATGACTTATCTGAGGTGATGAGTTCTATAAGATGTGTATCAAGCATGATTGTTTATCATTTAGTTTATTTCTATGGCCAGTAAAAGGAAAAACAAACACCTACGTGCTTAAAATATTAGGCATCTATTTTATTTTTTTTTGCAAAAAAATAAGTTAGTATTAGTATAAGAACAGTAGCTAAAACTATTTATTATTGTATACCAAAAAAACAAAACTATTTATTATTTTTTGACCTTGTTTATGTAAATATATGTTTACTTTCTTTGATCTTTTTGGAACATTTAGCATGCCATAGTTTATGTGGAAGGAGATAAGTTTTATGGAGCCAAGGCAACCATAAACGTTTGGGACCCCAAAATTCAACAACCCAATGAATTTAGCCTGTCTCAAATGTGGCTCCTGGGTGGTTCTTTTGGTCAAGATCTCAATAGCATTGAAGCAGGTTGGCAGGTATTATTTAAACTTTATTTCTATTGTCATCTTCTGAGTTTTGTCTGTATATTATTTCAAATTCATTATCCTCTTAAATCTATGATTTATCAATTATCACTCACTTCCCATCCATCTAATTTCATGTTTCTGTCCTTTCCACTCTGGTAAACAGGTCAGCCCAGATTTGTATGGAGACAATAATACTAGACTCTTCACTTATTGGACAGTGAGTTACCAATTCTTAGCACCCTAATTTGTTCTTTCTTATAAGTGTTCTCAAATTTCTTATTTATTTCATGAAATTGTTTCATTACCATGACAGAGTGATGCATATCAAGCTACTGGTTGCTATAATCTCCTTTGCTCTGGCTTTATTCAAATTAACAGTGATATAGCATTGGGAGCAAGCATCTCCCCACTTTCTAACTATGGTTCTTCCCAATATGATATAAGCATCCTTGTCTGGAAGGTACCTTTTTATTTTCACTATATAATATTATCTTTCCTTACTGAACATTCTGGCAAGAAAATATGCCCTACACTTAACAAACACTACCATTATAATACACATTATATAATTGTAAATCTAGAGAATCTCTGACACACATTTCATTATATCTGAATGCTTTTATTTACTTATATATGAATTTAATATGCAACAGTGGCATCTAATGGTGTTGTCTATTGTGTTAAAACTAATGTGTAGGACCCAAAAGAGGGGAACTGGTGGATGCAATTTGGGAGTGACCATGTTCTGGGGTACTGGCCAGGTCCTCTATTCTCATACCTATCTGACAGTGCCTCAATGATTGAGTGGGGAGGTGAGGTTGTGAACTCTGAATCTGATGGGCAACACACCACAACACAAATGGGAAGTGGTCATTTCCCTGATGAAGGTTTTGGAAAGTCTAGTTATTTCAAGAACATTCAGATTGTTGATGGTGACAACAAGCTTAGGCCTCCCAAAGACCTTGGCACTTTCACTGAGCAAGATAGTTGCTATAATGTCAAAACTGGAAGTGGTGGGGATTGGGGCAACTACTTCTATTATGGTGGTCCTGGTAGAAACCCAAATTGTCCATGATTATTCTTGTTGAAACTAATGGAAAAAAAAAAATAAAACAAAAAAACTAGGTGTTCTTTTTAACTAGCATAGCTAGTAACTTGTCTTGGCAGTTCTTAGATTTATGGTTATAATGAAGCTTGCTTCCCTTTAAGGTCTCCAAAAAATTGTTGGAGAAAAAAGGGTTGTGCCATGGTGGGTTTCTTTTAGATTTATAAGGAACAAGTTTCTTCATTGGTTTTCCTGTTTATATAAATATTTGTTGTTTTTGTATGCTCCTCTCTCTGGAGCTGTGCAAAGCTGAGGTGTGTATGTGAACAGAATATTCTAGTATGGGACAGGTGACTATGTATTTATTATTTATTAAGATGTTTGATATGTGAAAAGTTGTCTCAATAAGAACATTTAAGTTTTTTTCTTGTGTGACATTAGTGGATGGCTTTTTAATTGAAGAAAGTAATGGTGGAAACAAAAATTAGATGCATTCACATGGTGTTAAATAGGGCCTGCCTAATTGAGTCACTTCACATCTTTGTGCAAGAGTTGTGGTATTAAAGTATAGCATTATCCTTGACCATTGAAGAGCTTAAAGAAAAATAAAAGATGAACACAAGCGTTATCACCTAATTGTGATTCCCAAACATGCTGGTCCCATATGAGATTCAATATCAATGGTATGATAGTGTGGCTAGCTAGCATTTTCTTTCATAAAAGCCTCTGTTATGGTTGGTTACACCATCACCTCTCCTTTACCACTTGGTCTTGTTTATTCGTATATATGTTTCTTTTGGCTCTAAGGAAGCAACACTAACAAACTTATTAGGGAGGGAAAAACTTTATCATTTTGGGAACAGATTTTAAGATAATAACTAAAAAAAAAAAATTTCAAGGTTTTTTTGAAAATGAGAAGCTAATTTTTGTATGGATACAACTAAAAAAAATGTTTTATTTTTTTTATAAAAATTGAGCTGTTTGGATGTAACAATATAAGTGTTTTCTTCATAAAATTATGTTAAAGGAGATATAATTTAAATTACTTGTTCTAAAAATTTCTTCCACCTCTGATTAGGAAACCAATGTTTTCCATTACAAATATTTTTAATTAATCAAGAAAACACACTTACATTAAACTAATTTAAAAGAATATACTTTTATCAACGACCAAGTGCTTCGACCTGGTGGCATTGCCTATTTGCCTTTTTAATGGTGTTTTCAAGTAGTCTTAAAGCATAGCCACATTTGGTTAAGTGCTAAAACATTAACCAATTGTGAATGGTTTAAACTCAAAATATAGCAGCAGTTTATACTTCTATAGAAGAGTTCCCGAAGAAGATAAGGGTATAAAATGTAAAAGCCTGCAAATTTTCTTGTTTTATCAATGTTTCTTGGATTAGGAACTAAACTCATGAAGTGAAGCGGTAGCATTTATTATGTGGTTAAAAAATATTATTATTCATTCATAACTCATAAAGGAGCAAAGGTGTTATTTTTTTTTTTTAACAAAATAGAAATAAAATCAGAAGTATTTTTTTGAAAAGAAAATGGGGGAATATCTCCAGGATGTGTGAATATCTCAGGATACCAAACATATACTAAATGTCTACCCTCACAGTTTTTGAATATCACAGGCTTTTAAGTTGAATCATTATGTCTGGGATAGATACAGTTGCGGTTCATATGGTTTTTTTAAACCATGCTTTCAGACTAACACTCAACCCTGTATGTTTGGTTAAGATTAGTAAAATGACATAATTAACAATATAATAACATCAATTGAGATACGTCGTTCGTGCTTTTTATTGTTTTTGTTAAAGTTATTTATTTTTTTTGACACCTTGTTAAAGTTATTTTAACATCCGCTAATTCTATTATTGCTTCTTATATATTTCCTCTCTTTTTTTTTTTTTTTAACAGAAAGATCTTACTTCATTTCATTAATAACAAACTTTGTATATATTCTCTTAAAGCGTAGAAAATATACCAACATATGGTTGGTCCAAGTAGTAGGAGATTTGTATATCTTAAGCAAGTAGTCAGGGGTGACACTTGTGTACGGAGAAAACATAGTTGGGAGGGGAGAACCCACCTTGTGTACCCAACAGGTTCCTAAACGAATATTAATCATTACTAACAGCGGTGGATACTTCGTACCTATAACATGATTACAAAAAAAATAATATAGAAAATATATACTGTGCTAATTCCATTAGGTTGGGAAGTTCTTTTTTAAAAAAGATTGGATCTTTTTCTTTTCTTTGAAAACGATAACGTCGTGATTTGAACGAGAAAGATATAAAAGTTCTCTCACACAAGGCGTCATTAGTTTTTGTGTAAAAGGCTACAACTCTTACAAAATTATTATTTATATCTCTTCTTTAAGAAGGTTTGCATTTCCTGTAAAAAAAAAAAAAAAAAAAGAAAAGAAAAGAAAAGAAGTTATGCATTCAAGTGATATATATATCTCATCTTGAAACTCTGGTCCGTTAATTCTTTTTGTGAAATTTTTTTTTTTTAAGGATGTAATTATATGGTCTTGTTAACCAGTGCACTAAGGGCATTGGTTAAAAAATCCATAACAAGCAAGTTTTTCTTGGAACGCTAAGTGTTTATCTTTTCAAAACGCTGAATACATCACTTTTCAATGCAAATTTTCTTCTTTTGATTCCTTAACTTATGTTTTTAGAACATTAGTTAGTATTATACAATGTTGGTATTAACATTTTTTTTACACTAATCATATTTTGTCATATCATTAAATATGTTTAACCCGTGATAATTCTCTTAAAAGTCACATATAATATGTGGTTTTTTTTTTACTGATGTAATATGTGGTTGATGATGATGTAAATAATTTTATTATAACATATTAAAATAAATGGTATTTGAAGAGAATTTGGAATTAGAATACAAAAATGTGCAATTAAACGGCTTTCAAAGGTTGGTACGAGTTAATATGAGGAGTCCATTTCTCATAATGACTCCAATAATAACGTTTCACGGTGAATTAGGGAAAAGGCCAAATAACAAAACCCTTTTCCTAACTGATGATATGGTTTTTCAAGTCAAAGCACGTATTCATGGCTTAATGCTTTCCAACGTCGATGTTGTGGGTTAAGAGCTGTCTATCAATACACGAGATGATGGATGATTAGTTGTTGTCCTATGCTGCAAGTTTTTCAAACATTTCCAAGTTAGGGGCACCGAGTATGTTCACAGACGGGTAAAAAGCATAACAAGGGCATTCGGATTTACCCTGCCTAACACGTATTTCAGTTGGAGTCAACTATATATATATATATACTAATATCTATACCCGTGCAATGCACGGGTTATGTTTTATATAAACATTTTTTTTTGTTGCTATTTTGTATTTTATATTATGTTATTATTTTATATTATCTAACATCATTATTTTATTATATATAATTATAAGATATAACATAACATATATTATTTATTGCGTTATAAAAACACAACATATATTGTATAATCTAAAATTATATATAAATTTTATTAGATTATATATTATATTAATATACGGATTTAATTAGCATGGATTGCGAGTGTAAATAAATTTTGCATTGTCAACTAATTATAAATTGACACGTTATTAAAAAAAATATTTATCTATTATAATATTTTTTCTTATTTCTTAAAAATCTATTTGATTTAATTCTCTTCTATCCTCGTGTAAATTAACCATTTTTAGAAAATATAATAATTTATCATTTTTTTTCTTCTCTTTTGTTAATCTATTTGATTTAATACTCATCTTTTTCCCCATGCAAGTGAATCATTTTCAGAAAATATATTTGTGTTATCATATATATATATATTTGGTCTAAACTCAGTGTATCCTAACACTATCAACAAAGGACTAATTACTGCTCGCGGGACATGGCTTCCACTGGTCAAGCATTATTTTAACACCGCCGGGAATCGAATCTGGGAGCAAACCATATATATATATATATATGTATGACATATCAAGTGAGAGGGCCTTATATATATGAGAATGAGAGGAGCAAATCATAGTCATTAGATCCAATTATGAATAGTCAAGATTAAAACAAAAAAGTCATGTTCCTTACATATATATATATATATATATATATATATATATATATATATAGGGGATGTATCAGCACTTTTTCTATATAAGAGTGAGATGAGTAAATCTGGGCCATACAACCATACATGGATGGTCAAGATTAAAAGTTATTTCATAGTTTTAAAATGTCACATGACCACTTAAAAAAGTCACATGACTTTATGATTTAATCTTGACCGTTTAAAGTTTGATCCAATGGCTATGATATAATCATCTCAATATCACATAAAAAAATTAAGTCCTCTCACTTGATATATATATATATATATATATATATATATATATATATATATATATATATATATCGGAGTCAACTGCATGAAAGGCCGCGGTTTTGCGATTTTTTTTTTCAAAAAAAAAAAAAAAAACAAATCAAACTCAAAATCAAACTGGAATTTTTGTTAATCAAGCCTCGATAATGAATATATCCAATTTTCATGCAATTTTATAGAACAAGTCTGGAGATCGGGGTCCAGGCACATGAAAGCGATTGAGACCTTTTTCGGCGCCCAAATTTCTTATTTTTTTATGCCAAAAGTTTTTATTTAATATTTTTTTAAAAAAAATTTTGGATACCCTTATATAGTTTATATTATTTAAGAGTTTAATTTGTATGCACTGTCAGTGTAAAGATTTTTATACTGACAACTAATCAAAAATTATGGAATTGATGACATTTCAGTTGGTTAGGATAAGAATCAAACATTTGTAATGGTGTGTCAATTTATGATTGGTTGTTAGTGTAAAAAAACTTTACACTGTCAGTATATACCAATTAAACCCATTATATAATCAAAAAATAATATGTAATTTTAAATAGGCTTAACCCCTATTTTGGTCCCTTATCTTTATTTTAGTTTTCATTTTGGTCCCTTATCTTTTTTTTCTTTTTTTTTTTTTTTTTTCCGTTTTGGTCCCTTATCTTTCAACCGTAGCCTATTTTGGTCCCTTCCGTCAGTCCGGCCCCCGTAAGTTGTCGGAATCTGGGTTTTAGAGAGTCTCTCTCTCTCTCTTCTTCCTCCTTCCTCTCCCCTTCCTTCCTCTCCCCTTCCTTAAATCCCATTGATGTTGTCACTATTTCATGGAGGAAGGAGGAGGGAAAAGGGAGCAGGAGGAAGAAGGAAGAAGGAAGGGGAGGAAGAAAGAAGGGGAGATTCTCTCTCTAAAACCCAGATTCTGGCTGCGGTTTCCGGCTACTCACGGCGGATACCTAACGTCATCAGTGCAAAACTGACGGAAGGGACCAAAATGAAAACTAAAAAAAAAAGATAAGGGACCAAAACGGAAAAAAAGAAGATAAAGGACCAAAATGAAAAGTAAAATAAAAATAAGAGACCAAAATAAGGATTTAGCCTTTTAAGTATTATATTCTCGAACATCCATAGATTTTTGTGTATACTCCTTGTAACTCCATTTTTTCCCCCACACAAAATAGTCTTTCATACGGAACGCATTTTAGAGTTTCACTTCATACTTTGCATTCTTTAGTTGTTAGTCTCTTAACAGTATAGTAATTATTTAAAAAAAAAAACGTATAATTAACTATAAGCATTGCAACGAGACCTGAACCCGTAAGTACCCACCCACTTGCCTCGACTTTGACGGGAAAAACCAGCTTTGACTGGGGACTAGGGCAGGGATGCGGATACTGATACCCGACCCTGAACCCGCCCGTTGTTTACGTAATTACAATAATACCTCGTGTATCTATGTAGGGGATTGAATTTGTTTTGATTGAAAGGTTCCATTCTGTGTAAAGGGATACTTTTTTTAAAGAATTTACAGAACATTTGATTGTGCTTTTATTCTGGTGTTTTGATGCTATCATTGTTATTTGAAGCATAACGAATTGCTTCTAAAGCACTATTTTCTTTTTGATTTGTAGCTGAAAGAAAACTAAGTTTCACTATTTGGTTGATTTTTTAATTGTGTGAAGTTTTTATTTGTTTATTTTTTTAAAGTACAATTTTTGAGTTGTTAATTTCAATTAAAGCAAAATAATTTTTAAATTTTGTTACTTATTGACGGGGGCGTGGGCCCCGCGAGGAAGCCCGACCCCTACTGGGGGCAGGGATGGGGAACCCCGATGAAGAGTGGGGGCGGGGAAGGTAAAACCTAGGGGTGTAAACGAATCGAGCCGAGCCGAGCCGAGCACTTGAAGCTTGAGCTTGGCTTGTGAAAACATAGTAAAGCTTGAGGCCGACTCATTTATTTAAACGTGCCTAACTAAAAGCTTGAGCTTGACTTGTTTAAAAACGATAAAGCTTGAGTTTGGCTTGTTTAGCTCATTTATAATTAAATTATTTTTGCATTTATGAAATTTTTCTTTAATTACTTTTTAACTTTATCAATTTAGTACTTAATAAAGATTTTAATATTATATGATAATCTATAAAAATAGAGATATGTACTTAACATATGGTATGTAAAATTCAAGATTTCTTAACTATTATAAAAAAGAAACTTCAAAAACATGACCAAAACATCCTAAAAACATGTCATTGACAAATACAATTGAAGTTTGACCATTACAAAAACATGAGTCCAAATATACAATTTAAGCTTAACCATTACAAAAGCATGAATCCAAAAATAAAATAAAATAAAATAATGATCATCATCTATTTATTGAGATATCTAGTCCAAGATGCTAGCAGAGCAACTTCACCCAACAAAAAATCACCGCAAAACCTTAAAGACCACAAAACCTATCCGATCTATTCACGAGCTGTTTAATATCGAGTCTGTAAGGCTTGGACTTGACTCATTTATATAATCAGGCTCAATCTCAAGTTTGAGCTTGACTCATTTAAATAAAGAAACGAGCTTGATCGAGCATTTAACGAGTCGAGCATGAATAGTTTACGAATAGCTCAACTCATTTATACCCCTAGTAAAACCCGCCCCATCCCACCTCGTTTCCACCCTAATTAACTAGATGCTTTAACAAACACTTGATTCTTGAAAGGGTAAAAATCCTGCAACTTTAATAAAGAATGAGATGCTTGTTCTTCAAGAAGCTTTTTTTTTTTTTGATAAGCAAATTGTATTAAGATGGATGCTTGGGGTATCCAAACCCATATACATAGTAACACTAAGGCTGATACCCAAACACAACCTAAGTGTTAAGTTGTGTACTAAAAGAAAAGTAACAGGCAATTAGCCTCCTAATATATACATTTTAGAACCAAAAAAATCTTTCTAATCTTCCTGTAACCAATTCTGCTCCATAATACTAACTTTTCCACCCACACATGGTATGGGCAGAACACCAGATGTGTAAACTTTTAGTTATTGTCCATTCTATGAAGAGGAAAAAAGTGGCTAGAACCTTAGCAAGAAAGCAAACTTGGACAATCCAGAACAAGCACAGTCATCGCTGCAGAATAGAGAGCATGATAACCAGTCCAAGAATAAGCACAATTACCTGATTGTTTTGTGCAAAGTTTTACTACAATTATAGACCGAAACACACCCAAAAAAAAAAAAAACCATCAATCTAAGTGGAGCACCAGGTACAATTACAAGGCGCGGCAAGCCTAGCAAATGCAGAAATGAGAATATAGCCTCATAATACACAACTAGTTAGACTTATACACCAGTTTGAATTGTTGTAACTAAGGTCTCCACCATTTGTTGAGAACCAAGTCTAAGATCTATACTTTATCAATTATGTAATGGTCAAGAAGTCTACCTTTTCATTTTTGAAAATAACTTGGTTCCATAGAAGCCAAATGGACCAAACAGTAAAGTGCCAAAATAAGCTCTTAATCTTACTTACTTTTCTACCTTCGAAGAGACCTCGATGAAGAAGATAATGACTAGAGTTATCTGTTGGCAGCACAATCAGGAAACAAAAGCCACCTGTAAACAAAATTCCATTCCTCTACCGAAAAAGGACAGTGTAAGAATAAGTGAGATGTTGTTTCCAGACCTCCTCCACAAAAAACACAGCTATCGTTGTTTGTACTTGGTAGCGCATTCCTATGTAGGAGATTCCAACAAGTAGGTAACGGTCTAACATAAGGTTCCAGGAAAAAGCAAGAATCTTACTTGGAGCACAACTATTCTAAAAAATTTGGAAAAGATTGTCATCCAAATAAGATGAAGAAAACAAAGGAGAGCTAAACAACCAGAAGTTGTAAGTCTCACGAACCATAAATTCCTCAGTAGCACTAACCTTCCACACCAACCTGTCTTCCTTATCCTTACATAGGCAAGTGTCTTTCGTTGTTTTCGAGAACAACCTACAGACCTCCTCCTCGCACTCAAACAGAGGTCTTCTCTAATTCCAACACCACTCCCACTCATCTCCCTCCCACCGCCCCAAATCGGAAATGACACTATCTTTTCCAGTTGTCAATGAGTATAGTATTGGAAAAAATTCCTTCAAACTCGATTCCCCCAACCACACATGCTGCCAAAATTTTGTTTTTTTCCCCATTACCAATCTTCCTGCACACCCCTTTAGAGAACCAATTCAAAGGGACATATTTATCTTTATATAGTGCTCTTAAATCCCTCCATCATACTGAAGAGTTCCTGGCATTCCATCTATGAATAACTTTTGGTAGGCACCCTTTAAAATACAACAGAGCTAATAGACCTTCAATCATATAACACGAATACATAGCAACACAAAAGTAACATAAACAAACAGAATCTGCATAGGTAAGTTTCAATTGCATCATGCCTTCAATTGACTTCTAGCCGAGCCACCATATAACCATCACCTTTAGCCTTTACCATAGATCCAATTTCCTGATAGTTGCCCTTCTGAATACTCATCTGGCCTGGTTTTTCAATTTTTTTTTTTTTGGAATTTGCTTGACTAGTTATTCATAGCTGACGCCACCTAGCTGTTTGTTTTTGTGACAGTTCCAGCATGTACTCCTATGGCTTGAAACCCTCAAATTTTGATCCTGCATACTTTCCCATAATTGTTATGCTTCTAACATAATTTATTTGTTTGTGTGCAACCTGCATATTAAAAGACTCACCCACACCATTCAAAATCCCTTTACACAGAGATGTACTCCTGATAGACAAACAAAAGAAAATAGAGAGTAACATAAACAAACACATCCAGCTATACATAGTAAAGCATCACTCCCATTTGTGTAAATGACAGTCACCCCATCATTTTTAAAACCTCTTAAATTTTCCTTCAATGCAACAAATCTGCTTTTGCAGACAAATAGGGTCCTATCTTTCAAGTTGAAAGGGTTTTTGCTGCATTTACTCACACCTTTCATAATTCCTTCTTACATTATCATGCTTCATTCTAGCCCTTTTCCATGTAGTGAAAGCTGCCATCAACCACTTCACAACCACACCCAAACTGGTTTCAATTCCACATAATCCAAGTCCCTTCCATCCTTATTCCTTCCTTTGCTAATGCATATGACAATCCATTAGCTTCTCTATTTTTGTGTATAAAAGTGACTTTCTTTAAGATTAGTAACAGATTCTTCAATTTGTTGCACAAAAATCTTAAGCTTCATGGACACTCCTCTTTCTTTTCCACCCACACTAAAGCAATTTTAGAATCAGATTTTATTATAATGTCCATGTTCTTAATTCATTCTTGATGTATGGACATTTTAGAGCAAAGACTAAGACCATAAACTCTGCCTCATTAGAGTCTTTTATTCCCACATGAACTGAGAACATAGCTAACACAAAACCTTGATAATCTCTATGCACTCTTCCAATGCCTGATGCTCCAGGTTTCCCTTTGGAGGATCTATCCACATTCCATTTCAAGTTGTTAGGTGGGGGTGGACACCAAGCTATGCCTGGTCTTGGTTCTTTCCTCATTTTCCATAATGTAACACTCTCCAATTTAGAAGCTATCTCTCTACTTCATTAGACGTTTAGAGATTCTGCACATTTAGTCGAGCGGATCAGCTACATTCATATAGTTCATTCAATCACTATAAAATGTTTGAGTTAGTCAAAACTTAGGGTTATTTAGTCCATTAGACGCTTTGAGACTCAACATATTAGGGATTTGACTCCTTTAAAGTGAGCAAAAGTGTAAAGTTAGAAAGTAAGAATGTATCTACCATTGATTAGATAAAGTGAGTTGAGATCTTAATGCACATGCACTTTAACTAATCAAGTATGAATACACCTTAACTTTCTCACTTTACACATTTACTCATTTTAGAGGAGCTTTATCCACAAATCAGAGGAAACATTTCAAAGACCAAAATATTTATGATTAATGCATCTATATAAAGATGAGTAGGAATAATTTTATAATTCTTGTTTTATATGTCAATAACATACTTCTTGTTGTTAGTCATGTTAAAATTTTGAACAAGACAAAATAGATGTTCAATAACCACTTTGAGATGAAGAACCTTGGTGATGCTTCAGTTGTTCTAGGCATCGAAATTTATCATAACAGGGCTCGTAGTATTCTTGGAATGTTGCAAACAATTTAACATGCAATCTTGCTCTCATGTGTTGCACCTATTCAAAAGGTTGATAAGCTCTCTAAATCTCAATATCCTCAAAATGGTAGAGAGAGATATGAAGTTAAAAATGTCTTGTATGCTTCAACTATTGGTAGCTTAATGTATGCTGAAGTCTGTATTTATCCCGATATTATATTCTTTAAGGAGACACTTGAGCAATCTAGTTGGATCATTAAAAGGTCGTAGAAAAAGTCATGTGGAGTTGCAAGAATCAAAACACTACGGATTTGGCTCCTCTAAAGTGAAAATGTAAGTAATTATCCACCATTAATTTGATTAAGTACATAAAGATCTCAAGCCACTAAATAATATAAGGGAAAATTAATAGCCCCTTACTTTCTCACTTTAGAGTTTCACTCTCTTTAGAGGAGCAAAATCCAAACACTATTGTTACGACATGGCCCTAATTAGACCTCGGCCCGTAGTTGTCAGATTGTGACTATTGAAGTTCGCAACCGACCTCGGATTTGTAACAGTCTTTATCAATGACGTCCATAATCACTCATAATGGCTTGTCATATAACAAAGTACACCATAAGAAATCTTTTACCGACACTCATAATACTCATAAACTGAGTATCAATTGACTTGAGCATCAGGAATCCTTTTTTGCCATGGGGGCCTCCGATCTATCTCAACTCGGAAGCTGACCTTCGAAGCCTAGGTCAGAACAACTATACATTGTCTTATAAGAAATCTGACTAGCTTTTAAGCTATTGGTTATTCCATTTTTTTTCTTTCTCAATCTATTAGATGATAGAAAAAGCTATTGTACTCAATGACTCAAGTAATAATTTGACAAAAGCACAGACATTTTTTAAAAGTTAAAAGGTGCCGCAATTGGCTCAATAATCAATGTAAATTGGAAGCAACATTCAGGCAACATACTCAAAACACCGACATAATAAAGAAATCCACATAGGTGGATTCCTGATTATTACAAAACTTGTTATATCCATAATATTCCCATACATATGTAGCAGAAAAATGTTCACCATTCTCTGCAACGCCTTCCAGTCCCAACTTCCAAGTTTCATCCAATCCTGAAAAAAATGAAAAAGAAATCCATTTATTTGGAAGCTGGTTAAAAGAAAGTCATGATAGGTGAAGTTTTAACTATATAACAATGTTTTAAAAAGGTGACCAGACCGTTTAGTTCAATCGATTATATCATGAACTAGTTATGCTTCTAATTTAATAATTTCTTATTTATTGTCTAATTAAACCATGGTTAAACTAGGTTGAAAGATTTAATTGGTTTATAATGTCAGTATAAAGATTTTTTACATAATCAACCAATAATGATTTGTCACATCATGAAAAATATTTGACTCATATTATAACTACCTTAAAGGTCATATATAGGATAATTTATAATTGGTTGACGGTATAAAAAATTTTACACTGATATTTTATCAAAATTAAACTCTTGATTGAACCAATCAAATTAAAATTTAAATTATCATCGGTTTAATTTGCAGATCATTTTTAAAATATTGATATGAAAAGAACAAAATATATGGAAAGCAAGGATAATTGTTACTTGGAGCAATCTGCATTAGGGGAAACACTGATGGTGAGGGTTACCCCACAGTTCCCTGGAAGAGCCTGAGCCAATTGAGCATTTATGCTAATACTCTTGGCAGTGGACTTAAGGCAGTTACAAGCAGCCTTCTTATCCTCAGGGGTTGATGCAGCAGAGGCAAGAGCTTTAACTCCAGAGCAACAAGTTGCTGGTGGTTTCCCACTGCCACTCACCAAGTAGCTCACACAAGGTTTCAGATCCTTAATCACATCACTGCATGAAATTGCAGCCTCTGAAGTTGAGGCAAGCAAGATGAGAAGCATAATAGCAGCCAATGCATCTGAATATTTCATTTTTACTGAAAGGAGAGATTGATACTACTATGAATTTGCACTTGTTGATTTGCCCCCATTTATAGGATTTTTAAGGAAGCTAAAATATTCAAGTTTAACCTTTTTTGATTTGATTAATTGGGTTAATGAGTACAACAAATTAAGAAGAAACTTATCATTTTGATTTCCTTGTTTAAAAAATTTGTTAAATTAAAGGTTAGGTGGAAGTAGTGAAGAAGGGGTTATTCAGTTTCAACAAGTAAACTAAGTTGTGCATGTTCATTGGAGCAAACTGTTGTTTTCTTTTTACTTTTGTTTTCCATTGCTCTAAGAATTTGAGCAGTTAACCTGAATAAGAAAACTATTAATTGTGCTGGAAGTAAACCTTGCTAGTGTTTTCACTCTTGCACACTTTGCTTCTCTCAGTGACAGCTGCTCTATAATTCATGAGCAAAATCATGTGCAAGTTAGCCCCGGTTGATGATCTGGTCATTAATTCTTTGTTAATAGGAAGAAAAATAGGCCCCTCAAATGGATATCTCAACCATACATTATAAAATATTCATATTATTATATTAACTGGTCTCAGGATGTCTTGCTATTACTAGCTATTGCTTTTGATAGATATATTGCTTGGCTGTTCGCCACTTCCTTAATTAACTACTTGCATTATTTTTGCTTTGATTGAAACCCATCAAGCTTTTATGAGGTTGTATCCTCTAATTTGTTCTTTTTTCCTTATATGTACATTGTGACCTATCATTAGGCACGATTACTGTTTGATGTTCAAGTAGGTGTCAAGCATTATTGTAAAACAGGAATGCGATTGGCTTATAATGAAATGTTGGAAATATTTGCTTTTGTGCATGAATAAATATTTGTAGACGTTTAATATCTAGAGATATATATAGCTTCAATTCGAGGCATATATATATATATATATATATATATATAGAGAGAGAGAGAGAGAGAGAGAGAGATTTACAAGGCTATAAGAGGATCTTCACTCATAACTAATAAACTCCTCCCAACACTGCCAACAGTTTGTGCCGATCATAGAATTAAATGTAAGATAAAATTGAATCTCATCGGTGACATTATATGAAATTAGAACATCGATGCTATGTGTATATTATAATTATTGAAGACATGATCACCGGAAATATGAATCATCTCTTGAATGCCAAGTTCCTGAAATGAAAGACCAAACCTTCTCCTATCTGCTCATGCACTCCCAAATCATAGCCGTCAATGGGGCAAGCTGTGGAGTAACTGGTTATGATATCCGTGGCGGTTGAGGAGACATAGCCAAATATAATAATAATAATAATAATAAAAATAAATAATAATAATAATAATAATAATAATAATAATAATAATAATA
Organism: Echinosophora koreensis; assembly: GCA_035048595.1. NCBI lineage: Eukaryota > Viridiplantae > Streptophyta > Magnoliopsida > Fabales > Fabaceae > Echinosophora > Echinosophora koreensis. The sequence goes on along the minus strand of JAPCYP010000011.1, from coordinate 6,160,359 downwards.
ATAATAATAATAATAATAACCCTAGGTGCCTCCCATCACGAGCCTATGGGTTAAGGCTTACACTGTCGCCCACACGAATCAGTATTAGGTGCCAATAGCCCATTATGAATAGATCACCATATTAACGAACTTAAGCATCATCAAATGGATCATAACAATAACCTGTTTTTCGTAAACCAAAACCTACAATTCATTGTAACCTATAAGAATTATTAGAAAAAGTTCTAACTTATAAATTCACATACAATTTGTTGGATTGTGCATTTTTTATTAGGCCAAAAATTATAATTATTAGTTTGAGTGTAACGTTTTCTACGTAAGTTTATGGGACATATAACACAGTTATCGTTCCTGTGCATGAACTATCTTTGGTTGAATTTTAAATTTCTAAAGATATAGCTTTGGATCAAGGCAAATATATATATTGGTTTACAACTTACAAGGTTATATGTTATTAAAAAAAAAAACAAAAAACTTACAAGGTTATAACTAACAATCTCCTCCCAACTCTCGCCTACAGCCTATTTTGGAATCAAATTCATGAACTAGGTTCTCATTCTATTTGTTGGATGGAACGTTTTTTATTAGGCCAAAAACTATAGTGTTAGCTAGAGTGTAACCTTTTCTATATACAAGTTTAATAGACAGATGTCACGATTTAATCTGACTCTGATCCTATTTAATGTTTGTCAAGGCAAAATGTTTTCCGCAACCAATAGTATTTTTCTAGCTGTAGGAAAGCTTTTCCCATATGAAAAACTTGTTCGGGTTTAATCTAATATTTTTGGCAAACTTTATAAAACTATGAACAGTGGTTTCCATAGAAAAATGGTTTTTAGAGAAACTGGAAGTTTGAAGTTTATTTGAACAAAATTGTTTGATTATTTTGAACCAATCATATAGCTCCATTTTCCTTGCAAAACTAATTATAAGAAAAGGTTTAATGAGTTTTTTATTCCCTGCAAATATAGATACTTTTGGTTTTGGTCCTTCCTCTTTCTTTTCTTTTTTATTTTTATTTTTTATTTTTTTAAGAATTATTGTTTTTAACTTGTAAAATTTTGGTACTAGTCCATGTTGTTAGGATGAACCGTTAAGCGTCGATACAGATTGCCACATCAGCATTGTCATGTGGCATTACTATGCATCCGCATCATCATTGCAAAGTAGAAGAGCTTTAGTTTTGGTCTCTACAATTTTTTTCTTCTTATTAGGTTTTGGTCCCCGCAAGTTTAAAAACAATGGAATTGGTCTACCATTAACTCAAGGGATGGCAATGGGTAGAGTCTGGGTAGGATACTATAGTACCCGTCCCCATTCCCACGTTTGAAAAAATTACCCGCACCCAGACTCGTACCCATATGGGTAGCAACTTTAGTATCCTTACTCGTATCATCTGGGTACCTAAGTACCTGCACTCGCACTCGTTATCCGCACTTTAACTGTGAAAAAGCAATAAATAACAAAAGAAACATTATAACAATTAAAAAACGATTCAAAAGTCTTTTAAATCTACTCATAAAACATTACAAAACAAAATATTTAAATAAATAAAAACATCTAAAAATGAATTATAGATGCAATTAGGTTTAGAAAGTTAAGAATCTTTATATTAATTTGGTTTTGAAATTTGTATTATAGTTAAAATTATATATATTAGTAATATAAATAAATAAATAAATAAATATACATATGTATATGCGTGGGTGTGGGGCGGGTGGGTACCATAGTACTCGTACCCGCACTCATACCCGTTCAAATTTGCGGGTAATTACTCGTACCCGGATCCGTACCCATTGTACAGATAATTACCTTACTTATCGTGGATAATTTTTGCGGATACCTAATGGGTATGGTACAAATTGTCATCCTTAATTAACTCTCATTCAATAAGTGTTGACGTGGCTAACGACATGCCACATCAACATTGCCACATGAAATAAATTAATAATTTTGTACGTTATGTTGAATTAGAAAAATATTATTTATATTTTTTAAGAGAAGTGACAGTTGTGAACACCCTATTTTGACCGGGTATATTAGTTTTCATTAGAAATTTCAAAAAATAAAAATGCAGAGAAAATAAAAAATAAAAAAATAAACATAATAAAAAAGATTTTAATTTTATGTTAAACACTTGGGTTTATTTTTGTTATTGGGCCAAACCAGTTAAACCCATTATTCAAACCCATTATTCAAACCCATTACTCAAACCCTAGCAGCCACCTTTGATTCTCCCTCCAACATTTTGATTTAGAGATAGAAATCCTTTGTTTCTGATCCTTAATTTTTGCAGATATGATTTACAAGTTTTGATTTTAGATAGAGATTTTAATCTGAGCATATTTTTAGGATCAAGATCAAGTGAATTGCATTATAAAATCATGGGGAACGAATTGAATAGGAAAACCAAAAAAGAAAAAGAAAAAAACCTAGCCTCCACTATTTTCCATCCTCAATCATACGTAACACAATCAGTCCATCACCCACCACAAAAACATAACAGCCACCTTCAGAGAATACACTCATCCAACTCCTCCTTAACCCCTCTTCATCATTTTTCTCCTCATCACTTCCATTTTTTTTCCCACCACCAAAATCATCTTCATCACCACTGAATGCCCCAGGCCAGCAACCACGAGCCCACTGCGACGCCGTCACCGCCACTCGACCGCGCCCCACCGTCACGAATCCCGCGCACCTCCACACCAAACCAGAACCACCGCCCGAGCCTGCCTTCTCCGCCCAGATCCGCCCAGGCCATACGACCTCCACCGTAAGCCACTCGACCGCGCCCCACCGTCACGAATCCCGCGCACCTCCACACCATCCCGAACCGTGACCACCGCGACGCTGCCCAAAACGGTGACTCTGTCTCGCAAGCCATCAGCCGCCAGTCTCCGACGCTCCTGCCGCCAGCATCTCCTCCGTAATAGCTCGACCAGATCCACTGACTCAGCCTAAACCCGAGCTACGACCATCGTCGCACCACCACCTCCTGTTCCTGCTTCCATTCAGGCGTGCATCAGGTGAAGGGGGAAGGGGCTTATGTTTGTTTTTTTTTTTCCTTTTCGGGTCACTGGAATATTGTCGTGATACTTTGTATTTGGTTTATTTTGTTTTCTTTGTGTTATTTTTGAATGGTTAAAGTGGATTAGTAGCTGGATTTAACATGATTTAAAGGGGGGTTTTTGCGCTGATAAAATTTTGGTAAGATTGGATTAGGCTATGTTGAAATAAGTAAATAAAATGATGTAAAAAGTAATACTTGAAAATATTTATTTTGGAATTGCTTTGTGAAATGTTTCACATTCAATTCCTTAAATACGAGGTAGCTCTGTGGACGTATCTGCCATGTTCTATCTCGTTTAGGGGTTCTTCTTTTTTCGAAAAAAATAAAAATGTAAAAAAAAAAAAAACCTTCTCAAATAAAATAAAAAAAAACCTTTTCATAAAAAAATAAAAATAAAATAAAAAACAACCAACAAACAATTATTTTCTACAAGAACTACGTGGTTTTGAGTTTCCCATTGCAGCAGGGAATACGTAGGAGCGGGATTGATTATCCCATCAAGCCAAAATTAATTTTTCCTTTATTTTTGTGTTCTTTTTAATTTGCTAATTTAGATAATTAATTAATAATTATTTAATGTTTATGGGTTGCTCTATGACAAGTGTCATGTTCAATTTTTAGCTTCGAGGTTGCCCTATGGACTTATGTGCCATGTTCAACCTTATTTAAGATTTACCAATAATATTTATTTAAAAAAAAAAAAAAGAATTGAAGAAACATAAAATATTAAATAAAATATATCAATAAATGATTTCTTCCTTGTAAATATTTTTGGGGTAAAAATAAATAATTTAATTTTGCGCAATTTATTTAAGGTATCATTCTTAGAATGAGCGATGTAGGGTGCTTAACACCTTCCCTATTCGTAACCGACTTCCGAACTCATTTTTGGTTCCAAAGACCGTTTTTTAGGGTTTTTTCCAATTTTTTTATCCTAAATAAATAAAATTGGTGGCGACTCTACTTAATAGTAATAAATATTTTTATGGTTGTCCTCGTCGCGATTTTTTTTTCGGTTGCGACAGATGGCGACTCCACTGGGGAATTTCGAGAGTCAAGCCTAAGTAATGAGTTGCGCATTTTGGTATTTATTGTTTACCCCTTTTATTTGTTGTCTTTTATTTTTTGTATATATTTGATCCTTTTTCCTTTAATAATTATTTTACATTAGGATAGAAGACAATGCTATTTGTTGTGTGCTTGTCTTGCAGGTTCAAGTAGTTTTGTTTTAGGATTATACAGGTTTGTATGCCTTCAGCACACACAACACCGACACTCATTTTCACACACTTTCAGCTCTATACCCGAGCTTGTGGGAGCTTAAGTATTAGGCGGTGCCTCAGCATTGTCATTGAAGGCCTAGTGCCTATCTGATATTTGTTGATTCACCACTCAGATTGTTACTAGTGTCATGGACTAGTCATCCTGGAGGGTTTATCCCTACTTGTGACTAAGTTTATGAACTAGGTCCTTGACAAGGGCAATCTGGGGACCATGACCTCTAGAAGTCTAGACCCGTCCTAAAGTTTGCACTCTTAGATTGACTTAGTGGCCGCTCGACTTAGAAGTTGCCATCTTAGGTACCTTTGATTAGGTCCTACCTCTTAAGACAATTGGAGGCATACCATATCTCCCTTGTGTTTTTCTATCTATTTACTTATTTGATTTTATTATTTTAATTTTTCTTTTCTTTTCCTTTTGTGTTTAACAAACGAATAATAAATAAATAAAATAAAAAGAGGGGGCAATGCTTTTATGCGTCCTATGACCTTTGGGTTTATGACCCTACAAGGACATCTCTTTTTACATTTTTTCCCTTTTTTTTGTAAATAATTTTTTTTTTTATTAGGTAATTCTCTTTTGTGGAGGAAAGACACCATCTGCGTAGCAAGGAATGGAAATGTCTAATTCTAGCAATGCAATTGGCCTAAAGAAGAATATTAGAGTTGATGTGAAAATCAATGATGTGAAGCCTTTAATAGAAATCAGCCATCTGATGCCAAAAGAAGTACGTTCTGAGTTCGCAAGCAAGTATGGAAAGATTTTGGACTTGTTACACATACCTGTAGATGCTTTGGGCTTGAGTGCTTTGGCCCAATATTGGAACTTGAATTTGAGATGTTTCGAGTTGCCGAATTTGGATACGACACCGACTGTAGAAGAATATGCTTACATGCTAAGGATACCTCTTCCAAGGGAGTTTCGTGTTTATTTCTATTATGGCCAACATATTAGTGATGGGAAGATAGCAGAGTTGTTGGGAGTTCTACCAAAGCCATCAGACAAAATGGAAAAGGGAGATGTCAGAGGTCTGAGACGAAGATTCCTTGAAGTTCATCTCCAGAAATTGGCGCGACAAAAGAATTGGGTTATCTTCAAGCGAGTGTTAGCTTTAACCATTTATGGGTTGGTGCTTTTCCCCTTTATACCAGACATGGTGGATTACGCAGCCATGGATGTCTACCACAAGGTCGAGGAATATAATGTGAATCCCATTCCCGCAATTCTGGCAGAAACTTTCCTCTCATTGCAAGTGTGCCATGAAAATCAACAGGGCAAATTACGATGTTGTGCACAAATGCTGTATGTTTGGATCGTGACTCACATGTATGCTCGAAAATATATTAGTGAGATTGATGACCCCTTGAGGAGATTCCATCACATTCCGATAAAGCCATGTAAATCCAATGAATGGAGGCAAGAATTTGATGAGGTTGATTCGAAAGCTTTTTGCTGGATGTGTCCTTGGTATAAAGGAAATACAGTAATCTTCAGTTGTGGGAATTTCTCCAATATTCCTTTGATGGGACCAAGGGGTTGCGTGTCATATTCTCCGGCACTTGTGATTCGACAATTGAAATGGACTCAACAGGAACCACTCGAAAAGGTGTTGGGTGGAATTTCTTTCTTATATCAAGAGTGCGAGGTTGTCAAAAATACAACAATAGCTATTAGATCCGCTTGGAGCAACATCCGGGTACTGGGATCAAATGAGTTGGGGAGACAAATTATTTCTCATACTAGAAACTATGAGGCATGGAGGAAAGCAAGGAAAGGCAACCCTGTTGTTTCGAAACCAATCCCGTATAAAGATGAAAATCCGCAAACGAAAGCAGAAATGTTAAAGAAGATCGAGATTATGATGGCTCAGATGGGAGTGCTAGAGGAAAAGAACGAAACAGACCAGATCACCATCATCACGCTTCAGCACCAAGTCCAGAAGTTAAACATGAGGATAGAACATTTGAAAGATGAATGTGCCGATGCATATGAAGCCGCAAGTCCAGCAAAGAAAGCAAAGAAGTGGAATATGAAAGAATCAGAAGTTCGAGGACTACTAGCAAGAATAGAAGATCAAGAAAAAATGCTGGCACAAATCTTCAAAGAAAAAGAAGACTTGGGGGCAAAAGTCGAAGTGCACGTCCAGACAATCAGGATATTGGAGGAAAGCATAGGATCTCTGAAAGAAGCCTTAACTCATACTGAGCGCTACTCTGATGAAGGTTGGAATGCAGCTGCAGCTATGCGTGAGTCATTGAAAAAAACACAAGAAAAAGAGCAACAATTGTGGATGAGGGTATGGATGTTCGAAAGGGAGAAAAAATAGTATGAGGATGAGATCAGACAACAGGAAGAATGGCTAGAGAATTGGGAATCTGTGGCAAAAGATTTGAAGGCTGACAGAGATGCTTGGAAGAAAAGATATGAACACCTCTCAGGAAGTTTGCAATACCATACCTATCAGTTCGTGGGTCACCTCGAGGAAGCATTAGTCCAAACTCGCATGAGTGACAGATCTACAATCCCTCCAAAAATAGCTCGCTTCATGAAGTATTGTAGGGGTCTTGCTAGCGGATTCAAAAGGAAGACTTTAAAACTTTTGATGTAATTCTGTTAGATGGGAGACATTGTATTTTCGTTTCAAAGAAATAAAAGTCTTTTTACGTCCATCAATGAATTCCGCTCTATCTTATGGTGTGTTACAAGTAGGCCTGTATGATTGCATTGCTAGTAAATGATGCTGTCTATTGAGGGACACATGTTCCCATGGATTTGTCATCAACCACACATTAACCTAAGGGGGATGTGCCCCTAGAGTTATGTGTTGGGGTGAAGTTGCTTGCTACAAAAGTGGTCTTTCCTTTGCAAAAGAAAGAATTCATGGTTTTTTTATTTTCGAAACATACTTTTATCTTTCTTTTATTTATTAAAAAATAAAAATAAAAATAAAAATAAAAAAAATATAAAAAAAAGGGTTACTGACGATTTCTTTTACTCAGAGCTGAAAACGCGAATCTGAGGATTTGAGAACCATTGCGCGATCTAAGAAAGACAACACCAATCAAACCCGAGTTTACAACACTAGATCTCGGACCAGAATGGCTGCCAACAGTCCTGAAACAAGAAGGAACTTGAGCTTAGAAGTAGATGAAGTGAGGGGAAGGGTGACAGAAATCTCTGAAACTCAAGCAAGGTTAGAGGCTATACTACAGGATATGAGGGAATCTCTTAACAGGCTAGGTGCAAATAGAGTTGGAAATGAAGATGGCCCACACGTAAGCGTACAACCGGCCCTCTCCATGGTAACGACACCAATGTTTTCAAGCATAAACAATAGTCTCACTCAGGGAATGTCAAGTTACACAGAGCCAATAGTAATCCCCATCGGGGAAGGATATCGCCCTCTCGAGAATATGTATCATGAGCCTGCTGGTTATGCAGAGCTCACATGGGAAAAAACCCCATGTATCCATTCCCGAACAATCCAGGGGAGTCCAGTTTGGGCCTGATAAGATGAAGGAAGAGTGGATGGAGAAGGTAGAAGAACAAATAAAAGAGATCAAGGGCTCAAGTGCTTATGGCCTTCTCAAGATTGAAGAACTTTGTCCTGTCACAAACGTCGTGATTCCAAAGGATTTCAAAATTCCTGATTTTTCCAAGTATGACGGAAGTGGGAACCCACGATTCCATTTGATTAGCTATGCCACCAAAATGGCCATCTGGTCTAGGGATGACAAGTTCCTCATTGGTTTTTTCCATGAAAGTTTGACCGGAATCGCACTAGAGTGGTACCTTCAGTTAGATCATTCTAAGATCTCACGGTGGATAGAATTAGCCGACTTGTTCATGGATCAATACAAATTTAATTTGGACGTAGCTCCAACCCGTGAACAGTTGGCTACAATGCAGAAGAAGAGTGATGTATCCTTCAAACAGTATGCACAAAGGTGGAGGAGTTTGGCTGCTCAGGTACAACCACCGCTGATGTTGTCCGAAATGTGCTCATACTTTTTGGGAACCCTCGGATCCCCCTTTATCGGAGCAATGGCAGGAGCAGCTTATAGGGATTTCTCTGATTTGATTGCTGCAGGGGAAAGAATTGAAATCCTAGCCAGAGCCGGGAAGTTACCAATTGACATGGAAGGCAGTGCATCTAAAAAGGGGTTCCAGCCTAAGAAGAAGGAAGCAGAAGCAAATTATGTGCAACACCAGCAGAACTTTGGACCTCGCCATGTCCCTTCATACCCAAGGTACCAAGCACCATATCAGACCCAAACACCCTTTTACCCACCTCAACAGGCCTCGCCAACTATCACCCAGCCACAGAACCAAATAAATAATATCCCTACACCTCAGCCATACAACCCCACTCGCCCATCATATACTCATTATCCACCTGCACCTCAACAAAACCATCCAAGCTACCCTCGACCTCGCCCAAATTTTCAAAATCAAGGACGTTTCCAATCTCAAAATCTGCCACCTTTCCCAAGACTGTCTATCTCCAATGCAGATTTGTTCAAACAACTATTCGATCGTCACTTAATCGCTGGAAACCCTGTACGACCTATGGAACCACCTTTCCCTGCCTGGTACAATCCAAACTTGACTTGCAAGTATCACATGGATGCCCTGGGGCATTCCATTGAAGAATGTGAGGCCTTCAAGACAGCAGTAAGAAAGTTGATTGCTTGTGGAAGATTGGGTTTCGAAGAAGATTCGGGGCCTAACATTGTTAATAACCCAATCCCGAACCATAATGTTGAAAATAGGGTAAATAACTTGGAATTGAAGGGGTCTCAAGTCAAGAAGGTCTTGGAATTGCGAACACCGATGCAAGAAGTCTTTGAGGGGCTCAGGAAAGCAGGATATGATATTGTCGCACCGGGGAAGCCAATCGAAAAAGAAATGAAGTGTGATGGTGATTTAAGTTGTGACTACCATCATGGGCAGGTAGGGCATGATATCGAAACCTGTTGGGACTTTAAGGTCCGAGTCCAAGGATTGCTTACCTTGGGGGTGATCCAAGCCAGACGAGGTACGACTGAAGAAATTAATGTGGTTGAAAAAGTGGTGCTCCGGATACCACCCATGAATGATGCCCCGACGCCATAAAAAGTGATTGTAAGGGTGAGAAAGCCAACCCCTTTTGCTTACAATGATACACATGCTGTACCGTGGAATTATGAACAGAAGGTTGAGCTAGTAGGAGGGGCAGAAGAAACTTCAAGGGCTCAAGTTACTAATGTTGTGAGAACTGGAGGCATCACAAGGAGTGGGCGATACTATGACCCCGTAGAAGAAGAAGCAAAGAAAAATGCCAAAGATAAGGAGATCGTGGGTGAAGGAAAGGACAATGAAGAAGAAGAAGAGTTTTTGAAAATCATGAAACAAAGTGAATACGAAGTGACGGAGCAGTTAAAGAAAACACCGGCAAAAATATCGCTTTTTTCACTTTTCCTCACATCAGAGATGCATCGTAAGGCATTATTGAAGATGTTGAATGAAGCTTATGTTAATCCTGACGTCACACCAGAAAATGTAGTAAACATGGTGGATCCGGTGAGTCGGGTCAACATGATCAATTTCTCAGAAGAGGAGGTGTTTTTGAAGTTTAAAGGTAGTCCTAAGGCACTCCATATTACCCTAAGGTGCAAAGGATTTGTGCTTGCGAAGGTGCTTATAGATGGTGGCTCGGCATTGAATGTGGTTCCGTTGTCCACTCTAGAGCAGATAAACATAGGTTTGACTGATTTGACACCCCAGGAGATGATTGTGCGAGCCTTTGATGGGACAGCAAGAGGGATCTTAGGGGAAATAACTCTGCCCCTCGAAGTAGGGCCTAGTTGTTTTCATGTTCTCTTTCAAGTCATGGAGATCCAGCCAGCTTATACTATGCTTCTAGGAAGGCCTTGGATTCATGAAGCTGGTGTTGTTCCATCAACGTTGCATCAATGTTTGAAGTACATTCAGAATGGTGCTGTGATTACCATCCGTGGTGAAGAGGAAATCATGCTTTCAAAGCCTGTTTCGGTACCTTACGTAGAAAGTGCAGAGCAAGTCGAGGATGATTCCCTGCACAGTTTTGAGATCCTGAAGCCAGAGAGCAAGAGGAAGGAGCTGCCAATGCAGAATGTGAATGAAGTGGCAGTCCGTATAATGGAAAGGAATGAGTATCAGAAAGGAAGAGGCCTAGGGGCAAACCTCCAAGGGATCCCTCAGCCAATTGCAGCCACTGCAATGGATGGAAGACATGGACTAGGGTACGATCCTTCTCTAACAGAAAAAATGAAGTACCTAACTCTCGGAGGCAAGAGAGGAGAAGGGAAGGGATTTAGTTATGTCCCCCGCTTAACGGATACTTTCTCGGCATCAACTGAAGCGATCTCGCCAGAGAAGTTGACTTCCCCTCATTTCACTATCAGTGCACTTGAAGAAGAGCAAGAAAGAAACCCTGTGATTTATCTCTCTGCTGACAATGAGGTCCTTGGCAATTGGCGGTCTGAACCGTTTGTTGATGTTATTTCCATAAAGTAATTATCTTTTTGTATTCTGAATAAACTGATGTTTACTTTAGTTGAGACATGAATAAAATGAATTAGTATGATTTTCAGCATTTTTGGTGTCTTCCTTTCTCTACCCCTTATCTTATATCAATCGCGCTTTATAATATCCTTGCCTATATTTCTATTGTTGCAAACATCTTTTTTCAGGAACCTCACCCCTGTCGAAAGTTTGTCTCACGAAAGGAACCTTGAAACCTCATTTACTGATTCCCTTGCGGCTGTTGACGAAGATGATTCTGGGATTAGTGAGGAAAAAGAGGTTATTGAGGAATTTACAAAGTTGATGGTGCGCTCAGAAGATGGTTTCACTTCAAATGATGAAGTTATAGAAGTGATTAATATGGGGACCGAGGAAGACAAGAAGGAGTTGAAAATAGTGGATAATCCAGAGCGTGCAGAAATGGTCACGCTGTTTAAGGAGTATCTAGATGTGTTTGCTTGGTCATACAAAGATATGCCAGGATTGGATCCAGAAATAGCGTCACATAAAATCCCATTGTACCCGGACACAGTGGCAAAGAAACAAAGGTTGAGGAGGATGCATCCAGAGATGTCATTGAAGATCAAAGAAGAGGTAACTAAGCAGTTAGAAGCTGGGTTTGTGGAAGTGTCGAGACATCCAGAGTGGGTAGCTAATATCGTGCCAGTACCGAAGAAGGATGGGAAAGTAAGAATGTGTGTGGATTACAGAGATCTAAATAAAGCCAGTCCAAAGGATGACTTCCCTTTGCCTCATATTGATGTCCTTGTAGACAGCACAGCAAGGAACCACAGGTTCTCTTTCATGGATGGGTATTCGGGATACAATCAGATCCTCATGGACGTCGATGACAAAGAAAAGACGACTTTTATCACCCCTTGGGGAACTTTTTGTTACAAAGTAATGCCTTTTGGATTGAAGAATGCCGGAGCTACTTACCAGCGTGCTATGGTAGCATTGTTCCATGATATGATGCATAAAGAGATAGAGGTATATGTGGATGACATAGTGGCTAAGTCTAAGGAGGGGGAAAGCCATGTAGCAGTTTTGCAGAAGTTATTTGAGAGATTGAGGAAATACAATTTGAGGCTCAATCCCACAAAATGTGTATTTGGAGCATCAACTGGGAAATTGCTTGGTTTTGTGGTCAATAGAGAAGGAATATAGGTGCAGCCAGAAAAGGCAAAGGCGATCAGAGACATGCCGACTCCCAAGAATGAACGAGAAGTAAGAGGTTTTCTAGGGAGATTGAATTATATTGCCCGATTCATTGCTAACTTAACTAGCACATGCGAGCCAATTTTTAGACTATTAAAAAAGAATAATCCAGGAAATTGGAATAAGGAATGTCAGGAAGCCTTTGACAAAATAAAGGCGTACATATCAAGCCCACCAGTGTTGGTGCCGCCCACTCGAGGTCGTCCCTTGATACTGTATCTCACTATCTTACCAACCTCAATGGGAGCAATGTTGGGGCAACATGATGAGTCTGGCAAGAAAGAACAGGCAATTTACTATCTGAGCAAGAAGTTTAATGACTGCGAAGCCCGATACATGGCAATTGAGAAGACTTGTTGTGCGCTGGTGTGGACTTCCAAGAGACTCAGGCAATACATGTTATATCACACCACTTGGTTAATCTCTCGAATGGACCCTTTGAAATATATCTTTGAGAGTCCCCACATATCCTTAAGGGTTTCAAAGTGGCAAGTGATATTATCAGAGTTCGATATTAAGTATATGACTCGGAAATCCGTCAAGGGAAGTGCAATTGCTGATCATTTAGCTGAAAATCCTCTCAAGGGTGGACAGCCGATTACATCTGAATTCCCTGATGGGGAGATATTATCATTGGAGGGAGACGAAGTAGAAAAGGAGAATGTATGGAAGATGTATTTCGATGGAGCAGTGAATATGCACGGTTCTGGCATAGGAGCAGTGGTGATTTCTCCGGATGGCAAACAATACCCAGTGGCCATTAAACTTGAATTTGAATGCACCAATAATATTGCCGAGTATGAAGCATGTGCGAGTGGATTACAAGCAGCGATTGATCTTGGAATAAAGCAGTTAAAGGTCTTTGGAGATGCAGCCCTAATCATTTATCAGGTCAACGGCGAATGGCAAACTAAAGATCCCAAACTTATCCCGTATCAGAAATACTTGACTCAGTTAGTTGCGAAGTTTGATGAGATTACTTTCTCGCATTTGACTCGAGACAAGAATCAATTTGCGGATGCTTTAGCCACATTAGCCGCTATGACCAAGCTGGGTCTCCATACCACCGTCCAGCCTATTCAAGTGAAGGTACAAGATGAGCCAACATATTGTGCACATGTGGAAGAAATAGAGCACGATGGCAATCCTTGGTATCACGACATCAAGCAATATATACAAAGTAGAACGTACCCAGAAGGAGCAAATGAAGTGAATAAGACGACGATTCGTAGATTATCAATGTCCTTTTACTTAGATGGTGAAGTTTTGTATAAGAGGAACTATGATGGGGTTCTCATAAGGTGTGTTGATGCACGTGAAGCCCGGACTATCATGATAGAAGTGCACGAAGGGATATGTGGAACACATGCTAATGGTCATATGATGGCACGCAAGATCTTACGAGATGGTTACTATTGGTCAACCATGGAAGCTGATTGTTTGGAGTATGTCCGAAGATGCCATAAATGCCAAATATATGCAGATCAGATCAAAGCTCCACCATTCCAATTGCACAATCTGGTGTCCCCTTGGCCCTTTTCGATGTGGGGAATAGACGTCATTGGACCTATCAATCCCAAGGCTTCAAATGGACATCGTTTCATTCTGGTTGCAATAGATTACTTCACTAAGTGGGTGGAAGCAGCATCATATGCCAATATAACTCAAAAGGTGTTTACCAAGTTCCTGAAAAGGGATATTATCTGCCGTTATGGAATACCAGAAAGAATCATTACAGATAATGCTGCCAACCTTAATGGGGCGGAGGTAAAAAAGTTATCAGAGACCTTCAAAATCAAGCATCATAATTCTGCCCCATATAGACCTCAAATGAACGGTGCGGTAGAGGCAGCCAACAAGAATGTCACGAAAATTGTTGCTAAAATGGTCGTCAATTATAAAGATTGGCATGAAATGTTGCCATATGCTTTGCATGCGTATCGTACCAACATACGATCAAGTACTGGGGCAACGCCTTTCTCATTGGTGTATGGAATGGAAGCTGTTTCTCCCATAGAAGTCGAAATCCCTTCTTTAAGAGTTTTGATGGAAGCCAACTTGGAAGAATCTGAATGGTTGAAAGCCCGATATGATCAGTTAAACATGATTGAGGAAAAAAGACTGATAGCTCTCTGTCATGGACAACTATATCAGAAAAGGATGGCAAAAGCTTTCAATAAGAAAGTCCGTCCGAGGGAGTTTCAACCAGGTGATTTGGTGTTAAAGAAGATACTTCCCAATCAAGAAGATGCTCGAGGAAAATGGGCACCCAATTATGAAGGACCATACATAGTAAAGCAGGCATACTCAGGCGGAGCTTTGGTCCTAACAGATGAAAACGGACGAGAGCTACCGAGACCTATAAACTCTGATGCTGTGAAAAAGTTCTATGCCTGATTAGTCAAAAAAAAAAAAAAAAAAAAAAAAAAAAAAAAGAGGAGAGCCCGTTAGGTTGAAAACCCGCAAAGGCAACCTAAGCAAAAGTTAGGGCATTAAAAAAAAAAAAAAAAAAAAAAAAAAGGGGTCCGTTAGGTTGAAAACCCGTAAAGGCAACCTAAGCAAAAGTTAGGGCATTAAAAAAAAAAAAAAAAAAAAAAAAAATCTGCTAGGTTGAAAACCCGAAAGGGCGGCCTGAGTAAAAATTAGGACAAAGAAACTGAATCTTAGGCTGAAAACCTGCAAAGGCAGCTTAAACGATATCCTAATGTTTTACTACACCGGGGCAATTTTGCTTATGACTTGCTACACTGGGGCAATTTTGTTTGTGATTGGCTACAATGGGGTAAGGAGAATCATTGAAATGTTAATGAAAGAATGTATGTGAAAGCTGAGACCAGGATTTGCGACGTCAAACAGTTGTTGGGAATTAGATAAGAGGATCAAGGAACCAATACTGGGGCAAATTTTTAGGCGGTTTTCTTCTGTTTTCAATTCCCATACACCCTTGTATTTCCCCCTTTCTTTCCAATTTCTTTGTGTGCAATGTAAATTCTCATATTAAGGCAAGGATTTTATTCATCCATTTTTCCTATTGTGCTTAAATCATGTTTATGCATTGAAGTCATGTCTCAATTTAAGTAAATTTAAGTTTAATAGTATGATTTGATAATTCTAATGGTTACTTCAACGAATGATTTGAACCAAAGAAAGCCCAGCATTTCAAAGTCAATAAGGGAGATAATGGTGCACAAGGATAAGAAAAGAAAAGCAATAATGAAAGTTTCCTCGAGTCCTAATCTTGAAGGAACTGACAAGACCCTGACTCAGAGCTGTTGGTTAAACAAGGGTTTGATTGATCGAAGTTTTTTCATGGAGCGTATGGTTCATCTTTTGAAGCAAAGGTAAAGAAAAGAAAATAATAATAAGAAAACGTTAGAAAAGAGAAAGCAAGTTACCATCATTTTATTTCTGGGATCTGAGTCCCACTGCAAATTTATTTTCGAGCTCTGACGCTCACTGTTAATTTTATTTCTGGGATCTGAGGCCCATTGCATTTTATTTTTGGAGCTCTGAAGCTCACTGTGCTTTTACTTCTGGGATCTGAGTCCCACTGCGAATTTATTTTCGAGCTCTGAGGCTCACTGTTAATTTTATTTCTGGGATCTGAGGCCCATTGCATTTTATTTTGGAGCTCTGAAGCTCACTGTGCTTTTACTTCTGGGATCTGAGTCCCACTGCAATTTTATTTTCGAGCTCTGAGGCTCACTGTTAATGTTACTTCTGGGATCTGAGGCCCGCTGCAATTTTATTTTTCGAGCTCTGAGGCTCACTTTTATTTTTATATTTGGGATCTGAGGCCCACTGCAATTTATTTTTCGAGCTCTAAGGCTCACTGCTAATTTTATAGTTGGGATCTGAGACCCACTACAAATTTATTCTTCGAGCTCTGAGGCTCACCGCTAATTTCATTTTCGGGATCTGAGGCCCGCTTTTTTTTATTTTCCAAGCTCTGAAGCTTAATGCTGAATTTTTCTCCAGCCTGTTTCCCATCCCGGCCAAAATGCGAGTTCATTTTCTTTACTAGTTCCTTACTTCTATTACATGAAAAATCATTCTTTCTTCATGTATTCTAGTAATGAACAAGTAAAGAGGGGCAACTGTGAACACCCTATTTTGACCGGGTATATTAGTTTTCATTAGAAATTTCAAAAAATAAAAATGCAGAGAAAATAAAAAATAAAAAAATAAACATAATAAAAAAGATTTTAATTTTATGTTAAACACTTGGGTTTATTTTTGTTATTGGGCCAAACCAGTTAAACCCATTATCCAAACCCATTATTCAAACCCATTACTCAAACCCTAGCAGCCACCTTTGATTCTCCCTCCAACATTTTGATTTAGAGATAGAAATCCTTTGTTTCTGATCCTTAATTTTTGCAGATATGATTTACAATTTTGATTTTAGATAGAGATTTTAATCTGAGCATATTTTTAGGATCAAGATCAAGTGAATTGCATTATAAAATCATGGGGAACGAATTGAATAGGAAAACCAAAAAAAAAAAAGAAAAAAACCTAGCCTCCACTATTTTCCATCCTCAATCATACGTAACACAATCAGTCCATCACCCACCACAAAAACATAACAGCCACCTTCAGAGAATACACTCATCCAACTCCTCCTTAACCCCTCTTCATCATTTTTCTCCTCATCACTTCCATTTTTTTTCCCACCACCAAAATCATCTTCATCACCACTGAATGCCCCAGGCCAGCAACCACGAGCCCACTGCGACGCCGTCCCCGCCACTCGACCGCGCCCCACCGTCACGAATCCCGCGCACCTCCACACCAAACCAGAACCACCGCCCGAGCCTGCCTTCTCCGCCCAGATCCGGCCAGGCCATACGACCTCCACCGTAAGCCACTCGACCGCGCCCCACCGTCACGAATCCCGCGCACCTCCACACCATCCCGAACCGTGACCACCGCGACGCTGCCCAAAACGGTGACTCTGTCTCGCAAGCCATCAGCCGCCAGTCTCCGACGCTCCTGCCGCCAGCATCTCCTCCGTAATAGCTCGACCAGATCCACTGACTCAGCCTAAACCCGAGCTACGACCATCGTCGCACCACCACCTCCTGTTCCTGCTTCCATTCAGGCGTGCATCAGGTGAAGGGGGAAGGGGCTTATGTTTGTTTTTTTTTCCTTTTCGGGTCACTGGAATATTGTCGTGATACTTTGTATTTGGTTTATTTTGTTTTCTTTGTGTTATTTTTGAATGGTTAAAGTGGATTAGTAGCTGGATTTAACATGATTTAAAGGGGGGTTTTTGGGCTGATAAAATTTTGGTAAGATTGGATTAGGCTATGTTGAAATAAGTAAATAAAATGATGTAAAAAGTAATACTTGAAAATATTTATTTTGGAATTGCTTTGTGAAATGTTTCACATTCAATTCCTTAAATACGAGGTAGCTCTGTGGACGTATCTGCCATGTTCTATCTCGTTTAGGGGTTCTTCTTTTTTCGAAAAAAATAAAAATGTAAAAAAAAAAAAAAACCTTCTCAAATAAAAAAAAAAAAAACTTTTCATAAAAAAAAATAAAAAAAAATAAAAAACAACCAACAAACAATTATTTTCTACAAGAACTACGTGGTTTTGAGTTTCCCATTGCAGCAGGGAATACGTAGGAGCGGGATTGATTATCCCGTCAAGCCAAAATTAATTTTTCCTTTATTTTTGTGTTCTTTTTAATTTGCTAATTTAGATAATTAATTAATAATTATTTAATGTTTATGGGTTGCTCTATGACAAGTGTCATGTTCAATTTTTAGCTTCGAGGTTGCCCTATGGACTTATGTGCCATGTTTAACCTTATTTAAGATTTACCAATAATATTTATTTTTAAAAAAAAAAAAAGAATTGAAGAAACATAAAATATTAAATAAAATATATCAATAAATGATTTCTTCCTTGTAAATATTTTTGGGGTAAAAATAAATAATTTAATTTTGCGCAATTTATTTAAGGTATCATTCTTAGAATGAGCGATGTAGGGTGCTTAACACCTTCCCTATTCGTAACCGACTTCCGAACTCATTTTTGGTTCCAAAGACCGTTTTTTAGGGTTTTTTCCAATTTTTTTTATCCTAAATAAATAAAATTGGTGGCGACTCTACTTAATAGTAATAAATATTTTTATGGTTGTCCTCGTCGCGATTTTTTTTTTCGGTTGCGAAAACAGTGATAGAACTTTACCGAAACATAGCAACACAGAGATTTGAAAGGCGAAACAGACCAACCAGCTTATACGATAGCAGTCGCGGAGGTTTAGAACTCGAGCATATGCCATAAGGAGCCACTCTGTGAAGCATGGTGCCACGCGATATAAAAAGTAAAGAATAATATTATAATAAAGATAAATATTATTAATTACAAGTTATTAAAAATATAAATTGTGACACCCTTCTACTCCGCATGTTAAAAAGCATTTAATATAAAAAAACAATTAAAACGAAAACATGCATTTTACTGAATAAATAAAATATTTGTCCATGGTAGAAAAGTCCCACATGAACCAGTTACAACGCGGAAAATCAAATAAGTTTTAAACATAACAAATAAATAACCCAACCCCGATGTCACAACTCAGAGCAGGTATAACCGTTCCTGAAACATATCCTCGGAATACAACTGAAATAAAACTAACAAAACGTAAATATAAGCCCTAACTATGAGTGGCGGCTTCTCAGAGTCACTTCTCTCCGGGCTGCTCGTCATCCTCTGCAAAGTGTCAATCAGGCCAAACACAAACAAACAGACATATAAAGGGAGTAAGAATCGTATAAACATATTAGCAAGGAGATAGGCAGTAAAGTAAACAGCAAGCATAACAACATCATATCGAACATCAACATCATCATCATCGTTATGTTATGCAGTGCAATGCAGTCCTACTCCGCTAAATCATCAATGCATGTGGATCCACTAAATTCGGGATGAACCACTTCGGAGTTAAATATCCACATTGAGAATCTACTCAACGCCGGGGAATCTACTCCTTGGATAGCCAACGCATTAAACCGACGAATGCCTCATCACGGGGGCGCTAGGAGAATCTACTCCAACCGTGGATGGCCAGATCGCTGTACTCTAGGACGACCTCCCCTATGTGGAACATCCCTAAACAACATCTCCGATGCAATGCGTATGCAACATAACAACAACGGCAACACCACCTCCATAACTTCAATGGAATAGACCGAAGATAACAGCGGAATCAACCGCACCAACTTGCCTCGCGGAATCTACCTGAGGACTTAAGCGGAATCAACCGCAGTACCTGGGGTAAACTCACAGCCACCAAGGTACACAACAACAACACCTTAGACCCAAACCGCGGGGTCAAGGCTTCCTTGGCCAAAATGCACCAAGGCTCAGCTCAATAGCTTGCGGTACCCAATGGGTATCTACTTATCACACTTAACACCTCACCATCTCATCATCTTTAATTATCTTTAGTAACATTAGTCAATTTGTCTAATTAATTTAACATCATTGGGGAATGGGGTTTAAAACCCCTTAAAGTCCTTTAATTATGTTCTGTCCAAGAGGGTTGAGCATGGTCGTGCTCGTAACCCAGCAAGGTCGTTCTTAAACACGTGAGGGGCGTGCTCCCCTTTAAGTGAAGCACGGTCGTGCTTCTTATTGAGCACGGTCGTGCTCTTTGTCCTGCACGGCCGTGCTGAACAGCGTGACCATTTACCCAGAATTCAACTGGGAGCACGGTCGTGCTCCCTGTTTAGCATGGTCGTGCTCATCGCGCGACAGTGCTGTTCTGGGCAGGGACAGAGACTGAATTCTTAACCATTTATTAGGTTTTTACACCTATTAATCCTAAGTCCATTAACAGTATGTTTTTAGGATTTGGAAACATCATCAACTCTAGAATTACATCAGCCAACAATATCATGTAACAACAATTATCATCATCATGCCAACTCATAGAGCAACCAACATAATATTCATGCATCATCATATTCACATATCAGTCTTTAGTGCAAACAGCAGATTAATATATTAACATAACCAGTCACTTAAGCAACTAAACATACAGAACATGCACCAAACGGGGTCATGGGAACCCCTTCACTTTACCCTCACCCCAAACCTATGTGAATACTACCTTTCTCCCCATACCTGGATTGAAGGTAGCTCCCTAACGGCGGTCCTAACGGCAAACAGTTCCTCTTCTTTTTGCAGCTCACACACGAACAAGCCTTGATCAACCAGAAAATAATCAACCATTAGTTTTTCAACCAGAACACCAAAAAGAATAGAAAAGGGAGAAGAGATCGTTACCTCTAACCCAACTAGACGCACAGGGTTCCTCTATGGTTCCAGAAACCCCAAGAACCGGCTGAGTTAAGTGAAAACAAGGAAGAACACTACGTCAGTCGTAATAGGATTAGCAGCCACCAAAAGTAGGGTTAAAGTGTAAACCCTCGACTCTGCTTTCGTTTATATAAATCTCAGACCTGAGCACGGTCGTGCTCACCCTTGAGCACGGTCGTTCTCAACTTGACGTTACTAGACGCGGTCAACGCATTGAGCACTGTCGTGCTTCCTGTTGAGCACGGTCATGCTCAACTTAAAATCAGAAACACGCTTCTGACTTTAAGCACGGGCGTGCTGGCTAATGAGCACGGGCGTGCCCATGTACCAGAAAGGGACTCTTAGCCAAAAATCTCACTATGCCCTCAACCGATAAATCCAACTTAAATAAAATTAATTCTGAAAAAACAGGGTGTTACAATTCCACCCCCTTATAAAAAGTTCGTCCTCGAAATTTACACGTACCTCAAGGGAAAAGATGCGGGTACGCTTCCATCATCTTGCTCTCCAGCTCCTAGTTAGCACTTTCCTCAGTTACCCCACTCCAAACCACTTTGACCAAAGGAATTTCCTTGCCTCTTAGCTGCTTCACCCTCCTATCCTCGACTCAAAGGGGTAACACCTCAAACGTCAGGTTCTCTTTCAACTGTATAGTGTCGGGTACTATCACGTGACTAGGGTCATGAATGTACTTCCTGAGTTGAGACACATGAAAAACACTGTGGAGATTTGACAAGAACGGGGGTAAGGCTATTTGGTAGGCGACTTCACCGACTCTTTTGAGGATTTGGTAAGGACCAATGAACCTCGAAGTAAGTTTCCTCGCCTTCATCACTCTACCAAACCCAGTCGTCGGGGTAACTCTCAAGAATACATGATCGCCTTCCTGGAATTCGAGCGCCTTCCTCCTTTTATCATGGTAGCTCTTCTGCCTACTCTGTGCAACTCTCATCTTTTCCTGAACCAACTTAATCTTTTCTGTTGTTTCCTGGACTATCTCTGGTCCTAGCACCACACTATCACTAGGTTCACTCCAACACAAGGGTGTCCTACATCTCCTCCCATACAGAGCCTCGTAAGGTGCCATCCCAATGCTGGAATGGAAACTGTTGTTGTAGGTGAACTCTATTAGGGGCAAAAACTTGTCCCAACTTCCTGACTGTTCTAACACATAAGCCCTCAACAAGTCCTCTAAGGACTGGATGGTCCGCTCAGACTGCCCATCAGTCTGTGGGTGGTAAGCTGACCTAAGCCTAAGCTTTGTCCCTAAAGCCTCTTGTAAACTATTCTAAAACCTAGAGGTAAACCTCGGGTCTCTATCTGAAACTATGCTAGAGGGTACACCATGAAGCCTAACTATCTCTTTGATGTACAGCTTAGCTAACTTCTCCAATGGATACTCCATATTCATCGGGATGAAATGGGCAGACTTAGTCAGTCTATCCACAACAACCCAAATAGCCTCAAAACCAGCTGAAGTCCTAGGGAGTCCAGACACAAAATCCATGGAGATGCTATCCCATTTCCATTCTGGGATACTCAAAGGTTGCAACTTACCCGAAAGCCTCTGATGCTCGATCTTAGCCTTCTGACAAACTAGGCATGCATACACAAACTCAGCTACATCCTTTTTCATCCTAGGCCACCAAAACATCCTCTTAAGATCCTGATACATCTTAGTGGCACCTGGGTGCACACTCAATCCATTCCTATGTCCTTCTTCAAGGATCAACTTCCTAATCTCAGGAACATCTGGCACACAAACTCTATCCTTGAGCCTCAAGATACCATCACTACCATCCTTAAAACTTAGGTCTCTACCCTGAGCGAGCAACTCTCCCTTGTCTAAGAGATACTTATCTAACTTCTGACCCTCTCTAATCTGATCCATCAGACTGTTGGTAACCTTTAAGGTTCCAAGCCTAATACTCTTAGGGGTAAACTCACAATCTAAACTAAGGTCTCTAAACTCTTCAATCAGATCCATCTCCCTAACCATCAAATAGGTGATATGCAGGGTTTTCCTACTCAAGGCATCGGGAACCATATTGGCCTTTCCTGGGTGATAGGTCAGCTCGAAGTCATAATCCTTTAAGAACTCCATCCACCTACGCTGCCTCATATTCAACTCCTTTTGATCAAAGAGGTACTTCAAACTCTTATGATCACTAAACACCTCAAACCTCGCTCCATACAGGTAATGCCTCCAGATCTTTAAGGCAAATACCACAGCTCCTAGCTCTAGGTAATGGGTAGGGTAGTTCATCTCGTGGGTTTTCAACTGCCTAGAAGCGTAAGCAACTACCTTACCATTCTGCATCAACACACCACCTAACCCTTGCTTAGAAGCATCGCAGTAAACTACGAAGGGTTCACTGGGATCTGGCAAAACTAATACTGGTGCTGATGTCAACCTATTCTTAAAGGTTTGGAAACTATCTTCACACCTAGAGTCCCACACAAACAACTGTCCCTTCTTGGTGAGACGGGTTAAGGGTAAAGCTATCTTAGAGAAACCTTCTATAAACCGCCTATAATACCCAGCTAACCCCAAGAAACTCCTAATCTCGGTTACAGACTTTGGCACTTCCCACTAGAGCACCGTCTCTACCTTAGCTGGGTCCACTGGTATGCCACCCTTAGAGATAACATGTCCTAAGAAGCTCACTTCCTCTAACCAGAACTCACACTTAGACAACTTAGTGTACAACTGCTTCTCCTTAAGGGTCTGCAAGACAACCCTCAGGTGTTCCTCATGTTCTTCCTTACTCTTGGAGTACACTAAGATGTCATCTATAAACACCACCACAAACTTATCCAAGTAAGGGTGAAAGGTCTTGTTCATGTAGCTAGTCCATGAAGACCGCAGGAGCATTGGTCACACCGAAGGGCATAACCAAGTACTCATAGTGACCATATCGCGTCCTAAACGCTGTCTTCGGGATGTCCTTAGACTTAACCCGAATCTGATGGTACCCTGACCTCAAATCTATCTTTGAAAAGACGCAAGCGCCCATCAACTGGTCCATAAGATCATCAATCCTAGGGAGGGGATACCGATTCTTTATGGTCACCTTATTGAGTTGTCGAAAGTCGACACACAACCTCATACTACCATCCTTCTTCTTCACCAACAACACAGGTGCTCCCCACGGAGACACACTCGGCCTAATGAACTGCTTCTTCATCAGGTCCTCCAACTATTCCTTCAACTTAGCTAGCTCTAGAGGAGACATTCTATAGGGTGCTAGGGAGATTGTCCCGGTGCCAGACACTAAGTCTATGGTAAACTTAACATCTCTCTCTAGGGGTACCCCCGGAAATACTTCAGGAAATTCTCGCACAACAAGCAAGCTGGTGACATCAGGAGGGCTGCTCTCTACTTCCAGGGAAGCTAACATCACATATACCTGGGCTTCGTCTCTCATCGAAGCTCGTACTTGGATGGCAGATAGAAGGTCCGGATTCCTAGACTCCCTTGGAGTTCCAAAAATCAAGGTTTTATTAAAACAATTCAGAAGGACATGGTTGGAAGATAACCAGTCCATACCCAGAATAATGTCCAGGTCTTTCAAAGGTAAGCATACAAGGTCAGCAATGAAGGTTTTATCATTTATAACAATATGACAGTTCTTGCATGCATAAGAAGTGGAAACAGGTTTATTTGTAGGTGTAGAAACCAACAAATCAAACTCAAGGAAAGTAACAGGCAATTCAAGACTCTTGACCCTATCATGCGATATAAACGAGTGAGTACCACCCAAATCATACAATACAGTTAATCGAGTTCCATCAATGAAACACGTACCTTGAATCAAGTCACCGGATTTGGAGGCTTCGGCTCCACTAAGATTAAAGACTCTCCCAGGGGTCTTCAGTCTGTTGGTCTGGGACTTCTGATTCTTGCTAGCGCTGGGAGGCTCAGCCTTAGCTCCATCACACTCGTGGCTGATGCGTCCTGGCTTGCCACATTTGAAGCAGATGACTTGTGTTTCTTTGCACTGAGATGAATAGTGGTCCTGTGCTCCACACTTCCCACACCTCATAGCTCTAGGGGCATCAGAAAACCCACCCCTGAAGCTATTCTGCTGAAACTGGGGCTTCCTGCTGCTCTGCTTGAAATCCTTGCCCGTCGGGGCATACCGCTGCTTGCCCTTATCTCTCTGATCAGTCCTCTTGCCACTCTGGTTGTCCGATCCTCTAGAACTGGCATCTCTGAACTGACTAGCATCCTCGTAAATCTGACACTTGTTGACTAGAATCGGAAAAACTCGGATATCCTGGTAACTGATGGCCTGTTTGATCTCAGGCCGGAGTCCCGCTTCAAACTTCACACACTTGGAGCGGTCATCTGTCTCATGCTGGTAAGGAGTGTAGTACCTAGCCAGCTCCTCAAACTTAGCCGCATAGTCACCGACTGACAGTGATCCCTGCCTCAAAGACAAGAACTCCATCTCTTTCTTGTCTCTGATATCCGCTGGAAAATACTTCTCCAGGAATCTCTGCCTGAACACAGCCCAAGTGACCGCTGTGCCCTCCGCCTGCATCCTCTTCCTGCAGTTATCCCACCAGTGCTCCGCCTCTTCAGTCAACATGAAGGTGGCGAAGATGAGCTTCTGCTGATCATTGCAGTCCATCGCACTGAAGATCTTCTCTGTCTCCCTCAGCCACAACAAAGCTCCCTCTGGGTCGTACGCTCCCTTGAACAATGGAGAGTTGTTCCTCTGGAACT
This sequence comes from Echinosophora koreensis, assembly GCA_035048595.1. Lineage (NCBI taxonomy): Eukaryota > Viridiplantae > Streptophyta > Magnoliopsida > Fabales > Fabaceae > Echinosophora > Echinosophora koreensis. The sequence goes on along the minus strand of JAPCYP010000011.1, from coordinate 6,135,170 downwards.
TATCCAGTCCCTGGAACTCAGCTGGCCCACCGTTGTTAGGGTTGACCTGCCCGATAGCATTGACCAGAAGTGCCAATGCGTCAACGATCGCCTGATCATTTCGCCCTCTACCGGCCATTAGTTCCTGTACATGCCCAAAAAACAACTTTTAGTACAGAACCTAAGCGGTTAAAAGCGATAGGTAACTAACTTAAAGCATCATTATCTATACCAAGTATAGACAATCCAAACAAGAGTCACACAACAGACCCACAACAGACTCATACCACATCCGAACAAGGTCGAACTGCTCGAATACCACTAAATGTGACACCCTTCTACCCCGCATGTTTAAAAGCATTTAATATATAAAAAAACAATTAAAACGAAAACATGCATTTTACTGAAATAAATAAAATATTTTTCCATGGGTAGAAAAGTCCCATATGAACCAGTTACAACGCGGAAAATCAAATAAGTTTTAAACATAACAAATAAATAACCCAACCCCAATGTCACAACTCAGAGCTGGTATAACCGTTCCGGAAACATATCCTCGGAATACAACTGAAATAAAACTAACAAAACGTAAACATAAGCCCTAACTATGAGTGGCGGCTCCTCAGAGTCACTCATCTCCGGGCTGCTCGTCATCCTCTGCAAAGTGTCAATCAGGCCAAACACAAACAAACAGACATATAAAGGGAGTAAGAATTGTATAAACATATTAGCAAGGAGATAGGCAGTAAAGTAAACAGCAAGCATAACAACATCATATCGAACATCAACATCATCATCATCGTTAGGCTATGCAGTGCAATGCAGTCCTACTCCGCTAAACCATCAATGCATGTGGATCCACTAAACTCGGGATGAACGACTTCGGAGTTAAATATCCACATTGAGAATCTACTCAACGCCGGAGAATCTACTCCTTGGATAGCCAACGCATCAAACCAACGAATGCCTCATCACGGGGGCGCTAGGAGAATCTACTCCAATCGTGGATGGCCAGATCGCCGTACTCTAGGACGACCTCCCCTATGTCGAACATCCCTAAACAACATCTCCGATGCAATGCGTATGCAACACAACAACAACGGCAACACCACCTCCATAACTTCAACGGAATAGACCGAAGATAACAGCGGAATCAACCGCACCAACTTGCCTCGCGGAATCTACCTGAGGACTTAATCAGAATCAACCGTAGTACCTGGGGCAAACTCTCGGCCACCAAGGTAGACAACAACAACACCTTAGACCCAAACCGCGGGGTCAAGGCTTCCTTGGCCAAAATGCACCAAGGCTCAGCTCAACAGCTTACGGTACCCAATGGGTATCGACTTATCACACTTAACACCTCACCATCTCATCATCTTTAATTATCTTTAGTAACATTAGTCAATTTGTCTAATTAATTTATCATCATTGGGGAATGGGGTTTAAAACCCCTTAAAGTCCTTTAATTATGTTCTGTCCAAGAGGGTTAAGCACGGTCGTGCTCGTAACCCAGCACGGTCGTGCTTAAACATGTGAGGGGCGTGCTCCCCTTTAAGTGAAGCACGGTCGTGCTTCTTATTGAGCACGGTCGTGCTTTTTGTCCTGCACGGCCGTGCTGAACAGCGCGGCCATTTACCCAGAATTCAATTGGGAGCACGGTCGTGCTCCCTGTTCAGCACGGTCGTGCTCATCGCGCAACAGTGCTTTTCTGGGCAGGGACAGAGACTGAATTCTTAACTATTTATTAGGATTTTACACCTATTAATCCTAAGTCCATTAACAGTATGTTTTTAGGATTTGGAAACATCATCAACTCTAGAATTACATCAGCCAGCAACATCATGTAACAATAATTATCATCATCATGCCAACTCATAGAGCAACCAACATAATATTCATGCACCATCATATTCACATATCAGTCTTTAGTGCAAACAACAGATTAATATATTAACATAACCAGTCACTTAAGCAACTAAACATACAGAACATGCACCAAACAGGGTCATGGGAACCCCTTCACTTTACCCTCACCCCAAACCTATGTGAATACTACCCTTCTCCCCATACCTGGATTGAAGGTAGCTCCCTAACGGCGGTCCTAACGGCAAACAGTTCCTCTTCTTTTTGCGGCTCACACACGAACAAGCCTTGATCAACTAGAACATAATCAACCATTAGTTTTCCAATCAGAACACCAAAAAGAATAGAAAAGGGAGAAGAGATCGTTACCTCTAACCAAACTAGACGTACAGGGTTCCTCTATGGTTCCAGAAACCCCAAGAACCGGCTGAGTTAAGTGAAACAAGGAAGAACACTATGTCAGCCGTAATAGGATTAGCAGCCACCAAAAATAGGGTTAAAGTGTAAACCCTCGACTCTGCTTTCGTTTATATAAATATCAGACCTGAGCACGGTCGTGCTCACCCTTGAGCACGGTCGTGCTCAACTTGATGTTACTAGACGCGGTCAACGCATTGAGCACGGTCATACTCAACTTAAAATCAGAAACACGCTTTTGACTTTAAGCAGGGGCGTGCTGGCTAATGAGCATGGGCGTGCCCATGTACCAGAAAGGGACTTTTAGCCAAAAATCCCACTATGCCCTCAACCGATAAATCCAACTTAAATAAAATTAATTCTGAAAAACAAGGTATTATATAAATAATATTTTTTAATCCAATATTTTCTTTTATGGACAAATGTTAGTATTTTGTTAATGGGTGGGGTACCCTCAACCTCTTTATCACTCCACTCTTTAACTCCCCCACTCCAACCACCATGCCAACCTTTATAACCCATTTTTAATCCAATGTAACATACAAAATTATTAATATATTCCACGTAATAGCAATAATAATATTTCTTTTTCTCCAAAAACACATCAATATAAAACACATAAATATCTAAGGTCAACTTCAAGCAAATTCTTCAATTTGGGTGTTTAATTCCCTCATAATAGGGGGGTAGCCATTGAATGCTCTCTTTGGGTTCTTAGATCTTTTTGCGATGCAGACCTTAGTATTTTTCTCACATTTACATCTTGGAACACCACTATTAAGGATCACAGCGCTTGAAGCGTACCCACTCTAGGAGAACTCATGCCTGAAATTAGAAGACAGACCCACCAAAGCTTTTCATCTCATCAAATCATTTGCAATGGAGGCGAAAATAACCCAAATAATTTTTTCAATATATCAACAACGTACAAATGGTAGCAGAAGATAACGTGTTATGGGCCAACGGGTAAATACTCAGATCCATGTTATACATGAGGAAGGCCGACTTGACTAACAAGAAGGCCGACTTGACTTAGAAACAGGAAGGCCCAGTTTACCGACTTTGAATGTATCACAGATCCACTAAAAAGATAGGACCAAGAAGCAGACTGCCTACATGTTTAGGTCGAGTTCTTGTTTAGCCTATGGCCCAAGGATTAAATAGGTCACATGGGAAATTAGAGAGGTCGGACGATGAGAATAGAGACAATTAAACGACTGACTTATGAATAAGGAATAATTGCAGACATCAATGTTGGCTGGCCGATTATGATTACCAAGGCGACTGCCGTTACCCAAGAGTAAAGAGGCCCAATTATGATAATAAGTACAGAAACCTCTATAAGTAGATATGGAGAAAGAGAGGTTACTTTACGATAAAATACACTTAGGCGAGATAATTGGGCTTCTTTACTCTTGGGTAATGGCCGCCGCCCTAGTAATTATAGTATATTGGCTGACATTGATGCCTATAATCCTCCACATTATAAGTTAACCGTTTCTAACTCCAACTCCTGGCTCTGTAATATGACCTTTGGGTCATTCTATGTGTTCAATATTGGGCTAAACACGAACTCGTCCTCAATATTAAGTTTTTTTTCGTTTCCAAGTGTAGTATAATTTCTATAGGAGCAAGGTGGATCTGAGTATGTACTCGGTTTAGCCATAACATAAGTCCTGTAACACCCCGATTTTCACTGCTTTCTAATATTGGTAATAAATATATATGATTATATTTTTATCCGAGACTTAGAAAATGATTTTGGATAAACCAAAGTCATTTCCACGATATATGTGATATTATAAGGTTACGATGAAATTTTGAGGGGAAAATTTAGACAGAGCCCGGTCTGCGCTTTCACTGACAGTAAAAGTTTACTGCTCAGAAAACCTAATTTTAAGTCGTGAACGAGATGAAAAATATTTTTATCATATTGGCTTCGATATTGGAAGTTTTGAAAATTTTAGCAAAAAAATAAAATATTATATTTGCTGCGGGTGTATACGTCGAGATATCTCTAGGAAATCTGAGTCAGATGAACTAAAAGGGTCAGAATAATCGATTAGTATAATCGATTATCAAGCTCTTAAACATGCTTTAATGAGTCATTAAATATAGAGCTGTTATGATTTCGAAATTTGAATTTGAAATGGAATAATCGATTATGGTATTCTGAACACGTTTATAAATCAACTTAAATGGCTATTAATGTGCTTAAATGAGTATTAATTATCTCTAGCCGTTAAGTTTGAATTCGAAATTATATAATCGATTATGGCTTTTTGAAATGCAAGACAGAGAATAGATAATCGATTAGTGTAATCGATTATGCCTTTTAACAGTCAAATGATTTTTACACAGAGAACAAGTAATCGATTATCCTAATCGATTATGACTTGACTGTTTGAAGATGCGCCTTTTAAAATGAGTTAAAATAATCGATTATGACATTTAAATAATCGATTACTGCGCGATAAAAATGAGTTTTAAAATGGGCTTGACCTAATTTCCTTGGGCTAATCACTTCTTCTATATAAAGGAAATTTAGGCTGATAACAAAGTGCCAATTCCCATTTCTCTAACCATACTGAAACTCTGTCAAAATCATTCTCTATCACTCTCACTTATTCTTACATACTTGACCATATATTCTTGAGAGAGCTTTACACCATATAGGTGTTCTTGCATTGTGCTTCAATTTGTTTTTATCTGCACTATTAAGAGTGCTTTATTTTGGTAAGAGTCGGATTGACTCAAACCACATTTTTGGTTACCAAACAAGAGAGGGTATATCTCTTGGGATATTTTTGAGGCTATTACACAAGGGATTGTATGTCCTGTGATTTGTGTTAAGGGTTCTCTGAATTGTAAAGGTTCTAGCTACGCCTGTTTAAAAGCTAGTGTTTGAGGCTCTTACACAAGGGATCGTATGTCCTGATATTTGTGTTAAGGGTTCTCTGAATTGTAAAGATTCTAGTTGATCCTGTTTAAAAACTAGAGTTGATTGAAATCCCTTGGTCGTATTGCCTTGGGGACTGGACGTAAGCCACGTGGGTAGTCTGTGGCCGAAACAGGATATATCGCTGTGTCAATCTTCTTATCCCTATCTCTTTTACTTTTGTTTTGTCTTTTGTAAAAACGCTTTTTACTTGCATGCGACAACGATTTAATTTGAAAATAATATTCATCCGCTGCAAATTCTGTTTATACTTTAAAAAGGGTTTCGAGTTATCGAAAAAGTTTTCATTTTTTATTTAAAAACCCAATTCACCCCCCTCTTGGGTATGGTTGCCACGGCCAACAAGTGGTATCAGAGCTTCGGCTCTGGTTAGTAGCTTAACAGCTTAGAGTTAAGATCCTGTTGGCAACCCTTTTAAAAAGGTTTTCCAAAAATGTTTGGTTTTGAAATTGACAAACCACCATTCTTTGATGGTGAGAATTACATGTATTGGAAAATGAGAATTGAAATTTTTATACAGTCAATTGATGTCGACTTATGGGATATTGGAGTTCATGGACTCATTCTCAAACCCAAAGAACATCAGACTGAGTTTGATAAAAACTGTTTTTTGTTTAAATCTCAAAGCTATGCAAATCCTTCGAAATTGCCTATGCGATGATGCTTATGAGACAATTAAAAATTGTGATTGTGCCAAGGATATTTTGAATGTACTTGATCATACTTACCTTGACACTAACACTTTTGAGAATGAAAGCAATGACAGGAAAGGGCGAAATTCAATGGAGGAAGAACACCCTCAAGAACATGCCAAGAAAAATGACCATAAAAGCAAAAAGCTATTGGTCAAGAAAATTGACGCTACTCTCCAAGAGTCAAAGAAACTTGGAGGTAAACGATTCTGAACTCAAATCATTAAATGATAAATGGCTATGTGGGTACAATGAGTTGTATGATGATTTGATGAGTTTAGAAATTAAAAATTTGAATTGCTTGAAAAGTATTTCATCAATTGAAAGTGATTTGGAAAATCTGAAAAATGAATATACTTTTCATGGTGAAGAAAATTTAATGAAATTCGAATCCTCTTCATATTATAAAAATTGCATATTTATTGATAATCAAGTCGAGGAATTATTTCATGAAATTGATGGAATAAAAAGTTCTACATGTGTACAACCTTCATATGAAAATTGTTTGATGAAAAATAAAAAGGATGTAACATGTAATTACTGTGGAAAGTTAGGACATATTTCTCATATGTGTAATTATAGGAAAAACCATCTTATGAGAAATAAAATTGCTTGGGTGCCTAAAGGGAAAAATTGCATGTCCACTAACCCACAAGGACCCAAAATGAAATGGGTACCAAAAGGTTTCTCTAGTATTTCAAATTTACAGGAAAAGTTCAGAGTTGAGAATCCAATTATCCTGGAAAAGGAGGCAACATCAAGAAAAATGCTTCATAATTCAGATATTGCAATCACCACATATAGAAGCAAAGGTCTCTTGATGAATAACTCAAACAAGGTAGACAAGTTAAGAGCTAAATTCAAGCTCAAGCAAAAGTGGGTAAGAAAGAATGAACTTGTGAATTCATACAATGAGGTAACTCTATCCACTACTTCCCATATGTGCTCAAACTTGAAATCCGCTAAATGGAAGTATGTTGATAATTATGTTCATATGAAATCAATCAAGCTTTATCCAAATGTTGTACGAAATTTGTGCTAGATGCCATGTATGTGATTGTATGTCCTGTGATTTGTATTAAGGGTACTCTTGTATGTCCTGTGATTTGTGTTAAGGGTACTCTTCATTGTAAAGGTTCTAGCTGCGCCTGTTTAAAAGCTAGTGTTTGAGGCTCTTACACAAGGGATCGTATGTCCTGAGATTTGTGTTAAGGGTTCTCTGATTTGTAAAGGTTCTAGTTGATCCTGTTTAAAAACTAGAGTTGATTGAAAACTCTTAGTCGTATTGCCTTGGGGACTGGACGTAGGCCACGTGGGTAGTCTGTGGCCGAACTAGGATATATTGTGGTGTTCATCTTCTTTCCTTATCCTCTTTACTTTATCGCACTTTATTTTATAGCGCTTTAGTTTCAAACAGTTTATTTTTATCAAGCGCTTAAATTCAACAAGAAGCTTTTATCCGCTGCAAATTCTATTTTATATCTTAAAGGGTTTTGATTTTTACCAAAAGATTTCATTTTTATTTAAAACCCAATTCAGCCCCCCCTCTTGGGTATGGTTGCCACGGCCAACACAGAAGACTGATGTGACTGATGTGACTAGCATTAATGACAATCCTATCCGTATCATAATGGCCATAATGGCGCATTTATGAGAAATGGATATTTTTGCGTGGAATGGACGATTTTAACCCTAGGTTGTCATGATAATTGCAAGTTTGCCATTGCAATTTTGGACAATTTTGCCCCTCCACTCACGGCTGCCCCCTTCATTAGCACACTTACGCAATTTTTCAACTCACTTATATCATCTTCATGAATCAAGACTCATTTCTCTCAAAAAAACCCTAATCGGGAATCGGGTACGTTTGTGCAGAGATATATCGGGAAACAGGCCGACAAGCCATCTATGATGACTCGAGAGGAATGAATTATCATGATGATAATTTACTCTAGTCAAACAAAGAAAATATCTAGACATTTTAAATGTTAACCTAACCTACTACGTCTGGTTAACTAACCGAGGTTAACTAACCATGATTTGCCACACAAAATATCTTCTCCCTAATATGTGGTATAGGAGGCGACCACACCACCCAACCACCCTCATCCACATCATTCTTATGGCCCTAAGGCTGCCCACCCTTCACCATTTCTAGCCAAGTCTTCATCCTCCATTTCAACCACACATCAAATAAGACTACATGGCTTCATTCTTTACCACCCATCATCTTTTAATTCCCTTTAACATAAGAATCATTTTGATCATTCTCCTCTTCTTCCTTTGTTTGTGCGCAGCCCTCTTCCTCCTCCCAAAAACCATTTTCTCTTCATCATCCATCAAGAACATCAAGAACACTACACCAAACTCTCCTCACTCACCCGAAAGTTCATCGAAATTCTGACCCTATTCTGTTCTGTCTCTCGAAAAACTTTCAACATGAAAGTTGTTCCTCTTTCTCTCTTCTTTCCAACGAGCTAAATAACATCAAAAACGGATAAAGAGATTGAGAGATATGTCCAAATTACCGAAACTGCTCTAAATCTTCATCATCTTCATCTTTCTCTCTTAACTTCTCAAGAACACTTATGAACACCAAGATATTTTTGTGAAGAAACTTGATCATATTCATCACTTGTTCATTATGAAGAGGTATAATCCTTCTCTCCATGATTAATCATGTGTTCTTCTTTATTCTTTTCATGCAAATCAAGCCAAGAACATCATTTTCAAGTTTCTAGATCCATTCTTCAAAAATCCATAACTAATTCTAGAAAAATCCTTTTGACATGAAACCAATTGCTATGATCTCATAATCATCTCTATATTCATCATCTAGAAGCATGTGATCGTGAGAAATTTCCTTCCTATTTTTCTAAGCTTGGCCGAATCCATGACAAAAAAATGGAGTTCATGGGTTTTGTTTCAATTTCAAGTCTTGAATCATGATTTAATCTTTTGTATTATGTTTGTAGTATTCAGAAGAAAAATTTTTATACCCAAATTTTCCGACATCAAAATAATTCAATTTCCGAAAGCAACCAGCAAATTCCTTTTAATTTTATTTCCGCACGTGTTCACAAGGTAATGCCCAAGGGGGGTGTTACAAGTCCCCCAAGCCTTAAGTCGAGAGCGACGAAGGGGCTTCTATGTTAACAAAGTCGGCCCAAGTATAAATTCGGGTAACCATAATGCAGTAGTAGACCTCCAGCCCTCCAACCATGCAAGACTAGTCTTTCTTAACCTGTCACCAGACTTTAGCCTAGGTAGATAAGATGGGGCCGAGTTCATACAATAACATCCTCAAATTTTTATGTCATTAGAATTTTTTTAAAATATTTTTATATAGAAATATAATCAAAAGAAAATAGGAAATCGTTGAAGCAAGATATTCTGTGAAAGAAATGGACTTCAACAAAAAAAAAAAATTAGAAAAGGCTGTTAATCCTACCTTGGTAAGTATAAACTTAAAAATTTAACTTTTAATGTTATGGTAGATAAATTCTTATTTCAATCCTAAATGATTTAACATACTTATTTTTAACTATACAATATACTAGGATAAATTTTGTATGTTATTGTTAGATATATTTGTATAACTTTTTATTGTGCAACTTTTATGTTTGTATTTATATAAGATAAATTAAATTAGTCAGTATTCTCCTGATAAAATAAACTTTATAGTGAATTTTGTATACAATGATTATATAGCTGTACTAAAATTGATCTATGATAAAAATAATACTCTAAATAATTTATTAGTTCTTAAAATATATCTACAAAATTAATTTAGATGACCTATATTTACCAATCAATAAACATTACCTAAATAACTATAGGGGCGTTGAAACTATGGTCTGCTTCAGAATGTATAATATATAAATATATATGATTTATTAGTAGTTAACGTAAAAGGGAAGCAAAAATAAAATAAATAAATAAATAAATAAATAAATATGAAGGAAAATGAACTAGAGCACTCTCTAGGGGATAAGTACCACTGACGCAAGGAGAGTAATGCAAGTAGGTGCAGTGAATAAGTAAGAATAAAATTGTACCGTAGGATTAAGATAAAATGAGATAAAGAAAAAAAAAAAATCGTGTGAACCCCTGTAATGTTTAATCATTAGGGAAAGCTAAGTAGTTCAAATACCTTCTCCCAGCCTCTCTATATAAACCATCACCTTCAATTTTTTTCACACAACTTTTGCTATCTATCATTATCAGAAAATCAGTGAGTTCGTCTTCTCTTTTTGTCTCATCTTCATTTCATTCTTTCCTTTATTCGTCTCTCACTTGTTTTTCTTTTCTTTTCATTTTCCATCTATATTCTAAGGAAGCTAGCAACTTGGTTCTTTAGCCCTATTTCAAAGAGAGAGAAAAAACAAAGGTAAGGGGGAGGAGCTCTTTTATCATGAATGGAAGATGGTAGATATAATCCCTTCTTTTGTTAGGGTTTCCCTTACCCCTAACTCTTCTCTATTGATTTCTGATAACAAAGAGTGGTGATGATAACTGATGCTGGAGCAACATAGATTATTAGTTTGCCTTTGGTAACAATATTATACTTTGAAACTAGTGTTTATAATATGCTAAGCTAAATGACATGAAAAATAAGAGGTCATCATAGTCTAAATATCAAGTCTCCAGTTTACTGTCTTTTTGTTGCAGTGACAAGCTATGCCTTTTGCTGTTTGTTCTTAACCTTATGATGGATTATTAAAACTGAGTTTTGTAACTGAAATCTGCTATCAATATGGTAAAATTTTTCTTTTTGATGGTTGTTACTAATTTGAGCTGTTATGGTAGTGGTTATTATGGCTTAAATGAAAACAAAATGGGTATAAATTCATTAGTTATAATTGAGTGTAGTTTTGTTGGTGTGTAAATTACATATAATACTTGCGTCCAAGTTGATTTTGAAATCATCCAACTATCATATACTAACAAGGACACAACTCATGAGGACTATATTACTACTCTTCAACGTAAAGTTTGGTTTATAATCAACATCTTTTATTTTTAGGTAATTCTTTTTTTAAATTAAAATTTTCAATTTATAATTTAGGAACAACAAAGAAATAAACCTTATAAAATTAAATCAAACTTCATTTATGAAAAATGGATATTTAATGATGTCACATTTATGGTATCAGAGCTATCCTTCCTAGTCAGAACTGGGTATGGACTAGCTACGTTTGTGTTACTAAGATGGTAGAATTCTTTAGATAAATATTGTTCATAGAAAATATTTATTAATTTGAGAAATTATAGGAAAAGATGGCCAGTGGAGGAGGTGCTTCTGAAAGATCAAATACTAAAATGATACAGGCTGTGCAAGCTATTCGAGAAATGGCTGCTGCTATGATGCAACAAGCGCAACAAAATGTTGGAGCAGCAGAATTCCAAGGATTATCAGAATTTCGACGAAACAATCCCTCTCAGTTCAAAGGAGGCTATGATCCGGACAAAGCTGAACTCTGGATTCAAGAGATGGAAAAGATTTTTCGAGCCATGATCTGTACTGATGACCAAATTAGGTAACTTTTGCTACCTTATGCTAGTTGGAGAAGCCGAGTATTGGTGGGACGGAACTCGTAGACTCTTGGAAGCAGAAGGAACCCAAATAACTTGGGGAGTTTTCAGAAATAGATTCTTGGAAAAAATATTTTCCAATTGATCTAAAGCATGTTAAAGAACTTGAATTTCTATAGCCAAAACAAGGAGGAATGTCTATTGGGGAATATGCTGCTAAATTTGAGGAACTGGCAAAATTCTCTAGGTATTATCAACACCATCCAGATGAGTGATGGAAATGCATGAAGTTTGAAGATGGACTCCGACATGAAATACGCAGGGTTGTGGGACCATTAGAAATTAGAGAATTTCCGGCGTTAGTGAATAAGTGTCGTCTCATTGAAGGATATGAAAGAAACAAAGATGGGAAGCAAAGTTACTCTAGGCCTCAACGATTCCAGAAAAGAAATGACAGTTTCAAAAAGAAACCATATGTGAGACCTCAGGTGATTCAACGACCGTTCCAGAATTATGGAGGAGGACCAAGCTATGTATCCACGCCAATATGCTTGAAGTGTGGAAAGCCGCATGAGACAAGGTTTTGTACGATAAAAGAACCAATTTGCTTTCGGTGCAGGAAGCCAGGACACTTTATAAAAGACTGCAAGCAGCCAAAACCGGAACCGAATTTAAACAATACTCGAGTAACCAGACCAATAACTAAAGGTAGAGTGTATACGATAAGCGGAGTGGAGGCAACTCAGTCTGATGATCTGATACAAGGTAAATGTCTCATAAACGGTAGACTTTTAAATGTACTGTATGATTCAGGCGCAACTTATTCATTTGTTTCCTATGATTGTATGAGACAATTAGATCTACCTGTATCCTCTCTTCTTTTTGATTTGATAGTTTCGACTCCTACTAATAAGCCTACTGTGACTACCCAAGCTTGTTTAAATTGTTTTATCACTTTTGAAAATAGAAATTTCATGGTAGATTTGATATGTTTACCCCTATCCTAATTGGATATAATTTTAGGAATGGATTGGTTATCTTCCAATCATGTCCTATTAGATTGTTCGGAAAAGTCTTTGATTTTTCCGATGTCTGAGGATCCTAGATTTTTAACTGCCAGCCAAGTCCAAGCTTCTTTGAAGGAAGGAGCTCAAGGATACATGTTACTATCTTCTTTGGAAGTTAAAGATGAATTCGACTTAACAGAGGTGCCAATTGTCAACGAATTTCCTGAAGTATTTCCCGATGATGTTCCGGGCTTACCTCCGGAAAGGGAAATAGAGTTTTCTATAGATTTGTTGCCAGGAACTGGTCCTAATTCTATAGCACCCTACAGAATGTCCCCATTAGAGGTACCGGAGTTAAAGAAACAATTGGAAGAATTGTTAGGGAAGCAGTTTATTCGACCAAGTGTTTCACCTTGGGGAGCTCCGGTGCTATTAGTCAAAAAGAAGGACGGAAGTTCGAGGTTGTGTACAAACTACCGCCAACTAAATAAAGTGACCATAAAAAATAAGTGTTGAAGTTGACACAGGCAAACACAGGGGGGGGGGGGTTGAATTGTATTTGTTAATATTTTTCGAAAACAACTTTTTCAAAAATAGTTTTCTCACACAAAGATAAAGAGGCAGAATAAAACACATAGAAAAAAAAACCTTTTGAAAGAATAACAAATTCAAGTTCAAATCCCTACAGTTAGTATAAACGCGTAAAACTAAAGAGATAAGGGATTAGAAGATTCACGCAAGTTGTTTTATCCTGGTTCACTCTTTTCCAACCAAGAGCTGCGTCCAGTCCCTTCTACTTGAAGGATTTCTCCACTATTCTCCAAATAGATTACAGCAAGTATTCAACACCTCTCCAGGCTCACAAGTATTCCTTTCTTACCAAGCCTCTTCAGGCTCTACCTCTAACAAAGAGTTTTTGGTTTCTTTGATCTTCTAACTCACTATGTGTGAGAATATGAAAGTTTAAGATCATATGAATATTATAGAAATACTCAAACTATGACATTACAGACTTTTGCTTTCTGAAAGAATAAAAGAATGTTTGCTCGCAAGAGATTTCTTGAGATTTTTGTGTCTGCGCAAAAAGTTTTTTTTCTTCAAAAGCCTTAGTCTTCTATTTATATAGTCCTTCGATCTTCTCTTCAAAATCATCAACGTTTGTATTTGAATTTTCCGTTTAGGGATAGAATCAACCATGTAATATCTGTTGTGACTCAGCTTGCTCGTGGCCTTTGTACTATATGACAATATTCTTGCATGAAATGGCACACCTCTGAGCAAATGCAACTTGAAAAACTGTCTTGCCTTCCTTGTACAAATTCCAGCTATTCCAGCGTAAAAGGTGACAGGGTACACAACGTTTTGCATTGTACTATTTTGCTTTTTGCAATTCCTTATTTGTACTATATCTCTCTCACAGAAACAAGACAATAAAACCGTTAATAGCAAATGAGAAGGACCAATATATATTTGAAATAAATATCAATCATATGAAATAAATTCGCTTTGGTTCAGATTGATTTAAATAAGATATACATGCTCAAATTCTTCGTCTATCAAATAAATGTAAAGGCAAGGTAAGTAGGAAGAGTTTTAAGGCTCCATCCACTGATGTGGCAACAATTCTACGTCTACTTAAAACAGCGGTCTTGCCAGAACTTGAGTTACTCAAAATCTCCGTCCAGTGACGTGGCACTAATAAATTAATGTTATTCTCGGAGAGTAACTCGCGTCTACTAAAAACGATTTCTCCGTCTACTTTAAACATTCAAGCGCTCTTCCACAGACGTGGCACTTGAGTTAAAGGAAGTCCTTCCAGTGGTAGAGTGGACTCGTCCGCTCAGGGAATCTTTCATATTAAAGAATAAAATAATATATGGACGCGGATTGCAAAGCAAATAGACTTATCATTTTAACTTATATCTATCATAGATCCTTAAAGGGTAAAGCACTTGTTAGATTACTTCTAACACTTTGCTATACAAATTTAATCCTTTTTGTTAACATCAAAACTTAGAGATTTATTTAATCCAAATTACTTTAGTTGCAACAATCTCCCCTTTTTTGATGATGACAAAAACTAATTAAATTTATTTTGCAAAGTCTAAGAGAGCTTACAAGGCTCCCCCTAAGACAAAGTATTCATCAGATTAAAGCAGTTTAAGGCATATGAAGCTAAGTCTTATTTGCAAGATAATATAAGTTATCAGACCAAGATATCAGCTTATTAAACATTTGAAACTAAGCATTTCAAAGCAGTATTAGAGCATAATTGACAAAATAGGCATAAGCATAAAGTTAAAACATAGTATCATCAAGAAGTTTATTTAACAGAATAAACTTATGCATATGCAGACAAATATGTACTTTTTCAGAAAGAATTGCTCTGTATAAACAATCAGTATAAACAAATTTAATCTTTCCTTTCTCCCCCTTTTTTGTCATCAGACAAAAAGGTAAAGGGAGTGGACCATCATTGTCAGCAAAGAATAACAAAGAAAGAATAAAACAGAGAAGGAAAAAGGTTTAGGTAGAAGGAGGAGGTGGAGGGGGTTGGTTTGGATTAGGGTTTTGGTTCTTTTGGAATTCCATGAGCAGAGCCATCATCTGATTCACCAAGGCATTTGTAGGGGCCAGAGTATCTTGAACTTGCTTCTGCACCCTTTCTTCAATTTGTTGAGCCATCTGTTCAGTCTTTTCTTCAACTATCTTGCCAACCTTATCATCAACTATTTTTCCAATGATGTCTTCAAGGATGGGTGGCAAGGAAAGTTGTCTTGAGCTCTCAGCAGTGTCAGAGACAGTGTCTTGAGCTTGGGCTGGTGGATTAACCATAGCAAGAGCTAATGGTTGAGAAGAAGTCTTAGCAGACTCAGTACCTTGCTTAGAGACACCGGCCTCAGCAGACTACTCAGCTTGTGCAGATGGAGGTTTAACTGAAGCAGGTTGAGAAGAAGTCTTAGCATTAAGCTCAGGGCCTTCTACAACTAACTCCTCAGCTATAGATTCAGAGGATGAGGTTGGTGGAGATGCTGTGGCAGCCTCTTTTGATTTCTTAGGGACATCCTTTGCCCAGTGAATAGGAGTAATTTCCTCCACATCCCTGCTGGTAATAGGAAGTGCCCATAGATCCTTGTAGATCATGTGCCTTAGCTTGGACAGTCCACACTTTCCTCTGAACTTGGGAATTTCTTGCTTCTCTTCCTGAGACAAGCCAGAAGATGAAGCTTCCCTGGTGCAGTGGATGATGTGTGACTTCCAGAAGTCAGCAGCTATCTTCTCTCCAATATTCTTTACATCCTCCATATACAGATAATAGTCGAGCTGGGAGTGATCAAAGGTTTCCTTAGACAAATCCAGCATGGCAGAATGAGCTTCAGGCATGACTCCCTTATTTCTTCTGAGCCTCCTATCTTTGTCCTTGTTGAGGTCTATCATGCCAAGCCTTGGACAGATAGGGTAGGGAGCAATGCCTACACGTGTTTCCTTATTATGCCTAAGCCATGTGATAGGAACATAACGTGCAGCTCTTTCAACTTGGAAGTAGCTGAACTCCCACTTCAGAATATTGTAGAACAACTGATCTGTGAAGGGGTCTGATGCACTTCCATAAATGCTGGGATGCTCGAATTTTAGCCATTTTGTATTGCCATCCAATATGATAGGAATGTGCTCAGATGATCTTGCTCTCTTCTTAGGTAAAGTAGGCAGTCTGTTCCTTTTAACATTAGTTTCCCATACAGGAATGATGTGCCTGTCTACTCCATCAGTATGAGGAATCAAAGGTGGGGTTTTGATGAGGTTGGGGTAAATTTTTCTTTTGGGGAATCGTTTGCGGGGTAGATGGGTGAGGAGAGGGCCATTTTGGTTGTTCATTTTGGATGGGAAGGGTCCTTTGGGAGGTTGGGAGTTTGGATATTTTTTGGTCCAGGGGTAATCCTCATATGATTCATATTCATATTCAGGATGGAAATACCATCTTGTGAGAGGGGTGTCAGGGTCAATCTCAGGGTCAGGTTGGTGAGTATGAAACAAAACTCTCCAATCTCTCTTGACCTGAGCCCAATTCTCAGATTGATTAGCAAAGATAGTGGATGAGGGTACTAGGGGTGGAAAGAGTTTTCTTAGGGGTTTAGGAAAGGGAGCACCTCTGCAAATTCCATCATCCTTTTGATGAAACCAAGGATCAGAGTCAGGAATTATAGGTGGAAAGATGGTTTTGAGAGGTGAAGGTTGGGGTATGGTTAATTGGTTTGGGCTAATTTGTGGTGAGGATGGGGTTGTAGTTTGGTCAGGTTGGTCTTTTTGTGGTGAAGGTTGGGCTGTGGGTAATGTAGGTCTATACACATCATCAAAAAATCCTACTCCAGGAGTAGGGGCACCAACATTCTCAGTATTTACAAAATGTACATCTTCTGCTATATTTACAGGAACTTCAGCAGAAGTGTTTACCTCAGAGGCTGCAAAGGTTCTAGCTTTCCTTGCAGGTTGCCTCCTCTTGGTAGGCACAGCAGCAGCAGCTGCTTTCCTTTTTAAAGCTGTTCCCAGAGGAACATTGTCATCTTCATCATCCTCATCTTGAGGTAGCACCAGCTTCCTTGCTCTCTTGGGAGCAGGTTGAGGAACAGGTTGAGGAGCCTCAGCTCTAGGCTCATTAATAACAACGCCTCTGGTAAGCCTTTTAGGATTAGGCTTCCTGACAGCCATTGTCTTCCTCTTAGTTCCTCTCTTGAGACCAAGAGTGGCAGCATTGTTGGCCTCAATAGATTCTTCTTTTATCTTCATCTTCTCCTCATGCTTGGCCATCTCAACTTGCTTATAAGTGTCAAGATGCATGCCACTGAGGTTGCTTTTCCCAAAAATAGCAGCTTGCATTCCCTTCGAACGAAGGACTTTTTCTTGTTCTTCTAGAGGCTTTGCACGAATATCATCATACAAGCCTTGCTGCTTGAATATTTTTGACAAAAGATGAGAGAAGGTGATGTGAGAGGCGGTTTCCCTGTTTGTAATGGCATCCTTGAAGCGATGAAACAGGATCCATGGCAGATTTATCTTTGTTTCAAAGACCATGTTGCAAAGGTAAAATTTATGGAGGGCAGATAAGTTTTCCTTAAACCCTGCCTTATGAAGCACCGCCTTGTTCAAGATTTGATGAAGAATCCTGATGTGATCCTTCATTTCGGAGGATTTCCATGAATGAGTTCTCGCTGTGTCTTCCCTCATCAGTGTGACGACGATGGTCTCTGTGCCGCCTAGGTTTTCTTCCCATTTTTCAGTGAAGACCAAACCCTCTTGAGCACAAACGATGGCGTCAAAAATGGTTTTCTCAGAAACAATTGTCTTCTTCCCTTGAACAAACCCTACTACCTCTGTTTCAGAGATTTTTGGTCTTCTCCAGAAATCCCTTATCAAGTCGGGATATATTGAGACCTTTTCCAGAAATAACCCATCCCAACCAGTAGCGTTGATAAACTTGCTAACATCCAAGTTGTATTCACTCAGAATTCCAAAATTGAAATGATGTTCCATAGCAATAGTCATGTTGGTTGCATAAGCAGGCTCGGGAGTAGAGGTTGAAGCCATTGTTGAGTAAAGGAGTTAAGGTTTGAAGAACAGAGAGTTCGAAAATTTCAGAGAGTGATTATCAGGGATGAAGAGTAGCGAAAGGTTTTTCAGAGGGAAAGGGGTTTCTTTTAAAGAGTTCCGAATACCAACAGTTTTCAAGGAAAATTCAAAAAGTAATAATTGACAAGACAAGTCTTTTAGAGAAAAACGGCGTTGGTATATTGGGATCGTAAAAAGTTATGATGGGATTGATGGAAGTAGCTGACTCAGCAAGGAAAAGATTAAACCAAATGTTTTAAAATAAGAATGTCCAGAGACAAATTAATGCAATTAAAAACGTTTTATGCATAGACGAGTCCACACATCATTGAGGGTGGACACGTAGAGACATATGTAGTGGACGCGGCATACCAACAGTAGTGGACTCGTAGACTACACGTGATCTGGACGCAAAAACTAATGGACGTGCAATGAAAACATGCAATCAACACATATACTAAATCAAACCACATACAACATGTTAAGATGTTTTCTAATAAAAATAAATCTGTCTTCAGCAAGAGGTTTAGTAAAGATATCTGCCCATTGATGGTCAGTATCTACAAATTGAATATCAAAAACACCTTTTTGCACATAGTCTCTAATAAAATGATGTTTGATTTCTATATGTTTAGCTCTAGAATGCAGTATTGGATTCTTAGACAGATTAATTGCAGCAGTATTATCACACATAAGTGGAATACTACTTACAAACACATTGTAGTCCTCCAATTGGTGTTTGATCCAAAGAAGTTGAGAGCAGCAACTTGCAGCTGAGATGTATTCTGCTTCAGCAGTTGATAGAGCAATGGTACTCTGCCTTTTGCTTGACCATGATACTAGGTTAGATCCAATGAAGTGACATCCTCCACTGGTGCTTTTTCTTTCAATGCAGTATTGGATTCTTAGACAGATTAATTGCAGCAGTATTATCACACATAAGTGGAATACTACTTACAAACACATTGTAGTCCTCCAATTGGTGTTTGATCCAAAGAAGTTGAGAGCAGCAACTTGCAGCTGAGATGTATTCTGCTTCAGCAGTTGATAGAGCAATGGTACTCTGCCTTTTGCTTGACCATGATACTAGGTTAGCTCCAATGAAGTGACATCCTCCACTGGTGCTTTTTCTTTCAATTCTATCTCCAGCATAATCAGCATCACAAAAGCCAACTAATCTGTAATCTTCATCTTTCTTAAAGCACAGACCAAGATTAGTAGTACCTTTTAAATATCTAAAAATTCTTTTAACTGCTGATAAATGAGACTCTCTAGGATCAGATTGAAATCGAGCACATAAGCAAACACTGAACATTATATCAGGTCTAGAAGCAGTTAGATATAAGAGAGATCCAATCATACCTCTGTATACCTTCTGATCTACCTTTTTCTCTTGATCATCTTTGTTCAGTATGGACGTGGGATGCATAGGTGTGTTCATAGGTTTGTAATCATCCATCTTAAACTTTTTGAGTAATTCCTTTGTACACTTAGTTTGATGGATGTACACCTCGTCCATAGATTGTTTGACTTGAAGTCCAAGGAAGAATTTGAGTTCTCCCATCATGCTCATTTCAAACTCTTTCTGCATTAACTTTGAAAATTCTTTACACAAAGATTCATTAGTAGCACCAAATATAATATCATCTACATAAATCTGTACTACTATGAAGTTGGATTTAATTGACTTTCTAAACAAGGTTGTATCAACCTTTCCTCTGTTAAATCCGTTATTCATCAGAAAAGAACTTAGCCTATCATACCAAGCTCTTGGGGCTTGTTTTAGGCCGTATAAAGCTTTCTTAAGCTTGTATACATGTTCAAGTTGGGTTTTACTCTCAAAACCCGGAGGTTGCATAACGTAAACTTCTTCATTGATGAAACCATTTAGAAAAGCACTTTTTACATCCATTTGGAAAAGCATAATATTATGATGTGCAACAAATGAAAGTAAAATTCTGATTGCCTCTAATCTAGCAACAGGTGCGAAGGTTTCAGTATAATCTATACCTTCTTCTGGAGAGTAACCTTGTGCAACTAATCTTGCTTTATTTCTTATAACCTTACCATTTTCATCAAGCTTGTTTCTGTAAACCCATTTTGTTCCTATAACCGATTTATCTTTAGGTAGGGTTACCAGAGTCCAGACATCACTCCTTTCAAACTGGTTTAGCTCTTCTTGCATTGCTAAGATCCAACCATTGTCCAGCAGAGCCTCGTCCACTGTCTTTGAATCCAATTCAGAGACTGATGCAGGATCTTCTTGCTCTCTGAAGGTTGATCTGGTTCTTAGTTTATCACTTGGATTTCCAATAATTTGTTCCGGTGGATGATAATTCTGGAAATGCCAAGTTCTCTGAACATTGTCTTGTTGAGAGGTAGATGTTTCTGGTTGATGAGAAATGTCTTCAACTTGATCATTAGCTTTTACTTCTTTTGATTCTCCTGATATGTTTAAGTCGAGATCTGCAAAACTTTCATCTAGCTCTGATAATTTCTTATCAGGCTGTTTGTCATCAAATCTAACATGTATAGATTCTTCTACTATTAAAGTTCATGAGTTATACACTCTAAATCCTTTTGAGGTTTCAGAAAATCCTAGTAGAATTCCATTATCTACCTTAACATCAAATTTTCCAAGTTGATCTTTTGTATTCAAAATATAACATTTACATCCAAAAGGATGAAAATAAGATATGTTGGGTTTTCTACCTTTCCACAATTCATAGGGAGTCTTATTCAGAATAGGTCTAATGCATATTCTGTTCTGAATGTAGCAGGCAGTGTTCATAGCTTCAGCCCAGAAGTGCTTAGGGACAGAATTGTCATTGAGCATAGTTCTAGCCATCTCTTGAAGAGATCTGTTCTTTCTCTCTACCACACCATTTTGCTGTGGTGTTCTTGGTATTGAGAAGTTGTGTTGAATACCACTTTCTTCACAAAACTCATTGAATAGCTCATTGATAAATTCTCCCCCATGATCCTTCTAATTGAAGCTATACACATGTCTTTCTCATTCTGTACACGTTTGCAGAATACAGAGAAGACCTTGAAGGACTCATCCTTGTGAGCAAGGAATATAACCCATGTCCATCTAGTATAGTCATCTACAATGACTAGACCATATTTCTTACCACTGATAGAAGCAGTCCTTGTTGGACCAAAAAGATCAAGGTGTAGCAGTTCTAGTGGTCTCTTGGTACTAACAATATTCTTAGATTCAAAAGAACCTTTGACTTGTTTTCCCTTATGACATGCATCACAGAGGGCATCAGATTTGAACTTAAGGTTTGGTAATCCTCGCACGAGGATATGCTTATTTAGCTTTGAGATTAATCTCAAGCTTGCATGACCTAGCCTTTTATGCCAAATCCATCGCTCATCTTCAATAGACACTAAACATGAGACACTTTGATTTGAGAGGTCCTCCAAGTCAATCTTGTACAATTTGTTTTGCCTCTTAGCAGTGAATAAGATTGATCCATCATTTTTCTTGACATAAC
Organism: Echinosophora koreensis; assembly: GCA_035048595.1. NCBI lineage: Eukaryota > Viridiplantae > Streptophyta > Magnoliopsida > Fabales > Fabaceae > Echinosophora > Echinosophora koreensis. Next base: position 6,113,608 of record JAPCYP010000011.1, on the reverse strand, counting down.
ACATGTTCTTATTAAAAGAAACATCATATCCACTGTCACATAATTGACTTATGCTCAGTAGATTATGTTTTAAACCATTCACTAAGAGAACATTATCAATGGAGGGAAAAGGATGTTTACCAATTTTACCTATACCAGTGATCTTTCCTTTCTGGTTTCGTCCAAATGTCACCCAGCCACCATCCTTATGTCTAAGGTCTTGGAACATATACTTTTCTCCCGTCATGTGACATGAGCATCCACTGTCCAAGTACCAGGATGTGTGTTTCTTTCCTGTTGTTAAGCAAATCTGCAACAGGTATTATCTTGTCCTTAGGTACCCAAACAGACTTGGGTCCTTTCATGTTTGTTTTCTTTGGACGAAAATATTTAGTATTTCTATTATGTATGCATCTTGATGTAGAATGCCCACTTTTTCCACACACTTTACAAAAGGTGTTGGACGGGCCTGAATTGGCTTTAGCATACCTAGCTGGAGCTTTTGAAGTTCTTTGCTACATAGGTGGTTTTGACTTAATGTAAGATACCTCATGCTTCTTATTATCATAACCAAAGCCAGATTTATCAAAAGGTGACCTAGAATACCTTAGGATAAGACTAAGCTTATCTGAGCCTCCAACAAATTTTGACAGAGTGTCTGTCAAGTATGTTACATCTTGTTTCAATTTTGCAACTTCACAAGAGTTGTCAGGCTCATATTCAGGTTTGTCAGTTAGTCTGACATTTTTTGATTTCAGCTTATCATTTTCTTGAACTAAACTTTGTTTTTCAATGCAGACTCTATCATATTCTTTGGTTAGTTTTGCAAACTTCTTTTTAAGACTTTTGTATTCATGAGATAATATGGATGAGTCATGCAGTAATTCATCAAAGGCATTTTTGAGCGTAGAAGGTCCAGAATCTGTTACCTCATCATCATCAGTGTACTCATTTTCTGATGATGTGTCAACCATGAGGCAAATGTTTGCCTCTTCCTCTGCTTCCTCTTCCTCATCTGATGAGGATAAGTCCAAGTCCTCCCATGTAGCCATTAAGCCCTTCTTTTTCTTGAAGAACTTCTTCTTCTATTTTAGGTCAGGACAGTCAGCTTTGAAATGACCTGGCTTTTTGCATTCAAAGCATAGAGGTGGTCCTTTTTCTTTGGAGTCTGATTTCTCCTTAGAAAATTTCTGGTTGAATGGCTTTCTCTTGAAATTACCATTTCTTCTCCACATATGTTGTATCTTTCTGGAGATGAAAGATAATTCATCTTCATCTGATCTTTCATCACTGTCTGAAGGTTCAGCATCATCTGAGGACTCAGCAGCTTTGAGGACTTTTGAGGAGCTTGCTTTCTTTGCCTTTAAAGTAATGGATTTTCCCTTTCTGGAATTGTCTTCTTCATTTAGTTCAAGCTCATGAACTTTCAATGACCCTAGAAGCTCTTCCAGTGAGAGAGTGTTCAGATTCTTAGCTTCTTGAATGGCAGTGACCTTTGGTCTCCACTGCTTGGAGAGACTTCTCAGAATCTTTCTGATATGATCTCTATTCTCATATATTTTTCCCAGAGATCTGAGACTGTTTGTTATTGTTTGAAATCTTCCAAACATCTGATCTATACTCTCATGATCAGTTATCTTGAAGAGCTCATATTGGAGAACCAGCATGCTTATCTTTTACTCCTTCACTTGTGATGAGCCTTCATGAGCAAGAGCCAGTGTATCCCAGATCTCCTTTGCTGTGTTGCAGCTATGAACCTTATCATGTTCTGATCTGGTAATGGCACACATCAAGTAACGTTTGGCTTTGAGATTTAGTTGATGTTTAGCCTTTTGATCTACACTCCAATATGCTCTAGCCAAGGCTGCTCCATCTTCACCTCTTGGCTCAGAATAGCCATTCTCAATCAGTTCCCAGATGTCTAAGTTCTGCGCATCTAGGAAGGTCATCATTCTTTTCTTCCAATAATCATAGTCAGTTTCATCAAAGAGTGGAAGTCTGTTGATAGCTTGTCCTTCAGCATCCATGGTTGTGGGATCGTACTTCCTCAGCACTTGTTAGATGCTCAACCCTTTCGAGGCTGAGCTCTGATACCAACTGAAGTTGACACAGGCAAACACAAGAAGGGGGGTTGAATTGTGTTTATTAATATTTTTCGAAAACAACTTTTTCAAGAATAGTTTTCTCACACAAAGATAAAGGGGCAGAATAAAACACACAGAAAAACAACCTTTTGAAAGAATAACAAATTCAAGTTCAAATCCCCACAGTTAGTATAAACGCGTAAAACTAAAGAGATAAGGGATTAGAAGATTCACGCAAGTTGTTTTATCCTGGTTCACTCTCTTCCAACCAAGAGCTACGTCCAGTCCCTTCTACTTGAAGGATTTCTCCACTATTCTCCAAATAGATTACAGCAAGTATTCAACACCTCTCCAGACTCACAAGTATTCCTTTCTTACCAAGCCTCTTCAGGCTCTACCTCTAACAAAGAGTTTTTGGTTTCTTTGATCTTCTAACTCACTATGTGTGAGAATATGAAAGTTTAAGATCAGATGAATATTATATCAATATTCAAACTAGGATATTACAGACTTTTGCTCTCTGAAAGAATAAAAGAATGTTTGCTCGCAAGAGATTTCTTCAGATTTCTGTGTATGAGCAAAAAGTTTTTTTCTTCAAAAGCCTTAGTCTTCTATTTATAGAGTCCTTCGATCTTCTCTTCAAAATCATCAACGGTTGTATTTGAATTTTCCGTTTAGGGATAGAATCAACCATATAATATCCGTTGTGACTCAGCTTGCTCGTGGCCTTTGTACTATGTGATAATATTCTTGCATGAAATGGCACACCTCTGAGCAAATGCAACTTGAAAAACTGTCTTGCCTTCCTTGTACAAATTCCAGCTATTCCAGCGTAAAAGGTGACAGGGTAGACAACGCTTTGCATTGTACTATTTTGCTTTTTGCAATTCCTTATTTGTACTATGTCTCTCTCACAGAAACAAGACAATAAAACCGTTAATAGCAAATGAGAAGGACCAATATATATTTGAAATAAATATCAATCATATGAAATAAATTCACTTTGGTTCAGATTGATTTAAATAAGATATACATGCTCAAATTATTCGTCTATCAAATAAATGTAAAGGCAAGGTAAGTAGGAAGAGTTTTAAGGCTCCATCCACTGACGTGGCAACAATTCTGCGTCTACTTAAAACAGCGGTCTTGCCAGAACTTGAGTTACTCAAAATCTCCGTCCAGTGACGTGGCACTAATAAATTAATGTTATTCTCGGAGAGTAACTCGCGTCTATTAAAAAGGATTTCTCCGTCTACTTTAAACATTCAAGCGCTCGTCCACAGACGTGGCACTTGAGTTAAAGGAAATCCTTCCAGTGGTAGAGTGGACTCGTCCACTCAGGGAATCTTTCATTTTAAAGAATAAAATAATATATGGACGTGGATTGCAAAGCAAATAGACTTATCATTTTAACTTATATATATCAGAGATCCTTAAAGGGTAAAGCACTTGTTAGATTACTTCTAACACTTTGCTATACAAATTTAATCTTTTTTGTTAACATCAAAACTTAGAGATTTATTTAATCCAAATTACTTTGGTTCCAACAAGTATCCCCTACCAAGAATCGATGATTTATTGGATCAATTAAGAGGAGCCTCAGTCTTCTCAAAGATTGATTTACGGTTTGGTATCACCAGATACGTGTAAAGGTGGAAGATATACCAAAAACAGCCTTCAGGACGCGTTATGGACACTATGAATACTTAGTGATGCCATTTGGGATAACAAACACTCCTGCTGTATTCATGGATTACATGAATTGAATTTTCCACCCATACTTAGATCAGTTAGTAGTTGTCTTTATTAATGACATTCTTATCTATTCAAAGAGTCAGGAGGAACATGCGGAACATCTCCGAATCGTTCTTCAGACTCTAAAAGATAAGCAATTGTATGCCAAATGGTCTAAGTGTGAATTTTGGTTGGAAGAAGTAAAATTTCTGGGACATGTTATTTCGAAAGAAGGAATATCAGTAGACCCAACCAAAGTTGAAGCAGTATTGTAGTGGGAATGCCCGAAGACAGTAACAGAAGTTTGTAGTTTCCTAGGATTGGTAGGTTACTACAAAAGGTTTATTGAAGGATTTTCCCGTATCGCATTGCCTCTAACTAGGCTCACCCGTAAGGGGCAACATTTGAATGGACTCAGAGGTGCGAAGAAAGTTTTCAAGAATTAAAACATAGGCTAACAACATCACCAGTGTTGGTATTGCCCGATCCGAATGGACGTTTTGAGGTATATTGCGATGCCTCTAAGCAAGGGTTAGGTTGTGTGCTTATGCAAGAAAGAAAGGTTGTGGCTTATGCTTCTAGGCAATTAAGGCCACATGAAGTGAACTATCCAACACATGATTTAGAGCTTGTTGCGATGGTGTTTGCACTGGCGACACTACCTCTATGGATCTAGATTTGATGTCTTCAGTGATCACAAGAATTTGAAATATTTATTTGACCAGAAGGAGTTAAATATGAGACAAAGGAGATGGATGGAATTTTTAAGGGATTATGATTTTGAATTACAATACCATCCAGGAAAGGCAAATGTGGTGGCTGACGCATTAAGCAGAAAATCACTACATGTGTCAGCAATGATGATCAAAGAGATGGAGTTGTTAGAAGAATTTAGGGATTTGAGTTCGACAATAGAGATGGCTTCAGATCGACTTCAATTGAGTATGATCAAGGTTACAAGTGGATTATAAGAACAAATTCGGGTAGCCCAGCAGATTGATCAGTATCTTCAAAAGATGAAGGAATTGATAGAGGAGGATAAAACTGACAATTTCACAATAGGATTAGATGGAGTGATAAGGTTTAGGAATAGAATCTGCGTGCCTAATGACCCAACTTTTAAGAAGCCGATTATGGATGAAGCACCGAAGAGTAAGTTAAGTATACACCCTGGTGCAAACAAGATGTATCAGGATCTTAAGAAAATGTTTTGGTGGCCCAAAATGAAGAAAGAAGTGGCACAATATGTAGCTGCTTGTCTGATCTGTCAAAAGGCCAAAATTGAGCATCAGAAACCAGCAGGAATGCTACAACCATTAGAGATCCCAGAATGGAAATGGAACAGTATAGCAATGGATTTTGTTGTAGGATTACCAAGGACCCCTAATGGACATGACTCGATTTGGGTAATTATTGATAGGCTAACGAAGTCTGCACACTTCTTACCCATCAATATGAGGTATTCTCTGGAAAAATTGACACAGTTATATATAAGGGAAATAATCAGATTGCATGGAGTCCCATCAAGCATAATATCTGACAGAGATCCAAGATTCACTTCAAGATTTTGGGAAAGCTTACATAGGGCTCTTGGAACAAAACTCCGACTAAGTTCAGCATACCATCCCCAAACAGATGGACAGTCAGAGAGATAATTCAATCGTTGGAGGATTTGTTAAGAGCTTGCGTTTTGGAACATTCCATAAGTTGGGATCGATTCTTACTATTGATTGAATTCACTTATAATAACAATTATCATTCTAGCATCGGGATGGCACCCTATGAAGCTCTCTATGGACGAAAGTGTAGGACCCTGCTATGTTGGTATGAGAATGAAGAAAATCTCATACTGGGACCAGACGTGGTACAACAAACTACAGAAAAAGTGAAAATGATTCAGGAAAAGATGAAAACAACGCAAAGTAGACAAAAGAGCTACTATGATAAAAGAAGGAGACCTCTAGAATTTCAAGAAGGAGATCATGTATTCTTGAAAGTCACACCTACGATTGGGGTTGGTAGAGCAATAAAATCCAGGAAACTCATCCCTCGTTTTATTGGACCATATCAGATTCTTCGAAAGATAGGTCCTGTGGCCTATCAGCTTGCTTTACCACCTTTTCTATCTAATCTCCATAATGTTTTTCATGTCTCACAATTAAGAAAATATATTTCAGATCCATCTCGTTATAGTGCCTGATACAGTACAAATAAAAGAAAACCTAACATATGAGACAATACCGGTAAGGATCGAAGACCAGAGAATAAAAGAATTGAGAGGCAAGCAGAAGCAGATCTCGCTAGTCAAAATTATATGGGATGAGATTACTGGAGACTCTACATGGGAATTAGAAGATAAAATGAGGGAACGATATCCATATCTCTTCGAGGAATAAAGGTTAGCAAATTTCGAGAACGAAATTTTTATAAGAGAGGGAGAATTGTAACATCCTAAAATTTTTATGTCATTAGAATTTTTTTTTTAAATATTTTTATATAGAAATATAATAAAAAGAAAATAGGAAATTGTTGAAGCAATATATTCTTTGAAAGAAATGGCTGTTAATCCTACCTTGGTAAGTTTAAACTTAAAATTTTAACTTTTAATGTTATGGTAGATAAATTCTTATTTCAATCCTAAATGATTTAACATACTTATTTTTAACTATACAATATACTAGGATAAATTTTGTATGTTATTGTTTGATATATTTGTATAACTTTTTATTTGTGCAACTTTTATGTATGTATTTATATAAGAGAAATTAAATTAGTCAGTATTCTAGTGATAAAATAAACTTTATTGTGAATTTTGTATACAATGATTATATAGTTGTACTAAAATTGATCTATGATAAAAATAATACTCCAAATAATTTATTAGTTCTTAAAATGTATCTACAAAATTAATTTAGATGACCTATATTTACCAATCAATAAATATTACCTAAATAACTATAGGGGCGTTGAAACTATAGTCTGCATCAGAATGTATAATATATAAATATATATGATTTATTAGTAGTTAACGTAAAAGGGAAGGAAAAATAAAATAAAATAAATAAATAAATATGAAGAGAAATGAACTAGCACTCTCTAGGGGATAAGTACCACTGACGCAAGGAGAGTGACGCAGGTAGGTGCAGTGAATGAGTAAGAAAAAAATTGTACCGTAGGATTAAGATAAAATGAGATAAAGAAAAAAAAAATCATGTAAACACCTATAATGTTTAATCATTAGGGAAAGCTAAGTGGTTCAAGTACCTTCTCCCAGCCTCTCTATATAAACCATCACCTTCAGTTTTTTTCACACAACTTTTGCTATCTATCATTATCAGAAAATCAGTGAGTTCGTCTTCTCTTTTTGTCTCATCTTCATTTCATTCTTTCCTTTATTCGTCTCTCACTTGTTTTTCTTTTCTTTTCATTTTCCATCTATATTCCATGGAAGCTAGCAACTTGGTTCTTTAGCCCTATTTCAAAGAGAGAAAAAAAACAAAGGTAAGGGGGAGGAGATCTTTTATCATGAATGGAAGATGGTAGATATAATCCCTTCTTTTGTTAGGGTTTCCCTTACTCCTAACTCTTCTCTATTGATTTCTGTTTTTATAGTAATATCACAAATACTAATATACTTCTATACTAATCTCTATTATTCTGTCCAAGTTATTCATGTTTTGGTTTTGATCTATGGCTGACGTTTTTTTATGGATGTGAGTTGAATTAATTCCTGGGTTAATTGCTCTGTTTTGCTCTCTCTATATTGTATGATTTCAGTTCAAACTTTCTATTAGTCTGCTTTTGATTTTATTTCAATACATCATTTGTTCTTTTTCATGTTCTTGAATCTGATAACAAAGAGTGGTGATGATAACTGATGCTGGTATAACCAAATCAGAAACTGAGAAGTATATTCAGAGAAATGAAGAAGATCAAAGCACTGAAAATTGTAAATGATTCCTCTTATCCATTCCTTGATACCACTTGGGTATTTATAGTACAAGCTCAGGGAGCAGTTACTTGGGCCACAAGCCAAGATGAGCTGTGACAGCTCATTGACAGCTCATCAATGACAGGCTGTTAACTAACTAACTGGTGGTGGTTATTACAGTTATTACAGAATTAACAGAATTAGCAAGCTTAATCAGTTTGCTAACCTACTTATTACAATATGTAAAGTGTAATAGCCCCCCGCAAGCTAAGGATGGTAGATGTCTAGTAATCCTAGCTTGGAAATAAGCTTTCGAAAGTGTGTGGAATGCAGTCCTTTAGTGAACACATCAGCAGTTTGGCTGTGAGATGTAATAGCCAATAGCCTCATGAGACCAGCCATGCTCTTTTCTCTAACTATGTGGCAATCAATTTCCAAATGTTTTGTTCGTTCATGAAACACGGGGTTAGCCGCAATGTGTAAGGCACTTTGATTGTCACAATATATCACAGATTGTCTAGAGCATTGGATTTTCATATTATCCAAGAGGTAGTGCAGCCATTGTAGCTCACAAGTGGCTGATCCCAAAGCCCTGTACTCTGACTCACTAGAAGATTTGGCCACAGTGAGTTGCTTTTTGGACTTCCAACATATTAGGGAATCTCCTAAGAAGAAACAATAACCACTGATGGACCTCCTTGTGTCAGGACACCCTCCCCAATCCGAGTCAACAAAACCAAGTAGCTGAAGTGAAGAGGATCGCGGGTAGAATAGACCCTTTCCTGGGTTGCCTTTTAGGTACTTTAGAACCCTCTGTGCTGCTTGAAAGTGCAGCATAGTTGGTTGAGTGAGAAACTGACTCAACTGTTGGACTGCAAAGGTGATATCTGGCCGAGTAGTGGTGAGGTAGAGAAGCCTCCCAACTAGCCTTCTATAGCCTGCAACATCTGTGTATGCTGGGCCATTGTCCTGATGCAGCCTAGTCTTAGGCTCAATAGGAGTGCAAACAGGTTTGCTACCTGTAACCCCTGCATCATTCAAGAGATCAAGGCAATATTGCCTTTGGCACAAAGAAATGCCCTTGGGAGAATGTGCTGCCTCAAGCCCCAAGAAGTATTTGAGCACTCCCAAATCCTTGATTCCAAATTGTTTATCCAAAGTAGTTTGATGAAATGAATTTCATCCATAGAAGTTCCAATTAACACAATATCATCCACATAAATCAGTAAAGCAGTGAATGAGCCATTGAGTGTTGTTTTGGTGAACAAAGAGTAGTCTGATGATGCTTGTTTGTATCCAAGTTCCACAAGCAAGCTGGACAATTTCTCATACCATTTTCGGCTGGCTTGTTTTAAGCCATATAATGACTTGAGCAACTTGCAAACTTTGTTATTGCCAACACAGTTCACACCCTCAGGCACTTGCATGTAGACCTCCTCTTGCAATTCTCCATGGAGAAAAGCATTATTTACATCAAGCTGGTGAATAAACCAGTTTTGGGTAGAGGCTAGTGCTAGAAGCATTCTAATAGTGGTCATTTTTGCTACTGGAGAGAATGTGTCAAAGAAATCTACACCCTCAGTTTGTGTATAACCTTTGGCAACTAACCTTGCCTTGTATCTCTCAATAGATCCATCAGATCTTCTTTTGATTTTATACACCCATTTGCTGCCAATGGGATGTACTCCAGGAGGTTGTTCAACAATTGTCCATGTGTGATTTGCTTCTAAAGCTTTCAACTCAGCATTCATGGCATCAATCCAACAGGATTCTTTTACTGCTTCCTTGTAAGAAGAGGGTTCACTGACAGTGGATAAGGAAAGAGCATAATCTGTGTTGTGGAGACAATTCAGCATAAGAAATATAAGAACTCAGTGGATAAAGACAGTTGGAGGACTTAGGGGATGTAGGAGATGCATTTATGTGTGCACAGTGATAGTTCTGCAGATAAGGTGTTCTTTTTTCTCTGTTTGACCTTCTAGGTGCTGGATCATGGTGACAAGGAGGTGAATTAGTGGTTGCTGCTTCAGTAGTAGTTGGCTCTAGGGCTGTATCAGTCACAGGAACAGAATTTGTGGCAGGCATGGTACATTCTGGTTCTTCAGTGTCATGCTCAACTGAAATTGGAATTGGAATTGCAGCTGGAAATGCAGGATCAGCAACAGGGAATACATGTTCAAAGTTCTGTGTTTCTGAGTTGGTAGGACTCATATATTGCCATTTGTGAGCTTTTGTTGTACTGTTGTGTAGTGAAGAGTAAGGAAATATATGCTCATAAAACACCACATTTCTAGAGATTAAAATCTCCTTGGTGTCCAGATCATAACCAACATAACCCTTCACTCCACCTTTGTAGCCTAGGAATGCACACTTCCTAGCTCTATCATCCAATTTCCCTCTGTGATTAGCCAGTGTGGAAAAGTAGCAGAGTGATCCAAAGACCTTTAATATGCTAATATCAGGCAGTGCACTATGCAGCACTTGGTATGGTGTTTTTCCTTGTAAGGCATTGGAAGGTACTCTATTCATCAAGAAAACAGCATGTTGTATTGCATAATGTCGCGACCGTCCCGTCCGGGTGCCGCGAAAAGAAGGTAAAGACAGAGGAGTCGCCACCAATATTTTATTTGGGAAAAAAACATTGGAAAAACCATTTATTTTAAGGTAAACCGGTCTTTTAAAAAAGGGTAGAGATTTGAGTTCGGGAGTCGATTACGAGTAGGGAAGGTGTTAGCACCCTACATCGCCCGTTTAAAAACGGTACCTCAAGTTAGTTGTGCAAAACATTTTAATAACTTTTAAATATTTATTTTACCCCAAAAATTATTTACAAGAAAGAACTTTTTTATTTTTAATATTTGTATGTTCAACGATTTTATTTTTTTTTTTTTTAAATTATTATTGATAAAACCTAAATGAAGTTGAACATGGCACATAAGTCCACAGGGCAACCTCAAATCTAAGGGATTGAACATGGCACCCGAGTCCACAGAGCATCCCTAAAAACACAATTTTTATTATTTTAATTAATAATGCTACCAAATTAAAAGAACACAAAAATAAAAGGAAAAATTAATTTTGGCTTGACAGAATGATTGATTCTGCTCCTACGTATTCCCGGGTGCGATGGGAAACTCAAAGCCACGTAGTTCTTTAAAAAAGATTTGATAAGGTTGGTTGATTTTAATTTTTGAAAAGATTTGATTTTGAAAGGATTTTTTTGATAATAAACAAAGAGTTGAAATTGATCATTTTTTGACAAGGAACCAGAAAATATTTTTTAAAAGAAGTTTTCATTTTTTTTTTTTTTTATAAAGCTTGGCCCAAATTCTAATGAAACAAAAAAAACACACAAGAAATCAAAAGGATCAGTTGGGCCACTGCAAACACAATACAAACCCACATAAAACATCAGACCCAATCATTTAAATCACCTAACTAAAACAAAAAGATAATAAAAGACAGAAAGAAAGCTTTTAGCTTCCATTGTTACCCAAGGACCAGGTGACTTTGCTGGGCGTGAAAGTTGCTGAGATGCGGTTGGGAAGCACTGGTTGGTGACGGCGGCAGAAGAGCAGGCGGCGGTCGGCGCTTCGCGGTGGTGTGTGCGGCTGGCGTTGCGGGCTGTGCAGAGGCAGCGGGCGGAGCAGATCGGGAACGGTGCTGGGACTCAGGCGGTGGTTCTCAACGGGGCAAGCGGCGACGACCGTGGGAGGTGCAGACGAAGCTCGACGGCGGCGATGAGTGGGTCTGGGCAGAGGCTCTGTTCTTGTGGATCTTCTTCTATTGTTGTTATTTTTTGTTATTTTTTTTTGTTTTCTTTTTTGTGTGGGATGATGGTATAGGAGAGTTCTTGGAGGTGATGATATGGTGACTATAGTGGTGAGGCTCTTAGGGAAAGTGAAGAAATGGAGAGAGTGAGGAGGGTATGATGGAGGAACTAGGGACCAGATTTATTTCTGTTCTGTTCTTGCTGAATTTTGGTTTTTTTTGTTTGTTTGTCATGAATGTAGTTTAGATTGGTGAAAATGGTTGAAGATGGGTTGAGGAATGTTTCCATGGCTTAGGATTCATGGGTCTGTAAGGTGATGAGAATGGGAAGAGGTGCTTGGCTGAAGATTAAATGGTTGGAAGGGGAAAATGAAGTAAAATTTTTTTTGGAGAAAGTGAGTGACGAAGAATGGTCCTAAAAATGATTCCTGAAGCTCCCTCCCTCTTTCGTTCCGTTGAGTGCCCAATTTATAGTAAAAATCATTGAAGAAGAAGCCAAAACTTGGTATTGCTCCGTTGAGAGGCCAGGACGAAGGATTTGTGCAGCTGGTGGTGCCATGGTGGGGTGCTCCCACTACTCTGCTTGGCTGTTGCTGCAGTGCAGGGGTTGCCCCCCCTTATTTCGGAAAAAAGTATAAGAATACAAAAGAAGAGCAATAAAACAAAGCTGGTTCATTCCTCAAATGGGAGAGGACTGACAAAAAGGACAAAGAATTAAAAAAAATATTTTATTTTTTACTTTTTTTTAAAACACTCAGAAACCCTTTTCTTTTTTTTCTTTTTTTCTTTTTTTTTTATTTATTATTTTTTTGGCAAATGGGTACATGATACTTAATGGGCTCAACAAGACACAACAATAAAATGAAAATGGGCCACACTAATCCTATAATGGGCCAAGAACAAAAAACAACAATTTTAATTTTTTATTTTTTTTTATTTTTATTTTTTCAAAATATTAATTAAAAGAAAAGAGACCCGGACAAAATTAGGTATTCACACATAACTCCATAGGAACTTTGGTAGTGAAGACTGAATCATTAGTGCTCTGGCAATACTCAAGATGAATTGATGTTTTCTCTCAACCCTTGCATTCTGCTGTGGTGTCTCTACACAGCTTGTTTGATGGATGATGCCCTTCTTGCTATAAAAGTCTCTAAGGACAAATTCTGATCCATTATCTGATCTCACCACTTTGACATTTGCACTATGTTGTTTTTCAATAAATGTGATGAAATTTTGGACCAATGACTGCACTTGGAATTTGCCTTTCAACAGGGATACCCAAGTAAATCTGCTATGATCATCCACAATGGTCAGAAAATACCTGTGCTTGTGTATAGAATGAAGTGAGTAAGGACCCCAAATGTCCATGTGCAGCATTTCAAAAGGTGCAGATGCTCTACTTGTGCTAACACTATAAGGTAATTTTCTTTGTCTTGCAAAATGGCAAATGTCACAAACTTCACCTTTATTTATATGTATCATAGGAAAGTCTTTACAAAGTAAGCTCAGTTTTTCTGAACTGACATGACCAAATCTGAAGTGCCACAAGGCACTCTTAGGAATGTTGACTGAACTAGATATTACATTTGCATTGCCAATTGTTGGCACTACATTCTGCATAGTGTTCTTATCCCTTTTATGCACCTTCAAGTAGTATAGACCATTGCACAACTCAGCCAAACCAATCTTCCTCAATGCCGAGTCCTGAATAGAACAAGTGTTATCAGTGAACAAGCAGATGCATTGAGCAGTTTTGGTTAGTTTTGAGTTAGAGACTAAGTTAATACTGAATTCAGGCAAAAACAAAGCATTCTTAAGCACAAGAGCATTTGAAAGTTTCACATTCCCTGCTATCTGTGCCATCACAACATTTCCATTAGGCAAAGTAACAGGAATGGGATCAATCATATGATAGTCATCAAACCAAATTATAGAAGTGCATATGTGATCAGTGGCTCCCGAATCCACAATCCAATCCTGACTGTCAATCACAGTTCTGCATGAAAACACAGATTTTGTACCTTCATGTTGTTTTACCAAGCCTGTTTTGTCACTCACAATTCTGCCTGCACAAGCTTGATTAATCTGAGCACTAGGTTGTGGATCATTAGCAGTTGTAGATCTCTGAGCAGGATTCAGAATAGGATTCTGAACATTAGTCCTTTGTAACAAGTTGATCAAGGTTCTGCATTCCTCAGCACTGAGCCCTGAGACAATTAACTCCTTGTCATTGGTGCTGCTTGTCTCAGTTCTCTCATCAAGTTCATCTCCATCATAGGCCACATTATTCACAAAGCCTCCATTGTTCTTGGATTTGAAGCCAAATCCTGGAGGAAAACCATGTTTTCTGAAACAAGTTTCCTGTGTATGGCCAATTCTTCCACAGTATGTACATACTTTGCCACCTGAGTTCTTTCCTTTAATGAATCTTTTGCCATCAACAGCATTGATCATAGGCAAATTCTCATCAGTCTCATCTAGACCTAGCTGTCTCTCATGTTGTAAAATCATAGAGAAAACACGAGTAAGTGGTGGCATAGGCACCATCATCAGAATCTGAGTTTTGACAACTGAATAGCACTCATTCAAACCAGTAAGAAACCTCATGACATAATCTTCCTCTCTATATTTAAGAGAATCACAGTTGCATTCTGTTATAGGTCTGTAACTCTCCAATTCTTCCCAAAGATTAGTAAGCTCGGTGAAGAAATCAGTGACAGAAAGATTACCTTGCTTGAATGCATGTAATTCAACTTGCAAATCAGAGATTCGAACCAAATCTCCTTGTGAGAACCTTTCTTTCAAATTGTTCCAAACCTTGGAAGCTAGATCCATGTGAACTATGCTTGGAGCTATGGAAGGAGAAACTGAGCTCACAAGCCACGAATGGATGATATTGTTGCATCTTTCCCAAGCATCAAAGGTTGGATCGAATGGATCTGGTACAGGAATCGATCCATTGACAAATTTCCACTTGTTCTTGCCAATCAATGCTCGCTTCATCATTTTTGCCCAGGAATTATAATTCCTTTTATTCAGAACAGGATTCACAAGAGAAGCATTGGTATTCTCACCAGGATGAACATAGTAATGACTTGAAGAATTTTGAGAAGGATCTGCAACTAGATTTGCTTGGACATTGTTGTTCCTCACCATTGTTCAACAAAGCAACGAAGCTCACAAATGGAGCTTTGATACCATATAACCAAATCAGAAACTGAGAAGTATATTCAGAGAAATGAAGAAGATCAAAGCACTGAAAATTGCAAATGATTCCTCTTATCCATTCCTTGATACCACTTGGGTATTTATAGTACAAGCTCAGGGAGCAGTTACTTGGGCCACAAACCAAGATGAGCTGTGACAGCTCATTGACAGCTCATCAATGACAGGCTGTTAACTAACTAACTGGTGGTGGTTATTACAGTTATTACAGAATTAACAGAATTAGCAAGCTTAATCAGTTTGCTAACCTACTTATTACAATATGTAAAGTGTAATAGCTGGAGCAACACAGATTAATAGTTTGCCTTTGGTAACAATATTATACTTTGAAACTAGTGTTTATAATATGCTAAGCTAAATGACATGAAAAATAAGAGGTCATCATAGTCTAAATATCAAGTCTCCAGTTTACTGTCTTTTTGTTGCAGTGACAAGCTATGCCTTTTGCTGTATGTTCTTAACCTTATGATGGATTATTAAAACTGAGTTTTGCAACTGAAATCTGCTATTTGATGGTCATTACTAATTTGAGCTGTTATAGTAGTGGTTATTATGGCTTAAATGAAAACAGAATGTGTATAAATTCATTAGTTATAACTGAGTGTAATTTTGTTGCACTACAAGAAATTTGCCATATACCTATGGACACTTTTAGTGACAGCATCTAAAAGCATAGGTATATGTATCATATAGCTACAGATTTAAGATAGACCGTGGGTATAGGTATCATATCTTTTCGGATGCCTTGATCAGTAGCTATACATTTTAGTGACAGGTTGAAAACTGTGGGTATAGATTACATATACCTACAGATGTCTGCTTCCATCACTATACCATTTAGTGATATATTTATAATTGTAGGTATAAATGACATATGCCTACAAATATTTGCTTTGGTTATTATATGCTTTAGTGATAGATTTAGAAACTGTGGGCATAGATTACATGTACCTAAGTTGTATATTTTTGTCACTATAATACCACTTAATAATTTTGAAACTAAAAAAAAATTGTGATTAAAATAAACAAAAAAAACATCGGGAGAATTAGCCTTTCCCCACGAGATGTTTTCCTAAACACCGCCAAAAACAATTTGTTCTCTGCTTCAGAAAACCCTTCCTTCTCATTATTTTTGCCCAAAGTCGTTCGAGCCCCGCCACCGCCTCCATTAACAATCTCGTTCTCTTCAGAATCATTTGCCCAAATCGTCGTTCTCCACTGGACCCCGTCACCACCACGCTCTGTCCCTCCACCGGCATCCCGCAGTCATGTCGTCACGCCGTCTCCCTCCGCGCGCACCACCACGCTGTCTCCCTCCATTGGACTTCGGTTTTGATTCTTTTGGTTAGGTTTTTGGAGACTTCCCCAAATCGGTGAGTCCAAATCGATTCTTCAATATTTGTTATTGAATGCTATTTGAAGAAGTTAGATTCAGAGCTATCAGTTAAAACATTTTTGATCGAAACATTTTAGATTCAGAGCTATCAGTTAAAACATTCAGAGCTATCAGTTAAAACATTTTTGATCAGTTACATATAATACTTGCGTCCAAGTTGATTTTGAAATCATCCAACTATCATATACTAACAAGGACACAACTCATGAGGACTATATTACTACTCCTCAACGTAAAGTTTGGTTTATAATCAACATCTCTTATTTTTAGTTTTTTTTTTTAAATTAAAATTTTCAATTTATAATTTTAGGAACAACAAAGAACTAAACCTTATAAAATTAAATCAAACTTCATTTATGAAAAATGGATATTTAAGGACGTCACACATACTCGACTCATCCATAACAGAAGTCTCCTAAGCCTCAAGTCGAGAATCGACATAGGGGCTTAGACATTTCATATTGAGTGTAAGACCTTGGTTCACATGAGCAAGGTGGGACCCGAGTTAACACTTAGCACAACCGTAATAGTAGTCGGTTCGAGTATAAACTCGGCCTAACCATAATACTAAAAAAAAAAAACCTCCTGGTTATAAACATTGTTAATATCCTGTGCTCGTCCATCGGGAGAGCTTCTTCCATCCTTATGCTCGTCCGACCTGCTTTTTTGGAGCTTGCCGACTTTGACAAAATGCCAATTTGCAAGTTCTTCTCCCTTGTCAAATGTTTGATATTAAATTCAATAAACTCGGATATTAAACTACTGAACTTATTCCAATTCCCAAATCGCAACTTCTCCATCAGTTGATAACCAACTGCAAGGCATTGTAGTACTCGGGTGATGTAACAACTGAACGTTGCTCCTTTCCAATCTCCTATATGATGAAAACACAAATAGCAAGCTCCGTTAGTGATAAATATAAATAAAACATCTTACCTGGAACAATTGGGTCAAAATCGGGGGTGACATAAGGAAATTTCTCTTAACTCGGCAAAGGCATTCTCAGCCTCGGTCGACCACGAGAACTCGGCAGGATTATTCAATGATTGAAAGTATGGTTAGATTTTCTATGCCGACTTAGGAACACTCGATCGTCCACGAGAACTTGGCAATCATCTTCAACAATTGAAAGTACGACTTGACTTTGTCTACCGACTTGGGTAAGAACCACTACAAAGGAATTCATATACTCGGCCATCCACGAGAACTCGGCTGACTTCTTTAACAATTGAAACCATGGATTGACTTTGTCTGTCGACTTAGGCACACTCAGTCGTCCAAGATAACTTGGTCGGCTTCTTCAATAATTGAAAGTACGACTTGACTTTGTCTGCCGACTTAAGCAAGAAACACTACAAAGGAACTCACACACTCAGTCGTCAATGAGAACTCGACCGAATTCTTCAATGATTGAATTTATGGCCTCACGATCATCAGATCTTCATCATAATCAAGCTGCTCCAAAACTTGGTCCCTACCTTTGAAGTTCACGTAATGGAAATCATCCATATGTTTGCGTATATCTAGGTTGTCATCCAAATTATTCTACCGTGTAGAGCAATCATGGAAAAGAATGCTCGGTGGAGAGTTGTGACCCGCTAACCGCCATTGAATGATAATTGGGAGTTTCCTCCCGAGCTCCAGTATGACTCGTCTTTCCCTTAAGTGCGAAGGAAGAGTTTTACCAGAGCCCCACGGTGGGCGCCAAATTGTTCTTGCCAAAGATTTGTTATCTCGGCTAAGTGTATTTTTATCGTAAAGTAACCTATCTTTTTCCAGCTCTATTTATAGTGGTATATGTACTTATTATCATAATTGGGCCTCTTTACTCTTGGGTAACGGCTTCCGCCTTGGTAATCATAATCGGCAGGTCAACATTGATGTCTGCAATTATTCCTTATTCATAAGTCAGCCGTTTAATTGTCTTTCTCCTCATCGTCCTTCATCTCTAATTTCCTATATGACCTATTTAATCCTTGGGCCATAGGCTAAACAAGAACTCGACCCTAAACATGTAGGCAGTCTGCTTCTTGGTCCTATCTTTTTAGTGGATCGGTGATACATTCAAAGTCGGTCCGAGTGTGCAACTTGGACAACCATAACAAACTGGGCCTTCTTGTTTCTAAGTCAAGTCGGCCTTCCTGTTTCTAAGTCAAGTTGGCACGCATACTTCCTATATTGTCCAAAAGGTCTGGATTATTTGAACTCAAACTTTCCAACTTATATACATTATAATTGTTTTTATTTTGCCCTATGTAGAACTTTATTTTCCAACACTCTCCCTCAAGTCCAACTGGAGGCCCATTGCTCAATTTATTTATTTTTTATTTTGGTTTTGGGCTTGTACTTATTTTTTTTAGCCTTTAGGTCCTTTTTTTTTTTTTACCGAGGCTTGTGAATTTTTTTTTGAGTCAAATGTCTCCATTTGAAGAAGTGAGCTAATTTATATAATAAGTTTGTGAATTACTTTATTTTTCAACATGTCTGAACTATTTTGACTCAAGCTTCCCAACTTATATACATTACAGTTGTCTTTATTTTGCTCTACGTGGGACTTCATTCTCCAAAAAGACTAATGCCGAACCCGATGTGTGTATAGTTTGAAAACATTATTGCACCATGAGTGAAAATTGTAGTATTCTCCAATTGGCTACACGTTAAGCAACAATTCAAAGCTGATGTTTGAGTTTGAATTACCCGCTAGAGCTAGTTCTCTCCACTTTTCACCTCCCTCTTTGCAACGGGGCAAATCTAACATCCTCCAACCCCAATGTTGAGGATGCATCCTCAAACCCATTTGACTAGATCCAACCAGTTAACAAGTTAGTCAAATTAATAAAAGATATAATATTTATTTTTAATTTAATTTTTTTTGCCTTTTGCTTTCTGGTTCTCTCTCTTATTCAACTTTCACGTTTAACTTCTTCTCTTCCTCTGCCATCTCTGCTGATTCCTCTCTTCTGCCACCCGATCTAGAACCTTCCAACAACAAAATCTCACCTCTAGCCATCATTTTGCATTGAAACCCCATACAATCATGTTAGGAATCCTCAGATCCAGACCAGATCTGTGAACCATGAAGAGGAGAAAACGGAGAATCATCAGATCTGCAAATCCAGAGCTTGAATATTGGCCATGCGTGGCTGGAGACAACAATCGGGGTTGACGGTGGTGGCAAGTATGGCGATTTGTTCCCAAATGAGATAGAGGATGGGCTCGTTAGCGGCGATGGGAGGGAGAACAAGGTGCTCGTCGGCGCGGTCATCAGTGGAGGTGGAGACTGGAAGTTTCTGGAAGTCGAAGAGAATCGCCCTCCATATCTTTCTTTATTTTTTCTTAATTTGTTAATTTATTTTGATGTTCTGATTTCTAGATTTTTTTTGTTTGATTAAGTTATTGGACTACCAATTGTTGTGTTCATTGTTCTGGGTCTATTCATTATTATGGTGTTCATTATTCTAGGATGTTGTTCTTGTTCATTGTTTGATATTGTATAGAGGTTATTTTGTTCTTGTCTAATGATGAAGAACATCGTTCTGCATTTCTGAGTGTTCACTGCTGGACAAGTTTCTGGTATCTCAAGCTGTATTCTTGCATTATCTCTATGGAAGGTGCTAAGTGGGAACGAAGGAAGGCTGGCCGGAATGCAAAAGAAAAACGAAGTGACAAGACGACAGGGAGGAGGCAGGTGGGCGAGGGGGACAGGGAGGGGACGAAGTGGAACCAAGGAGGGTTGGCCAGAATGCAAAAGACAAAGAAAAAAACAAAAACCGATTAAACAAGTTGCCTGTAAAAAACATTGATAGACCTAGATCGTTCATTTTTTAAAAATAATAAATCTATGACTCAAATTGAGTGTGGACAGAACCTACGAGTTTGCAATGGAGTTTTTTAGACCACGCCCTTTGCAACGGGTGTACAAGGAGAAACCATCTTATTCAACTCCCTGGAAACGAACCAAGAACTTCTTTCTTAGTTCTAGTTCTTTATAAGAGAAAAAAGAGGAATATTAAAAGAGTTTGATTTGTTTTATGTTTTTATTTTCAATTGATATACTTTTACTCATAATTATAAAAAATAGAAGTAATTGCACTTTTGGTCCTTATGATTTTGGTCCCTAAAGTTTTTTTGTTGCACATTTGGTCCTTCTATTTTTTTTAATGTAACAAATTTGGTCCTTCTATCCATATTCGTCAATTTTCCAATGATTAAAAGAGAGAAACCACAGCTCTAAACGCATAGAACCTCTAGTTGAACTTCTGTGGTAAAGGATTTTGTAGTGGAACTTGAAAAAGGTTCCGAAAAGGAGGAATGAAACCAGTAAATAGCAGAGAAAAATCATTAAATTATGCTAAATCGGAGAGGTAGGGAGAACCTCAACCAGAGGTTCTTTACACTTGGTGGAGTGATTCCTCTATGTTGATCATTGAAAAAATTGACATACCTTGGACAGAAGGACCGATCGAATTTGCAATGTTGAAAAAATAGGGGGCCAAATGTGCATCAAAAAAAACTATAGGGACCAAAATTGCACATGATCAATAATAAGGGAACAAAAGTGTAATTAAGCCTAAAAAAAAATGCTACAGTGTTTTACTTTGTTTTCAATTTTCAAGCTTCTGTAAAGGAAATACGAAAACAAGTAAAGAAGTCCCACATTAGTTGGACAAAGTAGCAACTCAAGCACAATCGTATATGAATGAAATCAAGTCACCCACATTGCAAGACTTGGATGGAACCCATTCATAAATTTTAATATAAAACTTGAAGTGCACAAGTCCAAATAGTTTTTTTGGTAAAAAAAAAAAAAAAAGTCCAAATAGATTTGAGGCATTTTGAATAAAATTAAAAATGCTTAATTGCAGTTTTGGTCCCCTTGCTATTAACCATGTGTGATTTTGGTCCTTAAAGTTATTTTCATGCACATTTGATCCCCTTTTTTTAAATATTACAAATTTGGTCATTCTGTCTAATGTCTGTAAATTTTTTCAATGATCAACGTAGAGGAACCAATCCTCTAAGCACACACAACCTCTGGTTGAGGTTCTCCCTCCTCTGCGTCTCTAATTCAACATGATTCAGTGGTATCTCTTGTTGTTTTGGCTTCAAACACTTAGGAGGGGGGGGGGGGGGGTGAATTGAGTTTTCTAACTCTTTTTCCCACTTACAACTTTTTCACAAAACTTTTTGCCTCAGGATCTTTGTTAAAGTAAAAGGGGTTTTCACAAATCTTGAATTGATGGTGAGGATAAGAAGATTGATTCAGAAATGATAAATCACGAAGAAAAAAAAACAGATTCTAAACTTTATCAAACAGGTTTCTTTAACATACAACTCAGTCTTTGAAGGTTAATAACTGATATAGCAGAATGCAGGTTTTAAGCATAAGCATACAAGACAAAATTGTATATGTTCAGTTCAATTAACAAGCCCTAAGAACAGTTTTAATCAACTCTAATTGTATAACAGTTTGCACAAGGTTCAATTCAGATTTTACAGATCAAGAACAGAAATCAATAAAGAACTTAGAATATCAAGAACTCAATTATATGCGCATGAACAGAAATTAAAGAGCTTGAGTTTAGAGATCACCACACAACTAGATTCATCCTGGTTCAGTCACCACCATTGTGACTTACATCCAGTCCCCACACCACCTGTGGGTTTTCACACACTAAACAAACAAGCTTTACCCAGGCGCTTGAAAACCGTTACACCTCAGAGCACTTTTCCACCTTGGGATACCACACCCTTGTAAAAAGCCTCGACAATTATTCTTTCTAACCTTACAGATGCCTCACCATAATCACACAGAGAGATTCCCCACTCTCTTACAATTCAATAGAAAGAAAAAGATTGATCTGTAACTCTCAAAAGTCAGATACACAAATTGAAGCACTAATGAGAAGAACACACTCTTTTCACAATATAGCTCAAAGAAGAAGATGAATGATTTTAGAAATTGATCTCTCAGATTGTAATTTCTGTAATTGATTTCGTTCAATCCCAGTTTATATAGAAAACAAATTATAACCGTTGGGATTAGTTAGAAACAGATTTGGACTGATAACTGATTTTGTTATTCAGTTTCAAGTTTCTTGTACATGGGTTGAGTACATGGATGTATTAGCCAAGATTCATACTGATAGTTACTGTACACCTATGTAGTACATGACTGTACGTGTTTTTCAAAAAAACTGATCTTGGTTAATCAACCAGTACACCTATTCAGTACATCTATGTATTAATGACCATCAGATTTTCCAGAAACTTGAATACACGCGTACATAGATTATGTACATGGCTGTATTCAGTTAACCCTTTAATAACTGATTTGATTTCATATGATATAGAGGTATAATACATCTATGTACTGAATATCAAAAATTATTTGTTCAATTTGTCAGTTCCAGAAAAGATATACACCCATTAGTTACATGCCTGTACTGACAAAGAATTTTGTTTAATTTCCAAAAATTATTTCTTCTTTTTAAAACTTATTCCTTTTAATGCATTATATGAAAATGATTTTCTTCATGCATCTTCAAAGAGCTATTTGTGATTAAGAGAGGTATTCTCTTACAAATCATCTACGACTCAAAAATCTAATCTTCCTTTGAGCTTTGTCTTTGGTGATTCCTTGATCCTTGTCTTTGCTTGTTGCTCTTTGAGTTCTCCAAGTTTCTCTTTTGATTACTTTAAGTTCTTCTTTGGATATTCCTTTTGAATTGCTTACTGAACTTGACATTCTTAGCTTGATACCTGTCTTTTGCAATTGGATACTAAAAACACTTGCACACATATTAAATGATATGTTTGTCATATATCAAAATATCTAATTCATTGAGTCTTACATCTCTCTGCTATTTGCTTGTTTTGTCCCTCCTTTCTGGGATTTTTTTTTTGTTCCACCAGATGATCCTTTACCACAAAAGCTCAAAAAGATGTTCTATGCGCTTGGAACTGTGGTTTTGTGTGTTTAGAAGAGTGGTTCCTCTATGTTGATCATTGAAAAATTGATAGACATTGACAGAAGGACCAAATTTGTAACATTGAAAAAATAGGGGGATCAAATGTGTACGAAAAAAAAAACTTTAGGGACCAAAATCGTACATGACTTGTAGGGAGACCAAAAACTGTAATTAAGGCAATTAAAAATTAATTAACATACATGGATGGAGCCCATACATAAATTTCAAAAAAAAAAAAAAAGTAATCACACACCATAGTTTCCCTTTCTTTCTTTCTTTTTAATAGAAAGATGGTGAAAATATAAAGAGTATAAAAAGGAGAAAAAGAGGAGGTGTCCCCTTTCTTTCTTTCTTTTCTATTTGATAGGTATCCAATTATGCACATACTACTTGAGTTATAACATAAATCATGTATTCAGGGTGTAGGAAAAAAAAAACAAAAGATTTAATTGGTATATATTGACAGTGTAAAGTTTATTTACACTGTCAATTAATCAGAAATTGACACACGATCACAAATGTTTGATTCTTATCCTAACCATCTTAAAAGTCATCAATTCCATGATTTTTGATTGATTGTCAGTGTAAACATCTTTATACTGACAGTGCATACAAATTAAACTCAAAAACAAAACATGTATCTAGGTTTATTTATAATTGTAAGCATCAATGAATCAATATCTCTAACATGCACTTCCATAAAATCCGGTTTATTCAACAATCAACATAACCGATACAACATAACCCAGACATGGGCCTTGTCAACATAACCCATACAAGAATATCTCCGAAATTTTTTTTCTACCCTTTCTTTTACATCAAAATGTCCCATTTTCTCCGCCTACTTGTTGTCTTTGAACTGAGCATGCCTCGATCAGTCACTTTCTTCTTATCCACAAAGCAGCAATAATAATGAAAGGTTATGAATAGTAATGATATTTGAATATAAAAATGATGTCCAACACCGTATAAAAATACTCATTCCACTTATTTATTGTTTTCTTCTCTATCATCATGTATTCCATCACTCCCAAGATACTCATAAGCTCTACGATGTCTATATAATGTGTCCAAATTATATGTCCAAATATCTTTGCTCAAAGGTTATAAACAACATCACGAGAATCAACATTGTATTGCTATAATAAGTAAGGAGGCTGAAGTGTACGTATCAGGTATTTGTCATGACTAGTGCTTGCGAGGGTAACGTGAGACAGAAGTCATTGACGTGTCATGGCTCAAGCTTCTTCATTTGTGCGTATCTGAACATCTGGCACTCTAATTTTATGCAAGTCTTTTAGTTCCTTTATTAGTCATCATGAGCATAAGGAAGGCAAATTTTTTCCATTCCACCCTTCCCTTTCCATTTAATCCCATCCCATTCCCATCCCATCATATATACCTTTCAATTCCATTCTATGCTCTCTAAAAGAAAGCCTATGTAAAGCGCTACACAGTTAAGCTTATAACCCTGATTACTCTTATAATTATTTAACATCATGTTTTTGACTAACTATATAACAAAGCCTATCATGATTTTAAATTGCAGTTTACAACCATAATTACAGCTGTAATATTGCAGATTTGATTGTCTTTATGACAGCATCACAACATTGGCAGCATCGGCCGAATATGTTGCATTCTTTGCAATTATGACAAATATATTATAACTGCAACTACAACCGTAACCACAATTTAAAACCATGAAACATACTAATACTAATGCAAGTAAAAGGATAAGTAACATGCTCCATCAGTGCAGTCAATTTCTTCATTGTGAATATATCTGCCCATATGAATATATCTAACGAAGTAATCAGTCAAAAAAGAAAGAATAGTAAGTCACAAAAGTTAAAGGAAAAATCAAATTCATTGTTAAATACTGATCCAACTTCCTTTGCTGGATATTAATCATATCTTTTATCTATCCATATCCTGATTGAGGCAGTATGGTAAAATTTTAATCATATAATAAAGGGGTACAACTTACAAGATCAATTAAACTCAAGAATTGTTTCAATTCATGTAAAATCTAGTATTCTTTGACAACTACAATCACTCATCACAAACAATAGCTTTTCAAGAGGCCTACACAATGGTTGGACCCTATACAACCATTGGAAAGTAAGACAAAATAAGGTTTACTTGCTTAGATAGCTCTATCTGTGTTGGTTTTGTGACAAAGCAAGAATGCAACTAAATTGGATGAACTGTGTTGCACATACCAGGGTTCCTAATACACCAAAGTGGCTGAATGGGCTCAGCCCCTATACCTCTACTTACCATTCTGCTTCTCCATTCATTCAGCCTATCTGTTGCCTCTGCATATCTCTTCACACCCCTTTCATCCCGGTTGCCCGACCACAACGTCTCGGCCATTGCAGAAGTTCTTGGCCAAAGTCTTGCATCCAAAACAGTAGGGTCAGCTTGTTCTGACCACAATGCTACCTCCCCACCCAAGACCAATTTTGCTTCTTCTTCGCTCAACCCATATGTTATATCATAGTTGTATATGGTTTTGCCATGTCTTAAAAGGTCCACACCAAGAGCCACCATTAGTTGTGTCATTCCCATCTTGCCGGTCATAGGCGCTGTTATTACCAACAAAATCACCATGCCCACAATCCAGATAATAGAAGTCCGCTGATGACACAATGGCGCGGTATCCAGAAGAAACTATCCTTTTAGTATTATTGTGTCCATTGTTCCATGTCTGCAAAATCACATGCTCTTTGGGGAGAATTGTGGATGGAACATGGACTGTATCATCTAACAAAACATCTTCCCAATAGACGACAGTGCGGTTGAGGGACAAAATGAAAGGGAGAGTGTTGTTGACAAATGTTTCAAGTACTTGGCTTAGAGTTCCACCATTTGATAGATATTTCTGAATTGTGGGATCAGTTTTCCAACAACCTGGTATGACCTCATCAGCACCTGAGTGGTAAAATGGTTCTGGGAACAATTTGGTCACATCATGTATGACATTCTTTAGAACTTTGTAGGTCTTGGGGTTTAAGGGGTTCAAATGACCTGTTCCTGGTTCAGCAGCAAGCCTATCAGCCCAATCACTTTCAGCTGGCCACCAGAACATGTTGGCACAAGTTACAATGTCAGGGTAGGCTAAAGCCCAAGACCCTGTATGCCCTGCCAATGTATAGATATTATTAGTCAGAGATCATCATAAGTCTCAGAACCACTATCTTGTAAAGCTGAAGGAAAAGAAAGATATGTTTTTCAACCAGAATACAGTGACACTGTCAAAAAGCAATGTTTCAAACATTGAAATCAAACAAAAAGCCTGATTTGCTGATGGGCCTGGGGATTACAATAATTAGTTTTCTGTTTCTTTGTGTGTGAAGTTCTAACTTCAAAGAATTTGACATTCTCATGATAGCTTGCAGTGCAGCCCAAGATCCTTTATGCTTTGCCAAGATACACCTCATTTTAATCACCAATTACCATAATTCCTAGAACCATCACTTTGCAATGCTTGATTTTGTTAATATAAACCAAAATAGGTAAAGGAGACTTGAATTCTTTTTTTACTTTTACTTTGGTATAGAAGGGAAAGAAAACAACAGACTATAAAACAAACAAAGTTCCCGCCTTATCAGCAGAGAAAGTGAAACTAAGGACCAAACCAGTGGGAGGTGTCTCCCAAGTATCCCAATAATCATCATGGTGGGATCCCCATTTAGCCATAAAATCTGCACATGGTTCCCTTTAAGCAGCTCATGATTCAAAGTAAGGTTCCAATCTTTTAAGTGTCAGAGATCTAATATCAAGGATACTCAAGAGTCTCCAAAGTATTGTTAATCAGATGAAAAGTTTCCTCAATTTTAACAATTTTTTTGAGTTACAAAGGAGGTTTATGACCCAGTGGGGTAGGGGATGATAAGCTAAAGTGCTAGCAAAAGAGCTTAGCTAGAATTTGATTCCTAGATTAGGCAGTCCCCAAGTTTGAGATAATTCCAACAATTTTTTGGCATCACGATCCAGCACAGTAATGTTCATGATTTTAAATAGCAGTTAGCAAGCAATATTATGCTGCCATATCATGACTGCAATTGCGGTCATACCAGCCACATTTTCCCACAATTATTTATAATTACAGTAAATACAATATAACTACATCCACAATTTAAAACTGTCAACAAATTTGTCACTTATAGGAGTCAAACAAGTAGACTATCTTAGAATCCGATGTAGCTTTGTGCCACAAAAAGGCAAACAGTCACAAACAAATATAAAACACCGAATAAAAGACGACTCCAATGATGATTCCCTCATGACTTTTCTTTATGCTTTTTCCACACATTTGATTAAAGATTTTGCTTTGAAAATAACGGTAAGCCATAAATAATTATAATTTAATTTAAGTATAAAAAATGGCGTGATGAAAACGATTGATAACATCGAAGTAGAGCCGAGACAAGGTGAAGCCTAAAGTTATGGGACATCTCAAAGTAATCAATTATATCTAGTAATGAGGGAAGTAGTTTGGGCGCCTAAAGTAAAAGTTTGTCTGCACACCAAAATAAAAAAAAACTAAGAGCACCTTAGCCTTGGCCAGCCCGCCCCAATAAAATTACGAGCAAACCCCTAATTTAATCTCTGAAATTATAAAATCGTATCAATTTCCTTAAAATTAATGAAATTCCAGAAACATCGCCAAAGATGAAGTTGATACAGTTTTACAATTCCGGGGGATTTACTCAAAATTATATCTATGGAACTCAAGTGGCTTAATTAGAAGTAAAATAGAACTAACCAGGTGAATCAATCTCAGGCATTACACGAACCCCACGATCAAGACCAAACTCCACCACCCTTTTCACATCTTCTACAGTGTACACCATGTGGGGTCCATAAGCTCCCTTATCAGCCAACCCAGGCTCCGATGGCAACACGAGAGGAAAAGACTGCGAATCCGTCACGTGCCAATGAAACACATTAACCTTATTCATGCTCATCGCTTCTATAGTCCTAAGAACATCCTTCACGGGATAGTAGTTCCTCGACGTGTCCAACATGACACCACGGTGCGCGTGAAGCGGCGCGTCCACAACACACACCCCAACCGCTACGCGCGAGGGGTGGTCCCACACGAGCTGGGAGAATGTCTCGAGACCCCTCATGGCGCCCCACGTGGTTTCCGCGTGGAGGGTGGCGTGGGGGGTCGAGGAGGGGATGGAGAGGGTGTAGGA
The DNA here is from genome assembly GCA_035048595.1 of Echinosophora koreensis. NCBI lineage: Eukaryota > Viridiplantae > Streptophyta > Magnoliopsida > Fabales > Fabaceae > Echinosophora > Echinosophora koreensis. The sequence continues at coordinate 6,085,304 of JAPCYP010000011.1, read as the reverse complement.
CTCGTCGACGCCGTGGCGGAGAGGGGCGGCGGGGTTGGTGATTGAGATGGTGAGGGAGTGGAGGGGAGGGAGGGTGGTGGAGAGGTTGATGGTTGGGGGGATGAGGGGATGGTGGTGTTCGGTTTTGATGAGGTGGTGGTAGCGGGTGATGGCGGCGGAGAGGTGTTTGTTGTGGTGGTTGGTGGTGATGGAGAATGAAGGGGAGAGGAGGGTGGCTTGGTGGGGTGGGAGCCAAGTGAAGTTTCTTGGTTTGGGCCATACGTTGATGGTGGGAGGAGGAGTTGGGGTGGATTGTGCAGTTTGGGAATTGGTGAGAAATAGAAGGAGGAGGAGTGACAATGTTGATTGGAGGAGTAGCATGATGGTGTTGTGGGTACTTGTACAATGATTGAAAGACATTGCTTGTGTTAATTTGCAGTGTTTGGTTGAGTTGGATTGGTTTGTGGTGATGGATGGAGTTGGGCATTTATATCTAGGACATGGATGAGGGGACAACGAAAACGTTTTTCCTTTTTTTTTTCTTTTGGGAATAGTGGGATGGGGCAACAAAGACTTTATTTGTACGTAAGGCGTTCCCATCTTTTTTTCACTAAAGATATTTGAATACTTGGGATATTTTTTTTTGGATACTCTAGATATAATAGCAATAATATAAATAGACACAATAACAATTATGTAAATATATAGGTACATTATTAACACACATATTTTTAGGTGTCAATCTTGAGTGTTCATATAATACACCTTTTTTTCATTTTTTTTTTTGTGACTTGGTGTGTATTGGGTTCATGTGGTAAAACTTCAAAATTGATTTTGTTTCTTTCAAATGTGATTTTAATAAAAATAATATGTTTGGTTACTCTTAAGTATAATTGATTTTACTTTCAAAAGTGATTTTGACTAGAGCTATAAAAAGTAGCTTTTGTGTTTGAATGAAAGTTTTTTACTAAGTTTTACATCAAACTTGCTTTTAAAATGAAAGCATTCGAACATAAAACGCTTCACTTTAAACTCAATTCTAACCAAATGATCAATTTTACTAAATCAATTCTATTCAAAATCATTTTTATCAAATGTTAATCCAAACACACACTTGATGTTATAGTGGTGTTCGCGAATCGATTTCGATAGATTTTGAGGCAAAAAATCATCAAATCCATATATTGAAATAACATGTGGTTCGGTTCGTTTTGGATTGGTTCCTTAAAAAATCATATCTAATCCGATTAAATGTGGTTTAGATTGGATCAATTGATCCGGTTTTACCGACACATCATTACATATTTATATTTATATCAAAGAATCAAGATTACAAACTAAATTAAATAAAATCTTAAACTTGGTTATAAATGTTGATACAATCATATAATAACATTTCATAAATTATGTATAAAATAAATAAATATCATTATCTAGTTCCATAATAATTTTTTTTTTGTATTTGGAACATTAGAAATAATAAAAATTACGTCAAATTAAACTAAAAAGTATTACTAGGAAAAAAGACAACAAATAAAATATTAATAATACAAAAAATAGAATAAATATATATTAATTTTATATATACAGTTTGGTTTAATATAAAAAAATGAATTCAAAATCATATCCGATCTATATTCATAAAACAAACACAAAAAAAAATCCAATTGATATTGGTTTTCGGTTTTTTGGATCAATTTGGATATGAACCTCGTTACTCAATGAGATGAGATAAAAAAGTATTTATAAATATGAGAATTTCTACGAAGCCTTACATAAGATAAAATTATAATAATAAAAAGATAAAATAATGAGTTTATCTGAAGAAATAGTAATAAAATTCAAAGGTATAGAAAAAATAATGGAAGAGACTAATAAAAATATTATTCAACTAATAGAAAATAAAAATAAAATTACAAATTACACTTATAATAGGATTTAGAAAGGACAAAGTGAAATAAATAATATAAGAGATACACTAAATAATATAAGTAAATGTAAAGAAATAGATGAAAATTGAGATATTGAAAAATTAGAAAAGTTCTTGAACAATTAGAAAATCTTTTAGAAACTCTAGAGAAATTAATTATCCGAATGTTGGAAAAAGTGATCCTAAATAACGATCTTGAATATTATCTTGAGATATATAACGATCCTAAATATTATTTATTTGATTTTAAATTCTACTGTGATCCTGATTATTATGTAGATTTTAATGCTGATGATGATGATTTGGTCTTTATTGATGAATAAAATACTACCCTAAAAAATGAATAAATTAAAAATATTTGAAATTATTAGGGTGGTACCGATTTGGTATCAGAGCTATAAGTAAATAAAGTAATATAATGAATAACTATCATAGTATATAATTTTTTTTTTTATGTAAATTAAGTATGTTAGATTTAACTAATCAAAATTATTTAAGAGATTTAGTACAAGAATTAAAAGATGAAGCTACAGAAGTATGTAATTGATATATGAAATATCATTATGAATATTGTCATTGTAAAGAATATGATAGAGAAATAGAATTAATAAAAGTAATAATTATTAAAATAGAATCATGGATAGAATAATGAGAAATATTCTAAAGATTTTTTTTTAAAAAAAAAAAAGAGGAGAGAGAAAATAATGAAGGGGGTTTCAAACCCCTTTGTTTTTCAATGGTCCCATAGCAGCTCCCTAAATATAAACGTAAATTTTTTTTATTACAAATATAAACGTAATATGTGAATAATTATTCCAAGGAGTTTTATTATTATATAATAATATCGTAAAAAAAATATTAAAAAAAAATAGCACAGAAATAATTATAAAATAATAAATAAATATATTTAATATTTAAAATATAAAAATATATTTAATAATTATAAAATTTGTTGAAAATAATCGGAATCATTTAATTTAAATTATTATAATCAGCCTAATTATTTATAAATAAAAAATTAAATTTTTAGTTTTTAAGATTTTAAATATATGTTTTTTGTAACATGATATTAAATATATTTATTTTTATCTAAATTTTTTAATTAATTATTGGAATAATTATTAGGAGAAAGTATAGAAGTTGGAAGCGGAACTCACAATGTGTTTTGAAAATAGATGGATCTGATAGAAGCGTCAGCTTCATAGGAAACTAGTTCTTGTTTTTTTGTTGTTCGTTTGCTTATGGGTTGGACTTTATGCACTTGACGCTTCCTTTGATTCATTGAGTTTTCACTTTTTAGACTAGTTGTTTTATGACAATGACTTAGAAAGGTGAAGACCCGTTTACTTCTTCCCAGCGTGCAAGGTAATGAAGGTTTTTTGTTCACTTCTGTCCTTGCAAAATCACTGTTACATTAACATACAATGATTCAACAAATTTACACAGTTTTTTTCAATAATTTTATATTTCATAGTGTAAATCTTGTAGTATTGTATAAATTAATTAGCTAAAATATGTCAAAAATTTACAAAGCATTTTCGTTGCAGACATGTTTTTTTAAGTGATCATTGATCAAGGATAAGCATAATTAGTTCAACAAAATGTAAACGTCTCACTTACGGTCTCAAGACTCTCAACAATAAGGTACATTCAGAGTCATAATATATTGTATCCCCACCGTTTCTTTCTGTATTCTCTCTCCAGTCTCCACTCCACTCTTTAGGTGGGGAATCATTGTTAACAAAGTTAATTTTAGGGAAAATAGGTTAATTACTCCTGTACATTTTTTGTTTTAATCTTGTATGTTTTATTTTCTGCATTTTGGTTTCATATGTTATGTTATGATATCACGTAAGTTCTAAAATTAACGTCATCAAAAAGGGATTGACAGAAATGACTAAAATGAAAGACGGAACATACTGTATAGGACCAAAATGAAAAATAAAATTGTTCTCTTTCATTGTTCCTCATTCTGGCCATATATGTCTTGTTCTGGCTTTCATGTAGTCCTAAAACTGACGTCGTCATGTACAAATTGACTGAAAGGACTAACGTGTCAACGGAATATAACATATACGACTTTTTTGAAAAAAAATAAAACTTACAGAACTAATGTAAAAAAAAAAAAAAAACTAAGACCAGTCAACTTATTCTGCCTTAAGCTTATGTAAGAATTAAATTTTCTTTTTCAAAAAACAAAAATGTAAGAATTAAATTTTATTCTTTTCTTACCACTTGAAATTACCCTAAACGACATCACAAACATTACTCTACTTACAATAGTCACAACAAAGGAGTCATAAAGCAAAATGATGGCAAGTAAAATTGTTTAACAAAGATATTTTTTGGCCCTTCCTCCCGTCCCTCCCCCTTTTGGCTACTTTAATTGTGGACTGTCATTTGCATTATTGAAAAGAAGATTATTATGGTATAGAAAAGAATTGCCGGCTTCTGAACATGAGTTCGAGATTTTCATTTTAAAGTAGGACACTATTTCAATACTGGCCGGCTCTGTGAATTTGCCATTTAGTGCTCCACATCCTTGTACATGCAACAATTATATAATTAGGATCAGGCAGGGACTGCAGTTTCAATTGGGCAAGAATGATGTTTTTTATTATGTTAGTATAGAAAAGATTAGGTTGCTATTCAGATAGAGCAAATGTTTATCACTTCCACCAATGTCCCAAAAAGACTAAGGTTTGCCCATCTTGTGAGTATTAAAGAAAGTCTTCAACAATTAAATTTAAAGTAAAATGTACTTGCCGAAGGAAATAAAGTGGAATTTCATTAATCGGATTCAAAGAAGTAAATGTATGCAAATTGAAGCGGAAGAACAATATAAATGCAAATATGTAGTTGTCTAGTTGAGTACTTACTTACTACCTAGGTTGCTCTGTTTTGATTCTTTGCATGATATTGGGCTTGGTTTTGTTGTGAATGATCAATGATATAGGTTTTTGTTTTGACCTATCCCAGTTAAACGAAGAAAATAAAGTAATCCATATTCCTTGGTTGTGTTTTGATTGTAGCTTGTAGTTGGTAGGCTGCAAATAATTATGAGTTTTGCAGTGCCTGATTGATATCTCACAACTGATAAAATTTGCTTCTAGATAAACCACGGGAAATAAAGCTAGCTATCGGTTGGACTATATCAGAATCCTCTATGGTACAAAATTCTTTTTTCTTTTTTTCTTTTTTTTTTGATGAAATGGTACAAATTTCTTGGAATACCGAAAATACGAGTGTGCATGAAATTTTTCCATAGCACGTTGGATTCATTAAGAAATGTATATCATGAAACTCAAACTCTTCACTTATCCTTTATGTTTCAGGTCAATTTTGAAACCCCCACAGCAATCATTTATATCTTCTATCTACATCTTAAGTTATACTCAAATAGGCAGTAAGAATTGTATGTTTATTTTGAATAGCCTGTTATGGCACATGATACAGTATCGATGTGAACAAGAAGATGATTCTGGCCATATTGGTCAATCAAAATCTCATAAAACTTGCTGAATGTGGCCAGTAAGTGATATTATTATTAGATTCTACTAACATAATCTGATGTAAGAAGCTTCATTGATGTCCATCAAAGAGCGATAATTTGTGTTGAAATTAGGAATTCAATTCTATAAATAGCATTCTAATGAAAGAAAAAAGTAGAAGAATAAATCTGTCAAGCGAAGAAGCTAATTACCTGCATAGAGTTGGACTAGGGCCACCATTTTGTTAGACCGAATAAAACTAGGCTTCTTTTGTCCGGCTTGATCTCGCCAAAGCCTGAATTCGGGCCAGGCAGGCTGAATAGCTTGTTTTGCCAGCTCTACTGAGGTGAAATATTGTAAGACAGATGGATGGACTTTGATGTGCGATGGTCTAGCCTTTTTCACATTACGCAAGAGGTATATTTAGAGCATCTCCAATAGCCAATTTTTAAGGAACCCACTTTGGGTTTCATAACCACTATTAAATGATCCCTATTATGTCATATCATATTTAAGGAACTCATACATATTTTGCTCCAATGGTTAAATTTTTAAAGAACCCTTAAACAACCCATGCTTTTATAATATTTTATCTACATTTAATTTTGTTTCAAATAAAAATATTTATTCATTTATTTTAATTAATACATAAAAAAATTAAATATTTAAAAAATATAAAACATTTATTTCAAATAAACTTAATAATAATAATTTTAAAAAAAAATCGGTGACCCAAAATGATAATCCCCTACCACACTATTCAATTTTCACTCTGGAAGCTTTTGGTCCTATCCCCTTCCCTCATCCGAAAAAACCCACAAATCCCCCTTCTCTATCACTTCACTTTCTTCTAAGGGTGGCAAAGCGGGCCACCCCGCCCAGCCCCGCCGTCAACCCGCCTAAAACGGGGCGGGGCGGGTTAAATTTTGGAAGTGGGTTGAAAATCTACCCCTCCCCCGTGATGGGTTGGCCCGCCATATTTTTTATTTTTTTTTAAACCAAAAAATAAAATAAAAAACAATTTAAATAGTTAATTACTTAAATTATTTTTAAAATAATCATGTTTCCACTTGAAAATGATTTAAATTAATGAAAAATTATCAATACAAAGATTTACTTGTTTAATTATGAGAACCTAAATTGTACAATCTTAATGCATGCACCTAGCAAAAAATCAATCTTTGTATTTGTTTTCCCATTGTTTAGCACATGCATAAGATATTACTATATCTCACTTAGTAATTGTTGTGATCCTGTAGCCATTTTCTTCTATTGAAATTTCTCTAGCTTAGTTATCTTGTCTTCAAAATCAACTTTGACGAAAGAATAGGAGGTATACACACTAGAATGCAAATACTAAGATATCCAACATATGCATGGTTGTAAATCTCTATATGTACAAAACTGGACTTTCACATGATAAAAATATAAATATTTTAGTATATGCATGGTAGTATAACATTTTGAACCTTTTTTAATACATAAAAATATACATGACACCATTTTTCTAACAATCACCATGTACTCATGTAGTGACTATTAAAACTTTGACTAACATTAAAACTTAAAAGGCTAAAAAAATGAGAACTAAAAAAAAAACAGTAAAAAAAAAAAAAAAAACCCGACGGGCCAACCCGCCCCGCCTCGCTCTCGCCCCGTTTTCATGGTGGGTTGTGGCGGGGCGGGTTGTGGTGGGTTGGTGGGTCAAAATCCCTACCCCGTCCCGCCAAAAAAGGGCGGGTTGGCACGTTGGGCTCAACCCGTTTTGCCACCCCTACTTTCTTCCCTATCACCCATAAACCCATAAATCTTCACTTCACTTCACCCACAAACCCACAAAACACTCAGACCTGATCCATAAATCCCCTTCCATATCACTTCACTTTCGTTCCCTCCCTTTTGTATCACCGACAAATCTTCACTTCGACCACTTGCTTCGACCACAAATCCTATGTGTGCCTCTCTCCTAGCATTATTTGTGTATTGTTTATTGCTTTGGAACTATTCCTTAGATAAGAAACGTTCCTTACATTTAAGGAACCACAGCTGCCACATCACACTGCTCTAATGGGTAGAAAAAATAAGGTACCGTTCCATAACTTAAGAAACCCTCTAAGGAACCACGATAAAGATGCTCTTATAGACTTGAAGCTACAAAAGGAATATTGTTTTTTTTAATATTAGGGGTTTTATATCATTTTATTTCTTCTCAAATGATGCGCGCACGTGTTTGCACACACAAACACACACATTGTAATCTGCATCAATTGGATAAGAATTGTATTAAATTCATTAATATGATAACAATGTTGAACACAATAATATTGGTCAATGTTAATTTAACTAGCATGTTGACTGGTCGATGCACATGGGTAAAAGAACGGGGGTGTCGATGTAATTAAAAGGAGTAAATCGTCAATTTGGTCCCTGAAATTGCGAGTTAGTATCAACTTAGCCCTGAATTGAACAAAATAACAAAAAAGTCCTGGAAATTGCAAAACGTCATTCAATTTAGTCCTTCCGTCAACCCCAGCCTGTTAATTCCGTTAACATGACTGATGTGGCACGTTAAGTGCCTCACTAGCACCCATGTAAGTGTCCATGTTGTAACACCCCCCTTGGGCATTACTTCATAATACGTGCGGAAATAAATTTAAAATTCTATTTGCTAGTTGCTTTCAGAAAATTAATTTATTGTAAGGCAGAAAACTTGGGTGTAAAAATTTTCTATAACGGAAGCTCTAGAAACATGCTACACAAATTAAAGTAGTGAAGTCATATTGAATATCTTTACACATTCATAACAAGGTTGCCACGACATACACTGTTTTCTCAAAGAGTCTCATTTTCAAAAGAGAAAATTATAACAAAGACTAACTTACAATCTCATAGTTAAATACCTTTTTAATTATACAACTCAACCAAAATTCCTAAGCTGATCACTTCACAAGACAGTTATTTGAAATACTCTCATGACATTCCCACTAACGAATACTTCTTCACAAATCTAGAAGTTAAGTTCTCGAATGACTTAGTGAATTCCTTCGCTTCATCTGTACTAGTATACCAAAGTACTACCGTAGTCTAGAATAAACCTGATATATTTGTAAGGCTAAGACACCAATATATGGATTTAACACAATAGCTACATGTGAGACATAATAGAAAACATACACATATACATTTTCATAAAAACATAAGCATTCATAACAAGGCAATAGTTAATCAATGGGTTTCACACCTCAAACATTATCGTTTGAAAACTTATGCATGAACACTTCATATACGTCATCTACAAATCGCACTTAATCTCATGAGATATCCCCACCGTGGTGAGTTGATCAGGCTCGATTACCATACAAGGCAAAGGCACACAGCCACAGGCACGCAGCCAAAACACAAGGCACGCAGCCAGAAAATAACGGGCACGTCTGCCGAATGCATGCAAAACACTTTGTTCATGACACTTTTCTTTGTGTTCAATCTTTCCTTGCTGAAGCTCAAAATGGCTTACGACTAATCATATATGGTTTTAAATATCTTAAAACTTTCATTAATAACACAAGACCTCAAAGTCCAAGTGCTCAATCACGAAATCCCTAGACCGATACACCAGTCACAGGTCTGTGGTAATAGAAAACATCTTAAATGTTTTAACACAGTAGACACCACATATACAAGATCTCAAAGTCCAAAGGACACCACGTCCATAACACATTAAGAACCTTAGTACCCCGACGTCTCGGTTACTAAGTTCAAAATCACTTTTAACACAATTTAGAAAACTTGATTTCGAAAAATCATTTCAAATGGGAAATTCCTTTATAAAACATCGGTTACTAAAAATTTAGTTTTCAGAAAAGATGGTCATTTGAGGCTTAAATTTGTTTAAAATACGTACTGTCGCTTTATTTTGAGGCTTAAATTTGTTTAAAATACGTACTGCCGCTTTAGAATTACTTGCCATCGATACTTTTCCAAATTGTCGTCAATTAACATTTTTAAAGTCATTTAAACCAAATCTTAGCTTTTTCCACTTAAATAATTTTATTAAATCATAATTAAGTTATTTTCGAAAATTAATTTCATAAAATAACTTTTTATAATATTACGGAATTTCTTACGTAAAAATTAGCAATACAAAAAATAATTTCACGGTTACGTCCTCACTATGACTCATAGTTCACTCATACCGATAAATCATTAAAATAATGATATTTTCCAACATTTCTTATTTTTTCCAAATAAATATTCCATCAATATTATATACCAATATTTCTTCATAAAAAATTAAATATAATTTATAAAGCTTCTTAAAGCGTTTATCTGGTTAATTGATTGGGCACTGACCAATGTCAGGCTTCTCAAATAACAATATTATAGCAATATCACAGGCAGATCATGCATCAAACATTATAATATATAACTGCCATAAATAATTAAATGCAGATAAACAAACACAGATACGAATAATACAACCTGAACCAAATTAAACAAGCACCACAACCACAGATAGATAATACAAACCACACACTAATCACATACAGTTATTGGGAAAAATCCCTCTAGTAAGCTCCCCTTACCTCTTGAAGTTACAGATTTCCTCAGTGAATTTCTTCTAAGAATCCTGATTCCTCCACGAACTCACGATGACAAACAATACTTGTCCTTCAGAACAGATCAAATCCAAATCAACAAATGAAACCACAAAATCCATCTAATCCCTATGGCTATGTTTCGGCCTTCATAGGTTAATTAGGCTAGGGATGTTGAAAATTTCTCAACTCATGGATTAATGATCCTTAAGCAAGATTAAGGCATAAACAAAGCTTACTTAACAAAACTTGAAACAAAATCATCTTAACCCCAAGATTAAGGGTTTCGGCCACCAACCAAAAATATGGGTTAGAGTATGTTTTGATCCTCTAATCACTTGAATCAACAAAAGAATGGACTAGAGATCATAGATCAACACTTGTTTTCAAAGTTTGAAACAAAATCTTTCCTCACCCACTTAGGGGTAGGTTCGGCCAAGCATGGAAAAAAAAGGAAAGAAATTTTAGTTGTTCACATGCTCTTAGATAACAAACATATAATGATCACAAGATCATAGAAATTAGTTTCAAGTTCATTGGATTTTTCTACAATTTTTAAGAGTTTTTGAAAGATTAGATCTAGAAACTTGAAACATGAAATTTAAAGTATGAACTCATGAATCTATGTGAAGAGAAAGACTTAGATAGTTGAGATGAGGTGAGGTTACCTCTTGGAACAAGAGGAAATGATGAAGATTGATGATGTTCTTCACAAAATATGTTTGGTGTTCTTGGTGTTCATAAGAAAAAAAAAGGCAAAGGTTGAAGATGATGAAGTTACAAAGCTTATTTGGAGGTGATGGGTTTGGAACATTAACAAGGAATGAAAGGAGAAGAACTTTGTTTCTTGGTGATGATCAAGATGATGAAGTTCTTCACAAACTAAGAAAAGTGTTCTTGGTGAGTTCTTAAGCTCTTAAGACAAAGTGAAGACAAGAGTTGAAAATGGAAAGTTTAAGAAGTGAAGATGAGCTAAAAATGGGTGTGGGCTGTGGTTTTGAGTTGCTTTGGGGGGATAAAGTGCAAGAAAATTTGTTACATAATGACCAAGGTGCAAATTAACTTAAGGACCAATTTGAAATTTAGAAAAGTTTAAGGACCTAAGTGCAATTTCCACTTAAATTGTCATCATTAGGTAGAAGCAAAACATGTGGTTAAGAGTGATGAAGGGTGGACAATTGATGCTTTCTACACCACATGTTACAGTGGCAAACTGGTAAATAAGACAATGGCAAACTTGCAGTTATCCGGTTAAATCTAAAAATCATTATGACGTGGATACGATCGCCATAATTACTTGTCACCTCACCATAAATGCTAGTCACATCAAGCATCTAAAATATCTAGATTCATGAATCTGCTCCATCTTCTTCCCCGACTCAAGTTCTGGTCCGTTTCTCGACATTTGGCCCCGCACAAAACAATAAAATATTATTTTTTTCAAAAATTTTTAAAATAGCCAGCATTCTTGCAAATGCTATAAAAACACTAATGGCTTCAATCTCGAGTCAAGATTAGGTCTTCCAATCAGTAAATTCTTACTGTCAGCGAAATCTCAGATTAGGCTCCGTCTGAGTTTTCAACCCAAAATTTCCCTGTAACCTTATAAAAATAAGTATAACAGGGAAATGACATTAGTTTATCCAAAGTCATTTTCTAAGTATCGGATAAGAATATAATCATTTATATAATTATTATCGATTTTAGAAAGCCAAAAAATCGGGGTGTTACACATGTGGCCTCGACGTTATAGAATGCAGGTTGAGGGACCAAATGGATATTTTCAGGGACCAAATCGATACTCCTTTCTCTCTTTTCCTCTCTTCCTTCTTCTCTAGTTATCCACCTCCCTTTCTCTTCTCCCTTTTCCCCTTCTCCTTCCTCTCCTCCACCTTCATATCTTGAACTTTTGGTCTCCAAATTTAAACTGACAAAAATGTCCATTAATTCAAAAGTTGTTCTGCCGGTTTACTCATCACCACCTCTATCGCCGCTATATTCTCCATCGTCGCTGCCACCTCTACCTCCACCAACACCACCGCCAATATATTCACCTCCTTCTCTCATTGGCCACCTCCCCCCTCTCTTCCCCTTCTTCTCCTTCCTCACCTCCCTCCTCTCCAGACTTTTCTTCATCACAAATCATCAGCCATGATAATGAAAAAGGCAAACCTATCATCCTCTTTCTTTTTCGTCTCAACTCTTTTTCGTCGATTCCCATTTTGAAAGTTTCGGAGACCCATCCATCGATCCCTCTTCTCTCTGATCATCTGCCTTTCCAAAACATATGATATTTATAATTTCCAAAGGCATATTTTGTCACACTGTAAGAAATATGGTTCATCATTTTCTAAATAATAGCAGTAATTTAATAGTTTCCTCATTAATTAATTAATCTATCAGTACTGATATGTATTCTATTTTCGAACTAATGCGCTGATAACAACATGGTTTGCTAATATAGGTTATGTGTCATCAACATAGGTATTGCTCTGTATGTTAAAAATGAACACTCTAACTGTAGTCAATCAATTCTTTACTTGTTTCCCTTTGATTTTTTTTTCTCAAATCAAATCTTGAATCTTCTAATTTTTTTCCCCTTTTTCTACTTATTGTTGAATCTTCTTTCATTATGTGGCAACAACAGGTTGGACTTTCTACTAGTTGATTTTGCTTATTTCCTTCATCCCCAATATGAGTATATCATCTTTATAGAGTTAGTATTATGATATATTGGCTATGGTACTTCTAGCTTGTGGAAGTAAAATGGGGGAGGAGAGAGTGGAGGAGAGGAAGGAGAAGAAAGGGAAGAGGGAGAAGAGAGATGGGAGGTGACCAGCTAGAGAAGACGAGGGAGAGGGAAAGAGAGAAAAAAGTATCAATTTGGTCCCTGAAAATATTGATTTGGTCTCTGAAATTGCATTTTATGACGTGGAGACCACATGGATTCTTACATGGGTGCCACCCGGGCACTTAACGTGCCACATTAGCTACGTTAACAGACTGAGGTTGATGGAAGGACCAAATTGAATAACATTTTGCAATTTCAGGGACCTTTTTACTATTTCGTTTAATTCAAGGACCAAGTTGATACTACCTCGCAATTCTAGGCACCAAATTGACGATTTACTCTAATTAAAAGTGTAGAAATGTTAACAATTTGTTTTAATTGTACTTTTTTTATAATAATAAAAAGTCTGAATAGATGTATATTAAAGTAGATGAAATATGTTTCATATTAGATTGAATGTGTATTAACAATTATTTATGAATTAAATATGAATAACCAATTTTTGAAATAGAACTTGTTGAAGTGTTTAGTTCGAATACACTTTAAAGTTATGTTGCATCTAAATTGCATTTGATAAAGAAATATCTTTCAAAAATTGTTATTTAATGATGAAAAAAATAGATTTTGCAATATGAATTTGTAAATATGATTGTCGACTAAAATATATAACTGATTAAAAAAGAAGAATGTGTAATTAACTTAGCAACATTTTTTATTAAAGAGTAATCTAAATATTGTTAGAAAGCATCCATAACATAGAAATAAACAAAAAATGAAATTAAGTTTCACCTCATTACCAAAACACCAACTATATATCAGATTTATCCAAACCATAACATTGGCAAAAAAAAAAAAAACCTACATAGTTGATCTGAAAATGAACTAAAATATTGCATGCCAGAGCTTGAAATTGTCTTCATCAATTCCCAGGATCTCAGTTCTTATGTTGTACTTATACACCAAGATAAGCCTCTGTATCCCTTCCTCCTCATCTTATGTTGCAGCTAAACCTATGTCTGACATTGTCTCTAATATCAATTGTAGTAGGTGTCATTGTATCCAATCTTGATTGACAGAGTCAGAAGAGGAATCTGAAGAAAAAAAAATTCTTCTGCCATATAATCAATCTCATGGGTAACAGTCTTCGTAGGTAGAGGATAGATGATATCTTGCAGATACATATCCTGTACTTCAATGAAAAATTGTTCATCTCCACAGTATTTGACTTTTAGCCATGCTCCTTATGGCAGTTGATAGTGGTTTTGAATGTTGTTCAATCCATGGCTAAAGTATCCAATTTTATTGAGCTTGTGAAAATTGATACCAATTCGAGTGCCAACTGGGTCAACACTTTTGAAGCGAATTCATTCTTGTTTCTCTCGTAAAATGGGCAGGGAACTTCAATCCATTGATTTCCAATTTAAAAATTCATAATATGTTTTATTAACTATTAACTATAGGAAATACACGGTAACATTTCGGTCCCTAAGAAATGAAAAATACTAATTTAGTCCTCAAGAATGTAAAATACAGGTCAAATTAGTCCTATTTAGGGTAATTTTCAGGGACATTTTAGTCCCTGTCAGGGACTATTTTGCCCTGTACTTTACATTTTTGATGATTAAATTGGTATTTTCCATTTCTCAGGGACCAAAATATCACCATTTTTTTGTCGATGACTAGTTTGGGCCTTTATTCTTAAAGTAATAAACAATTTTAAACAACATTATTAATATTAGCACACTTACTTTTGTTGGAATGACCAGTGAGTAAAATGCTCTGAATTTTGGATCCGAGTTTGAAGACGAAATCCCCATCTACAGTATATCAGTATTAATAATATACGAGTATTAGTAATATATCAGTATGGCATGAATTGCATTAACAATTTTAAATCTCTAATACAAATGTTTAACTTACAAAGAGATTTGAACTTAGAAGAAAGAAGTCTAACAGGTTGGTTGCATGCGTAGTGTCTTGGCTGTCATTGCTTGGAACCTTCAACCAGGACTATTGCATCTTTATCGGTGGTCTCCAGATTTTATTCCTAATAAGCAGAAACAATCCCATGTTCAATGCTAGATTAGAATTCATGACTTGCCGCATGAATATTGGCGCTCAAACTATTATTTAAAATTGCAGGTAGTTTAGGTACTCCAATAAGTTTAGATGAACCTATTCGTACTAGGGCATGTGGTAACTATGCTCGAGTTTTAGTGGATGTTGATCTAACAGGGAATTTGCTTAAGTAGATTATGGTTGAACGTGAAGGTTTTGCATTTTCTGTTGGTATCGAATATGATCAGAAGCTTCCTTCTTTCTGTTCTCATTGTAAATCAATTGGGCACTTGACTTCAACTTGTAAATTTGGCAAGGAGAACGTGGTGCATAATGATCCGCCATTGGTGCATAAGACTAAGTAAGCATATGTCCTTAAGGTTCCAAAGCATAAACCTATTGAAGATAATGGCCAGATTGAAACATCACCGGATGGAAAATCGAATGATAATGTTTTAGTTAAGGTTCCAGAGGAAAACCTAGTTGAAGATAATGGACAGATTGATACATCTCTGGGTGAAAATTTGAATGACAATCATTCGGTTGAGGCCATGTCCCCTGATCATGTCTCAAATTTCATTTCACAGATCTCAACTCCTGTTGCAACTAATGCTGACTCTAATGCCAAGGATACGCCGACTACCTGTGACTTAACAGTTAGTGGTAAAAATCCTGAGAATAATTCAGCCCCTATGCATCCTAATGTGTCTCATGATATGGGAATTATGGCCAAATTTATGGGAAATAGGGATGAGGATAACCTAGAGAATGACTCTTTTTTAGCAGAGCAATTGAATAATGACAATGTTGTCGAAGTTGATTCTGATTTCATGGTGGTTATGTCTAAATCTTTTAAGTATAATCTGAGGAAGGATAGGAAACGTAATGTTACATTTAAATCAAATGACTCTTTTTACATGAGTTTTGGTTTATGTCCCCCCATGATTTTGTTTTGTTTTGTTTTTCTTCTTTTTTTTTCAATAAATTATGGTGACATAGGGTCACTTTGCCTTAAAAAAAAATTTATTGCCTTTGCATGCAAATTTTTTTTTTTTTTTTTTGAAAATACAAGCTTATAGCATTTCATTAATCACCAAATGTTCAATACAAGTAGGAATAGAATTAAAGACATGAGGACTAGCATTACATATAGCTGCCCTTGCTAAGCAGTGAGCCACTACATTCGCTTGTCTTCGGATAAACTTCACTTGAAAGTTTTGATGCTACGAAAGGATGCTTCTACAATTAAAAATAATAGTGCCAAACTCAGATATGTTAGTTTGATTACTCTACCCATTTTGTTGTCCATTTCCATAGTACATGCTCCACACCCAAAGAAATTACCCACAGGAGAGCATGTAATAGAGCCATAGCCTCTCCTTTATGGACCTGCAAGATAAGGCAACATCACCCAGTTCTGGCAGTAATAACATGGCCTAGGTTGTCTCTAATACACATACCTATCCCTGTCTTACTTTGGTCTTTTCCAAAAAGTTGCATCAGTGTTGCATTTCAACATCCCAAATGGAGGTGGCACCCAAGTAGAAGAATCCACATGCTTGGAAAGCCTCACGACCATGCCCAACCACACTTTTTTTTGAATCACCACCTTGCCTTCCCAATGCACATCATTTCTCTTCTTCCATACATTCCACGTGAACAGACTACGTTTGTCCACTTCAAGCTTGTTGCACACTGAGAAAAATAGTTAGGCAACACAATCAGACTGCAACAAATAAAGCTCAAATTGTCCCAAAAGCCAGCTTCCCTTGAGCAAGACCTAACTTCTTCACACGCAAAGAGAACATGCCATGCATTTTCCAATCCCATGTTGCATAAGTTACAAACCAAAGGACATTGAATTCCCTTTGTTTGAAGCCTACTACGAGTCGGTACACAATCCCTGCAAGTTCTCCAAGTAAATATTTTAACATGGCTAGGGACCTGGATATCCCATAACATTCTCCACTTTCCTTGCTCCTTTAGGATGAAAACTCAGTCACATGTTCAATATAAGTTTTGTAACCAGACTTCACGTATAAATCTCATCCTTTCTATGCTTCCATATCAATCTATCGTGGTCTGAAATATTCAGCAGAGGGACGCTCAAAATCTGGCTAGCCTAATGCGGCTCAAAGTCCATGTTAAGCAAAGGAACATTCCATCGAGAAGTACCTGGGAGAATGAAGTCTTTCACTCGCATATTGTCTATAAAAGCAATGCCACGAGTCTCTAGAATTTTCGAATATCCATCACACGGCTAAGGTTTTCCCCTGGCTAAGATACTTGCTCCATCACCTACACACCAACGAATTCCATAATTTAACACTACTTGGGAATTGTAGATGCTACGCTAAACAAAGCTTAGGTTATGACTAACCTTAGCTTTTAATAACTCACTTCTAGGAAAATATTTAGCTCTAAAAACCCTACTCACCATAGCCTCTGGATTAGAAATAAACTTCCAACCAAAATTAAATCCATGCAAATCTCTTAAATCAAGACCACCATGCTCTTTTTGAACCACCATCTTCTCCTACCTCAACCAATTTATAACCTTCTTCCCACCTCGATTGGAACCCCACCAATAATAATTGATCATCCTCTCATTCGCATTCCCTAAGGACAGAGGAAGAAGAAACATACGCACAGATTTGACTAGAACCTCTCTACCAGCTTTGTATAGATTTTTTCCCTCCCAAGATATAATTTTTTTTCCAGACTCTATCCTTTATATAATTGAAGACTTGTTTCTTCTTGCACCTATTATTGATGGGAGATCAAGATATCTACCATTGCCCAACCCTTCATCAACTCCAAGCACCTGAGATAGAGAGAAACATAGCTCACTCTCCACAGTTTTACTAAAAAAAACAACTCTAATTTAGCCATATTAGTTGCTTGACCATAAGCAACTTCATACTTGTTGAGTATATACTTCATCACTTTACATTCTCTAAAGGAAGCATGGTGGAACAAAAAATAATCTTTCGCAAACAAGAGATGACACCAAATGGGCACCTCTACAAATCCTGATACAGTGAATGTCACCCCTCCTCTCCGCCTATCTAATAAGAGAAGTCAAACCTTCAGCACATAATAAACAAGTATGGAGACAATGGATCACCTTGCCTAAGCCCACGAGCTAGAGAAATAGGACCCACTACATCATGATTAACCAAAACTAAATAACTAATCGAAGTGGCACACAACATGATCCAATTAATCCATTGAGTATCAAAACCTAGCTTCAACATAATTTGTTTCCAGTAACCCCAATCAACACAGTCACAGGCTTTACTAATATCAATCTTTAGAGCAAGATCATAACATTTCCCTTTGCATGCATTCAATGTCTATCACAACCATTATTTTTATATTAAATTTAAAAATGATTTGATTTGCTTACTTCTGTAACATGGACATTGCTTTGTCGATCATTCTATGTGGATTATGTCCATCTTGTCACTATTTTTTGCTTGCATTCTTTTTATATCATCGTCATTACTTGTGGATATTGCTTCTGTAAGTTGACCTTCATTTTGGAATAGAAAGTGGGTGCATTCCATGTTTATATACCTATCAATGTGACGAAAATTGCTTTAGAGGTTGAACCAAATTGATCCTATTTTTGGAAAGAAAAAAAAGGGGATTGCACATTTTTTTTTATATCAGCTAGACTAGGAGTATAAAAGAGTTTGATCCATACACCTCTTGAAAACTTGAAAGAAAACTACAATTTATTCAAACTAGGAGTATATAGGCCTTTCGTTCATGCATTGTGATAAGTAACATCATTGTCTTTTTTAGTAGGTTACATGATCTTTTAAAGGATGGTGCGTAAACTCAACTCCAATGAGGAGGTTAATGATACAAAAGAAACATGGAAATTGGCAATAAGGATCATGAATCTTTGGTCTATACAAAGATTTCCAAGAGTAGGGACCTTTGAAATGGTTTTCATTGATGAGAATGTAATGTTATTGTAACATCCCATGCTGCTTTATGGATTGCCGACTGTCCCCACAAACCAACACGGGTCTTTTCAGAGTGCTTTGTCCTCACTCACACGCATCCTGGGAAAACTTCCCTGGAGGTCACCTATCCCAGAATTGCTCCAAGTCAAGCACACTTAACTGTGGAGTTCTTAAGTGATGGGCTCCCGAAAAGAAGATGCTTCTTGTTTTCAGGAGCCCATCATTTAAGAACTCCATAGTTAAGCGTGATTGACATGGAGTAATTATGGGATGGGTGACCTCCTAGGAAGTTTTCCCAGGAAGCGTGTGAATGAGGACAAAGCACATTGAAAAGACCTGTGTTGGTCTGTGGGGACAGTCGTCAATCTATAGAGCAGCTAGGGATGTTACAAATGATATCGGAGCGGCACCTCTTCAAGTATTATGTGGTTCGGGAACGAACCAAGCGAAAGCTGGTGGGCATGTGACATTCGGGGCTGACGAGGGCGGGGAGTGGTCGCCGGTGCAAGGAGGCACGAACAAGGAGCGGCTCCTGGAAGGCTTCTAGGCGGAGGGACACATGAATGAACCGAATCCATACCGGAATGAGAGGATCCTGAGACTGTGTAGGTATGGGACTATACAGTTGAGGATGACTTATATGAATTAATTGATACTACCTATACCAATAAGATGCCCCTCTTCTTTTCGGGAGCCCATCACTTAAGAACTTCATAGTTAAGAGTACTTGACTTGGAGCAATTATGGGATGAGTGACCTCCTGGGAAGTTTTCCCAGGAAGCGTGTGAGTGAGGACAAAGCACGCTGAAAAGATTGTATTTTTTTATGTTGTTCATTTTTTTTAAGATTGTATTTTCTTTGTATCGTTTAACCTCTTTTTAAGAGAGGGAAGTCTTATATTGTCCAAAATTTTGAAGTACAAAGCTGTTGGAACCAAAGTGGTTATGGTTAAATAATCTCTTAAGTTTTGATGTTACCAGAAAGATTAAATTTGTATGGCAAAGTTAAGTTATGAACTAACTTGTCTACTCTAGTGTGCAGGACTGTTTTAAATATTGCTAGACGAGGGAATTAGTCTAAAGTTCCCTTGAGAAAGTCCAAAAGTATCGCGAGTCCAAACTATGTTCGCTAGACGAGCTTTTAAACTCATCTAGTAAAGGAATAGTCTAAAACAGAATCGCTAGATGAGTCGTTAAAATAACAAAGTGCAAAAAGCGCTAGACGAGTCTCTAAGTCTATTAGGTAAAAGAACAAGTCCAACAAAGTAACAAGTCCAAAGACTTATAGTCCACCCGAGAAAAGGTTAGACGATCTTATAAGTGGACTACCCGATAGAAGCTAGATGAGCAGTTATGTAGCCTACCTGATAAAAGCAAAGTTAAGTTACACTAGTCTTCCCGGTAGAACTACTAGACGAGATATCACTAAACTACCTTGTTGCTCCAAGTTCAATGTTGAAAATGCATGTCCAAAGACGTATCTCTTATGAACCGGTCTAGTCAGAAAATTTATTTCAAATGATTGTTTATTTAACTCAAATGTTTCCATGTCTTTACCTGTGTTGTTTCAAATGTTTACACTTTGTTTCTTGGTAAGAGAAACATAGTACCATCGATTACACAAATACTTGGTACTCTGACATAAGCGGCTATAAAGAAGGAAAGACAAAAGGCAATTTTCAGGTACAACAGAGAAGTAACAATACCACTTTCAGCATTTCTGATAACCAATAGTGCTTTTCTGAATATCACATATCAAGTTATCAGACTCAACATATCCTAGCATTTAATGCTATCTCTAAACGGATGTTTCTTAAAGACCGTTGAAGATGCAAGAGTTGAAGCTGAAACCCTTCTATAAATATTGGACGACCCCAATGAAGAATGTTACCAAAAACTACTACAAGCTCTGATGTTTGAAAGTGCTAAAACTCTGTAAAATCTTCTCTCGATTACTTTGTAATCTCTTGATCTTAAACCTTCATACCCTCACACTTTGTGAGTTATTAGATCAATCCTTTTATCTCTAAGTTAGAGAGAGCCCGAAGAGGCTTGACTGGAAAAGAAACTTGTTTGCTGAAGAGGTGTTGAATACTTGTGAGATTGTAAGCCTGAAGAGGCAGGTTAAAGAATACTTGTAAGCTATTGGATTATAGTGGAGAAAACCTTCAAGTAGAAGGGACTGGACGTAGCTCTTGGTTGGAAGAGAGTGAACCACGATAAAATCTCTTGTGTGAATCTTCTAACCCTATCTCTTTATAGCTTTTGCTTATACTAACTGTGGAAATTTGATTTTGAGTTTGTTAACTCATTGTAAAAGGTTTTTATTGTGTGTTTATTTCTTAAGTTTGCTTGCAAAAGAGTTTTCAAAAGGATTTTGAAAAATATTGTTAAGAAACACAATTCAACCCCCCTTCTTGTGTTTCCCTATGTCAACTTCATAAGCAACAAAGGGAAATATAGGATTTTTAACCATCAAAATAAGTTGGTTTTCACGAAGGTAACAATCTTTAAAGAGCATGATCTACTCGTGATTCCTGACAATGTGAATCGTTTCACCACCTTTGAAGATTTCATTAGTGGACATGCTTCACCCGATGTGTTAGTAAGTAAATTGAATTTTGAAGCAATGTATGTTGTCAGGTTTATAGTTAAGTATGTGTTCAGGGACAAACCTACTTTAGAATCCAACAAGGGCCCGGGCCCCTATCATGTTTTTTTAACTACTAGTAGTATTGTAAGATAGATAGGCCCCTACCCACAAATAACAACAATAATAGTTTTTTATTTTGCCATTCTTTTACTGGTGCGGTGCCTTAATATCGTCCTATTAACTTTTGTTGTGTGGCGCCAGAAAATTCATTGAAGAAGCCAACAAGGTATGACTTTTCTTTTATTATTTTTCTTCTTTATTTCATATGCTTTTGCTGTGACCTATTTACTTTTGTTGTGCGGTGTCCAACCCATCAAGATAACTCTGATGAGAAATTCTCATGTAACAGGAAAGCAACACTGAATGAGTGGAAAGGAAATTGTTTAGAAGTTTAGTGTAGATTCAATTTCGTGACATATGTTATTGGTGAGTTCATTGATTTTAGCAATACCTAGCTGAGAGTAAACCGAAGAAGGTAGTGTTTTGCCTCAAAGACCAAAGGTAAATGAATGAAAGAAGTTATACTTACAATACTTTTCTCTAGTTTTTAATCTTGATTTAAGACATATATTAAAGTATTTTCTTTTCTATGTTTTTATGCTATAGGAAAAATACACTGAATTGTATTGTGTGGGATTAATATGTTTCTCAATTGTTATTTTTGAAAAACATCAATATGGTCCAATTGTCATCTTGCTAAGCCTTACCAAGGTCAAGGATTTTGAAGGTTACAACAATGTGTCATTTTTATTTATTTATGGAGAGTGGTTTATTTTCTATTTGATTTCAACTTATATAACATTTTTGGTAAATTTTGATTTCTTATTAGATACCTAGTTCCTGACGCTGGCATACCCAAGAACAGATCCAACCTTCTAGTTCTAGTGCTCGATGTTGGGGAAGTGGCGCCCAATGTTGGGTATCAAGCAACTTTTGCACTATTTTCTTGTCCTTTTTTTCCAGTCTATTGGTATTTAGTGCCTTAAAAACTCATACGAACAAAAACAAATCTTAGGTTAACACTCTATGGCCTTAACGCTCAAAATCTTACACTTTTGACGTGCACTACAACACTATCCACACAGTTGGATCCCCACGATCATTGGAGGTTCAACATTGTTGGATGCATCCCTTTAAAAGATAAGTAACTTCAAATGTAAATCTTATTAATTTAATTAAGGTATGTAATTCTTTTATGTATGTTCTAATTAAATTGTGACACCTGGGATTGACAATGATGAGGAGTTATCATCGGTGCTACAGATGAATCACAAATAAGGAGTAACTCTTGGCAGGCTTCTAGGCTGGGAGACATATAAATGCACCTATTCCACATTGGAATGAGAGAGAACCTGAGACTATGCAGGTATGAGACAGTACAGTCGAGGGGATTGTGAGATTGTGCAGGTATGAGACTTTACAGTTTAGGAAATCTTAAAAGAATTGATTGACACTACCTATACCAATAAGTATCATTTTCTTTTCAGGAGCCCATCATCTAGGAACTCCAAGGTTAAATGTGCTTGATTTGTAGTGATTCTGGGATGAGTGGGCTCTTAGGATGTTTCATAAGAAGCATATTAGTGAGGACAAATTACGCTAAAGAGACCCGTATTGTTTTAACGCCCTTTGTTACATTAGTAACACAATCATAAATACAGTAAAAATTCTTTAAAACATTTAATTAAAATACACATGCCAAAAATTTTCAAATTTTATTGAAGTTTGGAAATACCTCATATTAATGAAAAAAAAATCAAAGAAATAATAATAAACCATTACATCAAAATTAAAGTTCAAAGCCTCAAAAATCGAGTGTCTACTACAGTCCGAGAAAAATAAAATGAAATAATTAACGATGTCTACATGGTCCTCATAATTCATGCCACAATACTAACCAAATCTAAAAGCTAAAAGATAAAGTCTTTAGGTCTCGGGGTCCTCTACCGCATTGTGCTCGAGTTCTGAAAACAATACTTATATTGAGATATAAATTCCAGTGAACTACAACATAGTATATAAAACATTTTTGAAAAGAAAGTTTTATTCTCAACCGATGCGGTAACCGGAAAAATGTCCATGGTATCCTCTAATTTTCCAAACAATACGTATATTATACATTTAATAACATCAATATCTTAAGCAACTCAAGAATATATAAACTCTAAAATAACCACCACCAATTAAACATATTGCATGTCACAACAGACTATAATAATTCAAATGGCTCGGAAACCTCATAATTAAATTGGTTTCTTAACGACATGCCATAAGGATCCCACACACACCACACGACAACAATGTCCTATTGCTCACCCCTACTCATGAGGAGTGTTTCAATGTCACACTCATGCCCGGGACATTCTCATTTCGATACCAAGTATGTGTACATGGCAGCATTACTCTTTTTTGACCACCAAATGCGTGGCAGTGTCTTTTTCAATACCCCATTAAGGCTGTATTACTCTTTGATACCCCTATCATAGGCGATATTGCAGCAAACATCACACGACATACATAGAGATAATTATTCATGCTAAAATCATATATTATTGCAAGTCCTCCTATAAAGCATATAATCAACCCAAACATTGAACAATCATAATTTCAAAGCATCATATACAAGAAGGCACGTGCAAACATACCAATTAAACACAAGTTCCCTTTAGTCGAAAACCCCCCAATTTTAGAAATTAGGTTATTGGCAACATACAACGATTTATTTAAAATTCTGAAAACTCTAGAGTAAACCCTTGCCGACACATACAAACACATATACCATGGAAAGATTTTGTAAAAGTATTGTTACTCACCTCTAGAAGACCTCCGAAAGGCTCCAAGCATATTTCCCCAAACTCGCCAAAGAAAGCTCCCTAGAAATCTTCTTCTTCCATCTCTAATCTCCCTCTTCACAAAAATATCTTCCTCTAAGCTCTCTAATCCTCCATGCAAGCAAGTGAGGGTTCTTGGATGAAGAGAAACCCTCTGGCCGCATTAGGATATGAAAGAAAAGTGTCTAAATGTAGTCTCACTTGCCCCTACTTGAAAACCCTCGTTTTTTTGTGTTCTATGACATCCGTGCTTGAACCCTAGTTTATATGCTTTTTATGTGTGTTTTAAGTATTTGAAAGTTTGTTTGAGAGTTACGCGATCGATCAGCTCAGAATCAGACAAATGCGAGAATTAGAGCATGCTACCCAGACCAGCACACTTGAACATGAAGTCACCCTACTCTGAAGCGTGGGAACGCTTTGACGTAGGGATAGGGCATGCTAGAGCGTCAGCTTTATTCTGTGACGTGTCCCACACGTGTCACACAACGAAGCTTGGACCAGGACACGTGGCATTGAAGACTTCAGGGTGAAGCACTTGACCAAGGTCAACACTCGAGGGTGGGAGTACTCCATGCCAGAGCGTTTGTGGGCACTCTACACACTAGAGCGTGCACAGTCTGAAAATGAAAATAAAAGGGGAAGCGGGTGAAAGTGAAAACACTTTCACCCGCCCTTTAAACCAGAACAAAGAACACGAGAGAGAGACCAGAGAGTTTGAGATTCCCGAGCTTAGTGCGATCATACCGAGTCGAGTTGCGCAAAACCGACGATGTCGTTGTGTTCGTGACAACGTCTACTTCTTATCCCTAATCTTATTTTCTTGCTAGGGCTAAGGTAAGCCTAAGCTTGTATCATGCCGACATGTCGACGATGCCGGTATTGAGTTTTTATTTTTGTTTATTTATCGGTTTTGAATTCCATTTTAGTATTTGGGTTGCCAACAATGTCTGCTTCATGTATCGGTGTTCAGGATAATTTTCGGAGCCCCATAGGTATCCTTTAGGCGGGTGGCCGATTAGAGAGAGGAAGGAAAGTACTTGGTTCGTGGTCCCAGATACATCTACACACACCTCAGGTGGGAGAAAGAAGCATCCTATCGTCGGAAATGACGAAATAGCATGAAGTGCAATAATGGTTGCAGGGTGACCTAAACCCTACTAGTGAGCGAGTAATTGACAATGCCAAAATCACATTGGCGACTACCCCGTATTGACAAGGATGATTTGGGGATTGTAGGTTTATCACCATTAGGTTGATTTTATGAGTACTGAAGATGTCTGATTTTATCATTGAACTGATTGTGGTGTGCTGGTAGATTTGATATGCTTAACATGCTCTACATTCCTTTATATGATAATATGCTATTATTATTATTATTATTATTATTATTATTATTATTATTATTATTATTATTATTATATGTATAACATGCTCAGTATGGCTCACATACGATATCTGTGATTTTATGTTTAGTTGGCCCTTAGGCAATGATATATGATATTTGGGGATGTACATGCTAGGGTGAGTGTAATAAGAGACTTAGAGGCGCCTAGCCTAATAAAGTGTGGTGTTATATATATGATGAGCTTATATGATATGATGTGGGATCTTATATGAATTGTGGTAAAGTTTGAGGTACTAGGTTATGACCCGGTAAGAGTCGGTGAGACTCATACTAGTATGCATGGTGTTGTTCACAGTCGTGTGGGTGGAACACACGAGGTCACAGTATCCGATTACGGATGCCGTATCTCACGGGCTAGTTCCCTAATGGGAATAGAGGAGACTACCGTGATACTCTTGTAGTCCTTGTAGAGCCGTCCTGTGTATCCTAACGAGAATGGGGATACTATATTATATTGTGCCACTATTCCCTAACGGGAATGGGGGAGTAGTGTCATTCTTTGAATGAGCGCCCTAACGGGAATGAGGGTGTGCACCGGCGTTTACGGCCGCGTCGCTTGGATGACTGACTAACATCCCTAACGGGAATGTGGGATGTGTGACAGGATTGTAGTTGGCCACGTTAGCATCCAGCTTCACTGCAGGAGTGTAAAGGGTAGAGGATTATGTATAACCTTGAAGATGGTTGATATGTATTTGTGTTGTTTGTCTTTGTACTTATATTGTATTTTATGCTATGTACCTTTTTCCATTGCATGATGGTAGAATAGTTTCTTATCTCCTTATCCTTTCACTGTATGTTTCGTTATCGACCCGTGGAGCAGAGAAGTTGAGGAGGATGTCACACTTAGGGTTGGACAAATTTCAAGATCCGACCGTGGCCTGAGATAACCGAAAGGAAAAATAGCTGGGCGGGCGGGTTAGCGGGTTAGCGGGTCACAGATTCAGGTTCATACGATTTTGGGCGGGCGGGTTCGATTTGGGTAAAAATATTTCGCTACTGACCGTACCCGCCCGAATGTGCAAAGATATTATTTATTTTATCTATGATTTCCTTATATTCTTATTGGCTGGCTCAAATTTTTCATCAATCTTATTGCCTCTACAAATCTTATCCTTATATCTTCGGATTCTTCCATTGTTAACATTAACATCAGATCTTATTTTTCTAAAAATCAAAATCTCTCACTCATTATTCAGATTTCAAAATTCAACTTCGCTCTCCATTCACATTTCAGCCCCCAAACCCTAGCCTAGCAGCCGCTTCTTCCTCTGCCATCGCCGTAGTCATCAGCGACTCTTCTTGCTCCTCCCCTTCTTCCTCTGCTCAGTTACTCAGGTTCATCTCTCTCTCTCTCTCTCGATCATCTCTCTCTTGCGAATCTGATAAGCAACGCCTTTGTTGCTCTGTTTTCGTCGTCATCAAGAGCACACTGCGACCTTCAGCCAGAGTAGTGAGAACGTCACGACCGTCGTCTAGAGCACCACGTGCGCGGCTGTCGTTGGTACAGAGCATCGTGCTCTACATCTCATATATGACCAAGGAAGAAGATCTTCGTCTTCGCATGTTCTGATTTTGCCTTCTCACATATGACACCAAACCCCATGGCAACACGAAGAAAATGGCTTTTGTATGTTTCAGATCTGCCTTTACAAGTCTCCTTTTTCTTCAGTTCTTGTAGCTTCTACTTCTTTTTCTTTTTCAAATTTCAAGCTTTTGTGTTTGAGTGTTGTTGTGTTTCTACTTCTTTCATGCTTCTAGGTTTCTCCGAATGTTCAAGTTTGTTTATATTTTTTTTAATAAAAAAATCGCTTGAAACCGCCCGTTATCCGTCCAACCCGCCGAAACCGACATCCGACCAAACCGAGATCACAAACTGAAGGGAATGGGTCACATATTCTCCAGTTTGGTTTTGGTCGGATTGGGAATTTTGGGCCCGAATCCGACCGTAACCGACCGATGTCCATCCCTAGTCACAATTGCACCATCCTTGGATGTGCAAGCTGACGAAGGTCCCAATCATGGCGACCGTTGAGCTGGAATTCCATAATGAAAGAGGATGAAGGATTGACCAGACCAATTTTCTCTCTGTAAATATCGGGCATGTTACTGTGTACATGCGTTTTGGTGATGCACCCTACTCTTGCTTCATCGGAGTCTTCCGCTTTGGCCAGTGCTTACCCTTCCACAAGTTTTGGCATCCACCACCCAGGCCACAGCCACATCCTTGGGATCTATCACAGAGTTCTGAGGTCGCTGGACATGTTGGAGTTCGAATGGACTCACATCGAATGGAAGGGCCACAGGGAAGATTTATTGCTACTAGGGAAGGTAGAAGCAAGAAAACAACCGCCAAAAAGGAATTAGCAATGGGGGATTTCCAAAAACAAGGTCCAGAGGCGCCCCGAGGCAGTGCCCGACGTGGTCTCCAATACCAACGTATGCACCATCGTCGTCGAGTTATCATTTCTGACAGTAGTGAGGCGACCGCATCCTCACCGCCGTAGAGACAGCCTTGGAGGGTGTACAGACGCAGATATGGGGTGAGTCAGGGTAGTACTAAATATCCACGCTAGTGCTAGTGGATGGCCAAAGCGTCTGTCTGTATATAGGACTATGAGGTGAGCCATTTTTGATGTATTTTGAGTGTGGGCGGGCGTAGTGGAGTCTGAAGAGGTTGTTTCTGTTCTATGATCTTTTTATGTATTTTCTATCTTTTTAGAGTTCCAGTGTATGCATATGTCAGGGGCCTACTGGGTTGGGGGGGTGGGGGGACATCCATCATCGTTTGTCTTTATATATATATATATATATATATATATATATTGTGTGTGTGTGTGTGTGTGTGTGTGTGTGTGTGTGCGCGCGCGCGCGCGATGTTTTATATCTCTGTTCGTTTATATTTAAAAGTTTTCATATATCCATTTTTCTGTCTTATGCGCGTAACATTAATATCACAATCAAGGCTTAGTTAATTAGATTCTCTTTAATGGGACACCAGAGTGTCTCACGTCCTGACCCTATGCATGGTCATGCTTCGAAATGTACGGTCGTGCTTCCGTTTAAGCACGGGTGCACTCATGGCACCTTGTGTCTCGTTTTTGTGCTTTCTAGCATGGGCTTGCTTCACACGAGCATGGTCGTGGTCATATGGCATGAAGGAATTTCTGCCCAGAAAAAACCCTCTTAACCATGTCTATGTGTTTTAAAACCATTCTAATCATTTTCAGGGCTTAGAACATGAATTCTAAGATTCCAAAAATCTATTATTTATATAAAACTATTTATTTTTCCTATTTTAAATTTTAAGATGTTGCATTAGTTTGCGGCGAAAATTGTCAATTATGGAAAGCAGCCTAATAGTAACAAGCGGTATCAGTGCGAGACCTCTCCTAGTATGTTGTGGATCGGGGACGAACCATGCATAAGTTGGTGGACATGTGACACTCGAGTCTAACGAAGGCGGGGAATGTTCATCGGTGCAAAAGATGAGTCACGGACAAAGAGCGATTCTTGATGGGATTGTAGGCGGAGGGATATATTGATGAATCAATTATTCCACATGAAAAAACTTATTTAGTGGAGGAAACATCTACATTTGCTTCATATTACTATCCATATCTTTAGTCAAGGAATCCGTTGACCCATAAATGTGTTTACCATCGTCCACATTAATTAGTTACCTTCCACCGTCCACATTGATGTATTCATGCATTTACCTTCCACCGTCCACATTAATGAATTCATGCATCTACCTTTCACCGTCCATATTAACTTAGGAAGCGACAATTGTAAATTAATAGGTTCATATATTTCCTAGATCATGTACTTAGGCAATATATATCACATTTATTTGTCTTGTAAACACAAGTTGTAATTAATATTCCAAATGTATAAAAGTAAACACTGTTTGATGTGTGGGTAACACAACAATTTAGTCAATTGTAACACATATGACCTACCTTCCATAAGGACTAGAATGTCGCATAATGTTGATGGAGGTGAAGGTAGTGGCAATAAATGGATGATAGTACCTAGGAGATCATTCATATGGTGACTCAGCAAATGAATATAGTCAATGAGTATAGTCCTCACTCATTGATTGAGTCAACTAACAATAAATGTAATGCATAGTACCATTTTGAGAGGAGGGCGTTATACATAAAATATTGTCTTCCATTGGCCAACCTACTCCAAAGGTGACAATAATTGCATAATATCATGCTTGGTTGAGTCCTCTAAAATATAGAACTTTTTCTATGCTAGACTAGAGAAAGTCATGCATCCTAACAATTATCTTAGACATACAAGAAACTATATACCTACATATCAAAATCTAACTCAAACTCAAACACATCCTATTGCAAGAGCAGACAATTATGTTTATAATAACTCAAATTACCAGCATTAGCCATATATGACACTAGTGAAAGAAAAAGACCTTCCTTGTATGTTAATCCCCCTGAGCTACCAGTAAACAGGTCCATCGCATAGGCCTTCACTAGGTTCGGATTGGTATTCCACCCTGAATTTGTATTTGTTTATCCAAAGTGGATAAATCATTAGAGCTCCTTAGAGCATATCCAATGCTGCAACTCATTAAAGTTATCCATCTTTATTTATATTTATGTTTGTTCCAATTTTTAATTAGAGGAATGTAGCTAGATGCAAATCTCTATTATTTATCTCTCCTTTTTTTTTTTATTGGGATCCTTATATACAGAAGCAACCATCGTTACATGTGAATGTCAAATCATCCTACTCCAATAGTGCAACCCGACAAGAATTAGTTCTCAATTTTAAGAAATAGCGAAGCAACTCCCATTGGAGTTGCTCTTAGATTAACTCCAACGTGAGTTCCTTAAATGACTCTTAAAATTAAGGACAAATTCTTGTTGGGTTGCACGGGCAAGTTGACGTGGGTGTCACATGGACAATTGCTTATATAGGCAATTAGTTCTTATATAAGAACCACCAATAAAAATAAGAGAGAGAAAATAATAGTGTTAGATGAATATTAATATCAAATAAAAATAAATATTTAATGTTTTAAATTGAAAAAAAAAATGTAAATAAAGATGTGGGGAGTAGCTTGTGGGATCCATTTAGTGAACTTTAAATTAAGAGTTGCATTATTGGAGTGTAAAATTGCTTAAAATAGTATAAGGTAAAAAGTGGGTAGATTACACCATTGGAGATGCTTCGAGAGGACACAAAATTCCAATTTCCCGAAATTCTTTGAAGTATGTTTGGAATCACTGAATTTTAAGAATTGATTTTATTGATAATTAAAATTCTTCATTTGACAAGGTTTTTTATTAAAAAATAATAAGAAACGATAAATTAATAAGAATTAATTAGATTTTATTATCCTTTTTTATATAATCACAATATATATATATAATCATGTACAATATATATATATGGGTGGGGATCAAGTTTAAGAGAGTTACTCCAAATCCCCACCCTTGCTTTTAGTATAATCTAATAGCCTATATTAAAATTATTTTGGAGTAACTTAATCGCCACCATATATATATATATATATATATATATATATATATATATATATATATATATATATATATATATATATATATATAATCGAGTATTTAGAAATAATTATGTCCAATTTGGTTTTGATATAAGTGAGTTTGATTTGATTCTAAGTATAATTTTTGTATTGATATCTTTTATGCTTATTTACTTATCCAATTTACCAATTCTAATTAAAGCTAATTATTGATATCTTTTTTTTTATCACCAAAAAAAAAAAGATAAGGTAAAAAAAATCAAACGAATGTAATTTTTAAGGTATTTACATTAAACATTAAACAATATGATACAAATGCATTTTGTGCACGTGGACTGTGGACATTTTGGTTAGTTATGCTCTTTTTTTTTGAAAAACTTTTTTTTTTGAAAAACTATGCTCCTTTGAGCCTTTGAGCAATTCATCATCTTAGAACTTTGATGACTTTAATTTTTATAACAACATATGTTGTAACTTATAAAAAATTAAATTATGAGTTTAATAAATATACACTCAATAAATATCTATGTGGTGAGATATGATCGGATGAATGTGTAAAAAAATTTTACACTTTCAGCATATATAGTTTTTACTACTGTTCCTCCCATGATACTCCAACGTTCCCCGTGATTGGCCATTGATGGAAAAGGCAATAACAAAAGACTGGAATAAAAACCGAAAAGGTACCATCATAAAAAAACGAGAGAAAGTAGAAAGAAACATATTAGGAATCATCGTATCAAGAAGGGAGAGAAAGGAAAGTAGCAAAATTAATGCTTAACTTTTTACAATATTTTCTTTATTTTTTAAGAGGGAGAGACAGAACCACTAAAGTCAAGCAATGATAGGATCCAAAAGCATAGCAGTGGATCCACTCCAAACCCAATAAATCCCCATTGTTTATCTTAATATTAAAGCAAATTAAGTTGAGCAGTGAGCAGTACCAAACTTCAACTTTGTGCATTACCTGCAGTTAAGGTGAATAGCCACTAGCCACAGCCTGAGTTTCAAGGGTACACCTCAGAGGAGGTGACTTTTTTGTGAGGCTGAGATTTTCAGAGATTTTGGGTTGTGGAAGGGACCAAACATGGGTGTCATTGTGGGAATCATTTGTGCTGTGTTTCTTTGGGCAACTCAGGCAATGGGGGCTCCTGGAGATGCAAAATGGGAGCAGGTTTCAGGTATTTTCTATGGCACTGTTAGTTTATCTTTTCTTGTTTTGCCAGCCTCCTTGGAGTTTGCTACTTTTTTCTTCTGTTCATTGATTCAGATCTCTGGATAAGAATTGGTGCATACCTACGTTTTTTTTTAATGGGCATTTAAAGTGTGTTTGAAAAAGCTAAAAAAAAATAAATTATATTGATAATCAATTATGTTGAAAAAGTGATTATAAGATAATCCATTTAGTTTGAATGATACAAAAAATAGTTTTTTCTTCACAAGATTGTAAAAAAACAACTTTTCTTAAAAAACATCTAGATTATTTTAAAAAAACGCCCAATCCACGAGATGCTAAGAAAACAGCTTTTCCTTTTAAAAAAAATATTTTTTAAGAATTTAATCTAGTTACCAACCATGAACCATATAGATTATTTATATACCAACATGTGGTTGGTTCTAGTGGTAAGGGACTTGGGCACCTTAAGAAGGTGGTCAAAGTTTCTAATCAATCTGACTCTTGTGTATGGAAGAAAACCTGGTTGGAAGGGGAGAACCCACCTTGTGTGCCCAATAGGTTCACCGACGGAGATTAATCACTGCTAACTATGTTGGATACTTCGTACCTATGTCATGGTTACTAAAAAAAATATAGATTATTATATACGATGATTCATGATGTGCCTAGAGAGATGGTGTCCGTTTTGTTAGCGGATGCCATGGAAGTTTCCTTTCTTAGAATCTAGCTTTTCTTTGTTTGTGTTTTTTTTCCCCTCTTATGTAACCAAAAAAAAAAATATAGATTATTTGTAATATATATATATATAAAAGACAATAAATATGTAAACATTTTTTATGATAGGAGAATGTGTAGCATGGTACATATTTTAAAAGAGAGTTTAACATGTAACTGTTTGTTTAAATTTTTTGTTACATTATCAATCAATTATAAATTATAAAATCATTAAAAGTATGACTCTTATTTTGACTACTTTTATAGTCACTTATACAATAATTTGTGATTGGTTGATAATATAAAAACTTTACACTGACTCATTATAAAAATATGTTTAGTTTTTTGTATTTATCCTTTAAGAGACATGAAATCTTTCACGCGGTGAAAGGAAGAATCTTGAACCCAATTACATCTTTCTAATAAAATTCTTTTTAGTAAGGAATATTTTATTGAAGATGAAAATTTGAGTCCAGTTATATTTGTCTCCCCTTAGAAGATTTTATTCTGACAATAACGACAAATATATTTGAATATGTGACTTTTTCGCAAATTATTCGAATGGTTTACTATTAACTCAAACTTTATGGCTTTGTATTCACCGGGGGGAAAATCCTTAATGGCTTTGTTCTGCTAAATAAAATTGTCAATTTCAGCTGCAATATTTCGTGGGCTTGGCCCAAACTTTAATATCCAATATTGATACAAGGTAATTTGTTCAAATGGACCGGCTTGACACTTCAAAAAAAAAAAAAAAAAAAGAATTGAATCGCCTGGAAAAGTTTGTTTTTTCAGCTGGAGTTTTTGCATGTAATTTTCTTTGATAAGAATATCCTTGTTTTGTACCCCAAAAAAAAAAAAAAAAAATCCTTGTTAAAAGAGTATTTTTAATTTTTTTTTGTCATATTTTAGTGTACTTAAATGTGCTTTTAAATGAGTCAAAAAAAAATGTGTTTTTAAAAAAGAAATTCGAAGCACTGAAAAAAAGGTACAATTTGTGCTTTTCTGATAGACTTTTTTTTTAATAACAAGAAGCTATCCAAATATATATAAAAAACTTTTATTTGATATTTTTTAAAAGAGAATTTTCTTTTGCTTACAGGTAGTAATTGAGAAGTACTTATATATTATCTTTGAACAATTTCTTTGTGTTATCAAAAAAGAACTTTTTAAAAGCACAAAATATAGCTTAAAAACTGATAAATTTTTTATTTCACTTTTTAAGTTAACTAAAAACACTAAAATCTAAAAAAGAAAATACTTTTTAACAAAAAAATTATTATAAAAAGCACTAAATCTTTTAAGATAAAGCTCATATTAGAAGACTTGTTTTTTTCCTGCTCAAAAGGCCATCTAAGAGACCTAAATTAAACTTCAGCCTTTTATTTTAAGTGGTGTCCTCTGAAATTTTTTCTTTTATTATTTTGGTAAATGAATTCTCATCATGAGTGGGATATTTGTGCACAAATGTTAAATCATGGGACGATAGGATAGTGTTATATAGTTAGCATAACATACTAGAAAAAAAAATTAGTATAAAGGGACACCATGATTGATTGCCCCACATCAGAGTCACATATACAAATTGAAATTGTTATCTTCCTTCATGAAAAGGGCTGTAAGGTAAACAAGAAAAGCTAGCCCATGAATATGAACAACTTGGTGTATAAGTGAAGTTGAACATTGTTTAGAAGCTTAACCTATGTTGCCAAACTAGCTTCCTTGTACGACACATCCTTGGAGCATCTCTATATTTTATGTTTTCTTTTTCTAAAGAGAAAGACCTTTCTACCTTAAAGGTATATACTTCTTGCAAAGTCCGCTGATATTATATAATAGCCATATTCTCAATACATTGACAATCAAATCTTCTTTGGAAAACTCAAATGGGAAATTTTCTTACCAAATGTTGTTGTGCAGAAAAAATCATCAAGACAAATGAAGCTCTCCCCATTGAATACATATTCAAGCTTCCTGCTGGAATACCTGTTTGGCCACCAGGTATCCATTACATGATTGTCATTTTTTTCTCCTCTTTGTTGTGATATATGCTAGTAAGAGAAATGATTGCAACACATTCTTTTTAACACTCTCTCCAACACAATCTTGCTTATTGGGTGAATTTCATATGTGACCCACTAAATAAAGTGGGTCCCACATAAAATTCATGGTCCCACGTGAAATTCTTCCAACAAAAAAAATATATTGGAGAGAGTGTTGAAAAGAGTGCGTTGGTAAGATTAAATGAAGGCTGATTCTTGGTAGTGTTGAATTTTGCAGGTGGTGGTTTTTCAAGTGGAATCATTGATCTAGGTGGGCTGCAAGTGTCTCAAATCTCAACATTCAACAAAGTTTGGGCCACTCATCAATATGGACCAGACAATCTAGGTGTCACAGTGTTTGAACCAACAGGAATACCAGAAGGGTTCTTTATGTTGGGTAGCTACAGCCAGCCCAACAACAAGCCACTTTATGGATGGGTTCTTGTGGCAAAAGATGTTTCTTCAAGTACCACAAATGGCACTCTGAAGCAACCAGTGGGTTACACACTTGTATGGAGCAGTGCATCTCAGGAGATTAACCAGGATAGTCCTGGCTATGTTTGGCTACCAATAGCACCTGATGGCTACAAAGCTGTAGGACATGTTGTGACCACCACACCAGATAAGCCTTCCCTTGACAAAATCAGGTGTGTCAGGTCAGACCTCACTGACCAAAGTGAGACATATTCATGGATTTGGGGACCTGGAGAGAACAGTGATCCCAATGGCTTCAATGTCTATGATGTAAGACCAAGCAATAGGGGAACTCAGGCACCTGGTGTTAGAGTAGGCACCTTTGTTGCACAAATTGGTACTACTAGCCCTCTATCTATTGTCTGTTTGAAAAATATCAATGCTAACAAAACATCCATGCCTAATGTACAACAAATTGAGGCAATAGTCAAAGCTTACTCTCCATCCTTGTACTTGGATCCTGATGAAGAATATCTCCCTTCTTCTGTCAATTGGTTTTTCTCCAATGGGGCACTACTATATAAGAAAGGGGAAGAGTCAAATCCTATCCCAATAGCACCAAATGGCACTAACCTTCCTCAGGGTGGCAACAATGATGGTACCTATTGGTTGGACCTGCCAGCTGATGATGCTAACAAAGAGAGGGTCAAGAAAGGAGATTTGCCAAGTTCCATAACTTATGTACATGTGAAACCAATGCTTGGAGGAACCTTCAGTGACATTGCCATGTGGGTCTTTTATCCATTCAATGGTCCTGCAAGAGCAAAAGTAAAGTTCATTAATAATCTTAAATTGGGGAAGATAGGTGAACATGTTGGGGATTGGGAGCATGTGACATTAAGGGTAAGCAACTTCAATGGACAACTATGGGATGTGTATTTCTCACAACACAGCAAGGGTGTATGGGTTGAAGCCTCTCAGCTTCAGTTCCAAAGTGGTAACAAACCTGTGGTTTATTCTTCCTTGCATGGCCATGCATCCTACCCAGATGCTGACCTTCATCTGCTAGGGAATATTGATGGAATAGGTATAAGGGATGAAACTGCTAGGGGTGGCATGGTCATGGATATGGGGGCATTTGAATTGGTTTCTGCAGATTATTTGGGGTCTGCAGTTATAGAGCCACCATGGCTGAACTATTTCAGGGAATGGGGTCCAAAAATTGATTATAAAATAGATGATGAGTTGAAGAATGTGGAGAAGATATTGTTTGGGAAGCTAAAAAAACTGTTTGAAAAGTTTATAAATGGTTTGCCAAGTGAGGTGCTGGGAGAGGAAGGACCCACTGGTCCAAAGGAGAAGAATAATTGGAGTGGAGATGAAGTTTGAACTAGATTTAGACCTCCATACAGGTAGTTAGAAAAAAAATTTAGATTTTGTTTGGCAAACCTTGAAAATCTATGATTTTTTCATTGATGAAAAAGAAATCACTTGAATAAATCAGGTTGTGGTTTATATCAATTCTCAATTCCAATATTATTTTTGGCCATAGATTAGACAATTAGACACAAAAAACTTCATTGAATTGGTATTAAAATAAATCAAGTTGAGCATCAAAAGTTGAATACATGTCAGAAAGGCAATCATTTGTGACAAAAAAGGGGAGCTCTAGCTAGCAAGGCCTGGTGGATTAATATGGAGGGGCTATACCAGAATCAGATGGAACTGTTTGAAAACCATGGTCCAAAGTTTTGAAAGTGGTCTCCATGCATTTGTGTGACATCCATAAAATAAAAAAAGTGCAACACAAGTGTAACTACAACATAAACAGAAACAGGCATAAATCAAAAAGCTTGTCACAAAAGGCTAGAATGACAAAACTCAGTTACAGAGGTAATTAGAAGTTCAATGATGGACACTACTGCATCCACTTTATCTAAACTATCAGTTGATGTGAATCTCTTGGTAAATTGGTAATAGTACTGAATTTCGGGTTTAATTTTGCCCTGAAAAATGAAACAATTAAATGAAAGGAAAACGGAAACGGGAAGCAAAAGCAAACAAATATATAATATATATACAGTTATTTGTTGAAGTATTTCAAAATGAATATCTTTATACGTAGATTTCTTTATATATATACCAACAAGTCTAACACAGTTGGTAGATAGCATGATGTCAAGTGGTCGACTCCTGCCATGTTGATCTATGGACAAAGGCTTCATTGGGAGAGGCAAAACCTACTTGGATAATTTCTACGTCTCGAAAGATATCAGTCTTTGTTTATCGCCCATAGGATACCCTTGGTGGGCAAAATATATATATATATATATATATATATATATAAAGGAAGATAGTCTAGGGTTGCCGTAGGCATCAGGATAATTTGGTAAATTGCTCTGAAATTGTTTTGTAATTTGGATAAAACAGTAGGGGTAATTCGGTAAATTGGCATGTGGCATTTTGATAAATTGAATAATGATTATTATTTTTCAAAGAAATAAATAAAAAATTTATTTTAGCAGGCATGACACCTAGGGATACAAGCCGATATCTGTGGATAAAATCCACCATGGTATTAGGGCGAGTAGCTTAACGAGCACTGAAGGATAAAACAAATAGATATTTTATATATCCGCTTATTAATGGAGTGAGAGCGTGTATTGAGGTACCCATTTGGGTATGAGGCGAATGCGGAGGGAGGAGGGTTTATCTGACGGAATGGGTAACAGGGAACTACTACCCGTACTCGTCACGTCTCGTTGCAATCCTTATGTGCATCTAACACATGTTTGCGAATATGCTAGATACAAATAATTAAAATATAATTAGTAAATAAATATAACTAATAAAATATTATACCTAGCTGATTAAGTCAAACCTGATTAAGTGCTTTCCTTTTCAATGAAAATTGATTACATTTTTTTTTTTTTTTTTCGTAACGTTGAAATTAGAATTGTTAAAAATAATTAATCTTTAAATCAAAGCAAAACAATAATAATTTATAAGATGTATGTTGACTAGCATAATTTAGATGGACTACCATAGAGATAGATAGGTGGTACTCCATTAGCTCGCAAGAACGTAGACACAATAGTTGTGTTATTTGAACACAATTTTAGATATTGTATGTGATATCGTATATGTTTATTTTTATCTCTCACTTATTTTTTATAATCTTTTGTATACACGCATATTAAGAATACCCAAAAACAAAGGGACACCATATGTCTAAAGTAAAGAAAGGCAGCTTCTACCGTGCGCGACGTAAGGAGGTCGCTCGCAGTACACAACATAATCCTAGACGTCAGATCTTGCAAAAAATCGGACGATGGATGTAATTTCAAGGCAACCGGTTACTGTGGATTATCTTCTTTATCGTGTTGTTCTTTGTTTCTCATACCTCCACCACTTACAGTAGTGGTTGTGTCCTTGACATTGAAGATGCGGATGAAGACAAACAACTATTACAATCGATGGTGACAGTTTCGGTTTCATTTTGCGACAACGGAGGAACAATTTCCGGTGACTTGGGGTGTGATCTTCTTGGACTTATGCTCACCGGCGGCAAGAGGCTAATGGAATGGCACCGATCCGGAAAAATGGAAGAGTAAGAAGAGAAGGAACTCGAGCTTGATTCGCTGCTTCGACCCACGAAATTCTCAGCAGCAATGGCGATGAACGCTCTTCTAGAACTCGATCTAATTCCATTCGAGCTCTCACGACCATTTTTCAAAGCCTATTGGCAGGTAGAACTCTTATTCTTCTTCCTCCGCCTCATCGCTCCTTGAACCTCCGAAGCTTGCCGCGTCAATGACGGAAGTGGTGGGAGCTCCGACAAGTCCATTTTCCAAGGGTTCAGAGAAGTAGTGCCTCCGCCGTTACTGCCGCCGCCATTGGCATTGGCGCGAGTAACATGTTGTCGTGGACGGAGAGTAGGGAGCTGGGAAGCAAAATTATGAATGAGAAGTTCATGTCTGGAACGACAATGACTCGTCCTGAACAATACACGGTGGAGTTGACGCTAACAGAGTGAGGGTGGCAAACACAGAATAGTAACCGAAAAGGGAAGAAGATGAGGATGATGGAGAGAGAAAAAGATGGGTAACCGGGAGTGGAATGGGTGACTGGTTGCAACTTCTAAAAGTGGGTCTCTCACCGTAGAAGACTTGTCTAGATCGCCCATGCTAGAATTTGCCGGTAAAGAAATAGAGAATAAAAATATACTACATTTGACACTTTGGTGTACGTTGAATAGCTATAAAAATTGAGGGAATAATAGAGTTTCCTCCAACAATTACTTACCTGAGGAAATACTATTAAATTAATATTATAATTACGCTCCATAGAAGAAGTGCTAATAAAGGTTAAGCGTGTTTCTTTTTAAATGTATGTGATAATCCCTTGAGGTAACACTATTAAAGGTCTATCGTTTAATAATGTTTCCTTTTGAAAGCACAATAAATTACATCCGCGTTTTTTTTTTATTGTGTTTCCTCTTTAAATCACTATTAAATGTGTTATTAGAGGTCGTATATAGCAATGTTTTAAAAATCAGATCGAACCGGGCGGTTTAACTAGGAACCAGCCAGTTCGGCGGTTTGATACAACCCTTTTGAACCGTGGTTTGATTGAACCTCCCAAAAATTGGTTAAATCAAATTGAACCGAGGTTGAACCACTTTAAACCGTGAATTGACCTGGGTTGAACCATTTGAAATGGATTTTTTTTTTATTTCCCCCGATTTAGTACTTTTTATTTATTCATTTATTAATTTATTAGTCATTCGGTAGGTTGAACCGGATGAACCAATTAAACCATGATTCGGAGATCTCGCCGGTTCGATTTCCAATTCAGTTTTTAAAACATTGGTGTGTAGTGTTAATTCACAAGAACTTCCATTTTTGTGGAGGATTGCTTAATAAGCTCCAATAAATAAATATTGCCAATCATAATTTCCCAACTTAGCCGGATGAGGGGGTATACAAATTAAAAAGATTGTGCACTCACACACCACTTTAGGGAGGGTGCACCATAAAATACACTGCAAAGAATGATACTGCTAAGAGTGTGAAGGCTATGGATATGAGGGCATTTGAATTGGTTTCTGCAGAATATTTAGGATCTACTATTATTGAGCCACCATGGCTGAACTATTTTAGGGAATGAGGTCCAAAAATTGGTTATAATATAGATGATGAGTTGAGGAAGGTGGAGAAGATATTGCTTGAAAAGGCAAAAAATTCTGTTAGAAACGATTATAAATGCTTTACCAAGTCAGGTGTTTGGACAGGAAGGACCCACTGGTCCAAAGGGGAGGAAAAATTGGAGTGGAGATAAAGACTAAGTATTCTAGACTTTAGTTATATTGCATCTAATAAACTTATAGAGAATAATGTTAGTTTTCAATTGTATAAGTGGTTACAATTTGAGTTTAATAAGGGGGAAAATGAACAGATATTGTTCCAAACTCCCATGCCTGTACTTATGTCAGACTAGCAAATGTAAATTGTAAAATCTGTGCCAATAATATTATATATTTAAAAAGAAATAAAAAAAGTTACTTAAAATTATTTGTCTATAGCTTCTTGAGATTTTTATTTTGGCAAATGATTCTTTAGAAAAACATTTAATGAGAATTCTTGTTTAGTGCCATGTAATTCATTGTTGATTATTTTTATGGATATATCCGATTTATAAATAAATATTTATTTATTTATTTGAAATAATAAAATTGTTATGACATGATTTTTCAGACATGATAGTAGTTCTTGGTTCCACTTCTACCTCACTGTCACTTGTGGGATATAATGTGAAGAGGCTAGCTTTTACGGTGGAATAGGACATCAAGTGATCGACTAATAAACCATGAATTTGTCTCACTATAGCGGGTTTTAGCGCTACCAGCCGGTTCCTCTTTTGCAAATAACTCCCCTTTTTAAAACTTCTCATATTTGCAACAAAGTCATCCCCCCCCCCCCCCCCACATTCAAAACCAAACACCTTTGTTTCATATCCTCGTACGACCACAACTACTGCTTCTTCAGAGTCCGACGAAGAAGACAAGGACAAACAGAATCCGGCGGGTGTTTTGGCACCATAAACCGCGGTTCCGACGAGCTCCAACCAGGTAAATCCTCTGCAATCCCATGTTTCCTTCCTTTTATTTTTTTTATTTCCTTTGATTTTTGATTTTTTCGGCTTAGGGATTTAGGTAGGAACATTTAGCGTTCCTTCAGCACTTTTCAAAATCCGAGATTTAGAGTTGTCCATCACCTTAGAGATGCTTGGTGTTAAATATTGTTTTTTTTTTTGCCCTGTTTATTTTCTTTGATCTGTGACACGTGAGTAACTTTCATCATTGGTTATGATAAAAAGGGGTTTGCTTGATATTAGATCAGATTGTGTTATCTTTTCTTTCCTATTTTTGGGGTACATATTTTCTTTGCTTTGAACCAATAGAGACATACTTGAGAGAGTCAAGATAAAATCTTGGATAAATGCTCGAAATGCAGGTTTTAAATACCCTGCGGTTTGTTGGTTCTCAAATCCTAGGAGCTACTTGGGTTTTGTTTGAAGTTTAAGGGGTGGTAGCAGGGTTTGTTCTACTTTGCTATTGTTCTTTGTTTCCCTACTACTGTGATGTTTTTTTTGTGGCTTCGTATTTATATCAGTTTGCTAGAGCAGGTTGTGTGTCTTGGCTTTGAATTGGCTGCAGCATTTATACATTATGTTCTCATTGCTGCAGCAAAGAATTAGTTGTTGTTTGGTCATCTTATTTTGGTGTGCATCTTGTGAATTTACAGGAACTACAACTGACAATGAAGTAAAGTGTTATGTAGGAAAATTAGTAATGAGACTTTAATGAATGGGGATAGTTGTAGCGAGGGACCTAGCTGAATGGAAGAAAAAAATCTTGAGGTAGAGGTAGGTCGTGCAAACAATCAGGTCCTAACAGGAGAAGGTGCCCAAGGCTTGCACGGTTTGGTGACATTGCAAAAAGTGCAACTGGGATCCATTTTTAAATGGAAGAAGACAACGTGAGTATCTACAATGAATGGTTCAATGCTGACATTGCAGGGGCAAGAATACTCTATTAAAGACAACAAATTTGATGGAGGATTTCATTCTACTCAAACATCAAGATAATGCCCCTCACCTACTATGTATAGAAACCATCATGACTTGTATGGAACATAACATGTATTGGAGGATGTATTGAAATCTCAATTCCTTTATCATCTGAAAGAATGACAATTGAGGTTTCATTTAGTGCTCATATTCTATAGATCGTTTAAGGGTACATTCATAGTCGGAGATAATGCGATAAGAAAATTTGTGTGAGAGATAATGAGACAAAAAAAAAAAAAAAAATTGTGTTCACGATGTGTTATTATTGGGACCTTAATGAACAAACTTGGAAAATAAGACTATGTGTTGGTGTAGAAACTTAGGTCAGATTGATGTATCATTGAAGATCATGATGGATGGTTAACTTGTCATTAGAGACACTAAGTTTCGTTTATGGATAAATCTGGAAAAGACCTTGTTGGAGTTAGCAACCACCTTGTTCGAGTTAGCATGTGTATGGACATGTTAACGTTTTCCCACTAGTGTTACCACGCACATGACATGTCCAAGTTTCTTGATTCGAACAGAGTAAAGCCAGTAGTAGTAATGAATCCATCATATGGGCTAATAATCGATTCTTTAAATACACTTTAAGGAATCGATTATTTCTTCTACAATATAATCTATTCATGGATGGACATTGGTGCTTGTGGTCACGTTTCCCCACTACCATTATCACACGCATGACATGTTCAAGTTTATTGATTCGAACAATAGTAATGAATCCATATATGTGGACTAATAATCGATTCTTTAAATCCACTTTAAGGAATCGATTATTTCTGTTACAATATAATCGATTCATGGATGGACATCGATGCTTGTGGTCACGTTTCCCCAGTAGTGTTATCATGTGCATGACATGTCCATCTCAATTGAGCCTTAAACCCTAAACCCTAGTAATGATTCCATTATATGGACTAATAATCGATTATTTATATTGACTTTAAGGAATCGATTGTTTCTGTTACAACTGAATCGATTCAAAGAAGGTTACCGGTACACCATTCATTAAATTGTATAGGTGTCTTATGGTAACGTTTCCTCACTATTGTTATCACGCGAATGATATGTCCATCTCAATTGAGCCTTAAACCCTAAACCTTAACCCTAATCCTAAACCTAATAAAGAATTCATTATATGGACTAATAATCGATTCTTTAAATCAACTTTAAGGAATCGATTATTTCTGTTACATGTGCAAATTGTCTTAAAGCTTATCCTTTTTTGTAACTTTTTGTGTCATCTAATGGTGGTTAATTGTATCTTCAAATGGTGGTTAATTGTAAAAGTACTTAAGTTAATGGTGGTTAATTTTAAAAGTACTGAAGTTAATGATATTTTGTATCTTGAAAGGTTTGGCTTGGTTTAGATTTCCTGAAAAAAAGGTTGCAAATCCAAATCGAACCGAACCAATTGATTTTGATTGGTTCAGATTTGTTTTCCATACAAATTCGAATCAAACCGACCCGTGAACACCCCTAAATGTGACTTATTAGACCCAATATGGCTAACTTCGACCAATATGACTAAACTGACCCAATATGACTTAATTAGCCCAATATGACTAAATTGGTCCAATATGACCTAACTGGAAGGGTATCACTTACTCTGCCCCAATATGGCTTACTTGGCCCTTACATTCATAAGTTGGCCTAATTCGACTCAATTGGTCCAATATGACTTACTAGGTCCGACATGCCTAAGTTGGCCCAATAG
Organism: Echinosophora koreensis; assembly: GCA_035048595.1. Classification (NCBI taxonomy): domain Eukaryota; kingdom Viridiplantae; phylum Streptophyta; class Magnoliopsida; order Fabales; family Fabaceae; genus Echinosophora; species Echinosophora koreensis. The sequence goes on along the minus strand of JAPCYP010000011.1, from coordinate 6,040,861 downwards.
GATTCGCTAGGTTCAAAGTGGCTTACCTGGCCCAATATGGCTTTCGTGGCCCAATATGGCTTACTTAGCCCAATATGGCTAAACTGACTCATTGATCCAATGCCCTGACCGAGTCGATAGGCGGCTCGATTTTAATAACATTGGGTGTAAGACACGAAACAATAAGCTGATGGACATGGAAATCCGAACCGAACCAATTTAGTTGGTTCAGATTTTTAATTTGGTATTCAAGTCCAAACAGAACCAAACCAAACCAAACTCGATGATGATTGGTTCGGTTCTCGGGTTCAAGGATTTTGGAATCAAACCAATACGAACCAAATACAATATTTAAATATTTTTATATATATTTTAATATTTAAAATTTATTATATTTTAATATTTTATAGATTTAATATTTATATATTTTAATATCTAATAATTTTCAAGATCGAACCGATACAATTGGACAAGTCTGACTTACTTGGCCCAATATGACCCAATTGGACAAATATGACTCATTTGGCCCAATATGACTAAACTGGTTAGGAGTGTAAGACCATAACCAATAACTGGATGGTTCCAAAAATCCGAAACGAAACAATTTAGTTAATTCGGAAATTTTGGTATTCGGATCCGAACCAAACCAAACCCGATGGTGAATAGCTTATTTGGCTTAATATGATTAAATTGGTCCAATATGACTAAAATTGTCCAATATTACCCATCAAGGAGTTATGTCAAGACTATTTGGTAAATACTATTTGGTTAAAAATCAATTATTTTTTAATTCATATATTTTTTACCACTATAGTTACTTATCAGAATTTTGAATTTTAAATGTGTTTCCTGCGATTTCATGCATTTTATACAGAGAATGTTTATAAATATTAGAACCATGCTAATGAGTAATACATTCAATAAACATCATCATGTTTAAAAAAAAAACAAAAATTATTATTGATTCATCATGTAATTTATAATCGGATCATAAAAAATAACCAATCTGATTCACTAAGGTAACCGATTCACTAAACTCCCCCATAATCGATTCACTAAATGTGTGATGTAGGAAACTGATTTACAAAAATAACCGATTCACGATGCTCAATTTTATCGTGAACACACACAAAAGGACCAGATTGCAAATTTGAAGACTTATATTGTAACCGTCCAACCGATTTAATCTCCCCCATCAAATATAAAATGTATATATCTAACGGTACAAATAGGTGGTTCTGTCGTGAACCATCTATTTGCTCATCCATGCTAGACGACACCTAATATTTCACCAAGTCAAATGTATTTAAAAGTCAGTCTTTGATATATATCGGTAGCATACTTAGAGTCAAATTCTAATAATGTCAATTTTTTAGGTTAAATAATATCCAATTAAATTCAAGAGGATTTTTAAAAGTGATAGTCAGATACACCTAGTGTTTACTACTACCTTTTTCGGCTCCTTTATCAAATACTTCCTTCTTCATCTCTAAATCAGAAATTAATGCTGATTTTATGATTTAATTTGTAGATTGGGGAAGATTTTGGCATCCGAACCTGATTCGCAAATACAGAAATACTTCCTCCCCTCCCTGAAATCACGCAACTCAGCAGCGACATGTGATTTCGGATGGTAAGTATCATATCGTTGCTAAGGCTGATTTTATTATGATTTAATTTGTAGCTTGGCGAAGATTTTGGCATCAAATAACCGTGGATTCGCATTCTATATAAACCCCCCACACCCACCGAGCGAAACAGATAGAGAAAGAGTTTGTTTGAGGATAAGATAGAGATCAAGCGATGCAGCAAGGGCGAAATTATAAAGGAATGCTTCCAGCAGCTGAGTCTCTCCCCAATCGTCACCATCACCATCTTGCTTCGCAGGCGCACATGGGTAACCTCTTTTAGTCTTTTCATCAACCAATTCTAATTTTCATTGTCTTATATCCATTGTTTTGTTACTACTGCTGCACTTTGACCTTGCCTTTTTCTTTTTTCACTAAATTAATCTCACCTCTTGGCTTGGTTTCTTATATTTGTCAAAAGATGATGCTGCCAAGGAGCAAATAGGAGGGAGCACAAAGAAACATCGCTCTTGCTTTGGATTCATAATTGAAATCATTCTCTCTCCCTTTAGAACTAAGCGTATCCGTGGGGACAACAGCCACATGAAGGTATTCTCAAAGAGATTGCACATGTCAACTTATATTGATATACTCAAGATGAAATCTGGGAGAGATGATATACATGAGGGGAATCTAGTACAGGCAATTTGTGATATATTTGGTGAAGATGTTAGCCCTGACTTCAAGAATTTGTGTGAGTCTCCATGGGGGAGGTGGTGAAAGTGAAAGTTTGGGGATGGTGGGTAAGCAAGAGGCTTATTATTAAGTTTTTAACAATATTACAGATTGTAAGTTTTTTTGGAAATCCTGACAAGTTTATGGAGCTGTTAACAATGTCATGTTATTATTAGTTTTGAATTTTCATAATTTAGTTTCTTTGTGTATATTTGAATTCTTTAATTTTTTTTAAACAAAGCGTCTGTTAGTAAACAAATTCATTCGGTGCTGATTGAATGAGTTGTGAGTTTTGGTACTTTAACATGTCGGTGCAGTAGTTTTGTAAACTGTCTAGTGGTGCTTATTATGGAATATTTAAAAACAGTTTCAGGAGGGGTTTAACACCCTTTTTAACTGCAAAACATTAGCGAAGAAAAACTAAATTTGGAATCCTTAACCAATATCCTTAGCCAGGACGGATCCAGACTTAGATTATAGGGAGGGCCAACAAATAACACTAAAGTTTATCCAAAAAATATATACATATCAAATTTCATGTAAAATATTATATCAAAAAAAAAAAATTTCATGTAAAATATTCATAATTATGTTTCAAAACATTAATTACATCAATAATCTATCAAATCATAGAACATTCTCATGCATGTTATGAAAATCAACTATAATTGAATCTACAATAAACTTTTTTAATAAATTTCTTTTCTTTTTAAAGTATACTAGTGACCCACGATAGACCGTTTGTTGATAATATTTTTATCTTTATCTTTATTATAATATAAAAGGAATAAGGTCTAGGGTTTTTTTAGGGTTGTGAAGGTGTAACCCTAGGGGCAGTTTTGTAATTTTGTTCACCAGCTTTAAGTGGTGTTAGGGTTAATTTGGTGAATTTAATAATAAATATTATTATAACAAATGGTAAAGCAATGAGAACGGCAGAACGCCGATTCATATGGCAGAGTACATTTCATAATTTGGTGAATTTAATAATAACTAATACTCCATAAATTACTTATTTTAAAAAAATTGAAATTAAAAAAAAAAGGGATAGCAACTAGAACGTCAATATACGGCAGGGTACATTTCTTAGTCTTTTACGGTAGGTTGTTTATCTATGCAACATATACATTGTTGACAAAGTTAACCAACGTTAACTTCAATTTGTCCATTAATAAACCGGTCAGTTACAGAAAATAATGTAACTGACCAATTATAACGCACCATTCAATTATTACATTATATGCACTGACTCCTTCAAGGTTTTCAAGGACGTGCATTGTGAATTGAATCCAGAGTAAATATCTGATGGGATTATCAATACAAGCAGGTGTGTGTACAAGAAACTTGTGGTATGTGAGTGTGTGATATTAAATATGATTTACTTTATTTATGTCACGATAATAATTTCGATCATTATACTTCAACCACAAGTCAAATCTTTAAGTTATTGTTCATTTTATTAAACAAATATATTAAAAAAACACTATAAAATAACAATTATATTTATTCAAAACACTACAAAAAAAGGGTGTTTAGCGACCGAAGAAATCGGTCGCTATTCACTGAAATTCGGTCGCTAAATGGATTAGCGACCGAATAGTATCAGTTGCTAAAACCCTAGTCGCAAACAGGTTTAACGACCGAATTTGGAATCGGTCACTAACAGCGATCGAATTATTCGGTCGTTAATTTATAAAAATCGATCGCTAAATTGGTCTCCAACACTTATTATAGGACCAATTTAGCGACCGAATATTCGGTCGTTAATTCGGTCGCTAAATTGGTCACTGATTTTAAAAAAAAATAGTCACCAAATTGGTTCCCAACACCTATTCTGTAGACCAATTTAGCAACTGATTTCTTTAAAAAACTTATAACAAACCATTTTTTACAACAAATAAAAGATAACTTCTTTATTGTTGTCACAATATTATTATAAAAAATAACTTTCATAGAAAATAAATTAAATATCAACCAACAAGATTCTTAGGTACATAAATACATTTAATATGAAAAAAATACACTTGTCATATTTATCAAACTAAAGTTATTAGAATCCAATCCCAAAATTTGCAAATCAAATTGTGAAGGAACTTCCCCCAAGATATGATTTTATGGTAAAGATGAGTTTCCAAGTTCAAAACAAAATCATGAGAAAAATAGCACAAATATGCACAGAATGCATCAATATCTAAAAGATACTTTAATACACGTCATCTTTTAAATAGAGTGCCTAAGATATAATACAATATAAAATGGCTAATGTTATATAGAATTCAGAATTTATATTATAAGCTGCTACAGAAGTAACTCCGCTTCATAATTTTCGTTAAGTAATATGTTGAAGGCTTTTATGTCTCTATGAATGATTCTTCTTGGGCAATCTTGAAGGAGATACTGCAACCCCTCTGCTACCCCAATAGCTTCCTTGGAACCTTTTCTTCCATTCCAAGCCTTCGGAACCTGACATGTTCAACATCTCTTTATTAGCCATGCAAAATAATATGAGAAGTCCAAGAATAGAGGGATGACATGAATTAATTTATATAATGTAAAAGGCTGTGGCTATAGTAGCATAATGACATATCATTATTCTTTCCTGATTACATTAAGTTAAAACACAAAAGACTTCCAAAACAGCAAAGAGTGCATTCAAAAGTAACAGTTTTAGTTAGGCATAAACAATTGTCTTTCCCCTTGCAAACCTATAGTCCGAAGTCTTTTAATGTTGGTTCATCGTGTTTCTTCCAATCCATAGGCAATTATTCATTCAGCACAACAAATAAGTTAGCTCTAATAGAATGTGCAAAGATTTGAGTCAAAACTCAACCTATATATGGTGTGTTCTTTCGTTCATATTTAGTGAATTAGTGAATTATATATGATATCACTTCAGAAATTTCCCAGCCTACCAAACCCTCTCATTAGCAAGTCAATGCAAAATCTGTATTACTAATGTCATAATCCCAACTTTAATGGTCCTATGAAATTTAAATTTTTACCAAAAACAAGGACATAACTTATATTCACTTCTATGCCAACGTAAATAGCTTTCTAAAATGAGAATGTACAGCTCTTCCATCATTGTTGCATAGTACATACAAATAGTCACAAAAAAAGGGGACATGGCATCCAATTAGATAACGACCTTTATCTACTATAACATAATTCTATAGAGAAAAGGTTGTTATTGAAACTAAAGTCCATTAAAGAAAATCTGTGGTGCTAAAAGCAAGAAATAAATCAACCACATATTCTAGAAGAATCTAACAATATAAGTATAATGTTTAATGTTAAAATAGAAAAGCAGGGACAGAAAACAAGATGAACTAATCCAGTTCATGCTAAAAAAATCATAGAAAAGCAATGTCCTTTCTTCAACATGATATTTAATATTATACTAATACATAGTTAAATTAAAAGCATAAATAATTTAATAAAATAAATAAGTTGGCATCACATAGGTCATTCCCAAACACCCATAATCATGACAACTTGAACCAAATGAAATCATGAACAAGCAAGCATAAAACTAGAAGTAATTCTCATTGAGCCATTTTATCAAGCACTTGGTGTGCATCATAGACCTTTTCAACAACAACCATGCATGTGATGTTAATCCTTCCCCAAAAAACATAATGAAGCAAGGAAGCCTATACACATAATGAAGTATAAACATAAACAAAGGCACAACTTATACATACATATACATTTCACAATCAAAATAAAAAGATTGCAATGTCCACAGATTGCAATGTCATTCAGCCAATATCATTCACCCAGTTTGGAATGAACAAACAGAGGCGGTGGTGGCGTGAATGGAAGGGAAGAGAATGTGGAGCAGGAAACCTACCTTCACAGTTGCAGGGATGGTTGAGAGTCTTAATTTCATCAAAACATAGTTAATTTAATACTTTAAAACTGAAATCAAAATGTTAGGGTTAGGGTTTCAAAATTGATTTGGGGATTTTTCTGAATCTGAGACGTATAGATGAGATTCCACTTACCCAAGGAAGAATATGTCATGGTGGCGGCTGGGGTGGTGAGCGGCGGCAGTCTGAAACCAAACGGCCTAACAGGTGTGGGACAAAGAGTTCCACCACATGGTTAGCTTTCCCCCTCGAAACGTCGTCGAATAGTGGTCGGACGGCCTTGGACAGCGCCAGAAAAATGACACAGACGCACAGGGGCGGAGCAACCGAACAGAGGCGCGACCATCTTCTCCTGTCCAGGCGGCGAGCGGCGTTCCAGGGGCGGCGCACGACGGTTGCCAGGAGGTGGCTTATTTGTGGAGAGAAGGAGGAAGATGATGAGGTGAAGAGGAAGAAGAAGGAGAACGTAGAAGATAGGAGAAAGAGGTGGGTATCGGGTTTGATATTAGAAGTAGGAGAGAGAACTTGTGTTTTTAACTTAATAATTAGTGATAGGTACAAAAATAAGTGATAGATATTGAATCTAAAAATAAACACGATTTTGGTTTTCAGATCTAAAAATAATGGGTGACAATTATATACTTTTAAAATTTGAAATGAAGTAGAGATTGATAGTTAAATTGATCAACTAAGAAAATCCACAGTCCAATATTTAATCTCTTATTAATGTCACACCAATTTATTTTCAAATTAAAATTACATAGAGTAAAATATGAAAATAATTTTATCTCAATCATATTATTTAAAACATTTTTATATATAAATAATAATAGTGACAATAACTTAAATTATTGTGTAGTAAGCATGCACACAGTGAAATAAAACAGTGTTAACACACTCAATAAAATAATTTTAAAAGAGTAAATAAAATTACTCAAGATTGCGTGTCATAAAATAAACCAAAATTAATGTCTAAATAATTATCATTCCAATAAAAATAATATAAACAGATATATTTTACCGATATTGAAAAACCATAAAAACCGGGGTGTTACACTTACCTTGTGGAGGAGGTGGTGGCCGGAGACTTGGGGACGAAGAGGGAGAGATTTCGGGGCTGTGGTTGAGAGAGTGAGGGTTTCCGGAAGAAATGAGGGAAAAGGGGAAGTAATAGGGTTTTTTAGTTTTAGCGACTGAAATTTTCGGTCGCTAAATCGGTCGCTAGTTAAAAATAAAAACTTAGTCGCAAAATCGGACGCTATTAGCCCCCTGTGCTTTTTCACAATCATGCTTTAGCAACCGAATTAATGTCGATCGCTAAAAGGATAAAAAAAAATTAATCTCTCAAAAAATCAGTCGCTAAATCGGTCGTGAACTGGTCAAACAAGTTGACTTTTAATATTTTAGGTTTAGCGACCGAATTAGCGACCATGACGAATTGCGACCACTTAGTCGGTCGCTAATTCGGTGGCTAAACACCAAATTTTGACATTTTCTACAAATCAACCAAACGGTCGCAATATCGGTCGCAAATTTTCGGTCGCTATTTTCGGTTGCTAAACGAGACTTTTTTTTGTAGTGAAACCCTATTATAAAGCTACTAGCCACTTGTAGCACAACTTGGGGGTGAAATTTACATACTCCCTCCGGTCACTATTATAAGCAAAAATTAAATAAAACACACATATTAAGGAAGTTAATAAATCACATTTAATTTTGTTAAAAAATTAGGCTTATTACCTAAATTACCCTTCATCTAAAATTTTAATTTTTATCGTTAAAATACATCTGCATTAAATAGATCCTACTTTCAATAAGGATGAGAGGGAAGATGACCTTTTATATGTCAAGGAGTATTGAAAAATAACGTCAGCATTAAATTGGAAGATGACCCTTTATATGCAGCATTAAATTGGGAATAATGTCGAGGAGTATTGAAAAAGATAATTTATATTAAGTGGGGGGTATTTTGGGAATAATAGCATTAAATTGTATGGAAATACGAAAAATTTGCTTATATTTTAAACCAAAAAATTTTGGGTTTTTTGCTTATAATATTGACCGGAGGGAGTATATTATAATCCGACATCTTCACAACTATATAAATGTGCCAAATGAGTTGATTTTTCTACAAAAGATTTTGTTTAATAAATGTAACTAAATTTGTTTCTATATTGCTTACTCAAATTATAACTTCTACATAAAGTCACTATTTAGTTTATTTAAGAATGTTCACTACTAAATATTTGATGATTCTTACAACCTATTACTATATATACTCCCTTCGGTCAATATTATAAGCAAAAAACCCTATATTTCTTGGTTTAAAATATAAGCAAATTTTTCGTACTTCCATCCAATTTAATGCTATTATTCCCAAAATACCCCTCACTTAATATAAATTATGTTTTCTAATACTCCTTGACATTATTCCCAATTTAATGCTGAATATAAAGGGCCATCTTCCAATTTAATGCTGACATTATTTTCCGATACTCCTTGACATATAAAATATCATCTTCCCTCTCATCCTTATTGAAAGTGGGATCTATTTAATGCAGATGTATTTTGACGACGAAAATTAAAATTTTAGATGAAGGGTAATTTAGGTAAGAAGGCTAATTTTTTAACAAAATTTAATGAGATTTATTAACTTCCTTAATATGTGTGTTTTATTTAATTTTTGCTTATAATAGTGACCGGAGGGAGTATATATATAGTGGAATGCTACAATAGACCAACTAGTTTTTTAGAAGGAGCATTTTAGCAACTACACCTTATGATTTGGACCAAAAACCCAACAATCTCTTCTAAACAAACTACTTAAATGAGTGAGTATTAATGTAATTTACAATTTTTAATTTAAAATTTTCTAAATACCTCTCTCCTTGCAATTAATATTTGGTTTCCTCTCACCTCATAGTTAATGGTTCCCCCATTTTACATGAAGTTTATTATTAAATAATAAAAATGTATTGAAAATTCAAAATAAAAGTGTTTTTACTAGAAAAAATAACTTGAAAATGTATTACTTTTGTTTTTATAATAGTTTATATTCTTACTCTTAAAAATTAAATGTATATAATAGTTTTACTAGTGTAAAAATAGTTAATATTTGAAAATAGTAAAACTACTTTTATACTTTAAAAATATTTTACCGTAATGACACTTTATAAATTAAATGTATATAATGACACTTTATATTTAAAATATTTTACTGTAAAATATAACACGTTATATTAAGTATTTGTAACACGCTAACAATTTAAACACGTATTCTATAAAATAATTCCTCAAATATTAATAACACGTTTCTTCCAAAAATAAATAAATTAATAACACATTATTTTAAAATAACACATTAATATAAAATTAGTTTTACACTAAAATAACACGCTATTTTTGCAAGGATAACAATCTACAGGAAGGAAGCAGGGTGGAGCTCTCTGTTAAAAATAATGATCAGAGCAAACTGTTTGTGAAGACCAGAAATATTCCCTGAATGATGCTGCAAGCTGTTTGTCTATTAAGTTTTTTTGTGTTTGTTTAGAGAAACCAGCAGCTTCTCTTCTTTTTGTTGCCTGCAAAACAATATGGGTTGTTGATGTTGGTGTTTTTTTATTATCCATGCTTAACTTTTATGTTTTTATTTAGCAATGATATGGAACACTGGTTTTAAATTATAATTATGTTTTCCAGCTATTTACTATTTCTTTTATATTGATCATTGCAATGCATATCCTTTATTTTAAACTATTTAATAGTATAAATTCATATTAAATCAAATTTTTCCCCGTGCCGGGCACGGGTACACACACTAGTTATGAATCTTTTGGGTACATCTAGTATCATTAATTGGAAGAAAGAGAAAGTAGAATTTGTTTAAATTAAGAGGTGAGAGGAAACCAAATATTAATTGCAACGAGAGAGGGTAATTAGAAAATTTTAAATTAAAAAGTATAAATTACATTAATATCTACTCATTTAAGTAATTTATTTAGAAGAGATTGTTGGGTTTTTAGTACAAATCAAAAGGTGTAGGTTGCTAAAATGCTCCTTCTAAAAAACTAGTGGGTCTATTATAGCATTCCCTATATATATATATATTCTTCATTTATTTATTATATAATTATATATATATATATATATATAGAAAGGAGAAAAAAAAGTCAGGGAGGGCCACTGCCCTCCCAAGCCACAATGTGGCTCCGTCACTGGTCCCTTATGGCACTGGTTAGCAAGACCCTTTGTTTAAAGCAGGATAGAAACTTTTGTGGTACCACATTTACTTGATATGGATGATACTCTGTGACTCCCTGATGTCTCTAATGAAGTAGCAGAGTTACAGCTTCGCTTATGTCGAAGGCATCAAACTCTATCTTTATATTGGTGTGCCCTTTAATTAACAGAGGGAACAATTTTGACTATTTGCAGGATATATAATTCTTGATAGATAATTATTTTTTCCCTAGATATAATTACTGTTATAATCTAAGGAAAATACTAAAATTAGATAACAAGGTGTTTTAACGTATAAATGCATGTCATGAGAATGAAAATTGTTTAAGTAGTACTATCCTTTTTTTTTTTTTAAAGCAATCTGGCATGCAAAAGCATCACTGCAAAACCTTAGTTAATTAGGCGGCTGGGTTGTTCAGAAGCAGCTACTTAGTTATGTAAATATGATCCTCCAAAACCTTTTTATTGAATGCATATTTTTCAAAACCAACCAATAGCTTGAATAAGCCCAACATATTTTTTTTCCTTTTCCCCCCTTATTTGATGATGGTTGCATTATCATGTATTAGTCTTGAATATCTGCTCTATTTTGATGATTGAAATGCCAAGTACTTCGTTTTTTTTTTTTTTGATAAGCTAAAGTATATTAATGGGGTACTAGGGGTTAGTGTTTACTGTTTAGTCTTTCATCTTGTGGATAATCTTTGGTGTTTGTGGGTCGGTTATTATCGTTCAACTTTCTGCAAATAACTTCTGCTCAGTTGCTCATAACTTGATGAACAAATTCTTGATTATGAGCATGCATGCTGGATGATAATTCTGAAGTGTTTGATACTGTGTTAGTCTTTCAGTCACCGTTCTTTGCATTACATATCGTGCCTTGAGTCTTGCATAGAGTTTGCAAACAAATTCATAGGGTACTGATTGTTCGTGCTGTGAAAATGTGAAATCTTATTGTGGTTATTGAGTCTGTGGATGAAATATTAAGTGAATTGCCTTTTATAAATGTCTATACCAATGTTATTAAAACCGAACCGGTGATCGACTCGGTCAGAGCACTGGGTTAATGGGTCACTGGTTCAATCGGGTTCAACCGGTTGAATCGGTTTGAACCGGTATATATAAAAAATATAAATTTTGAACTAAACTATGTATATATATAATATGTTGTGAACATATAACAGATATAACATTTGGCCCAGTGGCACAGCTCCTTATCTTCAGTTGCCCACACCTGTGTTCGAGTCCCATGCAAGGCATTTTGGGCGAATTTTTACCTGAAATAATACACTCCCGTGTGCTGACTCCAGCAGCCGGTCCAACCCACAAGTCAACCTCTGGTTCACCCCCGGTTTAAGGCCGAGTCGATGACGTCAGCACCGGTTCGTATGCCAAACCGGTCTGCCATGGTGACTAGACCGACCATAGGTCCGGTTTCCGGTCCAACTGGTCGGACCGGCTGGTCCGGTCCGGTTTTAAGAACACTGGTCTATACATTAAATGATAGGAAGATGAAGAACCTTTGAAGCTTGACCTGATTACATCTACTTCAGACTTTTGCTCAGTTATTCCATAATTTAATAAAAGCTCTGTTTGATGTCTTTGAATGAAAGGTTTGTGTCTGTTCTGACAATTTAATAAGACCCAAACTTCAAGCTATAAATTGTCTATGTTTGTTGGTGATTTTTTTTCTTTTAATAATAATGTGAATATTTTTACCATTCATAATAGAATAAAGTAAGAAAGTCAAATAAGTTGCATGAAAACATAACCATAAGGTTGTGTTTGGATGGGGTATTTTCAAAATTCCAAGGAATTTGAAATGCAAGGTAATTGAATTACTTCAATTGAATTACGTTCATTTCGAAAATATTTTGTTTGGATAGGGTAATTCAAATACCTTGTATTTTAAATTCTTTGTTTGGATAAAGCATTTTAATTACCTTCAATTACATTTTTTTAAATATTCCTTTAAAAAATACTTTGTTCGGGGTCGACGCCCCCACCGGGTGTCCAGGGGCCAGGCCCCCTCACCAGGTGTCTGGGGGCCGGCGCCCTCGACCGGGTGTCTGGGGGCCGGCGCCCCCGACCGGGTGTCCGGGGATCGGTGCCCCCCACCGGGTGTCTGGGGGCCCGCACCCCCCCACCGGTTTGATAGGGGTCGACGCCCCCACCGGGCTTCCTGGGACCGACGCACCCCACCGGGGGCTGGTGCCCCCCGCTGGTTGTCCGGGGCCGGCCCCCCCACTGGGTGTCCGGGGGCTGGCGCCCCCCACTGGTTTGGTAGGGGTCGGCGTCCGGGGGCCGGTACCCCCCACCGAGTGTTCGGGGGCCGATGTCCCCCACCTGAGTAAGGAGAGGGAATTTCAAAATACCACGTCTTTAGGAGGTGTTTCAAATTCCTCAAATTTACCTTAAACAAAATACCCCCATAAAATCCATTGATTTCTAAAATCCTTTATATTTAATACCCAAACAAAGTATTTTAGAGTGAAGTATCTTAATTACCCTCTTAAAATACTTCACCCTCTACAAATACCCCATCCAAACACACCCTAAGGCTTTGTTTGTGAGTTTGGAGGGAAAGGAAAGGGAGGTGATCAAAGGGGAAGGAAAGGAGAGGGAGGGGAAGGGAAGGTGAGTATTATCCCTCACCTTGTTTGTGAGTGCATATTGTATGAGGGGAAGTAAATGGAGGGTTTATAACATACTTTTACAATTTTACCTTTATTTTAAAAAATTAACATAAGTAATATTTTTTAAATAATACTAATGCACCTTTCAAAAAAAAAATACTAATGCAAAAAAAAATGTATTGCTTTTCCTCTAAAAATTGGGGTAAACCCCCCAAAAAACTCCAAATTGGGGTAAACCAAAAATTGAGGTGAGGAGAGTTTTGGGGGGTTTCTAAAATCCTCAAAAACTTTCCCTCCAATTTTTTTACACTCACAAACAAGGGAGAGGTTCTCATAAACCTTCACTTTTCCTTACTTCCCCTCCTAAACAAGACTCACAAACAAAGCCTAAATCAATATATTGCAGTTTTATAGGATAGGACCTATATGGCCTGAAATGAGCACATCGAATATTTTAGTTTATCCAACAATTATTGCCTACTACTTAGAACTGGGGTCCGTGAGAAAGTAAGTATGTGTCAATAGAGGAGTTGTCTAAGGTGCACCACCCACTAAAATGGTGCAGTGATGCACCACCCAAGTGACAAAATCTGGACCATCGAGATTGTTACTTGGGTTTTTGACTTTTCAACCCCTAAAAAAGGATGGATTCTACTATGAAGTAGGAAACTAGGTGTCTCACCCATGTACCATTATTTTTCACCATCAGATATAATGATAAACTATTCAATGATCCAGTTTTTTAGTGACAAAAATAAAGTAACTTGAACCTGATAATACATATAGGCCCAAAAGTTTAAAATATCAATTTTGCCCTCACCCCTCCCACACCCCACCACCGGAACTGAAGCCCCAACGTCCAACCTTGAAATAACTTATTCCAACTTGAGCAACACACAGGAACAGGGACCAGAACTAAGAACTGAGAACACCATACATAGGAAATGGGTACCAGAACTAAGAATACCCACAACAACACCAGTGATGCAGTAGAGAAGGAGACGTGCGTGGTGGAGAAGGTGATGACGCGGCGGTCCTAGGCTGGAGCGGGTGGTGTGTTGCGTGTTGGTCCTAGCTAGGTCACGCGGCGGTCCGAGGTTGAGGTAGTGTCGGAGTAGTGGCTCGTACGGCAGCTGGGTGGAGGATGCAGATCTGGTTCAATTCCATAGACACCAAACTATTGTTCTGTTGAAACCAATTTTGAAGGATGAATGAACCAATAATTAATGGTTTGCTACCTCATTTTGATGGTTAACTGTTGGGTTTGCAAAGCATTAATTTGACTACTTGTGAATGCTACCTTAGTAAATTGGTCGACAACTCCTTACTTTCAATTTTACAGGATGTGAAGGAACCGATAAATTCAATTTTGCAGGCAGGGGGCAGAGGAGTGGGGAGTGGGGATGGAGGTGATGGTGAAGAAGAGGGTAAAATGAGATTTTCAAAATAAAAGAAATAAAATAAAAACTTGTCAACATACTATTATGGGTTACTCTTGGGATTCATGGGTGAGGCACTAGTTTCTTATCTCATGCTAGAATCCACCCTTTTATAAGAGTTGAAAAGTCAAAAACCCAAGTGGTAATCTGGATGGTCCAGATTTTGCCACTTGGGTGGTGCACCATTGCACCACTTTGATGGGTGGTGCACCATAGCCTTCACCGTCAATAGATCAGAGAAAAGAGGTGATGAGTGTTTAAGGTGTTGGAATGGGGGTGTGGGCATGTTTAAAATGAGCTCAAACGGGATTAAGGGTAAACTTGTGTTTAAATCAACGTAAATATGGGGTGACGTTTGGATAAGTGTGTGAATAGAACTATTGAAAATATAGCAGCACGATGAAGAAAGAGAATGCATGCTTTGTATGTGTTCCTGTCTGGGGCAGATCCTGACCCATTATTCTCGGATATGGAGCCTGTTAATCACCCGAGCCCAGTTGGACCAAGTAGGGACCCACCAGCCGAGAAGAGATGGTCTACTACTCGGACATGAGTACCACTACTCGGTCTATAAGCACCGAGAACCATCACGGTCACATGGACTAGTACCACTACTCGGACGGAATTACCGAGAACCACCACTCGCCCTTGGGCCGAGTACAGGTGCCTGGAACGAGGCAGAGTATAGTAACTGCTCGGACGCCTCGGGTTTGGGAACACTACACGAGACTCCTATTCGGTCGGTCCCTGGCCTAGAAGCGAACGGAATGGATATCCCGATCAGTAATAGGAGCGATCAGGTCCGGAAGAACCAAAGGCGACTACTCTTCACGGGCAACCAGAACTAAACACCATCCATGAAAGACCAACCCTCAGTGCTCGGCTGTTCTCATATAGCTCTGTCTAAGCCAACGACCATCTAGCACATCTCGGCACCGCACACCCGAGAGTAGGCTATGTTCTCGGCAATTTGCCGAGGGTCCTCACAGCACACCGAGTAGTGCAAACGTCGTATGGATATTGTTTATAATGTACTAGAATGTTCTCTACAATACGTGTCTCGAATGATAGCTGGCAATTGTACGACTGTCCTTTAAAGGGACACGCGTCGCAAGGATACTGGAGGCCCTACGGACGACACCCGCGTCCGCATTACCGGCTAACGACAAGGAAGGGAGGACCACGTGACGTACGGAAGGGAGCTCTTCCTTCGCATATATAAGGGAGAGGGCCTCCATGCACCAGGCAGACTCATCTTGCATAACAAAACCCTAGTGATATCACCATACTCTTCACAAAACCCTAATAATTCTAACAAACCCTAAATCTCGTTCCGCCGCCGGAACAGTATGCCACCAATCTTATAAAGATGATTCAAAATTAGGAAGGAGGCAAGCAATCCGTCACATTTATTTTAGATATAATAATACTTTATCACACATGACATTAAATTTATTATATAATCATGTTTGTTAGTATGAATACTTTTCACTATATCATGAATTCAATCACTTGACCTTTTATTTTTCTTCTAACAATCGCAATTTGTGATGGAGCTCTGAATAAACGCTTGGGTCTAAGTCATTTTTATGATTTTCTCTCGATTCATCAATGTCATCTCTAATTTCGCGGATTTAGCTGGATTACATGTTTGGCTATCATGTTAAACATATATATTTCATTTTTTTCTTTTTGTGTTGTTTTAATGTGAATTCATTAATACTTATATAACATGTACTGGACACAATAACAATTCATCTCACTTTTAAAATGTATTTAGTTTAACTAGTAGAGAAGCCCGTGCTAAGCACGGGTCCATAAAAACATTTTAATTATAATCATAATCATAAGATTGTATATATCCACAAAAAAAGGTTTTATCCACCAAAAAAAAAATCATAAGATTGATTATTTAAAATATACTACAGCTATTAATCATAATCATAATCAACAATTTAAGAATATTAAATAATCTTAGTAAAAAAAAAACAATATTAAATAATCAATCAAGTAAAGTAATCCAATAAATAGAATCTATGCGGTAAAAATTCAGACCAAATGGTAAAGAATTAGCATCATACAATAATAACCATATAATTAACATGTAATAAAAAAAAATACAATAATAACCATAAATATGAATTCGCAAAATATAATATTAATACACTTCACAAAGGCATGGTACAAAATTTGATATTATCCCAGGCTTCCAACCTATCAAAATTAAAAATAGGCAAGTTGTCATACACACTATTAGCTTTGGAAAAACCTTACTCTACCAAAATTACTCCATAAGATTTGTTTACTTGAATAGAGACCCTACATAGTCCTCCATGAATGTACAGAACCTTTAAAAGAACATTAAATTGAATAATAGTTGTAACTAATCTAGAACTTCAATGAGGGTGTTTTGCTTGTCTAAACTTTTACAGCCATATGGGCAGCAAAACAAAATTTTCAAAAGCAGCAAATCAAACCCGCATCTAGATTTTTTATTTTTTTTTACTAAACGTCCAAAATGATCCCTGAAATTTTTCGAGGACCAACTTTTAGTCCTTGAGAAAAATTAATTATCCATTTAGTCCCCCAAATTTCTACCTTGAGGCAAGTTAATCCCTCTGTCAATCCCCATTGACCTCCGTTACACTGCTGACTTGGACTGTATTACACAGCTGGTTCGTTAAGTATTTTCTACCATGGCACTTTATTTAAAAATTGAAATATGTATGTTATTTAGGCCCAAAACGATGTCATTTAACACCCAAAATTGATGAACGAAAATCTCCACTGTGCGATGTTGTTTACGGAGTGGATGGTTTGATCATTTCAAAACCAAATAGTCTCGACTCTTGGTGACCATTCTACACCCCTTAGTGACCATCCGAGAACCCTAAGTGACCATTGCAAGCTTCCTTTCCTGCAACAATTTTGTGAGAACAGGGTGCGATTTGGGTGATTTGCAGCGATTTGGACGAAGCTGGTTTGAGAGGCGCACTCAAAACAGAAGAAACCTGGGGTCTTTTCATGCTCAACAAGAACAAGCACAACAACAGCCAATTGCTACTTTTATTGACGTAAGTTCTATATTTAGTTTAGGTAAATAGTGAATGAAATAATTTATGATGCTTCCTGGTGTGTTATTACACACAGGGACTGAACTATCCCATGATCAAAATAAATAAGGACTGATATGGCTCACTTAAAAATTATAAAGGACTAACCTGTACCCAAACAATAAAATAAGGGATTAATAAGGGATGCACCAACTATGTCCCACCACCAGCATGCCACCAAGATTGGCTGCTCAACAAGATCATGCCACCATGATCTGCTGCTCAGCAACACTGGATATAAGATGCTTTTAGGATTGTAATGTGTTTTTTGGAAGTCTGTGCTTTTGGAGGTTCATCTAAATGACTCATCTTGCCTCTTCATCTTCTCAACCCACTAAATGACAGCAACTTTGGAGCAAAAATAATTCGAACAACTCTCTCAAACGGTGGAAATTACTTAATTGGCCAGTTGTGCACTTAACTGCCCACGTGTGCAGTTTAATGGAGGTCAATGGGTGTTGACTGACTGAGGGACTAACTTGTCTCAAGGTAGAAATTTGGGGGACTAAATGGATAATTAATATTGTGAGAGACTAAAAGCGGGTCCTCGAAAAATTTCGGGCACCAATTTGGGCCTAAGTTTTTTTCTTTTTTTTGGGAACATTAGTTAGTGGATGAATCTATTGAATGGCATAATAGTTGTATAATCAAACAAAAATGATTAGTGTTTTCCTTAACATTCCCAATAAACTTTTCTCTCTTCTGCCACTTCTCTCCCTTCCCAAATAAAGGAAAAGTCTATTCTATCTCGCACTTCATTCTCTCCTGCTTCTTTGTTTCTAAAATCACCTTAAACAATGAATGTGTAAACACTGGCGCACTGCCTTGTTTATGGAAATGGATTTCCTAAAGTCAATTTTTGATGCATTCATGCATTCATGCTTTAGTGCACCGTTAGATCAAACACTTAAAATGTTTAAAAAAAATTAAGGTTGATCCAATGGTACATTAATGGATGAATGCGTGAATGCATTAAAAATGAATGTAGGAAATCCAAATCCCTTGCTTATGTATATTTCAAGTCCCGCTATGCTTATGGATGCTTCATGATTGAGATTCCAGATATTGCAATTACTTAAAATGAATTTAAAAATCATTTTGGGTCAAATATGTTATTTTTAATTGGAAATTGACATGTCGTGTGGCTTGACGGCAATTGTTCAAGGAAAGCAGTCCCGTTATTTGCACACCCCGTTGGGACACCTGCACTGTGCAGTACACTGTACAGTGCATGTAGACCTTTTTTTTTTATTATAAATATATAGCTTTTTTAAGTACTAACATTTTTTGTTAATTACGTACAAATATTTGGTTAATCACGTACAAATATCTGGTTAATTCAGTTTATTATATGGTTAATGGGTTATCCGGAAGCTTACAATAATTTCCACACAACTTAACCATATAATGAACTGAATTAACCAGATATTTGCACGAGATTAACCAAATATTTACATGGTTGTGAAAATGATTGTAAGCTTCAGGATGACCCATTAACCATATAATGAACTGAATTAACCAGATATTGGCACGTGATTAACCAAATATTTACATGGTTGTGGAAAATGATTGTAAGCTTCAGGATGACCCATTAACCATATAATGAACTGAATTAATCAAATATTTGCACGTGATTAACCAAATATTTACATGGTTGTGGAAAATGATTGTATGCTTCAGGATGACCCATTAACCATATAATGAACAGAATTAACCAGATTTTTGCACGTGATTAACCAAATATTTACATGGTTGTGGAAAATGATTGTAAGCTTCAGGATGACCCATTAACCATATAATGAACTGAATTAACCAGATATTTGTACTAGATTAACCAAATATTTGCATGTAATTAACCAAAAATGTTAGTATTAAAAAAAGCTAATTTTTTATTTTTAATTTTTAAAATGTCAAAATTTGTCAAAAAAAAAAAAAGTAACACTACAATACCGGGTGTCGCTCCTGGGGTTGCAAAACACATTTATTATATAAGTATTGGACATTTTGTCTTTTCACTGTATTTTAATACAAGAGAAGATAAGGTAACAAATGGCATACTTTTAGACCAATCGGGAAACAGATATTCTTTTTCTTCTAAGTTGTTGAAAAGTCAGCCTTTCCAAATTAGTTCAGAAGAAAAGCTGTAACACCCCCTTGGGCATTACTTTTTGAACACGTGCGGAAATAAATTAGAAAGAAATTTACTGGTTGCTTTCGGAAATTGATTTACTTTAAGTCAGAAAATCTGGGTGTAAAAAAAATTTCTTCTTATCACTTCGGGAGAATATGATGCACATGACAAAAACAATACCTTTACACTATACCTGACAACACCTATTGTGAACACCCCATTTTGACCGGGACCTCTTTTAATTTTCACTAAAATCTAAAAAAAATTGCAAAAAAGAGAAATTACAAAAATGTTTAATTTTGATGTTTGTTTTTTTAAAAGACTAAAAAAATCAAAAAAAATATTTTGCTTTGTTTCTTTTTATCTCAAAATCCAAAAAAAAAATGAAAAAAAAATAAAATCACCCAAAAAAATATATATTTTTGTCTTTACTTGCAGGTTTGTTATTTTAACTAAGCATAAAAAAAAAAATTGAAAAAATGAAAGATGAAAAATATAATAGAACATCATGATGTTTTTCAGCTCTTGGGCTCAAACCATGTTCATTATTCACATTGCTGACCCAAATTCGGACCCTTCTCCCTCAGCCCAAAACCCAGACCTATTGTTTTCAACCCAACTCCTTCCTCATCAGATGAAACCCTAGCCACCAGCCCCAATCTTCCCCTGCAGCAGATCCGTGACTTCCTCACTAACCAGATTCGCGCTCAACATGATGCAGATCTTTCCTTTCTTGTTCGAATCATGCAACCTTGTTTCTGAAATCTCGCATCTCAGTGATTTGTTCCATACAAAATTGTGATTCTTCCCTTCCATTTCAGTTTCTAGTAGCGTTCCTTTCCCTTTTTACCTCGCTGATGAAGAGCAAGTTAATGTAATCAAGGTAAGCATCATTTATTTCCCTTTTTACTCTCAATCATGAATTAACTGTGTTTTATTTCTTGATTTTGCAGTTTAATGCGAGATGTGTAGCAAATAGGCAAGGTTCGAGTTATATAAAGAGGCAGGAACATACAGAAGGAAAGGGGGAAAAGGAGGAAAAAACGCACAAAGAGAGGACGAACCAGAGAAGAGAAACATACTGTGAGAGTAAAAAGAAATTGCAATAGAGACAAGCTGAGAGAAGAGCGTTGAGAGAAAGGGAGCAAAGAGTCCCAACAAAAAAAAAAAAAACGCCCACACATAGTGCAGGAGACACTGAGCTGCAACACGCATAAACAGAAGAGATTGAGCAGTAGAGGCGATGATTCAGAAAAGGGTAGAACCGGTCATTGGATCAAGTTCTTTGTTTTTTTTTGTTTATTGTTTGCAACAGTAACTTTTTGGTATTTCATTATTTTTTTCCTTCCAATTTCTTATGACTTTGTATTGATGTTCATTGTTTTTTTATTCTGCACATCGTGTATTTGATAAAAAGAAAACACAATGAAGTGCCCAGTAGATTATTAGCTTTATGTTTATTATGACCTCGGTTTGATTTTCTAAAGTTCATGTGAAAAGCCCTCTGTTTTTGGATGCAAAATTCCAGATTTTGCTTATTAATCATGTCATCAAATTATTGGCATGTCATTTGTTCTATTAGTAGCACATTGGAAGGTAAATAGTGTTTTTTCTTGAAGGTTCATCCATGTGGATTTGGTATATTTTTTAAGTCTCTGGGATTATAACTTTAATGTAGAGAATCGATGGTCATTTTTGTTAAATGTCATAGATACATATTTGCTTATATAAAAACTTGTGAGCTTTGTGATATAGTTCAGATGAGATAATCATTGCTTCCACTTCATACTCAAGACTCATTGAATTTTTGGCTATCCATCACTTCATGCTATGGACGTGGTCTTCACAGGTGTCCATGATGTCCAATAAGTTTTTCTCATGGTAAAAATAATAATGATGATTTATCACTTTTTGTTCTTGTAAATAAATTTTGTGGTAAGATAAATATTTTAAAATTCATTAATTATTTGCACAATTAATTTGGGTAACCGTTTTTTTTAACGGGTGTATTAGGGGTGCTGTGGGGTTAAGTCCTCATCCTTCCCAATGCGCAATCGACTTCCGAACTAAACTTGGTTCCAAAGGCCATTTTTTAAGGTTTTCCAATTTTGACCTAAATAAATAAAATTGGTGGCGACTCTACTATATTTCCAAAATCAATCTTTTTATCGCCGTCCACACCGTGATTGTCGGTTGCGACACCTATATACCAATTTTCTTTACAAACAAACCTTCCACAACGTACAAGTTTTTCCTAAAAGTCTTTTCTTATAAACATTATGAAAACTATGAAGACCCACGTACTAAACTTTTTAAAACATACATCCTTAAATACAAACATAAGCTGGTCGCTCTACAAGACACTCACTGATAAGACCCCATGGTCATTTCCCATGATTAAACACCACTTCAAACATCCGAACTTAAGTATCCGAATGACTTAAGGAATTCTTCTGCAACATCTGTACTCGTGTACCAAGGTACAACAGCAAAGCCAGAAGAACAAGTAGATGCAAGGGTGAGAACCAATATATGGATTTTAAAATGATAACTACATACGCGACACACAAAACAACACATAACATATATAGTATAATAACATTAACGTTAAAAAATAAACAGATAATTTATCAAAGGGTTTCACACCCGACAGTCATCGTCATTTTTAAAACAATGCATAACACTTCAATATTCATCATCTAAACCTTTGAACTTAATCTCCGAAGATCCCAATATCACTAAAATGAGTTGATCAATCTCGATTGCCAAATATATTAGGCACAACGTCACGTCAATTTTCCAAGAAACCATTGTCCAACTCGAGGCACAATGATCAACGTCACATGGTTTTATTGTCCATCAAGGCACAATGTACAATGTCACATGATACCTTATCCATCAAGGTCTCACGACACAACGTCAGGCACGTCTGCCACAAATGCAAATGTAAAACATTTTGCTTCTCGTCACTTTTCTTTGTGTTCATTCTTTCCTTGTCGAAGCTCAAAGGCTCACGACCAATCCAACGTTTAAACATTTAAGTTTATCAATCATTCCAATAAAACAAACTCCAAGTCAAAATGTGCAAATCACGAAATCTAGACCGATGCATTCAGTCTTAGGTTCGTAAATTATAAAGCACAAAACTTATATAACTTTTAGAGGACAATTAGTCCATAACTTCACCTTTAGGACATATGGTCCATACCATAGAACACTAGAACCCCGGCGTCTCGGTCACTAGGTTCGATTATCACTTTAACACCGTGAAACACAAATCCAAAACAAAACTCCACAACTTATACAAGTTGTTGGAAATAACACCATTGTATAAGACTAGTTTACAGAAAATCCTTTTACGTTGGAAATTCTTTTATAAAATCATCAAATCACTTAAAACTCATTTTCTTCTAAAAATATTTACTCTGAACTATAGTTCCAAAAAAAAACTGTTTTGAGATTAATTCTCTGTTTTAACCAATGTTGCTGCTTTTAATAATGCTTTCTGTAAACGTTATCGGAATTGTCCGTCGCTTGACGTTTTAAAAACGTTTTTAGTCAAATTTTGACTTTTCTAGTAAAATATTTTTCCCAACACCATAATAAAATTATTTTTGAAACTTATTTTTTTCTAATAACATTTTCTAATATTCAGAAATGTCTTACGTAAAAATTAGCAGTATTACGTCCTCACTGTGACTCATAAAACACTCTTACCCCGTTAAATCATTAAAATAATAGTATTTTGAACTATTTGCCATTTTTAACCAAACAAATAATTAAGTAATATTATATTATTATTTTCCATCAATTAAAACTCATTATTTCACAAAAAGCTTTTTAACGCTTTTAAGCTCGTAATTAATTGAGCACTGACCACTGTCAGGCTTTTTAATCCACAATCAACATCAATAAAAATTTCATGCCAATAATTTAGCAAATAGCATAATTTATGACATGCATTAAAATACGATAACAACTAATTGCAAATAAATAATTAAAAGCAGATAATTTAAAAGCAGTTATTTCTAACTACATAAAACAATAAACACGCCAAACAATTTATACAGACCACAAACAAATAGCATATAGCTATCGGAAAAACCCCTTAGGTACTCCCTTTACCTTTCGAAGATTTTTCTTCCAAATACGATTCCGCTGACAACTCGGTTTCGCGTACAATAACAAATTCACTCAACCTTCAACAACCACAACCAAACAATTACTAACAAGCAAATAAAATCACCTATATACCACATATAGGTCACGGCCATGTGCAGGTTTCATGGTTAAAAATTTCAAAAATTGCTTAAGTCTTTGGATTAATGATCCTTAATACTTAAGACAATAGATTTGTGACTTAACAACAAAGATTGAATCAAAAACTTTCAAGTTCCTCAACACATAGTTTCGGCCAAGACATAAAAATAAGACATGAGATTTTAGTTTGATACAAGAACTTGGATTCAACGTAGATACATATTAGAAAGATGATATACAAGATCACTTTCTAAAAAAAAATAAACAAAACCTCCTACACCCACAAAATAGGGTTCGGCCTCATAAGGATTAATAGGGAGGAAATTTTGGTTCAGGTCATACTCTTGGATTATGAATATAAGGATGATAACAAGAACATAGAAATTGATTTCATACTCATAGGATTTTTCTATGATTTTCTATGGATTTTCAAAGTTAAGAACACACGAATAGAAAATGATGATTAAGGCTTCTAATCATGAAATGAATTGAAGAACAAATAGTTAAATGATGATGTGGATCATGGATTACCTCTTGGAATTGAAAATTTTGCAAGAGATCAACAAGTTGCTTCACAAATCAGCTTATGGAGTCTTAGAGAAAATAAGAACAATGGAGGAGAAGAAAGAAAGTTGGAGTCTTCTAGTTGCATCAAGAATATATGGACAAGGGAGATGGGCTTGGGCTTGGGCTTGCGCATAATGGGCTTGAAGAGTCCAAAATTATACAATTAATTTCAAGCATGAAAATAGCTTAAGACCAAATAAAGGCATAGGAAAGTTTAGAGTTCGAAACATAACTTTTATGATGATTATCATCATGGCCATGGATTTTGGGCCTCAAGGCTGCAGCCCTTCATGGCTTGGAGTAAAAGAAATGGCCCAATTTTAATGACAAATTTATGATTTAACTTATAACTAAAATGAAATTAAAAGAAATCTTAAGGACCAAAATGCAAAATTCATAAAAATTGCCATCATAACCTTGTGTACATTTAATAACTTCGCATGAGTGACTCCTCCATGTGAACCATCTTAAAGACATGAGATTAATTCTTTAACGGATCCCGAAAATCCCGTATTTAGTTCCGCCGTTCGCCCGATTCATTATATCGCCCGAATATAATATATTATTTCATTTTTAATGAAATAATCCTAAAAATCCAAAATCGTTGGAAATTACTTAAAAACCTTAATCGTTTCGTTCACGAGTCAAAAATTAGGTTTTCTGATCAGTAAAATCTTAGTGTCAGTGAGAACGCAAATCGAGTTCCGTCTGAATTTTCAACCAAAAATTTAACCGTATACTTATAAAAATAAGTATAACATGAATATAACTTTGGTTTTCCCAAAATCATTTTCTAAGTTTCAGATAAAAATATAAACATCTATTTATATTTATACCGATCTCAGAAAGCAGAAAAATCGGGGTGTTACAAAAGCTAATTGGATAAACAAAGAATAGAAGAAGAGAGGAGTAAGAATCACTTGGTAGATTTTTAAATTGTTTAAATTAAAAGAAGAAGTAAATAAAAAATAATTTAATTTTTTTCTCTACTCAATTGATTAAGCAGAAATACAGAAAATAAGTTTTCTTTTAAAATATAGAGTAAATAGCCAATTTGGTCCCTGAAACTGTAATGTCGTATCAACTTGGTCCCTAAAATTAACGAAATTCCAAAAAGGTCCCTGAAACTGTAAAACGTTAATCAAGTTAGTCCCTCCGTTAACTCCAGTTGACTGACGCCGTTAACGATGCTGAGGTAGCAAGTTAAGTGCCTAGTTAGCTTGCCACATTGCTTGACAGTTGTACTCTACGTTTAGGGATGAATTTGACACTATGTTACAGGGACCAAATTGCAATCTTCTTCATCTTCCTCCTCCTCCTCCTTCACCATCCCTCATCCCCTTCATCTGCGAATAACAAGGTTAGCAGCCGGAGAGAGCTCGGGTATCCAATTCCTCCAAGCAGAAGGTGAATTTTCCATCACCTCAAATTCTTCATCAAAGTAGCTCCTCTTGCCAAGTAACCATTTAGATGATCCTTCTTTTACCAGACCTTCAAACATATTTCTGGTTTTGGCAGCTACAGCCATCTCCTTTATCCCCAAGTATTTTATCAAGTTGAAAAATAACTACCCAATATCCCATTTTTCCCCTTAGATTTCGAGCATTTACTTAAATGTTGCCTACAAAATAAATCACACCAAGATGAATCCTCAAAACCAAATCATCAAACTCCTAATCACAAAAGGCTCAACACATCTAATCCCATCAGCATGATACATTGATATTACACTTTGAGCAGAGTGAGCAAGCAAACAATGGGGTGGCTTTGAATGCAGAAAAATCTCAACTTTGGCAAATGGGGTTACGCTAACAGTTCTTACAATTTTTGAAACCATTCAAGAGTCCTGCAAAATTTAGGATCAAAGCAAACATGTAATTTGGAGATCAACACCAGTGAGCAAAACCAAAGTGGGGTACCTTTGAATGCATAAAAATCTCAACTTTGGCAATTGGGGTGGCTTGAACTTGTGAGATATTCCAAGAAAAGGAGCACCGATCCTAGATACAGTATGGATTTTGAACTAACCCATTTCGACAAATAACAAAATTTGAAGGATAACAACATAAACCGAGAATTGGGTAACTTGTGCAAGAGACATGCAAAGTTATGTGAGAATCCAAGGTTCATGAAAGACAGGAGTATTCAGTGTAGGATGAGGAATAGGGGTGAGGGATGGTCAGAAAAGGGGGAGGAGGAGGAAGATGAAGAAATATTGCAATTTGGTCCCTGTAATAGTGTCAAAATCGTCCCTGAAAGTGGAGTACAGTTGTCAAGCAATGTGGCAAACCAACTGGGCACTTAACATGTCAAATCAGCACCATTAACGGCGTCAGCCAACTGGGGTTAACGGAGGGACTAACTTGATTAACGTTTTACAGTTTCAGGGAACAGTATAATATAATATAATATAATGATTAATATAATATACCTCAGTAGAAGGGTTCTTCAGAGAACAACCTGGTTTTATCACATACCACTCAAATGCGTGTTAAATTGCCTAAACCCGCAACCATAGAACATGTTGCTAACCTAACCAAATCACATGAGACCTCAAACACCACTAGTGTGACCCTCGCACCCCCTCTGCAAGGTCTTTGAGCAAGCCCACGCTCATATCACCTACAAGGCTGATGCCAGGGTTTCTATTTGGATGTCACACAACACGTATCTTCTCTATGTGATTCCATCAGACGAACTTACTAATGCTTACCTCACTTCAGGGCGGGGGTTCTATTTTTTTTTTTTGGTGAACAAGGTTCTATTTTCAAAGAAGTAAAAATTTCCAAATTGATGGTATATACTAATCGATCTATTTTCCATAACCGGATCCGGTTCACCGTTTCATCCGGCTTTACTCCGGTTCAAGCGGTTCCGGCGGTTTTCTTCTGTTTCTTTGAGATCATCAGACCGCCGATTTTTCTTATTAAACCAAACCGTAGATACAGCTGATTCTCGGTTCAATCGACTGAACCGACCTGTCAAGTTCAATTTTTATAACATTGATCTAAACTATGAGTGATTCAGTTTATATATTCAACATTCAGTGCATACTATAAGTTCTGGGGTTTAATTTTGCCCTGAAAATGAAACAATTAAATGAAAATAAAACAGAAAGCAAAAGCAAACAATTATAGTTATTTCCTTACAAAATCAAGTTGAAAAATTTCAAATTGAATTATGTAGAAGAAAAGAAACTTAAAATCATTGAGGAACTTACCTTCTCTCTTGTGCTGTCATGAACAGATAAATTAAAGAATTGAACAGAAACACAGAGGTCTTACCTTTTTACGAATGAGAACGTTAACGATATCCCCAAAAACTGATTCAGAATATATGGAACATGTATCGAAATTTTTCTGAAAAGAAGACAATAATAGTGAGGAGAAAAATTAATAAAAATAACAGAAGGAATAGTGTTAAAATAAAAAATAGTGTAACATAAGTGTAACAAACAAAAACAGCCATAATAAATCATAACAATAATGATATCTGCACACCTGGTTTTGACACCAGGGTGCGACATCTGCTACAGTAGCGCTACTGTAGCACTCCCCCCCTCCTCCTCCCAAATTTTGACTTTTTTTTAAAAATAAAAATTTAACTTTTTTGGAATGCTAACCTTTTTGGTTAATTACATGCAAATATCTGATTAATTCAGTTTATTATATGGTTAATTGGTCTTTCTTTTTTTTTTTGGACAAATTTCGACTTTTTTTTTAAAACAAAAATACGTGGTTAATCCTTTGAAAATGGTTGGTTAATTCAGTGTATTCTGTGGTTAATGGGTAACTCTGATGCTTCAACCATTATATATGGTTAATCACGTACAAATATTTGGTTTATTCAGTTCATTATATGATTAATGGGTTATCCTGAAGCTTATAATCATTTTTTACAACTATGTAAATATTTGGTTAATCACATGCAAATTTCTGGTTAATTCAGTTCATTATATGGTTAATTTGTATGGAAAATTATTGTAAGTTTCAGGATGACCCATTAACCATATAATGAATTGAATTAACCAGATATTTGTACTGGATTAACAAAAATGTTACTATTCAAAAAAGCTATTTTTTTAAAAAAAAAGTCAAAATTTTTTATAAAAAAAAAGAAGAAAAGAAACGCTACTGCAATGCTATAGTATCAGGTGTTGCACCCGGGTCTGCAGATATCATTACTGAAATCATAAAGCTTGTCAAAAAAGCCAACAATGACAAAAGTCAGTTACAAAAGTAATTAGCAGCTCAATGATGTGGACGCTACTGCATCCACTTTATCTAAACTATTAGTTAATTTGTACCCAAAAAAAAAAAAAACTATCAATTGATATATTAATATGAATCTAAATGCTGTGGTGTTTCTACCAATCTAAATGCTGAATTATTTGCTATCTATCATGGCCTAGTTATTGCTTGAGAGGTAGGTCATAGACATGTTATCTGCGAGTCTGACTCTCTGTCAGCCATCTCTTTGATAAATGAAGGAGTTGATCAGTTCCACCCTTTTGCTCCCATTATCAAAGGGATTCAAACCTTGAGAAACTTGCAGTGGTCCCTTATTCTTCAACATACATTGAGAGAGGGAAATGAGTGTGCTGATTGGTTGGCCAAAACAGGAGCTTCTATGGATGAAGATCTCAAGATTTGGGAATTGTGTCCTCCTCAACTTAGTTCTAGCATTCTAGCTGATGCTTTAGGTGTTATTAGGCTAAGGCCTTAGCTCTTTCTCTTTGTTTTTGTTTCTTTCTTTCCCTCTGATCAAAAAAAAAAAAATATTCATGGTAACAGTACTGAATATAAGTTCCGGTTTAATTCGCCCGGAAAATAAAACAATTAAATGAAAGGATAACGGAAAGCAAAAGCAAAAAATTTTAGTTATTTCCTTACAAAACGAAGTTGAAATATTTCAAAATGAATCTTGCGAAATAAAAGAAACTTAACACCATTGAAGAACTTACCATCTCTCTTGTGTTTGTTGTGCATCCATGGTTTAGGGTTTACTATTATTATTATTATTATTATTATTATAATTTAGACACGAATTAAGGTATTACGTTTCCTTCATTTATTTTTAAGAAAGTATATTACCAAAAATAAAAATAAAACTACAAGAAGTCAATAACAACCCCCCCTACTTTTGTATAGTTTTTGTAATGGAAATATGCATCATATTTTGTATTTAATAGTTTAGAATTTTTGAATTTCACGTTAAGCACATATTTTTATTTTTAGATTATTATATAATATTAAAATTTTTATTAAATACTAAATTGATAAACTTAAAAAATAAGTTATAAATAGGTAAAACAACCCAAGTTCAAGGCTTACTCTTTTATAAAAAGTCAAGCTCAAGCTTTTATTTATGCTCGTTTAAATAAATGGGCGAATAAAGGTCCAAATTGGTTCTCGACAAAAGATACGAAAACATATTTGGTTCCTAAGAAATGAAAATATCAATTTGGTCATCAAGAATCTCAAAATCCGTTAGTATAGTCCCTGATAGAGACCAAAATGTCCCTAAAAATCATCTCAAAAGGGAATCAAATTAGCCCCTTTTAAGATAATTTTTGGGGACATTTTGGTCCCTATCAGGAACTATTCTAACTGGATTTTGAGATACTTGAGTATCAAATTAATATTTTTTATTTTTTAAGGATCAAATATATCTCCGTATTTTTTTACAGAAACCAATTTGGGCCTTTACTCTAAATGAGTCAAACTTGAACAACTCATTTTATTTTCAAG
This sequence comes from Echinosophora koreensis, assembly GCA_035048595.1. NCBI lineage: Eukaryota > Viridiplantae > Streptophyta > Magnoliopsida > Fabales > Fabaceae > Echinosophora > Echinosophora koreensis. Next base: position 6,010,572 of record JAPCYP010000011.1, on the reverse strand, counting down.
CTAAGCTCAAGCTTCGGTGCTTGACTCGGCTCAACTCTTTTACACTCCTACTTTCAACTACAAATACTCCAATTTAATATACAAAACTTGATTAGACAACAATTGAATAAATCTACACATGAATAAGATAGAGTTGTACAAAAATGACATAAACTATACTTGTAAGTATAAATATCAAGATCCCGTGATGGAAAATGGTCAATCTGTTGCTAAACAAGTATTAACGTGGCAGATTTGTCAAAACAAATTTTCGAAAATTGGATTAGTATATGTGATTAGCATTACATGCCCCTTTTATCTGCAAATAGTCACAACATTTGTGTCCCTGCTTTTCGGGAGTTAGAGAGAAGAACATTAAAATTCCATTTACTAGAGTTTGAACTCGTACCCGCACGGGATGAATTATCGATGATCTTTAAATTATTGGATTAATAATTTTAGCATTATAATTTTTCAAAAAAAAAGTTAATTATTAATATATTTTTATATTTTTCAAAAAAAAAATAGTATTATAAGATAACTTTTGAATTTGAACCTATGAATTATATATAGTGTTTAACAAAATATTCACATATTATATAAAATATACAATGCATGTGAATATCATATAATTAGATACTTGCATCTTGATCAAAAATCACCAAGGTAGCGCTATCTGTGTCATCAATAACCCTGACCTTGAGATAATACCTTCATGCGAGGTCCATAACACAATTTAGTATAGTCAATATATTAGGTGCAATAAAAACTAATGACAAATAGTGACCTTTAATTACCTCGGATAAACTTCTGCCATGTGTTGATTGAACCTTTCACACCACAACCTTTTAAAATCAAGGATCACATGTTTGTTACATTTACAAGCAGTATACCACCATCCCTCACCCCCGCCGTTATGTTTAATGCTTTCTCCATGAGAAACATGTTTGATGGTTGCCAGTACAACAAAAAAACATTTCTAGCATACATAATAAATAAAAAAATTAATAAGAACAAAATTATTTTGCATAGTTATGCGGATAAAGTTATTAATTTTAATTTGATAAGATTTACGTAAATATTGTTTATTCAACAACATCTTCTATGATCTTAAATTTGAATTTAATTTTGAAATAGATTAAATAATTAAATAAGATTAGTTAAATTTAAATTTAAAATCCCAATTTATATTTAAATTCACAGAATTTAAATTTATTTTTTTTTCACGGAATTAGCTTTTAAACAACAATATTTACTTTTCAAATAATATTGATAGCAATTTACATGATAGAGATAAAGATATTAAAAGCACTTTAACTTAATGCTAATTAAGAGCAATTTTTCAAATTGAATATAAGATAGTTTTTATTTGTAAAAAAATACTAAGAGCATGGTGACAAAGTTATTAAAATCACATACCTCGGTGCAGTCTCTGATCTCTTCTAATGTCTTTCCCTGATTTGCAGTGAGCAAGTCTTCTTCAATAGAACAATTGGGAGAACAACTTATTTGACTTAGGACACTTTGTCCAAGATCATTCTGTTCGAGAACCCTTTAATGACATGAATAAATTATTTAGTACCAAATAAAATATAAATATATTATTTGGCAATCCCATATTTTTTTTTTCTTCAAATTCTTAGCTGTTAAGTCTCTAAAATGTCTGTGTGCATTTCCCTAAGTTTTGATGAAAACTAAACATTGGTTAATGAGTTAATTAACCTACTTTGTGGTTGCTAACCTGTCTACTTAGTGTACAGATCAGAAGATTACAAAACTCACCTGTCTATCTACCTAAGTATCAACCTGTCCGTTTAAGCCAAAAAGTCAACCTGTCTGCTGACTAGGATTGTTGACTATATGCAAACTGGTTTACAACCTGTCTCTACTCTACTCTTCAACTTGTCCAAGGTTCTTTGTTAAAGAACTCGAAGTACAGGAAGCTTTTGCAAGCTGTTCCCTCATGAAGAATACTCTGAGAACTCTCTCTCACGCTTATCAAGAAACTCAGAAGTGCTCTCTCTCAAGCAACCTAGGAAGTCAGAGATAAACTTCCAGTTAAAGAATGTTTCCAACATGCTTTATTCCCTAGTACTTTCAGTCATTACACAGAAAGGGAAATGTACTATGCAAAAGTACAAAAGCACTCTGCACAACTAAGTTAATTTCTACACGATGCATAAAGCTATTATCCTTCATGTTAGAGTACAACCAACGTCTCCATTGCATTAATGGCTGCCCAGAACGACTATATTGTATTTAATGAAGCTCTGCTTGAAGCCATCGTTGCAAGGAATGTCTCTAATGGATATTAAATGTTTGAAGGCTATAAATACAGAAGTCATTGAAGATGAACAGATCAGAGTTTACAAAGCATTAAAGAGCCATTACTCTGTTCATTTATTTACTTTGTATTCTTCAATCATTTGAAGTTATTACGCAGACTTTCCTAAGCTTTACATTTAAACCACTCTCTGAGTGTTAGTAAAAGATCTGTCTGTCTGTAAGTGTATTTATTACAAACCAAACTCTCAAACAAATCTGAGTGAGCCTGAAGAGGCTAGGTGTACAAAGAATACTTGTGTTGGAGCCTGAAGAGGCTAGGTGTGCAAACAATACTTGGAGTCTGTAGCCTGATCAGTTATAGTGGATAAATCTTGGTGCTGCCAAGGACTGGACGTAGCTCTTTGTGTTAAAGAGTGAACCAGGATAAATCTCTGTGTTAATCTCTCTTCCCTTAATCTCTTTAGTTGTTTTGATTATATATCATCTGCTTTCTAACTAAGGGGTTAAAACTGTTTTTATCAAGACTGTTTTTCATCTACGTGTGTTGTTTTCTGAGAAAACTACAACAGACAGGTGACCTGTCTGTGTAACCTTTTTACACCCGTATGTGCTTAGCTTCTGCATGCAAAAAGTTTTTAACTTTATTTTAATTTCTGATAAACACAATTCAACCCCCCTTCTCGTGTTTATAGTTGTCTATTTCAGTTGGTATCAGAGCTCAGCCTCTGGGTTGAGCATCTAACAGTGTAGAGGTAAAAGATCCTGAAGAATAGACATGACTGCTGGAGCTAGTGGAAGTAACCAGACTGAAGGAGCCTCCTTAACCAGACCTCCATTCTTCAATGGAGAAAACTACAACTATTGGAAAGACAGATTTCAATGGTTCATTCTATCTACAAACTCTGATCTCTGGGATGTCATCACTGATGGTCCTTTCATTCCTAAAAAGATGACAACACTGATAAGCCAAAAGCTCAGTGGACCCCTGCAGAAAAGGCAAAGTGGGAGCTGAATCACAAAGCCAGATACAACATTATTTGTGCTCTCAGTCCTGATGAATTTGAGAAGGTCTGTGCCTGTGATTCTGCCAAAGAAATATGGGACACCTTAGCTGTCACACATGAAGGAACAGCCAAAGTCAAAGAATAAAAAATTGCCATACTTGTCAGAAAGTATGAACTGTTTCTCATGGAGGAAGGAGAATCTGTTGCTCAAATGATTGGGAGATTCCAAAATATCATCAATGGTCTAAAGTCTCTTGGCAAAGTTTACTCTAATGCTGAGAAGGTTGGAAAGATACTTAGGAGTCTACCTAAGCAGTGGAGACCTCTGGTAATTACTATCTCTCAAGCCAAAGATCTTACAACCTTGACCATGGATGAACTCCTTGGAACACTTACTGTTCATGAGCAAGAACTTGGAGATGAAGTCTCAACAAAGAAGGGCAAGTCAATTGCTCTGAAGGCTGATCAAAAGTCTTCCAAAGCTTCTAAAGCTTTGAAGGCAGACGAGTCATCCAGTGATGATAACCTGTCTGAATCTGAGGATTCTGAAAGTGATGAAGAACTATCTCTCCTAACCAGAAAGATAAAGCTTCTCTTACAGAAAAAGAAGTTCAGAAAGGATAAGCCATTCAGAAGATTCAACAAGGACAAGAACTTCAAGGATTCCACTTCAACAGACAAGAACTCAATTGTCTGCTATGAGTGCAAGAAACCAGGTCACATCAAAGCAGAATGTCCTCAACTCAAGAAAGCCCCGTTTAAGAAGTTCTTCAAAAAGAAGAAGAAAGGAATGATGGCTACTTGGGAAGATCTAGAGTCAACATCTACTGATGAGGAGACAGAGGAAGAAGCAAATCTCTGTCTAATGGCTAACACTGACTCTGATTCAGATAATGAGGTAAATTCTGATTATGAGGAATTACTTGATGCCTATGAAGAATTGTTGGAGGAATCCAATTGTTTATCCAAGGCTTTCAAATCTCACAAGAGAGATCATGTTAAGCTCCTCAGTGAGCATAAACAGAAATCTCTAGAGTGTGAGAAATTTGCCAAGGAGAACAGTGAGCTGAAGACTGAAAAGTCTAATGAAGCTAAGATCTCTAGTGATACATCACAGTCTGAAGAAGTTGAAAAACTTCAACAGAAAGTGGAAGAGCTCACTTCTGATCTTGCCAAATTTGTTAATGGTAGAGAAAATCTGACCAAGCTGCTTGGCTGTCAGAGGCACTCCCTTAACAAAGAAGGTATAGGATATGTCCATCAGATACATCATAAAGTATCAACTAAGCACTCTAAAGTGTCTGCTACATCTACTTCTATTAATTCCATACCTGTCTGTAATTTCTGTGGAAAGACTGGACATGTTATGTCTAAGTGTCTTCATAAGAAAAGAAGGAAGTCTTCACAGACTCCTAGAACTAACAGAAAAGGACCCAGAAAACTATGGGTACCTAAAGATCAAATAATCTCTGTTGCAGATGTCCTCAACAGCACAAAGAAAACACCACTGCTGGTACCTGGACAGTGGCTGCTCGCGACACATGACAGGAGAAAGGTCTATGTTCCTAGACCTCCAACTTAAAAAAGGAGGACATGTGGCATTTGGTGGAAATCAGAAAGGGAAGGTTATAGGAATTGGTACTATTGGTGGTAAACCTCCTCTTCCCTCTATATCAAATGTTCTTATGGTTAAAGGATTAAAATACAATTTGCTTAGCATAAGTCAATTATGTGACAGTGGATTTGATGTCTCCTTTACCAAAGATTTCTGTATAATTAAAGATCTAAGTGGCAAAACCCTCTTTTCAGCTAAAAGGCAACAAAATCTGTATAAGATTGAACTGACTGATCTCTCAGATCAAAGTGTAACCTGTCTGATGTCTAAAGAGGATGAAAGATGGTTGTGGCACAAGAAACTAGGACATGCTAGTATGAAATTAATTTCAAAACTAAAAAGGGATAACCTTGTGAGAGGATTGCCTGATATTAGTTTTAAGAAAGATGTTTTGTGTGATGCATGTCAGAGAGGTAAACAGATAAAGTCAAGTTTCAAATATAAAAACCAAGTATCAACCTCTAGACCTCTTCAGTTGTTACACATGGATCTGTTTGGACCAGTTAGTGTTGCTAGCTTAGCTGGAAGGAAATATGGATTTGTCATAGTTGATGACTATTCTAGATATACATGGGTACTCTTCTTAACTCACAAGGATGAGTCTTTTAAGGCTTTCTCAGCATTCTGTAAAAGAGTACAAAATGAGCAGGGTTTCTGCATTTCTACTCTTAGAAGTGACCATGGGGGAGAATTTGAAAATGAGCAGTTTAGTCAGTTCTGTGAGGAGAATGTGATCTCTCACAATTTCTCTGCACCTAGAACTCCTCAACAAAATGGAGTGGTTGAGAGAAAGAACAGATCTCTGCAAGAGATGGCTAGATCTATGCTCAATGAGAATAATCTCCCTAAGTACTTCTGGGCAGAAGCAGTAAACACAGCCTGTTATGTACAAAACAGAATACTCATTAGGCCTTTTCTAAAGAAGACTCCCTATGAACTGTGGAAAGGAAAAAGCCCCAACATTTCTTACTTTCATGCATTTGGTTGTGAATGCTTCATCTTAAATACCAAGGATCAACTTGGAAAATTTGACTCTAAGACAGACAAAGGTATCTTTTTGGGATACTCTGAAATGTCTAAAGCTTTTAGAATTTACAATTCTAGAACATCTGTTATTGAAGAATCTGTTCATGTCAAATTTAATGATAACTTAAAGACTGATAAGGAATTGTCAGATCTAGAAGATGATCTTGCAGGTCTTGATATAAACAAGTCAGAAGATCAACAACCTGACTTAACCAAATCAGAACCTGAAGCAGAATCAGACAGACAAGTGGAGCAGACATGTCAACAGACAAGTCAACAGACAAGTCAAGATCCTCTTGAAAGAGACTGGAAATTCAAAACTCATCATCCTAAGGATCTCATCATTGGACATCCCTCAGAAGGAGTGAGAACCAGATCTACCTTAAGAGAATCAAGCAATGTGGCCTTTTTGTCAGAAATAGAGCCAAAGCACATTGAAGATGTGACACCCTTCTACCCCGCATGTTATAAGGCATTTAAGAATAAAACAAATAATAAGAAGAACATGCATTTAACTGAATAAAATAAAATAATTGTCCATGGGTAGAAAAGTCCCACACGAACTCGTTTACAACGCGGAAAATAACAAAATGAGTTTAATCAAATAAAAACATCATCAAATAAATAACCCAACCCCGATGTCACAATTCAGAGCTGGTATAACCGTTCCGGAAATAAATCCTCGGAATACAACGGGAAACAACTATCTAAACTAAAACAACCCTACTATGAGTGGCGGCTCCTCAGAGTCACTCCTCTCCGGGCTGCTCGTCATCCTCTGCAAATGCCGATCAGGCCAAACACAAACAATACAGGGAGTAAGATTCATGTAATCATATAAACAGCAGGGGAATAGTACGCAAGGTAAACATACACATAAGCATACATCAACATCCAACAGCATCATAACAATCAGGTATGCTATGCTATGCAATGCATCCACTACTCCGCTACTCCAACTATGCATGTGGATCCAAACTAACTCAGGATGAACGACTTTGGAGTTACATATCCGTATTGGCCATAAAAGCACCAACACCGGCAGTTCACCAAACCTTGGGTGAACCCCATGGATAGCCAACGCATCAAACCGTGGATGCCTCATCACGGGGGGCCTCGGTCACCAAACCTTGGGTGACCTACCGTGGATGGCCAGATCACCGTACTCTCGGGCGATCTCCCCTTTGTCGAACCTCCCCCATCAACTACTCCAATGCTTTATGCAAATGGCACAACAACAAACAATCTCAACCACCTCCTTGCTTGGGCCATGAAGCTCCCAAGACTTTCAACATCACACTCAACGTGACCTTAGACCCAAACCGTGGGGTCAAGGCTCCCTTGGCCAATAAGCACCAAGGTTCAACTCAACGTGCTTGGGTCACTAAGCACCCAAGACTTCAACTTATCAACGTGCGGTAACCCAACGGATACCGACTTAATATCTGATTATCTAATTATCTTATATAATTAATGACCAGGTTGTCTAATCTTTATCTTTGATTATTTATCTTAACTTATCATCATAGGGGAATGGGGTTAAAAACCCCTTAAGTCCTTTAATTGTATCACTGTCCAGGAGGTCAGCACGGTCGTGCTTAGACCTTAGCACGGTCGTGCTTGGACACGTGAGGGCGTGCTGCCCTTTTAAGTGAAGCACGGTCGTGCTTCACACTCAGCACGGTCGTGCTCATCAGCACGATCGTGCTGTTTGACCTGCTTGGCCGTGCTGAGCAGCGCGGCCATTTTCCAGAATTTAAGTGGGAGCACGGTCGTGCTCCCTGTTCAGCACGGTCGTGCTCAATGCACGACTGCACTGTTCTGGGCAGGAACAGTAACCGAATTCTAACCAAATTGTTTAGGGATTAAACTCCTAAATTTAACACGTTTATTAGACCTAAAAATTCAATTAAACAGTGTTATCAGCATTACTCCTCCACAGCAACAACAACAATCAACCATTCAACAACCTTAAATCAATAAATACATAACGTCATATTTATAGGCAACCATCATGTACATAATATACATACAACAACGCAATTAACCAAATATAACAAGTTATTGACAGAAACAATGTTTTAATATATAATCATACAACATACAATGACACCGGGATCATGGGGACCCCGTTACCTTACACCACCCACTGCCTAATGAATACAATCCCACTTCTCCCCATACCTGGATTGAAGGTAGCTCTAACACGTCCCAACGAACGAACCGGTTCCTCCCCTTACGGCGACTCACACCAACACGAACCTTGGATCAACAAAACGAATCAAGGATTAGTTCCCTATTCACAATAATGAAAGGAAACCAAGGAAGGGTAAGGAACGTTACCTATACACTGACACAGTTAAGCTAGCGATCTCCCAAGGCTCCCAAAACTGATCAAAAGGAAGGAAAAAGGAGGAATGCTAGTTCTGGCCGCACAAGACTGCTGCACTACACCAAAGGTAGGGTTATCTGCCAACCCTCGACTCTGTTTACGTATTTAACGTTCGGACCTGAGCACGGTCGTGCTTAGCACTCTAGCACGGTCGTGCTCCACTTAACGTCAGCGAGACGCGGTCCACGCATTGAGCACGGGCGTGCTTACTATTGAGCACGGTCGTGCTCAACTTAAAATCAGAAACACGCTTCTGACTTTAAGCACGGGCTTGCTGGCTGATGAGCACGAGCGTGCTCATTTACCAGAAAGGGACTTTTAGGCTAAAATCCCACTTAGCCCTTAACCAACATTATTAAAATAAAATTAACTTAATAAAACATTTAAGAAAAACAGGGTGTTACAATTCCACCCCCCTTATAAAAATTTCGTCCTCGAAATTTCTACGTACCTCAAACGAAAAGATGCGGATACGCCTCCATCATCTGACTCTCGAGCTCCCAGGTAGCGCTTTCCTCAGTTGCCCCGCTCCAAACTACTTTAACCAAGGAAATCTCTTTGCCTCTTAGCTGCTTCACCCTCCTATCTTCGACTCGAAGTGGTAACACCTCAAATGTCAAGTTCTCTTTTAACTGTATTGTATCGGGAACTATCACGTGACTAGGGTCATGAATGTACTTCCTGAGTTGAGACACATGAAAAACATTGTGGAGGTTTGACAAGAACGGTGGCAAGGCTATTTGATAGGCGACTTCGCCGACTCTTTTAAGGATTTGGTAAGGACCAATGAACCTCGGAGTAAGTTTCCTCGCCTTCATCACTCTACCAACCCCAGTCGTCGGGGTAACTCTCAAGAATACATGATCGCCTTCCTGGAATTTGAGCGCCTTCCTCCTTTTATCATGGTAGCTCTTCTGCCTACTCTGTGCAACTCTCATCTTTTCCTGAACTAACCTGATCTTTTCTGTTGTTTCCTGGACTATCTCTGGCCCTAGCACCACACTATCACTAGGTTCACTCCAACACAAGGGTGTCCTACATCTCCTCCCATACAGAGCTTCATAAGGTGCCATCCCAATGCTGGAATGGAAACTGTTGTTGTAGGTGAACTCTATCAGGGGCAAAAACTTGTCCCAACTTCCTGACTGTTCTAACACACAAGCCCTCAACAAGTCCTCTAAGGACTGGATGGTCCGCTCAGACTGCCCATCAGTCTGTGGGTGGTAAGCTGAACTAAGCCTAAGCTTTGTCCCTAGAGCCTCTTGCAAACTATTCCAAAACCTAGAGGTAAACCTCGGGTCTCTATCTGAAACTATGCTAGAGGGTACACCATGAAGCCTAACTATCTCTTTGATGTACAGCTTAGCCAATTTCTCCAATGGATACTCCATGTTCATCGGAATGAAATGGGCAGACTTAGTCAGTCTATCCACAACAACCCATATAGCCTCAAAACCAGCTGGAGTCCTAGGGAGTCTAGACACAAAATCCAAGGAGATGCTATCCCATTTCCATTCTGGGATACTCAAAGGTTGCAACTTACCTGAAGGCCTTTGATGCTCTATCTTAGCCTTCTGACAAACTAGGCACGCATACACAAACTCAGCTACATCCTTTTTCATCCTAGGCCACCAAAACATCCTCTTAAGGTCCTGATACATCTTAGTGGCACCTGGGTGCACACTCAATCCACTCCTATGACCTTCTTCTAAGATCAACTTCCTAAGCTCAGGAACATCAGGCACACAAACTCTATCCTTAAACCTCAAGATGCCATCACTGCCATCCTTAAAACTTAGGTCTCTACCCTGAGCGAGCAACTCTCGCTGGCCTAAGAGATACTTATCTAACTTCTGACCCTCTCTAATCTCATCCATCAAACTGTTGGTAACCTTTAAGGTACCAAGTCTAATACTCTTAGGGGTAAACTCGCAAGCTAGACTAAGGTCTCTAAATTCCTCAATCAAATCCATCTCCCTAACCATCAAAGCGGAGACATGCAGGGTTTTCCTACTCAAGGCATCGGCCACCACATTGGCCTTTCCTGGGTGATAGGTCAGCTCGAAGTCATAGTCCTTTAAAAACTCCATCCACCTACGCTGCCTCATGTTCAACTCTTTTTGATCAAAGAGATACTTCAAACTCTTATGATCGCTAAAGACCTCAAACCTCGCTCCATACAGGTAATGCCTCCAGATCTTTAAGGCAAATACCACAGCTCCTAACTCTAGGACATGGGTAGGGTAGTTCTTCTCATGGGTTTTCAACTGCCTAGAAGCATAAGCAACTACCTTACCATTCTGCATCAGCACACCACCTAACCCTTGCTTAGAAGCATCGCAGTAAACTACGAAGGGTTCACTAGGATCTGGCAAAACTAACACTGGTGCTGACGTCAACCTATTCTTAAGGGTTTGGAAACTCTCTTCACACTTAGAGTCCCACACAAACAACTGTCCCTTCTTGGTGAGACGGGTTAAGGGTAAAGCTATCTTAAAGAAACCTTCTATGAACCGCCTATAGTACCCGGCTAACCCCAAGAAACTCCTAATCTCGGTTACAGACTTCGGCGCTTCCCACTGGAGCACCGTCTCTACCTTAGCTGGGTCCACTGCTATGCCACCCTTAGAGATGACATGTCCTAAGAAGCTCACTTCCTCTAACCAGAACTCACACTTAGACAACTTAGCATACAACTGCTTTTCCTTAAGGGTCTGCAAGACAACCCTCAGGTGTTCCTCATGTTCCTCCTTACTCTTGGAGTACACTAAGATGTCATCTATGAACACTACCACAAACTTATCCAAGTAAGGGTGAAAGGTCTTGTTCATGTAGTCCATGAAGACCGCAGGAGCATTGGTCACTCCGAAGGGCATAACCAAATACTCATAGTGACCATATCGCGTCCTAAACGCTGTCTTCAGGATGTCCTCAGACTTAACCCGAATCTGATGGTACCCTGATCTCAAATCTATCTTTGAAAAGACGCAAGCGCCCATCAACTGGTCCATAAGATCATCAATCCTAGGGAGGGGATACCGATTCTTTATGGTCACCTTGTTGAGCTGTCGAAAGTCGACACACAACCTCATACTACCATCCTTCTTCTTCACCAACAACACAGGTGCTCCCCACGGAGACACACTCGGCCTAATGAACTGCTTCTTCATCAGGTCCTCCAACTGTTCTTTCAACTTAGCTAGCTCTAGAGGAGACATTCTATAGGGTGCTATGGAGATTGGCCCGGTGCCAGGCACTAAGTCTATGGTAAACTCAACATCTCTCTCTGGGGGTAAGTTATAAACGTCCCCCGGAAACACTTCAGGAAATTCTCGCACAACAGGCAAGATGGCGACATCAGGAGGGCTGCTCTCTATTTCCAGGGAAGCTAACATCATGTATACCTGGGATTCGTCTTTCATCGAAGCTTGAACTTGGCTGGCAGAGAGAAGGTCCGGATTCTTAGACTCCTTTGGAGTTCCAAAAATCAGGGTTTTATCAAAACAGTTCAGGAGGACATGGTTGGAAGATAACCAGTCCATACCCAGAATAATATCTAGGTCTTTCAAAGGCAAGCATACAAGATCAGCAATGAATGTCCTATCATTTATAACTATATGACAGTTCTTGCATGCATAAGAAGTAGAAACAGGCTTATTTGTAGGTGTAGAAACCAACAAATCATACTCAAGGAAAGCAACAGGCAATTCAAGACTCTTGACCCTATCATGCGATATGAATGAATGAGTAGCACCCGAATCATACAACACAGTTAATCGAGTTCCATCTATAAAACATGTACCTTGAATCAAGTCATCAGACTCGGAGGCTTCGGCTCCACTAAGAGTAAAGACTCTTCCAGTGGTCTTCAGTCGATTAGCTTGAGACTTCTGATTCTTGCCGGCGCTGGGAGGCTCGGCCTTGGCTCCTTCACACTCTCGGCTGATGTGTCCTGGCTTGCCACATCTGAAGCAGATCACTTGCGTCTCCTTGCACTGAGACGAGTAGTGATCCGTAGCACCACACTTGCCACACCTCATAGGCCTAGAGACGTTAGAGAACCCGCCTCTAAACCCTTCCTGCTGAAACTGTGGCTTCTTACCACTCTGCTTGAAATCTCTGCCGGTCGGAGCATACCTCTGCTTACCCTTGTCCTTCTGATCAGTCCTCTTGCCACTCTGGCTATCTGACCCTCTGGAACTGGCAACTCTGAACTGGCTGGCATCCTCGTATATCCTGCACTTGTTGACCAGAATAGGGAAGACTCTGATCTCCTGGTAGCTGATGGCCTGCTTGATCTCAGGTCGGAGCCCAGCCTCAAACTTCACACACTTCGAACGGTCATCCGTCTCATGCTGGTAGGGAGTGTAGTACCTAGCCAGCTCCTCAAACTTGGCCGCATAGTCACCGACTGATAGCGACCCTTGCCTCAAAGACAAGAATTCCATCTCCTTCTTGTCTCTGATATCCGCCGGAAAGTACTTCTCCAGGAACCTCTGCCGGAACACAGCCCATGTAACCGCTGTGCCCTCAGCCTGCATCCTCTGCCTGCAGTTATCCCACCAATGCTCTGCCTCCTCGGTCAGCATGAAGGTAGCAAAGATGAGCTTCTGCTGATCGTTGCAATCCATGGCTCTGAAGATCTTCTCTGTCTCCCTCAGCCACAACAAAGCTCCTTCCGGATCGTACGCGCCCTTGAACGACGGAGGGTTGTTCCTCTGGAACTTATCCAGTCCCTGGAACTCAGCTGGCCCACCGTTGTTAGGGTTAACCTGCCCGATAGCATTGGCCAGGAGTGCCAATGCGTCCGCGATCGCCTGGTCGTTGCGTCCTCTACCGGCCATTAGTTCCTGTACAAGTCCAACACAACTCTTAATACAGAAACTTAAGCGAGTAAAAGCTACAGGCAACTAACTTAAAACATCATTATCTATACGAGTATAGACAATTCACAAAAGAGTCACACAACAGACTCACAACAGACTCATACCACGTCCGAACAAGGTCGAACTGCTCTGATACCACTAAATGTGACACCCTTCTACCCCGCATGTTATAAGGCATTTAAGAATAAAACAAATAATAAGAAGAACATGCATTTAACTGAATAAAATAAAATAATTGTCCATGGGTAGAAAAGTCCCACACGAACTCGTTTACAACGCGGAAAATAACAAAATGAGTTTAATCAAATAAAAACATCATCAAATAAATAACCCAACCCCGATGTCACAATTTAGAGCTGGTATAACCGTTCCGGAAATAAATCCTCGGAATACAACTGGAAACAACTATCTAAACTAAAACAACCCTACTATGAGTGGCGGCTCCTCAGAGTCACTCCTCTCCGGGCTGCTCGTCATCCTCTGCAAATGCCGATCAGGCCAAACACAAACAATACAGGGAGTAAGATTCATGTAATCATATAAACAGCAGGGGAATAGTACGTAAGGTAAACATACACATAAGCATACATCAACATCCAACAGCATCATAACAATCAGGTATGCTATGCTATGCAATGCATCCACTACTCCGCTACTCCAACTATGCATGTGGATCCAAACTAACTCAGGATGAACGACTTTGGAGTTACATATCCGTATTGGCCATAAAAGCACCAACACCGGCAGTTCACCAAACCTTGGGTGAACCCCATGGATAGCCAACGCATCAAACCGTGGATGCCTCATCACGGGGGGCCTCGATCACCAAACCTTGGGTGACCTACCGTGGATGGCCAGATCACCGTACTCTCGGGCGATCTCCCCTTTGTCGAACCTCCCCCATCAACTACTCCAATGCTTTATGCAAATGGCACAACAACAAACAATCTCAACCACCTCCTTGCTTGGGCCATGAAGCTCCCAAGACTTTCAACATCACACTCAACGTGACCTTAGACCCAAACCGTGGGGTCAAGGCTCCCTTGGCCAATAAGCACCAAGGTTCAACTCAACGTGCTTGGGTCACTAAGCACCCAAGACTTCAACTTATCAACGTGCGGTAACCCAACGGATACCGACTTAATATCTTATTATCTAATTATCTTATATAATTAATGACCAGGTTGTCTAATCTTTATCTTTGATTATTTATCTCAACTTATCATCATAGGGGAATGGGGTTTAAAAACCCCTTAAGTCCTTTAATTGTATCACTGTCCAGGTGGTCAGCACGGTCGTGCTTAGACCTTAGCACGGTCGTGCTTGGACACGTGAGGGCGTGCTGCCCTTTTAAGTGAAGCACGGTCGTGCTTCACACTCAGCACGGTCGTGCTCATCAGCACGATCGTGCTGTTTGACCTGCTTGGCCGTGCTGAGCAGCGCGGCCATTTTCCAGAATTTAAGTGGGAGCACGGTCGTGCTCCCTGTTCAGCACGGTCGTGCTCAATGAACGACTGCACTGTTCTGGGCAGGAACAGTAACCGAATTCTAACCAAATTGTTTAGGGATTAAACTCCTAAATTTAACACGTTTATTAGACCTAAAAATTCAATTAAACAGTGTTATCAGCATTACTCCTCCACAGCAACAACAACAATCAACCCTTCAACAACCTTAAATCAATAAATACATAACGTCATATTTATAGGCAACCATCATGTACATAATATACATACAACAACGCAATTAACCAAATATAACAAGTTATTGACAGAAACAGTGTTTTAATATATAATCATACAACATACAATGACACCGGGATCATGGGGACCCCGTTACCTTACACCACCCACTGCCTAATGAATACAATCCCACTTCTCCCCATACCTGGATTGAAGGTAGCTCTAACACGTCCCAACGAACGAACCGGTTCCTCCCCTTACGGCGACTCACACCAACACGAACCTTGGATCAACAAAACGAACCAAGGATTAGTTCCCTATTCACAATAATGAAAGGAAACCAAGGAAGGGTAAGGAACGTTACCTATACACTGACACAGTTAAGCTAGCGATCTCCCAAGGCTCCCAAAACTGATCAAAAGGAAGGAAAAAGGAGGAATGCTAGTTCTGGCCGCACAAGACTGCTGCACTACACCAAAGGTAGGGTTATCTGCCAACCCTCGACTCTGTTTACGTATTTAACGTTCGGACCTGAGCACGGTCGTGCTTAGCACTCTAGCACGGTCGTGCTCCACTTAACGTCAGCGAGACGCGGTCCACGCATTGAGCACGGGCGTGCTTACTATTGAGCACGGTCGTGCTCAACTTAAAATCAGAAACACGCTTCTGACTTTAAGCACGGGCTTGCTGGCTGATGAGCACGAGCGTGCTCATTTACCAGAAAGGGACTTTTAGGCTAAAATCCCACTTAGCCCTTAACCAACATTATTAAAATAAAATTAACTTAATAAAACATTTAAGAAAAATAGGGTGTTACAGAAGAAGCTCTTGATGATGAAAGCTGGATTCTTGCTATGCAAGAAGAACTCAACCAGTTCACTAGAAATGATGTCTGGACACTTGTCTCCAAGCCCAAAAAAAAGTCTGTCATTGGAACAAGATGGGTCTTCAGAAACAAGTTAGATGAAGATGGCAAAGTTGTCAGAAACAAGGCAAGGTTAGTAGCTCAAGGCTATAACCAACAAGAAGGTATTGACTATACTGAAACCTTTGCACCTGTAGCTAGAATAGAAGCTATTCGCATACTGATGTCATATGCTGCACAACACCAAATCACTCTTTTTCAAATGGATGTGAAAAGTGTGTTTCTCAATGGAATAATTGAAGAAGAAGTTTATGTTAAACAACCCCCTGGTTTTGAAGATATTGATAAACCAGATCATGTTTTTAAACTTAAAAAGGCATTATATGGTTTAAAGCAAGCACCGAGGGCATGGTATGATAGACTAAGCTCTTTTCTCATGCATAATGGTTTTACAAGAGGTCAAGTAGATACTACCCTGTTTAAGAAAAGCTATAAAGAAAATTTCATTGTAGTCCAAATATATGTTGATGATATTATTTTTGGAGCAACTAATGAAAAGCTGTGCAAGGATTTTTCAAAGCTGATGCAAGCAGAATTTGAGATGAGCATGATGGGAGAATTGAAGTTCTTCCTTGGTCTACAAATCAAACAGACAAGTGATGGAATCTACATCCATCAACAAAAGTATATCAAGGAAATGGTCAAGAAATACAAAATGGAAAGTGCTAAACTTATGAAAACTCCCATGGAAACCAATGCAAAACTCAGTAAAGATGATGAAGGTAAAAAGGTAGACCAAACTGTCTACAGAGGTATGATTGGATCTTTACTGTACTTAACCTCAAGCAGACCTGATATTCAATTTAGTGTCTGCATATGTGCTAGATTTCAATCTGACCCAAGAGAATCTCATCTTAAAGCTGTTCAGAGAATATTTAGATATTTGCTTGGTACTACAAATCTTGGTTTGCTGTATTTAAGAACTAAAGAATACAGATTAGTGGGATTCTGTGATGCTGACTTTGCTGGAGACAGAATAGAAAGAAAAAGCACCAGTGGAGGATGCCACTTCATTGGAGCAAATTTGGTCTCTTGGTCAAGCAAAAGGCAGACAACTATTGCTCTATCTACTGCTGAAGCAGAATATATCTCAGCTGCTAGTTGTTGCTCTCAACTCTTATGGGTAAAACATCAACTTGAGGATTACTCTATTTTTAGCATAATATATCTGTATGGTGTGATAATTCTAGTGCTATCTACTTAACTAAAAATCCAATTCAGCATTCTAAGGCTAAGCATATAGAGATCAAACATCACTTCATTAGAGATTATGTTCAGAAAGGTATCTTTGATATTAAGTTTGTTAAAACTGAAAATCAATGGGCTGATATCTTCACTAAGCCTTTAGCAGAAGAAAGATTTTTATTTATTAGAGATAATTTAAACATGCATTGTATTGTTGAATAAAATGTCTGAGTTTTTGAACTGTCTGTGATCACCTGTCTGACTCTGTTGAGTCAATATGATGAAACCCAACAGTTTTATTAAAATAGTTATTATTTATTTATTTATTTATTTAATACCATTTGTTAATCTGAAGCTAATCATGGACACGACAGTTTTTACCTCGAAACCATGTTTTCATTATGTCTAAGTGGGCGCTACAGTTCCCCACATAAATCGTGCCATTTTTAATTAAAATTTTCTCTCTCTCCTGCTTTTACTGCTTTAAAAGGCAAATCTTCAGAAAGTTTCAAACTTTATCCTTCTCTAAAGCCCTAAGTCTTTTCGTCTTCCTCTTCCTCTCGTTCAAACCCTTCTCTCTTCCAAAACTTTCTTTTTCTCTCTTCTCTGAAAAATGGTATCTTCAAAGCTCCTGTCTCCAAAAGAGATTGCTGAGCAATACGAAATGAGAATAGCTGATGTAGAGAAGATTCTACCTGGAAAGACTGTTGATCTTCAACAGATGAAGAAATGGGGAATGGATGTCACTGAAGAGTTGGAATACTCTAAGTGGACAGCCTTCTTTGATATCAAGGAGTTGGTCCATCCCAAGCTTGTCAGAGACTTCTGGAGAAATGCTGTGGTCATCACCAACGTGGTTGATGGAACCAAGAGCTTCAAGGTTCAAATGTCAGCTGATGTGACTCTCTAGTTTCCTATCAGCTCTCTGGAATTGGCAACCAGATGCCCAAGGATTGGAACTGCTTTCAGACCTGACTGGGAAGATCAGGTGGGAACTGAAAGTGTCAATATTGCTATATATGGAGTTCCCAACCCTGAGAACAAGAAGCCTGTCAGCATGGTGCCCAAGTGCAGGTTCTTGCACAAGCTGCTTCTGGAGTGTGTGATGCCCAGAAAAGGGTCAAGAGACAATGTGACCAAGTTGGACAGATTTGCTCTGTACCACTTGATTCACAAAATCAAGATAGACATCAATGATCTCATCTACATGTATCTTGAGTCTCTGATCAGAAGGACAAATATGCCCACCTACCCTTATGGAATGCTGCTGACAAGGGTTTTTAGAAACAAGATATTTGTTCCAACTGATGTCCACTTTGTGGACATGGCTCTGCCCATAGACAAGAAGGTCTTGTCTATGATGGGGATTGAGGGAATCCCTCTGGAGGATGAAGAAGAAGAGAAGAAGAAGAAGAAGAAGCCTGCTGTTGAGCAAAAGCTGAAGGAAATAGCAGAAGAACCTGCTGATTCCACTGGTGAATCAGAGTTTCCAATCTCTGAAAGAATTTGGAAAGCTGCTGGAAAGGTTGCCAGACAGGATCAGAGGCCTGAGGAACCCACAGCTTCTGAAGGATCTGCTGAGACAGTTGAGCCTCTCAGATTCAAGCTGAAGAAGCCCTCTCCCAAGAGGAAGACCAGTGAGGCTGGAAAATCTGGTGTGGTTTCTGCACAACCCACGAAGAGAAGAAGACTGGTGAAGACCTTTACCAAGGTCAGACAAGTGGAGTCTGTGCCTAGTAAAGAGGAAGCACCTGCTCAGGGGGAGCAGATATCTCCACCCTCAGAGGAGCCTAGGGAAATCAAATCTCTTGATTTGGGATTCATACCCAGAAAAAGAAGGTCAGGCTACCCTATGCCTGTAGTGGCTGTTGCTGAAAGGGAAGCAGTCCCTGCAGAAGAGCCTGCTGCTGCTGCTGCTACTGCACCCTCTGCTGACCTGTCTGCTGGAACACAGACAGTTGGTCATCATGAAGAAGCTTCTCTGTCCCCTTCAAGGAAGAAAGCAAGGCACTTTGAAGATCAGCTCTTCACCTTCCCTTCTGCACCATCCTCTCCCCTTCATCTAGGTATTCCAGACTCTGTTGTTTCTTCCCCCTCTGCTCTCTGTGTCAACCCTTTATCTGTTGCCTCCCCTTTTCATTCACCTGTCTCCTCTCACCCCACTCAAACATCTTTTGATGTCGTGCTGATGTATGTCAGTACACAGTTGTTCACAGGGACTCAACTCCCAGAGAACAATCTGGCATATCATCTAGACTGTTTGTGAGTGATTTGCAATCTCTGATGACTGCAAGTATATCTCACTTATCTGTCATCCCTTCTCCTCCACCTCACATTCTGAACCCATGTAGGGAGATTTTATTTTGTCCCCCTATTGTGTTGTTCATTAGAACATTGGAAGGATCTCACTATCCTGCCTCTGTTGTAATGTTACCCTCTAGGTCTAGATACTTTTTTCTTTTAGTCACAGGATCTAATTCATTCTTTTCCCACATAGACTCTCTCTTACCCCTACCTCCATCTGTCTTAGCCAATCAACCTCTTCCCCCTCCTATTCCAATAAGAGTCACTCGTCTGTCTCTTTGTGAAAGACTCTCCTGTGTCTTTCCCTCTCCTGATTTTGACCTAGTCAGAATCACCCCTCTGTTTAAAATAGCATTTCTTCCTTTATTTTATTTCAGAACCATTCATCAACTTTTCTTTCCCCGTGTCTCCTCACCTTTCTCTGTACCTAAGGCACCCCCAGTTTTAGCCTTACCCTGGTATCCATCCCTGTCTGCTGCTTCAACCAGCTTGTCTACAGAAGTCTCCTCCTCTCAGATGGTGGATTCAGATAGCTTCAATCTTCTTAAGACTGAGCTAGAAGAAGTCAGAAGACAATTGGATGCAGAAAGGCATGCTAGGCTGCTGTTAGAACAGAAAGTTGATTCCCTGTATCTTCTTTTTAATCAGCCTAGATGAGTAGCTGTAGGAACTGCCTTGTAATTGAAATGCTTATGATGAATACAAATCAATTTTACTTTATTATTTTATCTTTATTGTCTCTTTTTCTCTCCACTGTTATATGTTTACTCTTTTTGTTGCTGACAAAAGGGGGAGAAAAATGTAAGATGATTAATGTAAAATGTTTGGAGAAAATTATGTGATATATGCTAAGTGTTCTGGAGAATATAAACATTTACTCTGATATTTTGAACTTAAACCTGCTGCATATTACTCTGATGCTCTCTATTGAACACAAATGCATCTGTCTGCACATATAGAAAATATCAACTTATCTACTGTCTGTTATTCTGTACTCTGATATTTTCAAAGGTTCATTAAATCATCTGAATGTTTGTCATCATCAAAAAGGGGGAGATTGTTAAGTCTCTAAAATGTCTGTGTGCATTTCCCTAAGTTTTGATGAAAACTAAACATTGGTTAATGATTTAATTAACCTACTTTGTGGTTGCTAACCTGTCTACTTAGTGTACAGATCAGAAGATTACAAAACTCACCTGTCTGTCTACCTAAGTATCAACCTGTCCGTTTAAGCCAAAAAGTCAACCTGTCTGCTGACTAGGATTGTTGACTATATGCAAACTGGTTTATAACCTGTCTCTACTCTACTCTTCAACTTGTCCAAGGTTCTTTGTTAAAGAACTCGAAGTACAGGAAGCTTTTGCAAGCTGTCCCCTCATGAAGAATACTCTGAGAACTCTCTCTCACGCTTATCAAGAAACTCAGAAGTGCTCTCTCTCAAGCAACCTAGGAAGTCAGAGATAAACTTCCAGTTAAAGAATGTTTCCAACATGCTTTATTCCCTAGTACTTTCAGTCATTACACAGAAAGGGAAATGTACTCTGCAAAAGTACAAAAGCACTCTGCACAACTGAGTTAATTTCTACACGATGCATAAAGCTATTATCCTTCATGTTAGAGTACAATCAACGTCTCCATTGCATTAATGGCTGCCCAGAACGACTATATTGCATTTAATGAAGCTCTGCTTGAAGCCATCGTTGCAAGGAATGTCTCTAACGGATATTAAATGTTTGAAGGCTATAAATACAGAAGTCATTGAAGATGAACAGATCAGAGTTTACAAAGCATTAAAGAGCCATTACTCTGTTCATTTATTTACTTTGTATTCTTCAATCATTTGAAGTTATTACGCAGACTTTCCTAAGGTTTACATTTAAACCACTCTCTGAGTGTTAGTAAAAGATCTGTCTGTCTGTAAGTGTATTTATTACAAACCAAACTCTCAAACAAATCTGAGTGAGCCTGAAGAGGCTAGGTGTGCAAAGAATACTTGTGTTGGAGCCTGAAGAGGCTAGGTGTGCAAACAATACTTGGAGTCTGTAACCTGATCAGTTATAGTGGATAAATGTTGGTGCTGCCAAGGACTGAACGTAGCTCTTTGTGTTAAAGATTGAACCAGGATAAATCTCTTTGTTAATCTCTCTTCCCTTAATCTCTTTAGTTGTTTTGATTATATATCATCTGCTTTCTAACTAAGGGGTTAAAACTGTTTTTATCAAGACTGTTTTTCATCTACCTGTGTTGTTTTCTGAGAAAACTACAACAGACAGGTGACCTGTCTGTGTAACCTTTTTACACCCGTCTGTGCTTAGCTTCTGCATGCAAAAGGTTTTTAACTTTATTTTAATTTCTGATAAACACAATTCAACCCCCCTTCTCGTGTTTATAGTTGTCTATTTCATTAGCTTCTTCAATCTCGGGATTGAAGATAAGTTTGGTTAAATAAATGACACATTGAAGACCAACGTTCCCTGCAATCATTTTGACAGATTAGTTAACATAGGTTAAATTTACTTATAGTCTTTGATATAAGTGGTTATAGTCTTCAAAAATATACATTTGTAAGCCTTCACCTTCGTGCATTGAATAACAATGTATGAGTTTATAGCATTTCCCAAATCCACAAAGGTGTTGAAAACATCCACATAAGAACCAAAGAGAGCACATTCCATCCTCATAAAATTAAATTTGAAATGAATTAGATAATTAGATAAGACTAGTTAAATTTAAATGTGATTTAAAATCATAAATCGGTTTAATTAAACTGAAATAAAATCATAAATCCGTTAATTTCAAATTTCAAATATAGTTAGATAAATCGGTTAAATTAAAGTCATAAATTTAAATTGAAATAAAATCATAAATTGAACTTACGTAAAGATATCAACTTACATAATGTTGATAACAATATTTAACTCAATTTGAGATTTGATTTTAATTTAGTTAGATTAGTTAGATGTGGCTCATTTTTTATTTTAATATTGTCATGTTATTTTTTGTTAAGTTTATAAATTCAATAATAAATCCAAAAAAATGTAATGTTGACACTTGGCATCCATAGACATTGTTGCACTTCTTGCATAGGAAAGATGACACATGACAAAACCATATTGTATAGGGGATAGAAATGTATTGTTAATAGATAGATAGATAGATAGATAGATTTAAATGTGATTTAAAATCATAAATTGGTGTAATTAAACTGAAATAAAATCATAAATCCGTTAATTTCAAATTTCAAATATAGTTAGATAAATCGGTTAAATTAAAATCATAAATTTAAATTGAAATAAAATCATAAATTGAACTTACGTAAAGATATCAACTTACATAATGTTGATAACAATATTTAACTCAATTTGAGATGTGATTTAAAATCATAAATCGGTGTAATTAAACTGAAATAAAATCGTAAATCCGTTAATTTCAAATTTCAAATATAGTTAGATAAATCAGTTAAATTAAAATCATAAATTTAAATTGAACTAAAATCATAAATTGAACTTACGTAAAGATATCAACTTACATAATGTTGATAACAATATTTAACTCAATTTGAGATTTGATTTTAATTTAGTTAGATTAGTTAGATGACACTTGGCATCCATAGACATTGTTGCACTTCTTGCATAGGAAATATGACACATGACAAAACCATATTGCATAGAGAATAGTGTCATCAATAAGTTTAGTGTAATTTTTACATTCCTTGTATGACTCAAACCCAATATGACGACTCATTTAATGAATCCACATGAGCAAGACTCACACAACTCTTGCCCTTTCGACCCGAAGGACCATTTTGTAAATTAAAACCAAATTAAAAAAAAAAATCAAAAACACAATAATAAGGGTTTTTAATTCTAAAATCAGAATCAATCCTTAGTTTCATCACCACCACTTTGTTCATCCACCTTCGACCCCATGTTCATCACTTCCATCGCCACCTGCCGCCGCGGCACTAGCTCCAGGATTGAACCCAGTTCACCTAGTACCAGTTATAGCAGGTGCAGCCCCAACATATCCCAAAAGCACCCACCACTGACATTGTCCAAATCCTCGAAAAGGCCAAAAGGTTCTCAGTCCTCATCGCCTTCTGAAAACCACCCAACTCGTCAACCAGCTCAACTCACAGCCTCTGATGATGAAACTATTGTTTATAAAGGTTACAAAAATTTTGATGCCATGTTTTCAATTCCAGGTGGATTCATATGCTTATTTACCTCCAGATTTTGAGCATTTAATTGAATATAATGCACCTGCTACAATTTTGAACGAAGGTTTACCCAATTAATTTTATTGAAAATGGATTGATGAACCCATTTTATCTTTCAAAATTCTGTGTCATCATCAAAATGGATCGATAATCACATCATCGTATGGGATAGTGCTCGTTCACCTGCCCAACAGGATGGTTTTGAGGTGAAAAGGAAATGAGACAAAGTTAAGATAGAGGAGGAGGCAAAGTTGATGAACATGGGGTGGAAGGTGGATGAACGAAGCGGAGAAGATGAATCTAGGGATTGATTCTGATTTTAGAATAAAAGTCCTTGTTATTGTGTTTTTGTTTTTTATTTTTTTTAATCTAGTTTTAAATTTACAAAATGGTCCTTGAGGGCAAAAAGGTCCAAAGTTGTGTGAGTGTTGCTGATGTGGGTTCATTAAATGAGTTGTCATGTTGAGATTGGGCTATATAAGGAGTGTAAAAATTACACTAAACTTATTGATGGCACCAGAGAATTCACCAGAAATGTATTGTTAACAGATTTTTAGTTGAAATATTTTTTTCTTTTTTTGCTAAATATAATTTCTGGTTAAGTCGTTACGTAAGATCATACTTGCAAATTATATTTAATAATTAATGTAACCAACCTGAAGAGTACGGATAGTTTCCTATTAAAGGAACCTATACAAGACAGATTAACTTTTATTCGTATTTATCTTTGCGTACTAGGGATGTAAATTTTACCCGTACCCGTGGATATCTGTGGATAATATCCGCAACGGGTAAAAAATGGATACCTTAATGGGTATCCATGGATAAATTAAATGGATATTTTCTCTACCCGTTTATTAATGGGGTGGGGGTGGGTATGGTAGTATCCATACCCGCGGATACCCGCTAAGGTGAAATTACTAAAATACTCCTTTACATATATAAACCAAATGTCCTACTTTTTTTCACTACCCTTATTTTGTTTCTGAAATTTGACAGCCACAGCACTCAAACCCTATCATTCTCAAGACGTATGAATCATTGCGTTACATATTATTGCTTTTGTTCGATTACTGTGTTATGGATTAATGCCTCTCGATTAATGCTTCTAGATTAATGCTTATATGTGAATGATGTCAAGATAGGGGTGTTTGAATAAAAAAAATTAGTGTAATACTCAATAATTTTGTAAGGTGTTTGAATATCCATGGATACCCGCAAATATTGATAAATTTGTTTAAAACCCACAAAATGGATAACCACACTGATATGGGACGAGGACGGGTATGAAATTAATCTAATGGGATGGGTAGTGGGAGGCTATTACCCATACCCAACCCGCCCCATTTACATCCCTATTGCGTACCCCTTATCCAAATCTATAAACTACAGTGATTTGAACATTTTAGAGATGCAGTTATCCAAAAGTGAGCGTGTTTCTTTATGAAGAGTGAGGTATATACAGAAGACATTATATCAAAAATGTTCTCAAGATTTGCTTGATAATTGCCTGTCATGCCACATATTTAATTTTATGGTAAGATAATTCACTCCTTTCTATTAAACTAGTGAATATCATGTGCAATACATGGATTTTTTTTTTAAATCCAGCAATCTAGTTATATTAAAAGAGAATTTTTTTTCAAAACAATATAAATTTAAACAAATAAAATTTCATTATAATTTGAAGGATAGAAAAAATAAATTTACCCACATCAAAGGCACATATGCAAATTAAATTGGTATCTCAATTCTCAATGAGTAGGGATGTATGTAAGGTAAACAAGAAAAGCAAATCCGTTAATCAACATCTTAGTGTATAAGTAGTTCAACAATGTTTACAGGCTTTATTAGTTAGCAAAACTAGCTTCCTTGTACGACACATCCTTGGAGCATCCCTCATGTATTTTATGTTTCAAACAAAGACCTCTCTACCTTCACATTTCACAATATCCTCACAGGAATATACTTCTTGCAAAACCTGCTACTATTATATAATAGCCATATTCTCCATACATAGACACTCAATCATCTTTCAGAAAAAAAAGACACTCAATCTTATTTAGAAAATTCAAAAATGGGTAGCAATATTCTTACCAACTGTTCTTGTGCTGAGAATCTCATCAAGAAAAACCAAGCTCTCCCCATTGAAACCATATTCCATCTTCCTGCTGAAACACCTATTTGGCCACCAGGTATCCATTATATGATTGTCATTTTCTCTTCTACTACTTCTTGTGGTTTATTCTAGTAAATGCTTGTTGATTCTTGCTAGTGTTGAATTGTCCAATGCAGGTGTTGGTTTTGCAAGTGGAGTCATTGATCTGGGTGAGCTGCAGGTGTCTCAAATCTCAACATTCAAAAAAGTTTGGACCATACATCAAGGTGGACCAGACAATCAAGGTGCCACAGTGTTTGAACCAATAGGAATACCACCAGGGTTCTTTATGTTGGGCAGCTACTGCCAGCCCAACAACAAGCCTCTTTTTGGATGGGTTCTTGTGGCAAAAGATGTATCTTCAAGTCCCATCAATAGCACTTTGAAGCAACCAGTGGATTACACACTAGTATGGAGCAGTGCATTTCAGAAGATTAACCAAGATAGTCCTGGCTATGTTTGGCTACCAAAAGCACCTGATGGCTATAAAGCTGTAGGACATGTTGTCACCACCACACCAGATAAGCCTTCCCTTGATAAAATCAGGTGTGTCAGGTCAGACCTCACAGAACAATGTGAGACATATTCATGGATCTGGGGACCAGGAAAGGACAGTGATCACAGTATTTTCAATGTCTATGATGCAAGACCAAGCAATAGGGGAACTCTAGCTTCTGGTGTTGGTGTAGGCACCTTTGTTGCACAAAATTGTAAGACTTGTCATTCTCTATCTATTGCTTGTTTGAAAAATAACAAAGCTAACTCAACATCCATGCCTAATCTACTACAAATTGAGGCAATGGTCCAAGCCTATTCTCCATTTATGTACTTGCATCCTGATGAAGAATACCTAACTTCCTCTGTCAATTGGTTTTTCTCCAATGGGGCACTACTATATAAAAAGGGGGAAGAGTCAAAACCTATCCCAATAGCACCAAATGGCACTAACCTTCCTCAGGGTGGCATCAATGATGGTGCCTATTGGCTGGACCTGCCAGCTGATGAACCCAACAAAGAGAGGGTCAAGAGAGGTGATTTGTTAAGTTCCAAAGCTTATATACATGTGAAACCAATGCTTGGAGGAACCTTCACTGACATTGCCATGTGGATCTTCTACCCATTCAATGGTGCTGCAAGAGCAAAATTAGGGAGCACTACTATTGAATTGGGGAAGATAGGTGAACATGTTGGGGACTGGGAGCATGTGACATTAAGGGTAAGCAACTTCAATGGACAACTATGGGAGGTATTTTTGTCACAACATGGTAAGGGTGCATGGCTTGAAGCCTCTCAACTTGAGTTCCAAAATGGCAACAAACCTGTTGTTTATTCTTCCTTTCATGGCCATGCAACATACCCTCATGCTGGCCTTAATCCACAAGGGACAGATGTAATAGGTCTAAGGAATGATACTGCTAAGAGTGTGAAGGTTATGGATATGAGGGCATTTGAATTGGTTTCGGCAGAGTATTTAGGGTCTACAATTATAGAGCCACCATGGCTAAACTATTTTAGGGAATGGGGTCCAAAAATTGATTATAATATAGATGATGAGTTGAGGAAGGTGGAGAAGATATTGCCTGAAAAGGCAAAAATTCTGTTAGAAACGATTATAAATGCTTTACCAAGTGAGGTGTTTGGACAGGAAGGACCCACTGGTCCAAAGGGGAGGAAAAATTGGAGTGGAGATGAAGATTGAGTATTCTAGACTTTAGTTATATTGCATCTGATAAACTTATATAGAATATAATGTTAGTGTTCAATTGTATAAGTGGTTACAATTTGAGTTTAATAATAAGGGGGGAAATGAACAGCTATTGTTCCAAACTCCCATGCATGTCAGCATGTACTTATGTTGGACTACCAAATTGTAAATTGTAAAATCTGTGCCAGTAATATTATCTATATTAAAAAGAAAAAAAAAGTTACTTAAAATTATTTGTCTATAGCTTCTTGAGCTTTTTATTTTGGTAAATGAGAATTCTTGTTTAGTGCCATGTAATTCATCATTGTTTGGTTACTTTTAGTGGATATTTATAAATAAACATATATTTATTTATTTGAAATAATAAACTTGTTATGACATGATTTTTCGGACATGATAGCAGTTCTTGGTTCCACCTCACAGTAACTTGTGGGATATCAGACTACTACTACCATGTCTTTATATTTCACCAAGTCAAATTGAACTCCGTGCATTTAAAAGCTAGTCTTCAATATATATCGGTAGCACTCGTAGAGTCAAATTCTAATTATGTCAATTTTTCAGGCTAAAGAATATTCAAGTCAATTTCGTAGATGTCATCACTAGCTGAGACAGTTGATTGACATCACTAAATTGACTTCACAATTCCTTATGATAGAGCTGAGTGGAATCGGCTCAAGTGGAATTCCAAAATTTTAAGGACCCATTTTAAATTTTTAGGTGGGTTTACGTAAGTTTATGATATCCATTTAATTTTTTATTTCAATGGGAGCTTCTTATATTAAGTTCTTTAATTTTTCACTCTTTAACATCTCATATTTTTCCTCCCACTTTTATACTATCAAATATTAAAAATATTATTTAAATGTTATGAAACTCTTTTTTAAGATTCTTTATACAAGGAATCCATTTTAAATCTAAGGAAATCAAAATTACAAGTGATATATTGTAATAATATCTTATTCTTGATGATTCAGACCCTTTCTTCACCCAATCCCTGACAGAAACATTTTATTGGAGATGTCACTGGTTGAGACTGCAAGGCCAGGTGATGTGCTCCTTGTCTACTATAGAGGCCATGGCGCACACCTTTCTACCTAGAACACGGGTTTCATCTAGTGCATTATCCATGCTGATATCACAGATTGGTTTTGTTAATTCATTGAATTCGTTGTTGGTGCTGATGGGAACTGCATCACTGGTCGCATTATTTCAAAGCTTCTATAATGATTTACTCATTTCTTTTACTTTACTAATTTTCACGAGTTTAACTATGATGCATTGTTGGCTCACCCCTTCTCTTTTATTAAAATGATTAAAATGAGTACTTTTCTTTAAAATAGTGATCGTTTTATTTGTTTGTTATAATCTCAGATTAGATGTTTTGACTGGGTATATTCCAAGAGTGGTTGTTTTTGGCATCTTCTTAATTTGGTAAAATTATTATTATTATTATTATTATTACTTGACCATTTCGACCTTTTCCAAATTTGGGCATGCCTTATTACAATGAATTTTTTGTTCTTATACAAACTCAAAGTTCAGATTCAAACTTTTAAACCTTTTTGCTTTCACTTTTTTTGTTTTGCATCAAACATACTTAAATAATGAGGGACCTAAATATTTATATTCTTAAGCCTCTATTCTGTAAAATGATATTCCATTGGCATGATTATTTGGGACGAATTAAGCAAGGCTAACTGTGCCATGTTGTTGGTTGTGCAGATTATGAGTTCAGGGCAATTATTGACATGGTCCCTAGGGGCTGTTGGATTACAATCATAGCAGATTGTTGCCACAGTGGTGGCTTCATTGAAGGTGCTAAGGAGCAGATAGGAGATAGCACAAAAAAAGGACGTCCAAATTCACGCTCTGAATCTGTCTTTGAATTTGGAAACTTTCCTCATGGGGACTACAGCTATGTAAATGATATATCTTTATCTTTTCCAACTCAATTTGATATAAAACAGAAAATTGGGGAAGATGCTACCTCTAAGGTGAAGTTTGGCTTGGACAGAGGCCTGTTAGACTCAACTGATACAGTTGAGAATTAGTTTAGACAGCTAGCACAGCCAAGTTAGTTACACAAGCTTACAGAGCTTACTTACACATGTACATCCATATATACTCCTTGTAATCAGATTCACAATCAATGAATACAATGATTTTCATTCCAAATCTATCTCTCTGAATTTCTCTACATGGTATCAGCTTTATGCCATTTCTTTAGCTTCCGCAACTCTTTCATGAATCTTTGATCTTCTTCTTCCTCCATAGCTATGGCTGAATCAACTGAAACAGTGATCCAGAATCAACAACCTCCACCACCGCCACCGGTGGATCCTTCACAAAATGATGCAAAACAAGAATGATGTCCAATTTTAAGGCCAAATTAATTTTTGATGAAAATTATATTTTCATTGTGATGAACCTGTATACTTGTTTTGGCTATATCTTGGGATACAGATCTCCGATTAATGCATTCTTTGGTGCGTTGGAAAGCTTAGTAAATTATCTACAAATCATATCTCATGCCTCTTGACACGATTCGGCTTCTATCATGGTGAAAAATGGGCTGAAAGTTTAATACGAATATTTGGACGAGTTTGAGCTTCAAAGGAGGGTGACTTTTGGTTTGCATGCCTAAATAACTCCTTTTTAGAAGTTGTGGATCAGTTTTATTATTTTGCTTAAGTACGATAGTAAATCCAATTAGTGGAGAGTTAAGTCTTTAATTAGCCACTTAGTAGTAAATGTTTTTATTATTACTCCATTAGTGTCATAGTTATGTTTAGTTATGTCAGGGGTTATGTCATCTTATGATGACCTTTTGTAAGCCTTCTCTTGGCAGCCCCAATTCCCTATATGTACACACCTATTACATGATGAAATATAACTTTGATGTTCAATTTGGTTTTTACCAATTGTGAGAGTGATCTCTCTTGGGTTCTTCATTGAGTCAACCCTTTTGATCTTATCAAGAGTCCAAGACCTTTGTGGCGATCCTTATTAGGCTTATCAAACCCTTGGTTTGTGGCACCATATCCCATTTCTTACCTCCATCCATTTGCTTATTTTATTCTTCTTTGAATTTTGGTTGGTCACTCAAGGATAGATCCGAAAATCTATATGCTCCTTTTTAAGATCATATCATTTGGTATCAAGAGCCATCCTTCCTAGAGTGACTTTTTATTTTGTTCTTCGATTATTTTCAAAAATTTCTTCTTCCCACCACATATCATGACAAAATTATTCCTTGAAATGAAAAGATTGCAAAGAAGCATGGAAGAGTTCAATGTGATTCTTGACAAGCTAGTAGCAATAAAAAGGAGGAGGCATGGAAGAAGGAGATATTGGAGATGCGATAGAGAAATTGAAAGGGAGAATAAAGAGTATGAAAGATGGAAGAGAAAAGAGGAGAGAATGAAAAGACAAATTTTTGAAATTGAAGCATGTTGAAAGAAAATGGTTGAAGAAAAGATGAGAGCAAAAAAAGAAAGTAAGGTGAAAGAAACAAACTTGAATGCTTGTTTTGATGTTATTCCTAATTCTTTGTCTTGTTGTGTTGATTCTCTTTTGAAGGAAGTTGAGTGTGTTCCTCCAAAGGAAGCTTGCAAGACATTCAAAGAAATTGAAAATGAAATTCCCAAGGAAGAATGCAAAGTATCAATTGGAGATGAATTGCAAGAGGAAGATATGGAGATAAAGACAACTAGAGAATGGCTTCCCCCTAAAGCCGAAAATAGGTCCTCAAATCCACTTGGGAAGTCATGGCAATATTTTACTCTAATACCTTCTTCTAGATTAGCTTGTGGATACAAATGTTGTGATTCTTCTACTTTGGTTCATTTATCTAATATTTCTCCTCTAGCTCACAAAGAAAAGAATAGTGAAGGCCAAACCGCAAAAAGCAAAGAGCAACAGAAAAAGAGTGAGGCAAAGGTTGAAAACATAATTGAGAGTCCCATTATAAAAGAAATCAAGATGATGTTCCTATCTTTGCCAAGAGGTGATGATTTTATTTTGAAGGAAGTTGAAGAAGTAACTCCAAGAGAGGTGCCCCATGGATTCAAGAGAGTTGTGTTTGAACCCGGAGGATGAAGACGATTCCCAAAGGCAATAAATTCGAGGTCGAATTCTCTTCAAGAGGGAGGGAATGATGCAAACCAAGAATGATGTCCAATTTAAGGCCAAATTAATTTTTGATGAAAATTATATTTTCGTTGTGATGAACCTCTATACTTGTTTTGACTGTATCTTGAGCTACAGATCTCCGATTGATGCATTCTTTGGTGCGTTGGAAATCTTAGGAAATTATCTACAAATCATATATCATGCCTCTTGACACGATTCGGCTTCTATCATGGTGAAAAATGGGCTGAAAATTTAATACGAATATTTGGACGAGTTTGAGCTTCAAAGGAGGGTGACTTTTGGTTTGCATGCCTAAGTAACTCCTTTTTAGAAGTTGTGGATCAGTTTTATTATTTTGCTTAAGTATGGTAGTAAATCCAATTGAGTAATGATATTGGGACACCAAAAGTTGACACCAACTTTTGACACCATGGTTAATTCAGTATATTGGTTGGTTAATTCACTTTTAACACTATTGGTTGATTAACCAACCAATATACTGAATTAACCATGGTGTCAAAAGTTGGTGTCAACTTTTGGTGTCATAATATCATTTCTCAATCCAATTAGTGGAGAGTTAAGTCTTTAATTAACCACTTAGTAATAAATGTTTTTATTATTATTCCATTAGTGCCATAGTTATGTTTAGTTATGTTAGGGGTTATGTCAGCTTATGATAACCTTTTGTAAGCCTTCTCTTGGCAGCCCCAATTCCCTATATGTACACACCTATTACATGATGAAATATAACTTTGATGTTCAATTTGGTTTTTACCAATTGTGAGAGTGTTCTCTCTTGGGTTCTTCATTGAGTCAACCCCTTTGATTATCAAGAGTCCAAGACCCTTGTGGCGATCCTCATTAGGCTTATCAAACCCTTGGTTTTTGGCGCCATATCCCATTTCTTACCTTCATCCATTTGCTTATTTTCTTCTTCTTTGAATTTTGGTTGGTCACTCAAGGATAGATCCGAAAATCTACATGCTCCTTTTTAGGATCATATCACAAAATCCTACAAGTCCTTACTATCTTCACCCGGGTGAACATCCAGGTCTTGTTCTTGTTTCACCTCCAATGAATGGTACCAACTATTATTCATGGAGTCTTCATATGAAACATGCTTTATGGTCCAAGAACAAGCTCAAGTTTATCAATGGTTTACTTCCAAAGCCTAGACCTGATGATCCTCTTCTTGAAGCCTGGGAAAGATGCAACACCACGGTGGTATCTTGGATCACTCGCACCTTGGATCCTGAAATTGCTCGTAGCACTCTCTGCCTCACAAATGCAAAGGCACTATGGGACAATCTAAGAGATCGATTCTCTGTAGGTGATCAATTTCGCATTTCAGATATTCTTCAAGAAATGCATTCTACCAAACAAGGTGAACGAAATGTTTCTACCTTTTTCACTGATCTCAAGATTCTATGGGATGATTTGGAGTCCTTGAGACCTCCTCCTACTTGTTCATGCTCTGGTTGCAGTTGCAATCTTTCCACTGTAGTTCAGAAATTGATGGAAAATGAATATGTTTTGTGTTTTTTAAAGGGTCTTAATGATTCTTTTACTACTGCTCGAACTCAAATTATGATGGTGGATCCCTTACCCCCTATCAAAAAAGCTTTTTCAATGGTAATCCAACAAGAAAGACAAGTCACTGGTCTGCTTCTTGAAGATTCCAAGGCTTTGTTTAATTCAAGTAATGATAATGGAAACTGGAAACAGTCACAAGGTAGAGGTAATGAATTCTCTAACAATAGAGGGAGAGGAAGATCACAAGGCAGAGGACACAATTCTAATAGGCAGTGTACCTTCTGCAACAAGCAAGGTCACACAGTTGATCAATGTTACTTTAAGCATGGTTTCCCACCAGGCTTTAAACCAAGATATCAACAGCAGAATCACACAGTCAACAACTTCGTATATGAAGAGGACCAAGATTCACCTACACCCAAAGAGGAGTCTCAGTCAGCTTCTGCAAAGCAGTCTTTGGTACCAACTAAATTCAGTCCTGAACAAATTCAGCAAATTCAAGCATTACTCACATAGTCAAGCATTGTTCCCACCAATCATCATGTAAACACTTCCTTTGTGGGTGAGGCTTCTACTTATCCACAATCAGGTAAATCCATATCCCCTAAATGGATCTTGGACACTGGTGCCACTGACCATGTCACACACACTCTAACACATTTCACTAGTTTTCACAAAATCAAACCTATATCTGTTCACATGCCTAATGGCTCCCCAGTCACAGCACAGTATGCTGGCACCATTTCTTTCTCCACTAGTTTCTGCTTATATAATGTGCTTTACATTCCTGAATTCAAGTTCAACCTTATTTCAGTATAGCAGCTAGCGTCCAATTTAAACTACAAACTCACCTTTTGTCATTCTTCATGTACTATTAGGACTTGAATTCATTGAAGATGATTGGGCTTGCTAAACCGGACAATGGCTTAAACTACCAGAAGAATAATTCTGTATCTGTCTCTATTCATGTACCTAAATCCCAAATAAACTTTGCCCCATCCCCCTTTTTTGATCTATGGCATTTTAGACTTGGCCATCCTTCTTCCAAAGTTCTTAAACATGTATCAACTGTTTTTCCTTATGTACATTTTGATAATAACATAATTTGTGAACATTGTCATTTAGCTAAGCAACAAAAATTGCCTTTTCAATCTAGTACTAGCAAAAATATGCATCCTTTTGATATGATCCATGTTGGCATATGGGGACCTCTTTCCATTACATCAATCCACGGCCATAGATATTTCCTCACCATTGTTGATGATCACACAAGGCACACATGGCTTTTTCTAATGAAAACAAAATCAGAAGCTCGAAGTTTACTGCAAAACTTTGTTACACTTGTTCAAACACAATTTCATACCACTATTAAAATAATAAGGTCTGATAATGGCAGTGAATTTAACTGTGCATCTTATTATGCTACTCTTGGAATCATTCATTAATCCTCTTGCATAGAAACTCCACAAGAGAATTCAATAGTTGAAAGAAAACATAAACATATTCTTAATGTTACTTGCAGCATTTTGTTTCAATCCAACTTGCCCAAAATTTTCTGGTGCTATGCAGTAAGCCATGCTGCACACATAATTAACAGGTTACCATCACCTGTATTAAACCAAAAATCTCCTTTTGAATTACTTCATTTTTCTCCCCCCACATTAATGGATCTAAAAGTTTTTGGCTCTCTTTGTTTTGCTTCCACATTGGTAAATAACCGAGGCAAACTTGATCCAAGGGCACGAAACTGTGTCTTTCTTGGTCACAAACAAGGAACTAAAGGATACATTGTTTATGACTTACTTTCCAGAGAGATTACCTTTCTAGAAATGTCATATTCCATGAACACATTTTTCCATATCACACAACTTCAACCAACCTTCAACCTGATGATTTAATCCCCTCACCATCCACCCTTGATTTCCTATTTGAACCCCTTACAATACCAACACCAATTCCAACCAACCCTTCCTCATCCATAACAGAACAACCAGAACAACACCTGCCCTCACCTCAACCTTCTCTACATATATCAAACTCTCCTCATATCCCTTTTCCTCCCCCAATCTGAAGATCAAACAGGCCTCACAACCCTCCACAGTATCTTCAGGATTTCCATTGCAATCTGTCCAGTTCAACCAAGTCCAACACATCTCTCAATTCTGGTAACACCATTTCTTATCCACTCTCTTCTGTTTTATCATATCAGTCACTCTCTGCTGCACATTTGCACTACACTTTGTCCATCACCACACACCTACAAACAAGCTATTCAATCCATTGACTGGGTAAATGCTATGGAAGCTGAACTTCAGGCTCTTGAAGCCAACAATACTTGGTACCTAACTGCTTTGCCTGCTGGAAAGACTCCTATTGGTTGCAGGTGGGCCTACCGAATCAAATACAAAGCTGATGGTTCTGTTGAACAATACTAAGCACGTTTAGTTGCCAAAGGTTACACACAGCAGGAAGGAGTGGACTACTTTGACACTTTTTCCCCAGTTGCAAAACTCACCGCTATTAGATTGGTTCTTGCTTTGGCCGCTGCACATAATTGGCATCTCCAACAATTGGATGTCAATAATGCACTCCTCCATGGTGATTTAGATGAGGAAGTTTATATGGCATTACCTCCAGGTGTCACAGCCACACAACCAAATCAAGTTTGTCGATTGACTAAGTCCCTTTACGGCCTTAAACAGGCCAGTCTCCAGTGGTTTGCAAAGCTCTCATCTGCCCTGCTCTCTCTCGGGTTCTCACAGTCCCAATCTGATCATTCACTTTTCACAAAAAAGGCTACAAACACCTTCACTGTTTTGCTAGTTTATGTGGACGATGTAATTCTAACTGGTACTTCACTTTATGAAATTAATTCAGTAAAGCAATACCTTGACCGCACCTTCAAAATTAAAGACCTTGGGCCTCTCAAGTACTTCATTGGTTTGGAAGTCTCTAGATCACACAAAGGTATACATCTTTGTCAACGAAAGTATGCCCTTGACATACTTTCTGATTCTGGTCTCCTTGCAGCAAAACCATGTTCAACTCCAATGCTAAAAGCTCATCAGAAAACTTATGATCAAGCTCCACCTCATTCTGATCCTTTAGCATATCGCAGGCTTGTTGGTAGGCTCCTTTACTTAACCACCACACGCCTTGACATATGCTACTCAGTCCAACACCTAAGCCAATTTATGGCTTCCCCTACAACTGAGCATCATCAAGCTGCAATCAGAATCCTTCGATACATCAAAAATGCTCCAGGCCAAGGCATTTTCTTTTCAGCATCATCTCCAGTCCAATTAAAGGCATTCAGTGACTCAGATTGGGCCACATGTCGTAAAACCAGAAAATCTATTACGGGTTTTTGTATATTCCTTGGGGACTCTCTCATATCATGGAAGTCCAAGAAACAGTCCACAGTCTCCTGTTCCTCATCCGAGGCTGAATACCGTGCTCTAGCAGTCACTACTTGTGATATCTAGTGGCTCACTTACCTTCTAAAGGATTTATCAATCACATTCAAGTCTCCTGCACTCTTGTACTGCGACAGTCAATCTGCAAGGCACATTGCCTCCAATCCAAGTTTTCATGAAAGAACAAAGCATATAGACATAAATTGTCATATAGTTCGTGAGAAACTCCAAGCCAAATTATTCCATTTGCTGCCAATCCCTTCAGCTAGTAAATTGGCAGACTTCTTCTCCAAAGCTCTTGACCCTCAACACTTTCCAGAGTTACTGTCCAAGCTGGGAGTGCTCAATATACACTCTCCAGCTTTTGGGGGGGGGGGGGGGGGGGTTTGTTAGACTCAACTGATACAGTTGAGAATTAGTTTTGACAGCTAGCACAGTTAGTTAATAAACTGCCAAGTTAGTTACACAAGCTTACAGAGCTTACTTACACATGTACATCTATATATACTCCTTGTAATCAGATTCACAATCAATGAATACAATGATTTTCATTCCGAATCTATCTCTCTGAATTTCTCTACAAGGCCAAAATGAAGGGCATGATGAATTTTCGAAGAAGGGCCACAAACTAGAAGAGTCAATTACTGGACGAAGTAAGAGCAGCCTTCCAAGTGGAATTCTGTTGAGTGCTTGTCAGAGTTACCAAAAAGCTAAGGAGCTATCATTTTCTGGAAATTCTGACAAAGTTTGTGTGTGGGGGGGGGGGGGGGGGTGGGTTTAGCAATGTCATACAATCTATAATTAAGGAGACTAACGGTTTAGTTACAAACCGGGAGCTTGTTTGGAAGGCTAGGAAGATACTTGAGAGGCAGGGTTTTCGTCAAAAACCTGAGTTATATTGCAGTGACCACTATGCCGATGCTCCATTTTTGTGTGCTGATTTGATGAAGACACAGAGAGTGAACAAGTTTATGGTGGGATTGCTCATGCTTTTCTTTCTGACTTTTGAGACCATTAATATGGCCTCCTCACATGGCCTCAAAATAACATTAAAGGTTATATGGCATTTATTAGTCACTAAAATGGCTTATCCAAAAGAAAAATGATATCTGAACACAGAAATTTGACACAGATACGGCGACACCGTATAGTGCCGTACTGTAGCTGCACTGTGCGGCACTATAGTGGTTTTTTTTTTAAAATTTATTTATTTATTTATTTTAAAAATTTAGTTTTTTTTTTAAATGTTTTTTTTATAAATAAATTTTTTTGTTAAGTATGTGTAAATATCTGGTGAATTCAGATCATTATCTGGTGAATGGGTTTTTTTGAGAAATAATTTTTTTGGTTAAGTATGTGCAAATATCTGGTGAATCAGGTACAAATATCTGGTGAATTCAGTTCATTATCTGGTGAATAGGTTTTTTTGAGAAATAAATTTTTTGGTTAAGTGTGTGCAAATATCTGGTGAATTCAGTTCATTATCTGGTGAATGGGTTTTTTTGAGAAATAAAAATTTTGGTTAAGTATGTGCAAATATCTGGTGAATCGGGTATAAATATCTGAT
The DNA here is from genome assembly GCA_035048595.1 of Echinosophora koreensis. NCBI lineage: Eukaryota > Viridiplantae > Streptophyta > Magnoliopsida > Fabales > Fabaceae > Echinosophora > Echinosophora koreensis. The sequence goes on along the minus strand of JAPCYP010000011.1, from coordinate 5,972,556 downwards.
GAATTCAGTTCATTATCTGGTGAATGAATTTTTTTGAGAAATAAAATTTTTGGTTAAGTATGTGCAAATATCTGGTGAATCGGATACAAATATCTGGTGAATTCAGTTCATTATCTAGTGAATTCAGTTCATTATCTGGTGAATGGGTTTTTTTGAGAAATAAATTTTTTGGTTAAGTATGTGCAAATATCTGGTGAATCCGGTACAAATATCAGGTGAATTCGGTTCATTATATGGTGAATGGATTTTTTTTTAAGAAATAATTTTTTTTTTTAAAAAAAAGGCAAAAATTTTTTTAAAAAAAAAGGTGGTGCTACACCGCCACTGTAGCAGAGATATCGCATATGATGTCGCTTTTTTTGTGTTCAATTAGCAGCCCTCTATCCAAAAAGTTGATTTTTGATAGAATACAATGGCGACCTTTGATCTATACGGCTGATCCCATCTAATGGGAAAAGAAGAGTTGCTTTTTAATATAACACAATGGCATCCTTTGACCTATATAGCTGATCTCATCCAGTGGGAAAAGCTATTTTTGTCATAGGCTTGTAAAGCTAGATTTCTGATCAGGGTATATGGGGGAACTCAAAGCTTCACCGTTATGGGAGCACTCTCGGACCATTGGGCTGTGTGTATTTGTGTACTTTTGTTGTTGTTGTTGCAGCAGCAGTAGTGGTAGTAGCATCATTTATGTGAATGCTCTACTAAAATTAATTTTAGTTTTTTTTTTTTTTTTTACTTTGAGCAGGATAACAATTTCTGTATGGTACCACATCTACTAGATATGGATTTTAATTTTTCTCCGAAATCTCTAATGAAGTAGCAAAGTTGCAGCCATGTGTTTGACCTTTTAGCAAGATCATAAGTTGAATAAAATTATTATTGGCATGATTATTTGGCAAAGTTGCAGCCACCTCCCCAAGATTGCACAGTTTGCTGCTCAGCTTGCCCGCTGTTGTTGGTTGTTCTCTCCAGCTATTGTTTTGGTCCCTTCTGGAGGTTTTTCGTCTCCTGCCTGTGTGAGAGTAAACACTTGTGAGGGAGAGAAACACCGGAGAGGGGGTGACTTTGTGATTATGTGTGTCAAGTCTTAGGACCTTTTTTCTCAACTGCTGTTATTCTTTCCGAAACCTTGTTTCTTTTTCTCTTGCAGGTACAGGTGGCATGGTTCTTCTCAATCAGACTTTTCGTTTCTCCTCAGCATGAACAATGACTCTCTGCTATCATTTTTCTCTTCTGATATTGGTCATAGAGGTTCTCTGTTCTGGGGCATGTGGATAAGGAATGGGAGTCTCACACCTTGTTTTGATGAGCAGCAATATAGCTCATCCCGCCTGAAGTTCTTGGCTCATATATGATCAAATTTACTGGACAAAGTGCTGTCATATGCTATACATTTTCGGCAGCATTGAGAGTTTTTGTTCTTATCACATTTCTAACCCTGCTGTGTGATGTCACAGGCTCAACTTCTATCCCTGCTGGACGAATTCTTCTGGTGTCATTATTGCCCGATTCATTGGAACTACTCTGCTTTCAGCTAATATGAGTTCTGCGATTTTTTGGGGAGGTAGCTGGAACATGTGTATTACTGGGCAGCAGTTTTTTAGTGTTTAAAAGTGCCTTTCTTTTGCTTGAGGCGGGTCCACAAAATTCATAAGTGTTTTCTTGGGGCATTAGCATGATCTTTTGCTGGTTCAACTGGCGTCTATTGCTTCTTAAGGCTATTGTCACCTTGGGTTAGGCTAAGATGCACCACCCATATTTTATGCCACCTACTACACTGTCAATACCTCAACCAATCATTTGTACAATTAGATCATTTGACTTTTCAACTGGTCAACTGTTGAAACTAAAATAAGTATTTGCAAAAAAATACATTGTATTTTCGTATTTGCTTATTAACCCAAAATTTTAAAAAAAAAATTAAAAATGACGTCGTGCATCTCTTCTCCTTATGCATCTTTTCTTTTTATTTTTGTCAGAAACTTTCTGGGTGCTTGTCTTTCATGGTGAGAAAGATGCCGTGCCCACCCAAGCAAATGGGGCAAGAGATGGTCAATGCCAAGCTTTTGAGTGTAATAGGAACCTTGTGCTTCTGTGTTCGTTCTTCTTCTTCCTTTTGCTTTTTGAGATGGTTTACACTATTTCGAAGATGAACAAACGTGGCGATGCGTGTTCATCGCTGCACACCTCATCTTTTCCGTCGCACCTCGTCCTCTCCGTCACGTACCTCGTCTTCTCCGACGCATTGCCCAACCATTACCATTCAAGATCTGGGTTACGAATTTATGGATTTGTGATGTTGAGATGACGAATTTGAACCACGACGGCGGCTGGGTGTAAATGAACAACATGTTTGTGGTAGATCTGGACCGACACGATAGATCTGGACAGTGGATCGGAACAGCAAAACGCCATTCAGAACACCGCCATCCCCATCCCCGTGCATGAAACCCCAGATCGTGGCACCACAACCACCTCAGAGTGGCTGTGGAAAACGGCGACCACCACGCCATCACCGGCGTCATCCAACCCCCCCGAGTCCCGACCGATCTACAACCATGTGATTCATGGGAGAAATCTGAATCTGAATAAACAAATATATTAAATTTAATTTTTTTGGGCAAAAGTAATAAATACAAATAATACAAGGGATATAGCAACAAATTGATTCATTACCAGTTGAATACGGTATCTATACATTGCCAAACTTTGAAAAATTGACCGGCCAGCATCGCTAATTGATTGGAGCACACAACGCCAAGTGGGTAGTGCATTGACTGGTGTTAATAATAGGTGGTGTAGCTTAGCCAACGCCTTCTTTAGTGTTAGGTGGAGCTAGTTAATTTTTCAACCTGGTTGTTGTCAAATGTTTTGGGTTGAAATTTTACCTTGTTCATTCTTTTGTTTTTCTTCATCATTGTATATGGGTTTCAGGGTTCGAGTATCTCTACTCAGTGTTATACATTATTTGCTTATAAAAAGAAAAGTTGAAATATGTCATAAGAAATTGGTTACTGTGCAAGTAAATACTGGTTGGTCTGCTGGTTACTTTGGAGATACCTACAATAACCACGACATGCAGATCTTTGGCTGGTGCTATTATGCCTGTTGTTCAATATAGGTTTAATTACTCTGCATGTCCCTATATTTTTTGGGAATTTTCAAATAGGTCCCTATACTTTTAAAATTTGTAATTAGGTCCCTGAACTATTATTTTATTTGTAATTAGGTCCCTATACTAAAAAAATTTTGTAATTGGATCCTCGAACTTTTATAAAGTTTTCAATTGGGTCCCTGAACTAAAAAGGTTTTTAATTGGGTCCCTGAACTTATATAAAATTTTCAATGGAGTCCCTGGGGTAGGGTTCCGTGAAGAGGTCTTTAAGTCTACTGATGTTAAACGTGACCTGGAATTCCCCCAAATTTGTATTTAGGGTTGCAGGAGACCAAAATGTTGAGTCAGGAAACCAAAACTTGACCTGTGATTGTTTTTCCTCCATTTGAACAAATAGTTCATTCCTTCCCCGATTTATGTTTTATGCTTGTATATCCCTTCCTTGAAATAATTTCATCCAAAATAGTTTCTTCACTTGCAACTTACTACATCTCACTTCATCTTGTTACATCTTGCTACATTTTATTGTGACAATATCTCAAGGTTCATCTTCCACCCAAACTACTCTTACATAGTCAACTTGGATGAAGTCAGTTATATTCCGTCCAATTCAACATATCACTAACGAATTTTATAATTTAGGGACCCTATTGAAAATTGTATATAAGTTTAGGGACCCAATTAAAAACTTTTTTAGTTTAGGGACCCAATTGAAAACTTTATAAAAGTTTGAGGACCCAATTACAAATGTTTTTAGTATAGGGACCTAATTACAAATGAAATAATAATTCAGGGACCTAATTATAAATTTTAAAAGTATAGGGACCTATTTAAAAATTCCCAAAAAATATAGGGACCCACAGAGTAATTAAACCTTCAATATACATGCTATATGTTATTGAGCTAAGTTGGTTTTTTTGTCTCAGTCAAGTGTAGAATTTTTCGTGGGGCATGACGTCTGTTTGGAGTGTGTTTCATGCACTAGTGAAGGGGTTGTTTTTGTTAGCCAGTTAGGGGCTAGCTACTGCATAATGGTTTTAATGGTAAGTATACGAATCGTTCTGGGGAATATTTGTACTTCTGATTACTTACGAATCGTTCTGGGGAATATTTGTACTTCTGATTATTTCGTTTATGGGTTGTAATTGGACAATGCTGTGATGGAAAAGTATCCAAATTTGCATAAGCTGTGCAGGAACAGTTTTCGGACATAGATCCTCACAATTACTGTAGGACCACGGTCTTACTTGTAACACCTCGACTTTTACTATTCTTTAATATCGGTAAATATATACATATATTTGTTTATATTTTACCCGACACCTAGAGAATGATTTTGAATAAAACAAAATCATATTTATAATCTATTTTATCGTAGAAAGTTACGGTGAAATTTTAGGTTTAAAATTCAGACGAAACTCGGTCTGCGTTTTAACTGACAGTAAGATTTTACTGATCAAAAAACCTAGTTTTGACCCGAGAACGAAACGGTTTAGGTTTCTATTATTTTTCCAACGATATTGGTTATTTTGAAAATTTTCAAAATAAATAAGTTATTATACTTTATTCGGGCGCCTCATCAACAAACGGGTGATCGACGGAGTCGAGAACGGACGTGCAGAGACAAAACTGGACTCCGGATGATGGGACATCTTGCCACCTAGGGTGGTGAGTCACATGGGTGACTCACCTAGCATTTATGAAGCCTAATGATGACACCAAAATATCATGATATTTATTCTAGTGAAAAAAACCAAAATGCCCTTGGACTTTAAGTAAAATTCCAAGAGTGTCCCTAAGTGAATTTTTGACCAAAATACCCTCTAAAACTAGTCAATTTCGTGCAGCCCCTCCATTAACCAAACTTATTTCATTTTGATTTCATTTCATCATTTTCCTCTCAAAAACCGAAATCGGGTGAATGACGGAGCTGAGTACGAGATTTCCGGGAACCGCTAATGGATGGGATCAATGAGTCATGAATGACTCATGAGATGTGGCCCAAAATCTGCCACACCTCCCTTCATTCTCCACCACATCTTTTAATTTAATCATGATTACAAATTAACTTTAGTTAGGTTATTATAACCATAGTTAAGTTATTATATTATTTTCTAAACTTAACCTATGTCAATTAACCTAACATTGGTTCATTTTAACATTAAACAAAGGCATTTTCACTCCCTCACACTCTCATTTTCGTGGCTGCCCTCTCCCACACTTAACCATTTTCTTTTCATCATTCATCATGAACACCAAGAACACTAAGACAAACTCTCCTTACTCAACCGAAAGTTCATCGAAGTTCTGACCTTTTTGTGTTCTGAAACTCGGAAAACTTTATACATGAAAGTTGTCCCTCTTTCTCTCTTATTTCCAACGAGCTAAAGATCATCAAACACGGATAATTATTTTGGGAGTTATGCCCAAATTACCAAAATAGCTCGAAATCCACAGCATCTCACTAGAACAGAAAAAAGAAGGCCCTTAACGCCCATGTTCTGATCTGAATCAAACCAAACCTTAAACATAAAAGTTGTTCCTCTTCTTCTTACCTTTCCAACCAGCCAAATTTCGTAATTTTTAGATGAGTGGATTATGAGATACACTCATAACACCACCATATCCTCAAAGCTGTCAAATCCTCAACTAAGCTTGTTTTGATCACTTTCTTCATTTCTTCAATCAACAAGAGGTAAACCCTCATCTATCATGATCATGTTTTCTTCTCCTTCAATCATTTAAGTTGTTTAAGTCATGAATCATGATTTTCGATCTTCATGAAGCTTTCTTCAAAAATCTCTAGAAACTTGTAGAAAAATCTATTTGAGTTGAAACCAATTTCTATGATCTTCATATGACTTCTATTTTCATCATCCAAGAGGTTGAAAAATTTAGAGATCCCTAGCTATTTATTCTTGACTTGGCCGAACCAATGCTCAAATGGGTTTAGGTGATTTCCTTCATTCTTTAACTTGTTTTTATGTTGGTTGTTCGTGGCTAGGTTTTGGTGGACAAAACTGTGGCCTACCTTGCTTGGTTTAGCTTGTGTTTGTTTGATCTTCAAGTGGTCTACAAGAGGTAAGGGGGGGATTACTACTATCCTACCTTAACGTAGATATGTATGTGGTTTAAAGTATTTGTATGTTGTCTTGTAAATCCTAAGTGTTAGGATTATATATTATTGTTTATGGTTGTGTGATCCTCTTGAAGGATTTGATTTGATTCTTGGTTGTGGTATGATATTTCATATGATTGTTTTGGTTCCAATGACCTTAAGTTGAAACCATGATTGTTGTATGATTGATTTGTTAAGATAAATGCTTAACATGATTATTTAAGGCCATTCGGCCATGACTGTTTTCATGGGTTCTATGATGTGTTAAATTGTTTGAATAATTTTTATGAGGAACATATATGAATATAGAAATTGGTTTAGATTGATTTGGATGTGTATATTGAAAGATATGATTTTATGAGTCCTTAGGGACTAAAATGCAATTTCTGAGAATTTCAGTGGCTGCACTGAAATTCATGTTCTTGTGTGTTAAGATTGTTGTCCTTGATGAGACAAAACCATAGAAATCGGTTTGGTGTTAATTGGATTAATACATAAAAAGTTATAAGCTTTTTAGTGAAAAAGGACCTTTTTGCAATTACTGAAAATTATTTGGGGCAGAAACGAAATTTATGTAAATTTGAGGGCAACTGAAAAATATTTCTAAATAAGTTGGTTTGGTGTGATTTGGAGTTATAAATAAAAAGTTATAAGGTTTTAAGTGAATAAGGATCTTTTTGCAGTTAATGAAGGTTTAGGGGTTAAATTGCAATTTTCGGAAATACATTTAACTGGACAGTGAGAGACTGTTTTTCATACCTATAAAATTGTTCTAAAAGTTCCAAAATGAGTTTTGGACTATTAGAGTGTAAAATCGTTGAAAAAGGATTTATGCGATTCACAAAATAAACGACGTTCGGTCAAATTCTAAGGAATTTTGTAGAAAGGGAAATTTGATGTAAATTAGCATTTCAACAATTTCATAAAAGTAATAGAACCTAGGAGAGTAATACATTTGAGGTGAAGAACCATATTTTCAAAAGTTTGGCTTTTTAAGCCTAAATTCAGTAAAAAAAAAAAAAGCGAGGAACCGTCGTTAAACGTTTTTAAGGATTTTTGAGAAAATGCTTTGGAGGAATTGATACCTAAGTATCTTTGAGGGGAATTATTCTTGAAAATGGATTTGATTTTATCTAAAGGTTTTAGTTTTAAGCCAAAAGGATTTTTGTCTTCAAAGACGAGATTTTACTGTAAAATGTAAAAACCTAAGTCAAGAATGACTTAGTGAAAATACGAACGTAATAATTTATGACGTGGGGTGGAACACGACCTTATGTCATAAAGTATGGATAATTAATTATCCATATTCCATAAAATGTAATGGACTCAGAATGATTTGTTTTCTTGGAAGCCAAAGAAAAAGGCTCAGTTAGAAAAGTGCAGATAAATAAATAATTGGACTTGTGTTCCAATCTCATAATGCGTTAGGACTTTTAATCAAGTGTTTTAAGAAAACTGTGCACAAAGATGAAAGGTTACTTGAGAACTTTAGCTTGATGATTAAGTACCGGTAATTCGGACTTAAGGACATCTAGCATCTGTTACAGTACGTTGAAAGAATTCTGAAGGAATCACGATGTCATCCGTTGGATGGACGAGAAGAATGCATTTCCGGCAAAGTTTGCCTAAACACATAGTGAAACTATGTTCTGTAAGGCCGTTGTGCCTAGGAGATGGAGCTAACACTTTAATGCGGGTGCGAATTCCGTAGTGACGATCTATTGATGCTCGGGGGTGTCGGGGTATGAAATACTCATATAGGCCCAGTTGGTTGCTCCTCTGTGGCATGGTGATCTTGCAATACACCGACATACTCGACTAGACACTATGTGTTTTCTGGTAGTGAAGGATGTTCCCGAAAAAGCCTATGTGCACCATGATGACTGTTGACGCATTTTATTACCCAAGGCTGGTGGACTCCGGAACAATCCTCCGAACCACTCTCTCTGACTGTTCGTAAAACCATGGTATAGGAATTCAGAGGTCATTCCTCGAGTCTTAGATGTTTCTATCTAGGAAAACATTGTGCTGTGGTCATGTTTCTGTGAAACATTATTGTTTTTTTATGAGTGTAGATATGATTGATAATTGTTAATTGTACGTACCTGAGAGTCGTACCATTGCATGTCTGCATTATGTGTAAGATAAATGGAAATCTCACCTCCTTATTTTTATATTGCCTATGTCGGCTGGCTATGTGCCTTCTGTATTCTTTTGAGAAGATTGAGACGTCAAGATGTCGCTTGGCTGACGCAACGTAGATATTGAGGTTCGAGCTTGCGGATGCTATGGTGGAATTGCTAGTGAACATCTTTCAGCTTTCAGCTTTCAGATAGTCCAAGACGATAGCGTTTGTTTTCTGTCATGCCTTACATTTGTTTTCTTGAGATGGAAATGACGGTTGATAGTTCATAGACTATGTTTTCCTCTTGGAAGGAAAAAAAAAGGGCTTAGTTCGAGCGCTACTGTAGTGACTCCAGTAGTGTCTTTTTTAACGACGTCGGTAGTGGACTCAAATAGAGTTTCCACTAGACCTCGTCAGTTGAGTTGTCCTTCTCACAGTGTATGAGAAAGGACTATCTTTTCTATTTTAGATTGGCCAGCTGGGTATGTTTGGGAGTTAATGTAACTATCTATGGAGCTGCGACTCCAAGTATTTTATATTTTAGGAGCTGCGTCTCCACATCTTTATACGGGATACGTATATGGTTATGATTTTTGGGTTATGTGTCGGGTTGGGCATTATGTAATTAATTTGCGAACTTATGACCCTAAATGTGATAATGGAATGTTTTATTATCCATTCATTTAAAACAAAGTAGTTATATTTATGACTTGCGAAAAGAAAAAAAAAATTACCCCATTCTTTTATAGCCAATTTTAATTAACCTACTTTTCGGCGTTAAAATGTCACTTGCGATGTAGCGCCCGAGGAGGGTGTTACATTATTGGTATCAGAGCTGGCCGAGTCTTTTGGGCTTTGGGGCTTAGGTCTGTTGTCGTCTTTGTTGTGTTTTCTCTGATTGTGTCTTAAGTGTTTTGTGTTTTTGGTTCAATGAAGAACCAATGTTTGGAAGGGTAATGACTTTAGTCTATCCTTGGCTTAATTTATGTTTTTCATGACGTTGTTCCGAAAGGATACAACATTGTTTGTTGATCTTTTCATTATTGTTCCTAAGGAGGAATAATATTGAATAGATTATGATGTATTGTTTTCTTCCTAGTTCTGACTACCGTGCTTTTATAGAAAATCATGGTTAGTTCGGGAACGAGCAGATATGATTCTGAAATTAAGGATCCCGAAGATATGGTTGTAGCTGTACAAGTCTTGAGAGAACTAACATCAACTGTGGCACGTCATAACGAGGAAGTTGCTAAGAGGCGAGGACTAGTTGAGTTCTGTTGTAGTAACCCACCTCAATTTGATGGTGAGCTTAATTCGAAGAAAGCTGAGTTTTGGATTACGGAAATAGAAAGGAATTTGCAAACTATGGAGTACCCTGATCATTGGAAGGTAGCTTGTGCAGCATTTCTGTTGATAGGAGATGCTGGATTTTGGTGGAGAGAAACTTGCCAGCTGTTAGTGGCAAGACAAGAAGCGATCACCTGGAATGTATTTCGAAGCAAATTTCTGGAGAAGTATGCTTCCACTGAAGTGAGTCGTGCAGAGGAGATTGAGTTTCTGCAGCACGGACAAGAGGACATGACTATCAGTGAGTATGCCGCTGAGTTGGAAGAGCTGATTAAGTTCAAGGAGTTGTATTTAAAGAATTACGAGGAAGTGCGAACGTGCAAGAAATTAGAGGAAAATTTGAAGGATGAAATGAGGAAGACAATTTTGTCATTGAAAATACTGCAGTTTTTGATCTTGATGGATAAGTGTCGAGTTCCTCGAGATCTAGAAGTGAGTAAAGGCAGAAAGAGAAGCTTTGGATCTTTTCAAGAGAAACTGTACGCAAGGCCAATATGGACACCACCAAAAGGGAAGTGGATTAGTGGTAGCAGTAAAGGTTATGGATCGTCTAGGAAGTCTCTACCGAAATGCATGAAGTGTGGCATGAGTCATGCTACAAGAGACTGCAAGATTAAGGGCATCATTTGTTTTAAGTGTGGACAGCCGGGACATGTCGCTAGAGTATGCGGAAAACCTAAGGATGTACCTTATGGAGACAACATGTGAGCCGAGAGACCACGAACAAAGATTCGATTAAAGAACACTATACAAGAGGAGGTAGTTCACCAATATTTAAAGTTTGAATATGTGGGTAGTTGTTAATGTGTAGAATCTTCACAACAAGTAGGACTGAAGCATCATAATCGAATAAGTACCTTTAAGTGAAGTGTGTCATAGAAAGTAGACTTTTGACTGTACTGTTAATTCAGTGGAGAATCATTCTTGATTTTCTATGAATGCGTAAAATACTCTGTATTTATGTACTACCTATGTTTGTTGCCAACATGTTATGAGTTGGTTGAGTTTTATCGTCACATCTTTTGTTGTCTAAGTTTTATGCAAAACAACCAGAATTGCATTCCTATATTATTCCTTGCAATTACCTTTATAGTTTCTTGGTAACTCATCCTGGTTGGGAAATCTGGTCAGATATTTCCTTGTTGCTAAGAATTGAGTTTTGTAAACTTGACCATTTGCTTTTTCCGCAAATGAGTACAATTTCAAATAGAATGATCTTTTGCGGATCATATCTTGTTATCCTTGTGGGTGAAACGTTATAAATGTTATGGCAGTTGAAATTTTGACAATTCACGGCAATTTTGTTTATGCCAAATGAATCAGAGTTACCTCGAGTGAGGGAACTCGCAAAACTTTATTGTTGCTTTCTTAAAGACCAAGATAAGTTTTGATTTCAAATCTAGACTCTTGGAAATTAAGACAATTATCATCTTCAAAATTTGGTCTTTTGAAGGAAATTCTTGTTGAGGAAGAAACTTTATTAGGGTCACGTTTGTAAATATGTGGCTGTACAACGCATTTTTACATTCAGGAACCTATTAAAGAGACTTTTTGCATAAAGAATATCTCTGATTTTCTATTCATTCTACTTTATTTCTTCTTGAAAGAGCAAAGTCTAGAGATTATTTTCTCTTCTTGAAAATTATTTGTTCAAATTCTGAGTTTTTATTTACCAACGGTGTGTTAGAATCACCACCGTAAATGGGAGTCAAAGATTTGAATCATTCAAATTTCCAAATCTATCGAAAATTCGTGTATTTCATTCTATTGACATTCAAAGTATTTGAGTGTGCTTCGAGTCTTGAGAGTTTCAAAAAGGGATTTACCTGATTTGTTTTATCAGGTGGTTTAGTGAATACAGTATAAGTCAGAGCGACAGTCTAATCTACGAAATATTTCACGTCATGTTCCGAGAAACGTGAATGTTATGCAACTAGAGCATGGGATAGAGGATTGATATCCATGTTCATTTTCCTTAGACGAGTTAATTTCGGGGACGAAATTCTTTTTAGAGGGGTAGTATTGTAACACCTCGACTTTTACTATTCTTTAATATCGGTAAATATATACATATATTTGTTTATATTTTACCCGAGACCTAGAAAATGATTTTGAATAAAACAAAATCATATTTATAATCTACTTTATCGTAGAAAGTTACGGTGAAATTTTAGGTTTAAAATTCAGACGAAACCCGGTCTGCGTTTTAACTGACAGTAAGATTTTACTGATCAGAAAATCTAGTTTTGACCCGAGAACGAAACGGTTTAGGTTTCTATTATTTTTCCAACGATATTGGTTATTTTGAAAATTTTCAAAATAAATAAGTTATTATACTTTATTCGGGCGCCTCATCAACAAACGGGTGATCGACGGAGTCGAGAACGGACGTGCAGAGACAAAACTGGACTCCGGATGATGGGACATCTTGCCACCTAGGGGGGTGAGTCACATGGGTGACTCACCTAGCATTTATGAAGCCTAATGATGACACCAAAATATCATGATATTTATTCTAGTGAAAAAAACCAAAATGCTCTTGGACTTTAAGTAAAATTCCAAGAGTGTCCCTAAGTGAATTTTTGACCAAAATACCCTCTAAAACTAGTCAATTTCGTGCAGCCCCTCCATTAACCAAACTTATTTCATTTTGATTTCATTTCATCATTTTCCTCTCAAAAACCGAAATCGGGTGAATGACGGAGCTGAGTACGAGATTTCCGGGAACCGCTAATGGATGGGATCAATGAGTCATGAATGACTCATGAGATGTGGCCCAAAATCTGCCACACCTCCCTTCATTCTCCACCACATCTTTTAATTTAATCATGATTACAAATTAACTTTAGTTAGGTTATTATAACCATAGTTAAGTTATTATATTATTTTCTAAACTTAACCTATGTCAATTAACCTAACATTGGTTCATTTTAACATTAAACAAAGGCATTTTCACTCCCTCACACTCTCATTTTCGTGGCTGCCCTCTCCCACACTTAACCATTTTCTTTTCATCATTCATCATGAACACCAAGAACACTAAGACAAACTCTCCTTACTCAACCGAAAGTTCATCGAAGTTATGACCTTTTTGTGTTCTGAAACTCGGAAAACTTTATACATGAAAGTTGTCCCTCTTTCTCTCTTCTTTCCAACGAGCTAAAGATCATCAAACACGGATAAGTATTTTGGGAGTTATGCCCAAATTACCAAAATAGCTCGAAATCCACAGCATCTCACTAGAACAGCAAAAAGAAGGCCCTTTACGCCCATGTTCTGATCTGAATCAAACCAAACCTTAAACATAAAAGTTGTTCCTCTTCTTCTTACCTTTCCAACCAGCCAAATTTCGTAATTTTTAGATGAGTGGATTATGAGATACACTCATAACACCACCATATCCTCAAAGCTGTCAAATCCTCAACTAAGCTTGTTTTGATCACTTTCTTCATTTCTTCAATCAACAAGAGGTAAACCCTCATCTATCATGATCATGTTTTCTTCTCCTTCAATCATTTAAGTTGTTTAAGTCATGAATCATGATTTTCGATCTTCATGAAGCTTTCTTCAAAAATCTCTAGAAACTTGTAGAAAAATCTATTTGAGCTTAAACCAATTTCTATGATCTTCATATGACTTCTATTTTCATCATCCAAGAGGTTGAAAAATTTAGAGATCCCTAGCTATTTATTCTTGACTTGGCCGAACCAATGCTCAAATGGGTTTAGGTGATTTCCTTCATTCTTTAACTTGTTTTTATGTTGGTTGTTCGTGGCTAGGTTTTGGTGGACAAAACTGTGGCCTACCTTGCTTGGTTTAGCTTGTGTTTGTTTGATCTTCAAGTGGTCTACAAGAGGTAAGGGAGGGATTACTACTATCCTACCTTAACGTAGATATGTATGTGGTTTAAAGTATTTGTATGTTGTCTTGTAAATCCTAAGTGTTAGGATTATATATTATTGTTTATGGTTGTGTGATCCTCTTGAAGGATTTGATTTGATTCTTGGTTGTGGTATGATATGTCATATGATTGTTTTGGTTCCAATGACCTTAAGTTGAAACCATGATTGTTGTATGATTGATTTGTTAAGATAAATGCTTAACATGATTATTTAAGGCCATTCGGCCATTACTGTTTTCATGGGTTCTATGATGTGTTAAATTGTTTGAATAATTTTTATGAGGAACATATATGAATATAGAAATTGGTTTGGATTGATTTGGATGTGTATATTGAAAGATATGATTTTATGAGTCCTTAGGGACTAAAATGCAATTTCTGAGAATTTCAGTGGCTGCACTGAAATTCATGTTCTTGTGTGTTAAGATTGTTGTCCTTGATGAGACAAAACCATAGAAATCGGTTTGGTGTTAATTGGATTAATACATAAAAAGTTATAAGCTTTTTAGTGAAAAATGACCTTTTTGCAATTACAAAAAATTATTTGGGGCAGAAACGAAATTTATGGAAATTTGAGGGCAACTGAAAAATATTTCTAAAGAAGTTGGTTGGTGTGATTTGGAGTTATAAATAAAAAGTTATAAGGTTTTAAGTGAATAAGGATCTTTTTGCAGTTAATGAAAGTTTAGGGGTTAAATTGCAATTTTCGGAAATACATTTAACTGGACAGTGAGAGACTGTTTTTCATACCTATAAAATTGTTCTAAAAGTTCCAAAATGAGTTTTGGACTATTAGAGTGTAAAATCGTTGAAAAAAGATTTACGCGATTCACAAAATAAATGACGTTCGGTCAAATTCTAAGGAATTTTGTATAAAGGGAAATTTGATGTAAATTAGCATTTCAACAATTTCATAAAAGTAATAGAACCTAGGAGAGTAATACATTTGAGGTGAAGAACCATATTTTCAAAAGTTTGGCTTTTTAAGCCTAAATTCAGTAAAAAAAAAAAAAAAGAAAGCGAGGAACCGTCGTTAAACGTTTTTAAGGATTTTTGAGAAAATGCTTTGGAGGAATTGATACCTAAGTATCTTTGAGGGGAATTATTCTTGAAAATGGATTTGATTTTATCTAAAGGTTTTAGTTTTAAGCCAAAAGGATTTTTGTCTTCAAAGACGAGATTTTACTGTAAAATGTAAAAACCTAAGTCAAGAATGACTTAGTGAAAATACGAACGTAATAATTTATGACGTGGGGTGAAACACGACCTTATGTCATAAAGTATGGATAATTAATTATCCATATTCCATAAAATGTAATGGACTCAGAATGATTTGTTTTCTTGGAAGCCAAAGAAAAAGGCTCAGTTAGAAAAGTGCAGATAAATAAATAATTGGACTTGTGTTCCAATCTCATAATGCGTTAGGACTTTTAATCAAGTGTTTTAAGAAAACTGTGCACAAAGATGAAAGGTTACTTGAGAACTTTAGCTTGATGATTAAGTACCGGTGATTCGGACTTAAGGACATCTAGCATCTGTTACAGTACGTTGAAAGAATTATGAAGGAATCACGATGTCATCCGTTGGATGGACGAGAAGAACGCATTTCCGGCAAAGTTTGCCTAAACACATAGTGAAACTATGTTCTGTAAGGCCGTTGTGCCTAGGAGATGAAGCTAACACTTTAATGCGGGTGCGAATTCCGTAGTGACGATCTATTGATGCTCGGGGGTGTCGGGGTATGAAATACTCATATAGGCCCAGTTGGTTGCTCCTCTGTGGCATGGTGATCTTGCAATACACCGACATACTCGACTAGACACTATGTGTTTTCTGGTAGTGAAGGATGTTCCCGAAAAAGCCTATGTGCACCATGATGACTGTTGACGCATTTTATTACCCAAGGCTGGTGGACTCCGGAACAATCCTCCGAACCACTCTCTCCGACTGTTCGTAAAACCATGGTATAGGAATTCAGAGGTCATTCCTCGAGTCTTAGATGTTTCTATCTAGGAAAACATTGTGCTGTGGTCATGTTTCTGTGAAACATTATTGTTTTGTTATGAGTGTAGATATGATTGATAATTGTTAATTGTACGTACCTGAGAGTCGTACCATTGCATGTCTGCCTTATGTGTAAGATAAATGGAAATCTCACCTCCTTATTTTTATATTGCCTATGTCGGCTGGCTATGTGCCTTCTGTATTCTTTTGAGAAGATTGAGACGTCAAGATGTCGCTTGGCTGACGCAACGTAGATATTGAGGTTCGAGCTTGCGAATGCTATGGTGGAATTGCTAGTGAACATCTTTCAGCTTTCAGCTTTCAGATAGTCCAAGACGATAGCGTTTGTTTTCTGTCTTGCCTTACATTTGTTTTCTTGAGATGGGAATGACGGTTGATAGTTCATAGACTATGTTTTCCTCTTGGAAGGAAAAAAAAGGGCTTAGTTCGAGCGCTATTGTAGTGACTCCAGTAGTGTCTTTTTCAACGATGTCGGTAGTGGACTCAAATAGAGTTTCCACTAGACCTCGTCAGTTGAGTTGTCCTTCTCACAGTGTATGAGAAAGGACTATCTTTTCTATTTTAGATTGGCCAGCTGGATATGTTTGGGAGTTAATGTAACTATCTATGGAGCTGCGACTCCAAGTATTTTATATTTTAGGAGCTGCGTCTCCACATCTTTATACGGGATACGTATATGGTTATGATTTTTGGGTTATGTGTCGGGTTGGGCATTATGTAATTAATTTGCGAACTTATGACCCTAAATGTGATAATGGAATGTTTTATTATCCATTCATTTAAAACAAAGTAGTTATATTTATGACTTGCAAAAAGAAAAAAAAAATTACCCCATTCTTTTATAGCCAATTTTAATTAACCTACTTTTCGGCCTTAAAATATCACTGACGATGTAGCGCTCGAGGAGGGTGTTACATTACTATTCCAGGAAGAAAGTGTCTTGCAACATCTTGCCTGTGTATTTCTTGAACCCATGCATGTTACAGCCCAACTCGAATGATCCGAAAACAACCGACAGATAAGATTTCGAGGGTCTGTAACATATAGTTTTTTTTTTTTAATTTCTATTTGGTAATATACCCTCACTGGTTCTTAATATAAGAAACAAATGTGTATTTTTTCTTTTTATCCAAAATACAGGACACATGCATCAATCTTCACATATATTAAATGTTAATATCCAATATTACCTTCTTTTATAATAAGATTTATATTTACGAGATATATCAACTTTCCATACAAGCGAACTTGTTCATTAATTAGAATGAGTATTTTTGGAAATTTATATGAATATTAATTACAATTAGCTCATTTCAATATATTTACTTGGTCTGTGTGTTTTAGGGTTTTGTTTCTTATATTAAGGATTAGGGTGAGTAATTTTCTTGCTTACCAAAAATAAAAATAAAAATCAAGGCTGCTAAATCTGGACAAATCAATGTGGCAAACGGTTATGTACTAAGAAGCAATTCTCATTCTATTAAAATGATCCATCTTTTTTTTTTTTCTTTTTTTTGACGTGAAAGGCTTTAAGCTTAATTGATAGAAGCAGAAAATGGTCCATCTTTGATTCTTTTTAGATTAGATGTTGAAATCTAGAGATTTTAGATTGGAATTAGATCTTCTCCCTTTTGTTGAAAACGGGATAGAAGAGAGTGAAAGAAACAAAAATTTGAAAATATGACTAATGAATCTTATAATAACCAATCATGATGAGGTCGTGGATGATAAATTTATGTCCACATCTCTCTGACATAATCATCATGTTAAAGGAGAATATCTATTATCATTTAGATTTTTTAACAATTCACAAATAGCGGTATTTGAGATCTATCAACTGGTCTGGACTGCATAACAAGTGAGTTGGATTTTTTTTTTTGGTAAGTGAATTAGTATTTGGTGGACAGTCCATGTGCTTTGGCCCATATTGACAAGTGTTGACCGAAGAAGTTAGATTTGTAAACATGCAAATGAGTACGAGGCTTCTGAGATGCTTCTGATTGACTTCCCTCTGATTTCCAAGTTCTGAGATGCTTCTGGAATCTCTGATGCTTCATGAATGATTTCAGATATTGGAATAACTTAAATTTTTTTAATTAGTTGAAAAGTCAGCTTTTTTTTTTTTATAAATATAAACAAAAAAATTTAAATCTTGTGAGAGAGGTCGGCAAGAAGAGCTGAGTATTCTAGAGAGGACAACATTTTGGTCAACCTTTTTTTGTTTGTATGGATGGATGCACCGCAACTTCGTAGCTGTCGTGAATTTTAAGAAACAAAAAAGAACAAACACGGGGAGCAATTTTCACTAATGGCATGTTTGTATTTATTATCTACCTTAAACGAAAAGAAGTTAAACACAAATCGCAGGTTCCTTTATAAACCCGTGTCCTGTAGTGTCGCTGACACCAGAGATTCCACACAGCTCAAGTTTTCAAGTTTGTATTTGTTCCTTCTCGTCGTCGTCTTCTTCCAAGGTTTTGTATTCTTCCAACTTTTCTAAAATTTATTATAATTGGACACTTCTCTTTGTTTGCTATTTGTTATGTTCTCAGATAAATTTGTTGATCTTCTTATGTTTCCTCTTATCGTTGTCTTCTTTCTTTGTTGGACATATTTTATGTCTTGTCTTTTAAAACTTTACTTTTCAAATTGATCAATCAGATCATGAAAGGGTTCTAGATGTGCATATACCTTATTGTATCTTAAATATTCTGAATTTACTGAATACTTTTTTCCCCATTAGTTCGGGTCTGTTATTTGTTGGAGGATAATACCGATAATTATATATTGCCATTATAGTTGGATTTAGGATTCCTACTTCCTAATATTACATTCTAGAACTAGAAACTATTAACAGGTTGGATAATTAGTACTCATGAATTACTGCTTCCAATGAACAAGTGACTATGTTTATAATGAATCAATGATAACAAATAATGATATAATTCTTTTGCTAAGAGATGTTCAAAGATTTTTATATTCTCAAGTTATACAAACGGTCACATATTATCTCACCCACTGTTCAATTCTTTTTGTCCAGTCTTCACCTACTTGCAATGGCGAAGAAAGCATTACTTATCGGATGCAACTACTCCGGAACAAAGGCTGAGCTGAGAGGATGTAACAATGATGTGGAGAGAATGAGGAGCTGCCTCATCATTAACTATGGGTTCTCAGAGGAAAACATTGTCATGCTCATTGATAAAGACCCTTCCTTCTCCCAGCCCACCGACAAGAACATTCTATCGGAGCTGTCCTCACTAGTTGACACGGCGATGCCTGGTGATGTGCTCTTTGTTCACTACAGTGGTCATGGCACGCGCCTTGTTGTCAACAACACGGAAGATGACACCAACTTCATCCAGTGCATTGTTCCCACTGATTTCAATCTCATCACTGGTTAGTTAATTTTGTGAATTCTTAAGGTTCCTTTATTTATAAGCTTTTCTTGTCAATCATTTATTTATTTAACAAAATTTAAAATCGTTACACTTTTGAGTTAGTTGTCAGTAACACATTACTTTTCACCCTCCATCTCTCTCTTTTGAGACAAAGTCTAATGAGAGCTAGATCGGGAATCTACACATTAAAGTAGGGAATAATTTGATATACATTTGATGGTGTCTCTTAGCTGTGATGTTTATTCAATATTTACTTTTTCTTGTAGTATTATGACATTTTTTTTTTGTTTTATCTTATGACTAGCTATATTTAGAGTAAGTTGTAGTATGTTTGAATGAAATGATGCTAACTGTGTCATGTTTGTGAATGTGTAAACAGATTATGATTTCAGGAAAATTGTAGACAGGGTCCCTAGAGATTGTTTGATCACAATTGTTGCAGATTCTTGTCATAGTGGCGGCCTTATTAAAGCTGCTAAGGAGCAAATAGGAGGGAACACAAAGAAAGATGGCTCTTGGTTTGGAATCATGTTTGAAACCATTGTCTCTCTGTTTAGAACTAAGCACATTGAGTCTCATGCTATCCATGGGGACTACTACAGCTTTGTGAATAACAGATCTTTGCCTGTTTCAACTCTGATTGATATACTCAAGCTGAAAACTGGGAAAGATGATATAAATGAAGGGAATTTAGTACCTACGCTTTGTGATATGTTTGAGGACGATGCTTTCATGAAGTTTGGCTTAAACAATCTCCAACATGGAGGAGATGGTGGAATTTTGGAGATGGTGGGTGAGCAAGAGGCTAATTCTAGATCAACTCAGAGCAGCATTCCAGATCGTGGAATTCTGTTGAGTGCTAGCCAAAGTAACCAAGTAGCTACAGAGGTTAGTTTTTCTAGAAATCCTAATGAAGTTTATGGAGTTTTTAGCAATGCCATACTGGCTATCATTGAGGAGACTCATGGTGTTGTTACAAACCGAGAGCTTGTTTTGAAGACTACAAAGAAACTTAAGTCGCAACATTTCAGTCAAAAACCTGGGCTCTATTGCAGTGACTGTCATGTTGATGCTCATTTTGTGTGTGATCTGATAGAGAAACAGGTAAAATAAAGGTTTCTATTGGGAATGCTCTTACTTTTTTGTCTAATTATTTCGATTGTTGGTATGTCGTAGTTGATATAGTAAAGACATGTTTTCCCATGGTGTCCATTCTTGCTGATAAATGTCAGCCCTTGGATGCATGAGCAACTTCTTCAAGTGACTTTTATTACTATTAGTTTTGATTCAAGTTTCATAATTTTAGTTTCTTTATGCATATTTGAATTCTTAAATATCTTTTATTTTTCATCTCCATTATTGTTCCACCCATCAAACAATTTCCAATCAGTAGTGATCTAATACCACTTTTTAAAACTGTTCACTATGTATTAGTAAAACAGAAATTGAGTATATTTGAATAATGTTGATATTGAATTGAATAGAAGAGGATTACATTGGAGGGTATATATAGAGAGAACCCGAGACTAACTTAGCTTAGACTATAGGCTAAGAAACAGAAATAACAGAAAGCTAATCTAACCTAGATTCTAATTGATAATAACAGAAAACAGAAAACTAACTAACTATATTAACAGAAAAGGAAAAGGGTTCTAATAGCCCCCCTCAAGTTGGAGAGTGTATATCCATAACTCCCAACTTGGATACAAAAGTTTTAAAAGGAGTTGAGTCTAAAGGTTTGGTGAAGACATCCGCAAGTTGATTAGAACTGTTGATAGGCAATAGGTGAAAAAGCTTGGCTTGTAACTTCTCACGGACTAGATGGCAATCAAGTTCTATGTGTTTGGTCCTCTCATGAAAAGAGGAATTCATGGCAATGTGGCGAGCCGACTGATTGTCACAATATAACAAGGCTGGAGAGGTGTATGGAATTTTGAAGTCTTCTAGGAGATATTGAATCCATTGGAGCTCACAAACTGTGGATGCTAAGGCTCGGTATTCAGCCTCAGATGATGATCTAGAGACAGTAGCTTGTTTCTTGGATTTCCAAGAGATAAGAGAATTCCCAATGAATATGCAAAATCCTGTGATGGATTTTCGGGAATCAGTGCAGCTAGCCCAGTCAGAGTCACTGAAACTCTTGATTTGCAATGGAGAATTGGATGGATAGAAGAGTCCCTGTGCAGGAGCATCTTTAACATATTTGAGAACCCGAATTGCAGCTTCATAATGCAAGTTTGTTGGCTGAGCCATGTATTGGCTTAATTGCTGCACAGAGAAAGAAATATCAGGTCGAGTGGTAGTTAAATAAATAAGTTTTCCCACAAGTCTTCTATATGAAGAAGGATCCTGTAGAAGAATTCCTGTAGAGGTATTGAGTTTAGTTGCTTTAGCCATGGGTGTGGAAGATGGTTTAGAGGCCAAAAGTCCACATTCGGATAATATGTCAAGGGCATATTTCCTTTGGCAAATATGAATTCCAGTTTTGGACCTTGCAATCTCAAGGCCTAGAAAATATTTCAAAGCACCTAAGTCTTTGATTTTGAACTGTTGATGCAGTTTGTTTTTGATGGCAGTGAGTTCAGGCATTGAATCGCCTGTAAGGATAAGGTCATCAACATATATAAGAAGAGCAGTGAATGAATAAGCAGTCCTTTTAATGAATAGAGAAGAATCATAAGGAGATTGAGTGTAACCATCTGAAATAAGGAAGCCAGAAAGGCTAGCAAACCATTGTTTGCTAGACTGTTTTAAACCATATATAGATTTGTGCAATTTGCATACTTGGTTTGGTTTAGAGGGAGTGAAGCCAGGAGGTAAAGACATGTAAACCTCCTCATCTAATGTTCCATGCAAGAAGGCATTGTGAACATCAAGCTGTTGTAAAATCCAGTTTTGACATGATGCAATAGCAAGTAAAAGTCTAATGGTAGTTAGCTTAGCTACAGGGGAATAGGTATCAAAATAATCAAGCCCCTCAATTTGATTAAATCCCTTAGCAACTAGGCGGGCTTTATGCCTCTCAATGCTGCCATCTGCATTATACTTAGTTTTAAAAACCCATTTGCAACCAATAGGGTTCTTGCCTAGGGGTAAGTCAACTAAAGACCATGTGTTATTAAGATGAAGAGCTGAAAGTTCATTTTGCATAGCTTGAATCCAATGAGTATGTTTAATTGCTTGTTTATAAGAAGTAGGATCATCAATAGTGGAAATAGATAAAGTATAATGAAGATGGGAAGGAGAAAGTCTTGAATAGGACAGGACAGAAGATAAGGGATATTGAGGTGTTTTATCACAGTTTAAAGGAGTAGAGGAAGAGATGTTACAGTGAAAATCCTTTAGATATGAAGGAGGATGAGTGATTCTAGCAGACTTCCTGATAGCAATGGGAAGAGAATCAGAATTTGTTGTTTCTGCAGTAGCTTGAGCAGTGTCAGTATGAGCAGATTGTGATATGTTGTCAGTAGCAGTAGGAATGTTGGGAAGAGGGATAGGAGTGGATGCTGTATTGGATTCAAGAGACTGATAAGAAATATCAAAAAGAAAAGGAGAATTAGAAACATTAGCATCATTAGTATAAGAAGTAAAATCAGTAGAAGAATAGGGAAACACAGATTCATAAAAAACAGCATTTCGAGATACAAAAGTAGATCTAGTATGAAGGTCATAAAGAAGATATCCTTTGGTTCCTGGTTTGAATCCTAAGAAGATGCATTTCTTGGCTCTAGGATCAAGTTTGCTTCTGTTTTGTAACAGTGTGGTTGCAAAGGCAAGACAACCAAAAACCTTTAATTCAAGAAAGGTTGGTGGTTGTTGATAAAGCATTTCAAAAGGAGAAAGATGGTGGAGAACAGGTGTAGATAGTTTATTGATGATATGAACCGCATGACAAATAGCATAGGACCAAAAAATTTAGGAAGTTTAGATTGAAACAATAATGATCTAGTAACATTTAATAGATGCCTATGCTTCCTTTCAACAATGGAGTTTTGTTGAGGTGTTTCCACACATGAAGTTTGATGCAAGATGCCATGAGATGCATAAAAAGAGGGCATGTTAAATTCCAAGCCATTATCAGATCGTAATACTTTAATTTTGGCAGAAAATTGTGTAGAAATCATATTAATGAATGTGGAAATGCATATTCTAGTGTCAGACTTGGTTTTCATAAGGAAAATCCAAGTGAACCTAGAATAGTCATCTACAATGGTTAGGAAATAATGGTGTCCTTGGAAGGATGAGACACTAATAGGTCCCCAAATGTCCATGTGCACCAGGTCAAAGGATTGTATGCTAGTAGTCACACTGTCAGGAAATGGGAGTTTACATTGTTTGGCATAATGACAACAATCACAAATGATATTTTTATTGAAAGACATATAGGGGAAATGAATACACATTTTATGTAAAACAGTGGAAGAGGGATGTCCTAGTCTATAGTGCCACAGATCAAAAGAATGAGGAACAACATTAAGGGTCTTAGCAGTTCCAATCAAAGTGGAATTGTCAGTGTGTTTAGCACTGTTATTACAGGAAAATGAAATAGGAATTTGTAAAATGTATAGGTTGTGGAGGATGTCAGCATGCCCAATCATCTTCTGGGTAGTGAGATCCTGTATAAGACAAGAAGAGGAATCAAAAATTAGTCTACAATTAAGAGAAGAAGTAAGCCTATGGACAGAGATGAGATTATAGGTAAAATTGGGAATATGTAAGACATTGTGTAAAGAAAGCTGAGAGTTAAGAAAGATGGAACCAGAATTCTTTGCAATAACAGTTGCACCATTAGGCAAAGTTACAGCAATTGGTGAAATTGTTTTGTAAGTGGAAAAGATGTTAATGTTAGGGCAAACATGATCACTTGCCCCTGAGTCCAAAATCCAAAAAGAATGTGAAGTAGGAGAGGTACCTGATTTTGTGATACTTGAAACAATGTGATGAGCAGGATCAGTGGAAGAGGGCTTACTGTTGGAGGCTGCAAGAATGGAATTTTCATTCTTGGAAGCATGAAGTAGGGATATGAGATACTGATAGTCATCCCTAGTGATGGGTAAGGGAGGTTCTGAAGCAGGAAGTGAAGAATCAGGTTTGGCTGCAATGTTGCTTGAACCATGTGTTGAAACTTGCAAAGATGTGCCAGAATTGTTGTTTCTATAGCCAGGGGGGAAACCATGCTTGAAGTAGCATGTGTCTATAGTATGATTAGTTCTTTTGCAGTATGTGCAGAGCATTTGCTGCCTAGAATTAGATCTGCCACGACCTCTGCCTTGTGAAAACTGATTTCTGCTATTTTGGTTGAAAGTGTTGGTGTTAGAAACAAGAACAGTGGAGTCCATGGAAGGGGTAATGTGGAGAGGTCGTTCTTGTTGCAAGACCATTGAAAAAGCATTACTGATAGAAGGTAGGGGCTTCATAAGAAGAATTTGGGATTTAACAGATCCATAGGATTCATTGAGTCCTTTGAGGAAACAAAGAACATGTTCCTTATCTTTATAGGCTTGAACAGATTGGCTGAGTTCACAAGTGCAGGTGACAGTGCAAGAACAGGCAGGTGTAGGTCTGAGAAATTCTAATTCATCCCACAAGATTTGCATGTCAGTAAAGAATGTGGAAAGAGACTTATCACCTTGCCTCATGGAATGGAGTTCTTGCAGAAGATCAGACATTCTGAAATGATTTTCTTGGGTGAATCTTGTTTCCAAGTTGAGCCATAAAGTTCTTGCATTATCAAAAGAGGCTGTGCTTTGAGAAATATGAGAAGATCGAGTGCGTGTGATCCAAGAAACCACCATATCATTGCACCTTTGCCAAGCATCGAGGAGAGCATCATCTGCAGCAGGTTTGAGGATGCTGCCATTGATGAATTTGAGTTTATTCTTGGAGGATAAGGCTCTTTTAATGGCCCTGCTCCAGTTGTAAAAATTGTCCCCATTGAGGGGTGGATGAACCAAAACAAAGCCTGGATTTTCATCAGGATGTAGATAAAATGGACTAGAGGGATTTTAGGATTGGTCAATTGATGGTGATGGTGGTGGCTCAACATTCTTGGATGATTCTTCAAGAATGATTTCAGCCATGGTTCGAAAGAAGGAAAAAGAAGAAGAGTGCGGAAGCAATTTAGGTAATCAAACTGATACCATATTAGTAAAACAGAAATTGAGTATATTTGAATAATGTTGATATTGAATTGAATAGAAGAGGATTACATTGGAGGGTATATATAGAGAGAACCCGAGACTAACTTAGCTTAGACTATAGGCTAAGAAACAGAAATAACAGAAAGCTAATCTAACCTAGATTCTAACTGATAATAACAGAAAACAGAAAACTAACTAACTATATTAACAGAAAAGGAAAAGGGTTCTAATATTATGTTGTACCAAAAAATGGTCATTTTGTTAATATAAGCCAACACACTGTGTCTGAGTTGTGATGATGTGATGAGCAACTTGTATTGATTTGCTTTTCAAGCAAGTAAGCCATTCTTCCATTTTCTTGTATCTGAGTTGGACAATAAAATGAATGAGACATTTAATGCTTTGAATGATTGGTCTTGAATAAACTAAATGTTACTTTTTTTGGTGTTCAATGATGGTCTGCTTTAATATGTGATTACTGATTAGTATTGAATATCTGCTTCATTTGTTTTGGTAACATGTCATTCCATTTTGAGTATTGAAATACCAAATACTTCGTTGGTCAGTGTTTTGTCTTGCATCTTGTGGATATCTTTGGGGTTTGTGGGTCAGTTGTACTCGTACTTTTTGACACAAACTTCAGCTTAGATGCTCATAACATAGCTTGATAAAATGCTGGCTCATTTAAACCTTTTGCAAAAACTTCAGCGTAGTTGCTCATGCCGTAGCTTGATAAAATGCCAGAATTGTAATAATGTGTATGAATGCTGGATGAGTATTTTGAACTGTTTGATATTGTTTGAGTTTGAATCACCTTGTTGTTTGCATTTTGGTGACATTGGATGCCTTGAGTCTTGCATAGGATCTCTTTTTAGACAAATTCATAGTGTACTGGTTGTGCTGACCAAGTCTCTAAATCAGCAGGTGATTGACTTGGCTAAGATGCAGGCATTGGTGACAGGCCTAGCTGATGTTCAAAAGATTGAAGAGGAGAAGGAAGGGTTGGAGGCCAAGATCGAGGATATCAAGCTAAAAGGTGAACAATCTATTGATGAGTCTTTTGCAGATGCACGTGAGCAGCTGAAGGTCTTAAACCCTGACCTCTGCACGGAGGGTGAAGGATCGTGCTGTTGTGTGGAGAATCGTGATATCATTGATGTGATTCCAGCACCAACTGCTTTGGTTGCCTAGAGACTTATGGACGGGGATCGAGACTGAAGATAAACCAGAGCACATTGAGCCCCCACAGGAGATCCTGTCTTCTTTCCTTATTTCATTATCTTTTTTAAATGTCCCATGTGTGTGACTTTTTAATAAGATGCCTTGAGGCTAGCATAGGGTTTGTTTGTAAACAAAGTCATGTAGTATTGATTGTTTATGGGGTCTGTTTTCTTGATTCTGATGATGAAAGGATTAAGAGGATTGCCTAGGAAGATGTAGAGCTTTTGAAGCTTGGTTTTGGTCCATTTACTTCAGGTTTTTTCTTAGTGTTTTTATTATTTGTCGGTGCATTGGATGTCTTTGGGTGAAAGATTTGTTTATGTTCTCTCTCAGTTTATTGCCTGCGGAAATGTTTGTGACTATTTTGGGGTAAGGTTTATTTGAGATTTTCTTTTGATTTGCATGCTGAACTATTATGATTAACTAAGACTACTGTTCATGGTTGGTGGTGGTTTGATGATTTTGGTTTTAGAGCTCATGCATGTCTTTAATCTTCCATCGCAGTTCGCAGCATGTTTGTTGATGAGTGTTTCATTTGCATGTCAAACTTTGAAATTCTTTCATTTGAGTTGGTGTGCTACTATATGGGTTTGGGTTTTGTTTGAGTTGTTTAGCTAGCTTATATGTGTTAAGTTTTGGTGTGGAGCTCATATTTACATGCTGTCAAGATCTTAGGCTTCCTGTGTTTTTATTCATAACTTGAACTTTTTGCCAATCAAAATCTGTTTTTGTTTAAAGCCTGCCTATTATAGACCTACAATACATAGTCGGTCCCACTCTTCCTTGGAGCACCATCAGGTTGCCCTTTTTTGTCCGGCATGTTTTCAGCTTTGGGCATCAATTACTATTCTATCCATAACTTGGGCATGCACATTCAGTTTGCACATAACATATTCTATTGTGAAGCTTAGGTATAGGTCTTGAATCTGTACAAATTCCAGAGTTTTTCCTTTTGTGGTTTGACTCCAGTTTGCTCATAAATTGAAGCCATTTTCTGCATTTCTACCTGTTAAGTTGCTGTCACTGTTTGATTCGTATATGAAGCTACACCCCTAATATCTTTCAGTGATTCTCCTCTCCTTTAAAAGTTAAATCACCCATTTATGTTGAGACTTCGACCATGTGGTTTGGCTACCTAGTTACTTAAATGATCCTCCAAAACCTTCTAGATAATGGTTTGCATGATGCATTATCATTATCATGTAATTAGTCTTGAATATCTGTTCTATTTTGATGATTGAAATGCCAACAACTTCGTAGGTCAGTGTTTAATCTTGCATCTGGTGGATGATCTTTGGTTTTGTGGGTTGGTTATACTCGTTCAGCTTTCTGCAATTAATTTATGCACAGTTGCTCATAACTTGATTAAAAAAAAAAAAAATTACTCGAGTTGCAGTTATTATGAGCATGCATGCTGGAGGATAATTCTGAAATGTTTGATACTGTATTAGACCTTCAGCCACCCCGTTCTTTGTATTTTTGTGATATATCATGCCTTGAGTCTTGCATAGAGTCTGTTTGTAAATAAATTCATAAGGTACTGATTGTTTGTGCTGTGAAAATGTGAAATCAGTTATTGAGTCTGGATGAAATATTAGGATGATTGCCTTTTTTGTTTAAGTGTGTATACACTAAATGATAGGAAGATGTAGAACCTTTGGAGCTTGGCCTTAGTCCATTTACTTCAGACTTTTGCTCACTGTTATTGCAGAATTCATTGAATGCACTGTTTGATGTCTTTGAATGAAATATTTGTGTATATTCTGTCTGTTGACTGTGAAATATTTGCAAACAGTTTTGGGGAAGGGCTATTTAAGCGTTAGTTACCTGCTGAAAGATCTTCTTGCACAGGCTTTAAAACACACACATGCTGCAAACTTATTATAAGCACATAAGCTAAAGTCAATGTTATTTGTGGCCTGAATTTGTGTTTTAGCAGATTCTGCTTTAAAAACCAAGTCTTATGCCACATAGCAATCAATCAAGGGTGAAAAACCATGCTTAACCAACTTCATTTTTCCTTAAAGTTAATTAGCCCAATACTAAAATTTGATAATAAAAAAAAAATTATTTAACCAGTTAACTAAGGCTCTGTTTGACAAGTCTAATAAGTTATAACTTATTTGATTAGCTTATAAGCTTGTTTAACTGAAATAGAGATGTTTGGTAAACAAACTTATTATATTAGTTTATAGCTTTTCTTTATAAGCTAATTTATTTTGCTTGTGGCTTATAGCTTATTGACTTTTCTCTCAGTTTTACCCGCTTTATTTAATGAAACTCTCACTTTACCAGATTTACCATAAATATGTTCTTTTATGTCATTTTACATTTATAAGCTAGTTCAACCGCTAAATTTATCAAAAACTTCAAATTCAATTAGTTAGTTTTTCAGCTATCAACTATTAGCTAAAAATTAGCTTGTCAGCTATTTTTGCCTTTGGTAAAAACTAGCGGATAGTGGATAAGCTAGCGGATAGCTGATAAGCTAGTTGATAATGGATAGTGGATTAGCTAGTGGATTGGATTTGAAATGTTTTGTAAAATTAGCGGTTGAACTAGCTGAAAAAATGTAAAATGACATAAAAGGATATGTTTGCATGTTTTTTTTATATAAATTATATATATTATTTATTTTAAAATAATTATCACTTTTTATATTTTAATTTATTTTAAATTATTTATTGTTTAAAAAATTAAAATATTAATCATTTTTATCATTTTTAATTTACTTTTAATCATTTTTAATAAACACTTACTAACTAGAATCAAAGAATTAGTAGAAAAACGGCATAATGAAAATAAAATTATATACTGGTACGATTTTTATATAAATTTTATTTTGTAAAGATAAAAATATATTTTCTATTTTTTTTATCTTAAATACATAATCAATCCTTGGGTGTTGACATTATTGAGGTTTGATTTATGAAACCTCGTTTTATTTGGTTTGTTCATCGTTAATTTCGTTTTTCATTGTTTTTCCTCTCTTTCATTCTTGATTCTTTGTTTGTTTGCTTAAATGAATTAAAATATTGAATGTATGTGTTAGTGGTTTCATTAACTCATTTTTAAAGACGGAAAATCAGATTCTTGGTTATGCATTGAAGGTATTTGATGAATTGTCTAGTTTGGTTAATTTTGGTTCTTAAGTTTAATCTTGGTTGGATGTTTGCGTAATTCATTTACATTGATTAATCTTCATTCTAGAAGCGTTTCTAGTAGGGAAATTATGGATTATGGTTAGGCGTACTACTGTAATTCAAAACCAAGGATGAAATAAACATAATGTTTGTTTGTGGTTAAGAATTGATTAAACCTCGATAATTGTTGAACCCCTTGGATTGGTTGTTTTTACGTAAATGTTTCCGCTTTTAATTAGTCTATGTCTTGTGTTTTCATGCTTATAACAACCCCCCCCCCCCCCCCCCCCCCCCCCCCCTCAAAAAAAAACCCTTTAATTTGCTTGGTTAACTTTGATTGAATTTCTGAGTTAGTCCTTTGAGAGACGATTCGGGTTGACACCCTTGCTGCAAGTAGGGTTGTGATTTGGTTATATTAATTTTGGTGGGTTCGGCACCCGGTCAAAATTTCGGTGCCGTTGCCAGGGACCATTCTTAGTTATTTGATCATTTTTTTTATTTTCTTTTTTGTTTTATTTAACTGTTTTGAGCTTACATGTTAGTGTCTTAAGCTTAATTGTTAAGGATCCTTGCATGCAATCATTGAATTTGAAATCAAAATTGCAAGTAGTTTTTTATTATTATTACACTTTGTGGTTGCTTATTGTTAGAGATGGCAAAATGGGTTGGACCTGACGGGCCAACACGTTTAACCCGCCATTTTTGACGGGTTGGGTTGAGGTTCTCAACCCACCAACCCGTTTTGACCTGCCCCGCCTAACCCACCAAAAAAAAGGGTTGGTGGTGGGGCGGGGCGGGTTGGCCCGCCAACCCGCTTTTCTTTTCTGTTTTTGAAAAAAATATTTTTTTTTATGTTATAAATATTTTTTAGTTTGCCCACCTATAAGATCATTAGTTAGTCCACCACATTCTATTATTATTTGTATATATATTTATATACTTTTAGTTTACAATTACTCATGAGAACTATATATGTTTGTATATAGTGCATTCCATTTACTAATATATTCATATATTAGTTAGTCTATTATCTAAAAGTAATTATTTATATTTTGTGACATTTTAAATGATATTTGAATGTTAACAACTTTATTTTTTTTCATTTTTATATAATTTTTTAAATGTTGGTAATTTTTGACGGGTCAACCCGCCAACCCATCGCTAAACGGGGTGGGTTGGGAGATTCAACCCACCTGACTAAAGCGGGTCAACCCGCCCCTCCCCGTTTTTGGCTGGTCAATGGCGAGACGGGTCAAAACGGGGCGGGTTGGCCCGTTTTGCCATCTCTACTTATTGTGATCCCGATTCTTGGTGCTCTCCATGGATAATTATATGCAAAATTACATTCCTAATGTTTATTATGATCCATCATGCATATATTATCCAAATTTTGGCATGAGTGGTGTTGGGGTTGATTCAATTGTTCATTTTGTTAGTGATCCAAATCATGGTTTAATTGATACTTGTCACTGATTTAGTTGGTTCAAGTGTGTCTGCATCAATGAATGATTATTTTCCACATAGAAGTTTGATAGATTTTGCAACATATCATGAACCATCATATATATGTTATACTGAGAAAGAAGTTGAACCATCATGTACATATTATTCTGACTTTACTGTTGATTATGAGTTTAATTGTGGTTTTGGCATAATTGGGGTGAATGAGGCACCACTTTCCTATTCTGACCAATATAGCAGAGAACATGGAAGCTTGGATGGGTTAGCTTCTTTAGTGGATCAATCGACAATAAGCCAGTAGCAATATCAGCCAAACCCCACAACAGTGCAACCCTCTCTGGAAAAATTGGTTCATCAACTGGCAAAACGCACTCTTCAATCCCAACAGATGACAGAACACATTATTCTTGAATTTCAACAGATGACAGAAGCAAATCTTCAAAATTTGGCTCCTCAAATTGACAATATTGCCTTCGCCTTGACTGCATTACAATCACAACATCTCCTTGAAGAGCATTCAGATTCACAAATAGATACTCTTGACAATACATCTTTTGAGCATAATTTTGATAATATTGTTGAGAATACTATTGTTGATGAACTTTGTGTTGAATTTCCAGATATTCAAGCTTTTAATTTCCTAATTTTGTCTATTGTACTTCATGTGTTGATTGTCATGGTTTTGCTTCGTGTGCAGCGTGTGCTGAAATTTCATCCTTTTTGGAGTATGAGGAGCAAAAAGTGCATGTGGAGCATGAGACAAATGAGGTTGAGGATCATGCAGACATGCTACCCATGGAATGCATCCCCATAAAAGATGATGATCATGTCATGGTGGGTGATGCAAGAGATGAAGATTGTGTAATAGAAGTACTGCCTGCAGAAGCACCTAAACCACTTCCCTCCTATTTGCAACCATCCGAAATGGAGATGCAACCACTTCTGCTTAAGGCAACCACTAAAGCTTTCATGGTTGATGAAGATTGGCTTAAGCAATTTGGTGAGAGATTCTCAGAGCAAGCATTGGAGAAGAAGCGCTTGAGCCACCATGAGACTTGCTACACTACATTCTATAAGGCTATTTCTCCCCCTTTCTATTTTATTTTTCATGTCCTCTATGTGAATGAATTTATTCTTGTTCTTGATTTTAACATGTTCTACATTGAGGACAATGTAGATGCCAAGTGCGGGGGAGATATATTATGTCTTGATGTTTTCAAATTGTGTTGTCCTAAACTTTGTTGGCATCTTTTTCTTTTGTTATTTATGTTATTTTTCAATGTTTTTAAAACGAAACATAAAAAAAAATGTTTTTTTTTAATGTTTTTATTTTGCGGCATTGAATAAAACACTGTTTTAGTTGTTGTTTAGGGTGTTGTGTTTGCTGTTTTTGCTGTTTTTCTGTTTGCTGTCACTATTTTGTCTGTTTTGATGTTTGTTGTTTTTGTTTTTGTTTTTCTGCTTTGTTATCTCTGCTGTTTATTTTGCTGTTTTCCACTATTTTGAAAAGAAAAAAAGAATAAATGGGTTTTGCTTTCCACTTGAATTTTTTAGAGTTCTAAGAGTTGTGAGTTTGAGTCAATTGAAGTGAAAAGAGTCATGACATAAGTGATTAAATTGTCTTTCTTTTTTATTTTGACAAGTTTGGTGATGAATATTGAATTGATAGATTGAGTTTGATAGAAACATACCTTGTGAGATTTTGAGCCTTTACATCTCTTCATTCTTGTGTGATTTTAATTCATGGATTTGGTTGCTCTAGAACTTGCCTTGATTCTTTTTGAAGCTACATTGTACATGCACATGTTAATATGATGAAGGCATTTTTGTTCTCTTTAGCCACTTAGCCAAATAGCCAACCTTGCATGTTTTTCCTTTGATTAACCCCCTTGGGCCATTTTGACCAATCTTCGTTTTTGAGCTCATTACAAGGCTAAGTGAAAAACCATGTTTCTACCTTACCTTAGGGATTGTGATCTTGGAGAAGCTTTTGAACAAGTGTGGTATGCAAGTGTTGATGAAAAGAAAAGAAAGAAAGTGTATAGTTAAAAAAAAAAAAAAAACAGAGAGAGAGAGAGAAAAGAAAAAAGTATCATAGATATGGTTAGACTGAAAAAGAAAAAAAAGAAAAAGAAAAAGAGAAATAAATCAAAGGGAAGGAAGGAAGTTGATATGCGAATTGCTTGATTTTGGTTATATATGTTGATATTTGAATTTTGCTAATGTTCTTGCATTCTCTTTGGTCTTAACTTGTCACATTCATTCTATTTCATTCCTTTACTTTGGCCACATTACAACCTTGAATAAAGTCCTTTTGATTTTCGTGTGCATGTGCATGTGCATGAGTGGTGGAGATTGAGAAGATATGCAATCTTATGGTAGTGTCAATTTTCATGGATTGAATTGAGTGAAACACTTGTCATCTAAACACTGGAGGGATTGAGAGTGTGACTTGTGAGGTTCTATCATTCTTGGTCTATGTGGAATTTGCCTTTCTAGTTGGATGAAGAAGGAAATAATTTGTTTCATGAGTGGTGTGATTTCTTGAATCTTTGGTTGATCTTCTTACTCACATTCTTGCACTCTTAAAAATCTTTTGGAAGTAAATCCTTGTTTGTTGTCCCTTGCTTTGATTTATTTTGATTTTACTTGGGATGAGCAAAAACCTAAGTATGGGGGTATTTGATGAACATGATTTCGAAATATTATTTAACCCTCATACTTGCTGTTTTAAACACCATTTGAGCTCAATTGATGGGTCTTGGGTGCATTTCATGACTTTGGGCCTAAATTGGGCCTAATTGTATTTTTCAGCATAATTGACATCCTGACATTGCTTTTGTATTTAAAGAATAACTTTGGGTGTATACATTGGAAAATTATGATTTTAATTTTGTAGGAAAGATAAGAAAAATATCTACAACTTTCAGGAAGAGCTCGAAATCCAATTGGGTTAAATATGAGCTGAAAGTGAGACCAAAGGTGTTGTTGCGGGAAACTGGACAGAGAGCAGTGTTTGGGCCACAACATGGGCTGTAGATAGGGGTGGGAATAGGCTGGGCCCCCCGACAGGGGCCTATGGCCTGGCCTATTTAAGGCCTGGCCTGTTTAATAAAAAGGCCAGGTCTAGGCTTTTCAAAAAGCCTCTTTAGTTAAATAGGCCAAGCATAGGCTTATAGAAAAGCCTTTTAAGCCTGATAGGCCGGCCTGTTTAGGATTAATATGTTTTTTTAATTAAATATAATATATAATATATTATTATTATTTTTAATTGAATATATATATATATATATACACATATATAATATAATATTATTTTATAAAAAAATTTAAATAAGTGTACAATTGATCGTATTGTTATAACGCAATGTCCCATGTTTATTATTATTATTATTATGTAAAAATGAGGAGTCTAATGCAATGTCCCTCCTAATTCCTTCATCATAACATAGAAACTGAGTCTAGAAACTCAAAACCCTCGCTCTCTCCCTCTTCACTTTGCGGCGGCATCACAGACAGACAAAAGGTTTACGAGGCGGCATCTTCTCTGCACTTCGGGAGTGACACGACATCTCCTATGTGTTTCAACGTTTTCTTCTATGCATTTGGACGGCGACGGCGACATCTCCTCGGTGGCGGCGGTGATGGCATCTCCTTTGCGTTTCAGCGTCTTCTTCTCTGCATTTTGGCAGCGACGGCGGCGTCTCCTCGACGGTGTCCCTTCTGCAACGTCCATTGTTCGGTTGGTTCATCACAACTCTTTGTTTGATTGCAAATGCTTGGAATATATACACTCTACTTTCTCTGTGCTCTGTTCATCCCAGCTCTTATATCCAATGCATTATACTAATTTAAGAGAGAGTAATAAAGCTAGGAACTACTGTAATGCTCCAGCAATGCTCAATAAGCATGAACCTCCAGCAATGTTCTTGCTTTTTATTTCTAACTAGGCTTTGAGGCCTATTGGCCTGCTTAGATATAGGCTGTCTTATTGAGAAATAGGCTTCTAAGTAGGCTTTCAGGCCAGGCCATGCCTTAAAAAATGGCCTATGTCAGGTAACAGGCCAGGCTCAGGCCATGTAAATTTCAAATAGGCCAAGCCTATTTACTCAAAGCCTAGCCTGGCCTGGCCTATTCCCACCCCTAGCTGTAGAGGTCGGATTCACCTGAGATTAAGACCATTTTGAAGAAGACACATTTGGTTACAACTTTCATGAAGATCATTTAAGCAAATAATGTCGTTTTGATGGTGTAGTTTTCTTTGGAAAACCAGTCTCAAATCCTGGAGTAAAATGGGCCTAACTAGCTCATTTGGGGCCCGATTTGAGCAAACTTGGTATCTTTTTACAGTTGGGCCAAAGGGGATACGTTGGGAATTATTACAATTGTCATTTAATGAGGTTAAGAACTCAGAAACAGTAGAGAACACCAGAATACGAAAATAGGGATTTGAGAGAGCTTTTCTCTCCTTTCCTCTTCTTCCTTCTTCTAGGTTTTCAGCTTTTGTTTCATTTTCATTTTCCTAGTTGTTCCTCCACATTAATGGAGGGCTAAACTCTCTTAATCAATCCTTGGGTGTAAACATTATTGAGGTTTGATTTATTAAACCTTGTTTTATTTGAGTTTGTTCATGGTTAATTTCATTTTTCATTGTTTTTCCTCTCTTTCATTCTTGATTCTTTGTTGGTTTGCTTAAATGAATTAAAATCTTGAATGTATGTATTAGTGGCTTCATTAACTCATTTTTAAAGAGGGAAAATCATATTCTAGGTTATGTATTGAAGGTGTTTGATGAATTGCCTAGCTTGGTTAATTTGGTTCTTAAGTATAATCTTCGTTGGATGTTTGCGTAATTCATTTACCTTGATTAATCTTCATTCTAGAGGTGTTTCTAGTAGGGAAATTGTGGATTATGGTTAGGGGTACAACTGTAAGTCAAAACCAAGGATGAAATTAACATGATGTTTGTTTGTGGTTAAGGATTGATTAAACCCCGATAATTGTTAAACCCCTTGGATTAGTTGTTTTTACGTAATTGTTTCCGATTTTAATTAGTCTATCTCTTGTGTTTCCGTGCTTATAAGACACCACCACCCCCCCCCCCCCCCCCCCCCCCCCGCGCCCCCCTCAACTTTTTAATTTACTTCCTTAACTTTGATTGAATTTCTGAGTTGGTCCTTTGAGAGACGATTCGGGTCGACACCCTTGCTGCAAGTAGGGTTGTAATTTGGTTATATTAATTTTGGTGGGTTTGGCACCCGGTCACTAGTCCATGGGAAACAGCGAACTCTGGTACCTGCATCCCATTCTGTGGGAAACCAAGCGGGAATGATTGGCGACTCTTTTTCCCGGGGTTCAACCCGTGGGAAATTAAGCGAGAGGTTTGCAAGGGCCTTAGCCGTGGGAAATGTTAAAATTTCCTAGGGATTTATTTTCCTGGGTAAAAAACCCTGGGAAATAGCTTAATTTCTTGTAGTGATAGGAAAACTATTTTCTTTTTCCTGTTTGAGCTAACATTCAATGGACATAGGCTTTGTCTAGGGTGAGAGACTTTGGTAAGTCTCTCATTATGGGAGACCCTATACCTACTATAGCCAGTTATTTACCTTCTCTTTCATTTCTTCCTTTGCAAATTCTTTGAAGAGTTCACCACCGTCCACGGCCATCACCATTATCATAACTTCTCTTTCTTTTTTTCCTTGGTAAATTCACCATTGTCCATTGTTCATCACCCACCATTATTATCCTCCTTATCTCCTCCTCCCTCCACCCTCCATACCTTTACCTCCTCAACACACCTTTTCAAGGAACCCACCCAGTTCACCGTTCAGCACAGCAAACCACCACACCATCCCTTCCCCCGACACATGCATCTGTTACCTCCGACCAGAACCAGATCGACATCGTCCTCATCGCAACCTAGGGATGACAATTTGGACCCTTACTGATGGATACCCACAAAAAATACACACAACTGATAGGGTAAATATCCGCTTTATGGGTATTGGTATGGGTCCGGATAATTACCCGCAAACAAGAGAGGGTATGGGTGTGGGTACGGGTACTCTAGTACGTATATATATATTATAAATCAACTTTTAAGAATAAAAGTAATGTAAAAGTTCTAAGCCTATGGCTCATTAGTGTTTTTCCATTTTCGGACTTACAAGTTTGGTTTATTATGTTTCATGAGTAGATTTGAAAAATCCTTGAATGATTTTTTTAATTGAGTTATAATGTTTTTATGTTATTTATTGCTTTTTCTGAGTTAAAGTGCGGGTAAGGAGTGCAGATACTTAGGTACCTAGAGAGTACGGATAAGGATACTAAAGTTGCTACTCACGCAGATATGATTTCGGGTACGGGTATTTTTTTTGAAACGCGGGTATGGGGACGGATACCATAGTATCCTACCCAAACCCTTCCATTGTCATCCCTATCGCAGCCCACATTGGTTCTCCATCGATAGAGTATGAAATAAGCTCCTCTTCTCCAAGTAGCCCGGCGACGTCGATGCTAAGCAGGCGGAACGCTTTGGTGAGGTCTTTAGTTTTCGACATCTCGAAGGAGAAGAGCTCCCTGTCGGCGTTCATGGCGAAAATGGTTTCGAGACCGAGGGGTGGTGTTTCATTTTTTTGGTTTTGTGACTTAAAATAATGTTTGAGTAAAAAAATGTAAAATGATGAGAGAGAAAAAATAAATATACGAAAAATATATAAAAAAAAAAGTGATGTTAATGTTTAAAGATATCATATAAATAATATAAATCGTTACCATAATGGAATAAGGTAGTGTGGTTTTTTCATGTTCTCGAGAGGAGTTGTAAATTGATTGACGAATTAAGAAAGGAATTTGGGTGAATTAGTATAATGATATCATAAAAGATAATGTATCACAACTTATGTCGATGGAAGTCTGTTTTTTTTTTTAAGTTTTCAAGGTATCCTCCGCTCAACTGCAAAGACTAATCCCTCGAGGTACTCGACGACATTTAAGGGCTGACCTCTCCTAACCAGGTTTTCTCCATACGCAAGAGTCAGGGATCGAACTCATGACCACTTGCTTAAGGGACCCAAGCTCGTTATCATTTGGACCAAATGATAAAAGTATATAAATCAACTTTTAAGAATAAAAGTAATGTAAAAGTTCTAAGCCTATGGCTCATTAGTATTTTCCATTTCCGGACTTACAAGTTTGGTTTATTGTGTTTCATGAGTAGATTTGAAAAATCCTTGAATGATTTTTTTAATTGAGTTATAATGTTTTTATGTTATTTATTGCTTTTTCTGAGTTAAAGTGCGGGTAAGGAGTGCAGATACTTAGGTACCCAGAGAGTACGGATAAGGATACTAAAGTTGCTACTCACGCAGATATGATTTCGGGTACGGGTATTTTTTTTGAAACGCGGGTATGGGGACGGATACCATAGTATCCTACCCAAACCCTGCCATTGTCATCCCTATCGCAGCCCACATTGGTTCTCCATCGATAGAGTATGAAATAAGCTCCTCTTCTCCAAGTAGTCCGGCGACGTCGATGCCAAGCAGGCGGAACGCTTTGGTGAGGTCTTTAGTTTTCGACATCTCGAAGGAGAAGAGCTCCCTGCCGGCGTTCATGGCGAAAATGGTTTCGAGACCGAGGGGTGGTGTTTCATTTTTTTGGTTCTGTGACGTAAAATAATGTTTGAGTAAAAAAAATGTAAAATGATGAGAGAGAAAAAATAAATATACGAAAAATATATATAAAAAAAAGTGATGTTAATGTTTAAAGATATCATATAAATAATATAAATCGTTACCATAATGGAATAAAGTAGTGTGGTTTTTTCATGTTCTCGAGAGGAGTTGTAAATTGATTGACGAATTAAGAAAGGAATTTGGGTGAATTAGTATAATGATATTATAAAAGATAATGTATCACAACTTATGTCGATGGAAGTCTGTTTTTTTTTTTTTTTAAGTTTTCAAGGTATCCTCCGCTCAACTGCGAAGACTAATCCCTCGAGGTACTCGACTACATTTAAGGGCTGACCTCTCCCAACCAGGTTTTCTCCATACGCAAGAGTCAGGGATTGAACTCATGATCACTTGCTTAAGGGACCCAAGCTCGTTATCATTTGGACCAACCACATGTTGGTATGTCGATGAAAGTTTAATACTATGTAATGTTAAGATTATAAAAAGAATTTGTCAAAAAGCAAAAGAAAAAGATTGTTCCTGCCGAGATCCGACTTGCCGGAATCTCGCCGTAAACGTCAGACCAAGAGTGAACAATGGGGTTGTTTTAGATTATGGCTTGACAGAATACTTGTGTTCCGGTCCTACGTATCCCAATGGGAATCAAATCCAGATGTAGTTCTGAGTTCAACCCTTGATCATATGGTGCTGCAATCCCTTAATCTTGTATCCGATGTGCACCAGCGGGCAAGGACTCTTTGATAGTCTCTTGATCGCAGCCGGGACCTCTAATACGCTTAAGGGAGAACACCAATGTTAGTGAAAAGTGAGTCTTCTCTTGGGATCTTCCTCCTTTTATAGAGGATGTATCTGATCCTATTTTCTAGGATCTGATTTTACCTTTATCACTTATCTCTTTTAACCAAACTTCAACCTCCTTATCTGATAAGGCTTATCCCTTATCTGAGGTAAGGTTGTTAGTTGAGTTCTAGATAAGTGTTATCGTTTAATCAGTTAGGTTTCCGAGCTCGGCGGCCGAGCTTGTCACCTCGGCCAGTACAAAGATTATACAAAGAAGACACTTTCTTGTTGTTTTTAGCGTAGAGCAATAATAGATGTGTTGTATACCCAAAAAAAAAAAAATTAATAATAGATGTGTTTGTGGATTGGTTTAGATAAGTTTTGAGCAAAAAAGCCATCCATTCTAAAAACAAAAACATGTTGATGTGTTCGATTTGGATTGAATTGATTCCTATATCAAATCAAAACTAATA
Source organism: Echinosophora koreensis (assembly GCA_035048595.1). Taxonomy (NCBI): domain Eukaryota; kingdom Viridiplantae; phylum Streptophyta; class Magnoliopsida; order Fabales; family Fabaceae; genus Echinosophora; species Echinosophora koreensis. The sequence goes on along the minus strand of JAPCYP010000011.1, from coordinate 5,932,606 downwards.
TATTTAATCCGATTACAAATGGGTTGGATTGGATTAAATGATACCAATTAATCTAATCTAAATAATATAAACATTTCCAACATATAACGTGCTGAAAAATTAAATTTACGAACTAACAAGTACTAATTTTATGTTTGGAACATTAAAAAAAATTACATCACATCAAACTTAGAAGTATTATTAGGAAAACAAAAATCAACAAATAATGTAAACATTAGGTTAGGGTATTCATAAAATACATCAATAGTTTACCAACATGTGATTGGTCCAAATAGTCAGGGGTTCGATTCCTGACTCTTATGTTTGGAGAAAACTTGATTGAGAGGGTAGAAACCACTTTGTGTGCCCAACAGGTTCCCTAATGAAGATTAGTCATTGTTAACGGTGGTGGATACTTCGTGCCTATGTCATGGTTACCTAAAAAAAAAATACACCAATAGTCTAATACGAAATTGCATCCTAATAATATACTAAGCATTAAATTTTATACATATGATTTGATTTAATTTTAAAAAAATACTGAACTGAATCAATATACAAAAAGATTCAAAAAAATATAATAAAAATCAGTTTTGATCAAATTTTTTTTTTTGAATGATTTTCGATTTTATTTTATAGTTTGGATCTGAACACCCCTACTGCCCTACATGAGAGGATATCATCCCACACCTCGGCGTCTATTTGTGTACAAAACAAGGGAAAATAAAATTAAGAGAAATGCTTTTTATTTTTTATTATGTATTCTATCTTATTGGGTGAATTCATATAGATGGCCTAAATCATAAGATTTATTCTTGAGAATAGTGTGTAAATGTGTTGTTAGTATTATTTTTATTGAAGTAAATGTGTAAATCATATGAAAGACTTATTACTCCTTAGTGAAATTTTTTTTAGCCATATCTGCCGGACTATGAAACTGAATAGGGTTTCAGTCAAAAAACAAAAGTGATACTGAATAGGGTTCTTCTTTTCTTTTTGGTATAATACTATATAGGGTTCACTCCTTTTAAATAACCCTACCCGTGATGTGTTCCCAATGACCTATAATGCATGTGGTTGTCCACCGGCTCGGCATGAATGCGATAGCCATGCCCGTGGTTGGGTGTAGGTTTGGTTTGTGTCAATGAGAACAGTGATGCTTGTCATGGTTTCACAACTGTTGATGTTGAGCTGCTTTCATTTTCATTATCATTCTGATATACTATGTTGCTCACAACTTGTTTGATAAAATGCCTAAACAACTTATATGCTGAGTATATACTCAGATTCCTCTTTTTGGTTGAAGATAAAGTGCCTTGGTCATTGGATTGAAGGAAGGAGCTAAGAGGGAGGCATTAACAATGTACATAGCATTAAACAGTGCCTCATGGACTGATATGTCACATCACTGTTCTTATTGACACCGACCAAACCTACACTTCTGTTGCCCTTTCATTTGCATTCTTTGTGTGCCTATGTAAACGTGTGTTTGCCAGTTACTTTTTTTATTCATGGTGTTTGAATCGATTGGCCTAAAATTAGAGATGGCAATCAGATGATGTACAAAAAAGAAAGTGTTTTGCATGTGTGCTGTTATACAGTTCCATACTCTACATTTTTCTTTTGTATTACTATAATAACTTCTTAAACATCAAGTTTTATCTTCATCATATATGATGATTCAACTTGTTTAGAATCTGACAGTCTTATCTTTTAATAAATTGTTCGACTGTTTGGTTTTGTAAATTGGATGGTGAGGTGTGGTGTGAACATATCCAAGTCGTGGTTCTGCATTGTTAGATGACATATTTTATTTCTTTGAGGAGGTAGCAACTGTGAGGACCTGATCTTGGTCTGAGAAAAACCCTCTCAGAAGATATTACCAGTGCCCTATTTTAATCCTGTATGTAATGTCTCTTGGCCCATACTTTCTGTCACTTTGTAATTTGTTGGTAATGATTCCTAATTGCCTATATTTCTATTGCTTGATAGGCATGGGAGTATCTTAACTGGGCCGAGCGAGAATTTAGCCCTCCATTAATGTGGAGGAACAACTAGGAAAATGAAACAAAAGCTAAAAACCTAGAAGAAGGAAGAAGAGGAAAGGTGAGAAAAACTCTCTCAAATCCCTATTTTCGTATTCTGGTGTTTTCTACTGTTTTTTAGTTCTTAAACTCATTAAATGACAATTCTAATATTTCCCAACGTATCCGCTTTGGCTGAGCTGTAAATAGACACCAAGTTTGCTCAAATCGGGCCCCAAATGAGTGAGTTAGACCCAATTTACTCCAAGATCTGACACTGGTTTTCTAAGGACAATTACACCATCAAAAAGACATTATTTGCTTAAGTGATCTTCATGAAAGTTGTAACCAAATGTGTCTTATTCAAAATGGTCTTAATATCAGGTGAATCCGACCTCTACATCCCAAGTTATGGCCCAAACACTGCTCTCTGTCCAGTTTCTCGCAACAACACCTCTGGTCTCACTTTCAGCTCATATTTCTCCCTCTTATCATCCGAATTGAATTTCGAGCTCTTCCTGAAAGTTGTATATATTTTTCTTATCTTTCCTACAAAATTAAAACCATAATTTTCCAATGTATATACCCAAAGTTATTCTCTAAATACAGAAGCAATGTCAGGATGCCAATTATGCTGAAAAATACAATTAGGCCCAATTTAGGCCCAAAGTCATGAAATGCTCCCAAGACCCATCAATTAAGCTCAAATGGTGTTTAAAACAACAAGTATGAGGGTTAAATAATATTTCGAAATCATGTTCATCAATTGGGCCATGGGAAGATTTCATGTTTCCCATGGATTGGGCCGTGTAAAACAAACACGACTTTTCCCACGGACGACCACGAAGCAAAATCAAGTTGTTTCCCACAGATATCCCCGTCTCAAACTGGGGCGGCGTTTCCCACGGCTCAGCCCGTGGGAAAGTGGTATTAACCACTGCACGACGTCTTCTCCCTTTCACTCGAGTTCGACCTCACTCACCTTCGCGTCCCAAACAGCGCCGTCCCCACCCTCCTTTCGTGCCTCCAGCCCCTTTCCGGTTCGGCCACGCCGCCCTCCTCTGGTCAAGCCTCCGTCCACCAGTTGCGCCTCCGTCCGGTTAGCTAGTTCTCTCCCTTCTGTTACTAAGCTAGTTCTCTCAATGCTGAAAGACTGAGTTCTATTGTCAATCTCCAGTTGAAATACCTCTAGTTTTAGGCTTCCTCAGAGATTGCCACTAAGGTTAGGTCTTAATAGGATTATGGAAATTTAGCATCTACTTTTATTTTTTTGAGAGCAATTTCTGTAATCTTATGGGATTGAAGCAGTACACTCGTAACCTTGTCTCATTTGAGAGTTCTACTATATTATAACTTGCAACCTTGACTTCACTAATGGTGAAATGCCTCTAGTTTTAGGCTTCCTCTTAGATTCATTTGCTTCAATGCTTTTCTTAAGATTCAAAGCAAGGAAATCACTGTTGTTGCTTTGCTTTGTAGATTTTGTTTTGCTGGCAGCAACATGTTCTATTTTGGCATTACTGCTCTTGTTGGTGATGGTAGCAGGGTGTGTCATTTGTTGTTGTTCATTTGTATTTTTAATGATGCTTGGTCTCTGTCTGTTGTGGCTTTGGGTTATTGATCTCATAGGAACTTTGTTTTTAGATGAGTTGGTATGATTTGCTTTGGGTTCTGATGCCTCCATCATTTTTGAATTTTAATGAGTACAAGATTATTTGATTTCTTAGCGGCTGGGTTTTTGCTTGGGAGTTCGGTGCACTAATTAGCTATGCATGTTAAATTATCAAGTTGATTAACTAGAAGCTATGTTTTTGGCACTGTGATGTTGCCATTCTTTTTTCTTTAACTAACTTGCACATTGAGAATGTGGAAGACACTTGGCTCTTGGTAATATCAATGCAATGTTTGAAAATTTGGGATCATTACTATTAGTTGGCTGGCCAACTGTCACTAAAGAAAATAATTCTGTCCAATTTTGGTGAATTGTAAAGAAAAGTTATACTTCCACATGAGCTACCTCTTGCCTATTTGTTGATAGGATCTCTTGCCATGATAGTTTACTGTTGAATAAACTTCATTGTTAGGATCTCGTGATCAAGGTGCAAGATCTGCCACAAGTCATTGTATCAAGTATCTTGTCAATTGGTGTATCTAGCTAGCAAGTAAACTTTTTAGTTATTAGTTCAGTGTTTTTAATGTCAGCTTGATTTGATTAGCATGTAGGCTTAGTTTTGAGCTAAGTTGCTAACTCTTGCTTTTCTTTCATGATGATGTATTGACATTACTTTACTTCACCCTGTTGTTTGCAATTTGGTGACATATGATGCCTTGAGTCTTGCATATCTGTTTGTAGACAAATTCATAGTGTACTGACTATGCTGACCAAGTCTCTAAATCAGCAGGTGGCCAAGATGGAGGCATTGGTGACTGGCCAAGCTGATGTTGGAAAGCTTGAAGAGAAGAAGGAAGTGTTGGAGGCTTATATCAAGGACAACAAGCTACAATGGGAACAATCAATTGATGAGTCTTTAGATAGTGTTGTTATGGGGCCTTGCATTGGGTCTGTTTGGTAACAAATTCATTTGGTACTGATTGTTGTTCTGGGGCCTTGCATTGGGTCACGCTGGTAACAATCATCTGCATGGAGGGTGAAGGATCGAGCTGTTGTTATGGGGCCTTGCGTCTGTTTGGTAACAAATTCATTTGCCACTCATTTGCGCACAGTCAAGAAGAACATTTAATCAATTTGGATTCATTTTGAGGCAAAAAGTTATTCGATCCAAAGATTAAAATAATATGCGGTTTAGTTCGACTTGGATTGTTACATAAAAACATACAACAAATTATAATAGTTGATATTAAATTATTTTTAGACAAATTTTATCTGTCATTTCAATATTTGAGATATGGTTTATAAGGGATATTTTAACTTTGACATCTTAAAGAGTTACCTACTTACATGAAGAGATATTTCACTCAATAAACCATCTACATTAAAGCAATCCCAATAAGAATAATTCATAATTTGGTTTTCTATGGTTATTATATCTTTTTGCATAAATGCAATTACAAATTGGTAGGAAAGTCATTTATATTCGGACAACACCTCCCTATCATCTATGTTCGTGTGCGCTTCTCAACAATCAACACTAACAACCATATGAGAGCCACGTCACCAATCCACATGATTGAATTAAAATTAGAAATTAAGTAAAACCAACCCTAACCTAACCCTAATATAATATATATTAATTATATTGTAACCCAACCCTACTAATAAGAGAACCACATCACTAATCCATATGATTGAATTGAAATATTTAGAAACTAAATAAACCAACCCTACTATAATATACATTAATTCATGTGATTTAGATACTGACAAAAAATGTTGGACCCCATTTCATTAGAGATTCCACCTTATTCAAGACATATTGGGTCGCTCAATTAAGGCTGCAATGAAAATTAGTAACTACTGATGTCATTTTTCAATGTAGAGGCCATTTACATTCTAATATAAGTATTGTGAATGTTTTAACATAGATGGTTTATTACTCCTACCCACAAGTAAGAAACTCATAGAGATGTTTAATTTAAAACATTCTCAATAAATCACATCTAAATAACCCATAATTTAATTCCCATGGATAAATTAAAAGCAAAATAGGTAAATTGGTCAGATACTTTTTTTCCTTTTCAAATTGGTCCTATAAGTTTTATTTTATTTTTCAAATTGGTCATGCATGTTGCGTTTCGTTTCCACGTTATTCCTTTCCGTCAATTTCGACCTAACACCGTGAGATCAAAAGCCACGTGTCGGTCTAATATGATAGCCACGTCAGGTCAAAATTGACGGAAAGGACAAATGTGGAAACGAAACGTGTAGGACCAATTTGAAAAAAATAAAACTTATAGGACTATTGTGAAAAGTAAAAGGACTGTTGTGAAAAGTAAAAAATAAAATAAAAATAAAACGTATAGGGTCAATCTACCTATTTTGTCTAAATTAAATTATAAACTATTCAAGAAACATAACATCCAATACAAATCAATAGAAGTTCGTGAATGAACTACTATAGTGACATACATTCACATGGATTAATGTTTTGTCAATACTGGATAATATTTTAACTAGATTGAGGTACACGGAGAGTGAACCATAAATACATTTAATAAATGTCTCATAACAAATAACCTCAATTCAACCATATAAAATAATATCATAGGAGGCGTTTATTTGAGGGTAGGAAAACACGTTCCCGGGAAAGTGAGGTAGGGAATGCAACATTCTCATGTTTGTTTGAAGCTTTTAAAAATTATTCCCAAGTACATTCTATTCCCAGGAATAATATTTACACATGATTTGCTTATTTTTTATTCCGATATTAAAGGGTGGGAATCTAACATTCCCATGGGAATAAAACTCAACCAACTCTAACTTCCCACTCCCACCTCTTTTTGCCACATCTATTTGCAATTTTTTTTATATTTAAATTAAATAAATTTAAAAACATTCCTAGGAATACTAAATACTCACCAAACACATTAGTAGGAATAACATTCCCGGTAATAACATTCTCAGGAAAATCATTCCCAGGAATGTAATTTTACACCTTGAAACAAACACATCCTAAGTAATAAAGCGTGGTTTCCATTCCAGAGGAGAGAAAGCATGGTGCCATCTAATATGCACCCTCTGAAAAGAGAGGTGCATCTTGCACCACTTACCAAATTACTTTATTTTTACCCTCACCCCTTCGCAACTTGCTAGCCGCCAATGTCCCTCTTCATCCCTTCCCTGGCCACCACCGTCCTTTTTGAAATTGGAAGAGGAATGCAACATATTTGAGTTGCTGCAACACCGTCCTTTTTCTATTAAATTAAGACCTGACCCAAATCCACAATAATCATATTCAACTAAAAAAAAATGGTCTTCTTTTATGAGACCTGTATTGTGAATGCAAATGCTGCACATTAGGGATAGCGGAAACGTGATGGAACCGTGGCGCCGTGCAGCTAAGGCTGATGAGCGGCGAACCTGGATGGCGATCAGCAGTGGGCGTGCGTCTGGTTTGGAGCTAGACCACGCTTGACTGCAGAGAAGGCTTTGCCATACTTAACGATGCGTAGCAGACGACGCCAATAGGTCTCGAAGTTGTTGCGGTCAGTGAGTGCGCGGCTAGCTGACACGATGGTGGCTGCATGGAGCTTCTAGTTCAACGAGTGGCTTGGGGGAGAGCCAAAGTGGTGGCATGAGAGAGACAAAGATCGCCGATAGAGAGAGTCCAGGGCCGGCCTAAGGCCTAAGCCACCAAGGCTAGGACTTTAGGCCTCAATTTTTTTTTTTTTTATAATTTTTTTGGTACATACCTATTAACTAAAAAAATAGTTAATATTAATAACTAAATTTTTTTTCCCTCAAAAAGGCCTCTTTGTCTCTGTTGTCTTCTCTCTCATTTGATTTCTCTTTGTTGCTATTTTGTCTACCTCGTAATTTCTCTTTATCTCTCTCTGTACGGCCTTTCTGTGGCTCAGTGACTGTGCGACCGTTGACATCCCTACGAGCTATGACAACACGACGGCCTCTCTTTGATCGACTGGCCATGCGGCCTTCTATGCCGTGTGCCGACGTGCCAACACTTTCTTTGCATGAGTTGAGTTCTTATTGAAAAATTGCACGAGTTTTGCTTTATTAGCTTTAAAAAGGCCTCGCTTCAGAGTATGCTTTAGGCATCAATAGGTGTTGTGTCGCCCTGAGAGAGGCTCATGACTCATGAGGGAAAGGGTTTGAGCACACATAACATAGTGACTCTACTACAATTTGGTAGGACACCAGCTCATTCGATCACAAGTTAACTATTTTTTTTTGGACAAACAAATCTCTATCGTTGATTATTTTAATAATAAATTCAACGGCTAATTGTGATGTTTCACAGGTGTGACACATGAAGAGATGCTTCATGCTAGAGTTGGCCTTATTTATTGATTGTTCTTTGACCATGAATAATTAAATCTATTATAAGAAGTTGTTGAAGTGCTAGAAATAATATACTTTTAAAGAATATAAGAGCACCTTTATCGGTTACAATTTGGAGGTGCTTAACATTTTAGAACCAATTCTTAACAAATTTGTAGCGATGCAGTGGGTGTTTAATAAACACCCCAAAAGTGGGAGGTGCTTGCACAAGCACTGGTTGCTTGTGCATTTCACCTGACATTTTCATTTTTTTTTAATTTAAAACATATTGATATATTGAATTATTGATGAAATGTAAGGATGTGAAATTATTGGTGAGATCTATTTAAGAACTTTTTAGAAGTTGTTGGGTTGAAGAGATGAGATGTTTAAGTTATAAAAAGTAATAATGAGTGATGTATAATGGTGAGATCCATTTAAGAACTCTAAAATGAGGTGCTGGGATGTGGATGCTCTAAGAAAAAGAATTAGTGTAATGATCTCATGAGTTTGAATTAGTGTAATGATCTCATGAGTTTGACTGTCGCGTGGTCCTACTTTCGTGTTCATACATGAGTGCTCTGCAAGCATGGCGAATGTAAAAGAAAAAACATTTAAAAAAAAAAAAATATATGGTGGGCCAACTCAAACAAGCCCGTAGCCTAGATAAGGCTATACTTTAACACCATTTTAATTGATTCCGGGTTTTTCTTACCCGGGCCAATATAACCCATTATTCAGACCAGGTTGGCCTATAGTGGGTTAGGTAGTCAGTTTTGCAACCCCTACCTAAATATTTTTTTATTTTTTTTTGGCGGACACCCTTACCCGATATTAACAATGAGAAAGAAGAGGTCATGTGAATGAGCTAAGATGAGTTGTAATTTTAATTTGACTTTTTTGTTTGTTGTAATTTTCTTATCCTCCGTTGAAAACTATTCGTTATAATACATGTTAACGCATCATTTGATAGGCCCCTTTTAACTTTTTTATTTGGTAACCAGCAAGTTCCATAATCTTCAATAAAAATTTCAGAAAAATAAGAGGACCCTTTTAACTTTTTATTAATAAAAAAATGAAAAATTATAAAATAAGGAAAAATATTTTAAATTTGCGAAGACGCAAGTTAAAAAAAGAGGGGATGTTTGAACATAAAATGGTTGAAAATTCTTTTCCACGCACCTACCCCGGGCAGCAATTTAGCGATGCACTGATTCGCAAATACAGTGATTGGTACATATCCCTCTCGGATGGTAAGTGTCATACCTTTCCTTCGTTGCTAAGTCTGATTTTATTATGATTTAATTTGTAGATTGGCGAAGATTTTGGCATCAAATAACTGTGGATTCGCATTCTACATAAACCCACCCACAATCAGCAGAGCACACCCATCGAGCGAAACATATAGAGAAAGAGTTTGAGGATGCAACAAGAACTGAGGGAGATGCGCACTGGGATAGATAGAGATCAAGCGATGCAGCAAAGGCGAAAGTATAAAGGAATGCTTCCAGCAGCTGAGTCTCTCCCCAATCGTCACCATCATGCATCACAGGCGCAAATGGGTAACCTCTTTTAGTCTTTTCATCAACCAATTCTAATTTTCATTGTTTTATATCCATTGTTTTGTTACTAGACTATTTTATGTTTGCATTTCACTGCTGCTCCTTACCTTTTTCTTTTTTCACTTCTAGCCATGTTAAATTAATCTCACCTCTTGGTTTCTTATATTTGTCAAAAGATAAAAAAATAGATGCTGACAAGGAGCAAATAGGAGAGAGCACAAAGAAAGATCGCTCTTGGTTTGCATTCATAATTGAAATCATTGTCTCTCCCTTTAGAACTAAGCACATCGAGCCACATCGTATCCGTGGGGACTACAACTATGTGGAGAATAGGTCTTTACCCGTTTCAACTCTGATTGATATACTCAAGAAGAAATATGGGAAAGATGATATACGTGAGGGGAATTTAATACCTGCACTTTATGATATATTTGGTGAAGATGCTAGCCCTACAGTGAAGAATATCGCAAAGTTTGGCTGGGATAGTCGCCAACAGGGAGGTGGTGAAAGTGAAGGACATGCTGGAAGTTTGGGGATGGTGGGTAAGCAAGAGGCTTATTCTAGATCGACTAGGAACAACATTACAGATTGTCGAGTTCTGTTGAGTGTTAGGCAAACAGACCAACAAGCTGCGGAGGTAATTTTTTTTGGAAATCCTGACGAAGAAGTTTATGGAGTTGTTAACAATTGCATATTGTTATCAGTTTTGAATCAAGTTTCATAATTTAGTTTCTTTGTGTATATTTGAATTCTTTAATAATATTTTTATTTCACATCCATTATGGTTCCACCATGCCACTTTGTAAAACTATTCATTTCGTTGTGATGTGATGATCTGATGAGCAGCTTGTACCTGATTTGCTTTTCACACAAGTAATCTGATAGGTAATCAACTGGTTAGTTAGTGGGTGAATGAGGGGAAATAAGGCATGTTGCCCATAAATAAGAGGAGAAATTGAGAGTGTGGGATATCTTTTATTTTGGGAAATAGTTGGGGCCTTTGGGCAATTGGGAGGTTGGTAGAGTTCGAACATTTGCTATATTCTATTATGAAGGGAAATTTCTCTATCTTTCTTATGATCTCAATCTGTTTCGATCAACTGGTATTATAGCTCCTATTTTGGAGCTGTGGGGTTGTATGCAGATGAAAGGTTGTTCAGGTTTCAACAAGAATGAAGGATCTGATTCTTGACATGCTTGACGAAATGATAAAAGAGATTCAGAGTTGGAGAAGAGAACTCAAGGAGTTACGTCTAGGAATACCAATCATTGACGGAGAAGATGTGTATGGGTGACTGATCAAGGTTGAGAAATTTTTTGATGCGGGAGGCGTATGTGAAGAAGAACTCCAACCAGGGTATGATCCGGATTTGCTGATTTGGGTCCATGAAGAAGAGTCAAAGTTGTTGCAGGGATCAAGAAAAGAATCAAGACTAGCAACAAAAGAAGAAACTGAGGGAGAAAAAGAGACTCGAGAGGGGAAATCCTTATCTTTAGAGGCAACCATAATGCTTAATTTCAGAGGATGAGAGAAATTTCGTACTGGAGGAGCTAAGAGAAAATTGAAGTAGGAGGAATGGTTCCAAGAACTCAACAAAGAATTTCAAGACGAGATGGTGGAGAGGAAAGAAGAGGTAGAAATGGCAGAACTGGAGAGAGAAGCAAAAAAATACAACCGTGAGTGGCGCAAAGGTGGATACGAGACAGGTAACAAGAGAGCAAAGTGGAGAAACCGCCACCAAACCCGCCAGACTGGGACTCCTATACGGCAGTAGGTGAAGCACTTGCATTAGCAGCAAGAACAACGATGGTGACCGACTGACAACCCCAAGCCAACAACAACGATCATAAAGACGGAACAACGACGGCAGAAACACTGCTGATCAGGCCATCTCCAGAACTTCCGGACTCAAGCTTGACCATCAAGGGTAATGTGATAGGAACTCAATTCAAGAGAAATCGAAAATTGTATTATTGATCGAAAAGGTAAGAATTATTACAAGAGAAACCCTTGTAATCCCAAAGCAAAGGCTTCTCAGAGAAGAAAAGGTTATCTCTCTGCACAAGTCAGAGTATACACTCTAGAATCCCAATTCCGAAATACAAACTCTGCATGCCTTTCCTTCCCCTCCCTACTCATATAACAAACTCAATCCTCTTTTCTCTCTCCTGTAACTAACTTTTCCCTCCTTCCCTATTTCACATGTAAGGTGATTCTAAGTGGGCCCTGTACATTTGGGCCTGTGGTAGGTTCTGATTATAGGATTGTCGTTGGGAACTTATCAATACCGCCCCTTTAAGTTCTGCCTTGTCCTCAAGGCAGAGGAAAGAAAACGGTTTTGTAATAGCTGCTACCACTTTTCCCAACACTTGAGGCAGAACGAAGGATGCAGCTGCTTGATGAAATCTACTTCCTTCCAAGGAGCTTCTTCTGCTGTTTGAGCCTTCCAAAGAATGAGCTACTCAAACATTGTTCTGCCATTATACTTACTCTCTTTGCATGCAAGTAATACTTCATTAGGCTCCGCAATGGATCTTGTTGTCTTGTGATTAGAATCAATAGAGTGTGCCATTAAAGGATTTGTTCCAGGAAATTGCATAGGAAATGACTTTGCTAGAGTTATTGAGCCAGGCAGAGGAAAGAAAACGGTTTTGTAATAGCTGCTACCACTTTTCCCAACACTTGAGGCAGAACGAAGGGTGCAGCTGCTTGATGAAATCTACTTCCTTCCAAGGAGCTTCTTCTGCTGTTTGAGCCTTCCAAAGAATGAGCTACTCAAACATTGTTCTGCCATTATACTTACTCTCTTTGCATGCAAGTAATACTTCATTAGGCTCCGCAATGGATCTTGTTGTCTTGTGATTAGAATCAATAGAGTGTGCCATTAAAGGATTTGTTCCAGGAAATTGCATAGGAAATGACTTTGCTAGAGTTATTGAGCCAGGCATTTTAGGATACTGGCCCCTTGTCAGTATTTAAGTACTCTTAATGCAGCTTATCAAAACTTCATTTGTCAACTCCGGTGCCTAAGAGAAGATCTTCAAATGAATTCCCTGGCTTGTTGCTACCGCCATTGTTGTGAAAACCGGACCGGTTGGTTCAACCAGGAATCGGTTGTTAATGGAAATGGCAACTCTTTGAATACATCTGGACATTTAAAGCCATTTAAAAGCATAGCTTTAATTGTAAAGCAATTTAAAATCCTATCAATAACTGTAAATCTGTTATTCTCTCCTTAATTAGGATATCACAGTTGTAGGATAGGAATATACGTCAGTTTAGCTAATTTTCAGGGCTGAAAATCAGCTTGTATTTATTTGTATTAAACAATATTTATATGAGAATTCCCAAAGAGGAAAATACAGTTTTCAGCCTACACGTTTCTTAGTTTGAGATAGTATCACACTGGGTCACGATCCTAGCCTAGCCTACATCACGTCTCTGTCCTTTTGCAATTCTAGTCCTAGTCCAGGTCAAGTTCTTTCTTGGTTGTTTTTCAGCTCATTCCTAGTTTGAAATTGGTTCTTCGTGACCAATTTTTTTTTCTCAGCCTCATGTCTTCCGAAAAGTATGACGTCTTATGGGTTCCTCTTAATGGCAAGAATTACTCAGCCTGGGCCTTTCAACTTTAGATATTTGTCTTCGGTAAGGACTTGTGGGGTCATATTGATGGTAGCAACCCCACTCCTAACAAAGCCAGCCACAAGGATAAGCATGCCAAGCGGGCAGCCAAGGATGCTCAAGTCATGGCCTGGATCATCGCCTCTGTCGATCCCACCATCGTCCTCAATCTTCGACCCTTCAAGACTGCAGCCGAGATGTGAGGCTATCTGAAGAAAATCTATAGTCAAAATAACACGGCTAGAAGATTCCAGCTTAAGCACGAAATCGCCATTTTTCAACAGGACAGTCTCTCTATCTCTGAATTTTACTCTCATTTCATGAATTTGTGGGTTGAATACACTGTCATAGTCTATGAAAACTTAACTTTTGAAGGCCTTAGTTCGGTACAATCTTTTCATGAAACAACTAAGCGTGATCAATTTCTTATGAAACTGTGATTTGAATGAGGTATCAGGTCAAATCTAGTGAACAGAGACCTTGTACCCTCTTTGGATGCATGCCTCAATGATCTGTTTTGTGAAGAACAACGCCTTCTCACTCAAACTACCATGGACCAACACAAATTCACATCTGTTCCAGTGGTGTATGCAGCATAAACCAAGCCAAAAGGGCGAGACATGAGTGCTATTCAATGTTTTTGTTGCAAAGGATTTGGTCATTATGCTTCCAACTGTCCCAAAAAAATCTGCAGTTACTGTAAAAAGGATGGGCATATTATCAAAGAATGTCCCACAAGATCGCCCAGGAGATCTGCAACGGCCTTTACTGCCTCTGTTGGTTCTTCTACTCCTAGAAGCTTTGTGAATACAACATTTGACCAACAAAATGCTCCTGCCCCTGTTCACACTTTGACTCCCGAAATGGTTCAACAAATGATCATTTCCGCATTCTTTGCTTTAGGACTCTCAGATAAACCCTTTTTCTACCTTTTTTCCTTGGTACTTTGATTCTATTGCTTCCAACCATATGACAAACAGTGCTAATTTCCTTACTAATGTCACCAAATATTCTGAAGATCTTAAGATTCATACTGCTGATGGCAACCATTTACCTATCACAGCCAATGGTGATATTTCTTCATCTTTAGCTGATGTCTTTGTCTCTCCTGACCTAACAAGTAATCTTATTTTTGTTGGTCAATTAGTTGACAATAATTTTCGGGTAAAATTCTCAAAATTTGGTTGTCATGTGCAGGATCAACACTTAGGGAAGATGTTCGCGAATGGGCCTAAATTTGGACTTCCTTTTCCACTCCATTTCTCTTTGTCTCCATATCATTTTTTTTTCCTGAATAAGCTATTGGACATTCAAACTCTAATGTATTTCATGATTTGCTGAAATCTGGTTTTCTTGGAAATAAAGAATCACCTTCTCTTCGTGCAGTTCAATTTGATTGTCTTTCTTGTAAACTTGGCAAAAACAAAATTTTACCATTTCCAACTCATAAATCAACTATAGAACAACCTTTTGATATGATCCATAGTGATTTGTAGGGGATGACACCTGTTATATCTCATGCTAATTACAAGTACTTCATCACTTTTATTGACGATTATAGTCGTTTCACATGGATTTATTTTTTGTGCTCAAAAGACAAGGCATTCATTATTGATGTGAGGATCTCATTGATGGGTAATCTGTAAGTACCTCTGTAAGTGCTCTTTGAGGCTTGCCCTAGCCCTGGTGAGTCCTCGGGACCCAACTCACCTAAACTTTTTTTCATAAAAAAAAAAAAAGGCATTCACTGCTTTCAAATTTTTTCATGCTTATGTTCAAACACAATTTTCTTCCAAAATTAAAATACTTCGCTTTGACAATGGGGGAGTACATGTCTCATTTATTTCAGGAATTCTTGCAAACAAATGGTATTGTCTCTCAAAGGTCTTGTCCTTCGACCCCTCAACAAAACGGGGTAGCCGAAAGAAAAAATCGTCATCTTCTCGATGTTGTTCGCACCCTTTTGTTGGAATCTTCTGTGCCATCTCGCTTCTGGTGTGAAGCTCTCTCTATTGTTGTTCACCTTATTAATCGCGTCCCCTCTCTATCATTGAACCATGACTCTCCTTTCAGACTTCGAGTTTCCCAGGCATGTATTGTTCCATCCACCCCCACAAATGGCTTTGGGTGGAATTTTGGCTATGATTCTTGTATCTCCTCTTCTATTGTTAGGTCAACCAACTCTAGGCTTTGAAAACAGTAAGCCTTTGCTGCTGCATCTCCAGCTTTGATCTCCCTCTCGATCTCGACAATTGGGTCATCCTCGGCTTCTGCTTCATCCTTCTTTATCTCACCAAAGCTCGTACTTTGGTCTTCTCTTCCTCTATTGTCAATCCCTCAATGACACTGCCACCGTAGCTCTATCCGAATCTTCTGATTAGAGCCATTGAAAATGACTCCCAATTTGCATCGAGGTCCTCTTGGCACCAAGACCGAAACCAAAGCATTGCTACACCCTCCATGCTCATGAATGCACATTGCAGCTTATCAGATAGGTGAATTTCTTGCTCCTCAAAGAACCTATCAGCTCTAGCAATTGACCCAACGGGTCCTACCCCGTAAACTTCGGTAGCTCCACCTTCTTGGTCCACATGTCCTCCATCTCCGGCAACACTGACTCTCCCTCGAGTATCCGGCAGATCGGACCAATTGATAGGAACCCAATTCAAGAGAAACCGGAAATTGTATTATTGATTGAAAAGGTAAGAAGTATTACAAGAGAAACCCTTGTAATCCCAGAGCAAAGGTTCCTTAGAGAAGAAAAGGTTCTTTCTGCCCAAGTCAGAGTATACAATCTAGACTCCCAATTCCAAAATACAAACTCTGCATGCCTTTCCTTTCCCCTCCTTACCTATAGAACAGACTCAATCCTCTTGTCTCTCTTCTGTAACCAACTCTTCCCTCCTTACCTATTGGAAGTATTGATAGATAATCAATTAGCTAGTGGGTGAGTTTGGGGAAATAAGGGATGTTGCCTATAAATAAGAGGAGAGTGAGAGCCTTGAATATCTGCTATATTCTGTAATCAAGGGGACTTTCCCTATCTTTCTCTATAATCTAAACCAGTTTTTATCATAAGCCATTCTTCCATTTTTCCTGTATCTGAGTTGGACAGTGAAATGAATGAGATGTTTAATGCTTTGATTGATTATGTCAATGTCTTGAATGAGTTCAATGCTACATTTTGTTTCCGTGTTCAATGATGCTCTGCATTAATATGTGATTAGTCTTGAATATCTGCTCCATTGTTTTGGGTAGCATGTGGTTCTATTTTGAGAATTGAAATATCAAGTACATTATAGGTCGGTGTCTTGTCTTGCATCTTGTGGATATCTTTGGTTTTTGTGGGCCAGTTGCACTCTCTGTTTTTTTGCAAAAAACTTCACCTCAGTTGCTCATAACGTAGCTTGATAAAATGCCAGAGTCATAATGATAATGATGAGCACAAATGCTCATGAGGATTTTGAACTGTTAGATATTGTTTTAGCCTTTGAATCACTCAATCACCTTGTCGATTGCATTCTAGTGACATATGATGCCTTGAGTCTTGCATAGGGTCTGTTTGTTGACAAATTAATAGCGTACTAATTGTGCTGACCAGGTCTCTAGATCAGAAGGTGATTGACTTGGCCAAGATGGATGCATTGGTGACTGGCCCAGCTAAAATTGGAAAGCTTGAAGGGGAGGAGGAAGGTTTGGAGGCTGAGATTAAGGGCATCAAGCTAAAACGGAAACAATCAGTTGACGAGTCCTTTGCCAATGCACTTGAGCACAACAAGCCCCCTCAGTAGATCCTGTCTTCTCTCCTTATTTCATTCTCTTTTTTAAATATCCTACCTTTTTAATATGATGCCTTGAGTCTACCTTTTTAATATGATGCCTTGAGTCTAGCATAGGGTCTGTTAGTAAACAAATTCATTCGGTTCTGATTGTTCATGGGTCTGTTTTATTGCATGTTTTAATGAAAGGATTAAGAGGACTGCCTAGGAAGATGTAGACCTTTTAAAGCTTGGTTATGGTCCATTGATTTCTGAGTTCTGTGTTTTAGCTGGTGCATTTGATGTCTTTGGGTGATAGGTTTGTTTATGTACTCACTCAGTTGATTGCCTCCAGAAATATTTGCGACTGTTTTGGGGTGAGCGCTCTTTGAGCTTTGGTTTTGATTTGAATGCTGAACTATTATGATTAACTAAGCCTATTGTGCATGGTTGGTGGTTTGATGCTCTTGATTTTAGAGCTCATGCATGTTCCTGCATGTTAGGATCGAGCCATGGAATCAATATCTTGCAAATATGAAGGGTGCCTACTGTCGACACATATAGTCGGTCCAAGTCTTCCTTGGACCCTGCACATAGCAGGAGTTCTATAGCATCATGTTGCCTTTTTTTTTTTTTTTTTTTTTTGTCTAGCATCTTTTCAGCTTTCGGCATCAATTACTCTTCTATCTACAACTTGGGTCATGCACCTTTGTTTTGCACACAACTTGTTAAATTGTGAAGCTTAGGTATGGGTCTTGAATCTGTTTGTAAGTTTCAGATTTTTTTCCTTTTCTCGTCTGACACAGGTTTGTGCATAAATTGAAGCTATTTTCTGCTTATCAACCTGTTAAGTTGCTGTCACTGTTTGATTCGGATATGAAGCTACACACCTAATATCTTCAGTAATTCTCGTCTTGTTTAAGAGTTAAATAACCCAGTTATGTTGAGCTAAAATTCGAGTTCTAACTCTATTCCTTTGATTTCTGGTGTTTTTGTGAAGTTTGCTTAAAATCTTGGACAGCAAAGGAAGCGAGCCTAATTAGATTTTGGCATGTGGTTTGTTGGAGTGACAGTTGTTTCTCATTAAAATCTATGCATGATCTGGTTTTTAGTGGTATCATTGTTCTTGTCTTTATTTCAGGTTCTATTTGTTCTTTTTTAAATGAAGCACCAACACTCCTATCTTTTGGGGTGTCCGAGTGTCGGACACGCATCTGACACTGACACTCATACGACACCGACACGACACATGTCTGACACTTTTTGTCAGGTGTCCAATTTAAAAATTATTATTTTTGGCTCGGACACTTCTTGGACACTTTGCCGACACCTCTATATTTGCTAAGGACACGTCTCAATTTTAATTTTTATAATAAAAGATAAATTAAAACGTTTAAATAAAAAAGAGAGTAAAGAATAAGACAATTTTCATTTTGTTTTTGCCCACACCTTCACTTGTAAAGAAACAAAGTGCTCAATTTGTATAATGATGTCTCCTTATATTTTTTGTGAGACTCATCATCATAGGAAAAATGTAATGCTTAACAAATTATTTCATATGATAAATATATAAATCTTAATTTTTAATTTATATCTTTTAAATGATAGTCATTTAATTTTATTTGATTTAAAATAAGTATATATATATACACACACACACACACACACATATATATATAGCCTGTCATGGTGTCCTATGTTTTGGACATTGCCAGTGTCCGTGTGTCCGTGTCCATGTCCGGTGTTCGTGTCAGTGTCAGTGTCCGTGCTTCATAGTTTTTAAATATGCCAAATCTTTTTTCTTATTCCTTGGGATGAAAGAATTGTGCATATTCATTCTATTAAATGTCTGCTACAATATGTGAATCATTAGATGACAGTAGCCATAAGTTTATTTTTCCTTTTCAAATTTGTCATATGTACTCAAATGCTCGTTAGGTTATTTGGGAACTGTATACATGGATAAATCTTGGATTTGTATGCCGCATAACATGCAGCAATATGTTGATGGGGTGAAGAAGTTTTTTGGTTTGTGGTTTGGCTGTGTCAGAATTCCATGGTTCCATGCATTGACCTTTTTTCAGTAAAGTGTAAATGTTGTGACCCTTTTGATTGAATGACTTGTGAGTTTTGGTACTTTAACATGTCTGGTGCAGTAGTTTTGTTCTCTTATGATCTTGTAGATGCCAAAACTGTCTAGTGGTGCTTATTATGGAATATTTAAAAACAGTCTCACGAGGGGTTTAACACCCTTTTTAACTGCAAAACATTAGCGAAGAAAAACTAAAGTTGGGAAAATGTGTTTGTCCTTCTAACAGAGATCATGAATTGATGGATATAATATGAAATTGGTTTTGTGTATTGAATATTGTGTTTGCTCTGCTGGTTACTTTTGTTAATTGTTGTTATCGTATTATTTGAATGCTTTCCTTATTTTTTGAAGGCAAATGTTAACCAGTGCTGTAAGGAAGTAGAAATAGAAACTTTGTCTTGGAAAGTGGTGTATTTAATATTTTGAAAACTTAAAAGCTACACTTTTCAATACGATTTTTCTATCTTTGGAATCCTTAACCAGTGCCCAAAGGACATTAATTAGCAAGACCTTTTTTTTAAAGCAGGATAGAAACTTTCGTGTGGTACCACATTTACTTGATATGGATGATACTCTCTGACTCTGATGTCTCTAATGAAATAGCAGAGTTACAACTTTGCTTATATTGAAAACATCAAACTCCATCTTTGTATTGGTGTGCCCTATAATTAACAGAGGGAATAATTTTAACTATTTGCAAGATATATAATTCTTGATAGATAATTATTTTTTCCCTAGATATAATTACTGTTATAATCTAAAGAAAACACAAAAATTAGATAACAAGGTGTTTTAACGTATAAATGCATGTCATGAGGATGAAAATTGTTTAAGTAGTACTGTCCTTTGTTAATTAGGCGGCTGGGTTGTTCAGAAGCAGCTACCTAGTTATGTAAACGATCCTTCAAAACTTTTTGAAAAATGCAGATTTTTCAAAACCAACAAATGGCTTGCATAAGTCCAACATCATTTCCCTTTTTTCCCCATATTTGATGATGGTTTGCACGCTGCATTATCATGTATTAGTCTTGAATATCTGCTCTATTTTGATGATTGAAATGCCAAGTACTTCATTGGTTAGTGTTTACTGTTTAGTCTTTCATCTTGTGGATAATCTTTGGTGTTTGTGGGTCGGTTATTCTCGTTCAACTTTTCTGCAAATAACTTCTTCTCAGTTACTCAAAACAAATGCTGCCCGAGTTGTAGTGATTATGAGTATGCATGCTGGATGATAATTTTCAAGTGTTTGATAATGTGTTACACTGTGTTAGTCTTTCAGTCACCAGTTCTTTGCATTTTAGATATATATCGTGCCTTGAGTCTTGCATAGTCTTTTAACAAATTATAGGGTACTGATTGTTTGTGCTGTGAAAATGTGAAATCGTATTGTGGTTATTGAGTCTCTGGATGAAATATTAAGTGAATTGCCTTTTATAAGTGTCTATACATTAAATGATAGGAAGATGAAGAACCTTTGAAGCTTGACCTTATTCCATCTACTTCAGACTTTTGCTCAGTTATTTCAGAATTTAATAAATGCTCTGTTTGATGTCTTTGAATGAAAGGTTTGCGCCTGTTCTGACAATTTAATAAGACCCAAAGTTCAAGCTATAAATTGTCTATGTTTGTTGGTGTTTTTCCCCCCCCCCCCCTTCATTTAATAATAATGTGAATATTATTACCATTCATAATAGAATAAAGTAAGAAAATCAAATAAGTTGCATGAAAACATAAAACTAAATCAATATATTGCAGTTTTATAGGATAGGACCTAAATGGCCTGAACTGAGCACATCGAATGGTTTAGTTTATCCAACAATTATTGCCTGCTACTTAGAACTGAGGTCCATGGGAAAGTATGTATCAATAGATCAGAGAACAGAGGTGATGAGTGTTTAAGGTGATGGAATGGGAGTGTGGGCGTGTTTAAAATGAGCTCAAACAGGATTAAGGGTAAACTTGTGTTTAAGTCAATGTAAATATGGGGTGACGTTTGGATAAGTGAGTGGATAGAACTATTGAAAATATAGCAGCATGATGAAGAAAGAGAATGAATGCTTGTATGCTACCAATCTTATAAAGATGATTCGAAATTGGGAAAGAGGCAAGCAGTCCGTCACACTTATTTTAGCTATGATAATACTTTATCACATATGACATTAAATTCGTTATATAAACCTTTTTGTTAGTACGAATACTTTTCACCGTATCATGAATTCAATCATTTTTTTTTATTTTAATAATCCATGAATTCAATCACTTGACCTCTTATTTTTCTTCTAACAGTCGCGATTGTGATGAAACTCTAAATACACTCTTGGTTCTAAGAAGGTGTTTGGAATTCCGGTGGATTCCTTTAAATCAAGTTTTAACGTGATAATTGAGAAGCTACAAATTGCAGCTTCTACAGACGTGCTTCTGGAACTGGTGGCCGCATTTCCAAACACAAGTACATTTTTGTGATTTTCTCTCGATTCATCAATGTCATCTCTAATTTCATGGATTTAGCTGGATTACATGTTTGGCTATCATGTTAAACATATATATTTCAAACTTTTTTAAGGGGGTGGGGTAACTCGAGTGGTTTGAGCTAAAGATGTTAGGAGATGAAGGATGTGGAGTCAAAGGTTCAAACATTGACAAAGGAGAAAAATTAACATAACAACCAACATACTAACATTTGTTTATCAAAAGAAAAAAATTCATTTTTTTTGTGTTGTTTTGATGTGATTTCATTAATACTTATAACGTACAGAACAGAATATCAATACATCTCACTTTAAATGTATTTAGTTTAATGAGGCTGTTTTGCTTGTTTAAACTTTTACAGCCATATGGGCATCGAAACAAAATTCTCCAAAGCAGCAAATTAAACACGCATCTAGATTTTTTATTTTTTTTGGAACATCAGTTAGTGGATGAATTTGTTGGGGTCTGTTTGCTTTGTTTCCAGTTTCTTATTTTCATTTTCTGTTTTTAAAGATAATTTTAAAATTGTCACCTTGTCTTCATTATGTTTCCTGTTTTCAAAGATTTATACAGGAAACAGTGGAAACAGAAAAAGTTTTTCAATGTTTCTTGTATAAATTTCTAAATACAGAAAACAAAATGAAAATAAGGTGACAGTTTTATAATTATTTCTGAAAATAGAAAACTGGAAACAAAGTAAATAGACGTTTGAAAGGCATGATAGTTGTATAATCAAACAAAAATGATTAGTATTTTCCTTGACATTCCCACCAAACTTTTCTTTCTTCTGCCACCTTTCTCCTTTCCCAAATAAAGGAAAGTCTATTCTCTCTTGCACTTCTTTTTCTTGTAGTTCTTTCTTTCTAAAATCACTCTAAACAATGAATGGGTAAACACTGGCACGCTGCCTTGCTTATGTATAGTTCAAGTCATGCTATGTTTATTTATGCATCATGATTGAGATTCCAGATATTGCAATTACATAAAACGAAATTCAAAATCATTTCGGGTCAAATATGTTATTTTTAATTGGAAATTGACGTGTTGCGTGGCTATAGGGACGACAATTTTCACCCTATCCACTAAGTACTCGTAAAAATTATCCACGATGGATTGGGTAATTACCCACACAATAGATAAAGATCCGGGTATGAGTAACTACCCTCAAATTCGAATGAGTATAAGTGTGGGAACGGGTATTATGGTATCCACTCGCCCTGCACCTCACACACACACACCCATATTAATTATTTATTTATATTACTAAATATATTATTTTAACTATAATACAAAATTTTAAGCCAAAATTATTCTAAAGATTCTTAACTTTATAAACCTAGCATCATCTATACTTCCTTTTGGATGTTTTTATTTAGTTAAATATTTTGATTTATAATGCGTTATATGTAAATTTAAAAGACATTTGGATATTTTTTAATTGTTATAATATTTCTTTTGTTATTTATTGTTTTTTTATAGTTAAAGTGTGGGTAATGAGTGCAGGTACAAATATTTAAGTGTCCAAAGGATACGAGTAAGGGTATTAAAATTGTTATCCACGATGATATGGGTCTTTGTACAGGTAATTTTTTCAAATACGGTATGAAGACGAATACTATAATATCATACCCATTGTTATCCCTACGTGGCTTGACGGCAATTGTTCGGGGAAAAGATAAGTAATGGACATGTTGTCTTTTGTGTTTTTTTTTTTTTTTTTTTACTGTATTTTAATACAAGAGAAGATAAGGTAACAAGTGGCATACTTTTAGATCAAATGGGAAACGGAATTTCTTTTTCCTCTAAACTGTTGAAAAGTCAGCCTTTCCACCTTAGTTCAGAAGAAAAGCTAATTGGATCAAGAAAGAAGAATATAAGAAGAGAGGAGTAAGAATCACTTGGTAGATTTTTAAATTGTCAAAATTAAAAGTAGAAGTAAAAAAAAATAAGGTTAAATTTTTTATCTACTAATTTGATTAAGCAGAAATATAGATAATAAGTTTTCTTTTAAAAAATATTTATCCATGATAATATAATATAATATAATATAATATAATATAATATAAAATAATAATTAATATAATATTCTCTTTTCTTTTTCAATTTTTTTCACTAGAGATATATATTTTTTTATGTCACCCACAATTTTTTATTTCTATTCTCTATTTTTCATAAAACTACTTTTTCTCTCTCATTACACTTTTCCTATTTTCTCTGTTTTCAGTTTTTTCGTTTATCGAAAAATGCCTAGATGTTGACATGTTGGTCAAAATGGCAATATAAGACACCTCTGTATTGTGCGGAGTGCTCACAGAGACCACTCTTAGCTCAAATTTCCAAGTTTGTTCCTTCCCATCTTTTTCTTCTTCCAAGGTTTTTGGTTTCTAAAATTTATTCTAATGGGACCTTTCTCATGTTGTTTCCTTAATTTGTTATGTTCAGATAAATTAGTTGATCTTCTTATGTATCCCCCTATCATTGTCTGCTTTCTTTGTAGGGCATATTTGATGTCTTATCATCTAAAACTTTACTTTTCAAATATCGATCATATTCTTGAAAGGGCTCTAAACTTGCATATACCTTGTTGTGTCTTAAATATTTTGAATGTGCTTAATACTTCTTTTTCCTGTTAGTTTGACTCTTTTATTTGTTGGAGGACAATAATACCGATAATTATTGCGTATTGTCATTATAGATGGATTTAGATTTCTACCTCCTAATATTACAATCTAGAACTAGAAACGGTTACAGGTTGAATAATTAGTACATAGGAATTACTGCTGCTTCCGGTGATGAACAACTGACAATTTTTGTAAATTATGATTATAGAAAATAAAAAATAATGAATGAAGTTATATTATAATTCTTTTGCTAAGAGATGTTCAAAGATTTTTATATTCACAAATTCTATAGATCTCTCACTTATAACCCCCATTGTTGATTCTTTTTGTCCAGTCTTGCCTCCTTGTAATGGCGAAGATTGCAGTACTTATCGGTTGCAACTACCCAGGGGAAGGAGAGATGGTTGAGCTGCACGGCTGCATCAATGATGTGATGAGAGTGAAGAGCTGCCTCATCGAAATATATGGGTTCCTGGAGGAAAACATTCACGTCCTTATTGATACAAACCCTTCCTTCACACAACCCACTAGCAAGAACATTCAATTGAAGCTGGCCTCAGTAGTTGAGATGGCGAGGCCTGGTGACACGCTCTTTGTCCACTATAGTGGCCACGGCATGCGCCTTGTTTCCAACAACTCAGAGGATGGCAGTCGTTTCATCCAGTGCATCGTTCCTACTGATTTCAATCCCATCACTGGTTGGTTTTGTTAACTATTCTTTAATGTTCCTTTATTTAACAAAAATTAAAATCGTCATACTTACTAATTTAGTTGTTAGTAACACATTATTATTTATTGCTCTTTTTGTCTTTCTCTTTCAAGATAAAGTCTACTCAAAACTAGATCGGGAAGCTATACATTAAAGTACGGAAGAGTTTGGTATATATTTGATATGCAAACACCAAATGTTGAAACGAATTTTAAGGACTCTATTCTTTTTTCCTCTTCCATTGTACCAAAAGAAAAATTCAACTTTTGGTGTCTTTTAATTTTGATGTTTATTCTATATTTACTTTTTCTTATAAAATTATTACTTTTTTTTGTGTGTATGTGTGCAAATAGGTAATGATTTCAGGAAAATTGTAGACAAAGTCCCAAGAGATTGTGCTATCACAATTATTGCAGATTCTTGTCACAGTGGCGGTCTTATTCAAGCTGCTAAGGAGCAAATAGGAGTGAGCACAAAGAAAGAGGGCTCTTGGTTTGGAAACATGCTCGAAACCATTGTCTCTCTATTTGGAACTAAGCTCATCGATCCTCATGCTATCCATGGGGACTGCTATAGCTTTGTGAAGAATAGGTCTTTGTCTGTTTCGACTCTGATTAATATACTCAAGCTGAAAACTGGAAAAATTGATATAGATGAAGGGAATGTAATACCTACACTTTGTGATATATTTAAGGAGGATGCTAGCCCTGAATTGAAGAATTCCATGAAGTTTGACTTGGACAATCTCCAACATGGAGTAGATGGTGGAATTTTTGGGATGGTGGGTAAGCAAGATACATATTCTAGATCAACTAGGAGCATCAGTCTAGATCGTGGAATTTTGTTGAGTGCTAGCCAAAATGACCAACTGGCAAAAGAGCGTAGTTTTTCTGGAAATCCTGATGAAGTTTATGGGGTTTTTAGTAATGCCACACTAACTATTATTAAGGAGACTCATGGTGTAGTTACAAATCGGGAGCTTGTTATAAAGACTACCAAGATACTTGAGTCGCAACAGTTCACTCAAAAGCCTGGACTTTATTGCAGTGACCACCATGTTGATGCTCCTTTTGTGTGTGATCTGAAAGAGAAACAGGTAAAATAAAAGTTCCTATTGGGATTGCTCTTATTTTTTTGACCAAGTATTTCAATTATTTATATGTCGTAGTTGATATAGTAAAGACATGTTTTCTTTCTTTGGTGTCCATTCTGGCTGATTATTGTTAGCGCTTGGATGCATGTGCAGCTTCTTCAAGTGACTTGTTAGTATTAGTTTTGATTCAGGTTCCATAATTTTAGTTTCTTAGTGCATATTTGAATTCTTGAATATCTTTCATTTTTTACCTCTATTATGGTTCTACCCATCCAAAAATGTTCAATCAGTAGTGATCTAAATGTCACTTTATAAAACTGTTCATTTCGTTGTCATTTCGTTAATATAAGCCAAGACACAGTGTGTCTGAGTTGTAATGATCTCATGAGCAATTTGTAGCTGATTTACATTTCACCCAAGTAAGCCATTCTTCCATTTTTCCTGTATCTGAGTTGGTCAGTGAAATGAGTGAGACATTTAATGCTCTGAATGATTATGCCAATGTCTTGAATAAGTTCAATGTTGCTCTTTTTTTTCCGTGTCAATGATGGTCTGCATTAATATGGGATTAGCCTTGAATATCTGCTCCATTTTTTTTTTTGGTAACATGTCATTCTATTTTGAGAATTGAAATACCGAGTATTTTGTTGGTCAGTGTTTTCTCTTGCATCTTGTTGGTATCTTCAGTGTTTATGGATCAGTTGTCGTCGTTGACCTTTTTGGGAAAAACTTAAGCTCAGTTGATCATAGCATAGCTGGGTAAAAATGCCAGGGTTGTAAACTTGTAATGATTAGTGTGAATGCTGGATGAGGATTCTAAACTGTTTGATATTGTTTGAGCCGTGAATCACTTGTTTGCAAAGGATTTGTTTGTAGACAAATTCATAGTGTATTGATTATGCTGACGAAGTCTCTAAATCAATAGGTGGCCAAGATGGAGATTTTGGCGACTGGCCAAGCTGAAGTTGGAAAGCTTGAAGAGAAGATGGAAGGGTTGGAAGCCGACATGGAGGATATCAAGCAACAGTGGGTGTTGGTTTAATGGACAAACCCAAGAGGGGGCGAATTGAGTGTTGTCGGATTTCCAAAAAAATTCCCTCCTTTTTTAAGATGTGAGAATAACAATAAATATCACTACAGCAAAATATACTTTTAGCGACAATTATTATGATCTTTAACGGTAATAGTAATAGCTGCTAAAACTTTTACCGGTAATTATTAATTAGCTAGCATATCCAGTGTCGCTAAAAGCTTTCCCGGCAATTGTAGAAAGTGCTAGTAAAGACCTATTTAATTGCCGTTAAAAGTCGAAAGTTATAATAACAATTATGCCGGCCATTTTAATTGCCACTAAATGTGATTTTTTGAATTGGCTTGTACGCACATTTGCTAGCTTTTTTTTATTGCCACTAAAAGTTCTAGTTGGCTTTTCCCAACAATTACTATTGCCATGAAATCACTACAAGAAAACATTTAATGTCGGCCAAAAACCCACACCAAATGCTAAAAGTCGATGCTAACCGGCTATTTAGCGTCGGCTTTGCGTGGGTCTAAGGCCTACGCTACTTTGGATATATTTTTGGAAAAAAAAAACTGTTACTGTTGATTAAACAAAATCTAGACATATAAAATAAAAATATAAATATAAGCATCATGGTAGTCAATAAAAAAAGTACATATAAATATAAGCGTCATGGTAGTCAATATAAAAGTACATACGAAAGTGAATACAAATCAACTAAAGTGACTGCTACATAATCTATTACTCTATAAATCAAATTAATAATAATGGCTTCAGTGGGGCTTGATATATCCTTGTAAGTCCAAAGTCAGCAATTTTAACAACTCCATGCTCCTCATCATCATGCATAACCCAGTCATAGAAAGTTCATTAATGAAACAAATACACTAAACAGAAGTGGACAAATAAATTTGAACCCAAATGTCTACTTGTAGCAGTAAAAGAATTAAATAATATACAACAATAAAGTCCAAAGCATACGAAATTCTCATATTACTCATTATATTTATTTCAATGATACACATATTTGAACACTCAATTACTATCCAGCTAACACTTATCAAAGTTTAAAATTTACAATGATGTCAGAGTAGCAAAACTGACAAAAGATAGGCAAAGACTATTTAATGTAGCAAACCTGCTCAGCACTTGAGCAAAAAAACATGAGTTTCAAATTCTATAATTGGTCTATAAAAGGCTCTCTTCTAATCACCCATCAAACAAAAGCTATTAGTAAACACCTTTCTCTTGAAGATGAGCATGCATTAAGACAATAGAGACAGAGCATGAGTTCATTAAAAGTAGGACAACTGCATATCAAGAAAGGAAACAGAGAACTCAGAGATAACAAGAACTTGATTACAGATATCAACTGACAAACTACAATAAAATGAGTACCTTGGCAATAAATATAATAGTCTTCACCAAGTTGATTTGATTCATGCTATAATAGTAATTTTTGAGAGTTTAACTTCACTTTAGCCCTTTTTTTTAGCACAAACAGTAAGCACAAAGTGATTTCATTTAACCTATGTCACAAAACAAGTTGAAGACTGTTAATTTTTCCTATACGTTTATTGGATTCTGTAGTCCATTATTTGGATAACATAGACCATAGTACACCTTCGCATCATTGCTTAGGGAGCAAGAGAAAGAGATAAGATGACTAGTTACAAGTTACTATTGTCAATTAAGGGTCATGGAAGACTTCAACAGATGTTTAATACAAATAGTAGGAGTAATAATAAGATTATGATTTGATTTCTTCTCTCGTCATCAAACCTAGCATTAGTGACGGGGACATGCCTTCACCTTCCTTTCTCTTCACGTGGGCTCCCTCGGTATCATCATCAAGGTCCATATCTACTACAAATATAACCAAAAGTTTCATTCAATGCATATCCATTTTATTTTTTTTAAAACAAAAAAATTACAGTTCTGTTGGAGTGAAAAGGCAAAGTAATTATACATAATTGTAGGAGTGAAACATGGATAAGGAATAATAATACCTTGGAATGAAGATGAAAGTGTGTGGTAAGTGAGGAAGCATGTTGAAAGATCTTTAATTGTTATTCCCATGGGGATATGATATATTGGGTACCTGAAAACAGTAACCATGAGTTGATATTTCATCAATTGATCATAATAAATGCTCAAACTAACCAGAAAGCCTTATATCAAGGATATATTTGACATCTTAACCATCAGTGGTTATGCAAGAGGCATACTTAAGTCATGTTTTACAACAATCATTATAATCCAAATAAAAAAAACTACATACATTAAAAGGGGAATATAATCAAATAGCAAAATTTTTGGAAGAACCTATGCTCAAGAAGTATAATAATTTATTATATCAAATGGAAAAAAAGGAAAGGAACATATATTGAACAGAGACCACAAATTAATAAGGGCACAAACAGAGGAAAATGAGTTCTCAAGATTCACATTGAAAAGTCAAAAGTCATAGTTTATCTTTTAAGGATGCCTATGATAAACAGATTCTGGTTGGTTACAACATAGTAACATACATCTAAAAGATGAATGGGTTCTGACATTATTAAGAAGACAAAAAAAATCAGAACATAGATAAATATGAAATGTTGCTCTGGCTTTCAGGCTAATAACTAATAACAACAGAAAAAGATGCTACAGCAAGATATGGCCAACAAGAATAAAACAACGCACCTTATCCATTAGAGGAACTCTCAATATACTTGAAATAGAGGTGACCCTTATAAATGTATTGGCATTGGCTTTTCATTGAAATAATAGAAGAATGAGCTGTGTATATATATAGCTCATATGATTACAACAAAATAGAATCCTAAGCTAACAACCGTAGCATCAAGTGATGAGGTTAACAAGTTCAAATGAATTTAAACAAGAGCATGATATGAGGAATGGTTACAATAGCACTATGATTCAAATTCAAACTAATACAAATTTAAATTCAAACTGATGCAGTGTTATCCAATAACCCAATCGGTTATTCAGATGCCAGAGGCAATCATGCTCAGACCCTCCCTCTTCTGATGAAGTTCCATCCCACCTCCATAGCTTATCACACTCGCTATCATCGCTGTAAGAATCATTGTAGGAATGCCTTGTCTCATAATCACCTGACTCAATCTCTTCCCTAAAAAACTCATACAAATTTATGCATCAAGTTCCTGCAAATTCAAGGAACAACAAAGTCACTGATCTATTTTATGATTGTAATTAGAAGTAAGGCTATCATTCACTATTCTTTAACATAAATATGCATTTGCGTTGTGTAAGAAAACAAACAATAGCTAAAGCCAGATAACATAACTCTTCAACAAAGGAGGGAGTTTGGATGAAAAACAAATAAAAAAAATCACCAGAAATGCAAAAGCAATATCTACACATTATACATAAAACACAGTTCTCTAATCATTAAAAATAATCCTCTGACAACCAAAAGTAATTTTGAATCAAGAGAAAGAAGAGTAAGAACCAGTATCAAAGTCTCCATGCAATGGACCTCCAAATTTGCAGCACCCTCATTCACAGCCAAATTAAGCTTCCCTGTCAACAACCCAAAAACAGAGTAAAAAAATAGCACAAAAAAAGAGAGAAAGCATCATCAGTAAAAAAAAATAAAAAATCAGAGTGGATCGCATAATATCAAAAATAAAAGCAGAGAAAATCAAATCGTTAAAATCAAAGCAGAGAAAAGCACCATCGAAACTACAAAGTAACTCAAAATCAGAGTGTTAAAATCAAACCGATTCAGAAATCAGTGAAGAAACGTAACGCAACCATAAATTTCCCCTCAAAACTCAAAATCAAAGTGGAGAAAATCGAAGGAAAATAGGAGCTGAAATTACCAAACATGTTCAGAAACAGAGACAACACAGATGAAGCACAATCAACAAAAAGGAAGAAGCGAAAGGAATTGAGAGAGATCTGTGAATGAAGCAACCATGTATTCTCATCGCAAACTCATCGCGTGCATCTTCGGAGATCAGAACTTAGGGATTGAATGCGACGAATCTTCATCTTTAACAGCTTCCAATCGATGATCTTCTCGAGCTTGAATGCAAAACGAACGAGGCCGGCTGAGAAATGACGAGACTAATGGTTGAGCATAAAAATAATTAGAAGAAACTGAAAGAGAAGAGAAACAGTACGTTAAACATTTACCGCCAAAAAAAAAAAAAAGAAGAGAAAGGGTCACAAAAGTTTTAAGTTAAATGATAAAATCCTGGCAATTACATTAATGCCACTAAATAGCTGTCGCTAAAAGCATTTTGTCCGGTAGTGAAAAAGCTTTATGAAAATAAGATTTAGAAATTTCAAGAATCTTTAAATGGTTGGAAATATTACTGATTCTCACAAGTTTTAAAAAAAGTTCTCAGATAAGAATTATTCTCAGCTAAATAATACTACCTCCGGACCTAATTATAAGTAAAAAAAACTAAATTTACACATATTAAGAAAGTTAGTTAAGTTAGTTTAATTATCTTGATTTGTATAAAAAAGAGAGTTAATTGTCTAGGAAATATACAATGCTCTTGAAAAAGTAAATGGAGAATTGGTTTGATTGGTTAATTTTCTTGATTTTTGCAATACTAACATTTAATAGTGTTGACTTAATTGATTTTGCTTATATTTAAGTCCAAATAATGTAGCTACTTTTTTGTTTATATTTAGGTCCGGAGGGAGTATATCATTACCACTAAATAGCTGTCGCTAAAAGCATTTTGTCCGGTAGTGAAAAAGCTTTATGAAAATAAGATTTAGAAATTTCAAGAATCTTTAAATGGTTGGAAATATTACTGATTCTCACAAGTTTTAAAAAAAGTTCTCAGATAAGAATTATTCTCAGCTAAATAATACTACCTCCGGACCTAATTATAAGTAAAAAAAACTAAATTTACACATATTAAGAAAGTTAGTTAAGTTAGTTTAATTATCTTGATTTGTATAAAAAAGAGAGTTAATTGTCTAGGAAATATGCAATGCTCTTGAAAAAGTAAATGGAGAATTGGTTTGATTGGTTAATTTTCTTGATTTTTGCAATACTAACATTTAATAGTGTTGACTTAATTGATTTTGCTTATATTTAAGTCCAAATAATGTAGCTACTTTTTTGTTTATATTTAGGTCCGGAGGGAGTATATCATTACCACATCTAAGATTTGCACCTTCAATATGAAAAAACCACAATAACCCGCTGTGCAAACGACAGCTCGACACACAATGACCTTTTTCTCTCATCTTAAGCTATTGTTGCAGGATGTCTATTAAGCCAACTAGATAATGGCTGATTATTATTTCTAAATTAACCTTGTACTTAATTAATCTTTCTATTAACAGATTAGTTGCAGGTTAGTTCAGTTTAGTTAGAGGTAGATAGACAGTTACTTCTTCCTTGTATAAATAGCTTTGTAGCTTTATATTCATCAATCAATCAGAGCACAATTGCTCATCATATAAACTCTTGCGTATGAGTTATCTTCCTCTCTTGGAACTACTTTCGTTCCTTGGTTGATTCTTGTGCATCACTGCACCTTTCTCGCATTCATCACCTTCTTTTATGGTATCAAAGCTCTGAAATTTCAGAGCTCTGCTACGTTCATCCATGGCTGCATCTACAGAGTCATCTCCAGAATCCACAAATGGCGTGCGAACACCAAACATTGATCCATCGCAAAATCCCGTGTCACCTTACTATGTTCATCCCAATGAAAATCCAGCAGTTGTGTTGGTTTCTCATCCTTTAACCAGCACGAATTACCATCAATGGGCTCATGAAATGGAAATGTCATTGATATCGAAGAACAAATTAGGGTTCATAGATGGAACCATCAAGATGCCTCAGAAACAAGATCCATTGTTCAATACCTGGAGGCGCGGGAATAATATGGTGAAATCTTGGATCACCAAATCTGCATCACCATCAATTGCGAAGAGTGTCTTGTGGATCGACAAAGCTGTCGATGTTTGGGCGCAATTGAGGCAAAGATTTGCTCAAGGTGATATATTCATAATCTCAGACTTAGAGGATCAGATCATAGCATTCAAGCAAGGTGAATTCTCTGTTACTGATTTCTTTACTGAATTGAAAATTTTGTGGGATGAGTATGAAAATTTCAGACCAATTCCTGAATGCATTTGCGAAACGAAATGCACATGTAATGCTCTTGAAGAGGTTAAGAAGTATAGGTCACAGGATCAAGTGATCAGTTTCTTGAAAGGATTGAATGAGTCATATTCTGGAGTTAAATCTCAGATAATGCTCATGAGGCCCTTGCCTCCCCTGAATGACGTTTTCTCTCTAGTTGTGCAACAAGAACGCCAATTGTTTGGTGAAATTCCTGAATCGAAGGTCCTGACCACTTTTGGCAGAGGAAACAATTCTGATAATTTTGGTGGGAGAGGTTTTGGAAGAGGCTCCAACTTCTCCAAAGGATATGGTAGAGGTTCCAATTCTGGAAAAATGTGCACATATTGTGGTAGGACAGGGCACACGGTCGATGTCTGCTACAAGAAACACTGGTATCCACCCAATTATAAATTCAAGAATCAAGGGCAAATCAACTCTGTGATGGCAGAAATTACTGATACTAATCATGTTGCTGATCAAGAAGGAAGTTGTCATGATGAAGGACAAGAGAATCCAAACTTTGGTTTCACTGTAGAACAGTGTCACGGCTTATTGGCTTTACTCCAACAATACCAGTCCCAACCAACCCTACATACTTCAAATCAGATCAGCACCACTAAACCTTCTCTTCCAGCCAATGTTCCAAAGAGCCAACCCACAGGTATATCATCCAATTTATCTTTTTGCTCATGGATATTGGATAGTGGTGCCACAGATCATATATGTTCTTCACTTTCTTTTTTTTGTTTCTTATCATGCAATAAGACCAATAAATGTCCACTTGCCTAATGGGAATAATGTGTTAGCATGTTACTCAGGCAGCATTCTTATTTCTCATAACTTTCTATTGCACAATGTGCTTCATATACCTTCATTTGCCTACAATTTGATTTCTGTCACTAAACTTACCTCCTCCATGACTTGTATACTTTCTTTTGATGCTTCTGGTTGTGTAATCCAGGACAAGAATACATTGGAGATGATTGGTACAACTGAAGTGCACAATGGACTGTACATTTTGAGAGTGCAGCTCAGCCCTCTTAGTTCATCTTCTGTTAGGAACAGATTTGTAAATTCTATAACCATACCTAGGTCAGAATTATGGCACTATAGATTGGCCCATGCATCAAATAAATGCACTGATGTAATACATACACAATTTCCTTTTATCAATATCAATAAAGATTCTGTTTGTGATATTTGTCACTTTTCAAAACAAAAGAAATTACCTTTTCCCTTGAGTCATTCTAAGGCTAATGCTGTCTTAGACTTGATACACATTGATATTTGGGGACCCCTTCCCATCCTCTCTGTACATGGACACAAGTACTTCTTAACCATAGTAGATGACCACTCTAGACTTACTTGGTTATATTTAATGAGAGGCAAGTATGAGGCCTCCCAATTTGTGCAGGATTTTGTTGCTTGGATGGAGACCCAACTCCATAAAACTGTCAAAGCCATTAGGAGTGATAATGGACCCGAATTCACCATGTTGAGTTTCTACTCTTCAAAAGGAATCATCCATCAAACCTCATGTGCTTACACTCCCCAACAAAATGGGATAGTGGAGTGCAAACATCAACACATCATGAACATAGCAAGAGCTCTTATGTTCCAAAGCCACTTACCTAAGATATATTGGTGCTATGCAGTGGCACACGCTGTTCATATCATCAATATTCTACCCACACCCTTACTTAACAACAAATCTCCACATGAGCTGTTTCATAAACAACCTCCTGACCTTTCATACTTAAAGATCTTCGACTGTTTGGCTTTTGTTAGCAGCCCCACGACCCCTAAAACAAAACTGGATCCAAGGGCACACAAATGTGTCTTTTTGGGATATAAACCTGGCACAAAAGGATTTGTTCTTTTGAAGCTGTACAACAGGGAGATTTTGGTCTCAAGGCATGTGTAGTTTGAAGAACTCCATTTTCCATACCATGCACTAACAAATGCTACTTCACTTGCACCCTCCACAACTAATTTTCCTAGGTATGATGACATCCTGCCCTGACCTTCCACTCCATATTTTCACACCAACACCGACCCTGCATCCCCCAATAATGCTGATTTTGATCCTCCACATCACCATACACCAGATTCTCCACACCACCATACACCTGCCACACCTCCCAAAAATGATTTTCTCAATATAAAATACTAAATCACACAATAAGGAATAAACAAAATATGAATATGTGAGAAATAATAATATGAATTAAACAAAATATGAACGTTGAAGGCTTGAGTAATTGCTAATTCCCAAATAAAATAGTATATACTATAAAGTTCAGCAAATTGGTTTTGATATTAAATAAGAATATAAACGTTGGAGCATTGAAACCACACACATGGTTTAATTCATTTAATACACATGATTTTGCTATTTAAAACCAGTTAATTTCCATAAAATAGAAATGTGTGAAATGTGTAAGGCTGGGCAAATAAGATTAACGTTGAAGCCATGACCACTTGTTGGAATAGGTGGCTTCGACTCAAGAGGGGAGGGGTGAATTGAGTCTAAATTTTTTTTCTTATTTTTCAAAAATTATTTTCTTTAACAAAATTAATCATGTAAACGAATATATAACATAAATAATTTAAAAGAGAAAGGAAGAGAATACGTGCACACAGATTTTATCCTGGTTCAGCCACCAACCACTTGTGACCTACGCCCAGTCCCCACTCCACCTGTAGGATTTTCTTCCACTAATAAACAAGCTTATAAACTGGTGCTTGCAAACCTTTGTACACAACAGAGCACTCTAACCACGTCTCCTGGGATACCTCACCCACCACGTGTAAGAGCCTCAACAAGCTCTAGCACCCTCCCTCGCGCCTCCGGGATACCTCACCCGCGCTTCTGAGCCTAAAGTCGCACACCAAAGGAATGTCACACTAGAGGGATACCTCACCCTCAACTAATACATAGTTGATACAAGAGTAGGAGAAATTGAAGCACTCTTAACAGTGCGGATAATACAAATTGAAGCTTATGAGTATGATGATAATAACCCAAGATTTGGCTCAAATAATTTCAGAGAATATGAACAAATTTTGTGATTGTTATTATCTATTTTTCGTGTACCAAAAACTCCATTCTTATAGTGACAGAAGATCAAATCAGGATGTTAAAAAAGTAGCCGTTGGTCAGAGTTTTCATTGTGAATCAATTGAGAATTTTTAGCAATTGATGCTTGCACTTTGACATTTATTAATGCAATGAATGTATATCATCTTCATATATTGAAAACCATTTGAAATTCGCAATCCACGTTAACCTGATTACATATATATAGCATGTATTTAAGTTCTTTCAAAAAATTGTGGACAATCGTTTGACCAATAAATTGCTTTAAATTGCCATATATAAAACATATATTTAAATTGCCATGGTGCCATCCTTGGACACTTAAATTGCTTTAAAATTAATAATCAATTTAAAATATTTAGCATTTAGTGAAATTGAACAAATCTGCAACGGACAAAACTTCATGGAAAACGTATATCTATATTTATATAAAACCAATTTAGAGAAAATATGTCGTTGATTATATGTTTTAATTAAATTAAAAAAGTGAGCCAAATCAAGTTTTAGTTATCATATTCTTACATTAACATCTAATACCTATATATTTAAACAATCTTGCTTGAGGTCTTGATGCTTGAAGCTTTGGTACTCCTAGCTTATTAGTGTCTTGCTTTGCTAGCCTTTGAGTACCTGCATGTTTGTAATTATATTTTTTTTTTGTCTTGCATTCTTATAGTTAGTGTTTGTCAATCATCAAAACATAATCAAATATATACTTACAAGGACCCATCACCACCTAGCTCATCACCAACATCCTCCAACACACCACCAACGACCTCTACTCCATCTAATTCATCTATCCCATCCCCTCCACCCCCTGTTCCCATCAGAAGATCATTAAGAGAGAAGAGGCAGCCCACTTACTTGGAACAGTACCATTGCAATCTCACTCAAGCTGTCCCTAATCTATCTCCATCTGTAAAGTATCCTATCTCTTCTTATTTATCATATGATTTTTTATCTCCTTCTTATAAATCTTTTGTGTTTTCTGTTTCCACTGAGGTTGAACCCCAAACCTATGCCCAAGCTTCTAAACATCCTTGTTGGAGGGAAGCCATGGAAGCTGAGATCTCAGCTCTTGCAGCAAATCAAACTTGGATTCTCACTGATCTTCCTCATGACAAAGTCCCCATTGGTTGCAAATGGGTCTACAAGATTAAGCACAAGGCGGATGGTACCATTGAAATGTACAAAGCACGCCTCGTGGCTAAAGGGTATACACAAACCGAAGGAGTTGCCTATCTAGATACGTTCTCACCCGTTGCCAAAATGACCACCATTCAGTTACTTCTTTCTCTTGCCTCAATCAATGGCTGGTTCCTTAAACAACTAGATGTCAACAACGCATTTCTCCATGGAGAGTTACATGAAGATATGTATATGTCCCTACCACCCGGTTTACACGCATCAAAATCTGGCCAAGTTTGCAAGTTATAGAAATCACTCTATGGTCTTAAACAGGCAAGTCGTCAATGGTTTGCACGCCTATCCACATTTCTCCTACAATCAGACTTCATACAGTCCAAGAGTGATCCCTATTTGTTTGTCAAGACCACTCCTTCCTCATTCACTGCCCTCCTCATCTACGTAGATGACATCATACTTACAGGGACTGACATACACGAAATTGAGCAGATTAAACATGCCCTGGATGCCACCTTCCGGATTAAAGACCTTGGTGACTTGAAGTTCTTCGTAGGTATTGAGGTTACCCGAAGCAAGCAAGGTATCACAATTAACCAGCGAAAGTATGCCCTTGAGTTAGTATCCGATGCTGGTTTACTTGGCTGCAAGCCATCCTCTACCCCAACGGAGAATACTGTGCACCTCCATCATGATGATGGACCTTTATATTAGGACATTCCTGCCTATAGAAGATTAATTGGGCGGCTGTTATATTTGACCACCACCAGGCCCGATATTTCCTTCTCTGTCCAACAACTTTCCCAATTCATGTCCAAACCTACACAAACCCACTACACTACTGCCTTACGGGTTCTCAAGTATGTGAAAGGTGCCCCAGCCCTTGGATTGTTCTTCCTTTCTGATTCCCAAGTCCAGCTTAAAGGTTATTGTGATAGTGATTGGGCTTCTTGCCCTGACACTCGGAAATCTATTACTGGATATTGCATTTACCTTGGCTCTTCTCTCATTTCTTGGCGCTCCAAGAAGCAAAGCACGGTATCCAGAAGTTCCTGCGAAGCCGAGTATAGATCCATGGCAGCTGCAACATGCGAGATACAATGGTTAACTTACTTGTTGGAAGAATTGCAGATCTCTTTTACATCGCCTGCCCTTCTTTATTGCGACAACCAATCTGCACTACACATCGCAACAAACCCAGTTTTCCACGAACGCACGAAACACATCGAATCGACTGCCACATAGTTCGGGAAAAGTCTGCCTCGGGTCTCTTGAAGCTGCTACCTGTTTCATCTTCTATGCAGCTGGTCGATATGCTTACTAAAGCCCTCAGTCCTCTGCTTTTTCGGGCTAATCACGACAAGCTGGGCATGATAAACATCTATGCTCCAGCTTGCAGGGGGGGGGGGGGGGGGTATTAAGCCACCTAGATAATGGCTGATTATTATTTCTAAATTAACCTTGTACTTAATTAATCTTTCTATTAACAGATTAGTTGCAGGTTAGTTCAGTTTAGTTAGAGGTAGTTAGACAGTTACTTCTTCCTTGTATAAATAGCTTTGTAGCTTTACATTCATCAATCAATCAGAGCACAATTGCTCATCATACAAACTCTTGCATATGAGTTCTCTTCCTCTCTTGGAACTACTTTCGATCCTTGGTTGATTCTTGTGCATCACTGCACCTTTCTCGCATTCATCACCTTCTTTTAATGTCTCTTAAAAGAAGGAATAAAATACCCAACAATAATGGATATTATTATAAGCAATTATAACTAGAGTTTTAATTGTTATACACTATCAGTGTAAAGATTTTTACACAATCAACTAATAATAAATTATCATATCATTAAAAATCTTTGAGTTTTATCCTAACCTCTTTAAAAGTCATCTTTATCTATAACAATTAAACTCAATATAATTTTAGAGTTTCATTTCTATGCACAGTGAGTGCAAAGAATTTTTGCATAGACATTTAATATTATCCTGACAAATCAACATAATTGTTATTTTTCTCTCTTAGTTATTAAAAATAAAAATACACGTGTTAAGATGTTAGTGACTGATAGTATAAATATTTTTACACTAACAATATATACCGCTTTAATCCATAATTTTAATCCCGTATATTCTCAACCTATATTTTCATTATTCCATTTCATCAGAATGTTAACATCAATTACCTAAATACAGAAGTAATTGATAAAAGTTTCTGAAAAGCAATGAGATTATCTAAATTAATTGTATGAAATTGTAGCATGATTCATCAATTGTGGACTACATATAAAAGAATGCTTTTCGCACACATAAAAGAATACTTACTCCTACTTATAGTCATTTGATTATACCGCACTGTAGCATATTTACCTCTATTTTCAATATATATATATATAAGATTTAATTATTGAGTTGGTCCCTAACTTATTTGGGAATTTTCAAGTAGGTCTCTGAATTAAAAAAAATTTCTATTTAGGTTCTTGAACTTATATAAAATTTTCAACTGAGTCCCTGAACTAAAAATTTTCCAATTGGGTCCCTAAAGTAGAAATGTGATTATATAAAATAAAAATTAATAAAATGACATATGATGAAATTTATTTTAAAAAATAGTTAAAAAAATGTATATTTTTTTAAAACATTAATTTTCTAGTATAATTTCATATTTCATTATTTTGTTATTATCATTCCAAGAACTAAATTTTATCTTTCAAATTTATCTATTTTTTATTTAATTATTATGCTGAACAATAACTTTTTTCACTAAGCTTCATTTTTTATTTATTATTATTATTATTATTATTATTTCAAATAATGAGTTTTTCTCTCATATTCATCTTTTGTCATTTTCTTATTATCTAAAACAGTGTTTTTGTTTTTGTTTTTTTATAAATTTCATCATCTATCATTTTATTATTTTTTATTTTATATAGTCACATTTCTACTTTAGGAACCCAATTCAAAATTTATATAAGTTCAATGACCTAATTAGAAACTTTTTAGTTCAGGGACCTAATTAAAAAATTTATATAAGTTCAGGGACCTATTTGAAAATTTCCAAGTAGTTCATGGACCAACTCAATAATTAAACCTATATATAAACATGCCATAGTTTTAGCTTTTCTGTTCTAATTAAATTTTTGAATTACTTATACATAATGTAAAATAATAGTGTGTTATCATACAGAATATAACCATATAAATATAAGCTAATTATAAAAAATAATTAAAAATATCCAGAATTTTGTAAAAGAATATAAAAATATTTATTTTATATTATAAGTATGGCCGATAATCACCTTAACTTTTAAAATTTATATTTTATTTGTTATCAATTATATTAACAAAATAATATTTAAATAACATTTGTATAGCAGTAATTTTAATGGTCAACCAAATACCTTTTACAATACACCCAACAATAACATTTCTGTTAATAAAATTTCCAAGAATGTGATTCCCATTAATGTATTTTCAAACCTAGAAACAAATGTCTTTTAATCAATCAAAAAGAGTAGCATAACCATAGAAATTGTGCATACCAATTATTACAAGATAAAATATATAAATGCATTCGAACACAATTAAAGACTGATAAAAAAAAAATTAAAGAGAATAGAGATGGGAAAAATCACATTAGAAATTTTATCCTTTGTGGATCACATCACAATCATCGTAATCTACATTCAGTCCTTGAGCCACACTTAAGATTTTCTTCCACGTATGCTTTAAAATCAATGTTTTTACAAGCATACAAAAAAAAAAAAAAAGGATACCTCATGCATGAAATCTTCCCTCTAAGGATACCACATCTAGGACTTGAGTAGGATACCTCACCCAATCAATTACAACCCTAGAATACAAATCAAGATAGAAGAAAATGTAGTACATTTTGATAGTGCATGAACTTTTACAAAGTAAGCTCTACCATTTATGTAAGAGATTAATCTAAATGACTCACTATGTTTGTAAGCAATTTGGCAGCATAACATTGATTTGAAACTTGTTAATTTTCGTGTCAGAAGCATGCTATTATATGGAGAAAAAGTTTAAAATAACAGGTTCAAAAATTTTAAAACCTTTGTTCATGATTTGTAACAAAACACTTACTAATAGCAAAGTAGTCAATTACTTTTGCAAGTAGTCGATTACTTTTATAAAACAGAATCTCAAGACTTCAAGAAACTGAAAGTAGTCGATTGCTTTGTGTGGTAATCGATTACTTTGATTCAAATAGAATTTCTAAGTTTTTTGAAGAACAAATTAGTCTATTACTTTTTCTAGTAGCTTACTAGTTTTCTTTCAGACTTTAAAAATAATATTATTTTCTTATCAAGAATATTTCAGAAACCTATTTTGAATACTTAATAACTTGAAATCGATTTTCAAATTAATTCTAAACATTTTTTTTTAAAGTTTGAAAACATATTAAATTGATCTGAACTCATTTTTAACCTTTTAAAAACACTTAAGTCAAATTATAAATCAAATAGGAAATCTTACAAATTTTTTTAAGTACTTCAAATAATCTTCACACGAGGAGTTTCATAGTTGTTTGGCTTCATCATCAAAGCCATTGAGTGTTGGCAGCTTTTGGTAGCGTAAACATACACACCTTCAGCCTCTCCCTTTTTTATGATGACAAATATTTTGTCTTTCCTTTTGTTGAATTGAAAACTTCTTTCAAACTTCAAACTTTGGAATAATTGAAAGTTAAAATTAAAGTGAAAGATGTGCTTGGAGATATATAGCTACCCCTAAATATATACACTTTGAAAAAAAAAACATAACAGTATTGCATTTGATGAGAACAAATACCTTCAAAGAATATTTAATTTTTATTTTATTTCACTTCAAATATACATCTTTTGAGTTTACACTTTACACTTCAAATATACTTCTCAATTTCATTCAAAATCTCTTTTATCAAACGCTTATCCAAATACACACACAGCAACATGTTGATGGCAAGGTAGAAAATGGAATGAAGCTTTGATGTATTTTTTCTACCGTCCTCCTCCTTTCAATATTCGTTCTGTGTCTTTATCCCTTCATTAAAGCTTCTCATATCTTTTTGTAGTCTGTCATGCAAAAAGGGTCACTGGGTCGCCAACGCCCCATCCACCGCCACCTTCCGTCATTTCATGAGGGCACTTTATGGATACCCCTCATAATGGTCATATGTCATTCACATATCCTTTTGAAAGGCTCACCTTTCTCAGTAACACGTTGATGGCAAGGCTCCCCTCGGAATGAAGCTTTGTTATGTTTTTCCTTCGGTGCTCATTTCAATATCGGTCACTGGGTCGCCACCGCCCCCTTTTGTCATTTCGTGAGGGCACTTTATGGATACCCCGCATATAACTCACTTTCTGTTCTGGGTTGCCAGTGACTCCTTGATCATCCTCATATAGGGTGAGAGAACTACTTGGTCCCCAGTATATCTCATTTCATGAGCCATTTTTTGGTGACGATGGCATTCACATATCTTTTTGTCGTCTGTCATGACATTTAGGATGATGCTTCTTCTGACCCTCTTCCGGAAGAAGATGGACACAGAGAAGAATACATAAGGAGTAAGGAAATTTTATAAAATTTGTAGTGTGGGTTAAGAACACAGGGGATGGTTATTTATTGGAGAAATTGACTTAGGTTTAGGAGCCTTTGTTCAATAGCTATTAAGGCGGAATATACTATGTAACACCCCGAAAATGCTTTATCTGTTTATTAATTAATTCTGTGATTAAATTGTTTGACAAATACAATTTGACAATTATAAATAATATTTATTGTTTATACTTGAGAATTCAATAGAAGTCGAATTAAAAACTCAGATAAGAATCGGACAATGTTTTGACACCCGGTATGAATTTACACAGTAAATATTGAAATCCTTGACTCGGTATATGTCTGAAGGAACAATAAAATAATTATTTGAGTCTCTTTGTGTCATTTTTAGGCGGAGCCGGTGAAAATATTATTATTTTAATCGGGTCCGCTAATGTTTAATTTCGGGACCAGAAATATCGAAATACATGCCAATCTCGAGTGCCTCGATAAAACCGAATTGAGGGCAAAGCAGCAGAGGAAGTAGAATACTGGGAAGTGCAAGACATAGAGTCAATGATGTAACCTCGGTGTGACAAGTTGTCACACTTTATACAAAATATCTAACTTACCTTTTGTCCTAATTACTAATCTACCATTCAACTATGGTTAACACCTATGATTAGCAACTAAAATGACAAAAACACCCTCCCCTCACTCAATTAAATCATGTAACCCCGTTTTTCGTAAGTGTTTTTATAAAGCTGGTTTTATTAAGTTAGAATTGTTGGTTAAGGGCTAAGTAGGATTTTGGCTTAAAAGTCCCTTTCTGGTACCTGAGCACGCCCGTGCTCATTAGCCAGCACGCCCGTGCTTAAAGTCAAAAGCGTGTTTCTGATTTTAAGTTGAGCACGACCTTACTCAACAGTGAGCACGCCCGTGCTCAATGTGCTGAACACGTCTCGATGACGCTTAGTTGAGCATGACCGTGCTCAAGAGTGAGCACGACCGTGCTCAGGTCCGAGCTATA
This sequence comes from Echinosophora koreensis, assembly GCA_035048595.1. Classification (NCBI taxonomy): domain Eukaryota; kingdom Viridiplantae; phylum Streptophyta; class Magnoliopsida; order Fabales; family Fabaceae; genus Echinosophora; species Echinosophora koreensis. The sequence goes on along the minus strand of JAPCYP010000011.1, from coordinate 5,888,748 downwards.
TATGTTTGGCACAGAACCCGTGGGTCAACGTGAAAACCCTATTTTTCTAGTTGTGGCAGCCACTGTTACGGCCTAGAGTGCCTCTTTCCCTATTTCCTCTCCATCCATTGCTATAGTGGAGTTTTGGAAGCCGTTTGGGAAGCTTAGTACGTCTGTGTTGGTTAGAGGCTTAGCTTCGGAGTGAGCCGCTTGAGGATTCGGGACCGGTTTACCGTTGGGAACCGTTGTTAGAGCAACCTTCAATCCAGGTATGGGGAGAAGGGTAGTGTAATCATTAGGCTGTGGGGGTAGCGTAAGGTAAAGGGATTCCCTATAACCCCGGAGTCGTTGTATGATTTAATATGCTAATTGATTGGTTGTTATGATAATATGTTCTTGATGTTAATATGTTGTTGTATGTGCCTATGTTCGTAATATGCCCTTATGTTTATGTTGTGGTGGTTAATATGAACATGATGATTTTTGGCATGATAATGTTGGATGATTGGTTGAGATGATGGTTTGTTGTTTTGAGTTTATAAGTTAAGATTTTAACTGGTGAAATTAGGTTTGAAAACGTGATGAGTTTAATGGATAAAAGATCCTAAAAATTGGTTAAGAATCTGACTTGAACTCTGCCCAGAACAGCACTGTCGCGTGATGAGCATGAACGTGCTGAACAGTTGAATTCTGGAAAATGGCCGCGCAATAAGCACGGCCGTGTAGGACAAAGAGCACGACCGTGCTCCACTTAAGCGGCAGCACACCCGTCTTAAGTTAAGCTCGCCCGTGCTGGGGTTTAAGCACGACCGTGCTCACCCCTCCTGAACAGAAACTGAATTAAAGAGCTTAAGGGGTTTCAAACCCCATTTCCCTAAAGATGATAAGTTGAGATAGCTAATCAAAGATGAAGATTAGACAACCTGGTTAATAATTATCTAAGATAATTAAGATAATAAGATGTTATGTCGGTATCCGTTGGGTTACCGCACAATGATAAATTGTACCTTGGTGCTTATTGGCCAAGGGAGCCTTGACCCCACGGTTTGGGTCTAAGGTGTTGTTGATGTTGAAGTCTTGGGTGCTTATTGACCCAAGCATGTTGAGTTGAACCTTGGTGCTTATTGGCCAATGGAGCCTTGACCTCGCGGTTTGGGTCTAAGGTCACGTTGATGTTGATGTTGAAGTCTTGGGAGCTTCATGGCCCGAGCAAGGAGGTGGTTGAGATTGTTTGTTGTTGTGCCATTTGCATATAGCATTGGAGTTGTTGATGGGGGAGGTTCGACATAGGGGAGATCGCCCGAGAGTACGGTGATCTAGCCATCCACGGTAGGTCACCCGATGGTTTGGTGACTGCGGCCCCCCGTGATGAGGCATCCACTGTTTGATGCTTTGGCTATCCATGGGGTTCACCCAAGGTTTGGTGAACTACCGGTGTTGGTGCTTCTATGGCCAATACGGATATGTAACTCCAAAGTCGTTCATCCTGAGTTAGTTTAGATCCACATGCATAGTTGGAGTAGCGGAGTAGTGTTGCATTGTACTGCATAGCTGATAACGTGAATCCACAAGTGAACGGCTTCGTCGTCAAGTAATAAAAAGATCGAACCCACAGAGACCGTGATCTTAAACAACAATTAATTATTAAATTAATTAAACTAAACAAGAAAAAGATTTGGTTTTTGAAATAAGAATTAACTAACAAATCAACTATTTAAAACGCAATCAAACAGAATCGCAAGCAAATCAAATCTAGATTTTTTTCAACTTAAAAGAGATTTCCAGGAATTGGGTTACCAACAAGACTGCTTATGTTACTAAATTGACTACCCCCTTGTTAATTATCAAAATTGCTTTGAAGGTGAATTTATCCTAATAAAGTTAATGTTCTCTCTCGAGATACAAGAACAGTGCACAATTAAACCAACCCCTACTCTCGTGGTAATTGTATTTAAATTGCACCCATTGAGATTTATGACAATTCAATGAACCCTCGAAGGACCGCTTCTAGCTCTCGTGATTTAAGTCCTAAGTTCAATTCCTATACCGCTAAGTTCGTCCTTAGAGTATCTACGACATGCAAATAAGTGGCCACCGAATTTACAAGTAATTCAAGCAATAGGAATAAAATCGAAAGCAATTTGAAATTAACAAGAAAGGAAAAACGTCAATTCATCACATAAAACGAGTCTTAGGCATAGCTCCAATTCCTAGAAATAAAGCGACTACTCAAGCATTGCCATGTTCATAGCAAACTTGAATAACAAAGACATGAAAATCCTAAGAGAAGAGAAGAAATTGAGAAGAAGAGAAATCCTAATTTTTGCCAATTGGTAGCAGTCAAAAGATGCCCTATTTTCGAGCCTAAGTCCCCTATTTATAGTGTAGGTTAACTTGGGATTAAATCAATTACAAATCAGATCAAAAACAGAAAATCAGAATCCCTAAATTAACGTGTCACGGCCGTGATGCCTGTCACGGCCAGGCCGTGACCGTTTCTGTCCTGGAATGGCTCCACTTCTTGGTTTGTCACGGCCGTGATGGTCATCACGGCCTAGCCGTGATCAGTTCTGCCTGTGAGGGTCTGGTTCAGGTTTCATGTCACGGCCGTGATGGACATCACGACCTGGCCGTGACCAGTTCTAAGATCAACATTCTTCTTTCTTTTCAGCTCTACTCGATCATGGCCGTGATGCCTATCATGGCCAGGCCGTGATGGGCTCTGTTTGGCTCATTTTTCTTTGTTCTTTTTCAAGCTCCGTCTTCATGCAAGCTCCAATGTAGCTGATCCTGAGCATTTTAATCTTCAATTCCTGCACACAAACACCACAAAGCCACCTTACCCGTTCCAAGGTAAAAACTAACAAAAATCAAATTAAATATGCCTAAACTATATGAAAATGCATGCAAAATGACAAGGAAATATGAGGTGAAATCACACTCATCAAACTACCCCAAGCTTAAGATTTTGCTTGTCCTCAAGCAATAACCAAGGCCAGACAAGATAGACAATTAGAGCATGGACAGTGAACCAAAAACCCGAGTAACAAATCCAAGTAACAGGCATATCCAAATAAGTAATCAAGAGACAATCAATTTCAAGTCCAATTAGAAGCTTAGGTTCCCTAAATTCATGCTTCTCACCAATTTTTGGGCACTCTTCTCACCTCACTCAAGTGTTTAGGGACATATGACAATTCACTCAATTTCCTCTTAGGAATGTATCCTACCATAAGCTTGACTATTAACCAAATCTCTACTTTATTAATGAAAACACATAAGAATCAAGAGGTCTTTTATTTTTGTTGTAATGGGGCCATGAGATTAATCATTAGGTGGGGAAATCAAGAAAAGGAAAATTCAAGAAGGCTAACGGAAAACATCAAACAATACAAAGCACGACAACCTTCTAAAATACCTTTTTGGGCTTTAATATCACTTTTCCACCTTTCTTTCTTTTTTTCATTTAATTTCTCACTTTCTTTTTCTCGTCTCCTTCTCTTTTTCTTTTGTTTTTTTGTTTTTTTTTCTTGTTTTTAACATTTCATCAATTTGGAGAAGGGGAGATTTACAATTCAAGAGAAACATTTATTTATTTTTCATTCTTTTTCATCCCACAATTTTTCAAACTACCATTTTGCCCTATTTGCAATACTTTAAAAGGTGCCATACCATGCATCATTCATAAAAATCAATCAAGGTACCAAGAAAAGCATTTTATTCTATTAGGCTCAAAATTGGGCAACTAAGGGGGTCGCATTTAATCAATCAAAGCTCAGAGGGCCAGAAAATGCCTAATGCCTCAATCATTTTCAAATATGTTTTCAAAAATTTCTAAGTTTCAAAACGGTTTCAAGTCAAGTTCTAGAGAATACAATCCAAGAGGAATAAAACACTCAATCACAAGGAATGAGGTAAATTTAGAGAATACCCCTTTTAGGCTCAAAAATCTCACTTTTAGTAGTTTGAAATTAATGAGAAACACAGAATCCAAGGAACCACATGCTAATTAACAACTATCAAAAGATCTTCTTTAGAATTTTTAATTTTAGCCTATCACAAGAATACAAAAATTGGGTTCAAAAATTCACTGTCTCAATTCATTTGGCACAAAGTTCTCACAATTGGATGCAATTTCAAAACAAGGGGCAATCTAATGATGTGATTATGCAAAACTACACCTAAATGAATGCAACATGTAATATGCAAAATGCAAAAATACCCCTACCCCAAGCTTAAAAACTTACATTGTCCCCAATGTAAATAATTAAGTCGGAGAGAGAAGAGAAAAAAAAATGGAACAACTAACTGAGGTGGTGGGTGCTGGCTCAGATGCCACTCATAGAGCTGCTGGAGCATGACTCTCTGCTCGCGCTGCTCCTCCATGATTCGCTCCTGGTTCGCTAGAACAGTATCAAAGGTGGATGAGAACCGCGCATAAGGATCTTCAGATGATGTACCTGCAGAGGAAGAAGATGGGCGCCCAGATGGCCTAGCCGGCGGTACTGGTGGGCGTAATGGCCTTTGTATCTCAATAGGCTCAGGCTCCTCTCCCACTGGCACTTTCCAATTTGCCGGATTTTTTACATCCAAGAGTGCGGGGTTAGGGAGAGGAATTGGGCATCTACGCTCTGGGTGAGTCAGGCAGTAGATGTCATCCTCCTGGACGATCATCCCCATGGCCTCACAGGCCTGCAAGGTAATACGTGTTCGCCCCGGGGCAGGCTCAAAACCATCCAAATCAAAGTTAAAATAATGGCATATGGTGGTGATTAAGCCACCAATGACAACTGTACCCTTAGAGCTCTTGGAAACCTTTAGAAGGTGCCTAGCCATATAGGACCCTGTATCTATATTGCTCTCAGGATGGAGCATGGCCCATAGGAATAGGACCTCGTCCGAACGGACGGATCCATCACTATCGCCCCGACCAAACAGGGTGTTGGACATAACCCTATGCATATAACGTAGGCTAGGGTTAACAAGGCTTGTAGACTTAGCCGTCCTAGGATTAAAACGCCCACCGGGACAAGAAATATGCCACCGAAAATTGTCAGGATCAAATCCAGTGGGATAAATCCGTTTCCCCCCAACTGGCAATTCAAAAATCTCATTAAATTTAGCCATAGTTAATTGAAAATCCTCATTAAAAAGCCGAAAAGTGATCTGACCTTCAGTGCTATGGTGCCCTTGCAGAATTTCTGCTTTTAGAGAGCTTAAAAACTCCAGAGTAGGGCCAGCAAATGCAGGATATCGGGTGCGAGCAAACACGCTCCACCCTATGTTTTCCAACATCCAGTTAATGTCAACAGTCAGGCCTAGAGTGTCTATGCAGGCGTTATCAATATATTTTGTTTGGACTATTTTCCTATTTTTTAAAATGTTAAACCTATCCTGTTGAGCAGTATTTTTGAAAACAATTCCATATTCATGTTCATCAGTGCCAGAATCAGAAGAGTCAGAAGAGTTACCTAAGTTCCTGTTGGCCCTTGTATGAGGGCGTGAGGCATTGCTTGCCCGTTGGCGCTTGCTTGCCATGATTGCTCCTATGAATCCCAAAGCACCAGAATGCACTATCCCCTCTTTTGATTTCTTGAAATTCGAATTATAGGGGTTGGGGTTCCAAAATTGGGGCTTTTGATTTTGCCCAAAACTGGAGGATTTGGTCTGTGGGTTTTGATGGTTTGGGTCTAGGAAGGAAGGAAACTAAGTTTGTTTGGCATGGGTGTCATGGAGGGGGTGAGTTTTGAAACTTTTAGTTGATGGGTATGATGGAGGTTGTGAGGTGATGAAGAAGGAGATGAATAAGAGGGAGAGATGATGATGGGTAGTGTAGGAGTGATGTGGTGATGAAGGTAGGATGGAGGGATGGAGCATGACCTTGAGATGGTGGCTATGGAGTTGAGGAGAGAAAGCTTGAAGAAAGGTGTGGAGGCTCAGCTGCGCAAAAACTGAAGCAGGGAAGAGTAGATTCGTGTTTTTAAAAACGCAGCTGGACAACGCATCACGATCGTGATCTGTATCACGGCTAGGCCATGATCGTTTCTGATCATCAATACTTAGGACTTCACGGCCGTGATGTACTTCACGGTTATGCCGTGATACATGCTGACTTTAAGGTCTCCTTTGCATCACGCCCGTGATAGCAGTCACGGTCTGGGCGTGACCTTATCTGGTTTTCTGCTGTTGGCCCGTCACGGCCATGACACACATCACGGCCATGATGGGTATCACGGCCTGCCCGTCATCACCCCTGACTTCAATTTTTTTTTCTTCTTCTTCATGCCTTCCTAACCTAAAAAATACTTGGCAAAACCATTAGTTTGTGATCTTTCTTCTCTTAATCTTCTCAAATTATTTAAAACAAAATTCAAAAACAAATTAAAAAGGGAAAGAAAGCTTGGGTTGCCTCCCAAGAAGAGCTTATTTACGGTCCTAAGCTTGACCATACTCCCTTCAATCCTTTGATGATGGATCGAGGAGGGAAAGTGCAACCTCTTTTTCAAGTGGATGTTCTCCAAGGTAGTGCTTCAACCTCTGTCCATTGATTTTGAATGTTCCACGTTCCTGGTTCCAAACCTCGACGGCACCATATGGAAATACTTTCATAACTTTGTATGGTCCGGACCATCTAGACTTGAGCTTTCCTGGAAATAACCGCAACCTTGAGTTGTAGAGTAGCACTAGTTCTTCCTCATGGAATTCTCTACGAAGGATATGCTTATCATGTCACTTCTTTGTTCTCTCTTTGTATGATCTTGCGGACTCATAAGTTAGCTCGTCAAGTTCATGAAGTTGAAGGACTCTCTTTTCTCCGGCGGCCTTTGCATCAAAATTTAGCATCTTAATAGCCCATAAGGCCTTATGCTCAAGCTCAACTGGTAAGTGACATGGCTTCCCGTAAATAAGTCTAAAGGGTGTCATCCCAATAGGAGTCTTGTAAGCCGTACGGTAAGCCCAAAGAGCATCATCAAGCTTTAATGACCAATCCTTTCTAGAACTTGAAACAGTCTTCTCTAGAATACTCTTTATCTCTCGGTTGGAAACTTCAACTTGGCCAATTGTTTGAGGACGGTAAGGTGTAGCAACCTTATGAGTGACTCCATATTTGAGTAGGAGTTTTTCAAATTGTTTTTCTATGAAGTACGATCTTCCATCACTAATAACTGCCCTTGGAACTCCAAACCTTGGAAAAATCACCTTCTTAAATAGCTTGATCACGGTTTTTGCATCACTTGTTGGGGATGGAATGGCTACCACCCATTTAGAGACGTAATCAACGGCTACAAGAATGAACTTATTGTTGCAAGAGGAAGGAAAAGGTCCCATGTAGTCAACTCCCCAAACATCAAATATCTCCACTTCTAGCATTGTGTTGAGTGGCATTTCATGCTTTTTGGAGATGTTTCCCGTTCTCTGACATGGATCACAAGCAAGCACGAACATCCGGGCATCTCTGAAAATATGAGGCCAATAGAAGCCGGCTTGAAGCACTTTGGCCGCTGTCTTTGAGGCACTAGCATGTCCTCCATAAGATGAGGAATGACAACAACTCAAGATACGTGGAACCTCAACCTCTGGAATACACCTCCTGTAAATGCTATCCGCACACTTGCGGAAAATGTAAGGCTCATCCCACACATAATACTTCAAATCTGAGAAAAACTTCTTCTTCTGTTGATAATTTAGATCGGGAGGTAAGACCTTGCTAACCAAGTAGTTTGCATAGTCAGCATACCAAGGTGCATTCTCTGCAAAAATAGCAAACAATTGCTCATCGGGGAAGGAATTATCAATAGGTAACTCGCTCTCCCCACTCACTTGTGGTTCAAGCCTTGATAAATGATCCGCCACTTGATTCTCAGTTCCTTTTCTATCCAAAATCTCCAAATCAAATTCTTGGAGAAGAAGGATCCAACGAATAAGTCTGGGCTTTGCTTCCTTCTTGGTCATGAGATACTTTAGTGCGGAGTGGTCGGTGTACATAATGACCTTAGACCCCACAAGGTATGATCTGAACTTCTCAAATGCAAAGACAACTGCGAGCAACTCTTTCTCGGTGGTGGCATAATTGGCTTGAGCTCCGTCTAGAGTTTTGCTTGCATAGTAGATTGCATGAACCTTCTTGTTTATCCTTTGCCCTAACACCGCTCCCACGGCATAGTCATTGGCATCACACATAATTTCAAATGGCTTATTCCAGTCCGGTGTTTGCAAAATGGGAACGGTGGTCAAAGCTTCCTTCAACCTGCAAAAGGCACTCAGACATTCCTCATTAAATTCAAATGGAACATCTTTCATCAATAAGTTAGATAAAGGTTTAGAAATTTTTGAAAAATCTTTGATGAAACGCTAGTAAAACCCGGCATGTCCCAAGAAACTTCTAATTCCTTTCACATTCACCGGTAGGGGCAATTTTTCAATAACATCAATTTTGGCCCTATCCACTTCAATACCTCTTCCAGAAATTAAGTGCCCAAGCACTATACCCTCTTTTACCATAAAATGACACTTTTCCCAATTCAACACCAAATTAGTTTCTTCACAACGCTACAAAATCTTAGACAAATTTGTTAAACAATCATCAAAGTTAGTTCCATAAATAGAAAAATCATCCATAAAAACCTCCATGATGTTTTAAATATATTCAAAAAAAATTGCAGTCATGCATCTTTGAAAAGTAGCCGGTGCATTACATAGACCAAAAGGCATTCTCCTATAGGCAAAAGTGCCATAGGGACAAGTAAACATGGTCTTTTCTTGATCACTAGAATCTATAGGAATTTGATGAAAACCGGAATAACCATCCAAGTAATAAAAGTATGAGTGCCTAGCTAACCTTATATAACTTCCTATAGTTAATACACATTCTCCAACTGGTTACTGTCCTAGTAGGGATTAGTTCATTTTTTTCATTTTGAATAACAGTCATTCCCCCTTTCTTAGGAACCACATGCACCAGACTAACCCACTCACTATCGGAGATTGGATAAATAACCCCCGCATCTAACAACTTAAGCACTTATTTCTTAACCACCTCTTTCATGTTTGGGTTCAACCTACGTTGATGCTCAATGGATGGTTTATGCTCATCTTCCTTGAAAATGTGATGCATGCAAAAGGAAGGATTTATGCCTTTAATGTCATCAATTGTATATCCTATCACCTTTCTATGCATCCTAAGCTCTCTAAGCAATTTCTCAGTTTCCATCTCATTCAAGCTAGCATTCACAATTACCGGATAGGAAGAGTTAGGACCAAGAAATTCATACCTCAGTGTGGAAGGGAGGGGTTTTAGTTCTACCTTTGGAGTTTTTTCATCTTTCAAGTCTTCATTCTTTGGTTTTGACTCAAGTTTTTCTTTCTTTACTTTGTGAGGAGAAATTTCCGGACTAGCCTCCAAGAAGCGAGCATAATCCCTTACTTTTCCTCTATGAACACTTAAGTCTCCACCAATCAAGCACATCTCCAATGGATCACCAGAATAAGCTTGAGTATATTCTTCTTTCACCGCTTGGTGCACTAAGTCAATCCTGCAACAAGAATCCTCAAAAGAAGGGTGTTTAATAGATTTAGCTAAATCAAATTCAACTTTATCATCACCCACAGTTAAAGTCAATTTTCCATTTTTCACATCAATAATCGCTCCTGCGGTAGCCAAGAAAGGCCTACCAAGAATAATGGGGATTTGGGAATTCTCCTCCATTTCGAGTACCACAAAATCCGCAGGAATGAAAAACTTACCCACTCTGATAGGAACATCCTCCAAGATGCCTACTGGGAATTTGACGGACCGATCCGCCAATTGAAGGGAGATTGTTGTGGGTTTTAGTTAACCCATCTCCAACTTCTTGCAAACAGAGAGGGGCATAAGACTAACACTACCCCCCAAATCACAAAGAGCTTTATCAAAACTAGTGTTACCTATCAAGCAAGGAATAGAGAAGCTACCCGGATCTTTCAATTTAGGAGGCAATTTATTTTGAATTAAAGCACTGCACTCTTCAGTTAAAGCTACCGTTTCATAATCCTCTAGCTTTCTCTTATTTGACAAGATATCCTTAAGAAATTTAGCATATGTAGGCATTTGTTGCAACGCCTCAATGAAGGGTACATTAATGTACAATTTCTTAAGGACCTCTAGAAATTTCCCAAATTGCTTATCTAACTTGGCCTTAGCCAACCTTTGAGGGAAAGGTACTGGGGGTTGGTAAGGTGGTGGAGGGACATACTTAGACACTTTTTCACTAGGTTCTTCCTCTTCTAAGGGTTGTGTCTTAGTTGGTTCCTCTTCCTCATCTACACTCTTGTTATCACTCTCCCCTTTTTTTAGCCTTGGGATCCTCAAGTTTCTTACCACTCCTCAAACTCACAGCTTTACATTGTTCATTACTTGGATTCACTTCAGGCTGTCCAGGAAATTTGCCCGGCTGCCTATTTGAATTGGCCGCTTGTTGGGCAATTTGAGTTTCTAACATCTTGTTATGGATGGCTATGTTATCTACCTTAGATGTTAACTCTTTTATTGCCTCATTAACTGCCCTACCTTGTTGCCTAAATTCTTCATTTTGCTTTGTTTGAGTAGCAACAAAATTTTCCATAAGAGACTCAAGTTTAGACTTTTGTACCTGAGGATACCCCAATGCGGGTTTCCTATTACCTTGGCCTTCTTAGAATTCATGGTTCAACGTGTTGTTGTAGTTCCCGTATGAGAGATAAGAGTTATTCTTCCTTCCTTGGTTGTAAGAATTTGGGGGGGAACATAGTTTGTCAACTTCGGGTTCGTGTCATAAAAGTTGTGACATGAATTCACTTGTTCCCCCGAAGCGCCTGATTCATGAGCACTTCCATGTGGGCATTCCACGAAGTCATGTCCCTACACTCCAAAAATCTCACAAGCAACATTAGTAGCACCTATTGAACTCACATTAGCCTTTTCAAGTTTATCAAAGCGTTTACTCAATGAGTCAAATTTAGACATAATCAAATCTGAGCTATCTACATCAAACTTACCTCCTGAAATATTTTTTGGGTTATTACCTCTTTCTGAACCCTATTGATGATAGTTGGTGGCAACGTTCTCAATGATCTCAAATGCTTGAGCCAATGGTCTATTCATCAATGCTCCACCAGCTGCGGAGTCAAGTGACACCTTCGAAGAATAGTCCAATCCATTGTAGAAGGTATGCACTAAAAGCAACTTCTCAAGCCCATGATGTGGGCAAGATTCTAGCAATCCCTTGTAACGATCCCAAGCTTCGGATAAGCATTCTCCGTCCTTTTGGAAGAAGCCGGTGATCTGAGTTCGTAGGTAAGCGGTCTTGGATGGTGGGAAGAATTTTTCCAAGAGCGTCTGCTCCAATTGGTCCCAAGTGGACAAAGTATTAGCAGGCACTGATTTCAACCAAGCTCTTGCCTTTCCAGACAGAGAGGAGGGGAATAACCTCAAGCGGATAGCATCAACTGATGCACCTTGAATTCTTATTGCATCGGTGAATTCCAAGAACGTCTCCACATGATCAGTTGGGTCTTTCGAGGGTAATCCTCCAAATTGATGTTGCCTAATCATGCCAATTAACTGAGGCGGTATAATGTAGTTCTCCACCTCAATTTCGGGCCTAGCAATCCCAGTTCGCAAACCCCTAGCATTTGGGGCTGCGTAGTCCTTCAGTGGTTTAGTATCCGGTAGATTCGCCATGAGTGGAATGGGAATCAACCTCTCTCTCACTCTTTGTCTTTGTAGTCTCCTACGTCTATGAAAGGTCCTTTCGATCTCGGGGTCAACTTCAATAAGATTTCCAAGACTTTGGGATCTTCGCATAAAAGAGAAAAATACCTGCAAAGAGAGAGATAGATACACTAGAAAAAGAAAGAAAAATTAATAAAAAAGATGTCCAAAAAAATCAATTTAAAAATTAAGTTGAAATTCAAGAAAACATACCGGCAATAGTGCCAAAAACTTGATAGCGTGAATCCGCAAGTGAACGGCTTCGTCGTCAAGTAATAAAAAGATCGAACCCACAGAGACCGTGATCTTAAACAACAATTAATTATTAAATTAATTAAACTAAACAAGAAAAAGATTTGGTTTTTGAAATAAGAATTAACTAACAAATCAACTATTTAAAACGCAATCAAACAGAATCGCAAGCAAATCAAATCTGGATTTTTTTCAAATTAAAAAAGATTTCCAGGAATTGGGTTACCAACAAGACTGCTTATGTTACTAAATTGACTACCCCCTTGTTAATTATCAAAATTGCTTTGAAGGTGAATTTATCCTAATAAAGTTAATGTTCTCTCTCGAGATACAAGAACCGTGCACAATTAAACCAACCCCTACTCTCGTGGTAATTGTATTTAAATTGCACCCATTGAGATTTATGACAATTCAATGAACCCTCGAAGGACTGCTTCTAACTCTCGTGATTTAAGTCCTAAGTTCAATTCCTATAGATCCGATACCTAAGTTCACCGCTAAGTTCGTTCTTAGAGTATCTACGACATGCAAATAAGTGGCCACCGAATTTACAAGTAATTCAAGCAATAGGAATTAAATCGAAAGCAATTTGAAATTAACAAGAAAGGAAAAACGTCAATTCATCGCATAAAACGAGTCTTGGGCATAGCCCCAATTCCTAGAAATAAAGCGACTACTCAAGCATTGCCATGTTCATAGCAAACTTGAATAACAAAGACATGAAAATCCTAAGAGAAGAAGAGAAATCCTAATTTTTGCCAATTGGTAGCAGTCAAAAGATGCCCTATTTTCGAGCCTAAGTCCCCTATTTATAGTGTCGGTTAACTTGGGATTAAATCAATTACAAATCAGATCAAAAACAGAAAATCAGAATCCCTAAATTAAAGCGTCACGGCCGTGATGCCTGTCACGGCCAGGCCGTGACCGTTTCTGTCCTGGAATGGCTTCACTTCTTGGTCTGTCACGGTCGTGATGGTCATCACGGCCTAGCCTTGATCAGTTCTGCCTGTGAGGGTCTGGTTCAGGTTTCATGTCACGGCCATGATGGACATCACGGCTTGGCCGTGACCAGTTCTAAGATCAACATTCTTCTTTCTTTTCAGCTCTACTCGATCATGGCCATGATGCCTTTTCTTTGCTACCTTCACGTTGACTGAGGAGGCTGAGCATTGGTGGGATAATTGCAGGCAGCGGATGCAGGCTGAGGGCACAGCAGTTACATGGGCTGTGTTCAGGAAGAGATTCTTGGAAAAGTACTTTCCGGCATATATCAGGGACAAGAAAGAGATGGAGTTCTTGTCTTTGAGGCAGGGGTTGTCAGTTGGTGAATATGCGGCCAAATTTGAGGAGCTGGCTAGGTACTATACTCCGTATCAGCATGAGATAGATGACCGCTCCAAGTGTGTCAAGTTTGAGGCTGGACTCTGACCTGAGATCAAGCAGGCCATCAATTATCAAGAGATCAGGATCTTTCCATTTCTGGCCAACAAGTGCAGAATCTATGAGGTTGCCAGTCATTTCAGAGTTGCTAGTTCTAAGGGATCGGATAGTCAAAGTGGCAAGAGGACTGATTAGAGAGACAAGGGTAAGCAGCGGTATGGGTTTAGGGGTGGGTTTTCTAATGCCTCTAGACCCATGAGGTGCGGCAAGTGCAGCGCACCGGATCATTACTCCTCTCAGTGCAAGGAACCAACTGTGATTTGCTTCAAGTGTGGCAAGCCGGGACATATCAGCCGCGAGTGCGAAGGAGCCAAGGCAGAGCCTACCAGTTCTAGCAAGGATCAGAAGTCCCACACCAACAGACTGAAGACCACTGGAAGAGTCTTTACTCTTAGTGGAGCCGAAGCCTCCGAGTCTGATGACTTGATCCAAGGTACATGTTTTATCGATGGAACTCAATTGACTGTATTGTATGATTCGGGTGCTACTCTCTCGTTTATCTCGCATGATAGGGTCATGAGTCTTAAATTGCCTGATACCTTCTTGAGCATGAGTTTCTGGTTTCTACACCTACAAATAAACCTGTTTCCACTTCTTATGCATGCAAGAATTGTCATATAGTCATAAATGATAAAACCTTTGTTGCTGATCTTGTATGCTTACCTCTAAAAGACCTTGATATTATTCTTGGCATGGACTGGTTATCTTCCAACCACGTCTTTCTGAATTGTTTTGACAAGACCCTGATTTTTGGAACTCCAAAGGAGTCTAAGAATCCGGACCTTCTCTCTGCCAGCCAGGTTCTAGCTTCGATGAGAGACGAAGCCCAAGTATACATGATTAGAGAGCAGCCCTCCTGATGTCGCCAGCATGCTTGTTGTGCGGGAATTTCCTGAGGTGTTTCTGGGGGATGTTTATAACTTACCCCCAGAGAGAGATGTTGAGTTTACCATAGATTTAGTGCCTGGCACCGGGCCAATCCCCATAGCACCCTATAGAATGTCTCCTCTAGAGCTAGCAAAGTTGAAGGAACAGTTGGAGGACCTTATGAAGAAGCAGTTCATTAGGCCGAGTGTGTCTCCGTGGGGAGCACCTGTGTTGTTGGTGAAGAAGAAGGATGATAGTATGAGGTTGTGTGTCGACTATCGGAAGCTCAACAAGGTGATCATAAAGAATCAGTATCCCCTCCCTCGGATTGATGATCTTATGGGCCAATTGATAGGCGCTTGCGTCTTTTCAAAGAAAGATTTGAGGTCAGGGTACCATCAGATTCAGGTTACGTCTGAGGACATCCCGAAGACAGCGTTTAGGACGCGATATGGTCACTACGAATACTTGGTTATGCCCTTTGGTGTGACCAATGCTCCTACGGTCTTCATGGACTAATTGAACAAGACCTTTCACCCTTACTTGGATAAGTTTGTGGTGGTGTTTATAGATGACATCTTAGTGTACTCCAAGAGTAAGGAGGAACATGAGGAACACCTGAGGGTTGTCTTGCAGACCCTTAAGGAAAAGCAGTTGTATGCTAAGTTGTCGAAGTGTGAGTTCTGGTTAGAAGAAGTAAGCTTCTTAGGACATGTCATATCTAAGGGTGGCATAGCAGTGGACCCAGGTAAAGTAGAGATGGTGCTCCAGTGGGAAGCGCCGAAGTCTGTGACCGAGATTAGGAGTTTCTTGGGGTTAGCCGGGTACTATAGGCGGTTCATAGAAGGTTTCTCTAAGATAGCTTTACCTTTAACCCGTCTCACCAAGAAGGGATAGTTGTTTGTGTGGGACTGTAAGTGTGAAGAGAGTTTCCAAACCCTTAAGGATAGGTTGACATCAGCACCAGTGTTAGTTTTGCCAGATCCTAGTGAACCCTTCGTAGTTTACTGCGATGCTTCTAAGCAAAGGTTAGGTGGTGTGTTGATGCAGAATAGTAAGGTAGTTGCTTACGCTTCTAGGCAGTTGAAAACCCATGAGAAGAACTACCCTACCCATGACCTAGAACTAGGAGCTGTGGTATTTGCCTTAAAGATCTGGAGGCATTACCTGTATGGAGCGAGATTTGAGGTCTTTAGTGATCATAGGAGTTTGAAATATCTCTTTGATCAGAAGGAACTGAATATGAGGCAGCGTAGGTGGATGGAGTTCTTAAAGGATTATGACTTCGAGCTGACCTATCACCCAAGAAAGGCCAATGTAGTGGCCGATGCCTTGAGTAGGAAAACCCTACATGTCTCCGCTTTGATGGTTAGGGAGATGGATCTGATAGAGGAGTTTAGCGACCTCAGTCTAGCTTGTGAGTTTACCCCTAAGAGTATTAGGCTTGGTACCTTGAAGGTTACCAACAGCTTGATGGATCAAATTAGAGAGGGTCAGAAGTTAGATAAGTTTCTCTTGGACCAGCGAGAGTTGCTCGCTCAGGATAGAGACCTAAGTTTTAAGGATGGAAGTGACGGAGTCTTGAGGTTTAAGGATAGAGTTTGCGTACCAGATGTTCCTGAGCTTAGGAAGTTGATCCTTGAAGAAGGACATAGAAGTGGAATGAGTGTGCACCCAGGTGCCACTAAGATGTATCAGGACCTTAAGAGGATGTTTTGGTGGCCTAGGATGAAAAAGGATGTAGCCGAGTTTGTGTATGCGTGCCTAGTTTGTCAGAAGGCCAAGATAGAGCACCAAAGGCCTTCAGGTAAGTTGCAACCTTTGAGCATCCCAAAGTGGAAATGGGATAGCATCTCCATGGATTTTGTGTCTGGACTTCCTAGGACTCCAGCTGGTTTTGAGGCGATATGGGTTGTTGTGGATAGACTGACTAAGTCTGCCCATTTCATTCCGATGAATATGGAGTATCCATTGGAGAAGTTGGCTAAGCTGTACATCAAAGAGATGGTTAGGCTTCATGGTGTACCCTCTAGCATAGTATCAGATAGAGACCCGAGGTTCACCTCTAGGTTTTGGAATAGTTTGCAAGAGGCTTTAGGGACAAAGCTTAGGCTTAATTCAGCCTACCACCCACAGACTGATGGGCAGTCTGAGAGGACCATCCAGTCCTTAGAGGACTTGTTGAGGGCTTGTGTGTTAGAGCAGTCAGGAAGTTGAGACAAGTTTTTGCCCCTGATAGAGTTCACCTACAACAACAGTTACTATTCCAGCATTGGAATGGCACCTTATGAGGCTCTGTATGCGAGGAGATGTAGGACACCATTGTGTTGGAGTGAACCAAGTGATAGTGTGGTGTTAGGGCCAGATATAGTCCAGGAAACAACATAAAAGATCAGGTTGGTTCAGGAAATGATGAAAGTTGCACAGAGTAGGCAAAAGAGCTATCATGATAAAATGAGGAAGGCGCTCGAATTCCAGGAAGGTGATCATGTATTCTTGAGAGTTACCTCGAAGACTGGGGTTGGTAGAGTGATGAAGGCGAGGAAACTTACTCCGAGGTTCATTGGTCCTTACCAAATCCTCAAAAGAGTCGGCGAAGTCGCCTACCAAATAGCCTTGCCACCGTTCTTGTCAAATCTACACAATGTTTTCCATGTGTCTCAACTTAGAAACTACATCCATGACCCCTAGTCACGTGATAGTTCCCGACATAATACAGTTGAAAGAGAACTTGACATTTGAGGTGTTACCACTTCGAGTCGAGGATAGGAGGGTGAAGCAGCTAAGAGGTAAAGAGATTCCCTTGGTCAAAGTAGTTTGGAGCGGGGCAACTGAGGAAAGTGCTACCAGGGAGCTCGAGAGCAAGATGATGGAGGCATACCCGCATCTTTTTGTTTGAGGTACGTAGAAATTTCAAGGACGAAATTTTTATAAGGGGGTGGAATTGTAACACCCCGTTTTTCGTAAGTGTTTTTATAAAGCTGGTTTTATTAAGTTAGAATTGTTGGTTAAGGGCTAAGTGGGATTTTGGCTTAAAAGTCCCTTTATGGTACATGAGCACACCCGTGCTCATTAGCCAGTACGCCCATGCTTAAAGTCAGAAGCGTGTTTCTGATTTTAAGTTGAGCATGACTGTGCTCAATGTGATGAACGTGTCTCGGTGACGCTAAGTTGAGCACGACCGTGCTCAAGGGTGAGCACGATCGTGCTCAGGTCCGACCTATATATGTTTGGCACAGAACCCAAGGGTTAACATGAAAACCCTATTTTTCTAGTTGTGGCAGCCACTGTTACGGCCTAGAGTGCCTCCTTCCCTATTTCCTCTCCATCCATTGCTATAGTGGAGTTTTGGAAGCCATTTGGGAAGCTTAGTATGCCTGTGTTGGCTAGAGGCTTAACTTCGGAGTGAGCCGCTTGAGGATTCGGGACCGGTTTACCCTTGGGAACCGTTGTTAAAGTAACCTTCAATCCAGGTATGGGGAGAAGGGTAGTGTAATCATTAGGCTGTGGGGGTAGCATAAGGTAAAAGGGTTCCCCATAACCCCGGAGTCGTTGTATGATTTAATATGCTAATTGATTGGTTGTTATGATAATATGTTCTTGATGTTAATATGTTGTTGTATGTGCCTAGGTTCGTAATATGCCCTTATGTTTATGTTGTGGTGGTTAATATGAACCTGATGATTTTTGGCATGATAATGTTGGATGATTGGTTGAGATGATGGTTTGTTGTTTTGAGTTTATAAGTTAAGATTTTAACTGGTGAAATTAGGTTCGAAAACTTGATGAGTTTAATGGATAAAAGATCCTAAAAATTGGTTAAGAATCTGACTTGAACTCTGCCCAGAACAGTACTGTCGCGCGATGAGCACGACCGTGCTGAACAGGGAGCACGACCGTGCTCCCAGTTGAATTCTAGAAAATGGTCGCGCAATAAGCACGGCCATGCAGGACAAAGAGCACGACCGTGCTGAATAGGAAGCACGACCGTGCTCCACTTAAGCGGTAGTCGCCCATCTTAAGTTAAGCAAGACCGTGCTCACTCCTCCTGGACAGAAACTGAATTAAAGAACTTAAGGGGTTTCAAACCCCATTTCCCCAAAGATGATAAGTTGAGATAGCTAATCAAAGATGAAGATTAGACAACCTGGTTAATAATCAACTAAGATAATTAAGATAATAAGATGTTAAGTCGGTATCCGTTGGGTTACCACACAATGATAAATTGTACCTTGGTGCTTATTGGCCAAGGGAGCCTTGACCCCACGGTTTGGGTCTAATGTGTTGTTGATGTTGAAGTCTTGGGTGCTTATTGACCCAAGCATGTTGAGTTGAACCTTGGTGCTTATTGGCCAAAGGAGCCTTGACCCCGCGGGTTGGGTCTAAGGTCACGTTGATGTTGATGTTGAAGTCTTGGGAGCTTCATGGCCCGAGCAAGGAGGTGGTTGAGATTGTTTGTTGTTGTGCCATTTTCATATAGCATTGGAGTTGTTGATGGGGGAGGTTCGACATAGGGGAGATCACCCGAAAGTACGGTGATCTATCCATCCACGGTAGGTCACCCGATGGTTTGGTGACTGCGGCCCCCCGTGATGAGGCATCCATGGTTTGATTCGTTGGCTATCCATGGGGTTCACCCAAGGTTTGGTGAACTGCCGGTGTTGGTGCTTCTATGGCCAATACGGATACGTAACTCCAAAGTCGTTCATCCTGAGTTAGTTTGGATCCACATGCATAGTTGGAGTAGCAGAGTAGCGTTGCATTGCACTGCATAGCATACTGATGATGATGAGGTTGATGTGTGATGAGCTATATGTATATGTTGATGGATGTATGCCTATGATGCTATGCTAGTTGTTTACCTTATTTCCTGTCTCCATGTTGTATATATGTTTACATGAATCTTACTCCCCGTTATCTGTTTGTGTTTGGCCTGATCGGCATTTTGCAGAGGAGAACGAGTAGCCCGGAGAGGAGTGACTCTAAGGAGCCACCACTCATAGTTAGGGCCTTTCTTTCAGTTGTTAGTTAGTTGTTTATCCGTGATGTACGGAATGGTTATACCAGCTTTCTTGTGACATCGGGTTGAGACGTTGTTATTGTTTTATTCGTTGTTGTTTAAACTTGTTTTATTTCCCGCATTTTGTGAACTGGTTCATGTGGGACTTTTCTACCCATGGACAATCATTTCATTTTTATCCAGTAAATGCATGTTTTATTTTAATTGTTTTCTATTAGATGCCTTATAACATGCGTGGTAGAAGGGTGTCACAAATCACACGACAACTCCACCTCTCCCCACACATTCACTTTCATTTTCAACCTTACACCATCTTCTATAAAAACACAAAGTCCTCCTCCTTTCCTTCCTCACAATTTTCGGCCAACCACCATAGCACCACCATCCACTTGCTCTTTTGAAAAACTAACACCATATTCACACTCCCCTCAACCATTTGAGCACAAGTTATTTCACTCCATTTTCCATTTGGAGCAAGTTTGCAATATGGGTATCCTCTAGCCAACACCATAACTTACCATCCACTTGATCTCTTGAAAAACCAAGAGCATATCCATACTCCTCCTGACTTTCTAAGCCTTTGTTATTTCACACAAAAATCCATTTGGAGGCTTCTAGCAAAATGGGTATTTTTAGGTCAAGAACTTGATTCCTAGGTTCATCCATTTTCTTCACTTCAAGTAAGGTTCCTATCATTAGTCATCCTCTTTGTTTATATCTAGATTCATGTACATAACTCTATTTGTTAAATGATGTTGTCTATAACATCCCTGGCTGCTCTATGGATTGACGACTGTCCCCACAAACCAACACGGATATTTTCAGCGTGCTTTTCCCTCATTCACACGCTTCAAACTTCCCAGGAGGTCACTTATCTCAGAATTGCTCCAAGTCAAGCACGCTTAACTGTGGAGTTCTTAAGTGATGGGCTTCCAAAAAGAAGATGCATCTTGTTGGTATAGGTAGTACCAATCAATTCATATAAGCCATCCTGACCGGTATAGTCCCATACCTATACAGTCTTAGGATCCCTCTTATTCCGTTGTGTAATTGGTTCATTCATGTGTCCCTTCGCCTAGAAGCCTGCCAGGAGCTGCTCCTTGTCAGTGCCTTCTTGCACCAGCGACCACCCCCCGCCCTCGTCAGCCATGAGTGTCACATACCATACTGGGAGAGGTGCCTCTCTAATACCATTTGTAACATCCATGACTGCTCTATGGATTAACGACTGTTCCCACAAACCAACACGGATCTTTTCAGCGTGCTTTGTCCTCACTCACATGCTTCATGGGAAAACTTCCCAGGAGGTCACCCATCCCAGAATTACTCCAAGTCAAGCACGCTTAACTGTGGGGTTCCTAAGTGACAGACTTCCGAAAAGAAGATGCATCTTGTTTGTATAGGTAGTACCAATAAATTCATATAAGCCATCCTGACCGGTATAGTCCCATACCTACACAGTCTTAGGATCCCTCTCATTCTGATGTGTAATCGGTTTATTCATGTGTCACTCCGCCCAGGAACTGCTCCTTGTCCTTGCCTTCTTGCACCAGGGACCACTCTCAGCCCTCGTCAGTCCCGGGTGTCATATTGTCTTGCTAGGTTCTTTCCCTTCCAAAACCGTGGCCCCCCTTTGAGTGAGCTGCATTCACCAACTTGTATTTTTAGTGAGCTACAAGAGGTATGAGGGAGACTAACCATCATCATATCTTAGAAAGATGTGTTGCGATTTATTTGATTTATGCTTGTCCTGAAAACCCTAGAGTTAAAGCGTATTCAAATCTATGTTGATTCTCTTCGTGATTATTGATTGTATGGTTGAGCTTGATGATTGAATGTGATAATTGATGTATTTGATTACTTGAGTATATGCTTGATTGAGGAAAATATTATGTTGATTCCCTTGATTGTTGATAGTAAGTTATATGTTTTAACTTGTGGAATCATATGCCTCTTTGTTAATCATTAATATGTTGAAATATGTGTGTGAATGTGAACTTGATTGGTGAAGTGAAAACCTTCACTTTATTCTTGCCAAGTTTCGGCCAAGTCCAGAAGAAAAGAGAAGGATCAATTAATGTTAACAACACATGAATTCTATGAATAATTAAGTGTTTTAAGGAGTAATAAAACTAAGAAGGAAACAAGATCTTCCAAAACTGTTTTGAAGGTATTAGGGGCTGCCTTGTACTGTTTTAACGGTTCTAAAAAGGGCTTAATCCGAGTTTAGGACCTAAGGGAACAAAAATCATGTTTTATGGGACATAAAAATGAAATGGTTGAGAGTTAGTATGCTTTAAAGTGGGTTTATGGGTGATTTCCCCAACCCTTTTTTGGGGGTTATAAAATGTTTTGATGTCTAACTAAGTGTCCTAAGACTCCAAAATAGGTTATAGGCCTTAGGATTAAAGCATCATTGAAAAAGGAATTACCTGATTTTCGAACTTAGGGACTTTCGGTATAATTTTTCGAATTTTATACAAATGTTATGACAAGTTTGTTTTTGTGTTCTAACACCTTACAATGATTGTTATAATGTGGGAAAGTGGTAGATTTGATGAAAAGAATCGTGTCTTTGAAAATGTTGAACTTTAGGCCAAATTCGGGAAAAAGGGGGAAAACTGTTTTTGTAAAATTTTGAAGTATATCTCTAAGGGTTATTTTTTAATGATTTGGTACCAATATACTACTTTAAAACCTATAATAAACTGTTTTAGTTTTAGTTAAAAAGTTTTGACTTTGACAAAAGGAATTTAGTGTCCGTGGCTTATGTTTCAAAACAAAACGGAAAAACTTAAGTCAAAGTGACTTAGAGCAAAGATAGAGACGTAATTAATTACGATTCAGGGTAAATCAAGACCATATGTCATAAAGTATGAGTGATTTAATTATCCATACCTCCATAAGACTCAATGGAAGAAATATATTTGTTTTGTTACTTATAAGCCAAGCAAAAAGGCTCAATGTAGAAAAGTGTAAAGAGAAAGACATTTGGACTTTTCGTCCGACCTCCATAATATGCTTAGGTTTGGAAATGAAAAACCTTAATACACTTGTACACAAAGACGAAACAGTTGTGTGAGAACTTTAGCTCAGTGTAAAGAGAGTCGGTGATTCGGACCTGAGTAGATCAAGCATCTGAAAAGCACATCGAATGGATTCTTGCGGAATCACGAGGTTTGTCCGGTGGATAGACAAAGTTAAACGCATCGACATTATTGCCTAAACACATAGTTGATACTATGTTTCATAAGGCCTTTGTGCCTAGGAAGTTGAGCCTACATGCATGTGTGCATTAGGACGTGCTAGTGACGATCATAAATGGTCTTAAGGATGGTCAAGGTAGGAGGATCGCAGATGATCAGTCGGTGATTCTTCTTAGTTGTGTCGTTCCATGCAATATGCTGACATCTACGACTAGATGCTAGCTAGTCCAAGTTATCGAAAGTGTTTCACAATCTGCTATAGTACCACAATGTGGCTGTTACTATTGAATGCACAAGATGCCTAATATCAGCTGTTGTGAAACATGTGCTCTAATCACTCCTTCCTAATGTTCTTAATCACCATGGTGTAGGGGTCAGAATCTTTCCAAGAGTCTTAGATGTCTCCTGTCTAGGTGAATCTTTGCTCTGTGATTGCGTTTGTGAATTATTATTGTTATACTGACTTGTTCGATAATATAATTGCATGCTGATAACTGTGTATATGATTATGAGTAGTATCACTGCATATTTGCTTTATCTTATATGATGAATGAGTATCTCACCTCATTTCTCGTGTTGTATGGCTTTTGTGTTACCTTTATGATCTGTGAAGACGATGGCAGCATTATTCCGTCATCACGCTCAGCCTGAGTTGGAGATAGCCTGGTTACTTGGACGCATCTACGGTGGTCAATCCATGTAGAAGACGTGAGGAGTACCCACTGCGTGACGATGTGTCTTCCTTAGTTGTTCCTCTTGTACGAGAACGACACCTCGTCATAGTTTTGAGTAGGCCAGCATAATGAGTCTTTATGTTTATAGCTAGTTTTGTGGAGCTGCGTCTCCAATATTATTATATGTATTTCTTTCAGTTATGTTATGTTATTGGCATTAGTATTTCCGCCTCTTTCTGTTATGACCATGTTTATGATTTTTTACTTTTGAGAAACCCTGGACTGTATTATGTGTCTATTTGATGACGTTTAAGCCTTTTACTTGTTTACTGTTTTTCTTGAGAAGGAAAAAAAAGTAAACCCATATTTTTAGATAATAATTATTTTTCGCTTTACTCAGTCTTATAGAATGTCACAGACAATATAGCTCTCGAGAAGAGTGTTACATATTACTTTCCAGTTTTCTATGCATTGAAGGTTGAATATCAAGTTTTCTGTGCAGAGAGTTCTTTGAACTTCCATCAGTTCCATGAACTGTTATGAGCAAAGAGTTAGTCACCTAGAAAGTTTTAGTTTTAATTCGAGGTAAAGATAGCGTTTTTCATTAACAGCGCTATTTTAGCCTCCATAGCGTTTGGGCATATAAACTCTGTTATTTGTATATTACGATAGCGCGTCCTCGGTTACGCATTGTTAAGGTTGTATGGGCTCAAGGAATTTTTTTTTTTCAAAATAGTTTATGGGGTTAAGATAGCATTTCCTCGTTGCACCACTATTAAAGGTTTATAATTTGGTAGCATTTCTAATGGTCGGTGCTATTAAATACTCCCACGCGTTTTTTTAGAGCGCCTCCTGCCAAAGTCGTTATTAAGTGTGCACTATTAAATCCCAAATCTGATGTTCTATAAGCTATATTTAGTTTAAAGAAGAAGAGGGGATAGATTTTAATGAAGGGGAAAGTGATGTATGAAATTCGCAAGTGTACGGTTTCATTGTGAAGTAACAAAAAGATCAAATCCATAGGGACTAGGTCTATGAATACCAATTAATTAATTAATTAAATTAAATTAAACAAAGGGAATATATTTGTGAAGTGATAAGAACGTAGTAACCAAGAAATTAACTAAATAAATATTAAAGTGTAAAAATCAAGAATAAAAATAGCAAGTTTTCAAGAAAAGGTTTTCAAATATCAAGAAAGCTCTCAGGTGAATTACCCTAAATTAGTTAATATTCTTTCATAAGTGACAAGAATTGTGCCAATTAAACCAATTCTTACTCTCGTGGTAATTGAACTTAAATTGAATCCTTTACACTTTGTGGTAATTCATTAGGACCTCGAATAGCTAAACCTACTCTCGTGATTTAAATCTTAAGGGCTCGTTTGGTGGTCAGGATAGGATAGAGACAGATAGGATAAGAGAACAGGATAGGAGTATGATAGGATATGAGCAAGAGAAGCTGTTATCCTATCCGACGTTTGGTGTCCACCAGATAACCAACTGGATAGCATTGCAATTTTAATAAGAATTTTAAAATTTTAATTTTTGTTCTAATGTTTTCAAATTTTATTAGAATTTAGTTTTTTTATAATTTTCATTTTTAAGATTATATAAAAAGGCAAAATTGTCCTTGTGATAAAATTACAGATAATATTTTAGAATTTTAAAATATTATTTAACTTAAATTAATTTTTTTTATAATTTTAAATATTCACTTTTAATTTTTACTTTGCATATAGTTAAATTATTAGAATATTTTTATTTATTTTTCAGTGTTTTAAAATAATATAAAGTAACAAAATTAACCTTGTGACAAAATAAAAATAATTTTTAAAATTAATTATTAATACTTTTATTATTTTATGTTTTATTGAATCTTTTTTGGTAACCATATTATATTTTATTATACTTTAATTATTTTATATATAAAATATTTTTATATTTTGTTATACTTTAAATCATCTTATCCTATCATGTTAAGTTCTAACCCAGCTCCCCCCTCAGGATAGAATTTTAACTAGATGGGCAGGATATGATAGGTGACAAGATTGGTTTATCCTATCCTGCTGGCTCACCAAATAATAGTTTCAGACAGGATATGATAGCTTATATTATCCTGTCTCTCTTATCCTGACCACCAAACGAGCCCTAAGTTCAATTCTTATGGTTCCAATTCATAGGTTCACCTCTCAGTATGTCCCTAGATATCTATGAGATGCAAATATGTGGCCAGCAAATTCACATGAACATATGTAATAAGGTTGAATCAAACCCTTAGCCGGTTTGGTGTCCGGTCCGAAACAGCCTCTAACCCGTTCAGATATCAAACCAGGCGGAAACCAGTAGAACTGGTGCTGAACCAGAAAATCGGTGAAAACCAGCGATTCACCCGGTTTGGCCAGAGAAAACAGATGAAAAACCAGAGATCAATGAAGAGAAATTAAGAATGGCAGGAAAAGATCTAGAACTAGGAGAAAAGGACGTGCACAGAGGAGACGATTAGAGTTTGGAGCGGCGCAAGGCAAATGAAAATGGAGAGATGAAGAGATGATGAAGACTAGTGGCGTGCAAGAGATGAAGAGGAAGACTGGAAAATTGAAAAGGGACTCTGATGGCTAGGGTTTGCTTCTACTATCTCCCTTAATAAAAGAAAAAGAATGGGCTGGTTTGATAAGAGATGCAACAAATGAAAAGGGAATTCTTTTTATTCAAAAACTTTTTTGGGTAATGTAGGTAATTGAACAAAGCCCAAAGCAGGATTTTACTTTTCCCTTGTTTCCTGATGCCATGAACAAATGCAACAAATTAAAGTTCACACTCAATTCTCCATTTAAAGTGATTCTACATTTATTTGGGCTTTAATAATTTGAAATAAAAAATTGGGCTTAATAATTCTAAATATTATGTTATATTTGATTTGATTTGATGTGTAATTTTGCATGCTTTATATTACGAGTCATGACATTTTTAAATGAAGTTTATCTTTTAATGTGATAGAGTTTTGAATATTATGTTATTTTTTGTTTGATATTGTTATATGTATTATATTGAAAATTTTAAAAAATATTATTTTATTAATACCGGTTCTGAAACACACCATTTACTAAGTTTTTTTTTTTTAAAAGGGCATATTTTTTTTAAGCTTCTTAAAGAAGCTTCTAAAAAGAAAACCCACCCCTCTTCTTGCAATTAACCCCCACCCCTGACGCATCTCTCCCCCTCCTGGTTATAATTTCCTCTTCTTTCCCTTTTCTTTGCTTCATTTTATTCCAAATCTCAAGCATTCTTCAAAGGTTTTGTATTTCAACTTAGCTCATTTAACCCATTTGGATTTTCGAATTTAGCTCGGTCACAAGCCCAGCGTTTGGATTTCAGCTTGGTTAACCTTTTTAGGTCTGGCATCTTGATTTCATCTCAGTCAACCTCTTTAGGTCTTAGTTTGCCTTTTTAGGTCTGACATTTCGACTTTATCTCGGTCGGCCATTTTGGCTCGACATTTCGATTTTATCTCGGTCGATTTCAACTCGGTCAACCTTTTTAGGTCATAGTTTTGCCTTTTTAGGTTTTTAATTAACTTTTTAGGCTCTTGTTACCTTTTTAGGTTCGACATTTTGACTTCATCTCGGTCGATTTCAGCTCGGTCAACCTTTTTAGTTTTTAGTTTTGCCTTTTTAGGTTTGGCATTTCGACTTCATCTCGGTCGATTTCAGCTCAGTCGACCTTTTTAGTTTTTAGTTTTACCTGTTTAGGTTCGGCATTTCGACCTCATCTAGGTCGATTTCAGCTCGATCAACCTTTTTAGGTCTTAGTTTTACCTTTTAGGTTTTTAATTACCTTTTTAGGCTCTTGTTACCTTTTTAGGTTCGACATTTCGACTTCATCTCGGTCGATTTTAGCTTGGTCGACCTCTTTAGGATCTTTGTTTACCTTTTTACGTCCGGCATTTCAACTTTAACTCTGTCGATTTTAGCTCGGTCGACCTCTTTAGGCTCTTTGTTTACCTTTTTAGGTCCGGCATTTCGACTTTAACTTGGTCGATTTCATCTCGGTCAACCTTTTTAGGTTATTTGTTTACCTTTTTAAGTCTAGATCTTGATTTCATCTCAGTCAACTTCTTTAGGTTATTTGTTTACCTTTTTAGGTTCGGCATTTCGACTTTAGCTCGGTCGGCCATTTCGGCCCAGCATTTCGATTTTTGCTCGGTCAATCTTTTTAGGTTCTTTTGTCCTTTTTCTCTTTTTAGAGCATGGCGGTGCCATCATCCCGGGATTGGACTGTAAATATTAGTGGTGTGATTTGGATGCGGCAGGCTTGCTAGAAGATGCACAAACCGCATTTGGTGGTATAAGCTCAACGCCATGCGCAATGCAACGGGAAACACTCCTCCCTTGCATTGCTTTCTTTCTCAAAAATTGATATTTCTTGCATTTCGGATTAGCAAGGCTTTATACAAACAACATGATACTGTCAAGCAGTAGAGTTGATCTCGTCATGGTGATAGATCCTGGTAAGTGGCTTCACGGCGGAATCCAAGCTTGTCGGCGTGATGAAGGAAAAACTGCTCATGAAAGTCGAAGATCGGGTGAAGGGCGTTGGGTTTGTAATGGCGAACCTTCAATGAGGCCAACACGTCATGGCCGAGTTCACCCAGGCCAAGCTGCTATTGTTGAGCTCTCTGAGGTCAATCTGTGGTGACCGACTGACCGAGATCTCCGAGGTACCTTCTTCTATTTTTCGAGGTCAAGTTGTGGTGGCCCGGCTATCTAAGATATCTTCTTCCGTTCTCTGAGGCCAAGCTGTGGTGGCCGAGCTATCTAAGATACCTTCCTCCGTTCTCCGAGGGCAAACTGTGGTGGCTGAGCTATCTAAGATATCTTCTTCCGTTCTCGGAGGCCAAGCTGTGGTGGCCGAGCTTTCTAAGATACCTTCTTCTGTTCTCTGCCATCATCGTTCTCCATACTTCGGAGCCGTGAAACTGCATCGCCCTCGCCGAAGTAGAGTTCTGAGACACTCCAGGTCCGGGACGTGCTCCACACAGTGACGTCGACAAGTAGACACCGAAAACGTTAGTGTAAAACTTGGGTCTATGTGTAGCTACCTCATGCACAATTTGGCATGTTACCATCAAGACCGAACCATATTAATTTGTCATACTCATTCTCAAGGGAGCGACGCATGCTTCTCAATGCATCAAAGCGGGACTCGTTAACTCGAGGGAGACTAAGATGACTCAATTGAGAATATTATCCCAGGCTCTGCCTCTTTTTTTTTGTAAAGAAAAAAAAAATTAAATATTTTTTTTCATATCATGTTCTGCGGATCCCAGATAAACCAGGATATATTCAGCAGGTACGTGCAATATTCACGCTAACAAGCTATAAGTTTTTCCATCAGATTTGACCTTTTTATAAAGCAAACCACTTCTCATTCATTTGGTTTTTGAGGTTGGAGTGGTATACATCCTATACCAATGCATTTGCCTTTTAGCCTTTAACATATTGTGCAAGGATATATGCAGGAAATCTAGCTCCTCTAAGATCATAAAAGTTGAAAAAACTTTATTGAGGAACATTCAACATTCTGTGTTTTTAGCATACTATCATTCCAATAGCTTAGGCACTTTGTTAAATATGACCTATTGATTATTGGTTTTATGCCACACATGTGCTCCATTATCTAATTAAGCGTAAAGCAATAAGGGAAAAAGAGAACAATATCACCTGATTCTTGTGATGCCACACAATCATCCTAGGTGGAGATATGAGCCTCTGCGTTTAATGCAGATCTGGAAATTTTCATTGCAGATCTAAGCATTTTTTTGTTGATCTGAGGACCACCCACACGACCAAGAAGATTGACGAGGTCGAGCTCGGGGCGGCGATGATGACGGTCATCTTCTCGCAGATCCAACGCATAACCTGGGTGACCCGCAATCCGGTTTAAGGATACGGTGCTGCTCGACAAAGTGAGGGTCAGTTTGCGGTGGGTCTTCGTTGGAGGTTTGAACTGTGTTCTCAAGCAGAATCGAGTGACGGTGGTGTTTATCCCTTTGGAAGATCTGGAGCACAATTTGGTGCCATGATACTCGATAATGACCGTGTTAAGAAAGAACGGGGCCACCAATATCACTGGATGTGGTAGAGTCCAGCGCCTATCATCGATGCAAGGATTTTGCCATTCAATACTGTGTATAAATCACACAAAATTCAATCTATGAGTATATGGCTATATGGCACCATTCATATTAATGTATTTCCCAAAATTTAAGTCAATTAAATACTTGATTTCAATTTAATTGACCTACAAATAGTGAGCCTTCCAGCATATCAATAATCATTTTAATACTAAATGAATATGAGAAAGTTAAGATTCTTCCCTGGAATTTTCCAATGACGCTGATGCTATATGCATTCGTTAGCATATCTTTTGATTGATCCTTTTTCAATTTCGTCGAGTGGAATTTAGAATCACCCATCTGACCAAAGATGATGAATTATACTGCCGAGGAAAGTTTTACCTCAGCCCCATGGTGGGCGCCAAATGTTCCTGCCAAGATCCGACTTACCGGAATCTCGCCTTAGAACGTTGAGCCAAGAGTGAACACTGAGGTTGTTTTAGATTATAGCTTGACAGAATAAGGTATTCCGGTTCTACGTATCCAAATAGGAATCAAAGTCAGACGCAGTTCTATGTTCAACCCTTGGCCATGTGGTGAAGTCAATCCCTTAATTTTGTATATGATGAATACCAGTGAGCCAGGACTTTTTAGTAGTCTCTTGGTTTGGCTGGTTCCTCAAGTATGCTTAAGGGAGATTCACCCAGGTTAGTGAAAGTGATCTCTTCTCTTAGGGTTTTCCTCTTTTATAATAGGATCCCCTTATCTCTTAGATATTAGGTTTATCTCTTCCTAACTCTTATCTTTTAAGGTAATCTCTTGATATCTGATAGGTGAGATTTATCTCTTATAGTTGAAGATAGGTTGTTTAAATAAGCTTAGGTAAGTGTTATCTTCTAAACTTATTTTTCCTATATCTTTGGGAGATCAAGTCTCCAAGCTCAATGACCGAGTTTACCACCTCGGCCAGTACAACACACAACCTAAGAAAAATCCTAAGCAGATCACTCTACAAGACATCTACTGGAAAAACCTCCATGGTTCTCACCACTATCACCAACCTTTTCGAGGATCGAGACTAAACTCCTCGAGCGAAACTGGAGACTCCCCAGCACCGTCTGCTCTCATGTACCAAGGTACAACAGTAAAACTAAAAAAAACAGATATATCGCAAAGGTGAGATACCGACAAATGAGTTTTATCATGATAACCACATGTGCGACACACAAAACATCATATATTCACAACATATAAGATTCTTAACCTAAACACAATAGTTTATCAATGGGCTTCAAACCCTATAGTCATCTTCATTTATAAAAATGTATGACACTTCAATATACAACATCTAAATTTTATACCTACTCTCCGGAGATCCCAACTTCCATTCAATAACATCAATTGTTTTGTTCGTCAAGGTTTCAAGTTCCAATATTTAAGTACGTAACTCGGTAGGACTCGAGCTCCAACCATCATCGTAACGTAATTTACATGAACTCCAATCATAGTCGTAACATAACTCGGCCTATAAAATATCATAAATATCCGAGCTCCAGAAATAATCGTAGCATAACTCGGCCTTTCCTAGACCCACTTTCCAATCCACCAAAGGCACGTCTGCCGATTCATGCATGTAAAACATTTATTCTCGTCATTTTCTTTTTGTTCATCTTTTCTTGTCGAGGCTCAAAGGCTCATGGCCATTCATAATTTTCAACGTTAAAATTTTTCATCGTCAACATAGGACACGAAGTCCGAGTGCTCAATCACAAAGCCTTAGACCGATGCACCAGTCTTAGGTTCGTGGTTATAGAATACAACATTCACCTTTAACAACGTTCACCACACCGTATATAGGACATAAATTCCACAACAAAGTAACACGGATCAATGATCTACGTGTCTTTACCACAGAACACTAGTATCCCGACGTCTCGGCTACTAGGTTCACGTTTCAAATTTTTAACATCATTTTTCGTTCGGTGAAACACAAATTCAAAACAAAACCTCCACAACTTATCCAAGTTGTTGGAAACGATTTCGCTGAGTAAAAACTCTTTTGCAGAAAATCTTTTCCTTTTGAAATTCATTTATAAACCGTCAATCGTAGAGAAAATCATTTTTCTCTTAAAATTCTTTTCCAGAAAAACGTTAGTTCTTTGAAAAAGAAGTCATTTAAAACTAGATTTCTTGTTCAAATAAATAAAACTGTTTTCAAAAGTCTTGCCATAATTTCTTTTCGAAATTACTCGTCGTTTAGCAATTAAAATCGTTTATAAGTCAAAATTGACTCTTGTCTCTTAAAAAAATTTCTCAACATGGAAATCAAGTTATTTTTGAAACGTAACTTTTTATGATAACTTTTTATTTTACTTAAGAACTTATTATGGGAAAATTAACGTAACTAACATTTTTTTCACGGTTATGTTCTTAATACTGCTTATAGATCACTCCTACACCGTAAAATCATTAAAATAATATTATTTTCAAATTTTCTTCAAATTCCACAAAATTAACTTAAACAACATCTTCTTCAACATTTTCAACATATTCAACATTTTTGCAATCTTTTATCCTTAATCTTAATTCTAGCACTGACCACTTTCAGGCTTCTCAGTCAAACAACCAACAACAACAAATTCATACATCACAGTTATAACAGATATCACGATTATAACATGCATCCACAGATAAACATATATCACAAATAAACATACACCACAGATAATTTTAATAACTCAGATAAACAACTACGTCAAACAAATTAAGCAACCACAACGAATCACAAATAATCATACAGACTCACAGATAGCATGTGGCTATCAAAACCCCTCAAATAAACTCCCCTTACCTCTTGAAATTACAGTTTTCCTTTTGAAGTTTTCATTTTGATTCGTTTCCAATTCCACCTCACAACTTAGTACGATCCACAACAATGATCCTTCACAATAAATCACAACACAATTAACAAAGTAAAATAACAAAATCCTTCTAATCACTTATGATGAGGTTTCGGCCTACATGGTTAAATTAGGCTAGGGATGTCAAAATTTAACAAACTCTTGGATTAATGATCCTTAAGTATTAAGAAGACATAATCAACTATTATTTGACAAAGATTGAATCAAAAACTCATCTGACCCATATGGTTAGGGTTTCGGCCTTAATCAATAAAATAGGCTAGAGATTTTCAAAATTCTCAAGCTTCTAGATTAAACAACAATAGATATTGAATAGATGAAATCAAGTGTTAAATGATAGAAATTGAAACAAATGTTCCTCCACCCTCACAACTAGGGTTTCGGCCCATAATAGAAACATAGGAAGGAAATTTTATTTTTACTCATGCTCTTGAATGATGAACATAGAGATTATAGTGAGTTCATAGAAATTGGAATCACATTAAAAGGATTTTTCTATGATTTTCTAGAAATTTTTGAAGTTCTAGATCTAAGAATTTAAAACATGTTGATCATGGCTTGAATCAAGAAAATGAATAAGAACATAGTATTTATTGATCAAGGAGAGTAAGGTATACCTCTTAGATGTCAACAAATTGAAAGAAATCTAGCAAGTGCTTCACAATTTGGTTAATGGAGTTCTTGAGAAAGTTAAGAGAAATGGAGAAGATGAAGTAGGAAAAACTAAAAATGGCTAAGTGTGGGAGGGTTATGGCTGTGGGTTTCAAGGGCAAGAAGGGCTAGAATTAATTCACTTAATGACAATTGAGTAATTTCACTTAGGGACTAATTTGGCATTTAATTAAGACTTAAGGATATTTAAGTAATTTCATGCATAAGGTAATCATCACATGATGACTCACACCATGACTCACCATGGTGACTCCCCACATTGAGTCATCATGGGTGACTCATGGTTCCCATCCATTAGCGGGTCCCAGAAATCCCGTATTTCAGCTCCGCCGTTCCCCCGATTTAATATATCGCCCGAATAAAATATAATATTTACTTTTTAAGCCAAAAAAATCAAAATAACTATAGTTGTTGGAAACACGATATAAAACCTAACCATTTTGTTCACGAGTCAAAATTAGGTTTTTTGATCAGTAAACTTTTACTCTCAGTGAAAACACAGACCGGGTTTCGTCTGAATTTTCAACCCAAAATTTAATCGTAACTCTCTACGATAAAGTAGAGTACAAATATAACTTTGGTTTATCCAAAATCACTTTCTAAGTCTCGGATAATATATATATATATATATATATATATATATATATATATATATATATATACCAATATAAAAGAATAGTTACATTACTGTCCTGCTAAGAAAAATTTCGTCCTCGAAATTTCGTGACTCGATACTAGACAGAATTTCTTAATCCTAGGGTCTGACTCTCACAAGAAAGTATATAGAAGAATTTCATCAATCTAAAAAGAATATATGAATATCCATTATGTAAAAAGATTCTTTAATAGGTTCGTGAATGTAAAAATGCATAGCTAATACATGTTTACAACCATGACTCTAATAAAGTTCTTTCTTTCACAAGAACTTCCAGCGGATTAGGAAATCAAAAGTGGAGAACTCCTATCATCGAGAGGATTCTCTTTTAATACCAGAAACTCTTAAAATGACCGCTTTAGAAAAGTAAATGATCTGACCCAAAAACCAAGCTGGGTCACCCCTGTCAAAAGAAAAGGGACTAAAATAAATTTCTTCAAGGAACCTTTATTCTCAAAAAGTCATAAATAACATACACCAACTGAAAAAAAAAAAAAATCAACATAAGAGTCTCTAGAGAGTCAATTACTCAAGGACATCAAATACGATTATACGTAGAACCCGTTACAAACTTAAAATTACAAACTTAAAATTATGAGTCATTAAAGTACGTACTTCACATATAGGATTCCTATGCACAACAACATCTTTGGTTCATGATCGGGTTGCTGAAATTTCTGAAGGAATCTACAACTATCTTTTATAAGACCTCTAGGTTGTGAAGATTCAACTTTGTTCCTGGTGTAAACCTTCCGCCTTTGTTGCCCGTTTTACTTTTGCCGCCTTTTTAGCACGCACTTTGTTTATATCTGCTTCAGATTTCTTTACATTACAAACTTTTGCACTATTCCCTATATTCCCACATTGATAACATAGAATCCCTTTAAATGGACAAGCTTCTGCCAAATGGTTTTGCCTTCCACACTTTGGGCATTGGCGAGCAGAGTCTCGGTTCTTATTTCATTCATTTTTCTGGGGTCGTAAATATGGTTTATTTCGAGCTTGTTTCCCTTTCTGATGTTGGTACTGGTTCTTGAGCCGAGATGGTCCTCAGGTATTACTATAGTTGTCCTTTATTTTCTTCATCAATTCCACCTTACGACATTTCTCAACCAAAGCTTGGAAGTTGCGAATCTCCAGTGGTAATATAGATTCCTTGATATCATATCGCAAACCTTCTTCGAAACGTTCACACTTTCATTCCTCATCTGGCTGAACTTGGAAGAAACGAAAATATTTGGCTAGTGATTCAAATTTTGGCACATATTCCCCGACTGTCAGCTCTCTCTGCTTTAGGCGTAGAAACTCTTTTTCTTTCTCGATCCTGGCACTGAGGAAAATACTTTTCTAGAAAGGTGTTTCGGAAAACATTCCAAGTAATTTCCTGGTTGGTTGCTTCCAGCGGTTGTTTAGTGCCCTTCCACCAATACTCTGCATCTCCTAAGAGTAGGAATATAGCATATGGAACTTTTACTCCTTCAGGGCTATGGATAAGCTCAAAAATCTTCTCCAACTCTTGTATCTATAGATCAACCTTCTCAGGATCAGAATCCCCACAAATCTATGGCGGATCTTGACATCGAAAAGTAGTTAAACCTTTGCCCTCGGCAGCCTACTCAGCTCTAATTTGCTCTTGTTGATTCTGGGCAGCCATAGTAGCTGTCTGTAGTGTTATAGCAGCTGCAACATTTTCCATGGCCTGTGCTGTGGGATCCATCCCACCAGCAGCATAAACATTCTCTCCTACATTTCCACGACCGTCAACACGACAGCCTCTACGGCCTCTTCCATGTCCACGTCCAACTTCTGGTTCCATAACTGACCTACAAGACAGAATCAATCAATCTACAACCAGAAACTAGAACGTATACTTACGTGTTTAAAACACATTACTTCTAAGAAGTAATTCAATCAATGTACCATCTACTATCCGTGGATTCTCACAAGGTCTCGACCAAATCAAAACCCATCAAAACACACCTACTTCTGTGCCAACACAAATTGTTTCGACAATGAAACAATTTAAACAAGATCCAACCTGAGATCACACAACAAAAACATAATAGACCTATTCCCCAAGGTTCCTGAAAGACTCGACCAGCTCTGATACCACTTGTAACACCCCCTTGGGCATTACCTCGTGAACACGTGTGGAAATAAATTAAAATGAAATTTGTTGGCTGCTTTCGGAAATTTATTTACTTTAAGTCAGAAAAATTGGGTGAAAAATTTTTTTCTTGCAGAATACTTCGAAAAAATGGTGATGCACTCCTCATAATAATAAAAACCATATTATACTCAACAACACACACAGACTGATTTTATTCATAATCAAAATCTTCCACAACGTACAAGTTTTTTTTTTTAAAAGTACTTCATTATTCACAACTGAAAATCCAAACCACATAAAGGTTCTCAAGACTACATATACCGATTTTCTGAAAAAACACACAACCCAAGAAAAATCCTAAGCTGGTCACTCTACAAGACATCTACTGGAAAAACCTCCATGGTTCTCACCACTATCACCAACCTTTTCGAGGATCGGATTAAACTCCTCGAGCGAAACTGGAGACTCCTCAGCACCATCTGCTCTCATGTACTAAGGTACAATAGCAAAACCAAAAAAAAATAGATATATCGCAAGGGTGAGATACCGACAAATGAGTTTTATCATGATAACCACATGCGTAACACACAAAACATCATATATTCACAACATATAAGATTCTCAACCTAAACACAATAGTTTATAAATGGGCTTCAAACCCAACAGTCATCGCCATTTATAAAAATGCATGACACTTCAATATACAACGTCTAAATTTTATACCTAATCTCCGGAGATCCCAACTTCCATTCAATAACATCAATTGTTTTGTCCGTCAAGGTTCCGAGTTCCAATATTTAAGTAAGTAACTTGGTAGGACTCGAGCTCCAACCATCATCGTAACGTAATTTACATGAACTCCAATGATAGTCGTAACTTAACTCGGCCTATAAAATATCACAAATATCCGAGCTCCAGAAATAGTCATAGCATAGCTCAGCCTTTCCTAGACCCATTTTCCAATCCACCAAAGGCACATCTGCCGATTCATGCATGTAAAACATTTATTCTCGTCATTTTCTTTTTGTTCATCTTTTCTTGTCGAGGCTCAAAGGCTCACGGCCATTCATAATTTTCAACGTTAAAATTTTTCATTGTTAACACAGGACACGAAGTCCAAGTGCTCAATCACAAAGCCTTAGACCGACGCACCAGTCTTAGGTTCAACATTCACCTTTAACAATGTTCACCACACCGTATATAGGACATAAAGTCCACAACAACGTAACACGGATCAATGATCTACGTGTCTTTACCACAGAACACTAGTATCCCGACGTCTCGGCTACTAGGTTCACGTTTCAACTTTTTAACATCGTTTTTCGTTCGGTGAAACACAAATTCAAAACAAAACCTCCACAACTTATCCAAATTGTTGGAAACGATTTCGCTGAGTAAAAACTCTTTTGCAGAAAATCTTTTCCGTTTGAAATTCATTTATAAACTGTTAAATCGTAGAGAAAATCATTTTCCTCTTAAAATTCTTTTCCAGAAAAACCTTAGTTCTTTGAAAAAGAAGTCATTTAAGACTAGATTTCTTGTTCAAATAAATAAAACTGTTTTCAAAAGTCTTGCCATAATTTCTTTTCGAAATTACTCGTCGTTTAGCAATTAAAATCGTTTATAAGTCAAAATTGACTCTTGTCTCTTAAAAAAATTTCTCAACATGGAAATCAAGTTATTTTTTAAAAGTAAATTTTTATTTTAGTTAAGAACTTATTATGGGAAAATTAACGTAACTAACATTTTTTTTCACGGTTACGTTCTCATTACTGCTCATAGATCATTCTTACACCGTAAAATCATTAAATAATATTATTTTCAAATTTTCTTCAAATTCCACAAAATTAACTTAAACAACATCTTCTTCAACATTTTCAACTTATTCAACATTTTTCCAATCTTTTATCCTTAATCTTAATTCTAGCACTGACTACTTTCAGGCTTCTCAGTCAAACAACCAACAACAACAAATTCATACATCACAGTTATAACAGATATCACGGTTATAACATGCATCCACCGATAAACATATATCACAAATAAACATACACCACAGATAATTTTAATAACTCAGATAAACAACTATGTCAAACAAATTAAGCAACCACAACGAATCACAAATAATCATACAGACTCACAGATAGCACGTGGCTATCAAAACCCCTCAGGTAAACTCCCCTTACCTCTTGAAATTACAGTTTTCCTTTTGAAGTTTTCATTTTGATTCGTTTCCGATTCCACCTCACAACTTAGTACGATCCAAAACAATGATCCTTCACAATAAATCACAGCACAATTAATAAAGTAAAACAACAAAATCCTTCAAATCACTTATGATGAGGTTTCGGCCTACATGGTTAAATTAGGCTAGGGATGCCAAAATTTCACAAACTCTTGGATTAATGATCCTTAAGTATTAAGAAGACATAATCAACTGTTATTTGACAAAGATTGAATCAAAAACTCATCTAACCCATATGGTTAGGGTTTCGGCCTTAATCAATAAAATAGGCTAGAGATTTTCAAAATTCTCAAGCTTCTGGATTAAACAACAATAGATATTGAATAGATGAAATCAAGTGTTAAATGATAGAAAATGAAACAAAATTTCCTCCACCCTCACAACTAGGGTTTCGGCCCATAATAGAAACATAGGAAGGAAAATTTATTTTTACTCATGCTCTTGAATGATGAACATAGAGATTATAATGAGTTCATAGAAATTGGAATCACATTAAAAGGATTTTTCTATGATTTTCTAGAAATTTTTGAAGTTCTAGATCTAAGAATTTAAGACATGTTGATCATGGCTTGAATCAAGAAACGAATAAGAACATAGTGTTTATTGATCAAGGAGAGTAAGGTATACCTCTTAGATGTCAACAAATTGAAAGAAATCTAGCAAGTGCTTCACAATTTGGTTAATGGAGTTCTTGAGAAAGTTAAGAGAAATGGAGAAGATGAAGTAGGAAAAACTAAAAATGGCTAAGTGTGGGAGGGTTATGGCCGTGGGTTTCAAGGGCAAGAAGGGCTAGAATTAATTCACTTAATGACAATTGAGTAATTTCACTTAGGGACTAATTTGGCATTTAATTAAGACTTAAGGATATTTAAGTAATTTCATGCATAAGGTAATCATCACATGATGACTCACACCATGACTCACCATGGTGACTCCCCACATTGAGTCATCATAGGTGACTCATGGTTCCCATCCGTTAGCAGGTCCCGGAAATCCCGTATTTGAGCTCCGTCGTTCCCCCGATTTAATATATCGCCCGAATAAAATATATAATAATTACTTTTTAAGCGAAAAAAATCAAAATAACTAAAATTGTTGGAAACACAATATAAAACCTAACCATTTTGGTCACGAGTCAAAATTAGTTTTTCTGATCAGTAAACTTTTACTGTCAGTGAAAACACAGACCGGGTTTCGTCTGAATTTTCAACCCAAAATTTAATCGTAACTCTCTACGATAAAGTAGAGTACAAATATAGCTTTGGTTTATCCAATATATATATATATATATATATAAAAGAACAGTAATAATCGGGGTGTTACACTCGTCTAGCGTTTCTTACACTTAGTTGATTTTAACTGCTCATCTAGCAATTCACTGTTAGACTAGTTCTAGTACATGAATTTGAAGGCTCGTCTAGCGAACATAGTTTGGACCCGTGATGCTTTTGGACTTTCTCAAAAGGACTTTGGACTAGTTCCCTCGTCTAGCGATATTTAAAACAGTCCTGCACACTTAGAATAGACGAGTTAGTTCATGACTTAACTGTGCCATACAAATTTAATCTTTTTGTTAACATCAAAACACTACAAAAAAACCTGTTTAGCGACCGAAGAATTTCTTCGGTCGCTAAACATGCTAATTCAGCCGCTATCCTATTTAGCGCCCGAATTAGCGACCGAATCAAGGGGGTAGAAAAAACCCTGGACGCTAAACATTTAGCGACCGAATTTGTATTTTGGTTGCAAATTGTCGACCGGTAATTCGATAGCTAAAATATATATTTCGATCGCCGTAGAGTGGGTCGCATGATCAGATAACCGAATTTAGTGACTGATGTTCAGTCACTATTTCGGTCGCTATTCATGATTTTTTTTTCCCCTTTAGCTTAAGACCGAATTTTGTTTTTCAAAAAATAACATCATTGACTTTTAATTTCTTATATAAACAGAGTACATCAATATTTTATTTACTTTTTGGATAAATAGAATACATAAATATAATAATGTGCTAACGATCCAAAACACCACAGTCAATATGGCCAAGAAAACATATAGATTAATTAACGCAAGTTTAACAATGTTTATAAAAAAAAAGTTTAATAATGTACTAACCGATCAAAACATCAAAACATCATAGTCAATAAGTACTAATGATCCAAAACATATAGATAAATTATTGGATATATCAAAACATCAAAACTTCTTCAGTTCATCAATCGTCCAATGGGATGAACATGTAGAAGCAAGAACCCCAAGGTACTTAAACTTTGCCAATGCACCAGTGGACAGCAAATACAACTCCTTGATACCCTGTGTGTCCGTTGCAAAATATGGGCTGTCCTCATGGATTACTATCATCCCATTGAACACATTTCCGCATTTGTCTTCAATAGTCACTGCACGTGGTATTCCTTTTCCCCAACAATGATAGAATGATCGCGGAATTGAAATTAAATCCTGCAAATACACACAAACAATTTAGTAATGATTAGTTTATGCCTTAATCATC
Source organism: Echinosophora koreensis (assembly GCA_035048595.1). Classification (NCBI taxonomy): domain Eukaryota; kingdom Viridiplantae; phylum Streptophyta; class Magnoliopsida; order Fabales; family Fabaceae; genus Echinosophora; species Echinosophora koreensis. The sequence goes on along the minus strand of JAPCYP010000011.1, from coordinate 5,848,350 downwards.
ATTACATGGTTTCAATCGTTATTCATAACTTGATGAGATACTGTACCTGGTCCAAATGGATGGCTGTCTCAAAACATTTAGTCGGATCCATTTTCTGATAAAACGATAAGGAAAACAAGTCATATATCTAAACTTCATCAAGTGATAATAAGCAAAGATGGAAAGATCCATATAGCAGACTAGCATGTTAAAATAGAACAAAGAAATGCAACTTCACATGCAACTTTACAGATTAGCAGATATAGTAGTTTTCAGGAAAGCATATGCTTTTACGTGGTTTTGAAGGAGGGTCATAGAGAGGACTTTTACTACCGGAAGTGTCTTGATAACCTGGTAAGGAAGAAGTATCCAGACATCGCAGAATTGTTCATCAACAACTATTTCTGGAAAACTCCATTGCCTAGTGAAACAAATGAGTAGAAAACCAGAGCTGCTTTCATAATATTGTACAGAGCTGCTTTCTAATGTGAATGAAGATAGCAAACTAGTACATAATGTTTAAATGATGGCGGCACGTCATTCTTTTGTTAGCTACTTGAAAAAATCTTTTGACAGGAATTATCATTTTCCTATTTTCCTCTATATTCTTCTATCTAGACACTTTTTCCTTTCAAGATTTTCTGATTTGACAATCAGATGAATTATGATACCTTGTCTGTTGATGTAAGTGAATGAATGATATAATAGCAATATGTTAGATATGATGCAAGTGGTTTAGTTTGGGTGATAAATAGTCTAAGTGCCTAAGACAACAGAAATGGCCTAAGTGCCATATATATGATAAATACAGCCTAAGTGCCAAAGAAAAATTTTACATCCTTCGTAAGGGAAAGGTGTGGCATACAGGGTTAGTTTTATTCCCTGGAGCAAGAACATGAATAACACTGAAGTAATATAGCAGGTACAAAAAACATTTAGAACCCAGCATATCCTACTTCATAAAAATTACAGAGCATGTACATATAGGCATCTTACTATCTTAGTTATGGGAGCCATACATGTGAATTTGAGTAAAGTAAAAAATGGAAAGTGTCAATTTTGACATATCAACAGACCGCAAAATATGGACATATCAAATTCCATTTCAGTTCATTTAATTATTTCTCATTATTTATGGTAAGTGTCAATTTGAATAATGTAAATGACGCATGCCAATGATTTAATTTGAACCAAGTTCAGATCATGAAAGGAATCAAAATTGAATTTTGCAATGATTTATCTAAAGCAAACAGTTCTATGAATCTATGATATAGCAAGTCATATATGGTAGGAAATTATCATTTTGAGATTTAGGTATAGAAGAAGCTACGTATATTATTCAACCAAGCTTCTACAATATCCATATAGCAAGTCATAACCAACCTCAACCTAATCTGAGTTTGGAAATGTCAGGAATACATACCTGAGATGAGTAAGAACTGATAGAGGAGCTTGTTGGTGGTGGTGGCCGCACGACTACAGAGGTGGTGGTGGTCGCACGACTACATAGAGGAGCTTGAGGATGAGAGAGAACCTTAGAAACAGATAGAGAGAGAAACAGAGTGAGACAGAGAGAGATGCGAGAGAAACAGAGAGAGAGAGAGAGAGAGAGACGGAGTAGAGCAGAGCTTACCTGAGGAGAGGGGATGACCGTGGTGGCCCGAGGTGTCCTGTGATGGCCGGAGCGAGCGCGAGGAAGAGAGAAACGGTGAGAGAGAGAGAGTTTTGAGCAAATGTGAGGAAGAAAGGGGGTTTTGTCGGATTTAGGGATTTTACTTTTAGCAACCAAATTAATCGGTCACAATTTCGGTCGCAGAACTTAAAATTTGAAATCGGTCGCAAAAAAGCTCCACCACAAAGTTTTTTTAGCGCTCTTTGGAGACCGATATACATTTCGGTCGCTAAGTAATTAAAATTTTCCTATTGGCTAAACATCGGTCGTCAATTCGGTTGCAAAATAGTCAATAAAATTGTGCCTTTTAAAATTCTTTATATAGCGACGAAATTAGTGACCGAATACGTTGCTACCACACAATTCGGTCGCTAATTTAGTCGCTAAAACCACTATAACCAACTTTCTCAAAGATCCTATTATCCGTCGCTAATAGCGACTATTATTTTCGGTCGCCATTAGACCTTTTTTTTGTAGTGAAACTTAAGAGATTATTTAACCATGGCCACTTTGATTCCAACAATTATCTAACCTATTTATTAAATTAAACTCATGTTTGAATGCAATCACTCGTGCAGTGCTTGCTTCTCCTTCCTGTCCACTTAGTTTATTATGCTCTCACTGAATCTTTATGACTCACCCCATTTTCCTTTCAATTTTTCTCAGATTCACAGGAAGCAGAGTAGATTGTCCCAGGGTTGCAATTTTTCCCAGGAGTTCTCTTGCATTTTGGTAGGCCCTCATTTTAAGTAGTGGCGTATGTCGTCGACTTTAGTATGATGCAGCTATAGGGATAGGATTTCCTTTTTTTTTTTGGGTTGTATATGGTTAGATAAAATTAGTGGCATGTTAAGTTGTATAACTGCTATTCTTTTAAAACTAGGTGGAACATTCTGGTTGATGGATACTGGTGATTTATATATATATAAATATAAATAAATAAATAAATATATATATATATATATATGTTAAAATTTTAGGGGAGACTTTGTCAAAATTTCATAAAAATTCTAGTTTTTCTGTCAAATATGTTGTGGAATTAATAGGCTTGCCAGGCTAGGAGTGTAAGCCTGTGCGCCGGTCGCGATTTGGATTTTTGGGTCGTGACAGGTTCAACCACGATTGGACCATTGAACCTTGAACCGAGACCTTAACCTGTTCAATGGTCTGTTTGATTTTTCAAACCTTGCAAAGAATATTCAAAATTAATAAAAAAAAAAGGTAAACAAAGTCAATTAGTCATCATCAATGTACCAAAGGGCATTGCCCAATCTTAGAAACAAGGGAAACCAATCAGACATGGAGAAGAAGAAACAAGAAAATACAATAAAGAACATCCAAACCGGTAATGAAGGGAGAAGAGAAGAGGAAGATGTTAAGTCTAAGTTTTTGACATCTTTAATTTTGATGAATCCAAAAAAAGAATGATTTTAATTGAACCTTTTGAAATCTGCTAATATGTGTATTAAGTGTGCAGATTACAAAGCGAAAGCAATTTGGCAAAACAACAAGTCTCAAAGATGCGTTTGTGTTGTTGCTAACACAATGTGTTTGAAGGAAGACTCGGTATCTACAAGTTATGAAAATGCTTCTGACCCTACAACTTGACTGGAAGTCTTTCACTTCACTTATATTCGAAAGTCAAGAATATTCCCTTGCATGTTCAATCAGGAAAATTGATTTTAGAAGATTGAACATCAATCTGTGTTGGAAATTCCTTTTATTGCAAAAGGCAAAATAACCTATACTCGGTCGCAGACCCGGTGTTGCACAAATAAAGAAAGTCGCGCTGCCCAAGTTTGAAAGGCAGCAGACACTGCTCTGAATCAAGCTGCACTCTGATAAAGTAATCCCAACAAATACGTTCAACTTGTCTTGAAGCTCTCCAATGATTATAAACATTAAATGAAAGCTCAGAACAACTCTTTGGCATTAATGGATGAAGAACAAAAGTTTTACTCATCAAAAGAACTCTCCTCAACGGATTTATTACTGATGAGTATAAATAGAAGACTTTGAAGACTGTTGAAGACATACACCTGAACTTAATCACTCAAGCATTCAATACTCTATTCGCATTCAAAGCTCTCTAAGTTCTTCTTCTTAGAATACTTCTCTGCTCAATCATTTGTATTTACTTAGAAGTCATTACTACGATCATACCAACCAAAATATTTAATCACTCATTGAGTGTTATTAGGTTGACTTGCAAAGTTGTAAATCATGAAACTGCTCCTTCATTCAACTCTTACTATTTGTAGAGCCTGAAGAGGCTTGTTGAAAAAATACTTGTTTGAGCTTGGAGATGCTAGGTGTGCAAATAATACTTGTTAGTTGAGCCTAAGAAGGCTAGGTGTGCAAACATTATCTATCTGTAACCTGATCAGTTATAGTGTTAATACTTGGTGAAAGCAAGGACTTAATGTAGCCCAAGGTTTGGGGTGAACCAGTATAAATCTTTGTGTCAACTCTCTTTCCCTATCTTTGGGGTGAACCAGTACGAATCCTTGTGTCTGATTCTTTATCTGGAGAAAACTTTTTCATTTGCGAAAAAGTTAACTAAAACACAATTCAACCCATATTCTCGTGTTTTAATGTGTTCATTTTAGAAGATGATGATCTAGAGCCTCCAAAATGTCTCCTTCCAAACCAATTTCGAACCCCTATATTGACTTCATAATAACAATATATACCCTAGGATTCTGAATAGGTCCAAGCTCAAAGAAAGAAAGAAAATCAAAATTTAAAAACTGTGTCAGACCGCGATCCACGGTCGTGGGCCATTCCATAGCCATGGGATTTTCCATGGCCAGGCCGTGAATGCCTCTGGGATGATCTATCTGCCCCAATTTACTCTCCTTTAGGCTCCAACTTCAATTATGCAAGCTTTCCACTATTTTCTAAGCCAATTTAGCACTGATCCTACACAAAAACACCAAAAACACCACAGTTATTTGAACTAAAGGAAAAACAAACAAAAAGGGAGACTAAAATGCCTAAATGAACTAAAAACGCATGCAAAATAAGAACAAAATATGATGTTGTTTCATACATATCAGAAGGGGGAGAGATTTTAATGACATAATGTATTTGGTTAAGAAGAGGGGTGATGGGGGATTTTAATGAAGGGGAGCAAAAATAACATCAGGGTGTTTGGGACAGATTGTTTTCAGGAAAAAAAAAAGTCTTTTTTTCTTACAAAAAGTTGTTTTGAAATTAATCTGACATGTTTAACAAAATAACTTAAAGTATAAAAAAAAATTGATAGAAAAACGTCGTTTTTAAGAAAAGCTAAAATTTGAAACTTGTTTAAAAATGTTTTTGATTATTTTGAAACCAATCACATTTTCCATTTTATATTTGTATAATTAATTATCAAACAAATATTATTATTCTATACAAACAACTTATAATCCTTTTTTGTAATTTATTATATAAAAGCGATTTTTTTACATATCCAAACGAAATATATTATGTTAAAATTGATTTTTAGGCAATATACCCAAACAAAAACAGATTCTGATTATCACAATAATCGATTATTAAAATAATCGATGATTATTGATATAATCTATTTTTGCAGATATCCTAAAGACACTTGAGATGTGGAAGTATTTTAAAACTAATTTACTTTTTAACCTTATAATTTTGAATTTCAAAATACATCCTCAAAAATATTTTAGTCAATATATTCAAAAAGAAAAATGATATTTTGACAAACAAATTGGACAACAATACAAGACATCATATATAGAGATGTGTTATTTGCACACCCGGGTGCGACACCTCCAGTCGACACCCAGGTACTATAGCGCAACTATAGTGCTACTTTTTTTTTGACTTTTTTAAAAAAAAAAAAATATTAGCTTTTTTGAATACTAACCTTTTTGGTTAATTACGTGCAAATATCTGGTTAATTCAGATCATTATATGGTTCATGGGTCATCCTGAAGCTTATAATCATTTTCCACAACCATGTAAATATTTGGTTAATCACATACAAATATCTGGTTAATTCAGTTTATTATATGATTAATGGATTATCCTAAAATTTATAATAATTTTTTACACATAAATTAATCATATAATGAACTGAATTAAAACCAAATATTTAGTGATGTTTGTCAAAATATCATAATGATATTTTGACAACAAAAAGATGTGCAACACCGTACATGTATATGTAAACGGTCCTTAATCCAACCCTAGTCCAATGTTTTTGCCAACTTACCTTACCTGATCCAATCCTTCGAAATAGGAAACACCCACTAACACCATCTCTCCTGGTTGGTTAACATTTAACAGTGTCTTCTTCACCTCCAAACTCCCATCAATGGCAAAGAAGAAGGCACTATTGATCGGATTAAACTATCCCGGACAGATGAACGAGCTGCGAGGGTGCATCAATGATGTGTGGAAAATAAAAGAATGCATCATTAAGCAATACGGGTTCTCAAAGGAAGACATCACTATTCTCATTGACACAGATCAAGCCCACGCCATACCCACTGCTGAGAACATACGATCCGCGCTTTCATCGCTGATCAGGTCAGCGAAATCCGGGGATGTGCTCTTCGTCCACTTCAGCGGCCATGGAGATCGCCAGAGAGCTGTTCCAGAGGACAGTAACAACACCGGCTTCATTGAATTCGTTGTCGCAGCTGATGGGGAGCACATCACTGGTAGCGTTATTTCAAAGCTTCTATACTCCTTCATTTCTTTTACCTTTTTTTGGTATGGGTTCATGTTTTTTACTTTATTATTACTTTTCATGAGTTTGTTTCATTATTAATCAATTATGAGGTAATTAACAAACTTTTAGAAGTTACAATGCTCCGCGCCTATGTATACCGTTCAAGGTGAGTAAGGCTCCCCTTCTCTTTTATAAAATGAGTATTTCTCTTTTACAAAAAGTGATAGTTTCAGATTAATTATTTGTTTGCTATGATCTCGCATTAGATTTTTTACTGGTATATTCCAAGAGTGGTTGTTTTTGGCATCTTCTTAATTTGGTAAAATTGTTATTTTTATTATTATTTCCATTTCGGCCTTTTTCAAATGTGGACATGCATTATGACAGTCAAATTTTTGTCCTTATACAAACTCAAGGTTCAGATTCAAACTTTTAAACCTTTTTGCTTTCACTTTTATTGTTTTGCATCAAAGATACTTCAATAATGAGGGAGCCGAATATTTATTCTTAAGACTGTATTTCTGTAAAATGATATTCCATTGGCATGATTATTTGGGATGAAGCAATGCTAACAGCTCCATTTTGTTGGTTGTGCAGATAATGAGTTCAGGGCATTTGTAAACATGGTTCCCAAGAATTGTACAATTACAATCATAGCAGATTGTTGCCATAGTGGGGGTTTGATTGAAGGTGCTAAGGAGCAAATAGGAGACAGCACAAAGAAACTACGTCCAAATTCACGCTCTGAATGTGCCTTTGAATTTGGAAACTTTCCTCATGGGGACTACAGCTATGTGAGTGATAGATCTTTGCCTTTTCCCACTCAGTCTGATATGCACACGCAGAGAACCAGAGAAGATGCTAGCTCTAAGGTGAAGTTTGGCTTGGACAGAAGCCAACATGAAGGGCATGATGAAATTTCAGAGAAGGGCCATGAACTAGTAGTGTCAATTGCTGGACCAAGTAAAAGCAAACTTCCAGATCGTGTAATTTTGTTGAGTGCTTGCCAGACTTACCAAAAAGCTAAGGAGGTATCTTTTTCTAGAAATTCTGACAAAGTTTGTGGGGTTTTTAGCAATGCCATACAGACTATAATTAAAGAGACTAATGGTCGAGTTACAAACCGGGAGCTTGTTTGCAAGGCTAGGAAGATACTTGAGAGGCAGGGTTTTCATCAAAAACCTGGGCTCTATTGCAGTGACCATCATGCTGATGCTCTTTTTTTGTGTGCTGGTTTGGTAAAGACACGAAGAGTGAAAAAGTTTCTTTTCGGATTGCTCATATTTTTCTTTCTGACTTTTGCAGCCATTAATATGGCCTCATATGGCCTCAAAACACCATTAAAGGATATATGGCATCTGTTAGTCACTAAAATGGCCTATCCAAAAACTTGATTTCTCATAGAATACAATGGCAACCTTTGATCTATATTGCCGATCCCATCTAGTAGGAAAAGAAGAGTTACTTTTTGATAGAATACAGTGGCATCCTTTTATCTTTGTAGCTGATCCCATCTAATGGGAATTTTTTTTTTTGGCATAGGCTAGTAAAGCTAGATTTATGGCCAGGGTATCATACAGGGGAACTTGGGGCTTCACCTTTGTGCGATTACCCTTGGACCATTGTGGTGTGTGTACTTGTGTACTTTCGTTGTTGTTGTATGTAGTATTATAATATATTTGAATGCTCTACCAATTTTTTTTCTTTGCATATGGTACAACATTTACCTGATATGGATTTTAATTTTCTCCAAAATCTCTGATAAAGTAGCAGAGTTGCAGCCATATGTTTGACCTTTAGCAAGATCAAAAGTCGATTGATGCCATAAGAAATTGGTTTCTGTATTATTAGTAAATAGTGGTTGGTTTTACTGGTTACTTTGGAAATACCTACAATAACCATGACATGCAGATCTTTGGCTGGGCTGGTATGCCTATTTTGCGATATAAATGCTATGTGCTCTTGAACTGAGTTGGTTTTTTTGTCACAAGTGTAGAACTTGTCATGGGGCATAGTCTGTTTGGAGTGTGTTCCGGGATGAGGTTAATCTTGTCTTCTTTAAATATGTCTTGTTTCAGGTACCAGTAAAGTGGTTGTGTTTTTTTTGTGGCTATTGCCTAATGGTTTTAATGGCACGTATACGAATCATTTCAAGAAATATTTCTACTCGTGATTATTTCCGTTATGGGCAGTATTGGATATTACTATGATGGCAAATGCTCTGTTTGCATATGCTGTGCAGGAACTGTTTTCGGACATAAATCCTCCCTATTAGTGTAGGACCACGGTCTTATTATTCCAGGTAGAAAATGTGTCTGGCAACACCTTGCCTTTGTACAATTCAATGGAATGATCTGAACACAACAGAAAGACAAAATATGAGGGTCTGTCTTAATTTTATTATGTAGCAAACCTGCTATATTTTGCCTTATTTCTTTGGTAAAGGCTAGCATGAAGCAGTGAAGTCGGTGGTACACGGATGAGGCACCAGAATCAACGAAGGAGAGCACCCTTTGTCTTTCTGTTGCTAATGACTATCTTTTTACCAGTTTGGTTCATTCATTTTGATGATTATCAATGGAAGCATGTGGCATTGTGTAGACATTGTCTCTTGGTGTTTGTTGTGTTTTTGTTCTTTCTTCAAGAGGTGGCAATTCACTGTTGTGATGATGAATATAAAAATGTCTAAAATAGTCAAATAGCATGTATATATGATATATTGAATTAGATGGGGCTGAACTGTACTAATGAGATCAACATGTTTGCATCCACTGTTGAAAATAGTATTATGCCTTCCCCATACACTTCAAGTATGAGGCTGACTTGGTATTGATAAAATGTGTGGGTCTGGGCTGTCTTAAGTAATTTGTTTTTCTCAAGGAAACGAATTGCCTATAGTATTCATGACTAAGTAATTCCTTTTAATGAATCATTTTGCTTATAAAAAAGATAAAAATAAGCGTGCTGATGTTGACGAGGATAAGAGGATTTGATGGGGAGTTGTCAATTTGTTGTTGTCAATAAGCGTGCTGATTAGAATATGCTAAACATATTGTAAAAAAAGAAAAAGAAAAGAATATGCTAAACGTACTCTAGTTTATTAATTTGCAGAAACAGTAAAACATAATTATAAATTTGAGATATATATATATAAAAAAAAGATCAGACATTCTATTGTATGTGATATATTATAAATTATTATAATATTATATATTTTATATATTTACATATATATTTTTTTGGCTGTATATATTTACATATTATAACTACAAACCATGGTTTTAATAATATTTATTTATTTATAGACACTCGTTCCACGCTTTTAAAGATGGTATGCCTCAGACAAAGCCATGCCCATGCGTGAAGGCTAGAGTGAAGTATTTGAACATGTGGTATACCACTGAGGCATTTTAATAACCCACTGTAGCCGGTTTCTGCGGGATTTATAGGTTACTAAAAAGAAAATAATTGCATAGAAGGGATGACTAAAGTTTTTGCAGAGAGGGGCTCTCAATCAGAAGGGGAGGCTTCAGTAATCAGCGTCTTCATCTTTCATGATCGAATTTGGACCATCATCCAAACCAGAAGTAGGGGCAAGCTCATTCAGATCAAGGAAACGTCTCTTTCCTTGATTTTTCAGGAGACTGTTCTTGTTCATTATCTCCTACGTCACGTGGGGAGGTAGCAAGTCTAAATAGAAAAAGGTTCAAAGTAACTAAGATAGTGTAGCATCTAGCATGACCTTTAATGGATAAAGGAGTGGTTTTTAAGGGTAATGGAAACATATTGCTGCAGATTCGTGACGTAAAAAAAAAACGAATCAACTTCTGCAAAATGGGTCCTCCTGACCCGGCTGGAGGTAGCAGATATGGAACCGTTGCATTCTGTTCTACCCTACAAATAAAATAAGTCTAAAAAGTTAACATTAACGTGCTCAGTGGCACAGTGGTTGCCTCTCTAGGATTTGGTAGCAAATATGTCCCAGGTCACATGTTCGAACTTCATCTTTGCTTTTATTTTTCAGTTTTTGATTGAAACAAAAGAAAAGGTGTATTTTGGTTATTAAAAAAAACACACAGCGGGTGTAGCTAGGGATTGAACTCACAACCTAAGTGACATAAACAGCAGCCCCCAACCACTCCGCAACAGCTTGCTTCTACTGGACACTTATTTGAATTTGAACATTAAACGGTAAGCAAAGTGTGCACTCCTTCTCCTTCCCCCACCTCCAGCCGGGTCAAAAGAGATCCGTTTATCAGAAAATCGGGTTTGCGTTAACTGATACAAAACACCCTTTATTTGTGCTGTTTTCAGTTAAGGGTGGCAAACGGATGGATCGGATGGATTTTGATTCGGATTGTAATGGATGGATCAAAAACAATCCATCAATCTATTTTGATCCATTAAAAATGTATTAAAAAAATCCAATCCATCCATGATCCATCCAATAAAAAACCATCCAACCCATCCATTAACCATTTTTATATGGATGGATATCCGATCCATCCATTTAAAGATATATTATACATTAAAATTTTATTTTAACAATTTTTCCTCACTAAATATTTTCTCTCACTAGAATTTTAAGTAGAAGATTTTAATACTCGTTCATACTCACCACATGTACGGTATCTATACTGTGTGATGAGTCCAACCCAATTGTATAAAATACATTTTCATATATTATTAACTTTTACTCATGCAACTATTCAAGCTTCGTATAACAATGAACTTAGATTATTATAACCAGAAATTCAAAAGAACAATATTCTGGAGTTACTAGGCACTTCCACGTTAATGGCGTCAGAGACATTGGTGCGATTTGTGAGAAAGTTAGAAACTGAGCTGTTAGAGCCGCGAAACTTTATAGCTAAGTACTACGTATGTTAAATTTTTTTATTTTGAAGTGGATAATTAATGATTCACTTCCTTTTTTTTGTTTGATCCAATGGATTAGAAAAATTGTTGGATAGATCATTAACCATCCATTAATAAAAGCAATCCAATCCAATCCATTCAATTCTTTTTTTATTATTGGATGGATTGGATGGATTTTATTATGGATGAACCGGATGGATAATTGTCCGCGGATCCTTTTGCCAGCTCTAGTTTTCAAATCTTTTAAACCCAAATTAGATGAACCATTCAACCATTTGTGATTTAGGGTGTATTAAGCGCTAAATATATAGCTCAACAGTGTTTTAATGACGGAAAATCTTCACTGTCTAAGGAGGTTCTTGCTACCAAGTAGGTTCTTGAAGGAAGAGCATCATATGTTCTCTCCGTTGCTGGGTCTTTCTCGTCGAAGCTAAAACGGTGGCACGAGGATGCGAGAATTACTAGTAGAGTGGGGTTCCAGAGAGAAAGGATCTGTCTGCAAAATAGCACACATAAGACAGGGACTCTATCACAATATTGTTGGACACTAGGTTATTCAGTCACAAGTTAACGTTTTGTTTTTGGACAGATAAAACTCAACCGTTGATTACTTTAATAATAAATCCAATGGTTAATTCTAATTCTTTATGAGTGTAGCACATGAGGAAATGCTTCGTGTTAGACGTGGCCATGCCCATGGGTGGCTTCAATTGGACGAGTTGGGCTAATTCACGTCTGACACAGTTTACGTCATTGTCATTAGTTGGGGCCATCGAAAAGAAAAAAATTGTTACAAGTTAACATCAGGAAGCAAATTTTGTAAATGGGGTCATCGGATAAACTGGCTAGTATGGGTCAGTTTTGTGACTCACGGATGGAGCACTTAGACCATCTCCAACGTAGTTCTTACACCCGATGTTTATTCTACAAGAGTCGTTCTTATTTTTTCTAGTGGAGACCTCCTATGTGGCAGCTCTTATTAAGAGCCGTGCATTATAGAAGGAGCAGGTCGTCAAGTCTTAAAATAGTAATTGTTTGGCCACTTTTCAGCATTCTCCAGTAATAGACTAAGAAGGAACATGAAGCTCAATCGAAAATGGGAAATCACAAATCAAGCAGATGCATTCTCCAGTAAACATAGATGGAAATCAGAAAATTTTACAAAAAAAAAAAAATCACATAAATTGAAAATTGATAAATTAAAATAAATACAATGAAAATCAAAAACCCTAAACACAAAAATCAAAATCCAAAACCCAAAAATCAGAATCAACAACTAGACATCAACAACGAGGAAACAGAAATCAAATGAACAACAACCCAGAAACTAGAGCTGTCAAAACGGGCCAACCGACTCACCCTGGTTGGCCCACCATGGGTTGGAGGGAAAGCAAGCCAACCTAACCCGACTCACATTTTGGTGAGTCAGGAAATAGCCAACCCGACTCGACCCACAGCGTGTTGGTGGGTTATGCGGGTTGGCTCACATGTATTTAAAAAAATAATAAAAAAGGAAAAAACACTTTTTTAAAAAAGATCCAACACCTTAAACTACATATACCGTCATACCTGCCCCTGTCATTAATCATTATAATCTTTAAAAAAAAATTACGAAGCTAAGCAAAACAATTCCAAAATATAACACATCCAAATGATTCAATCCAACAACAATATAATACAAAATCCAAATACAAAAATAAGTCTTAATTCCAATCATTAATCAATTTCAAAATAGCACTTATAAGCTCATTCTTCAATGACTTAAACTTATTGTCCTTGTCTATCAAGAACATTAGAGTCATGTACAACCCAAAATAAAATATGTTAATAATGAACCAAGTGTAGTGTAGAGTCGAACTCAAGTGTGAGTGAAAGACTAGAGAAGAACCAACCAAAAAAGAGGAGGAGAGGCAAATTTGGAATACCTCAGGCGGCGGCGGAGTACCTCTGTATAGGTGGTGCCAGCTGGCGAAGGGCGGAGGCAGATCTGGAATAACAGTGCCAGAGATCGATGAGTCAAGAAGAGTAGTGAGTCAAAATCCTCCATTCTTCCCATGGTTTATAGGCTTCCTATAGCTACTAGTGGTGTGGATTCCACTAATGAGATTCTTCAAACACCAACGACATACATGTCTAATTCTCAAGTTCCACAATTTCCCATGGTTTATAGGCCTCCTATAGCTTGTGTCATATTGCATAACATGATTGTTGAAGACGAACGACACACATATGGTGGTAATTTCGACTATGATCATGTAGACAATGACAATTCAACAACTGAAGTATCTAATGGTCCACATCCCAATTTGCAACATACCTTCAAAGGAGATCTCATCTTCGTGATAGACATAACCATCGGCAACTTTAAGCAGACTTGGTAGAGCATATTTGAGAACATTTCGTGCCTAAGAATAACGACAATTAATTTTTAACTTTTATTTGATAATGTTATGTATTTCTTATCATTTTTAATTTATTGTCATAAATAAAATAAATTTGCTTTGTTATTAATATTTTTTCAATTTTTACTTATTTATTATTTCAAAATTATGATACAAAAAATTACTTTATTAATTTAAAATAATAAAAAAAGAAATCAATAGTATAAAGATGTGGGAGTTAAGAACCCATTTAAGAACTTTAGTATTAGAGTAAAATCTTGTTGGAATTCTTAAATATGATGTGGCATCGTGGAACCCAAAAAAGTAACTTAAAAACTCTAGCATTGGAGTTGTTCTTAGTAATGCTTCACCCTAGCCATGGTCTATTTCTTTCCTCTTGAGTTTCTAAATGATGCTTCATGCCCTATTTCTTTCCCCGTACATGATATGAGTACATATACTAGTATTATAATATTATAAATAATATATTATGATATTATAATTATATTAAAGGGTCATGCTAACTAGTACTCTAAGAGCAGTGGTTAATGAATGTAAAAAGGAAATGTTTCGTTGAAGAACTAAGTGTATCATACTTATATTGAATACACAAATTTCGATGAAAATTTCCTTTTTTTTAATCCTTAACCGGTGTCCTAAGGACATTAGTTAACATTCTCCTATATTAAGTTACATAATATATATATATATATATATATATATATATATATATATATATATATATATATATATATATATATATGTATTAAATAAGTCGGTCTAATAGATTTTTTTTTTAAAGCTTTAATAACCTCTTTAGCTATATAATATATTTTTTTATTCAACTATATAGGCATTTTAAAAAATCTTAACTTACTTTTATATGAAGAGTATGTTTGGGAAAGATTGTTTTTCCCCATTTCAGCTGTTTTTTAGCTTAAAAGCTGTTTCATAGATAATCTATCATGTTTGGCATTTTGCTTAAATTTATAAAAAAGCTTTTTTTTAGGGGAAAAAAGCTGTTTAAAAAAAGCTGTTTTATGCCATCTAGTTTTTTCTAGCTTAAGATTGTTGTGATTTGATTATTTTCATTCTCAATACTCTCTTCCATGTTTACCCCTACAAAACTAACTTCTAAACAAATATTATTAAATTATACAAATAACTTCATACCCTTTTTCGTAATTTATTATATAAAAGTGATTTTTTTTTGTACCACCCAAACGAAATAAATTATCTTAAAATCACTTTTCAGCAAACAGACCCAAACAAAAACAGATTCTGATTATAATCGATTATCACAATAATTGATTATACAAAAATTGATTATCAGCATAATTTTTTTTTTTAACTTTCCCAAACACACTCTAAATATGCTAGGCTAGTCCATCGCCCCGCAGCAGGGTCGTGACATATTCCCATTCCTACTTTTAAACACTTGTATTAGTGGGACAAAATGTTTTACCCATATCTGCCGACACTATAATACCGAATATTGTCAAAAAAAAAAAAAAACAAAGGTACTGAATAGGGTTCAGTTCTTTTAATTCTTTTATTTTTAAATGACCCTACCCGTGATGCGTTCCCAATGACCTATAATGCATGTAGTTGCCCACTGGCTTGGCATGAACGGATAGCTGTGGCTGGGTGTATGTTTGGTCTGTGTCAATGAGAATAGCGATGCTTGTCAGAGTAGTGTGAGAGGAAGATCATCCTTCCAAAGAGAAACCATGGGTGGTTAACCACAACCGGTTCTTTCATTCTCATCCCGATTCTAATATACTGATTTGCTCATAACTTGTTTGATAAAATGCCTAAACAACATTATCTTCTTTTATTATAGATGAACTACTTTGCAGCTGGTAACTGAGTTTATATTGGGATTCCCCTTTTTGGTTGAAGAATAAAGTGCCTCCTTCACTTGATTGAAGAAAGGAGCTAAGAGGGAGCATTAACAATGTAAAGAGGATAAAACAATGGACTGACATGGGTTCTCTAATAAAGACATGGCTGTTCTTATTGACACAGACCAAACCTACACTTACTTCTTTTATGCATGGTGTTTGGATCGATTGGTCAGTAAGTTGGATTTACTGGTTTACTTGTTTCTTTGGTCTAAAATTAGAGATGTCAATCTGATGAATGATAAATGATGTATAAAAAAAACATTGTTGTGCATCTGTGCTGCTCTGCATCTGCAATACTTTTTAAACGTGTATATGTTGATTCAGCTTGTTTAGAATCTGACAGTCTTATCTTTGATAAATTGTTCTACTGTTTGCCTTGGTTTTGTAAATAGAATGGTAAGGTGTGGTGTGAACATATCCAGGTCATGGTTCTGGATGGTTTGACTTTGATGACAGATTTTATTTCTGTGAGGACTGAGGAGGTAGCAGAAGATACTACCAGTGCCCTATTTTAATCCTCAATGTATCATGAGTCTTTTATTAATTTTGACATTAAGTTTTGGTTCATACTTTCTTTCACTTTGTAATTTGTTGTTAATAATTCCTAATTGTGTATGTTCCTTTTGCTTGATAGGCATGAGAGTATTTTGAATGGGCTGAGCCTCTGCTGAATGAGTTAAGAGTTAAAGCTAGCCAAGAAAGAAGCGAAGTTTGGAAATATTCAAGTTCTGCTAGCTTAATGCAAGAAAAAGGAGATGAATTTCATTTTGCTTGTAGGAACTTGGGTTTTGACAGCTTCTGTATGTGTTTTAATGGTTATGACAGTGTACTCTAACGGTTGCTGATGTAATATTGAACTAAGTCGTGAAAACTTGACACCAACGAATTGCCCAATTTGATGTGTGTCTATGTATGATGAAGAATCTTTGTTGTTTATCATGAGATTGGTAGTGAGACATATGTTTGTGTTTATGAAACATACATGAATCTGTTTACAACAAGAATTTAATTATAATATACTGTCATTATAAATTTTTTATACTGACAATTAATTATATATTGTCACTTCATAACAAATATTTAACTCTTATAGGAATTACATTAGAAGTCATACATAAGATAAAATATGATCGGTTGACATTACAAAAAATTGTAAATTAATAACATGTCAAAATTAAACTCTTCAATTGTGATTAGTATATTTGATCTCGGTGTCAATGTGGTGGAGGGTGATTAGTGGATGTGATCTTGGTGTCAATGTGCATGTGAGGGAATGTGATCCCCATGTTTGGCTCAAAAAATTGTAATAGGGGATCCGGGTGTTTGTGTAAAATAATAATAGTTCTACCATGTCATGTTCAGAATCTGCAAACATAATTTCAGGTGTTGCAAAAAACATCGACCTTGGCTCGTGTTCATAATAGTGTGCAGCATGTGTTTGAAAAGCTTGTGCCACGTGATGCATATAACCTAGATAAGCAACTAAAAACCCAACTCATATAGTAGACACGTCAACAGCTCATTTAAAAATCAAACACTAAAGAACAGGGTGGCTGAAAGACTAACACAGTATCAAACACTTAAGAATTATCATCCAGCATATATGCTCCTAATCATTAAAACTAAGGCATTTTTTAATCAAGTTATGAGCATCTTAGCATAAGTAATTTGCAGGAAGTTGAATGAGTATAACCGACCCACAAACACTGACCAACGAAGTACTTGGCAATTCAATCATCAAATAGAACAGATATTCAAGACTCATCACATGATAATGCAGCATGCAAACCATCAACGAATAAGGGGAAAAAATAAAAATAAAAAATGTTGAGCTTATTCAAGCCATTGGTTGATGTTGGAAAATCTGCATTCTTTAGAAGGTTTTGGAGGATCATTTACATAACTAGTAGCTGCTTCTGAGCAATCCAGCCCCTGATTAACAAAGGGCATTACTACTTAAACACTTAATTTCATTATGGTGTGTAAATTTGTCATCTAATTTTTGTGTTTTCTTTAGATTATAACAGTAATTACATCTAAGAATTATATATCCAACAAATAGTCAAATCAAATAAAGAGATCGAGTTTGATGTCTGATAGGGACGGTATATTATGGAGTGCCTAAGTCTCACATCAAGTAGTATGGGATGCTCGATGGAATACTTAAAGGGCTTGGTTCTCCCACCTTAATAGTCAGATTTTAAGGGAGGGTCTCCCAAGTGCTTGAACACTTATCAATGTCTTCTATCTAAGCACAGCTGCAACATTGCAACCTCATTAAAGATGAGTCACAGAGTATAATCTATCATATCAAGTAAATGTGGTACTGCACAACAGTTTCTATGCTGCTTTAAAAAATAAATCAGCAAAGCATTCAAATAATTCAACAACAAGAAGTTAACAACAAAAGGAACCAGCACAGACCAAACACAATATTTAATACATAACCAATTTCATATCACATATGTCAACTCATGATCTCTGCAAGAAGGACACCCCCTCATGAGACTGTTTTAAAATACTCCCTCCGGTCCTTATTATAAGAGGTAAATGACTACTTTTTTTTGGGTCCAAAATATAAGAGACATGCATGTATTTTGACAAATATTAAATGCTCATTTCCAATTTTCTCCTTATTTACGAGACATTGGAATTTTCAATACAAGTAGGTTTGTTCATTAATTATTGAAGGGTTAAATTTGTAAATTTATATGAATATTAATTACAAATAACTTATTTCAATGCATTTCCTTGGTCTGTGTGTTTTAGGGTTTTGCCTCTTATATATAGGACCAGAGGGAGTATTCCATAACAAGCACGTTTACGCAGTTTTGGCATCTACAAGATTACAAGAGCATAAAACTACTGCACCAGACAGGTTAAAGTACCAAAACACAATAAGTCGTTCAATGGTCACAACATTTACACTTTGCTAAAAATAGGTCATTGCATGGAACCATGGAGTTTTGGCACGGCCAAACCACAAATCCAAGAAACTTCTTCACCCTTTCCATAAATTGTGGCATGTTATGCAGCATACAAATCCAAGATTTATCCATGTATAACAGTTCTCAAATAACTTAACTAGCATTTGAGCACATATGCCAAATTTGAAAGGGAAAAATAAACTTATGGTTAGTGTCATCTAACGATTCACATATTGCAGCAGGCAGTCAATAGAAAGAACATGCTCAATTCTTTCATCCTATGGAATATAAAAAAGGATTTGGCATATTTAAATAAGAACAAATAGAACCTGAACCTGAAATAAAAATAAGAATGACAAGATTACTAAAAACCAAATCATGCATATATTAATAAAAATAAGAATGACAAGATTACTAAAAACCAAATCATGCATATATTTTAAAGAGAAATAACTGTCACTCCACAAACCACATGCTCAAAATCTAATTAGGCTCACTTCCTTTGCTGTCCAAGATTTTCAGCAAACCTCAGAGAAATGCCAGAAATCAATAGAACAGAGTTAGAATTCAAATTTTAGCTCAGCATAACTGGGTATTTAACTTTTAAATGGTACAAGAATCACTGAAAAATACTAGGCGTGTAGCTTCATATCCGAATCAAACAGTGACAGCAACTTAACATGTTGATATGCAGCAAATGGCTGTAATTTATGCACAAACTGCTGTCCAACAACGAAAGGAAAAAATCTGACAATTGCATAGATGCAAGACTTATACCTATGCTTGACAATTGTGTGCCAATTGAAGGTGCATGGCCCAAGTTATGTAATAGAAGAGTAACTGATGTCTAAAGCTAAAAGCATGCAGGGCAAAAAAGGCAACCTGGTGCTATAGAAAACTCCTTCTATGCGCAAGTTCCAAGGAAGAGTTGGACCGCTATGTAGGTCTATAGAAGGCAACCTTACTTTATATTTGCAAGATACCAATTCCAAGACAAGGACCATAACATGCAGGACAGATTTGGCTTTTAACAAAATTAGATTTCGATTAGTTAAAATTTAGAAGTTCAAGTCTGGGATTTTGACAATAAACAGCTATATATATATATTGGGTACCTAAGTAAAAAAAGGGGGGAACCAAATCTGAATCTTCCAGCTCAAGTTATGAATAAAAACAAGGGCAGCCTAACATCTTGACAGCATGTGAAAATGAGCTCCACAATGAAACTTAATACATACTCCCTCCAGTCCACAATGCAAGCAAAAATTTCCAAATTTTTGGGTCCAAATTATAAGCAAATTTCAACTACTTTCTTCTCATTTAATGAAGTTATTCTCAAAATACCCTTCATTTAATACAAATTTTGTTTTCCAATGACTCCTTTTATTCTCAATGACACAAGCTTAATAAATAAGAGGAAGGGTAATTTAGGTAACAAACTTAATTTTTTATTTCCAATAACTCTTTTAAATGAGATCAACTAACTATCTTAATATGTGTGTCCCATTTAATTTTTGCTTACAATAGAGACCGAAGGGAGTATAAGCTAGCTATACAACTCAAACAAAACCCAAACTCCTATGGTAGCACACAAACTCAAATGAAAAAAATTCGAAGTTTGTGACATGCAGATCAAATAAGTGAAATAACTCATCAACAAACATGCAGCCAACTGCCATGGAAAATTAAAGACATTCATGAGCTCTGAAATCAAGAGCATCAAACCACCAACCATGCACAATAGGCTTAGTTAATCATAATAGTTCAGCATTCAAATCAAAACCAAAGCTCACACAGCCCTTAGCCCAAAACAGTCACAAATATTCCTGCAGGCAATCAACTAAGTGAGAACATACACAAACCTTTCACCCAAAGACATCAAATGCACTGGCAAAATATAAAAACACTGAGAAAACACCTGAAGTAAATGGACCAAAATCAAGCTTCAACAGCTCTACGTCTTGATCCTAATAGTCCTCTTGATCCATCAACAGATTCCAGAAAACAAATCCCATAAACAATCAGTACCAAATGTATTTGTTTAAAAAAAGACCCTATGCTATGCTACACTCCAAGGATCATATTAAAAAGTCTCACACATAGGACATTTATAAAAGAGAATGAAATAAAGAAAAAAGACATTGTGGGGGCGCATTGTGCTCTGCTTTATCTTCAGTCTCAATCCCCATCCATAGGCCCCTAGGAAGCCAAAGCAGTTGGTGCCGGAATCACATCAATGATAACACCATCCTCACAACAACGTGATCCTTCACCCTCCGTGCAGAGGCCAGGGTTTAAGGCCTTCAGCTGCTCAACTGCATTGCCAAAGGACTGGTCAATACACCAAAGATATCCACAAGATGCAAGACAAAACACTGACCAATGAATTACTTGGTATTTCAATTCTCAAAATAGAACGACATGTTACCAAAAAAAATGCAGCAGATATTCAAGACTAATCACATATTAATCCAAACCATCATCGAACACGGAAAAAAAGTGACATTGAACTTATTCAAGATATTGGCATAATCATTCAAAGCAATAAACGTCTCATTCATTTCACTGTCCAACGGACCAACTTAGATGCAAGAAAAATGGATGAATGGCTTACTTGTGTGAATTGCAAATCAGGTACAAGTTGCTCATCAGATCATAACTAAGACAACTTGTGTCTCAACTTATATTAAAAAATGACCATTTTTTAGTACAATGAAATGAAAAGTTTTACAAAGTGCCATTTAGATCACTACTGATTGGACATTGTTTGATGACCGAAACCATAATGGTGAGAAATTAAAAAGACTAAAGAATTCAAATAAGCATAAAGAAAATAAAATTATTAAATTTGAAACAAAACTAATAGTAATACGTCACTTAGCTGCTCATGCATAGAATGGACATCAAAGTAGGAAACATGTCTTACTATATCAACTACAAACATACACACAATTGAACATAGTAGACAGAAAAATAAAAGCAAATTCAACAGGGATCTTTATTTTACCTGTGTCTATCAGATCACACACAAAAGGATGGCCAACATGGTAGTCACTGCAATAGAGCCCAGGTTTTTGAGTGAAATGCTGCCACTCAAGTTGCTTCCTAGCATTCAGAACAACCTCACGGTTTGAAACTTGATCATGAGTCTCCTCGATTATAGTAAGTACGGCATTGCTAAAAACCCCATAAACTTCACCTGGGTTTCCAGAAAAACTTACCTCTTCAGCTTCTTGATCACTTTGG
Source organism: Echinosophora koreensis (assembly GCA_035048595.1). Lineage (NCBI taxonomy): Eukaryota > Viridiplantae > Streptophyta > Magnoliopsida > Fabales > Fabaceae > Echinosophora > Echinosophora koreensis. Next base: position 5,826,667 of record JAPCYP010000011.1, on the reverse strand, counting down.
CTAGCACTCAACAAAATTCCACGATCTCGAAATCTGCTCCTAATTGATCTAGAATAGGCCTCTTGCTTACCCAACATCCCCGAAATTTCATCATATCCTCCATTTTCACCAACTCCATATTGGAGACTATCCAACCCAAACTCTATGGAATTCTTCAGTTCAGGGCTAGCATCTTCCCCAAACATATTATAAAGTGTATGTATTAGACTCCCTTCATATATATCATCTCTCCCGGTTTTCAGTTTCAGTATATCAATCAAAGTTGAAATAGGCAAAGACCTATTCTTCACATAGCTATAACAGTCCCCATCAATACCATGAGGCTTGATGCGCTGATTTCTAAACAAAGAGAGAATGAATTCGAATATGAATCCAAACCAAGATCGTTCTTTCTTTGTGCTCTCTCCTATCTGCTCCTTAGCAGCTTTAATAAGACCGCCACTGTAACAAGAATCTGCAACAATTGTGATCACACAACCTCTAGGTACCTTGTCTACAATTTTCCTGAAATCAGCATCTGTTTGCAGAAATTGACACAAAGACAGACATGACCCGGTGAGTCTTGCTTCCCAATGGAATATCGTTTCACCAGAAAATACAACTTACTTTGAAATATGCTTAGTGAAAAGATCACATCCAAAAAAATGTAATCATGTTGTTATAAGAAAAAGTAAGTGCTTGCATCTCAAATGTATACCGAATTGTTCTCTGCTTTATTGTGTAACTTACGGTCTAGTTAAAAGTAGACTTTATCTCAAAAGAGAAGGGAAAAAAACAGTAAAGAAAGCAATGATATAGTGAATTTATATAAACTGAATGCTGAAAGAAGAAAAGAAAAAAGATCTTACAACTAACTCAAGGGAATGCTAAAGAAGAGTTAACAAAGCCAACCAGTGATGACATTGAAATCAGCAGGAACAATGCACTTTTTGAAGCCGGCGCCGTCATCCTCAATGCGCATGCCATGGCCACTGAAGTGGACAAAGAGCACATCACCAACCCTCGCCTTTTCAACTAGAGAGGACAGCTCCAACAGAATGTTTATTCCAGTGGGTTGGGTGAAGGAAGGATCTGTATCAACGAGGACAGCAATATTTTCCTCTGAAAACCCATGTTTATTGATGAGAAAGTTCTTCACTCTGCTCACATCGTTGACGCACCCTTTGAGCTCAGCCTTTGTTCCTGGGTAGTTGCATCCAATAAGTACTGCAGACTTTGCCATTGCAAGGAAGTGAAGATTGAAGAGGATTAGCAACAAAAAGAAACCAACAGTGGGTGATTATAGGTGAGAGATTTGTATAACTTGAGAAAAAGAAGCAAATTTTGGAAATATTCAAGTTCTGCTAGCTTAATGCAAGGAAAAAGGGCGAGACGTGTTTCGATTTGCTTGTTGAGTGAATGGAGATGGTGAGGAGTGGCTATGGAATCTGGCTTGGTGGTGAAGAGTGGCTAAACTTGGTAAGAGTTCTAGGTTGGTGATTGAAGCTTGAGTTTCTGTTTTGATGCAGTTGGTGGTTGGTGTTTGACTCTGTGTTAATGTGAGAGGAGTTATGGTTTGATTGGAGGAAGGGGTTTGAGTGGTTATTCTGTGTCAGCCAGAGAGTTTGGGCTAAGAGAAGGAGAAGATTATAGAAAAAGATGGGAAAAGACTGTTCCACAGATCTCTATATTATATTATATTATAATAATAAGATAAGATAAGATTGATGATTAATTTCCACTGTACATCCAATGTGGCATGATTTTTGTAATTAAGGGGAGTAAATGATTATTTTAATGAATGCATTTATTTTTATTTTTTTAATAATAATTATAATTTGATTATATCATCTTACATGTTGCTTTAGTGGCAGAGGTACCGTGTTTTACTACTCTATCTTATCCTATATATAAGAGGCAAAACCCTAAAATATACTGACTAAGAAAATGTATTGAAATAAATTATTTGTAATTAATATTCATATAAATTTACAAAATTATCCCTTCTAATCTTAATAAATGTTCTAATAGCCTATAATTAATGTATTGTTTGGAACTTGTAAACAGTGCATTAAAATAAAGGTAAAATTGAAAATGAGCATTTAATATTTATCAAAATATATGTATGTCTCTTATATTTTGAACTAAAAAAATAGTCATTTACCTCTTATAATAAGGATCGGAGGGAGTATTTTGCATAACCGTCTCTCATAAATGAGATGTAGACTAATTGGATAAAGCTGGAGGTGCCGTGTTTTGACTTTTGACTATTGGCAAATGTTTTTGATTTTTTTTTTTTACTTTTAGTTTTGCAATTGATAATTATCATTTTAATATTTTCTTCCTTTTTCAAACCCTTCTCTCCTTCGTTCTTCCCTCTTTCATAGTGGACGTCAACGTCTGGGCGGATGGGGTTTTGCGTTGGGCGGTGAACCAGCAGGGGTAGGGACAATGGCGGTGGAGGAGGACGGTGGTTGGTGGTGGAACGGTGTCGGCATGGCGGTAGGTCCCCTCATTTTCTCTCTTTTCTTCTTCCTACCTTCTTCTCTTCTCGGCACAGCGGCGGTGGGGATAGAGCATGAAAGCTTGAAGACAGAGAGGTATTGAGACTTTCTTACATCTTTCTTCTTCTTATTTTTATTTATGTATTTGGACTGTTTTTACTTGGGCATTGATGATCATTGAACTAGACCTAAAGAGAGATTAAAACAATTTCTGTAAATGCTCACACTATTTTTGGACTCACTATTAATGCACTTTGCTTTCTTATGCTTCATATTATTTGATGGATTTTGTACTTATGGTGTTTATGGTCTGCAACATTATTACCAGACCTCTTAACCTCGGTATTTGATTCATATTATAGTTTTTTCCATGTATCATGCTTGAGTTGGTAATTGACTTGGTAATCCTTTATCAATGTGGGTTTTCTTCGTTGATATTTTTTTACTGGTTTATGGTCGCACTTGCAGTTAAAGAAGTGTATTGGTTGGGGTAGCCGATGTTGTAACCAAAGTAATTTGGATTAAATAGTTTTTGAGTTTTGATATTAACAAAAATGATTAAATTTGTATGATAAAGTATTAGTTAAGATCTAACATGTTCTATCTAGTCTTGCAGGGTTTTTCGAATTTAATAAGTTAAGGAAACCTCGAAAGAGTTTATTAATATCCGCATCCACCCGAGTAGACTAGCTGCTCAAAATGAATGGTATATTTATTTATATAAATATGTTTGAGTAGACGGAATATAGAATAGCAAGTCCAAAGACTTGATAGTAGACGAGAATGTTTAACTACTATGAGTAGACGAGCTTGAGTGTCATGTCAGTAGATGGAGATCTAAGCTACTCACCGATATATAGCAAGTCCAAAGACTTGATAGTAGACGAGAATTTTTTGCCACGTCACCAGACGAGCTAAAAGAGTTTCTATCTATGAACGTATAGACGCACTATGTTAAGTAGACGAGCTCTTCTCCACTGTGAATCTTTCATAGGATCAGAAAAACTATCTCGGCCACATAGAAGTATTTATTTCAAATGATTGATGTTTATTTCAAGTATATGTTGGTCATGTCTATTTGATTTAACTGTTTTATTGCTTTGTTTCTTTGAGAGAGACATAGTACAAATGAGGAATGCAAAAGTAAAATAGTACAATGCAAAACGCCTTGTACCCTGTCACCTTTTACGTTGGAATAGCTGGAATTTGTACAAGGGAGGCAAGACAGTTTTCAAGTTGCAATTGCTCAGAGGTGTGTCCGTTTTGTACAAGAGTAATAATCTATAGTACATCTCAATGGCCACGAGAAAGATATGAGTCACAACGGATTTATGCATTTGATCCCATCCCTAAACGGGAAAATTTCAAAAGAATCGTTGAAGAATTTCAAGAAAAGAGAAAGGTCACTATAAATAGAAGACCTCAACATCTGAAGAAAGGACTTTTGCAAATACTGAAATCTTGCTAGAAAAATACCTGCCATTTATGAACTCAATATTCTTTATTCTTTCAAGAGCAAAAGTCTGTAATACCTTAGCTTGAATATTGCTATAATATTCAACTGATCTTAAACTTTCATACCCTCACACATAGTGAGTTAAAAGATCAAAAGAAACTAAATCTCTTTGTTAGAGTTAAGAGCCTGAAGAGGCTTGGTAAGAAAGAAATACTTGTAGCCTGGAGAGGTGTTGAGTACTTGTTGTAATCTATTTGGAAAATAGTGGAGAAAAACCTTCAAGTAGAAGGTTTTATTGCATAAATGTTATATAGCTTCTTGACATGGCCTTCTTGACATGACCCTAAACCCCCTTGTTCAGGTAACTATGTTACCCTTCTCCCTCTTTCTTATTCAATTGTTGCAGGTTAGAGCTACAACTTCATTGTATAAAAGATTTTATTGCATTCGGATATTAGAAGTATTTAGATTTGTGATAGAATTTACTTAGATGTAAAAGATCATGAGCCATGTTTTCCAAAAAGATGGTATGCTTAGACCATGAGATGGGAGCTAAGAGTCTTTTACATATTTAGTAAATTGGTCATGTCATTTTCATTTGATCCATTACTTCTTGCTTTCGAAATTTAAATTTTGGAATCCTTGGATCTAATGCCAAAGTTAAAAGAATAACAGGGTATCATTAGTAATATGATAGAAACAACACTAATAGTTGCATCAAGAATTCAAAAGTGCCAAAATAAACCAGAATATCCTTGAACTCAATGAGCAATAATCACATGATTATTATATGGACAAAATAATAACTTTTGGATAAATCATTTTTGGTTATGATTTAGTCTACTCACTTTAATTATGAGAAAAATTCATTTTATGCTTGATTCTTTCATTATATCTAATTGCTTTATGGATTGGGTGTAGGATCAAAATGGAGTTAGTAGATTCAAGGTGAGTCCTCTAGGAAATGGAGTGAGTATCTTTGAGTCCAAGTTTGCATTTTTATAGCTTTGTTCTATATTGCCCTTTCTTAGGTTGAGTATTTGTATTATAGGGACACAAGTTGAGGCCTAAGGGACAAGAGAAGGTTTCCCTGGAGCTGACTGAAGAAATTCTTCAGAGTATGGAAGTAGAAATAGCCTTCAAAGACTATGAACACTTTTACCATTACGCTTTCCCTTGCTTTTGTTAAACTTCTGTATGTATAACCAAAATGGACATTAGTCCTGTGTTCTGAAACAACCTCCATATTTTCATACTGATTTTTCACACAATTTTGTTTGAGGTAGAAATATGATTTGCCTTAATCTTCAAATTTTATGCCGCAACTTTTAAACATGATAGTTACTTTAAAAGATTGTTTCTTCAATTGAGAACCTGAGTAGTGGGTGTGAGCATCTTTCTAACGGACAAGCTTCTATTGGAGTTTTTTTATTCTTAACTGCCATGTTGTTGTTGTTGTGTATTTAGTTTTATTTCAAAAAAATAAAATCATAATTTTGAAGTAAAAAGTTAAATGTTTTAAATTCTCTTTTACTGACATTTAATTCCTTTATGATTTTTTATCACACTATTTTTGTGCTTAAATGATTCAATGTGCAAATTTCTTTTATTGCACAAATTGCAGCTGAAACAATTATGTTTTCAAATTATATGTGTATAATATTTAATTGTAATGAATGAAAATATTTGCTTGAACCGAAATTGGAAAGCTGCCATTCAAATTGCTAATATCCAATTTAATAGGGAAATGAAAATGTGTAGGAGCTTTAGAGTTTATGGAATCTATTGTTAATATTGAAAGCCTTTCAATGAATTAAAATCTAATTATTATTTTTCAGGATGATAGCACATGGATTGTGAAGATTGGTGGACTTAAAAGGAGCCTACCTATCATAGCGACTGATTATTCAAAAACTGCAGGTAAGCCTTTTCTATCCCTTTCGCTTATACTACTTAATCAAGTGTGATTAGAACTACAATAGCTAAATGCTTGGAGCAAAAAGAAGTTGTTATATTGCTTATGTATAATTAGACACATCCATGACTCATTATGCATCAATGAATTACACATTTTATTCAGTACAACCATGGGTAATTTCTGTTCTATAATTCCGTTAACTAAGCGGTTGGGAATTCATGCATGCTAGATTATGGATTTGAATAAGAAACAAGAGAGCTAGGTCCTGCCCCTGAAGCTTTGAGTCTTCACTTTCGTAACTGTAACGTAATAATTTCTTTCCATTTTATAGAAAACCAAATGCAGGTAAAGAACATTATCCAACACATCTTCTGCCTCAGATGTGATGGCAATCATTGTGATTTTTTTTAGAGAATGACTTCATTTATTTTTTGTTTATCTGTTATCATAGAGGAGTAAGAATGTCATAAGGGTTTGTTCTGCCAAGTTCTTTATGCCAGGCTCATTCCATTGTGGTTTGTTATGCCAATTTAGCAAACAAGAAAGTCATGCTTAACTTACCTGGAGGTAATTACAATGACATGCTTAAATACACACAAGTCAGCACAATCACTTATAGACATATATTCTATTAAATTAAATACAGAGTGCACACAATGAAGGGACTGTACAATATTGAATTTAAAGGCAAATGTGAGAAGGGAAAGCATGGATATAAACTTGCCATTTATTTATAAAAAAATGATCTACCTTTGCTGTAATACCTTGATTTTCCAAGACTGAATTTATAAATCTTTCCAACTTTTAAATTGGTGGGGTTGAGGGAACATTTGCTTATGAATACAAGCATTATAATAGGCTGACTTGAATTCATAACAAATACTCAAAAACGGGATTTAGCTGTTCATTGTGTGGCCCGAGTTATATTCGTTTTATTAGTAATTAATGAATCGGTATTTTTACGGCATTAACAATTTTTAAATGTGTTTATAAAACTGTTACTTGGATTTTAAATTCTACAAGTTAGCATTTTTAATGGTTTTAAATGTGTTTATAAAACTGTTACTCAGGTATTTGTTTGCTGCTAGAGTACAACAGAGATGATATTAAGGTGTTCAAATTTGGAATATCGGGATTCCTTCTAGAAAGTGTATGTATTGATTTTATTTTTTCACTAGGCATTATGAGGATATACAATTATTATGTAAGATGTTTTTTGTTTGTCTTGCAGGATCCCTTTAGAATTGATATCAAAATTGTGGAAGGCTGTACCATATTCCAATTTGCAAAATAGAAGTTATAACGAATGATATTTTGGTATTATTGTAATTAGCTTTATTGTTGAAATTTAAATATATTTTGGAATAACTGGCAAGTTATTTGCCTTTATAAGTTATCAAATTTTGAGAATAATTTATAATCATCTCTTATTGAATGAGGAGTTAAATCCAAATATATCATACTAATACAAGAAGAGTTATTGGGACATAGTATGTATGACTTTCAGGTTTTGTAGTTCAAAATTTCCTTGATAATAAATTATCTCTAACATTTATTTCCAGCGAAAGAAGAAACTCTAGCTTTTATTGTAGTCTCTGAGTCTTTTAGGGTTTGTTAGTTTGTATAACTTATTGCCTGCCTTGATGAGAATGATATTTTGAGGCCTGTATATGTTGGATCTCTGTGTGTGCAACGAAGTGCAAGAGACTTACCCACTATGTCTACCGTGAAATTGTGAATTTTCCCCCATGGCAACCTGCATTCATTTTGAGGTAGGATATATTCAGTGCCTAACAAACAATGTCATCGATTGTTTTCAAACAACAGTTTCACCATTACAGATGTCCAAGGCATATAAAGAAACTAAGCTTTGTCAATGGTTTTTTGCGACAGCAAAGATGGGGTCATACTAGAAGGGCTGATAGAAGATTTTTAAATGTTTATTTTCATGTTCAAGATTAGAGTAGCAATCTAATAGACAGTCTTTAGAAGTTGCTTGGTGGTCTATAATTAGTGGAACAAATATATCTGTGGTAGAAAAATCTAACTCCATTGATATGTTCTTTTATTTGTATCTTTTACTTCTTTCAATTCCTTCAATTAATATTTTTTTAAGAGGTTGTAAACAATTCTATGCTTCTAAGTGCATTTACCAAACCACCTCCAATCATTGATAAATAATAAAATGCATCAAATAGTTTTTCATGAGAAAATAAAAAATAAGATAGATAAAAATAATTTTTTATATGGTTAACTTTCACTGGAAAATAGGAGAAATAAGCAGAATACCTATTTTTCTTTTAATATTCATTATACATGTGTGTTGGATTATTATTTTTTTTCTTTTTTTTTTTTGTTGCTATTATGCAAGTTTCTACATTAAGTGTTTCAACCGTTGGCGTTTCTTTTTTAAAGTTTTAATAAATATGATGCGTTATTTTGAAAGTTTTGACACTCTTTTTATTTTATTTTTTTTATGTATGTGTTGAATCTATCTCCCGAATGATTTTTGCTAATATAATGCTATGTTTGGTCTTTCATTTTTAAATTATTGATTGAATTATTATGACAATATTTTATTAAAAATTAGCATAACGTTTAGGCTAAAAGTTTTGCTGTTGAAAATAGTATTAAACTGAAAAAAATTTAGACGATACAATAATAATAACAATGTGAATCGTAATTTTTTATACTATAAGTGAAATTAAAAAAAGTAAAGAAAACCATGAAAAATTAGAAGGATAAAAAATTAATACTAAAATGAGATAAATTGATGGCAAGGAGGATATGTGGATCAGTTGGGTGATTTAAGAGAGTTAGTTTATCATTAGTAATAATCAAAGAGAAATGCTTGATACATATTATTACATTACGTATTGTATATGATTTTTAAAATAAAAAATATAATAAATAAAATTTTTTATACTTAAGTTAAATATTGGATTTCCGTTGCAGTAAAAAAAATTATTGAATTTTTGTGCGTTTCGCACGGGTTTAGATTAGGTGAGTACTAATAATATTAATAATCAGTCATGTGAAAAATATATATTAATAATCAATTACTCCTAAGGATTTTGAGGGTTTTTGTTATAATTCAAACTACTTTAATCCATATGAAAAAATATGACATTTTAACACTAATAAAATATCTATTAGAGTAGTTATCCACAATTAGTATAAAAAAATTTTATACTAACGTTTACTAATATTTTGATAGGTATGATTTTAACTGCATTAATCAAAAAATGAATCGATGACTTAGTTACCTGAGCAGGGTAGTCTACCTGTAATCACAATATCAAAAAAATGACAAGTAACAAATTCTAGAATGAGGTAGTTTTTAGTAACTTAACAATAGAAATAATAATAATAATAATAATAATAATAATAATAATAATTTTTTATAAAATATGAAAAAAATCATTTTTTATAATCTGTAATAAACAGACCCTTATCATGTCTTTCTTACAAAATACAATTTTCTATCTCCATTGTCTTAGAGCATCCATAATGGTAGAACAATATTTTGGTTCTTATCTATCATTTTGTGGGTTCATAGATGTCATATGGGATATAAGAACTCAATCTCATTTTCACTCCAATGAAAAAACTCATTTTGGTTCTTAGGTGGGTTCCACAATTGACCCCACTTATTATTTATACTTCTATTTATATTTATTTTTATTTCAACCTAAAATATTAATTCATATATATTTTAATTTTAAAATAATAAATATGGAAAAAAAATAGTAAAACTGATTTTTAAATCATCCCCCCCCCCCCCCCCCCCTCTTTTTTTTTTCATTTTTTAATAATTTTTTAATTTGTGTTGCCAAAATAAGTTTTTGGGCAAGAACGGTTCTTGGATAAGAACCGTTCTATATGGTGGCATTTAGAAATATCTAGGTCATCCATATTCAATGGGTGAATTTTTTAGAACCAGTTCTTACAAATAAGAACTTATGTAAGAACCATCATTGGAGATGGTCTTAATATGTCAAATAACAATCATTTTTTTTATTAATCATTAACGAGAAATGACTTTAATAGAAAATTTACCCGTGCATTACACGGATATATTACACTAGTAAAGGAAAAGAGTTGGAGGAGTAAGAAGAAAAAGACCAGGTGTATGGTTCGTTCAGGTAGGAGAATGAGTTGGTAAGAGTCGATGGCGGAGGAAAGGTTGCTGAGTGGTTTTACTTTTATATCCCTTTGTGGTGGGTATACGTGAATAATATATATATATATATATATATATATATATATATATATATATATATATATATATATTTGGACACACAATTTAGACACCTTACATAGATATCGCAGACTTGTATAGACATCGTAGAACTTATGAATATCTTGGTAGTGATGAATTACATGATGATGAGAGAGAAAAAAACAATAAATAAGTTGAGAGAAATACTTTTATATGGTGATTTTGTGTTCAAATATCATTACTTAAAAAAAAATGGGTTGCTGAGCCGGGCTCACTATTTTCTGGCTCACCAAAAAGTGAGTTGGATTGGGTTGACCCACTTTCTTGCTCAACCCGTGGTGAGCCAACCCGGGTGAGCCGGGTTGGCCCGTTTTGACAGCCCTGGCTGAGAGTAGCAGTGACGCGGGAGAGTGGTCGTTGAATCATAGTCACATATGAGAGAATTGGTAGAATGAGTGTGCTGTGCATGAGCTAAATCGTTGAAAAATAAAGTAAACAGGGAATAAAACAAAACCAAAAAAAGTGAATAGTAACAAAAAAAAGAAAAAAAAAAGGATTAAATATATTTCTAGTCCCTTAAATTTGAGTAATGTTGGTTTTAGTCTCCTGTTTAAAAACATACTTTTTTAGTCTCTCAATTTTTAAAATGTGTCAGTTTTGGTCCTCAAACGTATATTTTGGTTCCCAAACGTATGTTTTAGAATTATTCAAACATGCATTTTAGTCCCGTTTGAGGACCAAAACAGATACACTTTAAGGTCCTTTTAGAATGGAGAAAACTTAGGTACAATTCCTTGGGTACATAAGGTGCTTGTTTCCAATGAGAATAATACACGTGTCACAGCTCATCAATAAAAATATAACATGTGTAACATCTTTGACACATGTATTCTTCTCATTGGAAACCAGCGCCTTAGGTACCTAAGGAACTGGATCTAAGTTTTGTCCTTTTAGAATTTGGGGACTAAAAATGTATGTTTTCCAGATGAGAGATGTTCCTGCCAAGATCCGACTTGCCAAAATCTAGCCGTAGAACGCTTAACCAAGGATGAACACTGGGGTTGTTTTAGATTATGGCTTGACAGAATCTTATGTTCCGGTCCTACGTATCCCAATAGGAATCAAAACCAGACGTAGTTCTATGTTCAACCCTTGGCCATATGGTGAAGTCAATCCCCTAATCTTGTATATGATGAATACCAGTAAGTAAGGACTCTTCAATAGTCTCTTGGTTCAGCTGGTTCCTCAAGTACGCTTAAGGGAGATTCACCTAGGTTAGCAAAAGTTATCTCTTCTCTTAGGGTTCTCCTCTTTTATAATAGAATCCCCTTATCTCTTAGATATTAGGTTTATCTTTTCCTATCTCTTATCCTTTAAGGTAACCTCTTGATATCTGATAGGTGAGATTTATCTCTTATATTTGAAGATAGGTTATTTAGATAAGCTTAGGTGAGTATCATCTTCTAAGCTTATCTTTCCTATATCTTTGGGAGATCAAGTCTCCAAGCTCGGTGGTCGAGTTTACCAACTCGGCCAGTACACAAGCCCCCCAAGCTTTGAGCTTAGAAGAGCGTAAAAGCTTTCATGATAGAAACCGAGCTTGACTTTAATATTATCATTGGAGAGTCTAGGATTTACTGTGTAGATCTTCTCCCATTGTTTTCTTGAGTTCGGTGACCGATCTTTACACCTCGCCCAATACATTAAGTTCAGTGGGTTCGGTGGGCGAGCCTAGTAATCCTTTCCCTTTGATTGTTTGGGTTTGGTGGTCGAGCTTTATTTCTCGGCCAACACTTTAGTTCGGTAGGCTCGGTGGGCGGACCTGAAATCTCGGTCGGTACACACAAGCTCCCAAAGCTCTGAGCTTTGAAAAAGCGAAAGAGTTTATTGAAGTTTCTATATTACCAAGTGTAGTCATACTTTGGCACTGGACTTTTTACCTTGTCCATCTGGGCTTCTAAACCGAGTTTTTCTTTCTCGGACTTAGTTGAGTGTAACAGAACTTGATTTTCACTATAACCTCATGGGTAGTAATGGACGTAATAATAACATGTTCTGAATAGAAGATATTTCAATCTTGCCTTTGTTAAGACAATTTTAGATGCTGGTAACTGAGATTCAGCTTATCAATGTTTCAGGCTCAAACCGACCTTTTGGAAAGTCAAGCTCAAACTCGGTCATTAGAAATTTACTCCAGGCTTGTATTTCAGCTGAAATCTTTAATGCACTCAAGATGCTTATCTTGAGAGTTTGAACTCGACTCCTCTTTTTCCGAGTGTAGCTTGGTCTTTGGAGCTTTTTATAACGAGAGCTCTTAACCTTTCATCCGAGTAGCTCTTATCCTTTCATCCGGTGGGTTTTGAAATACCCACTAACTTAAAGCTTGACCTTGGATATCATTATTTATATGATCTTGAAGGTGTACCTCAGAATAAGCTTTCCTAATAGCTCTTCCAACTTGTATGAGAAAACAGTTGTCATACAAGTCCTTCATAATAACAATCGAGCTGCAGGCTAAGAGATATCCTTCCTCTGTAATCACTGAGCTTGGTGTAGGATAAGAGAATATCCTTTCTTTATCCCTATAAGCCCCCTAAGCTCTGAGCTTGAAATAAGCGAAAGAGCTTAAATGTCAACCCGCATATCTTAACACGCTTTTTGGTGCGAGGACTTTGGATTGTAATTCGCGGGAGCATTGCTCGAAAATTTGTTTTTTGCAGAACCAAGTCTTTCTTGGGTTTTCGGTTTACTTAGCCGAGCACTGCTCGGATTTTTGTGCGGAGCCAAATCTTACTTGGGATTCCGGCTTATTTGGCCGAACACTACCAGGATTTCCGTCAAATCTTGGGTCTCTAGCATGCATGATCTACTGCGGACATTATCTTAGTGCAGAGGTGTTGTGCTCGGCCTCGGCTTTTCAGTGGGAGGGAGGGAGCATTGCTCGACCTCGACTTTTTGGTGAGAGGGAGCAATGCTCAACCTCAACTTTCTGGTACGAGGGAGCAATGCCCGACCTCGGCTTTTCAGGCTTCTGCCCTTTTTACCGAGATGACTTGTTCTCTTTTTATTTCTTCAATCGGAGTTCAAATTTATTGAGGTCAGGCTAGCATCAAGGATCGACTTTAGGCCTAGAACCCTTCTATTCTTAGATGAATTTGTAACTTTTCATATCAACATTAATAAAAGTTTAAGCAATACATTGATTGCTTTTATTGCTCATACCCTTTCTTCTTGATTTTAACCCGGGCCCTTTAGTGGATTCTCATGTTCTTAAGCCAACAGATGCGCGACTTTTACTGGAACAGGGCCCTGACGCGAGCATGGGAGTCGCGGCTGCTTATGCTCTCCGAATCTCCTTCATTACCCTTTTTTGGGGACACGAGCTTTCTAATAATATGAAGAAGATGAAAAGCATGAAGGCTGAAGCTGTCCGAGCTTTGTGGACTAGGGATGAGCTTAAGAAGACTCTATCCAATTGTGAATTGATTGGGCAACTGAGGACTCAACATGCCTAGCTAGAGAAAACCAAATCCTCCTTTCGTTTTGAGCTCTCCAAAGAGAAAGATGAAAGAATTAGTTGCCAGAAAGTTGCCACAGCTTCTCGGGCTTCCCTTGATGTTGAGAAGAAGGTCACTTGCAAGCTTCAAGCTGAGTTGAAGGAAGCCGAGGTGGAGATCATGAAAGAGCACATTTTTGGGTTCTCTCGTGCAATTAAACAAATCCAGCGGTTTGTTCCAGGTGCTGATCTTTCTAGAGTTGATGTGGACAAGGATTTAAATAAGGATGGGATTATGGTTCCTTTGTCCAAGCTCGAAGATGAGGAGGAAAAAAAACCAAGAAGAAGAAAATGAAGAAAAGGATGAGGAACATGTCGAAGAAGAAGAGGGCAATAGAAGGAATGGATCGGCCATGATGGAGTCATCCTCGGTTGCCCATCCCCAGGCTGAAAACATTGTTCCCTCTAATCCTGATGTAGTGATAGAAGAAGAAGTTGTTGCTCGTGAGGATGGTCACAAGTAACTTAGAGAATTTTCTTCTTGCTTTAGAACATTTTGTACTTTTGGCAATGCCCCTTTGTACTTTTTGATCATGAATGACAATATTGTGTTTTGAGAATATTATCCCCAGCCTTTTTTTTTTTAACTCTTAGGAAATTCTAAGTTTTTTCAACTGTTAGAGTTGTCATCCCTTGAAGGGTTTCACACTTAGGTAGTGTTTGGTTGGAGGGATTTGCAGGGGAGGGGAGGGGAGGGGTTTTTTTTAAACCTATCATGTTTGGTTCAATTTTTGGAGGGGAGGGAAGGGGAGCAAAATCCCTCCTTAAGTGAGTTTTAGCTCCCCTCCAATATTGGGGGGATTTGGAGGGGAGGGGAGGGATTTTAAAGTATTTTATATACATTGACTAAAATATCCTCACTTGTCTATTTTTAAATAAATAATATAAGGGTTAAAAAGTAAAGTTATTTTAAAATCCCTCCCTCCCCTCCTGAACTAAACATGAAAGTGTTATTTCCCCTCCCCTCCCCTCCCCCCCTCCCCTCCCCTCCCCTCCCCTCCTCTCAACCAAACACAATGTCAAATTAAAATCCCTCCCCTCCCCTCCTTTGAACCAAACACACCCTTAGGGTTTTTAACAAGTTTGAATAACTCGGTTAACTTTTCTAAGTAGTTTGCTTATTTAGGTTTTTATTTACCGTTTAGGTGTAACATTTCGATTGTAGCTCAGTCGGCCATTTCGCCCCGGCTTTCGATTTTAGCTCGGTCAACCTCTTTAGGTTATCTGTTTACCTTTTTAGGTTTGGCATTTCGACTTTAGCTCGGTCGGCCATTTCGGCCAGGCATTTTGATTTTAGCCCTGTCAACCTCTTTAGGTTATCTGTTTACCTTTTTAGGTTTGGCATTTCGATTTTAGCTCGGTCGACCATTTCGGCCTGGCATTTTGATTTAGCCCGGTCAACCTCTTTAGGTTATCTGTTTACCTTTTTAGGTTTGGCATTTCTATTTTAGCTCGGTCGGCCATTTCGGCCCGGCATTTCAATTTTAGCTCGGTAAACCTCTTTAGGTTATTCGTTTACCTTTTTAGGTCCGACGTTTTGATTTTAGCTCAGTCGCCATTTAGGCTTGGCATTTCGATTTTAGCCCGGTAAACCTCTTTAAGTTATTCGTTTACCTTTTTAGGTTCAGAATTTCGACTTTAGCTCGGTCAGCCATTTCAGCTCGACATTTTGACTTTAGCTCGGTCAGCCATTTCTGGTGGATGAAAGCGTTTTGCCCCTCCAATATGGAGCAATCTTGTATATTTATTTTGGCCTAGTTCCCAAACTGTTGAGATGAGGTTGAGCATGTCAAGCATATCTTGATCTCTTATCTAATCCTTAGATGTTGAGCCTTTTGTTTCCTTTATAAGCACAAGAGTGCCTATTTTCCTTCTTCTCAATTTGATATTTCCAACCTCTTTCAGCTGCCTTTTTTTTCTTAATTAGTCAATGACTTTTAAAGGCAACGCTAAGAGTAGTACTTGTATCGGGCACTGAAAAATCCTGCATTTGTACCTTCGTGAAGGCTTTCCACAGTGACAAGCAGTTGTTAGAATAATATACTCCGGGGTAATCACATTTTTCAGAGCAACAATCTTCATCTACATGGTAACTTGGCCAATACCTATCCATGCTTTTCCTATTTATTGGCATGATGACTACCTCCATATCTTGTGTAAGAGCACCATTTGGTGGCGTGATTTGGATGCGACAGGGGTGCTGGAAGATGCACAAACCTCATTTGATGGCATCAGTTGGCCAAGCTGTGGTGGCCGAGTTCTTCGAGGTTGAGGCCAAGTAGTGATGGCCGAGCTCTCTAAGGTCAATCTATGGCAATCGAATGACTGAGCTCTTTGAGGTCGAGCTGTGATGGTCGAGCTCTCTATGATACCCTCTTCTGTTCTCCGAGGGCAAGCTATGGTGACCGAGCTCTTCAAGGTCGAGCTGTTATGGTCGGGCTCTCTAAGATACCTTCTTCTGCTCTCCGAGGCCGAGTTGTAGTGGACGAGCTCTCTAAGATACCTTCTTCTGCCTTCCGAGGCAGAGCTCTCTAAGATACCTTCTTCTACTCTCCGAGGTTGAGCTGTGGTGGCCGAGCTCTCTAAGATACCTTCTTCTGCTCTCCGAGGCCGAGCTTTGGTGGCCGACCTCTCTAAGATACCTTATTCTTCTCTCCGAGGCCGAGCTGTGGTGGCCGAGCTCTCTAAGATACCTTCTTCTGCTTTCCGAAGCCGAGCTTACAGCACGCCCAGTAGCTTAGGCCGAACTTGGCGGGATTGGCTGAGCTCGTCAAAATTGGCCTCTTCCTCAACCCGCAAAAAGCGGGATTATGATAAAAACGATATACTATAACCACTTTTGAGCGAAACTTTCTCATTTAATGGATAAGGAGTTAAAAAGATATTTTCAATTTAAAGTTTATGATGAAAGCTATTCTATCTTATAAGAATAGCATGATACTCACCCTTCTACCCGGATTATCTATTATTTTTAAAGGAGATAAGACTTATCCACACAAAATTGAAGTGTACTTATCTTTTGGACATGTAACAAGGTGGACTTTGGTTGGTGAAAAATTTTGAAATTGAGCAGCCCCATGATGTGATAGAGCAACTCATATTTAAAAGTGGTAGGAGAGCATTTTTTTTTATTTTAAGCCCTTCCTCCGACTTTTGATTCCACACTATCCTCCAGGTCCAATCTGATGTCCTCTAGTGCCTCCAAATTGCACATGACTTTTATCCTTCATGCTGGGTAAGAATGACGTAAATTCAAGCCATGAATAAACAATGATATGAAATAATCAAAATTCATATGCTTATTGGCACTTTCAAACGAGATATTAACTAGCATTGGACAATATCTTAGTGAATAATATGTCAATAACTAATTAAATAATGAATAAAGAGTAAGATGAAAAAGTTATTTCTTCCCTGTGTTTCTTCTGACGAGAACACCAAAGTTGATGGGCATTCATCCGCATTTTTCCTTTATTAATATAAACCGAATTGAAGCCTCTCCATCCATTCGGTAATGGTGATGTGCGGCCGGGGAAAGTTTTCCTCGGCCCCACGGTGGGCGCCAAATGTTCCTGCCAAGATCCAACTTACCGGAATCTAGCCGTAGAACGCTTAACCAAGGATGAACACTGGGGTTGTTTTAGATTATGGCTTAACAGAATCCTATGTTCCGGTCCTACGTATCCCAATGGGAATCAAAGCCAGACGTAGTTCTATGTTCAACCCTTGGCCATATGGTGAAGTCAATCCTCTAATCTTGTATATGATGAATACCAGTAAGCAAGGACTCTTCAATAGTCTCTTGGTTCAGCTGGTTCCTTAAGTACGCTTAAGGGAGATTCACCTAGGTTAGCAAAAGTGATCTCTTCTCTTAGGGTTCTCCTCTTTTATAATAGGATCCCCTTATCTCTTAGAGATTAGGTTTATCTCTTCATATCTCTTATCTTTTAAGGTAACCTCTTGATATCTGATAGGTGAGATTTATCTCTTATATTTGAAGATAGGTTATTTAGATAAGCTTAGGTGAGTGTTATCTTCTAAGCTTATCTTTCTGATATCTTTGGGAGATCAAGTCACTAAGCTCGGTGGCCGGGTTTACCACCTCGGCCAATACAAGAGACTAAAATCGAACGTCACCCAAATTTAGGAACTA
The DNA here is from genome assembly GCA_035048595.1 of Echinosophora koreensis. Taxonomy (NCBI): domain Eukaryota; kingdom Viridiplantae; phylum Streptophyta; class Magnoliopsida; order Fabales; family Fabaceae; genus Echinosophora; species Echinosophora koreensis. The sequence goes on along the minus strand of JAPCYP010000011.1, from coordinate 5,808,879 downwards.
AAAACATATTTAACCCAAAATAAAAAGACAAATACAAGAGTAATTTTTCTTATTTATTGTAATTGAAGTGGGCTATGAGATTGAGCTTAAAAGCAAACAAAACTGGTCAAATTGGTGGATTTTTATGGATGTTTTTTGATATTTTTAATTCATTTTTTTTTTCATTTTTTAGAATTTAGTAAAATAATTAAAAACACAACATTAGGACAAATTGGTATTCACACTGATCATTACACTTTAACATCATTACGCTTTAACCAGATTATTCAATCTTACATCTTACAAAGAAAATAACTTAAATCAAAATACTTAATAGCATGTCAATTTATTTATATAACATTTCTACCTTGAATACACATAATGGACTCTACACAATCGAGTGAAATTTAATACACGAAATAATTTGATCTATGAACAAAATCATTGCACTAAAGGCAGTAATGCTAGGAGATCATTACCTTGTGACATAGAGGGGAGGTCATAAGCAACTATACTATAATAAAGCCGATTTTTTATAGAATGAAAAAAATCATATATGGTAGAATCGTAGTCGTATAATATGACCCTAATTGAAATACATATATTGGTCTCCTATGAAATAGACAACTATAAATATGAGAAAGGGGTTGAATTGTGTTTATCAGACTAAGAGACAAAGTTAAAAACATTTTGCACACCAAAGCTAAGAACAGACGAGTGATTTAAAAGCAATCAGGCAAGTGACCTGCGTTTTCACAAAGCACAGACAAGTAACTTGTCTGATGTTTTTTCAACAGAAAAACACACAATCATGCAAGATTTAAAACTTGTTTGATATTCACACTTTAACCCCTTTAGTTAGTTAACATATAAGATAAACAAAATAACTAAAGAGATAAGGATAGAGATAGACACAACTATTTTATCCTGGTTCACCCCTTAACAACTAAGGCTACGTGAAGTCCCTGACAGCACCAAGTTTTCTCCACTATAACTGATCAGGTTACAGACTCCAAGTATTCTTTGCACACCTAGCCTCTTCAAACTCCAAGACAAGTATTGTTTGCACACCTAGCCTCTTCAGGCTCACTCAGGTTTGTCTGAGAAAGGATTGTAATAAATTCAATATACAAGTTTTTCACTAACATCAGAAGAGTGAATTAAATGTGAAGGTTAGAAAGACTACGTAATTACTTCAAATGATTGAAGACTACATATTGAAAGAATCAAGAAATAAATGCGCAGAGTAATGGCTCTTCTATTGATGTGTGTTCTATATCTTCATCTTCAATGACTTCTGTATTTATAGACTTCAATCATATTTAATCCGTTAGAGACATTCCTTCAGATTTTTGGGTTTGAGCCGAGCTCCATTAAATGCTATAGAGTCGTTCTGGGCAGCCATTTAATACATAGGAACGTTGATTATACTCTAACAGCGATGGGCAATGCTTTATGCATTGTGCAGCAACCAAACCAGAGATGTTTAGGTTGCTTTTGTACTTTACTGAGCATATTTCCCTTTTCCTGCAACTTCCAGATGTACTAGGGAATAAAGCATCTTGGAAGCACTCCTTTTCTTGAGTTTCATGGTTGTTTTAGTGTTTGACCTTCTGAAGTTCTAGATCCTCGTGACAGAAGGTTTCAATAACCTCTGACTGAGAAGACAGCTCTTAAAAGTTCCTCCGTCCTTGCGTGTTCCTCATCGAAGGACCACAGACGAGTGAGAGCTTCATTAGACAAGTTGACTCTTTTATGTAGTTAGTCAACAATCAAGTCAGCAGACAGGTTGACTTTACTTATTAGACAAGTGTTCTCCATGTTTGATCAAGAGTGTCTTAGGGCAGACAAGTGATAAATATACTTGAGAAGATAATTTGCACACTAGGTAGACAGTTCATCAACCAAGATGGAGTTCAATTAAATCGTTGATAAATATTTAGTTTTCATCAAAACTTAGGGCAAATGCACATCAGACGTTTAGAGACTTAACAATTTCCCCCTTTTTGATGTTGACAAACATTTAGATGATTTAGCGAACCTTATAAAATATTAACAGATAAGAAGCAATTCATACAGACAGGTTAATATTTTTGAGTCAAAAAGTTATACAGACAGGTACCAGCACACTGTTTAAGATTTTATGAATATCATATCAGAGCTTTGAAAAACAATATAAACCCTGTTTTAGATATATCAGAGCTTATTAGAACTTTGACAAATTTTAGTAATGGAAATAACAGAGCATTATAGTTCAACAAAGTTCATTTAAGATAAGTTCATTTAAGATCTTATAGAGGTTCAAAGTTCATGTTCTGCTAAGACATGTTAACCAAGACATGTTAAGGTTCATGTTATCTTTATTATCTTTCTCCCTCTTTTGCCATCATAAAAAAAGAACATAAGAGGTAGAAAAGCAAAAGAAAAACAGATAAAAAGAAAACATGATAAATATCAAAATTATATTTATATTGATCATCACGAGCTTTTACAAGGCAAGTTACAACAACTAGTGAGGCCTACTTAAAAACAAAATCAAAAACTCTACTCTTGCTTCTAAGGCTATCCTAGCACACCTTTCTTCATCTAGTTGCTTAAGAGAAAATTAACCTCTCCTTTCCTTCCCTTCCTCTCCAAAAAACGACTCACAAACATAACCTTAGTCATTTACCCTTTCCATCAAATTTGTTATAACAATGTTAACTTTCACCCTTAGTGGTTAGCATCTTGTTAGAGAACAACATTTTCTTTATCATATGCGCATCTTCTCTTTCCCTTCTTCCTTTAATTGAAAAGGGTGGATTTTCATAAATAATACAAATAGATCCCTATACAAGTACATAATATATTTTTGGCTTAATAAAGTTTTTGGTCCCTAAAAATATAGGTCGTTGTCCTTATATTTAGTTTGCTTTGGTTTTTGGTGTTTCTAACTTTTAAATTGTTTCTGATCCCTGTCGTCAAATTTTTTTGTTAACTGTTGACGTGGTAGACAGAAGTCCAAGTCAGCATCGCTACGTAACAAATTTTAAATTTTTTTATTCCACCTGGCATCGCCACGTGCCATTTAAAAATATAAAAAAATTGGTTTTGCTCCCTATATTTTTTCTTCCTTAGGTTTTGGTCCCTTCAAGTTTAAAAACGCATGAGTTTGGCCTACGTATGTGTGTGTGAGAGAGAGAAAGAGAGAGAGAGTGTGTGTGTTAAATAGGATGGTCTGATAGGCCTAATAAGCTTTTTTTAAAGTCGTAGCCTGACCTCTTTAGCTATATAAACTTTTTAAAAAGCCTAAGTCTGACCTTTTTGTTAAATAGGCTAGGCCAGAGTAGGCCTTTTAAATAGGCTAGGCCATTGAGGGTTAGAACTTGAGCATGTGCCATATTGAACCACTCTGTGAAGCGTCGTGCAATGCGGTATAAAAAACCAATAATAATATTTTTAATCCAAGTGACATACAAAATTATTAATTTATTCCATGTGACAATGTTAATATGGCGCACCGTTAACCATATCAGCACTTAACAGATGAGAACTGGTGACAATGACTGAATCCAACGTTTTTGAACTCGCAGGGACCGAAACCTAAGGAAGAAAAAGTATATGGACCAAAACCAAAGTTTTGTTATAGATTTTTTTAAATTCCATGTGGCATGAAAAAATTATATTTAAAGCCATGTGGCAGTGTTGACGTGGCACCATGGCAATCTGTTAGCCACATCAGCACTTAACGGTGCATCTTGATGGTAGAGACTAATTCTAAAATTTTAAAAGTTAAGAATACTAAAACCAAGTGGAAAAAAGATAGGGACCACAACCAAAATGTTCAGTAAGCATATATTTTTTTAATGAAAATGTTGTGTATCCCCTCTTAAACTTTGGTCCGTTTGTAGATAGAAACTTTCAACTATTAGTCCTTGAACTCCTACTAGCAGAAAACTAAAACTTCAGCTAAATTCTCGTACTAATCAGTCCATAAACTCCTACTATCAGTAAAATCAATCTTTCTGTTAACTCTCAGTTAGATCACTAACGATGGATAAACTCGATAGTTTATTTTGCTTAAATCCAAATTGTAGATTGGACTTTTTATTCTTTTTTCAAACAATAAAATAAGAACAAAGTTCGGAAGGGACGAAGGGAAACAGGGGCGGAGCCAAGAATTTCTTATGAGGGGGTCCAAGACTAATTATGCATAACATAAATAACAATAAAAAGATTAACTAGTGTATTGAAGCAAACTATATGAAATTGGATAAAATATTAAGTTAGTGCAATAATTAAAGTCCACGAATCCAGTAATGCATCCTCACATTTCAATGAGCTTTACTATATTTTCCTACAAAATGCTCATAATAATCCTCCTACTACAAAATAAAATATCAATTGTTCACCAAAAAAAATATATTTATTAAATGAAAATGTAATCTATTTGCTTTCTTGAAAATAGTATATATATATATATTCTTTGTTTAGTAAATAGAATAATTAGTAGGAGGATATAGAATTAGAGTTTAATTTTGATACATTATTAATAGTGTAAAGTTTTTTACACTATCAACCAATTATATGTCATCAAATGTGTGACTTTTAATGTAGTTAATGTAAAGGGTTTAATTGGTATGTACCGCGAGTTTAAATAATTTTTACACTAACAACCAATCACAAATCATCCTATATGTGATTGATTGAATGTAAAAAACTTTACATTTATGTAAAAGTCAACAATTTTTAATAATATACGTATATGATTGGTTGAGTGTTAAAAAATATTTACACTGTATTATAACTAAATCCATTGAATAATAATTAAGTAGGCAACAAAACCCCTATAGTTTCATAAGAAAAAAATGAATGAAAAATAGAAGTAGACATTGCATATAAAAGAGGGCCACTACAACAAAAATGTATAGGTATATTTTAAAACAAAAATTGAAAAAAACTTGGGGGAGGCCATGGCAACCAAAGGCCTCCCCTCCCTCCGCCTCTGAAGGGAAATAACAGCCACAAGTCATCCACAGTCTAGAACCTGAAAGAATCCCATTTTAGTTGGATCAGTTAGCTAGTTGATCCTTTTATATAGAGTCTGTTATTCTGTTAAGCTTTTCAACTGTTTGCAGTTATGTCTGTTAGAGTTATCTTCACTTCTTTGGCCTATATATATTTATATATATATATATATATATATATATATCAAAGGCCACTTGATGTATAATCAATTAATTCATTCAATATTCAATACGATACAGAAGAGTTTTATTCATGTTCTTACTTTGCATTTTACATGGTATTTAGAGCCAAAATCCTGAAGAAGTGAAGCTACTCATTATCTCACCTCATCATGGCTAAAGAAGATGGATCAAAATCGCCAAAGGCTGATGAAACCCTGGACCATGAAGAAGAGAGCTCTGAGAAGAATAATGAAGCCAAAACCACAGGTAACGAAATCATATTGATGTTATGTCACCCTTTTACCTTCATGCATCGGATCATCCGGGTCAAGTGTTGGTTAGTGAACTTCTTCATAATTCCAATTATGGGGAATGGGTAGCAGACATGGGTGATGCTTTGTACGCCAATAACAAGATTGGGTTTGTAGATGGAACCCTACCCATGCCAGAGGTTTCTTCCCCCGATCTTGCTCACTGGATGCGATGTAATGCCATGGTGAAAGGGTGGCTGAAAAACGGCATGGACAAAGAAGTGAGAGGCAGCGTGAGATACGCCAGTACTGCCCGAGAGATATGGATCGATCTTGACGAAAGATTCGCGAAAGGAAATGCTCCAAGAATTTATGAGTTGCTAAGGGCGATTACCATGCTCAGGCAAGAAAAGAACTCAGTACCTGCATACTACACCAAATTAAAGGGGCCTTGGGATGAGATTCAGTCCATATCACCATGGCCGAAATGCTCTTGTGGAGAATGTAGGTGCGATGTTCAGAAGCGCCTGACTCAAGTGCGAGAAAGAGGCCAACTCTATGATTTTCTAATGGGGCTGGATGATGTCTTTGGCACGGTTAAAACGCAGATCCTGAGCATGATTCCAACCCTCAATCTTGGGCATGCCTATCACCTCATAGCGGAAGATGAACAACAACGTTTGGTTTCTGCTATGTACAAACCTATAGCAGAGAGTTCTGCCTTCCAAACTCATTATTCTCGCAAAGAAGGGTTCAAGGAAGATCGTCCCAGGTGTGAACATTGTCAGAAAATAGGGCACATCCAAGAGGAATGTTGGGAGATAGTTGGATACCCCACGGATTGGAGGAAACCCAATCGAGAGAAAAGGGAAAAGACTGGCACATGGAATGGTAAAAAGGGAGGATCAAAGGCTGCTTAAGTTACAACAGAAGAAAGTCCCATCCCAGGCCTATCAATGCAGCTGTATGATAGATTAATGCAGAAATTGAAGGACACAAATGAACCAGTGCAGCAATCAAAGATCAAGCCATCAATTAATATGGCAGGTAATTTCTTTTTTGAAAGACCCTGGGTAATTGACTCAGGAGCCACTAAACACATCACATGTGATGCAACATTGTTAATGGAGAAAACTAACTCTCCACAACAGTCTATTTGCATTCCCAATGGCACGAATGTGTCAGTGAAGGGAAGAGGACAATTAGAATTGCCAAATGGGATGAAAGTGCACAATGTACTATACATTCTAGATTTTAAATGTAATTTGCTTTCTGTTAGTAAATTGATTAAAGAACATAACTATAGATTCATTTTTATGAATGACTTATGTCTTATACAGGACTCACACTCCAAGATCCTGATTGGGATGGGTAGGCATCATGATGGGTTGTACCTACTTGAACCAATTCAAGATGGAGGAGTTGTGATGAAGGTTAGTAAGGAAAGTGATGCAAATTTATGGCATTTGCGTTTAGGACATACTTCAGAAGCTAAAATGATACATATAGACTCTGTTAGTGATCTAGCTAAGTTTCAGAATAAAATGTACTGTGATGCTTGTATTAGAGCCAAACAAACTAGGTTGCCTTTTCCTCATAGTTTAATAAAGTCTGAATCTTGTTTTGATTTAATACATTGTGACATATGGGGTCGTTATGCTAATGCATCTACTTCGGGTGCACATTATTTTCTTTCCATTGTGGATGATTTTAGTAGAAGTGTATGGATATATCTTATGAAACATAAGTCAGAAGTAGATCTTTTCTTGCCTATGTTCATAAACATGATAGAGACACAATTTGGAAAAAGAGTTAAGAAATTAAGAAGTGATAATGGCTTAGAATTCATATCTAGTCACATGAAGAGGTTCTATGAAGATAAAGGCATAGTTATGGAATTGTCTTGCACATACACACCCCAACAAAATGGGGTGGTAGAGAGAGAACACAGGCACATTTTAGAAATTGTTAGAGCTTTGAGATTTCATTCGGGCCTACCTATAAATTTATGGGGAGAGTGTGTCCTAACTACTGTCTACATCATAAACAGGCTGCCATCTAAAATAATAAACAATAAATCACCATATGAGGTTATGTTTAAAAGGAAACCAAACTATAATCACTTGAAAGTCTTTGGTTGTTTAGTGTACGCTTTGAAAACTAAGAGAAATGGGAAGTTTGATGAAAGGGGAAGACCTTGTGTCTTTGTAGGATACCTAACAGGACAAAAAAAGGTATAAGGTTTATGACATTGAGGCTAAGGAAATATTTGTCTCAAGGGATGTGGTCTTTGTTGAGGGAGAATTCCCCTTTAAGAACAACCAACTTACTAAAGTTGCCCATGACAAACCTGAAATACAGTTTTGGGAGGATGATGCAGTGAGTAACTTACAGCGTCATGATGAAACTGTGGATAATACCCAAAATACAAGCATACCACAAGCTGTGGAAGTGCAGGAGTTAAACCTTAATGACACAAGTAACCAAGACACCCCTGTTATGGAAAATAGGCATGAAGGAAGGGCAAGGCAATTGCCTCGGCACCTGCAGGATTATGAGGTGGAATTGCCACCCTCTCTATCACATACTGAAACAGGAAATTCACATACTGTAACAGAAAATTCTGTTTTATATCCTTTGTCAAGTTATGTATCTTATGACAAGTTTTCTCATGCTCACTTAGCTTACTTAACGGCCATCTCATCCCAAGATGAGCCAAAGAATTTTTTGCAGGCTATAAAACATAAGCACTGGCGAGAAGCAATGCAAAAGGAGATTGCAGCCTTGGAAAGTAATGACACCTGGACATTAGAATCCTTACCATCGGGCAAGAATGCAATGGACTCTAAATGGATCTACAAGATCAAATATCAACCAAATGGAGAAGTAGAACGATACAAAGCTCGGCTAGTAGCTCGTGGATTTACTCAAGTTGAAGGGGAGGACTTCCATGAGACGTTTGCACCCGTAGCAAAACTTGTAACTATAAGGTGTTTGCTGTCAATTGTTGCAGCCAAAGGATGGATTGTTCACCAACTCGATGTGAACAATGAATTCATGCATGGAGATCTAACAGAGGAAATATACATGCGAATACCACAAGGATTTGCCAAGAAGGGAGAGACAAGAGTATGCAAGTTGAAGAAATCTCTCTATGGTCTTCGCCAAGCTTCCCGAAATTGGTACCAAAAATTCACTCAAGCATTAACCAAAGTAGGCTTTCGGCAATCAAGAGCAGATCATTCACTTTTCATTTACAAGGTGGATGAAGTCTTCCTCACGGCACTCATCTATGTGGATGATGTGATTTTAGCCGGCAACAACTCAGGTTTCATGCAATGGGTGAAGAGGTATCTTGATAAGGAATTTAGTATCAAGGACTTGGGTCCATTGAAATACTTTCTTGGCATAGAAGTGGCAATGTCTTCCAGTGGGATAGTACTTAGCCAAAGGAAGTACACACTGGACATCTTGAAGGAGACTAAAATGGAAGATTGTAGACCATGTAAGTTCCCCATGGAACAAAATTGCAACCTTAGAGTTCATGATAATGATTCAGACACAAATGCAACTCGATATAGAAGACTCTTAGGGCAACTCTTGTACTTGACCGTCACGAGACCGGACATAGTATATGCTGTCAACACACTCTGTCAATTCATGACAGCACCCAAACAAGTGCATATGGATGCAGTTGATCGCATTCTCAGATATCTAAAGACAACTCTAGGGCAGGGTATCATGCTTTCCGGCAATAATGATCTGAAGTTGCAAGCCTTTTGTGATGCTGATTGAGGAGGATGCCCTCTTACTAGGAGGTCATGCACCAGTTACCTAGTAACTTTGGGAGGGTCACCTATTTCCTGGAAAACCAAAAGGCAAACCGTGGTGGCAAAATCCTCAGCAGAAGCTGAGTATAGATCTATGGCTTCTACTGTAAGTGAAGTCATATGGCTTAGATGGCTAACAAATGAGTTGGATGCTCCACAACTAGAAGCAACTCCTCTCTTTTGTGACAATCAAGCGGCTCTACATATAGCAATGAATCCAATTTTCCACGAACGAATGAAGCATGTGGAGATGGATTGCTATTTTGTAAGGGAACATGTTCAATCAAAGGAAATCCAGCCATTGAAAATTGGGACCAAAGAGCAAGTGGCAGATATATTTACTAAGGCTTTGGGGCAAGAAAGGTTTCAACTACTACTTGGCAAGTTGGGCATTACAAACCTCCATGCACCAACTTGAGGGAAAATGAAAGAATCCCATTTTAGTTGGATCAGTTAGCTAGTTGATCCTTTTATATAGAATCTGTTATTCTATTAAGCCTTTCAACTGTTTGCAGTTATGTCTGTTAGAGTTATCTTCTCTGCTTTTGGCCTATATATATATATATATATATCAAAGGCCACCTGATGTATAATCAATTAATTCATTCAATATTCAATACGATACAGAAGAGTTTTATTCATGTTCTTACTTTGCATTTTACAGAACCATCGCACTGGAGGCGACCACCGCCTAGAACCACAAGGTCTAGCCGCATCTCAAACAACGGGAGGAAGAATAGGAGAATAGAAGTGTTCGAGGCTTGGGGTTTTGTTCTTATTTAATTTAAAAATAAAATAAAAATGTAATCAATGTTTGTATTAAAGTGAAATGAATAGATGAATTTAAGTTTAATCATTGAGTTGGTCTCTAATTTGTAGATTTTCAAGTAGGTCCTGAACTAAAAAGCTTTTTAATTAAATCCTTGAACATATATAAATTTTCAAATGGGTTCCTGGATATATATAAAATTTTCAATTAGATCCATATGATAGCAAATCCATAAGTGAATTATGAAATTGAACGAAATTGACACTCTTCAATAATATGAGTTTAAGGATTAATTAAGACAAAAATAATAATTAAATGAATGATTTTACTTATGTAAGATTTCAGGACTAATTGGAAAAAAAAATTAGTTAAAAATATCTAATTACAAACACATTAAAATTTAGGGATCAATATTCAAATATTTTTGCCCCATCTAGGTTATTTCCTAAACCAAATAGTCACGGACAGACAGAGTTACAGTACAGACACGAGATTTCCTAATCCCAAACCCTCGGAATAGTAAAAACACCAACTAACACCCCTCTTGTGATCGTTTTGGCGGTTAATACCCCTTTTTCAGCTCCAACTCCAAGCAATGACCAAGAAGATAATATTGAAGAAGAAGGCAGTGTTGATCGGATTAAACTACCCAGGACAGATCGACCAGCTGAGAGGGTGCATAAATGATGTTCGGAGAATGAAAGCATGCCTCATTAACCGATATGAGTTCTTAGAGGACGACATAGTTATCCTCGTTGACAAAGACCAAGCTCACACGATACCAACTGCCGAAAACATACGATCCGCGCTGTCCTCGCTGATCGGAGCGGCGAAGCCTGGCGATATGCTCTTCGTCCACTTCAGCGGCCATGGCAATCGCGTTAGAGCTGATCCACCGGACAGTAACAACACCGGCTACATTGAATTCGTTGTCGCAGCTGATGGGAAGCATATCACTGGTGGTCTACTCATTCATTTCTTTTATTTTACTGTTTTTCATCTGAGTCTGAGTTTCATCATGAATCAATTATGAGTTAATTAAAAAAACTACTTTTAGATTGACTGAGCATAAATTATTATTTAATTATTATTTTTTATCTCTGTCTTTTACTTTTATTAAAATGACTAAAAAGGGCAAGATGCTCCGCTGTGGGCACCGTTTAGGCGAGGTAAGGCTCCCTTCTTTATTATTAAAATTATTAAAATGGGTATTTTCTTTTTAAAAAAAAGTGGTAGTTTTTTTACCACAAAAAGTGATTGTTTTAGATTTACTTATTTGTTTGTTATGACTTATGATCCCACGTTAGATGTTTTGACTGGGTATTATTCCAAGAATGGTTGTTTTTGGCATCTTCTTAATTTGGTAAAGTTAGTATTATTATTGAATATTTTATCAAGTAATAAATTTCCATTTCGACTTTTTGAAATGTGGACGACATGCGTTATTACTGTAAGGGACCTGAATTCAGATTCAAACTTTTAAACCTTTTTGCTGTCACTTTTTTGTTTCTGTTTTGTATCAAACATCAATAATGAGGGACCTGAATATTTATTTTCTTAAAACTGTATTCAGATTCAAACTTTTAAACCTTTTTGCTGTCACTTTTTTGTTTCTGTTTTGTATCAAACATCAATAATGAGGGACCTGAATATTTATTTTCTTAAAACTGTATTTCTGTAACATGATATTCCATTGGTATGATTCTCTGGAACGAAGCAATACTAATTGTGTCATGTTGTTGGTCATGTAGATAATGACTTCAAGGCATTTGTGGCCAGGGTCCCTAGGGGTTGTTCAATTACAATCTTAGCAGATTGTTGCCATAGTGGTGGCTTGATTGAAGGTGTTAAGGAGCAAATAGGAGACAGCACAAAGAAACGGCTTCCAAGGCTTCCAAATTCACGCTCTGAATCTGTCTTTGAATTTGGAGACTTTTATCATGGGGACTATAGCTATGTGAACTATAGATCTTTGCCTTCAAACCAGTCTGATATACTCAATCAGAAAACAGGGGAGGATGCTTGCTCTAAGATGAAGTTTGGCTTGGACAGAGGCCAACATGAAGGGCATGATGAACTTTCGGAGAAGATCTGTGAACTGGTAGAGCCAGCTGCTGGACCAAGTAAGAACAGCCTTCCAAATTGTGGAATTTTGTTTAGTGCTTGTCAGAGTTACCAAAAAGCACGAGAGGTATCATTTTCTGGAAATCCTGATGGAGTTTGTGGAGTTTTTACCAATGCCATTCTGACTATAATTGAGGAGACCAATGGTCAAGTTACAAACCGGGAGCTTATTATGAAGGCTGGGAGGATACTTAGGAGGCAGGGTTTCTATCAAAATCCTGGACTCTATTGTAGTGACCCCTATGTTGATGCTCCTTTTTTGTGTGCTGCTCACATAAAGATACGGAGAATGAAAAAGCGTCAGTTGGCATTGCTCATATTTTTCTTTCTGGCTCTGGGACCATTAATATGGCCTCACATGGATTCAAAATAACATTAACGGTTACATGGCATCTATTAGTCACTAAAATGGCTCCAAAAAGTTGGATTTTGATAGAATACAATGATATTCTTTGATCTATGTAGCTGATCCCATACAGTGCTGTGTGTACTTGTGGGAGCACCTTTGGACCATTGTGCTGTGTGTACTTGTATATTTTTGTTGTTGTATTATAATTTATGTGGATGCTGTACTAAATTACTTTTACTTTTTTTCTTTGAAAGCAAGATAGCAATTTTTGTATAGTACCATATTTACCTTATATGGATTTTAATTTTTCTCCAAAATCTCTAATGAAGTAGCAGAGTTGCAAGTTTGCAACCATGTGTTTGATCTTCTGGCAAGATCATAAGTTGATAGATGTCATATGGAATTGGTTTCTGTGTTATAGTGGTTGCTTTACTGGTTACTTTGCAAATACCTACAATAACCAGGACAGCCCTGTGTGTTCTTGAACTGAGTTGGTTCTTTTGTCTCAAGTCAGGTTTAGAATTTTTCATGGGGCATTGCCTGTTTGGAGTGTGTTCAGGGATGAGGCTAATGTTAGCTTCTTCAAATCTGTCTTGTTTCATGGACCAGTGAAGTGGTTGTGTTTTTGTTAGTGGCTATTGCCTAATTGGTTTTAATGGAAAGTATAAGAATCATTTTGGGGAATATTTGTACGTCGTGATTATTTCCTTTTTGGGTAGTATTGGACATTGCTGTGATGGCAAAATATCCAAATTTGCATATGCTGTGCAGGAACAATTTTCGGACATAAATCCTCCAGATTACTGTAGGACCATGGTGTTATTATTTCCAGGTAGAAAATGTCTCTGGCAACTGTGTACTTCTTGCCTTATTTCTTTCTTCTGTCTCAAACATGCTACCTTGCATACTTTTCCTGATTAACTGTGCAGAAAAATATCTATAAGTGTCACTTGTCAACTTTGATTTTATTCTGTTATCCTGTCATCATTAGATGATGATATGATATAACTGTTGGTAAACCTTTTAAAAGTTTGGAGTTTGTTTTTCTTATAATTAAAGGGTGAGAATTCTCACGATATTAATTATATCTTATGCCATGTTCAACAGCATGTATTCAGGACCGGTCCTAAGATTTTGGGTGCCCTAAGCGAACTCAGGAAGATGGTGCCTTCATAATCATTTGAAGATTGTCCTCCTTAAATTTTTTGCTGCAAGATCTTTAATAATCCGATTATAATCAAGGTGGTTTTTAAAAAAAAATCATTTTTGATAGAAATCAAAGCAAGACTATTTAATCTACATTGTGACATAGTAGATCGTAAATAAGATTTTAATAATTTCAATTTAGAAAAACTTCTCTCAATTGATGCAACAGTAATAGGGATAGTATGTAAATTTTTTATAAATTTTATAAATTTATAAATTTTATATAACATTTATATATACTATATAAAATTTTATATTATCTAGTGCCCCTAAAAAATTGGGGCGCTGGGAGCTCGCCCACCTCGACCATGCTCAAGGCCACCCCTGCATGCATTGTCAATGTCAGGTTGCATGTTGTTTAGATTTTTAAGGTGATGATTGTTTAGTTTGCCATGTGAAGGTTAATTGAAGGAAATGGAATTTGGTTCTGGGATTTCAAAGATTTGGGTATGAACACTCATCAATAGAAGGGACTAAGGAGACCTAGACAGAAGAATATATCCTTATATTCTTATCAGGGAAAAACTGTTATGAAGAAGCAATTAGCCAATGGTCAAAACAACCCCAACACCCCCTACCCAACCCCCCAAACAATAAATTGGTTGGTGATTCCAGATTTTGGTTTTTAATTAGTAGCAGCTCTGCAAGCTTCAGTTTTTCCATGAAGCTCTTATTTTGAATACCAGTTCCATTTAATTTTTGCATAGACTGCATACAGGTTTTGAACTCATTGCAATATGGTCAGAAAAGATGGTTGAAAGTTCTATGGAAATGGCTAAACTGTTGGGTGGGTTCCCTCCTAAGGGGGACCCACAAGATAAATGATAAAAGCAAATAAAGTAAAAAGTAAAAACAAAGAAAAGGAAAAAGAAAAAAATAATAAAAGGATTTGATGGGCCCAAATTGAAAGGGATTTGAATCGAGTAAATAGCCAATTTAGTCCCTGAAATTACGACTTAGTATCAAGTTGGTCCCTGAATTGAGAAAATTACCAACTTAGTCCCTGAAACTGGAAACCGTGATTCAAGTTAGTCCCTCCGTTAGTGACAGTCCGTTAACGCCGTTTAGGGAGCTTATGTGGCACGTTAAGTGCCTATCTAGACTCCCAAGTCAGCATCCATGTTCAAATATCAAAAAGGTCCCTGATTTCCCCAATATCATTTCAGTCCCTTTGTCTCCCCATATTCCATTCCCGCCCTTCTCTTGTCATCTCCTTCCTCCCACCTCCCCCCCTCTGCAACTTCCGGTTGCACACGTGCGCGTGGACACCCCCCCAGAAGCTTTCATTTTTCTCTGAACACAGGTACGGCATTTTTCATTCCTTCGTCTTCTTTATTTGAAATGCTCAGAGATAGGGTTATTTTGTGTTCGTTTGTTAGTGGTTAATGGCTGGGTTTGGGGGTTAGGGTTTCTTAAAATGAACATGCATAGTTGTAGGTTAGTTTCGGGTGTTTCATTATATTGTTGTGTAGTCATTCATGTAATCGCATGAAGAAATATCTTGCCCTAGGGTTTATTTTTCAAAAGTTTGAATGCTCTGTTTTTTGGTGCAGAATGGAACCTACCATTACACTGGTACTGCACCATGGAGGGAAGTTATTGAGGAATCCCATGGGTATTTTGGAGTATGTTGGTGGTGAGGTTGATGTTTGGCCCGAAATTGATGGAGATAGGCTCAACCTTTTTGATCTGAATGCAATAGTGAAGAGCATAAATAACTATCATGGGGTTAAGCATGTCTTGTGGAGGAGACCAGGGAGGGACTTGGATCTCGGTTTGAGGGAGATTAGAACAGATGAAAGTGTCATGGAGATGGTCAGAGATGCTTTGGGAAATAATGGTGACATTGAGTTGTATTATGAGCACCCGATTGATGTGCCTGAAGTGGTTGATGATGTGTTAACACTACCAAATGTTGAAGCTGCTAATGAGGCAGGGAATGGTGAGGCAGGGAATGATGAAACAGGAACTGATGATGCAGGGAATGGTGAGGCAGTGACTGATGAGACAGGGAATGATGATGCAGGGACTGAGAAGGCAAGGCCTTGTGATGTAGGGACTGTGGAGGCAGGGGTTGAGGAGGCAGTGAATGAGGAACCAAGAAGTGCTGAGGTAAGGACTGAAGATGTAGTGAATGAGGAGCCAATAACTGATGAGGTAAGGATTGATGAGGGTAGGTCTGAGGAGGCTAGGACTGAGAAGGTAGTGAATGATGAGCCTAGGACTGATGAAGCAAGGACTGAAGGGGGGCCAGTGAATACCCTCAGTGAAGAGGCAATGAAAGCTATCCATGATTTAGTGGATGGTTTAAATTTTGAGGATTATGTTACAGGGATTGCTGAGGATGATGGGTACTCAATAGCCGATGAGAGTGCAGAAGATAGCCATTATAGGCCTTCTCCAGTGGTAAGTGAAGGAGAATATGATGAAGTGCAACAAAAGTCTAAGGGCAAGAAGAAGGTGGGAGGCTCATCCAAGGGCAAGAAGAAGGTTGAGAGCTCATCTAAAGGAAAGAAGAAAGGTGGAAGCTCATCTAAAGGAAAGAATGCAGGGAGCAGATCTAAAGGCAAACATGTCCAGAGAGGGAATAGGAAGAGGGCACCAACACCACCAGAGCAATCAAAGAGGCAAGAGAGGCAGTTGAGGGTAGTGAAAGGCAACAATATGGTCGTTTGTGGGATTATGGTCATGAGTTGTTGAGGAGCAACCCCGGATCCAGAAGCTGAAGAGGTGCTACCCAACTTTCACATGTTCAAGATGTGGAATTGAAGGTCACAATAGCAAAGGATGCATGAACATAGGAGTTGCCCAATGACCTAAGACCAAGAAGTCAGCTCAGCAGCAAGAGGAACCAGTAACTGAGATACCTCTCTCCCAATCTGCACCACCAGCAAATGAAGCACCAAATGAGGAAGATGCAACAAGGGTAAGTTCTCTGTGGATGTTTACAATTTTTGCTTGAACTGGTGCTGATTGAATTAATTACAAACTTGTGGACTTTTTCTTTGGAGTGACAGGAAGTTCAGCAGCAAGGGAATGATGCATTTGAGGTTCCAGTTCAGCCTGCACAGGAAGTGCCATTGCAAGTGCCCCAACAGCAAGTGAATGCACCACAAAGGGTATATACTCAAGGACTAATTTGAATTGTTTTTTCATATGTCAGGGACTAATTTGATTTTAAGTGGTTAATTACAAGGACTAATTTGATACTAACTTTTCGATTTCAATTGTGCAGGCTAGGAGGTATGGAGTCAGAGGTCCAGTTATCCCAGCTAGGGAGAAGGCTACACCAATGAGGGCCCCTACACCATCTGAAAGCACCACCACCTGTACCTAAGCCACCACCATATACAAGCCCTGTTATGGTTCGCATACCATCACCACCAGGGGGTTCAACATCCAGGGGAGGAGTGCCTCAATTCATGTCTTTCATCCCTACCCCTGGCCTGCCTCAATATCGTCCTCCCCAACCTTGAATCTGTCAGCATATGATACTATGATCCAGCTTTGGATTAAATTGCATATTTAGGTGCTTATTTTGTCTCATGCTGTTTTTTTGGGATTATAACATGTAAATGCACATTTCCAGAAGTTAATGTTTTGCTGTTTTTTGGGTGTACATGCACATAGTATACATGTCATTATTTTGGGAATGTAAGTAGCATATTATGTAATACAGTCTTGGACAAGATTTTGGTGCATTTTGGTGCTTACTATAAGTTAATGTTAGTCTAATTACATTGACAAATTCTTGTGTGGTTTGGTTAGAATATGTGTGGCAGAAAGATTACTCTTGTGTTGTCACATTTCCAGAATGATTTCATAACATTTAATGCTTCTCATTTCATAACTTAAGACAAATTACATTACATGTTTGCACCCCCAAAACAGCTTTTCAACAAAACACAACTCACACTTAGAGACCTAAACCCTAAACCTAATCACTCTTCCTTCCAATCAAGAACACAAAACATACACTAAGCAACACACACAGTAGTGCAACCCAGGATTTTATAACCCTCACATCTTTCCCCATGCCATCCAACTTGCCCATAACCTCTGCCTTCCACATTTCTTCATTGTCTTCTACTTCAGATTCGGTGTCTGCATTCCACCTTTCTTCATTCCAATTACTCAGGTTGAAAGCTGGAAGTTGATCAACCCAGCGAAAATAGCCACAACCACCATCTTTCTGCAGAAACAAAAAAAAAAATAGAGTAGAAAAGAAATGTACAAGAATGGGGTATGAAAAATAGGAGAAGCCACCATAGTTGACATTACCACTGGCAAGGGACATGCAAGGAAAGCTCTCCCTGGGTTCCTTGAAGTTCTAGAAATGCGATAAACTACTCGTTTGGGAGTGGGACATGAGCAGAACATCTCAAAAGGGTTCTGGGTTTCAGACCCATTAACCTTAGATGTTTGCGAGCCAGTTCGTGGGGAAGAACCCTTACCCCCTTTCCTCATCTTCGTCTTCGGTTTTGAGGAGAGAAATCAAGCTAGCGAAGCGGAACAGAGGCGGAGAAGGGAGCAGAGGAAGGGAGAAATAGAAAGAGCCGTTGGAGAAGAAGGGTGGGGGAAGAAGATGAAGCCCAATTAAAACCCTAACGAGTATCAATTTAGTCCCTGAAATATCAACTAAGTCCCTGAAATTGTGTCACATATGTGGAGCCAAGGTGGATGCTGACTTGGGAGTCCAGATAGGCACTTAACGTGCCACATAAGCTCCCTAAACGGCGTTAATGGACTGTCACTAACGGAGGGACTAACTTGAATAACGGTTTCCAGTTTCAGGGACTAAGTTGGTAATTTTCTCAATTCAGGGACCAACTTGATACTAAGTCGTAATTTCAGGGACTAAATTGGCTATTTACTCGATTTGAATCCCTAAGTTGAGCAACACAATGGTTGCTGCACGAGACAGAGAGAGCGCAGAGAAAGAGAAGAAGAGAGGGGTTCAGGTGGTGGAAGGTGGTACAACAAACTTGCTCCATTTTTGCTGAAATTTCAGTATGTTGTTCCTGCCAATGAGCTCATCAATTTGATATATTTTATTTGTGGTTTTGCCTTCTCTTTGAACTGGGTTATACCCATTTTTGTGAGATTTCTCTCTTGTTGCTTACTGATATCCGCCTTTTAGGTGAGGAATTATTGATTTGGTGTTCCCTAGTATTTCTAGGAAGACTTGGTGTACCCATTATTATTTATAGTGGAAGTTTTTGCTGGACTTGGTCCCGTGGTTTTTGTGACACCCTTCTACCCCGCATGTTATAAGGCATTTAAAAAATAAAACAATTAATAAGAAAAACATGCATTTAACTGAATTAAATAAAACAGTTGTCCATGGGTAGAAAAGTCCCACATGAACTCGTTTACAACGCGGAAAATAACAAAATAAGTTTAATCAATTAAAAACATAAACAAATAAATAACCCAACCCCGATGTCATAATTCAGAGCTGGTATAACCGTTCCGGAAATAAATCCTCGGAATACAACTGGAAACAACTATCTAAACTAAAACAACCCTACTATGAGTGGCGGCTCCTCAGAGTCACTCCTCTCCGGGCTGCTCGTCATCCTCTGCAAATGCCAATCAGGCCAAACACAAACAATACAGGGAGTAAGATTCATGTAATCATATAAACAGCAGGGGAATAGTACGCAAGGTAAACATACACATAAGCATACATCAACATCCAACAGCATCATAACAATCAAGTATGCTATGCTATGCAATGCATCAACTACTCCGCTACTCCAACTATGCATGTGGATCCAAACTAACTCAGGATGAACGACTTTGGAGTTACATATCCGTATTGGCCATAAAAGCACTAACACCGGCAGTTCACCAAACCTTGGGTGAACCCCATGGATAGCCAACGCATCAAACCGTGGATGCCTCATCACGGGGGGCCTCGGTCACCAAACCTTGGGTGACCTACCGTGGATGGCCAGATCACCGTACTCTCGGGTGATCTCCCCTTTGTCGAACGTCCCCCATCAACTACTCCAATGCTTTATGCAAATGGCACAACAACAAACAATCTCAACCACCTCCTTGCTTGGGCCATGAAGCTCCCAAGACTTTCAACATCAAACTCAACGTGACCTTAGACCCAAACCGTGGGGTCAAGGCTCCCTTGGCCAATAAGCACCAAGGTTCAACTCAACGTGCTTGGGTCAATAAGCACCCAAGACTTCAACTTATCAACGTGCGGTAACCCAGCGGATACCGACTTAATATCTGATTATCTAATTATCTTATATAATTAATAACCAGGTTGTCTAATCTTTATCTTTGATTATTTATCTCAACTTATCATCATAGGGGAATGGGGTTAAAAACCCCTTAAGTCCTTTAATTGTATCACTGTCCAGGGGGGTCAGCACGGTCGTGCTTAGACCCTAGCACGGTCGTGCTTGGACACGTGAAGGCGTGCTGCCCTTTTAAGTGAAGCACGGTCGTGCTTCACACTCAGCACGGTCGTGCTCATCAGCACGATCGTGCTGTTTGACCTGCTTGGCCGTGCTGAGCAGCGCGGCCATTTTCCAGAATTTAAGTGGGAGCACGGTCGTGCTCCCTGTTCAGCACGGTCGTGCTCAATGCACGACTGCACTGTGAAGGGGAAAAATATTTGCTTCATTAGAGATTGTTATCTCTAGTTTTTTCCCAACAAAGTGGTATCAGAGCTTAGGTTGTTCTGTTCTGTGCATTTAAATGGAGGAAAATCAAGGGCCAAATATGATTAAGTTGAACTCTACAAATTATACACTTTGGAAGACCCTCATGGAAGATATGTTATACAACAAAGACTTGTATGATCCCATTGAAGGGGACACTGCTCGTCGCAAGGATAAAAATGAAAGTGAATGGAAGAAGATGAATAGAAAGGCAGTTGCTTTGATTAGGCAGTGGCTGGATTTGAGTGTATATCCTCGTGTAGATACAGAAACAGATGATCAGAAAATGTGGAAGAAATGGGCCGAGCTGTATGAGCGGAAGAATGTGCAAAATAAAGCATTTCTGATCCGGAAGCTGGTGAATATGAAATACAAATAAGGGGATTCGATGGCAGATCATATGAGTATTTTTCAGAATATTGTGAATCACTGACAGCAGCAGATATTAAATTAGATGATAAGTTGCAAGCTTTGTTGTTGCTTAGTTCCTTACCTGACACTTGAGAAGTTCTAGTTGTGACACTGACTAATTCAGCTCCTAATGGGAAGTTGACAATGTCAATGGTAAAAGAGAGCATGTTGAATGAAGAAGCTAGAAGAAAGGAGCGTGGTTTGATTGTTATCTCCACTCTGTCAGAAGCACTAGTTGCAGAGTCACGGGGGAGAAGCCAAACCAAACATTTCCATAAGCATGAAAAATCTGATAGCCGTAGCAAGTCAAGAAGCAAGTCCAGGACTAGAAAATAAGTAACATGTTATCACTGTGGCAAGGCGAGACACATCAAAAGACATTGCAGGTCACTCAAGAGAGGGAAGTCAAGGGAAAGAGATAAAGATCAAGAGAAGAAAAATGATAAAGGCACAGCTGCGGTTGCATCTGATAGTGATGTTTACATTGTCTGTGATGATAATTCTATAAATCTAGCATGCCATGATTCCAATTGGATTGTTGATTCTGGAGCCTCATACCACATCACTCCTAGGCATGATTTCTTCTCATCTTATACTGTTGGTGATTTTGGCATAGTTAAAATGGGAAATGAAGGGGTATGTAAAATTGTTGGTATGGGAGATGTTTGGATTGAAACTAGCATTGGGTGCAAGCTACAATTGAAGAATGTCAGACATTTTCCAGATATCCGTCTCAAATTGATTTCTGTTAAAGCCTTGGACATTGAGGGTTATCACACTTACTTTGGTGGTGGCATATGCAAGCTCACCAAAGGGTCACTAGTGGTGGCAAAGGAATAAAGTTTCACTACTCTTTACAGGATGCCTGGAAAGTTAAGCAAGGAAGAGGTGAATGCAGTTGAAGATGCTTCTTCTGATTTGTGGCATATGCGCCTTGGTCACTTGAGTGAGAAAGGACTCAACATCCTTGCCAAGAAAAATTATCTTCCTATGAAAGGTACACCTTTAAATACTTGCTCTCATTGTTTTGTTGGAAAACAACATAGAATTTTATTTCGTAGTTCTGGTCCTCATAGAAGGCCCAATGTTCTTGATTTAGTTCATACTGATGTTTGCACTATGGATTGTAAGTCTCTTGGTGGTGCTTCATATTTTTGTTACTTTTATTGATGATTACTCTAGAAAAGTGTGGGCTTTTGCTTTGAATTCTAAAGACCAGGTACTTGGTGTCTTCAAGCACTTTCATGCAAGTGTTGAAAGAGAAAAAGGAAGCAAGTTGAAATGTGTTCGAGTAGATAATGGTGGTGAATACAGGGGTCTGTTTGAAGAATATTGCAAAGAATATGCAATCAGGCTTTAGAAGACAGTTCCAAAGACACCTCAGCATAATGGAGTTGTAGAGAGAATGAATCGTATCATTAATGACAGAATCAGGTGTATGCTCTCTCATGCAAAATTACCCAAAGCCGTTTGGGGTGAAGCAATGAGAAATGCAGTGGATTTGATCAACCTTTCTCCTTCTGTGCCACTAGATGGTGATGTTCCAAACAGAGTATGGACAGGGAAAGATGTCTCTTATAGTCATTTGAGAGTGTTTGGCTGCAGGACTTTTGTTCACATTGCAAGAGATGAGAGGTCCAAGCTTGATAGGAAATCCAAACAGTGTGTCTTCTTGGGTTATGGTCATGAAGAGTTTGGTTATAGACTCTGGGATCCAGCTGACAGAAAAATTATCAGAAGCTGGGATGTGATATTTCTTGAGGACCAAACCATAGAAGATTTTGAGAAGGCTGAGAAACAGAAACCAGTTGCCAGAAGTTATATTGATGTTGCGCCTAAACCTCCTACTGGAACATTTGTTGATGGGGGAGATATACATGTAGATGATGGGAATGCAACTGATGACCCTCCACCTCACCATGATGAACCAGTTGAAGATGTTCCATTTGAGCCACCAGTTGAGCCTCAGTTGAGAAGATCTACTAGAGAGCGTCATGCTTCCCAAAGATACACTCCACATGAGTATGTGATGATCACTGATGGTGGAGAGCCAGAAAGCTATGAAGAGGCTGTTGTAAATGAGCACAAGGAAGATTGGTTGAAGGCCATGCAAGAAGAAATGAATTCCTTGCATGAGAATCACACATTTGAATTGGTGAAGTTGCCTAAGGGTAGGAAAGCACTCAAGAACAAGTGGGTGTTCGAGTTGAAATCAGAAGAGAATAGCTCCCAACCAAGGTACAAAGCAAGATTGGTTGTGAAAGGCTTTAATCAGAGGAAGGGCATTGACTTTGAAGAAATTTTCTCACCTGTGGTGAAGATGTCCTCTTTCGGGTTGTGTTTGGATTCACAGCTAGCTTGAACTTAAAGGTTGAACAACTTGATGTGAAGACGACATTCCTTCATGGTGATTTGGAGGAGGAACTTTATATGGAGCAACCTGAAGGCTTCAAGGTCAAAGGAAAAGAGCAGCTTGTATGCAAGTTGAAGAAAAGTTTGTATGGACTCAAGCAAGCACCAAGGCAATGGTACAAGAAATTTGATTCTTTTATGGAGAAACATGGTTATAGTAAAACTACCTCTGATCATTGTGTGTTTGTGAAGAAATTCCTTGATGGTGATTTTATTATCCTCTTGCTATATGTGGATGACATGTTGATTATTGGTCATGACACTAAGAAGATTGATTGTTTGAAGAAAGATTTGAGCAAGTCCTTTGCAATGAAGGACTTGGGCCCTGCAAAGTAAATCCTTGGCATGACTCGTGATAGGAAGAATGGTAAATTGTGGTTGTCTCAACATAAGTATATTGAGAAGGTATTAGAGAGGTTTAACATGAGCAATTCCAAACCTGTTAGTACTCCACTTGCATGTCACTTCAAGTTGAGCTCTCAACAATGTCCTACAAGTGAGAAAGACAAAGAAGAGATGAAGAAGGTTCCTTATGCATCCGCGGTTGGTAATTTTATGTATGCTATGGTATCCATAAGGCCGGATATTGCTCATGCTGTTGGAGTTGTTAGTCGTTTTCTCTCTAATCCTGGTAGAGACCACTGGCAAGCAGTGAAGTGGATTCTCAGATATCTCAGAGGCACTTCCAGAGTATGTTTATGCTTTGGGGGTGGTCAGCCTGTGTTAGATGGCTACACAGATGCAGATATGGCTGGTGATGTTGATTCTAGAAAATCTACTTCTGGGTACTTGATGACCTTTGCAGGGGGAGGGTGTCTTGGCAATCAAAATTACAAAAACGTGTTGCCTTGTCTACCACTGAGGCTGAGTATATTGCTGTTATTGAAGCTTTTAAAGAACTTTTGTGGATGCAGAAATTCCTACAAGAGTTGGGCCTCAAGCAAGAGAAGTTTGTGTTATTTTGTGATAGCCAGAGTGCTATCTATCTCAGCAAGAACCCGACTTTTCATTCCAGGTCAAAGCACATTGAGGTGCGGTATCATTGGATACGAGAGGCGCTAGAGATGAAGGCATTTTCACTTGAAAAGATCCATACTAATGAGAATGGTTCATATATGATGACAAAGACCTTGCCTATGACAAAGTTGATTTGTTGCAGAAAGAAAGCAGGCATGGTTGAGCAGTATCTTCCCACTTAAGTCGGGAAGGGGGAGATTTGTTGGGTGGGTTCCCTCCTAAGTGGGACCCACAAGATAAATGGTAAAAGCAAATAAAGTAAAAAGTAAAAACAAAGAAAAGGAAAAAGAAAAATAATAATAAAAGGATTTGATGGGCCCAAGCCCATGTGGCTTTTTGAAAGGGATTTGAATCCCTAAGTTGAGCAACACAATGGTTGCTGCAAGACAGAGAGAGCGCCGAGAAAGAGAAGAAGAGAGGGGTTCAGGTGGTGGAAGGTGGTACAGTAAACTTGCTCCATTTTTACTAAAATTTCAGTATGTTGTTCCTACCAATGAGCTCGTCAATTTGATATATTTTATTTGTGGTTTTACCTTCTTTTTGAGCTGGGTTGTTATACCCATTTTTGCGAGGTTTCTCTCTTGTTGCTTGATGATATCCACTTTTTAGGTGAAGAATTGTTGATTTGGTGTTCCCTAGTATTTCTAGGAAGACTTGGTGTACCCATTATTATTTATAGTGGAAGTTTTTGCTGGACTTGGTCCCATGGTTTTTATCCCTACACTGGGGAGTTTTCCACGTTAAAAATTGTGGTGTCATTTCTATTTATTTTTCTGCCATTAATATTATCTTGTGGAAGAATATTTTTGTTGTGCCTATTTATTTGCACAGGTGAAGGGAAAAAATATTTGCTTCATTAGATATTGTTATCTCTGATTTTTTCTCAACATAAACTTCATTCTAATTTTGATTGTAGATGTTGTTCCCCTGTTCAATCGGTTAATCTGGAAATTGATTGTGAGGATTTCAATATCTCAGTATTAGTAATATCTCCATTAAGGGTGGCTAAATGATCCATTTGTTCACCATCCATCTAGCCCATTCATAGGTAAATCCATCCAATGCATTCAATACAAGAAAAAATAATTTAATGGACTGGACCAAGCTGGACCATTTTATTTAAGGATGGTTAGTGATTCATCTATTATTCTTCTAAATCCATTGGATCACATGATGGAAAAAAACAAAATCCAATGGATGAACGAGAAAGTTACTATTTTGAAATAGTTATAACAATCATTTAATTTTTTATAATAATTTTTATGGATGGATTGGATATCCATCCATGAAACAAGTATTAATGGATGTATTTGATGATTTTTATTAAATGGATCATGGATGGATTGAATTTTTTTATGAATATTTAATGGATCTAAATGGATTAATGGATTGTTTTTAGTTTATCCATTATAATCCAAATAAAGATTTATCCAATCCATCCATTTGCCACCCCTAATTGATATTATTTAATATTTATTGATAGAACACTTTTTTTGTTAATATTATTTTCATCTTTGCTTTATATATTTTCAATGAGAATTGAATTTAAGTAATAACTTTATTTTTCTGTCGAAAAAAAGGTATCAATTTTATTTTTTGGATGATAAATAAATAAATAAAGTTTTATATAATGTGTTGTGTATATAAATTAATTTCACAAACTATAGTGTATTTAATTATATATAAGTAGATATACAAAATTTCATTTTAAAATCACTATATATGTTTAGCTATTTTTTAATGTTTGTTTTAGATTTAATTCTATATTGAGTTAATAATTTTGAATTTATTTTAAAGAAGAGCACCCTCCATCTAATATTGGGTCTTAACTTTATTGAAGCCTACGAAGTTAACTATATGGTAATATAATTTGGAGTATAGACTCAAATTGGGTGTAATAGATATAAAAAATGTACAACAACAATTAATTTTTACACTAAAGTTTTTTGATTTAATTGGTATACACTAACAACGTAAAGTTTTTTTTACACTGTCAACCAATTAGAAATTGACACAACATTTAATACAGCTTTGCAAGTCTTTCTGGTAACACTCAGAGAGTGAAATAAATATGATAGTGAAAGACTGCGAATTAATATCAAATAATTGAAGAGATAATCAATGAAGGAATGAAGAGTAAATGAGGAGAGTAAATGCTTCTTGAATATATTCAGAATCTCTTATCTTCATCTTCATGGTTTGCATTATTTAAAGGCTTCAATCAATTAATCCGTTAGACACAGCTCCAGAAAGTTAGTTCCTTTAACTTGAACTTCTGGGACGCCATTAATGCCAAAAAGTCGTTCTGAAAGTTCATTAAATGCTTGCGGACGTTGAGCTTTGACATGTGCGACCAAGAGTACACTTAATTCTGAAGAGTTGTAGTTTCAGAGATGTAGCAGCAGAGCTTTTGTACTTTCAGCAGAGAACTTTCCCATTTCAGTGCAACACTAAGTTCACCTTTTGGAAAGTACTTTTGCTTTGTACTTGAAATATCTAAAAACAACTGACTTGGTACAGAGGTAGCGTGTTTATTCCTTAAACCCTTGAAAGAATAATTTCTTTTTTTATTATTCATGCTTGGTGCTTTTGTCCAGAGGTCTTCGAGGTCTTCAAAAGAAGTATCTTGATCAAAGGATGTTGACTTGGACTTTGTTCTGACAACTGATCAGTAGACGAGTGCAGTAGAGTCCATTTTTAGATGATTGAACTGATCCAGCTTTTAGATGAGTGTGCAAGACTTTTTCAGATGAGTGACCCACTGATAGTGCTTCCGGTCTTGATCTTTACCACGTCATCTTTATGAACAGATGTTTGACTTTGAGTTGACTTAGTCTCTGGCTAAGCTGCCCATTTTTTAGACAGGTGGTTATTCAGACGAGTCAGAAAAACTGCTTCTCTTAAAAACTTAGATGGGTCTGTTTTAGACAAGTGACCTTAAGTCCATTTTTCTGCACACTTGAATAGTTTTATTAGTAATTTCACATGGTTCAATATAAACATACTTAATATATTTGGAATCATCAAAACTTAGAGACTTTACACATTGAATGTGTTCCAGACTTATGAAGTCTCAACATTCTCCCCTTTTTGATGATGACAAATAATTTTTCTGATTTTATTGAACATCAACAATATATAATAGAATATAGACATGAGTTACTCAGATATATATTGGAACATTCATATAATACAACAGTTTGTAAAAATTGTAAATATGATCCCCCTTAATTACTGCATTAGGTAAAATAAGTTCAATTTTACTTTAGTTTTACTTCCTCCCCCTTTTGGCATCAATCAAAAAGCATAAAAAAAAAGCAGTAATATGAAATAGATAGCCAAAAGAAGTCTAGTCTTCATTAATAAGAGAGTCTGATAGACAAGTACAAGGAAAATTGATAAAAAGATGTAAAGACATCATTGACAGTACATTGCATGACTCACACTCAGAAAACCGAAGACCTAAAGACTAACTACTAGGTCCTCCTTGACCTTTGAAGAAGGCTTCCAGCATCTTCTGCATTGCAGCCTGTTGTGCCAAGACTGTGGCTTGAAAGGATGCTTGTTGTTCCATGGCTTGATCTTGCTTCTACATAACTGTTTGAAGACAAGTGGCCATTTCATCCAGCAGTTGATGAGCAGCAGGGTCATGTGCAACAACAGTGGTTGTTGAGGCTGTGGTAGCCAAAGAAGTTGCAGAGTTGATATTCACAGGAGGAGGACTAGGAGGAAAGGTAGGCAAAATCTCTTCAACTTGAATTTCATCCTCAGGTGGAGGGTCCATGAAAACATTAGTTGACAGAGTAGTTTCAAAATCATTGTTTGGAAAGAAATTTTCCAGAAACCATTTAATCATGTCCTGATGCAAAGGAGAGTCTATCTGAGTTAACATAAACTCATAAGATCTCCTGATGAGGTTAATGGGAGTGACAGTTGTGGATTCAGGGAAATTGAGTAAAAAGAATGGTAAGTAAATAGAAGGTGAGAAGAGGTAGAGAGCATAGCCAGGTCTACCAGTTGTGGGGATCTTCTTCTTCTCTCTGACAGAGACACCAGAGCTCTGACCTTTCTTTTTGTTGGACGAGAAGGTTCTTGTCATGACAATCTTTTTTCTGAACTTCAGCTTGTAATCATCCAGATCAATCATACAATCTTCCTGCTTTCCAGGAATATCAATCACTTTCTATTTCCCTTTCAGAGTCATTGAGTCTGGTTGAATCTTAATTACTATGGAAGGCTTCATGATGATAGAAGGATTTGGCTTCCACTTGACTGTGTTCTTCAGAAGATCCTGCTTTTCAACCATGACTCTCTCCATCTCCAGAGCAGCAATAATTTCAAAATCTTTCCCAATTACCTTTGCAGAAGGGCAATCAGCAGAGATCTCAAAAGGAATCTGATTTGTAGTAGGATTATATGGAGGTAGGGTGGATTTGGGAATAGAATTGTGTCTGGTTTCAGAGAAGAGGCTAGGAAAGTTAGTTCTAAGTGGAACTTGACACTGATTCTTCACCCAATCAGGTGTGGGAGATTTGGATTGAGGTGAGTTGAGAGAGTCAAAGATGTAATTTCAGAAGAGAGAGCAGAGGTTTCAGAAGGCGTAAAGGTTTCTTGAAACGAGTTGGTAACTTTTAAGAGAGGAAAAGGAAGTAATAAGTGCTTTTGTGTTGGGAACAAGGAGTGTTGTCTTGTCATTAAGAGTAATAAATTTGAAATTACAGTTGTGAAAAGACAAAGCGTTTTTGAGAAAAATGAGGGAATTTTTGCAATGTACACGTGTCTTAGTCAGGCTTAACACTTATTAGTGCCTTTGGTCACGTCATCAAACGCTTGCCCAAAATAGAGGAGTAAAGTAGAAAATTTAGACAAGTAAATTTTCAGACAAGTAAGCATACAATTATTCAGACACATTATGCATGTTAAGATTCATTCTAACAAAAACAAATCTATCTTCACTTAAAGGTTTAGTAAAAATTCAGCCCACTGATTATCAGTGTTGACAAACTTTATTTCAAAAACTCCTTTTTGCGCATAATCTCTAATAAAATAATGCTTTATTTCTATATGCTTTGCCCTAGAATGCTGTATGGGATTTTGAGACAAGTTAATAGCAATAGTATTATCACACCAAACATGTATGTCATGCTCAAACATAGAATAATCCTCAAGTTGATATTTTACCCAAAGCAGTTGTGAACAACAACTTGCTGTAGATATATTTTCAGCTTCAGGTGTTGAGAGAGCAATTGTGCTTTGCATTTTACTTGACCAGGAGATCACATTTGCTCCAATGAAGTGACATCCTCCACTGGTGTTTTTTCATTCAATTCTATCTCTAGCAAAATTAGCATCACAGAATCCGGCCAACCATAAATCTTCAGATTTCTTATACAATAAACCAAGATTAGTGTTCCAATGAGATATCTGAAAATTCTTTTAACAGCCTTATGGTGAGATTCCTTAGGGTCTGATTGAAATCTAGCACAAAGACAAACACTGAACTGAATGTCAGGTCTGCTAGCAATTAGGTACAATAAAGATCTAATCATGCCTCGGTAGACAGTTTGATCGACCTTTTTACCTTCCTCATCCTTATTTAGAAAAACTGATGGATGCATAGGAGTACTCATAGGCTTTGAATTTTCCATCTTATACTTCTTTAAAAGCTCCTTAGTGTATTTTTGCTAATGGATGTAGATTCCATCACTGATCTGTTTTATTTACAGACCAAGGAAGAACTTTAATTATCTCATCATGCTCATCTCAAACTCATCATGCATCAACTCACAGAACTCTTTACAGAGCTTTTCATTAGTAGCACCAAAGATAATATCATCCACATATATTTGTACTACAATAAAATCCTTTTTAGAGCATTTCTTGAAAAGTGTAGTGTCTACTTTTCCTCTAATGAAGTTATTTTCCATTAGAAAAGTGCTTAACCTATCATATCAAGCTCTAGGAGCTTGTTTGAGTCCATGTAAAGCCTTTTTAAGCTTATAGACATGGTGGGGGTTTTCTGTATCCTCAAATCTAGGAGGTTGCTTGACATAAACTTCCTCCTCTGTTATCACATTTAAAAATTCGCTTTTAACATCCATTTGATAAAGAGTTATATCATGTTGTGCAGTATAAGACATAACAATTCTAATTGCTTCTAGTCTAGCTACTGGTGCAAAAATTTCGGTGAAGTTAATACATTCCTATTGATTATATCCTTGAGCAACTAGTCTTGCTTTGTTTCTTACCACTTTACCATCTTCATCTAGTTTGTTTCTAAACAACCATCTAGTTCCAATAATTGATTCATTCTTGGGTTTAGAAACTAAAGTCCACACATCATTTCTCTTGAACTGGTTAAGTTCTTCTTCCATGGCTAGAATCTAACTTTCATCTTTTAGAGCTTCTTCAATCCGTTTGGGCTCCAAATCTGATATGAAGGCCATGTTGTTGTTTTCTTTGAAGGCAGATTTAGTTCTAACACCTTGAGATGGACTTCCAATGATGAGATCTTCTAGATGATAAGCTTTGAACTTCCAGTCTCCCTTCTCATTCTGTTCTTCAAACGTTTGAGTACTTGTCTGGTTTTCTGGAATATCAGACATGTCTACTTTTGACTTGTCTGATGGATTTTCTTTAGGAGGATTCAGATCAATACCTACAATATCATCTTCCAGATCTGATAGTTCTTTATCAATCCTTAAACCATCAATAAATTTCACATGAATTTATTCTTCTATTACAGATGTTCTAGAATTAAATATTGACATTTCAGAATAACCAATAAATATGCCCTTGTCTACTTTAGCGTCAAATTTTCCTAAATAATCTTTTATATTTAAAATATAACATTCACATCCAAAAGCATGAAAATATGATATGTTGAGTTTTCTACCTTTCCACAATTCACAAGGAGTCTTATTTAGGATAGGTCTAACCAATATTCTGTTTTGTACACAACAAGCAGTGTTAATGGCTCCCAGAAGTACTTAGGGAGATTATTTTCATTGAGCATTGTTCTACCCATCTCTTGAAGAGATATGTTCTTTCTCTCAACCATTCCATTTTGCTGAGGAGTTCTAGGTGCAGAGAAATTGTAAGAAATACCATTTTCCTCACAGAACAGCTTAAACTGCTCATTTTCAAATTCACCCCATGGTCACTTCTAATAGTAGAAATGCAGAAACCCTGCTCCTTTTGTTCTTACTAAATACTGTAAAGACCTTATAAGACTCATCATTGTGAGTTAAGAAGAGTACCCATGTAAATTTAGAATAGTCATCAACTATGACAAAACTATATTTCTTTCCACCTAGGCTAGCTACACTGACTGGTCCAAAGAGATCCATGTGTAACAGTTGTAAAAGTCTAGAGGAGGTGACTTCCTTTTTAGACTTGAAACTTGATTTTACTTTTTTTACCTCTCTGGCCTGCATCACACAAAACATCTTTCTTAAAAGAAATATCAGGCAATCCTCTCACAAGGTTATGCTTTTTCAATTTAGAAATTTGTTTCATACTAACATGTCCTAGTTTCTTATGCCATAGCCACTTTTCATCCTCTTTAGACATAAAACATTTACATGTTGATCTGAGAGTTCAGACAGGTCAATCTTATACAAATTGTGTTGCCTTTTGGCAGAAAAGAGGGTCTTTCCATTTTTGTCATTGACTATTCATGCATCCTTAGAATAAGACACAGAGATCCCACTATCACATAATTGACTTACGCTAAGCAGATTATGTTTCAATCATTTAACTAATAAAACATCACAGATAATAGGTAAGGGAGGTTTACCACCAATTTTACCTACTCCAACAACCTTTCCTTTCTGGTTGCCACCAAAAGTTACATGCCAACCTTTCTTAGGTTGGAGGTCTAGGAACATTGACTTTTCTCCTGTCATGTGTCGCGAGCATCCATTGTCCAAGTACTATGATAGGTATTTGTTTTGTTCTATTGAGCATATCTACAACAAAAATTATCATGGACTTAGGTGCCCATATTTTCTTGGGTCCTTTTCTATTAGTATAAGGAGACTGTGAGAACTTCTTTCTATTTTTGTGAATACACTTGGACGTAATATGTCTACCTTTTTCATAGTAGGTACATATAGGTTTATTTGAACTACTTGAAACAGATTTAACAGTTATTTTTGAAAACTTTGTTGATCCATTATGATGCTCTTGATTGGTATATCCCAAACCTTCTTTGTTAAGGTAGTGTCTCTGACTTCCCAAAAGTTTAGTCATATTTTCTCTACCATTAACAAATCTGGCAAAATCTGTGGTGAGCTCTTCTACTTTCTGTTGAAGTTTAACCACTTCTCCAAAATGTAGAGTTTCAATTGAGATCTCAGCTTTAGTCTTTTCAGTCTTAAGCCTACTATTTTCCTCAGCCAACTTTTCACACTCTTGAGATTTCTGTGTATACTCATTTAAGAGCTTAACATGCTGTCTCTTGAGGGATTTGAAGGCTTTGGTTAAGCAGTTAGATTCTTCCAAAAGCTCATCATATGCATCACTCAATTTCTCAAGTTTAGAATATACCTCAGAGTCAGAATCTGATTCTGTATCAGCCATGGGACAGAGATTTACTTCATGCTCCTCTAGTTCACTTTCAGTGGAGTTTTCATCCAAGTCTTCCCAAGTATCCATCATTCCCTTCTTCTTTTTGTTGAAGAACTTTTTGGGAGCTTGCTTATTAAGTTAAGGACATTCTACTTTGATCTGTCCTGGTTTTTTATATTCATAACAAAGAATGACATTTCTGTCATTAGATCCTCCATCCTTGTTGTATTTTTCTTTGTTGAATTACCTGAATGGTTTGTCCTTATTGAAGTTTCTTTACTTCCAGAGTTTTTTCATTTTTCTGGTAAGAAGAGAAAGTTCACCATCCTCATCTTCAGAATCATCCTCATTTGATTCCTCGGATTCTTCTAAAGATTCAACAACTTTGAGAGCTTTAGAGGTAGATCCCTTGGATGACTTCTTGTCAACCTTGAGAGCAATGGATTTGTTTTTCTTTCCATTATTTTCTTCAATTAGCTCATGTTCATGAATCCGAAGAGTTCCAAGAAGCTCATCTAGCTTCATTGTTGACAAATCTATGGCCTGAGATACAGCAGTTACCAGAGGTCTCCATTGTTTTGGAAGACTTCTAAAAATCTTTTGAATGTGCTCCTCAGTTTTGTATACGTTCCCTAGAGATTTCAACCCATTGGTAATAGTTTGAAATCTCCCATTCATCTGGCTAATGGTTTCTCCTTCTTCCATCTTGAACAATTCATATTTTCTGACCGACATGCTGACTTTGGTCTCCTTTACCTTGCTAGTTCCTTCATGAGCAATAGCTACTAATTCCAACATTTCTTTAGCAGATTCATAAGCACATACTTTCTCAAATTCCTCTATACTCAAAGCACACATGATTGCATATCCAGCTTTGGTATTGAGTTGCCATTTTGTCTTTTGTTCTACGATCATGCTTGCTTTTAAAATCTCTGCTCCTTTGTCATCCTTAGGAATGTAGGGACCTTCTTCAATGATATCCCAAAGATCAAAGTTAGTGGATTGTAGAAACCACTTCATCTTTTCTTTCCAGTAGATGTAATCCTCTCCATTGAAGTATGGAGGTCTAGACATTGAGGATCCTTCTCCTGCATGAGATTTTTGCTTGAGCTAGCTTCTCCTGCCATTTCCAAGATCTTTTCCTCTACACTGTTAAGTGCTCAACCAAGAGGCTAAGCTCTGATACCAACTGAAATAACCAAAGTTAACACAATAAGGGGTTGAGCTGTGTTTACCAACTTTTTAGAAAACTTTGAAAATATTTTCGCAAGCATAACAAACAAAACTGAAGCAAGGATAAATTAGACGGGTGACTCGTCTAATTTTAAAGAAACATACGAGCAGTAAAGGGTTAAAAAAGATTTGATATCCACTATAACTGATCAGATTACAGTACAAGTATATTTTTTACACTTAGCCTCTCCAGGCTCAACAATAAAAGGGTAAAAGAGTTTGAGCATTTAATACAGCTTTGCAAGTCTTTCTGGTAGCACTCAAAGAGTGAAATAAATATGAGAATGAAAGATTGCGAATTAATATCAAATGATTGAAGAGATAATCAATGAAGGAATAAAAAGTAAATGAGCAGAGTAAATGCTTCTTGAATATATTCAGAATCAATTATATTCATATTCATGGTTTGCACCATTTAAAGGTTTCAATCAATTAGTCCGTTAGACACAGCTCCAGAAAGTAATTTCCATTAACTTGAACTTCTGGGCATCATTAATGCCAAAGAGTCGTTCTAAAAGTTCATTAAATGCTTGGGGACATTGAGCTTTGACATGTGTGATCAAGAGTTCACTTTGTTTTAAAGAGTTGTTATTTCAGAGATGTAGCAGCAGAGCTTTTGTACTTGCAGCAGAGAACTTTCTCATTTCAGTGCAACACTCAATTCACATTTTGTAAAGTACTTTTGCTTTGTACTTGAAATAACTAAAAGCAACTGACTTGGTACAAAGGTAGCGTGTTTATTCCTTAAAACCTTGAAAGAATAATTTCTTTATTCTTCATGCTTGGTGCTTTTGTCCAGAGGTCTTCGAGGTCTTCAAAAGAAGCATCTTGATCAAAGGATGTTGACTTGGACTTTGTTTTGACAACTGATCAATAGACGAGTGCAGTAGAGTCCATTTTTAGACGGGTGAACTGATCCACCTCTTAGACGAGTGTGCAAGACTTGTTCAGACGAGTGACCCACTGATAGTGCTTCAGGTCTTGATCTTTACCACGTCGTCTTTATGAACAGCTGTTTGACTTTGAGTTGACTTGGTCTCTCGCTAAGCTGTCCATTTTTCAGACGGGTGGTTTTTCAGACGAGTCAGAAAAACTGCTTCTCTGAAAAACTTATACGGGTCTGTTTTAGACGAGTGACCTTAAGTCCATTTTTCTGCAAACTTGAATAGTTTTATTAGCAATTTCACATGGTTCAATATAACCATACTTAACATATTTGGAATCATCAAAACTTAGAGACTTTACACATTGAATGTGTTCCAGACTTATGAGGTCTCAACACAAAGTACCTCCCTAAGTACCAAAGTACTTACTTTTTTTTATAATGCCAAAAGGAGGAGAAGAAGAAAGAATGATTTTATAAGAAGAATGAGAGAATGATTTTATGAGCAAGTAGAATAAGATAAAATAGAAGTAAGTAGTAAGTCAGGATGTCTTTATAGAAAGAATCAATCAAAAGGAAAACAAAAGTTTAGGGGGAGTCTCTAAATGCTCTTAAAAGGAACAAAGAAACATAGAAAATCGTTTCTATGTCTCTCTTGCATTTAAAATGAATATGTTGATATCTTACTTTCAATTATATCTATCTTTTTGATATCTTCTGTATATTTTCTTATGTTCAATATAAAATCATACGAAATGTTTGTCTTTAAAAAAAGGGGGGAGAATGTTAAGTCACAAAGCGTTTGACTCTGTCATGCAACTGACTCTCACTCTAGTTAGCCAGTGTGTGTTTTGATGGACCCAAACATTAAGCAAACGATTTTAGTTGAACTGTCTGAGTATTGCTAATCATCTACTTGAGATGTGCAGAAAGAGAAGACAATCTTAGCTGACCAACTCAACTAAAAGATCAAAGCATAGTATATGCATTTGATCTTTGGATGCTGGATACATGATGAAGAGTAATGCGTCTAAGGAGAGATTCAAGCTCTAAAGCTTTAAGGCTAACATCTTATCTCAGACTCTTTGTTTATGAAGAAACCAGCGAGAAGCAAGAAGGCAAAATGTTATTCATTATCTAGAATCTTCAAGATTGAAAGATGAAGATAGTGCATCATCTAATCAATCAGTTGTTCGTGAGAAGACTATGTCAAAAACTGAATAATGATCTACTCAAGATCTCTTTTTCATCTCTCAATATGAAAGAAGAAAGATCAAGAAGTCATCTAAAGATATACACTGATCAAACCTCTTCGAAGCAACAAAGAGTACAAACACGATCTTCTGAAGAAAGTTGAAAGAAGATAGATCGAGATTACAGACTAAAACTTCCAGAAAGACTCACATCAAGAAGCGTCTGATTACTCATAAGATGTGTCTGGACTTCTGACAGAATCGAGAACTTCACTCTTGTCAGAACTACTCATAGAACCTGAAGGATGTTCAAGTGCATATCTCCAGCATGGAAGAAGTAAAGCATTAAAGTATGGAGTTACATTTTTATTTCTCGTGGCTGAAGCAACGTTCAAAAAGAGAAAATACTTTATGAAGAAATTGCTTGGAAGCAGAATGAAAGTATTTTCATTAAAGAAGGGAATTAATTGATTCAAATGAGTATATTAATTTATTCCTTGTCTTCTATCGAGATTAGAAAAAGAAGAAACAACAAAAGGCAATACTGCAACACATCTTTTATGCGATAAAGAGAAAAGCACCTTTTTCTGTTATTTTCTAAGTATTGCACAAACAAGGAAAGAAACGCTGCCCGAAGCAAAGAAAACATTTATGCTATACTTCGTGGTCAACAAAGGACCTCCAACGTTCTAAAAGCATTAAATGACAAGTAAGAACGACTATTATCCAAAGGATAAAGAACAAGGCATCTGGTCATGCCTCAACGGATCTATTGTGATCAAGTATAAATTGAAGAAGTCGAAGACTGCAACACCCTTTCGAGTGCCATATAGAAGTTAACATGTTATTGATGCATATAATTATAACAGAAAAATTTAAAACATTTAAAACATATCTACAACATCAGAGTATTACAGAAGCTATGGCTTATACAATAATTGACACTCCACTAGCCTTGGTATAACTACTAAAGAGCAAGCAACATCTTTGAAAGTCTTCTAATGTGAGAGACATTAGCATCCTCGTCACCCTCTTCGTCTCTGCACCAGCTAAGAGCTCATTTCTGTCTTCGAGTCACAATCCGAACCAACATAAACATAAACAGAGAAACATGCATATACAGGAGGTAAGAAACTCTACAATTATCATAGAATAGGAAACAACATAAAATACTACATATTAACATGTACATCAAGAAACCCAATCCGTCTCCCAAGATCGTCGTCATAACAACCAACCTCGAAATCTCATCTACAGGGATCACCGCCTATTTTAATGCACAACTGGTCTTACATGCATGATTGGCCAATTCTACAACAACATAAGTCGGCAGTTGGGCTACTGGCTCCCGCGTTACCAAGAAAGTGCAACAGTGGTCCTCCAACGCGAAGGAAGCACTGCCTTCTCGAATCCCTCCAACGGTGAGAAACTCGAGAAGTTCTCCCATGATGAGAAAGCACCTGCATCGCTACCACATGAGTTCTGCCATCTTGGTCGCTCCGGATAGTCCACCTCAACCTCGGGTGGCAATTGCCCAAGCAACTGTTGCAACTGTTACGCGGCTCCATCGTGACAACCACTCAAACGGCTGTTGTAGTCGACACGGTCACCTCTCTTGTGCAATAACCACTCAAACGACTGTTGCAGTTATACGCACAAGTATGATCCAACCTCGTATGACAGCCACTCAAACGACTTTTGCATCTATTCATATGGCTCTCCTATGACAGCTGTCCAACTATCGTTGTAGTTGATCACAACCATCAAACTCATATTAGTGACCGCTCAAACAGCTGTTGCGACTACCCACAACGTTGACCATCGTTATGCATGAAATGTGCATGCATCCATCACCACATGATTTTATACAACCTTTACATCTAGCAACTTGATATCACCATATGATCATATTTTCATACTTAAACTATCAACTTAGTCTTATAACAAATATCTCCAAATTCAATCATGATCAGATCCATCACAACATCAACCTACCATAGCACGCAGTCCACATATTGTCATATCATCAACAAGATAATATATATAGAATTACCACATGCATAATAAACATCATATAATCATAGTATACTCATACAAGCATGTTATCACATAAAAATCTTATTCAGATACAAACACACCAAGCATATACCAACTAACAGTGGGGTTTGAGGATCCCCTCACATGTTAATGGTCATATTCTATGCCTATTTTCCCAATAACTGAGGTTTCTTCCCCCCTTATCTGGTATTGATTATACACAACTCTTGAACTAATGAACAGCCTTGACCCTCGATCACTGTCAACCACGAGCACACCTACGAACACATTCCTAAATCTGCCATCATTCACACCAATATGGCCACCATTCCATTTTCCGTTCCAAGCACACATATGGGTACCAAGTGTTGCCGGAAACACAGAAAAATATCAAAACGATATCAAAGACCACAACGTTAACAAATACTATTCCAAGACCAGAATTCACAGAGATATACCTATGCTGCCTCAAGAGCACTCTCGCTACCTTTATGCTCCCTTGAAGTCAAGAATTAGCTTCCACGACATCAGGTAGAACCTCGCTTATTCAACGACCAGAACTACAACTGGATATCATAGATACGCTTAGAACAAGATTAAAGATAAGAATCCAAGAAGATTGAACTAAGCACATCGATGAAACTATGACATACCTTCATCGGTTTGAGTAACCAATTACCGAAACTTGTAGAATTCGAAACTACGAACACAACAATATGATTGGTTTTCGATTTCGATACTCGGATTACTCGAACGAAGTTACGGAACCTCAACAATGTCCCTTTGCCTTTCTTTTGTACGAAACCATGGAGAAAAAACTTACAAATTCGGCCAAAGTTTCTAATGAATCAAGGAAGCAAGTCCTTTTATAGAACCTCAGCACGCTTGAGCATGCAGATTCCCACGCTTGAGGGTGCCGTCTCCACCGCATCGCACCGCGTCGCACCATTTCCACCTCTTCCACGCTTCAATGTTGAGAAACCCACGATTGAGCATGCCAACACTTGAACGTTGGGTTTTCCACGCTTGAGCATGATCTGGTGATCAGGACCCATTTTTATCGCGTTTTTGAGCATTTCTTCGCGTTCTGAGTTCGTTCCAAGGCTAAATCTCTTCAAATTTGAACCACAATTTCCTCATACCATAAGAAACATTATCTAACACTAAAACTTACTTAATTCACATCTTAACCACATACTTGAAAAACGGGATGTTACATTGCCACCCCCCTTAAAAGAAATTTCGTCCTCAAAATTTTGTGGTGCTTATATGCAATATCGTAGGTTCGTATAAGAGTTCCATATGCTTCCATTGCGCATTCTGATACAACTATTGATAACGTGATCTTACTGATTCATACATATACTTCAACTTATCAAAATTTAAATATACACCAACTTATTACTTCATATATTTACACATATATTCACATAGTATGTCATCAGCAGGATCTTTAATATATATATACATCCTCATCCTCAAAATAACTACATATAGGTACCTAACTTACTTGCTGACTACTTTCAAAAGATCATCGAATAAAACGTTATTGCTTACGTTGAGAAGACTTAGTTCCTCTCAATGTGAATACATGCCCCGTTGTTGGAGTTCTCTTTGCTTATTGTCCTGTTCCGTGAGATTGTGCTCCCAGTCCCTGCTTTCCATCATTTTATCTTGTCATTCCTCCTTGTTTGCAACTCCGAGACAAATGTCCCGTCTTACCACATTTAAAGCAAACAATCCTTTATTAAGTGTGCTCCTCGACATTTGAAACAATTAATTTGTCTTTTTTCATCCATTCCAATCATTACAGTTTCCGGTTTTGGATGATCATATGGTTTCTGTTCTTGATGAAGTCCCTCATCCCTATTTTGTTGATGATTCCTTATTGGCCCTTTATTCTTCTTTTGTTGACGAGATTCGATCCTTTTATCATGACTTTCCAAAGCAGTACATCTTTCGATTAGTTCCGAAGGTCTGGAAATTCCCAATGGTAATATTGCTCTCTATAATTCACTTCTTAAACCAGCTTCAAATCTTTTACAGATCCACTTCTCATCTGGGCATACTTGGTAGAATTTGGAGAACTTGAGCAAAGAATCAAACCTTACAGCATATTCTCCGACTGATATATTTCCTTGTTTCAAACTCATAAATTCTTGCTTCTTCTCATGTCTAATTGTTTCAGGAAAATAATTTTCCAAGAAACATTCTCTAAACAATTCCCATGTAATTATTCTTCCTTCTGTTTCCAAAATCTTTTATCGATTCTTCTACCATGACTCTGCACCTCCTACCAGCATGAAGGATGCGTAGGTGACTTTTCTGTCTTCTCTGCAACGCATAGCTGTGAAAACTTTCTCTATTTCTTGTAACCACAACTCCGCTCCTTCTGGATTATATTCTCCATGAAATTGTGGCGGCTTGCCTTTCATGAATGCTACCAGTCCTGCATCCATTACCCCTTCTTGCTCTTGATTCTGTGGTTGTTGGTTTTGCTGTTGTTGTAGTTGCTGCATTAACTGTGTATTTTGCTGTGACTGAAGCATCATAGTTCTTGCCATATCCCTTACTGTTCTTGTGACACCCTGTTTTTCGGAATATTTTAATTAAGCTGGTTTTGGTTAAGTTGGATTTATCGTTCAAGGGCTTAGTGGGATGTTTGGTTAAAAGTCCCTTTCTGGTACATGAGCACGCCCGTGCTCATTATCCAGCACGCCCGTACTTAAATTCAGGAGCGTGTTTCTGATTTTAAGTTGAGCACGACCGTGCTCCACAGTGAGCATGCCCGTGCTCAATGTGTTGACCGCATCTCGTAACGTTAAGTCGAGCACGACCGTGCTTGAGAGTGAGCACGACCGTGCTCAAGTTCGGGCCTATATATGTCGAGCAGACTCCAGGGTTGCGCCGTACACTTCACTTTTGTTAAAAAAAAAACCCTAGTATGGCTGCAACTTCCCTTCTTTCCTTTTTCCTTCATACTCAGTGTGGCTTTGAGTATTGGAGACTCTAGGGAGACGTGGTTCCATCTGCACTTCGTGTATAGGTAACGTTCCGTTCCTTTTCTTAGTTTCCATTCGTTTTATA
Source organism: Echinosophora koreensis (assembly GCA_035048595.1). NCBI lineage: Eukaryota > Viridiplantae > Streptophyta > Magnoliopsida > Fabales > Fabaceae > Echinosophora > Echinosophora koreensis. The sequence goes on along the minus strand of JAPCYP010000011.1, from coordinate 5,767,673 downwards.
GTTGGGAAACTAACACCATTTTTGATCTGTTTGTTTAAGGCCGATCTGAGTGAACGCCGCCTTAAGGGAAGGAACCGGTTGCTGTTTAGGACGCTGTTAGGGAGCTACCTTCAATCCAGGTATGGGGAGAAGGGTAGTATTTACATAGGTTTGGGTTTAGGGTAAAGTAAAGGGGTTCCCATAACCCCGGTTGATGCATGTTATGTATGTGTTAGTTGTCTAAATGTATGATAACATGATATTTGCTGTTATGCGTTGTATACTGATATGTGAATATGTTGATGTATTCATGAATATTATGATGGCTGCCCTATGAGTTTGGTATGATGATAATAATGGTTGTTAACATGTTGTTGATTGGTTGAAGTGATTTTGGAGTTGATGATGTATATTAATCCTTAAAACGCACTGTTAATGGACTTAGGATTAATAGGTGTAAAAACCTATAAATTGGACAAAAACTCAGTCTCTGTTCCTGCCCAGAACAGTACTGTCGCGTAATGAGCACGACCATGCTGAACAGGGAGCACGACCATGCTCCCAGTTGAATTCTGGGTAAATGGCCGCGCTGTTCAGCACGGCCGTGCAGGACAAAGAGCACGACCGTGCTCAATAAGAAGCACGACCGTGCTTCACTTAAAGGGGAGCACGCCCCTCACGTGCTTCAGCACGACCGTGCTGGGTTACGAGCACGACCGTGCTCAACCCACTTGGACAGAACCGAATTAAAGGACTTAAGGGGTTTTAAACCCCATTTCCCAATGATGATTAATTGATTAGACAATCTGGTTGATAATACTAAAGATAATTAAAGATAATGAGATGGTGAGGTGTTAAGTCGATACCCTTTTGGGTGCCGCAAACTGAGGAGTTGTGCCTTGGTGCTTTTTGGCCAAGGGAACTTTGACCCCATGGTTTGGGTTTAAGGTGTTGATGTTGCTGTGTACCTTGGTGGCCGAGAGTTTGCCCCAGGTACTACGATTGATTCCGCTTAAGTCCTCAGGTAGATTCCTCGAGGCAAGTTGTTGCGGTTGATTCCGCTGTTACCTTCGGTCGATTCCATTGGAGTTATGGAGGTGGTGTTGCCGTTGTTGTTGTGTTGCATACGCATAGCATTGGAGTTGTTGATTAGGGATGTTCGACATAGGGGAGATCGTCCTAGAGTACGGCGATCTGGCCATCCACGGTTGGAGTAGATTCTCCTAGCGCCCCCGTGACGAGGCATTCGTTGGTTTGATGCGTTGGCTATCCAAGGAGTAGATTCTCTGGCGTTGAGTAGATTCTCAATGTGGATATTTAACTCCGAAGTCGTTCATCCCGAGTTTAATGGATCTACATACATTGTTGGTTTAGCGGAGTAGGACTGCATTGTACTGCATAGCATAATGATGATGTTGATGTTGCTATGTTTACTGTTTACTTTACTTCCTACTTCTTGCTGTATATGATTACATGAACTTACTCCCCATGTTTGTTTGTGTTTGGCCTGATTGGCACCTTGCAGAGGATGACGAACAGCCTGGAGAGGAGTGACTCTGAGGAGCCGCCACTCATAGTAGGGCTAGTTTGTGTTATGTTAGTCTTCAGTTGTAATTCCGTGGGTGTTTATCCCGGAACGGTTATACCAGCTCTGTAGGTGACATCGGGGTTCGGATATTTTTATTGGTTTATTATGTTTTTATTGTTTAAAACTCATTTCATTTTCCGCGTTGTAAACGGTTCATGTGGGACTTTTCTACCCATGGACAATTGTTTTATTTATTTCAATAATAATTGCATGGTTTCCTTTAATTGTTTTTAAATTAAATGGCTTATAATATGCGGGGTAGAAGGGTGTCACAGTCCTCATGACTTCAGATTCATTTTCTTCATCAATTCTAGGAATCTCTACATCCTCATCATTATCTTCTATGGTTCTCCCACTTTGGCTACTACGAGTTCCACTAGCCATAGGTTCCAATAAAAGTAACCATTAGCTCATATTCATAAGAAGTATGTATTATATATCTTATGAATAACCAAAACAGTTATCATTGTCTCTCAACATAGAAACAAAAGATAACTTGCAATACAGACACTCTGCCCAAACACAGTCGACATCTGGTGGGGTACAACTAGACACGGCCAGTAACAACATGTTGTACCTTACAGTCCTCGATTCTAACCAGACATAACCCCACAGTCCTTTTTTAGAACCGAACTGCTCTGATACCACTAATGTAACACCCTTTCGAGTGCCACATAGAAGTTAACATGTTATTGATGCATATAATTATAACAGAAAAATTTAAAACATTTAAAACATACCTACAACATCAGAGTATTACAGAAGCTATGGCTAATACAATAATTGACACTCCACTGGCCGTGGTATAACTACTAAAGAGCAAACAACATCTTTGAAAGTCTTCTAACATGAGAGACATTAGCATCCTAGTCGCCTTCTTCGTCTCTGCACCAGCTAAGAGTTCATTTCTGTCTTCGAGTCACGATCCGAACCAACATAAACATAAACAGAGAAACATGCATATACAGGAGGTAAGAAACTCTACAATTATCATAGAATAGGAAACATCATAAAATACTACATATTAACATGTACATCAACAAACACAATCCGTCTCCCAAGATCGTCGTCATAACAACCAACCTCGAAATCTCATCTACTAGTATCACCGCCTATTTTAATGCACAACTGGCCTTACATGCATGATTGGCTAATTCTACAACAACATAAGTCGGTAGTTGGGCTACTGGCTCCCGCATTACCAAGAAGGTGCAATGGTGGTCCTCTAACGCAAAGGAAGTACTGCCTTCTCGAATCCCTCCAACTTTGAGAAACTCGAGAAGTTCTCCCATGATGAGAAAGCACTTGCATCGCTCCCACATGAGTTCCACCATCTTGGTCACTCCAGATAGTCCACCTCAACCTCGTGTGGCAATTGCTCAAGTAACTGTTGCAACTGTTCACACGGCTCCATCGTGACAACCACTCAAACGGCTGTTGCAGTCGACACGGTCACCTCCCTTGTGCAATAACCACTCAAACGACTATTGCAGTTATACGCACAAGTATGATCCGACCTCGTATGACAGTCACTCAAACGGCTTTTGCAGCTATTCATACGGCTCTCCTGTGACAGCTGTCCAACTATCGTTGTAGTTGATCACAACCATCAAACTCATATTAGTGACCGCTCAAACAGCTGTTGCGACTACCCACAACGTTGACCATCGTTATGCATGAAATGTGCATGCATCCATCACCACATGATTTTATACAACCTTTACATCTAGCAACTTGATATCACCATATGATCATATTTTCATACTTAAACTATCAACTTAGTCTTATAACAAACATCTCCAAATTCAATCATGATCAGATCCATCACAACATCAACCTATCACAGCACGCAGTCCACATATTGTCATATCATCAACAAGATAATATAGAATTACCACATGCATACTAAACATCATATAATCATAGTATACTCATACAAGCATGTTATCACATTAACATCTTATTCAGATACAAACACACCAAGCATATACCAACTAACAATGGGGTTTGAGGATCCCCTCATATGTTAATGGTCATATTCTATGCCTATTTTTTCGATAAATGGGGTTTCTTCCCCTCTCACCTGGTATTGATTATACACAACTCCTAAACTAATGAACAGCCTTGACCCTCGATCACTGTCAACCACGAGCACACCTATGAACACATTCCTAAATCTGCCATCATTCACACCAATATGGCCACCATTCCATTTTCCTTTCCGAGCACACATACGGGTACCAAGTGTCGCCGGAAACACAAAAAAATATCAAAACGGTATCAAAGACCACAACGCTAACAAATACTAATCCAAGACCAGAATTCACAGAGATATACCTATGCTGCCTCAAGAGCACTCTCGCTACCTCTATGCTCCCTTGAAGTCAAGAATTAGCTTCCATGACATCAGGTAGAATCCTCGCTTATTCAACGACCAGAACTAAAACTGGATATCATAGATACGCTTAGAACAAGATTAAAGATAAGAATCAAAGAAGATCAACTAAGCACATCGATGAAACTATGACATACCTTCATCGGTTTGAGAAACCAACTACCGAAACTTGTAGAATTCGAAACTACGAACACAACAATATGATTGGTTTTCGATTTCGATACTCGGATTACTCGAAAGAAGTTCCGGAACCTCAACAATGTCCCTTTGCCTTTCTTTTGTACGAAACCATGGAGAAAAAACTTACAAATTCGGCCAAAGTTTGTAATGAATCAAGGAAGCAAGTCCTTTTATAGAACCTCAGCACGCTTGAGCATGCAGATTCCCACGCTTGAGGGTGCCGTCTCCACCGCATCACACCGCGTTGCACCATTTCCACCTCTTCCACGCTTCAACGTTGAGAAACCCACGATTGAGCATGCCAACACTTGAATGTTGGGTTTTCCATGCTTGAGCGTGATCTGCTAATCAGGACCCGTTTTTATTGCGTTTTCGCACGTTTCTTCGCATTCTGAGTTCGTTCAAGGCAAAATCTCTTCAAATTTGGACCAAAATTTCCTAATACCATTAGAAACATTATCTAACACTTAAACATACTTAATTCACATCTTAACCAGAGGAGACAAAGCAAAGCATATGTCTTTGATTTTCAACCTTAACAGGGACTATTGAACAATATAGATGAAACTTGTAGTCTTTCTCACTGTTGCTTGATCTTTCTCTCCGAAGCCAAAATGGTGGCATGTAGGAAACGAGATTTACCGATAGAGAGGTGGTCATAAATCATGAGAGAAAGGGTCTCTGCACACATAACACGGAGACTCTATTACATTTCGATAGGACACCAATTCATTCACAAGTTAACTATATTTTTTTTGGACAAACAAATCTTTACCGTTGATTACTTGAACAATAAATCCAACAGCTAATTGTCGTGCTTCATGAGTGTGCCTCAGGAAGAGATCCTTCATGCTAGAATCGGCCTTATTTTATTGACTGTTCCTTGACTATGAATAGTTATATCTATTATAAGAAGTTGTTTTTTATTGACGGGTATTATAAGAAGTTGTTGAAGTGCTAGAAATAATATACTTAAAGGATACAAGAATAAGAATTAGTGTAATGATCTCATGAGCTTGGCTGTCCCGTGGACATTCGGGTTCATACATGAGTGTTCTGCAAGCATGCCAGATGCAAAAGAAAAAACATTTTTTATTGTAATTTTTTTATCCTTCGTTGAAAACTATATTCGTTATGCATGTGAACGCATCATTTTGATATAAGCCCCTTTTAACCTTTTTTTATTTGGTAAAAGAGGCCCCTTAGAACATTTCCAATGGATAATATTTAAGCAATCCACTTTGGGTTGCTTATCTCCCATTAAGTGAGCCCCATTATACCATATTATATTTAAACAATCCATCATATTTTTACTCCAATGGTACTGATTTAAGCAATCCTTAAGAAACTCACATTTTTATTTTATTTTTATTTATACTTAATTTTGTTTTAATTTAAAGTAACAATTCATTCTTGAAATTTGAAGAAAAATTAATTTTTTATTCATCAACAACCCATCCTTGGGGTTGATTATATAAGCAACCATGCCTTATTTTTAAGCAATCCATATTGCCATCTAGATCAACTCCAATGGAGAAAAAAATAAACAATGATTCCTTATTTGCCACATAGATTTAAGGACTTCATAAGGAACTCCTATTGGAGATGCTCTTATAGCTTGTAGGGCCAGTGCTTTTAGGACATTCTTTAAGGAATAAAAAAATAAGTTTTTATTGAAAAATTAAACATTTCACATTTTTCAAACATTAAATACACCAATTCCTTACGTAATGTTTCTTTTCTTGATTCCTTAGCAAGTGCACAAAGATGATTCGTTAGCATTTTCTTAACTTTTATTAATAAAAAATAAAAATTACAAAAAAAAGGAAAAATATTTTAATTTTCTAAGAGAGGATGTTTGAAAATAAAAGACTGAATTAGTATTTTGGTCCCTTATCTTTATTTTAGTTTTCATTTTGATCCCTTATCTCTTTTTTTTTCGTTTTGGTCCCTTATCTTTGTTTTAGTTTTCATTTTGGTCCTTTCCGTCAGTTTTGTACTGACGGCGTTAGGTATCCGCCGTGAGACTCACTGTTTCCGACGGCGGTTTCCAACGACTCATGGCGGATACCTAACGCCGTCAGTGCAAAACTGACGGAAAGGACCAAAATGAAAACTAAAACAAAGATAAGGGACCAAAACGAAAGAAAAAAAAATAAGGAACCAAAATAAAAACTAAAATAAAGATAAAGTACCAAAATACTAATTTAGCCGAAATAAAATGGTTGAAAAGTCTTTTCCACACCTACCCCGGGCGGCAATTTAAGCGATGCTGCATCCGAACCTGATTCGCAAATCCTTCATCCTCACTCTGAAATCACGCCACTGAGCAGCGACATGGTGATTGATACATATCCCTCGCGGATGTGAAGTATCATACCCTCTTTTCTTTGCTAAGGCTGACTGTTTGATTTAGTTTGCAGATTAGTGAAGATTTTGGCCTCAAACAACCATCTCGCATAAACCCACAATCAGCAGAGCACAGGGCGAAGGAGGAATAAAGGAACGGTTCCAGCAGCTGATGGGTAACCTCTTTTGTTTTGATCAACCAATTGTAATTGGAATTTTGATTGTCTTATATCCATTGTTTCGGTACTGGACAAACTACCAACACAATTCTTCTTTGGCTTGGGATCTGTTAGAGCTAGCTCCCTTGGTCAACGAAGTAATTTTTGCCCTTGTGTCTTCTATTTAGTTTGTGGCTGTTTCATGTATGCACTTGACTGATGCGGCTTGTTTTTTTTATTATTTTGAAAACAATCATATTTTTTCAATCTACTCCTATTAACTAACCATCAAACAAATAATCTTAGTTTATTTATTTTTTGTACAAACAAATATTATTATTCTATTTACAAACAACTTTATATATATATATATATATATATATATATATATATATATATATATTAAATTTACTATATAAAAATATGATTTTCCCCAACCGAACAAAATAAATTATCTTAAAATCGTTTTTTAACAAACACAAAAAAAAAAAAAATCTGATTATAATCGATTGTCATAATATATAATAATCGGTTATACATGTAATCGATTATTGATATATCTATTTTTCATAGCTGTCCCAAACAAATTCTAAATTGTTTAACGGCCCTCTAAAGTAATTGGCTCACTCTAGAGGAGCCAAATCCGTAATTTACTACCTTTTTTCGGCAACTTTATCATACCGTTCCTTCTTTGGCGGCAATGCTCTAACGATGCTCTGGTGAAGCTCCTATGACAGCAGTAGGCAGGGCACATGTGCCAACGATGCTGCGACGGTGGGAGGAAAAATAAGGTTTCAGAAGTTAGAAAGGCTCACTCTAGAGGAGCCAAATCCGTAATTTACTACCTTTTTTCGGCAACTTTATCATATCTAGTTCCATCTTTGGCGGCAATGCTCTAACGATGCTCTGGCGAAGCTCCTACGACAGCAGTAGGTGGGGCACATGCACCAACGATGCTGCGACGGTGGGAGGAAAAATAAGGTTTCAGAAGATAGAAAGATGAACAATTTTTTTTATTATTTTGAGAAAATATTTTTGTTTTAAAAAATTAATTAAATTTTAATAACCTGAAGAAAAGGTAAAGAGGTTATGAGGGGATGAGGTGGACCAATAGTAAAGCGTGTGTTTAAAGGAGTGTGATAGAGTGAGTGTTGCTAGTAGGGATGTAAATGGGGCGGGGTGGGTATGGGTAGTAGCCCCCCACTACCCGCCCCATTGGATGGATTTCATACCCGTCCCCGCCCCATATCCATGTGGGTAGGGGTGGGAATAGGTCCAGGCCGCTCGTCAGGGGCCTATGGCCTAGCCTATTTAAGGCCTAGCTTGGCCTGGCCTATTCAATAAAAAGGCTAGGTCTGAGCTTTTCAAAAAGCCTTTTTAGTTAAATAGGCCAGGCTTAAGCTTATAAAAAAGCCTTTCAAGCCTAGTAGGCCGGCCTACTTATATAATATAATATAATAAAATATAATATAATATAATATAATATAATATAATATATAATTATATATATATATATATATAATAATATTATTATTATATTATATATATATATATATTATATATTATATTATATATGATATATAATATATTTTTAACAAATTTATTTTAACAAAATATTATTATTTTGAGCAAACTGGGATTATTATTTTTAAAAATGATGCAATTTGGTCTTTATTTATAGAATGTTGGTTTGTTTCACATTTATACTTTGAGAGATGTGGGGCTAACAAAGGCAATTGCCAACTCATGAAGAAGCCTTGGAAGGAGTTTCATTCGAGTAATCTGGAGAGGTTCTTGCATGCGATCATGCCCTTTGTGCCTGCCATGTACTTATCAAAGACGACCACGAGAGAACTATGGACGTGCGATGTGGAGTTTCAGCCATACTTTGTTCTTGGTGATCAATAGGAATCGTTCAGGGAGTGGAGTGCATATGGTGCGTAGAAGTCATACCTCATCAGAGCTAGTCCCACATTACTAAAAGTATATATGTGAAGCAGACCATCATTCTATAAATAGAGAACAAGTAGATGATCAAAGTATTGGGTGAGTAATGAGTAATTAAAAAGGCCCATTGGGAACCTTACTATAAATTAAAATATTAAAATATAATTATAAAATATAATTATAATTATAAAAATATAATAGGCTCTTAAAAAGGCTAACAGGCCAGGCCAGGCTTTTAAAAAGGCTAGGCCAGGCTTAAAAAAAAGCCTTTGACAGGTAACAGGCCAGGCTTAGGCTTTTAATTTTTCAAACAGGCCAGGCCTATTTAATCAAAGCCTGGCCTGGCCTGGCCTATTCCTATCCCTACATGTGGGTATCCATCTTGCAGGTTTTTAATAAATTTATCGATATTTGTGGGTATCCATGGATATCCATGGATATTCAAACACCTCACAAAATTATTGAATATTAGACTATATTTTTTATTCAAACACCCCTATCTTGACATCATTCACACATAAACATTAATCCCCAAGCATTAATCCAGAAGCAATAATCCATAAGCATTAATTCATAACACAATAATTGAACAAAATCAACAATACGTAACACAGTGATCCATGTGGTTTGGGTGTTGTGACTGTCAAATTTAAGAACCAAAATAAGGATAGTAAAAAAAAATAGGGCATTTGATTTATATATGTAAAGGTACTTTAGTAATTTCATCTTAGCGGGTACCCGCGGGTATGGATACTACAATATCCGCCCACGTCCCATTAATAAGCGGGTAGAGAAAATATCCATTTAATTTATCCACGGATACCCATCAAGGTATCCATTTTCTACCCTTTACGGATATTATCCGCGGATATCCGCGGGTGCGGGTAAAATTTACATCCCTAGTTGCTAGCACTCCTCTTGCTTCTAAAATTCAGAAATTAATGCTGATTTTATGATTTAATTTGCAGATTGGTGAAAATTTTGGCATCAAATAACCGTGGATTCGTGCTCTACATAAACCCACCGACAATCAGCAGGTACACCCACCGAGCGAAACATATAAAGAGTTTGAGGATGCAACAAGAACTGAGTGAGACGCACACTGGGATAGACAGAGATCAAGCAACACAGCAAGGGCGAAAGTATAAAGGAATGCTTCCAACAGCCGAGTCTCTCCCCAATCGCCACCATCTTGCATCGCAGGCGCAAATGGGTAACCTCTTTTAGTCTTTTCATCAACCAATTTTAATTTTCATTGTCTTATATCCATTGTTTTGTTACTGGACTATTTGATGTTTGCATTTTACTGCTGCGCCTTGCCTTTTTCGTTTTTCACTTCCAGCCACGTTAAATTAATCTCACCCCTTGGTTTCTTATTTGTCAAATGACAAAAAAATAGATGCTGCTAAGGAGCAAATAGGAAAGAGCACAAGGAAAGATCGCTCTTGTTTTGGATTTCTAATTCAAATCATTCTCTCTCCCTTTAGAACAAAGCACATCGAGCCTCATCGTATCTGTGGGGACTACAGCTATGTGAAGAATAGGTCTTTACCCGTTTCAACTTTGATTGATATACTCAAGATGAAATCTGGGAAAGATGATATACATGAAGGGAATCTAATACCTACACTTTATGATATGTTTGGTGAAGATGCTAGCCCTACAGTGAAGAATATCGTGAAGTTTGGCTGGGATAGTCGCCAACAGGGAGGTGGTGAAAGTGAAGGACATGCTGGAAGTTTGGGAATGGTGGGTAAGCAAGAGGCCTATTATAGATCGGCTGGGAACAATATTACAGATTCTAGAGTTCTGTTGAGTGTTAGGCAAACTGATCAAAAAGCTGTGGAGGTAAGTTTTTTTTTTTGGAAATCCTGACAAAGTTTATGGAGCTTTTAACAATGTCATAGTATTATTAGTTTTGATTCAAGTTTCATAATTTAGTTTCTTTGTGTATATTTGAATTCTTTAATATTTTTATATTTCAGATCCATTATGGTTCCAACATGCCACTTTGTAAAACTATTCATTTCGTTGTGATGTGATGATCTGATGAGCAACTTGTACTTGATTTGCTTTTCACACAAGTAAGTTGATAGGTAATCAACTAGTTAGTTAATTAGTTAGCGGGTGAGTTAGGGGAAATAAGACATATTGCCTATAAATAAGAAGAGAGATTGAGAGAGTGGGATATCTTGTATTTTGGGAAATAGTTGGGCATTTGGGAAATTGGGAGGTTGGCAGAGCCTTGAACATATGCTATATTCTATAATCAAGGGGAATTTCTCCTTCTTTCTCTATAACCTGAACCACTTTCAATCAACTGGTATCAGATCTTCGATCTTGGAGCTGTGGGGTTGGGCACAAATGAATTTAGAGGTTGTTCAGGTTCAACAAGAATGACGGATCCAATTCTTGACATTCTTGACGAAATGATTAAAGAGATTCAAAGTTGGGGAAGAGAACTCAAGGAGCTACATCTAGGAATACCAATCTTTGATCTAGAAGATGCATATGGGTGACTGATCAAGGTCAAGAAATTTTTTGATGCGGAAGCCGTATGTGAAGAAGAACTCCAGCCAGAGTCTGATCCAAATTTTCTGGTTTTGGTCCACGAAGAAGAGTCAAAATTGTTGAAGGGATCAAGAAACGAATCAAGACCAGCAACAAAAGAAGAAACAGAGGGAGAAAAAGAGACTCAAAAGGGGAAATCTTTAGCGTTAGAGGCAAAACCAGAATCCTTAATTTCAGAGGATGAGAGAAATTTCATACTAGACAAGCTAAGAGAAATTGAAGGAGGAGAAGTGGTTCCAGGAACTCAACAGAGAATTTCAAGACGAGATGGTGGAGAGGAAAGAAGAGGTAAAAATGGCAGAAGTAGAGAGAGAAGCAAAAATTGTACCCATGAGTGGTGCGAAGGTGGATATGAGACAGGAGAGCAAAGCGGAGAAACCGCCACCGAACCTATCAGGCTGGGACCTGTATAGGGCAGTGGATGAAGCACTTGCTTCAACAACAAGAACAACGATGGTGACCAGCTGACAACCTCAAGCCAACAACACCGTTCACAAGGATGCCGATCAAGCCATCGCCAGAACCACCAGACTCAAGATCGGCCACCAAAGGGAATGTGATAGGCACCCAATTCAAGAGAAATCGAAAATTGTATTATTGATCAAATAGGTAAGAAGTATTACAAGAGAAACCCTTGTAATCCTAGAGCAAAGGCTTCTCAGAGAAGAAAAGGTTCTCTCTCTGCCCAAGTCAGAGTATACGCTCTAGACTCCCAATTCCGAAATACAAAATTTGCATGCCTTTCCTTTTCCCCTCCCTACCTACATAATAGACTCAATCCTCTTTTGTCTCTCTTGTAATTAACTCTTCCCTCCTTCCTTATTTCCCACCTAAGGTGATTCTATGTGGGCCTTGTACATTTGGGCCTACGGTAGGTCCTGGTTATAGGATTGTCATCGGGAACTTATCAATATCGCCCCCTCTAAGTTCTGCCTTGTCCTCAAGGCAAAGGAAAGAAAACGGTTCTATAATGGCTGCTGCCACTTCCCAACCCTCAAGGCAAAAAGAAGGGTGCAACTGCTTGATGAAATCTGCTTCCTCCCAAGGAGCTTCTTCTGCTGTTTGAGCCTTCCAAGGAATGAGCCACTCAATCACTATCCTGCCATTACACTTACTCTCTTTGCATGCAAGTACTACTTTAGAATCAATAACGTGTGCCCTTAAAGGATTTGTTCCAGGAAATTGCATACGAAATGACTTTGCTAGAGTTACTGAGCCAGGCATTCTACGATACTGACCCCTTGTCAGTATTGCAGTACTCTTAATGCAGCTTATCAAAACTTTATTTGTCAACTCCGGTGTGTAAGAGAAGAAGACCTGCAAATCAATTCATTGGCTTGTTGTTGCCGCATAAAGCCCATTTGAGGACTCCCAAATAGTTGAAAGTAAGTTAAATTCTCCCTCAGAGACTAGAAGGCAGCCACGGAAGTAAAAAGTAAGCAATGTCAGAACATCTATTGCAATATTCTTAATACACGAAGGCAAGCTTGAAGATGCCTCAATCGTTGGAGTTGCTTTCTTCCCAAGGTTTTTAGTATCATACCAAGCCAAGCCAATTGCAAAACTTCATATAATATCCACAGTCCAATCAAAATCACGTTCAACAACCTGAATTCCTCCTTCCTTAGGCATATATTGATAAAGCAATTCTCTCATGTAGCCATTGGATTGATGGAACATAACACTGCATTCCAATTTTAGCAGCAACTTGTTGCCATCCAAGAATCTGATACTGACTATTGCATGCATAATTAGAAGGAATACTCAGGCATAGAAAATGTTCTAAACCTTAAACTTCGTGCTCCCATAAAAAGTATACTCTCTGTGTTCACGAAGGTAACTTCTTCACATTTCATATCCACTCGATCTCTCTTACGAATTGAGGACACTCCACCAGAGTACATGTTGTTTCTAACACCATTTTCCTCTAAAAGGGAATGATAAGTTAGGGGATCAGGTAATATATGTCCAATTTGTTTAGAGAGAATAATGGGTCCACGAGCGCAATCACTTTAGACAAGCTTACATGAAGCCGAAATTAAGAAGCCAACATTGTCAGTTGAGGGCACATATTTCACAGTGGTGACGGCCATAATTTCACAATATGTGCCAGCGAAACTGGTCTCCATTTGGGTCTAGCTCATTAGGTTTAGAATGATACCCAACTTACCAATTACCCAATTTCCCATGCATGTATTGTTCCATCCACCCCCACGAATGACTTTGGGTGGAATTTTGGCCGTGATTCTTGTATCTCCTCTTCTGTTGTCATGTCAACCAACTCTGGGCTTTAAAACAGTAAGCCTTTACCGGTGCATCTCCAGCTTCGATCTCCCTCTTGATCTCGACAGATGGGTCATCACCAGTTTCTGCTTCATCCCTCAATGACACTGCCACCGTAGATCTCTCTGAATCTTCTGATTAGAGCCATGAAATTGTCTTGCAATTTGCATCGAGGTCCTCTCGTCACCAAGGCTGAAACCAAAGCATTGCTACACCCTCCATGCTCATGAATGCACATTGCAGCTTATCAGACGGGTGAATTTCTTGCTCCTCAAAGAACCTTTCAGCTCTAGCGATCCACCCAATGGGGCCTGTCCCCGTAAACTTCGACAAACTCCACCTTCTTGGCCCACATGTCCTCCATCTCCGGCAACACCGGCTCTCCCTTGAGTATCCGGCAGGTCGGGTCTCGGACCAATTGATAGGAACCTAATTCAAGAGAAACTGAAAATTATATCATGGATTGAAAAGGTAAGAAGTATTACAAGAGAAATCCTTGAAATCCCAAAGCAAAGGCTCTTCAGGGAAGAAAATGTTCTCTCTCTGCCCAAGTCAGAGTATACACTCTAGACTCCGAATTCCAAAATACAAACTCTGCATGCCTTTCCTTTTCCCCTCCCTACCTATATAACAGACTCAATCCTATTTTCTCTCTCCTAGAACTAACTCTTCCCTCCTCCCCTGTTTCCCACCTAAGGTGATCCTAAGTGGGCCCTGTATATTTGGTTATGCGATAGGTCCTGGTTATAGGATTGGCATCGGGAACATATCAAAATGGGACGTTGGTGACGACAAAGCTGCGGACGACAGTGGGGTTGGCCGATGCTACTTCTGCCAGAACCGCTAGGACGAGCCTGTTGTGCGTAACCAAATGGACCAAGGCCAATAGCCAACCCACTAATTAGAAGAATTGGGCCTTCCAAAATTATGTTATAGGGCTCATCCATCTACCCTTTCAAATGGAACAAAGTGGACCTGGACCAGATGGGTGTTTCAAACAGTGGGACTTGATAGGTAATCAACTATATAGTTCATTGGTTAGCTAGTGGGAGAGTTTGGGGAAATAAGGCATGTTGCCTATAAATAAAAGGAGAGGGAGAGCCTCGAATATCTGCTATATTCTATAATCAAGTGGAATTTCCCTATCTTTCTCTATAATCTAAACCAATTTTTATCACTTTTTTTTTGTCATAAGCCATTCTTTTCCATTTTTCCTGTATTTGAGTTAGACAGTGAAATGAATGAGATGTTTAATGCTTTGAATGATTATGTCAATGTCTTGAATAAGTTCAATGCTACATTTTGTTTGTGTTAAATGGTGCTCTGCATTAATATGTGATTAGTCTTGAATATCTGCTCCATTGTTTTGGGTAGCATGTCGTTCTATGTTGAGAATTGAAATACCAAGTACATCATTGGTCAGTGTCTTGTCTTTTATCTTGTGGATGTCTTTGGTGTTTGTGGGCCAGTTGTAGTCTTTCAGCTTTTTGCAAAAAACTTCACCTCAGTTACTCATAATGATAATGATGAGCACAAATGCTGACGAGTAATTTGAACTGTTTGATATTGGTTTAGCCTTTGAATCACCATGTTGATTGAATTCTAGTGACATATGATGCCTTGAGTCTTGCATAGGGTCTGTTTGTTGACAAATTCATGGTGTACTGATTGTGCTGACCAGGTCTCTAGATCAGTAGGTGATTGACATGGCCAAGACGGATGCATTGGTGACTGGCCCAGCTGAAATTGGAAAGCTTGAAGAGGAGAAGGAAGGTTTGGAGGCTGAGATCAAGGGCATCAAGCTAATATGGAAACTATCAGTTGACAAGTCTTTTGCCAATGCACTTGAGCACAAGAAGCCCCCACAGTAGATCATGTCTTCTTTCCTTATTTCATTCTCTTTTTTAAATATCCTATGTGTGGGGCTTTTTAATATGATGCCTTGAGTCTAGCATAGGGTCTGTTTGTAAACAAATTCATTTGGTACTGGTTGTTCATGGGTCTGTTTTATTGCATGTGCTAATGAAAGGACTAAGAGGACTGCCTAGGAAGATGTAGGCCTTTTAAAGCTTGGTTATGGTCCATTTACTTCTTGTTTTTTCTCAGTGTTTTAGCTGGTACATTTGATGTCTTCGGGTGGTGGGTTTGTTTATGTACTCACTCAGTTGATTGCCTACAAAAATATTTGCGACTGTTTTGGGGTGAGGGCTCTGTGAGCTTTGGTTTTGATTTGAATGTTGAACTATTATGATTAACTAAGCCTATTGTGCATGGTTGGTGGTTTGATACTCTTGATTTTAGAGCTCATGCATGTCTTTAATTTTCCATCGCAGTTCGCTACATGTATGTTGATAGTAATTTGATTTGCATGTCAGAAACTTTGTAAACTCGTTCATTTAAGTTGGTGTGCTACTATGAGTTTGGGTTCTGTTTGAGTTGTTTAGCTAGCTTTTAAGCTTTTAAGTTAGGGTGTGGAGTCATTTTCACATGCTTTCAAGATTTTAGGCTGCATATGTTTTTATTCATAACTTGAGCTGGAAGCTTCAGATTTGGGTGGTCCCTTTTTACTTAGAAGCCCAATATATAGCTGTTTATTGTCAAAATCTCAGACTTGAACCTTTAACCAATAGAAATCTGTTTTTGTTTAGAGCCAAATCTGTCCTGCATGTTAGGATGAGCCATGGAATCAGTATATTGCAAATATAAAGTAAGGGTGCCTATTTTCGATTCATATAGTCGGTCCAACTCTTCCTTGGACCCTGCACATAGCAGGAGTTTTATAGCATTAGGTTGCTTTTTCTTTTTGTCTTGCATCTTTTCAGCTGTTTGTTAGTACGAATACTTTCACGGTATCATGAATTCAATCACTTGCCCTCTCATTTTTCTTCTAGTTTAAGAACCATTGCTATTTGTGATGAAGCTCTGAATAAACGCTTGGGTCTAAGTACATTAATTTTTTTTTTTTTTTTTTTTTTGATTCATCAATGTCATCTCTAATTTCGTGGATTTGGCTGGGTTACATGTTTGGCTATCATGTTAAATATATACATTTCATTTTTGTGTGTTGTTTTAGTGTAATTTCATTAATACTTATATAACATGTATTGAACAGAATAACAATTCATCTCACTTTTAAAATGTGCTTAGTTTAATGAGGTTCTTTGCTTGTCTACACTTTTACAGCCATATGGGCAGCAAAACAAAATTTTCAAAAGCAGCAAATCAAACCCGCATCGAGAATTTTTTTTTTTTGGTCCGTTAGAGGATGAATCTATTGAATGGTTAGTATTTTCCTAACATTCCCTCGTCAAGAACAAAAGGAAAAAAAGGAAATAGAAATAAATTTGGAGAAATTCTTAAAAAAAAAAACTTGTGAGAATTATGCGCAACAAGAAACAGAAAACTTGAAAAATTTGGATACTCTAAATATTTTCTTTTCATTAGTTTTGCATAGTAAACTTGATAGTTTCTACTTTCTAGAACGCTTTTGTATTGTGGGAAAACACATTAGAATAGAAATCATAACACTTGAGAGCATTCATGTAACAAGGAAAACATGGATTTTTTTTTATTTTTTGTTTTTATAGGCAGGAAAACATGGAATTTAATATGGGTTCCTATGGAGACAGGGAATGGTGCTAAAGTTACACTGAACTCGATTCTATTCTTATTATCAAATTCATCTCTATTCTTTAAGTTATGTAATTTGGACATCAAATTTTAGACACTGTATGTGATATCGTATATACGTTTTTCAGAAATACACAAAAAAAAAAAAAGAGGACACCGTATGGTGTCTCATTTTGTTGTAAAAATAGCATTCCTCCTATTCTTTTCAAATGGAGATATTTAGAGATTTATCAACGCAATTCATAAAAGGCGCCAGTTCGAATCTAACTGCTGGTCTGGATTGAATATTTTTTTTTTTTTGAAGTGAATCCATGAGCTGGTCCATACACCTTACTCAATGTGTAATGTCCTCCGTTACATTAGTAACGCAATCATAAAAATAGTAAAATCCTTTAAAATCATTCAATAAAGGTAAAATTTATAGCATAAAAATTTCACAATAAACTCATAAAATAAAATAATTGTCAACGTAGAGATAAAATCCAATATATCGAAATAAACTGAAAAGTCTCAAAACTGGCATCTACTACAATCTAAGAAAAATAAAACTAATAAAGTTATCTACATGGTTCATGCCATATCACTAACCATGTCTAAAAGCTAATAAATAAATCTTCAAGACTCTGGGTCCTCTACGACGATGTCCTCGGGCTCTGAAAACAATACTACTAATGAGATATAAAATACCAGTGAATAACAATACAATATATAAAATATTTTTGAAAAAGTATTGTTCTTAGCTGGTGCGGTAACGGGGAAAACTGTCCATGGTACCCGCTAATTTTACAAAATAATATATATTAAAAATACGAAAAAATACAACAGTCATTTCGACAACTCAAAGACATAATCAAACATCACATGTTCAATAATTAAAGCGAACCATCACAACAATAACATCATTGTTCAAGTGGCTCGAAAATCCTACTCTTTGTTGGTTTCTTGCCCGAATCGGTGACTTGAGAACCTCATAATTAAATTGGTTCCTTGCCACTTATTTACGATGACTCGGGAACCTCGTTCTAGAATTGATTCTTTGACCCCTCTTTACGGTGACTCAGGAACCTCGTTCTAGAATTGATTCCTTGCCCCCATGGTGACTCGGGAACCTCATTTCAGAATTGACTCCTTGCCCCTATGGTGACTCGAGAGCCCCATAATTAAATTGGTTCCTTGCCTCCCATTATCGGTGACCCGAGAGCCTCGTTCATAAAATGGATTCCTTGTCCCATATATCATCTTTGACATCCCACTTACAAGCAAGTGCCTTTAACTTAGGTGACACAACGACAAACTTCAAACATCATGCATGTACACGCTTAATCATACTTTAGAACACACACTCATCAAGCATAACATCAATCATAGTTTGACAAACATTTCCCAGAGCATATGATAATTACAATTTCGTAGCACCACATAAGCAAAGCATGCATACCAAATTAACATACATCATATTAATCATGAACATAGAAGTAAACATACACATCATAACATCAATTTAACATTTATCCATATTTTATGAAAAACCCTCAATTTTAGAAATTTGGTTAATAACAATATGCATCGAATCAATTAAAAACTCCCAAAACCATAGGGTAATCCTTTATCAACCCAACAAACACATATACCATGGAAATAGTTCGTAAAAGGTATTGTTGCTCACCTCTTGAAGACCTCCAAGTAGCTCCAAGTGTTTCCTACGATGAATCCCTAGCGTTTGCCAATAGTTCTTCCCATCTTCCTCTTCATAGACTCCCTCTTCTATAACTCTTTCTTCCCAATCCTTGAATTTCTTCTCTTCTTAGCCGCTTCTGAGTTTTTAGATGTAATTAGGATTCAAAAATGCACCCTAAGAGCGTTAAGATTCTATTTATAGAGCCCCCAACAACCCAAAACGTGTAAAAACAGGTAAAGGCCCACTTACCCAGCACACAATGCTGTATTTCGCACATATCTTGAGTTGTATACACAAAAAAATATGGATTTTATATTGTTTGAAATATAAAAGAAATCTCTACAACTTTCATGAAGACCACAAAATCTGAAACAGACGTTTAGATGGTCAAAACGGGGATAAAAGTTAGACAAACGGTTCTGACGCTGGAACCTGAATAGTGTGTAGGAATTTGGTCATATCTTGAGGTACAAGAATCCAATTTAGACGAAAGTGGTGTCTATGGAAATCTAAGAGACAGAGCTACATTTCTTATAAAGAACTCGAGTACAAACAAGTTCGTTTTAGCTATGAAATATCCATATGAAGTTGGGTGTCGGGTCATAGAAAATCTATCATGCGAAATTGGGCCTAAAACACTCAAAACTATCTATTTAACGCCTTTAAAGTCACGTAGGAGCTTTTCATGGGAATCCTAACTACCTAGCACTTATCTTTCTATTTTACGATTGTGTATATCTTATCTCTTAGTCTCTTTTAAATTCAAATATCGCTTATCTCTTGTATAACTACCTCTCTCGTATCCCTATAAATATATGTATAATATCATATTGAATTAAAGCAAATATCATTCAAATCATTCTTCTATACTTTTAACCACCTCTAAACTTGTAATATAGTCCTTATAATAATCCAGTTCATATTAAATTACCTAGTAGCCAATTTTTGGGATGTTACACACTGCGTGTCAATTCTAAGTGCCAGTTACTGCCCCCACACGTTTTCCTATACGCGCCCTATCAATGCACCAGCAGCTCCCCCACACGTCTATCAAATTGACGCGTTAGATACTTCTCACATGTTCCACAGTGCGCTTTTAATGACCCACACACCTTTTTAATTGATGCGTCAGCCACTCCGCTTGCTATTGTTCTGCAAATTCAGAACACAAGTTTTGATTCTTGGAAGATACTATCCGAGGATAATAGAGTTCGTGCTAGGCACCTGGAAGTGGCAATATTGCATGATCTTGCTTGTGTATACATCTGTCTTTTCCAGTGGAATGATGCAATTACTTACATGGACCAATTAGACAAGGATGGTGACTTGCAAGTTGTCCTATTATTCTTCAACAAAGGGTATGCTATGAATGTTCCTGATAGGGAGGACAACACTCTTGAAAGCAAGAACGAGGTGTTATCCAGGGGGTGTTATCTAATTTCCTACTGTGCTCATATCAAAAAGTGGGATCCAAGGGGTGTTATCTTTTTCAATGGGAAGGTCAAATTGAATGGGAGGTCACTTGAATAGATGAAATTGAGTTTTTAGAGGCTTGTCACACACACACAACCTTGAGGGCAAGGTTGATTTTGAAGAGTGGGATAATGATATGCATCACCAAACCATCAACATATGGCACATGCCAAATTCTAGAATATTTCTATTCTATTAGGACACTACCAATTTATATTTTGTTGTTAGATTCCCTTTTCATTATGTTATGTACCAAATGTGACACCCTCTACCCCGCATATTAATATAAAAATTTACTTGAAAGAGGTAATATAAAAACATGCATTTATTTCATTAAAATAAAAACTTGGATAAAAGGTACCACATTGTAACATATGCAACGCAGAAAGAAACATAGTTTTAAAATAAATAAAACATAAACATAAACATCAAAACATAACCCAACCTCGATGTGACATACAGAGCTGGTATAATCGTTCCGGAATAAAATCCACGGAATACAACGAAACTAAAACAAACTAATAACTATAAAACTAAGCATCCTAACTAGATTCGCGACTCCTTAATGTCACTCCTCCACTGGCTGCTCACTGTCCTCTGCATAAAGAGATACATGCCAACAACAGAAACAGAGAAAACAGGGAGTAAGAAATCATATAAACACAACGGCATGGAGATAGTTAAGAAAGATGAACATACATCATATACATAGCATTTATCATTAACATATAATCCTATCAACATATTACATCAACCAACGTATGCTATGGGGTGCAACATTACTCCGATACTCTATTATGCATGTGGATCCAAACTATCTCAGGAAGGCAACTTCGGAGTTACATATCCACATTAGCCATAAAAGCACCAACGCCGGCAGTCCACCAAACCATGGGTGAACCCCTTGGATAGCCGACGTATCATAACGAGGATACGCCACCGCAGGGTTGCACGATTAACCAAACCTTGGGTGAACCTCCCGAGACTTGGCCAGATCGTCGAACTTTAGGACGACCTCCCCTATGTTGAACTTCCCCCACTAACAATTTCAACGTATGAATGCATGAGCACAACAACAAACAAGGCAACCACCTCCTTTGCTTGGGCCAATAAGCACCCAAGACTTATCACCATCATCAACAACATCAATGTCAACGTCAACACCTTAACCCATAAGCACCAAGGTTCAACTTACCAACACCTCGACCAAAAAGCATCGAGGCCACTTTGGCCAAAAAGCACCAAAGCGTTTCAACGTGCGGCGACCCCCAGGGCACTGACTTAACCAACTTATTATTCTTTGTTATCTTAATTAATCTTTTAATTAAGTTATCTAACTCTTCTTTATTCGATTGATGTTTTATCACATTATTGGGGATTTGGGGTTAAGCACCCTTTAATTCTATTAAGTTAACGTTCTGACCAGTAGGGGGAGCACGGGTGTGCTCACTATCCTGCACGGTCGTGCTCACTATCCTGCACGGCCGTGCTCAATGTGCAGCCGCTTTCCATAATTTAACTGGGAGCATGAGCGTGCTCCCTGTTCAGCACGACCGCGCTCCTGGTGCAAGCCGTACTGTTCTGGGCAGATTCAACTTGTGTTCTTGGAGCCAAAACTCCTTAACACTCTCAAATCAGATCCTAGGGTCTTTTGACTAATCTAGTTGGCATCAACCTCACCTCTCACTAACAGTTCATGTCTTATGAAATATTGGGGAATTAATCCCTTAAACCTTATGTTAATTAAGAGTCCTATTTAGCCAATTAGGGTCTTATTAACAGTTTCAATATAACAGCAACATCATCACTTAACCAACATCATATTCAGCCAACATAATCATGTCATAAACAACATATCAACATAGGAATTACAACATGACATAAGCATGCCATCAAACATCCATCAATTGGCATATAGTTTCAAGAACAATTCAACAACAATAATAACAATAGGCATACTCATAATCAAACACGTAAACAATAACCAATATATACATCATAGGCAGATTCATATACGACATAGGCATTGATAACAATTACAAACAACGGGACTGAGAACCCCTCATCTTACGCAACCCCCTTGCCTAATAAATACACTATCCTTCTCCCCATACCTGGTATGAAGAAACTGATAATGACAACACAACCGGTAAACCACGCGTTCCTCGAGCGGCTCAGTTAGCTTTCCAAGCCTTGGTCAAACAGAAAAAGTTAACCAATTAGTTCCAAAATCTAAAATAATATAAAGGAAACACTAAGGGGAAGGAACCGTTACCTATAGGGATCAACACCGACAAACTAGACGTTCCCAAGAGTCTCCAAAGCTCCAACAATGCAATGGGTTTAGAAAAAATAGGGAAAAACAGAGGTGTAGCCGCACTAGGGTGGCTGCTATGCCAAAATAGGGTTAAAAACGCAAACCCTCGGTTTCTGTGCCATTTTATAGGCTGCAGACCTATGCACGACCGTGCATCTTACTAAGCACGGGCGTGCTCGCCTATCAATTGAACAACCATGCTTCCTATTAAGCACGACCGTGCTTGTGATCCAAACTGTCACAAGACACAGCCTTGAGCACGGCCGTGCTAGACATGAGCACGGGCGTGCTCACGCCTCAGGAAAGGATTTTCCAACTTAAAAATCCCACTTAGCCCACTTTAAACTTACCTAACAAACAAAGCACACACAAAAGCACTTAACGAAAAATGTGGTGTTACACCAAACAATGTGATGTAGCCACTTAGATCATTATTTACACTTGTAGGAATTCCTTGTAACTATAAATAGTACTATTAGTAATGAAAAAAGGCAAGGAAGAATTAATCCAATTTTATTTTCAATACGCCTTCTTCCTAATTTCTTTGGAGCTTTCCCATGCTCGAAAAAGGCCCCGTAACAAAAATACAGGCGACGTTTTGGCCTTTCGTAGCAACCTTCGTAATTTGCAACAGATACACAAAATTGGTTGGGTCATTTCTTGTGGGTACTAGTAGAAGAGCAGATTTGTTGGCTTTCAATAATGGCAATAGTGTGTACGATTAGAAGAAAAGATTTGGTTGCAACAAATCTGTTTTGATCAATCCAATGGCTCCTCTACCTCCTTCTAACCCTCTTCAACTGAATTCTGCTCCTAAGAATTGCAAACCAAGTCTTTTGCTCAAGCCTTGAGCAACTCTTGTGCAGTCCCTCTTAACCAATTGCCAAAGCCTTGTATTAAAGGTGATGAGATATCCATAAAAATCCCTGAGAATGAATATCTTGCTTGTTTGGAAGGCTGCAAAAACCACTTACATGGGTGTAACATCCCTGGTTGCTTTATGGATTGACGACTGTCCCCACAAACCAACACGGGTCTTTTCAGCGTGCTTTGTCCTTACTCACACGCTTCCTTGGAAAACTTCCCAGGAGGTCACCCATCCCAGAATTGCTCCAAGCCAAGCACACTTAACTATGGAGTTCTTAAGTGATGGGCTCCGGAAAAGAAGATGCATCTTGTTGGTATAAATAGTACTAATCAATTCATATAAGTCTTCCTCAACTGTATAGTCTCATACCTACACAGTCTCAGGATCCCTCTCATTCCGGTGGGTAATCAGTTCATTCATGTGTCCCTCCACCAAAAGCCTGCCAGGAGCCGCTCCTTGTCCATGCCTTCTTGCACCGGCGACCACTCCCCTCCCTCGTCAGCCCCGAGTGTCACAATGAGCGTCTGTTATTAAATAAAGGAAACACTCCATTGAAAGTTGATGACTTGCGCTGTAAGCTATTGTCCTTGTGGAAGAATATTGGTCCTTGGAATTTGATCTCTTTGGGAAAGGGTTTCTATGAGTTCTCTCTCTTCCTTGGAAGATTTGCGGAGTGTTCTTGCAATAAGTCTTTGGAATCTTGATCCTGGAAGTTTGAGATTATTCTCTTGGACCAAAGATTTCAATCCTTACACTTTGAGACAGTCCAATGCACAAGTTTGGGTTAGGTTCTTTGGTTTGCCCCAAGAATATTGGCGCCCAAAAATTCTCTTTGCTATTGCTGGAAGCATTGGGGTTCCTATTTGTTTGGATGAAGCTACAAGCAAAAGAACTTTCAGTCACTTTGCTAGAGTTTTGATTGATCTTGACTTGAACTCTAAGTATACTGGTTAAAAGAGAAGATTGCGCCTTTTTTGCTAGTGTGGAGTATGAAAAACTCCTTGATTTTTGTTCATTCTGTCAGAACATAGGGCATTCTTTGGTAATTTGTTTGAAGTCTTCAGTGAAGAATGGTAATAAAGATCCTCAGGAACCAGTGGTTAGACAATGGAAGCAATATATTCCTAGGCCGAAATTGGGAGAGTTGACTAAAGTTATTGAGGTGATCAATCTAGATAATCATGAAACTGATATTCCTAGTTTGGAAGCAAATCAATTTAATAAGAATGATAATTCTACTATTAATGCTGAGATGATTAATGATGTGGTAATTCCAGGAGAAACTGGTCAAGAGGGTTCTGCTAGGAATGACTTATTTGATCCTGCCCCTGAACAAGCTATTTCTAAGGGTAAAGGAATGTTGTAGATAAATCCCCTTTTGTTTCTAATAGAGCAGGTTGCTCGTTTACTTAGGACTTGAATTTAGATCAGTATCATTCTTCTTAGAGAATGGATCCTGTTTATGGTCCTGATAGGGTGATTGACTCAAATCCTTATTCATGTACTGGTAGAAGAACAGATTTGTTGGCTTTCAATAATGGCAATAGTCTGGTCTCTGATAACGATGGCATTGAAGTGGTATATGATGAAACTATAACTCCTTCTATAGGGGTTAGGATAGTTTCCTATCATCCCTCAGTTGATCATGTATCCAACACTCCTGGTTCTGTAAGAGTCTCCCATAATGAGCAGGATTTCCTTGCTAAGGTTCAGAGAGATATGGCAGTGGTCTCTAAATTTTGGAGTGGTCAGGTTGATGATGATATAGAAAAGTCTAATGAAGATGGAAATATATTTCAGAAAGATGATCCTCTTCTTCTTGAAGGTGGTCAGGAGTTTACAGTAGTCCTCACCAAAACTTAGAAAAGGGATTTGAAAAAGAAAAATACGAAGAATCCAGTCTATGATGCAAACTGATATAGAATTAGGTCTAGAGCAAGACCTCGACAACTTGCCTGATGAAAGTCCTTTTTTGGAACATTAGAGGTATTGGTAATCTAGTTTCTAGATTAATGCTGAAAAAGCTTTGTTCACTGCACAAGCCCGATATATTATTAATTTATGAGCCTATGATTCTCATAAATCAACTACCTGTTGGTTATTTACAGAGTTTAAACTTGAAATGTTTTGCTGTTAACAATAGGCAGTCCTTTGCACCTAACCTTTGGTGTTTATGCTCTGATAACTTGAACCCTACTATCATTGATTCTTCTTCACAGCAAGTCTCCTTCTCTGTTGAATTCAATAGACAAATGTTGTACATTGCTGCAGTCTATGCTTGCACAACCTATATTGCTAGAAGATCTCTGTGGTCTGAGTTAACTGCCTTGCTTGTTCAGCATCAAGGTCCTTGGTGCTTTTTAGGGGACTTTAATGCTATTCTTGGGGCTCATGAGCAAAGAGGGAGCGGTCTTCCTTCAAGAATTTCTTGTGATGAATTTAAGAGTGCTCTGAAAACAACAACTTGAATCATTTGCCTTCTAGAGGTGTTGAATTCACTTGGAATAATGGGAGAAAAGGTTCTGCCTTTACTGAGAAGAGGTGGGATAGGGTGATTTGCAATGATTCCTGGCTCTCCTTTTGGGTTTCCTCAGCCTGCTGCACCTTGGCAAAGAATATGTCGGATCATTACCCTTTGTTGCTGGTTCTTCAAAAAGGCGTCAAGCCACATCCTTCTTCTTTTAAATTTCTAAGCATGTGGACTGATTATCCTGATTGCCATAGGATAATTTTTGAAGTGTGGAACAGAACTTATGTGGGATGTGCTATCCTGTCTTAGAAGCTGAAAGCTTTGAAATCTGAACTGAAAACTTTGAATAAAGTAGTTTTTGGGAATGTTCATGCCAGGGTTGATGAGGCTATTGCTGCTGTGGATGTTGTTGAAGACCAAATCAATACCTCTAGTCTTATTGATGAATTACAAGTTCTGGAAACTAAAGCACAAATTGATCTTCATCAAGCTTTGGCTTATCAAGAAACCTTTTGGAAGGAAAAGGCTAGAATTGATTGGCACACTAATGGAGATAGGAATACTGCTTATTTCTATCGGATTGCTATGATCAGAAGGTCCTCCAAGCTGATGTTTGTCCTTAGGCATGGTGATGTTGTGCTAAAGGATCCTGCTGCCATTAAGAATCATGCGTTAGACTACTTTCCTCCTTATATGCCTCCCCAAATTATTGTGTGCCTAATGAGCTAATTCAGAAGGTAATTCCTTATTTGGTTTCTCAAGAAGATAATGGTCTACTCATTGCTATTCCTTCTTTTGATGAAATCAAATCTGCAGTTTTCTCTTTGAATGGTAGTGGTACCCCGACCCTGATGGCTTTGGTGGCTGCTTTTATCAAAGATTTTGGGATATTGTTGGTCTTGATGTATTAGATCAGTCTCTCAATTTTTTGTGCAAGATTGGCTGCTGCCCAATATGAATTCAAACCTTGTTGTGCTCATTCCTAAGTCTCAGAATGCTGATCAGATTGATAATTATAGGCCTATTGCCTTGGCTAACCTTTAGTTTAAGATCATTGCAAAAGTGATTGCTGATAGGTTGGCCTCCATTGCTCCTAAAATTGTTTCTCAGCAACAAAGAGGGTTTATTAGAGATAGGCATATAGTTGAGTACATTTGTCTTGCTTCTGAGTCTATCAATCTCTTGGATCACAGAACTATTGGTGGTAATATAGCCCTCAAGTTTGACATTAGAAAGGCTTCCTCTTAACTGTGCTCCAGGCTTTTGGATTTAACAGCAAAAGACCATTCTCCATTCAGCTAAGCTCTCCTTCTTGGTTAATGGTAAGTCTGTTGGATTCTTTTCCTTTAAAGAGGGGTGACGCCAGGTGACCCTCTTTCTCCACTTCTTTTTTGTATTACATAAGAGGTTCTCAGTAGAGGGATTTCTTTATTGATTGATTCAAGTGTGCTTAAACCTATGGTTGGCCCTCTTGGTTATGTTCTAAGTCATATCCTCTATGCAGATGACATTTTGGTTTTTTGCAAAGGCACAAAGAGAAATCTTGAATCACTTATGGCTCTTTTCAACTCATATGGTCAAGCTTCTGGGCAACTTCTTAGCTTAAACAAATGTAAGTTTTATACTGGTGCTATAGCTCATAATAGGATTGTTTCCATTGCTTCCATCTTAGGTTTCTCTGTTGGCCATCTTCCCTTTACCTATCTTGGTGTTCCTATCTTCAAAGGAAAACCAAAAAGGATTCACTTTGAGCCTATTGCTGATAAAATTAAGTCCAAACTTGCTGCTTGGAAAGGTTCTCTCCTCTCAATTATGGGTAGGATTCAGCTAGTCAAGTCTATAATTCATGGCATGCTTGTGTATAGCTTCCATGTCTATGCTTGTCCTATCTTATTGTTGAAGCAACTTGACTCTTGTATCAGGAATTTTATATGGTATGGTAATATCCTTGTTAAGAAGACTGTTACAGTGGCTTGGAATGTGGTTTGTTCTCCTTTTAATGAAGGTGGTCTTGGCTTGAGGTCTCTTAGATCCATCAACAATTCAGCAATGCTTAAGTTATGTTGGGACATGGTTTCTTCCTCTAAGGATTGGGCAGTTTTTTTTCAGGGATGGGTTCCTTAAACATGGCAAACCTAGGACTAATTATGTTAGATCTTCAATTTGTCCTGCCTTAAAGGTTCACTTGCATACTGTCCTGACTAATTCTTGCTGGCTAACTGGTAATGGAAAGGCTGTTAACTTTTGGAAGGACACTTGGCTTGATCAACCTATAATGGACAAGTTGAATATCCCTCAGTTGTTGCACAATTCATTGCAGGCTTCTGTTTTTTATTTCATCAAAGAATGCAACTGGTTTTTTCCCAAGGAGCAGCATGATCATTGCCCTGCCCTTATTGCAGAGATTATGCATATGCACCTTCCTCTTGCTCAGTTTAATGATCAACTGATTTGGTCCTCAAATGACCTAGGCTCTTTAACCTTCAAGGAAGCTTTTCTTCACTTACATCCTTATAAGAATCCCACTGCCTGGTGTAAATTAATCCGGTCTCCATCAATTCCCACATCCAGATATTTTCTGGTTTGGAGAATTATGCACAACAGGGTCACCACTGATGAAAATATGAGGAAGAAAGGCTGCATCAATGGGTCGATTTTTAGCCTATATGGTTGTACTGATGAAACTACTCTTCACATTTGCCCTTTTGCTAAGTCTTTATGGAGTTGGTTTAGCCATATAATCAAGCTTCCAATTGATCTTACGTCTCCTAATACTGTCATCTCTCTCTGCCAGAGGAAGTGGTCCTTTCAAGCCAACAGTGTTGTGCTTGCTGCAACAGTCAACATTTTCTGGTTTATTTGGTACTATAGAAACAAAAGCTGCTTTGATAATAAGCAAATTCCTTGGAAGGCTGCCATTCCCATGATAGTTGCAGCAACTACTCTTTCTGGTAACTCGGCTAAGGGATCTGCTGCTGTTTCAATAGATGAATTCTGCATTCTAAAACAGTTTGCAGTGATCATTCATCTGTCAAAGGCCCCTTTAATCAAAGAAGTTCGTTGGATCCCTCCCAAATGTGGATGGATTAAATGTAACACTGATGGAGCTGCAAGAAGCTCCCCTGGACAAGCTGGTGGGGGTGGTAATTTCAGAGATTCAAGTGCTGCTATTCTTGGTTGCTTCTTTATATACTGTGGAATAACTTTTTCCTTTCAAGCAGAACTCATGGCAGCTATGACTGTGATTGAAATTGCCTCTAAGAAGAATTCATCCAATTTATGGCTTGAATGTGACTCTAGTTTGGTAGTTTTGGCTTGTTCTTCTCTTAATATTGTGCCTCGGAGGCTTCGGGTCAGATGGCAGAATTATCTTTATATTGTACAAAGCATTACTTTTTTTTTTTTGTATCTCATGTCTATAGGGAAAGAAATTCTTGTTCAGATAAACTAGCTAGTTTTGGTGTTTCTTCTAAATGTTATTCTTGGTGGGATCTTGCTCCTACATTTATTAGGGAAGACTTTTACAGAAATAGGTTTGGTCTTCCTAGCTATAGGTTCAAATAATTCCATGGATTTTGGTTTATGTTCCCCCATATTTGCTTGTTTTTCTTTATTTTCTTTTTAATGATATTATTTTTGAGGTGCTACAAATGATTGATAGGGGTTCAGGTGCCAACCTAGTTAGGATTTCTTCCTTCTATTGTAATGCTTTTGCACCTCAATTATGCCTTTATTGAAAAAAAAGTCAAAATCAACTCTGAAAGCAAAATCAATTTTGTCTGATAGTAACCAAACGCCTCGTTATTATTTATATTTTTATTACTAAAATCACATTTAACAAGAGGCAAAATCAATTTTGTAACTTCCCATCGTGGAACCAAACACAAATAAAGTCTAACCACCAGTGTCCGATAATGAATCCTATTTGTTCATTAAAATCTAATTTATCTAACGATCATTTATCTGACAAACACAAGGTCGGACATTTGCTTTGCTGTCCACAAGGTTAGCCAGATCATTTCACATCCTCTGCAGCCCCATCTAGATGTTGCATACCACATTCTTCGATACATCAAAACCTGTCCAGGCCAAGGCCTCTTCTTCTCATCTCAATCTGACTTCAAACTAAAAGCTTTCAGCGACTCGGATTAGGCCTCTTGCCAGAGAGCCGCAAGTCCATCACTAGGTTCTGCATATTCTTTGGATCATCAATAATATCCTGGAAATCGAAGAAACAAAGTACTATACCTAGATCTTCATCTGAAGCAGAATATAGAGCATTGACCATAACTACTTGTGAGATCCAATGGTTGCTCTATCTATTGCAAGATCTTCAGCAATCTACTTCAAGCTCTGTCCCTCTTTACTGTGACAATCAACCTACTATTCAGAATGCTTAGAATCCCACATTCCATGAAAGAACCAAACATATAGAGTTGGATTGCCATCTCATTCGTGAAAAGGTTCAAGCAGGGCTCATTCACTGACTGCCTATACCCTCTGCTGCTCAGTTAGCAGATGTTCACACTAAGGCTCTTCATCCCACAATGTTCCACGCTTTGGTTTCCAAGCTGAACTTACTCGACATCATAGTTCAGCTTGCGGGGGATGTTAGATTTACTACTTGATTAATTTTTTATTAATGTATCAGCCAATTATTTGACTCATACAGAGTTAGTTAGAGAGTAGTTAAATGTTAGTTAATTTGTTAGTTGTTTTCCTGTTATTTTCTGTTAAAAGCTCTTGCTTGCTAGCTTTACATAGTTGTGTATAAATACATTCATTGATCAATGAAAGAATTGAGTTTCTTCTTTCCATAATCATAACACTCATCGGTGTACCATCACCATCATTTGCTTCACCCTAAACGTTGCCTTCCTTATGTATATTTTTTTTTGGGTTGGGTTGGGGTGGGGTGGGGGGGGGGGGGGGGGGGGGGGGTTCTCTAAAGTGAGTTTAATTGTAAATTGAGAAAGTAAAAGTGTATGTATCTTTGATTAGTCAAAATACATTACAATTTTAACTCATTTTAATTAGTTAAGGATGGATACACTCTAACCTTCTCACTTATAATTTAATTTTCTTTATCAAATATTTAAAGTCCTGCTATGATGCTTCATATGATTGAGATTCCAGATATTACAATTACTTAAAAAGAATTTAAAAATCATTTTGGGCCAAATATATTATTTTCCATTGGAAATTGACATGTTGCGTGGGTTGACGGTAATTGTTCGGGGAAAATATAAATATTGGACATCTTGTCTTTTCTTTCCACTATTTTTTAATGTAAGATAAGATAAGGTATCACGTGGCATACTTTCAGACTCATTAGGAAACAGATTTCCTTTTGGTCCTCAAATTGTTATTAAATATTCAATTTGGTCCCAAGTTTTTAAAATGTTCATTTTGGTCCCCTAATTCCTTAAACTTGTTCAAATAGGTCCTTCCGTCAAGTTGACTAACGGTGACGTCAAACTTAATGACACGTGGCATTAAGTTTAATATTTTAATATTCATTTTGGTCCCCAAATTGTTTTACGATATTCATTTTGGTCCCCAAATTGTTTTAAAATGTTCAATTTGATCCTCAAGTTTTTAAAATGTTCATTGTCGTCCCTTAGTCAACTTAACGTCGCCGTTAACCAACTTGACGGAAGGACCTATTTGAACAAGTTTAAGGAATTAGGGGACCAAAATGAATATTTTAAAAACTTTGGACCAAATTGAACATTTAATAATAATTTGGGGACCAAAAGTGTAATTTAGCCTTTTTCTTTTAATAAATTGTTGAAAAGTCAGACTTTCCACCGTAGTTTGGAAGAAAAGCTAAAGCTAATTGGATAAAAAGAAGGATAAAAAGAAGAAGCAAGAGAGAAGAAAGCAAACATTGTTAAAAAAGATTTAATTGGTATATATTAATATTTTAAAGATTTTTTATACCGTCGATCAATGAAAAAATGATATATAATTAAAAATACTTGTCTCTTATCTTAATATATTATAAATCATCCATACCATGATTTCAATTGGTTGGCAGTCGAAAATTCTTTACTTTATAACAATTAAACTCATAATGTAATATAATAACTAATACAATATAAAATTTTCTTCTCTTTTCCACTTTTCTTTTTACCAATGGAGATATATATTTTTGGGACCGACCCTGACTTTTTTTTTATTTCTCTTCTCTATTGCTCATAAAACTACTATTTTCCTGTTTTCTCTGTTTTCAATTTCTCTTTGATCAAAAAATGCCTAGATGTTGGTCAAATGGCAGGTTTCAGTATAAGACATTAAGACGCCTGTGTCTCGTGGAGAGTGCTCACAGAGACCACCCTTTGCTCAAATTTTTAAGTTTGTTCCTTCCCATCTTCTGCTTCCAAGGTTTGGTTTCTAAAATTTATTCTAATGGGTCCTTTCTCACGTTGTTTCCTTATTTGTTATGTTCAGATAAATTTGTTGATCTTCTTATGTATCCCCCTATCATTGGCTGCTTCCTTTGTAGGGCATATTTGATGTTTTGTCATCTAAAGGTTTACTTTTCAAATTGATCGATAATATTCTTGAAAGGGCTCTAAACTTGCATACACCTTCTTGTGTCTTAAATATTTTGAATGTGTTGATGAATACTTCTTTTTCCTGTTAGTTTGACTATGTTATTTGTTGGAGGATAATACCGATAATTATTGCATATTGTTGTCATTATAGTGGGATTTAGATTCCTACCTCCTAATATTACAATCTAGAGCTAGAAACTGTTACAGGTTGAATAATTATTACATATGAATTACTGTTGCTTCCTGTGATGAACAAGTGACTATGTTTGTAAATTATAATGATAAAAAATAATGAATGGAGTTATATTATAATTCTTTTGCTAAGAGATGTTCAAAGATTTTTATATTCTCAATTTCTACCAATCTCTCACCTATAATCACCCATTGTTGATTCTTCTTCTCCAGTCTTACCTCCTTGTAATGGCAAAGTTAGCAGTGGTTATCGGATGTAACTACCCAGGAACAATGGCTGAGCTCAAAGGGTGCATCGACGATGTGAATAAAGTGAAGAGCTGCCTCATGGATAAATATGGGTTCTTGGAGGAAAACATTGTCGTCCGTATTGATACTGACCCTTCCTTCACCCAACCCACCTGCAAGAACATTCTATTGAAGTTGTCCTCACTAGTTGAGATGGTGAGGCATAGTGACGTGTTCGTTGTTCACTATAGTGGCCATGGCACGCGCCTTGTTTCCAACAACCCAGAGTACGATAATGACTTCATCCAGTGCATTGTTCCTTCTGATTACAATCTCATCACTGGTTGGTTTTGTTAACTCTTCTTTAATGTTCCTTTATTTATGATTCATTCATTTATTTAACAAAACTAAAATCATTACACTTAATTATTAGTTAGTTATTAGTAACACTTTATTGTATATTCTTCTCTTTGTTAGCTCTTTCAAGATAAAGTCTACTCAGAACTAGATTGGAAAGCTACACATTAAATTACGGAACAATTTGGTATATATTTGATATGTAAAAACCAAATATTGAAATTAATTATAAGGACTCTATTTTTGTTTCCTATTCCACTATACTAAAATAAAAATTCAACTTTTGGTGTCTATTAACTTTGTACTTTGTCTTATAATATTATTACATTTTTTGTGTGTGTATGCACGCAAACAAGTTATGATTTAAGGAAAATTGTAGATAAGGTTCCTAGAGATTGTGCGATCACAATTGTTGCAGATTCTTGTCACAGTGGTAGCCTTATTGAAGCTGCTAAGGAGCAAGTAGGAATGAACACAAATTGAGAAAGAGCGCTCTTGGTTGGGTAACATGTTTGAAACTATTGTCTCTCTTGATTGGAACTAAGCTCATCGAGCCCCATGCTGTCCATGGGGACTACTACAACTTTGTGAAGAATAGGTCTTTGCCTGTTTCGATTCTGATTGATATAATCAAGTTGAAAACTGGAAAAGTTGATATAGATGAAGGGAATCTAATACCTACGCTTTGTGATATGTTTAAGGAGGATGCGAGTCCTAAAGTGAAGAATTCCATGAAGTTTGGCTTAGACAATCTCCAATATGGAGTAGATGGTAGAATTTCTGGAATGGTGGGTAAGCAAGAGGCCTATTCTAGATCAACTTGGAGCATCATTCCAGATCGTGGAATTCTGTTGAGTGCTAGCCAAAGTGACCAATAAGCTACAGAGGTTAGCTTAATTTTCTGGAAATCCTGATGAAGTTTATGGGGCTTTTAACAATGTCATACTAGCTATTATTGAGGAGACTCGTGGTGTAGTTACAAATCGGGAGCTTGTTTTGGAGACTACAAAAAAAACTTGAGTCGCAACATTTCACTCAAAAACTTGGACTCTAATGCAATGACTACCATGTTGATGCTTCTTCTGTGTGTGATTTGATAGAGAAATATGTAAAATAAAAAGTTCCTATTGGTAGTTGTGTAAATGAGCTAAGCTATTCGTGAACTATCGGGCTTGACTCGTTAAATGCTTGATCAAGCTCGTTTCTTTAATTAAATGATTTAACCTCAAGCTTGAGATTAAACTCGATTATTTAAATGAGCCAAGCTCAAGCCTTATAGGCCCGACATTAAATGGCTCGTGAATAGCTCGTATAAGTGTTGTGGCCTTTAAGTTGTTGCAGTGGGTTTTTGTTAGGTGAAGTTGCTTTGTTAGCATTGGACTAGATATCTCAATAAATAGATGGTGATTATGTCTTTTTAGGACTCATGTTTTTGTAATGGTTAAGCTTAAATTGTATATTTGGACTCATGTTTTTGTAATGGTCAAGCTTAAATTGTGTTTAGCAAGGGCATGTTTTTAGGATGTTTTGGTCAAACTTTTGAAGTTTCTTTTTTTTTGTAGTAGTCAAAAAATCTTGAATTTCACATACCATATGTGAAGTACATATCTCTATTTTTATAGATTATCATATAATATTAAAATCTTTATTAAGTTCTAAATTGATAAAATTTAAAAGTAATTAAAGAAAAATTTTCATAAATACAATTTTTTTTTTTTTATAAATAAGCTTAACAAGCCAAACTCAAGTTCTATTAATTTTAAACAAGTCAAACTCAAGAGTGCTCGGCTCGACTCGTTTATACCTTTAGATTGCTCTTTTTTTTTTCCTCTCTTATTATTTCAATTGTTTAGATATCGTAGTTGATATAGTAAATACATGTTTTCCTACTTTGGTGCCCATTATATTTCAGTGCTTGGATGCTTGAGCAGCTTCTTCAAGTGATTGATTACTATTAGTTTTGATTCAAGTTTCATAATTTTAAAGCATGTTTGGGAAAAATTCATGTTTGGGAAAAATTAATTTTTTCCCAAACAGCTGTTTTGTGAATAATTATTTGTGTTTGGATTTCTAGCTGGAAATAATAAAAAGCTTTTTTAGACGCCTTTCAGTTGTTTTTTAACCATCTTGACCATAGGACTGTTTGATTTTTTTTTTTTTTGATTATTCTATTATTACAATTTTCCCCACTCGTAAATACCCTTTGCCTTCTGTATTGCACATCGCTGCCATATTTGTTACTTCTTTAATTTATGCTCACTTCTTGTGAGTTGTTCACTTGTACATACCTGCAGAGTCGTTGATTTATTACTAATCCAAATTGTTTTTCTTTTACTTGTTGGCTCCTTTTACATATCCTTCTCAGCACAATACTTTTGAAGTAAGCTTGATATAAATAACCATACATCTGTGGACTGTGGCCATGTGCTTATATACCAAGTACCACATTCCTTGAGTTATACTTAAACGTAACTTTTTTTTTTTTTGGACAAAAGTTAACCGTAACTTGATTACTAGGAGTTTGTGATTGATATTTATGTTGTAAAATAATGTCATATTTTTATTTTTGTTTAGAATTTTCCTCTCAAATTGTCTTTGTTATTAAATTGAAATATATATATATATATATATATATATATATATATTAAATTACCTATTGTAAAAAATTATATATTTTCACATCTTTTCTATAATCATGGAAAAAAAAGTTAAAAATTTTATTCAATTTTTTATAAATAGATAAAATTTTGATAACAAGATATAAAAGAATCTAATGTTAAAAGAAAACAAATATTATAAACAAATTTTTTCATACCCTTTTTCGTAATTTATTATGTAAAAGTGATTATTTATACACCACCGAAACAAAATAGATTATCTTAGAATTGCTTTTTAACAAACAGACCCAAACAAAAATAGATTCTGATTATAATTAATTATCACAACAATCGATTATTTGAAAATAGATTATCAGCATAAATTTTTTTTTAAGCTTTCCCAAAGAGAGTTTCTTTGTGCATATTTGAATTCTTGAACATCTTGCATTTTTTACCTCTATTATGGTTCCACTCATCCAACAAGGTCCAATCAGTAGTGATCTAAATGTCACTTTGAAAAACTGTTCATTTCATTGTCATTTCGTTAATACAAGCCCGTTAATACAAGCCAAGACACAGTGTGTCTGAGTTGCAATGATCTCATGAGCAACTTGTAGCTGATTTGCATTTCACACAAGTAAGCCATCCTTCCATTTTTCCTGTATCTTATTTGGACAGCGAAATGAATGAGACATTTAATGCTGTGAATGATGATGCCCATCTCTTGAATAAGTTCAATGTTACTCTTTTTTTCCGTGTTGAATGATGGTCTGCATTAATATGTGATTAATCTTGAATATATGCTCCATTTTTCTTGGTAACCTGTCATTCTATATTGAGAATTGAAACACTTACTGAGCACTTAGCTGGTCAGTGTTTTCTCTTGCATCTTGTGGATATCTTCAGCGTTTATGGATCAGTTGTAGTCTTTGAACTTTTTGCGGAAAACTTAGCTTGTGTTTGGATGAACGTTTAACAAACGTGATTTTAAATGAAATTGATTTTGTAAAATTGATTTGCATATAATTGGATACAAAACTTAGTGTAATTTTTCAATCCAGAAGTAGAAGCTATTTTAAGCTGCTTCTAGTAGAATTGATTCTGAAATTTAAAATTGGTTCTACATCCAAGAGCCAAACATCTTTTAAAATGGTCAAATTCACGTTTGACCATTATAAAAGTGAGTTTGGTTGTTCTCACCTCTGGAACCAAACATGCACTCAAGCTTATTAAGAAAGTCAATTATTATTATCTCTTAGGAAGATGACAAGTCAAAAATGAGTTGCAAACTTGACAAATAGCCACCCAAAGCTTACTTAGTTGATAAGCTTACTTAATCCTTAAGTTTACTTAGTTGATAAGTTTCTTAATATTTTATTATTTTTGTAAGCCTATATAAGGCATATATGTTGTACCTTTGTTTAATGTGTGTGTAATGAATTGAAAAGCAATTCAATTCTTGCTTCCTTACTTCCTTTATTGTGTGCGTGTGTGAGAGAAACTTGTTAGTTTCTTGCTGCCATTTTCTCAACAATTGGTATCAAGAGCCATACGGTCTAGGACCAAGTGAGGTGCTAGAGAGTTGAGGTGCTGCCCAAGAAAGTCTAATACTCAGGGACTAGGTGCCAAATCGGAGGTACCATTAGTGGAGACTCTGCTCGTGCATAGTCAGAGACTGTAAAGCTTGTTGGTCTGGGACCAAACTTTCCTATTACTAAGGAAGTTATAACAAGTTATCACGATGGCAGATTTTATCTCTATTGGCTGTATCAAGAAACTCAACAATCAAAATTATAGCACATGGAAGACTTGCATAGAATCGTATTTGCAAGGTCAAGATTTGTGGGAAGTTGTCAACGGAAGCGATACCACACCACCAGCAGATGCAGAATCTTTGAGAAAGTGGCGCATCAAAACTGGAAAAGCAATGTTCATGATAAAGATGACCATTGAGGAGGAGATGTTGGAACACATTCGGCATACTACAACTCCAAAGGAGGCTTGGGATGTTTTTGTCTCACGATCCTCTAAGAAGAATGATATGAGACTACAACTTTTGGAAAATGAACTGTTGTCTCTTACACAACGTGATTTGACGATAAATCAATATTTTACAAAAGTAAAGTCTTTATGTCGGGAGATCTCTGAATTAGATGCTGCATCAAATATCAATGATGATTGGAAAAAAAGAATCATTATTCATGGCTTAAAGCCTGAATATAGAAGTTTCATCACTGCAATCCAAGGATGGCCAGTTCAACCATCACTAGGAGAGTTAGAAAATCTTCTAGCCAACCAGGAGACTTTTGTAAAGCAAGTAGCTGGTGTCTCTCTGAAGAATGAAGAAGAAGCACTTTTCAGCAAGAAAAGGCAAAACAAATCGAGAAATCAACATGCAGATAAGTATGACAACTCAAAGAAAGGCCAAAACAGAAGCAACAAAGCAGGGGGAGCTGACAAGAATCAAAGCTTCAATAAAAAGCAGGGAAAATCTCACAATTTTGAATGTTATAATTGTGGTAAAAGGGGCTTCTTTGCTCGTGAATGTGGGTTTAAAAGGCGGACAGCTAAAGGCAACACAGCTACATCAAGTAATCAAAAGAATAGTGAAGATGAATGGGATATGGAGGCCTCTTATGCAGTGATTGAAGATATCGGTGATGCAGTTGCAACTGGAGTTGCTGTGACAGAGAAGGAGGAGCTAGCATTAGAAATATCCACTCCTAGTAAAATTGATTATACTAAGAGTTGGATTGTTGACTCAGGATGCTCTAATCACCTGACGGGTGATAAAGACAAGCTCCTCAACTTATCAGAATATAAAGGTGAACGAGTGGTCGTGACAGCAAATAATTCAAGATTACCAATAAGTAATATTGGTAAAACTATGGTTGTACCTCAGTTCAGTTCAAAGCAGGTGCAACTCCAAGGTGTCTACCATGTACCTGGGATGAAGAAGAATTTATTGTCAGTTTCTCAGCTGACGGCTCTAGGTAACTATGTTGTGTTTGGTCCTGATGATGTGAAAGTCTATCAGGAGGTGAAAATTATTGGTACGCCGTTTATAGAAGGGAAGAAACAAGAATCGTTTACGTGATGTCAGCCGAGTCAGCATACGTAGATAAGATAAGAAAGAACGAGACGGTAGATCTTTGGCATGCTCGATTGGGACATGTTAGCTATCACAAGCTAAAAGTGATGATAATGAAGTCTATGCTCAAAGGCCTTCCCGAATTAGACATTAGAGCAGACACAATCTGTGCAGGATGTCAATATGGAAAGGCTCATCAACTTCCATTTGAGGAGTCAACTTTCAGAACCAAGCAACCACTGGAGTTAGTTCACTCAGATGTGTTCGGGCCTATCAAAAAACCATCTGTAAGTGGGTTAAAATATATAGTGACTTTCATTGATGATTTCTCTAGGTATGTTTGGGTTTTCTTTATGAAAGAAAAATCCGAAACGTTGTGTGAGTTCAAAGAATTCAAAGAAAAGGCAGAAAGTGAAGTTGGTCGAAGGATACAATGTTTGCGCTCAGATAATGGTGGGGAGTATATATCTGATGAGTTTAATACATACCTTCGAGAGCATAAGGTCAGAAGGCAGTTCACTTGTCCTAATACTCCACGACAGAATGGAGTAGCTGAAAGGAAGAATCGACATTTGGCAGAAATATGTAGAAGCATGTTGCACGCCAAAAACGTGCCATCCAGGTTTTGGGGCGAGTGCATGAAGACTGCAACCCACGCAATCAACAGATTGCCTCAAGCACGATTGGGTTTTGTTTCTCCATTTGAAAAGCTATGGAGTCTCAAACCAGTGGTGAGTCACTTTCGAGTCTTCGGAAGTGTTTGTTATGTATTTGTTCCTAATCATCTTCGAAACAAGTTTGACAAAAAGGCAGTTCGATGCATTTTTGTTGGCTATGATGATCAAAGAAAAGGGTGGAGATGCATAGATCCAACAACAAACCGGACACATGTGTCAAGGAATGTTGTATTTGATGAGGCATCATCTTGGTGGTCCCCTGAACAAGTTGTTCTACCAGATACAAAAGAAATAGAAGGCAAGTTGCACGAGAAGCTTGATATGAAGCCAGAAGAATCATCTTCAACTCCTGAAAACCCTATAGAATCTACACCAGAAATTGAAGATGAAGCTAAAGTTGAGAAGAGTCCATGGCAAATCGGAGTACATCATCAGAGTCCTGAAGAAGAGCACTTTGATGAACCAGAAGAAGCTTCCGTGCAATCACAACCTCGAAGATCACAGAGGCAACGGAAACCAAATCCAAAATATGCTAATATGGCTTTAGCAGAATTGGATATGGTTAAAGAACCATCTACTTATGATGAGGCGTCAACAAAGCAAGAATGGAAGAAGAGATTCTTGCATTAAAGCAAAATCAGACATGGGATCTGGTGCCAAAGCCTAAAGATGTGAAACCTATTTCATGCAAATGGGTTTACAAGTTGAAGGTACGCCCTGATAGAACCATTGATAGATACAAAGCTCGCTTGGTAGCTCGTGGTTTTTCTTAGGAGTATGGATTGGACTATGATGAGACGTTTAGTCCAGTTGCAAAAATCACTACTGTTCGTGTTTTATTAGCTATTGCAGCTAGTAAATCATGGAATCTCTGGCAGATGGACGTTAAAAATGCATTTTTGTATGGTGAGTTGGATCGAGAAATATATATGGAGCAGCCGCAAGGGTTTGAGTGCAAATCTTACCCAATGTACATGTGCAAGCTAAAGAAAGCTCTATATGGCTTGAAGCAAGCTTCGAGAGCATGGTACGGGAAAATTGCTGAGTTCTTACTTAGCAATGATTTTGCAATGGTACCGGCTGATTCGAGTTTGTTTATTAAAATTAGAAATGAAAAACTAGCAATTGTGCTGGTTTATGTTGACGATCTCATCATTACAGGAGATGACATAGAAGAAATTGATCAGATCAAAAGGAATTTGTATGTGCGTTTTCAGATGAAAGAACTTGGGCAACTCAAACATTTTCTTGGGCTTGAAATAGACTATACAAGCCAAGAATTGTTCTTATGTCAGTAGAAATATGCAAGAGATCTTCTAGAAAGATTTGGAATGCTGGATTGCAAGCCCATAGCAACCCCGATAGAAGCTAATGCCAGAATTTGTGCAGTTAAAGGCAAAGATCTAGAAGATTCCTCTATGTACAGGCAGATAGTTGGAAGCCTGATTTATCTGACACTGACACACCCAGATATCTCTTTTGCAGTTGGAGTAGCAAGCCTATTTATGCAAAATCCAAAGAAGCCTCATTTGGATATGGTTCGACGTATTCTAAGATACATTAAAGGTACGCTTGATTATGGTATCTTCTATTCGAAAAATGGAAACTGCAAGTTGATTGGATATTGTGACGCTGATTATGCTGGTGATCATGACACGCGTCGATCCACAACTGGGTATGTGTTTAGCCTGGGTTCGGGTTCTATATCATGGTACAGTAAGAGACAACCAACAGTGTCATTGTCAACCGCTAAAGCAGAATATAGAGCAGCAGCCATGGCAACTCAAGAAAGTTCGTGGTTACAAGAACTTTTGAAGAATTTGCACCAACCAATTGATTATGCTATACCTTTATATAGTGATAATCAGTCTGCAATATGCTTGGCAGAGAACCCGATGTTTCATGCTCGTACAAAGCATGTAGAAATTCAATACCACTTTGTTCGTGAAAAAGTGTTGTTTGGAGATATAAGAATGGAATTTGTCAACACTAATAATGAAGTAGCAGATATTTTCACAAAAGGACTCAATGCTATGAAGTTTGAAGAATTTAGAAGACAACTCGGTATGATTACAAGGTCCAAGATAAGAGAAAACAATAATTGAGGGGGAGTATTAAGAAAGTCAATTATTATTATCTCTTAGGAAGATGACAAGTCAAAAATGAGTTACAAACTTTGACTAATGATGACACCAACTTTACAACAAATTATAATAGCCACCCAAAGCTTACTTAATCCTTAAGTTTACTTAGTTCATAAGTTACTTAGTTGATAAGTTACTTAATATTTTATTATTTTTGTAAGCCTATATAAGGCACATATATGTTGTACCTTTGTTTAATGTGTGTGTAATGAATTGAAAAGCAATTCAATTCTTGCTTCCTTACTTCCTTATTGTTTGCGTGTGTGAGAGAAACTTGTTAGCTTCTTGCTGCCATTTTCTTAACAAAGCTCAATTGCTTATAACATAGCTAGATAAAATGCCATCGTTGTAATGATTAGTGACTGTTGGATATTGCTTGAGCCTTTGAATCACCCTGTTGTTTGGATTTTAGCGAGATGTGATGCTTTGAGTCTTGCATAGGATTTTGTTTGCTGACAAATTCATAGTGTATTTATTATGCTGACCAATACTCGAAATTAGCAGGTGGCCAGGATGGAGATTTTGGTGACTGGTCAAGCTGAAGATGGAAAGCTCGAAGAGAAGATGGAAATATTACTGGGAATAAAGGGTTAGAAATATTACTGTTTGTTACAAGTATTATAAAAAATTTCCCACATAAAAATCATTTCCAGCTAA
Organism: Echinosophora koreensis; assembly: GCA_035048595.1. Lineage (NCBI taxonomy): Eukaryota > Viridiplantae > Streptophyta > Magnoliopsida > Fabales > Fabaceae > Echinosophora > Echinosophora koreensis. Next base: position 5,725,284 of record JAPCYP010000011.1, on the reverse strand, counting down.
ATGCCTAAATAATATATCATTCCCACGTTTAAGATTTGCACCTACCATATGAAAAAGATGGTCCGGTGTAATATATATATCACAACTAGTAAGGTACCCATGCATTCACACAGATCACTTTCGTTTTTACGCATGTTTGAGATGGCCTGTTCGTAAACAATCTATTATAAACTAACAAATTTGTCTATAATAAATCCATCTATTAATAGTTGTTATGAAGAAAACAAAGACTACATAAATAATATAACAACTTTTTAGTTCGTAAGAAATTATATGTGTTATGTACATTCATGACAATATAAAATCGATATGTGTTCAAATATAATAATGCTATATTAGCAAACTCAATTCAAGACAAAGCATGCATCCCTTGTAGACTCTATGACAATGCTTCCCAGGTGTATATAGCCAAGCCAAAACATATTTACCATGGAAACATGAAAACACATGGAATATTACCATATGTAATAAACAACAATTGCCTGCTATATATAAATAAGATATATTTATCTACTAAGGGACTAATCATTTCATAACAATGTATAGGTTCTGCCTGTGTTGCCAAAAGAAGCTTTTGTAGAAGGCTGAGTCAGTTTTGGTCCTTGACTTGTATTTAGTTCGTGATCCTCAAAGAATAATAGGTAAAATCCATTAGAAAAATAAAATAAAAATATTAGAATAAGCATGTTACAGAACATGATGGTTTTTCATCTTCAAGTTTTATCTAAAACATCATTAAAAAAAGTAGAGTGATGTTTATTCATACATTAAAAAATATACCCAAATTCAATTAGATTATAATACTTAGTTTATGTCTTTGTGTAAAAATATTTACCCAAATTCTTCGCTGAACAACATGTATGCACATAGAGATAAAAGAAAAATTCATGTGCACCATGGAATGAGCTTCTAGTATTTTATATATTTTTCTTTTCCTTTTTGGTTGTATCTATATAAATTAAGCAACAAAAGACTAAAGGGCCTCCCATTAGTTTCTGATGGGAAAAAGGAGATCCCTTTGCTCGAAACTTCATACGCAATGTGCATTATATAGACATTTTTGTTTTGGAAATTATTACCTTGGACAACATGTTATGTAGCATATCATTTAAAATATGAGTGTTTTATTCACAAACGAAACACATAGATGCCCTTATATATGGTGCTGCTACTGCTTACAGAATCTTATGCTGAATGAATATTATAAGCGAGTGTGCAGAACCAAAGGAAAAATTCATGTCCTCTTATGCAACATGCGAGTGGAGAATAGACCTAAGAAGAATGAAAAGAAATGCAAGAGTTAAATTGTAGAGATCGTGTTTAGCTTGCTTTTACCAATCAAAACTTTATAAATGCTTATAATACTAATATAGAAATCCTTAATATAATTAAAATCAATATTGTTAAAAATAAAAAATAAAAAGAGCAAACCTTCATTTGCTTCTACAAAGGCCCTAAATCCCATTTGTTAAACCCCAAGAAATAGATTTTTGCAAACAAACTCTATGAAAAAGATTAGTCTAATATCTCAAGAGTATCTTTTCCAAACATGAACTCCCCACTAATGCACCTTTGCTTATTCACCACTGCCAACCTGGGATTCTTTTGTGCCCATATATTTTAGTTAAAAATTTATGTGTTTTCTTTTAAAGGGGAGTTTCTAACTTCTACCTTCTAACCTCTATAACTTCCGATTCTTTCATTCAATTGAAAAAAACATAGAAGCTTCTGCTTTTGGTGAACCTAAGAAATCCAGACATATGGTATGATGAGCTACTCACCCATTAGACTACGTGTATTCCACACAAAGCAGCAACAAAATGCAATGTAATAGGATTTGGAAAAACTATCATAAAGCATAAAACAACTAAACTAAACCAATATAAAAAATAATGAAATTGACGATTCATTTCCTCTGAGGTTACTGGAAGTTGTGGATCCTGCACCAATACTAACAACAGTAAGTGTAATATCAAGATTTTAGCTTGGTATTCTTCATGTCAGGAAGTGTAATATCAAGTTTTGTGCCCCCCTACTACTTTATTATGAATAAAAACTTCTTAGGTTAGTAGCATCAAGAATTAATTGAACAATGCAGAATGACACTATGAAGAAAATATGAAGAATTCAAGTGGATTCTAAGTGCAATGACAATATGCAATTCTTATAGGAAAATACATGTTTTAGCATTATAAATACCTAGAAAAATGCAAATACATGAAAACATTTTATACTATTAAAGCTTCATTTTTCCATTAAAAAAAAAAAAAATTATCCCCACATATAGATGCATAGCAGACCATCATTGTAGACTACAACTATGAGATATGTATTAGAATGATATGGCGTTATTCCTATTAATGATTTGTCAAATACTCAATATAAAAATAAAAAAATATCCATATATAAAAGCTGAGAATAAAACCTTTCCTTTAAACCACCACTTTCTAAAATCAATGGCACTATTTTGATAGAAGAATAAGTAAAAGCGGCCTCCATGCTATATTTAGTCCCACACTATTTAGTCTCACACTTAATGCATATTATGTTGATTATTTTTTTTCATGTAAATAATATACATATCAGGCATTTGTACGTTGTTAGTTTTATCCCCATTGCAGCCTTACAGTCAATGGTATGACAATTTAGGACCACTGGATGTCAATAGATAGCACCCTGGTCAAATATAATAATAAGAACTTATAAGAGATAAACTATCAAATTATCTAAACCCCAATTATAATTGAAGTTGATAACAGTTAGCTACAATGGTCCCATATGCCAGACTTAAAACAAAAATATCAAGTAACATTTATATGCTTCAATCACATTGCTATAATGCAGAGACTGATGAAGTATGCAAAAAGTGATTTATAAGTGCAAACTGCAATAAAGAAAATGATATCAGGTAAAGAAGCTATTGTGAACCTATTGACATACAATTGGTAAATCAAGCAATTGGAATAAGGTAATTGTAATAAATGATATTTATAAACAAATCAGACAAAAAAAAAATGCTAAGAGTGATAGTCCTATACTGTAGTATGCATCTGCAGCTGGTTTGATTTTCACAGGTAATCCCGCTGGGATGTGCATTGCTATCACTTCTAATGGGGGAATTTTAAATAGGATATTATGATGCCAATAACTATAAATTATTAGCTTTTTTTTTTTTGATCAAATAAATTATTAGCTTTATATCTTCATATATAGTATCATACATACAAATATCAGTGTAGAGTGCAAATCAAGCAAGCAATCACAACTGCTGAGCTGACAGAAAATCCCCGAAGCTTAGAGACAACAAAGAGAAGGGCAAGTAGAACAATTGCTATTTGCTAACCCTGAGTATTGCAAGTAAACATGAATCATGTATCATCCATCACCCTTAAGATGTTTTAAGTATCTGGCTGCCAATATAAAGGGAAGAACATGCAGGTGGCATCAAGGAACTGACTCAAAAATTGCCTAAGGTGAAAATAGTAAGTCAAACAACAATTAATTATAAAAAAAGTAGCGGTGTGATCTCTATCTTCTAGTTCCCCCTTGTCTCTTGTGGTCAGTACCTCTCTACTAATTATAAATAATAAGTGCAGGTGAGATTTGCATCAAGTATTTGCATATTTACAAACCATCAGTCCAAATTATGAGAATAAATACCATCAGTCCAAATTATGATAATAAATACCAGCTGTGGCTTTTTCCTATATATGCAACAAAGTATCAACACAGTGAGGAGGATTGTATAGAAGCCTCAAGTTTGAAAATTTAGTGACAACATGAAACCAAATATACAGAAGTTCAAATAATAGTGAGTGTAGATGAATGGATAAAAACAATAAAACAAACAAAATCAATACAACACCGAGGACAAAATTCCAAAATGATGCTGAGAGGTAGGTTGCCTCTTGATTGGAAATAGCAGAGTCAAAGTATCATCTAAAATCTCAATTCAGCATTGAGCTTGAGATTAAAGAGAGAATAAATATAGTTGTAAGAGGTGGAGATAAGAAACTTCTACTTCAAAAAAAATAAGCAATGCAAAGTCAGAATTGACTTGGTATAGCAACATTTGGCATTAGCAAAGCCAACAGATCTATAAGAACTAAGCAACTGTCATTATCTAAAATGGATCAAACATTATAACTATCATGATGTTGAGACGTAGTTGCCTCTTGATTGGAAAGAGCAGAGTCAAAGGATCATCTAAAATCTCAATTCAGCATTGACCTTGAGACTAAAAAAGAGAATAAATATATTTGTAAGAGGTGGAGATAAGAAACTTCTACTTCAAAAAAAAAAAAAAAAACAATGCAAAGTAACAAAAAAATAAGTAATGCAAAGTCACAATTGACTTGGTATAACAACATTTGGCATTAGCGAAGCCAGCAGATCTATAAGAACTAAGAAACTATCACTATAAAAAATGGATCAAATACTGTGTCCTAACTCCTAACTACAATAGCTACAAGAAGTTAGAGTCTAAGCACAGAAGAAAGGTTAAGCATAGAATCTTTTTAGATATTCCCTACTTTACATTTCTAAAGTATAAAAACATATGTCATAAACTGTAATAGATACAGATCTAAAATTGAAAGTCTTTATAGTTTTGAAAACCATATAAGCTTCAAAAACCTTCATGCACAACATTTTTCAAAACATTGGTGGCTTTTAAGTAGCTATAAAAGAAGCATCATCAAAACAATATATCAAATGATTTTATTTTTTTAATTTGACTGTCAATGAGCATCGCAATCAAAAGCCAAAACAATATATGGGGCATCTAAACTAATGTCATTATGGAGAAATCTATAAAATCATATTTTTTTTTATGGTTAAGTAAAAGCAAAATGGAATATATTGAATGCAGATTCACTGAGATATGCACTCGCTCTAGCTTGGAAATAAAAATAGGGATCATAGCATACCAAAAGTTAGAGATATGCACTTTCTCTAACTTGGTGCTTCTTCTAGTATTCCTACATAGCAGATGCCTCTTCTAATATGGTTATTGTCAAGTCAGAGCAAGAAAGCAACATTAATGAGAAGGTTGTAAGACAAAAGTAAAGATAACAATTTAAAGGCTGAAGGGTACAAACCTCAAATGGCTGGAAAAAAACAATACAACAAATAATGACCTTCTGCAAATAAACACTTGAATCAGAAAAACCACATGTGAGTCAAAATTATTATATATCTCATTCATAATATTTTGTTGTCGACTATATCATAATTTAGTATATAACTATATATGCATTCCAAATATATCAATGCCCCACAAAGGATAGGTTGCAAATGTAAATTTTAAATTTGGTAGTCTACCTCTCAACATAGAGGACTTTTCCTTTTAGGATCTGCTACATTAAATCCATTAATAAATATTGATGCGGCCAAGCAAGAACAAATATAGTAGAATATATGGCCGCAAGTCAAAGGATTGTTTTTAAGGATTTGTAAGTTGTGGAAGAACTAAAGCATTCCCAAACACCTCATGTGCATTATTTTAGAATCAACTCACCTCATGTCCACTAATTCCTAAACATAGTTGTTGAAGATTTGTAGCCTTCAAGTTTCAAATGCCAAATAAGATTTGTACCTCAAGTTTGCTTCCATATGGAAAGGTCTGCCAAGGCTCGAGTTAGTGAAGGGAAATTAAAACACTGGAGTTAGTGAAGACAGAGTACATTTAAGTGCAGTAACAAAGCAGAGCAACAAATCTTCTTAACACCATTATATATGTACAGATCTAACCCTATTAGCTTCATACATAGCAATCAAAGTAACAATCATTCAAAAAATAAAAAAAACAAATGGAGAGGGAATAGAGGAAAGAAAGTTCTGAAGAGATTTAGGAATTTATGCTCAAGAAACAAAATAACTCACAAAAAAAAAAAAAGAGGAATATACATAGCAATCAAAGTAAGAATCATTCAAATGAAAAAACAAATGGAGGGAAGATGGGAAAGAATGCTCTGAAGAGATTTAGGGATTTATGATCAAGAAACAAAATAACTTTGAAAAATAAGATGCTTACACTCCCGTTCATTCCCATAACATTTGTCTCATTATTATGGGTTTAACTTCAAACTAATGTAATATACCTGTGCAATGCACGGGTAAATTTTTTATTAAATTATTTCTCGTTAATGATTAATAAAAAGAGGATCGTTATTTAACATAATAAGATAATGGAGATAGAAAATTATATTTTGTAATAGAGACACAATAAGGATCTATTTATTATGGATTATAAAAAATCATTTTTATATTTTATAAAACATAGGACCTTATTGCAATGAATAAAAAACGAAAGTTCTGCTAATGCAATCAATAGGAAATTTCATTTTTACATTAAATAACAGTAAAATTTATAAGACTCCAACCCATGCTTTAAAAAATGATTGTCATATTTTATAATACCTTCAAGATCATGTAGATAATTCTATTTTCACCAAGTAACATGAAACTCATCTTCAAGAAATCATAGTCAGATAACACTAAAAACACATAATCTAAATTAAAACACGTCATCTTTAAACAAATAAGTGCAGTGCCTAAATTGGACATTGTATTTTATACCTTTAACATCAGAACTAAATTGATCTTAACTATCTTTGATCTTAACTTCAAATGCTTCGATAGTGGGTTTTGACGTGGAAAGGGATGGCTTAAGTTGAGTGTGGGTGTAATATTGAAAGAGAAAGGGGTAAAGACCCATTTTGGTCCCTGACAAAAAGTGCGTAGGCCATTTTAGTCCCTGACAGAAACAAAAACCCCTCCGTTAGTCCCTGACAATTACTAATGTGGGACACATTAGTCCTGCGTTGACTTCCGTTAGCCAGCGTCCGTTAGTTGGGTGATGTGGCAATTAAATCATCCGTTAGTTAGGCTAAAGGCCCATTTTGGTCCCTGACAAAAAAACATGGTGGCCATTTTAGTCCCTAGACAACATTCAGCTTCTTCTTCTTCTTCTTCTTCTTCTTCCTTGTATTTACTGCTTAAGAACCCTAATTCTAAACCCAGGAGCCTTTATACTACTTACTGAAGATGAAAAGAGAAATTTTGGAGAATCAATCCCAGAAACAAACCCCCAAATCCTCAGAAGCATCAATCTTTAAACGAAAATCCAAAACAAATCTAACATTAAACAAATACTGATAATCAAATCTGTAAACTTACAACAAGATCCTAATATGATGGGTTTTTTCAGGTAGGGTTTATTTTTTTTGTAGAACAAAAATTGGGTTTTTTCAGAGAAAGGGTAAGAGGAGGAACCGTAAACGTTTTGTGGTGGTGGTGGCATAAATCAGCTTGTTCTTCTTCTTCAAAAAGTATCATACTTTCCAAAAAAAAAAACACCTCTTCTTCTTCGTTGATGTATAATTAGCTATTTCGATCTCAGATTTGGTGCATATCTTAGCATGCAGGAGTAGCTGGTGGCAGATCTGAGAGGGCAGCGAGGTGGCAGCTTCTTCGTTGTTCTAGTACCCTTCTCTGCCACAAAGACGCTAGCGTGGTAGCAGTCTAGCAGATCTGAAACGGCGGCGAGGTGGCAGCTCTAAGATGAAGAAGACACGCTGCACTCTTCCGGAGAAGATGAATAACGGGGGCAGCGAGGGAAGGGAGCTGTGAGGGGCGGCGATGGGTGTGAGACGCGGTGGCGAAGGGAAGAAGAAGAAGAAGAGTGTTGTCCGGGGACTAAAATGGGCACCACGTTTTTTTGTTAGGGACCAAAATGGGTCTTTACCCTAACTAACAGATGAATTAACTGTCATGTCACCAACTAACGGACGCTGGCTAATAGAAGTCAATGCAGGGACTAACGTGTCCCACGTTAGTAATTGTCATGGACTAATGGAGGGTTTTTTTTTTTTTGTCAGTGACTAAAATGGCATACACACTTTTTGTCAGGACCAAAATGGGTCTTTACCCAAGAGAAAATTTTAATTTTCAAGAGAGGAAGAACGTGGGATAGAGAAAAGTTGGATGAAAATTTTGAAGAGTGCAGGAGAAGTTTTTTGGCAGAGATGTGAAAAAAGGAAATGAGTTTGAGCGGGAAAATCCTTGTGTGTGTTGAAGAGAGAAAAAAAAAAGTAATTGTGTGAGCGGGAAAAAGTCAAAATGAGAGTGAATGAGAGTGTTACAAATGGTAAAGGGGACAAAATTTTATTAAATAGGTAATAGAATATAATAGAATCTTTATTATTAAAAGGAAGGTGGTGACTGAGGCAGTTTTGTAAAATCACTTGGATGCTATTTTTGTCTGCACACTTTTGTTTTGGAACTGGAGCATCGCTTACCACCATCTTCTTAGCAAAAATTGGAACTGAAGCACCGGTTGCAACCCAAACTGGCTGGGCGAAGGTTCTGTCACGCAAAATGGTGGCGGCGGAGGCAGATATGCGATAGCAGGAACACAGGTCTGCCCTCTCTCTCCTTTCTACCGTCCATTGAAATTGCTTTGTTTGGTGGCTTTGGTCATTCAACGAAATTGTGATTGAGTGATTCTATAACTGGGGTTACAGCTCTGTCATCGTGATTGCGTTGAGATGATGGCTACTCCGCTGCCGCCAAACTACCACCAAAATCCTACAATCATCCATCGCCAAACAGATCCTGGGAATAACATGGGATAGTCACCGAGTCTCCATCTTATTATGTCTTTATATATGGTTGCTCCATATCAGGAAGCCAAATCATTCTATGGATAGGTATGTGTTATTTGGTGATTGAATGACTCATATCTTTCTATGCTATTATTATCCTATTTGTGTTTGTGCTTCACGAAAATGTTTTGTGCAATTTGTTTGGATTCAATGATACAAATTCTATGTTTTATTATGAACACTATCTGTGAATTTATTATTGAGAGATTAAGCTTTTAGGATAACTGCTATTGTAAAATGAGTTACAAAGAATGATAGAGAAGCACCACTTAGTTGTAAAGCTAATTTTCAATTCTTTGCTTATTTTGGCAAAACACCCTACTAATCCTTCTAGCCTTGGAATTTGACAGGTTTATTGCATGTATGTATATAAATAAGTATGAACATGTAGTACAAGCAAAACCAAAATTACAGAATCTATTTTTCTTTGTTTGTTTTGGAGAGAGGAGCGCTATTGGAAACATATTTTGATATTTTTTATTGATTAAATGAAACTTTCATTCTCTTTGGTGCATAAGTTCTTCCTTGATTCTTGAAATTTTTTTGAAACAAGAGCCACACTTAAGCCATTATAATGTTTCTGTTGTTAGCTATCATCACTCACAAGTGCTTCATTTTGTTGTAAAATATTATTTTCTTAAAGTTCTAGCAAGCCGTACTAAGATTTATATCATATTGGAGTTCATTGTAGGTTGTGAATTGCTTGATAAAATTGTGAGTGCCTCAAAATGGAACTTTGTTTTTATTCCTAGCTTTTACTGTGACTTTTACCATTATCATTTAAGATTTTGGAGATGTTGATGATGGATAAGGATTAATTTTCACATACACCATGGGCGTCTTAGCGAAGCTAATTCTAGAAGATATTACCAGCAACTTATTGATGGTGTAGATTATTGCCACAGTAAGGGAGTCTATCACAGAGATTTGAAGGTAACGTACCCTTATTCTATAAACTTTGAATACAAAATATAATATTTACCTCAACTTATTCTTAAAAATAAGAATAAGCAAAACTCCCTTTCATAAAAAAAAAAAAAAAAAAAAAAAAAGAAAAAAGCAAAACTCAAATATTAAATAAATTCTCATGGATAACCCTTGAATTACATGCATTGTTTAACTCATTGGATGTATGTTTCTACTATGCAGATATGTTTTCTGCACTTCATCAACCATGTTTATGGATTGAGTGTTGAGTAAATGTGCTGGTCTGCATGTGTTTACTTTATGGTATAAATTTCGTTTTGATTGGGCTTTTAAGATTGTGCTAATTGCCATTTACTTTCAAACGGGTAGAATTAACTGGCTATTGTTAAATGCTATGGAGGATTATTTCGGCTATAGCATCCGATTAGAATTTGGAAGAGATTTAATTTTAATTAGCCTGTCTTCATTGCATTAATCGGCATTCAGTTACAAATGGAGAGGCATCTTGAGTAGTTTGTGCATTCAAAAGTTAAACTAAATCATCTTGAGTAATTCAGTTACAAATACAGAGGCATCTTGAATATTAAATTCATTTTATTTCAATTAAATAATTTTTTGGGTGGTGGGTGTTGTGGTCAGCTAGAGAATAAATAGACAGTTTCGGCACATGTCATGTGTCAAACATTTTTAGAGAGGGTTTAGTTTCTTCCAAGTTGTCCATGATTTTAGTTGTGCTTCATATTACATGATATTATTGATTGGCCTAAGGAAAAATGGGAAAAAAGATAGTAGAGGGGTTATGAAGTGGGCTAATTGTGATAATTTTAATGGTTTCTGGTTAGATGGTCTAATAAGGCAGGCATCGACCAGGAGTTTATACATTTGCACATATAGGGGCGGGGGGTTTATATTGGGACATGGATTGAGGGCCTGAAGTATAGAAAAGGCACATTGTATCGTACTGGTAGTAAACATTCATCCCTAAAAAAGTGGTTCTCTTTATTACAACCTTCTTTTTTAAAAAAAAATAAAAAATAAAACATTCAAATTTTAATAATTTTAATTGTTATTAGGATTTCTTTACAAAGGTTTCTCACACAAAAAATAAATTAGTTCAAAATATAAAAATAATTTGTTTTAAAATTGGGTTTTTCTATACTGTGCAATGTTTGCACAGACTAAGATGTATTAATTACACGCTTTACATTAATTTTCGCCTACCTATAACCTCTTTCATTCCACACAAATAATATGTTTTGATTGTATTCACAACTTTCCAAATTGGAAAGAATTTCCCCAACGATCGAGACTATCAAACATACATATATACCATTCAATATTAGATGGCAATAAATGCCCATTAACTTTAAATTTCTCAATGTGCAATTACATTGTATTAATAATAATTTTTTTAATTTTCAAATAAATTTTTTTATCTATCAATTACTTTTATCCATGTTGCAACTTTTAATAGAATCGTTTTCGTTTTCCTATTTTAAAAGTCATGTATACATTTCAATCCTTTTTGCTAAATCTATTTTTTGATGTTGGAATACTTTTCATTAACAACCATATTTATTTTAAATCAAACATTGACAACCTCTTAAGCATGTACGAACTAATCTACTACAACCTCTTTTCTCATATGGATATAGTTGTATGTCGTAACGTCAAGTCTTACCAATCATCGTCTGAATTGAAGATAATGCGACAATGACCGACATATTTTCAACACTACTTCAAATATTATTTATAAAAAAAGTCTTACAAAATTTAGGCTACGATGGTTACTCTTAAATTATTATATTTGTTGCTTATTTTGGTTTATATTACTCTTATTAGTTCTCTTTATCTTTTACAGAAAATTCAACAAGGTTTTACACATTTTAAATTATTTAAGAATGAAAATTCAAAATCCTTGAAGGTATATATGTGTTAAATGTTGCTCCTTTTATAAAAATAATAATAATTAAGTAAATCAACTTTTTTCTATATTTTATACACTAAATACAACTAATACATATCGTTATTAAATTAATTATACATATATTTTAAATTTATTCATAAATCATATTATTCATAAACTCATAAGTATCTTGTGCATCGCACGGGTACAAGCATCGGTAGATAATAACTTTACTCACGCATTTTCCACTTCCCGCTCTGCACACGACAGCTCGACACACAATGCCCTTTTCCCCTCTTCTTCAGCTATTGCTGCAGGACGTCACTTAAAAGAAGGAATAAAATACCCAGCAATAATGGATATTATAAGTAATAATAACTATTTAATTATATTTTAAAATGGGACCAATCAAATAATGCCAATTGATTTTAATAGTATATAATTTTAACCCCTTAGATTCTCAACCTAGATTTCATTATTCCATTTCATCAAAGTGTAACATAACTTACCTAAATATAGAAGTGATTTCCTGCAAAAAAAAATTATAGAAGTAATTGTAGCACCAAAAAAATAAATAATATAGAAGTAATTGATAAAAGTTTCTGAAAAGCAATGATACTATCTAAATTAATTGTATGAAATTGTTGCATGATTCATCAATTGTGGACTACACATAAAAGAATACTTACTCCTACTTATAGTCGTCTGATTATACCGCATTACCAATTATTACAAGATAAAAGATATAAATTGCATACGAACACAATTAAAGTTTGATTAAAAAATTTAAAGAGAATAGAGATGGGAAAAATCACACTAGAGATTTTATCCCAAGTGAATCACAATCATCGTGATCTACATCTAGTCCCCGAGCCATGCTTAAGATTTTCTTCCATTATGCTTTAAAATCAATGCTTTTACAAGCATACAACAAAAAAATAAATGATACCTTACATTTACCTTTTTAGCTTGAGATACCTCACGCAAGAAATCTTTCCTCAAAGGATACCATACCTTAGACTTGAGTAGGGTACCTCACCCAATCAATTACTATCAATTACTTTTGCAGAATACAAATCAAGATAGAAGAAAATGTAGCACTTTTTTATAGTGCCTGAACTTTTACAAAGTAAGCTCTACGATTTCTCTAAGAGATTAATCTAAATGACTCACTGTGTTTGTAAGCAATTTGGCAGCATAACAGTCATTTGAAACTTGTTAATTTTCGCCAAAAGCATGTTGTTATATGGAGAAAAGGTTTAGAAGAAGAGGTTCGAAAATATTAAAATGTTTGTTCAAGATTTGTAACAGAACACTAACTAATAGCAACTTTTATAAAACAGAACCCCAAGACCTCAAGAAACTGAAAGTAGTCGATTGCTTTATGTCGTAATCGATTACTTTGATTCAAAAAGAATTTCTAGGTTTTCTGAAGAACAAATTTGTCTATTACTTTTTTTAGTAGCTTACTAGTTCTCTTTCAAACTTTAAAAAGTATTTTTTTTTTCCTTTTTATCAAGAAATTTCAGAAACCTATTTTGAATATTTAATAATTTGAAATCAATTTCAAATTAATTCTAAACATTTTTATAAGTTTGAAAACATATTAAATTGATTTGAACTCATTTTTAACCTTTTAAAAACACTTCAATCAAATTATAAATCGAATAGGAAATCTTACAAATGTCTTAAGTACTTCAAATATTCTTCACATGAGAAGTTTCATATTTGTTTGGCTTCATCATCAAAACCATTGAGTGTTGGAAGCTTTTGGTAGCGTAAACATATATGAAGCACGGACACTCCTAACTTTTGGGGTGTCCAAGTGTTGGACACATTTCTGACGCCGACACTCGTGCGACACCGACACGACACATGTCCGACACTTCTTATCAGGTGTCCAATTTAAAAATTATTTTTTTTGGCTCGGACACTTCTTGGACACTTTACCGACACTTCTATATGTGCCTTGGACACCTCAAGGGCACATCTCAGTTTATTTTTAAAAAAAAATAAAAGATAAATTAAAACTTTTATATTTAAATAATAAAAAAGTAAAGAATAACACTTTTTCCAATTCATCTTCTTATCTTGGTATTATTTTTGTAAGGATTGCATTGTGACATGACTCCTCTAGTCTTAGTATTCTTTTTTGTGAGGGTCATTATCGTATGAAAATTGTAAAGTTTAACAACTTTGTTTTTAGAAGGTGAATATATATATATATATATATATATATATATATATATATAAGCGATGTCCCGGTGTCCTGTGTTTTGGAAATTAGTCGTGTCGCGGTGTCCGTATCGTGTCGTGTCGCAGTGTCCGTGTTAGAGTCGGTGCTTTATAGAAACATACACATCTTTGGTCTCTCCCTTTTTATGATGCCGAATACTTTGTCTTCGGTACCCCAAGGGCCCACCGGTCAACAACGAACTTGTGCCCCTCGCCACGAACAACATCCGACAAGACGTACTAGTCCTCCATGTCGACGTACAGGTTGAACCACTCGCCATTAGGGAATATCAGCTTTTGCCGACTCACCGAACTGACTTGTACCGATTTAGCCTTCTTCAAAGAGTAATGATAGGTGAACACCCAAATAGGACACCCATTTGAGACATCTGGTTAATCATGTATAAATATTTGGTTAATTCAGTTTATTATATGGTTAATCACATGCAAATATTTGGTTAATTCATTATGACCCATTAATCATATAAAGAACTGAATTAACCAGATATTTGTATATGATTAACCAAATATTTACATAGTTATGGTAAATAAGCCCATTAACGTGATTAACCATATAATGAGCTGAATTAACCAAATATTTATATATGATTAACCAGGTGTCCCAAATGGGTGTCCCATTTGGGTGTTCATCTATCATTACTCTTCTTCAAATCATTATTGTGATGATTCGCTTATGGAATAAGTAGGATCCACTGAGCGAAGTTGTGGCGAATTGGCGATGTTTGTGGGCAACGTCTTCAATACTCCATGGAGAACTCGAAGTTTCGGTACTCCATGAGTTTCAACCGTAGATATAACATTATAAAATTTCAACGGTCAAGATTAAAAGGGGTAAAATAGGCATTATAACAAAAATAATTTATTTGATTTAAAATAATAATTATTTAATTTTGTAGATCTGAATGTCATCCCCTTCACCAAAACAGTATGGTTATTTCTAATGTAGCTCTGCGACTCTGATTTGTCAATGGCTACCGTGCCCACCATGCTTTATCTGTGACAAGAATCCTGTCTCCACCGCCTCCTTAATCGCCGGCGACTCCGCCATACCCTGTGCTCGGACAACGCGGGTATGGTACGGACACAGATGCCGACGTCGCGAGAGCGGAACGAGGTCGTAGAAGATGAGCACAGGTGAGGCAAGATCGGATCTGATGAAAGAGATGAAGATTGGAGTTCAAAAGATGCAGATCTGAGTAAAGTAACAGATTAATAAGGCAAAAGAACAATGAATCTAAACCATAAACTAACTCTCTCTCAATATATATCTTTTGTTTCAGCTCTTGCTCTGTCTCTTTGACTCTTTCTCCAGTTGGTAATACTGGTTGTTGTGGAGAAGATGATAAAATCATGAATCTAGTGATTATTAAGATATTTAATAATAATTATAATTATAATTATAATAAAACAAGTTATTCCAATTATCAAATTTTTAAGTAACAACCGATTACTTGATTTTTTTCACAGTAAGAAGGATCAAGTTGTATGTGTGAGTGGTCTGAGCTCGCTAAGACCATAGCTCAGAGATTCGGAGAAGTAATAATCTCCATTAGAGAAGAAACAATGACGAATTAGAATAGGAGGAGTTGAAAAGTTGCAAACTTCGAGAGATGGGAATGTTCACACCAGATGCAGTGGCTGATTGGTGATGTTTAGGAAGAGGGAGAAAGACAATGGGGAAGATGAACAGTGACAGATTTTTGTTTTTGTTTTTATTTTATTTTATGATGAAATATCCAAAATAACCCTGGAGTATCGAAACTCCGAGTTCTTCGTGGAGCATTGAAGACGTGCCCCTTCTCTTGTCTGTTTGAAACAGAATCACACAACAACTTGCTCAGTGTTATATTGGGTATTGAATCTACTGTAGGTATAAACTACTATAGGAGTATTCAATTGGTATCTTACATTTTTTATTTTCTTGGGCTCAATCAAGCCAATATGGCCTCTGTTTAGTCAACAAGGGCAGCTTGCAAGAAGTAATAGAAAAGTCACAATGCATAGTATCAATAAGTTGAATTTCATTAATAGAAATACATGATACCAATACATTACAATGTCATGAAACTTGAAGCTTTTACATCATATTGTACAAGTAAACCCAATGAGCTCAATTACAAATTTACAATGAGCTCAACTTCATAAACTAAATCTTCTGGTACATATTTGACCATAGATCATAACTTCACTGGAAATGTTCCGGCTTCAGGCAAATCAAATCCCTGCATGAGCTTGCAATCAAATCCCATAAGCTTTCTGACCTGGTTTTGAGCAGAAATCAAAGTTCAAACCAAAAGGACAGCAGTAAATGATCAGAAATATGCATTCAATCTCAGCCATATGCATTCAAAGAATTGGCCAAGTTATGGCAAGCCCTGGCATATAGAAAGGAATGAACATCTTTGGTAGTAATGACAGACAGAGCATAAAGGAATGAACAGGCATATATAAATACAAGTCATCAAACTCCCTGGCAATTGATTTCTTCACCACTCCATACAAAAGCACACATGTCTATCACATGCAGGACACACCAACCAAGTTTCTAGCTTATGACCATCCAATGCAGCAAGCAAATTAATTCCTACACGTTAATTGCATTTATCAAGGAAAAATGAGTTTCGAACAAGGCCATCCAGTCTCAATTATCATCCATCATGCAGTGCGAGATGCAACATTTTTTGTTTGAAATTTCAGCATTTTGTTTTCCATCTTAACACAATTGGCTGAGTGCTCAAATATATTTAATCATCTTTCTCTAACAATTCTGGGTGCTAGTCTCAACTATTCATCAGCCATCGGTAACAAGGAAAAAAATGAAGATAGCTAATCCAGGCATCTTGTCATACATGCTGTGTGCAGAAGTTGTGAATAATTGATATATCAAACCACAATTTGGTTCTAGCTTTTCAACAACAAACGTAGTATGCATTGCAATTATTTTGTCACACAGAAAACAAACTTTTTGTGGATTAAGAATCTCTAAAAAAAGAATGCAGGAAAAATTTTGTGCTAGAGGGATCCTATATCCACGTCATTTGCAAAAAATAAAAGAAACAAGCATTCACATATTGAACCAAACAGCAAATGAGTGAGAAAAAGGTTGCATAACCAGTACCCACGCCCACAAGCATTAACAGTTCCTTCAGGGTGTGTTTGGTTCAAAGGAGGTGAGGTGAGGGGAGGGGAGAGATTTTAATGGAAGGGAGGCGAGGGGAGGGGAAGGGAGGGGAGGGATTTTAATTTGCCATTATGTTTGGTTGAGAGGAGGCGAGGGAAGAGGAGGGGAGGGGAAATAACACTTTCATGTTTGGTTCAGGAGGGGAGGGGAGGGATTTTAAAACAACTTTACTTTTTAACCCTTATATTATTTATTTAAAAATAGATAAATGAGGATATTTTAATCAATACATATAAAATACTTTAAAATCTCTCCCCTCCCCTCCAAATCCCCCCAATATTGGAGGGGAGCTAAAACTCACTTAAGGAGGAATTTTGCTCCCCTCCCCTCCTCTTCCCTCCAAATCCCTCCAACCAAACAATACCTCAAACACTAAATTAACAACGCTGGACAGTTTATCTTAGTAGGATAACAGGATAGAAGTTAAATATGGTCGTCAACAAATTAGTACTCCAAACAAAAGAAGCAATAGAGTAATTCCAATTCCCTCCTGTGTCCAACATACAAAATTATCACAGACTCGCCAGTTCTCCATAATCATCAGTTTTTGTTGGCACACGGACAAGACTGCAAAGCAACCATATTAAACTAGGAACAATAACACCATTGTTATGAAGGGGGCTATTTTCTCATTTATCAAACAAATGCAATAACCGTGAAAATGTCAAGCACAATGTTATGGACATCAAACGGAACTGTAAAAAGAAAAATGCAAAACTGGACGCAAGGTGCAAATAAGACAACAAAGGCCACTATGAAAACTAATGAACATAAAGGACAACCGATTCATGTCGACGCATTTCTAGTTATACCAAAAACAATGAAAACACATCATTTCGCTAAAGAAGGGACATCATATAAATTACTAATAAAGCAACATGGATTCAATGCAATCATAAAACTGCTCAATACACTGTCAGAGATCAAACAAGATTACCTAATGGATGTTGCAATGGCGGTTTGCAGCCCCTACTGTTTTCTGCACAATAGAGATTACAAAAGACGGAACAATAACTCAAGAAAGTAACAAAACTTCTCTCGAATTACTCTCCAATTTCAGTATAGGAATACCATTTCCCTTTCTGGAAATTTCTGCCTCATTTAGCGAATCTCTGGCAGTGTTTCCTCTCCACCAGTTGATCGCCCCTCTCTGTGTTGCATTGCCCCTTTTGCGTGTTGTAGCAACAGACTAGAAACAACACAGAGATAAGGCAGCAAAGAAAAATAGAAGAAAAAGAACATAACAATTTAACGTGTTACACTATTTAGCCAAATTTTCGTTTGCTGGGGTTGGTGAGGTTTTCGGCTGGGGTTGGTGAGGAGAGAATGAAAAAAAGACGTTTTGGTAGGTGAAGTTGATGGTTAAGGCTTGTGGCTCTACTAGTAGGATTCGGAACTGAAGAGTTTTGGGTTGGCTGGCCCAAGATGCAAAACAAAGGGCTTTTCGACCAAAATGGGTTCCTTTTAAAAATTATTTATCAGTATATGATTGTTCTGAAATAACTTATTAATGGGGGGTCATTTTGGACATGTGGAATATTTTATTTTTTTTGTGTCTGACGGGTCAAAGGCGCCAGTCAGACTGGCGCCACCCTAAAAAAAAAAAAAATACAAAAATTATTGGCAACTTCGTTTAATTTCTACTAGGTAAGTTTTTTATGGCTACTGTAATAATTGATGACTATTTCTTGGTGTAAATTGTTAATACAAAGTTTGTAATGTCTCTTGTTATATTATTTGCTACTTGTTATTAGGGTAATTTTTTTTTGTTGCTTATTTTTTTAAATTTAATTAAATACATTAATTTATTTTATCATATGTTTCGTTATTACTCCTCATATTTAGTAGTTTAATTTTTTATAGCAGTGTTACGTTCAAATTGTTGGAAACTTCGTTTAATTTCTACAAGGTGAATTTGTTTAGGCTACTTTAATAATTGATGAATATTTCTTAGTGTAAATTGATAAAACAAAGTTTTTAATGTCTTTTGTTAGTATTATTTGCTACTTGTTAATCTATTTTTAATTATTTTACGATATAATCTATATAATTCAAATATTTTTTAATGTCAGGTTAAAAATATGACATCATCTAGCTCACAATCAGGGGCACGATCGGTAAACCCCGGCCCGGTGGATGATTCACTATTAAAGCTGCAAGAAAAGCATGCTTCCCAGCACGTATGGAATGGAGCACCCGATCGAGTTCTTAGAGCTCGACGTGGACTTGAATTTAATCCTTCTGTTATGGATCTCCCAGAGTCTGTCAGAGTTAATCTTCATACAGCCGGTTTCTTGGGGGTTGCCCAAGTAAATATCACCTAGCTTGATCATAATTTAATTACTGCACTTGTTGAGAGATGGAGATTATATCAAAAATAATTAAAAATAGCCTAAACAAATTTACCTTGTAGAAATTAAACAAAGTTTCCTACAATTTGAACAGAACACTGCTATAAAAAATTAAACTACTAGTATGAGAAGTAACAACGAAACATATGATAAAATAAATTAATGTATTTAATTAAATTTAAAATAATAAGCAACAAAAAAAATTACACTAATAACAAGTAGCAAATAATATAATAAGAGACATTAAAAACTTTGTATTAACAATTCACACCAATAAATAGTCATCAATTATTACAGTAGCCATACAAAATTTACCTGGTAGAAATTAAACGAAATTGCAAACAATTTGAAAGGAACACTACTACAAAAAAAATAAACTATTAGTATGAGGAGTAACAATGAAACATATGATAAAATAGATTAATGTATTTATTTAAATTTAAAATACTAAGCAAAAAAAAAAAATTATCCTAATAACAAGTAACAAATAATATAACTAACAAGAGACATTAAAAACTTTGTTTTACCAATTTACACCAAGAAATATTCATCAATTATTAAAGTAGCCTAAACAAATTTACCTTGTAGAAATTAAACGAGGTTTCCAACAATTTGAACGGAAGACTGCTATAAAAAATTAAACTACTAATATGAGGAGTAACAACGAAACATATGATAAAATAAATTAATGTATTTAATTAAATTTAAAATAATAAGCAACAAAAAAAATTACCCTAATAACAAGTAGCAAATAATATAACAAGAGACATTACAAACTTTGTATTAACAATTTACCCCAAGAAATAGTCATCAATTATTACAGTAGTCATAAAAAGCTTACCTGGTAGAAATTAAACGAAGTTGCCAACAATTTTTGTATATTTTTTTTTTAGGGTGGCGCCAGTCTGACTGGCGCCTTTGACCCGTCAGATACAAAAAAAATAAAATATTCCACGTGTCCAAAATGACCCCACATTGGTAAATTGTTTCAGAACAACCCTAAACTGGTAAATAGTTTCTAAAAGGAACCCATTTTGGTCAAAAAGCCAAAACAAAGCAACATAATTAAAAATCGACTTAATGAACTTTTGAGTTTTGGTTTTGGTCCCTAACAGTTTTTTACAACGGCTTTGGTCTTTGGTCTTTGGTCTTTGGTCTTTGGTCTTTGGCAATTTCAAAACGTTGGTTTTAGTCCTAAAGTTGGATAGAGCTTGTCCTTATTTGCAACCTAGGTTTGAAAGTTTCTATCTGTGTTTCGAAGGCTGCAAAAGGGGTTTTATAGCTGGTTGTAGGTCATTCGTCGGGGTCGATGGCTACCACCAAAAGACAAAATACGGGGGACAACTATTGATAGCAGTTGGAGGGACCCAAATTATCAGTATTTTTTCTTGGCTTTTGCAGTGGTTGAGCAGGAGACAAAGGAAAGTTGGAGATGGTTCTTAGAGTTGTTATTGGAAGTTATAGGGATATGTGGGACAACATGTGGGGACCAAAACCAACATTTTGAAATAACACATGGACTAAAATCAACGTTTTGAAATTATCAGGAACCAAAACCATTGAAAAAAATATTAGGGACTAAAACAAAGAAATCACCTAAAATGTAGGGACCAAAAAGTTTATTAAACCTCAAAAAACTTTTGTTGGTATAAATAAAATTAAAAAAAAACGTAGTGGCACAAATAAAAGTAATTTTGGTAGAAAGTAAACAAAAATTGTTCCTTATCATTTTTTACATCATTAATCATATCGGCTCAAAACATAATAAAGTAGCATATAAAGTTTTCTTTTGATTTTTTAATTTAATAAAAGTTAAAAAGAGATCCGATCAAAAAAGATTCGTTGACATAAGAAACACAACTTAACTTTCTTATGACAGTAAAAAAAAAAAAAATAAATAAATAAAAATAAAAATAAATCTTAACTTTCTTATGCTTTGTTTGGTCCTGGAAACAAAATGAAAAAAAAAAAAGTAAAATAGAAAGAAAGAATATGTGTAAAAAGAAATTGGTGAGATAAAGAGTATATTGTTGTTTGTTAAGAGAGCAACATGAAAGAAAAAATATGAATTTCTCTCTCCTCTTATTTTGTAGGATAGAAAGTGGAGGAAAATAGTCAACGAAGCTTGATCCCATTGGTAAGAATATGGCTCATAACTCATAAGGTTGTCAGTTCGAATCCCACTACCGATATGAGGACCTCGTTGGTAGGTAATCAGTAAGTATCTCTATAAGCGATCTTTGAGCCGTAAGGCCTGCCCTGACCCTGTGAGCCCCTGAGACCCAACTCACCTAAACTTTGGAGCACAAAAAACAAAACAAAATTGGAGAAAAAGAAAATATTTTTTCTTGAATAAATAATTATGCCCTTGTTAACAACAATAATATTAACTTTCGATTTAAATTATGATTTTTTTTATTAAAAAAATCCAGATCTACAATTTTAAAATTTATTATATATGCATTTATATTTTATTATATAACTATATTTTAACCTTATTTTTGTGTTGAAGCCAAGTTGTGTGAATAGCAGGAAATGGACTAGGGCCTGTTTGGTTTATTTTCAATTTCTTTTGTTTATTTCTTTATTTCAAGAATAATTAATAAAAATAATTACAAAATTGTTACTTTGTTTTCATTTTGTTTTTAAAGATTTGTATAGGAAACAGTAAGAAGAAACAAAAAAATATTTTCAGTGTTTCATGTACAAATCTTTGGAAACAAGAAATATAATGGAAATAAAGTAACAATTTTGTATTTAATTTTGTTGTGACTATTCTTAAAATCAGAAAATAAAAACAGAAAACAGAAAATGAACTAAACATACCCTAAATAAGATAATGAGAACAAAAGCGTCATTGAAACTGTAAAAGGATAGCAAGGTACATTGGTACAAGAAGATCTCTTCCTCTTCTTTTTTTTTTTTTTTGATAACTCTTCCTCTTCTTTTTCTTAGTTGCTAAGAGAGAGAGAGAAATTGGGTAGGTCCCACATATATTTCTCTCTTCTTTTTTCTCCCCTTTACCAAGCGGAGAAAAAGTATAGGATCCCTTTGATTTAAATTTTGATAAAATTGATATTGAAGAAATTGATTCTAAAAGAATTGATTTTGTAAAAGTCAAGGTTGAAAAAATTGATTTGTGTTTGGTAATGATGTTTTAAAAGTGAGTTTAAAAGAATGATTTGTGTTTGGATAATAAAGTAAAATCACTTTTGATATGTAAATATAAAGAATTTTGTGGATCTCACACCCATAATCAATTATAATCAATGGAAAAGCTAGAAATTCTTGCTTCAATCACACTCAATTCTAACCTCACTGAAATCAATTATTTTGAAATGATTTTTTCACCTAAACACACCATTTTCTCTCCTTTGTTATTCTTTCCTTTCATTTTCACTACAAACAGAGTGTTAAGATAAAATAAAATAAAGTAAAAAGCTTGTTTTGAATGGTAAATTCATTCAATTCAGCCCAAAAACCCGATAATTTGTTAAATTGTCGACATCCCTCGTGTATTTTATGTTTTATACGAAGACATTTCTACCTTCACATTTCACAATTATCCTCAAAGAATATACTTCTTTCAAAACACGCTACTATTATATAATAGTCATATTCTCCGTACATGGACTCAATCTTGTTTAGAATTTGAGAATCTCTTCAAGATGTTTGGTAGGTGGTATCCATTATGAGATTGTCATTTTCTCTACTACTTCTCGTGGTATATTCTAGATGCATGTAGATTCTTGTTGGTGTTGAATTGTCACATGTTGGTTTTGCAACGGGAGTCATTGGTCTAGGTGAGTTGCAAGTGTCTCAAACAGGTGAGTGTAATTGATAAAGAGAAATGTTTCCTTGGACACAAATCCTTACACTTACGCTATATAGTGCCGCACAGTGGCACTGTAGCTGTACTGTGCGGCACTGTAGTTTTTTTTTTTTTAAAGTTTTTTTTAAATGTTATTTTTTGATAAATAAATTTTTTGGTTAAGTGTGTGTAAATATCTGGTGAATCATGTACAAATATCTGGTTAAATCAGTTTATTATATATCTGGTTAATGGGCCTTTTTTTGAGAAATAAATTTTTTGGTTAAGCATGTGCAAATATCTGGTGAATCATGTACAAATATCTGGTGAATTCAATTCATTATCTGGTGAATGAGTTTTTTTTATAAACAAATTTTTTGGTTAAGCATGTGAAAATATCTGGTGAATCATGTACAAATATCTGGTGAGTCCAATTCATTATCTGGTGAATAGGTTTTTTTTGAGAAATAAATTTTTTGGTTAAGCATGTGCAAATATCTGGTGAATCATGTACAAATATCTGGTGAATTCAATTCATTATCTGGTGAATGAGTTTTTTTTATAAACAAATTTTTTGGTTAAGCATGTGCAAATATCTGGTGAATCATGTACAAATATCTGGTGAGTTCAATTCATTATCTGGTGAATGAGTTTTTTTATAAATAAAATTTTATTTTTTATAAAAAAAAAAACTAAAATTAAAAAAAAAAAAGACTCGCTACAGTGCCGCACAGTGCGACACTATACGGTGTAAGCCGTATGGTGTAAAACTTGTGTGTCATGGTATCACAACTCTTGATAAAATCAGGTGTGTCATGTGAGACCTTACTGACCAATGTGACTATGCGAGACATATTAAGTACCGTTTGTTACGGAATAAAAAATTGATTTTGACATTCAATAAGTTAAAGATCATCTTTTAGAGATTTTAAAGAAAATTGGAAGGTATTTTATATTTGTTTACAATCATAAAAAAATATTTTTTTTAAAAGTAATTAATATTTTTTCCAAAAGCTAATGAAAGTAGTTAAAAAAATCATTTTTTGTAAAAAGCTTAAACAAATATAGTCAAACTCATTAAAAATGATTTTTGTTTTTACTTTAAAAAATTGATTTTTTTCTTTAAATAATATGTAACAAATGCACTCTAATGGATTTGGGGACTAGGAAGGGAAGGTGATAACGGTATCAAATGCAAGACCAAGCAATAGGGAAACTCAAGCTTCTAGAGTTCCTGTAGACACCTTAATTTGTTGCACAAAATTGTAGGATCACTGGCTCTCTATCTATTTCTTGATCAATAATATCCAAAGCTAGCTCAACATACATGCCTCGTCTACAACAAATTGAGGCAATAGTCCAAGCATACTCTTCATGTGTGTACTTGCATCCCGATGAAGAATACCCGACTTCCTCTGTCAATTGATCTGCTATATAAGAAAGGGAAAGAATCAAAACCTATCCCAATTGCACTAATGGCACTAACCTTCCTCGGGGTGGCATCAATGATGGCGCCTATTGATTAGACCTAACAACATGACTTAATTTCCCCCAAAAGAGTTAGAATTTATAATAAATTGAAAGGTAATCAAATTGGATCGATAATCAATTTGTAGGTTTCGTCGTAAACCTGATTGGATACTTTGGATTACGTAAATCAATAGCTCAAACTACACTTAAGGTAATGTATTTTCCATTTTTATAGGAACTTATGTACCAGAAACATTGATATCTCCGATGATAGCCCTTCCGAGGTGTAAAATACATAGGGTCATATTATACGGTTACAATTATACCATATATGGTTTTCATTCTATCAAAAATCGACTTTATAGCATAGTTGCTTATGACCTCCTTTCTATATCACGAGGTAATTATCTTCTAGCATTACTGCCTTTACTGCAGTGATTTTGTTCAGAGATCAAATTATTTCGTATATTAGATTTCACTCGATTGTGTACGAGTCCATTATGTGTGTTCAATGTAGGAATGTTATATAAATGATTTGACATGCTATGAAGTATTTTGATTTAAGTTCTTTTCTTTCTAAGATGAAAGATTGAATAATCTAGTCAAAGCATAATGATGTTAAAGTGTAATGATTTGACATGCTACGAGTCCATTATGTGTGTTCGAGGTAGGAATGTTGTATAAATGATTTGACATGCTAGGAAGTATTTTGATTTAAGTTATTTTCTTTTTTAGATGTAAGATTGAATAATCTAGTTAAAGCATAATGATCATTGTGAGCACCAATTTGTCCTAATGTTGTGTTTTTAATTAATATTTTATTAAAATCTAAAAAATGAAAAATGAAAATAAAAATAAAAATAAAAATACATGAATAAAAATCCACCAATTTGACCAGTTTTGTTTGCTTTTAAGCTCAATCTCATAGCCCCTTCAATTACAATAAATAAGAAAAACTTCTCTTGCATTTGTCTTTATATTTTTGATTAAATATGTTTTTAGTTCCTCAAATTTGGGTGATTTTCGATTTTAGTCCCTCATTTAAAAATTTAGTCCCCTAAATTCTAAAACATATCGTTTTGGTCTCAAACAAGACTAAAACACATGTTTGGATAATTCTAAAACGTATGTTTGGGAACCAAAAATGTACGTTTGAGGACCAAAACTGACACATTTTATAAATTAAGAGACTAAAAAAAATATTTTTCAAATAGGGGAATAAAATCAAACATTATTCAAATTTAAGGGATTAAAAACATATTTAACCTGATTTTTCCCTTATTTACTTTTTTTGGTTTTGTTTTATTCCGCTTACTTTATTTTTCACCGATTTGGCACACGCACAGCACACTCCTCTCACTCCATTCTACATTTGTCTCCCAATCCTCTCATACGTGACTATGAACTATGATTCAACGACCACTCTCCCGCGTCACTGCTACTCTCAGCAACCCTCTTGTTTTTTCCTTTTTTTGTTTCACTCACACCCACCACCAAACCAAAGGGATATAAAAGTAAAACCACTCAGCAACCGTAGAACTTGCCCTCTGACCAACCCATTCTCCTAAACAAACCACACACCTGGTCTGTTTTTTTCTTACTCCTCCAACTCTTTTCCTTTATCTGTGGAAAACTCCTCTCCCATCTCTTTCTACAATCTTCACCTTCTCTTTGCCCAAACTCTCTGGCTAGCTAACAGAGAATCACCACTCAAACCCCTTCCTCCAATCAAACCATAACTCCCCTCACAGCAACACAAGCTTCACCAATTCATCAACCAAAGAACTCTTACCCCGTTTAGCCACTCCTCACCACTAAAACACATACAAAAGCTGTCAAAACCCAAGTTCCTACAAGCAAATCGAAATACATCTCGTCCTTTTTCTTGCATTAAGCTAGTAAAACTTGAATATTTCCAAATTTCGCTTCTTTTGGTTGCTAATCCTCTTCAATCTTCACTTCCTTGCAATGGCAAAGTTGGCAGTGGTTATCGGATGCAACTACCCAGGAACAAAAGCTGAGCTCAAAGGCTGTGTCAATGATGCGAAGAGAGTGAAGAGCTGCCTCATTAATAAACATGGGTTCTTGGAGGAAAATATTGCTGTCCTCATTGATATAGATCCTTCCTTCACCCAACCCACTGGAAAAAACATTCGATTGGAGCTGTCCTCACTAGTTGAGAAGGCGAGGGCTGGTGATGTGCTCTTTGTCCACTACAGTGGTCATGGCATGCGCATTGGCTTCAAAAATTGCATTGTTCCTGCTGATCTCAATCTCATCTATGGTTGATTTTAACATTCCTTTGTTTTAAAGATTTTTTCTAGTCATTCATTTATTTAACAAAAAATAATATCTTTACACTCAAATTTTGAGTTAGTTGTCTAAGATCTTTTTTCTTTTCCCTTTTCAGTATTCAATTTATATAAGTTCACTATATCATTCTTCACTATATCATTCTTTTCTTTACTGTTTTCCCCTTCTCTTTTAAGATAAAGTTTACACGGAACTAGACTGGGAGGTTACACAATAAAGCAAAGACCAATTTGGTATACATTTGAGATGCAAGCATTTACTTTTTCTTATAACAACATGATTACATTTTTTTCTATGTGATCTTTTGACTAGCTATATTTCAAAGTAAGTTGTATTTTCTAGTTAAATGATATTCTATTGGGAATCAAGGATTACTTTGTCATATTTGTGTCTCTGTGTCTATTTGTGCAAACAGATGCTGATTTCAGGAAAATTGTAGACAAGGTCCCTCCAGGTTGTGTGATCACTATTGTTGCAGATTCTTGTTACAGTGGCGGCCTTATTAAAGCTGCTAAGGAGCAAATAGGAGAGAGCACAAAGAAAGAACACTCTTGGTTTGAATTCATATTCGAATTCATTATCTCTTTGTTTAGAAATCAGCGCATCAAGCCTCATGATATCCATGGGGACTATTATAGCTATGTGAAGAATAGGTCTTTGCCTATTTCAACTTTGATTGATATACTAAAGTTGAAAACTGGGAAAGATGATATATATGAAGGGAATTTAATACATACGCTTTACAATATGTTTGGGGAAGATGCTAGCCCTGAAGTGAAGAATTCCATAGAGTTTGGGTTGGATAGTCTCCAAGATGGAGGTGGTGAAAATGGATATGATGAAATTTTGGGGATGTTGGGTAAGCAAGAGGCCTATTCTCGATCAACTAGGAGCAGCATTCCAGATCGTGGAATTCTGTTGAGTGCTAGCCAAAGTGACCAACAAGCTGAAGAGAAAAGTTTTTCTGAAAATCGGGGCGACTTTTATGGGGTTTTTAGCAATGCTGTACTGACTATGATTGAGGAGAGTCATGATAAAGTTACAAACCGTGAGGTTGTTCTGAATGCTAGGAAGAAACTTGAGTTGCAACATATCACTCAAAAACCTGGGCTCTATTGCAGTGACTACCATGTTGACGATCCTTTTGTGTGTGATTTAATAGAGACACAGGTAAAATAAAAATCCCTATTGGGTTTGCTCTTATTTTTCTGTCTACTATGTTCAATTGTGTGTATGTTGTAGTTGATATAGTAAGACATGTTTCCTACACTTTGGTGTCCATTCTGACTAATAAACACTTGGATGCATGAGCGGCTAAGTGACATATTACTATTAGTTTTGATTCAAATTTGCTAATTTTATTTTCTTTACGTTTATTTGAATTCTTTAATATTTTTTATTTCTCTCCATTATGGTTCCAATCATCAAACAATGTCCAATAGTAGTGATCTAAATGCCACTTTGTAAAACTTTTCATTTCGTTGTACCAAAAAATGGTCATTTTGTTAATATAAGTCGAGACACAAGTTGTTTGAGTTATGATTTGCTTTTCACGCAAGTCATTCTTTTATTTTTCCTGCACGCCTGCATCTGAATAGGACATTGAAATGAATGAGACGTTTAATGCTTTGAATGATTATGCCAATATCTTGAGTAAGTTCAATGTCACTTTTTTTTTTCCCGTGTTCAATTATGGTTTGGATTAATATGTGATTAGTCTTGAATATCTGTTGAATTTGTTTCGGTAACATGTCGTTCTATTTTGAATTGAAATACCAAGTATTTCGTTGGTCAGTGTTTTGTCTTGCATCTTGTGGATATCTTTGGTGTATTGACAAGTCCTTTGGCAATTCACTTGAGCAGCTGAAGGATCGCATTTGCACGGAGAGTGAAGGATCGCGTTGTTTTGAGGATGGTGTTATCATTGATGTGATTCCGGGACCTCTGGCTTCCTAGGGACCTATGAATGAGGGTCGAGACTGAAGATAAAGAAGAGCACAATGAGCCCCCACAATGTCTTTTTTCCTTATTTCATTCTCTTTTTTAAATGTCCCATGTGTGAGACTTTTTAATATGATCCTCTGAGTCGAGCATAGGGTCTTTTTTAAACAAATTCATTTGGTACTGATTGTTTATGGGATCTGTTTTCTGGAACATGTTGATGAAAGGATCAAGAGGACTGTCTCGGAAGATGTAGAGCTTTTGAAGCTTGGTTTTGGTCCATTTACTTCAGGTTTTTTTCTCAATGTTTTTATATTTTGCCAGTGCATCTGATGTTTTTGGGTGAAAGGTTTGTGTATGTTCTCACTTAGTTGATTGCCTGCAGAAGTATTTGTGACTGTTTTGGGGTAAGGGCTGTTTGAGCTTTGGTTTTGATTTGAATGCTGAACTTTTATGATTAACTAAACCTATTATTCATGGTTGGTGGTTTGATGCTCTTGATTTTAGAGCTCATGTATGTCTTTAATTTTCCATGGCAGTTGGCTGCATGTTTGTTGATGAGTTATTTGATTTGCATGTCACAAACTTTGAAATTCTTTCATTTGAGTTGGTGTTCTACTATATGAGTTTGGGTTTTGTTTGAGTTGTATAGCTAGCTTATATGTATTAAGTTTCATTATGGAGCTCATTTTCACATGCTGTCAAGATGTTAGGCTGCCCGTGTTTTTATTCATAACTTGAGCTGGAAGATTCAGATTTGTTTGCCCCCTTTATTGTCAAAATCTCATACATGAACTTTTAAGTTTTAACCAATCGAAATAGACTTTTGTTTAAAGCCAAATCTGTCCTGCATGTTATGGTCCGAGTCTTGGAATTGGTATCTTGCAAATATAAAGTAAGGTTGCCTTCTATAGACCTACATAGCGGTCCAACTCTTCCTTGGAACTTGCGCATAGAAGGAGTTCTATAGCACCAGGTTGCCCTTTTTTGTCTTGCATGTTTTTAGCTTTATGAATCACTCTTCTATTACATAACTTGGGCCTTGCACCTTCAATTTGGACACGATTGTCAAGCTTAGATGTAAGTCTTTGCATCTATAGAATTGTCAGATTTTTACCTTTCATCGTTGGACACCAGTTTGGGCATAAATTACTGCCATTTTCTGCATATCAACATGTTAAGTTACTGTCACTGTTTGATTCGGATATGAAGTTACATGCCTAATATCTTCCAGTGATTCTCGTATCATTTTAAAGTTAGATCACCCAGTTATGCTGAGCTAAAATTTGAATTCTAACTCTATTCTTTTGATTTCTGGTATTTCTCTGAAGTTTGCTGAAAATCTTGGACAGCAAAGGAAGTAGCCTAATTAGATTTTGAGCATGTGGTTTGTGGAGTGACAGTTATTTCTCTTTAAAATCTATGCATGATTTGGTTTTTAGTAATCTCGTTGTTCTTGTTTTTATTTCAGGTTCAGGTTCTATTAGTTCTTATTCAAATATGCCAAATCCTTTTTTTTTTCTTTCCTTTGGATGAAAGGATTGAGCATGTTCTTCCTATTAACTGCCTGCTGCAATATTAGAATCGTTAGATGACACTAACCACAAGTTTATTTTTCCCTTTCAAGTTTTGCGTATGTGCTCAACTGCTCGTTAAGTTATTTGGGAACTGTATTCATGAAAAAAATGTTGGATTTGTATGCCACATTGCATGCCACAATATATGGAAAGGGTGAAGAAGTTTCCTGGATTTGTGGTTTGGCCATGCCAAAACTCCATTGTTGCATGCATTGACCTATTTTTAGAAAAGTGTAAATGTTGTGACCATTGAATGACTTTTTGTGTTTTGGTACTTTAACCTGTCTGGTGCAGTAGTTTTATGCTCTTGGCTGCATCAAGGTGCTTATTACGAAATATTTTAAGACAGTCTCATGAGGGTTTGTCCTTCTTGCAGAGGTCATGAGTTGACATATGTCATATGCTCTTTTGTTGTCATATGACATTTACTTGATATGTGATCGGATATTCCTAGAGTAATAATATCAGTAGCCGAGTTTTCTGTATTGATATATGAAAAAGAATAAAAAAATACAAGGAAGGTGCCAAGGCTCCAAAGTCAGAGTGCTTACTCTGGACTCCCAATTACAAATTAATCTTTTTCCATGACCCCGTTATTCCTTTTCCACTCTATGTAATAGACTCCTCTAACAAACTCAATCAGTAACAGACCCTCATCCATCCTCCCTCCGTGACTACCTGACTCTACGGTTCCTCTTTGGGAGGTTGCTGCTGCTTGGGCCTTCGGCAGGTGGTTTTGTCTTATCTGTGTTGGGCTGGGCTGGATTCCTAACAATATGGATTATACTACGTGACTCTGAAATCTCTAATGAAGGAGCAGAGTTGCAGCTGTGCTTATATAGAAGACATTAATAAGCAGTTAAGCACTCAAGCACTTGGGAAACCCTTCCTTAAATCCTAGCCGTCAAGGGGGAGAATCAAGCCACTTAACTACTCCATTGAGAATCCCATGCTATTCGATGTGGGACTTAGGCATCTCATAATATCCATTCCCTATCATAGCATCCCTTGAGAGATGATGTCTCGATGGCTACACTTTTTGTCATTCCCTCGGCCTTTCCGATCAGCTCCTTCGTATGTAGCTCTTTTTGAGAAACCAACAACAAGCTCTGATACCAAATGAGAAGCACTCAAGTACTTGAGAACCCTTCCTTAAAAGCTAGTCGTTAAGGGGGAGAATCAAGCCACTTAAGTACTCC
Source organism: Echinosophora koreensis (assembly GCA_035048595.1). Taxonomy (NCBI): domain Eukaryota; kingdom Viridiplantae; phylum Streptophyta; class Magnoliopsida; order Fabales; family Fabaceae; genus Echinosophora; species Echinosophora koreensis. The sequence goes on along the minus strand of JAPCYP010000011.1, from coordinate 5,693,686 downwards.
ATCGAGCATCTCATACTACTCGATGTGGCCAGATAGGACTAGGCACCCCATAATATCCTGTCCCTATTAGATATCGAACTCCATTCTTTATTTAATTTGACTATATGCAGGATATATAATTCTTGATAGATAATTATTTTTTTCCCTAGATATAACTATTGTTTTAATCTAAAGAAAACACAAAAATTAGATGACAAGGTGTTTTAACGTGTAAATGCACATCATAAGAATGAAAAGTGTTTAAGTAGTATTGTCCTTTGTTAATTAGGGGGCTGGATTGTTCATAAGCAACTACCCAGTTATGTAAACGATCCTCCAAAATCTTCTATATTTTCCAACATCAGCCAATGGCTTGAAGAAGTCCAACATTTTTTTTTTTCATTTTCCCCTTGTTTGTTGATAGTTTGCACTTTGCACGCTGAATTATCATGTGATTAGTCTTGAATATCTGTTCTATTTGATTATTGAAATGCCAAGCACTTCGTCTGTAGTGATGGCCCTGAGTATGATTTGGCAGTACGACTACATAGAGCCCCATTTTTAAGGGCACCAATTTTTTTTTTACTTAGTATATATGTATTAATGTGTATATCAAAATAAAAAGTTTATATATTTAAATTTTTTACTTGAGGGCTCAATTGTTTTTAAAAATTTAGGCCCAGAACTTAACAAGTCTTGTAAGTAGAGGTGAGAATAGGTCGGCCTCTTTACAATTAATATTATATTTTCATTAAATGTATAATAAATGTTATTTTTAATATAAAATTAATATGTTATTACTGAATTCTAAAAGAAATTGAAACTCTGTGTGTGACCACTCTCATTCCCCCTTCTTCGGTTCGAATTATAAAGTATAAACCTTTGCTTAGGTCATTATCTAATAAAGACTTGAAATTATGTTGCAAAAATCTTGAAACTTATCTAAAACATGGTAATTCTTATGATCTTGATGATGAAATTCTACAAAGATATTGAGTTCTTTGAAGGCGTTTAATTGTTTTTTTGATGCATGCATAGCTTATAGAATAATATTAAATATCAATGTACTGTTGCATCTGCTGAAAGAAGTTTTTCTAAATTAAAATTGTTAAAATTTTATTTGCGATCTACCATGTCACAAGATAGATTAAATAGTCATGTTTTGATTTCTATTGAAAATAACTATTTAAAGAACCTTGACCATGAACAAATTATTAATGATTTTGCAGCAAAAAATGCAAGGAGCGCAATATTTAGAGATTAATAGGGCTTCAACTTCTATCTTCAATGTAACACCCCGTTTTCTCGCATCTTGACCGGTAATTATATTTCAAATTATTACCTGGGATCTAGAAAATGATTTTGAGGAAAACAAAATCATAGTTGAGACCTTCTATATTTAAGGAAGTTACGGTTAAATTCTAGGTTTAAAACTCAAACGGATACCGGTCTGCATTTTCACTGACAGTATAATTTTATATTGGCAGAAAACCCTATTTTAGGCCCGAAAATGAAAAATTTCAAAATGTTGCCACTTGTTGGGGATAAAATATATTTAAATAATTTATACCCAAAAATAAAATATTCTATTTTATCGGGTGAAATTTTAGCGAAAAAACGAGCAAAAAACCTAATCGGGTAAAACAACGGAGCTGAAAACGGATCTGCAGAGGTGTGCCAGAGGATAGGAGTGATGAGTCAACTTGGACAACTCACCCTAGTGAGTCATCTAGTGACTCACCACTTGTCATTATGACTTTAGATATTTTACAAAATATCTATTCATGGAAAAGTCCATAATACCCTTAAGTTCCTAACTAATTCCCAATGCGTCCCCAAGATATTTTTGGACCCCAAATTCCTCTTCAATTTCGTGTAGCCACCTCCACTCAACCAAATCCATTTCATTTTTCTTTAATTTCATCATCTTACTCTCAAAAACCCTAATCGGGTAAACAACGGAATCAGATACTGATACGCAGAGATACATCGGGAGACAGAACGGCAAGTCATCCATGATGACTCAGAGAGGATGAGTCCCTTAGTGAGTCACCTTCACCATAAATGCTCATAAATGCTAGAACAAAGCATTAACCTAACCTATGTCTAGTTGCCTTCAACCATGGTCTTCACTTGAGTTGATTAACCAAATTGCTTCTCCTCATTTTACAGGAGGTACACGGCCACACCACACTCCACACAATTTCATTTTGTTTCATTACTAGCCTAACCTAGTTTAGTTAACATCAACTATGGTTTCATTTGAAGCTAACAAGGCAAAGACCAAATTGAACTCTCCTTCCTCCTTTTTGGTGCATTACACGGCCACATCCTCTAATCACACCTTCACCACACAAATTTCCCTAGGTTGATGATTCATAAGAATAGCTAGATTAAAGTATAGTATTTTCTAACTTAACTTAACCAAGCTTTGGTCATTTTCCACCATGGTTCTCATTTAATATTAACAAAGCAATTTCTTCTTCTCACTTGATCACACTACACGGCCACACCATACTCCACACAACTTCACTTCATTTCATTTCATTTCATCTAATCATCTAAGTTCAAGAATACCAAAGTTCTTCTTTGTTCTTCATCCTCACAAATTCGGCTATCATCACCATTTCTTGATTCAATCACTTGTTTAGAAAACCAATAGTAGATCCATCATACTCTCCTTATTCTAAACCTAATCCATCTCACACAAATTTCTATGTTAAAGCAAAATCCTTTCCTTATTGTTCATATACATCAATTCGGCCACCACCCTCCAACCATCAACCAAGTACTTGTTTGATTTTCGAATACCATGTCCTTAATCCTCTTGACTTTCTAAGCCTTTGTCATCTCACACAAAATCTCATTTAGAGCTTTCCTTAGAAATGGGGTTTTCTAACCTATGATCATCCACTTTTGATTCATCAATTTCTTCACTTCAAAGTAAGTGATTTTCACCATGAACTATCTTCTATGATCATGGCTAAGCCTAGATGTCTAATCCTTTTGTTTTGTTGATGATTTTTGGGCTAGGTTTTGGTGGTCAAAACCTGGCCTACCTTGATTGGTTTAGCTTGTTTTTGTTGGATCTCCAAGTGATCTACAAGAGGTATGGGGGAAATTACCACTATCCTATCTTAATGTAGATATGTATGTGGTTTATATTGTTTTATGTTGTCTTGAAACCCTAAAAGCTAGGATTGTGTCTTTGTGTGTTTGTGAGCCTCTAAGAGGACTTGGTGTAATAATTATGTGGTGTATGTTGTGTGATAAAAATTTATGGATTATATGCTTATTTGATGCATGATAGTCAAAAGAAAATTGTTTGCATGCTTACTTGATCATTGAAAGATAATATGTGGAATATGTTAAATAATCATGCCATGATTTAGTGCTTGAATACATGAACATGTATAATGTTTTGTGATTGATTGATGAAGAGAAGATCTTCCTTTGTATTGGTCATGGTTCGGCCATGATGAAATAAAATGGTATGAAAATTTTAAGGATTAAAATCATGGAATCTTATGAGTATTTCAAGTTTTTAAAGAGCAACAAAACCAAGAAAAATCACTAAGTTTGCTAAACTGTCTTTAGGGCATTATAAACTGTCTTTTCCTATTTTTAAGGACTGCCTTATACTATTTTAAATGATCCAAAATTGGTTTGAATTGAATTGGTTAATTATATTGAAAGTTATGGGTTTTTAAAGAAATAAGGACTAATATACAAATTCTGAGAATTTCAGGGACTGTTCTGAAAATTATATTTTAAGTATTGTGATTATATTCCTTAATGATATAAGACCATATAAATTTGTTTGATGTTAATTGGACTTATACATAAAAAAATATAAGCATTTTACTAAACAAGGACCTTTTTGTAAATATTGTAAAATATGGGACAGAAACGTAATTTCTGGAATTTTTATGGTGACTAAAAAATATTTCTGTAGAAATTGGTTTGGTGTGATTTGAAGTTATAGATAAAAAGTTATAAGGTTTTAAGTAAATAAGGATCTTTTTGCAAATAATGAAAGTTTAGGGGCTAAACTATAATTTTATAAAATATATATGATTGGACGGTTAGAGACTGTTTTTCATATCTAACTAAATGTCCTAAGACTCCAAAATGAGTTTTGGACCATTAGAGTTTAGAATCGTTGAAAAAAGAATTACGCGATTTTCGAACTTAACGACGGTCGGTCGAGTTTTTGAGTTTTTGAGCAAACCGTAATATAAAGTTGAAATTAGTATTTTAAATACTTTAACATAGGTATTTGAAGTCAAGGAAGTGAAGGATTTGAGAAAAAAAGATCATATTTGTGAAAATACGAAATTTAAATAAGGTTTAACTATTGAGTAGGTCCGTGAACTATCTGAGAATTTTCAAATAGGTCCCTATACTAAAAAAAATTGTAATTAGGTCCTCGAACTTTTATAAAGTTTTCAATTGGGTCCCTGAACTAATTTTTTTTTAATTGGGTTCCTGAACTTATATAAAATTTTCAATGGGGTCCCTAAATTATAAAATTCGTTAGTGGTATGTTGAATTGGACGGAATATAACTGATTTCATCCGCTGTAAAACCATATCAACCATTTATGAGTAGTTTGGGTGGAAGATGAACCTTGAGACATTGTTACAACAAAATAAATCAAGATGTATGTAGTAAGTTGCAAGTGTAGGAATTATTTTGGACGAAATTATTTCAAGGAATGGATATACAACCGTAAAACATAAATCGGAGAAGGAATGAACTATTTGTTCAAATGGAGGAGAAGTAATCGCAGGTCACGTTTTGGTTTTCTGGCTCAAAACATTTTGGTCTCTTGTAACCTTAAATACAAATTTGGGGGAATTCCAGGTCACGTTTCACGTCAGCATACTTGAAGACCTCTTTACGGAACCCTACCCCAGGGACTTCATTGAAAATTTTATATAAGTTCGGGGACCCAATTAAAAACTTTTTTAGTATAGGGACCCAATTGAAAACTTTATAAAAGTTCGAGGACCCAATTACAAATTTTTTTAGTATAGAGACCTATTTGAAAATTCCCAAATAGTTCAGGGACCTACTCAATAGTTAAACCTTTAAATAAAGTACAGTAAAAAGAGGTAAAATTGTATTTTAAGAGTTTCGATGTTTTTCAAGAAACCATTTTTGAGGAATTTGGTACTTATTTACTATGATGGAATCGGATTTCAAAATGGTTTGGTTTTAGCCAAAGGTTTTGGTTTTAAGACAAAAAAGATTTTAGTCCGTGAGGACGAGCATTTACGGTAAAATGCAAAAACCTAAGTCATGAACGACTTAGTGAAAATATGAACATAATAATTTATGATGTAGGATGGAACAAGACCTTATGTCATAAAGTATGGATAATTCATTATCTATATCTCCATAAGATTTAATGGACTAAGATTTATTTGTTTTCCTTGAAAGCCAAGAGAAAGGCTCAAATAGAAAAGTCGAGAGAAATAAATAATTGGACTTGTGATCCAATATCATAATGTATTAGGACTTTTAATCAAGTGTTTTAAGATATCTTTGCACAAAGATGAAAGGTTACTTGAGAACTTTAGCTCGATGTTAAGTACCGGTAATTCGGACTTAAGAACATCTAGTATATGAGAAAGCACGTTGAAAGGATTCCGATGGAATCAAGATGTCATCTGGTGGGTAGACAAGAAGAACAAATTTCCGGCAATTTTGCCTAAACACATAGTGAAACTATGTTCTGTAAGGCCGTTGTGCCTAGGAGATGGAGCTAACACTTTAATGGGGGTGCGAGTTCTGTAGTGAAGATCTGGTTGATGCTCGGGGGTGTCGGGGGTATGAAATACTCATATAGTCCCAGTTAGTAGCTCCTCTATGGCATGGTGATCTTGCAATGCACCGACATACTCAATTAGACGCTACGTGTTTTCTGGTAGCGTAGGATGTTCCTGAAAAAGCCTATGACGTGCACATTGCTACTGTTGACGCATTTTTATTACCCTAGGCTGGTACCTCCGAAACAATACTCCAAACCACTCTCTCCGACTATTCGTAAAACCATGGTATAGGAATTCAGAGGTCATTCCTCAAGTCTTAGATGTCTCCTATCTAGGAAAACGTTGTGCTGTAGTCATGTTTCCGTGATACATTATTGTTCTGATATGAGTGATGATATGATTGTATATTGTTAATTGTACGTACCTGAGAGTCGTACCACTGCATATCTGCCTTATGTCTAAGATAAATGAAAATCTCACCTCCTTATTTTTATATTGCCTATGTCGGCTGGCTATGTGCCTTCTGTATTCTTTTGAGAAGATTGAGACGTCAAGACTTCGCTTGGCTGATGCATCGTAGATGATGATGTTCGAGCATGCGGATGATATGTTGGAATTTCTAGTGGACATCTTCCATACTGTCGATGGTTCGTAGACCATGTTTTTCCTCTTGGAAGAGGAAATGGCTTAGTTCGAGAGTTACTATTGTAGTAGCTCTAGTAGTGTCTTTTGTGACGACGTCGGTAGTGGACTCAAATAGAGTTTCCACTAGATCTCGTCAGTTGGGTTTGTCCTTCTCACGATGTAGGAGGAAGGATTGTTTTTTCTATTTTAGTTTGGCCAACTGGGTATGTTTGGAAGTGAATGTACTGTTTATGGAGCTGCGACTCCAAGTATCTTATATTTTAGGAGCTGCGTCTTTATATCTTTATACTGGATCTGTATACTTTTATGATTTTTGTTTATTAGTCGGGTTAGGTATTATGTAAATGATTTACGAACTTATGACCCTAATTGTGATAATGGAATATTTTATTGTCCATTTATTTAAATCAAAGTAGTTATATTTATGACTTGCGAAAAAGAAAAAAAATTATCCCATTCTTTTATAGCCAAATTTAATTAACTTACTTTTCGGCCTTAAAATGTCACTTACGATGTAGCGCCCGAGAAGGGTGTTACATTCAACCCTTGTGATTCATTTGCTATCAGTGGAGGATACTGTTGTTGTAGTAATGTGGTTGCAACATGTTCGGGTAGATAGATATAGTATAACTTTTTTGTTATAATTCTATTATATTTGCTAATGTAATCTTTTTCTTTTCTTCAGTAATATTTTGCTTCACTTCAGATTGTATTAAAACAATTAATGACTAGTTTTTTGCACCTCTTTATGTGCTTTTGACAATATATATATATATATATATATATATATATATATATATAAAGGATTTCAACTTCTCAGTTCGCACAGAGCACCCAAAATCTCAGGGACGACCTTATGTCGGTCAGTGTTTGTGGATAATCATTGGTGTTTGTGGGTCGGTTATACTCGTTCAACTTTCTGCAAATTACCTAAGCTAAGATGCTCATAACTTCATTGAAAATATGCCTTAGTTTTAGTGATCATGAGCATACGTGCTGGGTGGTAATTCTTGAGTGTTTGATACTGTGTTGGTCTTTCAACCACCCTGTTCTTCAGTGTTTGAAATTTCTTCATGAGCTGTTGGCGTGTCTATTATATGAGTTGGGTTTTTTAGTTGCTTATCTAGGTTATATGCATCACGTCGCACAAGCTTTTCAAACAAACATGCTTCACACTTATTATAAACACAAGAGCCAAGGTCAATGTTTTTTGCAACACCTGAAATCATGTTTGCAGATTTTGAATATGACGTGCTAGAACTACTATTTTACACATTACACAAGCACCCGGATCCCCTATTACAATTTTTTGAGACAAACATGGGGATCCCATTCCCTAATCACATTTGAAGAGTTCAATTTTGACATGTTATTAATGTACAATTTTTTGTAATGTTAACCGATCATACATCATCTTATGTATGACTTTTAATGTAATTCTTATAGGAATTAAATATTTTTAATGAAGTGACAACATATAATCAGAATCAGTAACGCTCATTAGTACGAATGAAGATCCGTACTCTGCACAAAATAGTTTTGTAAACAGTAACTTTTCTTTTTCATTTTGATCCCCCATGAATTCTGTCATTTCTTTCATTTGATTGGCTCAAATATTTTCGCACGACTTTCGTTTCGTACCTAATTGCATAACTGATATATAATTAGTTGACGTGTAAAAAAAAATTTGATGACAGTATATTATAATTAAATTCTTATTGTAAACAGATTCATGTATGTTAATCATAAACACAAACATATGTCTCACTACCAATCTCATGATAAACAACAAAGATTTATGTAACAAAAAAATAAAAAATAAAAAAAAGATTCTTCATCATACATAGACACACATCAAATTGGGTAATTCGTTGGTGTCAAGTTTTCACTGCTTAGTTCATTATTACATCAGGAACCGTTAAATCACACTGTCATAACCATTAAAACACATACAAAAGCTGTCAAAACCCAAGTTCCTACAAGCAAAATGAAATTGATCTCCTTTTTCTTGCATTAAGCTAGCAGAACTTGAATATTTCCAAACTTTGCTTCTTTCTTGGCTAGCTTTAACTCTAACTCATTTTTCTTTATCTCAATCTCATTATGTACCTTGTGAAATTTTTCAGTCGAACTTGATGATTCTGGTATCACACATTCAGCAGAGGCTCAAGCCCATTCAAAATACTCTCATGCCTATCAAGCAATAGGAACATAGGCAATTAAGATCACTAACAGCAAATTACAAAGTGACGGAAAGTTTGAGCCAAAATTAAATGTCAAAATTAATTAATAAAAGACTCATAATACATTCAGGATTAAAATAGGGCACTGGTAGTATCTTCTGCCAGGGTTTTTCTCAGACCAAGAGGTCCTCACAGTTGCTATCTCCTCGCAGAAATTAAATGTCATCAAACGATCCAGAACCATGACTTGGATATGTTCACACCACACCACACCTTACCATTCTATTTACAAAACCAATGCAAACAGTAGACCAATTTATCAAAGATAAGACTATAAGATTCTAAACAAGTTGAATCACCAAATACGTTGAAGATAAGATTTAATGTTTAAGGAAGTTATAATACAAAAGAAAAAGTATTGCAGAGCAGCACAGATGCACAACAGTGTTTTTTAATACATCTTCATCAGATTTCCATCTCTAACTCTAATTTTAGACCAAAGAAACAAGTAAACCAGTAAATCCAACTTACTGACCAATCGATCCAAACACCATGCATAAAAAAAGTAAGTGGCAACACACTTGCAAGGATGAATTCAGTAGGTACAAGGTTAAGGCGATAACCCAATAACTTTGGTTCTACAAGGTTTATAATTATTGGGCCGGAAAAGTGTAGGTTTGGTCAGTATCAATAAGAACAGCCATGTCTTCATCAGAGAACCCACGTCAGTCCATTGTTTTATCCTCTGTACATTGTTAATGCTCCTGCTCCCTCTCAGCTCCTTCCTTCAATCAAGTGAAGGAGGCACTTTATTCTTCAATAAAAAAGGGGAATCCCAATATAAACTCGGTTACCAGCTGCAAAGTAGTTCATCTATAATAAAAGAAGATAATGTTGTTTAGGCATTTTATCAAACAAGTTATGAGCAAATCAGTATATTAGAACCAGGATGAGAAAGAAAGAACCAGTTGTGGTTAACCAACCATGGTATCTCTTAGGAAGGATGCTCCTCCTCTCACATTACTCTGACAAGCATCACTGTTTTTGTTGACACAGACCAAACATACACTCAGCCACGGTGGAATCTAGGGTGAAGTGTTGCTTTATCAACATAATCATTCCATGGCTAATATTCTATTTACATTAAGCATCCATCTACCTCAACACAGAGCGTGACGGTGAAAAGAGGATTTCACCTCAAAAAATTGAGTGCCGAGTGCATTTACAGTACAAGAAAGTATGTGATAGAAGCACAACAAAAACACCACCCAAACCAGACAACATACGGATTGTCGCCCTAAGAAAACAGAAGCAAGCGGAATGAATCATTATGTGTGTAGAAATGTGTGCTTCGTAAAAAAATCAAGAGCAATCGCAGGGGAGACTGTTTTTCATAATGCTACTGCTCATTTGTTTGTTTTTATTTTAAACAGATAATGCTCGTTAATCACCCAGAGGTGTTAACTTTAATTGGAGGTTAACAAAGTTCACTTATCCAGTTACCGGTCCTCCATCCCAGCCGTCAAATATAAAATTAATATATCCAATGATAAAAAAAAAAACCTCTTCACAGGTGGAGGGGAAAAAGCAAAACTTCACCCTAGATTTCAGCATGAGGGAAACATGCATTATGTAACACCCTGTTTTTCTTAAATGTTTTATTAAGTTAATTTTATTTAAATTTGTTGGTTAAGGGCTAAGTGGGATTTTAGCCTAAAAGTCCCTTTCTGGTACATGAGCACGCTCGTGCTCATCAGCCAGCAAGCCCGTGCTTAAAGTCAGAAGCGTGTTTCTGATTTTAAGTTGAGCACGACCGTGCTCAATAGTGAGCACGCCCGTGCTCAATGCGTGGACCGCGTCTCGCTGACGTTAAGTGGAGCACGACCGTGCTGAATGGCAAGCACGACCGTGCTCAGGTCCGAACGTTATATACGTGAACAGACCCGAGGGTTTGACGTAAAACCCTATTTTCTTGTGTTGGCAACCGTCACCAGTTCGGCCAGAGAGACCTTTTTCTCTGATTTCTCTTCGTTCATTGCCATAGTGGACTTGTGGAAGCTAGTGGGTTGGAGTTAAGGTAATGGTCCCTTTTCCTCTGTCAGTTTCCTTTCATTGTAATGAGAGATACTGACTGTTTGTATTTCTGACCAATCAAGGCCTAGTACCGGAGGGAGCCGTTTGAGGATTCGGGATCGGATTATCGTTGGGAACCGTCAGTAGAGCAACCTTCATTCCAGGTATGGGGAGAAGTGGGATTGTACTCATTAGGCAGTGGGTAGTGTAAGGTAACGGGGTCCCCATGATTCTGGTGTCATTGTATGTTGTATGGTTATATGATTCTGTTAATAACATGCTATTTTTGGGTTGATTGTGATGCTATATGTATTTTATGTACATGTTGGTTGTCTAATGAGTATGATGATATATTGATTGTTGTTATTGATATGATGTTGGTTGGTTGATGTTGTGGCTGTGATGATTGTATGTTGGTAAAGTTGCTGATGGAATAATTAAGTTTAATAAACCTGTAGGGTTAGATGTTTAATCCATTAAAAATCTAGTTGGAACTTGGTTTCTGTCCCTGCCCAGAACAGTGCAGTCGTGCATTGAGCACGACCGTGCTGAATAGGGAGCACGAACGTGCTCCCACTCAAATTCTGGAAAATGGCCGCGCTGCTCAGCACGGCCAAGCAGGTTGAACAGCACGATCGTGCTGCTGAGCACGACCGTGCTGAGTGTGAAGCACGACCGTGCTTCACTTAAAAGGGCAGCACGCCCTCACGTGTCCAAGCACGACCGTGCTAGGGTCTAAGCACGACCGTGCTGACCCCCTGGACAGTGATACAATTAAAGGACTTAAGGGGTTTTAAAACCCCATTCCCCTATGATGATAAGTTAAGGTAATTAATCAAAGATATCGATTAGATAACTTGGTTTTTAATTATATAAGATAATTAGATAATCAAATGCTAAGTCGGTATCCGTTGGGTTACCGCACGTTGATGAGTTGAAGTCTTGGGTGCTTATAGACCCGAGCACGTTGAGTTGAACCTTGGTGCTTATTGGCCAAGGGAGCCTTGACCCCACGGTTTGGGTCTAAGGTTACGTTGAGTTGATGTTGAAAGTCTTGGGAGCTTCATGGCCCAAGCAAGGAGGTGGTTGAGATTGTTTGTTGTTGTGCCATTTGCATAAAGCATTGGAGTAGTTGATGGGGGAGGTTCGACAAAGGGGAGATCGCCCGAGAGTACGGTGATCTGGCCATCCACGGTAGGTCACCCAAGGTTTGGTGACCGAGGCCCCCCGTGATGAGGCATCCACGGTTTGATGCGTTGGCTATCCATGGGGTTCACCCAAGGTTTGGTGAACTGCCGGTGTTGGTGCTTTTATGGCCAATACGGATATGTAACTCCAAAGTCGTTCATCCTGAGTTAGTTTGGATCCACATGCATAGTTGGAGTAGCGGAGTAGTTGATGCATTGCATAGCATAGCATACTTGATTGTTATGATGCTGTTGGATGTTGATGTATGCTTATGTGTATGTTTACCTTGCGTACTATTCCCCTGCTGATTATATGATTACATGAATCTTACTCCCTGTATTGTTTGTGTTTGGCCTGATCGGCATTTGCAGAGGATGACGAGCAGCCCGGAGAGGAGTGACTCTGAGGAGCCGCCACTCATTGTAGGGTTGTTTTAGTTTAGTTAGTTGTTTCCAGTTGTATTCCGAGGATTTAATTCCGGAACGGTTATACCAGCTCTGAATTGTGACATCGGGGTTGGGTTATTTATTTGTTTATGTTTTTATTTGATTAAACTTATTTTGTTATTTTCCGCGTTGTAAACGAGTTCATGTGGGACTTTTCTACCCATGGACAATTGTTTCATTTAATTCAGTTAAATGCATGTTTTTCTTTTACTTGTTTTATATTTAAATGCCTTATAACATGCGGGGTAGAAGGGTGTCACATTTAGTGGTATCAGAGCAGTTCGACCTTGTTCGGACGTGGTATGAGTCTGTTGTGAGTCTGTTGTGTGACTCTTGTGTGAATTGTCTATACTCGTATAGATAATGATGTTTTAAGTTAGTTGCCTGTAGCTTTTACTCGCTTAAGTTTCTGTATTAAGAGTTGTGTTGGACTTGTACAGGAACTAATGGCCGGTAGAGGACGCAACGATCAGGCGATCGCGGACGCATTGGCACTTCTGGCCAATGCTATCGGGCAGGTTAACCCTAACAATGGTGGGTCAGCTGAGTTCCAGGGACTGGATAAGTTCCAGAGGAACAACCCTCCATCGTTCAAGGGCCCGTACGATCCGGAAGGAGCTTTGTTGTGGCTGAGGGAGACAGAGAAGATCTTCAGAGCCATGGATTGTAACGATCAGCAGAAGCTCATCTTTGCTACCTTCATGCTGACCGAGGAGGCAGAGCATTGGTGGGATAACTGCAGGCAGAGGATGCAGGCTGAGGGCACAGCGGTTACATGGGCTGTGTTCAGGCAGAGATTCCTGGAGAAGTACTTTCCGGCGGATATCAGAGACAAGAAGGAGATGGAATTCTTGTCTTTGAGGCAAGGGTCGCTGTCAGTTGGTGACTATGCGGCCAAGTTTGAGGAGCTGGCTAGGTACTACACTCCCTACCAGCATGAGACGGATGACCGTTCAAAGTGTGTGAAGTTTGAGGCTGGGCTCCGACCTGAGATCAAGCAGGCCATTAGCTACCAGGAGATCAGAGTCTTCCCTATTCTGGTCAACAAGTGCAGGATCTATGAAGATGCCAGCCAGTTCAGAGTTGCCAGTTCCAGAGGGTCAGATAGCCAGAGTGGCAAGAGGACTGATCAGAGGGACAAGGGTAAGCAGAGGTATGCTCCGACCGGCAGAGATTTCAAGCAGAGTGGTAAGAAGCCACAGTTTCAGCAGGATGGGTTTAGAGGCGGGTTCTCTAACGTCTCTAGGCCCATGAGGTGTGGCAAGTGTGGTGCTACGGATCACTACTCGTCTCAGCGCAAGGAGACGCAGGTTATCTGCTTCAAGTGTGGCAAGCCAGGACACATCAGCCGAGAGTGTGAAGGAGCCAAGACCGAGCCTCCCAGCGCCGGCAAGAATCAGAAGTCTCAAGCCAATCGACTGAAGACCACTGGAAGAGTCTTTACTCTTAGTGGAGCTGAAGCCTCCGAGTCTGATGACTTGATTCAAGGTACATGTTTTATAGATGGAACTCGATTAACTATGTTGTATGATTCGGGTGCTACTCATTCATTCATATCGCATGATAGGGTCAAGAGTCTTGAATTGCCTGTTACTTTCCTTGAGTATGATTTGTTGGTTTCTACACCTACAAATAAGCCTGTTTCTACTTCTTATGCATGCAAGAACTGTCATATAGTTATAAATGATAGGACATTCATTGCTGATCTTGTATGCTTGCCTTTGAAAGACCTGGATATCATTCTGGGTATGGACTGGTTATCTTCCAACCATGTCCTCCTGAACTGTTTTGATAAAACCCTGATTTTTGGAACTCCAAAGGAGTCTAAGAATCCGGACCTTCTCTCTGCCAGCCAAGTTCAAGCTTCGATGAAAGACGAAGCCCAAGTATACATGATGTTAGCTTCCCTGGAAGTAGAGAGCAGCCCTCCTGATGTCGCCAGCTTGCCTGTTGTGCGAGAATTTCCTGAAGTGTTTCCGGGGGATGTTTATAACTTACCCCCAGAGAGAGATGTTGAGTTTACCATAGACTTAGTGCCTGGCACCGGGCCAATCTCCATAGCACCCTATAGAATGTCTCCTCTAGAGCTAGCTAAGTTGAAAGAACAGTTGGAGGACCTGATGAAGAAGCAGTTCATTAGGCCGAGTGTGTCTCCGTGGGGAGCACCTGTGTTGTTGGTGAAGAAGAAGGATGGTAGTATGAGGTTGTGTGTCGACTTTCGACAGCTCAACAAGGTGACCATAAAGAATCGGTATCCCCTCCCTAGGATTGATGATCTTATGGACCAGTTGATGGGCGCTTGCGTCTTTTCAAAGATAGATTTGAGATCAGGGTACCATCAGATTCGGGTTAAGTCTGAGGACATCCCGAAGACAGCGTTTAGGACGCGATATGGTCACTATGAGTATTTGGTTATGCCCTTCGGTGTGACCAATGCTCCTGCGGTCTTCATGGACTACATGAACAAGACCTTTCACCCTTACTTGGATAAGTTTGTGGTAGTGTTCATAGATGACATCTTAGTGTACTCCAAGAGTAAAGAGGAACATGAGGAACACCTGAGGGTTGTCTTGCAGACCCTTAAGGAGAAGCAGTTGTATGCTAAGTTGTCTAAGTGTGAGTTCTGGTTAGAGGAAGTGAGCTTCTTAGGACATGTCATCTCTAAGGGTGGCATAGCAGTGGACCCAGCTAAGGTAGAGACGGTGCTCCAGTGGGAAGCGCCGAAGTCTGTAACCGAGATTAGGAGTTTCTTGGGGTTAGCCGGGTACTATAGGCGGTTCATAGAAGGTTTCTCTAAGATAGCTTTACCCTTGACCCGTCTCACCAAGAAGGGACAGTTGTTTGTGTGGGACTCTAAGTGTGAAGAGAGCTTCCAAACCCTTAAGAATAGGTTGACGTCAGCACCAGTATTAGTTTTGCCAGATCCTAGTGAACCCTTCGTAGTTTACTGCGATGCTTCTAAGCAAGGGTTAGGTGGTGTGCTGATGCAGAATGGTAAAGTAGTTGCTTACGCTTCTAGGCAGTTGAAAACCCATGAGAAGAACTACCCTACCCATGACCTAGAGTTAGGAGCTGTGGTATTTGCCTTAAAGATTTGGAGGCATTACCTGTATGGAGCGAGGTTTGAGGTCTTCAGTGATCATAAGAGTTTGAAGTATCTCTTTGATCAAAAGGAGTTGAATATGAGGCAGTGTAGGTGGATGGAGTTTTTAAAGGATTATGACTTCGAGCTGACCTATCACCCAGGAAAGGCCAATGTGGTGGCCGATGCCTTGAGTAGGAAAACCCTGCATGTCTCCGCTTTGATGGTTAGGGAGATGGATTTGATTGAGGAATTTAGAGACCTTAGTCTGGCTTGTGAGTTTACCCCTAAGAGTATTAGGCTTGGTACCTTGAAGGTTACCAACAGTTTGATGGACGAGATTAGAGAGGGTCAGAAGTTAGACAAGTTTCTCTTAGACCAGCGGGATTTGCTCGCTCAGGGTAGAGACCTAAGTTTTAAGGATGGCAGTGATGGTATTTTGAGGTTCAAAGATAGAGTTTGTGTGCCAGATGTTCCTGAGCTTAGGAAGTTGATCTTAGAAGAAGGTCATAGGAGTGGATTGAGTGTGCACCCAGGTGCCACTAAGATGTATCAGGACCTTAAGAGAATGTTTTGGTGGCCTAGGATGAAAAAGGATGTAGCTGAGTTTGTGTATGCGTGCCTAGTTTGTCAGAAGGCTAAGATTGAGCATCAAAGGCCTTGAGTATCCCAGAGTGGAAATGGGATAGCATCTCCATGGATTTTGTGTCTGGACTCCCTAGGACTCCAGCTGATTTTGAGGCTATATGGGTTGTTGTGGATAGACTGACTAAGTCTGCCCATTTCATTCCGATGAATCTGGAGTATCCATTGGAGAAGTTAGCTAAGCTGTACATCAGAGAGATAGTTAGGCTTCATGGTGTACCCTCTAGCATAGTTTCGGATAGAGACCCGAGGTTTACCTCTAGGTTTTGGAATAGTTTGCAAGAGGCTTTAGGGACAAAGCTTAGGCTTAGTTCAGCTTACCACCCACAGACTGATGGGCAGTCTGAGCGGACCATCCAGTCCTTAAAGGACTTGTTGAGGGCTTGTGTGTTAGAACAGTCTGGAAGTTGGGACAAGTTTTTGCCCCTAATAGAGTTCACCTACAACAACAGTTTCCATTCCAGCATTGGGATGGCACCTTATGAGGCTCTGTATGGGAGGAGATGTAGGACACCCTTGTGTTGGAGTGAACCTAGTGATAGTGTGGTGCTAGGGCCAGAGATAGTCCAGGAAACAACAGAAAAGATCAGGTTAGTTCAGGAAAAGATGAGAGTTGCACAGAGTAGGCAGAAGAGCTACCATGATAAAAGGAGGAAGGCGCTCGAATTCCAGGAAGGCGATCATGTATTCTTGAGAGTTACCCCGACGACTGGGGTTGGTAGAGTGATGAAGGCGAGGAAACTTACTCCGAGATTCATTGGTCCTTACCAAATCCTCAAAAGAGTCGGCGAAGTCGCCTACCAGATAGCCTTACCCACGTTCTTGTCAAATCTCCACAATGTTTTTCATGTGTCTCAACTCAGGAAGTACATTCATGACCCTAGTCACGTGATAGTTCCCGATACAATACAGTTAAAAGAGAACTTGACATTTGAGGTGTTACCCCTTCGAGTCGAAGATAGGAGGGAGAAGCAGCTAAGAGGCAAGGAAATTCCTTTGGTTAAGGTAGTTTAGAGCGGGGCAACTGAGGAAAGCGCTACCTGGGAGCTCGAGAGTCAGATGATGGAGGCATATCCACATCTTTTCGTTTGAGGTATGTGGAAATTTCGAGGACGAAATTTTTTATAAGGGCGGTGGAATTGTAACACCCTGTTTTTCTTAAATGTTTTATTAAGTTAATTTTATTTAAATTTGTTGGTTAAGGGCTAAGTGGGATTTTAGCCTAAAAGTCCCTTTCTGGTACATGAGCACGCTCGTGCTCATCAGCCAGCAAGCCCGTGCTTAAAGTCAGAAGCGTGTTTCTGATTTTAAGTTGAGCACGACCGTGCTCAATAGTGAGCACGCCCGTGCTCAATGCGTGGACCGCGTCTCGCTGACGTTAAGTGGAGCACGACCGTGCTGAATGGCAAGCACGACCGTGCTCAGGTCCGAACGTTATATACGTGAACAAACCCGAGGGTTTGACGTAAAACCCTATTTTCTTGTGTTGGCAGCCGTCACCAGTTCGGCCAGAGAGACCTTTTTCTCTGATTTCTCTTCGTTCATTGCCATAGTGGACTTGTGGAAGCTAGTGGGTTGGAGTTAAGGTAATGGTCCCTTTTCCTCTGTCAGTTTCCTTTCATTGTAATGAGAGATACTGACTGTTTGTATTTCTGACCAATCAAGGCCTAGTACCGGAGGGAGCCGTTTGAGGATTCGGGATCGGATTACCGTTGGGAACCGTCAGTAGAGCAACCTTCAATCCAGGTATGGGGAGAAGTGGGATTGTACTCATTAGGCAGTGGGTAGTGTAAGGTAACGGGGTCCCCATGATTCCGGTGTCATTGTATGTTGTATGGTTATATGATTCTGTTAATAACATGCTATTTTTGGGTTGATTGTGATGCTATATGTATTTTATGTACATGTTGGTTGTCTAATGAGTATGATGATATATTGATTGTTGTTATTGATATGATGTTGGTTGGTTGATGTTGTGGCTGTGATGATTGTATGTTGGTAAAGTTGCTGATGGAATAATTAAGTTTAATAAACCTGTAGGGTTAGATGTTTAATCCATTAAAAATCTAGTTGGAACTTGGTTTCTGTCCCTGCCCAGAACAGTGCAGTCGTGCATTGAGCACGACCGTGCTGAATAGGGAGCACGACCGTGCTCCCACTCAAATTCTGGAAAATGGCCGCGCTGCTCAGCACGGCCAAGCAGGTTGAACAGCACGATCGTGCTTCACTTAAAAGGGCAGCACGCCCTCACGTGTCCAAGCACGACCGTGCTAGGGTCTAAGCACGACCGTGCTGACCCCCTGGACAGTGATACAATTAAAGGACTTAAGGGGTTTTAAAACCCCATTCCCCTATGATGATAAGTTAAGGTAATTAATCAAAGATGTAGATTAGATAACTTGGTTATTAATTATATAAGATAATTAGATAATCAAATGCTAAGTCGGTATCCGTTGGGTTACCGCACGTTGATGAGTTGAAGTCTTGGGTGCTTATAGACCCGAGCACATTGAGTTGAACCTTGGTGCTTATTGGCCAAGGGAGCCTTGACCCAACGGTTTGGGTCTAAGGTTACGTTGAGTTGATGTTGAAAGTCTTGGGAGCTTCATGGCCCAAGCAAGGAGGTGGTTGAGATTGTTTGTTGTTGTACCATTTGCATAAAGCATTGGAGTAGTTGATGGGGGAGGTTCGACAAAGGGGAGATCGCCCGAGAGTACGGTGATCTGGCCATCCACGGTAGGTCACCCAAGGTTTGGTGACCGAGGCCCCCCGTGATGAGGCATCCACGGTTTGATGCGTTGGCTATCCATGGGGTTCACCCAAGGTTTGGTGAACTGCCGGTGTTGGTGCTTTTATGGCCAATACGGATATGTAACTCCAAAGTCGTTCATCCTGAGTTAGTTTGGATCCACATGCATAGTTGGAGTAGCGGAGTAGTTGATGCATTGCATAGCATAGCATACTTGATTGTTATGATGCTGTTGGATGTTGATGTATGCTTATGTGTATGTTTACCTTGCGTACTCTTCCCCTGCTGATTATATGATTACATGAATCTTACCCCCTGTATTGTTTGTGTTTGGCCTGATCGACATTTGCAGAGGATGACGAGCAGCCCGGAGAGGAGTGACTCTGAGGAGCCGCCACTCATTGTAGGGTTGTTTTAGTTTAGTTAGTTGTTTCCAGTTGTATTCCGAGGATTTAATTCCGGAACGGTTATACCAGCTCTGAATTGTGACATCGGGGTTGGGTTATTTATTTGTTTATGTTTTTATTTGATTAAACTTATTTTGTTATTTTCCGCGTTGTAAACGAGTTCATGTGGGACTTTTCTACCCATGGACAATTGTTTCATTTAATTCAGTTAAATGCATGTTTTTCTTTTACTTGTTTTATATTTAAATGCCTTATAACATGCGGGGTAGAAGGGTGTCACACATTATAGGTCATTGGGAAACATCACGGGTAGGGTTATTTAAAATTAAAAGGAGTGAACCCTATTCAGTGTTATAGTGTCGGCAGATATGTCTAAAACATTTATTTTTTGGCTAAATTATTTTATTTATTTATTTTGGTTTCCTAGAGTATCATTCATGTGTAATTACGGAGACTAATCCCTCTAGCCGGGTAGGACCACAAGGGCGACAAAACTCTCCCTCCAAAGTTTTAACGCTGCGGCATTCCCAGGGCCAAGAATCGAACTCGAGACCTCTGGTTAAGCTGGAAGAGATTCGTGTCATCTCATCCAAACACTCTTGGGTTTTTTTTTGGCTAAATTATACTTCCTTATATTTATTTAAAATTTCAATTTGGATACCCTTTTATTTTTTATTCTGAAATTATCCTTTATTTTGCAAATTCATAGCAATGTGGTCGCTCTTTTTATTTTTGTTCCAAAATGGTCCTTCATTTTGTAAAAGTTAAATTAATGTGGTCCCTTTTTTCCCCCAAAATGGGCCCTCTTTTAATTTTTTTTTTATTCCGAAATGGTTCCTTATTTTGAAGAAGTTATATCAACTTAGTCCTCTTCGTACCACAATTGAAACGGAAATGCCACATTGAAATATAAAATAAAGATAAGGGACCAAAATGGAATAAAAAATAAAAGATTGACCAAATTGAAACCAAAATAAAGATAAGGGACCAAAAGTATAATTTACCCTTTTTCCCACTAATATAAGTGTTTGAAAGTAGGAATGGATAGTCCGCTCGTCAGGGACGGGCCTATGGACTAGCCTAACCTATTTAACAAGAAGGTCATGTAAAGGATTTTCAAAAGGCCTATATAGCCGGAAGAAGAAAAAAAAAAACCTATATAGCTAGCACAATCTATTATGCCAAATTATTTAATATATATATATGTGCAAGACAACTTGATATAGAAGAATGTTAACCAATGCCCTTAGTATACCAGTTAAGGAATCAAAAGAAGAAAATTTTAATCTGAATTTGGGTATTCAATATTTTGAAGTATGATACACATAGTTCTTCAATGTATTTCTCTTTTACACCCATTAACCAATGCTCTTAGGGTACTAGTTAGCATGACCCTTCAATATAATTATAATATCATAATAAATTATATACAATATTATAATTATAATACTAGTGTATGGACTCGTACCATGCACGGGGAATATGCTATTTTTTTAGGATTTCATCAAAAAATATGTAATTGATGATTTCATGTTTTTAGTTTTTTTTTTTAAAATTATATACCAAAAATTGGTAAAAATTATTTTGTCTTAACCGTTGATCACAAAGTGTAACACATAATAACTTAATAACTATTATTGATATTATAATAAAGATAATAACTCTCAGCACCAAAAAATAATAATAAAACTAATGACTCTTAATTGTAATTAATAAGTACATGTTACCTTATAAGTAGAGCTGGGTATGTGGACTAGTCCGGTCCGCACTGAAACTGACTGGACCTAAAAATCTGCATAATAAATAGATTCTGAAAAATAGAGTCCGCGTCCTCTTAATTGTAATTAATAAGTACATATTATCTTATAAGTAGAGCTGGGTATGTGGACTAGTCCGGTCCGCATTGATCCGCACTGAAACTGACTGGACCTAAAAATCTGCATAATAAATAGATTCTGAAAAATAGAGTCCGCATCCAGTTCGCATATAGTCCACGGGCTAAACGGACCGTCCGTAGACTCAGCAACAGATAGTTCATTTTTTTTTTTTTTACGTCAAGCATCAAAAGGAACAAACCAAATAATCAAAGAAACGAAACTAAAAAACAAAACAAAAAAAAGAAATAGATGTTACACATGAAACAGAGAAACATAGATGAGAAAGGGAGTAAGAAACGGAGAAACAGATGTGCGAAGGCAGTGCTGCGACCTGAGCGGCGGCGCTGCGACTGCGGCTGCGACTGGAGAATGGCGCTGCGACTGCGAATGGCGAATTGCGCTGAGAGCCGGCGACTGCGACCTGAGCAGGCGGGAACCGTCGAAGTCTCGAAGAGCTTGGCAATGGCAGCCGCAAGCGGAACGGAGGAATGGTGGGGCTGAGGCGGAATGGTTGGTGACGGTGAGGCTGAGGACAGGGGTAAGGGATTATTAGGGTTAGGGTGATGAAACATGGGACGGGAATATGGGATTGGGCTGTCCGGTCCCTTTTTTTTTTGGGCCCAGGATAGTTAAAATTTTTGTTTTATTAAAAGTATACAGTCCGCGGACGGATTCGCAAATCCACGGACCCAGTCTGTTAAACCCGCTGGTTAAACGAATTAGACCCAAAAAACTCGCATTTAAATGGACTATTATTTTACCTAGTCCAAGTCCGCACGGACTTCGAGTTAAACATAGCTCTACTTGTAAGTATGCACTCTAGCATGTTATCCATGCAACACATATGGAATATCATAATATTTATGCAATATTAAAAATATTTGCATGTGGAGAAAAAAATAAAGGAAGAATATTATTATTTTAAAAAAGATGTTTATTTGAAAAGAAAATTTAATGCTAATACAAAAACATGATGTATATAAACAAAGGCAAAATAGGTAAATTGGTCATATACTTTTTTTTTTCACATCAGTCGTATAAGTTTTAATTTTTTTCAAATTGGTCATATATGTTATGATCAGTTTCCACGTTAGTTATTTCCATCAATTTTGACCTAATGTCATTAGATCAAAAGCCATGTGTCAGACTAACGTGATAGCCACGTCAGGTCAAAACTAATGGTGTTAGGTCAAAATTGACGGAGGACCAATGTGAAAAGTAGGGGAAAAAACATATAGCTCCAATTTACCTATTTTGCCTAAACAAAATAAAAAAGATTGTGATTAATAAATAAAAAATGATGTTGCCTCTTTCTTCCACTACCTTAGTATCGTACTTCTCTGAATATTTAATAGAAATATATATTTCCAAAGTAACAAATGCATTTCAAACTCATTAATCATTTCTCAATGTTATTTATTTAAACACTAATACTAAACACAGAGTATTAGTTTCTTTTCTCTTTAAAATCTATTTGATTTATTTGTCCTCTTTTCATAAGTTAATCATTTTTAAAAAATATATTTATCTATCATATTATTAATTTTATTCTCTCTTGAAAATCTATTTGATTTATTTCTCCTCACTCCCCATGTAAGCTAAACACTTTTAGAAAATATATTCATCTATCATATTATTTTTCTTCTCTCTTAGAAAATCTATTTGACTTATTGCTCATCTTTTCCCGGTGCGAGTTAACTATTTTTAGAAAATATATGTATCTATCATATTAGTTTTTTATTATCTCTTGAAAATATATTTGATTTATTCCTCCTCTTTTCCTGCCAAAGTTAACCATTTTTAGAAAATATATTTATATATCATATTAGTTCTAACATTTGACATTTTTCTCAATACCTTAGTATTCTACTTCTCTCAAAATTATAAATTAGCACTAATCACTTCTTATTCCACTTCCTTGGTATGGTACTTCTCTGGACATTTGATATTATACATATGTTGTCAAAGATACAACTATATTTCAAGCTAGTTAATCATTTATCAATGTATTTTATTCAAACACTAATTAATGTTAAACTCTTCCCAATATCTAGGTAATCATATGAAATTTTTGCTTATCTCTTGAAAATTTATGATTTATTTCTCCTCATTTTCCCGTGAAAGTTAACCACTTTTAGAAAATATATTTATCTATCATATTATTTTTTCTTCTCTCTTAAAAATCTATTGATTTGTTTCTTCTCTTTTTCTAGTGCTAGTTAACTCTTTTTAGAAAATATATTTAGCTATTATATTATTTACTCTCCTCTCTTGAAAATCTGTTTGGTTTTTATTTTTCTCATCTTTCTCCTTACAAGTTAATTATTTGAAAATGAAAATCTGCACATGAAGAATATTGACAAAATAAATCCAACACCTTTTTCTTGTCTTGTTTATTTCATGGTTTAAATGTTTAAAAGAAAAAATAATTGTATAATGGATTCATATAGTGAATGAAAGCTAGCTCTAGACCTCAAATATTACGATGTTGTGGGGACTTTGTATTTGATCTAAGTGTAATTAGATATTACCTTATATATTCACTACTAGAAATTTTCTTAT
This sequence comes from Echinosophora koreensis, assembly GCA_035048595.1. Lineage (NCBI taxonomy): Eukaryota > Viridiplantae > Streptophyta > Magnoliopsida > Fabales > Fabaceae > Echinosophora > Echinosophora koreensis. The sequence goes on along the minus strand of JAPCYP010000011.1, from coordinate 5,670,073 downwards.
TCCCTGCGAATTTTCCTTAATAATTAGCAGGAAATAAGTTTCCTACAGATTTTCCTACGAATTTCAGTCCCAAGGTAATACCTTCGTGGGTAATTTTTCCATCTTTAAAATCCACAGAAAATTTCCTGCAGATTTTCTTGGGAAAAATCTGCAGGTAATTTTCCTACAAAATAATCTGTAGGTAATTTCACATGAAATTCCGTAGGTAAATTTGAAGCAACAAAATTCACAGATAAATTCGAAGGAAATTTCTACAAGAAAATTCGCTAGAAAATTTCCTATAGATTTTTCCCTAGGAAAATCAGCACGAAAAATCAATAATTATTTTTAATAAAAAATTAATCTAAATCTGTTTTGAATGTGTCGAATACTTCTTTGAAAGCGAGAACTTATTTAACTGATATCAACAAAGGCATTGAATAGGTATAATATAATAGATCACACAACCAATATGCTACTTTGGCAATAATTCAGTCAATACTCACCCGAATAAAGCACAGTACTTGGGCAACCCAACAATTAGGGATGTCAATTTTATCCGTACCCATGGATATCCGCGGATAAAATCCGTAACGGATACGGGGCGGGGGGACTTAATGGATACCCGCGGGTAAATTAAACGGGTATTTTCTATACCCGTTTGTTAACGGGGCGGGGGTAGGTATTGAGGTACCCGTACCCGGTTATTAAATTACAAAAACACCCCACTTTTATATACATGAATAACTGATACCTAATAACCCAAATCATTCTGCGCCGTTTCTCCTTGCCTATCTCACTTCTTCATCTCACTTCCGTGGTTCCGTCCTCCGCCGCTCATCTCATCCCTTCTGGTCAAGCTCCATTTCGAGTTGGTCACGACCCCATCGCAGGCTCGCAGCTCCTTCTCTTCAATCTGTTATGCATCTCAGTTGCCGTTCGCCCTTGCTCCAGCTCGTCGTCCGTCCTTACTCCAGCTCGCTGTTTCCGGTCATCTTCTCTAGTTCGCCAAGTCTGTTTCCGGTCATCTTCTCCAGTTCGCGCAAGACTTCGTAGTTCTTTCTTCCCTCCCAGATCAAATCGCAGAAATCAACTTGAAAGTTGAATCGCTTCTTCGATTAATTAGCTTCATCTTCTGATTTTTTGTCCTGAAATTTGTGCGAATCGGCTTGATGAAGTCACCATTCTTCTATTCTTAGATTTTGAAGTCCCCATAAGTAGATCAGCTTGATTTTTTCTGAGATTTGTGCAAATTAGTCACCATGTTGTATCAGATCTGAGTTATTTGGCAACTATCCGTGGATATCCGTTATATCCGTGGGTATCCTCAAAACCCGTTTAAAACCCGTCTATCGGGTACCCGATCGGGTAACGGGCGGGGACAGGTAGAGTTTTCACCCGACGGGGCGGGGGGCGGGTGAGTGCTACCCGTGCCCGCCCCGCCCCGTTGACATCCCTACCAACAATCAACATCCACGACCAATCAATGATTCAAATAAGATATAAATAAAACTGACAAAACAAAGTTGCAAAATACAGAATAAATAGAACCAAAATGCAATAACAACAGTTAGGGAATAGAAATGCAACAAAAGAGAGTAATCAAAAGAACATGAATTGAAATCAGAATCTGTGAATACTAAAAGCTGGATGCACATATCCTTCACGTTATTTGATAAAGTTAACTAGTACTCCCTCTGGAATCAATTATAAGCAAAAAATATCTATATTTTTTGGACTCAAATATACACAAAATCCAACCAACTCAACTCTATTTAATGTAAGTATTCCAAAAATCAAGAAAATTAACCAATCAAAACAATTCTCCTTTTACTTTTCCAAGAGTATTGCACATTTCCCGAGATAATTAAAAGATAGTTTAGTAATCATAACCCTTTTTTTTTACATAAATCAAAACAATTAAACTAAATTAACTAACTTTTTTAATAAATGTGAAATTAGTTATTTTTGTTTATAATTGAGTCCGGAGGTAGTATCATATATTAATCAATAATGATTATTATTTATCAATTAATATTATAATTGACCTAAAACCTATTGTATCAAATTCAAATACAACACGATTGTGGAATAACTTTTCGAATTTGTTAGGGTTGAGACTTGAGACCATCTCAATTGCTCAAACACCATTTCGTTCAAAATTTCCATAACAAAACCCTCAACGTGAAGTTAAAATGGGACTAACTTGGATTTGGCAGCAGCAGTGAAAAATTTGGCAGCAACTTGGATTCGAATTGAGAGAATAAGAAGAAGTTAAGTGAGAGAATGGAAGGAGTCACATATCATGAAGAAGAAGCATAGAATGGGAGAATGAAAAACTTACCAGAGAGGAGCGTTCGGTCTCTGCCTCTCTATCTTCAATTTGCGAAGTGAGAAGAGAATGAAGAGTATATAAGCTGATTATAAAGAAAATAAAATTATAGAGTTGGTGAACAATGATATGAAGAAAGCAAAAAAAAAAAAAAAAGGAAGTGAAAATCTCAGAAGAAAATTTGGAATCCATAAAGTTAAAATGCACATAAATTATATATGGAAAGAAAGCTAAGGAGAAGCGCATAAAGTATCTGTGGAGAAATTGAATTGGAAGAGAGCGTGTTGCTAGGGTTGAATTGAGGGCAGAGAATAGAATAGATTCGGGGCAACAAGAATGAGAGGGAAGTGAAAAAAATTGAGGGAACAGCTAGTGCAAGGTGGTATATGCCCAGCTAATAAATTTTGACTTTTATCCAAGTATTTTGATAAATTCGCAGGTAAATCTGTAGCAAGTAAATTTGAAGAAAAAATTCGCAGTAAAGTTATTTGCAAAATTTTCTGCGAATTTTTAACTTAACTTTTTTCCTATGAGATTTGCTGCAAATCAAATTTTTTCTATAGATTAAATTCCATAGGAAAATCTGCAGAAAACATCTAAATATTTCCTACAAATTTAATCCATAGGAAAGTTGGCAGAAAATGTCAAAACTTCCTATAAATTTTCTTACGAATTTAAATCTACAAGAAAAACCTTATTTCTGAAAGCTTTGCAACAAAATTCGCAAGAAATTTCTACAGAAAAATCTGTAGGAAAATTCGCATGAAATTGGTGAATTTCTAGTAGTGCGTGAACCAAAAACATCCATTAGATATGCATATATTTCAGAAGAACATATGTTTCTGATGATCAATTTTAAACTCTTAACTTAGCGTTTTATCTATCTTAGCGCTTCTGGTGTTTAATCTAGTTACTAATCCCCATTCTAGCATTATGATATCGTTTGAAGACTATGTTACCACTTGGGTGGGTTTTTAATTTGTTTATTTGTAGTGTTACATGTTGAACTTTAAGAAAGACATTTTCTATTAAAAAAAAAAAATTTGACTTGTAGATTGACCTTTGTTTAACTTGGTTGTTGAATTTGTCTCCCTCTCTGGATCATATTTAGAGTTCAATCTTGATATATAGAGTGTGTTTAGGAAAGTTGAAAAAAAAAAGATTATGCTGACAAATGATTTTTGTATAATCGATTATAATCAGAATCTGTTTTTGTTTGGGTTTGTTTGCTGAAATACGACCTATTGGCTGGGATTGTTGTTTTGATCCAAGTCCATCATCAAAGTAATAGAGTCCTCCATTTTCCTTAGCACTGCCAATCATCCTCCCCAAGTTCAAATCCTGAAACACACAATGAGAAGGAAAGAAATTAGTTTGACAGTTTTTATCCCGGGTTAATTTACTGGCCGATAAAAGACTACATGACAAGGGACATGAAGGACATCTTGGAGAGTTATCGTTGGAGACAGGACAATGGACCCTTTCCCTGCAATGGCTGATAGAAAGCCATCTACAATTTTAATTTTCTGGTTACATGCACAAGGACTATATAAAGAAAAGAAACTAGACTCTCTTGTCATATGATCAGTAGCACCTGAATTAACAATCCAAGTATGGTTGACACTAAGAAAGGCAGTTTTAACAAAGTTACCTTTCTGGGCTATGGAGCAGGAAGGAATTTGAGACTCAAGAAGTTTGTACAATTGATATATTTGTTCCTTAGTGAAAGGAAACGAGCTTGGAGAAGACTGCTTCTCTTGATCAGAAGTACTAGTTTGGAATGCACGATTCTCACCACCACCTTTCTTCTTCCAATTCGTAGGCTTGCCATGGAGTTTCCAACATGTCTCACGAGTATGACCCGAGCGCCTGCAATGCTCGCACCATTTATCATATTTCTTCCCAACTTTCTTCCCCTCTTCATTGTAGTTTCTAGTAGCAAATGCGGAGCCCTCTATTTCTGAAATCGGGGCTACCTTACCCATCATAACTCCTTGTCTGGCCTCTTCTCTCCTTACCTCTGAAAAAGTTTCACAAATAGTTGGTAGAGGGGTCTTCCCCAGAATTCTACCTCTTACTTCATCAAGTTCCTTATTTAGTCCAGTAAGAAACATAAACACATGATCATTCTCACGCCTTTTGATGAATAGGACACTATCTTCATTACACTTCCAATTATCCTCATAGCAGAGATCTAATTCCTGTCATAGAGTCACTAGTTCATTATAATAAGTAGTCACATCTCTATTATCTTGTTTGGCATGCCATAACCTGGATTTTAAATCAATGATTTGAGAGGAATTCTGAATGTCAGAGTATGTATCTTTGACAGCTTCCCAGACATTTTTTGCAATTGGCAAGAACATGAAGGGCTTTCCAATTGCTGGTTCCATGGAATTAATTAGCCAAGCAATGATTAAAGAATTCTCAGATTTCCAGAACTTGAAATTTGGACCATTGTTTGTAGGCCTCGGCGTGTCTCCTGTAAGAAATCCAAACTTGCCTTTGCTTTCCAGGATCAATCTAGCATTCAGGGACCATTCTGTATAGTTTTTCCCATGAAGCCGCGGAACATCGACCTAAAGGGAATTAGAAAAACCCTCTTGGCCAGTAAAATGACAGTTCAAACCTCTGCTGACACCACCACCGGCGCCGCCAGCACCACCTGCCCCGCCGGGGACACCATCTGCATCGTCGGCGCCACCTGCGCCGCTGCCTGCACCGCCGGCTCCTGTACCAACGCCGGTGCCTACACTTGTGCCTGCGCCGCCGCTGCCTGGGCGGCCACTGCCACTGCCTGGGCCGCCTCCTGTCACGCTGCTATTGTCTTCAATAGCACCTGTAAGGACGTGCTTCCATGAGTTTGGGCGTGCCGCCATGGAGGGGAGAAAATAACTCTAACCTAGAGCTGTTGATACCATATAGAAGGTAGTGAAACAGTTGTTATGATTTCATTCATAATAGGAGTCTCTTTTATAAAGATATTACAATAAAGGCAAAACAAATCAAATCAAAACTGTTCCTATAATTAAGGAAGGAAATAAAACAAAACAAAATCAGAAAAATAATAAGATCAAATAAAATCAAAGATGATAAAATCAGGGATATTTTCCTGATTCTCCTACAGTTACTATTACACTGTAATCATTCAATTTTTCTTTTGCTGGTTATAATCATTCTTTTTTTTTTTAGGTCCGGGATGGAACCCAATGTATCCCCACAGCCGGTAGTCGTAGTACTAATCCCTCAAGGATATAGAGTACAAGTTAAGGGGCAACTCCTCTACCCACATATGCAGATTTATTCCCATCACCAGGATTCGAAACCTGGACATATGGTTAAAGGGCCCAAGCTAGTAGCCACTTGGACCACACCTTTTGGGTATCATTCAATTTTTCATTGAAGGTGATAACTATAATCTAATTATTTCTGGAAAATTATAAATATCCTTATGTGTACCTTGTCAAGAACCCTAAGTGTTGGGTAAACTGAAAGCATAAGGGATAGTACTTTAAGGGTGCGTTTGATATGCATTAATGCACAGGACAACAGAGGATAAGTAGGACAGCACAGTACAACCCCTTGAGTCACATGATAACTTTTTGTCATGTACACCGTTTGATAGATAATGGACAATACAAGTAAAATAATATTAATTTTACTATAATACCCATTGTAATATATATTATTATATGTTAATATATTATTAATATATGTAAGTATTGGAAAATATATAATATATTTTATAATATATAGTATATATGATAATATATTATTACTACCATAATAATATTATATATATCATTAATATGTGTTATATAACGTTAACGTTCTATCGAAATATATATATATATATATATATATATAATAACGTTTACGTCGTTGAAAAAATTCGAGAGAGGGGGGGAGCGGGGAGAGGGAGGGAGGGAGAGGGAGAGGGAAAGGGGGGAGAGAGGGAGGAGAAAGAGATTTAAGGATAATTTTGTCTTTTTTGAGAGAGAGATGTAAGAATAATTTTGTCTTTTTTTGGTAGTCCGTTCATGGGACAAAAAGTTGTCACATGGTTTGGTGGGGGACAAAATTTTGGGTTTTTGTCCTGTCCCTCACCCCTTTTTGTCCTGTCCCCTGATCACTTTTCAAATCAAATATGGGACAAAAAATTTTTGTGCTGTCCAGTCCTCTGCATTTTTACAAATCAAACGCACCCTAAGACACTTGTAAAACTTCAATAAGCTAAATACAACACAAAAAAGAAAAATAGAAAAATAGAAAATGAAATTAAGATGATAACATAAGCACGAGACAAGAATTTAACGTAGTTTGGAAAATCTTATGCCTACATCCTCCGTAGATAAATTCACTATAATAGAAAATGATACTATTATGTTTGGTTTGAAAAAGAAAATGAAATGATAGAATATAGAAATTAAAAATGTCGGTGGAAAGTAAGTGACGAGAAAAAGAATGAATTTAAAGGTTATTTGGTATGAGAGTAAGTGAAAAGAAAGAATATGAATTTCTCTTAGATACACAATTATGTCTCTGTTAGATTAAATAAATTTGACATTTCATTTCACCATCTCTTTCCCATTTTCTTCTCGCACAAAGAGAGAAGGAAAATGTTGTGGGCCCCACCATGCACCTCTTTTTTTGACAATAAATTGACCTATGTTTTAATTAAGTCTGTTGTTGAATTGTCTACCGTCCTGGTTATTATTTAAGCAGAAAATTTTCCATTATTTCGTTGACCTCCTCATGATTTCTTTCTTGATTGCCATTACTAAGCAAGCTTTATGGTCACATGCTTCAATAAATATTTTCCATTTGTTTTCTTTCCTAATTTTCATAAGCTGCCAGTCCAAGTACTCCAGAAACTACCATCTATATATATTTAATTAAAGGAATTATCCTGTAACCATGATGGTTGGTTTAGTAGAGCATGACATCGTCTTGTATCTATCTTTGAAATAAAGTTCTTGTTTTCATGTTATAAAAAACAAACAAGTACCACTCCATGTATGGTCATGTAGTTAGCAAGCCAGCATTATATTCACATTCACCTTATATTATACGATAATAATAATTATTTTATATTTGTATATGAAAGTTTACATATTGTGATAGCATAGCAGTTTTTCTAGTGTAACAAGCCGGCAGAGAGACAAAGATAGAACTACTGTGGGGTTTTCCATGTTTAGATAGCATACCTTCCTTGCTTATGTCCATTTCTCTACCTGATTTGTTTTTTTGCCTACAACTTTTTACTGTGTGTGTGTCTAGAATCAATTTGTTATTGACTATTATTGAATGGCAGGAGGTACAAGACTAGATATGTGTGGCAGGAGAACAAACTCAAATTTAAAGAGACTAATTCGAAAACTGATATTGTGGAACAAAAGTTTCATAAGAAAGCAGCCAAGAATCATTGCTAACTACAGAAACAATTCTACTAGAGTTTCTACTACTAGAGTTTCTCAATCACCATCTACAAGAGAGCTCGCACAGCCGCCGAACAGAAAGCTAATCTACAACTTAATTTGGCCCTAAGTTACCTGTTTCTCTTAAGGATCACAAACAAAATGAGCACCAGCATGGGAGTCGCTACAATATAGCCCTGGAATTTGGCTGAAATTCCAGCTCTTGATTAACTCTCTAGTCTTCAAGACAACATCTTGGTTTGTAAGAACATCCTCATACTTCTCAATAACAACCAGAGTCGCATGGGTAAAAATACCAAATACTTCAGTACAGTTCCTAGAAAAGCTAACTTCCTTTGCCTTTTGACAACCACTAAGAAGAATTCCAGGATCTGTAGTTTTACTTCTAGTTGATCTAGAATGCCTATCCATCATCCCCAATATAACTTCATCTCCTGCAAGTAGGGGATTATTTCAGTTAAGATTACTGAAATTCGTCAATGAAGGACTGACATCGTCCTTAAAAAGATCACAGAGCGTGCGTATGAGATTCGTTTCGTTTATGTCATATCTACCATGTTCCTGCTTGAGTATTTCTATCAGACTTGAAACAAGTAAATTCCTGTTCATAAGAAAACAGTGGCAGTCCCCCAGGTCATGGATGGCATTAGAGTCAACATTCTTAGAACTAAACAAAGACTACAACTTAATGTGTAGCTTCCCGATCTAGTTCTGAGTAGACTTTATCTTGACAAAGATAGGAACAAATAATAAAGTGTTACTGACAACTAAGTGACTAACTCAAAAGTAAGTATAACGATTTTAATTTTTTTAAATAAATGAATGACGAGAAAAGTTTATAAGTAAAGGAACATTAAAGAAGTGTTAATAACCAGTGATGAGATTGTAATCAGTAGGTACAATGCACTGGATGAAGCCATTGTTGTCCTCCGGGTTGTTGGTAACAAGGCGCATGCCATGGCCACTGTAGTGGACAACGAGCACATCATTGGCCTCGCCATCTCAACCGGTGAGGACAGCTGCAATAGAATGTCCTTGCCAGTGGGTTGGATGAAGTAAGGGTCTGTATTAATAAGGACGACGATGTTTTCCTCTGAGAACCCATATCTATCGATGAGGCAGCTCTTCACTCTCATCACATCATTAATGCAACCTCTCAGCTCATCCTTCATTAAGGGGTAGTTACATCCGATAACCAATGCCTTCTTCGCCATTACAAGGAGCTAACCTGGACAAAAAGAATCAAAAGTGGGTGATTATATGTGAGAGATTTGTATAACTTGAGAATATAAAAATCTTTGAACATCTCTTAGCAAAAGTATTATAAGTCCATTCATTATTTGTTTTAATTATAATCATAGTCAATTGTTCATCATCAGAAGCAGTAATATTTAACCTGTAACAGTTTCTAGTTCTAGATTGTAATATTTAGGAAGTAGGAATCTAAATACATATATAATGACAATACATAATTATCGGTATTATCCTCCAACAAATAACAGAGTCAAAATAACATAAAAAAGAAGTATTCAGCAGATTCAAAATATTTAAGACACAACAAGGTGTATGCAAGTCTAGAACCCTTTCAAGAATATGATTGAGCAATTTGAAAAGTAAAATTTAGAAGACAAGACATAAAATATGCCCAACAAAGAAAGAAGACAATGAGATAGGGAACATAAGAAGATCAACAAATTTATCTAACCATAACAATAGGAAACAACCTTAGAAGGGTCCAATTATAATAAATTTTAGAAACAAAAACCTTGGAAGAAGAAGAGGACAGGAAGGAACAAACATGAAAAGTTGAGCTAAGACTGTAGTCTCCGGCGAGTAGTCACTGTCAGCACAGGACATTGGCGTTTATACAGATACCTGCGATTTAGCCATGTACCATATCTCGTTTATATTTATATTATATTAAAAAATCGGTGGAAAGCAATTATAAAATGTCAAATGATGATTGTAATAAATGGATGTCCAATATTTATATTTACCCCGAGCAACTACCGTCAACATGTCAATTGTTGACCCGAAACGATGTTTCAAATGGGTCAGCTCTAGCCCATGTGCTTTAGGGCCAAAAGGTCCCCTGGACTCAAAAAGCCCACAATGTAAAATGCCCATAGGTCCAAGTGGGTTAGGGCCAACCATGAGCTTATTTAAAATCCGTAATTTTAAGTTTGAATCACTTACCAAAGTTACCAAAAGGTAAAAACATCATGCTTCCTTCTGCTTAGGGGTGTAAATGAGCTGAGTTATTCGTGAAATTTTGGGGCTTGACTCGTTAAATGCTCGGTTAAGCTCGTTTCTTTAATTAAATGAGTCAAGCTCAAGCTTGAGATTAAGCTCAATTATTTAAATGAGCCAAGCCAAAGCTTTACAAGCTCGACATTAAACGGCTCGTGAATAGCTCGTACAAGTGTTGTGGTCTTTAAGTTGTTGCAGTGGTTTTTTGTTGGATGAAGTTGTTCTGCTAGTATTGGACTAGATATCTCAATAAATAGGTGGTGGTCATGTTTTTTTTTACTCATGCTTTTGTAATAGTTAAGCTTAAATTGTATATTTGAACTCATGCTTTTGTAATGATCAAGCTTAAATTGTATTTGGCAAGGGAATGTTTTTATGATGTTTTGGTCATGCTTTTGAAGTTTGTTTTTGTAGTAGTCAATAAATCTTGAATTTCACATACCATATGTTAAGTACATATCTTTGTTTTTATAGATTATCAGATAATATTAAAATCTTTATTAAGTACTAAATTGATAATATTTAAAAGCAATTAAAGAAAAATTTTCATAAATGCAAAAATAATTTAATTATAAATGAGCTAAACAAGCCAAACTTAACCTTTATTATTTTTAAACAAGTCAAGCTCAAGCTGTTAGTTAGACTCATTTAAATAAATGAGTCAAGCTCAAGCTTTACTATTTTTTCACAAGCCAAACTCAAGCTTCAAGTGCTCGGCTCGGCTCGACTCGTTTACACCCTACTTCTTCTACTTGTTGATTGAATACACTACAAAAAAAACCTGTGATTACTGACAGTCAAAAGTCGTTGGAAAGGCCAAAAAACCGTCGGTAATGGAGGTTACCGATGGATTTTCGACGGACACAGATCCGTCAGTAATTCGTCAGAGGGGTTGCCCAACTACCGACAGAATTGTCCGTCGGTAAATCCCTCAGAGACTTACCGACGGCATTGTCCGTCGGTAATCGCAATTTAATTTTTTTATATTAAAATTAATTAATTTTATTTTAATTGTTAACTATTATTTTTAATTAATCTTTATTTTGTTTTGTTTTAATTATTAATTATATTTTTTTTATTTTTTTATTTTAATTATTAATTTTTATTTTTATTTTATTTATTAATTATTATTTTATTTTAATTAATTTATTATTTTACTAATTTAAAATTCAAATTCAAATTCAAATAAATTTCAAAATTAATTAAATTAAAATTCAAATAAAACAAAAACATAAAAAAAAAAATACAATATCAATCCATACATAAATAACCCTACAGCTACAAAACCCTATATTTATAACGATCCTAATAACCATCATCATAATAATCCTCATCGTCGTCTTGACGGGGGAGTTCACCAGCATAAGATGACCATCAGGCTACGGCTGGGAAGACACACCGGCATCCTGCGGCTGCGGAGGTGGACCGGTAGAAGTGGATGGCTGGTCGGTCTGGAGGACCACCTGTAGAGCGGTGCGCCTCTCTGGTGGGAGCACATCGAGCACAATGGTCATCACCGTAGAGAGGGCCTCCATCTATTGTCTCATGTGCTCGTTTGCCTCCCTCTGCTGCTGCAACTCCTCCGTGTCCTGTGAGCTAAAGGATGCAGGCCCCCCAATGGTTAAGCTTGATGTCCCCCGGCGGATGGTACGAGCTAGGCTCCCAGTACCATAAATCCGCCCCTTCTTCTTCCCGCCGGTCACATCAACCCACACCTGGGTCTGTAGTCGCTCAGCCTCGGCGCAGTCCAGCTGGGAGGATCCGAGGCATCAAAGCAAGAGGCAGCCTCAGACGCTACCTGACTAAACCTGGTAGTGAACTCCTCATGCGATCAATACATAAAAAACATTATATTATTAAACTATAATAATAACATATAATATAAATTTAAAACAACAACACTAAAGCTCACCACAGTCCGCCTGGACCTCTCATCAACGAACTCACCGCTGTCCACCCAAGTGATCCTGCCTGCAAACGACACATGAATAAAATCAATTAATAAGAAAATAAATTATTAATAAAAATATAAAGTTTATAAATAAAATTATTTACATATGCATGCTGTAACACCCCGATTTTCACTGTTTCAAAATAATCGAAATGCGGACGATTATGTTTATATTTTTATATGAGTGTTAGAAAATTATTTTAAATAAACGGAATTCATCACTCAATCCTACTTGAACGTAGGAGGCTACGATTAAAATTTAGGTTTGAAAGTCAGGCGAATCTCGGCCCGCGAATTTCACTGACAGTATATTTATACTGATCAGAAGACCTAATTTTAATTCGTGAACGAAAAACTTAAGGTTTTTATTTTATTTCATATGATTGTGTGTTTTTAGAATTATTTCATTTACAGTAAAATAATTTAAGTTTTATGGGCGTAATACTCGATCGGGCGAACGACGGAGCTAACAACGGGATATTCGGGACTCGATAAGTGGATAAATCCTAAATTCTCTTAGGACTAAGTCTTCCATGTGAGTGGTTTGATGTGGCTTAGGGTTGTGTTAGCAATTTTTAATAATTGCATTTTTGGTCCTTAAACTTATTCTTAATTGCACTTTGGTCCCTAAACTAGTTTCTATGATACACTAAGTGAAGTGGATCAATTTTTCACTCATCCAAATCATGTTGGGCTGCAGTTTTGAGGCCCAAATTTCGTGGCCAAGAGTTATTCCATGAAAACCAATTTCCTACTCTTAATTTCCTAGGTTTTTGATTAAAGTTTTAAGCATTTTTGATGTTGCAAAATTTGGTAATGAACTTGGGCTTTTGCCAAGCCCAATTTCGCATGGCCCAAGCCTCCTTGTGGCTGCCATAAGCTCTTGAAGAGGCTAGGAGCTTCTCCATTCTTCCACATTCTTCTTCATCCTCTCCAAACTCTCAAAAACTCCATTTTCTTACAAGTGAAAAAGCTTGAGTTTTCAAAGGAAGTTGGTGATTCCTTCACTTATTTTCATTTCTAAGAGGTGATTCTTACTCCTTATCATCATTTAATAGCATGTTCTTCATAAAGTTTTTCATTTCAAAGCTTTGATCATCTAGTTCATGTATGATTCAAGTCTTAGATCTAGAACTTTGAAAAATCACCATAAATCATAGAAAACTCCTAAAATAGTGAAACCAATTTCTATGTGCTTATAATCATCCCTACTATCATAATCCAAGAGATTGTTTCAAACAAAATCTTCCTCCTCATTTTTTTGAGCATGGCCGAAACCTATAGTGAGAGGTGGAGGATTTTGTTGTTTTTCTACTTGAAAATGATCATAGATCTCATGCTTCTAGGGTATGTACTTGCTAAATCCAAGTTCTTGTATCAAGTTGAAATTTCTAACCATGTCTTCATGTCTTGGCCGAAATTCATTAGTGAGGAACTTGAATGATTTTGTTAAGTTTTATCAAAGTGATCATTTAATCATCTAGTTAATAAATGTTTATGTTAAATCTAAGTTGATTTGTCAAAAAAATGAAAACCCTAACCCTATGTCCTTGTGTTGGCCGAATTCATGTTTGTGAGGGTTATGATGTTTTTGATTCAAACTTTGATGTTTAATCATGTGTTTCAATGACTTAAGCACTTAGGATCATTAATCCAATGTCTTAAGCAAATTTAGAAGTTTTGAGCCACTAAAACCTAGGAAGGTCGTGACCTAGCTTAGAGGATTAGGTGTTTGTTTTACTTGTTTTTGATTGGTGGATTTGTGGTTGTGAAGGTTAGTGTTTTCTGACGCGTACGTGTGTCGCCGATTTCCCGAAACCGTGTCAAGACTAAAAATCGGAGCTTGTCATTCTACAAGAGGTAAGAGGGGTTACCTGACGGGTTATTCGGATGGCCATATTTTCATGTTTGTGGTCTGTATGTATTTGTTTATGTGGTTGTGGTGTTTCTGGTGTATTTTATTTGGCTATGTGTTTCTAGCTGTTTATCTGTGTTTCGGCTATTTATCTGCTTTTAATTTATCTAATTATCTGCAGATGTATATTATATTGCTATGATGTATGATTTGTCTGGTAATATAGTTCTGATGATGATGTTGGATGTTGTTTGTGAAGCCTGACAGTGGTCAGTGCACAACCGATTAATCAGATAAAAGTTTTAATAAGCTGTATAAATTATATTCAATGTTTTATGGGAAATGTTGGAATACAATGTTTATGGAAAATATTATTTGGGAAAAATAACAAGTATTTGAGAAATATTATTATTTTAATGATTTATTTATGAAAAAGTGAACTATGTGTCACAGAGAGGGGGTAACCGTGAAAATATTTTACTACTGCTAATTTTTACATAAGATATTCCGCAATATTATAAAAGTTATTTTGTGAAATTAATTTGTGAAAATAACTTAACCATGAATTTAGAAAATTGTTTAAGCAAAAAAAGCTAAGTTTTACCTTAAAATACTTTAAAATGACTTAACGACGGCAATTTGGAAAACCGACGATGGCAAGTATTTTAGAAACAGCAAAGTGTATTTTTGATGAACTTCAAATCTCTGTGACCCTCTTTTCTGAAAATGATGTTTTTCGGTAAACGGTGTTTTATGACAGAAATCTTTCCACTTAACAAATTTTCCGAAATCAAGTTTTAAGTTGAAACTGTTTTAAAGAGGTTTGAACTTAATAACCGAGACGTCGGGGTATTAAGGTTCGTTGTGTTGTAGACTGGGTATCTACTTAAAGAAGTTAAAACATTTTGAGATGTTTTTGATTACCACAACTCTAAGCCTGATGCATCGGTCTAGGGGTTTTGTGATTGAGCACTCGGACTTTGAGGTCTTGTGTTATTAATGAAAGTTTTAAGATGTTTAAGATTATGGTTGGTTGTAAGCTTTTAAGCTTCGACAAGGAAAGATTGAACACAAAGAAAAGTGTCAAGAACAAAATGTTTTCTTGCATGCATTTGGCAGACGTGCCTACGGTTTTATGTATGAATACCTTGCGGCGTCAGGTATTTCATGATTACGATTTTCTTCATTGTGCCAGGTTGGACAACGAAACCCCATTTACGGTTTTATCACTGTGCCACGGTGTTGGACAGTGTGCAATGGGTTTTGGCTGCGTGCCTTTGTGCCATAGGATGGCTATTGAGTTTGATCCACTCATCACGTGTTGGGATATCTCATGAGATTAAGTGTGAATGTTTAGACGGTGTATATGAAGTGTTCATGCATATTTTTTTCAAAGGATGATGTTTGGGGTGTGAAACCCACTAATAAACTAGTTGCTAGATATGAAAATGTTCAGGTATAAGACCCTTTGATATATTGCGCTGTATGATAATTTAATTGTGAGAAATTAACTGATCTGGGTTTGTACATGTTTTGTTGTGTCGTGCATATGGTTCTCGCGTTATGATCCATTTGTCGGTTTCTCCCTCTTGCATGTTTTATTTGTGGTTTCTCTTCTGGGTTCTATGTGGTGGAATTCAGATGAACCTCTTAAGAACTATGACGTCTACAAGAAGAAGAATGTTTAGTTCGGGGCATGCTGATGCTGCTTCTTTTGTCATAGTGTTTGACCAGCTTAGGTTTACGTTAAGTTATGTGTTGGGAATAATCTTTTCATTATAAATGTTTAAGTGTGAAACATACGAGGCAGTATAGCTGTATGACTTATATATGCATATCGATATATCTAAGTGTGATTATGTGAACGTTGTTGTGACGATGTTGAAAAGAAAAATTTTATCACCACATTTTGTACGTTGAGAAAACATTATTTTCCGAAAGCAACCAGCGAATTTATGATTTTATTTTCCGCAAACGGGTAATCATGTGATGATCCAAGTTAGGGTGTCACACATGCTATGTTAATGGCATGCTGCATGTGGTTAATCGAACCTCCCTTGTGTAGGCTCCCGCCCTTCTCGG
The DNA here is from genome assembly GCA_035048595.1 of Echinosophora koreensis. Classification (NCBI taxonomy): domain Eukaryota; kingdom Viridiplantae; phylum Streptophyta; class Magnoliopsida; order Fabales; family Fabaceae; genus Echinosophora; species Echinosophora koreensis. Next base: position 5,654,186 of record JAPCYP010000011.1, on the reverse strand, counting down.
AAGCTCGATTCCTCTTCGCCTACTGACACTTCAACTTGTAAGCTGGAGTGCCCCAATACGCACATAGCTGGGCCCAGATGTTGGGACCGATGTAATCCGGACGTATGCGGTTCTCCCTACGCTCCCGAAGCATGTCCCTCAATCTATTACCTGCTCTCTCGTCAAATATAGTACGTATCTCTGAGGTATGCTCTAGTAACCAGCGCACAAGGTCCTATTAACAAGGAAAAAATATTAATAACATTATACAATAAAATATGTAAAATACGTGAAAATAAATATAAAAATTACAAGAAACTATAAACAACTTACCCCGAATCGTCTAAAGATACAATCTCTATCGTCCTGCGGTTTCGTCCTCCATGATGGCCATAAGCGACGATACTGCTGCATGATGGAGAACGTAACGTTCCTCATCCCACTTTCGATGGGATAAACCTGAAAAGTTTATAATTTTAAAAAGTCAACAATATGACAAACAACAAATTTATTGAATAATAACTAAAATAGTAATTGTTATAAAACATTAAAATAAAAAATACTTACGTTCCAGAAACAGGCCGGACCCATGGTCGATCCTCATGTGCGGGAATCCTAGCCCACTCAAGCACGGCCTCTGTCGCGTCCTACTGCTGCACAGACGATGATGTGTCATGATCGTACTGGGGCGCGGATGATGAGGATGGAATGAACGTGTCCGGATGTGGCATCATCCCGGGAGTCGTAATAAACGACAATCATGCTGCCTGTGTGGTCGGCGCAGCAGATGGTGGGTGTGGTGGTGGTGGTGAAGGGTGTGGTGTGGGTGCAGTAGGGGGTGGCGAGTAGCCAACAAGTGTATAGTGTGGGTCGGGAAGGGTGCAGTGTGGTTCGGGGAGGGTGTAGAATGGGCGGGGAAGGCTCCTGGAGGGGACAGGGTGTTGGAACAAAAGTAATTTGGATTAAATAATCTCTAAGTTTTGATGTTAACAAAAAGGATTAAATTTGTATGGCAAAGTGTCAGTTAAGATCTAACAAGTCTTATCTAAGTCTTACAGGGTATTCGAAATTCAATATGATAAGGAAATCTCCTAAAAGTCTATATCCGCATCCAACCGGGTAGACGAGCTTTTCAAAATATATGGTATATTTTTAATTATAAGAATATGCTCTAGTAGACGGAATATAGAACAGTACCAATAGACGAGCCCTACTCTATTTTGAATAGATGAGCTATTGAACAGTGCTTGTGGACGAGCTCATAACTCATGTAAGTAGACGAGCGTTGTGCCACATTAGCAGATGCAAATTTTAAGCTATTCACCTATATGTAGCAAGTCCAAAGACTTGATTATGGACGAGCAAAATTTGCCACGTCACTGGACGAGCTAAATAAAATTTTAGCTATGAGCGTATAGACGCACCTTTTAAGTAGACGAGCTCTTCACTTAAAATGAATGCTTGATATAATCAGAATTTATATCTCGACCATATAGAAATATTTATTTCAAATGTTTGTTATTTATCTCAAATATATGATGGTCTTTCTTATTTGTTATTAACGGTTTTATTGTCTTGTTTCTATGAGAGAGACATAGTACATATGAGGAATTGCAAAAAGCAATATAGTACAATGCAAAACGACTTGTACCCTGTCACCTTTTACGCTGGAATAGCTGGAATTTGTACAAGGAAGGCAAGACAGTTTTTCAAGTTGCATTTGCTCAGAGGTGTGCCCGTTTCATGCAAGAATATTGTCATATAGTACAATGGCCACGAGCAAGCTGAGTCACAACGGATATTATATTGTTGATTCTATCCCTAAACGGGAAAATTCAAATACAACCGTTGATGAATTTGAAGATAAGAGCAAGGTCTATATAAATAGAAGACGAAGACTTTTGATAAAAATAACTTTTGCACATATACAGAAATCTCTTGTTAGCAAACATTCTTTTATTCTTTCAGAAAGCAAAAGTCTGTAATATCTTAGCTTGAATATTGTTATAATATTCATCTGATCTTAAACTTTCATATCCTCACACATAGTGAGTTAGAAGATCAAAGAAACCAAAAACTCTGTTAGAGGTAGAGCCTGAAGAGGCTTGGTAAGAAAGGAATACTTGTGAGCCTGGAGAGATGTTACTTGTTGTAATCTATTTGGAGAATAGTGGAGAAAACCTTCAAGTAGAAGGGACTGGACGTAGCTCTTGGTTGGAAGAGAGTGACTTGCGTGAATCTTCTAATTCCTTATCTCTTTAGTTTTACGTGTTTATACTAACTGTGGGGATTTGAACTTGAATTGGTTATTCTTTCAAAAGTTTGTTTTTCTGTGTGTTTGCTTCTGCCTCTTTATCTTTGTGTGAGAAGACTATTCTTGAAAAGGTTGTTTTCGAAAAATATTAACAAATACAATTCAACCCCCCTCCTTGTGTTTGCCTGTGTTAACTTCACAGGGTAGGTGCAACTGGGATGGGTGCAGAAGGGATGGGGGTGGGTACGGAAGAACCACCAGCAGCATCTAGCAGTGGGTCCTTGATGATATATCGATCCCGCTTAGCCTTCCCTTTCCCCTTATCACCGCTAGGCAGTAGGGGGTGGGGCGGCTGGTCTCTCGATGCTGACATATCTATTTTTATAGGACAATTATGAAACAATTCAAAAATACTAATTCAAACAATATCTAGCAATTAATAAAAATACATATATATAATTATGAATATCTAACATATAATTTGTCAAGTCTTACATTTATAATATTTAAAATACAATAAAAGTACTTAACAGTAAAGTTCCTATTCAGACTCAGTATCGTCATATGATTCTAAATCCGACTCTTCATCTTCTTCTATTGAGTCATCACTTTCGATTTCTTCCTCTGATGATGCATGCATCGATGACTGATTACCAATGACCACTTCTTCTCCATCAGCTTCAGAGCCCAACATACCAGTAGTACGCTCGACCTCAATTACTTCATTGACATGTGATGATTCATCCGCCTGGAAGGGCGTCTCATCCTCTACATCATCGATTTCTATGCGACCCCTACACCCCAACCTCGTTTGTCCGTTCGCATTGCTGGATAAGGGACATAATAAACTTGTTTTGCATTCTGAGCAATTATAAACAGATCAAACTGTTGATATCTTCCGGCCATACGAATGTCCACAGTTCCATACTTGGTATCCACCTTTATGCCTGTCCTCGATGGATCAAACAAGTTACAATAAAATAACACTACTTTTTTAGGATAGGTAGTAGTATTGTATTGTAACTCGTATATGGGTTTTATGACCTCATAAAAATCATCACTACCTTCACCCTGTATGACAACCCCGCTATTAATTATCTTTTTGGCCATGTTCCATTCATCAGTGTGGAATTTGTACCCTTTGACGAAGTACGTATGCCATGATCTGACACAGCTATAGGGCTCGTACGCTAAATCTCTCAAGTATTGATTTGTCACACTTAATGGTTGTTAATACACCTACGAATATGTGAATCATGTTAAAGAATTACTTTTCAATTCGCAAAAAAGCTTGGTCATGTTTGCTAAATTATATGACACTTACTTGTTGCTTGAACCATTGAGGAAAATCTACATGTGTATGAGCAGAAGCATCTTGTTCACTTATTTAATTAATTTTCAGGAACACATTGACAAATAATATGTGTACGATGTGTTAAGAGAGAAATTGATATAACATATGATAGATTATTTCAAAAATAAGTCGTTGAAACTTACTCATGGTATGGTTTCACCTCGATGCAATTTATCAAGATATGAACATGGGCTGATGCATACTCCTCATCACTTAACCAATAAGTAAGCTCCTTGCCAGCATGACGGCCAGGAAGGTTAAATACGGATAACATATAAGGAAACCGTACATTATCAACATCTACCTCGTTCCTAATATTTCTTGGTGCCAACATAAAGTTGTTGAAATAGTGGGAACAGAAATGGGTTGTCTCATGGTGTAAGTAAGATGCACAGATTGATCCTTCAACCCTAGCCTTGTTTTTAACAGATCGTTTAGAGTCGCCCATGAATCTAAGAAGAAGAAGAAAAATAGCAACAAGTCATTATTCAAGGGACGCTAATTATTTAAATGTGCAAATGAAATAATATTACCTTTCAAACAGATACATTCACCTATATTGTACTAATCCACCAAGCCTTGCTTCATATGCAAGTTGGACAGGGAGATGTTCCATTGTATAAAAAAAAAAACCTGGGGGCAATACCCTTTCCAACTTGCACATAATTATGGGAATGTTTTCTTCCATCCTCCTCAGACCAACCATCCTTAAAGTTGCAGAGCATAGATCTTTGAAGAAATGACTGATTTCTATAATCTGTTCAAATCATGCGGGAGCAACGAACTGAGAGCAACATAAAGCAAATACTTCATGAATACATGACAATCATGACTTTTCATCCCATGAAGCCTCCCTATTTTTACATCAACACATCATGCCAAATTAGAGGAATAGTCATCGGGCGTCCTAAACTCTTTTGACCACCGACAAACAGACTTAACTTCATCTGCGGTTAGAGTGTAACAAGCTTTTGGTATGACCATTTTTCCATTTGGCTGCGGCTTCAGATCCAAATCCTTTTGTCTACACTATAGATCTATGTCCATCCTTGCCTTCTCATTGTCCTTCGTCTTGCCAGCCACATTCATAATCGTGTTTAAAATGTTGTCAATGAAATTCTTCTCAATGTGCATCACATCAAGGTTATGTCTTAACAGAGTATCCTTCCAGTACAATAGTTCCCAAAAAAACTTTGTTTTATCCAGTTACGCCATTTTCCATACCCCGGTAATTTTGACACACCAGCATCAGTAACTTTTGAAAGATCGCTAACCCGACCCCAAATTTGTTCAGGAGTCAACAAAGGCGGTGGACCTTCTTCTTCTATCTGAGTCTTTTTGAATGCTCGGATATTCCTTTGAAAAGGATAATCACGATCTAAGAATCGACGATAAGAATCAAACCATGAACTTTTGCCACCATATCATAGGGTAAAAGCCTTTCCATGTTCCATGCAATACGGGCACATCAGTGCCGCCCTCATCAGTGCCGCCCTCATCATAAAGTTTCGCTTCTTTGCAACGTCATACGTCAACACACCAGCCCACAACTTCTTCAGATCATCAATCAGAGGCTGCAAATATACATCAACCCTAGGCTTTGGATTAGATAGCCCAGGTATCAAGTCAGAAACAAATACGATTTTGACATGCATATATCAGGAGGAAGATTGTATGGTGTAACAATTATTGGCCAACATGAATATGGCAAGGCTAACGCCTGAATGTACGGGATAAAACCATCTGAGCACAGCCCAAGTCGTACATTGGGAGGATCTGATGCAAATTTAGGGTGTACTCGATCAAAGTGCTTCCAGGCTTCCCCATCAGAAGGGTGGCGTAAAACGCTCGTACTTCTTCTATTTTCATAATGCCACCTTATCAGTCCCGCAGTTTGCGTTGATGTAAACAGTCTCTGGAACCTTGGAATTATTGGCAGATAGAACATTGCCTTCACAGGAACTGGTTTGTTCTTACTACGGTCACTATTTTGAACACGGTACCAGGGTGTCTGACAAAATTTACGTTCTTCCAGTGCACTGTTTGTGCCCGAATCACTGTCATAGTAAAGCATGCACCCATTGGGACAACAATCAATCCTCTTAGCCCCCCCAACCCCAGTTTCGACACCAACCGCTTCGCATCATAATAACTTTTTGGCTAGGGGTGTTCGCGGTTTGGTTTGGATCGGTTTTTAGCCAAAAAATCATCCGATCCGAAGATTAGAATACCCCGCGGTTCCGTTCGGTTTGGATGACATCCTTAAAACAATCCGATCCGATCCAATTAAATGCGGCTCGGTTCGGTTCGGTTTATTCGATTTTTGCTCGTTACATAATACAAAATTCCAGACAAGTGGAAAGAATAGCATCATAACTCCTAAACTTTTTAACAAGGTTCAAAAGGCAAACAACCTATTACAAAGTCTAACAAATGACACCAAATTCAGTAATCTGGAATCAACCAAAGCATCAACACATATATTAAAGTGAAAAACAGAAATGCATCAGTTCAGAATGCAAAGTCAAAATTTAACAAGAACTGAAAAAAACACAAGCAAATCCCAAAATTTGTAACAAATTCATTAAGAAGTGAAGCTCAAAATAACAGATTAAAGACTTCAACCCCAAAAAAATGGATAAATTCATATTCTTCAGAAGAACCTTAATCACAGATAGTTTGAGAGAGAAAGTGAAATTCATACCCAACTCTTGCTTCTGTCCACACCCACACAGCAGAATCGTACCGAGGGAGACGAAGTAAGACAAAAATGCATCAAATTCGTACAGGAGCGGAGCAAATCGAAAACGCAGTAGCGACGGAGGGGAGGAAGGTGCGACCACGAGGAGGAGACAGAGGCGAGACAACGATGAGAAGGAGCGAGCAGTGACGACGACGGAGGGAGGAAGGCGCGACGGCGAGGGGAGCACAAAATGGGAGAAGCAGCGGCAGAGAGGAAGGAGACACGACGATGGGAGGGAGATGCAGTGGCAAGGGGAAGGAGGCGCGGTGGCGAGCAGACAAATCGCGGCGGTGAGAAGACTGATGCGCCGCGACGGAGAGACGAAGTGGGAGAAGGCTGAGAAGCGGCGATAGAGGGAGAGTGGGTATGGGATTGAAGACTTAGGGTTGAAATGAGAAATCTGATAGTGAAAGTGAAGCACCAGCCTTAAAACGCAGCACAACAACAAGTGAAATGCAGGCACAGTATATTTCATTATAAAAAATCGGTTTGGTTCGATTCGATTTCTGAACCTCCAACCGAAAACCGAACCGAACCGATCGGTTCTCCCTATTTTCAGTCCAAAAAATCCAATTAAATTCGGTTCCTATCGGTTTTTGGTTATTTCTGTTCGGTTATGCGGTTTTTTTTTTATCAGTTTGGATCTGAACACCCCTATTTTTGGCAACATCTCTTTGAATGGTGTCACATCTTGAAATATTTTACAAAAAAATTCCAAACACTGCCCGAGTTCATTCCAATTGGTCTTGCAAGCTAAAAACCTAACACAAATTGATAATTTTGAATATGACGCCCCTTCAAACAGTGGCTTATTTGTCTCTAACAATAGATTGTAGAATCACTGTGCCGATTCATTAGGAGGCTATTCCATGTCATCAGACTCATTCACCTCAAAATTCCAACGTTACCCAAGACAATCATCCACCATCCACTCCATTCACCGTCGACTTCATTTAGGTCAATATTTGGCAACTACTCACCATAATCAGTCCATATCCAATAATTAGGCTTGAACCCATGTCGGCATCGGTGTACCTTCACTTCATCATCAATCAAAACCTTTGTACAATTGCACTTTATGCATAGACATCTAATCCCCCCATTTGACATAATCACAATGTTGCTTAACTTTGGATATAAACTCCTCAACTCCAACTAAAAATGATTGTTTCTGACACCGTCTTCCAGGCTCGTTCCTATCATACACCCAACTACGGCTTGAGGGATAATATTCCATCCTTCTGCATTTTCAGATAAATTGACGTATATTTAAACATGATTTTATAACACCGAATCGCTCCCTTTCTTTAAAAGGTATGGCCCTATCCCATTTGAGAATAAACTTTTTCACCACTGTATTATACTAGTTACTCATTACTTTTCATTTTTTATAGGTGACGAAATTTCGGCAGCGTTTCGCATCGGTCTCCAAGTACACGACTTGACCGCGGTAAGATACCGCAATCGAGTATGGACCAGGAGAACAAAAGGAAATGTATCGAACCAAAATTTCATCAACTATTTAACATATGAGAATCAACGAGTAATTAGTATATCAGTGGACAAAAAGTTTCTTCCCAAACTGTCCCAATTGGACAATTCAAGATTCAATAAAATGAGTGATACCATGCCACGAGTACACATGCTCAATAATATTGAACCTCAAACGGGAAACTACGATTTTCTCAAGTAAGTATTAATTATACTCTAAAATAAAATAAAACTTTTAGTAACAAGACTGAAAAATTGGCAAACAAACACATCAGGGAAACTATCGGGACTGAAAACATTGGCAAACAAATAGTCAAGTATGTTATTAAATTTTAAATTTTTAATGAATATTAATTTATTTTTATTTTTTGTTGTAAGTATTATGAAACTCAACACCTTTCGTAATTGTCAAAGACATATTTGCATTACTAGGCTAATGTCCATCTCTCAAGTATTTATTTAGCAATTTTAATTATCAAGTCATGTTTAATTGTTTAAATCTTAGTTAATTACATTTAAATATTATTTAGGAGACTTAACACCAAGTGCTAAGACAAGTATACATTACAAGGCTAATGGTATTATTTGATTATTTAAAAGTTTTAATTATATAATCATTTGTTTTAATTTTTTTAGCAATATTAATATATTCATTAATAAAGTGATTATTCATTAATTTATTTTAATTATTTTATGATTTTACTTAACTACTTAAATATTAATTATTCTTCTCATTAGTTATTTTCCATTGTTCATGCTTCGCCATTGATCACGATCTATTGCCCGCACCAACGACTAGACATCCGCTACATTTCACCCCAAAAGGTTGGGTCGAATCAGTTTGTTGTATGTAGCTGTAATACTTCGATGGAAACCCTTCTTCGATCCTTAATTTATTTCACTCATAGCATTACTTAATTAATTAGATAATAGATATATTAATTATTCGTTAGTTGATTAATTATTTCACAAACAAACTCCATTAATTATTTTTACTAATTGATATTAAACTAGATATAAAATATGGCAAACAAACACATAAACCTTAGCTACAACAAGAAAGATCAGAATGAACATTTATAACAAATTCAATACTACACTAGATATGGCAACATTACACTAACAAAATCCTACACTAACAAATCTATTACAAATTACATAATATTACACACTAATTAACAATAAAAACAAATTCAAATAAATCAATAAATTAAATAGAAACCTGATAGTACATGTCCCTACTAACAGTGGTGGATCCTCTATAGTGGTGGTGGCAGTGACAATGTCCTGCGATACATGCAATGGGTATCATCAAATGTAAGAAAAAATAAGGAAAAAGTAACAAGAAAAAATACAATAAAATTAACACAAATCAGGCAGTAATATTTTATTTAGTGATCATGATAAAGAAAAAAAAAAGTCTTCAACCCAAAAAGTCAACGTCACTATGAATGAGAGTAACAACTGCATGCCCAATCCAATTCATCCTATTCATGGTGAATTAGAGCAAAAAGGATTTCCTCAATTAAGTTGAAATTAAAATATAAGATATGCACGGAATAAATAAATGAACACACTTTTCGTGTCCAACATTATATATATATACATATTTATATTTGTTTATTATTTTTTCTCTCTCATCACATATATTTAGCACTTGAAAATAAGTCATCATCATATGATGTCTATACTTGATATTCCAAAAATGTGTTCATTTATCATTACTCGAATAAAAATTCCAAGTAATGTGGGCATCCTCTTTTAGAGCTTTAGCTCATGATACTCACATCAAACTAGTAACCGAGCAAAGAAATAAGAGTTACGATATTTGCACACCTGGGTTTGACATCCAGATGGGACACCTTGGTTAATCATGTGTAAATCTTTGATTAATTCAGTTCATTATATGGTTAATGGGTTATATAAAGCTTATTTTCCATAACCATGTAAATATTTGGTTAATCACATGCAAATATATGGTTAATTCAGTTCTTTATATGATTAATGGCTCATCATGAATTAATCAAATATTTATACATGATTAACCATATAATGAATTGAATTAACCAAATATTTGTACCGATTAACCAAGGTGTCAACTTTAGGTGTCAATTTTGGGTGTGCAAATATCATTTCTCAAGAAACAATAAAATCTTCCAAGAGGCAAATAATTTTTAACCAAATCTATCACTACACACTTGAATCAAATATAGGTATTAATCTGAAAATATAAATCATTATCTAAACCAGAAAACTCATATAAAGGAATAACCAAAAAATAAAAACAAATAAAAAGAAGAAAGGGGACGATCACATAACAGAAAACAGAGAAATTTTTTATGCTCAAACTCCAAACAGAGCTACGAAAATCACAGACAAGTGATCAGATGAAGTCAAAACACAATCATGCAAGACAAATGTGAACCATTCTATGAAGATATAAACCAAAAAACTTAGAATATAATCATGCTCAAACCTGTGGCAGTGGTGGGAGTGGCAGTGGGGGGCTCCTCCTGTGATACCCTCTACCCCGCATGTATTTATAAAGCATAATATAAAAGAAATATAATAATTTAAAATATGATAAACTCATGCATATTATTCATGATAATAAAAACCAAGTAAAAGGTACCACATTATCCAAAAGTGGTTCTCAACGCGGAAAGAAAATAAAACATAGTTTTAAAAAGAGAACATAATCATAAAACAAACCAACCCCTATGTCACAGTATAGAGCTGGTATAATCAAAATCCGATAAAACAATTCGGATGCATAAACTAAAACTGAAACAACTCCTAAACTAAGAGTAGTGGCTCCTCAGAGTCACTCCTCAATTGGCTGCTCATCATCCTCTGCATAAAAGATACATGCCAAACAAGAAACAGAAGAAACAGGGAGTAAGAACCATATATATAAACATAACGGCAACATGATAGTTGGCAAGATAACATACATCATCATATCACAAAGCACATCACCTCTAACAGCTAAGTAATGCAACGTGACTCACTACTCCGAATGCATGTGGATTCATCTATACCGAGAATATGACTTTTGAGTTACATATCCATATTGGCCATTAAGCACCAACGCCGGCAGTTCACCAAACCATGGGTGAACCTCTTGGATAGCCGACGTACCTTACTCTCGGATGTGCCACCACGGGTGTACACGATTCACCTAACTCTCATATGAATCACCGCAAACGGCCAGATCGCCTTACACTCGGACGACCTCCTCAGTTGCCATACCTACCCTAACAACTTCGTGCATGAATGCATGCATACAAACAAACAATCGTCGATCACCACCTCCATCAACACCATTTATTATGGTTTAACGTCTTTGGCCAATAAGCATCAAAGTTAACATCATCCTTAATCTTTAATCATTTAATCTTTAATTAACACTCTGGCCAATAAGCACCAGAGCTCAACACCTTTACCAATAGGCATCAACGCCTCCTTGGTCAATAAGCACTAAGGTACAACACCATTTAACACTCTGAACAATAAGCACCAGAGCTCAACACCTTGACCAATAAGCATCAAGGCCCTATTGGCCACTAGGCTACCAAGGTACAACATTGTGCGGTAAACATCGTTACCGACTTAACATCTTTACGTTTGTGTTAAATTACACTTATTAAGTCTTCATTAAATTATCTAACTTGCCTTTACTTCGTTTAGTTTCTTATTTTATCATTGAGAACAATTGGGGTAAAACCCCCATGTTCTGTCTTCAACGTTCTGTTCTGAGCAGGGGAGCATGGTCGTGCTTCCCCCAGCACGGGCGTGCTAACTGTTAAATCAAGCACGGTCGTGCTGACTGTTGAGCACTGTCGTGCTCGCTGGAGCATGGTTGTGTTGTTTCTGCGCAGAAGGGTTGAAGAACCCTTGCTAGGTTTCCTAGGGCATTCAAAGATCAATCCTCTTGGTTTTTATGACCATCAACACCACTTCATTACTCTTAATTAATCTCCATGCCTTGTACTTATTGGGAAATTAATCCTTTAATTCCAGTTTCATTATTAATGTCCCTAAAAAAACTCACGAATTAATCCTAGGATCTTAACCAAACATTTGAGTATTAACCTTGTCTCCCATTACTATCGTTCAAGTCTTATGAACATTGGAAAATTATCCCTGAACTCTTACACGTTATTATTAACGTCTTTTAATGTCTTATAACATCATCATTCATAGAACATCCATGGCAATATCATCGTTCATCAACCAAATAGCTAAGTCAAACATCCATGGCAATATCATCACCATAAAACATTCATTCATAACATCATCAATCCCAACATATTCATGGCATAAAACATCATTATCAATTATAATAACAATAAGCATGCCAGTTATCAATATCATAAACAAGCATATAGCAAGATAACAATTAAACAGATAGCAAGCAACAGGGTCATGGGTTAACCCTTCATCTTATGCTACCCCATAGCCTACATATTCATATTAGCCCTTCTCTCCATATCTGGTATGAAGATCTAAGCCTCTTGACAAACGTAAGCGTAACTACTCTCGTTCCTCGAGCGGCTCAATGAGTTCCTCAAGCCTTGGCCAACACAAAAATGGCAAACATTAATATCAGATTCAAGAAACAGTGAATAAGAGATTAATAGAGGGATGAACACGTTACCTTAATGGCAGTAGCCTGCGTGACTTCTCTCCCAAATGGACTTATGAACACCAAGAACTTCAAAGGGGTCAATGGAAAGGAAAGGGGAGAGGTTTCTGTCACACTAGGATTGCCCAAAGTGCCAATTTGAGGGTTTGACTCGCAACCCTCACGGAACTCTTCTATTTATAAACTTTCTGACTCGAGCATGGCCGTGCTCCCTCTAAGCACGGTCGTGCTTCACATGAGAATGGGGTCATGCTCACTTAAGCAGGAGCTTGCAACATCACCGTCATACGAGTGCGTTTCTGACACGGCCGTGCTCCCTTTTGAGCACGGCCGTGCACGTAGCTCCAGTAGCCACTGAACACGCTCAACAAGCACGAGTGTGCTCATGTACCAGAAAGGGATTCTAAGCCTCTAAATCCCACTTAGCCCCTTTTTAACATTTTCTAGGCATACTCCTAACAACTAACCAACAAACAAGCATACATAGCAAACATATAGAAGTGCATAAAAGACTTTACGGAAAACGGGGTGTCACACCTCCGGTGGTGGTAGGCGGGCGGAGAGTGGGGGAAAGGGTGTGGCCGCGCGGAATAGTGAGGGGAGAGAGAGGCCGAGAAGGGAGGAGAAGAGAAGACAGTGGGGGCTGGGGTGGCTCATTGCGGTGGTGGCTCTCCGTGGTGGTGGGGAGCTCTGAGAGTGAGAGAAAGAAGAGAAAGGGAAAGTGTGGGGGAGGGGGAGGAGGGTTTACGGTGCTGCTATATTTTTAACTTTCCGACGAACACTTAACTTTTCGACGGCTTTTACCGTTCGTAATTCAAATTTTTGAATTACCGATGAAAATTATGTCGGTAATGTGCCATAATATTTTCGACGGAAATTCCGTCCATATCATCCTCAACATTTCCAACAGAACTTCCCTCGGTAAACACTCGTGCCAAAAAATTGCCTTTCCTGCCATCATTACTGACAGATTTTGTGACGGAACGCCTCTCGGAAAATTTACCGACGACCTTTCCGTCGGTAAATTTGGAAACTATTCATATTCATCATTACAAACGGTTTTTTCCGTCGGTAATGTCTTAATTTCCGACGGACACTGTGTCCGTCGGTCAATTTCCGTCGATAATTAATAGTTTTCTTGTAGTGACAAAAAGTTGATACAAGCAAATTATCAGATCACACGGTTGAATGGAAAGGAAATTTCTTCTTCCAACAAAACTTGCTACATGCACACATGCAAGTTTTGTAAAATAGTTAATACATCTCGATGATATCAATTGTTTTGGACTTACTATTCAATTTGAAAACTGAACATTATCTGCTATTCATTGACTGCAGTGAAGGGAATGTAAATTCAAGAAGAAAATGATAGAATAGAATCTGTTATGGAATTAGCATTCCAATCACCATTAACATATAAATTTCAGAATCACCATTAACCCATAAAAAAATTAAGTTCGGTTTACAGATGCTATTTACTTTCATTACCTTCTAAGTAAGTCATTGTGTCTTCTAAGATTTAATAAAGAAATCAATAACATATAATGGGAAGAAGAAAAAAAAAAAAAAAGAACCGACTCTCCTTCTTGCTTTTAAGCTTTTTAATAGACTACGCTTGCTAATCATACCTTACTCATGAATCATGATTTATAAGTACAACATGTAGTTTTAGAGTGATCATCATTGCATCCAAAAAAGTTTTACAGACAAAACAAAAGCATGATTGGTGGGTCTATTAACGAGATGCTTAGATCTAGAGTGTCTTAGTGTGTCTGTAAATGGTGTTTGGATGTTGTTTTTCCTTGTTTGCCTGTTGTTTTTCAATTTCATCTTGAACAATTGTTGAAATCACTACCACGAATGAAGGATGAGCTGAGAGGGTGCATTAACTAGATGTGAAGAGAATGAAGAGCTGTCTCATCGATACATATGGGTTCTCAGCTGTCAAGGCAATATGTTGGTCCATATCTTTCACCTCTATTATGGTTTCACCCATGAAACAGTGTCCAATCAGTAGTGATCTAAATGGCACTTTGTAAAAATGTTCACTTCATTGTCATTTCGTTAATATAAAGCCAAGACACTATGTGTTTGAGTTGTTATGATCTGATGAGCAACTTGTACCTGATTTGATTTTCACTCAAGTAAGCCATTCTTCTATTTTTCCTGTGTCTGAGTTGGACAGTGAAATGAATTAGACGTTTAATGCTTTGAATGACTATGCCAATGTATTGAATAAGTTCATTGTTACTTTTTTTCCCGTGTTCAATGATGGTCTGCATTAATATGTGATTAGTCTTGAATATCTGCTCCATTTTTCTTTTGGTATCATGTCGTTCTATTTTGAGAATTGAAATACCAAAGAATTCAGTGGTTAGTGTTTTCTCTTGTATTTGTGGATATCTTTGGTGTTTGTGGGTCAGTTGTACTCGTTGAACTTTTTGCAAAGAACTTCAGCTCAGTTGCTCATAACGTAGCTTGATAAAATGCCAGAGTTGTAATGATGAGTACGAGCACTATATGAGGATTTTGAACTGTTTGATATTGTTTGAGCCTTTGAGTCACCTTGTTGTTTACATTTTGGTGACATATGATGCCTTGAGTCTTGCATATCTGTTTGTAGACAAATTCATGGTGTACTAATTATGCTGACCAAGTCTCTAAATTAGCAAGTGGCCAAGATGGAGGCATTGGTGACTGTCCAAGCTGAAGTTGGAAAGCTTGAAGAGAAGAAGGAAGTGTTGGAGGACGATATCGAGGACAACAAGCACTTGAGCGCTGAAGGTCTTGAACCTTGGCATCTGCATGGAGGGTGAAGGATCACACTGTTGTTAATAATACGGGGCCTTGCATTGGGTCTGTTTGGTAACAAATTCATTTGGTACTGATTGTATATGGGGTCTGTTTTCTTGAATCTGTTGGTGAAAGGATTAAGAGGTCTGTCTAGAGAGTTGTAGAGCTTTCGAAGCTTAGTTTTGGTCCATTTACTTCAGGTTTTTCTGTGTTTTTATATTCCGTTGATGCATTTGATGTCTTTGGGTGAAAGGTTTGTGTATGTTCACACTCAGTTGATCACCTGGTGAAATATTTGTGACTGTTTTGTGGTGAGGGCTGTTTGAGCTTTGGTTTTGATTTGAATACTGAACTATTATAATTAACTAAGCCTATTGTGCATCGTTGGTTGTTTGATGCTCGAGTTCAGAGCTCATGTATGTCTTTAATTTTCCATTGCAATTCGCTGCATGTCTGTTGACGAGTATTTTGATATGCATGTCACAACTCTGAAATTCTTTCATTTGATTTGGTGTGCTACTCCATGAGTTTTGGTTTTCCTTAAGTTGTTTAGATAGCTTTTACGTTTTTAAGTTAATTTGTGGAGCTCATTTTCACATGCTGTCAAGAACTTAGGCTGCCCGTGTTTTTATTCATAACTTGAGATGGAAGCTTCAGACTTGGGTGCCCCCCTTTTTTACTTAGAAATCCAATATATATACCCTTTAACTTATTGTCCAAATCCCAGACCTGAACTTATAACCAATCAAAATCCTTTTTTCTTTTTTAAAGCCAAATCTGTCCTGCATCTTATGGATCGGGTCATGGAATCAATATATCCACATAGTCGGTCCAACTCTTTCTTGGACCCTGCACATAGCAGAAGTTCCTAGACCCTACTCCAGCACCAGGTTGACCTTTTTTTTTGTCCATAACTTGGGCCATGCACCTTCAATTTGCACACAACTTGTTAAATTGTGAAGCTTTGGTATAGGTCTTGCACATGTAGAAGTTTCAAATTTTTTCCTTCTGTCGTCTGACACCAGTTTGCGCATAGTTGAAGCCATTTTCTGCATATCAACCTCTTATGTTGCTGTAACTGTTTGATTCGGATCTGAAGTTACACACAAAATATTATTCAGTGATTCACCTCTGGTTTAAAAGTTAAATAACCCAGTTATGTTGAGCTAAATTTTGAATTCTGACTGTATCCCTTTGATTTCTAGTGTTTTTCTGAAGTTTACTGAAAATCTTGGATAGCAAAGGAAGTGAGGCTAATTAGATTTTGGGCAAGTGGTTTGTGGAGTTACAGTTATTCCTCTTTAAATTATGTGCATGATCTGGTTTTTAGTTGTATCGTTGTTCTTGTTCTATGCCAAATACTTTTTTTATTATTCCTCGGGATGAAAGAATTCTGCATGTTCATTCTGTTGACTGCCTGCTACAATATGCGAATCATTCCATGTCACTAGCCATAAGTTTATTTTTCCCTTTCAAATTTGTCATATATACTCATGCTCGTTAGGTTATTTGTGAATTGTATTCATGGATGAATCTTGGATTTGTATGCCGCATAACATGCCACAATATATTGAAGGGGTTAACAAGTTTCTTGAATTTGTTATTTGGCCATGCCAAAACTCCATGGTTTCAGGCATTGACTTCTTTTTAGCAAAGTGTAAATGTTATGAACCCATTGATTGAATGACTTTGTGTTTTGGTAGTTTAACTTGTCTGGTGCAGTAGTTTTGTGCTTTTGTGTGGTACAGGTACCACATTTACTTGGTATGGATCATACTCTTATGATATCTCCAATGAAGTAGCAGAGGTACAGCTTTGGTTATATAGAAGACATTAAACTCCATCTCTTTATATTGTAGTCCTTTAATTAATCGAGGGAACACTTTTCAGTTTTCACTATTTGCAGGATATATAATTCTTTGATAGATAATTATTTTCCCCTAGATATAATTACTGTTATAATCTAAAGAAAACACCAAAAATAGATAACAAGGTGTTTTAAGTTTTAACGCGTAAATGCATGTCATGAGAATGAAAATTGTTTTAAGTAGTACTGTCCTTTGTTAATTAGGCGGCTGGGTTGTTCAGAAGCAGCTACCTAGTTATGTAAACGATCCTTCAAAACTTTTTAAAAAATGCAGATTTTTCAAAACCAACAAATGGCTTGCATAAGTCCAACATTATTTCCCTGTTTTATTTGATGATGTTTTGCAAGCTGCATTATCATGTATTAGTCTTGAATATATGCTCTATTTTGATGATTGAAATGGCAAGTACTTCGTTGGTTAGTGTTTACTGTTTAGTCTTTCATCTTGTGGATAATCTTTGCTTTTGTGGGTCGGTTATTCTCGTTCAACATTCTGCAAATAAATTCTGCTCAGTTGCTCATAACTTGATGAACAAATGCCTGAGTTGTAGTGATTATGAGCATCCATGCTGGATGTTATTTCTGATGTGTTTGATACACTGTTAGTCCTTCAGCCACCCTTGCATTTAGTTATATATCGTGCCTTGAGTCTTGCATAGAGTCCATAAACAAATTCATAGGGCACTGATTGATTGTGCTGTGAAAATGTGAAATCTTATGTGGTTATTGAGTCTGCAGATGAAATATTAAGACTATTGCCTTATTTAAGTTCAAGTGTCTATACACTAAATCATAGGGAGCTGTAGAACCTTTGAAGCTTGACCTTAATCCATCTACTTCAGACTTTTGCCCAGTTATTTCAGAATTTAATGAATGCGCTGTTTGATGTCTTTGAATGAAAGGTTTGTGTATGTTGACAGTTTATTAATTAAGACACAAAGTTCAAGCTAAAAGTTGTCTATGTTTGTTGGTGTTTTTTTTAATAATAATGTGAATATTTTGACCATTCATAATACAATAAGGTAAGAAAATCAAGTAAGTTACGTGAAAACAAAAATAAAATAAAAATTAAATCAATATATTGCAGTTTTATTGGATGGGACCTAAATGGCCTGAAATGGTCACATCGAATGTTTTAGTTTATGCAAAAAAAAATTATTGACCTACTTAAAACCTGGTAATTTACCTTGTGCCCAACAGATTCCCTGACGGAGATTAGTCACTACTAACCGTGATGCATATTTTGTACCTATAACATGATTAACAAAAAAAAGGTCCACTAGAAATTATGTGCATGTTTGGTTCCATGGTTGGAACAACCAAACTTACTTTTGCAATGGTTTAACGTGGGTTTGACAATTTTAAGATGTTTGGCTATTGGACACAAGCAATTTTGAATGTCAGAATCAATTCTACCAGAAGCAAAAGTGAGTTTGGTTATTCCAACCATGGAACCAAACATGCACTAATTTTTGTTATGTAATCATGTTTGTTTGTATGAATACACTTTTCATGGTATCATGAATTCAATCACTTGACCTCTTCTTTTTCTTCTCGTTTAAGGACCATTGCGTTTTGTGATGAAGCTCTGAATAAACTCACATTGGAAATCATTCCATAATCCTAATGTATGTAGTTTATGAGCTTGGGTCTAAGTACATTTTTGCGATTTTCTCTTATTCAACAATGTCATCTCTAATTTAGTATATCTAGCTGGATTACGTGTTTGGCCATCATGTTGTTTTTTGCGGAGTTAATTCACTGTCTAAAAAATGAATAGGCCAACATAATAGGCCAATTAATATTTTATTAAAATCTAAAAAATGCAAAATGAAAAAAGAAGCATAAAAAGGGTAAAAATATCAAAATTACATTAACAAAAACCCACCAATTTGACCAGTTTTGTTTGCTTTTAAGCTCAATCTCATCACCCAGTTCAAAAACAAAAAATCAAAATCAAAATCAATTACAATTACAATAAATAAAAAAACTTCTCTTGCATTTGTCTTCCCCCCGTTGTTTTGTACTATTCACTTTTTTTGTTTTGTTTTATTCCCTGTTTACTTTATTTTTTCACCAATTTGGCACACGCACAGCACACTCCATTCTCCTACCATTCATTTCTCTTATTGGTGACTTTGATTCAACAACCACCCTAACACGTCACTGCCACTCAGCAAACTTTTTTCCTCCCTTCTCTTTCTAGAATCTTCATCTTCCCTTTGCCCAAACTCTCTGGCTGACAGAGAATCACCACTTAAACCCCTTCCTCCAATCAAACCATCCCCTCACAACACACCACCAACTGCATCAAAACAGAAACTCTCTGGTGCAGTAGTTTTGTGCTTTTGTGTGGTACAGGTACCACATTTACTTGGTATGGATCATACTCTTATGATATCTCCAATGAAGTAGCAGAGGTACAGCTTTGGTTATATAGAAGACATTAAACTCCATCTCTTTATATTGTAGTCCTTTAATTAATCGAGGGAACACTTTTCAGTTTTCACTATTTGCAGGATATATAATTCTTTGATAGATAATTATTTTCCCCTAGATATAATTACTGTTATAATCTAAAGAAAACACCAAAAATAGATAACAAGGTGTTTTAAGTTTTAACGCGTAAATGCATGTCATGAGAATGAAAATTGTTTTAAGTAGTACTGTCCTTTGTTAATTAGGCGGCTGGGTTGTTCAGAAGCAGCTACCTAGTTATGTAAACGATCCTTCAAAACTTTTTAAAAAATGCAGATTTTTCAAAACCAACAAATGGCTTGCATAAGTCCAACATTATTTCCCTGTTTTATTTGATGATGTTTTGCAAGCTGCATTATCATGTATTAGTCTTGAATATATGCTCTATTTTGATGATTGAAATGGCAAGTACTTCGTTGGTTAGTGTTTACTGTTTAGTCTTTCATCTTGTGGATAATCTTTGCTTTTGTGGGTCGGTTATTCTCGTTCAACATTTCTGCAAATAAATTCTGCTCAGTTGCTCATAACTTGATGAACAAATGCCTGAGTTGTAGTGATTATGAGCATCCATGCTGGATGTTATTTCTGATGTGTTTGATACACTGTTAGTCCTTCAGCCACCCTTGCATTTAGTTATATATCGTGCCTTGAGTCTTGCATAGAGTCCATAACCAAATTCATAGGGTACTGATTGATTGTGCTGTGAAAATGTGAAATCTTATGTGGTTATTGAGTCTGCAGATGAAATATTAAGACTATTGCCTTATTTAAGTTCAAGTGTCTATACACTAAATCATAGGGAGCTGTAGAACCTTTGAAGCTTGACCTTAATCCATCTACTTCAGACTTTTGCCCAGTTATTTCAGAATTTAATGAATGCGCTGTTTGATGTCTTTGTGCCTGTTTGTTTCAGCTTCTTGGGGGTGGCGTTCTCCGTTGGCGTTTCTGAAATGGAGTTTTAGAATTTAATTTTTGTTTGGGTGAAATCTGTGTTCAACACAACTGCGTTTCAGGGCCGCATAACGGAGTTTTGAGAACGCTGAATGGAGTGAGCTTCCTGGTTTGCAAATATCAAACGGAAATTGGTTATTTACTTTCTTGCCCATTGACATCATTTATTTCTCTTCTTCCATTCCAACAACCATAGACGTGGGTCCCCCACCAAAATGGATTGGCTCCCCAACGGTTCATTTACTTCTTCAGCAACCAGAGGAGCGTATGATTCTTCTTCCTCATCAAAATTAAAGAGCTCATCACTGTTGTGCTCCATTTCATCACAGATCCGAGTTCTTCATTGCCACTTCACTAAAGGTTGGCTCCCAATTTTTTTAATTAACTTTTTTCCAGATCTAACTTAAATAAATTGTTAATGGGTTCAGCTGTGATCATCATGTTCTTTTCTTTTTTTTTTTTGGTTTTATGCTTGTTTATTTTTTCCGTTATTTTGAAGAAATTTCAAGTTCAGCTTCATATTTGATCTTAATTATGCTTCGTTTTTAAATATAGACCATAGTTATGTCAAATATATCAGTTAGAAAACAAAAACAGTCCAAGGGAAAAGAAACATTACAAACATCAAAAAATGTTGAAGAGGGAAGGCCAAAATCAAAAGCACTTTGGGATCGTGCCACGACAAAGATGTTCATTGATGTTTGTTTAGACCAATCAAACAAAGGAGAACGCAATGGTAGTACCTTGACCAAAAAAGGATGGAGAGATGCCATTGATGAGTTTAACCGTGTTAGTGGAAGATGTTATGACAAAGGACAAATCAAGAACAAATGGGATAACTTGAAAAAGGAGTGGCAGCATTGGTATAATCTATTTCAACATGTAACTGGAGTAGGTCGGGATCATGATAAAAACACTGTGGTTGCTGATCCAGAATGGTGGGATGCTAAAGAGAAGGTAAGCACACATTCTGTAATTTTATAATTGTTATTTTTAAAGAAGTTGTTGATATGACATTTTAGAGTTGATATAATATTTTGTATTCGCAGGAAAATCCACACTATGCAAAATACCGCAACGAGGGGCTGCCATTTTCACGTGAGTTGACATATCTTTTTAAAGATAAAACTGCCACGGGTGAATTTGCATGGGCACCATCAGGTGGAGTCTTTATAGAAAATGATGAAGGGGATGAGCATTGTATTGATGGTGGTGAGAGTTTTGGAATGGATGAGAATGAAGGTTCAGGAGATAGTGATGATCCAACTATAGGTGTTGATCTAAGGTTCAGTTAAATATATGACTTATTTATGTAGTTGTTATGTTGAACCATTAGTAAGTATTTGAACTTATCTGTATGATTATGTGTGTATGACTTATTATTTATGGACATCATGCTTATTATCTTTATTATTGTACCAAGTAGATTACTTTTTATATCTTGTCATAATGGAATGTTGGTGTTGTTCTTTTGTTGCAGACTTTATTAAAATGTCAGACATATCGTTGAGTGATAATGATGAAAACTCAAGTGAAGAAAATGATAACAATGACATAGATAATCTCATTGTGTCTATGGTGGGAGTGGCAGGAATATTAGTTGGACAACATGTGAAGAAATATTTATGCAAACAGCCATGTAGAACAAGTGAGCTAAGTGGATACAAATGGGTTCAAGAAATTTTAAATGGAAATGATAAGCGATGCCATGAAATGTTTAGGATGGATAAACAAGTCTTTTCATTGTTTTGTAATGAATTAGTTCAACAAGATTTGGAAGGGTACAAATCGTACAGGAGTAGAGGAGATGGTTGCCATGTTTTTGCATGCTCTTGGGCATGGAGTTGGAAATAGGATAATTCAAGAAAGGTTTCAACATTCGGGAGAAACTGTTAGTAGACATTTTCACAATGTACTTGTTGCATGCTTGAAGTTGTCATTCAAGATGATTAGGCCACAAGATTATACATTTAGGCATGCACATAACAAAATTAAGGATGACAAGCGATATTGGCCATATTTTAAGGATTGTATTGGGGCAATAGATGGAACTCATGTACCATGTGTAGTTTCTTCCAAAGAAAGTGTAAAATATATAGGTAGGAAGGGATATACATCACAAAACATCATGGCTGTTTGTGATTGGGATATGTGCTTTATATTCGCATTGCCTGGATGGGAAGGATCGGCTCATGATGCTCGAGTATTTAAGGATGCTCTCACAAAGTCAAAATACAACTTTCCACATCCTCCTCAAGGTTTGATTTCATGATTTCTAACATCATTTTAATACTACTTTGTAAAGGATGATCCTAATAAGTTGTGTTTGTTTTTAGGTAAATATTATTTGGTGGATAGTGGTTATCCAACACTAGTTGGGTACTTGGGTCCATATAGATGTGAACGATATCATCTTCCCGAGTTTAGGCGTGCAGCAGGCTTCAACAATCATGATGAAATGTTCAACTATTATCATTCAAGCTTAAGATGCACTATAGAAAGAACATTTGGGGTATGGAAGAATAGATTTGCAATTCTTCGTCATATGCCCAATTTTAAATATACTACTCAAGTTAAGATAGTAGTTGCCACAATGGCAATACATAACTTCATTAGAATGAATAGTGCTTCAGATATTGAATTTCAACATGCAGATGAAGCTGAAATCACTATGGAAGACCTTGATAGTAATCACAACTCACCAACACGCACAGATGCTAACATAGTATCATCAGATGAAATGAGTTACATTCGTGACTTAATTAGAAATGATATTGTGGCTGCTCAAGCTGGAAACTAAGACATATTTTGGCTTATAATTTTTGTTTTTGGGAATATACACAAGATCCTAAGCTTGTAGGTCCTAATTAACTCAATATTTTGTATATGCTGACATACTGGTATGTATTAATGTTCGTGACTTATGTTTAGCTGCAGTTCTTTTGGTTTTGATTTTTATTGAAATAGTTTCTCTTGTAATTGTCCAGAATTGCTGCAGTATAGAGTTGTCTCATGTTTGTTGGATTTGTTCCTTTCATTGTTACCATTGGTACGGGTGTTAGAGTTGATGAAGGAGTATGTTCCTATCACAAGAATTTCTCACTAAAAAATTATAATAGAAACTATAACACTTGCTAACATGGGAAATCATAACACTAATTGTTGATTCATACGGTCATGATGACAATGACATAACGAAGTGCACAGCGAGTTGTGGAACTAGGCATGTCATTTTGGTCAAGCTCCGAGTCGTCACTTTGGGCAAGTTGCAGATAAAACATGGAGATCCAACGTTCACAGCAACTACAAGTTCAATGAGCCAAAAAAGTGGGGAAGGATAAATAACTCATGTCCTTTTTAGTAAATTACCCTCAAAAGTGATTCTTCTACCTTCTATCCAAACAAAAACAATTCTTCTAAACTGACTTTTAAAACATCATTCCCAAACACAAATCAATTTTTTCAAACTCCATTTTTTAAAATCAATTCTTCCAAAATCAATTCTATCAAAATCAAAACCAAACAGGCCCTTTGAATGAAAGGTTTGTGTATGTTGACAGTTTATTTATTAAGACACAAAGTTCAAGCTAAAAGTTGTCTATGTTTGTTGGTGTTTTTTTAATAATAATGTGAATATTTTGACCATTCATAATACAATAAGGTAAGAAAATCAAATAAGTTACGTGAAAACGAAAATAAAATAAAAATTAAATCAATATATTACAGTTTTATTGGATGGGACCTAAATGGCCTGAAATGGTCACATCGAAAGTTTTAGTTGATGCAAAAAAAAATTATTGACCTACTTAAAACCTAGTAATTTATCTTGTGTGCCCAACAGATTCCCTGACGGAGATTAGTCACTGCTAATCGTGATAGATATTTCGTACCTATAACATGATTAACAAAAAAAAGGTCCACTAGAAATTATGCACATGTTTGGTTCCATGGTTGGAACAACTAAATTTACTTTTGCAATGGTCAAACGTGAGTTTGACAGTTTTTAAGATTTTTGGCTATTGGACACAACCAATTTTGAATGTCAGAATCAATTCTACCCGAAGCAAAAGTGAGTTTAGTTATTCTAACCATGGAATCAAAGATGCACTAATTTTTGTTATGTAATCATGTTTGTTTGTATGAATATACTTTTCATGGTATCATGAATTCAATCACTTGACCTCTTCTTTTTCTTCTCGTTTAAGGACCATTGCGTTTTGTGGTGAAGCTCTGAATAAACTCACATTGGAAATCATTCCATAATCCTAATGTATGTAGTTTATGAGCTTGGGTCTAAGTACATTTTTGTGATTTTCTCTTATTCAACAATGTCATCTCTAATTTAGTAGATCTAGCTGGATTACGTGTTTGGCCATCATGTTGTTTTTTACGGAGTTAATTCACTGTCTAAAAAATGAATAGGGCAACATAATAGGCCAATTAATATTTTATTAAAATCTAAAAAATGAAAAATGAAAAAAGAAGCATAAAAAGGGTAAAAATATCAAAATTACATTAACAAAAACCCACCAATTTGATCAAATTTGTTTGCTTTTAAGCTCAATCTCATAGCCCAGTTCTGAAAAACAAAAAATCAAAATCAATTACAATTACAATAAATAAAAAAACTTCTCTTGCATTTGTCTTCCCCCCGTTGTTTTGTACTATTCACTTTTTTTGTTTTGTTTTATTCCCTGTTTACTTTATTTTTTCACCAATTTGGCACACGCACAGCACACTCCATTCTCCTACCATTTCTCTTATTGGTGACTTTGTTTCAAGGTTTAATTACGCTGCAGGTCCCTATATTTTTTGGAAATTTTTAAATACGTCCTTGAACTATTATTTCATTTGTAATTAGGTCCCTATACTAAAAAAATTTGTAATTGGGTCCTCGAACTTTTATAAAGTTTTCAATTGTTTCAAGGTTTAATTACGCTGCAGGTCCCTATACTTTTTGGAAATTTTCAAATAGGTCCCTATACTATTAAAATTTGTAATTAGGTCCCTGAACTATTATTTCATTTGTAATTAGGTCCCTATACTAAAAAAATTTGTAATTGGGTCCTCGAACTTTTATAAAGTTTTCAATTGGATCCCTGAACTAAAAAGGTTTTTAATTGAGTCCCTGAACTTCTATAAAATTTTCAATGGAGTCCCTGGGGTAGGGTTCCGTGAAGAGGTCTTTAAGTCTGCTGATGTTAAACGTGACCTGGAATTCCCCCAAATTTGTATTTAGGGTTGCAGGAGACCAAAATGTCGAGTCAAGAAACCAAAACTTGACATGTGATTGCTTTTCCTCCATCTGAACAAATAGTTCATTCCTTCCCCGATTTATGTTTTACGCTTGTATATCCCTTCCTTGAAATAATTTTCTCCAAAATAGTTTCTTTACTTGCAACTTACTACATCTCACTTCATCTTGTTACATCTTGCTACATTTTATTGTGACAATATCTCAAGGTTCATCTTCCACCCAAACTACTCTTACATAGCCAGCTTGAATGAAATCAGTTATATTCCGTCCAATTCAACATATCACTAACGAATTTTATAATTTAGGGACCCATTGAAAATTTTATATAAGTTCAGGGACCCAATTAAAAACTTTTTTAGTGCAGGGACCCAATTGAAAACTTTATAAAAGTTTGAGGACCCAATTATAAATTTTTTTAGTATAGGGACCTAATTACAAATGAAATAATAGTTCAGGGACCTAATTACAAATTTTAAAAATATAGGGACCTATTTAAAAATTCCCAAAAAATATAGGGACCTATGCTGATGTTAAACGTGACCTGGAATTCCCCCAAATTTGTTATTTAGGGTTGGCAGGAGACCAAAATGTCGAGTCAAGAAACCTAAAAGCTTGACATGGTGATTGTTTTCCCTCCATCTGACTAATTAATAGTTCATTTGTATCCTTCCCCGATTTATGTTTTACACCTTGTATTTCCCGTTCCATGTTGAAATAATTTTCTCCAAAATATCGTCTTCTGACATTTCAACTTACTACATCTCACTTCTATCCTTTGTTACATCTTGGCTACATTTACTTGTAACAAGTATCTCAAGGTTCGGGTCTTCACTCGCAAACTACTGTTACTCAGCCAGCTTGAATGAAATCAGTTATCTTCCGTCCAATTCAACATATCACTAACGAATTTTATAATTTACGGACCGTGCATTAGAAAATTTTGATAAGCTATAAGTATCCTACGGGGCGCTAGTAGAAAACTTATTTTATTGTGCACTGGTGCCGGCAATTGAAAACTTTATAAAAGTTTGATGACCCAATTATAAATTTTTTTTAGTATAGGGACCTCATTACAAATGAAATAATAGTTCAGGGACCTAATTCCAAATTTTGAAAATATAGGGACTCTATTTAAAAATTGGCCGCAAAAAATATAGGGACCTACAGAGTAATTAAGACCTTGTTTCAACAACCACCCTCACACGTCACTGCCACTCAGCAACTTTTTTTTCTCCCTTCTCTTTCTAACAATCTTCATCTTCCCTTTGCCCAAGACTCTCTGGGCTGACAGAGAATCCCAATTAAACCCCTTCCTCCAATCAAACCATAACTCCCCTCTCCGCAACACCACCAGTTGCATCAAAACAGAAACTCGGAGCTTTGGGGACAATCCGTGGGCAACCAAGAAACTCGTACCAAGTTTAGCCACTCTTCATCCCCCAGCCAAAACTCCCTTGCCACTCCCTCACCATCTCCATTCACCCAAACAACAATCCTTGCAACCTCTTAGACTTTTTGTCAAACAACTAAACTCCCCATCGTCACAAACCATCATCGTGTACCAAGTACAAAGCAAAAATCGAAAGTTTTATTTCACTTGCCAAACAGAGCTTAGTCCAAGATTACATCAGCCACTGTTGATTTCTTTTTGTTTGTTAATCCTCTTCAATCTTCACCTCCTTGGGCAATGGCAAAGTTGGCAGTGCTTATTGGATGCAACTATCCAGGAAACAATGGCTGAGCTCAAAGGGTGAATCAACGATGTGGAACAGAGTTGAAGATCTGGCTTAATCAATAAATATGGGTTCTTAGAGAAAACATTTGCTGTCCTCAAAGATACAGATCCTGCCGTTCACCCAACCCACTGGAAAAAACATTCTGTCGGAGCTGTCCTCACTTGTTTGAAAAGGCAAGGCCCGGTGATGTGCTCTTTGTCCACTACAGTGGCCATGGCACTCGCATTTTACTGAGAACCCAGAGGAGGATGACACCGGTGGCTTCAAAGAGTGCATTGTTCCTGATGATTTCAATCTCATCATTAGTTGGGTTTTGTTAACTCTTCTCTAACATCCCTTTGTTTTAAAGATTTTTTTCTGGCCATTCATTTATTTAACAAAAATTAAAAATCTTTACCCTTACTTTTGAGTTAGTTGTCCTAAGATATTTTTTCTGTTTTGTTTTTCAGTACTCGGTTTATATAAATTCACTATATCGTTCTTTTCTTTACTGTTTTCCCCCCTTTTTTATCTTTCTCTTCTAAGAAAAAGCCTATTCCTTCCTAGACAGGGAAGTTACACAATAAAGCAGAGAACAATTCGGTATACATTTGAGCTGCAAGCATTTACTTTTTCTTATAATAACAAACATTTTATTTTTTGACTAGCTATATTTCAAAGTAAGTTGTATTTTCTAGTGAGATTATATTCCATAGGAAGCAAGGCTTACTGTGTCATGTTTGGTTTTTTTGTCTATTTGTACAAACAGATGATGATTTCAGGAAAATTGTAGACAAGGTTCCTAGAGATTGTGTGATCACAATTGTGCAGATTCTTGTTATAGTGGCGGCCTTATTAAAGCTGCTAAGGAGCAAATAGGAGATAGCACAAAGAAAGAATGCTCTCAGTTTGGATTCATTGTCGAATTCATTCTCTCTTTGTTTAGAAATCAGCGGATCAAGCACTCATGGTGTTCCTGGGGACTATTATAGCTATGTGAAGAATAGGTCTTTGCCTATTTCAACTTTGATTTGATATACTCAAGTTGAAAAGTGGAAACTATGATATAGATGAAAAGGAATCTAATACATACACTTTATGATATGTTTGGGGAAGATGCTAGCCCTGAAGTGAAGAATTCCATAGAGTTTGGGTTGGACAGTCTCCAACATGGAGGTGATGAAAGTGGAGGATATGATGAAAATTTGGGGATGCTGGGTAAGGAAGAGTCCTATTCTAGATCAACTAGGAGCAAGCTTTCCTGATCGTGGAATTTTGTTGAGTGCTAGCCAAAGTGATCAAGAAGCCGAAGAGCTAAGTTTTTCTGAAAATCCAAACGAAGTTTATGGGGCTTTTAGCAATGCCGTAATGACATTAATTGATGAGACTCATGATCGAGTTACAAACCGTGAGGTTGTTCTGGATGCTAGGAAGAAACTTGAGTGGCAGCATTTCACTCAAAAACCTGGGCTATATTGCAATGACTACCATGTCGATGATCCTTTTGTGTGTGATCTAATAGAGGCACAGGTAAAAATAAAAATCTCTGTTGAGTTTGCTCTTATTTTTCTGTCTACTATGTTCAGTTGTGTGTATGTCGTAGTTAATATAGTAAGACATGTTTCCTACTTTGGTGTCCATTCTGGCTGATAAATGTCAACATTTGGATGCATGAGCGACTAATAGACATATTACTATTAGTATTGATTCAAGCTTCATAATTTTAGTTACTTTATGCTTATAATTCTTTAATATTTTTTATTGCTCACCTCCATTTTGGTTCCAGTCACCAAACAATGTCCAATCAGTAGTGATCTAAATGCCACTTTGTAAAACTTTTCATTTCGTTGTACCATAAAATGGCCATTCTGTTAATATAAGCTGAGGCGCGACTTGTTCGAGTTATGATTTGATGAGCAACTTGTACCTGATTTGCTTTTCAGACGAGTAAGCCATTCTTCCATTTTTCATGCATCTGAGTTGGACAGTGAAATGAATGAGACGTTTAATGCTTTGAATGATTATGCCAATATCTTGAATAAGTTCAATGTCACTTTTTTTTTTTTTCGTGTTCAATGATGGTTTGCATTAATATGTGATTAGTCTTGAATATCTGCCCCATTTTTTCGGTAACATGTCATTCTGTTTGAGAATTGAAATACCAAGTAACTTGTTTGTCAGTGTTTTGTCTTGCATCTTGTGGATATTTTTAGTGTTTTGACAAGTCCTTTTTGGCAATGCACTTGGGCAGCTGAAGGTCTTAAGCCCTGGCCTCTGCACGGAAGGCGAAGGATCACATTGTTGTGATGATGGTGTTAGCATGGATGTCATTTCGGCACCAACTGCTCTGGCTTCTTAGGGACCTATGGACTGGGGTCTAGGCTGAAGATAAAGCAGAGCACAATGAGCTCCCACAATGTATTTTTACTCTATTTCATTATCTTTTTTAAATGTCCCATGTGTGGGACTTTTTAATATGATGCCTTGAGTCCAGCATATGGTCTTTAAACAAACTCATTTCGGTACTGATTGTTTATGGGGTCTGTTTTCTTGAATCTGTTGGATGAAAGGATTAAGACGATTACTTCAAGTTTTTTCTCAGTGTTTTTATACTTTGCCAGTGCATTTGATGTCTTTGGGTGAAAGGTTTGTGGATGTTGTCACTCAGTTGATTGCTTGCAGAAATATTTGTGACTTTTTGGGTTAAGGGTTGTTTGAGCTTTGGTTTTGATTTTTGAATGCTGAACTATTATGATTAACTTAGCCTATTGTGCATGGTTGGTGGTTTGATGCTCCTGATTCCAGAGCTCATGTATGTCTTTAATTTTCGCAATTGGCTGCATGTTTGTTGATGAGTTATTTGATTTGCATGTCACAAACTTAGAAAGTCTTTCGTTTGAGTTGGTGTGCTACTATATGAGTTTTGTTTGAGTTGTATAGCTAGCTTATATGTGTTACATTTCGCTGTGGAGCTCATTTTCACATGCTGTCAAAATGTTAGGCTGCCCGTGTTTTTATTCATAACTTGAGCTGGAAGCTTCAGATTTGGGTGCCCCCTTTTTACTTAGATACCTAATATATATAGCTGTTTGTTGTCAAATTCCTAGACTTGAACTTTTAAGTTTTAAACCAATCGAAATCTTTTTTGTTTAATGCCAATTCTGTCTTGCATGTTATGGTTCGAGTCTTTGAATCGGTATCATGCAAATATAAAGTAAGGTTTCCTACTATAGACCTACATAGTTGGTCCAACTCTTCTTGGAACCTGCGCATAGCAGGAGTTCAATAGCACCAGGTTGCCCTTTTTTGTCCTGCATGTTTTTAGCTTTAGGCATTAGTTATTCTTATATCCATAACTTGGACCATGCACCTTCAATTTGCACACAACTTGTCCCATTGTGAAGCTTAGGCATAGTCTTGCATCTATAGTAAGTTTCAGATTTTTTCCTTTTATGGTTCGAACACCAGTTTGCACACAAATTGAAGCCATTTTCTGCATATCTACATGTTAAGTTGCTGCCATTGTTTGATTCGGATATGAAGCTACACGCCTAATATCTTTCAGTGATTCTTGTATCATTTAAAAGTTAAATCACCCAGTTATGCTGAGCTAAAATTTGAATTCTAACTCTATTCCTTCGATTTCTGGATTTTGTCTGAAGTTTGCTGAGAATCTTGGACAGCAAAGGAAGTGACTAGATTTTGAGCATGTGGTTTCTGTAGTGACAGTTATTTCTCTTTAAAATCTATGTATGATTTGATTCTTAGTAATCTCGTTCTCGTTTTTATTTAAGGTTCAGGTTCTATTTGTTCTTATTTAAATATTAAATATGCCAAATCCTTTTATTATTCCCTGGGATGAAAGAATTGAGCATGTTATTTCTATTGACTGGCTGCTGCAATATGTGATCCATTAGATAACACTAACCATAAGTTTATTTTTCCCTTTCAAATTTGTCATATGTACTCAAATGCTAGTTAGGTTATTTGGGAACTGTATACATGGATAAATCTTGGATTTGTGTGCCTCATAACATGCCACGATATGTGGAAGGGGTGGAAAAGTTTCTTGGATTTCTGGTTTGGCCGTGCCAAAAGTCTGTGGTTCCATTCATTGACCTACTTTTAGCAAAGTGTAACTGTTGTGACCCCATTGATTGAATGACTTTTTGTGTTTTGGTACTACTTTAACCTGTCTGGTGCAGTAGTTTTATGCTCTTGTAATCCTGTAGATGCCAGGACAGTGCAAGGGTGCTTATAATGGAATATTTTAGAACAGTCTCATGAGGGGTTTGGCCCTATTTAACCGTAAAACATTAGGAAAGTAAAAATAAATTTGGGAAAATGTGTTTGTCCTTCTAGCGGAGATCATGAGTTGACACATGTCATATGATTAGGTTGTGTATTGAATATTGTGTTTGCTCTGATGGTTACTTTTGTTGTTAACTTGTTGTATTATTTGAATGCTTTCCTGAATTTATATATTTTTTTAAGCAGCATAGAAACTTTTGTATGGTACCACATTTACTTGATATGGATTATACTCTGAAATCTCTAATGAAGTAGCGGGGTTGCAGCTGTGTGCTTATATAGAAGACATCAAACTCCATCTCTTTATATTGTTGCCCTTTAATTAACTGAGGGAACAATTTTGACTATTTGCAGGATATATGTAATTTCTTGATATATGATTAGTTTTTCCTAGATATAATCTAGAGAAAACAAAAAAATTAGACAAGGTGTTTTAACGTGTAGATGCAGGTCATGACATGAGAATGAAAAGTGTTTAAGTCGTACTGTCCTTTGTTAATTAGGGGGCTGGGTTGTTCAGAAGCAGCTATCTAGTTTTGTGAATGATCCTCCAAAACCTTTTAAAGAATGCAGATTTTCCAACACCAACCGATGACTTGGATAAGTCCGAAATTTCCCCCCCATGTTTTTCCCCTTATTCGTTGATGGTTTGCACTCTGCTTGAATATCTGTTCTATTTGATGATTGAAATGCCAAGTACTTCTTTGGTCAGTTTCGTGAGCTGTTGGCAGGGAACGGATTTCCTGCCTTTGGCATGGGAAATGCATGGTGTCTTTCCCTTCCTCTGGTCTGTCGGATGCCACATTGACACCGGGATCAGATACACTAATCACCCTCCACCACAACCCCACATGGACAACAAACGTGGTGGACTTTGGGACCACAAATGACGAAAATGTAAGGCTTTCAAAGGCACAGATTAAAAAGGGTTTGAAGTTACTTATCTATGAAGAATGGTTCATCGCTCTTTTTTTCTCCTTGTGCATCAACTATTGCAACATATTAACAACGAATCTGAGACTTGATTTTGAAGGTGTTAATTGTTTTTTACTCTGACATCATCATATTGTAGGTGTTTTAGGGAGAAATTTATTTAGGGTTTGTTTGATTTTGGGGAAAATGTCTTCTAGGACTTCAATTGAGGGTGAATTTGGGAGCAAAAGTTTGGGAGTCAAATTTCAGTGAACGAAATACATCATCTAATATTCTAATGGATTTTGTAATCTTTCACTTGAAAACAATGTCATTTTCCTCATGGACACCTCTATATACGTGTCAAGTCAACTATCAATTAGCCGTATAAACCAGTTAACAACACAAATAAACATGTCTCACTACCATTCTGATGATAAACAACAAAGATTCTTCATCATACATAGACACACCTCAAATTGAGTATTCGTTAGTGTCAAGTTTTCACTTCTTACTACTCAGTTCAATATTACATCAGAAACCATTAAATTACACTATCATAACCAGTAAAATAAAAGCTATCAAAACCCAAGTTCCTGCAAGCAAAATGAAACTCATCTCCTTTTTCTAGCATTAAGCTAGTAGAACTTAAATATTTCTAAACTTTGCTTCTTTGATGGCTAGCTTTAACTCTAACTCCTTATTCTCTATCTCAATCGCATTATGTACTCTCTGAAATTTTCAGCTGTTGAACTTGATGACTCTGGTATCGCACATTCAGCAGATGCTGAGCCTAGTCAAAATACTCCCATGTCTATCAAGCAATTGGAACAAAGGTAATTAGGAATATCATTAACAACAAATGACAAAGTGACAGAAAATGAGCCAAAACTAAATGTCAAAATTTAATAAAAGACTCATAATACATTCAGGATTAAAATAGGGCACTGGTAATATCTTCTGCCAGTTTTTTTTCTCAGACCAAGAGATCCTCATAGTTGCTACCTCCTCACAGAAATAAAATCTGTCATCAACCGATCCAGAACCACGACTTGGATATGTCCACACCACATCTTACCATCCAATTTACACAACCACCAGTGCAAACAGTCAAACAATTTATCAAAGATAAGACTGTCAGATTCCAGACAAGTTGAATCACTAATATATGTTGAAGATAAAACTTGATTTAAAGCATAGTTATAAACTTATAATACAAAGAAAATGTATTGCAGAGTATGATATTATATGACAGCACACATGCACAATGGTTTTTTAAATACATCATCTGATTGTCATCTCAAATTTTAGGCCAAAAAAAACAAGTAAACCAGTAAATCTAACTTACTCACCAATTGATTCAAAGAACATGCCAAAAAAAAAGTAACTGGGAACACACGTTTACATGGGCTCACAAAGAATGCAAATGAAAGCATCACAAATATCTCACAAGTATACGAGTAATCAATAGTACTTAGTACTTACCAATCAGTTCAAGCACCATGCATAAAAAAAAAAAAAGGTAAAGCACTCAAGGAACAAAGACCATGCAAGACAAATCATTCTTTAGGTTCAAGAAAACGACATCATTAGATATAACAAATCTGGTTTTCAAAACAAGTACTGCTAATGCAAAGACAACAATGTGTAGCTTC
Source organism: Echinosophora koreensis (assembly GCA_035048595.1). Taxonomy (NCBI): domain Eukaryota; kingdom Viridiplantae; phylum Streptophyta; class Magnoliopsida; order Fabales; family Fabaceae; genus Echinosophora; species Echinosophora koreensis. The sequence goes on along the minus strand of JAPCYP010000011.1, from coordinate 5,619,778 downwards.
AAATTCAAAACAAAAGTCAATCTATCACTAACTATGGTTTGTACAAGATTTACAGCTAATAGGCCGCTGATGTGTAGGTTCGGTGAGTGTCAACAAGAACAGTGATGTCTTCATCTGAGGCATTGTTTTCTCCTCTGTACTTTGATAATGCTCCCTCTTAGCTCTTTCCTTGAATCCAATGAACAAGGCACTTTATCTTAAACCAAAAAGAGGAATCCAAGTATAAACTCAGTATGTCAAGTTGTTTAGGCATTTTATCAAACAAGTTATAAGCAACTTGGTATATCAGAAAAAAGGCGAGAATGAAGCACCAGTTGTGGTTTAACCAACCATGGTTTCTCTTTGGTCTTTCACTACTCTGACAAGCATCACTGTTCTCATTGACACAGACCAAACCAACATCCAACCACGGCTATCGCGTTCAAGCCAAGACGGTGGACAACTACAAGCATTTCAGGTCAACGGAGACATCACTAGTAGTAGCGTTCTTTAAAAGGATGAAACCCTAGTTCCTTTATGTTTTTTATTCGAATAAAGACCCATATTCATCCCTCGCCAAAAAAATAAATATGGAGATATATTTGATCACTTGGAATTGGAAATATAAGATATTAATTTTGGACATTTTAGTCGTAAAATTTTAAATGATCGTTCAAAATAGCTCATTTTAGGGTAAATTTAGGGACATTTTAGTTCTTAATAAATATTATTTTGAACGTTATTTAAAAAATTTTGGGATTAAAATGTGCCAAATCCGTATTTTTCATTTTTAAAACACTAATTGGATTGGTATTTTAAAAGATTGGTTTACCCTAACAAAGTTCTTGTGGGTTTTAAAAGACTATGTAGGAATGTAATGACTTATAAGATTTTAAAAGACTTTTTTTTAAAGATTGTTATAATCAAGATTTTCATGTGTGGATTTTAAAGGATTTATATTATAAGACTTTATAAGAATTGAATGGACTATATGGATTTATATGATTTGAAAGGAAAACATGCTAATCCTCCAAGCATTAGCATCTTCTCGTTCCTGCTTTTGGGTTTGAACAATTGGTTCAAAATTATTGTCTCCATTAGCTGGTGATATCGAAGATGAAGATTCGTCTATTGATTCAATTGGAAATTCATCAGAACGACATTCTTTAACAAGGAAGTTATGTAGTGCTATGCATGCTAACACAAGCTTGTGTCTTAAATAGAAATGGAGACGTTGACTTAAAAATTGTGAACCGCGATTTAAAAATCCCAGATATCTTCTCGATCACATTCCTCACGGACGCATGGCGAAGATTGAAAAATTCATTTCCATTTTGAGGGTCATTACCTTTACCTGCAGAATCTTGTAGCTTCTGATTTTAACCTTAAAAATTATTTTTTTTTAAATGATTTTAATGAAAAGCTCAAGCAAATATAATCAAACTCATTAAAAATATTTTTTTTTCAATTAAAATAAGAGTTTTTTTTTAAATAGGAAGTTTTTGAATACCATAAGACATTTTATTACTTGTAAAAGGTCATGATTGATTACCGCTAGATTTGAATTCTCTCTTTAAATAATCCTTATAGTTTTGATTGAATATCACCAGACTTATTTAGATTACTTAAAAGTCTTAATTGAATATCACAATATTTTTTTTATCATAAAAAAGTCCATTAAAATCTCTTGAAATCCCTCCCAATCTAATACACCCTCTAAATATGTCTTGATATTTTTGTCACGGTTCCAGTCTTTACTTTCTTTTCTTACCAATTAAATTCTTTAAAAGATTTAAAAAAGTCATTATATTTATGTAAAAAAAAAAGTCATTATATTGGTCCTGTGACAAAAACTTTCAACTTAACACTATCTTAAATCTTTTAAGGATTTAATTGGTGACAAAAGAATAATTTATAATATGTTATTTGATAATTATGTACTGAAACAATTTTAAAGACTAATTTTATACTTTCTTGATTGAAAAATAAAGTTGATTTTTAATTTTTCAAATAAAACATCAAATTTGAAAACTTATAAAAATGAGTATAATTCATCTAAGTACTTATTTCATCAATCCATTATATATTTATTTTACTAAAACAATTTTTTTTTAATATACACTCTAGCAAATAATGAATATAAAATGTGTATCAATTATGTTAAAACAATTCCTTCTTCTTCTATTTTTGACACAATGTTAAAACAATTCTTTTTAGGCTAAAATATACTTTTGTTCATTTATATTATTTCTTGGTTTCTATTTGATCCTTTATCTTCAAAAAGTTTCATTTTAATCCTATAAGTGTCAAAAGTTTGCCAACTTTACCCTTTCAGTCATCTCCATTAGTAATGTCGTTAATTTTAACTATGCATCAATTAATGTGATAATTTTGGCATGTCCTCCAATCTGACATGGTGAGGTGGAGTTTACCCGAGGACCAAATTGAAATTGAAAAAAATAAGATAAAGGACCAAATGATATTTTAGCTCTTATTCCTCAATGTGTCTTCTTTCCAAAATAGATCTTCTTCCCCAAGTATTGCAAACAGCAATGAATGACTCTTCTTCATCCCAGTAAAATCTATCCATTTTTAATTCTTTCATGCAACTTTATACAACATATATCTTGCAAAAAAGAAGAACTATTTCTTGTAGGTGGAAAGAGAACATGTATTGCCGCACTGGACGTGGATTAAGGAGTTTCAAATGGTTTCAATGGTGGAAGTAGGATAAGTGTTGTATAAAGTTGGATGAAAGGAATTAAAAAATGATAGATTTTTACTGGGTTGGAGAGTCGTTTATGGCTGTATGCAAACATTTGGGGGAAGAAAACCTATTGGGGAAGAAGACGACTTATTGGGGGCTAAAATATCTTACTGATCCTGTTCACCAAAAAAAATATATCTTATTGGTCCCTTTTTTTTATTTGGTCCTCACATATCCTCCATCTCACCATGTCATATTGGGAGACGTGTCCATTTAGCTGCCCAGATCATCATGTTAACTGACGCGTAGATAAAATTAATGGCATTATTCATGAAGATGATGGGTTGAAAGAGTAAAATTGACAAATGTTTGGGACTTTAGAGGACTAAAACGGTAGAAGAACAAACCGAAAAAAAAAATAAAAATAAAGAACCAAAAGAATATTTTAGCCATTTTTTAATCATATTCTTGTCTTTTTAGTCAATTGGTTCAACAACTTCTAAATAAATTCATCCTTCAAATAATTATTGGCTGGTACCTAACATTTCTGGGGATTTTCAAATGCATTAATTGTTATTATCTATAAATATGATAAAAAAAATGATGTTTAAACAAGCATATTTGAGTATAAAATTGAATACAAGAATGTTTTATGAACATTACATTGAGGATATCATATGGTGTCCCTTTTGATTTTTATTTTTTTTAGAAAAATGTGTATACAAATGCAATAAAAAGTAAGTGAGAGATAGAAAGAAACACATATGATATCTAAAATTTGTGTTCAAATAAAACAACTCAATTTAATATAAATTAATCAAATTACAACATACAAATTAAATGAGTATAATCTGGAAAATGTTATGAATAATTTTATGATTTCTATATTAATTTTAATATAAAATATAGTTAATATATCGTATATTCTAATTAAAAAATATATAATGCTATAATTGTTTACTCGATTTATTTATTTTATTGAGCCTATAATTTAGTTGAATCTTAACAAAGTTCTTACTTCAAATTATTTTGTTTAAGGGTGTGAATTTTAAATCCCAACATATGTTGGTGTGAAAAACTGAAAATGGATCAACTCAAGAGGGGAGAGGGGGTCAATTGAGTGTTCCAATGTTTTTCGTAAATGTCTTTCCTTCTTTGGTGAAAATAACATATAGAAGATTTTCTTGAAATTTCAAATTAAGATTTGCATACAAACCGATATATCAATATATTCAATTTTTGGGGGAATTATAGGTATATGATTATAAATGACAGGTGTAATAGTTTAGTCTGGAGTGCAGGAAATTGTAATATTTATACTATATTCTTTCTTAGATAGTGACAGTATCCTAGTTACAGTTTTGTTCTGGCTCTTGGCTACCTATGTATTTGGGTTCGAGTACCCCTAGTATTCGTATCAATAAATCAGTGCTTATAAAAAAAACAAAAGTCATACTATAACAAATATGATTCAAAAATTATTCATACAAGCTTTGTGCAAGTAAGTCAACAATAATTAAGATTCAACAAGCATAATGCACATAATATGAAAACTTGCATAAAAGAAAAAGAGTAGGGTTAGAAAGAATCACAAAACCGATTTTTATACTAGTTCAATCACTTTCACTGTGATCTACATCCAGTCCCCAAGCTTCACTTGAGAGTTTCACTAATAAAAACCATGTGTACAACCTAGAGATACCTCTATAATACAACTACTCATTTATCGGGTACCTCACCCAAAAACTTTTTCTTATAAGAGATACCAAACTCTTGAAACCCTCGGGATAGCTCACTCAACATCAAAAGCAGCCGTTACAAAAGCAGAAAGGCAAAGTAAAATAGCACTTTAGAAGTACATTTCAGTATGAAGCTCTAATCATTTCTCTCCAAAAGGATAGCATAAGACTCATGTATTTCTGTGTAGTATTTTTTGACAAAATATCATCAATAGCTTAATTTCGTATTAAAACCATGTTGATTAATAATCAATTTTTAATCGATACTTACAATGGATGTCTGTCTAATATGGAACCATAAAGTATTCATTCTCACTCTCAGAGTAACATGTTATGAGACATTCATCAAATGTGATAGGATAATTTAGTACTTAATCTAATTGAACTAGTTAATATAAATTAGTTTTTGGTTAATATTATTCAGTATTGACACTTCATTAATTGAAGTGTCCTATCCTAACATATTTAATGAATATATCATAACAAATAAATTCAGTTTATCAATATCAATGCACATAATATATATATATATATATACACACACCAAAATTAATGAGTAATTGAAAATATTTCTATAATTTGAAAATGATTTTTCATAACCGATAAAGCGTTCATAATATAGATTTGGATCATAAATATAGCACGTCAAAATAGATTAACTATAGAAGATGTTGAAATACAAAGTTTTACAATTAGCGACTACACAACTTATTTAAGCGCTTATGTCATAAGCTCTTTTTCAAATAAGCTAAAAATAACTTATTTTCATAAGCTTCTCTGGCAAGCTTATGAAAATAAACTAAAAAGAGCTTATGAAAAGATCATAAACTATTTTAATGAATATTTACTGAGATTTATTATCATAAGCTATTTTTATAAACTCTTCCAAATACACCATAGCCTCAACACTTTTGCTTCCCGTTAATGGGTTGGGGGTTCGAACCTCATGTCATATCATTTAATTATTATTCTACAAAATTCTCAACTTAGCACCTAAACAAAAAATACAAAATATCAAAACTCGAGGATCGAATACACGACCCGTTTTGCAAAAAAAAAATAAAAATAAATACTATCTCTGGACTCAATTATCAATTATATGTAAAAAAAAGCACATATATTTTCTGGACTCAAATATAAGTAAAATTCAACCAATTCAACTCTATTCAATGTCAGTGTTTCAAAAATAAAAAAAATTAACTAATCCAACTAATTCTCTTTTTATTTTTCTAAGAGCATTGGATACTCCCAAGACAATTAAAGAATAAATTAATAATTATAAATTTTTTTTTTTTTTACATAAATCATGATAATTAAATATCTGCTTCTTTCCCTTGACGGTGGCAGCAGTAGCGGGTTGTGGGCAGCAATAGCGGGTTGTGGGAGGAAAACGAAGCTGAAGGAGAAAACATGCACAGGAATAAGGAAGAGGACGTTAACCCCAAAAAACAAATAGAATAAATATCTAAATTGGTCCCAAAAAATTTAGAGAATCTATTTTTGGTCCCTGAAAAAAATAAATTATTTATTTAGTTCCTCAAATTTATAAATGCAGGACACATTAGTCCCTCATTCCACTTTTAATGTTCATTTACTTGCCTATGTGTCCCATTAACCATCCTACCTAATTCATTAGTGTTCATGTATACCCTATGACAAATTTCCATAGTAAAAAACATGCACAATTTTTTCAAGTACCAGGGTTTTAAAATTTTGAATTTTTTTTCAATTTTATTCTTTTTTTTAACGGTGAAAATTTGTCATAGGCCATACATGACCACTAACGAGTTAGGGATGGTTAACGGGAAAATATTAATGTGTCCCATATTTATAAATTTGAGGGACTAAATAAGTAATTTGTTTTTTCAGAGACAAAAAATGGATACTCTAAATTTTTCAAGGACAAATTTGGGCTTTAATCTAACAAATAAAAAAGGTCAATCCATATAAAATTTAAATTTATAAATATACCATTAAAAATTACCTGCTATAACCAGTCATTTTCATGGTCCACCGATGGACCATATCATTCATTTGCCATCTAGATTATTTCCTATCCCGAATTGGCTATAGAGTACAGACAGACCAAGATACCTCGTAATACCAAAACCCTCGGAATAGGAAACCGACAACTGGTCGTTTTGACGGCTAATGCTCCCCTCTCCAGCTCCAACTCCAACTCCAAGCAATGGCAATGAAGAAAACATTGAAGAAAAAGAAGGCGCTATTGATCGGAATAAATTACCCCGGACAGATCCACAGGCTGAGAGGGTGCGTAAATGACGTTGTGAGAATGAAAAAATGCCTCATTAACCGATATGGGTTCTCAGATGAAGACATCGTTACTCTCATTGACACAGACCAAACCCACACCATACCTACTGCCAATAACATAAGATCCGCCCTTTCCTCGCTGGTCGAGTCTGCGAAGCCAGGCGATGTGCTCTTCGTCCACTTCAGCGGCCATGGCAATCGCGTTGGAGCTGATCCACGGGGCAGTAACGACACTGAGTTCATTGAATACGTTGTCGCTGCTGATGGGAAGCACATCACTGGTCTATACTCTAGTCATTCATTTCTTTTTTCTTTTTTTTGACAAGAGTCATTCATTTCCTTTATTTCATTATTATCAATCAATTATGAGGTAATTAAAAAACGTATAGATTGGCCGAGCATAAATTAATTTTTTTTTATCTCTCTGTCTGTTACTTTCACATCAGATGTTTTGACTGGGTATATTCCATTTCCAACAATGGTTGTTTTTGGCATCTTCTTAAATTGGTAAAAATATTATTATTATTAGAAAGAATTGAGTGAAATATGAATTCCTTGATTAATTTCAAGGATTGGATTACATGTACATAAATAGCTACAACAGCAGCTAATTAAGCCTAAAATGATGCTAAGTTCTGATATGTACAGAATAATACAAAAAATGGTAATAATAGATAATGGCAGCTGGTTAAATCACCGAGATTGTAGGTTAGAGATTAGAACAGCATATCAATTATTTATCCCTTTAACTTTATTATTGGATAGTTTTTTTCATGGAATATATAAATTTTCATTTCGATTTTTTGAAATGTGGACATGCATTATTACAATGACATTTGTTTTCTTATACAAACACCAAGTTCAGATTAAAATTTTTAAACCTTTTTGCTTTCACTTTTTGTTTTGTTTTGTATATTCAAACATCAATAATGAAGGACCTGAATATTTATTTTCTTAAGACTATACTTCTGTATAATGATATTCCATTGGCATGATTCTTTGGGACAAAGCAATGCTAAGTGCTAACTGTGCCATGTTGTTGGTCGTGCAGATAATGACTTCAGGGCATTTGTAGACAGAGTCCCTAAGGGTTGTTCGATTACAATCTTAGCAGATTGTTGCCATAGTGGTGGCCTGATTGAAGGTGTTAAGGAGCAAATAGGAGACAGTACAAAGAAACGACGTCCAAATTCACGCTCTGGATCTGGAGACTTTTATAATGGGAACTACAGCTATGTGAGCTATAGATCTTTGCCTTCTCCAAGTCAGTTTGATATACTCAAGCAGAAAACTGGGAAAGATGCTTTCTCTAAAGTGAAGTTTGGCTTGGACAGAGACCAACATGAAGGGCATGATGAACTTTCGGAGAAGTTATGTGAATTGGAAGAGTCAACTACTGGACCAGTAGAGTCAACTGCTGGACCAAGTAAGAGCAGCCTTCCAAATTGTGGTATTCTATTGAGTGCTTGTCAGAGTTACCAAAAAGCACGAGAGGCATCATTTTCTGGAAATTCTGATGGAGTTTGTGGGGTTTTTACCAATGCCATATTGGCTATAATTGAGGGGAATGGTCAAGTTACAAACCGGGAGCTCATTATGAAGGCTACGGGGATACTTAGGGGGCAGGGTTTCTATCAAAAACCTGGACTCTATTGCAGTGACCCCTATGTTGATGCTCCTTTTTTGTGTGCTGGTCAGATAAAGATAAGCAGAATGAAAGAGTTCCAAGTTGCAATGCTCATATTTTTCTTTCTGGTTTTGGGACCATTAATATGGCCTCACATGGACTCAAAATACCACTAAAAGGTTATATGGCATCTGTTAGTCACTAAAATGGCTCCAAAAGGTTGGTTTTGGTAAAATACTTCTTTGATTAATGTAGTTGATCCCATTTAGTAGGAAAAGCTTTTTTCTGGCATAGGCTGGTAAAGCTAGATTTCTGCCCAGGGTATATAGGGGAACTCGGGGCTTCACCTTTGTGGGAGCACCCTTGGACCATTGTGCTGTGTGTAATTGTGTACTTTTGTTGTTGTTGTATAATAGTTTATGTGAATGCTTTACTAAATTACAGTTACTTTTTTTCTGTGAAAGTTGGATAGCAATTTTCGTACCATATTCACTTGATATGGATTTTAATTTTTCTCCGAAATCTCTAATGAAGTAGCAGAGTTGCAACCATGTGTTTGACCTTGCAAGATCATAAGTTGATAGATGTCATATGAAATTGGTTTCTGTGTTAGTCAATAGTCGTTTGTCTACTGGCTACTTTAGAAATACCTATAATAACCAGGACATGCCTATGTGTTCTTGTACTGAGTTGGTTCTTGTGTCTCAAATCAAGTGTAGAACTTTTCATGGGGCATTGTATGTTTGGAGTGTGTTCAGGGATGAGGCTAATTTTCATGGGGCATTTTGTCAAGATCTGTTACTTCTTTTAATTTTTCTCCTTAAAATTGTATATCTACCAAGATCTTAGAGATTTATTGAATCATACCATATAGGTTGATAGTGATATTCATTGGTGGTGTGAGTTGAAAGATGTGTTATGACTTATAATGTGGGGGTAGATGGGAAGTCCATTACAAACCAGTAACTGGGTAGCCTACAAGTGAAAACTGTAAGGTAAAATAACAGAATTGGACTAGAATGATTATACATAACACTACAGAAATTGGATATCATTTTTTAAAACTACAATGTTTTACTGATTGTCCAAGGATGATGTAACTCTCAAGTTTCTACCAAAACATATTTTATGATTCTTGACCAAAAGCCAACAGAACACAGATATTCAGTGAATGTATGACTTTTTGAATTACATGTTTTGTCTGCTGGTCTATTATTTTTTAAATTCTGAATGAGGAATGATCAGAACACAACCGATAGACAGAAGTGTTCAGGGTCTGTCTGGATTTTATTATCTAGCAAACCGGCTATCTTTTGCCTTATTTCTTTGTTCTTGGGTTTTTGAATGATGTTTCATGTTAACAACCCACCCCCCCCCCCAAAAAAAAAAAAAATCAAATGGATCAATTTGATTGTTATTAGATATTATTATTATTATTCTGGAGAAACATTTTTGAAAGAGCTAAATGAGTAAATGTATTTTTGAACAAAGTAGTCATGTATTTAATTGTTGAATAGACAGTGATGCAGAGAGAATGATCCAAAGAGAAAAAGTAAAAGAGAAAGTAATGGAATGAATTCATTGCTTTGATTGTAATTGATGATTATAATGTTTTCTTTATATAGAGTTCATAAGCTTAACTGATCACAAGTACAACTGATTGTAACTAACTTCAACAACATAACTAACACAATAACTGCATAGCTCCACTTTACATTTCCCTTTAATTGTGTAGGTTAGGTTGATACATGTTGCTACTTTCTGTTGGTTAATCTTTGTTAAGATCTAATTACTTTTTTTTTTCTTTGACAAATGTTACTCGGTGTCTTTTGTTAAAATTTAGGGATGTTCGCGGATTGGATTTGATCGATTTTGAGCCAAAAAACCATTCGATCCAATGATGAAAACAACATGTGGTTTGGATTGAATTGGTTTGCATCCTTAAAAAAAATCTGATCCGATCCACTTCAACCAAATGCGGTTTGGATTTAATTGAATAATTCGGTTTTTATCATACTTTATTTTATTTTTGTTCTGAGAAAGGCCCATAACTCAAATAAGGACTCCCCATCGTTGGGCCTTTGTTGAGGAAGCCCAAACACAGATCTTGAGGCTTGGGGTTGCTGGTTCGATCTCTTCTCCTTCTCCTTCTTCTTCTGGCTCCAATGTCTGAACCAAATGGGGTACCTGCGAAGACACTCCGATGCTTAAGTCACTAAGAATGTAGCAGATAGAATATATGTGATATATCATAAAGTCATACTTTAGCCCCTTAGGTGGAGGTCTTTTATAATGACCTCTTGGTTGGAGTGAGTATGATGACCATGTATGGTGCCCCTTATAGGGTGGCATGTTGACTTCCCATGGGTAGGTACCTCTCATTGTTGTGTGACGTTTTCGACAATGGGAATGATGATCACATGGTTCCTGTGTTTCAGGGACGGTCCATGATGGCACTGTTGGGTAGGTGGGGTTCTTTCCCTAGGCGGGATTGATCAACTTCTTTAGATTGGCCGAGCATTTAACTCGGCCAAAGCAGTTCGCCCGGACCATTGGACTTCAGGCCCTTACAAGGCTGGGATTCGTTATGGGCCAATGTTTGAGATGTGGACAAAAGATAATCTTTATTTAAGGGAGCTAGTTTAGGGTGCACAACACCTATTTAAACCCCTCTCTATACTAGAACAATATAACATTTATGAAAGGTAACAACTATTTGTTCCTTATTAATTATTATTTAATTTGATGACGAGTGAGGAAAATTCTAGAGAATTCTTGACCAATTTGGGAGTGAGAAACAATATTTATTAATATTTTTTAACATGTTCTTTTATGTTATATTCTTTTATGTTAATTCTCTATATCTACTCTCACTTATCCTACTTTTTTTACTTGAATCAGCTACAAATAAATTGTACCCAATTATTTTTCAAATTTACTTAATTGATTTCCTATTTTCCATGTTTACTCAATCAAGTATATATATAACCAAGTATATATATAACAACGGAGGTTGGCACAAGTGGTAGTGGACTTGTGCCCCTTAACCAAGTGACTGAGGTTCGAATTCCAGCTCTTGCATATGGAGCGAATTTCCGCTGGGAGGGGGTTTCCCGCCTTCAGGTGCCATTCATTCCTCCGCAGGAGATTAATCCCCGCTTTCGATGGGGTATACTCCTGGTCAAGGACCAAAATCAAGTATATATATGATATACAAAAAGTTTTAGCAAAATATAACTTCAGGACATTAACATTTATTCTAAATAATCTTTTATATGTCATTCCAACAAAAATATTAAAGAGAATGAGGGTGTTCATTCATCAAAGTATGAAAAACAATACTTAAGTATGATTAATACTAAAATAATAGTATATGTATATAGTAGGTTGGTTTGGATTGTATTGGATTGATTTTCACCTGGGCATCAAAAATCAGATCCAACGGGAAAAAAAAGTGGTTTTTCGGTTTTCGATTTGTTCGATTTTCGATTTTTTTGTTCAGTTTTATTGTTTGAATTGATTTGGATCGATTGATGAATACCCCTATTAAAAATTACAACTTTTGACTTTTCAACATATAGAATGTATAGCTTTCTAATAAAATGTTTCTATCTTAATTCCTTTAGCAGACCCATTCTTTTTTACCAAAAATTTTCTCCTTGCCATGATTATTTTGATTAACACCAAGACACGGTGGGTTCTTCTTACTTGAGGGATTGACTCATGTATCAATTCAATTAGGTTTAATAAACATTTTGGTTCCTGTAAATACAGTGAAATTTGGTTTTACTCCCTCCAAATTTTTTTCATAAGTCCTTAAACGTTTTAGAAGTATGGAATTAATCTCCGTCGTTAACTGATGATGTGACTGATGATATACCATGTCATCATTGCCATCTGTACAGAAAATTAATTTTTAATTCAACATATATAATTAAATATCTTTTTATTAATTTTTATATCACGTAGACTAATGATAATTAGTAATTAAGTATTTTTAATAAATTATCATTATCATTATTTAATTTTAAATTATTTATTAATTATTTAATCATATTAAAATATTAATTACAAAAACTTTTTTGTTTTTCAGAATTCACTCTAGAAATACACCAAAAAAAAAAATATGACTATTTTTATATGATTAAATAATTAATAAATAATTAAAACTAATAATAATAAAATTTATAATTAAATAATTGAAATTTAAAAAAGAATAATTTACTAAAAATATTAAAATAATATTTTTTAATTATTTAATTATTATCTTAATTTATACTTAAATTTAATTATTTATTAATTATTTAATCATATTAAAATAATAATTAAATACTTCAAATTTAAATAATAATAATTTATTAAACATACTTAAATTATTATTATTATTATTATTATTATTATTATTATTATTATTAATAATCAACGTATAAAATTAATAAAAAATATTTAATTAAACATGTGGAATTCAAAATTATTTTTAATTCAGGTTGAGAAATGACATGGCATGTCGACGTCTATCACTTCATCAGCTCATGGCAATCCCTTAATGACAGGGACCAATTCCAATCTTTTAAATTGTTTAAGGAAAAGAACCTAAGAAAATATTTTGGACTTTAAAGAGACTAAAATTAAATCTCATCCTATCTTCAGGGATCAAAATATCCATTAAACACATTTTTTATTCTGCTAAAAATTGACTTTTAGAGTGTGTTTGGGGAATATGAAAAAAAAAAAAAGATTATGCTGATCATCGATTTTTGTATAATCGATTATTATGATAATCGATTATAATCAGAATCTACTTTTGTTTGGGTCTGTTTGCTGAAAAGCGATTTTAAGATAATTTATTTCGTTTGGGTGGTGCAAAAAAAAAAAAAACTTTTATAGTAAATTATGAAAAAGGGTATGAAGTTATTTGTATAATTTAATAATATTTGATGTATTTCGTTATTTTTTTATTTAAAAAACATTAAATTCTTTTGAAATGTATATTTTTAGCTTAATCCTTATTTTGGTCCCTTATCTTTATTATAGTTTTCATTTTGGTCCCTTATTATTATTATTTTTTTTCGTTTTGGTCCCTTATCTTTCAATCGTTAGCCTACTTTGGTCCCTTTCGTCAGTCCGCCGCCGTAAGTCGCCGGAAACTGCTGTAGTCAGTTGTTGGAACAGCCGCCGTCGCCAGAATCCGCCTCCGGAATCTGGTCTCTCTCTCTCTCTTCTTCCTCCTTCCTCCTTCCTCTCCCCTTCCTTAAATCCCATTGATGTTGTCACTATTTCATGGAGGAAGAAAGAGGAAGAAGGAAAGAAGGAAGAAGGAGATAGAGATAGAGAGAGAGAGAGAGAACCTCATTTTCTCTCTCTAAAATCTAGATTCCGGCGGCGGTTTCCGGTGACTCACGGCGGATATCTAACGCCATCAGTGTAAAACTGACGGACGGGACTGTGACACCCTTCTACCCTGCATGTTATAAGGCATTTAAAAATAAAACAATTAATAAGAAAAACATGCATTTAACTGAATTAAATAAAACAATGTCCATGGGTAGAAAAGTCCCACATGAACTCGTTTACAACGCGGAAAAATAACAAATAAGTTTAATCAAATAAAAACATAATCAAATAAATAACCCAACCCCGATGTCACAATTCAGAGCTGGTATAACCGTTCCGGAAATAAATCCTCGGAATACAACTGGAAACAAACTATCTAAACTTAAAACAACCCTACTATGAGTGGCGGCTCCTCAGAGTCACTCCTCTCCGGGCTGCTCGTCATCCTCTGCAAATGCCGATCAGGCCAAACACAAACAATACAGGGAGTAAGATTCATGTAATCATATAAACAGCAGGGGAATAGTACACAAGGTAAACATACACATAAGCATACATCAACATCCAACAGCATCATAACAATCAAGTATGCTATGCTATGCAATGCATCAACTACTCCGCTACTCCAACTATGCATGTGGATCCAAACTAACTCAGGATGAACGACTTTGGAGTTACATATCCGTATTGGCCATAAAAGCACCAACACCGGCAGTTCACCAAACCTTGGGTGAACCCCATGGATAGCCAACGCATCAAACCGTGGATGCCTCATCACGGGGGGCCTCGGTCACCAAACCTTGGGTGACCTACCGTGGATGGCCAGATCACCGTACTCTCGGGCGATCTCCCCTTTGTCGAACCTCCCCCATCAACTACTCCAATGCTTTATGCAAATGGCACAACAACAAACAATCTCAACCACCTCCTTGCTTGGGCCATGAAGCTCCCAAGACTTTCAACATCAACTCAACGTAACCTTAGACCCAAACCGTGGGGTCAAGGCTCCCTTGGCCAATAAGCACCAAGGTTCAACTCAACATGCTTGGGCCTATAAGCACCCAAGACTTCAACTTATCAACGTGCGGTAACCCAACGGATACCGACTTAACATTTGATTATCTAATTATCTTATATAATTAATAACCAAGTTGTCTAATCTTTATCTTTGATTATTTATCTCAACTTATCATCATAGGGGAATGGGGTTAAAAACCCCTTAAGTCCTTTAATTGTATCACTGTCCAGGAGGTCAGCACGGTCGTGCTTAGACCTTAGCACGGTCGTGCTTGGACACGTGAGGGCGTGCTGCCCTTTTTAAGTGAAGCACGGTCGTGCTTCACACTCAGCACGGTCGTGCTCAGCAGCACGATCGTGCTGTTTAACCAGCTTGGCCGTGCTGAGCAGCGCGGCCATTTTCCAGAATTTAAGTGGGAGCACGGTCGTGCTCCCTGTTCAGCACGGTCGTGCTCAATGCACGACTGAACTGTTCTGGGCAGGAACAGAAACCAACTTCTAACCAAATTCTAATAGATTAAACACCTAACCTTACCCGTTTATTAAACTTAATTATTCCATTAACAACTTTATCAACATTATACTCATCAAACAGTAATAACAACAACAGTCAACCATCCAACATCATTACGTTAATAACAATAACATAGCATCGTATAAACAACCATTATGTTCATAGGCATATAACACTACAATAACCAGAAACATACTATCACAGATTCATTGCCATATTACAACAACATGCATACAAAACACCGGGGTCATAGGGAACCCCGTTACCTTACACTACCCACTACCTAATGAGTACAATCCCACTTCTCCCATACCTGGATTGAAGGTAGCTCTAACACTGATCCTACTGGCAGACTGGTACCGTTCCCAAGCGGCTCACTCCAATGATGAACCTTGGGCAAACAAGAATACAACCGGTTAGTCTCCAATCTCAAAACACGAAAGGAAACTAAAAGGGACGAAATCATTACCTATTAACGATGATGCAGATCAATCTAATCTCCTAAACGGTCCTCAAAACTCCACTACGGCGATGAACGGAGGAGAAATGGCGCAAGAAGGAGTTCTGGCCGTAGCTACACCAAAAACAGGGTTTTTCACGTCAAACCCTCGGGTCTGTTTACGTATATAACGTTCGGACCTGAGCACGGTCGTGCTTAGCATTGAGCACGGTCGTGCTTAGCATTGAGCACGGTCGTGCTCCACTTAGCGTCAGCGAGACGCGGTCCACGCATTGAGCACGGGCGTGCTTACTATTGAGCACGGTCGTGCTCAACTTAAAGTCAGAAACACGCTTCTGACTTTAAGCACGGGCTTGCTGGCTCATGAGCACGAGCGTGCTCATGTACCAGAAAGGGACTTTTAGGCTAAAATCCCACTTAGCCCTTAACCAACATTTTTAAATAAATAAAACTAGCTTTATAAAAACATTTTACGAAAAACGGGGTGTTACAGGGACCAAAATGAAAACTAAAAAAAAAGATAAGGGACCAAAATGGAAAAAAAAAAGAAGATAAGGGACCAAAATGAAAACTAAAATAAAGATAAGGATCAAAATAGGGGTTTAGCCTATATTTTTTTAATTTCAAAGTCCTATAAATTTTAATTTAAAAGAAAATGATGATACATCACAATGTGTAATATAAGAAGCACACTATTCTTCTTACTAGTGACGTGGATACTTCGCACATTGCTCTTTTCGTGCAAAAATATTGTTTTTTAAATTTTTAATATAAAATCACATGTTGTGCAACGATAGTGATGAGAGAACTGGGGGTAAGCCAAGAAAAATGGTGCGAGAAATGAAAATAATCGGTAGCAAATAATCTACCAGTCATATAATAAAGATGGTTAAATAAAAAAGTTTTTTTTTTTATTTTCATCTAGAAACCCAAACACAAATAATTATTCACAAAATAATTGAAAAGGGTAAAAACAACTATTTGGGAAAAATTAACAGCTGTTTGGGAAAAAATTAATTTTTCCCAAACATGCTCTATAGTATAAACGCTTATGACCCCTTCTATACCCTACGGTAATTATCTTATAGCATTACGGCCTTTACTGTAAAGTTTTGTCCATAGATCAAATTATTTTATGGATTATATTTCATATGACTACACGGTTCCATTATGAGTGCTTGAGGTAGAAATTTTATGTAAATGTATTGGTATGTATTTTGATTTAAGTTCTTTTCTTTCTAACAGACTGAATTGAATAACTTGGCTAAAGTGTAACGATCATACTCGTTGTGAGGAATGATATTCTAACACCTGAATTGGATACCTTGGTTAATCAGGTGTAAATTTTTGGTTAATTCAGTTCATTATATAGTTAATGTGTCATCTGAAGCTTATTTTCCATAACAATGTAAATATTTGGTTAACCACATACAAATATCTGATTAATTCAGTTTTTTATATGATTAATGGGTCATCATGAATTAACCAAATATTTGCACGTGATTAACCATATAATAAACCGAATTAACCAAATATTTGTACCGATTAACCAAGGTGTCAAAAGTTGGTATCAACTTTTGGTGTTAGAATATCATTACTCGTTGTAATGCATGCATTGTATGTTCAATAATAAGTTGCATTCTTCTACCTTTTACGAGGAGTTGGTGACTATTCATAACTATCACATTGACTTGTATTTGGATATTTCCCTTCAACTTAATAAAATTGGATTAGTTATTTTATATTTTACTTGACATACGCACAAATAGTTCAAGGGAAATCTATGAAGAAAAAATGACTAGGAGAAGGAGGTTGAATTGTGTTTATCAAACTTTTTAGTAAAAACAAAATCTTTTTGTACACAAAGACTAACGACAAACACTTGAAAAACTCAACCAGATGAGTGACCCGTCTGAAGGTTTTAAACAGAAAGAGACACAAGCAAGTAAACAAAACTTGTTTGATATGCACACCTTTAACCCCTCAGGTTAGTGAACAAGTTAGATAAACTAATAATATTAAAGGGATTAGAGAGAGAAAATAACACAACTTGTTTATCTTAATTCACCCCTTAACAACTAGGGCTACGTCCAGTCCCTGGTTTCACCAAATTTTCTCCATTGTAACAGTCTTAGTTACAGGACAGACGAGTATTGATTTGCACACCTAGCCTCTCCAGGCTCCTAGACAAGTATTGTTTGCTCACCTAGCCTCTTCAGGCTCACTCAGATAGGTTTGAAAGAAAGTGTAACAAATACAACTTGCAAGTCTTTCACAAACACTCAGAAGAGTGGATTAAATGTGAAGTTGAAAGACTGCGAAATAACTTCTCAAAAGTTTACAATGAACAAATGATTGAGAAGAATAAAGACTTGAATGCTTTGAGTGTTAGCTTGATCAAAGAATGTTCAGCACTTTATTACTCTTAACAGGTCTTCAGTGTCTTTTATTTATAGCCTTCATTCAAAATAAATATGTTAGAGACATTCCCTTGAATTTTTGGCTTCAAATAGAGATCCATTCAATGCAATAGAGTCGTTTTAGACAACCATTAAATGTTTAGCAAAGTTGCTTATACTCTAACAGAGAAGTTCAGTGCTTTATTCTTTGGCAGCAGGCATTGTAGGGATCTGCAGAGTGCTTTTGTCCTTTGCTGTGCATTTTTCTTCTTTTGTGCAACAACCAGTCGTACCTGAGTCTAAAGCTCTTTTGTTGCACAACCAAGCTTAGATACAAAGCTCGCTCTTTTACAGATTTGACTTTGTGATCTTTGATCCTTGTTACAAGAAACTCTAACAATTTTTGACCTGAGGGGACATCACACAAGAGTCTTGAGTTGCTTCAGAGAATTCCAAAGAGAAGAAAACACTTCACAGACTTTCATAAGACGAGTGAAGTTGATTCATTAGACACGTGGAATTTCTTCATAAATATAGAACCTTCAGGAACTCAGTAGATGGGTGATACAACTTCACTAGACGAGTCAGAATCTTCATTAGACAAGTGTTTCTCTTACTTTGACCTTTTTACTTAGAGCAGACAAGTGACATTAAATAATATTTTAAATACACAATCTGCATGCTAAGTAGACAGGTTAGTAGATAACAAATAGTTCAATTAAATCATCAAACAAATATTAGTTTTCATCAAAACGTAGGACAAAATGCACATAAGACATTTAGAGACTCAACATCTTTTTGGGGAGGGGGATAACAATAACATGACCTGAGATGACCTAGAAAGCATTGTCAATTACTTTTAAAAACCTATTTATGTATTGAGCAATTACTTAATAAGAACTAAGTTGTTGTTTTTTGTTTTTGTTTTTTTGTTTTTGCAATGGATAGTTATAACTCTAGAAAAGAGAATCATGACTGCTTCTTACACATAAAATCCTCGTATATGTGTGAATAACATATAAATTTTTTTTGCTTGATTTCTTTGACTTGTGATTGAGTCGCATGATCAAATTTATCATATCAAGCTCTTTTAAAGGATGGATCCATAAGAATGCACCCATCCTGGATCAGGATCCTCTCCATTTCAAGAAAACAGTAGAGTCTCCTGTTTGAAATATCGCAACCCTTAAAAACGATTAAAATTTGATCAATAGCTTGTAAACCGACACGTCATACATATAAAACACACAATTTCATTAATTAAAATAAGGCTAAATTACTATTTTGGTCCCTTAAATTTTAAAATGTTCAAATTGGTCCCTTATTTATTTAAAATGTTCAATTTGGTCCCTCAATTTTTAAAATGTTTAAATTGGTCCCTTATATGTTGTAATTTATTCAACTTGGTTACGATATTTTTTTCAATTTGTTCCCCCATTTGTTTTAATTTATTCAACTTGATCCCTTATTTGTTTTAATTTATTCAACTTAACGTTGAAACTTAACTGAAAGGACCTTTTTGCTGAACGTTTGACAATTGAGGGACCAAATTGAATAATTTAAAACAAATAATGGACCAGCTTGAACATTTTAAAAATTGAGGGGCCAAATTGAATATTTTAAAACAAATAAGGGACCAAAATAGTAATTTAGCCTTAAAATAAAATTTCACTCCCATGGTTCATCAAAACGGGTCGAGACTTCAGGAGTATTCTCCTTTCTTCTCTGTTTCCACCCAACACAAGCGATGCCATCATCAGTCCACCCAACGCCGTTAATGGCAAGCCGCCGTCATTCACGACCTTGACCGTCTCTCCGCTCTCACCACAACAAGCCACTGCCAGTCCACCGCCTCGTCACTCTCTCTTCCCCTTTCTCCCTCACATCGTCCTGCTGCTAACCTCACTCACACCGTCTCCATTTTATATTATTGCTTACTGGTTTTTTCTTCTGAAATCTGGGTTAGGAGACTCTTTCATAAGCTTTTTGTCTTTCATGTTGTTCAAGTATATTGATACCACTCCAAATGAAGGTGAACAATTCATCTATTCTGGAAACCGGATGTGTTCGCATGTGGAAGCTATTGGCACATGTAGACTTAGTTTAGAATCTGAATTTGTTTTTTAATTGAATAATGTCTTTTGTTTTCCTGGGTTTTCTAGGAATTTAATTTCGGTTTCAAGACTTATTCCTTTTGGTTATTCAATAAATTTTAATGCATCTGAATTTGATTTATTGTTTAAGTCTACTATTGTTGGAAATGGTGTGTTGAATGATGGTTTGTTCAAAATTTAATTTATCCAACACGATTCCATATAGTTTAATGGCTACACAAGAAAAGACTGGTATTAAACATTGTGTCATGAATGAAAAATCCTCAATGTTATGGCATAGGAGACTAGGACATATCTCCATAGAAAGAATTAAAAGGTTGGTGAATGATGGAGTACAACTCTTGACTTTACTGATTTTGACACTTGTGTGAACTGCATAAAGGGAAAACAAACTAACAAGACAAAGAAAAATGCCAAGAGGAGTTTAGAAATATTAGAAATCATACATAACTGATATATGTTGTCCCGATATGGACTCACATGGTCAGAAATATTTCATCTCTTTCGTAGACGATTACTCACGATACATGTGTGTTTACTTACTTCTTAACAAATATGAAGCCTTAGATGCTTTTAAAGTTTTCAAAGCAGAAGTAGAGAAACAATGCGGAAAGCAAATAAAGATTGTGAGATCAGATAGAGGTGGAGAATTTTATGGAAAATACATTGAGAGTAGACAAGTGCCTAGCCCATTTGCAAAGTTTCTTCAAGAGCATGGTATTATGACCCAATACACCATGCCTGGCTCGCCGAATCAAAACGGTGTGGCTAACCGAACCTTGATGGACATGGTGAGGAGTATGCTTAGCAACTCCAAACTTCCTCACTCACTATGGAGTGAAGCTCTTAAGACAGCATCGTACACATAAATCGGGTTCCAACAAAAGCAGCTCCTAAAACCCCTTTTGAAATGTTAGACTTTATTTATAAATTTTAAAAATAAAGATAAAGTGGCCCTAATATCTCTCACACACACCTCTATCTGACCAAGTCAAGTTACATTACTCTTTTAAGTTTTTAAGAGATAATGGTTGGTTAAGTTGTTGAGGTGATAGTGAGATATCTGTTTCCTGAAAAAGGAGGATCAATTTTCTTGATGGACAAAAATATGATCTCTATAAATAACAACATAGAGTCCCTACTCTAAACACAATCAACAGTATTCAATACCCGTTTCCATGGGATAGTGTTTTTAGACTGGAAGTACTTTGTGCTTGCTGCATTATCAAACGCAGCAGACAAAGGAGGAGCTGCTAAAGTGACGTGGTCGTGGTTGAAACAAGGAGGTGCAACATTCTGTGCGTGAAGCTTTCCTAGAGTTGTATAACAAAGCTATGGCTGGAGGTTAGTGATCCTAATTTAATATATGTTCATGTATGAAAATGAGAATACATGAAGATCTATTTTTAGGAAACTTACAGCCATCACCAACCCAATGCTGTTAATGGAAAGCCCTCGTTCACGACCTTGGCCATCTCTCCAATCTCACCACAACAAGCCACCACCGATCCGTCGCCACATCACTCTGTCTCTCCCCCTTCTCCCTCACATCGTCCAACTGCTAACCTCACTCACACCGTCTCCATTTTATATTATTTCTTTCTGGGTTTTCTTCTGAAATCTGGGTTAGGAAACTCTTTCATGAGCTTTTTGTCTTTCATGTTGTTCAAGTTCTAATGATATCATGTGCCTAACTTGTTTTGTTTTTTGTTATTTCATTTTGAATTTGCTTATTTTGGAACTATGAATTGTTCAGAAACAGAAATTTTGTAGTTATATAAATATGGAGTAGAGATAGAAACAAGCTTTTTGTGGTAAATGGTATGGCTAAAACCTTGCTACTGCTGCAAATAAAAATTTATTAATCTTATTTGTCTACCCCCTTTCAAACATACTGATAATTGAAGAAGAGGTTTTTTTTATTCTAATAGAAATATAAATTTGAAAATGGGAAAAGCTTCCAAACAATGGCAAGAACCTGACATTTTTTTGTAATACACCATCTATGCTTTACAATATTAAGAAAATTGGAAGAAATTGCTTGTGCTAAGTACAGGGTCAAGTCTTTATGCATGGCCTAGTTCTTTGCTCAAGTCTATTGATAGATGGATTAGAAATTTTATTTGGTCAGGCAATATTCATGTCAAAAAGTCTGTTATAGTTACCTGGAATCATTTATATAAACCTGTTATTGAAGGTGGCTTAGGCCTCTGATCAATTAGATCAATAAACTCAGCAGCTATGTTACAATTGTGCTGGAATGTTACAGTCTCAGAGGAGGATTGGGCAGGGTTGCTAAGAGCAAGGTATTTCAGAAAGGGAGCTCCTTATTTGTCTTATGTTAGATCCTCTTTTTGGTCTGGTATAAGGAACATGATGCAAACAGTTTATCAGAATTCAGCATGGATCCTTGGAGAAGGTTCAAAAATCAACTTTTGGTTAGATAGGTGGTTAGCAAATGGTACTTTGGTGGTGGACTTTCTCAATGCTCCACAACATATTCATCAAATGTTATCTGCTCCTGTAAGGGATTTTTATTAAGGATGGCTTATGGTGTCTGCCTACTGAGCTGCAATCAAGATTTCCTAATCTCCTTGATGAAATGAAGAAGGTGGTCATTCCTATTCATGCTGCAACTGATCAAAGAGTCTGGTGTCACTCGGATTCAGGGGATTTACATTACAAAGATGCATATAATTTCCTTAACCCTCCTGCAGCAGGTTCAAGTTGGTGTAAATTAATTTGGAAGCAGTTTATTCCACCTTCCAAGTCTTTCTTGGTATGGAGACTGATGCAAAGAAGAATGCCAACATATGAAAATTTTCGAGCAAGGGGAATCACTAGACTTTCCATATGTTCCTTGTGCAGTAATTTAGATGAGTCTGCTGATCATCTGTTTTTAACTTGCAGCTTTGCACAGTCTATTTGGTCTTGGCTCCATGGTGTTCTGAACTGTGTGATAAATCAGTCTTTAGTTGCATCTGTAACACACTGCTTTTTATATACGCTGTATTACCGGTTAAGAGATAATTATTTATATTTTTATCTGAGACCAAGAAAATGATTTTGGATAAAACAAAGTCATATTCATACTCTACCTTATGGTAGAGGGTAACTGTGAAATTTTGGGTTGAAATTCAGACAGAAACCGATCTGTGTTTTCAGTGACAGTAAGATTTTACTAATCAGAAAACCTAATCTTGACTCGTGAACGAAACGGTTTAGGTTTAAATTATATTTTTAATATTGGGTTTTTTGAAAATTTCAGGGTAAAAATAAAATCTTATATTTTATTCGAGCGAAATCGTCAAAGGAAACGGGCGTAAAACCTAATCGGGTAAATGACGGAGCCGGATACGGATCTGAGGTGATGGAAGTGACTGATGTGACTGACGGCCATCATGACAAAATAAATATCTAGATATTTTATTAAGTGATTTCCACCTTGCCCTTAAGTGTTTTGGACCAAAATACCCCCCTCACTCACTCAACCTCACGGCTGCCCACTCTCCCCCCACACTTAGCCAAAATTTCATTTTCCTTATAAGGCATTTTTCTCACAAAAACACTAAGAACTCCATAGTTGTTCTTGCTAAATTCTTCAAATTTCTCCAAATTCCTCATCAAATCTCTTCATTCCAAGGTGAGGATTCCATTCCTCAACCTCTTAGCTCCATTAATCATCCACAAATCTTCATTTTCATCAAGTTTTCTCAATTTTCAATTCCTAGATCTAGTTTTTCAAAAATTCATCAAAAATCATAGAAAAATGTTTTGAGTGTTCTACCACTTGATCTTACCTCTCTACTATCTCTAGTTGCTAGATCTAGAAGCTTGAAATCAAAAGAAATTCCTATCTAATTTTTCTAGTGTTGGGCGAATCTATGCATATATAGGCAAAAGAGATTTTGTTCAACTTTTAACTTAGATGAGGTTGGTTATAAGCTACCTATGGTTTCTATATTCTAAATCCAAGAGATTAGAATCAAAAGAAATTTCTAGCCAGTTTATCTTCGCTTGGCCGAAACCCTAGATGTATGGGTAAATGAGTTTTTCTTCAATTTTTACTTGGATGATAACTTGTCTAAGCTAGTTAAGGTCTCTAGGTTATAGATCCAAGAGTTTGTGAGCAAAAGAAATTCTAACTAATTTTTCCTATATGGGTCGAAACCCTAACCTTTTTGGTCAGATGATTTTGTTTCAAATTTTTAACTTGTAACACTTGACCTATATTAGTTTTTTTTTTTTTGATGAAAAAAAAGTAAAATAAAATTCATAGCTCGAAAAGTAAGTTGATTCCCTCTAGATGAACACGTAAAAATTTAGGTTACAAAACAACAATTATTACTAGGAGAGGACAGCCATGACATCTGAAGCCCTCAACGCAATGTAGTCAAAACCATCTTTGCCCTTGAAGTCATTCCCAGCGTATTTGGAGTACAGAACCATATTCCCAGGTGTAACGGACAACGGCGTTCTATTGCCTTCCTCATCCAAAGGACCTGGACCAACTGCTATCACTGTTCCAATAGATGGTTTCTCCTTGGTTGCCTCAGTGAGCAACAAACCCCCAGCAGTTTTTTTCCTCCGCTTGTGCAACCTTTATCAAGACTCTATCATTCAAGGGTTTAAGATCTTTGACCTCATCGGTTTCAAGGATACCAATAATATCCTCATCCTTCAGTATAAGATGTTTTGAACCATTGAACTCCACCTCAGTCCCTGCATACTTTGAATACACAACTTGTGTGCCTGTCTTCACAGTAATGTCGACTTTGGTCTTCCCAACTGACTTTCCTTCTCCAACAGCAACCACCTCACCCCCCTGAGGCTTTGTTTGGGCAGTTGTTGGGAGTAAAATCCCACCCTCACTCTTCTCTTCTGCATCCTTAATTCTGACAAGCACTCTGTCACCTAGAGGCTTAATAGAGGTGTACTTGGGGGCGACAAGAGTGGCTGCTTTGACAACCAGAGACGGGAACGACCTTTGCGTGAGAGTGCCGATTCTGACATTCCCGAAAGAAGGAAATTGAAGCGCTGAAGGTCGAAACCCTTCAAATGCTGGAAAGTTCCTGGTTGACGTGAGCTGAGCACTCGCCATTGGAGCTTGTTCTTCCTAGCTTAATCAAAAGTGAAGGGAGGAACTGCGAAAAACAACCTATACTAGTTAAGATTTTAGTAACTAGGACCCAAAAGATGGAATTGAGAAAATAACCCCAACCCTATTTTTTAGTCATGGTCGAAACTGACTTAATATGATCATAGTTGCAATTCAGATGGCCGAACTATGATCATATTAAGTCAGGTTCGGCCATAACTCAAAAATAGAGCTAGGGTTATTTTCTCAATTCCATATTTTGGATCCTAGTTACTAAAGTCTTATCTAGTATAGATCAAGTGTTACAAGTTAAAAATTTGAAACAAAATCATCTAACCAAAAGGGTTAGGGTTTCGACCCATATAGGAAAAATTAGTTAGAATTTCTTTTGCTCACAAACTCTTGGATCTATAACCTAGAGACCTTAACTAGCTTAGACAAGTTATAATCCAAGTAAAAATTGAAGAAAAACTCATTTACCCACACATCTAGGGTTTCAGCCAAGAAAAGATAAATTGGCTAGAAATTTCTTTTGATTCTAATCTCTTGGATTTAGAATATAGAAACCCTAGGTAGCTTATAACCAACCTCATAGTTGAACAAAATCTCCTTTGCCTATTTATGCATAGATTCGGCCAATGCTAGAAAAAATTAGGAAGGAATTTCTTTTGATTTCAAGCTTCTAGATCTAGCAACTAGAGATAGTAGATAGGTAAGATCAAGTGGTAGAACACTCAGAACATTTTTCTATGATTTTTGATGAATTTTTGAAAAACTAGATCTAGAAATTGAAATATGAGAAAACTTGATGAAAATGAAGATTTGTGGATCATTAATGGAGCTAAGAGGTTGAGGAATAGAATCCTCACATTGGAATGAAGACATTTGATGAGGAACTTGGAGAAATTTGAAGAACTTAGCAAGAACAACTATGGAGTTCTTAGTGTTTTTGTGAGAAAATACCTTAGAAGGAAAATGAAAATTTGGCTAAGTGTGGGGGGAGAGTGGGCAGCCGTGAGGTTGAGTGAGTGAGGGGGGTATTTTGGTCCAAAACACTTAAGGGCAAGGTGGGAATTACCTAGAAAGTCCAAGGGCAAAATAGTCTTTTCACATAATGAAAAATATCTAGATATCTATTTTTGTCATGATGGCTTGCATTTAATGCTTGTCCCCTCAATCACATCAGCCACTTCCATCACCTTAGCTCCGTAGCCGGCTCCGTCGTTTACCCGATTTAGGTTTTACATGCGTTTCCTTTGAAGATTTCGCCCAAATAAAATATAAGATTTTATTTTTACCCGGAAATTTTCAAAAAAAACCATTACCGTTGAAAATATAATTTAAACCTAAACCGTTTCATTCACGAGTTAAGATTATGTTTTTTGATCAGTAAAATCTTATTGTCAGTGAAAACGCATACCGGTTTCCGTCTAATTTTCAACTCAAAATTTCACCGTAACCCTCTACCATAAGGTAGAGTATGAATATGATTTTGTTTTATCCAAAATCATTTTCTTGGTCTCATATAAAAATATAAATAATTATCTCTTAACCGGTAATACCGCGTATATAAAAAGCAGGGTGTTACATTACTACCCCACTTAGAACAAAATTCTGCCTCAAAATTGATGTACCTCAGAAAAGATGTGGTACTACTGCTGCATATATGTTGTTGTTTTGGCTTCAAAGACTCAAGAGGGGGGGTGAATTGAATTGAGTTTTCAAAAATTCTTCCTTTTCAAAAACTTACTTTTCAAATTAGATTTGCCTCAGGATCTTTAACAGATTAAGAAAGGGCTTTTTAAGATTCAGAACAGGTAATACAGGTATTAGATACAGGCCTTAAACAGTCAGTAACTGAAGTTTCAATATATCAGTTTCAGTGATCAAGAACAATTTTAATCAACTCAGTTTTGAACAATTAATAACTCAAGATTGATTGCAATAATACTTCTTGGTTCAATTCAAATTAAACAGATCAAGTTCTCAACTTTAACAATCAGGTTTTATAGCATACAATTCAATCTTTAAGAAACAGAAACAATTTGTATATGATTGGGTTTTAAGCCTTGCAATTTAAGAACAGGTTATGCACAATTTAGTTCAGAGAGTAAGCCTTTAAGATTAGATTGGAACAACACAGATTAGATTACAGTTTGCACAAAGTTCAAACAGGTATTTCAGATCATTACAGAAACAATATTGAACAATGTATATCAAGAACTCAGTTATAAGCGCAGTACAGAAATTAAAGAGCTTTGAGTTTAGAAATACCACACAACCAGATTTATCCTGGTTCAGTCACCACCACTGTGACCTACATCCAGTCCCCACTCCACATGTGGGATTTCACACACTAACACAGCAAGCTTTAGCCAGGTAGCTTGAAAAACCTTTACACCACAGAGCACTTCTTTCACTTCTAGGATACTACACCTCTTGTGAAAAAGCCTCAATGTTCTTCCTTAGGATTCCTCACCCTAATCACACAGAGAGACTCCCTCTCTCTTACAATGTAATAGAACAAAAAGATTGATTTCTAACTCTCAAAAGTTGAATACACAAATTGAAGCTCTAACAAGAATGAAACACTCTTTTCACAATAAGCTCAAGAAAGATGATGAATGATTTTCACAATTGATCTCTCAAATTGATTTCGTGTGTTTCTGATATGTTATCAGTATTCTATTGATCCCACTTTATATAGAAAACAAGTTGTAACCGTTTGGGATCAGTTCAAACAGATTTGAGTCTGATATCATATCAGAATCAGTTATACTGATTGAAGTTCTTGGACAGGGGTTGAGTACAGGGATGTATTAACCATTTTACATACTGAAAGTTTCTGTACACCTGTGTAATACATGGCTGTACGAGTTCTTTAAAAACTTGATCTTGGTTAATCCATCAGTACCACCAGTACACCCATTCAGTACATCTATGTATTAATGAACATAAGATTTTTCCAGAAACTTGAATACATGCGTACATAGCATATGTACAGGCCTGTATTCAGTTAACCATTTATAACTGATCTGATTTCCTGTTATTCATAGGTGTAGTACATCTATGTACTGAATATTAAGAACTTTGTTTTCATTTGTCAGTTACAGGAAATGGTTATACATCCATTGAATACATGGCTGTACTGACAAAGAATCTTCTTAATTTCCAAAAATCATTTTCATTAAAAACTTATTCCTTTTTAATGCAGGTTATGAAAATTGATTTTCTTCATGCATCATTTCAACTGAGCTATTTGTGAATAAGAGATTTCTTCTCTTAAAAATCATCTAAGACTTAAATCTAAATCTCCTTTAAGCTCTTGTCTTGATGACTCCTTGATGTTTGTCCTTGCTTGTTGCTCCTTGAGCTCTTCAAGTTCTTCTTTGGATATTCTCCTTTTAATTGCTTACAGAACTTGATATATTCAGCTTGATACTTGTCTTTGCAATTTGATACTAAAATACTTGCACACACATTAAATTGAATATTTGTCATATATCAAAATCTCTATGTCATTGAGTCTTACATATGTTTCACGTTCCCAACTAGCATCTCCAGTGGTCGCATCCCATATAACCTTAATCAAAGGAACTTGTATACCGCGAAGCTCCTTAATCCACCTATCTGCTATCTTAACAGGTAAAGCCTCATACTCTAGATTCTCTCACAGTTGTATAGACTCAAACTCAATAACATGTGAAGAATCAGGATAATATTTTCTCAATTGAGAAATGTGAAAGAAGTCATGAAGGTTAGCAAGGTTAAGTCGTAAAGCAATATGGTAAGCTACTGGACCAATCCATCGAAGAATCTAGAAAGGTCCGATGAATCTAGGAGTAAGTTTTATAGACTTAATAGCCCTGCCAATTCCGGTCTTCGAAGTGACTCTCAAAAACATGTGTCACCCTCCTGGAATTCTAAAGGTCTCCTCCTCTTGTTACTGTAGCTCCTCTGCCTATCATGTGTTTCCTTCATCTTTTCCCTTATCTTCCTAAATTGTTCCATAGTCTACTGCACCACATCTGGACCCAAAACTTGGTTTTCACTAATCTCATACCAACATAACGGGGTCTTCCACTTCCTGCCATACAAAGCCTCGTATGGTGTCATTCCAATACTACTATGGAAACTATTGTTATAATTAAATTCAATCAATGGCAAAAACTCATCCCAACTGCCAGTGGGTTCCAAAACACAAGCTCTCAAAAGATCCTCCAATGATTGAATCGTCCTTTCTGACTGTCCATCTGTTTGGGGATGATAAGTAGAATGCATCCTCAACTTCGTCCCCAACGCACTGTGCAACTGTTTCCAAAATCTAGATGTGAATCTAGGATCTCGGACTGAGACAATGCTTGACGGCACGCCATGCAACCTAACAACTTCTTTGATATAAATTTGGGTCAACTTCTCCAAACTATAAACTTTCACCGATAGGTAAGAAGTGAGCACACTTCGTCAATGTAACACCCTGTTTTTCTTAAAAATGTTTTCTCAAGCTAGTTTATTTATTTTAATAATGTTGGTTAAGGGCTAAGTGGGATTTTAGCCTAAAAGTCCCTTTCTGGTACATGAGCACGCTCGTGCTCATCAACCAGCAAGCCCGTGCTTAAAGTCAGAAGCGTGTTTCTGATTTTAATTTGAGCACGACCGTGCTCAATAGTGAGCACGCCCGTGCTCAATGCGTGGACCGCGTCTCGCTGACGCTAAGTGGAGTACGACCGTGCTTAAGGAGAAGCACGACCGTGCTCAAGTCCGGAAGTTATATACGTGAACAGACCCGAGGGTTTGACGTAAAACCCTATTTTCTTGTGTTGGCAGCCGTCACCAGTTCGGCCAGAGAGACCGTTTTTCTCTGTTTTCTCTTCGTTCTTTGCCATAGTGGACTTGTGAAAGCTAGTGGTTTGGAGTTAAGGTAATGGTTCCTTTTCCTCTGTCAGTTTCCTTTCATTGTAATGAGAGATACTGACTGTTTGTATTTCTGACCAATCAAGGCTTAGTACCGGAGGGAGCCGTTTGAGGATTCGGGATCGGATTACCGTTGGGAACCGTCAGTAGAGCAACCTTCAATCCAGGTATGGGGAGAAGTGGGATTGTACTCATTAGGCAGTGGGTAGTGTAAGGTAACGGAGTCCCCATGACTCCGACGTCATTGTATGTTGTATTGTTATATGACTCTGTTAATAACATGCTATTTTTGGGTTGACTGTGATGCTATATGTATTTTATGTACATGTTGGTTGTCTAATGAGTATGATGACATATTGATTGTTGTTATTGTTATGATGTTGGTTGGTTGATGTTATGGCTGTGATGATTGTATGTTGGTAAAGTTGTTGATGGAATAATTAAGTTTAATAAACGTGTAAGGTTAGATGTTTAATCCATTAAAAATCTAGTTGGAACTTGGCTTCTGTCCCTGCCCAGAACAGTGCAGTCGTGCATTGAGCACGACCGTGCTGAACAGGGAGCACGACCGTGCTCCCACTCAAATTCTGGAAAATGGCCGCGCTGCTCAGCACGGCCAAGCAGGTTGAACAGCACGATCGTGCTGCTGAGCACGACCGTGCTGAGTGTGAAGCATGACCGTGCTTCACTTAAAAGGGCAGCACGCCCTCACGTGTCCAAGCACGACCGTGCTAAGGTCTAAGCACGACCGTGCTGACCTCCTGGACAGTGATACAATTAAAGGACTTAAGGGGTTTTTAACCCCATTCCCCTATGATGATAAGTTGAGATAAATAATCAAAGATAAAGATTAGACAACCTGGTTATTAATTATATAAGATAATTAGATAATCAATGGTTAAGTCGGTATCCGTTGGGTTACCGCACGTTGATAAGTTGAAGTCTTGGGTGCTTATAGACCCAAGCACGTTGAGTTGAACCTTGGTGCTTATTGGCCAAGGGAGCCTTGACCCCACGGTTTGGGTCTAAGGTTACGTTGAGTTGATGTTGAAAGTCTTGGAGCTTCATGGCCCAAGCAAGGAGGTGGTTGAGATTGTTTGTTGTTGTGCCATTTGCATAAAGCATTGGAGTAGTTGATGGGGGAGGTTCGACAAAGGGGAGATCGCCCGAGAGTACGGTGATCTGGCCATCCACGGTAGGTCACCCAAGGTTTGGTGACCGAGGCCCCCCGTGATGAGGCATCCACGGTTTGATGCGTTGGCTATCCATGGGGTTCACCCAAGGTTTGGTGAACTGCCGGTGTTGGTGCTTTTATGGCCAATACGGATATGTAACTCCAAAGTCGTTCATCCTGAGTTAGTTTGGATCCACATGCATAGTTGGAGTAGCGGAGTAGTTGATGCATTGCATAGCATAGCATACTTGATTGTTATGATGCTGATGGTTGTTGATGTATGCTTATGTGTATGTTTACCTTGCGTACTATTCCCCTGCTGTTTAAATGATTATATGAATCTTACTCCCTGTATTGTTTGTGTTTGGCCTGATCGGAATTTGCAGAGGATGACGATGAGCAGCCCGGAGAGGAGTGACTCTGAGGAGCTTGCCACTCATAGTAGGGTTGTTTTAGTTTAGTTAGTTGTTTTCAGTTGTATTCCGAGGATCTATTTCCGGAACGGTTTATACCAGCTCTGAATTGTGACATCGGGGTTGGGTTATTTATTTGTTTATGTTGTTAATTGATTAAACTTATTTTATTATTTTCCGCGTTGTAAACGAGTTCATGTGGGACTTTTCTACCCATGGACAACTGTTTTCATTTCATTCAGTTAAATGCATGTTTTTCTTTTACTTGTTTTATATTTAAATGCTTTATAACATGCTGGGTAGAAGGGTGTCACAGTCAACCTATCAATGATAACCCAAATCTCGTCATGCCTCTTCGGAGTTCGTGGTAATCCAACCATAAAATCCATAGCTATGCTATCCCATTTCCATTCTGGGATATCTAATGATTGTAATAAACCTGTCGGCCTTTGATGCTCTATCTTGGCCTTCTGCACACCAGGCAAGATAAAACATACTCTGCTGCCTCTTTCTTCATCCTCGTCCACCAAAACATTTTCTTCAGATCCTGATATATCTTAGTGGATCCAGGATGAAAACTCAACTTACTCTTATGTGCTTCTTCCAAAATCATTTTCTTGGTCTCAGATAAAAAAATATAAATAATTATCTCTTAACCGGTAATACCGCATATATAAAAAGCAGGGTGTTACAGCATCTCTTTTTGATGTTTGTAGTAGGTTCAGTGGTAGTCAAACAAAGGACTTAGCTATTGCTGCTATCATTAATTCAATTTCAGCAATTTGGTTCTGCAGGAATTTTGTTAGGTTTCGAAACAAAGTATATCTCTTAGTCATGCTATTAACCTTATTGTGGCTGATACACATTTACCAGGATCACTCTCAAAAGGCACATCATCTAACTCTATTGAGGAATTTAGGATTGTAAAATTCTTCAAACTTGCTTGTCATGCTTCAAAAGGACCGTTGATAAAACAAGTGGATTGGTATGCTCCTTTGGCAGGATGGACTAAATGCAACTCTGATGGCTCAGCAAAAGGAAATCCTAGTTCGGCTGCTGCAGGTTGCATTTTCAGCGACTTTAGAGGTTCTTTCCAAGGATGCTTCTCTTCATTTCTTGGTAATCTTTATGCTCCATGCTGAATTCATTGCTGCAATGTTGGGTATAGAGATTGCTTATCAAAGAGGATGGTATTGCCTTTGGCTTGAGTGTGACTCAAAAGTGGTAGTGGATGCTTTTACCTTTAATTCGGGCATACCTTGGCAACTGCTCAACAGATGGAAGAACTGTAAAATTTATTGTGATAGAATGAATTTTAGGATTTCTCATATATATAGGGAGGGTAATTGTTGTGCAGATAGGCTAGCAAACTTTGATATTACTAGTCAAGTCTCTATTTGGTGGGATGATATTCCTAGCTTCATTAGGGAGGATTGCTTCCAAAATAAGTTAGGTTTGCCAAATTACAGATTTGTTTGATTTTATCATGGGTTTTGGCTTTAGTCCCCCCATGTCTTCTTTGTATTCTTATTTGATTTCTTAATATATCTTTGGCATGCTGCAAATGATTGTTAGGATCTAGGGTGCCAACCTAGTTGGGATGCCTTTTGCTTTTGTGATGCTTTTACATGCCAATAGCCTTTTAGTTAAAAAAAAAAGTATAGGGTCAACCCTGTATAGGCATTAATATGACTGATAAAGGTGTTAATAGTCCTTCTTTGGATAAGGATAAGAATTTGACTGACAAGGCTGATAATATTCTTCAAGACTTAACTCCTGTTGCTACTATGCTTGATCCTGTGTTAAATTCATTGCACTCCATGACTACCTGTGATTTAACAATTAGTGGTAAGAATTCTGAGACTCTTGTGATTAATTCAACCCCTATGCATCCTAATGTTATTCATGATATGAAAGTTGTTGCCAAGTTTTTGGGAAATGGAGATGAGGAAGATCTAGTGAATGACTCTCTTTCAGCATAGTAGAATAAAGATATCGCTGCCGAGGATGATTCTAATTTCACAGTGGTTATGTCTAAATCTCAGAAGTAAAACTTAAGAAAGAATAGAAAGCTTAATTTGAAATTTACTTGGTCCTTGTTTTTTGCCCGGGTTTTGGTTTATGAACCCTATGGTTTTGTTTTCTTTGTTTTTTCTTTTTTTATCAATAAGTTTATGGTGACATAGGATCACCTTGCTTAAAAAAAAAAAGTACAGTGTCAACCAAGAGCTCGTGAAAGAGGAAACTGTGGCTTGGGCGGAGGCAACCATGGTGAGAAGGGGAAGGTTCTTTTTTATGTTTTAAAAGTGACGATTGGATTTAATGAATGGATCATATGGAGGCTGGAGAGAGGCTACAGACATAATGGCCGGAGAGAATCCAAACCCAGGTAAACCCTTAGGGGACGTTTGGAAGAGCTTATTTAAGCTCTTTTGAGCTTATCTTATGACATAAGCTCTTACGCGGTGTGTTTGGCAGAGCTTATAAAAAAATCTTATGTCATCCCATAAGGAGTTTTGGGCTTATTTTCATTAGTTACTGGG
Source organism: Echinosophora koreensis (assembly GCA_035048595.1). NCBI lineage: Eukaryota > Viridiplantae > Streptophyta > Magnoliopsida > Fabales > Fabaceae > Echinosophora > Echinosophora koreensis. The sequence goes on along the minus strand of JAPCYP010000011.1, from coordinate 5,585,472 downwards.
AGATGCTTATGGGTATTTCATAAAAGAGCTTATGCGGCACAAGCTCTATGTTTTTCACAACTCAATCCTCATTGACCCCTTTCTTTCCTTTTCTTCACATTTCTCTATTCTTCTGTTTCTGTCGATCAGTCTCCTTGGTGTAGACCCTTAATCTCTTCTTTTTCGTATATCAGAGGCAGAGAGAGGAACCCTAGCAGTGCGAATGCCGCCACCGCCTGTCGTCTGGAGCGTCGACCACCTGTGCGTGCATCGTCGACCACCTGTCTGTGCGTCCTCCTCCTCCATTAAAACGGTATTTTTCTTCTCCCTTTCCCTTTTCTTCCCCTCTCGCTTTCCCTTTTCTCCCCCTCCATCTAACGCCTGAACCCTCCTTCTTTCTCCTTTTCCATTTCTCCTCTTCCGAACGCCCCCCAAATTATGTTGTGAATGATTGAAATTAAACTAATGTTAGTACCTCACACCTCACAGGAAACAACTTCTACAATATGTTGCGTTGCCATGGTTAATATAGCCATCTAACTGTGCTTGATATGTGTGGCTATCGTTAACAAAATATTTCCAAAAATTTACCTGTACCCATATCCAGTAGGAATAAGTACCTCTGTCATTGTACCATAGCATAACTGCTAATTTTAGTTTATGAAAGAGGTCATGCTTTCGATATAGTTAATAAGAAAACTTGCTGTGAATGATTTGTCCACAAGGAGAATGATTTGTTATTGTGATTTTTTTGTCCACAAGGAAAACGATTTGCTATTGTAAATTTTTTTGCTGTGCTAATGTTACCCTTGTGTTGCTGTGATTTTTTGAGTTGCTGTGATTTTTTGCTACGTAATCTTTTGATTTATCAATCTATGCTCATGATACTGAGTTTTTGTTTACTGATTTTTTGCAGTGAAGCTTCGATACCATTGTTTTACTGATTCTATGTTGTTGTAATTTCAATTAATGCTCTGTATTTGTATTGTGTTAGAATGGCCTCTAAAATGTCTTCAAACCCAGTTAAAGGGACTGGAAATGGTAGTGTTAATGGAAAATGACCCAAGGCAGATTGGAATGATAATTTTTTTTCACCATTATGAATACATATTAAATTATTGTATACTATATTTACAGGTAAATATTATCTTGTTGATGTTGGTTATCCTAACTTTATGGGCTACTTGGGACCGTACAAACCCACTGGGTATCATCTCCCTCATTTTAGAATAGGGCCGAGAGCTAGAGGAAGAAATGAAGTGTTCAATTATTTATATTCTAGCCTTCGAAGCACGGTCGAACGATCATTTGGGTGTTGCAAAGCTAGATGGAAGATACTAAGCAACATGCCTCCTTCATTGAAAACCGCGACTCACATAATTGTTGCTTGTATGGCTTTGCACAACTTCATAAGAAGGAATGACATAGGTGATGCACAGTGTAACACCCCCCTTGGGCATTACGTTGTAAACACATGCGGAAATAAATTAAAAATAATTTTGCTGGTTGCTTTCGGAAATTGATCTATTTTGTTGTCAGAAAATCTGGGTATAAAATTTTTTTCTTACGCGGAAAGCTCTAGCAAACTAAGATACACATACATTAAAACAGTAAATCCTATACATAACAAAGTAGCCATGACATACAATTCTTCTCAAGAGTTTCAGTTTTCAAAAAAAGAGAAAATAAACCAAAGACTAAAGTATAACACCACATTCACCGACCTTTTCAAACATACGACTCATAGAAAATCCTAAGCTGGTCGTTCTACAAGACACTCACTGATAAGACCTCGTGATCATCCCTATGATCACACATCTTTTTCTGCAATCCAAACTTAAGTCTCCAAATGACTTAAGGAACTCTTCTGCAACATCTGCATTCGTCTACTAAGGTACAACAGCAAAGCAGGATAACATGTATATGCAAGGGTGGGTTCCAATATATGGATTTTAAAACGATAACCATATGCACGACACACAAATAACATTTAACATGTATATTCAAAGATAAACAATATATTTATCAAAGGGTTCATACCTGACAGTTGTAAACCGTTTTAAAAACCATGGCACTTCAATACTCATCAACTAACTTTGATACCTAATCTCCGGAGCTCTAACCAACAAATAAATGAGCCGATCAGGCTCTAATTGTCGAATAAGGCAGAATCAATGCCAATAAGGCAGAGTTCAAATTAACCATATCAATGTCCAAAGCGAGGCACAGTGAGTACTATTCATAGTATATGGTTTCTTGGTCATCTATCCATCAAGGCACAGTGATGCAAACTTCATGAATACTTGCCATCAAGCATTCAAGTCCTATTCAGAGGCATGTCTGACCAAAAATGCATGTAAAATGTTTTGTTCACGCTATTTTCTTTGTGTTCATTATTTCCTTGTCGAGGCTCAAAGGCTCACGACCAAACCAAGGTTTAAACATTTAAGTTAAACAACCATTCCAATAAAAAGGACTCCAAGTCCAAACCAATCAAACAACTCCAAGTCAAAAATATGCAAATCACGAAATCTAGACCCGTGCACTAGATTTAGATTCATAGATTTTGGCGTACAAAAATCAATATAGATTTTATAGGACATCTAGTCCATAACTTCACCTTTCGGACCGTAGGACATATCATAGAACACTAGTGATAAACTGCCATTTTATATACTTTATTGTTGGGAAATTAGGTGTGATTTGTTATTTATTTGGATATTATTGTGAATACTCACCCTATTTCCCATGATTATTGTAGAATTTGTCATCATGGCAGTGGAGCATTTAACTTGGAGAAAAAGCAACAAATCCGGAAGGTTTTTGGATAAAAAGGCTGAGTTTTGAAGATTTCAAAGGAGCACGGTCGTGCTCAATATTAAGCACGACCGTGCTCATTAGAAGAGCCTATGCTGATCAGCACGCCCTTGCTTGGTTGCTGGAGTTGACGTCGTTTACTAAGCACGTCCGTGCTCATCATTGAGCACGACCGTGCTCGTCAGCAAGGCCTTGTTGGCTTTCTCAGTTTTACCACGGTTTGACGCCGTTTTAGTTGAGCATGACCGTGCTCAACATTAAGCAAGGAGTGATTGGGGTCATTGTAGGAGAGCTTTGGACAGCAGCCGTTTTGCATCGTTGAGAGCTGATCGCAGAGAGAAGAATAGAGCCGTCAAGCGAAGGACCATCTCCTCGTTGATTCGAAGACTGCTTTGCATCAAAAAGGTGTTCGGGTTTTAGTTTTTCTATTTCTATTTTATCGATTGTTACATGTTTGTGATTTGTATAGTGATGAGTATGACTATGCGTAGCTAATTTCATTCCTAGGGTAATGGTAGATCTTATGTTTTGGTACCTATGATGTTTGCCTAATTTTAATATGATTCAGTGTTTATGTTAATTGATTGGTTTAATCCTTGTGTTTGAATTTCTATGAGGTTTGATCATCCTTTACTAAGTTAATTAATTGACTGGCGACCGTACCACAATTAGTTAACGGAACTCTAGAATTAACCGGATCTGGGATTGCGTGGACCAAACGCAACCCTTGTTTTCAATCAGTTATTGAATTAATAAAACTTGTCAATTCTTTATGCTTCTTTTAACTGCTTACCTTGCATGACCATTGGGGGTAACTGATTAGGAGAAAGAATATTAATATTGCATGACCATTGGGTATTAATAGCTTTAGAGTGAGTGATTGACAATCAATAAGAAATACATATCATTGAGGAATTGGGTAACATCATAGGTAGTGACATAAGTGAAACCAGGCACCCTAGGCTTTCCATAATTGAACCTTTGCTTGCAATTCTTTGCTTTTCTTGGCTTTCACAATCTTGCTATTTCTATTTCTTTGTTTTCAACCAATTCGATTGCTAAATAACATAAGGAAGTAATTAATCTACTACTTGTCAAGAATCTCTGTGGGTTCGGTACTTGGAGTCCCAAATACTCCTATATTACTTTTGCGATAGGATGCACTTGCCCTTAAGTGTAGTTTTAGCGCAACAAGTTTTTGGCACCGTTGCCGGAGATTGTTTTTGACAATATTAGGGAGATTAAATCCTAGTTACTTTAGACGCCATTTTATTTACTTTATTTTATTATTATTTTGATTTACTTCCTTGTATGCTAACGCGTTCTCAATCTCCTAACTTGCAGTATAATCCTGAGATATAAAGAACTGCGAGCAGAAACAGAAAGCAAGCTAGAGAAAGGAGAACCATGGCTCAAGAGGATGACAAGACGATGTTGGACTTTACTCGTCTTTCAACCACTAATGCTACAGGGTGTATTACTAGGCCTACCATTGAGGCCAACAACTTTGATATCAAACCAACTTTGATCTCTATGTTGCAAAACGCAATTCAGTTTAATGGGAGTCCAAGTGAAGACCCCCATGATCATCTTGCTGATTTTCTTGAGATTTGTGAAACCATCAAACATAATGGTGTCTCAAATGATGCTTTTAGGCTTCGACTGTTTTCATTTTCTTTAAGGGATATGGCCAAACTTTGGCTTAAGTCCTTGCCGTCTGGTTCCATAACCACTTGGGACTGACTCTCTTCTAAATTTATGGATAAATATTTTCCACCTGCTAAATCTGCTAAACTGCGTAATGACATAACTTCTTTTGTGCAGGTTGAACGGGAATCTCTTTATGAGGCATGGGAGCGATTTCAAGAACTGTTGAAGAAATGCCCCCATCATGGTTTTCCTGTCTGTCAGTTAGTCCAAGCATTCTACAATGGGCTATCTTCATCGAATAAGAGCATGATAGATGCAGCAGCTGGAGGTAGTATACGGAATAAGAGGCCACAGGCGGCTTATGAGTTGATAGAACAGATGACTTCTAGTTATCAATGGCCATCCAGTGATAGGCATATGAACAAGAGGCAACCTGCACTTATACAACTTGGGGCCTACAAAGTGGATGCTAACACCGCATTGGAAAACAAAAATTGGAGGCTCTTTCAAAGAAGATGGAAGCAATGATGCAGACACAAACTCAGTTGATAACTCAGACTGCTTCACCTCCTGTTCTTTGTGATCTTTGCGGTATAGAGGGACATGAGAGTATAGAATGCCAAGCAGGCAACCCTTTTGTGCCAGATGAAGAAACAAATTATGTGGGTAAACCTAATCGGGCTAACAATGATCCTTATTCAAATCACTACAATCCCGGTTATAAGCAAAACCCAAATCTCTCATATGGAATTCAGAACCAGAATATTCTCTACAGGCCACCCCATTTGAAAAATCAAGGCCTGAGACAAGAGGAACGCAAGCCAAATCTTTATGATACAGTGATGAAACACATAGAGAGCAGTGATGAGAGGTTTAAGAATTTAGAGAATCAGGTGTCTACTTTGGTAATGTTGATGACACAGAGAAAAAGGGACACTGCCTAGTCAACCAGAAAAGAATCCAAAGGAGCATGCTAAGGTGATTAAGTGGGAAAAAGATAGAGGTTCTTCATGAAGAAGAGGATAAGTCAAAAACTAAGGAGGTTTCTACTGAAGGGAACCCAAAGGATGAGGTAAGTGAGAAAGATCTAGTGAAGGAAGTTCTTGTGCCATCTCCTAAGTCAATCATTCCTTTTCCTCAAAGGTTTAGCCAACAAGACCCCCAGTTCACTAGGTTCTTGAATATGTTGAAGCAACTCCATGTAAATATCCCATTCGTGGAGGCCATTTCTCAAATGCCCAAATATGCAAAATTCCTTAAGGAGATTTTGCGCAATAAAAAGAAATTGGGAGAGTTTGCTATAGTGAGGCTTAATGAGCAATGCTCTGCTATCCTCCTCAAGAAATTGCCCTCTAAACTTAAAGATCTAGGGAGTTTTACTATTCCTTGTTCTATCGATACTTCTTATTTTGAAAAACCTTTATGTGATTTAGGTGCTAGTATTAACTTAATGCTGTTGTCGGTTTTTCCGCAGTTTAGGTATGCAAGAGCCAAAGCCCACTACTGTTTCATTGCAGCTAGCAGATAGATCTATTACCTATCCTAGAGGTATTGTGGAGGATGTTCTTGTCAAAGTTGACAAGTTTATCTTCCTAGCTAATTTCATAGTGCTTGACATGGAGGAAGATGAAGAGGTTCTCATAATTTTGGGAAGGCCATTTTTGGCCACTAGTAGGACCATCATTGATGTGCACCAAGGGAAGCTTACTTTAAGGCTTAACGATGAGGAAGTGGTTTTTAAAGTTTTTTATTCTTTGAAATTTCCTTCCTCTTTTAAGTCATGTAATTTTATAAATGCCTTGGATAGTACATCTGCACTAATATCTTCTCATTCTCAGCAACAATTTATTAAGGACACCCTTGAGAAAATTTTATTTTTCGAAAAGGATGAACTGGTGGATTCTGAGGAGTCGATAGATGAGATAATGGCATTGGAGGCAGGGATTGTTGCCCAAGAAAGATGGGGAGGGACTAGGCAATTTGAAGTTCTTGAGGGACGTGATTCACAAAAGCCAAAATCATCAATTGAAGAACCTCCAAGACTTGATCTTAAATCTCTTCCTTCTAATCTTAAATATGCCTTTTTATCTCCTCCTTCTTCACTGCCAGTAATAATTTCTTCTTCTTTGACAGGTTCTATGGAGGAGAAACTCTTGCGAGTTCTGAGAGATAATAAGGAGGCCTTTGGGTGGACCATTCATGATATTAAGGGTATTAGCCCCTCAATTGCACCCATAGGATACATATGGAGGTGGAACACAGACCCAAGGTGCAACCTCAAAGAAGGCTCAACCCAAATTTAAAGGAAGTGGTGAAAAAGGAGGTAATTAAATTGCTTGATGCGGGAATTATTTATCCTATTTCTGATAGTCCTTGGGTGAGTCCTGTGCAGGTTGTCCTTAAAAAGGGAGGAACTACTGTCACAGAGATTGACAAGAAGGAATTGATAGCTGTTAGGGAGGTAACAGGGTGGCGTATGTGTATAGATTATGGGAAATTAAATGAGGCCACTTGGAAAGACCCCTTCCCTCTTCCCTATATTGACCAAATGCTTGAGAAATTATCTGGTCGTGAATTTTATTGTTGCTTGGATGGGTACTCCGGATATATGCAAATACCTGTGACTTTTGAATATCAAGAAAAAACCACTTTTACTTGCCCATATGATACTTTTGCAAATAGACGAATGCATTTTGGTTTGTGTAATGCACCTGCCACTTTTCAAAGATGCATGATGGCTATATTTTCTGATATCTTAGAGGATTGCATTGAAACATTCATGGATAATTTTTCTGTTTATGGGTCCTCATTTGATAATTGTTTGCATAATTTGGGGGTGGTTTTGAAAAGATGTAAAATCACTAATCTAGTTCTTAATTGGGAAAAATGCCAATTCATGGTAACTGATTGCATTATTTTGCGGCATAAGGTTTCTCATAAGGGTATTGAGGTTGACCCTGCAAAGGTTGAGGTAATTGCCAAATTGCCTCCTCCTAACTCTGTTAAGGCCATTAGAAGTTTCTTGGGGCATGCTGGTTTTTTTTAGCAGGTTTATAAAGGATTTTCCAAAAATTGCAAAACCTCTTTCTAATCTTTTACTGAAAGATGCCTCATTTGAACTTTCTGATGCTTGTTTGGAAGCCTTTAAAATTTTGAAGGCTAAATTGATTTATGCACCTGTTGTTGTTGCTCCTGATTGGTCTTTGCCATTTGAACTTATGTGTGATGCTAGTGATATGGCAGTAGGTGCTGTTTTAGGCCAACATAAGGATAAAATTTTTCAAACCATTTACTATGCTAGTAGGACTCTTGATGAAGCACAAAAGAATTATACCACTACAGAAAAAGAGTTGCTAGCAGTAGTATTTGCTTTTGATAAATTTCGTCCTTATTTGGTTATGTCTAAGGTTGTTTATACTAACCATTCTGCTATTAGACATTTGCTTGCCAAATAGGATGCCAAACCAAGATTGATTAGATGGGTGTTGTTGCTACAAGAGTTTGATGTGGAAATTAGAGACAAACGGGGTGTGGAAAATTCAGTGGCATACCATCTCTCAAGGGTGGATGTTTCTGTCAGACCACAAGTTGAAGAGGGCATAAAGGAGATCTTTCCTGATGAGCAATTATTCTCAGTTTCCAAACATCCTTGGTATGTAGATTTTGTCAACTACAAGGCAGGTAATAAATTTCCCCCTAACCTTTCATATGCTCAGCGTTAGAAATTTCTTTCTGATGGTAAGTATTATTATTGGGAAGAACCTTATCTGTTTAAGGTATGTAGTGATAAAATTATTACGAGATGCATTCCTGAGGTTGAGACACATGCTATTTTAGAGCACTGCCATTCTAGGGAAGCTGGCGACCATTTTGGCCCAACTAAGACAGCTCAAAAAGTTCTTCAATGTAGTTTTTACTGGCCCACTCTTTTTAAGGATGCATACAATTTTGTGAAATCTTGTGATAGGTGTCAAAGGAGCGGGAATATTTCTAGAAAACATTATATGCCTCTAAATAATATTTTGGTTTGTGAATTATTTGATGTTTGGGGCATTGATTTCATGGGACCTTTCCCCAAATCTTTTTCAAATGAGTATATTCTGGTTGCTGTAGATTATGTCTCAAAGTGGGTGGACGCAGTGGCTTTACCCACTAATGATGCTAAAGGAGTTGTAAAGTTTTTAAAGAAAAATACTTTTACAAGATTTGGCACTCCTAGAGCAATCATTAGTGATGGTGGCACCCATTTTTGTAATAAACAATTTGATAATCTTTTGACAAAATGTGGTGTCACTCATAAAGTAGCCACCCCTTACCACCCATAAACTAGTGGGCAAGTTGAGGTTTCCAATAGGGAGTTAAAGAAAATTTTGGAAAGAATAGTTAACAATTCTAGGAAAGATTGGTCTTTGAAACTTGATGGTGCATTATGGGCATATAGAACTGCATTTAAAACTCATATTGGCATGACCCCCTATAGATTGGTTTTCGGAAAAGCATATCACTTACCTGTTGAGTTAGAGCATAAGGCTTATTGGGCCTTGAAATTTTTGAATTTTGATATGCATCTGCTTATTGCAACTTAATGAGATAGATGAGTTCCGTCTTGAGGCATATGAAAATGCCAAACTATACAAGGAGCGCACTAAAAAGTGGCATGACAAGCACATTCAAAAGCGTAAGTTTCATATTGGTAGTAAAGTTCTAATTTTTAACTCACGACTTCGTTTGTTTCCAGGAAAACTGAAATGTAGGTGGATTGGCCCTTATGAAGTTACCAAAGTCTTCCCATATGGCGTGCTTGAGGTAACCAGAGATGGGAAAGAAACTTTTAAGGTTAATGGGCAGAGAGTGAAGCATTACGAGGATGGCGTGGTACCTGAGCGCTACACAATGAACTTGGAATAACACCCCTTTCGGGAACAACCGTCAGGCTCGCGACGTTAAACAAGCGCTTCACAGGAGGCAACCTATGTTTCTTCCTATATCCTTTTATTAACTATTTATTTGGTAGCTGAAACTTCCTCATTTCTTTTTCCTTAATTTAATTTTTAGGAATTGAATTACATGTAGGGAGATTAGAAAGTTTCTAAATATATATATATATATAATAAAATTAAATAGTGTCAATAAGTCTAGTTAGGAATATGCTTCTGCTGTTAACAAATATATAAAATAAAAAAAATTAATTAATTAATTAAAAATTAATAATCTGGAAAAAGAAAAAGAGAAATAAAAAATATTAAGCACGGCCGTGCTACTTGATGAGCACGACCATGCTCACCTCTTCCCCTCTCCCAAAACCCTAGCGCCCCCCAACCACAGTGCCCCCTTTTCTCCAACTTTTGCTCATCACTTCACTTAATCCGGGTAATTTTTCATGTGCCTCTGTCTATTATTGTTTCTTACTCGGTTTAAGTGGGTATGTGGTAATATGATTGGGTCTTTCTTTCTTTGCTGTACGAATACCATGAGAATATGCATAATGTTCATAATAATTGCCTTTGCTTGTGGTTTCTGTATGCATATGCCTTGTTTGGGTGATTTTTGTGTGCGTTTTGGGTTTCTGTCACTCACTGTTTCTGCATCTGGACATTAAGCACGGCCGTGCTCATCATTAAGCACGATCGTGCTATTCATTTTATGCATTTTTCTGGGTTTTTGCTTTGAGCACGGTCGTGCTCATCATTAAGCACGACCGTTCTGTTCATCACTTGCAGAAATGCCCAGTTTCTCTGATCACGGCCATGCTCCCTGTTAGCAAGGTCGTGCTTAGCCTTTTTCCAGAATAAAGATTATTTAAAAATAAAAAGAAAATATATATATATATATATATTATTATTATTATTATTATTATTATTATTATTATTATTATTATTATTATTATTATTATTATAAAACAGAGAGTGCATGCATTGATTATACTGCCTATTACTTATGATGCCCTGATTTAGTGCCTGAACTATTTGTATTTCCCCTCGGCACTGATATATTTTCTGTTTGATTTTCAGGACTATGCCTCCTAAACGCGCTCATCAGGCCGCTCAGGCTCCACCACCTCTTCAGGGTGAGTATCTATAGTTTCAGCAACCTGAGCATATTCAGAGGTTTCATAGGCTAGCCCCTTTCGAGTTCGTCTCGACTAGGAGACTAGACATGGACTTATTGACCGCTTACGGGCTTGCTCCCCGTGTCTAGCAGCTGATTAGGCACATTGGGTGGGAGCACATCGGATCCATCACACGTCCTACTTATCGGGAGCCCACCCTGGAGTTTCTCTCCATGCTGAGATATGTTTACAATGATGAGGAAGAGGAACCCCTCGTCATTTTTCAGATGCATGGAGTACAGAGGGAGTTGACTCTAACTGAGTTCAACATCCATATCGGCTTTGCAACTGCAGAGTCAGTACAGACTGATTTGTACCAGCAGGGACTATTGGAGCCTCCAGCAGAGTTCTTGGATTCGGTTGATACGATTTCGGAAAGTGTACCGAATCATTGCAAGTAATAAAATCGGTGAGAACCGGATATCGTCCACAGGGATTAGTTGTCAAGTACCACTTCACAAGTTAAAACAACTATCTAGACCTATCTTTGACATGAAGAGAGCTCAAAACATAAAATAGAGCAACAAAAGCAAATAAAATATTTTTGGTCTTTTGGGATTTTTAACAAACACTTAGCAAGCAAAAAGAGATGCAATTAACAAATGGATAAATGTCGGGGTTAGACTACACTAATCTTCCCTCAATTGCAATGAAATGGTTACTAACACAAGTCCTAATTCGATTATGACAATCAAGCTTTTTAAAATACTCAAACCCTAATTCCTTAGGTGGAATGAGCCTAAAACCCCAAATTTAACCCTAATTCCTTAGGTGGATTAACATGAGATTTTGCATAAAGAGTCAAGACTTAAAAGATTGCAAGCACTTCCAGAACTATTCCTAGATTCATGAATTACTTGGTATTTAATTCATGAGCATACATTAGCATCAATTTTCCAATTGTCTACCAAAGCAACAAATCATTTCATGGGTGATCAAGCCAAGAAAAGCATTAAGCATAGAAACAAATACTCATAATAAAAAAAGGAACTTGCATTAAAACCAAGTCAAGATATAACTAAGTTTAGAAAAGTAAACATCTAACCCCAACAAGAAGGAAATTAACTAAACATGTTAAATCTTAAAATAAAATAAAATAGATGATGAAAGAAAGCAAACTCCATGAAAATAAAACAAAGAGAACACAACAGCTGCTCTTGTCCAGTTGCAGGCGCAGCGCCCTTGTGCGGCTCGTTCACGCCTCCCTTCGCTGCTGTCCGTCCCCTTCTTCTCCTAATGTCGTGCCTTTCTAATTCCCCTACTATTGGCACCGTGCAAATTGCTATTGGCACCGTACAGCTTTAAATTAAATTTTTTATTTCCGAAAATACCCTTTTCACTTACTCATTTTGTGCAAGTTTTTACGCAACGTAACTTCCGGAAATTACTTTCCGGAAGCTTCCGGAAAATGAAATCCGGACACTTTACACATCCGGAATTCAAAATCCGGATACTTTTTACACCTCCGGAAAGTAATTTCCGGATGTGTTAATTTTAACACATCCGAAAAATACTTTCCAGACATATAAAAATTAACATCAGCAATAACACATCCGGAAAATAGTTTCCGGATGAACAAATTGTACCTCCGGAAAGTAAATTCCGGATGTGTTATTGCTGCTCTGTGATATTTGTTATTTGTGTACTTAATTAACTGGAAGAAGCTAATTTTGACCATAATCAACAAGGAATAAGAAGGTCTTGCTGCCTAGTGAAAGATACCTCAATGGAGAATTGCAGTTCTGTGCTAGCAACTAAAGATGACCAGAATTCCACCTATTCACATTAAAGCAACAGAAACTTTAAATAGTACATCACGATAATAATCAACACAGTGATGCAATCAAATTATTTTCTTGCAGATTTCTACTCACTTTAGTTCCACACTTAAGTGCGATTTCCTGTAATATTCCAGTTGGAGTATCTGCATAAAATAGAGAACGTCCAGATTCAGACTCAAGATCCCTGCCGCTGGAAGATGAACTGCTCAAGGGAATGTCATCACCTTCATAACAACTGTGATATCATGTCATTGTAATGATAACACAAAACAATAGAACCAATTAAATATTCAGTTCCAAGTGCTATAGGTTACCGGAGAAAGAATGGTAGCTATAGGTTAAAATTAACACATCCGGAATTTACTTTCCGGATGTACAATTTGTACATCTGGAAACTATTTTCCGGATGTGTTATTGTTGATGTTAATTTTTGTATGTCCGGAAAGTATTTTCCGAATGTGTTAAAATTAACACATCCGAAAATTACTTTTTTTCCGGAGGTGTAAAAAGTATCCGGATTTTGAATTCCGGATGTGTAAAGTGTTCGGATTTCATTTTCCGGAAGCTTTCGGAAAGTAATTTCCGGAAGTTACGTTACGTAAAAACTTGCACAAAGTGAGTAAATGAAAAGGGTATTTTCGGAAATAAAAAATTTAATTTAAAGCTGCACGGTGCCAATAGCAATTTGCACGGTGCCAATAGTAGGGCCCTTTTCTTTTCCATATCAATCCAATTAGGCTTGGTCTTTTAGTTGCCTAGAAGCCCATGTAACCATCTTAATTGCCAAGTCTCAAGTCTCTACGTGACTTCTATGTTCTATATGGCAAAGCAAAGTTCTTTCATTTTTTTTTTTATAATTCCTGTGGGACCCACGACCTTTTGATGATTCATGTTTATCCTGGAGCTTGCTCTTTATTATTTACTACAAAAGTAAACAAGTAAAATTATTATTAGATTAATACTAAAAATTATAAAATTAAACTAAAAATATAAAACATTTTTAAAAACTAAATTAACTAAACTTAGAGACAAAACTCATTCAATTAGCACAATTAGGAGCAAAAATCCACCCAATAAGCACGCAAAAATCATATAATCTAGCAAATTATCATCGGTCATGTGGGCCTCGATCACCGGTGGAGATGCACACTATAACCCTCGGATGTCGAAGGCCTCCACCATCACTGACATGCCACTGCATGTGATTCGCCGCTGGCTAGTCCACTCCATCACAGGCCGCTTTTCCAAGCAGGGCGTGGTTTCGAGGACAGATTTGTACATCTTTTGGTGTATGGTTCAGGCACGGCCGCTGAACACCGGCCATATCTTTCTATAGACATGCCTGAACATTGGAATGAGGCTGAGAGAGGGGCAGACAGGATATATCTTGGTGGGATCCTACATTAGTCAGCTGGCACTTAGCTTTGGCGCCATGGACCCGCATGCACACCAGATGTGTACTATGCTCACCATTGATGAGAGGATGCTGATTCACATCGGTGTTTTGGTGTGTGACCGACGAGGGGGTTTACACGTTGCTGCTCCAGTTACCGCTCAGAAGGAGCCCGCAGCTGAGGCCCAGGATGAGCACCCACAGGAGGATGTTCACATAGATGACCAGCCTGCTCCACCACCACCGCAAGGAGCCTTGGATAGCCTCATTACTCGTTTGGACAGTCTCCAGTTAGGTGTCTATGCTCGCTTGGTTGTTCAGGAGGCACAGGTCCAGGGTCTCTACCAGCGGATGGATGTTCAGGACACACAGGTCCAGGGTCTCTACCAGAGGATGGACGCACAGGACGAGCAGTTAGCGGCTATGTTCCAGATGATGCAGCGCCATTTTGGCCCTCCTCCATGGTGATTTCCTTTTATTCATTTTTGTACATAAGCTGATATGCTCTTGTATAAAAAATGAATAATCATTCAAGACTACTTTTACTGGGAAGATCTCTATCTCTATCTCTTTCGTTCTAGCTTAGTTAGTTTTCTCTTTTCCATGCTTGTGCTTTTAATTGTTTGTATTGGGGACAATGCTAGATTCTAACTGTTGGGAGGGGAAATTACTTATGCTTTTATTCCTCTGCATTGAGGACAATGCTAGATTTTAAGTGTGGGGAGGGAAAATTCAATTTTATCTTTACTAAGTGCACACAGTTTCACTTGATTTATATGTCACATGCACTTAACTAACTGTGATAATTGCATTATGTCCTTGGGTGATGATTCTGTGCCACAATTTTGTTGAAAAATTAGAGATCTGTATTATTAGGGGACCCAATTCAAAATTTTTATTACCTTGACAAACACATAACTTAAATTGGGTTGGGGATTATCAATTGAAAGCTGAAAATTAGCATGAGGTTCCTTGTTTGATTGCTTTTCATTGAATTGAGCTACTAAATGTGAGGCTTGAACCATTATAGGGGTATTTGCTAAATCATGAATACTCACCCCTCTCTTTGTTTGTGTGATGTTCCCCGAGTTTTGACATTCTAGAACTTGTTTTGTGACCATTTCAAGGCGAATTTGATTTGAATGCATGTTGAATATGATTTAGGCAATTGTAGGTATTTTTCTGGCCTTCAGATATATTGTTTTGCTATGTCCATTAATGGGCTATATATATATATATATATATATAATAAAATTTCCTTGGTACCCAAGTATTAATTTAAAAATTGTTTGGCGGTAACCTCTTGGAAACATAAATGGAGCAATTAGATTTGGAATGTATTAATGAGATATTGCTTATGTATGGGTGGCAAAAATTATTGTTGGGAATTTCTCTTTTTGATGTGAAAATAAAAATTGAAAAGAAAGAGAGATGAAAATAAGTGTGGATTGGAAAAAAATAAATAATAAATAACAATAATAAAGGAAAGAAAGAAAGAAGAAGAAAAAGAAAAACTAATGTAAAATGTGAGATTCATTAGAATGGGTGAATGATGTTATTCTATAATTCATTTCTAATGCTCCATTTATGCTCTAAGGATTATTTGCTTAATTCTTGATTTCCTTTAGTCATTTGCATATCCTTTTTCTTTCTTTTTCCTACCTGACATTATTTCCATGGCCACGTTACAACCCATGAAAGACCTCTTGATTCTAGATGCATGTAAACTTTTAGTGGAGATTTGGTCTATAAACAAGCTTATGGTAATGTACTTTCTTTTGGAAACTTGAGTGATAATTGTCGTTACCCTTATACACTTAGAGAGTTGTGAGAAGAGTGACCCTTTATTCATTGAGAAGTTTGATTTCAAGGAATCTACGCCTCTAATTGGGCAATCTCTTGATCTTTCCCATAGAAATTGAGGTTGAATTATCTGTCATTGTATGTAAAGATTTAGGGTCCTTGATGGTTAGATCTTTGATTTTCTCATATTTCTTTTAAGCCAGGATTATTGCTTTAGGACAAGCAATCCTTAAGTGTGGGGAGGTTGAGAAACTGCCATTTTGTATACTTTATTGTTGGGAAATTAGGTGTGGTTTGTTATTTATTTGGATATTATTGTGAATACTCACCCTATTTCCCATGATTATTGTAGAATTTGTCATCATGCTAGTGGAGCATTTAACTTGGAGAAAAATGCAACAAATCCGGAAGGTTTTTGGATAAAAAGGCTGAGTTTTGAAGATTTCAAAGGAGCACGGTCGTGCTCAATATTAAGCATGACCGTGCTCATTAGAAGAGCCCGTGCTGATTAGCACGCCCTTGCTTGATTGCTGGAGTTGACGTCGTTTACTAAGCATGCCCGTGCTCATCATTGAGCACGACCGTGCTCGTCAGCAAGGCCTTGCTGGCTTTCTCAGTTTTGCCACGGTTTGACACCGTTTTAGTTGAGCATGACCGTGCTCAACATTAAGCACGACTTTGCTCAAGTCCCAGAGGCCCAATTACTTAGGTTTTTACTATGTCAATAAAAGGGAGTGATTGGGGTCATTCTAGGAGAGCTTTGGACAGCAGCCGTTTTGCATCGTTGAGAGCTGATCGCAGAGAGAAGAATAGAGTCGTCAAGCGAAGGACCGTCTCCCCATTGATTCAAAGACTACTTTGCATCAAAAAGGTATTCAGGTTTTAGTTTTTCTATTTCTCTTTTATGGATTGTTACATGTTTGTGATTTGTATAGTGATGAGTAGGACTATGTGTAGCTAATTTCATTCCAAGGGTAATGGTGGATCTTCTGTTTTGATACCTTTGATGTTTGCCTAATTTTAATATGATTCAGTGTTTCTGTTAATTAATTGGTTTAATCCTTGTGTTGGAATTTCTATGAGGTTTGATCATCATTTACTAAGTTAATTAATTGACTGGCGACCGTACCACAAATAGTTAACGGAACTCTAGGATTAACTGGATCTGAGGTTGCATGGACCAAACGCAATCCCTTGTTTTCAATCCGTTATTGAATTAATAAAACTTGCCAATTCTTTATGCTTCTTTTAACTGCTTACCTTGCATGACCATTGGGGGTAACTGATTAGGAGAAAGAATAATAATATTGCATGACCATTGGGTATTAATAGCTTTAGAGTGAGTGATTGGCAATCAATAAGAAATACATATCATTGAGGAATTGGGTAACATCATAGGTAGTGACATAAGTGAAACCAGGCACCCTAGGCTTTCCATAATTGAACATTTGCTTGCAATTCTTTGCTTTTCTTGGCTTTCACAGTCTTGCTATTTCTATTTCTTTGTTTTCAACCAATTCGATTGTCTAAATAACATAAGGAAGTAATTAATCTAGTACTTGTCAACAATCTCTGTGGGTTCGATACTTGGAGTCCTAAATACTCTTATATTACTTTTGCGATAGGGTGCACTTGCCCTTAAGTGTAGTTTTAGTGCAACAAGTTTTTGGCGCCGTTGTCGGGGATTGTTTTTTACAATATTAGGGAGATTAAATCCTAGTTACTTTAGATGCCATTTTATTTACTTTATTTCTTTTTATTTTGATTTACCTCCTCGTATGCTAACCCGTTCTCAATCTCCTAACTTGCAGTATAATCCTGAGATAGAAAGAACTGCGCGCAAAAAACAGAAAGCAAGCTAGAGAAAGGAGAACCATGGCTCAAGAGGATGACAGGACGATGTTGGACTTTGCTCGTCCTTCAACCACCAATGCTACAGGGAGTATTACTAGGCCTACCATTGAGGCCAACAACTTTGAGATCAAACCAGCTTTGATCTCTATGTTGCAAAATGCAATTCAATTTAATGGGAGTCCAAGTGAAGACCCCCATGATCATCTTACTGATTTTCTTGATATTTGTGACACCATTAAACATAATGGTGTCTCAAATGACACTTTTAGGCTTCGTCTGTTTCCCCTTTCTTTAAGGGATATGGCCAAACTTTGGCTTAAGTCCTTGCCGTCTGGTTCCATAACCACTTGAGACCAACTCTCTTCTAAATTTATGGATAAATATTTTCCACCTGCTAAATCTGCTAAACTGCATAATGACATAACTTCTTTTGTGTAGGTTGAACTGGAATCTCTTTATGAGGCATGGGAGCAATTTCAAGAACTGTTGAAGAAATGCCCCCATCATGGTTTTCCTGTATGGCAGTTAGTCCAAGCATTCTACAATGGGCTATCTTCATCAAATAAAAGCATGATAGATGCAGTAGCTGGAGGTAGTATATGGAATAAGAGGCCACGGGCGGCTTATAAGTTGATAGAACAGATGACTTCTAGTTACCAATGACCATCCAGTGATAGGCATGTGAACAAGAGGCAACCTGCACTTATACAACCTGGGGCCTACAAAGTGGATGCTAACACCGCATTGGAAAACAAATCGGAGGCTCTTTCAAAGAAGGTGGAAGCAATGATGCAGACACAAACTCAGTTGATAACTCAGACAGCTCCACCTCCTGTTCTTTGTGATCTTTACGGTATAGAGGGACATGAGAGTACAGAATGCCAAGCAGGCAACCCTTTTGTGCCAGATGAAGAAACACATTATGTGGGTAATCCTAATCGGGGTAACAATGATCATTATTCAAATCACTACAATCCCAGTTATAAGCAACACACAAATCTCTCATATGGAAGTTGGAACCAGAATATTCTCTACAGGCCACCCCATTTGAAAAATCAAGGCCTGAGACAAGAGGAACGCAAGCCAAATCTTTATGATACAGTGATGAAACACATATAGAGCAGTGATGAGAGGTTTAAGAATTTAGAGAATCAGATGTTTACTTTGGTAACGTGGATGACACAAAGAGAAAAAGGGACACTGCCTAGTCAACCAGAAAAGAATCCAAAGGAGCATGCTAAGGTGATTACCCTTAGAAGTGGGAAAAAGATAGAGGTTCCTCATGAAGAAGAGGATAAGTCAAAAACTAAGGAGGTTTTTACTGAAGGGAACCCAAAGGATGAGGTAAGTGAGAAAGATCTAGTAAAGGAAGTTCTTGTGCCATCTCCTAAGTCAACTATTCCTTTTCCTCAAAGGTTTAGCCAACAAGACCCCCAGTTCACTAGGTTCTTGGATATGTTGAAGCAACTCCGTGTAAATATCCCATTCGTGGAGACCATTTCTCAAATGCCCAAATATGCAAAATTCCTTAAGGAGATTTTGAGCAATAAAAAGAAATTGGGAGAGTTTGCTACAGTGAGGCTTAATGAGGAATGCTCTGCTATCCTCCTCAAGAAATTGCCACCTGAACTTAAAGATCCAGGGAGTTTTACTATTCCTTGTTCTATTGGTACTTCTTATTTTGAAAAAGCTTTATGTGATTTAGGTGCCAGTATTAACTTAATGCCTTTGTCGGTTTTCCACAGGTTAGGTATGCAAGAGCCAAAGCCCACTATTGTTTCATTGCAGCTAGCAGATAGATCTATTACCTATCCAAGAGTAATTGTGGAGGATGTTCTTGTCAAGGTTGACAAGTTTATCTTCCCGGCTGATTTCATAATGCTTGACATGGAGGAAGATGAAGAGGTTCCCATAATTTTGGGAAGGCCATTTTTGGCCACTGGTAGGACCATCATTGATGTGCACCAAGGGAAGCTTACTTTAAGGCTTAACGATGAGGAAGTGGTTTTTAAAGTTTTTGATTCTTTTAAATTTCCTTCCTCTTTTAATTCATGTAATTTTATAAATGCCTTGGATAGTACATCTGCACTAATATCTTCTCATTCTCAGCAGCAATTGATTGAGGACACCTTTCAAAAAAATTTATTTTTCGAAAAGGATGAACAAGTGGATTCTGAGGAGTTGATAGATGAGATAATGGCATTGGAGGCAGGGATTGTTGCCCAAGAAAGATGGAGAGGGACTAGGCAATTTGAAGTTCTTGAGGGACGTGATTCACAAAAGCCAAAATCATCAATTGAAGAACCTCCAAAATTTGATCTTAAACCTCTTCCTTGTAATCTTAAATATGCCTTTTTATCTCCTCCTTCTTCACTGCTACTAATAATTTCTTCTTCTTTGACAGGTTCTATGGTGGAGAAACTCTTGTGAGTTCTGAGGGATAATAAGGAGGCCTTTGGGTGGACCATTCATGATATTAAGGGTATTAGCCCCTTAATTTGCACCCATAGGATACACATGGAGGTGGAACACAGACCCAAGGTGCAACCTCAAAGAAGGCTCAACCCAAATTTAAAGGAAGTGGTGAAAAAGGAGGTAATTAAATTGCTTGATGTGGGTATTATTTATCCTATTTCTAATAGTCCTTGGGTGAGTCCTGTGCAGGTTGTCCCTAAAAAGGGAGGAGCTACTGTCATGGAGAATGACAAGAAGGAATTGATAGCTGTTAGGGAGGTAACAGGGTGGCATATGTGTATAAATTATTGGAAATTAAATGAGGCCACTACGAAAGACCACTTCCCCCTTCCCTTTATTGACCAAATGCTTGAGAAATTATCATCTGGTCATGAATTTTATTGTTGCTTGGATGGGTACTCCGGATATATGCAAATACTTGTGGCTTTTGAAGATCAAGAGAAAACCACTTTTACTTGCCCATATGGTACTTTTGCATATAGACGAATACCTTTTGGTTTGTGTAATGCACCTGTCACTTTTCAAAGATGCATGATGGCTATATTTTCTGATATCTTAGAGGATTGTATTGAAATAATCATGGATGATTTTTCTGTTTATGGGTCCTCATTTGATAATTGTTTGCATAATTTGGGGGTGGTTTTGAAAAGGTGTAAAAACACTAATCTGGTTCTTAATTGGGAAAAATGCCAATTGATGGTAACTGATTGCATTATTTTGGGGCATAAGGTTTCTCATAAGGGTATTGAGGGTGACCCTGCAAAGGTTGAGGTAATTGCCAAATTGCCTCCTCCTAAATCTGTTAAGGCCATTAGAAGTTTCTTGGGGCATGCTGGTTTTTATAGGAGGTTTATAAAGGATTTTTGAAAAATTGCAAAACCTCTTTCTAATTTTTTACTAAAAGATGCCCCATTTGAATTTCTTGATGCTTGTTTGGAAGCCTTTAAAATTTTGAAGGCTAAATTGATTGATGCACCTGTTGTTGTTGCTCTTTATTGGTCTTTGCCATTTGAACTTATGTGTGATGCTAGTGATATGGCAGTGTGTGCTGTTTTAGGCCAACATAAGGATAAAAATTTTCAAACCACTTACTATGCTAGTAGGACTCTTGATGAAGCACAAAAGAAGTATACCACTACAGAAAAAGAGTTGCTAGCAGTAGTATTTGCTTTTGATAAATTTCGTCCTTATTTGGTTATGTCTAAGGTTGTTGTTTATACTGACCATTCTGCTATTAGACATTTGCTTGCCAAACAGGATGCCAAACCAAGATTGATTAGATGGGTGTTGTTTCTACAAGAGTTTGATATGGAAATTAGAGACAAACGGGGTGTGGAAAATTCAATGGCAGACCATCTCTCAAGGGTGGATGCTTCTGTCAGACCACAAGTTGAAGAGGCCATAAAGGAGACCTTTCCTGATGAGCAATTATTCTCAGTTTCCAAACTTTCCTGGTATGTAGATTTTGTCAACTTCAAGGCAGGTAATAAACTTCCCCCTAACCTTTCATATGCTCAGCGTAAGAAATTTCTTTATGATGTTAAGTATTATTATTGGGAAGAACCTTATCTGTTTAAGGTATGTAGTGATAAAATTATTAGGAGATGCATTCCTGAGGTTGAGACACATGCTATTTTAGAGCACTGCCATTCTAGGGAAGCTAGCGGCCATTTTGGCCCAACTAGGACAGCTCAAAAAGTTCTTCATTGTGGTTTTTACTGGCCCACTCTTGTTAAGGATGCATACAATTTTGTGAAATCTTGTGATAGGTGTCAGAGGAGTGGGAATATTTCTAGAAAACATGGTATGCCTCTAAATAATATTTTGGTTTGTAAATTATTTGATGTTTGGTGCATTAATTTCATGGGACCTTTCACCAAATCTTTTTCAAATGAGTATATTCTAGTTGTTGTAGATTATGTCTCAAAGTGGGTGGAAGCAGTGGCTTTACCCACTAATGATGCTAAAGGAGTTGTAAAGTTTTTAAAGAAAAATATTTTTACAAGATTTGGCACTCCTAGAGCAATCATTAGTGATGGTGGCACCCATTTTTGTAATAAACAATTTGATAATCTTTTGACAAAATGTGGTGTCACTCATAAGGTAGTCACCCCTTATATGGATCTTAAAACGATAACCATATGCACGGCACACAAACAACATTTAACATGTATATTCAAAGATAAACAATATATTTATCAAAGGGTTTCATACCCGACACTAGTAACCATTTTAAAAAACCATGGCACTTCAATACTCATCAACTAACTTTGATACCTAATCTCCGGAGCTCCAACCAACAAATAAATGAGCTGATCAGGCTCTAATTGTCGAATAAGGCGGAATCAATGCCAATAAGGCAGAGTTCAAATTAACCATATCAATGTCCAAAGCGAGGCACAGTGAGTACTATTCATAGTATATGGTTTCTTGGTCATCTATCCATCAAGGCACAGTGATGCAAACTTCATGAATACTTGCCATCAAGCATTCAAGTCCTATTCAGAGGCATGTCTGACCAAAAATGCCTCTAAAATGTTTTGTTCATGCTATTTTCTTTGTGTTCATTCTTTCCTTGTCGAGGCTCAAAGGCTCACGACCAAACCAAGGTTTAAACATTTAAGTTAAACAACCATTCCAATAAAAAGGACTCCAAGTCCAAACCAAACCAAGGTTTAAACATTTAAGTTAAACAACCATTCCAATAAAAAGGACTCCAAGTAAAAAATGTGCAAATTACGAAATCTAGACCCGTGCACCCAATTTAGATTCGTAGATTTTGGCGCACAAAAATCAATATAGATTTTTATAGGACATCTAGTCTATAACTTCATCTTTCGGACCCCGGGCCATATCATAGAACACTAGACACTGACATCTCGGCAGCTAGGTTCGTCTTTCAATTTAACAACATTTTCGCTCTGTGAAACACAAATCCAAAAACAAAGTTTCCTCAACTTATCCAAGTTGTCGGAAATAACCCGTTGTATAAATCCACTTTATTGAAAATCCTTTTACGTTGGAAATTCGTTTTATAAAATCATCAAAATCACTTAAAATTCATTTTTATCTCAAAAATTAATATTTTGAACCTGAAAATATTGCTTTGAGACAAATTCTCCATTTTAACTAATATTACCGTTTTTAATAATCCTACTATAATTATTGTCGGAATTGTCCGACGTTTGACGTTTTAAAAACGTTTTAAATCCAAATATGACTTTTCTAGTAAAATAATTTTTCCAACACAATAATAAAATTATTTTTGAAACTTATTTTCTTAAAATATCATTTTCTGATATTTAGAAATTTCTTACCTATAAACTAGCAGTGCAAAAATATTTTCACGGTTACGTCCTCACTATGACTCACAAAACACTCTTATGCCGTTAAATCATTAAAATAATATTATTTTTCACTATTATCCATTTTTCACCAAACAAATAATTAAGTAATAATATATTACTATTTTCCACTAATTAAAACTCATTATTCCATGAAAAGCTTATTAACGCTTTTAACCTCGTAATTAATTGAGCACTGACCACTTTCAGGCTTTCCAATCCCCAATCAACATCAAAAATCATTTCGTGCCAATAATATAGAAAATAGCAATTAATGGCATGCAACAACATATAATCACAATTAAATGCAGATAATTAAATAATTAAAAGCAGATAATTTAAAAGCAAATAATGCTAACTACATAAAATATTAAATACACCCAATAAAGAATACAGACCACAAACAAATTACATAAAGCTACCGGAAAAATCACTAAGGTACTCCCCTTACCTCTTGAATATTTTTCTTGCCAACCAAAGTTCCGTCAAGCGTCCGATTTCCACAAAACACGTACACGATTCACATAACAATTTATCCTTCAACAAATCACAACAAGTAATTATCAATCAAACAACTAAATACACCTATGCTCCTATATGATAAATTCGGCCATGAGATTTTTAAGTTGGCTAGACATGATACAATTTTGCAAGCTTTTGGATTAAAGATCCTTAAGCAAGATTAAGACATAAACAAAGCTTACTTAACAAAAATTGAATCAAAACCATCTTAAACACAAAATTTAAGATTTTAGGCCATGGGGTGATTTTTTGACTAAAAATTGTTAAAATCCTAAGCTCTTTGGATTAGTGATCCTTGATCACTTAAAACCCTAAAACAAAGGTTAACATACAAAGATTGAAATCAAATATTCCAACCCTTCAAAAAATATATTTCGGCCATGAGTAAAAATATGGCTTAGAGATTTTCATTTGATTAAACAAGCATGGATTCAATACCTTTGTGAGCCATAAGATTGAATCAAGCAAGATTAGTTTTTAAAAAAATGAACAAATTCCTCCCCCCACACTAGGTTAGGGTTCAGTCTTGACAAGGTCATAGGGCAAGAAATTTTAGTTTGATGCATCATCTTGGATCTTGAATATAGAGAGGATATTAAGATCATAGAAATTGGTTTCATACTCATTGGATTTTTCTATGATTTTCTATGAAATTTCAAAGTTCTAGATCTAAGAATTGAAAAATATGCTCATGGCTTCAAAACACGAAAATAATTGAAGAACATGATGATGATTGAGTGAGAGAAGCATGGTATACCTCTTGGAAATGAAAAATGAGCTAAGAATCACTTGGTTGCTTGACAAAACAAGGCTATGGAAACTTAGAGTTTTTAAGAAAATTGAGGAAAGTTAAGGAAGAAGATGATACATGCCTTAAATAGAAGTGAAATGGGCTACTCATTTGGAAGGGTTTGGGCCGTGGGTTTTGGGGCAAAAGGGTCCAAAGCATAAATTTTTAGGGACAACAGAGTAATCTTACACAATGGCATTTTTGTGATATAAAACAACCTTAAGGACAAAATGGTAATTTTGCCTAAAGTAATCATGAAAATTATGTGGTTGAGGTTGAAGGAGAAGTGGCTGATTGTGTCTACAAATTGTGGGGCAAACTTGTCATTTCAATGAAAGTTCAAGGGTAAAACAGTCCAAGGGTAAAATAGTCTTTACACTATTTTGAAGAAATATATAGATATTTGCTAAATGTAATGATGACATTGGTGAGTCACCCCCTATGATTCGTCCATGATGACTCATTGTATTCATCCATCTGGTGTCGAATTTTGTCTCTGCACGTTCGTTCTCGACTCCGTCGATTACCCGATTTAAGTTTTAGGCCCGAAATAATTTATTTATTTTAAAAAATTTAAAAATAGCCTATATCGTTGGAAATGAGATATAAAATCTATCCATTTCGCTCTTGGGTCAAAATTAGGTTTTCTGATCAGTAAAATCTTACTGTCAGCAAAAATGCAGACGGGGTTCCGTCTGAATTTTCAACCCAAAATTTAACCGTATACTTATAAAAATAAGTATAACATGAATATGACTTTGGTTTTCCAAAAATAATTTTATAAGTTTCAGATAAAAATATAAACATTTATTTATATTTATACCGATCTTAGAAAGTAAAAAAATCGGGGTGTTACACACAAGGCTGACCCAATATATGTTGAGGCCTAAAGCGAATGTTTAGGAGGCCTTTTTAAAATTAAAAAAATATATTTTTATAAAAATAATATTATATTTAAAATTTATTTTATTTAATATTTATATTTTTAAATCAAAATTATTATGATTGATGTAAATATTTGTTATGTGTACATACAACAATACTTAAGAAAAGGACAAAAAATATATTGTAATAAAAAAGCAAATATAAACAAAATATTTTTTGAATTTGAGTCTTTTATAGAGGCCTAAAAACCTTATAAAATTAGAAAAAAAAATTGGGACCTAAAGCTGCTGCTTTAGCAGCTTGCCCCTAAGACTGGCCTTGGTGATGAATAATTTCTTTTATTTGACGAGAATGTTGAATTAGAGTATAATGTTGATGTACATTAAAACTACACCTGAAAAAGTCACATGGAAGGATCCAAATCAACAAAGTGTTAGGCAAATGGAGCAAGTCGGGGACACCGTTAGAAACTAGATACCTAGAATTATCTAGCTTAATTATCATATTTTTATTAATCTATAAAAGTTGTACATCAATACTTTGATGCTTGTACCTCAAAACTTATGCTACTAATGCAAATTTTATTTTTTATTTTTGGGAACAATATTCTACTTTCTATCAAAATGAAACAGATGCCTAGCCTAGTAAATAATTTTCATAACTCAAAATGCTTATAATTGTATATACCACACAATGATTGCTACTGATATATTTTTCAACATCAACGTAAAAAAAAATTTCATGATGATATTAATTTTTAAATCAACATCTAAAAAATTTGTCATTATTTATTTGATATGTGTTTTAAGTTTAACGTTAAAAAAACCAATACTTCAAATTATTTGTTAAAATTACATTTTTATTGTAATTTAATAAAGACATTTTTTTTTAATTTTAAAATGTTTATAAGAGCTTATATAATAATGTATTCAAACGCCTTAATTTTGTATAAGTGCTTTTCGAAGTATACATCCAAACACACATAGCTTATTGAATTTAAGCGCTTATAACATAAGCTCTCATACGATAAGGTCTTATGTAATAAGCACTTAATTAAGTTGTTTGTCCAAGCATGATGGTTGGAATTGAAATTACCAACAAGCCACTCATGCAGAAGTGGGAAGCAGGGAGTGAAATTTTGTTTCAATTATTGAAACGGTACGTTTTATATGTGCGACATGTCAGATTATAAGCCATTGATCAAATTTAAATTATTTTTAAGAGTTGTGATATTTCTAACAGACACACTCTTGTTTTCATTAAATGGAGAGATCCTGAGAAAAACAAAGTCACATGCGAGAACGAGACTTGTTTTTCATACTAGACTCTTCGTTTCTCTTTACATTCCTCTACCCTCCTTCCCATCTTTTCTTCATATTCCTCTTCGCACTCTTCAGCTCTCATCGTCGGAGCATCATTGCTGCACGTTGACAGTGCACCTCTCCGTCACCTACCGCCACCTAAAAAATATAGGCAAAATTACACTTTTGGTCCCTTAAATTAATTGTTTTGTTCAAATTGGTCCCTTAAGTTTTTTTTGTGACAAACTAGACCCTTAAGTTAGGTTCGGGTGACAAAATGAGACTTTTTTACCATTCCAGCAATATCCTGACCTATGTGGCACACCCATGCCTAGCTGGCACAATGATATGATAATTAAAATAATAATTTAATAATTTAAAAAAATTAATTAGTAAATAAATTTTTTTTTTAATCTTTTCTCCTCATTATTATTCTTCTTCTTCAAGAAGACAACAACCCACTGTATTTCATCTAGGGCGGCGGCAACTGCGCGGCAGCGGCAATGGCGGCGACAAATCTCACCCTGTCACTCTCTCTCTCTCTCTCTGTGTCGACCACCAGCAGCATCTTCACCACCACCCCCTCACTATTTGGTTGAGTCCAGAATGTGCAGAATGTGGTGAATAAACCCTAGAAATCCACAATGAATTTTTCAGATGCAGGAACTAAATATTCCCTCAACACCAAATGCCACCTTCCCTTCCATCTCTGATTAAATAATTGATAACCATTCATTCCAATTCCAGAATTTCAATTGTTGCAGTTTTTTCATTTTTCATTTTCCAATGATTTCTAAAAAAGGGCATTTTTTTCGTTAACAAAAAGAAAATTGAAAACGTCTGGTGTGGTGGTGTTGTGCTTTTTGAGCGGTGGCGGCAAGTGAGAAGTAGAGGAAGCGTTTGACAGAAAAGCAATGGCGACTGCGTTGGGTAGCAGAGTCAACGCTATTCAAAACCTGTCCCTCTTTCATTAGAACTCTCAGTGTTTCTTCTTCTCCTCCTTCTGCTGCTTCTCCACGTCCGGACCTGGCGCCGCCTCGACCGCCGCAGCGAGCCACAACGCGGCGCCGATTTATGAGTTTACGTTCTGGTTCTCCACGAGCACGTCCATGAGAGGCTTCAGGAACGCAGCGGAGAACGACGGGCGGCTGATTCATGAGTACATGGCGGCGATGTAGGTCGATCGGACTGAAGGGTTGAAGAAGAATAAGAAGAAGAAAATGGTGGTAGGTTCAGATTCAAATGGAGGAATCGAAGGTAAAGTTGGGAACTTGGATCATTTTCTATTTTCATACATGGGCAAGGAGGAAGAACAGATCCGCCATGGAAGAAGATGAAATTTTTTTTGTGTTATGTTTCTATTTTCATATACCTGGGCAAGGAAGAACAGATCTACCAAGGAAGATGAACATGAAATTTTTTATTGTATTATTTTTTAATTTATTTGTTTTTTTTTTAATTATATATTTTCAATTTAAAAATTTATTTTTCCTGTTTATATGCCTAGTCAGCTAGTTAGTTTGGTTTGGAATTGCCACCTAGGATAGGATTGAAGGAATGGATTAAAAAGGATTAAGTTGTTATCCGAACCTAACTTATGGGACCTATTTGTCACAAAATAAACTTAAAGGACCAATTTGAACAAAATAAATAACTTAAGGGACTAAAAGTGTAATTTTGCCAAAAATGTATTAGTCAATGTACAAGTAAGTTGATACAGGCACCATTTAACTGTAACTACAAAATATATAAATTGAGTCACAGAACTTGTTTTAAAACTAAAAAAAAATATCAAAATTATTTTGTTAAGTATTGTCCAAAGAATGTATAAATAATTATAAAAAGTGAAACAAAAAGAAATTGTCTATGTTTATTACTAGAAATATTTATATAAATAAACGAGTTAAAGCAGACACGAACTTGAAGTGTTAGTTACTTTTGTTAGTGTATTTTTTTGTTAATAATAATGCAAACATTTCCATTCATAATACAAGAAGGTAAGGAAATCAAATAAATTACATGAAAACAAAATTAATTTAAATTAAATTAAAACAATATATTATAGCTCTATGGGACGACCCTGAATGGCCCAATATGGGCACGTAGAATGTTTTGGTTTATACAACAACAATTATTGGCTACTACTTAAAACTGAAACCCATGAGAAAGTATGTGTCAATAGATTAGAGAAAAGGAGGTGATGAGTGTGTAAAGTGAGTATGAGTATAAGCCTACAAGGTGTTGGAACGACGATGTGGGTGTGCTTAAAATGATCTCAAATGGGACTAACTTTAAACATGTGTTTAAATCGATGTAAATATGGGTGACATTTGTAAAGGTGTGTGGGTATAGAATTATTCAATATATTATAGGAGCATGAAGAAGATAATGAATGTATGCTTTGTATGCTACCAATATTACAAAAATGAAGTCAAAATTGGGAAAGAGGCAAGCAATCCTTCACATATTTAAGGTAGAGATGATAATACTTTATCACATATAAGACATTAAATTTTGTTATGTGTGTTGGGTTTTTGTCACAAAACACACCTCTGTGTACAAAGAAAAATCAAAACAGAAACTATACAAGAATAAGCAATGCACTAAAACAGAGCACAACACCAAGCACGAATAACAAAAGTAGCAGAAAATAAAACGATAAAGGAGATGAACACAGGAATTTAGCGTGGTTCAATCGGTGTGGCTTACATCCACGGGAGAGAACAGTTAACTTCACTATAATTATTAGAGAGATACAAGGTGTTACAATAGAAATCTCCCACAATCCTTGCCTATTCTTGTAAACTCATGTGATTCACACTATACCTCCAATTAGGGGTGGCAAAATAATCCATGTATCCATCATCCATCTAGTTCATCCATGAAAAAATTCATCCAATCCATCCATTTATAAAAATAAATATAAAAGGATTGGATTGGATTGGATTGTTTTTTTAGTGGATAGTTTATGATCCATCCAATTAATTTTTAAATCCATTGGACCAACAACCAAAAAAGTAGTGGATCAATTTTTATCCACTCCAAAATCATTTTATTTTTTAAATCATTTTTCCCCAAAAAAAAAAAAAAACCTCCATGTAATTTTCTCTTTTTTCTATTATTTTCTCTTCATTATTTTCAATTTTATTTATCTATTTTTTTATTAACTAATTAAAAGTGAGAAAAATATCACAGGCTACGCAAAATGACAAAGTCGTGATGTATTGGAACTGATATTTGAAATATTTGAACTAAGTAATTATTTTGAGTTGTTGTGGCAAAATGTCCATGTTGAGATGCACAGTAATTATTAACGAAATATATAAAAATCTTTAGCTGGTTATAAAAAAAGTTCAGGTGTGTAATTTGGTTTATCCCTATGACGTGAGTTTTGAAAGTTTACGTGATCAAATTCCATTTTCAGCTCGTGAAACAGCCACTTTAGTCGGCCCAATTCTGCCTGCGAAGAGGATACAGAACAAGGAGAGAGAGAATAGATTGGAGGGAGGGGTAGAAGAGGGAGAGAGAGAGAGGAGATAGGGAGGGGAGAAAGAAAGAGGACACAGAGGAGAGAAAATATTTTTAATTTTTTTGTTTATAAAAATATTTTAAAACTATAAAGGTTATTTACTTTTAAAAAATATTTTTGTAAATGGATGAGAGTGAGATTATTTTAAAATAATCATAAAATTATTTACTTTTTAAAATATTTTTTTATGGATGGATTGGATATCCATCCATAAAAAAGTTGTTAATGGATGGATTGGATGATTTTTATTAAATGGATCATGGATTGATTGGATTTTTTTAATGAATTTTTAATGGATCATAATGGATTAATGGATTGTTTTCAATCCATCCATTATAATCCGAATAAAAATTTATCCAATCCATCTATTTCCCACCCCTACCTCCAATAATGATCCCAAGATTGACATTTCTATTTCCCAATCTCTTCCTAAGCCCTCTTAGACTTCCTCTCAAGATAGAATTGCTATTGAATGAACTCTTCTCAATTCACAAATCTCCTCAAAATCTCCTTTCAATATCATTTAGGAAGTCATGCAAGTCTAAAGTGTATCCTAAAAATGTAACATCCAACTGAATGATATGACACTACTACATATCTTAGTTTTAGTAACATTTATTATGTAACATTTTAATAAAAGTTACAAAATCTTATAAACAAATATATTTAGCAACATTTATTTAATAAAATATTATTAAATCTAAATCTGTAAAAACTAAAAAGCTCTGACCCAAAATTATTTCCTCATTTTCTGTATTTCATAAAAGAAGGCCCAAAACCATGTCAGACCCAAAAACTCTCTTCGTTAAACTTTCTTCAGATACGTGAAAATCTCTCCCCTGTCGTGTGAAACTCTCAGACCCAACTTCATTGCCCTTTTCGTTTGTGAAGTGCTCCATTTGTGGATTCTCGAGCTTCAAATATGAATTTCGTCACACTCTATTCCCCATTATGAGTTCGCTTTTTAGTGGTAAATTCAAACTTCATTTTCCAAGTTCCTTTGCAATCTCACTCCCTGATGTTCGAGCTTCTTCTTTAAGGTTTGCACACTTCGTCTGATTCTTCTCTCTTTGGTTCATGAATCTGTCTCTTGTTTCAGTTTTGATGTCAGATGATTTTTCTTTGATTTTTTTGTTTGTATCTTTTGAATGTTTGAGTTTTTTCAATTGGTTCATGCTTAATTGATTGTTTAAATATTGTTTGATTAAATGTCAGATTGTTTATAATTGATTATTCGCATGTTCTGTTATAGTGTGTCAATGAGTCTGGACATTTGTATATTTTTTGAAGCACTTTTCTGATTTAATCACTTCATGATCTTGCTTGTTTGCGTATGAACATGAACTGTTTGACAATATGGTTATTCCAAGTTTTCAGACATTGATGAATAGATTGGCCTATTTATATGTTCATGCTTGCTGAATTATTTATTGATATTTCTCTGTTAGTTATACCAAGTTTTCTGACATTGATAAAGTTTTGTTAGTTTAGGGGAGATGTTGTTAATAGAAAATGCATTTGATAATTGATATTCAAGAGAATCAATTAAATTCATTCTTCATTTTAAGTATTATGCTACAAATGTTTAAAACTTTTAATTTTGTTTGCAACGAGAGTTAAAAAAAGATGAATTTTATGATGAAGGAAATAAATGAGATAATACTGTTTTTTCACATTTAAATCAGTTGTTGATTCCCATAGTTAATCATGGATGAATTGAATATGTGAACTGTGGCTCCAGATTTAGTTTCATGTAAAATATCAAAGAAAAGAAGGAAGTTGAACTCTGATATATGGTACATTTCTATACTCTAGTAAAATCAATTAGTGTTGTGCACTTATTACTTGAGTGCAATAATTATTTCTTGTAAAGTTATTCCATCTTTTCATGCTGCATAGATCCTGATATTATATATTGTGAAACTAAATTTTCTTGTTTCAGGAATGCTAATTGGAATCAAGCATTTAATTTTTCATCTGATCTGGGTTTCTTGGCTTCTTGCATCAAGAAGACTAAAGGTATGAAAATTTGTTTCTAAGAAAATATATGAAAAGAAAAGATACCCCTGTTTTCCCTTTTCCAAGTCTGTGTGTATCACAAGTTTTGAGTTACAGCGGTGGAGAAATTGCAATGTTAGAGCCTGCTAAATTCTGAGATGGAAAGAGGTTCTAACTGAAGGTTGGGGAGGCTTTATAAATATGCTCTGCTTGCAGACAACATCTTCAAATACTAGGCTGGGCGGTTAGAGTTGGATGATGGAAGTGTTAAAAGGAGGAGCTGATGCTGAGCTGAGTTGGAGTGGAGGTGCAAATAAATGCTGGTATTTATGCAACGGGGTTTGGCTAAAGGAATAAAGATTGATACTCTGCTGCTTGGACCATTTTGGCTCTACTAAGGTCATGGTGGCTTTGATTTAGAGTTGCGTAAATAGGTGTGATAACTTGTAGCTTAATTGATTTATTTTTTCCTGTGTGTTACAGAGTTGGTTATAAGGCACTTTGATATAGGCTGTAGAACAAATTTAAGGCCTCAGACGTGGTGTTCTTTTTCTGTGTTTTTTCCCCTGTCTATAGGTGTATCAACTGAGATCAGGCTAGTGTAATACTAATACTGGTTTAGTGAGTTTCAAGCAGTATTATACTTACAATTGGTCTGTTTCTTTTGATCTTCTTCTTGTGTATGGGTTAGAGTACCCCTTGTACTCTTGCCAATGCACTCTTTTGCTTTTAAAAAAATGTTAATATTACTTTTTAAAACATTCTTTTTAATAATTATTTGCATTTTAAAAAATGTTATCAATTATACCTTTTTGGTAACATTTTTAAAGTTAGTAACATTTTTTAAAAGAGAGGAGATCCACTTATTTCAAGAGTAAGTTTAAAACACTTATTCTAAATCTTTACCTTTTAAAATGTCACAAAAAAATACATTTAGTGACATTTTTAGCATTTAGTGACATTCTGTTTATTATACATATATTTTGAGTCTAGAAATATAAATTATAAACAATAATATTCATACCCCTTAAATGCTTATGCTTCGTACGAGAACTGAGTACCAATACTAGTTTTTCATTATGGCAAAGGCGTTACCATAAAAAAAAAAAAAAAAAAATAAATATCTCTTCCTCTTTCTGTCCTTGTCCAATCTTTTCCTTGACCCGGATTTTTATCCAATTTTATCCAGCTAATTAACACTTCTCTCTAAAAAATTGATAAAAATAAAATTTACTTCTAATTAATTTAATTATAGGAGAGGAGATAAAAATAAAAAATGACCAAAGTTAAAAAATATCCACTTATTCGTAATCTCGCCCCAAAAATATTTAAAACTAATATGTGAGTGATGCGAGTGGTATCAGACTCGGACCCCTTAAGTAAGTGGTATTGGGTAGAGATAGCAAAATGAGTTGGCCCCGACGGTCCAACCCGTTTAACCTGCCATTTTTGGCAGAGTGGATTGAGGCCCCCAACTCACCAACCCATTTTGACCCGCCCCGCTTAGCCCACCAAGAGAATGGGTTGGTGGCGGGGCGGGTTGGCTGGTCAACCCATTTTTCTTTTTATTTTTGAAAACAAAATATTTTTGAGTAAATTGCACTAACCCTCCTTGAGTTTTGATAAAATGATAACCAACCCCATTTTTGAGTAAAAATAACACACCACCCCATTTGACCCTTTGACTAATATGTGAGTTAAATTATGCTAACAGAATATTCCTTAAATTTAACTATGGTTAGCTTAAAAAAAGAGTAAGTTATACTCTACCACCTCTAAGTTATTTTAAAATAACATCAAACCTCAAACTTGACCATAAATTACACTTGACCCCTTTTTTAGTGTTGACTGACTAATGACTTAACATTGTCACGTTAATTAAAAATGTAAATTATTTGTAATAAGTTATTTAATATTTATATACATAAAAAATGTTTTTTATAGATAAATCTTATGCTTTCTTGTTTCCAAAATAAATTTGTTGTTTTTAATTTTAAAAATAAATATTTAATTTGGAAATATTATAAAAGGAATATAATTCTTTTAAGCATTTTATTTTTAAATCCCTTATATATTTATTTTACTCAAACAAATATTATTTAGTATACACACTAATTATGATATACAAATTAAACAAATTAAATATGATTTGACTTTTGCTATGAATAATTTTATGATTTATCTATATTTATTTTAATTCAACAACTAATTAATATATCTTACTTTTATTATGTATAAAAATTGTAATAATTTTGTTTACTCGATTTATTTATTTATTTTAGTGGTCTTGTGATTTAGTTGATTTTTAGCAAAGTTCCTACTTCAAATTATTTTGTTTATGGATAACAAGATAAACTTCATGATCATATATAAATATTCTATGTCATGCATAAACAAAATAATTTGAAGTAGCAACTTTAGTACGAATCAAATAAAATATAGGCTCAAAATAAATAAAATAAATAAAATTAACAAGAGTATTATATATAGTTTTACACATAATGAACATAGAATATATTAATTACTTTTTAGATTAAATTATATATATATATATATCATAAAACTATTATAGCATTTGTCAAATTTTATTTATTTGATTTGTATATTATAATTAGACAAGTTTACATTCAGTCTTATATTTAAATATACTTGTTTAAACAATATTTTTAAATATTTATAAAAATTATTATTATATTAATTTGTATCCTCTATAGATAAAACAATTGAAAACATGATATTTATTTAGAAGTTGTTGAGCTAAATACCTAAAAAACAAAAAATATAATGAAGAAATCGTTTTTCACATTATTGATACATGTTTTATATCCACTATTTTTTAGAGTATATACTAAATAATATTTGTTTGAGTAAAATAAAATGCTTAAAAGAATTATATTCCTTTTATAATATTTTCAAATTAAATATTTCATTTTTAAAATTAAAGACAACAACTTGATTTTGGAAACAAGAAAGCATAAGATTAATCGTTAAAACCTTTTTTTTAAGTATATAAATATTTTTTTACGGAATTAAGTATATAAATATTGAATAACTTATTATAAATAATATTCATTTTTAAGTAACTTGACAATGTTAAGTCAATAGTTAGTCAACACTTAAAAATGGGGTCAAGTGTAATTTATGGTCAAGTTTGGGGTTGTAACACCCCGATTTCTGCTGTTTTCTGTATCGATAAACAATTATCTGTTTATATTTTTATTTGAGATCTAGAAAATGATTTTGGTTGAAACAAAATCATATTTAGACTTGAATTCATGGCAAAAGCCTACGGTTAAATTTTGGGTTGAAAATTCAGACGAAACCCGATCTGCGTTTTCACTGACAGTAAGATTTTATTGGTCAGAAAAACCTAATTTTGACCCAAAAACGAAACAATAAATTTTCTCATCACTTTTTAAGTGATGTGGGCCTTTTCAAAAAATTTTGCTCTAAAATAAAATATTATATTTTGTTCGGGCAAAATTTTGAATTAAATCGGGTGCGGAAGACCTAAATCGGGAGAATAACGGAGTCGGAATCGGAACAACGGAGACTGAACCGGACACCGGACCAGGGAAGGACAAGTTTCACAAGGTTGTGGTGAGTCACCACCCATGACTCACCACAAGTAATCATGATTTTCTAAAATATCTAAGATATTTTGTTTAGGAAAAGACTAAAATGCCCCTAAGTATAATAAAACCCCAAATTACCCTTAATGACTCACTAATCCTAGCCCCCTCACTCTCTTCCCTCACGGCAGCCCCCTCCCCACACACTCTCTCATTTTTCTTCAACATCACTTAGAGAAAAACAAAGAAAAAACTCTAAGTTCTTAAGGTTCCTTTGCAAGTTTGGATCAATCGCTTCACTTTTCCTTGATCTTCAAGAGGTAGCCTCTCTATTCTTAATCATCTAAGCCTTGTTCTTCATTTATTTCATTCATTTTTGCCATGATCATCAAGGTTATGTTCTTAGATCTAAAACTTTGGAAATTCCTAGAAAATCATAGAAAAATCCTTTTCACATGATTCCAATTGCTATGAACTAGATATGATCCCTAGTATCTTCATTCAAGAGCAAGTGTAAAAATAAAATTTCCTTCCCAAATTTTTTTAAGAGGCTGAAACCTCACTTGTAAAAATGGAGGAGGTTTTGTTTTAATTTTAAGGCATGATCATTAATTACGTCATCTCTAATGCTTAAAGATCACTAATCTAAGAGCATGTGAATTTTAGAAAACCCTAACCTATTTATCTAAGTGAGGCCGAATCCTACCCATGAAATGGGTTAGATGATTTTGCTTCCTTTTCAACTTATGACAATTTTCCCTAGCTCTATACTACTCTGAGGTTATAGATCTAAGAGTATGTAAGATTTTTGAGATCCCTAGCCCATTGTTTTAATGGAGGCCGAACCTAGACCTTTAGGTTTTAGGAGATTTTATTTCATTTTGTGACTTGTTCTTTAATTGTTGTGAAGGATTAGTTGAGTAGTTGTTGTTCGGAGTTCGTGGAGGAAACCGGATTTGAAAACCGAGACTTCATTGAATCGGAACTTGAATCTTCAAAGGTAAGGAGAGTTTACCTGAAGAGCTTCGATAGCTATGTGTATAATTGGTTTGGTGTGTCTGTAATTAATTATTGTAGCTTGTAGTGTTTGTTTTAAAATTATTGCGTAATATTCTGTGATGCATGATTTATCTGTGGAAGCATGCTATAATTTGTGATGTGTGAATTTATTGTTGATTGTGAAAGCATGTGATAAATTGTGTTGTATGATATTTTCTGTGGATTTTGTGATTGGCTGGAAGCCTGACATCGGTCACTGCTCATTGGGAATTAAAGATAAAACGTTAAGAAGATCTAAGGGAAACAACATGTCTTTGAAAATCAGAGGATTTAATTTTAAGGTAAAAATAATAATGTTTTAATGAGTTTTAATGAAAGAATAAGTTAATAAATGACAGCGCGTACGTAACCGTGAAAAAATTTCACTTTTGCATTTTTGGAAAGCAATGGAAAGAAAATGGAAACAAATCTTACTTTTAAGGAAATGTATTTTAAAATTTGTTTTAAGGTTGAGAGTAAATAATTTTTCACGAAATAAGGGTTTCTGTTTGCCTAACAGCAGTAGAAAGAAAAATGATCTTTTAAAACAAAAATAAAAATGAATTTATATGAAAAAAAAAATGACTTTTCAAAGGGAAAATGGATTTTAGAAATAAAAATAAAGGATTTGAGGAAAAAGATTTTCGTTACGTTTTAAAACGAATTTCATAAGAAAATGATTTTTGGAAAAGGATTTAATAACAGCGGACGTTTTTCTGTCAAACTTGGATAAGTTTTTCGGAGTTGTTGTTTTGGTATTTGTTTTTCACAGAACGAAAACTCTTGGGAAAAATAAAGGAAAGGATAAGGACCTAGATTGCCGAGACGTCGGGCTAGTGTTCCTAAAAGGAAATTGCACTTTGGAAGGGAAAGGAAATTGGAATACCTAAGGAAAGGTAATCGGAAACTTTAGAGGAAAACAAACGATAAAGAACAGTTACAATACTAACGAGTTTTACATGCATAGTTTGGCAAATATGCCATTTTGGGCAGACGTGCCTTGGGTATCGAGCTACAATTTCACAAAGGGTGAATTGGATAACTTGGTTAGTTACGGACCAAAGATAAATTCTAGGGTCTTTGGGTCTTAGGGACATTCGGGCTTCGAAAATCCAGCGAATACTTGGGGCCTTGCAACCTCGGGTCGTGGAATTCGGTTACCCAGCACGAATGTACTCAATAGGGAAACTATTCCAATATTATTTTAGGTGCTCCATCGTGATATTCCCTGAACAATTGGAGCCGGACCTAAATTTAGAGGCCGATCTCATGAGACAATTGTGTTGAGGGTATTGCAGCCTAATCATTGCTCGAAGAAGGGAAGTTAGGAATCTCCGGAGAATAAAGGTCAAGACTCATAGGATGGATATTGAAGTGCCATGCATTTTTGAAAAATTACGATTGGATGACTGGGTATGAATCCCATTGGTAGGAAATAATTACAGTATATATACATGATGTTTTGTTTGAATGTCGTACATGTAGTTATCATGATGAAACTCAATGATAGTATCTCACCCTTGCTTTATTTCTTTTCATGTTGGGTTTCTACTATGCTTCTATATATATTCGAGTACAGATGAACCAGATGAGTCCGATAGCGTACACGGGAATACGTTCCCTGCACAGTGACGGAAGCGTGTGGTGGATGAACCTAGATACTTCTGCGGGCGGGGAGTTCTAGGGAGGATTTCCCTATGGTTTTGAAATAGACAACTATAAACACGAGAAGGGGGGTTGAATTGTGTTTATCAGAAATTAAAATAAAGTTAAAAACTTTTTGCATGCAGAAGCTAAGCACAGACAGGTGTAAAAAGGTTACACAGACAGGTCACCTGTCTGTTGTAGTTTTCTCAGAAAACAACACACGTATAGATGAAAAACAGACTTGATAAAAACAGTTTTAACCCCTTAGTTAGAAAGCAGATGATATATAATCAAAAACAACTAAAGAGATTAAGGGAAGAGAGATTAACACAGAGATTTATCCTGGTTCACTCTTTAACACAAAGAGCTACGTCCAGTCCTTGGCAGCACCAAGATTTATCCACTATAACTGATCAGGTTACAGACTCCAAGTATTGTTTGCACACCTAGCCTCTTCAGGCTCCAACACAAGTATTCTTTGCACACCTAGCCTCTTCAGGCTCACTCAGATTTGTTTGAGAGTTTGGCTTGTAATAAATACACTTACAGACAGACAGATCTTTCACTAACACTCAGAGAGTGGTTTAAATATAAAGCTTAGGAAAGTCTGCGTAATAACTTCAAATGATTGAAGAATACAGAGTGAATAAATGAACAGAGTAATGGCTCTTTAATGCTTTGTAAACTCTGATGATGTTCATCTTCAATGACTTCTGTATTTATAGCCTTCAAACATTTAATATCCGTTAGAGACATTCCTTGCAACGATGGCTTCAAGCAGAGCTTCATTAAATGCAATATAGTCATTCTGGGCAGCCATTAATGCAATGGAGACGTTGGTTGTACTCTAACATGAGGGATAATAGCTTTATGCATCGTGTAGATGCCAACTCAGAGTTGTGCAGAGTGCTTTTGTACTTTTGCAGAGTACATTTCCCTTTCTGTGTAATAACTGAAAGTACTAGGGAATAAAGCATGTTGGAAACATTCTTTAACTGGAAGTTTGTCTCTGACTTCCTAGGTTGCTTGAGAGAGAGCACTTCTGAGTTTCTTGATAAGCGTGAGAGAGAGTTCTCAGAGTATTCTTCATGAGGGGACAGCTTGCAAAAGCTTCCTGTACTTCGAGTTCTTTAACAAAGAACCTTAGACAAGTTGAAGTGTTAGAGCAGAGACAGGTTGTAAACCAGTTTGCACATAGTCAATAATCCTAGTCAGCAGACAGGTTGACTTTTTGGCTTATACGGACAGGTTGGTACTTAGGTAGACAGACAGGTGAGTTTTGTAATCTTCTGATCTGTACACTAAGTAGATAGGTTAGCAACCACAAATTAGGTTGATTAAATCATTAACCAATGTTTAGTTTTCATCAAAACTTAGGGAAATGCACACAGACATTTTAGAGACTTAACAGGTTTATCTTAAGTACGACCAGCTATAGGATCTATTTTGAGTTTACTTTTGGAAAGTACTGCTACTAGTTTAAGTTTAGTTTATATGTGTTTTCCTTATTCTATGGCTTAAATAAATGATCTGTAATATAACTGGCCATATGTAAAACTGTATTGATGCATATATATATATATATGTGTGTATTCGGTCGTATGTTAATTATAAAGGTTTGGTTTTCATCGGTTAAGAAATGGAGAAAATTATATTTTCCGAAAGCAACCAGCGTAATTATTTTCAGTCTTTTAGTTTCAACATGTAGCGCCAGGGGGGGTGTTACATTAGTGGTATCAGAGCTGGTCGAGTCTTTCGGGAATCCTTGGGAAATAGGTCTGTTGTGTCTATGTTGTGTGATCTCTGACTTAGATTTGTTTTAATTACTTCTTAGAAGTAATGTGTGGTAACAAGTAAGTTTACGTTTCAGTTTCTGGTTTTGGTTTAACTGATTGTGGCTTGTAGGTCAGTTATGGAACCAGTTGTTGAACCAGAAGCTGGACGTGGACGTGGACGCGGCCGTGGTAGAGGCCATAGAGGCGGTCGTGTTGGCGGTCGTGGTAATCTGGGAGAGAATCCTGAAGAAGCTGGTGGGATGGACTATGCAGCACAGGCAATGGAAAATGTTGCAGCTGCTATTGCGTTGCAAACGGCAACTATGGCTGCCCAAAATCAACAAGAACAACTCAGAGCTGAACAAGCTGCAGAGGGAAAAGGATTGACTGCTTTTCGGCGTCAGAATCCGTCACAATTTCATGGGGATGCTAATCCCGAGAAGGCTAACCTTTGGATACAAGAATTAGAGAAGATCTTCGAACTGATTCACAGCCCAGAAGGAGTCAAAGTTCAGTATGCTACGTTCCTGCTCGTGGGTGATGCTGAGTACTAGTGGAGGGGAGTCAGACAATTGATGGAAGCAAATCATCAGGGGATTACTTGGAATGTGTTTCGTAATGAGTTCTTGGACAAGTACTTTCCTCAAAGTGCCAGAGTTGAGAAAGAGCAAGAATTTCTACGTCTGCAGCAGAGAGAAATGACTGTTGGGGAATACGCGGCGAAGTTTGAATCGCTCGCCAAGTATTTCCGTTTCTTCCAAGCTCAACCTGATGAAGAATGGAAATGTGAGAAGTTTGAAGGAGGATTAAGGTTTGAAATCAAGGAGTCAGTGTTGCCACTGAAGATAAAAAAATTTCAAGCTCTGGTCGAGAAATGCAGGAAGGTGGAACAAATGAAAAAGGGGAGAGATAACAGAGGGCATGTTGGAGGACCATCTAGGTCCAAGAATCAGTACCAGAATCAGTACCAGAACCAGAGAGGAAAACAATCTCAGGGAAAGCCTTATTCCCGACCACCCGGGAATAATCAGAATCAGAACCAGAATCAACAAAATTACCGTCCAGTCGCTTCTGCGTACAATAGTGGAGGCCAAGGGAACCAAAACCAAGGCCAGTTTCGAAAGTGTTTCAAGTGTGGAAGTGAAACTCATTTTACTGATAATTGTCGACTCCAAGGAGTCCAGTGCTTCAAATGCGGAAAGATAGGGCACATGGCCAAAGACTGTCAAATTCAGAAACCGGCATCAAACACCAACAATTCTAGGACCAATAAACCGACAGCTAAGGGAAGGGTTTACACCATGAGTGGTGCTGAGGCTTCAAATTCTGAAGATCTCATACAAGGTAGTTGCGACATAGCTGGTAATCTCTTAACGGTACTTTTTGATTCGGGTGCAACGCACTCTTTTATTTCGATGGATTGTGTGAGACATTTAGAATTGCCTGTTTCTTCCAGGTCATATGATCTGATTGTTTCAACTCCAACTGCTGAACCTGTTGTTGTGACTTCTATATGTCTGAACTGTCCTATCATTATTCAGGATAGACATTTTCTTGTTAATCTTATATGTTTGCCTTTGATTCAATTAGATGTAATTCTAGGCATGGATTGGTTATCTTCCAACCATATCCTTTTAGATTGTTCCCATAAGACCTTAGTTTTTCCTAATCCTGAGATTTCTGGATTTTTATCTACCCACCAAATGAGAACTTCTTCGAAAGAAGGAGCTCAGGAATATTTGCTTCTATCTAACTTGGAAGTCGAGAGGGAAATCTACTTGAGTACGATACCTATAGTTAGAGAATTTCCGGATGTGTTTCCTAATGATGTTCCGGGTTTGCCACGTGTCAGAGATATCGAATTCTCCATCGAATTGATTCCAGGAAGCGGCCCAATTTCAATCGCACCGTATCGGATGGCACCGACAGAACTTGTTGAGTTGAAAGCTCAACTGGAAGATCTTTTGTAGAAACAGTTTATCCGACCAAGTGTTTCCCCATGGGGAGCACCAGTTCTGCTAGTAAGAAAGAAGGACGGAGGGTCGAGACTCTGCGTAGATTTTTGACAACTCAATAAAGTGACGATCAAGAACAAATATCATTTACTGCGTATAGACGATCTAATGGATCAACTAAGAGGAGCCGTTGTGTTCTCAAAGATCGATTTGAGAACGGGATATCATCAGATAAGGGTGAAGACAGAGGATATACCAAAAACTGCGTTCAGAACTCGCTATGGACATTATGAATACCTTGTAATGCCTTTTGGAGTAACAAATGCACCTGCCATTTTCATGGACTACATGAACCGGATTTTTCGTCCGTTTCTAGATAAGTTCGTTGTCGTGTTCATCGATGACATTCTCATTTATTCTAAGAATGATGAGGAACATGAAGAGCATTTGAGACAAGTCCTACAAATCCTACGTGAGAAGGTATTATATGCAAAGCTATCCAAGTGTGAATTCTGGCTCGGAGAAGTAAAATTCTTGGGACATGTGATTACTGAGGAAGGAATTGCTGTCGATCCTACAAAAGTAGAAGCAGTACTTTCTTGGGAAAGACCAAAAATGGTAACAGAGATTCGTAGCTTTGTGGGTCTAGCCGGTTACTATAGGAGGTTTATCGAAGGTTTTTCCAAGATAGTGGGACCGTTGACTCAACTGACAAGGAAGTATCAACCTTTCGTATGGACTGACAAGTGTGAGGAGAGTTTTCAAAAGATCAAGGAACGTTTGACAACCTCGCCAGTGTTAATACTTCCTGAACCGAATGAACCTTACGAAGTATATTGTGATGCTTCATATCAAGGTTTGGGTTGTGTATTGATGCAACATCGGAAAGTCGTAGCTTACGCGTCACGACAGTTAAAGACTCATGAGAGGAATTATCCGACGCATGATCTGGAGTTAGCTGCTGTGGTTTTTGCACTAAAGATATGGAGACACCACCTGTATGGAGCCAAGTTCGATGTCTTTAGTGACCACAAGAGTCTGAAATACCTGTTTGATCAGAAGGAGCTCAACATGAGACAGAGACGATGGATGGAGTTTCTGAAAGATTATGACTTCACGTTACAATATCATCCAGGAAAGGCGAACGTCGTAGCAGATGCATTAAGCAGGAAG
Organism: Echinosophora koreensis; assembly: GCA_035048595.1. Taxonomy (NCBI): domain Eukaryota; kingdom Viridiplantae; phylum Streptophyta; class Magnoliopsida; order Fabales; family Fabaceae; genus Echinosophora; species Echinosophora koreensis. The sequence goes on along the minus strand of JAPCYP010000011.1, from coordinate 5,542,082 downwards.
GCCATTCATATCTCAGCTATGATGGTGAAGGAATTAGAGTTGATTGAAAAGTTCCGTGATCTCAACTTAATCATGGACGTAAGTCAAAAGAAAATTTGTGTAGGAATGATCAAGATCTCAAGTGGATTAATGGAAGAGATCAGAGAACAACAAGTCGCAGATCCTGATCTTCAAGAGAAGAAGAAGTTAATGGAACAAGGAAAAGCCACTGAGTTTAGTTTGGGATCAGATAACATCTTAAGGTGCAATGGACGAGTCTGTGTACCTGATAATCCTGAGATGAAAAAGATGATTCTGGAGGAATCACACAAGAGTAAGTTGAGTATTCATCCGGGATCAACTAAGATGTATCAAGATTTGAAACAAAAGTTTTGGTGGCCAGGCATGAAAAAGCAAGTCACAGAGTATGTTGCAGCATGTCTGATTTGTCAAAAAGCAAAGGTAGAACATCAACGACTAGGCGTAATGCTTATATCGTTGGATGTACCTGAATGGAAGTGGGATAGCATATCGATGGATTTTGTGGTAAGTTTACCGCGGACTTCCAAAGGTTTCGACTCAATTTGGGTGATCGTTGACAGGTTAACAAAGTCAGCACACTTTTTACCTGTTAAGATCAACTACGCTGTGGAAAATTTAATCGAAATTTATATCAAGGAAGTGATTAGACTTCACGGAGTACCTTCAAGTATTGTTTCAGATAGAGACCCGAAGTTCACTTCACGTTTTTGGGGAAGCTTACATCAAGCGCTGGGAACTAAGTTACGCTTAAGTTCAGCTTATCATCCTCAAACTGATGGACAAACTGAGAGGACGATTCAATCGTTAGAAGACTTGTTGAGAGCTTGTGTTTTAGAGAATCGAGGAAGTTGGGATGACCTTTTGCCGCTTATCGAGTTTACATACAACAATAGTTTTCACTCAAGTATAGGGATGGCACCCTATGAGGCCTTATACGGAAGGAAATGTCAAACGCCTGTGTGTTGGTATCAAGATGGAGAAAGCACGATTTTAGGACCAGAAATTGTGCAACAAACAACAGAAAAGGTTAAACAAATCCGTGAAAAGATGAGAACGGCACAAAGCAGGCAGAAGAGTTACTCTGATCAGAGGAGACGACCCCTTGAATTCCAAGAAGGAGAACATGTATTTTTGAGAGTCACACCCACGACTGGGGTAGGTAGGGTTTTAAAATCCAGAAAACTCACTCCAAAATTTATCGGACCTTACCAAATTCTTCGCCGTATTGGTCCAATAGCCTATCAAATTGCTTTACCACCTTTTCTTTCAAATATTCATAGTGTCTTTCATGTCTCACAATTGAGGAAGTATATTCCTGATCCATCTCATATAATTGAACCCGATGAAGTACAATTAAAAGAAAACTTGTCTTATGAAACTTCACCTGTGCGAATCGAGGATGAGAGGATTAAGCAGCTCAAGGTAAACAAATTTCCTTAGTCAAGGTTATTTGGAACGAGACAACGGGAGAGGCAACATGGGAAGCTGAGGACAAAATGAAGTTACAGTATCCTGATCTTTTCTCAGGTACTTAATTTCGAGGACGATTTTTTTTTTTAGTGAGGTAGTAATGTAACACCCCGATTTCTGCTGTTTTCTGTATCGATAAACAATTATCTGTTTATATTTTTATCTGAGATCTAGAAAATGATTTTGGTTGAAACAAAATCATATTTAGACTTGAATTCACGGCAAAAACCTATGGTTAAATTTTGGGTTGAAAATTCAGACGAAACCCGGTTTGCGTTTTCACTGACAGTAAGATTTTACAGGTCAGAAAAACCTAATTTTGACCCGAAAACGAAACAATGAATTTTCTCATCACTTTTTAAGTGATGTGGGCCTTTTCAAAAAATTTTGCTCAAAAATAAAATATTATATTTTGTTCAGGCGAAGTTTTGAATTAAATCGGGTGCGGAAAACCTAAATCGGGAGAATAACGGAGTCGGAATCGGAACTACAGAGACTGAACCGAACACCGGACCAGGGAAGGACAAGTGTCACAAGGTTGTGGTGAGTATGGTGAGTCACCACCCATGACTCACCACAAGTACTCATGATTTTCTAAAATATCTAAGATATTTTGTTTAGGAAAAGACTAAAATGCCCCTAAGTATAATAAAACCCCAAATTACCCTTAATGACTCACTAATCCTAGCCCCCTCACTCTCTTCTCTCACAGCAGCCCCCCCTCCCACACACTCTCTCATTTTTCTTCAACATCACTTAGAGAAAAACAAAGAAAAAACTCTAAGTTCTTAAGGTTCCTTTGCAAGTTTGGATCAATCTCTTCACTTTTCCTTGATCTTCAAGAGGTAGCCTCTCTATTCTTAATCATCTAAGCCTTGTTCTTCATTTATTTCATTCATTTTTGCCATGATCATCAAGGTTATGTTCTTCGATCTAAAACTTTGGAAATTCCTAGAAAATCATAGAAAAATCCTTTTCACATGATTCCAATTGCTATGAACTAGATATGATCCCTAGTATCTTCATTCAAGAGCAAGTGTAAAATAAAATTTCCTTCCCAAACATTTTTAAGAGGCCGAAACCTCACTTGTAAAAATGGAGGAGGTTTTGTTTTAATTTCAAGGCATGATCATTAATTACTTCATCTCTAATGCTTAAAGATCGCTAATCTAAGAGCATGTGAATTTTAGAAAACCCTAACCTATTTATCGAAGTGAGGCCGATTCCTACCCATGAAATGGGTTAGATAATTTTGCTTCCTTTTCAACTTATGACAATTTTCCCTAGCTCTATACTACTCTAAGGTTATAGATCTAAGAGTATGTAAGATTTTGAGATCCCTAGACCATTGTTTTAATGGAGGCCGAACCTAGACCTTTAGGTTTTAGGAGATTTTATTTCATTTTGTGACTTGTTCTTTAATTGTTGTGAAGGATTAGTTGAGTAGTTGTTGTTCGGAGTTCGTGGAGGAAACCGGATTTGAAAACCGAGACTTCGTTGAATCGGAACTTGAATCTTCAAAGGTAAGAAGAGTTTACCTGAAGAGCTTCGATAGCTATGTGTATAATTGTTTGGTGCGTCTGTAATTAATTATTGTAGCTTATAGTGTTTGTTTTAAAATTATTGCGTAATATTCTGTGATGCATGATTCATTTGTGGAAGCATGCTATAATTTGTGATGTGTGAATTTATTGTTGATTGTGAAAGCATGTGATAAATTGTGTTGTATGATATTTTCTGTGGATTTTTTGATTGGCTAGAAGCCTGACATCGGTCAGTGCTCATTGTGAATTAAAGATAAAACGTTAAGAAGATTTAAGGGAAACAACATGTCTTTGAAAATCAGAGGATTTAATTTTAAGGTAAAAATAATAATGTTTTAATGAAAGAATAAGTTAATAAATGACAGTGCGTACGTAACAATGGAAAGAAAATGGAAAGAATAAGTTAATAAATGACAGCGCGTACGTAATAATTTCACTTTCGCATTTTTTGGAGAACAATGGAAAGAAAATGGAAACAAATCTTACTTTTAAGGAAATGTATTTTAAAAATTGTTTTAAGGTTGAGAATAAATAATTTTTCACGAAATAAGGGTTTCTGTTTGCCTAACGGCAGTAGAAAGAAAAACGATCTTTTAAAACAAAAAGAAAATTGAATTTATATGAAAAAAATGACTTTTCAAAGGGAAAATGGATGTTAGAAATAAAAATAAAGGATTTGAGGAAAAAGATTTTCGTTACGTTTTAAAACGAATTTCATCAGAAAAGGATTTTTGGAAAAGGATTTAATAACAGCGGACGTGTTCCGTCAAACTTGGATAAGTTTTTCGGAGTTGTTGTTTTGGTATTTATTTTTCACAGAACGAAAACTCTTGGGAAAAATAAAGGAAAGGATAAGGACCTAGATTGCCGAGATGTCGGGCTAGTGTTCCTAAAAGGAAATTGCACTTTGGAAGGGAAAGGAAATTGGAATACCTAAGGAAAGGTAATCGAAAACTTTAGAGGAAAACAAATGACAAATAATAGTTACAATACTAACGAGTTTTACATGCATAGTTTGGCAAATATGCCATTTTGGGCAGACGTGCCTTGGGTATCGAGCTACAATTTCACAAAGGGTGAATTGGATAAATTGGTTATTTACGGACCAAAGATAAATTCTAGGTGTGGCACCCTTCTACCCAGCATGTTATAAGGCAATTATTACAAAAGAATTTAAAGAAATAAAACATGTAATTATTGAATAAAATAAATAATTGTTCAGGGGTAGAAAAGTCCCACACGAACCAGTTTACAACGCGGAAAATAAACCAAGTTTAAAATCAGTAAAACAAAATAAAATAGTAACAAACATCCCAACCCGATGTCACAACAGAGCTTGTACAATCGTTCCGTACATCACGGAAAAAACAACTAGGCAACTAACTAAACAAAATGAAAGGCCCTAACTATGAGTGGCGGCTCCTCAGAGGCATTCCTCTCCGGGCTGCTCGTCATCCTCTGCAAATGCCGATCAGGCCAAACACAAACAATAACAGGGAGTAAGATTCATGTAGTCATATATACAGCATGGGAATAGTAAGCAAGATAAACATACAACATAGGCATACATCAACATCTAACAGTATCATAACAACCAAGTATGCTATGCTATGCAATGCATCAACTACTCCGCTACTCCAACTATGCATGTGGATCCAAACTAACTCAGGATGAACGACTTTGGAGTTACATATCCGTATTGGCCATAAAAGCACCCACACCGGCAGTTCACCAAACCTTGGGTGAACCCCATGGATAGCCAACGCATTAAACCGTAATGCCTCATCACGGGGGGCCTCGGTCACCAAACCTTGGGTGACCTACCGTGGATGGCCAGATCACCGTACTCTCGGGCGATCTCCCTTTTGTCGAACCCCCCCATCAACAACTCCAATGCTCTATGCAAATGGCACAACAACAAACAATCTCAACCACCTCCTTGCTTGGGCCATGAAGCTCCCAAGACTTCAACATCAACATTCAACGTAACCTTAGACCCAAACCGTGGGGTCAAAGCTCCCTCGGCCAATAAGCACCAAGGTTCAACTCAACATGCTTGGGTCAATAAGCACCCAAGACTTCAACTTATCAACGTGCGGTAATCCATCGGATACCGACTTAGCATCTGATTATCTTAATTATCTTATAATTAATAACTAGGTTGTCTAATCTTTCTCTTTGATTAGTTATCTCAACTTATCATCATAGGGGAATGAGGTTTAAAACCCCTTAAGTCCTTTAATTGTAATTCTGTCCAGGAGGGGTCAGCACGGTCATGCTTAAACCCCAGCACGGTCGTGCTTGGACATGTGAGGGCGTGCTGCCCTTTTAAGTGAAGCACGGTCGTGCTTCACACTCAGCACGGTCGTGCTCAGCAGTACGGTCGTGCTGTTTGACCTGCACGGCCGTGCTGAACAGCATGGCCATTTTCTAGAATTCAAATGGGTGCACGGTCGTGCTCCCTGTTCAGCACGGTCGTGCTCATCGCGCGACAGTGCTGTTCTGGGCAGACTTCTAGTCAGTTTCTTAACCAGATTTTTAAGGATCAGTATCCGATTAATCTATCACGTTTTTAACCTAATTTTTACCAGATATGATCTGAACTTAAAATCTCAACACATCAAACCATCACTTCAACCAACAACCAACATTATCATCACAATTTCATTCTCATATCATTCACAACAATATAACATAAAATATATGATGAACATAACTCGTGAACTTCAATTAACATCAACCACATTGTCACTACAGTCAGGCAATTATCATGATTATTCATATAATGACTCAGGGGTCATGGGGAACCCGTTTACCTTACTCTACCCCACTGCCTAATGAATACAAGCCCTTCTCCCCATACCTGGATTGAAGGTTGCTCTAACAACGGTTCCCAACGGTAATTCGGTCCCGAATCCTCAAACGGCTCACTCCGAAGTCAAGCCTTAGATAACCAAAACAACCTTAGTCAGTTTCTCTAATCAAAACCATAAAAAACTAAAAAGGAGAAAGGGACCATTACCTCTAAACAAGACGGATGCACAAAGCTTCCCAACGGTTCCCAAAACTCCACTATAGCAACGAATGGAAAGGGAATAGGGAATGAGGCACTCTGAGCCGTAACAGTGGCTGCCACAAAACTAAAAATTAGGGTTTCACGTTAACCCTCGACCTCTGTGCCAAACTTATAAAGTTCGGATTTGAGCACGGTCGTGCTTACCATTGAGCACGGTCGTGCTCCACTTAGCATCAGCGAGACGCGGTCAGCACATTGAGCACGGTCGTGCTCAGCTTAAAATCAGAAACACACTTCTGACTTCAAGTACGGGCGTGCTGGCTGATGAGCACGGGCGTGCTCATGTACCAGAATGGGATTTTTAAGCAAAAATCCCACTTAGCCCTTAACCAACACTTTAAAATAAATAAAACTAGCTTTTATAAAATACTTACAAAAAATGGGGGGTTACAATTCCACCCCCTTATAAAAATTTCGTCCTCGAAATTTCTATGTACCTTAGACGAAAAGATGCGGATACGCCTCCATCATTTGGCTCTCGAGCTCCCAGATAGCGCTTTCCTCAGTTTCCCCACTCCAAACTTCTTTAACCAAGGGAATCTCCTTGCCTCTTAGCTGCTTCACCCTCCTATCCTCGACTCGAAGGGGTAACACCTCAAATGTCAAGTTCTCTTTTAACTGTATTGTGTCGGGAACTATCACGTGACTAGGGTCATGAATGTACTTCCTCAGTTGAGACACATGAAAAACATTGTGGAGATTTGACAAGAACGGGGGTAAGACTATTTGGTAGGCGACTTCGCCGACTCTTTTGAGTATTTGGTAAGGACCAATGGACCTCGGAGTAAGTTTCCTCGCCTTCATCACTCTATCAACCCCAGTCGTCGGGGTAACTCTCAAGAATACATGATCGCCTTCCTTGAATTCGAGCGCCTTCCTCCTTTTATCATGGTAGCTCTTCTGCCTACTCTGTGCAACTCTCATCTTTTCCTGAACCAATCTGATCTTTTCTGTTGTTTCCTGGACTATCTCTGGCCCTAGCACCACACTATCACTAGGTTCACTCCAACACAAGGGTGTCCTACATCTCCTCCCATACAGATCCTCATAAGGTGCCATCCCAATGCTGGAATGGAAGCTGTTATTGTAGGTGAACTCTATCAGGGGCAAAAACTTGTCCCAACTTCCAGACTGTTCTAACACACAAGCCCTCAACAAGTCCTCTAAGGACTGGATGGTCCGCTCAGACTGCCCATCAGTCTGTGGGTGGTAAGCTGAACTAAGCCTAAGCTTTGTCCCTAAAGCCTCTTGCAAACTATTCCAAAACCTAGAGGTAAACCTCGGGTCTCTATCTGAAACTATGCTAGAGGGTACACCATGAAGCCTAACTATCTCTTTGATGTACAGCTTAGCCAATTTCTCCAATGGATACTCCATATTCATCGGAATGAAATGGGCAGAGTTAGTCAGTCTATCCACAACAATCCAAATCACCTCAAAACCAGTTGGAGTCCTAGGGAGTCCAGACACAAAATCCATGGAGATGCTATCCCATTTCCATTCTGGGATAATCAAAGGTTGCAACTTACCCGAAGGCCTCTGATGCTCGATCTTAGCCTTCTGACAAACTAGGCACGCATACACAAACTCAGCTACATCCTTTTTCATCCTAGGCCACCAAAACATCCTCTTAAGGTCCTGATACATCTTAGTGGCACCTGGGTGCACACTCAATCCACTCCTATGACCTTCTTCTAAAATCAACTTCCTAAGCTCAGGAACATCAGGAACACAAACTCTATCCTTGAACTTCAAGATACCATCACTTTCATCCCTAAAACTTAGGTCTCTACCCTGAGCGAGCAACTCTCGCTGGTCTAAGAGAAACTTATCTAACTTCTGACCCTCTCTAATCTGATCCATCAGACTGTTGGTAACCTTCAAGGTTCCAAGCCTAATACTCTTAGGGGTAAACTCACAAGCTAGACTAAGGTCTCTAAACTCCTCAATCAGATCCATCTCCCTAACCATCAAAGCGGAGACATGCAGGGTTTTCCTACTCAAGGCATCGGCCACCACATTGGCCTTTCCGGGGTGATAGGTCAGCTCGAAGTCATAATCCTTCAAAAACTCCATCCACCTACGCTGCCTCATATTCAACTCCTTTTGATCAAAGAGGTACTTCAAACTCTTATGATCACTAAAAACCTCAAACCTCGCTCCATACAGGTAATGCCTCCAGATCTTTAAGGTAAATACCACAGCTCCTAACTCTAGGTCATGGGTAGGGTAGTTCTTCTCATGGGTTTTCAACTGCCTAGAAGCATAAGCAACTACCTTACCATTCTGCATCAACACACCACCTAACCCTTGCTTAGAAACATCGCAGTAAACTACAAAGGGCTCACTAGGATCCGGCAAAACTAACACTGGTGCTGATGTTAACCTATTCTTAAGGGTTTGGAAACTCTCTTCACACTTAGAGTCCCACACAAACAACTGTCCCTTCTTGGTGAGACGGGTTAAGGGTAACGCTATCTTAGAGAAACCTTCTATGAACAGCCTATAGTACCCTGCTAACCCCAAGGAACTCCTAATCTCGGTTACAGACTTTAGCGCTTCCCACTGGAGCACCGCCTCTACTTTAGCTGGGTCCACTGCTATGCCACCCTTAGAGATGACATGTCCTAAGAAGCTCACTTCCTCTAACCAGAACTCACACTTAGACAACTTAGCGTACAACGGCTTCTCCTTAAGGGTCTGCAAGACAACCTTCAGGTGTTCCTCATGTTCCTCCTTACTCTTGGAGTACACTAAGATGTCATCTATAAACACCACCACAAACTTATCCAAGTAAGGGTGAAAGGTCTTGTTCATGTAGTCCATGAAGACCGCAGGAGCGTTGGTCACACCGAAAGGCATAACCAAGTACTCGTAGTGACCATATCGCGTCCTAAACGCAGTCTTCAGGATGTCCTCAGACTTAACCCGAATCTGATGGTACCCTGACCTCAAATCTATCTTTGAAAAGACGCAAGCGCCTATCAACTGGTCCATAAGATCATCAATCCTAGGGAGGGGATACCGATTCTTTATGGTCACCTTGTTAAGCTGCCAAAAGTCGACTCACAACCTCATACTACCATCCTTCTTCTTCACCAACAACACAGGTGCTCCCCACGGAGACACACTGGGCCTAATGAACTGCTTTTTCATCAGGTCCTCCAACTGTTCCTTCAACTTAGCTAGCTCTAGAGGAGACATTCTATAGGGTGCTATGGAGATTGGCCCGGTGCCAGGCACTAAATCTATGGTAAACTCAACATCTCTCTCTGGGGGTAAGTTATAAACATCCCCCGGGAACACTTCAGGAAATTCTCGCACAACAGGCAAGCTGGCGACATCAGGAGGGCTGCTCTCTGTTTCCAGGGAAGCTAACATCATGTATACTTGGGCTTCGTCTTTCATCGAAGCTTGAACTTGGCTGGCAAAGAGAAGGGCCGGAATCTTATACTCCTTTGGAGTTCCAAAAATCAAGGTCTTGTCAAAACAGTTCAGGAGGACATGGTTGGAAGATAACCAGTCCATACCCAGAATAATATCCAGGTCTTTCAAAGGCAAGCATACAAGATCAGCAATGAATGTTCTATCATCTATAACTATATGACAGTTCTTGCATGCATAAGAAGTAGTAACAGGTTTATTTGTAGGTGTAGAAACCAACAAATCATACTCGAGGAAAGTAACAGGCAATTCAAGACTCATGACCCTATCATGCCATATAAATGAATGAGTAGCACCCGAATCATACAACACAGTTAATTGAGTCCGATCAATAAGACATGTACCTTGAATCAAGTCATCAGACTCGGAGGCTTCGGCTCCACTAAGAGTAAAGACTCTTCCAGTGGTCTTCAGTCGGTTGGCCTGGGGCTTCTGATTCTTGCTGGTGCTGGGAGGCTCGGCCTTGGCTCATTCACACTCTCGGCTGATGTGTCCTGGCTTGCCACACCTGAAGCAGATAACTTGCATCTCCTTGCACTCAGACAAGTAGTGATCCGTAGCACCACACTTGCCGCACCTCATGGGCCTAGAGACATTAGAGAATCCGCCTCTAAACCCATCCTGCTGAAACTGTGGCTTCTTGCCACTCTGCTTGAAATCTCTGCCGGTCGGAGCATACCGCTGTTTACCCTTGTCCCTCTGATCAGTCCTCTTGCCACTCTGGCTATCTGACCCTCTGGAACTGGCAACTCTGAACTGGCTGGCATCTTCATAGATCCTGCACTTGTTGACCAGAATAGGAAAAACTCTGATCTCCTAATAGCTGATGGCCTGCTTGATCTCAGGTCGGAGTCCAGCCTCAAACTTCACACACTTCGAGCGGTCATCTGTCTCATGCTGGTAATGAGTGTAGTACCTAGCCAGCTCCTCAAACTTGGCCGCATAGTCACCGACTGACAGCGACCCCTGCCTCAAAGACAAGAATTCCATCTCCTTCTTGTCTATGATATCTGCTGGGAAGTACTTCTCCAGGAATCTCTGCCTGAACACAACCCATGTAATTGCTGTGCCCTCAGCCTGCATCTCAGCCTGCAGTTATCCCACCAATGCTCGGCCTCCTCGGTCAGCATGAAGGTAGCAAAGATGAGCTTCTGCTGATCATCGCAATCCATGGCTCGGAAGATCTTCTCAGTCTCCCTCAACCATAGCAAAGCTCCTTCCGGATCGTACGCGCCCTTGAACAATGGAGGGTTGTTCCTCTGGAACTTATCCAGTCCCTGGAACTCAGCTGACCCACCATTGTTAGGGTTGACCTGACCAATAGAATTGGCTAGAAGTGCCAATGCGTCAGCAATTGCCTGATCGTTGCGTCCTCTACCGGCCACTAATTCCTGTATGTACCCAAAACAACTTTTAATACAGAACTTAGCGAGTAAAAGCTACAGCCAACTAACTTAAAGCATCATTATCTATACAAGTATAGATAATTCACACAAGAGTCACACAACAGACTCATACCACGTCCGAACAAGGTCGAACTGCTCTGATACCACTAAATGTGACACCCTTCTACCCAGCATGTTATAAGGCAATTATTACAAAAGAATTTAAAGAAATAAAACATGTAATTATTGAATAAAATAAATAATTGTTCAGGGGTAGAAAAGTCCCACACGAACCAGTTTACAACGCGGAAAATAAACCAAGTTTAAAATCAGTAAAACAAAATAAAATAGTAACAAACATCGCAACCCGATGTCACAACAGAGCTGGTACAACCGTTCCGTACATCACGAAAAAACAACTAGACAACTAACTAAACAAAATGAAAGGCCCTAACTATGAGTGGCGGCTCCTCAGAGGCATTCCTCTCCGAGCTGCTCGTCATCCTCTGCAAATGCCGATCAGGCCAAACACAAACAATAACAGGGAGTAAGATTCATGTAATCATATATATAGCATGGGAATAGTAAGCAAGATAAACATACAACATAGCCATACATCATCATCCAAGAGTCTCATAACAACCAAGTATGCTATGCTATGGAATGCATCAACTACTCCGCTACTCCAACTATGCATGTGGATCCAAACTAACTCAGGATGAACGACTTTGGAGTTACATATCCATATTGGCCATAAAAGCACACCACCAGCAGTTCACCAAACCTTGAGTGAACACCATGGATAGCCAACGCATCAAACCGTGGATGCCTCATCACGGGGGGCCTCGGTCACCAAACCTTGGGTGACCTACCGTGGATGGCCAGATCACCGTACTCTCGGGCGATCTCCCCTTTGTCGAACCTCCCCCATCAACAACTCCAATGCTCTATGCAAATGGCACAACAACAAACAATCTCAACCACCTCCTTGCTTGGGCCATGAAGCTCCCAAGACTTCAACATCAACATTCAACGTAACCTTAGACCCAAACCGTGGGGTCAAGGCTCCCTCAGCCAATAAGCACCAAGGTTCAACTCAACATGCTTGAGTCAATAAGCACCCAAGACTTCAACTTATCAACGTGCGGTAATCCATCAGAAACCGACTTAGCATCTGATTATCTTAATTATCTTATAATTAATAACCAGGTTGTCTAATTTTTCTCTTTGATTAGTTATCTCAACTTATCATCATAGGGGAAAGGGGGTTAAAACCCCTTAAGTCCTTTAATTGTAATTCCGTCCAGGAGGGGTCAGCACGGTCGTGCTTAAACCCCAGCACGGTCATGCTTGGACACGTGAGGGCGTGCTGCCCTTTTAAGTGAAGCACGGTCGTGCTTCACACTCAGCACAGTCGTGCTCAGCAGCACGATCGTGCTGTTTGACCTGCACGGCCATGCTGAACAGCGCGGCCATTTTCCAAAATTCAAATGGGAGCACGGTCGTGTTCCCTGTTCAGCATGGTCGTGCTCATCGCGCGACAGTGCTTTTCTGGGCAGACTTCTAGTCAGTTTCTTAACCAGATTTTTAAGGATCATTATCCGATTAATCTATCACGTTTTTAACCTAATTTTTACCAGATATGATCTGAACTTAAAATCTCAACACATCAAACCATCACTTCAACCAACAACCTCAACATTATCATCACAATTTCATTCTCATATCATTCACAACAATATAACATAAAACATATGATGAACATAACTCATGAACTTCAATTAACATCAACCACATTGTCACTACAGTCAGGAAATTATCATGATTATTCATATAATGACTGGTCATGGGGAACCCCTTTACCTTACTCTACCCCACTGCCTAATGAATACAAGCCTTTCTCCCTATACCTGGATTGAAGGTTGCTCTAACAACGATTCACAACGGTAATCCGGTCCCGAATCCTCAAACGGCTCAATCCGAAGTCAAGCCTTAGATAACCAAAACAACCTTAGTCAGTTTCTCTAATCAAAACCATAAAGAAACTAAAAAGGAGAAAGGGACCATTACCTCTAAACAAGACGGATGCACAAAGCTTCCCCAACGGTTCCCAAAACTCCACTATAGTAATGAATGGAAAGGGAATAGGGAATGAGGCACTCTGAGCCGTAACAGTGGCTGCCACAAAACCAAAAATTAGGGTTTCACATTAACCCTATGTGCCAAACTTACAAAGTTCGGACTTGAGCACGGTCGTGCTTACCATTGAGCACGGTCATGCTCCACTTAGCGTCAGCAAGACGCGGTCAGCACATTGAGCACGGTCGTGCTCACTGTTGAGCAAGGTCGTGCTCAACTTAAAATCAGAAACACGCTTCTAACTTCAAGCACGAGGGTGCTCATGTACCAGAAAGGGATTTTTAAGCAAAAATCCCACTTAGCCCTTAACCAACACTTTAAAATAAATAAAACTAGCTTTTATAAAATACTTACGAAAAACGGGGTGTTACACTAGGGTCTTTGGGTCTTAGGGACATTCGGGCTTCGAAAATCCATCGAATACTTGGTGCCTTGCAACCTCGGGTCGTGGAATTCGGTTACCCGGCACGAATGTACTCAATAGGGAACTATTCCAATATTATTTTAGGTGCTCCATGGTGATATTCCCTGAACAATTGGAGCCGGACCTAAATTTAGAGGCCGATCTCATGAGACAATTGTGTTAAGGGTATTGCAGCCTAATCATTGCTCGAAGAAGGGAAGTTAGGAATCTCCGGAGAATAAAGGTCAAGACTCATAGGATGGATATTGAAGTGCCATGCATTTTTTAAAAATTACGATTGGATGACTGAGTATGAATCCCATTGGTAGGAAATAATTACAGTATATATACATGATGTTTGTTTGAATGTCGTACATGTAGTTATCATGATGAAACTCAATGATAGTATCTCACCCTTGCTTTATTTCTTTTCATGTTGGGTTTCTACTATGCTTCTGTATATATTCGAGTACAGATGAACCAGATGAGTCCGATATCGTACATGGGAATACGTTCCCTGCACAGTGACGGAAGCGTGTGGTGGATGAACCTAGATACTTCTGCGGGCGGGGAGTTCTAGGGAGGATTTCCCTATGGTTTATCTTAAGTACGACCAGCTATAGGATCTATTTTGAGTTTACTTTTGGAAAGTACTGCTACTAGTTTAAGTTTAGTTTATATGTGTTTTCCTTATTCTATGGCTTAAAAAATGATCTGTAATATAACTGGCCATATGTAAAACTGTATTGATGCATATATATATATATATATATATATGTGTGTGTGTGTGTGTGTGTGTGTGTGTGTGTGTGTGTGTGTGTGTGTGTGTGTGTGTGTGTGTGTGTTTGGTCGTATGTTAATTATAACGGTTTGGTTTTCATCGGTTAAGAAATGGAGAAAATTATATTTTCTGAAAGCAACCAGCGTAATTATTTTCAGTCTTTTAGTTTCAACATGTAGCGTCAAGGGGGGTGTTACAGGGGTTTGCTATTTTAAAAAAAACTTAGAGGTGGTTGTGTTTAACTTATATTTTCTTTTAAGCTAAAAATAGTTAATTTAAGGAATATTATGTTAGCATAATTTAACTCTCATATTAGTTAAAGGGTCAAATGGGGGCGGAATGTTATTTTTACTCAAAAATGGAGTTGCTTGTCATTTTATCAAAACTCAAGGGAGGTTAGTGCAATTTACTCAAATATTTTTTATGCTATAATTATTTTTTAGTTTACCCATCCATAAAATCATTAGTTAGTTCATCTCATTCAGTAATTATTTGTTTATATATTTATATTTATATAATTTTAGTTTACAATTAGTCGCTAATTAGAACTATATATATATAAGTTCATTCCATTCACCAATATATTTATATATTAGTTAGTCTACTACCGAAAAATAATTATTTATATTTTATGATATTATATATGATATTTGTATGTTAGTAATTTTATTTTTTAATATTTTTTTTATTTTTTGGCGGGCCAATCCGCCAACTTGCCAACCCACCGCTAAACGGGATAGGTTGGGAGGTTCGACCCACTTAACTAAAACGGGTCAACCCATCCGCCCCGTTTTAGGAGGGTCAATGGCGGGACGGGGCAGGGTGGCCCATTTTGCCATCTCTAGTATTACATTTGATTACTGATTCTTACGTATGTAAAAATGATTGGCAGTTAGTCCTTCTATATTATTCAGTACCTCACCTTGAGTGAATCAACAGTTTTTTATCATGAAATTATAGTGCAGTGACAAGTTGGATCCTCACATGAAAAAAAAAGGGCAAAAACATCATCTAAATTGAATAACTTTCATTATATTATAGTCCCCAAATTAAAAATATTGTCAAATTGCACTAATGTGATGAAATTTTTTAATTTGGAGATATTTTTACATATTTCTTAATATGATGTACCAACTTATATTAAACAAAAAATATGATGGACCGACTCATCATGCACTTGATTCATTGTTTGCCATTTCCAATGGGCTTTGATGCTGAATGGATAAGATTTTTCAGACAAACCATACAACATGCAGCAAATGGGTGGTGGTGGGTGCATAACAGTTTTTGCCATTTTTTCATCTTCTGGTTTTTTATATAAATCATTAACCGTAGAAGGAGAAAGGCGAGAGGTTAAAAAAAAAAAAAATTCTCAGCAGCTGAGCACCTTACTCTTCAGTCTTCACCATCTTCTCCATACTCTTCATTTTTATTTCTTCTTGTTGTTTAACACCTCCTCACTCCCATGCAATGGTTATGGCAACTACCTAAACTCCCATTTCTTTTCTAATCAAGTTTGCAGCTTTGCTAGAACTTGTATCAAAGACCTCAACCACAAGCATTATCCCATCATCTTCTTCACCACTCCCACAATACTAAACCTAACATCCATCCTATTTCAACACAACAAAACACCCACACACAAAACAAATAACAGCAGCAAACAGATGGGAAGAGGCTTCTGCATCCCACTCTTATGCCCGACCCAAGAATAAAGCCAGACAAGTCCTTGCTTAGGTCCCTCGGCCCACCTCACTCAGCCCATCCATTAACAAAATTGTCTCATATCTAACAAAAATTGTATATATAAGACCCCTCTCATGATTATGATTTATTTACTTTAAGGCCTCACATAAGTTAGGTTTTAGGTTGTCTTGGGCAGATCCTGCCCACTCCTTCCAACAGCATCCAATCTCTGCCGCAAGCCGTATTCACTACAGCTCCATCATGCGCGAAGAAGTTTCACCTCGGACTAGATCCGCCGCCCAGCTCCTCCACCGCGTACAGCCATCCTTCCCAGTTCCCACGCATCAAGCCACCGTAAACCAGACGCCATCCGGCCCCTCCGTACGAGGCAGTTCCACCTTGGACAGGAACCGCCGTACAACAGATCCAGCTGCGTCGTCACCTCCAGCTCCTCCCAGACGCTCACGGCCACCACTGCACGGCCACCGTCCGCCGCCGTAAAGACTCCGGCCCCAACTACCCCTCTTGCGGTTACGTTCTGCAAGTCACAGGTCTAAAAAGAAAACTTTTATGCTGGTTTACTGTTTTTTTTCCTTTAGTTTTTAACTTTTTATCCTGTTATTTTTTCTGATTGTTTTGTTTAGGGCATTTATTTTTTCATACTATCCATTATTTTTTCTGGGCTTATTAGTTGGCCAGTTTGAAATGGTTTCGAAAACAACCAAAAAAATGGTCTCTGGACTTGCGCTTAAGTAGGATCAGTTTGGTCTGAGTAATTTAATTGAAAAAAAAATCATTTGTAAAGTTGGCCACTCTCTGTGTTGGGTTAGATCCGTTTTGGTTTTTCCTTTGGAAAAAATCATATTCATTTCAAAATTAAAAAAATCTTAAAATCTTAAAAGTAAAAATTCTTTTTCTGAAAATAAAAAAATGTTTTCTGAATTAAAATTTGAAAATAAAAAAATTTAACTTAAAAATGAGTATGAAAAATCCCTTAAAAAATGAAAAATATTTTCAAAATTCAAAATCAACCAACCATCAAGCATTTTAAAAAAACTATGCGGCCCTGTGAATTTCCCATGGAAATAAGGGATATGTAGGAACAGAATCCAAACTGTCAAGCCAAACTTATTTTTTCTTATTTTTAGTTCTTTTTTATGTTAAATTGGGATAAAATAAATATTTTCAAAGATTATGTAAAAAAATTGCACAATTAAACTCAGGCAATAGCAATAGTCTTAAGACGAGTATATTATTGACTCCAAATCCAAATTTGGTTTCATATTTTTTTTTTCTAAATGTTTTTCCAATTTTTTTAATTTAATAAAATTGGTGGCTACTTTTTTCTTTTTTCATTTTCTTCTTTTTTCTTGTCCTGCTGCGATCATGATGTCCATATTTTCAGTATTCATTTTTTGTAAAATTCACTATATCATTCTTTTCTTTGTTGTTTTTTCCCTCTTTGAGAACAATTTGGTATACATTTGATATGAAAACACCAAATGTTGAAACCAATTATAAGGCCGGCTTGTTTTTTGGTTTTTGTTTTGTTTTTTTTTCTTATTCCACTATACTGGAAGAACAATTCAAATTTTGACATTCTTAATCATGATGTTTATTCTATATTTATTTTTTCTTCTATTAACATTAACTTTAGACTAGTTATATTTCGAAATAAGTTGTAGTATTTTTCGGTGAAATGATATTGCATGTGAAGCAATGCTAAATGTGTCATGTTTGTGTGTATATGTGATGATACAGGACACAGGGTCCCTAAAGATTATGAGATCATAATTATTATTGCAGATTCTTGTCATAACAGTGGTTTTATTGAAACTGTTGAGCAAGTAGGAGAGAGCACGAAGAAAGAGCGCTTTTGGTTAGATTCATACTTTAAATCACTCTCTTTGTTCAGATCTAAGCGCATCGAGCCTTCTGGTATCCTTGAGGACAACTATCTACTGAAGCCGAAGTCTGGGAGACATGATATAGATGAGTGGAATTTAATATCTAAACATTATGATTTCGGGTAGATGTTAAGCGTGAAGTGAGGAATTTCGTGAAGTTTGGCCTCGACAATTTCCCACATGAAGTTGTTGAAAGTGGAGAACATGGTGGAATTTTGGGGATCGTGGATAAGCATGAGGCCTATTCTAGATCAACTAGGAGCAACATTCCAGATCGTGGAATTCTGTCGAGTGCTAACCAAAGTGACCAAGAAGCTACAAAGGGATGTTTTATGGAAATATTAATGAAGTTTATGGGGCTTTTAATAATGTCATACTAATTATAATTGAGGAGACTCGTGGTCGAGTTACAAACAGGGAATTTGTTTTGAAGGTTAGACCTATGCCAGATTTTTTAATGAAACAGTACGATTCAATTTCGTATCATTTCACTCAAAAACATGGGCATGAGTCTAGCCGTCCAGAACAAGCTCTAGGTTTGTAACTTGACCATGAGTCTCCACAATTATAGTCAGCATGACATTGCTAAAAGCCCCATAAACTTCATCAAGATTTCCATAAAACATATCTCTGTAGCTTCTTGGTCACTTTGGCTAGCACTCTACAGAATTCTACGATCTGGAATGTTGCTCCTAGTTGATCTAGAATAGGTCTCTTGCTTATCCACGTTCCCCAGACTTCTACCATATCCTCCACTTTCACTAACTTCATGTGGGAGATTGTCCAAGCCAAAATTCACGAAATTCTTCTTGTTGTTGTATTATTTGAATGCTTTCATGATATTTTTTTTTAAAGAAGGATAGAGACTTTTGTGTGGTACCTCATTTACTTGATATGGATTATGTTCTTTGTGGCCCTAAAATATCTAATGAAGTAGTAGAGTTGCAGCTGTGCTTATATAGAAGACATCAAACTCCATCTCTTTAATAATGTTGCCCTTCAATTAACAGATGGAGCATTTTTTACTATTTGCACGATATATAATTCTTGATAGATAATTATTTTTTTCCTAGATTTAATTACTATTATAATATAAAGAAAATATAAACATTAGACGACAAGGTATGTGTTTGGTTCTACGTTGAAAATCTTCAAAATTGATTGTGTCCCCTATCAAACGTTATTTTAGTAAAAATGAGGTGTTTGGTTACTATCTAGTAAAATTCATTTTGCCTTTAGAAGTAGAGATGACAATGGGTAGGGTTTGGGTAGGGTACTATAGCACTCGTCAGTATTATTAAACTGGGACCAGACCGGCCGGTCGGACCGGTTCGGCCGGAAACCGGACCTATGGCTGGTCCAGTCAACATATTAGACCGGATGAGCCACCAAACCGGTGCAGATATCATCGAACCGCGGTCGAACCGGACTAAACTGGTCCTGGATGAACCGCCCAAGCTGACCCTCAATTACAGGCACGCACCACGATGCCACACACGCGCACGCGCACACACCATAATGGTTTACCGCTGCACCACAATTCTTTTCGTTAATAGTTGTGTGTCAAATATTTTATATATACATAATGTATGTATAAAATTTATATATATATATATATACCGGTTCATCCGGTTCAATCATTGACTCACTGGTTCGACCATTGACCCGTTGCCCTGATCGAGTCAATGACCCATTCGGTTTTAATAACATTGGTACTCGTCCATATACTCGCGTTTGAAAAAAATACCCGTATCCGGACCCATATCCTCATGGGTAGCAACTTCAGTACCCTTACCCGTACCCTTTGGGTGTCAATTAGCATGGCAACCAAAAAACCAAAACCTTAATCCTTGGGTTTTGAACACACGATCTGGGGTATGAAAGCCAAAGCACTTAGCATCTCTCTTTATATTTGTAGTTTAAAACTAAAGCCACATCTGGATGTCTTCTCCTACTTTAAACATGATCTATTTTTTCAGCTATATCATACCAGATTCGACCTCCCCTCCTTGCGTCTAGATTCGCCGCACGACCTACCCTCCACCACGTAGTGCAACACAGAGCTGCATCCCGGTCGCGAACCACCGTGCCTTGCTCACCGCCGCAACTGTCACCCCTAATGAAATGGCTTGAAAGAGCATGTGAACCACCGCATGGGTCAGTATAGCTCTAGTCCATCTGTTTCATGTTCATCATTGTTTTAGGAAGTTCAAATTAAAAGTTGGTGATAATGATGGGTGGTGGTGGTCAGATTTCATGGTTTACAAAACTTTTAAAAAAAGACAGGGACAATTTTGTAAAATAGGAAGTGACCTGCTTTACTTGCCAGCATAATCATATCTTGATCATTCCGTCATTTTGCATTATATCCAACGGCATATTTTGCTCCCTCGTGGATGAGAGATTTAGTGGCTCCCTCACCTTAGAAGCCACCAACATGATGAAGAAAGAGAATGCATGCTCTTATAAAGATGAACTCAAATTTTGGGAGAGAATGGGCAGGTGCCCTGAGGACATTGGTTAAAGAAGCAAAAAATAAAATCTTTGTTTTAAAAAGAACAACTTTTTAAACTTTTAAGGTATTGAATACACAATTCTAACATAATATTTCTATATTTGATACCTTAATTAATGTCCTTAGGGTATTGGTCAACATCTGTCCTGCAGCTATTAGATATGTAATCATGTTTATTTGCATGAATACTTTTAACGGTATCATGAATTCAACCACTTGACCTCTTTTTTTCTTTTCGTTTAAGGTCCATTGCGTTTTGTGATGAAGCTCTGAATAAACTTACATTTTGGAATTCTTTCCAGAATCCTAATGTATGTAGTTGAGCTTGTATCTAAGTGCATTTTTGTGATTTTCTCTGATTCAACACTAGATCTAGCTGGATTACGTGTTTGGCCGTGTTAAACATTTATCTTTTATTTTTTGTGTTATTTTAATGAAATTTCGTTAATACTTATATAATATGCACCGAACAGAATAATAGTTCATCTCACTTTTAAAATGTAAATAAAATAAATAGATAAAAAGATGAAAACATCAATAAAAGTTTATATTCTGAGACATGTGATATATATTGTCCTTAAAGATTATTTCGCCACAACAATAATAATAATAATGCGAAACTCCACCGGGATTTAACAGACTCTTCCAAAATAACAATATTATTCTGAGCACCAAGAATAACAAGAATTACATCAACTCTAAAAAAAAAAAAAAATTTGTTTCCTCAATAAAATTAAAATTGGAAAACCATAAACTATTGCTATGTAACCAGAAACCAAGTAGCTTGGAGAAGAAATCAGAAATCCACATTCAGAATCCTCCATCAAAGGAAAAAGGAATAGCAGTATGTATTTTCATTTTTCTCTAACAGCTCCCTGGACAAAAAACCAAGCTTCTAATATATTGCACAAAAGACACAAGGTTACAAAATGCAATGGAATATATAATTTAGGCTTAAATAAGTTTTTGGGTCCCTGAAAAATTCATTTTTTAGCTTTAGTCCTTGTACTATTTTTTCATAGGTTTGCATCCCCACATTGTTCAAAGTTAAGGGAAATGGTCCCCACGGTCAACCTGCCTCTGTTTTCTGCTGACGTGGCTAACGGAATGCTACGTCATCCATGTGGCGTTAAGTTTGCCATGTCAGCAGGGATTATTTCCAAAAAAATTGAAAATATAGGGACGAAATCCTAAAACAAAATTTATAGGGATTAAAAACCAAAATTTGTGAACTTTGGGGAGACTAAAAACTTATTTTTACAAAAAATACTATTTTCCAGCTATTTTTTACACCAAGTAATACAAGGACAGGAAACTATCTCGATATCCCCGATATCCCCCCTCCCCACATGGTTAAAATTGCTAAATTCCTTCATTTTGTATGATATATTTAGTACTGAAGGGTACCGAGCTAATTTCTTATTTTTGTCTGACTTGCTCCAAAATTTGGCTAGAAAATAGAAAGCAATCATACATTAGGGCCACAAGTTTCAAATTGACAAATCCCTTAATCTGGTATGATTTCTAGTACTCGAGGGTATCAAGGTAATTTCTTATTCCAGTTTGATTGCTCTAAGATTTGACTAGAAAATAGAAGAACCAAAAAATCATACATTAGAGACACAAGGACAAATTTGTCAAATTCATTTTTCTGGTATAATTTCTAGTATTTGGGGATATCGTTGTGGTTTTTCTGTCCCTGTACGACTTGGTCTTAAAATAGGCCACAAAATAGTTTTTAGTCCCTGCAAAGTTAAAAAAAATTGGTTTAGTCCCTATAAATTTTGTCTTAGGATTTTATCCCTATACTTTCAATTTTTTTTTTTTGAAATAGTCCTTGCTAACGTGGCAAACTTAACGTCACCTGGATGAGGTGGCACACATGTGGCGATGCTGACATGGCCTCCGTTAGCCACGTCAGCAGAAAACGGAGGCAGGTTGATGGCGGGGACCATTTCCTTAACTTTGAACAATGTAGAGATGCAAACCTATGAAAAAATAGTACAAGGACTAAAACAAAAAAATGGGAACTTTTCAGGAACTAAAAACTTATTTAAGCCAATAATTTAATAGTAGCTTTCAAACCTTTTAAAAGAACTTCAATGCTAAAACAAAAAAAACATCTTGCAATTAGTGTCCCTTAAAAGCCATCGTTATTTCATGAAATAAAGGAAAGAACATTAATTGTGATAAAAGGAAATGAACACAATAAAGGAATGTTTGATGAAATAAATTATAATAAAGGGCGAGTTTAAAACTTTCAAATTCAATTTTTAAAATAAATTATTTTGAAATAAAATTTCCAACAATCTCCCACATATTTTAAAATAATTATTTATGAGAATAAAAATAATTAAAATTAGAGTTGATCACATGGATGTTAGTGCATCGAATCTGGTGTCTTTTGGACTATGAACCAGACCTAGACTGATAAGACTTATCACACAAGTGAGTTGGTGAAGTAAACTTCTATGAACCAAAACACTTTGGTGTATGACAGAGGTCTACCAATCATACTATACCCCCACAATTCATGCTATTATGCTGTTTTGCGCTAATAGGCCATGCATGCGTCTGGTAATGCATGAGTGCTCTAGAGATTATGCCACAATCTCGTACAAGTGGCCCCACTTGACACTCATACAGGGGATTTCATCAAGTGTATGCTGCACTTCATACACCACCCATAAGAGATATGAAATTCATTAAAACCTTTCAGCATATCCCTCAATAAATCTGGTCTAGCACTTCTCACACCATAGGAAGGGACAAAATTATTGTGCTAGCAGAATTAACAAGTGACTTGTTTTTTACTCATATGAACCTTCTTTATGGGATTTCCAATCACAAAGGTTAGGTTACCATAACCGTTAATTTCACATTGGCTAAGTCCCATATTTCCCCTTGATGTTTTACTCACTAGCTTTTTGCTTTGTGAGCAAGTCGGTCAAATTCATTTTTGACCTCTCAAAAATTCGGCTTCATCATTTAGTAGATACTTTCCGTTGTAACACATACGTATGTCTATAAAATATATCATTTTGCCACTTGGCAATCACAATATATAAATACATAGGAGCTAATTTAACTCACAATAAAATATCTGATAAGAAATTTTTCAACCACTCAGCCTCATTATCAGCCAATTTCAGAGTATTAACTCTGCCCCCATTGTATATTTTACAATAAATTTTTGTTTGGCAGATCTCCAAATAATTACTCCATAAAAGGGTAAACACATCATCTTTGAATCTAAATTCAATTAGCATCACTGCATTTTTCGATACAGTGGGAAATCCAAATCATCCCCTGTTGAGGACCACGGCAAGTGTACCAGATCGTTGCAAGTAATAAAATCTGTGAGAACCGGATATCGTCCACAGAGATTAGTTACCATGTACCAATTCATAAATTAAACAACTATCTAGACCAAAATTTGGTATGAAGAGAGCTCAAATAATAAAATAAAGCAATTAAAATATTTTTGAATTTTTTCTTAGAAAATTAAACAAACAATTAGAAGACAAATAGAAATAAAAGCATTAGGGAGTTGATTTCACCCAATTATGAATCTGGATTCCTCGTAGACAGGGAATCCTATGAATTACTGAAACTTTGATTATCCTAATCCCAATTGGTTTATTGAAGGACAAATTCCCTAATTAATTGAAACCTAATTCCTTAGTGGATCAATTCTATCAAATATCACTAATTACCCTAATTCCTTTGGTCTAATTAACAAAGCATGATGATGAAAGCTCTATGGAATTTGTGAAAGACCCATATTAATCAAGTTACCTGTTCCTAGATAAACCCAATTAACAGTAATGCTTACAAGAAGCATGTCCAAAAATCATTATATAGCATATAATTGAACTCTCGAAACAAAAGAATGATGGCCAAACATTCAAATGTAACTAAGCATAGTAAACATCACATCAATAAAACCAATTGTTCATAAAATAATCAAACTGTCAGATAAAACTTCATCATAAAATGATTACACCAAAACCCTAACAAAAAGAAATTTAGCTAGACATGCTAAATCCTAAAATATATACTAATATAAAAGCTGGATAGCTTATTTTACGGTACATCGAGGTGGTAGCATGCCATTTTTTTCTGGTAATTTTTATTTTTTATTTGTTTATTGTTATTTTATTCATTTCTTTACTTCATCTACAAGGCTTGCATTTATTAGGATTGTACATTTGACAATCATCAATGTGTTCGACTAAACTTTCTTTTCTCTCTCTATTTGGACTCTTGGCTTTTATCTTCCCATCTACATCTATATAAATAAATAATAAATATTATAAATACATTGGTATTGAAGATTATCAATAATTTCTAATGTAATTAGTTTACTTAAAGCAATTAAAAATAAATTGTTGTACATGAATTATGATAAACAAAGATTCCTTAGTTATTATCGATAAAAGCTGTTATCATAACTTTAGCTCATACCGATAAAATACGACACCTATTTCCAATGTTACTCTTTAGGATAAATAATTATAAGACATTTAGGGAAAATAAGACTACTTTATAAATATATCATATATTTTTTTTCCTTGACATGAACTTTATAGATATATGTTAAAATTCATGTTTGAATATTTATAGATTTATATAAATATTCAAAGCAAATTAATAATTCCAAGACGATGGATGATTTCCCAATGTAATTTACTTAAATCTTTGAGTTATTTCTCTTATATTCCCGATGTGAATTACTCTTTATCCAACATAATAGAGGTACTATAAAAATGTAGACAATAAAATGAAAATATAAAATTCAATTAAGCATCTCTTGAGAATGTTTGTTCATCTAGAGTTTGTTTTTCTATCTTCCACTTATGGTTAAAACTAAATTTATTAGTGACCTTTCACCATCAAAAGATAAATGGAAGATCAAAATAGAGTGCTACGGCTTTGGAAACAACCAAATTTCTTACAACCTCGATTGGGAGATAATGTAGAGTTGGCGTTTTTAGATGAGACAGTGTTATCTATAACTATTGCTTAATATTTTTTAACTATATGTTTTTTACAACTTCTTTCATGACTAATATTTGAACTTCTTTAATTTTTTTAATGTAGGGTGGGAGGATCCAAGCTACTGCTAGAGGTACTCTTCAGTGTGATGATCTTTTGATTGAAGGCAATGATGTGAAATATTTAACTTTGGAGTGACTATGAATACCCAACTATATAAAATAGTAACGCATGCATACCAGTTAACCCTCAACTTAAGAACAAGCGTAACTTTTATACCAACATCAATAATTCCTATGTATGGATTTTCCTTTGTCAATTTTGACAAAATTATAAATGAAATGAAGGAAAATATATATTTCTAAATAAAATACAATAAATATTTAACAATAAATTTCTAATAAAAAAACTAGAGTGCATTTGTATATGAGGCTGATACAAGACAATAAATATTACCATAGCTCATGAAGTTTTCTATGTTCTCAAGAAGATGTTTAAATGTGTTGTATGCATTTGAGAAAGATGTTTAAATACATTGGTTTCCAATGCATTTATAAAAAAAACGACAAAATAAAGATACATAATGAGAAGGATACAAATGTTGCTTGGGAGAGGATTTAGTGAGTTTGGGAAATTAATTGAATTGTCCTAATAAATTGGAAGAAGTAGATAAATAAATAAAGTAAATGAAAAGAACACAACTCTTGAAAATGGTTATTAATGTTATCGAACATGATACTCAAAGTTAGAGCCCAATGGCCCTAATGGAAACAAAGTTATGTTAAAAGATTTGAATTGAAGAAGGAAGAAAAAGGATGTTAAATTTGGAAGCAGGTGAAAGAAATTATTCCCTAATAGCATTATTACTAATACGACTTCATGTTCTAATTTGAACCATCTTACACGGGGTTGAAAATCTTATATGAAAACATACTTATATGTATATCTAGATGTATATAATTATGTAAAATCTTAATTTTTTTTTATTTAAGTTAATATTTTAAATGTGAAGATAATGATTTAAATATTACAATCCATGGGGCTAATTATTTAAATTAGTATATGAATTCATAATATATTTTCACATGATATATATATATATATATATATATATATATATATATATATATATACATACATATCTTCATTTTGATTTTGATTGGATCATATGAACGTGAGTTTGAGTAGAAAAACTGTGTTACTAAAACATATTTTAGTTGTGTGAATTTGATAAAGGTGTTTAAACACGCTGCGTTTCAATGCATTGAAAAAAGCAAAAAAATAAAAATAATGATAGGGCTCTCTTCCTCTTCCTCAGTAATTGAGGCCTTTCTTCTTCAATATGCTCCACAAACGGTTCAGCCTTGACAGAAGGAATAGTAAGTGGTTCTTCCACTTTAGCAGGTGCTGATGATGACGCTTCAACAATTGGCTCAGTGGTAGGGGTCAGATTGATCTTCATCAAAGACATAGTATTTGTAGTGATCTCTTTGCAAAGATCAGCGTGACAATCTTTCCTCAAGTCCTTCAGCTTGTTTGCCCAAAATATCCTTGTCATGATCATGCCAAAAGGAGAGTCCTTATCCTTTCCCTTGACAGCTTTCTCCATATGTCTAAAAATTAATTCAGTAATGTCTACTTTGATCTGTAGAATCAGGTGGTAGATAACAAAATTTTCTATCTTGCTCACATGATTCCTAGATCCAGTCCTAGGCATTACACAGTTAATTATACGAACATGGAGAAATCTTGCCTTAGGAGTCAGATACTCGGCGTCTGAAATTCTAGGTTTTAGAACTCCATACAGAACCAAGTTCACATTTGCTTCTCCCACAGACTTTAGCCATTCCTTGTAGTACCCAGCATCTTCAAGTGGGAATCCAATCACTTCAGCAAGTGATTCATGAGTGATGATGACATGGTCATCACCCACATCTCTAGTGATCATGGATGTAGTGTCATCCTTAGTGATCTTTGCAGTTCTCTAGAATTCCCTAACTAGAGCAGGGAAGACAAGTTCTTGAAGATGAAAGAAGGGTAACCAACCAGCATGAGCGACTTCAGGAAGAACGTCGAAACCCTTAGTTCTGAGCTCATCAAAAGTTGGGACCCTTCTAGGGTGCACCTTCTTTAGTTCAGATATAGAGACCTTAGTCTTCTCAGCCAGAGTTTCTAGAAGGCTTTTGGATGCCATTGATTCAGAGAAGAGGATTTTAGGGTTTTGGAGATGAAAGGTTTCGAGAGGTTGAAGAGGAAGAGAAAACAGAGAGAGATTGTGAGCAAAGATTGTGAGTGGGAAATTTTGAAACGACACGGGTTGCTTTTGTTAAAACGCTAGAGTGTTTTTTGCGTTGGGAACAAGGAGAGAGATTATTGCCATAAACAACAATAACTTTTTGAAAAGACAGTTGTTAAAAAAAATGAAACGTTTTTAAAAAAATGAGGGGAATTTTGCAATGTACACGTGTCTCAGTTAGGGTTAGCACAGAGTGCTTTTAGCCATGTCATCAGAGGCTTGGCTAAAGTAGACGAGTGAAGCATAAAGAAAAAATAGACGAGTCAATAAATTTAGACAAGTAAATTTTCAGACATATCAGCATACACTCATTCAGACACATTGTGCATATTAAGATCCATTTTAATAAAAACAAATCTATCTTTACTTAGAGGTTTAGTAAATATGTCTGCCCACTGATACTAAATGTTTACAAACTTAATTTCAAAAACACCTTTTTGCACATAATCTCTAATAAAATGATGCTTTATTTCAATATGCTTTGCTCTAGAATGCTGTATGGGATTTTTAGACAAGTTGGTAGCACTAGTATTATCAAACCAAACAGATATATTATGCTCAAACATTGAATAATCCTCAAGTTAATATTTTACCCAAAGCAGTTGTGAACAACAACTTGCTGCAGATATGTACTCAGCTTCAGCAGTTGAGAGAGCAATGGTGCTTTGCCTTTTGCTTGACCAAGAGATCATATTTGCTCCAATGAAGTGGCATCCTCCACTGATACTTTTTCTATCAATTCTATCTCCAGCAAAATCAACATCAAGAATCCAACTAACCTGAACTCTTGAGATTTCTTATATAATAAACCAAGGTTAGTGGTTTCAATTAAATATCTAAAAATTCTTTTAATAGCCTTATGATGAGATTCTTTTGGATCTGATTGAAATCTAGCACATAGACAAACACCGAATTGAATATCAGGTCTGCTAGCAGTTAAGTATAAAAGAGATCCAGTCATACATCGGCAGACAGTTTGATCTAGCTTTTTACCTTCCTCATCCTTGCTTAGACTAACTGATGGATGCATAGGAGTACCCATAGGCTTTGAATTTTCCATCTTATACTTTTTCAGAAGCTCCTTGGTGTACTTTTGTTGATGGATATAGATTCCATCACTTGTCTATTTTATTTGAAGTCCAAGGAAGGACTTCAACTCCCCCATCATGCTCATCTCAAACTCATTCTGCGTCAACTCAGAGAACTCTTTGCAGAGTTTTTCATTAGTAGCATCAAATATAATATCATCAACATAAATCTGTACTACTATGAAATCTTTCTTTGAGCATTTCTTGAAAAGTGTAGTGGCTACTTTTCCTCTAATGAAATTATTTTCCATTAGATATGTGTGACACCCTTCTACCCCGCATGCTAATGTAAAACATTTACTTAAAATAGGAATTATAAAAGCATGCATTTATTTGAATGAAATAAAACTTGGATAAAAAGGTTTCACATCTCAACATAAACAACGCAAAAATAACATAGTTTTAAAAAAGGATTTTTTTGGGTGAGTGTTGTTTTTAACAAATTAAGTATATTCAAGTCATAAATTTTTTATTCACCTTTGTGCCAGTGGCCATGTCAGATCACGAGTGCACCATGGTGCTATGAATACCACACCCAGGATTGTGACAGCAGTACACATCCACCCATAGCTCATACAACCAGTGTGATTGCACGGAACATTTCTCTGTACAGGCATGCTAAACATGTCGAGCCCCAATTGTAAAGTCCAGCTCCCCGAAAATCTTGCAACAAACATAGGTACATCAGATGGACTCTGTTGCTTGATTTATCGGGCAACCGATCAAGCATAAGATGTACGTTCTACAATGGGCTTGAAGCTGGAAGCTTGTTGCTTCAACAGGAAGAGTTGCAAAGGTTTCTTGCAACCATTTCAGCTTTAAGGCCGACCCCTTCATCTAATCTTTTAGAGGCACCACAGCCAACAGCTCCCCGCACAGTTCTTCCCAGTCGAAATAAGAAGGTCCAATGACAGGTGCCCCTCCGACATGCAGTCCCGGTTGGTGTGCAACATATTCCATGGTTATTGTGGATTCGCCTATAGGAAGATGAAATGTTTGTGTTTCCAGCCTTCATCATTCAACCAATGCAGTTACCATAGCATTGTCAATCTTACAGTGACCCATTTTTGCAGCCAATAAAAACCCAGCTTGTTGTAACAATGGTTTTATTTGCGGATCTGGAGGGGACATGGTATGGAGGTATGATCGGATCAGATCTGACGTTGGGTCCTGTAAAAAAAATAATGCCATTAAGACAAGATTTAGGCATAGTAGAGAATCTTAAGGTACCAGCTACCATCACTTACCATCTGATGTATATGTCCGGATTTGTGAACGTATTGTTTTCGTAGAAGCAAGGAAGGATCCATGAAATTGATGCTGAATTATGAAAAATATAGGTTTGGTGGGAGTGGATATGATACAGATGAAGTGGTTTGGTGGTTTAGGAGCATCAGAGGCTAGTACCTTTTATAGACACCCCGTAGCGGTCTGGTTCGTTCATTTCGTCAATGGAATCTTAGCCACTCGTTCCTGCGACGCAAAGCGACAAACGACAATAAATGCCCTTGACCCGCGGACATGTAGTTTGACCTCTGCCTACACATAATGTCAAACGACAATAAATGCCCCTGCCCCGCGCACATGGCCTCTATCGCTCTGTCACACTCGTTTCCGTTGACACAAAACGACGAACGACACTCTAATGAACAACATTAATAATTAATCCATGTTTAACTGATCCGGTTGAATACTTAAAGTTTGACGAACAATCGCACAACGGAATCACTTTAAGGCTCGTTTTGTGGTAAGGATAAGAGAGACATGATAAGATAAGGTATCATATCCTGTCTGAAACTATTGTTTGGGTACCCAGCAGAATAGGATGAATCAATCTTGTCACCTATCATATCCCGTCCATCTAGTTAAAATTCTATCATGAGAGGAGGGCTGTGTTAGAACTCAACAGAATAGGATAGAGTGATTTAAGGTATAATAAAATATTAAAATATTTTATATATAAAATAATTAAAGTATAATAAAATAATAATTCCAAGTATAATAAAATATAACACGCTTACCAAGAAAATGTATGATAAAATATAAAATAATAAAAATATTAATAAATTATTTAAAAATTATTTTTATTTTGTCTCGAGGCTAATTTTGTTATTTTATATTATTTTAAAAAACTGAAAAATATAAAATATTATTCTAATAATTTACCTATATGTAAAGTAAAAACTAAATGAATATTTAAAATTATATAAAAAAATTAATTTATGTTAAACAATATTTTTAAAATTTAAAAAGTTATATGTAATATTAACATAAGGATAAAATTGTCTTTTTATATAATTTAAAAAATGAAAATTATAAAATAAAATATAATATGAAAACATTTAGAATAAAAAAAAATTTTAAAATTCATACTAAAATTATAATGTTATCCAGTTGGTTATCTGGTTAACACCAAACGTCAGATATGATAACAGCTTATCCTGCCCATATCCTATCATACTCTTATCCTGCTCTCTTATCCTATTCGCCCCTATCCTATCATGACCACCAAACGAGCCCTTATTAGATGTTCGATGCACATGGCACGTTACATTTATTACACACGTCACACAGTGATAAAATTTAAAAGCACAATTAAAAAAAACTATTGAAATGCTAAACGCGCATAGTGTTTGTTCACTCAGTCCTGACCATCAGATATAGATGGTTCCCTCAGCAAAGCCATTATCTCATCGGCTGACCTTGGTGCCCTCATCAACTCCATGACATCGTTAGTCGATCGTGCCAAGACAGCATACAACTCTATAAGTCCTGCTGTACAGTGTTGATTAAACACAACAAACATCTGACATATGTCATTGTCCAGAAATGGACACCCCTTCTACAGTGTTCATAGGGCACTAGTAATAAATCTCAGCAACAGATTTACTACCGACTCTGATCTTAGCATGAAACTTTTGTTTCAAAGATTTGAGAGTTATGCCTTCGCTGATCCGGAGAGATCTTAGGTAATTGCATTCGAACTTGATGCCCTGGTCACCGCTTGTAATCTATTCATTGTGATAGACAAAAGCAAGAGTGGTTTTTGGTCTCTACTCATATTCCGAGGGTTGAGTCAATTCCATCTTTCAGATAAATGCTTGAAAGGTGAAGTATGAGTGTTGTTGAAGATGAGAAGGTATGAGGATGATATGTGTATATTTCTTAGGATGGGAATATGTATATTTATAGAAGTGTGGTTGAAAATCTCGGTCGTTTAAATTTGTCGGCAAAATCTCCACCGTGCGAACGTGTCGGCAAAATCTCGACCGTTCAAAAGTGTCGGCAAGATCTGGACCATTAAAAATTGTCGATGGAATATCAGCCGTTCAATATCGTTCAATGAATTCTGATGCGCACACTGACAACTCACTATCACAACAAATCCGCACACATGCTTCTGAAATGCCATTATCACAACAAGACAAACAACAATAATGACATTCTGACGTGCACAATGCTCTTTGTCTCCCAATTATCACATGAAGACAACCGCGATAAATATGGTCGGTCCCGCGCACATGCCTCTGAAATGCCATTATCACAACAAGACATACAACGATAATGACTTTCTGACCCGTATAGTGCTCTTTGTCTCCCAATTATCACTTGAAGACAACCGTGATAAATATGGTCGGTCCTGTGCACATGCCTCTGAAATGCCATTATCACAACAAGACAAACGACGATAATGACTTTTTGACTTGCAACAGTACTTTGACTCAGAAATTTATTCGATGCAATCTCAACTGTTCATTTCGTCGGTGCGATCTGAATCGTTCATTTCATCAGTACGGTGGTCTATAAATACCAGAAGTCCCATTCCTTTTTTGCATCACTCAGAAGCTAAACACCTGCAAGCTTCAGTATCCTTCACTCGTATTCTACAAACTTCAACCATCACTCATCCTACCGGAGTCATGAGTACCTCAGGTATCTATATCTTTGTCTACTATAATGGACAAATGACGATCACCAACGAAGGGGTGAAATTTCAATGTGAAGATCCAAAGACCTTCAAGGTCAGGACCAACATCAGACTTTCTATCCTGAGAGAGAAGATCCACAGTAAGATCAACCCTGGCCCAAGCAAAAGGGTTTTCAATATCATCTATCGATTCCATATTTCCATCGGTGAAGGATGTGTCCAATATCAACCTTTGAAGCTCGAGTCCGATGAAGATGTACATACGATATTCGAGATTTTCAATCAGTATAGAAGTCTCGGCTACATCGAGTTATACGCTAACTTGGAGGATGTTGAACATTTTCAACCTCCTCAGCAAGTTGAGCTCAACCAAACACAATTCAGTGAGAACGACTGGGGGGCAATGCCATCTTGTAGCCATCCCCCAGTGTTTGACCAACCACAAACCTACCACTCATTTGACCTTTCAACCCCATCATACACGTATGTTCCAATCCAACCAACACACACTCATGTTCATGAGCAACCACACCTGCAAACCATGTTAGTGTTTTAGCCGGGCTACACAACAAAGAAGTCGGTCCCTTCAATGATAATGAGGACGATCTGCTTATGTACTCTGACGACAATGACGACATCGACGCAGAACCTGAGGCGGTCCCCGTATCAACTGCTCCTCCATAGACGTGCCATCACACATGCATAATGTGAACTTCAACCAGGATGTGCATCAAGGGGAATACAGTCACGCTCTGACCATACCCTGTCTACAAACATATGATGCCACAGGAAACCTTCATGTTGGTATGAGGTTGCACACAAATGATGAAATTCTAGCAATGATCAAGCACTACCATATCAGCAACTCTATGGACTTCAAGGTAGTGCAATCAGATCCAAAGAGATTTGTTGCCAAGTGTCTGTATGATGGATGAATGTGGAGGTGTAGAGCAATCCTCCACACGAAGACCCAGATATGGGAGATACGAAAACTGGAAGCAGAGCATACGTGTGCAGCAACAACAATTTCACAAGATCATCGGAACTCAAACATAACCTGTGAAAGTATCAAGTGAGTTGTTAAAGAGGATCCCTCGATCACAATGTCAGTTTGCACACATTAGAACACAATACGGATACGCCACCAGCTACATGAAGGCATGGTTAGCCAAGTAAAAGGTTATCGAAAGGGTTTATGGTAACTGGGAACAGTCGTACATTGAACTACCAAGATGGCTCCTTGCCATGCAGCAATTTGTCCCAGGGCACCTGGTTGTACCAAAAGCACAAGGGGACTCTTTTGATGGCAATTTCTCAAGATGGGAACAACAACATATTCCCCATTGCCTTTGCCAACATCGAGGGTGAGGCGACGGATGCCTGGTTTTTCTTTCTGCGGAACTTGCGAAGGCACGTGACACCCCAAGCTGACCTATGCTTGATTTCAGGTATAAGGACCAACGAAAGCAATTGGTTAATATGGGTTAGTACCACATTCATTTAGTTTGTAATTAATCTTTGTTTATATTTTCATATGAATTTTGACATCTTATTATTCCAATGTTTCATGATAGCCCTTGACTATGCCGAACTTCAATTGCTACTATAATAATCTGGAAGCGGACAATGCATAGGGCACTAGGTGGCTTAATCGTATCCCCAAGGAAAAATGGACTCAAGCTTGGGATGAAGGACATCGTTGGGGACACATAACAACCAATCTTGCAGAATCCATCAACAGCATACTCAAGGGAACATGAAATATTCCAATCACTGCGTTGGTAAAGGCCACATATTATAGATTGGTCCAAAACTTCGTCAACAAGGGACATAAGATTGAGGCAATGATCCGATCCGACCATTTTTATACTGAAATTCTCACAAAGTCCATCGAGGAGGATCGAGCGAAGGCCAACTCGCACCATGTTCGTACATTCGATCGGCAACGGAGTGAATTCTTGGTGGAAGAGTTGGTCAACCGAAAAAAATAAAAAAAATAACTAAACTAAACTAATTAATTAAACCAAAAAACTAATTAATTTTAAATAATAAAAAAATTAAATGAAAAAAACTAGTTGAGAAGTTGGATTTGGATCCAAAGCTGACTTCCCACTAGGATAAAAAAAAAATCTATGTGTTGAGAAGTCGGCAATGAGGGAGCCGCCTTCTCAATGGGGGACAAAAAGGGGGGACATTTGTGTACATAATTTGAAAAATGGGGGTAATCTTGAATTTAAATTTTTTTTTTTGGGTTATCGAAAAAAAAATCACAAAAATGTGGTTGACATTTAACATTTTTCATTTAGTTTAGTGTGGGTTTTATACTATCTACACTTTTACAGCCATTTGGACAGCTGAACAAAATTTTCAAAAGCAGGAAATCAAACCCGTAGCTAGATTTGTTTTTTTGGAACATCAGTTAGCGGATGAATCTACTGAATTATCATAATAGCTGTATAATCAAAATTAGAACACAATGATTAGTATTTTCCTAACATTCCATCGTCAAGAACAACATGAAAAATATGAAATGGACATAAATATGAAGAAATTCTTAAAAAAAATTGTGAAAATTATGCACAACAGGAAACATAAAACTGAGAATTTCGAATACTCTAAATATTTGCAATTATTTAGTTTTGCATAATCAAGTTGATAAATTCTAGAATGCATTTGTAATTTTGTATCGTGGGAAAATGCATTAAAATAGAAATAATAACATTTGTGAGCATTTCATGTAACAAGGAGAACCTGGAATTTAATGTTGGTTCCTATGGAGATGGTGAGGGGTGAGGGGTGCTAGGAAGTGGATTCGCTCCTGCGATATTCCCTCCAGCGTGGCTCCTGCGGGTGAATCCAGATTAAATTGGGTTATAAAATTTTAAAAAAAAAAAAGGGAATCCGGATTGTTTCTTTTCACTTATGGGTGTGAGGACAGAGAGAGGAGGTGGTCGTGACGGCGAGCATTGTTGGAGCTCGCGGCTGAGGCGGAGGTGGCGATCTCTGATCTGTAACTCACGACGGAGCTGTTGGTGGGGAGAACAGGACCTGGGTCAAAACGCGCGAGGGTCTTATTCCGACAAGGCGGTGCTGCGAGGTAGCTGAGTTGCGCCGAGGCTGATGCGGCTGGACTCGGGGCGGAGACAAGGTCTGAGGCGGATGTCGTGGCGTAATGATGTCTGGACTGCAAACGTCGACGAGGTTGGGGGCTTGCTGCTACGCTTGTTTGTGGGGTGACAGCGGAAGAGACATAGGCGTGTGGGTATTAATTTTCTGGTATTTGGGTTGATCTTTGTTTGATGTTGAATGGGGAACTTGGTTCTATTTGGGGTGGTGAAGATGGAGGAAGTTTGATGGAATTGGGGTTTTGTTCCTCTTCTTTATTTTCTGATGGCTGAAGGGGATGTGTTTAAGGAGATGAAGTGGATGGGTGGTGGTGTATGGAGGTGTTGCTGTTCTGCTGGGTTCGGCGGAGCTCAGTGTGACACCCTTCTACTCCACATATTATAAGGCATTTAAAATAAAAAGAAATTAAAATAAAAACATACATGTTACTGGATAATTTAAAACTTTTGTCCATGGGTAAAAAAGTCCCACATGAACCAGTTCACAAACGCGAAAAATATAAACCAAGTTTTAAACAGTTAAACATAACAAATAAACAACCCAACCCCGATGTCACAACTCCGAGCTGGTATAACCATTTCGGAAGATGTATCCTCGAAATACAACTGAAACAATCTAACTAAACATAAAAACAAGCCCTAACTATGAGTGGCGGCTCCTCAGAGTTACTCCTCTCCGGGCTGCTTTTCATCCCTGCAAGGTGCCAATCAGGCCAACAACAAACAAACAAACGAACATAGGGAGTAAGAATCATGTAACCATAATAGCAAAGAGGTAGGAAGTAAAGTAAAACATACAAGCATGGCACCAACGTGAGCATACATCAACAACATGTATAAACATACATCAACATCATCAACATCAATCATGCTATGTAGTGCAATGCAGTCCTACTCCGCTAAACCAACAATGCATGTGGATCCACTAAACTCGGGATGGACGACTTCTGAGTTAACTATCCATATTGAGAATCTACTCAACGCCGGAGAATCTACTCCTTGGATAGCCAACGCATCAAACCAACGAATGTCTCGTCACGGGGGCGTAAGGAGAATCTACTCCAGCCGTGGATGGCCAGATCGTCGTACTCTAGGATGACCTCCCCTATGTCGAACATCCCTCAACAACAACTCTGATGCAATGCGTATGCAATACAACAACAACGGCAAACGCCACCTCCATAACTCCAACGGGATCAACCGAAGACAACAGTGGAATCGACTGTAGCGGAATCTACCGCAACAACTTGCCTTGCGGAATCTACCTGAGGACTTTAGCGGAATCTACCACAACACTTGGGGAAAACTTTCGGCCACCAAGGTACAACAACAACACCTTAGACCTAAACCGCGGGGTCAAGGCTTCCCTGGCCAAAAAGCACCAAGGCATAACTCATCAGCTTGCGGTAATCCAATGGTTACCGACTTATCAAACTCAACTCATCTCATCATCTCATCTTTTAAGTCGTCTTTAACTATCTTAGATCATCATTAACCAAGTTGTCTAATCCTTATTTTTGATTAGCTATATCCACTCATCATCATTGAGGAAATGGGGTTTAAAACCCCTTAAGTCCTTTAATTCTGTTTCTGTCCAGGAGGGGTGAGCACGGTCATGCTTAAACCCGAGCACGGTCGTGCTTAACATGTGAAGGGCGTGCTGTAGCTTAAGTGAAGCACGGTCGTACTTCCTATTGGGCACGGTCGTGCTCAGCAACACGGTCGTGCTCTATGTCCTACACGGCCGAGCTTATTGCGCGGCCATTTTCCAGAATTCAAACCGTACTCTATGTTCAGCACGGTCGTGCTCAATGCACGACTGCACTGTTCTGGGTAGAAACCGAAACTGAAACCTTAACCAATTTCTAGGGTTTTTAATCCATTAATCCTAAGGTAAATTATCAGTGTATTTTCGGGGTCAAACTCACTTCCTCATAAATGACAAACTGGGCCTTCGGCCCATCCATATCTCATATGGAGTCTTTTCAACCGCCTTAGATGCAACACGGTTAAGAGTGAATGCAGCTGTAATTAGAGCAAAAACCCAGAAAGAGTCTTAAAAGGTGTTAATGACTCATCATATATCGTACCATGTCTAACAAGGTTCGATTCCTCCTTTCTGAGACGCTATTCCATTGTGGCGTTCTAGGAGGTATGAGTTGGAACACTATCCCACACTCTCTTAGATAGTCATCAAACTCTTGGCTTAAGTATTCTCCTCCATGATCTGATCGTATGGCCTTAATACTTTTTCTAAGTCGGTTCTCCACTTTATTCTTGAACCCTTTGAACTTTTCAAAGGCTTCGGACTTGTGTTTCAAAAGATACACAAATCAATATCTACTGAAATCATTAGTAAATGTGACGAAGTAAGGATAACCACCTCTAGCTGACTTGTTTAGGGGCCCACATACATTGCTATGTATCAATCCCAAAAGATCACTGGCCCTTTCACCTTGCCTGGTGAATGGAGCCTTAGTCATCTTCTCCGACAAGCAAGATTCGCATATATCAAACGATTCATAATCGAATGATTCCAAGAGTCCATCTTTATGGAGCTTGGAGATGCGTTTCTCACTTACCTGGCCTAAACAACAATGCCAAAGGCATGTAGGGTTCAAATCACTTGATTTTACCCTTTTTGCATTTATATTATAGATGGGCATATGAGGATTAAGGACACCAAGTCCATTATCCGAAAACATGCTAGTATAGAAAATATCATGTGACTGATGTTTCTACCAATAGCTAGAACATAATAACATTTATTTAGTTCCAAAACAAGCCCCGAAGGCAAAGTCAAAACCTTTTATTGTTAATGTAGCAACTTTTGCTCCATTTCCTATTCACATGTTGACTTCGCCTTTAGTCAACATCTCATTCCCTTTGATCCTTCACATTAATGTGAGATCTACATGCGGTATTAAATACCCATGATTTTGAAGTAGGTTGACTTCTACAGCACAATGCTCGAAGAGTAAGTCATACTTCCTTTCCTTTTCTTATACTCTTGTATCTTTTGACAGTCTTTCCAATGTTCGGTCAAACTGAAATGAAATTTACTGCCTTCCTTTGCAACCTTGCCTATTAGCTTCAAGACAGAAGTACTGGACCTAACCTTGTTCTTGCCCTTATTCTTCTCCTTGTTTATTAGGCTTAAGACTTTCCCTTTCAAGACTATCACAATAGTCTACCCTTTTCTACTGCAGAGACTATGCTCGGTAGTTCTCAACTTCCTTTGCAATCTCTAGTAGAGGTCTGTCAGAATCGTTCACAACGAATTGACTATAACTATCCAGCAACAATTGCAAAATCATATCACTGGCCAACTTTTGGCCTAAAGGAAATCTCAGCCCATGTTCTTAATGTACTCAATAATATGAAGTACATGATAACTGTCTAGATTTCCTTCTGCCAGTTCACAACTGAAAAACGGTCGGGGAGACTTGTGGTTCTTATGCATTGCATGCTCTCAATAGAGCATCATAAGGTGCATGATCATATCACGCGCCTTCTTGGTTGCAAGCATAAGGCATCCTACATCAAGGACATCGACTTGATGCTTCTCGTAAGCATCTCTTTCGATCCTAGTAGGTACTGATTGCTAAGGAATCATTTGCTCGAGAAAATACAGCTCTTTCTCGTATTTGAGGACAATCCTCAAATTCATGTACCAATCCAGAAATTTAATTCTGGACACCTTGTCCTTCTCAAGGACAAATCGCAGTAATAACTTATGATGTTTTATTTAATGGTAATATAAATTACAGAAACATGCAGAATATAAGTATAATGATAAAACATATTTAATAAGGTCTTTTATTAAATACGCTCCCACTATTTTACTCAAATCAATAACCCTCATCATTGACTCGAAAAATCTCGTTGGA
The DNA here is from genome assembly GCA_035048595.1 of Echinosophora koreensis. NCBI lineage: Eukaryota > Viridiplantae > Streptophyta > Magnoliopsida > Fabales > Fabaceae > Echinosophora > Echinosophora koreensis. The sequence goes on along the minus strand of JAPCYP010000011.1, from coordinate 5,502,386 downwards.
AGATTTTCTAATGAGACCAAGATCCATATTTCACCTTGTTCTGAGTCAACTTTGGCTGATCTCCCAGAACTTAGTTATTTAGGTAGGAAACTCCTTTCCAATTACATCTCATGTAACTCTTGGATCAGTTGGGTGAATAACCCTTATTCTAATTCATCTCATGGATCAAAGTCCAACTCAACGCCTCTAAGCCTTTCAATCCTATTGAATTTGGCTTAGTTAAGTTAGACCAAATGGATAGCAGTTGGACATTACAATTGTCCCATCGCATCTTACTAGTATAGAAAAATGCACCCCGCTTTGGCGGACCTACACACATTCGATATTAGTCTTGATGAATGCCATGCATTGGAAGGCTTTTAAACTTAATATTTCCTTTTGAGGGATTTTTATTGAAATGATCTCACTGGCGTTATATATCATACAAGACGTCTCTCAAAATACATGCATATATGCTATCATACATTTAACAAACATATATAACATTTAAAACATACATGTATACATACATTTCATGCATCACATACAAAATATATATATATATATATATATATATATATATATACATCCATACAATTCATGATCTCATACATAAACATATAAGATAAGGTAATATAGTTATGGCCTCCTAAAAAAGCAAGAATTAAATAACTAATTTATTACAATTTTTTGACCCTCGAGCAAGCTTCTCAAGCCTCTCCCATGGCGTCATCATTTGGTGTTGTCTCCTCATCAACCCGAAGAATTACATTTATTTAAAATAAATAAATAAATAAATAAAGGCACGACACGTAGACCGCATTTAAATAAATAAATCATGACACGCAGATCGTATTTACCCAAAATAAATAAACACCACGAACTAAGGCCATAACCATATACCACATATTTAAAACATTTAATAATAAATAATAATAATTTTACTTTATTACTATTATAATTATTAAATAATTTTTAAATTGAAAATCTTTATATATATAATCAATATCCTTAATTGATTTTAACGTGAACCAGATTCCAAAAACCAAAGAAATCCTATTTTTAATCCAATATCTAAAAGGAAAGTCGTGAATTGCGCATGTACAGTTCCAATTCTGAATTCAAATCTAATTCAAATTGCACATTCACAATCTTCTTTCTTACTATGTTGAAAATAAAAGAATTCAATCCCTTAGATAATTACGAACTGGACGTGAAAAACAAAATGAAATTTCAATTTTGAAAAAGAAACATATTCACACCAATTGCACACTGACTTCGTTCAGTGAAAAGAAATCTCCTGTAGCATTTCAAATCATGTACAGGACACAAATTCATTTCAATATTGAAAGAAAGGCAATGACGTGAAACATGAATTCAAAAAAAAAATTAACGCCAGTATAATAAACACGTACTCATATATATCAGCATATATATCAAGAATAAACATGTGTTCATAAAAGATAACATGTATCAATTGAATCACGGGTGAGTCTATGGTGCATCACCCATCATAATGGTGCAGTGGTGCACCACCCACATGGCAGTTCCTTGACCAATCATTTAGTTATGTGGGGTCTTTTTACTTTTGACTACATATAAGTTTGAAAAGTCAGACTGACACATAACAATTCTATTGGTGGACATAGTGACATGTGGGTGGTGCACCACTGCTCCACTTTGGAGAGTGGTGCACTATAGATGCTTCCATGAATCATATTCAAAACCAATAAATCATGTTATCAAATAGGCAAACAAGCACATATGGATTCAAGGTAATAACGATCATACGCTCTGATACCACTGTTGGGTTTACATGAGATAATCCTTTCTAAAATCATATCTCAAGGCGCAAGAAAACCATTGCCATGGATCGCGCATTACAAACATGAATCACAAAAAGGCTATTGTGTTTACCTCTTGAAGCGTGCTTTCTTTTTGGATCACTAGTGCCACGAAGGGGCGGCACCTCTACTCAGTCCACGCGAGCAAATGAGCATCGGAGCTATGTGTCTTGTGCTAGCTGACGGCTACGGGGAGGCACAGTTAGCCAGCATAGGTTAGAGGGGAGAGCACTACTATTTATAAGTTGGCAACTCCATTTAAACTAACTGCTTGCCCTATTGGGCTTTGTACACTACAAGCCCAATTTTCCTTTAAATTAATTAAATCATATTTAATTAATTTAACTGCTCTGCATTTGCTCTATGCGTGTGACCCTATAGGCTCCCACCAAATTGGCAATAATATTAAATATTATAATAATATCAAATATTAATTATAATATTAAATATTATAAATAATGAGCGGCATCTAGCAATGCATCATTACTACCCAATTAACGAGAGTATCGGTGATCCGATTTTAGCCTTACCGCGACCAAATTTTACCGTGTAGTAAATGTCCCTTCGTCCATATGTCTTAATTGAACACAAGGCATAAGAGTGTCATCCTTGTTATGTTCAATTGTTTGTTCCTTGATCCCCGAGTAGATGTGTAATCACAAACGGGCCCAATATCACATATTGGCCCACTTCCGTGTGGCCACGCATATTTCACGTCTCACTCTATCGAGGGCCCCAAGACATTACCCCTGTTATGTAGGAGGGACGAATCCTGTCTACATCGCTCACACTCCTCAACATTATTTATTGCAGGCCCAATAACTACCTTTATGATCATCCTGTTACGCATGACGTTTGATAGTATTAAAGCCTACAACTCCTCATGTAGGACTCGTAGTGACTTCAAGTCGAAGGACTACTTCACTGTGGTCGCCATGAGAATACTTATGACACTTACATAACTATTATGAAGTATTCTCATAGTGGGTCATCCGGTATAAATATTACTCCTAATATTTATACCTGTGTGCCGACTTGATATCACATATCTATGACCCGTGAGATGTGGTCATCAGTCTACTCACACAATAGTCTCTATGTATTATTGTCGTCCTAATTAACAATAATACTCGACTACGGATATTTAAGAATAGCATTCTATTATTCAATGAGGTCTCACGATTAAGTCACGTACTTAATATCTCATTGAATGAACTGCCTATTCTAAGGACTTTATTATGCTATAAACTAATAACATAATAAATGAATGCCTTATTCATATATCAAATATATGATCAAATTCACGATACAAATGATGATCTATCCAAAATAGATTGGTCACTAGGGCTTACACCAACACATCAATCCAACTCAACATTGGCATCAACCAACCACATCATACATTTATATCCAACAACCAACAGAATAACATCATATTCATCAATTACCAATAGCCAAACATGAACATATAACTTACCAAATATATACTATCAACAAGGCACTTAATCACATAATAAACATACATTCAACCGAGGTTATGGGAACCCCTTTACTTTACTCTAACCCCAAGCCTATGAGTACACTACCCTTCTCTCCATACCTGGATTGAAGGTAGCTCTCCCAAACAACAAACAACAACTGGTTTCTCCTCTTAAGGCGGCTCAACCTCAAACAAGCCTTAAACAATGGAAACACAAACTTTATTAGTTTCCCAATACAAAAACTAAAAGGAAACCAATAGGGAAGAGGAAACCATTACCTATAGACTGCCCCAGACCAACTAGCTTTCCAACCGGCTTCCAAAACCCACTATAGCACTGGGAGAAGAGGAAATAGGGAAATAACGTGTTCTGGCCGCAACAATGGCTGCTGCACTCACAAAAGTAGGGTTAACTCGTAACCCTCGGGTTCTGTGCCAACTATATATAACCTGAACCTGAGCACGGTTGTGCTCGACTTAGCGTCAACGAGACGCGGTCAACACATTGAGCATGGGCCTGCTCACTGTTGAGCACGGGCGTGCTCATATACCAGAAAGGGACTTTTAAGCCAAAATCTCACTTAGCCCTTAACCAAAACAGCTTAACTTAACAAACCAACTTAAACAGCTAACAAGCTTTAAAGAAAAGCACTTACGAAAAGCGGGGTGTTACACTCGGAGCTCGTGGTGGCTGAGGGGCGGCGGTGCTTGAAGAGGAGAAGATTGAAGGGGATAGGGGTGTGCGAAGGGTGGAGGGAGGGAAGGTATCAGATTGGAAAAAAAAAGAATTAGGGTTTTTTTATAATTTTTTAATAGTCATTTAATCTAGACCGTCCGATTTGGACGGACGGTCCAGATTCGGCCATAGGAGCCTTGCTAGAGGGACTCTCGCAGGAGCGAATCCGCTTCCGGGATGCTAAAGCTACATTGAGCACTATTCTATTCTTATATCATAAAAAAATTCATCTCAATTCTTTTTGGATGGTGAAATTTAGAGATTAATCATCATAATTCACAAATAGCGTCAATTTGGACTGAATAACAAGTGAATTAGATATATTTTTTCCTTGAAAGTGAATGGACGGGTTTTGGCCTATATTGACAAATGGTGACTTAAGATTAAGAAGTTAGATTTGAAAAGGAGCAAAAGAGTACTTAAAAATCCTGGACTTCCTTATGTATATTTCAAGCTCTGCTACGCTTCATTATTGATTCCAGATTTGCATATGATTGATTCCAGATATTGAAATTACTCAAAAACAATTTAAAAATCGTTTCGAACCAAATATGTTATTTTCAATTTTGCAAATTGACATGGTGCGTAGGTTAACGACTTAACAGTTTTTTTTTTTTTTTTTACTAAAAAGATATTCATTCATTCAAATTGGTAAAATATATAAAAAACAATACAAATTCAACATCGCTAAAAACCGAAAAAGGATGAATCTGCGAACAAACTCACAGCACCCATGTTAATCGCATAACACGGCAAAATGCCTACAAATGTGACAAAATTAAAGTGACCAGAATACACATGCCTCCAGATTTGTAACGTTGACGCCCAAGTCTTGATTTAATCTATAATGGATCGAAGCTGATCTGCCAATCTGAACCAAACGAATATCACAACAAGACGGGAAACCAAACGACACAACAACAAGACGACGAACAAAACACCGCCACACGCAGACGACGAAAACACAGAAAAAACACGAAAGAAAAATCAGATCTATGTGGAACAACAACTTATTTAGATAAAATAAAAGAAAAAACGATATAGAGGGGTGATTCCAAGCCAAAAGATGGATCAAAGCCACCCCTTTCGATAGACGAAGAAGAAGGAAAAAAAGAGTAAATAATAGATTGAGAGAAAGGTGACTCTAGGTTAATACTGACTTAACAGTTGTTATTTGGGGAAAATATAAATGTTGGACATTCATTTATTACAATCCAATTTTTTACATTTTTTCTTTGCTTCCGCGTGGCTTCTAGTTAGAAAAGGTGCTACACTCATGTATCATTATTTTTAGCCATCGGATATAATGTTAAAATAATTAATGGTTCAGATTTTGATGATCTAAAAAAAAATATTAACTTTTCCTAATAATACAGGTTGAGAAAAATAATGAAAATAACACCTTAATCCCTAAACCCTCTCCACCGGAAAAATCCTATGCAACGCATGAGACAGAGACGGAGCAAAGGTGGGAAGGAAGTTGGGTAATGTCCCTTTGTCACCACTCTCTTGTGACAGTACGTCAGTACCCTATTTTCTTTGTTAGGCTCTGATTCCGAATTAGGCAAATCCTTGCTGGGCTTAGACTCAGAAATTCCCACATTACTGTTTGGGTCTTTTTTCATACCAAGAGTCACAACACTTCATCTTCTTTCAGGACGACTTTTCTCATATCTCTCACATCTTAACTTAAACTCGGAAGAGAAAGATACTAATTAATGATGAACTACAATCAATCATTTTTTCCAGACATACAGAAGATATATTACAAATAAAGTATTGTATATGAAGAAAAACACTTTCCTCCTTGGTGGTGGTTAAGGGGTAGGGTCGAGTGGCGGTGGCTGGTTGGGGTAGTAAAGGAATTTGGATATAATTTTATTTTATAAAAACTGATTATGTTACCTGTAATAGCAGGTCATTCTGACTGAAAATGGGGTATACTGGTGATAGACTGATAGTACTTCCTCTCCTGCTTCGTACTGGAAACCACCCTCTTTCCACCAATTTTTTAATATAAGATAAGGTAAGTGGGACCCTTGCAGACCAATTGCTGAACGGATCTGCCTTTTATCTTAATAAAAAAATAAATTGTTAAAAATTCCGCTTTCCCAACTTAGTTAGTAATAAAAGCTAAAAGCCTGTGTCTGGTGCTGAGTAGTGCTCACCGGAGACCACCCGTAGCTCAAGCTCTCAAGTTTGCTCCTTCCCGTCCTCTTCCTTCTCTAAGGTTTTTGTTTCTTAAATTTATTTTAATTGGACCCTTCTCAGCTTATTTCCTATTTGTTATGTTTAGATAAAATTGTTGATCTTATTTAAAAATTCCCCCTTTGTTTGGCTCTGTTATTTGGTGGAGGATGACGCCGATAATAATTGCGTTTCCTACATCCTAATATTACAATCTAGAACTAGAAAGTGTTACAGGTCGAAAATTAGTACATATGAATTACTGCTTCCGGTGATGAACAACTTTCTTTTTGGTGAACAACTGACTATGTTTATAATGAGAAGTTGAGAACAAATAATGAACGGTTATATTCTTTTGCTAAGAGATATTTAAAGTTTTTTGGTTAAAGTAATGTTTTGGTCCCTATACGTGACATTGATTTTCAATTTGGTCCCTATACGTAAAAAGTTATCAATTTGGTCCCTATACGTGACACTGGTTTTCAATTTGGTCCCTACCACTAATTGGTCCCGATATAAGAGGACCAAATTACAAATTATTGTCACATGTAGGGACCAATTTAACAAAAAAAAATTGAAATCGGTCCCTACATGTGACAATTATTTTCAATTTGATCCCTACATGTGATAATAATTTACAATTTGGTCACTCTTATATAGGGACCAATTAGCGGTGAGGACCAAATTGATAATTAGTGTCACGTATAGGGACCAAATTGAAAATCAATGTCACGTATAGGGACTAAATTGATAACTTTTTACGTATAGGGACCAAATTGAAAATCAGTGTCACGTATAGGGACCAAATTGATAACTTTTTACGTATAGGGACCAAATTGAAAATCAGTGTCACGTATAGGGACCAAAACATTACTTTAACCAAGTTTTTTATATTCTCAAGTTATACAAATCTCTCACATATAATCACCCACTTTTGATTCTTTTTGTCCAGTCTTAGCTCCTTGTAATGGTGAAGAAGGCATTGCTTATTGGATGCAACTATCCCCAAACGGTGGCTGAGCTGAGAGGGTGCATCAACGATGTGATGAGAGCGAAGAGCTGCCTCATCGATAGATATGGGTTCTCAGAGGAAAACATCGTCGTTCTTATTGATACAGACCCTTCCTTCATCCAACCCACTGGCAAGAACATTCTGTTGAAGCTGTCCTCACTAGTTGAGATGGCGAGGCCTGGTGACCTGCTCGTTGTCCACTATAGTGGCCACGGCATGTGCCTTGCTACCAACAACTCGGAGGACGGCAATGGCTTCACCCAGTGCATTGTACCTACCGATTTCAATCTCATCACTGGTTGTTAACTCTCCTCTAATGTTCCTTTTTTTATAAGTTTTCTTTTCTCGTCATTCATTTATTAAAATAAAAATAAAAATAATAATCGTTACACTTTTGAGTTAGTTGTCAGTAACACTTAATTATTTGTTCTTCTCTGTCTTTCTCGTTCGGGATAAAGTCTACTCGGAAACCAGATCAAGAAGCTACACATTAAAGTACAGAACAACTTGGTATATATTTGATATGCGAGCAACAAATGTTGAAAGGAATTATAAGAACTCTATTTTTTGTTTCTTATTCCACTGTACCGAAAGAAAAATTCAAGTTTTGGTGTCTCTTAACGATGATGTTTATTCTATATTTACTTTTTCTTATAATGTTATTACATTTTGTGTGATCTTATGACTAGCCATATTGAGAGTAAGTCGTAGTATTTTTCAGCGAAATAATGCTAACTATGCCATGTTTGTGTGTGCAAACAGATTATGATTTTAGGAAAATTGTAGACAGGGTTCCTAGGGACTGTGTGATCACAATTGTTGCAGATTCTTGTTATAGTGGTGGCCTTATTAGAGGTGCGAAGGAGCAAATTGGAGTGAACACAAAGAAAGAGGGCTCTTGGTTTGGAATCATGTTCGAAACCATTGTCTCTCTGTTTAGAACTAAGCACATTGAGTCTCATTCTATCCATGGGGACTACTACAGTTTTGTGAAGAACAGGGCTTTGCCTGTTTCAACTCTGATTGATATACTCAAGCTGAAAACTGGGAAAGATGATATAGATGAAGGGAATCTAATAGCTATGCTTTGTGATATGTTTAAGGAGGATGCTAGCCCTGAAATGAAGAATTTCATGAAGTTTGGCTTAAACAATCTCCAACACGGAGATGGTGGAATTTTGGGGATGGTGGGTAAGCAAGAGGCCTATTCTAGATCAACTAGGAGCAGCATTCCAGATCGTGGAATTCTGTTGAGTGCTTGCCAAAGTAACCAGCTAGCTGCGGAGGCTAGTTTTTCTGGAAATCCTGATGAAGTTTATGGGGTTTTTAGCAATGCCATATTGGTTATTATTGAGGAGACTCATGGTGTTGTTACAAATCCGGAGCTTGTTTTGAAGACTCGAAAGATAATTAAGTCGCAACATTTCACTCAAATTCCCGGGCTCTATTGTAGTGACAGCCATGTTGATTCTCATTTTGTGTGTGATCAGATAGAGAAACAGGTAAAATAAAAATTTATATTGGGATTGCTCTTATTTTTTTGTCTAATTATTTCAATTGTTTGTATGTCGTAGTTGATATAGTAAAGACATGTTTTCCTATGGTGTCCATTCTAGATGATAAATGTCAGTGCTTGGATGCATGAGCAGTTTTTTCAAGTGGCTTATTACTATTAGTTTTGATTCAAGTTTCATAATTTTAGTTTCTTTGTTCATATTTGAATTCTTTAATATCTTTTATCTTTCACCTCTATTATGGTTCCACCCATCAAACAAGAGTAGTGATCTAAATGCCGCTTTGTGAAAATGTTCACTTCATTGTCATTTCGTTAATATAAGCCAAGACACAATGTGTCTGAGTTGTGATGATTCGATGAGAAACTTGTAACTGATTTGCTTTTCACACAAGTAAGCCATTCTTCCATTTTTCCTATATCTGAGTTGGATGGTGCAATAAATTAGACGTTTAATGCTTTGAATGATTATGCCAGTGTATTGAATAAGTTAATTGTTACTTTTTTCCCCATGTTCAGTGATGGTCGACATTAATATGTGATTAGTCTTCAATATCTACTCTATTCTTCTTTTGGTAATATGTCCTTCTATTTTGAGAATTGAAATACCAAGGAATTTGGTGGTTAGTGTTTTCTCTTGCATCTTGTGGATATCTTTGGTGTTTGTGGGTCAGTTGTACTCATTGAACTTTTTGCACAGAACTTCAGCTCAGTTGCTCTTGATAAAATGCCAGAGTTGTAATGATGAGTACGAACACTGTATGAGGATTTTGAACTGTTTGATATTGTTTGAGCCTTCGAGTCACCCTCTTGTTTGCATTTTGGTGACATATGATGCCTTGAGTCTTGCATATGTTTGTATACAAATTCATAGTGTACTGATTATGCTGACCAAGTCTCTAAATCAGCAGGTGGCCAAGATGGAGGCATTGGTGACTGGCCAAGCTGAAGTTGGAAAGCTTGAAGAGAAGAAGGAAGTATTGGAGGCTGATATCGAGGACAACAGGCTACAATGGGAACAATCAATTGATGAGTCTTTCGAAACTGAAATTGAGCGCTGAAGGTCTTGAACCCTGGCATCTGCATGGAGGGGGAAGGATCACGTTGTTGTTAATACGGCCCCTTGCATTGGGTCTGTTTGGTAACAAATTCATTTGGTACTGATTGTTTGTGGGGTCTGTTTTCATGAATCTGTTGGTGAAAGGATTAAGAGGACTTTCTAGAGAGATGTAGAGCTTTTGAAGCTTGGTTTTGGTCCATTTACTTCAGGTTTTTTTCTCAGTGTTTTTCTATTTTGTTGATGCATTTGATGTCTTTGGGTGAAAGGTTTGTGCATGTTAACACTCAGTTGATCGCCTGGTGAAATATCTGTGACTGTTTTGGGGTAAGGGTTGTTTGAGCTTTCAGCTTTGGTTTTGATTTGAATGCTGAACTATTATAATTAGCTAAGCCTATTGTGCATCGTTGGCGGTTTGATGCTCTTGAGATGTGGAGCTAGAGCTTTTGAAGCTTGGTTTTGGTCCATTTACTTCAGGTTTTTTCTTAGTGTTTTTATAATTTGTTGATGTATTTGATGTCTTTGGGTGAAAGGTTTGTGTATGTTAACACTCAGTTGATTGCCTGGTGAAATATCTGTGACTGCTTTGGGGTAAGGGTTGTTTGAGCTTTGGTTTTGATTTGAATGCTGAACTATTATAATTAGCTAAGCCTATTGTGCATCATTGGCGGTTTGATGCTCTTGAGATGTAGAGCTTTTGAAGCTTGGTTTTGGTCCATTTACTTCAGGTTTTTTCTCAGTATTTTTATAATTTGTTGATGTATTTGATGTCTTTGGGTGAAAGGTTTTTGTGTATGTTAATACTCAGTTGATCACCTGGTGAAATATCTGTGACTGTTTTGGGGTAAGGGTTGTTTGAGCTTTGGTTTTGATTTGAATGCTAAACTATTATAATTAGCTAAGCCTATTGTGCATAGTTGGCGTTTTGATGCTCTTGACTTCAAAGCTCCTGTATGTCTTTAACTGTCCATTGCAGTTCGCTGCACATCTGTTGGCGAGTAATTTGATTTGCATGTCACAACTTTGAAATTCTTTCATTTGAGTTGGTGTGCTACTACATTAGTTTGGGTTTTCTTTAAGTTGTTTAGATAGCTTTTATGTTTTCAAGTTACTTTGTGGAGCTCATTTTCACATGCTGTCAAGAACTTAGGCTGCCGTGTTTTTATTCATAACTTGAGATGGAAGCATCAGACTTGGGTGCCCCTTTTTTTACTTAGAAATCCAATCAAAATCTGTTTTTGTTTTAAAGCCAAAATTGTGCTTCATCTTATGGATCGGGTCATGGAATCAGTATTTTCCAAATATAAGGCAAGTCTGCTAACTATAGATCCACATAGTCGGTTCAACTCTTTCTTGGATCCTGGGCATAGAAGTTCTCCGACCCTACTAAAGCACCAGGTTGCCCTTTTTTTTGTCCTGCATTTTTCAGCTTTGGGTATCAATTACTCTTCTATCCATAACTTGGGCCATGCACCTTCAATTTGCACATATGTTAAGTTGTGAAGCTTAGGTATAGGTCTTGCATATGTAGAAATTTCAAAAAATTTCCTTTTGTCATCTGACATCGGGTTGCGCATAATTGCAGCCATTTTCTGCAAATCAACCTCTTAAGTTGCTGTAAATGTTTGATTCGGACTGGATCTGAAGTTATACACATAATATTATTCACTGATTCTCCTCTCGTTTAAAAGTTAAATAACCCAGTTATGTTGAGCTAAAATTTGAATTCTAACTCTATCCCTTTGACTTCCGGTGTTTATTTTGAAGTTTGCTGAAAATATTGGACAGCCAAGGACGTGAGCCTAATTAGATTTTGGGTATGTGGTTTTTGGAGTGACAGATATTTTTCTTTAAAATCTATGCATGATCTGGTTTTTAGTGGTATCGTTGTTCTTGTTTTTCATTTCAGGTTCTATTTGTTCTTATTTAAATATGCCAAAACCTTTTTTATTATTCCTTAGGATGAAAGAATTGTTCAATTGTGCATGTTCATTCTATTGCCTGTCTAAGGCAATATGTGAATCATTAGATGACACTAGCCATAAGTTTATTTTTCCCTTTCAAATTTGTCATATATACTCAAATGCACGTTAGGTTATTTGTGAATGGTATACATGGATAAATCTTGGATTTGTATGCCACATAACATGCTACAATATATTGAAGGGGTAACAAGTTTCTTGAATTTGTTATTTGGCTGTGCCAAAACTCCATGGTTTCAGGCATTGACTTCTTTTTAGCAAAGTGTAAATGTTGTGACCCCATTGATTGAATGACTTTGTGAGTTTTTGTACTTTAACTTGTCTGGTGCAGTAGTTTTGTGCTCTTGTAATCTTGTAGATGCCAAAATTGTGTAGTGGTGCTTATTATGGAATATTTAAAAACAGGCTCATGAGCGGTTTGGCACCCTATCTAACTGTAAAACATTAGTTGTGTACAAATAAATTTGGGAAAATGTGTTTGTTCTTCTAGCAGAGATCACGAGTTGATGGATATCATATGAAATTGGTTGTGTATTGATTATTGTGTTTGCTCTGCTGGTTATTTTTGTTGTTAACTTGTTGTATTATTTGCATGCTCTCCTTATTTTGGTTAAAGCAGGATAGAAACTTTTGTGTGGTACCACATTTACTTGGTATGGATTATAATCTATGATATCTCTAATGAAGGAGCAGAGTTACAGCCTAGGAAGCACGGACACCCCTAGCTTTTGGGGTGTCAGAGTGTCGGACACGTATCCGACACCGACACGATACGTGTCTGACACTTCTTGTCATGTGTCCAATTTAAAAATTATTTTTTTGGCTCGGACACTTCTTGGACACTTTGCCGACACTTCTATATGTGCCTTGGACACCTTAAGGACACATCTCAAATTTTTTTTAAAATAAAATAAAAGATAAATTAAAACTTTTAAATAATAAAAAAGTAAAGAATAAACTATTTTCATTGTCGTTTTTTCCATTTCGTTAAACAATTTTTTTACTTCCTCCTTGTATACATTCCTTTCTTCTTCCGGTAGTCTCTGTTTTTTGCCCGCACCTCCACTTGTAAAGAAATAAAGTGCTCAAATTGTATAATGATGTCTCCTTATTTTTTGTGAGACTTATTATCATTAGACTCATTATCTTGATTTTCAATTTATATCATTTAAATGATGCTCATATTTAATTTTATTTGATTTAACACACACACATATATATAGTCGTGTTGCGGTGTCCTATGTTTTGGACATTGTCGGTGTCCGTGTGTCCGTATCCGTGTCAGTGTCTGTGCTTCCTAGGTTTAAGCTTTGGTTGTATAGAAGACATTAAACTCCATCTCTTTATATTGCAGTCTTTCAATTAACCGAGGGAACAACTTTGACTATTTGCAGGATATATTATTCTTTGATAGATAATTATTTTTCCCTAGATATAATTACTGTTATAATCTAAAGAAAACAGCAAAAATGGATAGCAATGCATGTCATGAGAATGAAAATTGTTTAAGTAGTATTGTCCTTTGTTAATTAGGCGGCTGGGTTGTTTTAAGTAGTATTTTTCAAAACCAACCAATGGCTTGAATGATTCCAACATCTTTTTTTTCCTTTCCCCCCTTATTTGATGATGGTTTGCACGCTGCATTATCATGTGAGTAGTCTTGAATATCTGTTCTATTTTGATGATTGAAATGCCAAGTACTTCGTTGGTCAGTGTTTAGTCTTGCATCTTGTGGATAGTCTTTGGTATTTATATACTCGTTCAACTTTCTGCAATTAACTTATGTGCAGTTGCTGATAACTTGATAAAAAAATGCCTGAGTGTGATTATGAGAATGCCGTCACCCTGTTCTTTGCATTTTTGTGATGTATCATGCCTTGAGTCTTGCATAAAGTCTGTTTGTAAATAAATTCATAGGGTACTGATTATTTGTGCTGTGAAAATGTGAAATCGGTTATCGAGTCTGGATGAAATATTAGGACCACTGCATTTTTCGTTTAAATGTCTATACACTAAATGATAGAAAGATGTTGGAGACCTTAGCCAATTTACTTCAGACTTTTACTCACTGTTATTTCAGAATTCACAGAATGCACTGTTTGATGTCTTTGAATGAAAGATTTGTGTATGTTCTGACTGTTGAATGTGAAATATTTGCAGACAGTTGTGTGGGAGGGCTATTTGAGCTTTAGTTATCAAAAATGATATTGTGACAACATGAAGTGGACAACATACGGTGACAACCGTATGTTTGTCCACTGTAGCATTATTGTAGCATTGCAGTAACGTTACTTTTTTTTTTTTTTTGACTTTTTTTAAAAAAAAGAATTATAAAAAAATAATTTTTTTTTTATATATTTAGTTTTTTTGAGAAATAAAATTTTTGGTTAAGTATGTGCAAATATCTGGTTAATCATGTACAAATATCTGGTGAATTCGGTTCATTATCTAGTTAATGGGTTTTTTTGAGAAATAAATATCTGGTTAATCATGTACAAATATCTGGTTAATTCGGTTCATTATCTGGTTAATGGGTTTTTTGGTTAAGTACGTGCAAATATCTGGTTAATTGTTTACAAATATTTGGTGAATTCAGTTCATTATCTGGTTAATGGGTTTTTTTGAGAAATAAAATTTTGGTTATGTATGTGCAAATATCTGGTTAATCACGTACAAATATCTGGTTAATTCAGTTTATTATCTGGTTAATGGGTTTTTTTGAGTAATAAAATTTTTGGTATGTGCAAATATCTGGTTAATCAGGTGCAAATATCTGGTGAATTCGGTTCATTATCTGGTTAATGGGTTTTTTGGTTAAGTATGTGCAAATATCTGGTTAATCAGGTACAAATATCTGGTGAATTCAGTTCATTATCTGGTTAATGGGTTTTTTTGAGAAATAATTTTTTGGTTAAATATGTGCAAATATCTGGTTAATCATATACAAATATCTGGTTAATTTGGTTCATTATCTGGTTAATGGGTTTTTTGGTTAAGTATGTGTAAATATCTGGTTAATCAGATACAAATATCTGTCAGTTTATTACCTGGTTAATGGGTTTTTTTAGAAATAGAAATTTTTTTTTTAAAAGTCAACATTAAAAAAAAAAAAAAAGTAGCATTACTGTAACACTACTGTAGTATTACAGTGATGCTATACAACAAGGTTGTGCCGTCAGTTGTCCCCAGCCGGTTGCTAGAATACCACGGCTCGTTAGTTATTTGCCTACTGAAAGATCATGTGGCACAAGCTTTTAAAGCACACATGCTGCACTTATAATTTATAAGCACAAAAGCAAAAGTCAATGTTTTCTGAGGCTTGAATTCGTGTGGCTGCAGATTCTGCTTGAAAAACCAAGCCTTAAGCCACATAGCAACCAAGGATGAGAAACCAAGCTCAACCAACTTCATTTTTCTTTAAAGTTAATTAGCCCAATAGTAAAATTTGATAATAAAAAATTTTATTTGACCAGTTAAGTAAAAGAAAATAGAGCAATGTTAACATGACGTTCTTCACGACACTACTTTTAACATACCCTCTACTATTGGATGAATTTTATGTGGGACCATGTGTCTCGGTGAGTCTCACATGAAATTCATCCAATAGTAGAGAATATGTTGAAGAGGAGTGCGATAAAGAGTGTGTTCTTAATATTTTTCAAGAAAAAAATGATTATAAAATAACGTGTTTGTGATTGTTTGAAGAGTTTAATTTTGACATGTAATTAATGTAAAGTTTTTTACAATGTCAATCGAGTATATATCATTTCATATGTGACTTGTAAGGTAATTATTTTAAGATGTAAAAAAACAGTAATTATTTTAAGAATTAAAAATTTTTAATGAAGTGATAATACATGATTAGTTAATGGTATAAAAAATATATATATAGTGTGATAGGAAAAACTAAATTTTGACTCATTTTATTAATGATTTATATTATTTACATGATATCTTTGAACATTACCATCACATTTTAATATTTTTCATATATTTATATTTCTGTCTGTGTGTCTCTCTCTCTCTCATCTTATTACATCACTAAACCAAAAAAATGAAACATCATATGGAATCCTGAATGGTGTCAGGATTTCAAATATACAAATAAATATTCCTTTTTATAACAGAAATGCTTTTTGCACACCCAGGAGCGACACCTGGTGTGCTACTTTTTTTTTTGTGATAAATTTTGACTTTTTTTAAAACAAAAACACGTGGTTAATCCTTTGAAAATGGTTGGTTAACTAAGTGTATTTTGTAGTTAATGGGTAACTCTGATGCTTGAAATAAGATTTTTACATATCATAAGCACGTGGTTAATCCTTTGAAAATGGTTGGTTAATTCAGTGTATTCTTTGGTTAATGGGTAACTCTGATGCTTGAAATAAGATTTTTACATGCCATAAACACGTAGTTAATCATTTGAAAATGGTTGGTTAATTCAGTGTATTCTGTAGTTAATTGGTAAATCTGATGCTTGAAATAAGATTTTTACATGACATAAACACGTGGTTAATCCTTTGAAAATGGTTGGTTAATTCAGTGTATTCTTTGGTTAATGGGTAACTCTGATGCTTCAACCATTCTATATGGTCAATCACGTACAAATATTTGGTTAATTCAGTTCATTATATGGTTAATGGGTCATCCTGAAGCTTACAATCATTTTTCACAACCATGTAAATATTTGGTTAATCACGTGCAAATATCAGTTTAATTCAGTTCATTATATGGTTAATTTGTGTGGAAAATTATTGTAAGTTTCAGGATGACCCATTTACCATATAATAAACTGAATTAACTAGATATTTATACGTGATTATCCAAATATTTGCACGTAATTAACCAAAAATGTTAGTATTAAAAAAGCTAAATTTTTATTTTTAAAAAAAAAAAAAGTGCGCTACAGTAGCGCTACAGTACACGGGCGTTCCAACCGGATGTGCAAATAACGAGACTGTTTTATAAACCCACCAGAATTCTTGATTCAAGTGCAAAATGGTCTATTGCACATCTATAGTGATGCTTTTGCACATCTGCTTTGTAAAAAAAAGTGCAAAATGGTTTATTGCCATAAAAAGTGTTTAAAAATGAATAGAACAAGCTTTAGGGTCGATTCTAGCATGAAATAGGTTGTTTATGAGTATACTAGTGTACCTCTAATTTTTCTTATCATGGACGATTTTAAACCGTTCGATATAATAATAATAATTAAATAAATGGACGATCCAGATTTATTGAACCAAAAAAATAAAAAACAAAAAAAAAATTGAAAAATCCCACTTTACCCATCACCCCCACCCTTCCTATCGTCCAGGCCCTGAAACGTCAAAAGCCTTCCACCACCACCTTCATCCCTACCCATGGCGGCGCTTCGCAGATTCATTTGAGCAAGGTGCAGCGGCGGACGACGGCTAAAGTGCGAACGGCACGACGGTCTTGGTGCGAGCAACCCTGTGAAATCGGAATCTATAATCGCGACGTCGCCACCTCCCTCATCCTCATCTTCACCTTCCCCATCTCCTCCTCTAACCCCACCACCATGTACGACGGCGGGTTCGGTAGGAAAAACTTGAACTTTGCCGCCATCGATGACATCACAGCCCCTATTTCTTTATCCAAAAAAAAGAAAGAAAAAGCAAAAATTTCATCCTTCTACCAGCATTAACACTATCCGAAGGATTGTGATTGTTTCAAGCTTAATGTTAAATCAGTGAAATGGGTTTTGAAAATGGAAACTTTTAGAGTTGGAAATTTGGAAATGAATGTATTCATGTTCACGTGTTTGAGAATTGTAGAGTGAGAGTGTGGGAGAGGTGGTGACTGTCGTGGTGGTGGCCGTCCGGAGGAGATGACAGTGGCTGGGGGTGGCGGTTGTGGATATGAGTTGTTAGTTGTCAATTTTCCGATGGGAAGTTGTCTTTTTTTTTTTTTTCAATGGATGGGGGATGGGAGAAAGGTAAAAAGGGTTTCACCTGAAAATTTGAGGTGCACTGGTATACCCATAAACATCCTACTTCATACTAGAATCCACCAAGCTTTAGTGGCTTCAAAGTTGTGGGTAGTATATCTCTACCATCCATTGGTGATGCACCTTAATCATAAATTTTGAACTATATAGATAATACAACCAAACAAACTATTAGTAAGGTAAACCTCTTTGTTTCTCTTATCAACACGTTCCTTAATCTCGGTATTGTACTAGTCACAGAGCAAGACCATTTCATGAATTTTCAAGGAGAAGTCATTGCAAAAAAGTTGCGGAATCTTTCCATATGGCTGAAAAAGAAAGAAAATTAATTACAAATATAGTAACATCAAAGATAATTAATTCAAAGTATAGGAAAATGTTCCTAACAAAAAATCAGCAACAACACATTATGGGTAAGGTCGAAGATAAAACCTTGTATGGATCAAATTCAACCACAAACACATCCAATGATATACATTCAGGTTGCTCGCATGCAGTACATTATAGTAGAACAAGAAACCAACACACACTGTACACGACTAAACTACACATGAACCAAATAATAAGGCTCCAAAACAAAAAACTTAAAAGGCCTATATTTGTTCAAAAGGCTTTCGTTAAAGGCTTGGTGGTTGGTACATAACCCAAATTAGACTGCCAAAAAAAATTGAGGGGCTTTGTATGCAGTGTTGTCGACTTGATTTTGCTCTGTCCCTCTCTAACACTTTACTAATTCTGACTCAAAAAAAGAAAACAATTCAACATTTAGCCCATTGATGTAACTTATTGGAGTTGCTTAACTTTTTTTAATGGATCCTATCATGCCACCTCATCACTTTTTATTTTAAGCAACTCTCCACTCCAATTATGCAACTCTAAAAAGTTCATCAAATAGGTCCCACAAGTTACTCATATCTTTATTTACATTAATTTTTATTTCAATATTTGAATGAACGTAGTTAATGCAATTCTCTATTACTTTTCTCTCTCCTTTTCTTAATGGAGGTTCTTATATAAGAATCGACTGCTTATAGCGATTGCTAGCAAGAGGATTGCTACTTTTCTCACTCTCAAATTTTTATATTTTGGCAAATTTCACACTCTCAGCTATTTCAAAATTAGAACATTTACATTTTTGTTTACTTTATGTAGCGATTGCTAGCAAGAGGATTGAACTGTCATGTTAATTCATATGGATTTGAATCTTTTAGAAGTCCATCAAAGTTTAACTTTGTAACTTGAATTTGTTGTTGTGTGTTGGTTTCGTTATTGAATAATTTTGACAAGTTATTTGATGTAATTACGCTTAGAGCATGGAATTGGTGTACACATTCTACAAAGGGTAGGTATTTTTCTTTCTTGGATTGATGTACCCAACAAGTTTCCTAGAATCAGGTCATAAGAGAAGTAGTTTGTTGCTGCTGGTTTTTTGGTATGTAATTTTATGATACTTGATGTATTGGATTAGAATACTCCTTCAAATTAATGTCAATTATTTGCTTATAAAAAAGAAATAAATCACAAAAACTTTAAAAATTTACTTTCCTGACAATTCCTGAAAGTTTATTTATCATAAAATTTGCTTGATATGATGGCGGTGACACAAGACATATTAGGCCGACCTCTATTAGCATTTCAGGATTTTAAAATGAGGTCCCAATCGCAATTCAGGCTGTAACTAATGTCATGGTTTTGGCAGTCTTATCAAGTAAGTTGAATTCATTTGTTTTAAATTTTGATAAAATCGATTTTAAAAAAATTAATTTTTAAAAATTTAACTTTAAAAAAAGTTTAGTTTAAAAAAATTGATTTGTATTTGATAATGATTTTTTAAAAATGAGTTTAGAATAATTGATTTTGTTAGGTTGATAAAGTAACATTATTTTTGATATGTAAATATAAAGAATTTTATAGGTCCTATACCCAGAATCAATTCTTCTCAACGGAAAACAAAAAATTATTGCTTATCCTAAAATCAAATCTATTTAACCTAGTGTCAATTTTTTTTCAATGGTAAACAAACACCTCCAAATTCCAAAATTCACTTTTACTTCCACTAGATCCAAGCTTGAAATATCCAAAATCTTAATCAAATAGGCACATTAAAGTTATGGTCGTCACTGCATCCATCATATTTTTTGACACTGTAAAGTTCAAAGGATAAGCCTAGCCACAAGTTCTTTAGAACTGGGTTTCATTCAATTTTGCATAAAGCTTAACACAGCACAAGTTTTAAATTTGGGTCTGAAACCGAAATCTGGGCTGTAATGTGTTGGTTTTGGCAGTCATCGAAACCGTATCACGATCATAATTGCAGCTGCATCGACCATATTTCCCGCAATATCCATAACGCAATGCAACCACAACTGTGACCGCAATTTAAAACTTGCATAGCACCACACATATATACACATTTGTAACATAGGAGTAGCGCTCTTCAAGACAAGTTCCCCGAACCAATTGCTGAAGACGCGCATAAGCTTCAAATTCTCACATAAAGGACAGGACCTAGAAGTAGTAATATTTGGAAGTGGGGTGAAATTGTTTGTTTTAGATGTTGCAGTTCATAAACCATAGATGCATTTTAATAAAAAATGAACAATTAAGATTTAAATAACTGCAGTGTGCAGTGTGCATGCGGTCTATAAGAACTGCAGTGCAGGGAACCTAATCCTATAAGCTATGTGATCATTAGTCCATACATAGTCTGGGAGAATGATATGCACTTTTGTCATGGAAGAGCAAGGTTTGGCTTTATTCAGTTTCTAATTGTTCACAACATGAAGATCCTGGAACATCAACTTAAAGATGTATGGAATATGGATTGGTACCTACCTCCTAAGAATAAACTTAAATATGTTCCAACGCAAGTGGGATTTAACTCGGTCAAAGCAAAATTTCATCAGTCTGACATAGGACAAAATGATTTTAGAAATGGGGTGAGTTATGCAAGGGCAGTGAGGAAAGGACTCAGTCAACACAACAAACTGTTCTTGAACAGATTGGTTTCTTTTAGATTTCTTGAAAAAACAAAGTTGCAAATTCAGAATATTTTTTATTTTTTTTTTACAAATCCGAACCAAGGAAAGTTTATGTTTGACTCGGTCTTTCGAGGCAATTACTGCAAGGATAAAAGTCAAAGCTAATTTGGGAGCAACAAACAAGAGTCACTCAACAAATCACTTCAATCTTGAATATTTTGATTTATGAAGACCAGGAGGTTTAATTAACACTAAAGATATATTCTGATAGCTTACTGTAATGGTTCTCGTATAAATTAATATGGAAACGAGCTTCTAACACAACCAAAAAAGGATGCGCAGATAGATGCTGCGGATAAAAACAAGGGGAGAAGAGATGGCATTTGAAGTGGATAGGCTCATGTAGCTTGGCCAAGATCTGAAAACCGTGGAGGCAAGTGTGAAAGGACCAACAGGTTACTCAAAATGATATAGGTGGAAGATCTATCTCACTGAGAAGTTTTACAGACTCAATACAGGGTCTCTTGTGTAATGTGTACAGGAGTAGTTTTGTTTTTTTTGTTGATTGATGAAATGTATGGTAGGATACTAGGATATGATTTTAAACTGTGAAGAAGGGGAATGTAAAAAAGGGGGCTGACATAGAATTATAGTACAAAAAACAAAAGTGATATGTCAATGGGATCGGTCTAGTTGAAAAGATTTGAATTAGACAACACATTCCTTATGTATATGGGTTCTAAATCCCATCATGATTATCATTTTACTTTTAAATGTGTAGATGTTGAAAAGGTTTTCCTTTTTAACCGGAGCAATTGATTTAATACATGTAACGAAATTTATTTTAAAACTCTTACTTCAAATATAACCCATATATAAAATCAATAAAATTTTAATTATACATGTGCCACGGGTATAAATCATAGTGTATATATATATATATATATATATATATATATATATATATATATATAAAAGTGGTTTAAAATTAGTTATATGAATTTGTCAAAAACAAAAAGTAATATGCCAATGGTTCAGTTTAGTAGAAAAGATTCGAAATAGACAACACATTCTTCATATATATGGGTTCTAAACCTCATTCCAATAATCAATTTATTTTTGAAAGAAGAAACAAAACTAACTAATAAAATGTAGTTCAATAACATCCAACCATTTGCTCCCAGAATCACAATAAACCTTGTCTATAACAATTTGCATTGCCAGTTTAATTATTGTCTGAATTAGGCTTTCGATCCAAAAAGAAGTATATTGGTGTGAAAATCTTTTTCCTAAAAAAGTGAACACAAGCAAGTCAAGTTTCTCTCTAACAATCTACTCGAATTTTTTTTATTAATATTCCTTATTCCTAGTATTTAATTCATTAGCTTTTCTCTCAGATCTCATATGCACTCATAGAGTAGAGACCTTCCGGTTAGTGTCATTAAGACGGCAACTAAACATGTTGAAAATATATATACATATATAGAGGGCGTCAAAATTAGAATAGTTTTTTTTTATAATAAAAGAAATATTATTAGATTTGAAGAGAGAAGAATATAAGAAGAGGATAAGACATCCTCACAAAATGCAAAAAGAAACACCAAAGGAACTCTGCTAAAAAACCCATATGTAAAACACCAAAGGAATGCCAAAAGAGTCACCAAATCTCAAACAAAATCTAGAGATGAAAGAGAGTAATAAAAAAAATTAGGAACTAAAAGATTTTCATTGAGGACACCAAATAAAAACAATGCTTAATCTAGATAGATAATCTAGAGAGATCAAGTTAAAGAATTGATAAAATTTTTTTTTTTCAAAAAGTTACATGTAAAAACTTGAGTCTTATGAATTTTGATATAGTTATAGCTATCTCATTCAACCATCACATTCCACCATCACTGGGCACCCCTACACACACACACACAGACACACATTTTAGATGCAGCTTGAAAATGACATCGAGGTGGAATAAATGGGAAACTTACTTTCCACCTTTGACCAGTGCCTCAGCATCCTTCTCCAGGAGATCATGAACCCTTAGGCTCCCCTTTGGAGTCATTCCAACAAACTCTGGAGCCTTGACCTACAAATATATCAAACTGGTAGGCATCAACCAACATTCAAATTTGAGTAATAAAAGAAATGAATCCTAAAATTCATATAGAAAAATACTAGAGGAAATCATATCCAAAAGATAGCTAAATCGAAATAAATAATAGTTATCATATTCAATTGCAATACCATGTTTCTGGTGAAAAATCGTCCAATGGCTGTTAGACAGAAGATACTTGGTGAGAAGTGACTTTTATCTAAAGGCAAGTACCAAGGAAGATGAGAGTCCGTTGCAAGATCTTTTTCCCAAATTACCTTTGCACACTTAAAGGAGTGAATTTCCCCTTAGCCAATTTGGTTTTTCAACTTTGAGATATTGAAATAACAATACTAGTGAAGGTAATAACTAATTAGAAACTGATATTCACCTCAAAACCTGCTTGCTTCAGAGCATGAAGACAATTTGTGGTTAACTTAATGTCAGGAATCCCACTACCAACCTCAATTTCTGCCTGTATCAATGGATTTTATCTATTTAATAGCAACAAATTTTATCTACTAAATTAAAAAATAAGAAGAGGCTTTAGCAGAATCCATAGATAACCTCAATCTAAATTGTTTCTATACCTCTATGTCATACCTTTATATTTTGATGTTCCTGGTTATTGACCAGGCTTTAACACTCCATAGATCTCTTTATAGCATCCATACTATCCACAATCCAAATGCAGGAAAAAAGTGTGAGAAATACAAATTAAAGAATTCATAGTTAACACATGCACTTCATGTTGTTACACATAGCCACATCAACGTCCATAATACTTGACCATTTATGGGTGCAAAAGCAAGTGCAGATAGAAAGTTGCAGTAAGGAAAAAGATGTAAGGATGTGAAATTAATTAGAGTAAGAAATACTGCTACATACAACATCTGGTGCATGGCAGGTGGCTTCTATCGCATAAACTGCATCAAAATTGTTGTCCTGGAATGGCATTTTCATGAAGTCAGCCTGCATTATCAAATATGATTAATGAAGGATACAAATTTAAATCATATGATTTTATTGTGAGCATATGAGTTTGCTTAATTTAAAATGGCTTTTTTGCAGAAGAACTCTCACCTTAGGATTTTGATTTTAAGCTTTTACCAACAAAACGAAGTTACTTCAAACACAATAACTAAGTCGTCCAACCTAAAACGTATAATTGGAGTAGAACAATTTGACAAAACATTGGATCCATATGTGCTAAAAAATAGAAGGTCTCATGTCAACCACTCCCAAGAAAATGAAGAAAAAAAAAGATTTACGAAAGCCCAACCATGACAAAGTTGCAAGTCTTGTCCAATCTAGCAATGCGATTGACCAGTTCCTGTCGATTAGCAAAATTAATGTGCATAAGAGACTGATTATTAAATTAATACTAGAAGACTGTTATAATATTTTATTAATTCTTTAACCAATGCATCATTTTTTAAGTACGAAAAATGAAGCAAAATTTCAAAGTGGCTATTCGAGTACAAATTAGGCTATAACAAATTGATATGATGATTGAACCAGAAGCTCAAAATTGTCAAATGTCAATGAATTCCAATTTACACATCAAAATTGTTTCATGAATGCATTCCATCTCATGATACATACCTTTCCCCTTGTTATTTGGTATTCATTGTTATTCAACCCTGTAATTGATGTCAAGCTGCACAAATAAGCTTGATCATATTTTTGTTAGCTAGTAAAGGTAAAGCAGGGAAGAGCAAAGGGAGAGGAAGCCTAATCGAAAGAAGTCATGTTCACCTAAATCTCGAAATTTCTCTTAATGGTCCCCCAATTCCACATCCAACATCCAAAACCTAAAACAAATAGAAGGGTCATCAATTTTTAACAATAAAATAGTGTAAACTAGATATTAGGTAGCTTTTTTTGCTCTATGGAGCATGAAAACCTTTTGTCCAGGCTTCAGGCCGAGCTGTAAAGCAATGAAGTGTTCATATCGCTTGATGCTCTCTACAAGAGATTCACCCTTCCATCTGAATGAGTAGATAATTATCAGAATGCATGATCAATTTAGCAGAAAATTCTTCAATTTTATAAATAAAATGAAGCAAATAGGCACCTGGGTGCAAAATGGAAAGATTCTCCCCATCCAAACTCATAAAAGCTGGTAGCAAGATCATAGTATTTATTAACCTGAAAAAAATATGAAGATGTTATGATATTCTTTTTGTAGACAATCAAATTGACTATAAGTAAGATGAAAAAGTGGCACTCCTAGACTTCACAGATCATAAGTTATAGACACATCACATGCGTGATATACAGAATAAGGATAGCTGAAAAGAAAGAGTCAATATTCATTAATAATTAAAAAAATAAGATTGGTACAATTTAATTTGGATTTAATTGGTATGGATTTTTAGTATAAATATTTCTTATACTGTCAATCAAGCATTTAACTGGTATGTATTTTTAGTTTAAAAAAAGAGCATTTGTGTGATTTGTTGCAGGGATATTTACTGTCCAATAATTTTCATAAAACTTAACCAACTCTCACTCACTATCTTTCTCTTCTATCAGATCTCCTTTTATTTAGAAATTGAGAATTGTAACTTCTTAAAAAAAAAAAAGTGCTTTTTCATAGCTTTTGTTTTTTTGTTTTTTTTTTATAAAAAAATCCAAACACTCATATTTTTTAAAAGCACCTACGTTTTAAAAAATAAATTATTTTTTCTTGAAATGAATCTCATCCAAAAGAGCTCTAATCAGATAAATTGTAAACAATGATGCAAGGCATACATTAATATGCATCTTGACAATAACTTTAGTGCTTATAAAAAAAAAAAAACTTTAGTGCTTTATATGTTATAGGTAAAAAAAAAAAAGGTTGCTAGATATTAAATTCTCTCACCATATCACTGTAGTTAGCTTTCCTCTCTTCCTCTAAACCTCCATAGCAAACATGATATACTTTTCATACCTGAACCAAAGAAAACATTGTTTATCAAACTCATATGAAAAAAAGATAAATTAGCATGAAATGTAGCAGCCATATTTTTTTTCTTTTTGCATTATGCAATTCAACGTTTATAATTTAACATTAAAAAACGTAATAGCTTCTCGATCCATATATAAATAAATAGCTTTAACAGGGTAATGTCTAAGTTTCGTAACAACAACAGCAATTTACAATATGCAATTCAACGTCTCATTGCAATTCATGATGGCAAAAGTTATTAAGGGCTATGAATCAATTAATAAAAAGAGAAAACTTAGTTACTTCTCAATGGCAGAGAGAACTTCGTCTTTGTCAATATTGCCACCAACACCTGACGCGAAATCCATACCCGCTTTTTGTACAGTTCAAAACTATGTCCTTTGGATCTATATAGAGAAAATACAAAAATAAAAATAAAAAATTAACATAAAAAATGCAACGAATAATATATGATTCGAATCCCAACGAAAATTTAAGACATTTTTTTAAATTCAAAAACAATACTTTTTAATAAAAACTTTCTATACTAAAATTCCTAAACCAATGACACGATCCTAAAACAGGATGAATGTAACTACACTCACAAAGTGAGAAATGTGTGTGTGTGTGTGTGTGTGAGAGAGAGAGAGAGAGAGAGAGAAGCAGAAGCCTTTTAGGCGATGAGTGGGATTGAGAGGGAGCTTAAATAGATGAGAGAGAAGTTAAAACAAGTGTGTGAACAGAAAATGGAAAATGTGACAAGTCCACACAAAGTGTGAGGGTGGTAACCAAAAAACAAAAATACCACTGTGTTCACATTATTTTTGTTGTATAGGGAAAAACAAAAATGCCACTGTGTTCACGTTATTTTTGCTGTACAGGAAAAAAATGTCATTGGTAACAAAAATGTCACAACGTTATTTTTGCAACTATGTTCAAGAAAAAATAAAAATGCCACCGGTAACAAAAATGCTACACAAACGTGTTTAAGAAGTTTGGTACTTTAGAATCACTTTGGATTTCGATTGATCCAGAATGAGTTGAAAAGATATTTACGGGAATGAGACCTAAGGTGCAAAAGTGACCCAGAAAACAATAAAAGGTGAAAACTCAAAGTGTACATTGCGTTGCATGAATTGAAAACCACGTTGTTTAAAGAAAAAAGGCAAATAACGGCACACTCAAATAAAAAAACTAGGGACGATCGCAACAGACGTATAAAGTGAAGAAATAAAAATTTAATGAATGTTGGAAAGTGACAATAGCATAAAGAAAGAAGTGAGTTAGAGAGATAAGAAGTGTCACGCCACACAATAAGAGAACAGTACATCATGGAGTTGTAGAGTGAGATTATTTGTGTTGTGCCACACGAATATTGATCTCAATTAATCATTCAATCTACATTTTTTGATTTTGCTTATTCAATTATTAGAAGCAAACTTGTTTGTTTTTATTAAAAAACTAAAGCAAGTAAGAAGGCTCGCAACTCTAATGAGGTAGAAGTGTTGGATGTCAATGTCTAAAGTAAAACCCTCTCAATAGTTTATGATATGTCCGCTTTTTGAACTCTCTTTACACCAAAGTTAAGTCGAAATGCTTTTGACTTTTTCTTTAAGTTTATCAAACAAACACTTAACAACGGTTAGGATGTGGAACTTATGAATTAAAAGAATTGAAGTTAGAAGTAACATGTTTTCATATATTGCAAAGATATTTGTAATCAACTTAAGTCTAGTATAATATTTTGTCAATAAATTTATGGAATAAATTTAAACCCCACAAATGTTATGTGAAATTGGTCAATTAAAAATATTTTTTTTAAGAAGTTACTATGAATATTAATTGATTAAATAAAGCTTGAAAAATTGTAGAAGAAAAGTGATTTTTTAAAAGTAATTTTAAAAGGCTTTTGAAAATTAAATTCACCCCAATTACAAGATTTATGATAGGCAAGTTAGTCCATACTTATTTTTCATTTCTTAAGGAAAACATCTTATGTTTTATATTATGAAAATAGACTCGATAAATGCTTCTGGTTAAATATAATAATAATAATAATAATAATTTCAAGAGTGTTAATATGAGTTTGTTGATTATCATTTCAATTTTATTTTAATTTTTCTATTGTTGGCCAAATTATGTCACCATTACACTACTTGAAGGTGTGGTGAATCTGGTGATTGAAATTTCCTTGACTTCCTATAAGGGATGCAAGTGTAACTCCTGAATCAAGAGGGTGTCAAGCATAATTAAATTGAATATTAAGTAAAGTCAGTGTAATTTTCCCTATATTTATAGTTATGTAATACCCTTTCTTAAAAAAAGTTAGGGCTTTTAACCTTTTAGACCTTGCAACTTAGAGACGAAAAAAGGTAGTGGATGTAACTCTAAAGATGAAGATAGTAAAATGTAGAGAACACAAGATCTTCAAGCATAAGTAGGGTCATTTAAATGTGTGCATGCCAATTTTTGGATCATGGGTGTGCACTGCAGATTGCAGGGTAGATAAATAAATAGAAGAAATAAAAAGAAAACAATAAGTTAAGATTATTACTTGGAAACTAAATTGCAGGATGGCATGTGGGCTGGATTTATTTTTTTCAAGGTAGTCTCTCACGGTTTCCAAGTCATGAATAATGGCACACCAATGGTATTTGAACGACACATAATGTGTGAGTAAAATAGTGCACAACATTGCATGTGACACCCTGCTACCCAGTATGTTATAAAAGCGATAAAGATAAAGAGATATAAAATTAACATACATTTACTCATTTAAATAAAATGATTGTCCATGGATAGAAAGGTCCCACATGAACGAGTGTACAAACCGCGGAAATAAAACATGTTTAAATCAAATAAATAAACATAACAAAACAAACCCAACCCGATGCCACAACAGAGTTGGTATAACCGTACCGGAAAAACCTCGGAATACAACGAAACTAAACTAACAAAAGGGGAAATTCTAACTATGAGCGGAGGCTCCTCAGAGTCACTCATCTCCGGGCTGCTTGCCATCCTCTGCATAGAGACAAATATGCCAAACAAGAAAACAGAGAACAGGGAGTAAGAATCATGTAAACACAACGGCATGGAGATAGGAAGTAAGGTAAACAAAGAAGCATGACAGCATCATAAGCATATATCATCATTTATATCATCACACATCAACATCATAGCAACCAAGTATGCTATGCAGTGCAATGCAACACTACTCCGCTACTCCATTATGCATGTGGATCCAACTAACTCAGGATGAATGACTTTAGAGTTACATATCCGCATTGGCCATAGAAGCACCAATGTCAGAAGTCCACCAAACCGCGGGTCAACCCATGGATAGCCAACACATAAAACCTTGGATGCCTCATCACGGGGGCGCACGGTCACCGAACCTTGGGTAACCTACCGTGGATGGCCAGATCGTCTTACTCTCGGACGACCTCCCCTATGTCGAACATCCCCCCAACAAACAACTCCGATACATGATGCATGGGCACAACAACAAACAGGGTAACCACCTCCTCCGCTTGAGCCAATAAGCACTCAAGACTTAACATCATCATCATCAACACCTTAGACCCATCCGGGGTCAAGGCCCCCTTGGCCAATAAGTACCAAGGTACAACTTATCAACACCTCGACCAATAAGCATCGAGGCCACTTTGGCCAATAAGCACCAAAGCTAGCAACGTGTGGTAACCCATAAGGTACCGGCTTAACCATCTTATCATCATTAATTATATTCATTAGTCTTTAACCAAGTTATATAACATTTATCGTTGATTGGTTGTGTTATCATAACGTTATTGGGGATAATCGGGGTTAAAATCCCTTAGAACCTTTAATTTCATTTCTGTCCTGGAGGGAAGCACGGGCATGCTTGATCCCCAGCACGGTCGTGCTGCCACTTAAGTGGAGCACGGGCATGCTTCCTTTTATGCACGGTCGTGCTCCTCTGCTGCACGGTCGTGCTTACAGCGTGACCATTTTCCAAAATTCAAACTAGGAGCACGGGCATGCTCCCTGTTCAGCACGGCCGTGCTCATCGCGCGACAGTGCTGTTCTGGGCAGAGTTCCAACACAGTTCTCTAACAATTTTTAGGGGATTAAATCCATTAATCCTTAAGTCGTTTAACAGCATTTTTTCAAGGTTAATTTCTCACCATCAGTTCAACCATATCACAATCATCCAATCAACATTATATCAACAATGATAATCATGACATTATCTTCATAAAACAACAACATAACAGTAAAGCATACATCAGGGACATAACCAAACCAAACAGAGTATGTTATCATCAGAAAAGCATTTTAACATATTGGGCATACAACATATGACAACACCTGGGCTATGGGAACCCCTTACCTTACGCTACCCCCACTGCCTAATGATTACAGTATCCTTCTCCCCATACCTGGATTGAAGGTTCCAAACGTTAGCTCCCAACGGCAAACCGGTTTCGCATTCCCAAGCGGCTCAGCTAGCACTCCGAGCCTTGGTCAAAGAAACTCAACCATATTAGTCTCCCATTCATAAACACGAAAGGAACTAAAGAAGGAAGAAGCATTACCTATTCCTGATTGGCACAGATGAAAGAACGCTTCCCAAGGGTCTCCAAAACTCTAAAAACTGGTTGAGTTTGGAGGAAACAAGGAAGGAAACTATGGTAGCCGTAACTGGTGACGGCTGAGATCAGAAAATAGGGTTTTCACGTAACCTTCTGTTTCTGTGCCACAAATATATAGGTTGCACACGAGCACTGCCGTGCTCCTCGGTAAGCATGGGCGTACTGGACTTAGCGTCTACCAGACGCGCCACACTTGAGCACCGGCGTGCTCACTGTTGAGCATCGGCGTGCTCAACTTAAAACCAGCGAAACACGCCTGATTTCAAGCACGGGCGTGCTGGTCATGAGCACGGTCGTGCTCATGCACCAGAAAGGGACTTTTTAAGCCAAAAATCCCACCAAGCCCTTAACCAACAAATTCTAACTTAGGCTATAAGCTTAGCAACCAAACAAGCATATAACAAAGCACTTAACGAAAAGCGGGGTATCACATTGCACACCTATGTTGTCACGACCTAAAAAAACCAAACCGTGATCGGTGCATAGGCTTACATTCCCAGCCTAGCAAGCCTATTAATTAATCCCACAACATAGGCTCTGTTTGGCAAAAATAGCTGATAAGCTAGCTGATAAGCTAATTTTTAGCTGATAGCTAATAGCTGAAAAGGTAGCTGATTGAATTTGAAGTGTTTGGTAAAATTAGCAGTTGAACTAGCTTATCAATATAAAATGACATAAAAAGACATATTTATGATAGGCATGGTAAAATGAGAATTTCATTAAATGAATGGGGGTAAAAAGAGAAAAATGTTAATAAGCTATAAGTTATATGTCATAAGCTAAATAAATTAGCTTATGAAGAAAAGCTATAAGCTAATGAGATAAACTTGTTTACCAAACACCTCTATTTCAATCAAACAAGCTTATAAGCTAGTCAAATAAGCTATAAGCTAGCTTATTGGACTTGCCAAACAGAGCCATACTTGACAGAAAATAAATTTTTCACTAAAATTTTGACAAAGTCTCCCATATTATTTTAACATCCCAGAGAAAATCCACGTCCTATAATATTCATATTATCATTCCAGAATATCCAGTTACATAAAAACTTCAACTTTGGTATTCCAGATTGTTAATACAACTCAAAATGATTATAGTAACAATTTTCTATAGTTGCAGAGTGAAAATAGTTTCAAAATACTTCAAAAAGACCTTCAAACAAAAGGACTCACCCAAAAGAATTGTATCAACCTTTCCTCTTATAAAACTACTATGCTTGAGAAAAGAATTACTAAGTCTATCATACCATGCTTTAGGTGCTTGTTTTAATCCTTATAAAGCCTTTTTAAATTTAAAAACACAATATAGTTTATCAGAATCTTCAAAACCAGATGGTTGTTGAACATACACTTCTTCTTCAATTATCCCATTTAGAAAAATACTTTTCATATCCATTTGAAATAATGGGATTTGATGTTGTGCAGCATAAGACATGAGTATGCATATGGCTTCTATTTTAGCTACAAGTGCAGATGTTTCAGTGTAGTCAATACCTTCTTATTGGTTATAGTTTTAAGCTACTAACCTTGCTTTGTTTCTGACAGAGATTATAACTATAAGGAAAGGGTGTATTTGTCTATGGGTGTAAGATGTACTTTGATGAATGTTGTACTTTGTTTTTACTAGTCTAACTTGGAGCACATGATTGAGTGCTTGCTCTTCAACCATTCCCAGATGGAGAGAGTTTGGCACTATAATGCTAAAGTTAGACATTTATTAATGAAATTTCTAATTATTGGAAAAAAGGCTTCTAACACAAAAATCTGTGTTTCTCTCAATCGTTTGCATATATGGATTTCTATTATACTTTCAGTTGAATCGATGGATTGCCTTCTGCAAAAAGTACGAGGACACCTCGTATGATTACAAAGCAAGGGGTCTTCCTTATGTTTAGTATATAAATTTAAATACCACGGTGGGAAAACTTTATATCACACAAAGGATATTCTCCAGAATATACTGTTAATTTAAGAGGACTCTCTATTTTAAATTAAGATCCACTTCTTTATTTGACTTTTCTTCTTCTCTAGATTAAAGAATTAATATATTATTTGTTCTAGCAAATTGATTGAGCAATAAAATTTATACACACTTTAAGAATTCAAATTATGTGACTAAATATCATATGGTACTCAAATTGACAAATTAAGACTCACTAAATGCTTATACACAGTCTCTATGCAGAAAAAAAAACTGAAATCGTGGCTTCATATATGGGCAGAATAGAAGAATAGTACATATAATTACAAGTTACTTAATTTTTTACCAAAAAAAGAAAAAGAAAAAGAAAAAGAAAAATTCTTGATGTACCAAAAAGAAAGACGAAAAGAAAAAAAGACTTGTGTTTCATGAAAAATCTTGAGAACTCACAAGCTTACATTACACTAATTACAAACACAGATTCATGTCACACTATAAGAAGCTGGTCACTTCTTTTGATCACCTGCTGAGGAGAGGAAACCAACGTTCTTGGAAGGAAGATTGGTAAGAAATCATGAACAAGAGAACAACAAGAAGCAAACCAACTCCCCAAGGAGTTCCACCAGCTCTATGCAGTGACTCTCTCTCTGGCAAAGGAATAAAGGAAGACAAGAACCCTCCACCTCCATAGTTGGAAAGGAAGTGCAAAACTAGCAGAAGCAAAAGTGGGGAAACCATTAGAACCAACTTCACTTGTTCCATCAAGCTCTCCATTATAGGCTCATAGTTTAAGTACCATGAGAAACCAAGGAACATGAAGAGGGTAAGGAGGAAGAAACACAAGTGCAAAGGGAGAGAAGGCTGAGAGTTTTGATCAGAGTAGTAGGCCATTTTCTTTGGTTTTGATCTTGAAAAATTATTATGGGGGCTGAAGTTGTATTGTAGTAGTAGTAGTAGTGTGTTGTTTGTGGGAGAGAATTGTGCAGCAAAGAAGGTTTATATAGAGGTAATAATGTGCTAATTGTTGTATTGAAAATTTTAAATTGTGGATACGATCACAGTTGCAGTTACATTGCGTTTATCATCACAATTGTAGAAAAGAAAAAATACGATCTATATAATTGCAATTGTGATCGTAATGCGGTTTCAGAGACCTCCAAAATAAAAATGTTGTGGTTTTAAATACGGTTACAAACCTTAATTTAAAGGACAAGACTCAAGTACAATTACATAAGTACTTTAGGTGCTGTTTTCAATTGTAATAAAACATGTGTAGCAACTCATAAATGAAAATATAACATATGTAACAGTTGTTATACACGTCCTACTGTCGTTGGAAAATAACACCTAATGTATCTATGAAATTGTACCTAAATTTTTTCCTAATTTTTTTGGTTCGGTATTCACCCTAATTAGTCCTTGGGACCAAGTGAACACTCGAAGTATCCCCACGGCTTAGATCCATTGGACACGCTATGGGACTAATTTCCGAGTCGGCCGCGCGGTTAGTAAAGCCTAATCAAGGATTGTTACATACCCACGGATCGAACTCGGGCAGAGCCCGAACGATTCGTCTTTAAGCAGCAATGTGTTAATCACTTGCACTCAACCACTTGATTAAATCTTTTCCTAATTTAAAATAATGTATTAATATTAGAAAGTGTTAAGTTTTTTTTTTCCCCCCTCGTTTATTGGTTAGTTCTTTTTTTAGCTAAAGGTTCCTGCTTTCTCAAAAACCAAAACAGGCTTTTACAGAAATATTCTAAGGG
Organism: Echinosophora koreensis; assembly: GCA_035048595.1. NCBI lineage: Eukaryota > Viridiplantae > Streptophyta > Magnoliopsida > Fabales > Fabaceae > Echinosophora > Echinosophora koreensis. Next base: position 5,468,294 of record JAPCYP010000011.1, on the reverse strand, counting down.
TCGGTGAGAGTTTTATAAGGTAGAGGTTTATTGATAACAAGCTAACAAATGAGAAGCTGCCATGTACCACCGACATGGGACCATTACTAGAAAAATGATTCTTTATTATAATAATGAGGAGCAGAAAGGTGAAAGTCTGACTCACACTAGATTTCAGCAACTAAGCAATATACCTAACATTAACAAATAACAATAACATAATTGATGCTTAGGGATTCTGTTTCTACGTAACTTATGTCAACCATTATAGATAAGCATCCTTTATAAAATAGTGTATAATTGGGATTGTTTTCAACAGTTGGAAAATGACATGGTAAATTTGTTAGTAGTGTCACTATCAATTCAGCTTTAATACAGTTTCCTATGGATTTAATTAACTACAATCAACCAATTTGTGATGCATAATTATTTGTCTTTTTGGGGACGAGTCAGGAGTGGGAGAGGGTGGTTCAAACCAATGACCCTTGTTTTGACTTATACAATCTCAATTCTATGACCTGGTAAATGCTGAGTTGTGTGGGAAGGGTAACCTATTGTAAAAATAGCAATATTAATATCACACTCTTCATCACGCGTCTCTTAACACATCCTTTGTTATTGGATGGATATCATATGAGATGAGATCTATCAAGACACATGATTCCACATGAAGTCCACCTAATGATAGAGTGTGTTGAAAAAAAAATGTGATAAAATATATGTTATTAACATTCCTCTAATGAAAATGAGAAGCATCACTCAATCTTTCACATATACCTGGAACTATTGCTTCTTTTAACTACCTTGGCAGAAGACAAGTGAGGTCCTCCAAAGAGAGTGGGCTCCCACTGAGATACACACTACTCGATTACCTTGAGAGATGCAACCCACTACTAATTATTAGTATTTTATTTTAGACAAAACTTATCTACAATTTCATAGATTTATTAGATATTTTTTTTTAATGATAATATGACATGTATAACAATTATGACACATATTATATTTTCATTAATAAATTATTATGTATGTGTTATTATCATTGAAAAACACTATCTAATATATCTATAAAATTGTACCTAAGTCTTTTCTTTCTATTTTCTCTTTCTCTCTCTCTCTTACACATATATAGAATAGAAACATACAAGTCATTATGGGTGTCCTTGGATGCTGATACTTTCCACCATTATTAAAGGTTACCCTGCATGTGGCAGCATAGGTCTTCCTAGTTGGAATCATCTACCTTTTGGTGGACACGCCGAAGGGTGATTCAATAACTCAACTAAAAGAGCGGTATACTAATTCATGCACAAACTTAAGGTTTAAGTAATTGTTGTCATGCAAACTCTGTATTAAGGAAGATTAATAAGGCTAGGACTTTTCTTTCACAATTATAATCAAAGAAAAAGGAATTTGAGGCCCCACAGTAATCAAAAGATCTTCATATAGTTAGTGATGGAGAATATTAACGGTGCATATATATATATATATATATATTTTTAAATCGCTATAACTAGATAATCTATTATTTTGAGAAATGATATAAAACATTTTATTTACATTAATTACTTTATTTGTTTGGAAAACAAGTAGGGAAAAATTAGAATGTGTACTTTTCTTATTTTATTGCTTAAAAAGAAAAATATGTAAAAAATACATAAAAAGAGTGTAACTCTTTTTTTTTTTTTTTTTTTACAAAAAAAGATTGTAACTCTTGAAGGGTGTGCCATGTAATGTAACGAACAACATTATGTATGTAGCGTGTAAGTTTAAATCTCACGATAGTAAGCCTTGTGGAGAAATCATATAAACTCTATGCTCCAGCAGTTGAATCCATTTGATTATCCATAAAAATATCTCGTAATTTTAAATTTTTTTTTGTATAAATATCATTAATATGTTATTTTTTTAGATAAATCTAATCGAGGCCTTAATTAGTTGTTTTTAATTTGCGATTTGAGTTCTAATCTTCTTCAATTAGATATCCCACTCGTGTAGCATATCCTCTTCTCTCTTTCAGTAGTAATAAGTAAGCAGAAAGAAAGACTATAATAATAGCAATCATTTCAATTCAATGCACTTTCTTCAATCACTCATCTCAATGAAAGCATAATCCAGAATCTTCTATCCTCTGCTTTTTAGTGTTCCATGATCATCCCCTTTTGAAACATACAGTTGTACCGTTATTTTGTTTTTGTTGCCATATGTTTTGGGTCCTTGATGGGCTTATTTATAACTTGAAGGCCCAATATGAATTAGATATCATATCATGTGATAGAGCGGGCCTAGTCGTTGGCAATAAAAAGACAACCCCAACTTTGCTTGCACCTTCAGTCTTTGGTGTCAACATTGGTACCAACACTATTACTGGGCTTAGTAACAATGATAAAGATGGTTGGTTATCTGGGTTGCCCAACCTTCTCTTCCATACATCAGTAGATGATAGTTGGGGAAAACTGAGAGTAGCTTGTCACAATAATTATTTAGAATTATTATTTCGTTGATTTTAATTTTTCAGCTTAGATTAAGTAATAACTTTCAGTAGTTGTATTGTTTGATCTTTAGGGTGCATTTGATATATATTGAAAGACAACATAAACAGAATAACATAAACAAGTGGCCGAGTCACAAGACAATGTTTTGAGTTGTTACCTGTTTCATAATTGATGCTTAGGACTCAATTTTATGTTATTCACATATCAATATGCATAAGTACTGAACATAATGACACAAATTCACTGAATTTCCCTTTGTGTGATTGTTGGGACCACAAAAAAAAAAAAAATTGGTCGAATAAGGGAATTCTGACATCCCGAAGGTGAGTTGCCGAAAAGAGTGCACGAAAAAATGGTTAAGTATGAAGAAAAGCATTTCGAACGGAGACTTACTAGGGCATCATGTTGAAATAGCTGATGTCGGAATAAAAATAAGAGGAATCCAAGAGGTTTCCGCGGAAGTGCTACGAATCACAAGTTGCTCTATTCGATAAACAAGTACTTCGAAAGACCTAAAATCAACAAAGAGGAATGTTGTCGAAAAGGAGAAGTAATTCGACAGAAGTCAGAACATCGAAGGATCACAATGTCAATGGGATTCTCCACTTCGAGCCACTAACGTTAAGGTGGACCTACCCATGCAAAAACGTGGGAATATGGAGGAGTTAGAAGTTATACTCTGAAGCAGCTCAAAGCCACGTTCCAGTTAGTGGAGTAGTGGACATTAGATCTTAGCCGTAGAAAAATAAACACATATGTCAATAGGACAGATGGCAGTAGATTATAACTAAGGCAGTTATTTCTTTTATCTATAAATAGTGCTTATTTTGATGTACAAACGGTCGGATACCTTGATCACACTCCCACAACATCCTCACACTCATAACAGGATTAAAACGGAGTTACATCAAGCATGCCTTCCCACATTTAATTTCTAGTATCTTTACTTTTAATGCAAATTACTTCTTAATCTTCCCTCAACTCACTCTCTTTACTATCTTTGCTCAAAACTCTTTGCTAACTTGATTGATTGTTGAACTTGAAATCCTTTGCAAATTGGTGAACTCTTTGTGCTTTTGAATATATTTTCATTTGTGAATTGCTTACTTTTTTGCACTTTTAATTTCATTGCACATTTAAGTTTTTGCATTTTTGTGTTTCTGTTCATTTAAGTTCATGTTAGTTTTACATTTCCAGCTGTGTTTAATGTGTTTTACTTTGCTTTTGTATTTCTAGTTGTGTTTCTGTCGAAGTTAACATTTTTACCTTTAGCTTGCTCGCTCGTTGAATTTAAGGTTACTTTTGACAAAGCTTCGTGAAAGATTACCATCAGGAAAAGATAGAGTCCACAACCACCTGAAAAACATTCATTTGTTGATTGCCTTATCGGAAACAGAGAAACCAAATTTCCATATCAACAAATTGGCACGCCCGATGGGACTCATTTGGAGTAACTTGCACGAGTAATACTAATGTACTCATTGACCCATTGACGGTGATGTACTGTCCATGCGACTAAGAAGTGGGAGACACTTGCCAGCTACGTCAGAAAGTGGATCTGATAGTAGTAGTATTGAAAGCATGTTGGACGCTAACAACAAAAGGAATAGTGCGACCGGGAGCTCTCCGGTCAATAGTGACAATTGGAGAGACGTCATGCCAGTCGGAGCCCTTTGAAGCAACCCATTACTAGAAGAGGCCATTGGCATAAATTAAAGGCCGAATGAGAATGGCCAGAGTGCCCGAGGATTCGACAGAAGGTTGGCACCTACATACGGATTACCACCAGGTTACACCCTGCCAGTAATGGCTCAGACTGGGATCAGAAGTGGCTTGTTGATCGAGGCAGGGCAGGCTATGGTCGCGGGAGGCCAACTGCATAGCCAATCGACCCTAAAGACTACTCACCGAAACATTGGTTTAGCGGGTCAAGCCAACTAAAACAACCATGGTCGAGGCCAAACTAATGGCCAAAACCAAGGAATTGGCCAAGGTGCGTTAAGTGCTGGTGCCTCCCTTGTTCTACAAGAGATGCGGCAAGGCCAAAACCAAGGTAATGACCAAGACATGACGAATGCAAACGCTAATGTAGTGCCTCCCCAATAGGAGAGGCAAAATGCGGGACCCCCGGTGTTCCCAAACATGTCGAGAGAGATGCCCGCCAATGTGGATGGGCGCACTGAATTCGTCGACAAGCTTTCGACAACAAGTTGATGAGAGCAACCATGAAATGCTCCACATGTTTACCTAATAGATAGGGGAAGTGATAACCCCTTTGATGGAAACAACCAACACCTAGTGCATCACATTAGCAGAGCAGATTGGTAGTCTCAATCGAATGTTAGGAGACGATGAAGATCAAGCCAACAACCCTGGTTGAAACGAGGCTGCGTATGGGGGCATACCCCAGCCTCAAGTCAGAAACAGCCACGTGGGGCCACCAAATCTGCCACCTTACATCCAGTATGGTAATTGCAAGATGTTGAGGCATGGCGACGATGAGAAAATGGCCAGAAATAACTTGGCCATGCAGATGCTCCGATGGGATAATGTCGGGGGAAGAGCTAACCTCAACGACATCAACCGGGTTGTCGAGCGGGTGTTGAGCCGATTCAGGTTTAACCCTGGTTATGCAAACCAACCTTTTTTTGTTTCAGCATTTCCGGAGTGGATCCAACAAGTGGAACTACCTAGGGGCATTAAGGTCCCTAAGCTGTCAAAATTTTCCGAAGAAGATGGAGAGTCTTTGATCGAGCACATCGCCCGGTACACCATCGAAATGGGAGAGTTAGCTGCCAATGAATATCTCAAAATGAGATACTTTCCAAGTTCTTTAACAAAGAACGCATTTACGTGGTTCTCGACACTGAGGCCTAATTCAATCCATACTTAGGCGCAGTTGGAGCACAGTTTCTACGACCAATTTTTCAGAGGCGAATTGAAGGTCGGTCTCACCGACTTGTTCAACATTAATAGGCTCCGCAACGAGCCTGTATTTGATTACCTCGCCAAATTCCGACAGATGAAGAGCAGGTGTTTCACCCCTATTCCGGAATAAAAAATAGTCAAGATCGTTGCGGGCGGCCTCGACTATCACATAATGAATAAATTGGTCAACCAACAGTTTGTGGATAAGACTCAAGTAGCAGACAAAGTTCACCACATAGAGCAACTAAGGGCTTAGAAATTCCAGAAAAGAAAAGAAGTTGTTTCGGAAAGAAAGAGTCGCATATGTCAGAATAGAGTCATCCGACGAAGAAGGCAGTGACGTCGAAACAAATGTATGCCTGGACGAGTTGCAAAACGACCCTCCTTATGTATGCCAAGCTTTGAAGTCGACACGCGACAAAGAGAAAATGGGCCACATAAATAGAAAAACCTATACCTTCGACACCATGAAGGCTAAACAAATCTTTGATTTATCGCTGAAAGACCGACAGATTAAGCTGTCGGACGATCATAGGCTATTACAACCTGATGAAATTGAAGACAGTAAATATTGTAAATTTCCTAATAATTTTGGTCACGTGACTAATGGTTGTGTTCGTTTCAGGGATGTTATTCAGAAAGCTATTAATGAAGGAAGGCTCAAATTAGTAAAAAGGCTAAGATGAACATGAAAGTGGATACTAATCCTTTCCAGATGAACATAGGCTTCGTCAGAGTCTACCCCGTCAATATGGTGAACATTATTCACGTTGATCAAGCCTCTGAGCAAATGGAGGTTGAGTTGATCTATGAGCGAGTGAAAACAGGAGAATATGATAAGACTTTGCTATGGACACGGTCAAACGGGGGGATGGCGAGCTAACCCAGAGACTGGTAAGGAGGAAAAGGCTGCCTTTCCGATTGTTATGGTAAAGGTGGCTGATGTCGCATAGGTCCCTGAAGGAGCTGATTTTGGTATATAAAAAAGGTGAAAACCGTTTTGCTAAAAGAAGGCGAATTTTTAGAGCACTTCGTCAGGAGAGTTTGAGGAGAAAGTTGCGAAGACATGCTATGGACAAAAGCTTGTCGGGGGGGGGGGGGGGGAATGGAAAGTCAGGCGAAATACTGATGAGGAGAAAAGCAAAGCTGCATTCCCAATCAACATGGTGAATGTGATAGATATAAAAGACACTCCTGAAGGAGCTGACATCGACATGGAAGATGCCATGGACATTTATCTAAAAGAATGTAAGTCACTTGAGCACTTCATCGAAAGAAAGAAGCAGCAGGGTAAGCTGAGAATGTGCCTAAGGTGCCAGTCGATATATGATGAGGCCGCTGCCAAACGACGTGAAGAAGAAAGAAAGGCTCGTCGAACAGCCAGGAGAACAAAGTACTTTGACATGGAGTATGATTTCCAGCAATCGGGACCTGTTGGTAATGGCTACAATCTCAAGAGGGGGGGGGGGGGGTTGAATTGAGAGATTGAAAACTTTTTGAACAATTTAAAGCAAAACAGAGTTTTCTTAAAGAAAATTGGTTTTCACTCAATTTTAATTCCCAAGATTCAGATTCTTAATCAAGTAATGATGTTAAGAAAGATTACAAGAAAGAAACAATAAGTTTAAACACAAGTTGCAGATCAAAGACTCAAGTTAACAAGCATTTAAGACTCATTTACATCACACATATGCATATATCAAAAATATGAGTTTAGAGATGAGAAGAACACGCAAACCGATTTATCCTGGTTCAGCTACCTCCTCTGGTATGCCTACATCCAGTCCCATACCTCTGTGGTTTTCTCCACTATAATCAGAAATTACAATATCCAATTACAGCAATCACAAGGATAACCTCCTTGCTTCAAGAACATACCCAAAAGCACACTTGCTTTTGTTACCCAAGGATCCCTTCTATCCTTGATCAATCCTAAGAGATACCCTCTCTTAATCACACTAATTTGCAGAAAGAATTGAGTAGAAGAAAGACTCTAATAGTCTGATTATACAAATTGAAGCTCTATGAAATATCACACTTTTCTCTCAAAGATGAAGCACTAATGAATATTTCGAATTTCTCTTCTCAGAATGTATTAGATGATGAAAAGTGTTGTTATGAAGTCCTTTTATAGGTATTTGAAGATTTAGATTCGTGGGTCTTATCACAAAAGTTGTTACAAGTGATTAAAAATCAGTTTTGCAAAGTTGTAACAGATCAATCTGTGTACTACATCTGTGTACTCGTGTTTTTCAGACATTTTCAAAGCTCGTACACAGATTAGCTTCTTTGTACATCTGTGTATTAAACCAAGTCTTCAGCTTTTTCAAACGCATACGCAGATGTATAGATTTGTACACGTGTGTATCTCTTGCCTTGTTCTTTGAATACACATGTGTATACCTTTGTACACAGGTGTATATTAGAACACCAACCCAGATTGTTCCAAAACTCAATACACATGTTGTGTACATCGATTTATCATTGAAGAACACGTTTTGAAATATTTGAGTTGTTCTATACACAGGTGTATCATTTTTGTACATCTGTGTATTCTTCATATTTTTCAAAACATAACACTGATACACATGTGTACAACGCATGTGTACAGATTTATAATTTCAGACCCGAGAGCTCAGTTTCGAATACACAGGTGTACAACACATGTGTACAGACAGATTTTCTTTTGTTTTTAAAACTCAACTTATCATACACATGTGTATGACACCTGTGTACAGAAAGGTTCTTTCTAAAACTTGAAATTTAGCTTTATATACACATGTGTACAACACATATGTACTATACACTTAATTTCTTAATCCAATTAACATCTTTTGAAAAACCTTTCCTTTGAAAAAATCATTTATTTTATATCTTTGGAAAACTTAGTTTATTCTTAAATTCCAAGTACTTCACCTAAGGGATCAAGTGTGCTATTTTTACAATAGCATCTAAAGATTGAAGTCTTCATTGCTTGATGCTTTATTCCTTGTCCATTGCTTTGTGTCCTTGACCTTGCATCCCTTGATCATTGACTTTCCTTTTTCATGAGAGATCTTGCATAATGCTCAACACACTATAAGTGTATAATCAATATCAAAAAGCTTATGCAAAATACACTTTGTTTGTCATACATCAAAACATCAATGAGGGCTTAGTCTTACAAACTCCCCCTTTTTGATTATGACAAACCTTACCATACTTAACCTTAGTAATTAAAATCAGAGTGCAGCTTTATACTAAGCATGGTTCTTGACACACTTTGATCCTCCCCTTGTCTCATAGACATCTTTCAAAAGATCAAGTGTTATCATATCATTATCATAGAAAGTCATTTTCTTGATGCTTAGAGATTCAAAGATAGTTTATGTATCAAAGCCTATTCATCCATGTATCATAGCTTATAGCTTTTTCAATATCTTAATATATCATGTATGATACATCTCATGTATGGTACATCTCCCCCTTTGTCATTATCAAAAAGAAAATATGGAAGATATAAACCAAACTTTAAATCAATATTTCTTTCATAAAATTCATCATTTGAAGGCAAGAGAAATACATCAAAACAAAACATGGTTTAAACATAGTTAGATAAGCAAAGCACAACCAGAAAACATAAATTTCGATTTTAAAAAAATTTCTGGCCTTTGTACATCAATTATGTACACCTGTGTATTTAGCCATTTTTCTGTTTGTACACCTGTGTACAACAATTGTCAATCTGTGTATAGCATTTCAGATAAGGCAAAAAAAAAAATGTTCTGATATATACATCTGTGTACATATCCTGTGTACTGGTGTCCCAGTAGCATTTTTACACAGTACACCTGTGTATGCCATCTATGTACAGAAACTTCAACACTAAAAAGGTTCAATACATCTGTGTATTGGCCCTGTGTACAGAATTACAATCCTATCAAATTCAATTTATAATTCAAAATTAACACAATATATCTCATACAAATTGATTCAAACAAATTAAAAACATCATTTAGGAACAATCAAGCAATTTAAAACATCAAATATCAATCAATTATGCCTATAGCCATTCATCTAGCTTCATAAGTCATTTGGTTCCAATAATTGATTCATGATTGATGAAATAACTTTAAACAAAAAGGATGCATAACCACAGATTCATAATAATAATTGGAGAAGATATTCAATCAATATTCTTTCTTTATTGTTACCCGTAATGTGCTTGGAAAAGCCTCTATCATGATACCAATTTGAGTTCTTGGCCTTCAAACACATCTGCAACACAGAATTTATGTGTGTTCTATAGGTACCCAAATTTGGTTGGGTCCTTTGGTATTAGTAGCAACATATGTTCCTTTTGGAACCCAAATTTGTTTAATGGCAACATGTATATTCTTCCTAAGTTTACAAGTAGCAGCTGTATGACCTTTCTTTAAACAGTAATAACATTTCACAAATGGACTAGTTGAAGAGCTAGATGCAACAAAAAGCTTCTTGAAAGATTTTTCATGTACCATTGGCTTATATCCAATTCCAGCTTTATCATAAACACCTTTTTGCTGTCCTAATATGGCATTCAAGTTATCTCTACCCATAGTGAACTTAGATAGAACTACATTCAGTTTTTCAACTTCCTTTTCTAGTGTAGTGCATTTGGTGCAAGTTGAACTAGATGCAAGCAATTGTAAATTCTTAGCTTCTAGTTCTTTAAGCCTTATTTGTAAAGATGCATAATCACTACATTGTTTTGCAATTATCTTTCTAGAAGATATAAGTTGTTTGCCAATTTTAACATACTCTTCATACAATTCATCAAAGGCATCTTGTAACTCATCATAGGTAGGAGAAGTGTCATTTACCTCGGTTTCACTATCACTTTGGTGACTTGCCATGAGACACAGATTGGCTTCATCATTTTCAGATTCACTAGTGGAATCCATATCATTCTCTTCCCAAGCTATGTATGCCCTTCTAGGCTTTCTTCCTCTCTTCTCTTTGTTGTCATTCTTCTCATACTTTTCTTTCTTTTGCAGCTTTGGACATTCATTTTTGTAGTGTCCAAGCTTTCCACATTCAAAGCATTTGATAGTTGAGGAAGAGCTTTCACCTTTGTTTGTGTTCTTCTTGGTAGGAAAACTGAATTGCTTCTTGTTTCTATTCCTTTTGATGAATCTTCTAAATTTCCTCATAAGCAATTCCATATCTTCTTCTTCGGATTCTTTATCTTCATCAAGGTCATCATCTTCATCACTTTCTTTTGGTTCTTTAGAGATATGAGCCTTGAGTGAGATTCCTTTCTTCATTTTCTCCTTATCTTCATGGCTTTTCAATCTATTAAGCTCCAATTCGTGTTCTTTCAACTTGCCAAATAGAGTTGCAATCTGCATGGTTTCTAGATCCTTTGCTTCAGCAATTGCAGTGATTTTTGGCTGCCATTCACGACTCAAACATCTCATGATTTTGTTAATCTGTTTCTCATCTGTGATTGTGTGTCCAAGTCCTTCTAGTTGGTTCACAATGTGTGTAAACCTCTTTTGCAGCTCATCTATCTCCTCACCATTCTTCATGTGGAAGAGTTCATATTCATGGACTAGTGCATTCATCCTTGCTCTTTTCACATCATTGGTTCCTTCATGAGTGAGTTGGAGAGTGTCCCACATTTGCTTTGCTGATTTACAATTGGAGACCCTGAAAAACTCATCATAATTCAAAGCAGCTGTTATAATATTCTTTGCCTTAGCATTATAACCAACTCTTCTCTTATCATCATCATTCCACTCATCTTTTGGTTTATTTTGTTTAATTCCCTTAGCATCAAGAGTAAATGGAACATAGGGACCATTTTCAACAGCATCTAAAACATCTAAACCAGCAGCCTCAAGAAAGATAAGCATTCTCTCTTTTCCAATACATGTATTGGGAGCCATTAAATGCAGGGGGTCTAATGAGAGAAGCCCCTTCACCCAGGATGTCATTTGTAGCCATCTCTTGAAGCTATTAAGCTTTGTAACAAGAGTTTTAGCCCTGATAACCGACTTATCCACGGTCAAGACCAAGGTCTGGAGGATGACTGATCGAACCTTCCAGGGAGGTTGAGCCACCCAAGGATTCAAGTAGCAGTGGCCAAACTAGGGTTCCTTCGGCGAACATGGCTGTCGACAAGTGGTTGAAAAATGTCCGTGACGCCGGAAGACCTGAACTGCAAGCCCCAACGTCGAAAAGAAGCAGAGGAGGAAGAGATAAGCCGAGCAGAGCCTCAAGGTCAGTTCTCGGCAAAATGCCAGAACAAGTTCCTGAGAAAGGAGCTCAACACTATTACTCTGAAAACACTCAGAGGAGGCTTTCACAAGGAGAAAAGAAAGAAGTGGCCTCCCATCGACTGTTGTCAGGAAGCAAAAAAAAGGAGATTGCAGAGACTCCGGCAGGCCCAAAGAATTGCTGAGGCCTCCAAGGGAATAGTCATCAGAGAACCAATATTAAAAATAGATTGCTTAGTGGTCGAGAAGGTTTCTAAAAAAACCAAAAGACGATGAGCATTGTGGACAAATAATCATCGGATCCAAGCTCGACACCGTCGAACAAAACTGTGGTTTGGGATAAGTGAAAAGGGAAAGAAGCAGTAGAACCATCCGACAGGATGAAAAAAGACAAAGAACCAGAGTTGACGCTGGAAGATATGATTGTCGCGCTAGATGATCCCGATTACCCTTTAGGATTGATGATAACAAGCAATTCGATCTAGATGTTGCTCTTGATGAAGATTTGGATGAAATCATAACATCCATGAGGGGAATTAATTTTGTCTCAACACTTCGAGCTGAGTTCGAAGCTCGCAAAAAATTAATTACACTGAAGAGGATAAGGAGGAGTTGGAAGATGTAATACCTGCTATTTTTTTTTTTTAAAAATGAACCTTTCATAATATATGAATAATTTTAACTATAGTGTTTAAATCTGCTTTAATAGCTATAAAAAAAAGTTAATATGACATAAATAATGTGTTTCATAGTTTGATATACTCTTTGTAAATATAATTAGTTTTATTAGTATGTTGGTTTTTAAACGAGTTTTTCATAATACCCTTAGGTCTAATGATATTTTAGCCCAAGCCCAAATTGTTTTTAAGAAAGGGACTTTCATTTCCTTTTGTAATTTACTTTACCACCACCAAGAAACCTTAGAGAGTGAGAGTGCTAAAGCTCCAAAAGGAGAAAAGAGGAGTAAGTGGTGTTCATCTTCTCTTCTTCTTCCATTTTCATTTGTGTCTATCAAGCATCAAGTTGTCATCAAGAGGTGATGGTTTATTCATTCTTTGTTTATGAAAGTTTTTGAAAGTTTACTCCCCAATCTTTATTCTCTGTTTCTGCGTGACCTATAGAACATGGGGCATGTGATTTGGTTTTTCTTAGATATAATAATTTCTATAAAAAAAAAAAAGTTTTTTACCCTTCTCCAGTAAATTGACGTGCTATGCATGTACATATATATTTGAACTCCAAGGAATGCTATACTTGTGGTTTTGAAAATTTGAGATGACCATGTATGTGTGTCTAGCGTGGACAGTGTTTGATGTATTCTGCTGGGAAGAATAAACCTTGGGATGGACAGTGTTTGATGTATCTGAGTATTCTGATTGTAGCATCATAGTGTTGAGTAGTGGGATGGCTCATAAATTGACTCAATTGCTGCACGGAAAATGAAATGTCCGGACGAGTGTGTGTCAAATATAAAAGCCTTCCTATTAATCTTCTATAGGATTCTGGATCAGGGAGAGGGTTGCCCTCTGTTTGAGTAAGCCAAGTGCCTTTAGACATAGGTGTGGTAAGAGGTTTGGAGCCAAGGAGGCCACAATCAGAGAGTATGTCTAATGCATACTTTCTTTGACACATATGAATGCCCTTCTTAGATCTAGCAATTTCAAGACCAAGAAAATACTTTAAATTACCTAAGTCCTTAATCTTAAAGGCATTATTCAAATCAGATTTTAAAAGTGCAATATCATGTAAATTGTTCCCTGCAAGAATCAAGTCATCCACATAAACCAATAAAACAGTAATGGAGTCATTAGAATGTTTGATAAACAGATAATAGTCAGATTTAGATTGAAGGAATCCCTTTGATAAAAGAAATGTGGATAACCTAGCAAACCATTGTCGGCTAGATTGTTTAAGGCCATAAATGGATTTTTGTAATTTACAAACTTGATTTGGATTGGAGGAAGAGAGTCCAGGGGGAAGGTGCATATAGACTTCTTCCTCAAGGTTACCATGCAAAAAGGCATTATGCATATCCAATTGGTGTAAATGCCAATTTTGAATGGCTGAAATGGCTAAGAGAAGCCTAATGGAAGTGAGTTTTGCTACTGGAGAGTAAGTGTCAAAATAATCTAGGCCTTCAATTTGATTGAAGCCTTTAGCTACAAGGCGGGCTTTATATCTCTCTATAGAGCCATCAGCCTTGTATTTAATCCGATAGACCCACTTGCATCCAATAGGGGTTTTATGTGGTGGTAATTCAGTGATTTGCCAAGTTTTGTTTTGGTTTAAGGCAGCTAGTTTTGAATTCATGGCTTCTATCCAGCGGCTGTGTTGTGCAGCTTGTTTATAAGTGCTTGGTTCAAAGTGTGTGGAAATTGAAAGTGTAAAATGAAGATGAGAAGGGGAAACAATGGAGTAGGAGATAACAGATGATAAGGGATAGAGAGAGGTAGAAGAAGAAGGATGAGAAATACTGTTACAATGGAAATCTTGAAGGTAAGTAGGGGGTCTCTTGCATCTTGTGGATTTCCTGATTGGTTCCTCTGTAGGACTGTGGTTATCTGAATCAATTTCCGCAGGAGATGACTGAATTGGGAGTTGTGTAGCATCAATGATAGTTGCAAGAATTTGAGCAGGAGGAACATCAAATAGGAAAGCCAAATCTGCAGTAGAAGTGCCAAGTGAAATGTCAGAAGTATCATGTGAAAAGGGATGAAATGGAAATATATGTTCATAAAAGATAGTATGTCTAGAAATGAAAACATTGCGGGTTTGCAGATCATATAAAACATATCCTTTGATCCCTGGTTTGAATCCTAGGAAGAGACACTTCCTTGCTCTAGGATCAAGTTTCTGGCAATTTTGTTGCAAAGTTGAGGCAAAAGCCAAGCAACCGAATACCCTGATGTCCAGAAAATTTGGTGGCTGTTTGTATAACAGTTTATATGGAGTCTTATGATTAGTAACCGGGCTTGGTAACCTATTTATTAGAAAGGCAGCATGACACACATGAAATGACCAAAAACATTTGGGCAATTTAGAATGAAAAAGTAAACTTCTAGTGACATTCAAAAGGTGTCGATGTTTCCTCTCAACAATGGAGTTTTGTTGAGGGGTTTCCACACATGATCTTTGATGCAAAATACCAAGAGATACATAGTATGATGGCATGTTAATTCCAAACCATTTTCAGATCGAATGACTTTTACTTGTGCAGAAAATTGTGTTTTAACTAAATTTAGAAAAGTGGTAATATGAGATCGAGTTTTAGATTTGATGTGCATCAAATACAGCCAAGTATGCCTTGAATAATCATTTACAATAGTCTAAAAATATCTATGACCCTGAAAAGATTCAATATTGATAGGCCCCCAAATATCCATATGCAATAGTTCAAAACAATTAGAAGAAGTAGTAGAACTAGTGGGGAAAGAAAGCTTAGATTGTTTTGCTAAATGACAAGAATCACAAATGAAATGTTTATTAGGAACAATATAAGGGAAATGGTTACATAAATCCTTTAATACAGTAGTAGATGGGTGGCCTAATCTAAAGTGCCACAAGTCACAGGAATGATGTAACAGTTTATTTGAATTATTAGCAGAAATTGAAACAGTGTCACAAGAGGAATATTGTGGAGTGCCATTGAAGATGTAAAGATTATGATGGAGCCTAGCATGCCCAATCATCCTCTTGGAAGAGAGTTCCTATATTAAGCAAGAAAAATGAGAGAAAATCAATTGGCATTGAAGGGAAGAAGTAAGTTTATGAATAGAGATCAAATTATAGTGAAATTCAGGGATAAAGAGAACATCTTTTAAATAAAGACCATCTGTAAAATGAATGGTTCCTGAAAAGCAAGTATTTATAAGAGTTCCATTTGGAAATTGAACTGAAATGGGAGTAATTTTCTGATATGATGTAAAAGAAAGGAGATTAGTGCATATGTGGTCACCAGCCCCAGAGTCCAATATCCAAATAGAACTAGAGGATAGAGAATTACCTGATTTTGTGACTCCAGAAACCATATGATTACTGGAATCATTGGAGGATTGCTTACTTATTGAATTGATGGAAGAGCCAGGATCTGCCTTGGATGATTGAAGCAATGTGATGAGGTATTGGAAGTCCTCTTTAGAGATAGACATTGAAGTGTCATTTGCAGACTGCTTGGGAAGATTGGAGGAATTGTTGGCTATCTTGGGAGTCTGATCAGTGTTGATGGTGGCAATGGTGCCGTTGGATGTTGCAGTCCTTGTGCGATAGCCCGGAGGGAAACCATGTTTGAAGTAACAGATTTCAATGGTGTGATTGGAACGGTTGCAATATGTGCAAAGCATAGCCTGCCTAATATTGTTCCTGCCTCTACCTCTGCCTTGAGTAGTATTGTTGGCTCTAGGTTGAGATGGACCCGAATTGGAATTGAAGGAAAAGGCAGATGAATCAACAGAAGTAGGAATGGATAGATTTCATTCTTGTTGGATTACCATAGAATAGGCTTGACTGATTTAATGTAGAGGGTCCATCATTAAGATTTGGGATCGTATATGCTGATATGAGTCGTTTAAACCCTTAAGAAAACATATAACATGTTCTTTATCCTTATAGGATTGAACAGAGTCATGAAGAGAACATGTACAAGCCACAGTACAAGAACATGATGGAGTGGGGTGAAGAAATTCTAATTCATCCCAAACAATTTTCATGTCAGTATAGAAATTGATTAGGGTACGATCACCTTGGCGCATTGAATGCAATTCTTGAATGCAATTCTTGTAGAGATCAAGCCAAAGATCATGGGCATTGCTGAAAGAAGAAGGACTTTGAGAAATTTGAGGAGTTAGGGTTATTGTAATCCAAGAGGCGACGATGTCGTTACAGTGTTCCTAAGCTTCGAACAATGGATCTGATGGCATTGGCTACTTGATGCTCCTATTGATAAATTTCAATTTGTTCTTGGAGGATAAAGCGCGTTTCATTGATCGGCTCCAATGGTAGTAATTGTCTCCATTGAGAGCATGAGAGACAAGAATAGAACCTGGATTTTCACCAGGATGGAGGTAACAGGGACTGTTTTGATTTAGAGAAGGGTCGGCGTTATCAGTGGTTTTGGTGGAGGAGTCACCACCATTGTTGTTGGCAGAGCTCTCAAGAGTAATATCATCATCAGCCATAGCTGAGAGCAAAGAAAGAAAGAAGGGGAAAAAGTGGAAGCAAGAAAGGATTTTTCAGACTGATACCATATTACAACTGAATCATAAAGTAATTTGAATATTTGATGAATCTTCTTATTGAATATATGATGAAATACATTGAGTTTATATAGAGCTAAAGACTGGATGAGAAGAGACCTCAAGAAAATAATTCCTAACTAACTTATCCTAATCAGAATTACAGAGGTAAGCTGTTACAATAACAAAATAGTTTCAGTTATAGTTATGTGAAATTGAATAGGCTATAGGATAAGGCTAATAAACTGACTAAGTTATAGATGCTTGTTGAAGCTGTGAGGTATCCAATATATACATCTTATTCTTTAATTGTTTTAGAAGTTAGAGGCACATTTGGTACAACATAGGTAATTCTATTTATTTTACTAAGTAAACTAATATGTCTAAATGAGCTTGTGGTTGAAGAAAGTATGCAAGCATCTAAAATGTGAAGTTCTAGGGTATGTATATAGCTCCATGTATGATCACAAGGTTTATAAAAAAAAATTAGGTTCTATTTTGAATATAATGAATATATATGGACAATTAGAATAATACTGTGATGATTATATATATATATATATATATATATTATATATATATATATATATATATATATATATATATATATATATATATATATATTTGTTAGTTGGTATATGAATGGATGACTTGATTAAGTGAATGACTATTGTTAAGACTATGAGACTGTATGTTTGGTGAATAAGTATGATGTTGTGAAATGTAAGGCAATGAATTGAAATGAATCCTTTGGGAATAATGAAGATTGTTAATTATTAAATAATGCTTATGGTGGCTTGATGATAATTATTATGTTGGTCATGCCCAGTGTTATTAAAATTGAACCGATAGTGGGTCACTGGTTGAACCGGATGAACCGGTATATATTAAATATGTAAATGTAAATTTCATAATTAAGTTAGTTATATATATAATATTTGTCAACATTATTCAAAACCAAGTGCATGGCGCAGCGGTACAGCATCGTCCGGTAATAATTCGGGAGCTGTGTTCGAACCTCCACTTTAGCTTTTGCAAATTTAATGTTAGAGTATGGAATTTGATGTGAATGGAAAGAAAGGAGCGTGTGCGAGCGTGCCTTGAGGAGCGTGTGCTGCATGAGTGGTGGCTCTGTAGAATGAAGAGCGTGCGCGTCAGGTGGACAGGTGTCAGCCCGGTTGGTTCAACCGTGACCGGTTCAGCCGGTTTAATCTGGTTCGATCGCGGTTTGACATGATGACCAGACTGGCCATGGGTCCGGTTTCCGGTAGAATCGGTCGGACCGACCGGTCCGGTCCGAGTTTTGTAACACTGCCCATGCCTATTGAATTATGATTGTGATATTGGAAAATAAGAGATTTTGTTCTATGTTTTGACCCTGATTATGTTAATTTGATAATGAGGTAAGATGTAATTAAATGTTTCCTATGGGTTTGATTGTGTACAACATCGAGTTGTGGATCTTTATTGCAACTACTATCATTTATATGATAAGGATGTCAAGGACCTATAAATATGTTGGTAATTGCTCAGTAGGTAGTTCTTGTGAATGTTTTGAAGTTATTATGAAATAGGTATGTGTTTGTCTTGAATGTGATATCTGAAATGAGTACTTGGTGAAATGGACTGTCAAAGAATGATTATGAATCTTTGGGTAGGCCAACCGGGGAGCGGGAGGCTCCGGTATATAAATATCATCGCCGGGGATGAGGGGACCCCGTTAGATACCCTGGACGTTGAGGAGGGATGTTGATATTGGCCTGAGGGTGCAGTATCTCCGGGGTACGAAATTAAAACCGTCGGGGTGGGGCACTTGAGAGAACAACCCCAAGTGAACCCAAAGATTCGATGTTTATGATATGATTTCCCTTGAACAGGAAATGAGTTTGAGAATTGAATAAAGTGCAAGTCATTTCACAAGTACTCTACAATTGGGCAAGAAGCCCACATGTGATATGATGTGTTTCGATATTGTGATATTTGACTTGAAATGGGTTTTGTGTTGACATGATTAAATGCTTGCATGCTTGTATTCTATGATCTTATTTTATCTTGCATGTCTGCTTATGTTTGGGGGAGTTCCCTTACTGAGTCAGTGGACTCACCCCACGTTTAACATTTCAGCTGCAGATATCTACAAAGCTACCGAAAGCCTTGGATGCCGTGTGGGTAATTTAAAGGGTTGTACCCTTAGTTTTAAGTTGTTATTTTTAAAGTATCATGTAACACCCCGTTTTTCATAAATAAGCTTGATGCATTTATATATGTTATATATATGTTTGTATATGATTGTTATGTTTGTTTTTTATGCCTAAGTTTATGTTTGGGGAAGTTTAGCTTTAGAAAGGTTCAATCCTTTTAGAGTCCTAGTAACTTGTTTCACCGTTTTGGTCATATCTTGAGTTTTAGATGTTCGATTAAGGTGATATTTGATGCATTGGAAAGCTAAGAGAATTATCTGCAAGTTTATTTTATGTGTTTTGGCTAATTCGGTCGTTTAGTTGGTCTATAGTGCAATCTTTGAGCACCCCATGCTCAGGAATTGAGCACGACCGTTCTTAAAGGGAGCACGGTCGTGCTCAGGTTACAGAATCTATAAATAGAACAGTTCTATGAGGGTTGCGAGCCAAACCCTCTTTTTGGCACTTTGGGCAATCCTAGTGCAACAGAAACCTCTTCCCTTTCCCTTCCCTTGAACCCCTTGAAGTTCTTGGAGTTTGTGAGTCCGTTTGGGAGAGAAGTTACGCGTGTTAGCATCGTTAAGGTAACATAGTTATCCCTCCTTAATCTCCTTTTTCCTTTCTTTTGAATTGGGGATTAATTGGATGTTCTCTTCTTGTTTGGCTAAGGCTTGAGGAACTCGTCGAGCCGCTCAAGGGAACGACACCAGTTTCGTTTACTCTTAGCTAAGGGGTTTGATCTTCATACCAGGTATGGGGAGACGGGCTAGGATAAACATGTATGCTATTGGGTAGCATAAGATGAAGGGTTAACCCATGACCCTGGTGTTAGATTAAATGCCTATATGACTGTTTACTTGATAACATGTTTATATATGCCTATTTGATATCTGTATGTTTAATTGTTTATGTTTGTTTAGACTTGTTACTATGATGATGATGTTGATATGTTTGATGAATGCCATGAGTGAACGTTCATGATGATGAATGCTATGATGATGATGTAGTTTTGATGAAAATGCTGCCATGATAACGATGATAATGTTGTGCTCTTAAAGACTGTTGATTGTTGAGGATGTTAATGCCAACAATGATGTTAATAACTAATTAATTAATAGGACTTGTTAATGATGTTAAAAGACGTTAAAATACGTTAATAATGATAAATGAGAATTAAAGGATGTTGTCCCAGTTGTTCATAAGACACGAATATAGTATGAGAGGCAAGGTTATGCTCACAGGGCTTAGTTAAAGACCCTAGGATTGATTAATGAGTGTTTTAGGGACATTAATAACAAAGCTGTGATTAAAGGATTAATTCCCCATAATGATAAGACATGAAGAACAATTAAGAATAACGAAGTTGATGTTCAATGGATTAGTAAAAGCCAATATGTTGAATCTATGAACTGTCCCAAGGATTTGACAAAGGCTCTGTGACCCTTTTGCCCAGATTAGTACGACCACGCTCCATTGAGCATGGCGGTGCTTAACAAGGAGCACACCCATGCTTCAGTTTGAATCCCAGAAAAGGGCGCACTGCTTAAGTACGCCCGTGCTCAACAGTCAGCATGACCATGCTTGACTGTGAGCTCAGCACGCCCGTGCTGAAGGGTGAGCACGCCCGTGCTCACCTGTGCAGACTAGAACGCTAAAACAGTGCAGAAATAGGGGTTTCACCCCAAATGCCTTAAAAGATTTAATAAGATACCAAATGAACATGAAGACCAAAGACAAATGATAAGATGATGTTGTACCTTGGTAGCCGAGTGGCCAAGGGGGCCTTGATGCTTAATGACCAATGTGTAGAGCTCTGGTGCTTTTTGGCCAGAGTGTTGTTTAACGTTTAAAGATAAAAGATTAAAGATGATGTTATCTTTGGTGCTTGTTGGCCAAAGATGTTAAGCCATAATAAATGGTGTTGATGGAGGTGGTGGATAAACGATTGGTTGTTTGTGTACATACATCATGCATGAAGTTATTAGGGGGAGGTACGACATAGGGGAGGTCGTCCGAGAGTAAGGCGATCTGACCGTCCGCGGTGATTCTTCTGAGAGTTAGGTGAATCATGGCCCCTCTTGGTGGCGCATCCTAGAGTATGGTGCTTATTGGCCAATGTGGAAATGTAACTCCGAAGCCATACGCCCGATGTAGATGGATCCACATGCATTCGGAGTAGTGAGTCGCATTGCATTATATAATTGATGTATGTGATATGTTGTGATATATTTGTTGTGTTAGTATGATGATGTATAATGTGTTGCTTGTTGTATGTTCATTTTACTAACTATCCTGTTGCTATTATGTTTACATATATGGTTCTTACTCCCCGTCTTCTGTTGTTTGCTTTGCATGTATCCTTTTGGTTATGCAGGGGACGATGAGCAGCTTACTGAGGAGTGACTCTGAGGTGTCGCTAATCGTAATTTATTTTATGTTTAGTTTCAGTTTGTTTATCCGAGTTGTTTATCGGATTGGTTATACCAGCTCTGTAATGTGACATCGGGGTCGGGGTTCATTTATATATTTTGTTTATGTTTATGTTATGTCTTTCTTTTAAAAAACATTTGTTATGTTTTATTTTAACGTTGAGACCTTGTTATAATTTGGTATCCTTTACCCGTTGGTTTTCTTTTATAAAGAATAAGCGTGTGTTTATCCTTCTTTCAAAAATTAAAATGTTTCCTTTGATGTTAATGCTTTATAAATACATGCGGGGTAGAGGGTGTCACATATCAGGACTTTGTAATTTTCTTTGTTTTGTTCCTCACTCTGATGTAATTGTATTCATTAGGTTGTTGTATTTAATGAATGTAATTATTTACTTTGAATAAGACGAATTTGTAGGCGTGAAAGGCTGCGAAAGGGGAATGAGAGACTTTCCCTTTCGGCCGGTCATGGCTACAAAATTTGGGTCATGACAGAAGACTTGTGCGAGGATTGGATTTTCTTGGATGAGAATAATGTCTCCTTGGTCGAAACCCCTATGCAGTTTGAGCCGCCAACTGAAGAGATGAGGGCCCACCTTCGATCGTTCCACATAAAAGCTTTGGTCGATGGCAGGCCTTCTCATTGAATTTTGGTTGACAGGGGAGCAACAATCAGTTTGATCTTGAGAACCATGTTCAAGAGGTTAGGAAAAGATGAATCAGATCTGATTCCGACCAACATGGCTGTTACTGATTTTGTAGGGAAAGGTTTCCCCATCCGATGGTGTGGCAATAATTCACGTTCAGGTAGGATCTATCTCAAGACCCACCTTGTTTGTTGTGATTCCATCGAAAACAAGTTATAATATGATGTTGGGAAGGGATTGGATTCATATTGTCGGCGCCATACCATGACATCTTCATCAGGAGACGATTCTTTGGAACGCCGATGACAATCAGGAAGTAGTTGAAGCCGATGATAGCCCATGTTACATGCAACAATTGCATGTCGACTTCAAGATATATAATCCGAATGTCAGGCCAATGATAGCGGCTGATGAAGGATTTAACAAAGACACATTAGACGCTTGTTTATGCGACCAATATGGCATCCAGTTGTCAGCGAGGGCTGACGAAGGTGTTACGGTGGACAACGAAAAGCCCGAAAACAATCGGCCATATGGAAGCCATGATGGAAACCTTTGAGAGCCAAATGGCTTGACTGTCAGCCTATGCAGCCGACAGAGAAACATATGCTCATAACTACATGTTGCATGGTTGTGTGATTGATGACGGACCATTGGGGTTTGAGGAATTGCCGCAAGAGAAAGGAGAACGCATGGTAAAAACGAAAGACCCATTGGTTGAGGTCAATTTGGGAACCGAACATGACAAAAGGATAATATATGTTAGTGCACTGCTGCTGGAGGAATTCAAAGGCAGACTTGTCGATTTGTAAAAGAGTACAATGATTGCTTGCATGGGAGTATAATGAAATGCCTAGGTTAAGCTGAGACCTAGTCCAGCATCGCCTACCCCTTAACGCGGATTGCCGACCGGTCAAGCAAGCTTCTCGACAATTTGCACCAGTGTTGAAAACCAAAGAGGAGGTTGAACGTTTGCTGAAAGCAAAGTCTATTAGGACAACCATGTATGTCGAATGGATCTCTAACATAGTGCCCATAGCCAAGAAAAATGGTAAACTTTGGGTAGGTATACATTTTCGGAACTTGAACGCTGCCACGCCGAAAGATGAGTATCTGATGCCAATCGCTGATATATTGGTCGATTCAGCGTCCTGCCATGAGTTGCTCAGTTGCATGGATGGACATGCCGGATAAAACCAGATCTTTATCGCCAAAGAGGATATGTCGAAAACGACGTTTAGATGCCTGGGTGCAATTGGCACCTATGAATGGGAGTCATGCCTTTCAGATTAAAGAATGCCGGAGCGACTTACCAAAGAGCCATGAATACTATCTTTCATGATATGATTGGAAAATTCATGGAGGTGTACATCGACGATGTTGTTGTAAAGTCGGAACATTGCGAGAAACACTTAATTGATATGAAGATGGCTTTTGAAAGAATGAGGAAGCATATCCTCAAGATGAACCCATTAAAATGCAGGTTTGGCATGTCGGCATCTTGGTACATAAAAAGGGGATTGAAGTGGACTGTCAGAAGACCAGAGCAATCATAGAAGCCTCACCACCGACGGACAAAAAGGAGTTACAATCTTTCTTGGGGAAGGTATATTTTTTGAGAAGGTTCATCTCCAACTTGTTGGGGAGAATGAGAGTCTTTGCGCCTTTGTTAGAATTGAAAATGGAGCAAGAGTTCTTGTGGGAGGCCTAATACCAAGAAGCCTTTGATAAAATCAAGGAGTGATGAGGAACTCAATGTGGTTGTGATGCCAGTGACACAATGCGAGTGATAAGGGAGTTGGCTACAGCCATACTGCAACAAACCCAGCAGAATACACAGTTCTTGCAGAGGCAAGAAGAGCGGGAGGAAAGATGACAACATTTGAACACAGTGCGAGAGGAAGAGCATCTTGACAGTGGTTGAATGCCTTCATGAAAGGCAACCCACCTCAGTTGGTAACAGGAGGTGGAGAAAGTATTTGTGGCAATGCACCGTAGAGAAGAGAGAAAAATAACTTATGCCGTCTTCATGCTGGTTGGAACGGCAGAAGCTTGGTGGAGGAACAAACAAAGACTGTTAGAGACGAAAGGACAAGCCATAAACTGGGAAGTGTTCAAAGATAGCTTCTTGGAGAAATATTTCCCGAGAAGTACCATAAACAAGGAGGTATATCAGTCGGAGAGTACGCTGCAAGGTTTGAAGCGTTGCTCAAGTTCTCGTAGTTTTACCAAGTTCACCCAGATGAGGAATGGGTATGTAGAATGTTTGAAGGCATGTTAAGGCCTGAGCTGAAGCGGGCAATATTGCCACTAGAGTTGAATCACTTTCCAGCTTTAGTGGAGAAGTGTATCGTGTTGGAGGGTCATGATCGTACTGGAGTGATGCAACAACAACAGAGAAGTAGTGGACTAGTGAGGGGCAATAGTCAGAGAGGAAGGGGAGGAATATTCAAATCTAAGGCGAAGCCGTATAGTCGCCCCACTCAGTAGTCAGTGAATACAAGAGGGGAAGGTTCTAGTCAAGCACACAGAGAGGTTTGACTTTTTTTGAATGCGGAGGACCACACTTGAAGAAGGACTGCCCTCAGTTGCAAAATGTCACTTGTTTCAACTGTGGCAATATGGGCCACATGCCATAG
Source organism: Echinosophora koreensis (assembly GCA_035048595.1). Classification (NCBI taxonomy): domain Eukaryota; kingdom Viridiplantae; phylum Streptophyta; class Magnoliopsida; order Fabales; family Fabaceae; genus Echinosophora; species Echinosophora koreensis. Next base: position 5,443,527 of record JAPCYP010000011.1, on the reverse strand, counting down.
AATTGCCCACAAGGCAATGCGGGGAGAGTTCAGAGTTCACAACAAGCTGGAAGGACTCAAGGTGCAGGAAGTCAGACTCAGGCAAGGAATCATCAAGGAGGTAGTCTTCAAGCTGCGGGAAGGGTCTCCGCCATGAGAGGATCTGAATCCTCTCGATGTCCTGATCTGATACAGGGTAAATGCTTAATGTTCGGAAGGCTATTATCTATTTTTATTTGCTTCGGGTGCTAGTAATTCCTTCATATCATTAGAGTGCATTGATCAGTTGCATTTACCTGTTTCTTCATTACCATATGACCTTACTGTTTCTACCCCTATGGGTGAAACCTTGACCATTATATTTGTTTGCCGGGATTGTCCTATTATTTTGGAAATTCATTGTGGACATCGTTTGTCTCCCTATGCAGTAAATTGATATTATCTTGGGCATGGACTGGCTTCCGGTCAACCATGTGATTTTGGACTGTTCAAACAAAACCCTTTGTTTCTCGAAGTGATCTGGATTATTTCCTGTCAATGACAGTAACTCGGGAGATGGACGATCGAGAGATTGCATGGTGTTGTTTGCCCTGGAAGCTAAGGAGTCTCCGAAGTTGGATGCACTGCCTGTCATATGTGAGTTTCTAGAAGTTTTCCTATATGACATTTCGGGGCTGCTGTAACATCCGTGCTTTTATGACTTTGTTATACGTATGATGATAAAGTTTAAGACCTGGATTAGATGTTTAATATGTTGGTTAAGGTGTAGGAACCTTTACGTGGAATGCACGCGATCAAACGGTGTGGAATAGAACGTAAACGCAACCTAGGGTTTTCTAGTATTGCTTAGAACGCTCGAGAGTGCATAATAAATAATTTAGATTTAAGGAGGAGTTTAGGCATTTTTGGAAGCTTGAGATTGTTCCTTAAGTATAGAAGAGTCTATATCTCAAATTTGAGGACAATCGTAGATTAAACAGACTCAATGCGACGAATCATAAAAATCAGGGTTCTAGTCAATGGTCAACGCTCAAGCGTGACCTACTCCACACTCAAGCATGGAGGTCAACCAGACAAGCTCTGGCGTTGACTCCATGTGGTAAGCTCTGATTAGTTGCATGCACGATGGCGGTTACCTAACCACGCTCAAGCGTGGCGTGGCAGCTTGGCAAAAGTAAAAAGGGCAGAGGGTGAAACATTTCACCCTTATGTAAAAACACAGCAGAGACAGAGAGTCAGAGAGAGGTAGAGGGAGAGGGTTAGAGAGAGCTTCAGGCGCAGTTTCTGACTCAACTGATCATCCCAATGCAATTCTGAGTACGTCATCGTGATTGTGGCAATGACGTCTTCTAAACCCTAGCTTCCTTTTCATCTCTAAGCTAAGGTAATCTATACCCTCTTTATGCCGAAATGCCATCGGTGATGGTATTAGGCTTATCTTTCAATCCGTCAATCAATTTTCAATTCCGACTTCAGATTAGGGTTACCTGTAACGTACGCTTCATGATGATGTATTCAGGTAAATTTTGGGAGGCTCAGGGACCCTTGTTCTGCACAAGGCAGCAACTAGGAGAGTTGAGAGAGGGTTCATTTGTTGCTTCTGGTTTAGCCTACGACTTATCAGGTGGGAGCAAGAAGGCATTTAACGACGGAAATGGCTAAGTAGCATTTTATTCAATAATGGTGTAGGGCGACCTAAACCCTACTAGTGGGCGAATAATTGACAATTTCAATATCACATTGGCCACTGCTTAGTGATACCAATGATGATATGGAGATTGTAGGTTTATCGCCATTAGGTTGATTTTATGATATTTGAGGTTGTCTGACTTTTACTATATTAAGTTGCTTGATGTGTGCTGTTTGGTTTAGTATGTTAATTGTGATTAATTATGTTTATTTAAATATATTATTATTATTATTATTATTATTATTATTATTATTATTATTATTATTATTATATGATTATGATTGATAACATGTATTGGATGATAATATGTTTTATTTGCTATAACATACTTAGTTGTTTTCTAGGCAGTGATATATTATATTCTAGAGTGACTCATGTTGGGGAGTGTATGATATACGATTTAGACGTGCCTAACCTAATTAATTAATATTTTATTTTGATGAGATTGATGATGTGATATTATTTGAGATATTTTATAAGATAGTGATAAGAGGTTAATGCACTAGGGTATGACTCGATATACGACGCTGAAACTCACATTGATGCATTTTGTTGATTATATCCCTGTGTTGGGAACACACGAGGTCCGGAGTCCTCGCGGGACCGTCCCAACCTAGATTTAGGCTGTGCAGCTATAATGTCATTGCTATGCATGAGCACCCTCGAGAGCGAACCAGGTGTGCACCGGCGCGAGATGTGCATCTATAGTGGGCATTCTCACCGCGGATGAGGTTGTGCACCGAGATTTGGGGACGCGTCACTTGGACAACTGACTTAGCAGGCGAGGGATGTGTGACAGTGTTGGTGGTGGCCACGTCAGCATACATGATCATTTGCATGAGTGCGAAGGGTAGAGGATGATATTATGACTCGAGGATGAGTGTATATATATATATATATATATATATATATATATATATATATATATACATGCATGTGTGATGCATGTCTATGTGCCTTTATTGACTAGATGTTATGTACCATTTTCCATGTTTTGTTGCTAGATAGTTTCTTATCTCCCTACTTATTTTCTATGTATGTTTCTTTTATGTGATCATTTGAGAAGACCTTGCGGTGGAGCCAGCTACAGAGGAGCTTGATGGGACTCCTTATGAGCCAGATGCTGAAGGACGAGCAGTGGACCCTAGCAGTTGAGTTTAGAATCTATAGCCAGTGCGTCTTTTTGAGATGTTTTAGTTTCCGTTGCTTATATCAGTTTGTACTAGTACGTATATTATGGGACCCTACTGATGGGGTACCCTTTACAGTGTATTAGCATAGTATGTTTGTATTTATATACGTGTGTGGTCTGATGTTTATATTATGTTATTTATATTTAAAGTTTGTTTATTTATGATTTTCTGTATATATGTCTAACACTAATATTACGATTAAGTTTTAGTTAATTAGGTTTTTCTTTAATGGGACATCATGGGTGTCTCATTTGGTGGTATCAGAGCAGTTTGATTCTGATCAGACTGTGAGGTTAGGGTGTACTGGCCAATTTAGTTGAATCCACATCGGATATCGACTATGCTTAGAAGTTGGGTAGTGAGTCCGGACGTGATAATTAACATTGGTATAGCATATAGTATTTATATACCAGTTTTATGTAGAATTATATGTCATATAAGTGGGAGCTAATGATTCCTTTTACAGGATCATGGCTCGAAATAGATTACGAGGTGTACGAGGTGGCGATAGAGCCACAGATAGAGTTGCCAGAGATGGCAATGGAGAGGCTTCTCAGACTGGTGGAGGAGCAGGTCATGTAGGAGAGTCATCTAAGACTCTCCAAACCATCAGAGATCTGGCTAAAGCTATGCTACAGCAAACACAGCAGAACATGCGGATGCTCCAGATAATTATTGAGCAACAAGACTAGCTTAATCAGAGGCAGCAACGGGAGTGGAGGTCCGATCAGATCTGGTGCTCAAAGGAGAGGAGGCAATGGTTCCTAGTGGAGGCAGGGACCATATACTAGGCCAATGTAGACTGCTCAGATATATACACCATTACCATTTTCCTCAGCACCAGTTAGTGGAGCGGGCCAACAACAGAGAGGCCTATTGTGTTTCAGATGCGGGGGACCACATTATGTGAGAGATTACAAGGAGAGACCTGTTTGTTACATCTGTGGTAAACCAAGTCACTTGGGTCGTGATTGTAGACAGCGGGCTATGCAGCAGCTGGTAGCTATTAGTAGAGGAGCATGTACAGGCCTAGATGGAGCTGGGAGAGGAGTTCCAGCGGCAGGACAACAGATGGCTAGACCTCTGGCCACGGGGAGAGTGTTTACTGTGAGGGGAGCTGAATCCTCTCAATCTGCAAATCTTATTCAGGACCATTTCTTGAAAGAAATATCTCTCTGAATATATAAAAGGACAATTAAAGTTGGTTCTAAACCTTCATTAACAATAATAATTGGAATAGTATTAATAATAGCGACAACAAAATTAATTTAAAATAAGGACCGTCTGACTTGAGTTTTATTTTAACATACAATGGATTTTGTTGCTCGAGTACGGCAAGAAGAATGCCACGTTGTTGTAAACCTTCGATTTTGAGCACTAGGGTCAACCTAGAGAGTGTCGACACTACACATTTGATGGTTGGGTTGAAGATCTTGAAATGGTTTACTTCTGGAGAGTGTCGACACTACACATTTGATGGTTGTGTTGAAGATCTGGAGAGTGTCGACACTACACATTTGATGGATACACATAAGCGACCAATGAATTCAAGCGTTTTAAGTTGATCCAAACATAATATTTCAGGAAACTATTTTTTTTTATGGATATTTACTTAACTACAATTGAATGAACTTTTTAATATCACCATTTGTATTTTTTTCTTTTAATGAATTGATGTGCAAAGGCATCACTATAGTGGAGATCATCCCAACTAGGTTGGCACCAAAACCACTATCAATCATTTACAGCACATCCAAGTATTATTAATAAAAGAAAAAAGAATACAAAATCATGGGGGGACATAGACCAAAACCCATGAAGAAAAGGAAGTTATTTAAATCTATAGTTGGGAAGGCCCCATCTATTACAAAAGAAATCCATCCTAATAAAGTCTGGAATCAAATTCCACCATGTATAACAGTTAGAAACTACTCCATGGTTTACCAATTTATCAGCAAAGTGATTTGCTTCCCTAAACACATGGGAAACTCTGAAATTGATCGAGTTTGGATGTCAACACAATGCAGTTTTTCCAAAGAACTCTAAGCTTCCAAGGGACAATGTCAAGCTTGGAAAAAGCAAGAACTACTAAAGAGGAATCACATTCCAACCAAAGCCTAGACCAACCCTTATCATTAGCAATCCGAACAACAGTCATAGCAGCCAAAAGTTCTGTAGAGAAGGAGTCCATAGAACCATAGAACTCAGCAAAGCAACCTAGGACACAGCACCACTCCTATCCCTAAAGATTCCTCCACCACCAGCTTGGTCAGGAAAGCCTTTAGCAGCACCATCAGTGTTTGCCTTTAACCAACCACAACAAGGAGGAATCCAATCCACCCTTATTATGCTAGGTGCTTTGCTCGGGTAAGGAGATATTCTCAGCAAGTTCAAAATATTTGATTCATTCTGAACAGGAAAGGCAGTATGCTTAGAGAGGTTAACTGTAAGATATACAGAAGCAGCAACTAAACTAATAGCAGCCCTGGTTGAGATGGTTTTGTCTTCAAATTTTAAATTGTTCCTTGCAAACCAGATTATCCAGATGATATTAATGATGGCAGCAGAGATAGTGTCCTTTAGTTGGAGGCTCCAATTCTTGTTAAGAATAGATAAAACAAAATGTAAAGAAGAGACATCCAATTGCAGGCCTACAATAGAGGAAAGCCAGTTCCAAAGCCTTATTGCAAAGGAGCATCTTAGGAATAAATGATCCTGAGATTCAGCAACAGCATAACAAAGGCTACAAATTGAAACTGAGGTACAACCTCTTCTTTTCTCTGTGTCCTTCTGGTTCCTATTCCCCAAGTTAGTGTGCTTCTAGGTGTTTGAGTTTTTCGTCTGGGGCTTCTATAAGTACATTTTCTACTCAATCTGAAAAAAGTATTTTATGTTTCAAAAGTTAGAAATACAAGTTAATGAGAACAAGACAAAATCAAGTTATTTGGGAAATCAAATTCAAAGATTCCACTTCAGAGAAAAAAAAATTGAACCTGTATATTGCTCTGACAAATTTTGGAATGCCAAATATTTGTTTCCAGTCCACGTGCAATAAGTCAAATGAACACGGAAAAGAATCAGTGGCAAAAAGTTAACACCGTATCGGCTATTTTCCAAGTATAATTGCCTTATGCAGTGTGGGCTAGAAACCAGTATTTGGGGAAGAGAGAATCAAACAAGACTGTTCTCTACTCACCAATGCATTTTTTTTTTAAACAAAAATGGCATGCAAAAGCATCACTGCAGCACCTGACATCCCAACTATGTTGGCACCCCAGGAGCTACCAATCACATGCAGCACACCAAGAAATTTATTAAGAAAGAAGAAAAGAATACAAAGAACCAAGGGGGGACATAAACCAAAACCCTTGGGCAAACAATTATTTAAATCTATAATAGGGGAGCCCTACCCTATTACGGAAAAAATCATCACTAATAAAACTCGGGATAGTATCCCACCAATGAGATCCAACAATACTAAAACTACAAGATGCAATTTTATCTGCACAAGAATTGCCTTCACGAAAAATGTGAGAAGAGAAGAAGCACATTCTTTTGGATAATTCAAGGCAATTATTCCATCTATTACGTAACTGCCAAGGAACCATTTTTGAACATTTAAAAGCCTTAATAACAAGCCGAGAATCACTCTCCAACCACAAATTAAACCAACCCTTCATATAGGCTATCTCAATAGCTGTCATAGCACCAATTAGTTCTGCATGCAAGGCAAAAGTAATGCCAAGATTGATTCCAAAACAACCCAGAGCTGCTCCACTATGGTCCCTAAAAATGCCACCACAAGATGCAAGACCCGGGGCACCTTTAGCAGCACCATCTGTGTTACATTTCACCCAACTGCAAGGAGGAGCAATCCATTTGACTTCCTTAATTACAGGAGCCATACTTGGCTTAGCAACAATATTAAAAGCTTTCAAAATACAAAATTCCTGCAATGAGTTGGAAGCCGAGCCTGAAGACAAATTACCAGTAAGGGACACACTAGCAATAATCATGTTCTTAGCCCCTTGAAATTGAATCCTCTTATTATCAAACCTGATTTTATTTCTGCAGAACCAAAGACAATGAAGAGCATTTATGATAACAGCCAGAACAACATCCCTAGCTTGAGAGGACCAACTTCTGTTACAAACAGAAAAAAGGGCTATAATGGATGACAAATCAATCTTTATACCAAGGATAGAGCCTAACCAAACCCAAAGCTCCTGAGCAAAAGTACAATCAGTAAAGAGATGCAAGACAGTTTCGGCTGCACACTCACACAAGCTGCACATAGAAACATTGAAGCAGCCTCTTTTCCATAAGTTATCATCTGTAGGAAGCCTGTTCTAAAGGATTCTCCAAGCCAGCAGAGATTTTGAAGGTGGAACAACAGAATTCCAAATCAACTTGGCCCAAGGAATTGATTGCTTCAAAGGTTTAAAATAAAGATAGGCGTCCTTGAATGTTAAATCCCCTGAAGTTGAATGCTCCCAAACCATATGATCTAAAGCCTGAAACCTTGGAACACTGATTTTCTGGATTTCAGTTTCGATTTGAGGAAACTTCAGCAACAAATCATTTGGAAATAACCACTTCTCATCCTTGATAAAATCCTTAACTTTAGCATTAAGTAAAGAATGCAAATGATCAGGAATGTTAAGGAGACTAACCAGAGGCTTAGCTAGCCAATTATCAGACCAGAAATTAATTCTCTCCCCATTTCCTAGCTGCCAGATCGAGTTGTCTTTGATAATATGAAGAATATGCTTTAAACCAGCCCAAAGTGATGAACTGATATGGTATGAAATTTGGCATCCATTCTTGAAAACTCTGGCTCTTAGTAAAATGGCCCAATGCAGATCCGAGTGCAGAAACTCCCAGCCAAGCTTCAAAGCAGCAGCTCTGTTGACACTCTTTAGAGACCTCAAGCCTAACCCTCCCTCCATCCTGGGAGAACAAACTCTATGCCAGGCCACAGTAACTAGTTTCTTTTGGTTCACATCTCCTGCCCAGACAAAATTCCTAATCCAAGTTTCCACTTTCTTTAACAGTGAAGAAGGCCAAGAATAGACCAGAAAACAGTGCAGCATCATCCCATAAATCACTGACTTGACTAACTCAACTCTTCCAGCAATGGACAATAAAGAAGCTTTCCAGGCTGCCAACTTGATTTTAATTTTGTCAGCATACTGATGCAGGTGGGAAACTCTAGGTTTACCTTTAAAAATTGGAGTTCCTAAGTACATGAAAGGCAATTTAGCAACAGCAAAGCCAAGCAACTCAGCAATTGAATTTCTCCTTCTAGAAGAAAAAGCAGAACCAGTAAAAACAGAAGATTTACTAGGATTAATGACCTGCCCTGATGCATCCCCATACTTTTTAAACAGGTTTTGAATAGCTAAAAGGTTCTGCCTAGTTCCTCTGCAGAATATAAATACATCATCAGCATACAGAGAATGAGAAGGAACAAAAGTATTCCTAGGACCAGTCATGAGGCCTAATTTGCCATCATTCACCAATTTGGATATGCCTCTACTCAGGACTTCCTCAGCCAAACAAAAGAGAAGAGGAGAGAGGGGGTCACCCTGCCTAACCCCCCTCTTGCAAGAGAAAAAACCAGATGCCTCGCCATTGATTGAGATTGATAACTTGGCTGAATTTAGGATTATTGAAATCCAATTACAAAACTTTTCTTCAAATCCAAAAGTTTTCAAAACCTTCAAAAGGAAATCCCAATCTAGAGTATCAAAGGCCTTTCTAATGTCTATTTTCAAAGCCAAATTACCACCAAAAGCTTTCTTGTCCAACAAGTTTATAGCTTCTGAAGCTAAACAAATGCAATCTGTAATTCTTCTGCCATTAACAAAGCCCCTTTGATTAGGAGAGATTAAATTGGGGGCAATACTTCCTAATCTAGCAGCTAAGACCTTAGTTATGATCTTAAATTTGAAATTAGCTAAGGCAATAGGCCTGAACTGCTCAATCTTGTCAGCTTCCTTAATCTTTGGAATAAGAACAACTAAATTCGAGTTAAGGTTAGGAGGCAACCAGCTGTTCTGAAAGAATTGAAGAACTGCACTACACACATCCCTTGCAATAATATCCCAGAATTGCTGATAAAAGAAAGCACCAAAACCATCTGGCCCTGGAGCTCCATCTGGATTCATTGAGAAAACTGCTTGTTTAACTTCTTCCAAAGATGGCAGAGCTGTCAGCATTTTGTTCTCAACAGAGGAAACAAGATTGGGGATCACCTCTTCCACAAGACCATTGTTTATGCAATTGTTGTTCATGCCAAAAATGTTCTCAAAATAGTCGACCACATGACCTTCAATCTCAGTGGCTGAATGTAGAACTTGATCATTATGTTTCAGTAAACTGATTTGCTTAGTCACCTGCCTAACTTTGGCAATTTTATGGAAGTATTGAGTATTCCTGTCACCCTTTAGATGCCAATCTATACCAGCTTTCTGCTGCCAAAAGGCTTCCTCAAAGTGAAGAGCTCTTTCCAAGGCAATTTGTGCATTTTTCTCCTGGTTTGTTAACTCTTCACTGAAACCATTAAGATCAATCTCCTCTTGTATGCTGTCTAGGTTCTGCATGGCATCTTTGACTTGCAGATTGACATCCCCAAAAGAACTTTTGTTCCAATCTTTCAATCTCAGTTTTAAGGCTTTAAGCTTCTGATTAAGCACAACCATTGGACAACCAACAAAATCCTGGTTCCAAACTTCTTTAACAATATCCAAACAACCTGAATGTGAAGCCCACATTTTCATAAATTTAAAAGATGAAAAATGCCTAAACTCGTCCTTCTGAAAGTTCAACAAAATTGGATAATGATCAGATCTGCTTTTTGTAAGAGTACAGCAAGAAACAGAAGACCAATAATTAATCCAAGCTTCATTGCATATTAACCTGTCTAGCCTTTTCTCAGTGAAAGCCCTTCCATGGCTACCATTAGACCAAGTAAATTGAGCACCTCTTGTTGGAATATGAATGAGATCATTACAAGCTGTCCACTCTTGAAAATCCTCACAAGCTATTCTAGGAGGCAAACCATTACCTTTGTATTCATGGGCTCCTAAAACTGTGTTAAAATCCCCCAAAAAACACCAAGGGAGTGAATGAGACTGTTGTAGGGAATTCAAATCAGACCAAAGACTTCTCCTACTCAGATAACTAGTTGATGCATAAATAGCTGACAGCCCTACACATATGCCATCCACCACAATGGAAAAAGAGATAAACTGATCAGCAACCTGAATCACACAAGGATTCCAATCATCTTTGCACAAACACCATAAATTGGGAACCAAACTGCCTTATCATTAACAGCAATTAATTTTAGCTATAACTTTCTCCAAAATTTACCAGGAAAGCTATCAAAATCCATCCATGGCTCAGAAATAAAGAGAAAATCCGGATTATGAATAAAACATAATTTTTTCAAAACCAACCTTGTAGGGGTGTTGGTCAAACCCCTAGCATTCCAAAAGAGGCACTTCATTGGACAAGACCTTTGGAAACTGCCCTCCCTCGGGTCTGAATCACATTAGGACTAGCCTTTTTATGCTTTTGTCTAAGCCTTTTTTTCTGAGATTTGGTCATGGCCACTTCAAAACCTTCATCATTCTTATCATAATTAACCAACTCAGGTGAAATTGAGTAGTCTCCAAGCTCCTCCTCAACTCTGTCACCCCATTTAAGAACTGATAAATCATCCTGAACCACCTTAGGGCAATCTGTACTGTCATTAGTAATCTGCAAAGTTACATTCTGTCTTGCACTCAAAACAGAGTTGTCTGCTTTCCCTTGTTGGATTAAGTTTTCTGGAGTTTCTTGGACAATTTCATCCTCCTTTCTACTATTCTCAGCTAACTCATCAAAGATTGTCTCCAAAGACTCATCATCACTATCTTTGTCTTCAACATCAGCATGATGAAAGTCAGTAGCTGGCTCTAAAATACTTCTCCCCTTGAGCTCCCCATTTGGGACTATGTCAAGGCCCTTAATAGCATCCAAGGGTATGCTATTATCACCCTGCAAAACACCAGGTGTATGATCAACACCCTTCCCTTTATCTTGCATTCCAATTTGCGGGGGATCAAGATAAAAAAACTCTGGATTTTTCCCTTCTGGTTTCTTGGGAATGTATCTGGGAACTACTTTCTTGTTACCTATTACCTCTTTAATATCATTAGTTCTGTTTGATCTTTTGCAGTGTGATAAAGAATGGCCGATTGCCACACAAGCAGTGCAATACAGTGGAAGCTTCTCATATTCAATGTACATTGAAAACGCAAAACCGCTTCTTTCCACCATGACTTGATCTCTGAGTTGCTTGGCCATATCAATATCAACAAGAACCCTTGCAAAATGTCCAAAGGATTTGTTTATAGTTGCATCATCAAGGGAAAGAGGAACACCTATGCCTCTAGCAATAGCAAAAATAATCTTTGGCCTCCAGTACTCTTGAGGTAATCCATGGATCCTCACCCAACATTGAGTGTTCGTTTGTTTCACAAGATTAGGTGAAAAATCCCTGGTCCAAGAAAATAAACGTAGAACACCCGGGGAAAGATTCCAAGAACCCACAGATAACACCCTTCGAAGGTCCTCAATTGAAGAGAACGAAAATTCATAAAAACCTTTCCCTATAGGGATTACCTTCCAATTATTCAAAGGTTTCCATTGTTGCAGAAGCTTCAAACGCAAGTCATCCAGCTTATATGGCTTATCTCCCTTGGATAACAGCAATCGTCCGTGAGGATTGTTCTTGCAACTCTCCAATCCAGCGAGATACTCTTCTTCTGGAATCATGACAGCAATCTTATCATCTTTGAGACAAGGTGTAGGTAACTGACTAAGAGGAATATCACAAGCATTGTTCAAGGCTTGTGCGAAAGTTTTGGGCGGGACTGCACTCAAAGGAGAAGAGGAGGAGGCTGCGATCGGTTTCAAAGAAGGAACAGGGGTTGATCGCAGAAACGGAGAAGAGGCTGCATCTGGAAACAGGAATTGCCATGGACAATTAGAGAGGTTGTCCATGGTGTTACGTGAGAAACCCTAGATAACCATGCAAACCCTAGCAGAGGAGGGTTCAATCGTCGGAACTGAAAATAGAATATCACTCACCAATGCATTTACATGCAATGGTAATTGAAGAAAACCCAAAAAGTTTACGTTGGTTGTGAAAAGTATCAACAATTCTTCTCAATGAAAAAGAGAAGATGATCTACTTGAGTATTTGACAACTAAAGCTGAATTTATATGGAACTTGTTTGAGTAACGAAGCGCGAAATTAGAGTGGATAGACATAAACGACCAATGAATTCAAGCGTTTTAAGTTGATGCAATCATAATATTTCAGGAAACTATTTTTTTATTGATATATACTTAAATACAATTTAATGAACTTTTTAATATCACGATTTTTTGAAAGCAATATCTATCTGAATAGTTAATAGGACCATTAAATTAGTTTGTGACGTTTCTCTGACAATAATAGTTGGAATAATAATAATAATAATAACAATAACAACAACAACAACAACAACAGCAATACAGTCGACAGAACGTTAGGGAATGGTACCGATGACTAGGGCCTGTCGGTAACTAAAGTTACATTTGCGACTGTTCCAAGGCAATCGATAATAAAAGTTTAGATTTTTTAGGTTTCAGAGTTACCGATGGCAGGGGCACATCGGTAACGTGGTTTTAATTTTGCAACGGTCGGCGCCAGTGGTAGCATAAGAGAGAATTATACAAGAATTTTCTCTACTCACCTTTGTATTTACATGCTATGGTAATTGGAGAAAACCCAAAAAGTCTATGCTGGCTGTGAAAAGAATCAACACTTGTTATCAATGAAAATGAGAAGGTGTTCTACTGGAGTATTTGAAAACTAAAGCTAAATTTATATAGAACATTTTTGAGTAATGAAGCACCAAGCGACCAATGAATTCAAGGGTTTTAAGTTAACGCAATCATAATATTTTAGGAAGTTATTTCTTTTATGGATATTTACTTAAATACAAATTAATGAACATTTTAATATCACAATTTGTTGAAAGCAATATCTCTTTGAATAGTTAATAGGACCATTAAATTAGTTTGTGACGTTTCTTTAACAATAATAATAATAATAATAATAACAATAATAATAATATAATAATAATAATAACAACAACAACAACAACAACAACAATAATAAAGTCAACCGTGTTTTGAATAGGGAAAAATTGTGGTTATTCTAAAATTGTCAATAAATAACCGTAAAATGTGGTTTGAAGCTATGGTTGTTATGGTTGAGTTGCTTCATTTTATTAATATAGGAAGATTGATGAATTGTTGGGAGATTCAAATGCCAATTGCCAGAATTAAAACACTGAATTTAGTATTATGATCAAGCTTCACAAAGGAATTAAAGAACCTTACGATGTTCATGTATCATATCGGTCTCAAGGATGAAAAAACCTTCGCCATTCAAACATCTGTATACCAGGACTAAGCTCTAGAATTTGATTTCAACAAGATTTTGCAACGTATAAAAAAGTTAAATAAAAATTGCAACTATAGAACAAATATAATAGTATCATCAAATACACACATTTGTGATATAGCTAATTCGGAATGGGGGATTTTATCAACATTAACTGAATCTACCAAAACGATTACACGAGCGTGAAAGCCGACGGGCGATGGACTTCGCCTTGCCCATCACCCCTTTTACTCTATCACCATTCTATCCCTATGTATGCACTTTTCTCTTTGCGTTTCCCCCTATTTTCAAGTTGCTCTCTCTGCCTCTGTCTTTTCCTGCGTGTCCTTCCGGTTCCTGTTCCCCAAGTTCGTGAGCTTCTGGGTGTATGAGTTTTTTCGTATGGGGCTTCAATAAGTCCATTTTTTACTCAATCTGAAAAAAGTACTTTCTGTTTCAAAAGTTAGAAATACAAGTTAGTGAGAACAAGACGAAATCAAGTTACTTGGGAAATCAAATTAAAATATTCCACTTCAGAGAAAAAAAATTTGAACCTATATATTGCTCTGACAAATTTTGGAATGCCAAATATTTGTTTCCAGTCCACGTGCAATAAGGTAACTTAACACGGAAAAGAATCAGCGGCAAAAAGATAACACCGTATCGGCTATTTTCCATGTATAATTGCCTTATGCAGCATGGGCTAGAAACCAATATTTGGAGAAGAGAGAATCAAACAATACTGGTCTCTACTCACCATTGCATTTACATGCAATGGTAATTGAAGAAAACCCAAAAGGTTTACGCTGGTTGTGAAAAGTATCAACATTTCTTATCAATGAAAATGAGAAGATGTTCTACTTGAGTATTTGAAAACTAAAGCTGAATTTATATGGAACTTGTTTGAGTAACGAAGCACCAAATTAGAGTGGATACACATAAGCGACCAATGATTTCATGTGTTTTAAGTTTATGCAATCATAATATTTCAGGAAACTATTTTTTTATGGATATTTACTTAAATACAATTTAATGAACCATTTAATATCACGATTTTTTGAAAGCAATATCTCTCTGAATAGTTAATAGGACCATTAAATTAGTTTGTGACGTTTCTCTGACAATAATAATTGGAATAATATTTTTTTTTTAAAACAAAAAGATATGCAAAAGCATCACCATAGAAACAGACATCCCAACTATGTTGGCACCCCGGAGACTACCAATCATCTGCAGCATATCAAGATATTATTAAAAACAAAAAAAAGAATACAAAACAAGAAGGGGGGACATTAGGCCATACCCTTGAAAGCATTATTTAAATCTATAATTAGGAAGACCAATTCTATTTTTGAAAAAAGTCTTCACTAATCAGTCTTCAATAATATTAATAATACTAATATTAATAATAATAACAATAATACAGTTAACCGTACGTCAGCGAATGGTAGCGACAGCAAGAGCCCGTCGGTAACTAAAGTTACATTTGCTACGGCTCAGACAGTCGATAATAAAATTTTATATTTTTGAGGTTTCGGAGTTACCGATGGAAGGGACCCGTTGGTAACGTGGTTTTAATTTTGCAACTGTCGGCACCAGTCGGTAGCGAAAGAGAGAATTATACAATATTTTACTCCATCACCATTGTATTTACTTGCTATGGTAACCATCTTCCGAGTTATAGATTTTCTTAGTTCCATGGGTTAGGTCGATGTCCCCCCATGCTTTTGTATTCTTTATTTTTTCTTTTTTTTTTTTTCTCAATAAATTAGGTGTGCTACAGATGATTGGCATGCTTGAGGTGCCAACATAGTTAGGATGCCTTGCAATGCAGTGATGCCATTGCATGCCTTTTTGTTTTAAAAAAAATGCTATGGTAATTGGAGAATACCCAAAAAGTCAATGCTGGTTGTGAAAAGAATCAACACTTGTTCTCAATGAAAATGAGAAGGTGTTCCTACTTGAACATTTCAAAGTCAAAGCTGAATTTAGATGGAACTTGTTTGTGAATTTAAGAACCAAATTAGAATGGATTCATGTAAGCAACCATTCAAGTCAAGCATTTTAACACGATGCCATTATAACATTTCAAGCGTTATTTTTTATTGATACTTAATTAATTGCAATTTAATGAAAATGAGAAGATGTTCTACTTGAGTATTTGAAAACTAAAGCTGAATTTATATGGAACTTGTTTGAGTAACGAAGCACCAAATTAGAGTGGATACACATAAGCGACTAATGAATTCAAGTGTTTTAAGTTGATACAATCATAATATTTCAGGAAACTATTTTTTTTATTGATATTTACGTAAATACAATTTAATGAACATTTTTAATATCACCATTTGTTGAAAGCAATAGTCTATCTGAATAGTTAATAGGACCATTAAATTAGTTTGTGACGTTTCTCTGGCTATAATAATTGAAATAAAGTCAACAGTGTTTTGAATAGGGCAAAATTGTGGTTATTCTAAAATAGTCAATAAATAACCGTAAAATGTGGTTTGAAGCTATGGTTGTTATGGTTGAGTTGCTTCATTTTATTAATATAGGAAGATTGATGAATTGTTGGGAGATTCAAATGCCAAATGCCAGAATTAAAACACTGAATTTAGTATTATGATCAAGCTTCACAAAGGAATTAAAGAACCTTACGATGTTCATGTATCATATTGGTCTCAAGGATGAAAAAACCTCAGCCATTCAAACATCTCTGTATACCTGGACTAAGCTCAAGAATTTGATTTCAACAAGATTTTGCAACGTATAAAAAAGTTAAATAAAAATTGCAACTGTAGAACAAATATAATAGTATCATCAAATACACACATTTGTGATACAGCTAATTCGGAATGGGGGATTTTATCAACATTAACTGAATCTACAAAATCGACTACACGAGCGTGAAAGCCGACGGGCGATGGACTTCGCCTTGCCCATCACCCCTTTTTCTCTATCACCGTTCCATCCCTATGTATGCCCTTTTCTCTTTGCGTTTCCCCCTATTTTCAAGTTGCTCTCTCTGTCTCTGTCTTTTCCTGCGTGTCCTTCCGGTTCCTGTTCCCCAAGTTAGTGTGCTTCTGGGTGTATGAGTTTTTTCGTATGGGGCTTCAATAAGTCCATTTTTTACTCAATCTGAAAAAAGTACTTTATGTTTCAAAAATTAGAAATACAAGTTAGTGAGAACAAGACGAAATCAAGTTAATTGGGAAATCAAATTAAAAGATTCCACTTCAGAGAAAAAAATTTCAACCTATATATTGCTCTGAAAATTTTGGAATCATGCCAAATATTTGTTTCCAGTCCACGTGCAATAAGGCAACTTAACATGGAAAAGAATCAGCGGCAAAAAGATAACACCGTATCGGCTATTTTCCATGTATAATTGCCTTATGCAGCATGGGCTAGAAACCAGTATTTGGGGAAGAGAGAATCAAACAATACTGGTCTCTACTCACCATTGCATTTACATGCAATGGTAATTGAAGAAAACCCAAAAGGTTTACGCTGGTTGTGAAAAGTATCAACATTTCTTATCAATGAAAATGAGAAGATGTTCTACTTGAGTATTTGAAAACTAAAGCTGAATTTAAATGGAACTTGTTTAAGTAACGAAGCACCAAATTAGAGTGGATACACATAAGCAACCAATGATTTCATGTGTTTTAAGTTTATGCAATCATAATATTTCAGGAAACTATTTTTTTTATGGATATTTACTTAAATACAATTTAATGAACATTTTAATATCACGATTTTTTGAAAGCAATATCTCTCTGAATAGTTAATAGGACCATTAAATTAGTTTGGGACGTTTCTCTGACAATAATAATTGGAATAATATTCTATTTTGAAAAAGTCTTCACTAATCAGTCTTCAATAATATAATAATACTAATATTAATAATAATAACAATAATACAGTTAACATACGTCAGGGAATTGTACCGACAGCAAGAGCCCGTCGGTAACTAAAGTTACATTTGCTACGGCTCAGCCAGTCGATAATAAAATTTTATATTTTTGAGGTTTCGGAGTTACCGATGGAAGGGACCCGTCGGTAACGTGGTTTTAATTTTGCAACTGTCGGCACCCGTCGGTAGCGAAAGAGAGAATTATACAATATTTTACTCCATCACCATTGTATTTACTTGCTATGTTAACCATCTTCCGAGTTATAGATTTTCTTAGTTCCATGGGTTAGGTCGATGTCCCCCCATGCTTTTGTATTCTTTATTTTTTTTTTTTTTTCAATAAATTAGGTGTGCTGCAGATGATTGGCATGCTTGAGGTGCCAACATAGTTAGGATGCCTTGCAATGCAGTGATACCATTGCATGCCTTTTTGTTTAAAAAAAATGCTATGGTAATTGGAGAATACCCAAAAAGTCAATGCTGGTTGTGAAAAGAATCAACACTTGTTCTCAATGAAAATGAGAAGGTGTTCCTACTTGAACATTTCAAAATCAAAGCTGAATTTAGATGGAACTAGTGGTGAATTTAAGAACCAAATTAGAATGGATTCATGAAGCAACCATTCAAGTCAAGCATTTTAACATGATGCCATTATAACATTTCAAGCTTTATTTTTTATGATACTTAATTAATTGCAATTTAATGAAAATGAGAAGATGTTCTACTTGAGTATTTCAAAACTAAAGCTGAATTTATATGAAACTTGTTTGAGTAACGAAGCACCAAATTAGAGTGGACACACATAGCGACTAATGAATTAAACTGCATTTTAAGTTGATACAATCATAATATTTCAGGAAACTATTTTTTTATTGATATTTACTTAAATATAATTTAATGAAATTTTTAATATCACCATTTGTTGAAAGCAATATCTATCTGAATAGTTAATAGGACCATTAAATTAGTTTGTGACGTTTCTCTGGCTATAATAATTGAAATAAAGTCAACCATGTTTTGAATAGGGGCTAAATTGTGGTTATTCTAAAATAGTCAATAAATAACCGTAAAATGTGGTTTGAAGCTATGGTTGTTATGGTTGAGTTGCTTCATTTTATTAATATAGGAAGATTGATGAATTGTTGGGAGATTCAAATGCCAAATGCCAGAATTAAAACACTGAATTTAGTATTATGATCAAGCTTCACAAAGGAATTAAAGAACCTTACGATGTTCATGTATCATATTGGTCTCAAGGATGAAAAAACCTCAGCCATTCAAACATCTGTATACCTGGACTAAGCTCAAGAATTTGATTTCAACAAGATTTTGCAACGTATAAAAAAGTTAAAATAAAAATTGCAACTATAGAACAAATATAATAGTATCATCAAATACACACATTTGTGATACAGCTAATTCGGAATGGGGGATTTTATCAACATTTACTGAATCTACAATATCGACTACACGAGCGTGAAAGCCGACGGGCGATGGACTTCGCCTTGCCCATCACCCCTTTTTCTCTATCACCGTTCCATCCCTATGTATGCCCTTTTCTCTTTGCGTTTCCCCCTATTTTCAAGTTGCTCTCTCTGTCTCTGTCTTTTCCTGCGTGTCCTTCCGGTTCCTGTTCCCCAAGTTAGTGTGCTTCTGGGTGTATGAGTTCTTTCGTATGGGGCTTCAATAAGTCCATTTTTTACTCAATCTGAAAAAAGTACTTTATGTTTCAAAAATTAGAAATACAAGTTAGTGAGAACAAGACGAAATCAAGTTAATTGGGAAATCAAATTAAAAGATTCCACTTCAGAGAAAAAAATTTGAACCTATATATTGCTCTGAAAATTTTGTCATGCCAAATATTTGTTTCCAGTCCACGTGCAATAAGGCAACTTAACATGGAAAAGAATCAGCGGCAAAAAGATAACACCGTATCGGCTATTTTCCATGTATAATTGCCTTATGCAGCATGGGCTAGAAACCAGTATTTGGGGAAGAGAGAATCAAACAAGACTGGTCTCTACTCACCATTGCATTTACATGCAATGGTAATTGAAGAAAACCCAAAAAGTTTACGCTGGTTGTGAAAAGTATCAACATTTCTTATCAATGAAAATGAGAAGATGTTCTACTTGAGTATTTGAAAACTAAAGCTGAATTTAAATGGAACTTGTTTAAGTAACGAAGCACCAAATTAGAGTGGATTTACATAAGCGACCAATGATTTCATGTTTTTTAAGTTTATGCAATCATAATATTTCAGGAAACTATTTTTTTATGGATATTTACTTAAATACAATTTAATGAACCTTTTAATATCACGATTTTTTGAAAGCAATATCTCTCTGAATAGTTAATAGGACCATTAAATTAGTTTGTGACGTTTCGCTGACAATAATAATTGGAATAATATTAATAATACTAATATTAATAATAATAACAATAATACAGTTAACCATACGTCAGGGAATGGTACCGACAGCTAGAGCCCGTCGGTAACTAAAGTTACATTTGCTACGGCTCAGCCAGTCGATAATAAAATTTTATATTTTTGAGGTTTCGGAGTTACCGATGGAAGGGGCCCGTCGGTAACGTGGTTTTAATTTTGCAACTGTCAGCACGCGTCGGTAGCGAAAGAGAGAATTATACAATATTTTACTCCAACCATTGTATTTACTTGCTATGTTAACAGTCTTCCGAGTTATAGATTTTCTTAGTTCCATGGGTTAGGTCGATGTCCCCCCATGCTTTTGTATTCTTTTTTTTTTTTTTTTTTTTTTTCAATAAATTGGGTGTGCTGCAGATGATTGGCATGCTTGAGGTGCCAACATAGTTAGGAAGCCTTGCAATGCAGTGATGCCATTGCATGCCTTTTTGTTTAAAAACAATGCTATGGTAATCGGAGAATACCCAAAAAGTCATTGCTGGTTGTGAAAAGAATCAACACTTGTTCTCAATGAAAATGAGAAGGTGTTCCTACTTGAACATTTCAAAATCAAAGCTGAATTTAGATGGAACTTGTTTGTGAATTTAAGAACCAAATTAGAATGGATTCATGTGAGCAACCATTCAAGTCAAGCATTTTAACACGATGCCATTATAACATTTCAAGAGTTAATTTTTATTGATACTTAATTAATTGCAATTTAATGAAAATGAGAAGATGTTTTACTTGAGTATTTGAAAACTAAAGCTGAATTTATATGGAACTTGTTTGAGTAACGAAGCACCAAATTAGAGTGGATACATATAAGCGACCAATGAATTCAAGTGTTTTAAGTTGATGCAATCATAATATTTCAAGAAACTATTTTTTTTATTGATATTTACTTAAATACAAATTAATGAACTTTTTAATATCACCATTTGTTGAAAGTAATATCTATCTGAATAGTTAATAGGACCATCAAATTAGTTTGTCACGTTTCTCTGACAATAATAATTGAATACTAATAATAATAATAATACTAATAACAATAATACAGTCAACCTTACGTTAGGGAATGGTACCAACGACTTGGGCCCGTCGGTAACTAAAGTTGCATTTGCGACGGCTCCAGGCAGTCGATAATAAAAGTTTGGAATTTTGAGGTTTCGGAGTTACCGATGGCAGGGGCCCATCGGTAACGTGGTTTTAATTTTGCAACGGTCAGCACCCGTCGGTAGCGTAAGCGAGAATTACACAAGATTTTTCTCCTCTCACCATTGTATTTACATGCTATGGTAGTCAGAGAAAACCTAAAAAGTCTATGTTGGTTGTGAAAAGAATCAACAGTTGTTCTCAATGAAAATGAGAAGGTGTTCTACTTGAGTATTTCAAAACTAAAGCTGAATTTATATGAAACATGTTTGAGTAACGAAGCACCAAATTAGAGTGGACACACATAGCGACTAATGAATTAAAGCATTTTAAGTTGATACAATCATAATATTTCAGGAAACTATTTTTTTTATTGATATTTACTTAAATATAATTTAATGAAATTTTTAATATCACCATTTGTTGAAAGCAATATCTATCTGAATAGTTAATAGGACCATTAAATTAGTTTGTGACGTTTCTCTGGCTATAATAATTGAAATAAAGTCAACCATGTTTTGAATAGGGGCTAAATTGTGGTTATTCTAAAATAGTCAATAAATAACCGTAAAATGTGGTTTGAAGCTATGGTTGTTATGGTTGAGTTGCTTCATTTTATTAATATAGGAAGATTGATGAATTGTTGGGAGATTCAAATGCCAAATGCCAGAATTAAAACACTGAATTTAGTATTATGATCAAGCTTCACAAAGGAATTAAAGAACCTTACGATGTTCATGTATCATATTGGTCTCAAGGATGAAAAAACCTCAGCCATTCAAACATCTGTATACCTGGACTAAGCTCAAGAATTTGATTTCAACAAGATTTTGCAACGTATAAAAAAGTTAAATAAAAATTGCAACTATAGAACAAATATAATAGTATCATCAAATACACACATTTGTGATACAGCTAATTCGGAATGGGGGATTTTATCAACATTTACTGAATCTACAATATCGACTACACGAGCGTGAAAGCCGACGGGCGATGGACTTCGCCTTGCCCATCACCCCTTTTTCTCTATCACCGTTCCATCCCTATGTATGCCCTTTTCTCTTTGCGTTTCCCCCTATTTTCAAGTTGCTCTCTCTGTCTCTGTCTTTTCCTGCGTGTCCTTCCGGTTCCTGTTCCCCAAGTTAGTGTGCTTCTGGGTGTATGAGTTCTTTCGTATGGGGCTTCAATAAGTCCATTTTTTACTCAATCTGAAAAAAGTACTTTATGTTTCAAAAATTAGAAATACAAGTTAGTGAGAACAAGACGAAATCAAGTTAATTGGGAAATCAAATTAAAAGATTCCACTTCAGAGAAAAAAATTTGAACCTATATATTGCTCTGAAAATTTTGTCATGCCAAATATTTGTTTCCAGTCCACGTGCAATAAGGCAACTTAACATGGAAAAGAATCAGCGGCAAAAAGATAACACCGTATCGGCTATTTTCCATGTATAATTGCCTTATGCAGCATGGGCTAGAAACCAGTATTTGGGGAAGAGAGAATCAAACAAGACTGGTCTCTACTCACCATTGCATTTACATGCAATGGTAATTGAAGAAAACCCAAAAAGTTTACGCTGGTTGTGAAAAGTATCAACATTTCTTATCAATGAAAATGAGAAGATGTTCTACTTGAGTATTTGAAAACTAAAGCTGAATTTAAATGGAACTTGTTTAAGTAACGAAGCACCAAATTTGAGTGGATTTACATAAGCGACCAATGATTTCATGTTTTTTAAGTTTATGCAATCATAATATTTCAGGAAACTATTTTTTTATGGATATTTACTTAAATACAATTTAATGAACCTTTTAATATCACGATTTTTTGAAAGCAATATCTCTCTGAATAGTTAATAGGACCATTAAATTAGTTTGTGACGTTTCGCTGACAATAATAATTGGAATAATATTAATAATACTAATATTAATAATAATAACAATAATACAGTTAACCATACGTCAGGGAATGGTACCGACAGCTAGAGCCCGTCGGTAACTAAAGTTACATTTGCTACGGCTCAGCCAGTCGATAATAAAATTTTATATTTTTGAGGTTTCGGAGTTACCGATGGAAGGGGCCCGTCGGTAACGTGGTTTTAATTTTGCAACTGTCAGCACGCGTCGGTAGCGAAAGAGAGAATTATACAATATTTTACTCCAACCATTGTATTTACTTGCTATGTTAACAGTCTTCCGAGTTATAGATTTTCTTAGTTCCATGGGTTAGGTCGATGTCCCCCCATGCTTTTGTATTCTTTTTTTTTTCTTTTTTTTTCAATAAATTGGGTGTGCTGCAGATGATTGGCATGCTTGAGGTGCCAACATAGTTAGGAAGCCTTGCAATGCAGTGATGCCATTGCATGCCTTTTTGTTTAAAAACAATGCTATGGTAATCGGAGAATACCCAAAAAGTCATTGCTGGTTGTGAAAAGAATCAACACTTGTTCTCAATGAAAATGAGAAGGTGTTCCTACTTGAACATTTCAAAATCAAAGCTGAATTTAGATGGAACTTGTTTGTGAATTTAAGAACCAAATTAGAATGGATTCATGTGAGCAACCATTCAAGTCAAGCATTTTAACACGATGCCATTATAACATTTCAAGAGTTAATTTTTATTGATACTTAATTAATTGCAATTTAATGAAAATGAGAAGATGTTTTACTTGAGTATTTGAAAACTAAAGCTGAATTTATATGGAACTTGTTTGAGTAACGAAGCACCAAATTAGAGTGGATACATATAAGCGACCAATGAATTCAAGTGTTTTAAGTTGATGCAATCATAATATTTCAAGAAACTATTTTTTTATTGATATTTACTTAAATACAAATTAATGAACTTTTTAATATCACCATTTGTTGAAAGTAATATCTATCTGAATAGTTAATAGGACCATCAAATTAGTTTGTCACGTTTCTCTGACAATAATAATTGAATACTAATAATAATAATAATACTAATAACAATAATACAGTCAACCTTACGTTAGGGAATGGTACCAACGACTTGGGCCCGTCGGTAACTAAAGTTGCATTTGCGACGGCTCCAGGCAGTCGATAATAAAAGTTTGGAATTTTGAGGTTTCGGAGTTACCGATGGCAGGGGCCCATCGGTAACGTGGTTTTAATTTTGCAACGGTCAGCACCCGTCGGTAGCGTAAGCGAGAATTACACAAGATTTTTCTCCTCTCACCATTGTATTTACATGCTATGGTAGTCAGAGAAAACCTAAAAAGTCTATGTTGGTTGTGAAAAGAATCAACAGTTGTTCTCAATGAAAATGAGAAGGTGTTCTACTTGAGTATTTCAAAACTAAAGCTGAATTTATATGAAACATGTTTGAGTAACGAAGCACCAAATTAGAGTGGACACACATAGCGACTAATGAATTAAAGCATTTTAAGTTGATACAATCATAATATTTCAGGAAACTATTTTTTTTATTGATATTTACTTAAATATAATTTAATGAAATTTTTAATATCACCATTTGTTGAAAGCAATATCTATCTGAATAGTTAATAGGACCATTAAATTAGTTTGTGACGTTTCTCTGGCTATAATAATTGAAATAAAGTCAACCATGTTTTGAATAGGGGCTAAATTGTGGTTATTCTAAAATAGTCAATAAATAACCGTAAAATGTGGTTTGAAGCTATGGTTGTTATGGTTGAGTTGCTTCATTTTATTAATATAGGAAGATTGATGAATTGTTGGGAGATTCAAATGCCAAATGCCAGAATTAAAACACTGAATTTAGTATTATGATCAAGCTTCACAAAGGAATTAAAGAACCTTACGATGTTCATGTATCATATTGGTCTCAAGGATGAAAAAACCTCAGCCATTCAAACATCTGTATACCTGGACTAAGCTCAAGAATTTGATTTCAACAAGATTTTGCAACGTATAAAAAAGTTAAATAAAAATTGCAACTATAGAACAAATATAATAGTATCATCAAATACACACATTTGTGATACAGCTAATTCGGAATGGGGGATTTTATCAACATTTACTGAATCTACAATATCGACTACACGAGCGTGAAAGCCGACGGGCGATGGACTTCGCCTTGCCCATCACCCCTTTTTCTCTATCACCGTTCCATCCCTATGTATGCCCTTTTCTCTTTGCGTTTCCCCCTATTTTCAAGTTGCTCTCTCTGTCTCTGTCTTTTCCTGCGTGTCCTTCCGGTTCCTGTTCCCCAAGTTAGTGTGCTTCTGGGTGTATGAGTTCTTTCGTATGGGGCTTCAATAAGTCCATTTTTTACTCAATCTGAAAAAAGTACTTTATGTTTCAAAAATTAGAAATACAAGTTAGTGAGAACAAGACGAAATCAAGTTAATTGGGAAATCAAATTAAAAGATTCCACTTCAGAGAAAAAAATTTGAACCTATATATTGCTCTGAAAATTTTGTCATGCCAAATATTTGTTTCCAGTCCACGTGCAATAAGGCAACTTAACATGGAAAAGAATCAGCGGCAAAAAGATAACACCGTATCGGCTATTTTCCATGTATAATTGCCTTATGCAGCATGGGCTAGAAACCAGTATTTGGGGAAGAGAGAATCAAACAAGACTGGTCTCTACTCACCATTGCATTTACATGCAATGGTAATTGAAGAAAACCCAAAAAGTTTACGCTGGTTGTGAAAAGTATCAACATTTCTTATCAATGAAAATGAGAAGATGTTCTACTTGAGTATTTGAAAACTAAAGCTGAATTTAAATGGAACTTGTTTAAGTAACGAAGCACCAAATTTGAGTGGATTTACATAAGCGACCAATGATTTCATGTTTTTTAAGTTTATGCAATCATAATATTTCAGGAAACTATTTTTTTATGGATATTTACTTAAATACAATTTAATGAACCTTTTAATATCACGATTTTTTGAAAGCAATATCTCTCTGAATAGTTAATAGGACCATTAAATTAGTTTGTGACGTTTCGCTGACAATAATAATTGGAATAATATTAATAATACTAATATTAATAATAATAACAATAATACAGTTAACCATACGTCAGGGAATGGTACCGACAGCTAGAGCCCGTCGGTAACTAAAGTTACATTTGCTACGGCTCAGCCAGTCGATAATAAAATTTTATATTTTTGAGGTTTCGGAGTTACCGATGGAAGGGGCCCGTCGGTAACGTGGTTTTAATTTTGCAACTGTCAGCACGCGTCGGTAGCGAAAGAGAGAATTATACAATATTTTACTCCAACCATTGTATTTACTTGCTATGTTAACAGTCTTCCGAGTTATAGATTTTCTTAGTTCCATGGGTTAGGTCGATGTCCCCCCATGCTTTTGTATTCTTTTTTTTTCTTTTTTTTTTCAATAAATTGGGTGTGCTGCAGATGATTGGCATGCTTGAGGTGCCAACATAGTTAGGAAGCCTTGCAATGCAGTGATGCCATTGCATGCCTTTTTGTTTAAAAACAATGCTATGGTAATCGGAGAATACCCAAAAAGTCATTGCTGGTTGTGAAAAGAATCAACACTTGTTCTCAATGAAAATGAGAAGGTGTTCCTACTTGAACATTTCAAAATCAAAGCTGAATTTAGATGGAACTTGTTTGTGAATTTAAGAACCAAATTAGAATGGATTCATGTGAGCAACCATTCAAGTCAAGCATTTTAACACGATGCCATTATAACATTTCAAGAGTTAATTTTTATTGATACTTAATTAATTGCAATTTAATGAAAATGAGAAGATGTTTTACTTGAGTATTTGAAAACTAAAGCTGAATTTATATGGAACTTGTTTGAGTAACGAAGCACCAAATTAGAGTGGATACATATAAGCGACCAATGAATTCAAGTGTTTTAAGTTGATGCAATCATAATATTTCAAGAAACTATTTTTTTATTGATATTTACTTAAATACAAATTAATGAACTTTTTAATATCACCATTTGTTGAAAGTAATATCTATCTGAATAGTTAATAGGACCATCAAATTAGTTTGTCACGTTTCTCTGACAATAATAATTGAATACTAATAATAATAATAATACTAATAACAATAATACAGTCAACCTTACGTTAGGGAATGGTACCAACGACTTGGGCCCGTCGGTAACTAAAGTTGCATTTGCGACGGCTCCAGGCAGTCGATAATAAAAGTTTGGAATTTTGAGGTTTCGGAGTTACCGATGGCAGGGGCCCATCGGTAACGTGGTTTTAATTTTGCAACGGTCAGCACCCGTCGGTAGCGTAAGCGAGAATTACACAAGATTTTTCTCCTCTCACCATTGTATTTACATGCTATGGTAGTCAGAGAAAACCTAAAAAGTCTATGTTGGTTGTGAAAAGAATCAACAGTTGTTCTCAATGAAAATGAGAAGGTGTTCTACTTGAGTATTTCAAAACTAAAGCTGAATTTATATGAAACATGTTTGAGTAACGAAGCACCAAATTAGAGTGGACACACATAGCGACTAATGAATTAAAGCATTTTAAGTTGATACAATCATAATATTTCAGGAAACTATTTTTTTTATTGATATTTACTTAAATATAATTTAATGAAATTTTTAATATCACCATTTGTTGAAAGCAATATCTATCTGAATAGTTAATAGGACCATTAAATTAGTTTGTGACGTTTCTCTGGCTATAATAATTGAAATAAAGTCAACCATGTTTTGAATAGGGGCTAAATTGTGGTTATTCTAAAATAGTCAATAAATAACCGTAAAATGTGGTTTGAAGCTATGGTTGTTATGGTTGAGTTGCTTCATTTTATTAATATAGGAAGATTGATGAATTGTTGGGAGATTCAAATGCCAAATGCCAGAATTAAAACACTGAATTTAGTATTATGATCAAGCTTCACAAAGGAATTAAAGAACCTTACGATGTTCATGTATCATATTGGTCTCAAGGATGAAAAAACCTCAGCCATTCAAACATCTGTATACCTGGACTAAGCTCAAGAATTTGATTTCAACAAGATTTTGCAACGTATAAAAAAGTTAAATAAAAATTGCAACTATAGAACAAATATAATAGTATCATCAAATACACACATTTGTGATACAGCTAATTCGGAATGGGGGATTTTATCAACATTTACTGAATCTACAATATCGACTACACGAGCGTGAAAGCCGACGGGCGATGGACTTCGCCTTGCCCATCACCCCTTTTTCTCTATCACCGTTCCATCCCTATGTATGCCCTTTTCTCTTTGCGTTTCCCCCTATTTTCAAGTTGCTCTCTCTGTCTCTGTCTTTTCCTGCGTGTCCTTCCGGTTCCTGTTCCCCAAGTTAGTGTGCTTCTGGGTGTATGAGTTCTTTCGTATGGGGCTTCAATAAGTCCATTTTTTACTCAATCTGAAAAAAGTACTTTATGTTTCAAAAATTAGAAATACAAGTTAGTGAGAACAAGACGAAATCAAGTTAATTGGGAAATCAAATTAAAAGATTCCACTTCAGAGAAAAAAATTTGAACCTATATATTGCTCTGAAAATTTTGTCATGCCAAATATTTGTTTCCAGTCCACGTGCAATAAGGCAACTTAACATGGAAAAGAATCAGCGGCAAAAAGATAACACCGTATCGGCTATTTTCCATGTATAATTGCCTTATGCAGCATGGGCTAGAAACCAGTATTTGGGGAAGAGAGAATCAAACAAGACTGGTCTCTACTCACCATTGCATTTACATGCAATGGTAATTGAAGAAAACCCAAAAAGTTTACGCTGGTTGTGAAAAGTATCAACATTTCTTATCAATGAAAATGAGAAGATGTTCTACTTGAGTATTTGAAAACTAAAGCTGAATTTAAATGGAACTTGTTTAAGTAACGAAGCACCAAATTTGAGTGGATTTACATAAGCGACCAATGATTTCATGTTTTTTAAGTTTATGCAATCATAATATTTCAGGAAACTATTTTTTTATGGATATTTACTTAAATACAATTTAATGAACCTTTTTAATATCACGATTTTTTGAAAGCAATATCTCTCTGAATAGTTAATAGGACCATTAAATTAGTTTGTGACGTTTCGCTGACAATAATAATTGGAATAATAATATTAATACTAATATTAATAATAATAACAATAATACAGTTAACCATACGTCAGGGAATGGTACCGACAGCTAGAGCCCGTCGGTAACTAAAGTTACATTTGCTACGGCTCAGCCAGTCGATAATAAAATTTTATATTTTTGAGGTTTCGGAGTTACCGATGGAAGGGGCCCGTCGGTAACGTGGTTTTAATTTTGCAACTGTCAGCACGCGTCGGTAGCGAAAGAGAGAATTATACAATATTTTACTCCAACCATTGTATTTACTTGCTATGTTAACAGTCTTCCGAGTTATAGATTTTCTTAGTTCCATGGGTTAGGTCGATGTCCCCCCATGCTTTTGTATTCTTTTTTTTTTCTTTTTCTTTTCAATAAATTGGGTGTGCTGCAGATGATTGGCATGCTTGAGGTGCCAACATAGTTAGGAAGCCTTGCAATGCAGTGATGCCATTGCATGCCTTTTTGTTTAAAAACAATGCTATGGTAATCGGAGAATACCCAAAAAGTCATTGCTGGTTGTGAAAAGAATCAACACTTGTTCTCAATGAAAATGAGAAGGTGTTCCTACTTGAACATTTCAAAATCAAAGCTGAATTTAGATGGAACTTGTTTGTGAATTTAAGAACCAAATTAGAATGGATTCATGTGAGCAACCATTCAAGTCAAGCATTTTAACACGATGCCATTATAACATTTCAAGAGTTAATTTTTATTGATACTTAATTAATTGCAATTTAATGAAAATGAGAAGATGTTTTACTTGAGTATTTGAAAACTAAAGCTGAATTTATATGGAACTTGTTTGAGTAACGAAGCACCAAATTAGAGTGGATACATATAAGCGACCAATGAATTCAAGTGTTTTAAGTTGATGCAATCATAATATTTCAAGAAACTATTTTTTTATTGATATTCACTTAAATACAAATTAATGAACTTTTTAATATCACCATTTGTTGAAAGTAATATCTATCTGAATAGTTAATAGGACCATCAAATTAGTTTGTCACGTTTCTCTGACAATAATAATTGAATACTAATAACAATAATAATACTAATAACAATAATACAGTCAACCTTACGTTAGGGAATGGTACCAACGACTTGGGCCCGTCGGTAACTAAAGTTGCATTTGCGACGGCTCCAGGCAGTCGATAATAAAAGTTTGGAATTTTGAGGTTTCGGAGTTACCGATGGCAGGGGCCCATCGGTAACGTGGTTTTAATTTTGCAACGGTCAGCACCCGTCGGTAGCGTAAGCGAGAATTACACAAGATTTTTTCTCCTCTCACCATTGTATTTACATGCTATGGTAGTCAGAGAAAACCTAAAAAGTCTATGTTGGTTGTGAAAAGAATCAACAGTTGTTCTCAATGAAAATGAGAAGGTGTTCTACTTGAGTATTTCAAAACTAAAGCTGAATTTATATGAAACATGTTTGAGTAACGAAGCACCAAATTAGAGTGGACACACATAGCGACTAATGAATTAAAGCATTTTAAGTTGATACAATCATAATATTTCAGGAAACTATTTTTTTTATTGATATTTACTTAAATATAATTTAATGAAATTTTTAATATCACCATTTGTTGAAAGCAATATCTATCTGAATAGTTAATAGGACCATTAAATTAGTTTGTGACGTTTCTCTGGCTATAATAATTGAAATAAAGTCAACCATGTTTTGAATAGGGGCTAAATTGTGGTTATTCTAAAATAGTCAATAAATAACCGTAAAATGTGGTTTGAAGCTATGGTTGTTATGGTTGAGTTGCTTCATTTTATTAATATAGGAAGATTGATGAATTGTTGGGAGATTCAAATGCCAAATGCCAGAATTAAAACACTGAATTTAGTATTATGATCAAGCTTCACAAAGGAATTAAAGAACCTTACGATGTTCATGTATCATATTGGTCTCAAGGATGAAAAAACCTCAGCCATTCAAACATCTGTATACCTGGACTAAGCTCAAGAATTTGATTTCAACAAGATTTTGCAACGTATAAAAAAGTTAAATAAAAATTGCAACTATAGAACAAATATAATAGTATCATCAAATACACACATTTGTGATACAGCTAATTCGGAATGGGGGATTTTATCAACATTTACTGAATCTACAATATCGACTACACGAGCGTGAAAGCCGACGGGCGATGGACTTTGCCTTGCCCATCACCCCTTTTTCTCTATCACCGTTCCATCCCTATGTATGCCCTTTTCTCTTTGCGTTTCCCCCTATTTTCAAGTTGCTCTCTCTGTCTCTGTCTTTTCCTGCGTGTCCTTCCGGTTCCTGTTCCCCAAGTTAGTGTGCTTCTGGGTGTATGAGTTCTTTCGTATGGGGCTTCAATAAGTCCATTTTTTACTCAATCTGAAAAAAGTACTTTATGTTTCAAAAATTAGAAATACAAGTTAGTGAGAACAAGACG
Organism: Echinosophora koreensis; assembly: GCA_035048595.1. NCBI lineage: Eukaryota > Viridiplantae > Streptophyta > Magnoliopsida > Fabales > Fabaceae > Echinosophora > Echinosophora koreensis. The sequence goes on along the minus strand of JAPCYP010000011.1, from coordinate 5,412,186 downwards.
AAATCAAGTTAATTGGGAAATCAAATTAAAAGATTCCACTTCAGAGAAAAAAATTTGAACCTATATATTGCTCTGAAAATTTTGTCATGCCAAATATTTGTTTCCAGTCCACGTGCAATAAGGCAACTTAACATGGAAAAGAATCAGCGGCAAAAAGATAACACCGTATCGGCTATTTTCCATGTATAATTGCCTTATGCAGCATGGGCTAGAAACCGGTATTTGGGGAAGAGAGAATCAAACAAGACTGGTCTCTACTCACCATTGCATTTACATGCAATGGTAATTGAAGAAAACCCAAAAAGTTTACGCTGGTTGTGAAAAGTATCAACATTTCTTATCAATGAAAATGAGAAGATGTCTACTTGAGTATTTGAAAACTAAAGCTGAATTTAAATGGAACTTGTTTAAGTAACGAAGCACCAAATTTGAGTGGATTTACATAAGCGACCAATGATTTCATGTTTTTTAAGTTTATGCAATCATAATATTTCAGGAAACTATTTTTTTATGGATATTTACTTAAATACAATTTAATGAACCTTTTTAATATCACGATTTTTTGAAAGCAATATCTCTCTGAATAGTTAATAGGACCATTAAATTAGTTTGTGACGTTTCGCTGACAATAATAATTGGAATAATAATATTAATACTAATATTAATAATAATAACAATAATACAGTTAACCATACGTCAGGGAATGGTACCGACAGCTAGAGCCCGTCGGTAACTAAAGTTACATTTGCTACGGCTCAGCCAGTCGATAATAAAATTTTATATTTTTGAGGTTTCGGAGTTACCGATGGAAGGGGCCCGTCGGTAACGTGGTTTTAATTTTGCAACTGTCAGCACGCGTCGGTAGCGAAAGAGAGAATTATACAATATTTTACTCCAACCATTGTATTTACTTGCTATGTTAACAGTCTTCCGAGTTATAGATTTTCTTAGTTCCATGGGTTAGGTCGATGTCCCCCCATGCTTTTGTATTCTTTTTTTTTCTTTTCTTTTCAATAAATTGGGTGTGCTGCAGATGATTGGCATGCTTGAGGTGCCAACATAGTTAGGAAGCCTTGCAATGCAGTGATGCCATTGCATGCCTTTTTGTTTAAAAACAATGCTATGGTAATCGGAGAATACCCAAAAAGTCATTGCTGGTTGTGAAAAGAATCAACACTTGTTCTCAATGAAAATGAGAAGGTGTTCCTACTTGAACATTTCAAAATCAAAGCTGAATTTAGATGGTACTTGTTTGTGAATTTAAGAACCAAATTAGAATGGATTCATGTGAGCAACCATTCAAGTCAAGCATTTTAACACGATGCCATTATAACATTTCAAGAGTTAATTTTTATTGATACTTAATTAATTGCAATTTAATGAAAATGAGAAGATGTTTTACTTGAGTATTTGAAAACTAAAGCTGAATTTATATGGAACTTGTTTGAGTAACGAAGCACCAAATTAGAGTGGATACATATAAGTGACCAATGAATTCAAGTGTTTTAAGTTGATGCAATCATAATATTTCAAGAAACTATTTTTTTTATTGATATTTACTTAAATACAAATTAATGAACTTTTTAATATCACCATTTGTTGAAAGTAATATCTATCTGAATAGTTAATAGGACCATCAAATTAGTTTGTCACGTTTCTCTGACAATAATAATTGAATACTAATAACAATAATAACACTAATAACAATAATACAGTCAACCTTACGTTAGGGAATGGTACCAACGACTTGGGCCCGTCGGTAACTAAAGTTGCATTTGCGACGGCTCCAGGCAGTCGATAATAAAAGTTTGGAATTTTGAGGTTTCGGAGTTACCGATGGCAGGGGCCCATCGGTAACGTGGTTTTAATTTTGCAACGGTCAGCACCCGTCGGTAGCGTAAGCGAGAATTACACAAGATTTTTCTCCTCTCACCATTGTATTAACATGCTATGGTAGTCAGAGAAAACCTAAAAAGTCTATGTTGGTTGTGAAAAGAATCAACAGTTGTTCTCAATGAAAATGAGAAGGTGTTCTACTTGAGTATTTCAAAACTAAAGCTGAATTTATATGAAACATGTTTGAGTAACGAAGCACCAAATTAGAGTGGACACACATAGCGACTAATGAATTAAAGCATTTTAAGTTGATACAATCATAATATTTCAGGAAACTATTTTTTTTATTGATATTTACTTAAATATAATTTAATGAAATTTTTAATATCACCATTTGTTGAAAGCAATATCTATCTGAATAGTTAATAGGACCATTAAATTAGTTTGTGACGTTTCTCTGGCTATAATAATTGAAATAAAGTCAACCATGTTTTGAATAGGGGCTAAATTGTGGTTATTCTAAAATAGTCAATAAATAACCGTAAAATGTGGTTTGAAGCTATGGTTGTTATGGTTGAGTTGCTTCATTTTATTAATATAGGAAGATTGATGAATTGTTGGGAGATTCAAATGCCAAATGCCAGAATTAAAACACTGAATTTAGCATTATGATCAAGCTTCACAAAGGAATTAAAGAACCTTACGATGTTCATGTATCATATTGGTCTCAAGGATGAAAAAACCTCAGCCATTCAAACATCTGTATACCTGGACTAAGCTCAAGAATTTGATTTCAACAAGATTTTGCAACGTATAAAAAAGTTAAATAAAAATTGCAACTATAGAACAAATATAATAGTATCATCAAATACACACATTTGTGATATAGCTAATTCGGAATGGGGGATTTTATCTATATTTACTGAATCTACAATAACGATTACACAAGCGTGAAAGCTGACGGGCGATGGACTTTGCCTTGCCCATCACCCCTTTTTCTCTATCACCGTTCCATCCCTATGTATGCCCTTTTCTCTTTGCGTTTCCCCCTATTTTCAAGTTGCTCTCTCTGTCTCTGTCTTTTCCTGCGTGTCCTTCCGGTTCCTGTTCCCCAAGTTAGTGTGCTTCTGGGTGTATGAGTTCTTTCGTATGGGGCTTCAATAAGTCCATTTTTTACTCAATCTGAAAAAAGTACTTTATGTTTCAAAAATTAGAAATACAAGTTGGTGAGAACAAGACGAAATCAAGTTAATTGGGAAATCAAATTAAAAGATTCCACTTCAGAGAAAAAAAATTTGAACCTATATATTGCTCTGAAAATTTTGTCATGCCAAATATTTGTTTCCAGTCCACGTGCAATAAGGCAACTTAACATGGAAAAGAATCAGCGGCAAAAAGATAACACCGTATCGGCTATTTTCCATGTATAATTGCCTTATGCAGCATGGGCTAGAAACCAGTATTTGGGGAAGAGAGAATCAAACAAGACTGGTCTCTACTCACCATTGCATTTACATGCAATGGTAATTGAAGAAAACCCAAAAAGTTTACGCTGGTTGTGAAAAGTATCAACATTTCTTATCAATGAAAATGAGAAGATGTTCTACTTGAGTATTTGAAAACTAAAGCTGAATTTAAATGGAACTTGTTTAAGTAACGAAGCACCAAATTAGAGTGGATTTACATAAGCGACCAATGATTTCATGTTTTTTAAGTTTATGCAATCATAATATTTCAGGAAACTATTTTTTTATGGATATTTACTTAAATACAATTTAATGAACCTTTTTAATATCACGATTTTTGAAAGCAATATCTCTCTGAATAGTTAATAGGACCATTAAATTAGTTTGTGACGTTTCGCTGACAATAATAATTGGAATAATATTAATAATACTAATATTAATAATAATAACAATAATACAGTTAACCATACGTCAGGGAATGGTACCGACAGCTAGAGCCCGTCGGTAACTAAAGTTACATTTGCTACGGCTCAGCCAGTCGATAATAAAATTTTATATTTTTGAGGTTTCGGAGTTACCGATGGAAGGGGCCCGTCGGTAACGTGGTTTTAATTTTGCAACTGTCAGCACGCGTCGGTAGCGAAAGAGAGAATTATACAATATTTTACTCCAACCATTGTATTTACTTGCTATGTTAACAGTCTTCCGAGTTATAGATTTTCTTAGTTCCATGGGTTAGGTCGATGTCCCCCCATGCTTTTGTATTCTTTTTTTTTTCTTTTCTTTTCAATAAATTGGGTGTGCTGCAGATGATTGGCATGCTTGAGGTGCCAACATAGTTAGGAAGCCTTGCAATGCAGTGATGCCATTGCATGCCTTTTTGTTTAAAAACAATGCTATGGTAATCGGAGAATACCCAAAAAGTCATTGCTGGTTGTGAAAAGAATCAACACTTGTTCTCAATGAAAATGAGAAGGTGTTCCTACTTGAACATTTCAAAATCAAAGCTGAATTTAGATGGAACTTGTTTGTGAATTTAAGAACCAAATTAGAATGGATTCATGTGAGCAACCATTCAAGTCAAGCATTTTAACACGATGCCATTATAACATTTCAAGAGTTAATTTTTATTGATACTTAATTAATTGCAATTTAATGAAAATGAGAAGATGTTTTACTTGAGTATTTGAAAACTAAAGCTGAATTTATATGGAACTTGTTTGAGTAACGAAGCACCAAATTAGAGTGGATACATATAAGCGACCAATGAATTCAAGTGTTTTAAGTTGATGCAATCATAATATTTCAAGAAACTATTTTTTTTATTGATATTACTTAAATACAAATTAATGAACTTTTTAATATCACCATTTGTTGAAAGTAATATCTATCTGAATAGTTAATAGGACCATCAAATTAGTTTGTCACGTTTCTCTGACAATAATAATTGAATACTAATAACAATAATAATACTAATAACAATAATACAGTCAACCTTACGTTAGGGAATGGTACCAACGACTTGGGCCCGTCGGTAACTAAAGTTGCATTAGCGACGGCTCCAGGCAGTCGATAATAAAAGTTTGGAATTTTGAGGTTTCGGAGTTACCGATGGCAGGGGCCCATCGGTAACGTGGTTTTAATTTTGCAACGGTCAGCACCCGTCGGTAGCGTAAGCGAGAATTACACAAGATTTTTTCTCCTCTCACCATTGTATTTACATGCTATGGTAGTCAGAGAAAACCTAAAAAGTCTATGTTGGTTGTGAAAAGAATCAACAGTTGTTCTCAATGAAAATGAGAAGGTGTTCTACTTGAGTATTTCAAAACTAAAGCTGAATTTATATGAAACATGTTTGAGTAACGAAGCACCAAATTAGAGTGGACACACATAGCGACTAATGAATTAAAGCATTTTAAGTTGATACAATCATAATATTTCAGGAAACTATTTTTTTTATTGATATTTACTTAAATATAATTTAATGAAATTTTTAATATCACCATTTGTTGAAAGCAATATCTATCTGAATAGTTAATAGGACCATTAAATTAGTTTGTGACGTTTCTCTGGCTATAATAATTGAAATAAAGTCAACCATGTTTTGAATAGGGGCTAAATTGTGGTTATTCTAAAATAGTCAATAAATAACCGTAAAATGATTTGAAGCTATGGTTGTTATGGTTGAGTTGCTTCATTTTATTAATATAGGAAGATTGATGAATTGTTGGGAGATTCAAATGCCAAATGCCAGAATTAAAACACTGAATTTAGTATTATGATCAAGCTTCACAAAGGAATTAAAGAACCTTACGATGTTCATGTATCATATTGGTCTCAAGGATGAAAAAACCTCAGCCATTCAAACATCTGTATACCTGGACTAAGCTCAAGAATTTGATTTCAACAAGATTTTGCAACGTATAAAAAAGTTAAATAAAAATTGCAACTATAGAACAAATATAATAGTATCATCAAATACACACATTTGTGATACAGCTAATTCGAATGGGGGATTTTATCAACATTTACTGAATCTACAATATCGATTACACGAGCGTGAAAGCCGACGGGCGATGGACTTCGCCTTGCCCATCACCCCTTTTTCTCTATCACCGTTCCATCCCTATGTATGCCCTTTTCTCTTTGCGTTTCCCCCTATTTTCAAGTTGCTCTCTCTGTCTCTGTCTTTTCCTGCGTGTCCTTCCGGTTCCTGTTCCCCAAGTTAGTGTGCTTCTGGGTGTATGAGTTTCTTTCGTATGGGGCTTCAATAAGTCCATTTTTTACTCAATCTGAAAAAAGTACTTTATGTTTCAAAAATTAGAAATACAAGTTAGTGAGAACAAGACGAAATCAAGTTAATTGGGAAATCAAATTAAAAGATTCCACTTCAGAGAAAAAAAATTTGAACCTATATATTGCTCTGAAAATTTTGTCATGCCAATATTTGTTGCCAGTCCACGTGCAATAAGGCAACTTAACATGGAAAAGAATCAGCGGCAAAAAGATAACACCGTATCGGCTATTTTCCATGTATAATTGCCTTATGCAGCATGGGCTAGAAACCAGTATTTGGGGAAGAGAGAATCAAACAAGACTGGTCTCTACTCACCATTGCATTTACATGCAATGGTAATTGAAGAAAACCCAAAAAGTTTACGCTGGTTGTGAAAAGTATCAACATTTCTTATCAATGAAAATGAGAAGATGTTCTACTTGAGTATTTGAAAACTAAAGCTGAATTTAAATGGAACTTGTTTAAGTAACGAAGCACCAAATTAGAGTGGATTTACATAAGCCACCAATGATTTCATGTTTTTTAAGTTTATGCAATCATAATATTTCAGGAAACTATTTTTTTATGGATATTTACTTAAATACAATTTAATGAACTTTTTAATATCACGATTTTTTGAAAGCAATATCTCTCTTAATAGTTAATAGGACCATTAAATTAGTTTGTGACGTTTCGCTGACAATAATAATTGGAATAATATTAATAATACTAATATTAATAATAATAACAATAATACAGTTAACCATACGTCAGGGAATGGTACCGACAGCTAGAGCCCGTCGGTAACTAAAGTTACATTTGCTACGGCTCAGCCAGTCGATAATAAAATTTTATATTTTTGAGGTTTCGGAGTTACCGATGGAAGGGGCCCGTCGGTAACGTGGTTTTAATTTTGCAACTGTCAGCACGCGTCGGTAGCGAAAGAGAGAATTATACAATATTTTACTCCAACCATTGTATTTACTTGCTATGTTAACAGTCTTCCGAGTTATAGATTTTCTTAGTTCCATGGGTTAGGTCGATGTCCCCCCATGCTTTTGTATTCTTTTTTTTTTCTTTTTTTTTTCAATAAATTGGGTGTGCTGCAGATGATTGGCGTGCTTGAGGTGCCAACATAGTTAGGAAGCCTTGCAATGCAGTGATGCCATTGCATGCCTTTTTGTTTAAAAACAATGCTATGGTAATCGGAGAATACCCAAAAAGTCATTGCTGGTTGTGAAAAGAATCAACACTTGTTCTCAATGAAAATGAGAAGGTGTTCCTACTTGAACATTTCAAAATCAAAGCTGAATTTAGATGGAACTTGTTTGTGAATTTAAGAACCAAATTAGAATGGATTCATGTGAGCAACCATTCAAGTCAAGCATTTTAACACGATGCCATTATAACATTTCAAGAGTTAATTTTTATTGATACTTAATTAATTGCAATTTAATGAAAATGAGAAGATGTTTTACTTGAGTATTTGAAAACTAAAGCTGAATTTATATGGAACTTGTTTGAGTAACGAAGCACCAAATTAGAGTGGATACATATAAGCGACCAATGAATTCAAGTGTTTTAAGTTGATGCAATCATAATATTTCAAGAAACTATTTTTTTATTGATATTTACTTAAATACAAATTAATGAACATTTTAATATCACCATTTGTTGAAAGTAATATCTATCTGAATAGTTAATAGGACCATCAAATTAGTTTGTCACGTTTCTCTGACAATAATAATTGAATACTAATAACAATAATAACACTAATAACAATAATACAGTCAACCTTACGTTAGGGAGTGGTACCAACGACTTGGGCCCGTCGGTAACTAAAGTTGCATTTGCGACGGCTCCAGGCAGTCGATAATAAAAGTTTGGAATTTTGAGGTTTCGGAGTTACCGATGGCAGGGGCCCATCGGTAACGTGGTTTTAATTTTGCAACGGTCAGCACCCGTCGGTAGCGTAAGCGAGAATTACACAAGATTTTTCTCCTCTCACCATTGTATTTACATGCTATGGTAGTCAGGGAAAACTTAAAAAATCTATGTTGGTTGTGAAAAGAATCAACACTTGTTCTCAATGAAAATGAGTAGGTGTTCTACTTGAGTATTTCCAAACTAAAGCTGAATTTATATGAAACATGTTTGAGTAACGAAGCCCCAAATTAGAGTGAATACACATAGCGACCAATGAATTCAAGCGTTTTAAGTTGATACAATCATAATATTTCAGGAAACTATTTTTTATTGATATTTACTTAAATACAATTTAATGAACATTTTAATATCACCATTTGTTGAAAGCAATATCTATCTGAATAGTTAATAGGACCATTAAATTAGTTTGTGACGTTTCTCTGGCAATAATAATTGGAAAAAGTCAACTGTGTTTTGAATAGGGCAAAATTGTGGTTATTCTAAAATAGTCAATAAATAACCGTAAAATGTTGTTTGAAGCTATGGTTGTTATGATTGAGTTGCTTCATTTTATTAATATAGGAAGATTGATGAATTGTTGGGAGATTAAAATGCAAAATGCCAGAATTAAAACACTGAATTTAGTATTATGATCAAGCTTCACAAAGGAATTAAAGAATCTTACGATGTTCATGTATCATATCGGTCTCAAGGATGAAAAAACCTCAGCCATTTAAACATCTGTATACCAGGACTAAGCTCAAGAATTTGATTTCAACAAGATTTTGCAACGTATTAAAAAGTTAAATAAAAATTGCAACTATAGAACAAATATAATAGTATCATCAAATACAAACATTTGTAATATAGCTAATTCGGAATGGGGGATTTTATCAACACTTACTAAATCTACAATAACGATTACACGAGCGTGAAAGCCGACGGGCGATGGACTTCGCCTTGCCCATCACCCCGTTTTCTCTATCACCGTTCTATCCCTATGTATGCCCTTTTCCCTTTGGGTTTCCCCCTATTTTCAAGTTGCTCTCTCTGTCTCTGTCTTTTCCTGCGTTTGCTTCCGGTTCCTGTTCCCCAAGTTCGTGTGCTTCTGGGTGTTTGAGCTTTTTCATATGGGGCTTCAATATGTCCATTTTTTACTCAATCTGAAAAAAGTACTTTATGTTTCAAAAGTTAGAAATACAAGTTAGTGAGAACAAGACGAAATCAAGTTACTTGGGAAATCAAATTAAAAGTTTCCACTTCAGAGAAAAAAATTTGAACCTATATATTGCTCTGACAAATATTGGAATGCCAAATATTTGTTTCCAGTCCACGTGCAATAAGACAACTTAACACGAAAAAGAATCAGCGGCAAAAAGATAACACCGTATCGGCTATTTTCCATGTATAATTGCCTTATGCAGCATGGGCTAGAAACCAGTATTTTGGGAAGAGAGAATCAAACAAGACTGGTCTCAACTCCCCATTGCATTTACATGCAATGGTAATTGAAGAAAACCCAAAAGGTTTACGCTGGTTGTGAAAAGTATCAAGATTTCTTATCAATGAAAATGAGAAGATGTTCTACTTGAGTATTTGAAAACTAAAGCTGAATTTATATGGAACTTGTTTGAGTAACGAAGCACCAAATTAGAGTGGATACACATAAGCGACCAATGATTTCATGTGTTTTATGTTTATGCAATCATAATATTTCAGGAAACTATTTTTTTATGGATATTTACTTAAATACAATTTAATGAACATTTTAATATCACGATTTTTTGAAAGCAATATCTCTCTGAATAGTTAATAGGACCACTAAATTAGTTTGTGACGTTTCTCTGATAATAATAATTGGAATAATATTAATAATATTAATAATACTAATGTAATATCCTTCCCCAAGGGTATTTTAGTCATTTCATTGTGATTGTGATCATGGGTGTGATTTATTTCCTTACATCTCATAAGTATACAAATGTATGAATTATGAATTTTTGAGCTAGTTATTTGTGGGTTTAATGAGTGTGAAACCCGTCTATAATATGTAGGGTAATAGAAATATAACCTCTTTTATCCAAGGTAAATTAAAATAATAAATGTATAAAGGGATAAACATTTATTTATAAGTCCAAGGAATTATAAGAAATTCTATAGGGTAGAAGAAGTAAATACACAACAATCAAGGGACCAAGTGGGCAATAAGCAAAATAACAATTGAAATAAAAAGGAAGGGATGGCTCCTTCCCTTTGTTTTTTTACGTTCAGAAATAAGAAAGGAAAAGAAGAGAAGGAAAAAGAGAAAGAAGAAGGGAGAAGAGAGAAGAGGAAAGAAGAGGAGAAAAGAGAGAAGAGGGAAGAAGAAGGGAGAAAAGAGATCAAGGAACTTTGAACCATGATAAGTAGATGGGAATTGGAGATCCTAGAAACCAAGAGAAGGAAAGGGAATAGAATGAAAGAAGCTAGGGCAGCATGCAAGACCTCAATGTCTCCCTCATATTTTCAACCAAATAGAGTGAGTTTCCTTAGTTAGTGCTTGGTAACCATAAATCCAAGCTTAGGAATTTTTAAATTTGATTTTTATTGTTTGATTTCTGATTGCATGTTGATTATATGGTTTAAATGAGTGTAGAATTATGTTGTAGATTATTAAAATTACATGCATGTATAGTATTTTACTTGTAACTATTTCTATAGTGCTCTGTTTGGTATGATTCTTATTTTGTTAGAAAGCAGACTCGAAATGCTACATTTTAGACATTGATTTTACTGTTTTTCATTGAGTATTGATGGAGGAAAACCTGTTACAATTTAGGGTATTTGCAGCTTAAAGGAAATATCAGGCAATCCTCTCACAAGGTTATGCTTTTTCAACTTAGAAATTTGTTTCATACTAGCATGTCCGAGTTTCTTATGCCATAGCCACTTTTCATCCTCTTTAGACATAAAGTATGTTACACTTTGATCTGAAAGTTCAGACAGGTCAATCTTATACAGATTGTTTTGCCTTTTAGCAGAATAGAGGGTCTTTCCACTACTGTCATTGACTATGCATGCATCCTTAGAAAAAGATACAGAAAATCCACTATCACGCAATTGACTTATGCTAAGTAGATTATGTTTCAACCATTTCACATATAAGACATCACAGATAATAGGCAAGGGAGGTTTACCACCAATTTTACCTACACTTACAACTTTTCCTTTCTGATTGCCACCAAAGGTTACATATCCACCTTTCTTAGGTTGGAAGTCTAGGAACATAGACCTTTCTCCTGTCACATGTCGCGAGCATCCACTGTCCAGGTACCATGACAGGTGTTTGCTTTATTCTGTTGAGCATATCTGCAACAGGAATACTCATGGACTTAGGTACCCATATTTTCTTGGGTCCTTTTCTGTTAGGATGTGGAGTCTGTGAAGACTTCTTTTTCTTTTTGTGGATACACTTAGAAATGATATGTCCAGCTTTTCCACAGTATGTACATATAGGTTTATTTAAACTAACTGACAAAGATTTGACAGTTATTTTTGAGAACTTTGTTGATCCTTTATGATGTTCTTGACTGGAATAACATATACCTTCTTTGTTAAGGGAGTGCCTCTGACTTCCCAAAAGTTTAGTCAGATTATCTTTACCATTAACAAACTTGGCAAGATCTGATGTGAGCTCTTCTACTTTCTGTTGAAGTTTAATCACTTCTTCAGAAGGTAGAGTTTCATCTGAGATCTTAGCTTTAGACTTTTCAGTCTTAAGCCTACTATTCTCTTTAGCTAACTTCTCACACTCTTGAGATTTCTTTGTATACTCATTTGAGAGTTTAACATACTGTCTCTTGAGGGATTTGAAAGCTTTAGATATATAGTTGGATTCTTCCAATAGTTCATCATAGGCATCATTCAATTTCTCAAGTTCAGAATGTACCTCAGTTTCTGATTCTGAATCAGTATCTGCCATAAGACGAAGATTTGCTTCAAGCTCCTCTCCTTCACTTTCAGCGGAGCTTTCATTAAGATCTTCCCAAGTGGTTCTTCTTTTTGTTGAAGAACTTCTTGGGAGGTTGCTTCTTGAGTTGAGGGCATTCTGCCTTGATGTGACCAGGCTTTTTACATTCATAGCACACAATGACATTTCTGTCATTAGATCCACCATCTTTGCTGTATTTTTCTTTGTTGAAGCGCCTGAAAGGTTTGTCCTTTCTGAAGTCTCTTTTCTTCCAGAGGTTTTTCATCTTTCTGGTAAAAAGAAAAGTTCATCATCTTCATCATCAGAGTCATCCTGATCATTTGATTCCTCAGATTCTTCTGAAGATTCATCTACTTTGAGAGCTTTTGATACTGCTCCTTTAGATGATTTCTTGTCAGCCTTGAGGGCAATGGATTTGTTTTTCTTTCCATTGTTTTCTTCAATTAGCTCTTGTTTATGGATCTGAAGAGTACCAAGAAACTCATCTAGCTTCATTGTTGTTAGATCCTTGGCCTAGGACACAGCAGTTACAAGAGGTCTCCATTGTTTTGGAAGACTTCTGAGAATCTTTTGAATGCGTTCCTCAATCTTGTAAACATTTCCCAGGATTTTAATCCATTGGTTATAGTTTGAAATCTTTCATACATTTGACCAATATTCTCTCCTTCTTCCATTTTGAACAACTCATACGTACCTTCTGACCAACATGCTGACTTTGGTCTCCTTCACCTTATTGGTTCCTTCATGAGCAACAGCTAGTGAATCCCACATCTCTTTTGCAGATTCACAAGCACAAACTTTTTCAAATTCTTCTCTGCTCAAAGCACACACGATTGCATATCTAGCTGTGGCATTTAAATGTCATTTTGTTCTTTGATTAGTGGTCATGTTTGCTTTAGGAACTTCAGCTCCTTTGTCATCTTTAGGAACAAAGGGATCTTCTTCAATGATATCCCAAAGATCAGAGTTAGTGGATTGTAAAAACCACTTCATCTTTTCTTTCCAATAGATGTAGTCCTCTCCATTGAAGTATGGAAGTCTCGACATTGAGGATGCTTCTCCAGCATGGTTCTTGTTTGTGCTGGTTTCTTCTGCCATTTCCAAGATCTTTTCCTCTATACTGTTAAGTGCTCAACCCAGAGGTTGAGCTCTGATACCAACTGAAATAACCAAAGTTAACACAAGAAGGGGGTTGATTTGTGTTTACCAACTTTTTTTAGGAAACTTTGAAAATTATTTTCGCAGGCAGAACAAGCAAAAATAGGACAACAGAAATTTAGACGAGTGACACGTCTAATGTTAAGACAGAACACACAAGCATACAGAGAAAGGTACAATAGAGATTGATATTCACAATACTAACTCCCCAAGTTAAAAGCTTAAACAAATAATACTTAAGCAAATTAAAGAGATAAGGGAAGAGGAATATCACTCAAGAGTTTTATACTGGTTCACCCCAAAATCCATAGGGCTACGTCCAGTTTCTTGGCACCACCAAGTTTCCACTATAACTGATCAGATTACAGTACAAGTATTCTTTTCACACCTAGCCTCTCCAGGCTCAACACTTAAACAAGTATTCTTTTCTCACCTAGCATCTTTAGGCTCAACATAGTAAGGGATAAAGGTTTTGTGTAATAAATACAACTTGAAAATCTTTCTGATAACACTCAGAAAGAGAAATAAATATGAAGTGTGAAAGACTATAAATTAATATCAAATGATTGAAGAAGTATTCAATGAAAGAATGAAGAAGTTAATGAAGTGAGTAAATGCTTCTTACGCAGTATTCTTAATGATATTCAACTTCTTGTCTTCATCTTCATGGTTTGGTCTATATAAAGACTTCAATCAATTTGATCTGTTAGGCACAGCTTCAGAAAGTGTGTGTTTGATTTGAGCTTATGGGATGCCATTAATGCCAAAGAGTCGTTCTGTGTAAGTATTAAATGCTTAGGAACGTTGAGCTTTAATAAGGTAGTCCAAGAGTACACTTTGTTCTGAGCAGTTGTTGTTTCAGAGTTGCAGCAGCAGGCTTCTTGTACTTGCAGCAGAGAGCTTTCCTCTTTCAGTGCAACACTCAGTTCACTTTCTGAAAAGCACTTTTACTTTGTACTAAAACAGCTAAAGAGGTTACTGCTATGGTCCAGAGATTGCGTGTTTATTCCTTAAATCCTTGAAACAAACATTCTTTATTCTTTATCCTTGGTGCTATTGTCCAGAGGTCTTCGAGATCCTTAAGGAAGGCATCTAATTCGAATAAGGTTGACTTGGACTTCATTTCTGACATTCAAACATTTTAACAAATGTAGCAGTGATAGATTTTTAAACGAATGCTTGTAGAATCCAGATTTAGACGGGTGGAAATGAGCCAGAAACTCAGACGAGTGAGAAAGTCATTTTCTAGACAAGTAATCCACTGAGTCTTCTTCAGACATATGCTTCTTGCCACGTCATCAAGTATATCAGAATCTTGACTGAGCATTGACTTGGTCTTTGTCTGGGTTGACTGAATTTTAGACGAGTCTAAGAACTGCGCTCTACCAAAATGTAGACTGGTCTTAAAATAGACGAATGACCTTAAGTCTATTTTCCAGCACACTTATCAGACATGTTAGTAATTTCATATGGTTCAATATTACCATACTTAATCTATTTGGAATGATCAAAGCTTTAGAGAATCTACACATGGAATGTGTCTCAAACTTATGAGGTCTCAACAACTGTTACCAAGACAAACCAGCTGACATTCTCTGGGTGACGGATAGGCCCGAGAGAGATAGAGAATGTCCGGGGGGTCAGTATCCCTAGTGTGAGAGATCGGCCGACATCCATAGGAGTGTGACTCCATAAAGATTGATCCTAGTTGGATAATCGATGTTGACTGTGACAGTATGACTCGGGATATGTTTGCTGCATGTGTTGACTGTTGTTTGATAGTATGCTTTACTATGTTTTCCTATCCCTTTTTAATAGAGATGTTGAGATTCTTATCTCCCTTCTTCTTCTTCTTCTTCTTCTTCTTCTTCTTCTTCTTCTTCTTCTTCTTCTTCTTCTTCTTCTTCTTCTTCTTCTTCTTCTTCTTCTTCTTCTTCTTCTTCTTCTTTCTGTGTATGTATCGGTTTGTCAGATGAGCAACAGTCGTACATCGATGGCAATCGGACCGGAGCAGTGTCAGATGCACTACCTGCAGATGGTTTCGGCGAGGGTGTCCAAACCCTGGGGGACATTGAGATCGTATATCATGACGACCGTGTGTGGCAGGTCGACCACTCACAGTTCCTTATGTGTTACGTTGGCCGGTTAGCATCTATGTCCGTCTCGAAGGAGGACCTGACTTCACCATGCTCGGTTCTTACCGGATCTATCAGTGACTGCCCTTCACAGAGATATGGTATCCGCTACGTTAGTGCGAGTTCCCGGATGAAAGGTGGAACAGGAGTGAGCAGTCCGTGGTTTAGGGATAGAGTTGGCAGAGTCTATAGAGGCGGGAGGAGGAGGAGTACGCATCGTTGCACCGCTATCAGAGCCGGAGGATCGTTATCAACAGCGACGAGTCTGTGTGGGAGCCCCGGATTCATACTTGGTATGCCAGAGATCACCGTCATGCCTTTGTCGAGGGTGAGGATAGTTCCAGACGCCTATATTATCCGTGATATGGTTCGTCGGTAGCGTCTTCTAGGAAGAGCCTCTGTGAGCATAGTTTTCTTTTGATCTTTTGATTTTGGATGTATTTTGTGAGAGGCGGGCAGGTAAATGCTGTCTGTTTTAGGTTTCTAAAGCTTTTCTCTGTGACTAGTTTACTATTATCTGTCTTTTGTCAGTTTGTATAGATAGTAGGGTTATGGTCCCTGTGTTGGGATTGACAGTACTATAGAGACATGATGTATATACTATGGACATATCTGTTGTTTTATCTTTCTTCCGCTGTGTATGTTTTAAGATTTGTTTTTCTTTCATGTTTCTGCAAACTTATAATATTTTCGAATGTATATCCGCGCCAACGCTAATTAAACGGTTTAAGATTTAGTTAATTAGGATTGTTCTTTAATAGGACGTCGGGATGTCTCAGAATCAGAAATATGAGTCACAGAATTATCCATTCATGCTTCATTTGAAACTCTGAAATTTCCCATAGAAGAGTCTTGATTTGGAGAAATTAAAACATGAGCAGAAGTCCCACCAGCAAGTTCTTGGACATTATTATCATGGGCTACATTATCATGAGAGCCAAAAATTACAGGGTAAGGACTATGATGAGGCAAAGGCACATTTTTAACACCAACGAACAAGCTTCTATCATAAACCTCCTCTTCCACAGAAAGGACAATTGGATCTGCATTAAATCTTGGAGCACAATCATCCTCAATAATGATTTCTTTCCCTTTATTATGAGCACAATCAACATTGACTTTTTCAAATAAACCACTAGTGTCTTCTTGCGATGGAACTTCTGCAGGAACTTTTTCCCCCTTTTCAGAATTTAATTCAGCAAAATCAGCAGCCTTGGGAGAGACCTCATTTGTTCTATTCGATTTTTCAACATTAGGTACCTGAATCTCAATAGGCTTGCTCTTTGGAACATAAACAGGTTTCTTGATCGGTTTGTTACCCAGGGCAGCATTGTTGGCTATCACCACTACAAAAAAAGTTGTGTTTAGTGACCACCAAATTCGGTCGCTAAATGTAGAAATTCGGTCGCTAAATGTAGAAATTCGGTCGCTAAATGTAGAAATTCGGTCGCTAAATGTAGAAATTCGGTCGCTAAACCATTTAGTTACCGATTGAGCGACCACTAGATGTGGTAGCAAAATGCCTAGTTGCTAAATTGTTTAGTGGTCGCTAAATCAGTCGCTATATAGTTTAGCGACCGATTTAGTGACCGAAATTTTATATTTAGTGACCGAATTCCATATTTAGCTACCGATTAAGTGTGGTCGCTAAATGACTGGTCGCTAAAATGACTTTTTTTTATAGTGCACAATCTCAGGATCTTGCCTCACATTCACATTCTTTCTGCAATTGTCAATAGAATTACCTATGATCTTGCAACTAGAACAGAAATACGGCAACCTTTCATACTCAATTTTGACAAAGAAAGCATAACCCTTCCTCTCAACAACGATTTGATTTCGAACTTGACCAGCAAGATCCAGATCAACAAAAATCCTTGCATAATGGCCCAATGTCTTATTTACAGTAGCATCATCAAGAGATTGAGGAATGCCTACTCCTCTAGCTATGGCATACAAAATCTTGGGTCTCCAATATTTCCAAGGCAATCCAAGAACTCTAATCCATCATTGAACATTAGTTTGGCTAACCAAATCGGGACTGAAGTCTAGAGTCCATTTAAAGAGCCTCAATGTGCCAGGTTCCAAATTCCAAGAACCAATAGATAGCACCTTTCTCAAGTCTTCAATGAAGGAGAATGAGAATTCAAAGAACCTTTTGCCAATGGGAACAACATTCCAGTGCGCAAGAGGTTTCCATAATTGAGAAAGCATGAGACGCAAGTCATTAATCCTAATCGATGTCTCCCCTTTTGAGAGTAAGATTCAGCCATGAAGATTAGTATTTGATGCCTCCAAACCAGCTAAATATTCCTCTTCTGGTATGGAAACCGAAAGCTCATCCCCTTTTAAACAAGGCACCGACAATTGGCTAAGAGGAATGTCACAAGCATTGTTCAATGCTTGTGCAAAGGTTTTCTTTTTCAATTACGGAGGCGGGGATGGAAGAGGAAGGTTTGGAGAAGAAGGGGGAGGGGAGGAGGAGTAGGGCGGGCAAAAGATGGAGGGAGAGGTGAAGATTCGGGGAAGAGAACATGCCATGGGCAAACCGTGTTGCCTACCATGGTGCAACCATACAAAACCCTAAATCACCATGCAAAACTCTAATTTATTATTATTTGATAATGCAGAAAATCTTTACACTGATATTACATAACAATTAAATCCAAAGTGAAATCTGCTTGGAAAGTTATGAAGTTACATATTTATTTCTTTGTTTACATTGAATCATTGACAATGGTTAAGAAATAAAAGAAAAATATTAAAAAAAAACTTAAAACTAAATACATTATTATTTAATATATTAAATATATTATTTCAACACTATCTCTTGATAAAAGTTAATTTTTGATTTTTTTACCAATCGTATGAAGAAGCCGCCAATTCTGATTATCGCTTTTATTAGTAATAGTAATTGGTTTTTTTAACTAATCATTTGGTTCGTATACTTGATACTGATTTTGAGTTTAGTCCATTTATGTGAAACTTTTTTGAAATCGATCTATACATGTACAAGTATTTTTAACTTGATTCTGGCTGTTTATTACTATTGTAACATCATTTGTTGGATTTATAGTATCTGGAGCAAATTGAAACTAATTGTTATATATAGGGACTAAATTCAAAAAAAAAATAGTTGCTATATGTGATAATATTTTCAATTTGATGCATATACTTTAACTGCAGTAAACGATATTATAACACAAATAAACAACGAGGACAAAATTAAACACAATTGTAGAATAGGGACCAATTTAAATTTTTTAGCGTATAATTAAGGACCAAATTCGAAATCAATGTTACGTATAGGAACGATTAGTTTAACCTAGATTCTTTATAATAATAAAAAAAAACACACACACTCTTTCGGCTTAATAAACTTTTTAGTCCTTACAAATATATGCATTTTTAATTGTTGACGTGGCTAATAGATTTTCACACCAACACTCCACGTGGCATTAAATATAATTTTTTAAGGTTTAATGAACTTTTTAGTCACCGTAAAATATGGAAGTTTTGGTTTTGGTCCACATTTTTTATCTTATACAGGTTCAAAAACGTTTGAATTAGTCATTGTTATTAGTTCTCGTTATCATAAGTGCTGATATGGCTAATGATGCATCACATCAGTATTGCCACATGTAATAAATTAATAATTTTGTATACCACATGAGATTCAATAATATTGTTTATATTTTTAATAATTATAATTATTAATATTATTATTTATTATATATAATTATTAAATATTGTACTTTTATTATAATATAATTATTTGTTTTTTACATCATGTGGCACCACGCTTCACATAGTGGTTTCCTACGGCACATGCTGAAGCTCGGACCCTCAGTGGTTCCTATCACAAAAACTCATTGATTCCTTTAGCATGTCATATCTCTTTATTGCTAAGTTTCGATAAAATCATGTTCAACTAAAAATATATTTAGAATATAAATCAGCTCAATTTAGAGAAGAGATTCATTAGCATTGATTTCAATCTACATAATATAAATAATAATATTAATAATTATAAATTACAAAAAATATAAATAAAGATTTTTTAATCAAATAAGGCATACAAAATTATTATTTTATCCCCACATGATAATGCTGATATGATGCGTTTTTAGCCACATTAGCATTTAACATATGAAAACTAACGATAATGACTAATTTCAACATCTTTGAACTTGTAGGAACCAAAACTTAAGGATAAAAAATATAGGACCAAAATTAAAATTTTATATTTTTTTTTAAAATTGTCACATGATATTAAAAAATTATATTTAGTGCCACGTGGTAGTGTTGACTAGGCCGTCTGTTCGTCACGTCAGCACTTACTGGTTCATCTTAACGTCAGGAATTAGTTCTAAAATTTGAAATTAAAAATACCAAAACCTAAAAGATAGGAAGTAAAATCAAAAGTGCCTATATTTATAGGAACTAAAAATGCATTAAACATTTTTCTTAGAATTTGGGGACTCCAACACGCCCCTCACGCCCAGGGCTGAACATCTGGAAGGTAAAGTTTGCAGGACTGGACATCTGTAGGTGGCCCAACAGGTCTAGGATAGACTCTGATACCATCTTATAGTTTGGGTTTGAGCCTGACTCAACCCAAAAGCTAGCTTGTAAGGTGAGGGTTGCCCCCTTACTTATAAGCACTCCTCAGACTATATTACTATCCAGTATGAGACTCTAACACATTTTTTTTTTAATTGATCTTATTGCTAAACTATATATAAATAAATCACTTTATCAAAACAAATTCACTTTAGAATATCCCCGCTATTGATTATCAACAAAAAAAAAAAAAAAAAAGGAATATCCCGCTACAGCCAACTTGTTCTTGGTCTGACACGCACCGCATAACTGCACTCAACCGCCTATAACAATGAATAGGAAGCAAATCCTAGTGAACACCTGTTTCAAAAAAAAAAAATCCTAATGAACACGACAAACTCTTGACTATATTATTATATACATATACATATATACATTTTTCCGTATAAGGTATGAATAAATAGGCTGTGGCTATGTATTTGGACAGTATTATATCATAAATAAATATTAAATATTTCCTATGAAGTTTGTGTCCTTTTAGTTTTCTCAGTCATATATATATATCGTCGGTTCGTAATTCCTATGGCGTGCGTGTTTGACTCGGCAGAATTAGAAATATCTCTTTGATGGGGTGCTTATGCTAGCTACAAGTTTTGCTTCCTGTATGTGATCACAACCCATCTCATGAAATTGTCTGATTGGCAATTTCTTTTTATTTTTTATTTTTCTTAATTCCATGTTTTGGATTTTGTGTGTTCAATTCTCCAGGTCTTGAAAAAGGTGGGATTTTGATGATTGTGGGCATTTCTTACTGTTTTTTTCATTGAGATCACAAGCTGAAATTTATGCTGAATGAAATCACAGTGTGTAACTGGAGTTGTCATTTTTATTTTCCATTGGTTGTGTTTGTGTTGTTTAACTTTGTTTCTTAAGGAGATTACTTGTCACTAGAGGTTGTTGGGTAATGGGGTTCGCTTTCTATGTAAAGCTCTTCTTCTGTTGCTGTTCTGTTTTTTCTGCTGTAATATGTGATATGATCTGTTTCTAAATCTGCTATGAATCGTTTTCTTAGTACAAGCTGGCATATTTTATTGGTGGAGTGAATTTGGGGGAAGGTCTGGTAGACTAAAGCTCTCTGATTTCACTTTATTCCTTTTTGATTGATTAATATGGCATCTAAGAATTGGATTTTCAGATGAAAAACTTAAGCACAAAGACAATTGAAGTGATTTGGCTGGCTCTAATTATGGTACCATTCATGCTTGGTTGCTTCGTAATACACTTTTCCTTTCTTGATTGAGATTCCATACCAATTTGATTATCTTGTTAAAAATTCAAATGTAATGTATTGCTTGCAACAAAATTAGTGCACATTGTTGATCTGTCTGGAAAAATAAAATATCAGCATTTTTATGCCTGAAAAGTAGGTTGTTCTGGCTTTGTTCTATCAAACGGATGCCTTGTAGAGGTTAACACTAAATGAAGGAGGAATTAAAATATGTAATTTTACTCAAAGTTTTTTGCTCTTTTTTTTTTACTTTCATCTATGTTAGGTGTGTGTTTCTACTTATTCGATAGGAGAGACAAAAAATATAACCATTACAAAACAAGATAAAATATGGAAACACCAAACACAATGAAAGGAGAAAACGAAACTCATTTTTCAAGAAGGATTGCGAGCTACAATATTCACTTTATACCTTGCAGGTTTGTGTGTGCTCTCATCATTAAAGAGGCTATGATGGGCAATCCCATTGAAGAAGATGACGTATCTACGAAGGCCCTAGGAAGATGGCCTGTCTTTTATTATGGCATGGGACACATGCTCAATGACATAACTGCTGCTTGTTGGTTCACCTATCTATTATTGTTCTTGACAGAGATTGGACTTTCACCAAGGTGCATTTTGTGATCAAGTTTTTTATTTATTTATTGGAACTTGTGAAATAATGTAGCTAATTTTTGTGCAAATGCTTTTTAAATGTTAATTGATATAACTGAAAATTGAAATGGGATTGCAGATATGAAAAAGTTGGCTAGCATTAAGTAGTTGGTAGAAATCCAATTGATAGGTTGAGGGGGAGGAGCTGGGATGCCTTGGTCTTGTATAATAAAGACCTGACATAGATTTAAACTGATTAGACAAATAAGAATAGCTTAAAGGGGTTCTAAAGCTTAAATGATTGGAGGACAAGCACATAATTTTTATAAATTTTAGTAGCAAATGTTCCATAAAGGAGAGAATTGATAAGAACAAGATGCAGTTGGCTGGCTTCAGTGGGCATTGATGCAGTAGTTGTGTTGGCCTGTGAACTTCTGAACATACTATGCCATATTATCATTTTCCTCATCTCAGGCTGCTTCTAGTGATATATCCTGCTATAGGAAATATTTTTGCATATTGCACATTAGTTTGGACGATTACCGACACATAAATGATTTTCAAAATGTGAAACATATTCAATTTTGTACGCATGATAAAAGCTTTGTATTGTTAGATCTCACACAAAATCTGTTTGATGCTCCACATTTTGTGTTCTTTATTTTTCTTTTCTTTTGTTTATTTTTTCCCATTTTCATAGGAATGCAGCTTATGTGATGCTTTCAGGTCAAGTGGCTGATGGATTTGCCACCATATTTGCTGGTGAACTGGTATTTAACCACTATTTTCTCTGTGTCATTCTACGGATATATTTCACATGCTTCTGTCACTAAACTTCACATTCATCTGGCCTTAATTGACTTTTTCTCATTTTTGTGCTTGGGTTGGGGGAGGGGATGGCTCTAACAGCTTATTGCTCTAGCATGTCTAATAACTGAGGAACCCTATCTTTTGTTTTGAGGTTAAGCAGAGTTTATCTGATGGTTGCTACCTAGCTGAAATCATCTTAAGAACCTTCACTATCACATAAAATAATTAAATACTTAAATTCGCTTAAATCCTCTAATTTTTTCATCTTAATACCTTATTTTAATATTCATGAATTTGCAGATTTTGTCTAGAAGTAATACAAAGTAAAAATCATTCCTTTGACTTCATGCTAACCTAGGTGTATGTTTCTTACAAAATCTATGAAATTTTAAATATCTCTTTTCCATTATATGATTATGTGCTTTTCAGACCTTATTTTGATAGAAATGCTTATTTATGTTGCCTTGCTTGATAGATGGACAGGTTTGGGCATTTCAAGATATGGCATGGTGCTGGATCTTTATTGGTGGCTATTTCATTTTCTTCTGTTTTTGGTGGTTGTCTGCCTTGTAAAATTTTTGCTTCCAGTTCATCTACTTTTGAAACTGTGAGTTACAGCGTGTTCGCAGCAATCTTCAATGTGGGCTGGGCTGCTACTCAGGTTTCACACATGTAATAATTTCCTTGAATTTATCTTTTTCATTTGAAGTTGAAAATTAAAGCTGTCAGTTTCAAATTTCAAAATAAAAGTAGTTTGGATGGTGCAGTCACCTTTGAAGTATTATTCCACCCTGCACTCTTGGCAGCTTAAACTGGAATTTAAGTATCTTTACATCATTGACTTCTTTATTTTTTCGTGATTTTTTCCTCAAGATAGTGGAATAACTATATTTTTGTTACGAAAAGATGATGAGTGGCAAGTGGTTTTTCAGGGGGATGTTGTTGGAATATTGTATGAAACAAATACTCATCATTACAGATGTCTGATGTTTGTTATCTCACTTTCAGTTGTTAGTGGTAATTATTACTTTAGTAACTAAGAGTATCAGAATGATAGGTAGCATTTATTTTTAAACCAAGTAACACCAGTGAACTCTCTAATATTATAATTTCCGTGAATAAGAGAAGAAACAAATGAAAAAGCATAGGTTCCTAGCCTTTCCAATTCCATTTAAAATGATGGTCATTAGTGTCTTCCTCGATTGCTTTCTTGAAGGTCCATGGTGAGTTGCATCACGCTGAACTCCACAAGCAGAGTGGCACTGGCTAGCTGTCGCAATGCTTTTACCATGGTAAGCTTCTAGTGAACTTCTTTCAGATATGAAACTCCGTATTCCAATCACGAAAAAAGTAGAAACTAAAGAATTAATATGTTGATATGAATTGCTAATAATAATCATATCTTTACAGGTTGCCAACCTGAGCCTATATGCTGTTGCATTTATAGTATTCAGTGTCATCAATGGAAAAACATATGCTGATATTGAAAATCAGGTATGTACGGTGGTAGTTGTTTGGATCCATCTATCATAAGCTGTTGTCAAGCATAATCACTCGCTTACTCTTCCAAATGAGCAGTACCGCTGGATTGCATATCTGTCAATTTTTATTGGTTGCTGCTTTGTGGGCATATTTCTTCTTGCAACCAAAGAGCCCAGGTGTGCTTGTAGGCTTACTGATACTTTTATCCTGGGACTAAAGCTTTTTTTTGTTGATAGTAGACATATTGTATTACTAGAAAGACGATTTTGTACATACTCTTTTTACAATATCAAGATGCTGTACTTGTCTAGGCTAAATATGAGGGAAAGCATTGCTTGAATAACCACTCTGCAGCGGGACAACAGGAAAATATAAAATTCATGACACCTACCTTATAGAGAAATTCTGAAAGCAAATATAATGTTGGTTTAAGTAAAAGCATATAATTATAGAACTTCAACCGAATGATGCTCTAGTAATCATTGTTCATGCAAGTCCATTGTACCTTCACAAAACTTTCACGAGAATAGGTTGCTTGAGCAGTTTCAGCTCAGATATTGTTCTGTAAATACTGAGAATTTTTCTTTTGTTTTCTTCCTAGTTTGAAGGTTGATATACATGGAGAGGTTCATGCAAGGATTTCATGGGTTTACTGGTTCAAGAGAGTTTTATATTATCAGGTTGCTCTTGTTTATGTTCTCACAAGATTAGTTGTCAATGTTTCACAGGTTAGCACACTTACCTTTTCTTGCTTATATTTACAAAGGAGAGGCTTAATAAGCTTAGGCTTTGCAGCATGTTAGGGGCTTGGGGCTTGATATATTGGAGATAGTGTGAGAAAGAGACTCCATCATGAACATAATTAAAAGGAAACTGAAAGTCCTGCATTTGAAATTCCAATGAAATATAATACAACAGTAATATATTGTAGGGTATATGAACACTTTTGACAACGAAATGGCTTTGTTTTCAGGCATACCTTGCATTCTTTGTTATCAATGACCTACAAATGGCCCAATCAGCCAAAGCTTTGGTACATGACAAATTTTGTCCCCTTATCTGTTGAGCATTATATAATTTGAAATTTGAATAAATAACAAGGCTGATTAACTGTGATTTTGATTGAATTAGGTTCCTGCTATCATATACATCTGCAGCTTCCTCGTATCTATTGCATTACAGGTTCCCATATGAACTAAGTACTCTTGATGGATACCTTTCTGTATTACATTTCCATTTTTGTTGGTCTCCACTGTTAAATTAGTTTACTCTTTCAGGAGATTGCATGGACCGGCCAACGGCTCAAAGCCTACTATACTGCTGGATGCATTCTTTGGATTTTTTGTGGTGGAGTGATCCTTCTTTTAACAACAAATATAAGTTATGCCATGTACATAGCATCAGTATTTATTGGCATAGCAAATGCTCTCATGATGGTATGACATGATATTTACTTAACCAGCCAAAACAAAAAGAAACAGCTATTTTATTCTATGCAGTTTTGAAACCGATTTCTCTTTGATGGCATTTTAAGATGGATGTACAGTATACAGTTCTAAAATTATTTACTTGTTGGTTAGACATGACAACATTAGTCAATAAGAGAAAAAGTTGAATCCTCAAATTTTAACCTTAATAGTTAGACCATACATAAAAACAAAAGAAATTTTGAAATTAAGCTACTGCCATTGCCATAGTGTCAGTATTGTCAACGACTCAACGCGTTACACTACTGCTACGCTTTACAAATAAACTAATATTTCAATTTGTAACACCCAAAAATAACATCATTCATACTCATCCCTCTCAATAAAGGCTTGGTTTGTATGTTTCCCCAATTTTCTTCCTCTGATACACTTAAATTGATAAATTTTGCTTGATGTTGATCTCTAAATATATCTAAATAGGTCATTAGTATAAGTGACATGTGAGGTGGTTTCTAGGTTTAAGATTTTAGCCTTTTTAATTTAAGATAGTATTATAGATTTCTATCCCTCGTCATAGATTCCAGCTATCTTGGTTCAAACTACTATGAATTAGTTTTTTTAATGTATTTAGATATTTATTGGTTTTTGTGATAGGTGACTGGAGTAAGCATGCAAAATTTTCTCATCGGGGAGGACCTTAATGGTTGTGCATTTGTTTGTGGATCATTGAGCTTTTTGGACAAAATTTCATGCGGGCTTGCTTTATATGTTCTTCAGTCATATCAAAGTAAGTTAAATTTATTTTATCCAATGCTAATTTTGCATTATAATAAGTTCCCATGCACACAATAGCAAGTAGTGATAGTGAAATTCTAGTGAACTTGGTGTTATCTGCATTGGCAAGAATAAATATATCTGGCTTAAAAAATCTCTCTGGTCTTACTTTTTGTTTTCTACTCCCACCAGTGGGAAAAGGCTTGGTTCTTCATTGTTACTTTTTTTTTTTTTCCCTATTCACTAGTGGAAGTTTACTCATTTTCTTAGTTCACCCTTGTGTGTTTTTTTTTTTTTCTTTTTTTTTTTTTTTTGGGGAGTGGATGTTCCCATTTATTTGGGTTAGGAGTTGACCCATATCGTTTTATGTCAACTATCTGATGAGTGCTGAATTTAGCTGTGTATTGTCCCTTCCTTTTTTTCCCCCTAATAAACCAAGGCATCACAATAGAGAAAGGCATCCCAACCAGGTTGGCACCCAGACTCTACCTATCATCTGCAGCATACCCAAATTAAATTAAATTAAATAATGAAAAGAATACAAAAATACATGGGGGGAACTATAGCCAAAACCCATGAAGAAAACTATATAAATCTATAATTAGGAAGACCATATCTATTTCGATAAAAGTCCTCACTAACAAAATTAGGAATCCTATCCCACTAAGTAAAGCATTGAGTAGAAACTCCATAAGCAGCTAGCTTATCAGCACAAGTATTACCCTCCATGTATATATGTGATACAATAAAAGACTTACCCCTAGAGGGATTAATACAATTTCTCCATCGAGTTCTAAGAGACCAAGGAACTGAATCATGATTAGTAAAAGCATGGATCACTAATGAGGAGTCACATTCCAACCAGAGCTTACTCCATCCCTTACTATGAGCCAACTCAATTGCAATAGTAGCTGCTGTGATCTCAGCCTGAAAAGATGATGTTGTGCCAAAGAAAGAAGCAAAACAACCCATCATGGCAGCATTGCAATCTCTAAAAATTCCACCACCCCCTGCTAAGCCTGGAGATCCCTTCTTATCTTTGCCTTTATTAGAATAAAAGAGCCTAACTCCACCCCAAAACCTAGCTCATGGGGAAGTGTTATTGGGCCCAACTTCACCCAAAAGCTAGCTCATGGAGGATGGGTTTCCCAAGTCATTATAAATCTTTAACCATATACTCAACTAATGTGGGTGTGGCACTAGACAACCTTTATTCAGAAAGGCTTTCATAGATTAGTTTGTAACTACTAAGAAATAATGAAGAACTTCATACTTTTAGTGGTCCAAGCTCATAGTCATAACCAAGTGCACCAAAATGTTGGATTCACTTTAGCTTAAATCCTGTTGCTTACAGTTGACACAGTTTCCTGACAATTCTATGGATTTCATTTTTTGTTATTTTTACTGTTAACTTACATTTATTCACATGTTTTTTTGTCATGATGATATGAATATGGGTGGAAGACATTACAAGGTCTGTAGCAAAGACTTGATTATAATGACATGTGCATTTGAGATGACATCAAATATTTCCTATTAGTTCTAATTAATCAGAATTAAGGAGTAAGGTCCAATCAAATTTTTGTGGATAATGCAGATCCCGGAGAATTTAATTATTTAAATGCTTATGAATAAAAAGCTTGCCTTTCATGAAACTTACATTATTTGATGCTTAGGAACTCCTAATAGCCCTGTTAGTGATTAGATCATTTTTTTTAATTTAATTATTGTGACTTGTGAGTACTTATGGCTGAGATTTGAGTTGTGATTCTCAGTACCCCTCATATTGTTCAAATCATCATTGCAGATACCTCTCCACAGCTCCTGGGAACACTATCCCCCCTTTCTGTTACAAGAATTGGTTTGGTCTTGTTCCTGCATTTTGTGCACTACTTGGGGTGGCAGTAACTTGCACCATGGATTTCCACACCCCTTCCAAGTTTTTGACAGCACCACTATTAGTCTAGTTGTATACTTGAAGAAAATCATTCTGCTTTAGTTCACTAACATACAAAGTATCAGCCATAAACTTGGAGAAATTCCTGCTGCTCTGATCCATTGGAAAATTCAAACTGTCTGGAAATCTAGAAAATGTCATATTTTTTTAGAAAGCATGTATATTTTTCAAATATGATTATGAAGTCAAATGTATATAAAGTATCCACATTTGATTGGAATGTAGTACATTTGGAGTTCCATTTAAAACATTTGATTGATGGTCTGAAATGCAAAATAGTGGTTCTGAATTATGTATCAGTTTAAATCTTGTTAAAAAGTTCTGCATGACTGATCAGATAAAGAAAAGAGAGATTTCGTTCAACATTTTCTGGATTGATTCTTTTAGAAATATTCTTGTTCAGTAAATATCAAAATTAAAATTAGGAAAATGGTTAAGTGTCCTAAATTTACCAGGGCCAAAATTTGTCTTGCATCTTTGTGACCTCCTAAATTTCTTTTTCACTCTCTTGCACTTAACCATTGTTCTTTGAAGATTCTGCTTGCCCTTCCTATCAACTATCATGGCTTCGAAAGCGGCTTCCGCGCATGAGGTACATGAGATGGTCTTGCATTTGTTTTACCTCAGCCTACAACATCTGATAAGCATGGGGTGAGTACAAAACGAAACTCAGTGAGAGATCCTCAAAACATAAACAAATAAATGCAATTAATTTCAATTAATCAAACCATCAAACATATAAAGATAATCAACATTTAGGCTTTGTTTGTTAGAGTAGAAAATAGCAAGAGAGAAAACAAGAAGAGAGAAAACGAAGAGAAAATACATTTTTCTCTTGTTTGGTGGAGGAGAGATTTAGAGAAGAGAGAAGAAAATTGGTGGGACCCACCTCAAATTTTTTTCTCCCCCCAAGTAAGAAGAAAATGAAAGAGGGAGAGGGTGTTTCATGTAAAATGACATTTGTACCATTCTTTTTGTGTTCTCATTCAATTATTGAATAAATTTAAATAAATTGAATAAAATTAATCATTTATTTAATTAAATTAAATTGAAATAAATAAAATAATTATATTAAACTAATAAATTTTATTTAAAATAACTTAAATCAGTTAAATTAATTTAAATTATTTGATTAGTTAAAATAAATTAAATCAATTAAACTTAAATATTTTATATTGGTTTTTTAGTTAAGAGTATTTTTGTCTTTTTAAAAAAAATTAATTTTCTCTCTTCTTATTTTCTATCCAACCAAACAAAGTGGAGAGAGAGAAAACACATATTTCTCCTCTATTTCTCTCATATTTCCCTTACACCAAACAACATATAAAATCTACTCTATTTCTCATCAGTTTATCTCTTTTCATACTCTTTCTCACCTCTTTCTCTCTTCTCCTTTTCTTCTCACAACCAAACAAAGCCTTAAGCATCAAAAGGACCTTAAGTTCACATGAGGCTACTTGTGGAATGGCTTGCAATTTTATTCTCAAGTTCTGTTCACGTCCAAGAGACATTTCATAATTTCATCAAATCTTTCGGCACCTTAAGGGTTGTTCACTAGGTCCCTACTCCGATGATTTTAGTTTCTTATTTTGGAGATATTGCCCCCTTCGACCATCAACATCTCTCCTGATCTTTGGGGCTGTTCACAAGGCCCCCCAACCTCAACGGTGTTAATTTAAATCACGGAGCCGTTGTTCCCTCCAGGTGGCTACTTGAAGATTCATACCATTTAGCAAATTCATTCTACCAAATAACTTTTGTCCACAAAGGATGAATTGAGATGTAAGAAACCTCGAACTCCATGGAGAAGAGTACAAGTTCAAATCTCAAGAAAGAAACTTTTGTGGGAGACTCATGCTCTCGCTCGCGGTTGAGTGAGAATTAATCTCATAGATAGTTCAAATTATCTGAACTCTAAGAATACATCGTGTTTTAGAAAAATAATTTTACCAATTAATAAATAAATTTCAATTAATTTATTGTAAAACTACTTTGGCCAATTAAATTAATTACTTATTTTCAATTTGATAAAGTATATTAATGTTTGATTAATTAATATAAGTTTGGTTAGAGTTTGAGTGCATGAGTGGTGTTAATACCACCTAAAGTATCTTTAGAGTCCCCCAAGATGGCAAACTGATGTCAGTTCGCTGCACAACTTATTCATGCATTAGCTTTCTCTTGGCTATAAGCTGATGGTAGTTAAAATGGCTAATTAAAGCCTCATGGCGGTTGGAACTATTAATCAAAATGTCCAAGTTTCTTATACTTTTATTTTCTACTCAATAATTTCCTCAAATATATCTCCAACATTTATTATGTCTAGTCTTGTGATCTTATCATCACACTAAACTTACACATCACGTATGTAAGCAAAAATTCAGTCCAATTAGATAAACCAATTGAAAAATAATAATTGTGCAGGAAAGGTAATGGCAATTGGCAACCTAAGGACGTGCAAGGAAACAAATTCTAGAAACCACCCAGATCTGGATTCCCTGTAGTGACTCCCTCAAGTCACTGCAGCCAAAGAATTAAGGGTTAGAAATATATTGAATCATTTTGTATTAAATTTTTTTTTTTTAAATATACAAAATAATGTATGGCTAGGATCTCTTGCAGTCAATTTTTTATCGGAGAGAATCCATTTCCAAAACACCATGCCAATGAACCTTGGGAGAGAATGGCCAGAGCTTCCTTGAGTAAAAAGGGAAAATTAAAATAAAAGAAAAAGAGCATGTGGTCCTTTTTTAGGATAGATCTATAACTAGAACTGGATTGTTAGAAAAGAGAATATAATTTCATGAAAAAGGGCAAACTATCCACACCAAAAAAAGGGCAATTGCTTGAGGTCCCATGGTCCTTTTTCCTCCTTTGAAATGTGAGGCTCTCATCTTTCTCTTACAATTTTTCTTTGTTTTACTAAATTGTTCCTTGCTCACTTTAAAATATTCCTTTTGCAGCTGAAAAACATATCCAAAACAAATCCTCCTAAAACTGATAGTTTAAACTTTTTCTAATATTTAACTTTGATATTGTTTACATTAGTCATAGATGGGAAAACGGTGAGATACAAATATGAGATTATATAATCGCATAAACTACCTGCATGAGTAGAGGATATTCATAAAAACAGTGAAAATTAATTATTCTTGTTTTGTTACAAACTCCATAAAACAAGAGAAAGAGGGATAAACTTTAATATGAAGAATTGAAGATATTAGTATTAAAAACTAACATATTAAGGACATATTTGATTGGTACGATACTACAATTAATATATAACATAATGTCATATGCATGAATCCTTATACAAATGGTAAGAAAAGAGGAAAAAGTTAAGCCATTTTCCTGGCCATTAATATATGCACATATTCAGAAAATAGAGAATAGATCAAGCAAATCATGAGCTAGTAAAAACCAAAATTTTGCCTAGCTTGATAACTTGAAAAGTGATTTTTTCCCAGCTTCACCTAAATGAGGATCACGTTTAGCCTTCATCAAATGTCCCAAAACTTTAGCATAACGACGGACCAACTTCTTGAACTTCAAACCTTGGATGTTGTCTTTCTGTTGCATCCTAACAAGCTGGAGATGCTTCTCTTCCTCAGTGAAATGTTCACCAAGTGAGTTCCTTCCTTTGCCTCCTCCATCTTCATCATCATCACTACACTTCACTATTGCATCTTTCTCATCTCCTACTATAAGCTGCTTCAAACTAATGTGATCATAATTATTTTCACCTTCTTTAGGAAGACTAGTTTCCAATGACACATCCTTTGTTGCATCAACCACTGAAATGGGTGGTTGTGGTTTCTCATTAGCTTGCTTCCTGGTTCTCCTTGACATTGTGATATCATAGTGGCGTTTCATTTCTGAGGATTGAACCTCCATCTTGACCCTTTGTTTGGTTTTATGTGATCTTAAAAAGAAGCCATTGAATCTGATCACTCTTGTGCAACAAAAATGCTAGCTAACTTAAGGAGCAAACCAAAGGGGTTAGTTTAGACTTTAGAGGCCTTTCAAAAAGGTGAAATGTCTGTTTTCTGATAGTTCATCTATGAAAATTGAAAGATTAACCCTCCAATGCCAAAGCAGATTAAGAAAATGAAGTGTGGGAAGTGGCACCAAACTATAGGCAATTCACTATAATGGGCCAATTTGATCCTTGTTGGGGGTAATGTAGAACATGCTACTTGGGCCCAAGTCCAATCCTCTTGGTTTTATTAGACTTCTTTTCGTATGGTTGATTTCTTTGCCCTCTCTCTATGTGATGAGTAGGTAGGTGGCTTTGCTGCTTTCAGATGAAGTGGGAGATAAGGATACTTCAATCCACATCTATATTGTCAGCTCCTCATCTCATCATTTTCTATTTCCCCAAGCATATGGTAAGTCAGATAGGAAAGGGAAAATCCAAAAATGGAATTGGAAAATGCTACCTGCACAAAGTGAAGACTCTGGTCATCTCATATCATGACTTGATGATATAAAAAGGTGTATGAGTGTGTGTTTGGTTCATCGATGAAAAGTTGTTGTTACGGGTGAAATTTCTGAAATCATTGACAGATGTACTTCAACAGGCTGAAGAGGGAATTGGAGTGATAGCTGATATTTTTTAAGTATTGAAAATATTTAGTTGACAAGAAATATGATCCGACAAGGGGGAGGGATTGACAACAAAGTTCCTGACGATGCATTAGGAGGTTGTAACAAACATGAAGAAGGAATTGTCAAGAATGCAAAAGAGGAGAAAAAAATGACTAAGCCCCCGGTCCGATGAGAAGTTATCAAAATAAGGTGTCAAAGCAACTACACCGTCAAAGACAAGCAAGTTGACACGGAAGCGGTTCAAGAAATTGAGTAGTTAGAAGAGTTGATTTGACAAATAGTTGAATTTAAACATAAGGAAACTGCCAGACACATGGCAGTAATTAAGATAGGAAGTTAGTAGTATGAAATTATTTTATTTGCCTATAGATACTTGTAAATTCAATGTAAATGAGGTCGGTTAAATTACTTGATACAGATCCTACACATCTCAATCACAAAGCAGATTGACGGATAACACTCAAGTACTGCCTCCATCTTTCTTATTTCAATACAATGTTCAAATGCAGTACAATTCTAGTTTGCTTTATTCAAAATTTTCGATTGTTCTTTATTACCTTCAGTATTTCTTACATGTTCTTCATTTAGATTCATTTACTTTATTACAATTAATAGTCTTTTAATCTCATTTTATTCAAATTTCTTTTCAAGTTAGTGTTACTTTCACTTTGTACTTACGTATAAAACTTGTACAATTTGGAATTTATTTTCAAGTAAGAAACTATCCTTTTCTTTTCAAATTCAAACCACATTTTCAAACTCAAATAGTTGTATTGTCAAATCTCACTTTTGTCAATACTTTGCACAATATCTCCATATTTAACTTAGTATTAGTCATTACCAGTATATTCTCAATTTGACCAATTCTCAAATTTGTACTTGGCAGACAGTATTACAAACAACCCATTTCTGACGAGATTACCGCATAACTCTTAGGCCCCACACTCGTCTGATCTTCAATTATTTGTCCCGTCGGAATTTTGGCCAAAAACCAAAAACCACGTTAACAGCTGTAGAATTAGGTATTTGGTTACTATCAGATAAATTGATTTTACATTTAGAATTGATTTTGAATAGAAGCTACAGAAAGTAGCTTTTGCATTGGGTTGAAAAATTTACATCAAACTCTATTGTAAATTGAGTTTTACTTCAAACTTACTTTCAAAATAAAAAAAAATAATTATATCCGAACATAAATAACTTTACTTCAAATTCAATTGTAACCAAATCAATCTTACAAAATTAAATTCATTCAAAATCATGTTTATCAAACGCTTATTCAAATATATACATTGAGTCGGTGATTAAAAAAAAGGAGTAGATAACATATGCATAAAAACAAAGTAAAATCAATTATGAGCATATGATTAAAATTAGGAAAAGCTATATCAACATCTCTTGAGGTTTTATATGACATTTATCTTGTTTTAAAAGTTGTACTCATATTTTCTTAAAAAGGTTAATGTAATTTTAATACTACTCTTTTAGGGAAGACAAGTGTAATGATAATATAAATCTTTAGAAAAATTGATGTATTTTCTAAAAATTAGAAGAGTATCAAATGTAATAGTTAGGTTAAAGTAATGTTTTGGTCCCTATACGTGACACTGATTTTCAATTTGGTCCCTATACGTAAAAAGTTATCAATTTGGTCCCTATACGTGACATGGATTTTCAATTTGGTCCCTATACGTAAAAAGTTATCAATTTAGTCCCTATACGTGACACTGATTTTCAATTTGGTCCCTATACGTGACATTGATTATCAATTTGGTCCCTATACGTGACACTGATTTTCAATTTGGTCCCTATACGTGACACTGATTATCAATTTGGTCCCTATACGTGACACTGGTTTTCAATTTGGTCCTCACCGCTAATTGGTCCCTATATAAGAGTGACCAAATTGCAAATTATTATCGCATGTAGGGATCAAATTGAAAATAATTGTCACATGTAGGGATCGATTCAATTTTTTTTTTTTGTTGAATTGGTCCCTACATGTGACAATAATTTGTAATTTGGTCCTCTTATATCGGGACCAATTAGCGGTGAGGACCAAATTGAAAACCAGTGTCACGTATAGGGACCAAATTGAAAACCAGTAAACCAGTGTCATGTATAGGGACCAAATTGATAACTTTTTACGTATAGGGACCAAATTGAAAATCAGTGTCACGTATAGGGACCAAAACATTACTTTAACCTAATAGTTAAATATTAGGAAGAGTATAATTTCTCCTTAAAAAAATTGGAGGTTTATTAGGAACCCTCCGAGTATCGTACCCCTCCATTAAAATATTAATAAAATAAAAAATAATAAAAGAATGGGTTTATTTGAAGAAATAGCAATAAAATTTGATGGAATATAAAAAATTATGGAAGAAACTAATAAAAATATTATTCAACTAATATAAAATACTAATAAAATTGCAAATTATACTTATAATAGAATACAAAAAGGACAAAGTGGAATAAACAATATAAGAGATACACTAAATAATATAAGTAAAGGTAAGGAAATAGATGAAAATAAAGATATTGAAAAAATTAGAAAGGTTCTTGAACAATTAGAAAATCTTTTAGAAGATGAAGAAAATAACAGATGTATAACAATAAAAGATTTAGAAGAATTATTAAAATCAAAAGATTTGGAAAAAATAATAGTCAAACAGGAAACAACTCTAGAACCATCAAAGCTATCTCTACCAGTAACTTCATGGAGAGGATAAAAGACGAATATATGGAAACATTAAAGAAATCAAATGATATGAAAGAAATTCAACAATTATTAGGACAACTAAAAATAATTGAAGAAGAACATAGTCAAATACAAAAAATAGATCCTATAGATCAAGTACCAACTAAAGAAGATGATGAAAATGAGGAAATAGTTTAAATTATAGTTCGTCTTCAGAATCTGAAGAAAATTATATAAAATGGAAAAATGAGAATATAGTGGAAAAAAAACCTAAAAGAAAATGGGAAAAATATAAATACACTCCTGACGGAGCATGAGATAAATATGAAGAATAAACTATGTATAATAAAGGAGATGCAAGAAAAAATAATAAATGGACAAAAATTCAAGAAGAATTTAAACCTCATTATGAGTCAATAAGATTAGAAAATATATTAAATATTGATTGTGCAAGAAACAAAGAAGAAGTATTATTACAATGGACCAATGAAATAATACTATTAATAGCAACTGATGAGAAATTTAATAAACTAAATATGTTAGATATAAAAAAACTTTCTATTATTTAAAACAGCAGGAAATGTACAAAGATTTTTACATAGTATTAAAAATGAAATGTGGCATACATAGTATTAAAGATGAAATTTGGCAACAACATGCAAGATCAGTTAACAATAACCAAGACTTTGTCAAATTAGTTATGACATTAATTTATCAAGAATCAATAATTTATAGGATATAATATGTTTGAACAACAAGAAAGAACAAGTAAATTTTTACATGAAAAAGATAAAATTCATTTAAATAAAATGCAAATATATGACATATGTCAGATTGAAAGTTTTATTTGTGAATATCAAAAATAACATTATCAATTAGATGGAGAAACAAAAGAAATATATAAGTATATTTTTATAGATAAATTACCATATCCCCTTAATTCTAAAATAAAGAAATTATAGGAATCTAGGCAAGATGAAACGACAAATACCTTAGGAGAAATTATTCAAATCCTATATGAAGAATTAAGAGAACGATGTCTAACCAAAGAAACAATAAGACAATTAAATAGCTGAAGTAATTCAATCTGTTGCGATATTCCAGAAATGGAAAAACATGGTAATTATGAATGTGATAAACCAACAAGAAAAAGAAAATATTATAAAAAACCAAAATTAAAAAGAACGTATCCAAGAAGAAAAACGTATTATAAAAATAATAAAAAGAAATATTTTAGAAAAAGGAAATCAACACTAAGAAAATATTGTTCAAAAGGAAAAAAAGAAATGTATATGTTGGATATGTAATGTTGAAGGTCATTATGCAAATGAATGACTTCAAAGAAAAGAAAAAGATTTCAAAGAAAAATAATCAAAATTAATAAAGCAAGTATATCAGATATATGAACTCGAACCAAGAGAAGAAGAATTAACTGATACTGAAGGAAGTATATAT
This sequence comes from Echinosophora koreensis, assembly GCA_035048595.1. Taxonomy (NCBI): domain Eukaryota; kingdom Viridiplantae; phylum Streptophyta; class Magnoliopsida; order Fabales; family Fabaceae; genus Echinosophora; species Echinosophora koreensis. Next base: position 5,375,260 of record JAPCYP010000011.1, on the reverse strand, counting down.
GAATATCTAGAAGATGAATTATCTTCAGAATAAACAGAATCCGAATAATACTTATATAAAAATAATAGTAGAAAAAAGCAATAGAGAAATTGAAGCTTATATAGATACTGGAGCGAGTATTTGTTTAGCAATAAAAGCATTGTTTGATAAATAGAAAAAATTAGAGAAGCCAATAAAAATACAAATAGCAGATGGATCTATACATCCACTATTTTTGGTAGCAAAAAGAATTAATTTAATAATACAAGGAAAATTATTTATAGTACCTACAATATAATAGCAAGATACAAGTTTAGATATGATTATAGGAAACAATTTCTTATGATTATATGCACCGTTTTGTCAATACTTAGAGTATATATCATTAAAAACACCATATATTTATCAAAAACAACATAGAGAAATAACCAATATCCCAATTATTCATTATTCTCACTGCATTTACTCTAAACAATCCGAGTTTAGCAAGCTGAAACGTGGTGAGTTAGTTAGAGAAATATATACAAAAATTCGCCATGCATTAATAAATTTAGAACCAAATAGAGGAATTCCAGCTCATATCGAAGAACTTTTAGATAAAGTATGTAGTGAAAACCTTTAGACCCAAATATTAATTATAAAAATACTGAATTAACCATATTGAAGTTAAAAAAATCCAACAAATGAAGTAAAATGTAAACCTATGATTTATATAAAGTAAGATAGAGATGAATTTGCAAAAGTTATTGAATAAATGTGTAAAAAAGGATTAATTAGGTCATCAAAAAGCAAGCACTCGGCACCAGCCTTTTATGTAGAAAATATAATGAAATAAAAAGAGGGAAACGATGGATGGTAATTAATTATAAATAGATAAATGATGCAATGGAAGGTGATACTTATTTTCTTCCAAGAAAGGATTTAATTATTCAATGAATTAGAAATATGAATTGGTTTAGTACTTTTGATTGTAAATCAAGATTTTTTTAAATTAGATTATCTGAAGAATCTAAAGCACTAACAGCATTTAGTTGTACTCAAGGTCAATATGAATGGAATGTACTTCCAATGGAAATGAAGCAGTCACCAGGAATTTTTCAATGAAGAATGGATTCAATACTTAAAGAATTTAAAGATTTTTGCCCCATATATTGATGATATCTTGGTCTTTTCTAATAAGGATTTATATGATCATTTTAATAAAGTGGCATCTATACTTACTAAATGTCTATAATATGGAGTAGTTTTAAGTAGAAAAAAGTAATCTTAGCTCAAAATAAGATTAATTATTTAGGATTGGAAATTGAAAAAGGAAAAATAATAATGCAAAAATATGTGTTAGAAAAATTACGAAATTTTCCAACCAAATTAAAGGATAAAAAGGAATTATAAAGATTTCTTGGACTACTAACATATATTTCAAGTGAAGGTTTCATAAAGGATCTTACAGCTGAAAGAAAGGCATTTCAACAAAAATTAAAGAAGGATGCTCTTTGGTCATGGACCAAAAAAGATGAAGCAATTATTGAAAAAATGAAATTTATGACACCCTTCTACCCCGCATATTATAAGGCATTTAATATAAAATAAATTAAATAAAACAACATGCATTCACTGGATAAAATAAAAACATTTGTCCATGGGTAGAAAAGTCCCACATGAACGAGTTCACAACGCGGAAAATATAAACCACTTTAAAACAATAATAAACAACAAATAACAACGCCCCAACCCGATGTCACAACAGAGTTGGTATAATCGTTCCGGAATGAAATCCTCGGAATACAACTAAACAAAACTAATTAACAAAGAGAAAGGCCCTAACTATGAGCGGTGGCTCCTCATGTGACACCCTTCTACCCAGCATGTAATAAGGCAAATAATATAAATAATTTAAAATAAAAACATGCAATTATATCATAAGTTTAAAACAATTGTCCATGGGTAGAAAAGTCCCACATGAACCGGTTACAACGCGGAAAATAAACCAAGTTCTTAAACGATAAAACATGAACAAATAACTACCCAACCCCGATGTCACAACTCAGAGCTGGTATAACCGTTCCGGAAAATAACATCCTCGGAATACAAAAGAAACAACTAAACAATAAACAGGCCCTAACTATGAGTGGCGGCTCCTCAGAGTCACTCCTCTCCGGGCTGCTCGTCATCCTCTGCAAATGCCAATCAGGCCAAACACAAACAATACAGGGAGTAAGATTCATGTAATCATATAAACAGCAGGGAAATAGTACGCAAGGTAAACATACACATAAGCATACATCAACATCCAACAGTATCATAACAACCAAGTATGCTATGCTATGCAATGCATCAACTACTCCGCTACTCCAACTATGCATGTGGATCCAAACTAACTCAGGATGAACGACTTCGGAGTTACATATCCGTATTGGCCATAAAAGCACCAACACCGGCAGTTCACCAAACCTTGAGTGAACCCCATGGATAGCCAACGCATCAAACCATGGATGCCTCATCACGGGGGGCCTCGGTCACCAAACCTTGGGTGACCTACCGTGGATGGCCAGATCACCGTGCTCTCGGGCGATCTCCCCTTTGTCGAACCTCCCCCATCAACAACTCCAATGCTCTATGCAAATGGCACAACAACAAACAATCTCAACCACCTCCTTGCTTGGGCCATAGAGCTCCCAAGACTTCAACATCAACATTCAACGTAACCTTAGACCCAAACTGTGGGGTCAAGGCTCCCTTGGCCAATAAGCATCAAGTTTCAACTCAACGTGCTTGGGTCTATAAGCACCCAAGACTTCAACTTATCAACGTGCGGTAACCCAACGGATACCGACTTAACATTTGATTATCTAATTATCTTATATAATTAATAACCAGGTTGTCTAATCTTTACCTTTGATTAGTTATCTTAACTTATCATCATAGGGGAATGGGGTTTTAAACCCCTTAAGTCCTTTAATTGTATTACTGTCCAGGAGGGGTCAGCACGGTCGTGCTTAGACCCTAGTACGGTCGTGCTTGGACACGTGAGGGTGTGCTGCCCTTTTAAGTGAAGCACGGTCGTGCTTCACACTCAGCACGGTCGTGTTGTTTGACCTGCACAGCCGTGCTGAACAGCGTGGCCATTTTCCAGAATTTAAATGGGAGCACGGTCGTGCTCTCTGTTCAGCACGGTCGTGCTCAATGCACGACTGCACTGTTCTGGGCAGGGACAGAAACCAAGTTCTAACCAATTATGTTAAGGATTCAACTTCTTAAACTGAATACGTTTTTAACCTAATTAATTAATTAATTAATCTCATCAACATTACCCTTAACACAACAGTCACAATATCAATCCACCAAAACATGTTAATAACAATAATTAACATATCATCATGCTCATTAAACCATATCAAGAACATGAACATACACTCACTATATCCAAACAGTTATCAGCATATTGTCACAATCAAACAACCATTTTATTTACACATAAACACATACAATAACCGGGGTCATGGAGCCCCGTTACCTTACACTACCCACTGCCTAATGAATACAATCCCACTTCTCCCCATACCTGGATTGAAAGTAGCTCTAACATTGCTCCTAATAGCAAACTGGTACCGTTCCCAAAGCGACTCACTCCGATGATAAACCTTGGTCAAATAAGAATACAACCGGTTAGTTTCCAATCTCATAAACACGAAAGGAAACTAAAAGGAACGAAACCATTACCTATTAACACTGAAGCAGATCAAGCTAATCTCCCAAACGGCTCTCAGAACTCCACTACGGCGATGAAAGAAGGAGAAATAGAAAAAGAAAGTGTTCTGGCCGCAGCTGCACCAAGGAAAATAGGGTTTCACGTAACCCTCGGGTTCTGCTCACGTTTATAATGTCCGGACCTGAGCACGGTCGTGCTTATCCTTGAGCACGGTCGTGCTCCACTTAGCGTCAGCGAGACGCGGTCCACGCATTGAGCACGGGTGTGCTCACTATTGAGCACGGTCGTGCTCAACTTAAAATCAGAAACACGCTTCTGACTTTAAGTACGGGCGTGCTGGCTGATGAGCACGGGCGTGCTCAAGTACCAGAAAGGGACTTTTAAGCTAAAATCCACTTAGCCCTTAATCAACATTTTTAAAATAATAAAACTAGCTTAATAAAATATTTTATGAAAAACAGGGTGTTACACCTCAGAGTCACTCCTCTCCGGGCTGCTCGTCATCCTCTGTAAAACGCCGATCAGGCCAAACACAAACAAATAACGGGGAGTAAGATTCATGTAAACATATACAACATAGAGATAGGAAATAAGGTAAACATACAAACATGGCATCATCATAAGCTTGCATCCATACATACAAAGCGTACGTCAACATCCAACAATATCATATCAATCAAGTATGCTATGCGGTGCAATGCATTAACTACTCCACTACTCCATCTATGCATGTGGATCCAAACTAACTCAGGATGAACGACTTTGGAGTTACATATTCGTATTGACCGTAGAAGCACCAACACCGGCAATTCACCAAACCTTGAGGTGAACCCCATGGATAGCCAATGCATCAAACTGTGGATGCCTCATCACGGGGGGCCGCGGTCACCAAACCATCGGGTGACCTACCGTGGATGGCCAGATCACCGTACTCTCGGGTGATCTCCCCTATGTCGAACCTCCCCCATCAACCAACAACTCCAATGCTCTATGCAAATGACACAATAACAAACAATCTCAACCACCTCCTTGCTCGAGTCATGAAGCTCCCAAGACTTCAATATCAACATCAACGTAACCTTAGACCCAAACCGCGGGGTCAAGGTTCCCTTCGCCAATAAGGACCAAGGTTCAACTCAACATGCTTAGGTCAATAAGCACCCAAGACTTCAACATCAACAGCACCTTAGACCCAAATCGTGGGGTCAATGCCTCCTTGGCCAATAAGCACCAAGGTACAACTTATCAATGTGCGGTAACCCAACGGATACCGACTTAACATCTTAACTTCTCACAATCTCATCTTCTTAATCATCTTTGACTAAGTTGTCTAATCTTTATCTTTGATTAGCTATCTCAACTTATCACCATTGGGGAAATGGGGTTTGAAACCCCTTAAGTCCTTTAATCTGTTTCTGTCCAGGAGGGGTGAGCACGGTCATGCTTAAACCCCATCACGGGCGTGCTTAATGAAGTTGACACAGGCAAACACAAGAAGGGGGGTTGAATTGTGTTTGTTAATATTTTTCGAAAACAGCCTTTTCAAAATAGATTTTCTCACACAAAGATAGAGAAGCAGAATAAAGCACACAGAGAAACAGTCTTTTGAAAGAATAACAAATTCAAGTTCAAATCCCCACAGTTAATATAAACACGTAAAACCAAAGAGATAAGGGATTAGAAGATTCACACAAGATGTTTTATCCTGGTTCACTCTCTTCCAACCAACAGCTACGTCCAGTCCCTTCTACTTGAAGGATTTCTCCACTATTTTCCAAATAGATTACACCAAGTATTCAACACCTCTCCAGGCTCACAAGTATTTCTTTCTTACCAAGCCTCTTCAGGCTCTACCTCTAATAAAGAGTTTTGATTTCTTTGATCTTCTAACTCACTATGTGTGAGAATGTGAAAGTTTAAGATCAGATGAATATTATAGCAATATTCAAACTATGATATTACAGACTTTTGCTTTTTGAATGAATAAGAGAATTTTTGCTCGCAAGAGATTTCTTGAGATTTCTTTGTATGCGCAAAAGTTGTTTCTTCAAAAGCTTTAGTCTTCTATTTATAGGGTCCTTGATCTCCTCTTCAGCATCATCAACGGTTGTTTTTGAATTTTCCGTTTAGTAATAGAGTCAACCAAGTAAATATCCGTTGAGACTCAGCTTGCTCGTGGCCTTTGTACTATGTGACAAATTCTTGCATGAAATGGCACACCTCTGAGCAAAAGCAGCTTGAAAAACAGTTTTGCCTTCCTTGTACAAGTTCCAGCTATTTCAGCGTAAAAGGTGACAGGGTACACAACGTTTTGCATTGTACTATTCTGCTTTTTGCAATTCCTTATTTGTACTATGTTTCTCTCATTGAAACAAGGCAATAAGAACCGTTAATAGAAAATGAGAAGAACCGTTATAAATGAAATGTATATCAATCATAAGAAATAAATTCGCTTTGGTTCAGATTGGTATAAATGCTTAAAATTCTTCGTCCAACAAACGAAAGCAAAGGCAAGGAAAGTAAGGAGAGTTTTAGGACTCCGTCCACTGACGTGGCAACCAAAACTACGTCTACTTAAAACATCGGTTTTGCCAGTACTTGAGACATTTAAAATCTCCGTCCAGTGACGTGGCAATAGAAAACTAAGGTTATTATTTGAGAGAAACTCACGTCTACAAGAAAAGAAATTCTCCGTCCACTGGAAACATTCAAGCGCTCGTTCACTGACGTGGCACTTGAGTTAAAGGGAGATCCTTGATAGAGTGGACTCGACCACTCTTTCAGTATTAAATATTCAATATAAAATATATGGATGCGGATTTGCAAAGAGAATAGACTTAACATTTTAACTAATAAGAACAGAGATTTCTTTAAGACTAAAGGCACTTGTTAGATTCAAAGCATTAACACTTTGCTACACAAATTTAATTCTCATTGTTAACATCAAAACCTAGAGATTATTTAATCCAAATTATTTTGATTCCAACACTTAACTTAAGACGAGTGTGCTGCCGCTTAAGTGGAGCACGGTCGTGCTTCCTATTCAGCACGGTCGTGCTCAGCTACACGGTCGTGCTTCTCTGCGGTGGTGCTCCATGCACGACAGTACTGTTCTGGGCAGAGTCTCAAGTCAGAATTCTAACCAATTTTAGGATTCATAAAACCATTAATCTTAACTTGTTTTTATGCCTAATTTATCAATTAATATTAATCAACAAAACCAACATCCAAACAGCCATATTTTAATAATCAAACAACATCATATCAACAATGATAATCATGGCATTAACCTCATAAAACAACCAATAATAGCAATGAGACATATATCAAAAACATAGCCAAACCAAACGGATCATGTTATCAAAACAGTCAATCGACTAATACATTAAATCATGCATTCATACATAATAAACCGGGGTTATGGGAACCTCTTTACCTTACACTACCCCCACAGCCTATGGTTGCACTACCCTTCTCCCCATACCTAGATTGAAGGTTGCTCTAAACACAAACGTGAGCTCCTAATAGCAAACCGGTACCTTCCCTTCAAGCGGCTCAATCCAAAATCAAGCCTTGGTTTAAAAAAACACAAAACGCATTAGTTTTCTATTCAAAACTATGAAAGGAAAAAACAAGGGAAGGGAACGTTACCTCTAGACTGCCACAGACCCAACTAGCTTCCCAAACGGCTTCCAAAAGTCCACTATAGCAAAGGGAGAAGAGGAATTAGGGAGAAGAACATAGGTAGCCGCAATATGGTGGTGCTGTTACTAAAAATAGGGTTTCATGTAAAACCCTCGGTCTCCGTGCAAAACTATATAGTCTGGACCTGAGCACGGTTGTGCTCACCCTTGAGCACCGTCGTGCTCTACTTAGCATCACCGAGACGCGGTCAGCACATTGAGCACTGGCGTGCTCACTGTTGAGCACGGTCTTGCTCAACTTAAAATCAAAAACACGCTTCTGACCTTAAGCATGGGCATGCTGGCTAATGAGCACGGGTGTGCTCATGTACCAGAAAGGGACTTTTAAGTCAAAAATCCCACTTAGCCCTCAACCAACAATTTCAACTTAAATAAACCAGCTTAATAAAAACACTCACGAAAAACGGGGTGTTACAAAATTAATATGCTAGGATCTTCCTGAGCTGTATCATCCATCGGATGATGACCTAATTATCATAGATATCGATGCATCTTGTTTGGTGCCAACCTAGTTGGGATGATTCATTCTACAGTGATGTCTTTGCTCATCTTAACCTTTTATCAAAAAAAAAAAATGAATGTTAGGGAGGAGTTATGAAGCAAAGCCCCCAGAACAAAAGAAAGAATTACTATGCAGATACGCATCTGGAACGTTTTCAGATAGCGAAATTAATTATCCAACACATGAAAAGGAAACTCTAGCACTAATCCGAATGTTGGAAAAACATCGAATTTGTGTATTAGACAGAGAATTTATTGTTCGAACTGACTCTACTTATATTGCAGGTTTTAAAAATATTAATCATAAGGGCACTTATAAGCAAAGAAGATTAATCCGTTGGCAAATGAAATTATCTGAGTATAATTATTCAATTTCTCATATTTAAAGGAGAAAAGAATGTACTTGCAGATATTTTATCCAGAGAATGGAGCGTGACATAACAAAATTACTAAGGAGTCAATACCAACTCAAGAAAGCCTTGGAAAACCAGAAATTAAAAGAAATAGAAAGAGCTAAAGTAGAGGTAGAATTAATCAAAGAAGATTTAAAAGTACCAGAACTTCAGATGCAAGCAGAAGGACTTTTTAGAAGAAATAGTTCCAAAGGTAGTAAAAAAGGAAGCCCAAAAAGAAACAAGCAAATGGTATGCCGTCTTTAATGGACCAATGCCCGGAATATATGATGACTGGTATAAAGCAGCTCCCTATTGCCAAGGGATATTAGGAGTCCATCATCAATCATTCCCAACCAAGGAAGAAACAGAAAAAGCTCTGAAGAATTTTCAAGAAGGAGAAAAAGAAAAAGAAAAAGCGAGAAAAGGTAAAGAAATTTATCTTGGACCAAGAACTTACTCAGAAACAGCACAAATTATAAAAACTGAAACAAAGACTCCAATGAAAGTACTAGGGAGAGTCCCATCCTCCTTAGATAATTATCCAATAATTACCAGAAAGGATCACGAATTATTAGTTCAATTTTCTGAAGAAAAATTCTATGAAAACTTCAGAAGATTAACTAATTGGACCGAAAAAGAAAAAATCAACTGTTTTTACATGGTTGATAGAAGAATCTATGGAATCAAAGCAATAATTACTCCAGGAGCAACCCTTGCTCTGGCATTCAATATGTTCCAATTCGGACTAATTAATTGTCTTTATTTAAGCAAGAATCTCAAAGAAATTAACCTGTTTCCATATCACTTCAAAGAAGCGGTCCAATTGTACAAGAAGAATGTAGCTGGAGAAAGAAATATTTATTTAAAGTTTTACTCAGCTTATCCAGATTTTCAAACAAGCCAGCCAGCCAAGCACTTTGCCCACATAGGCATAAGCAATAATAATTTCCCATTCATGGATGAAACAAAAGGCATTGCATATGATGTAGGAGAAATGTCTACAATTATTGCAAATCAACTGGCAAGCATAAATGGACAATGTCAAGTAATAGGACAAAGTTCCTTTGTCAAGACTCTATACAAATGACCAAATACTTTACTGATAAGTAAAACAATCGGTAAAACAATAAAAGAAAAAGATTTGACCATCCTGAAAAACTTTGAATTTCCATTCTATGCTTTGGAGGGAGGACCGGCAATGAATTACAGACCAGCTGTTTTAAGCCAGCTGTGCACACTAATTAAAGAAAGCAAAAATCATGAATGCGAAAGATATAAAAAAAGGCAGATCATGACCGAAAGCACTAGCAAAAATCAGGAGGAAGATAAGGACTCTGATGAAGCAATAATTGAAGAATGACGTAAGCACTGACGACATTAAAGCAGAATTATTGAAACAATGACGTAAGCACTGACGTCATTAGTCGAATTATTTAAACATGATATAAGCACTTACGTGTTTTTAGGGCTACTTATGTAAATTAGTCTTGTGTGTTTAGGCTATAAATAAGACCTCTTATGCTGAGGCAAAGCAGAATTCAGAAATTAGTTTCAATTCTCACTTGTGTGAAGTCTCTTTCTCTGAGAATAGTCTGCTACACCTTCATGGTATAGCTCGGATGATTGAGTGTTCATCCAACCCTTTCATGTAAAATAACCAATTATTAAATAAAATTACTCTTTCTCTAAATTATCCTGGCAAATTACTCTATACAAAGCAAAGATCAAGAAGCAAACAATGTAAGCAGCAGTGGGAAGAAGCAAATAATCTTCAAAAATCAAAGATCAGGTATGATTACTAAGAGCCCGTTTGTTTAAGATTAAAAAATAATTGATTTTGTTACAAAATAATTTAGTGATTATTTTTAGAGATTTTTAAAAAATGCAGAAGCAGATTTATGTTTGATTACAATCATAAAAATCATTTTTTTTTTAAAGTAGTTAGTTATAAAACTGATTTTTTTCCAGAAGCAACTCAAAGCTGCTTTTCATTTTAACCCCAAAAATGATTTTTTTTCTGCTTATGATTATTTTCAGAAGCAAAAACAAGCACACTAAAAACATTAAAAAAAAATCATTTTATGGTTAAAAAAATGATTTTTTTAACAAAATAAGCAATAACAAACGGGCTCTAAGTCACTCCTTTTAAAACTAGATTTTATTCTTGAAAAATAATGTCTGAAATAGAAAAAATCGATAATAGTGAAATAAAGCACTTACAAATTACTGAAGAAGACGGAAATTATGAAGGAAACATCTTAATTAATCCAATATTATTTAAGAAAATTCAGAACGAAGACCTAGATTTAGTAGAAACTGCAAATATGGTAGGAAAGAAAGAAAAGTTTATGAATATACTAAGAAAATTCAATAAAAAAGAAAACATAACCTATTATGGAAAAATAATGAATGAATCACCCATAGATATATCAGAAACTCAAGGAAATACATGTATTCAGTTAATAAGCAAATAAAAAATTTCAGAATTAAAAAGGAATCTAAAGAACCAAGAACATAGAAGAAAATTAGGATATATACATATAGGAGCAGTACAAGTTCTAATTAAAGCAACTTTCCAAGAAGGTATAAATTCACCTATTGAATTAATCCTGAAAGATAATAGAATAAATGATCCAAAAGATAAAATACTAGGAGTAATAGAAGGAAATCTAGCCTATATAAAATTAAAATTTGAAATCAGACCAAATATAGGAATTCCATTAAATACTCAAAGACAATCAAGCACTAACCCTTGAGCACAAATTTTTAAGAGAAAATTTAATGAAACCAGGAGATAAAATATTTTCAATAACTTATTGTGTAAATTATGCATTAACAAATTCACACCATAATATTACTTTCAGAAATAATAACCGAATGGATATTCCAAGATTATTTGAAGACATAATAAAAGTTTACTATCCAAAGAAAAATGAAATAACAGAATTAGGAACTTTTATAAATAAACCAAGAATTCTCGAAATAGAATCAATTCCAAGACCAGTTATTCTTCCAGAACAAAAAAGAACTAATGAAGAAAATAATATTATTAAATCAAGTAAAAGATCTGTCATTATATTTAAAAAACAAAATATGAGTAAAACATCATATATCAAAGATCTTACTGGAGTTCTAAATTATTATCTCAAATGGGATGCAGAAAACATAGATAGGAAATTAGTTGAGAAACAAATTATAAGAAAGGAAGATGAACTAACCAAATTAGAAAATAGTTAAAGAAAAATAAGGAAACGTTTTGAAGAAGGGATAGAATATATAGAATCTATAATAAATAAATGGAGATCCAAACCTTCCCATCACATGTATGATACCTTCATACTTGATGATGGTCTCACAGGGGTAGTATGCAAACGTGTAACTTCAAAGGCCAAAGGGTGACTATTGATTCTATAAAATAAAAAAAAATAAAAAAAAAAGGATGAATCTTATATTCTTATTGCTTTTCAGATGGTTTGCTTTCCAGAAGTTACACAGCAATGTTGATCTTGAGTTTTCAGATTATGGAGGGAGATGAGAGAGAAAAGAGGGTGGATGATGATTTTTACAGTAAATAAGGAATTAATTAAAGTAGATAGGTTTTTTTAAGGGTAATATAGTAATAATATTTTTTTGTAAAAATCACGTGGGGATGGATGTGCATATGTGGTAGTATAGGTAGCAGCTCCCACTATCCTTGGATGACTACAACATACAGTAGTTGTGGGCTGTGACCAAGAACAACCCAATTATCAAGATTTCTTCTTATTGGGCCTTATAGAACTTTGTTATTGAGCTGCCAGCCTGCAACTCAAACAAATCATTCACCAATTCAAGGAAGAAAAAAAAAAACAAAGCACAATTAATTAAGAATATATTTATAAATGGTTAAATTTTCTATCAAAAAACTTATTTAGATAAAACAGGCATATTTAAATAAAATATGTTAAATAAATAAAAATTAAAGTGGTATTTTTTTTGTAAGCTAAATTTTCTACATTGTTTCAGCTTCAAATGAGATGAATATAATTTTATCCTCAACCAAATGAATTTTCCAATTATTTTATATCTATTTTCGGTAATTTAATATATAATTTTTTTACACAATTTAAATTAAAGAAATTACTTTGATATAGTTTTTCATTTAATATTCTAAATTCTAAATATAAAAATTTGACATAATACGGACAAATGTATTTTGAGTAAAAACCATATTTGATCTCTGAAATTGTGAAGTAGTATCAACATGGTCCTTGAAGTTATCGAAATTTCAAATTAGTCCCTGAAGTTGTAAAACGGTAATCAACTTAGTTCCTCTGTTGAAAATCGTATGGACTAGGTTGATTTTAAGTTAACAATGTCAGGGACTTAATTGATATTAAGTGAGTAAAATGAGGGACCGAATTGATATTAACTTATCCTTTAGGGATGCTTTTGGAATATCGATAATTTCAAGGAACGGGTTGATACTACTTCATAATTTCAGAAACCAAAATGGGTATTTACTCATTTTGAATAATCATATACTTTTTTATATAATTTTTTATTTTTTTCTATTAATTTTCTCTTTATCTTTTTATTTTGTTCTTCTCTATTTACTTTTTCATTTTCTCTCTTCATCCCAAACCCAAAAATAGTCGAGGGAATATAATATTTTGTCCAATTGAAGAAGAAAGCTGAAAAGTACCATGAATAATCTCACACACACAGTCGCGCTTGGCAATAGCAACAAAATAAATGAATCACTTGCCCGTACCCATTGGCAGAGTTCAGTTGAGATGGTAGCACCCCACTAAAGAAAGAAACAAGACCCTTGTGCATATTCAATTCTTTGTTCATAAATGACTAGTAGCTCTTTAACCACCGTATATTGAGAGTTCGAATCCTGATAACAGGATATATATATATATATACCAGAATGTCACTGCGGATCATCTCAAAGTAATAAGTTTGAAATAATAGAGAAAAATTAGTTAAACCAGAGTAAAATAGAAATAAGAGAGTTATTATTTGAATATACTTTTATTTCATTTAATTCACAAGTACAGAAATTGAAACTATAGTGACTTACAAACAGTAGCTGTAGCAGCTTTCTTTGAACACGAAAATGAAACTACAAGATTACAAAAAGAGAATTAGTACAAGGTAGGTCTCAAAGCTCTTAGTCTTCACTTCGACGAGGGACTTCATTTATAGAGGGGAGAAGCCTTCGAGCGGAATTGAATGAGTTTGGAATCCGCAAAAGGAAGAACTGTTGAACTTTTGACTTCGACCTTAACTTTACTGTAGCCATGTGAACCTTGTCGGCCATAAATCAGTGTCGGCAGAACAAGACAAAACTACTTTAATAAAGACGAATCTTCTTTAACAAAGTTTGATTGACTGATTGAGGATGCTGTCGGCCAGTGCTAAATCTGTCGGCACCAAACGACAAAACTTCTTTATTGAATGCTTTTAATCAAAGAAACCTTCATCTGGATCATGATTCTCCATATAAGGGTTATAATCAGATCCATGGGAGGATTGCTTATCCGCGTCTTCTTCATCTGAGTCAATTGAAGATAAAGCTTCTAACAGTAGCTTTTTATACTCAGCTGGAGAGGTAGCATTGATATTAACCGAAAATGGGGATGCAATTATTGGTTCCTCAGAAGAATTACAGACTTCCTTTAATTTTTGTGAAGGAATTCTGGGATTAGAAATGACTGATCTGTTCCTCTTCCAAGAACTGAACTTAGTTACCACAACATTGTTATTGAATTTTCTCCACCAAGATACAACATTATTGGAACATATGTATTTGGGAAATGGTTCAGGGAGATGTTGATGGTATTCAAAATTAAATTTAAGTAACCAGGCTATGCCGAACTGGGCACAGAAATGAAGTAACTTGCTGTAAACTGGGATTGTAGGAGTTAATTTTTTGTATTCCTCATAAATAGCAAAAATAGAGTTTGGCAAGATTTCTGCTGAAATACCATAATGCCAAAACCATTCCATAAACCAATGTGGAAATCTGGTTTGATTATTGAGAAAATTGAAATACCATGAATGCCGAGGATTAGGTTGTTGAAGGACCACATCCCAAGCAGCAATGTAATTAAAATAATTGTAGACTGGAGGGTCGAACACCCTGGAGAATCTTTTGTGTTTTTGAGGTTCTTGACCCCAATCTGAAAGAGTCAAAACCTTAAATATTTTGCATTTTGAATATGCAATAATTCCTGGAGCATTGGCATTAGTTTCTTCTTCAATTTTTACTGACTGTGTCTCAAGGAGGATAAATTGATAGAATTGTAAATCCTTTTTGTAATTACTGGAAGGAATCCATCCATAACCTTTTGGGATTATTTGTTGGAGCATATCCCAAGGGGAAATATCAAGATTACCATATTCAACTTCTGTCACAGTTATCTTGTTGCATTGGGATTTTATTTTGAATGGTAAGGGTTCACGGGTAGCTTTTTCAGCAGAGGCATTGATATGGGCTAGAGTCTCTGAAGTTAATGGGCTGGATTTATTTGAGGTTGATGGGTTATTAATGGAGGGGCTTTTTGGTAAGTTGGTTTTGGTTATTTGGGCCGCTGATGAGGCAAAATCATCAAGGGTTAATTCTTTGGATCTGGAGGGAGATGGAGGTATTCCTCCTCGCGAGGAGGATCCACCACGGGATCTGGTGGTCATTTGGAAGGCGATCCTTGTAAAAATTCCCTGATTAAGAAATTAGGGATAAAAATATTTTCACCTTTCAAATATTCAATATCAAAATCAAAACAACTTAGTAAACTTTGCCATCTAGCAAAAATGTGTTTTGAAACTAAATTTTGAACATCTTTTTGTAAAACATCTTTAGCAGCTTTACAATCAATTCGAAGTAAAAATCTTTTATTTATCAAATCATCTTGGAATTTTGTGATACATAGCACTATAGATAAAATCTCCTTTTTTATAGTACTATATTTTTCTTGAGAAGAGATCCAAAGACCTGAATGATAACAGACTATTTGTTCAACTGTTGAATTTGGAAGGATCTGGAGTAAGATACCACCATACCCTAAATCTGATGCATCTGTCTGAACAATAAGACTAGCATCTGGATGAGGAATACCAAGACACGGTAGAGACTTGACATCCTTTTTTATTTCTGAAACTAATTTGGATAACTCATCTGTCCAAGGCTTAGGATTGGAGATTTTTCTAAGCCTAGAATACAAAGGTTTACACTTTATCCTAATATTGAGAATAAACTCAAACATAATTTAAACATCCTAAGAATCTCTGTAATTGTTTTTTATCTTTTAATTCATTTGGAAATTTTTCAGCAAAAGCAATACTTCTGCTTATTGGAGTTATTGTTCCTTGATATATTTCATGACCTAAAAATCTCATTTTTGTTTGAAACAATTTTATTTTCTTGGCAGAGATGACCATGCCATTTCTTTTAATTGTTTCTTTGAATATTTGTAAATGCTTGAAGTGTTGATCTATTGATTTTGAATAAATCAAAACGTCATCAATGTAAACAATTGTAAATTCAGAGTGTGGATTTAGAATATCATTCATGATATGTTGGAATTCTAAAGGTGCATTTTTGGGTCCCATTGGCATTACATTCCATTCATAGTGACCAAAAGGAACTGTAAAAGTAGTTTTATATTTATCTTCTTCTTTCAATTTTATTTGGTAAAATCCTGATTTCATATCAAATTTGGAGAATATGACGGAGTCATATAATCTTTTAAGTAAATCTCTTTTATTTGGAATTGGATATCTTATCCATTTTAACACTTTATTTAGAGGTTTATAATTTATGACCATGCGAGGTTCTCCTCGTTCTAGCTCAACATTATGATTAACATAAAAAACTGTGCAGCTCCATGGAGATTTACTTGGTCTAATTAATTTTTTGTCTAAAAAACCTTTAATATCTTTCTTGCAATATTCAAGGGTATCATTATTCATTTGAATAGGTCTTGCTTTAGTTGGTATTTTACTTTCATGGAAACCTTCTTCATATGGCAAAGATACCATATGAGTTTTTCTTTCCCAAAATGCATTGGGAACATCTGAACAAACTTCCTGTTCAAATTTATGTTGTATTTGAATTATTTTTTCTTTTATTAAAGGATCTTGAAGTTGTTTTTCTATTTTTGCATATAGAATTTCTTTTTGCAGAAATCCTATTTGATTTTCTTTTCTTTGAATTATTGATAAGAAATTCTTTTCATCAATTTTATCATTTAAAGTATTTAGTTCTTTTCGTTTAATTGGGTTGATAAATTCAAAGAGAACTTCTTGATTATCCTTTATTGTTGTTATACCATCTTCAGTAATATTTATTGGATATAGTTGTGTTAAGAATGGAGTTCCTAGAATTATTTGTTCTGATGTATCTTTTACTAAAAGGAATGAGTTCTTGAAGCAAATTCCATTATTGCAAATCTTTGCGTCTTCTAATTTATATTTTACTTGTAATTTTTGATTATTAGCTGTGTATAATCTTTGGAGAGTCTTTTGATAGTATTGAGTAGGAATCAGACCTTCCTGAATACAATTTAAATCAGCTCCTGAGTCAATTAAGGCAATGAATGGTTTATGAAAGGAATTTTTAATTTTTAAATTAGCCTTAACATGCCATTTTTGTTGCATAGTTTTTATTTGTAAAAAGAAATCTGTATCTTTAACTGTTGCAGTGTGTTCTTTGTAAAGATTATTGAATTCATTTTCAAGGTCCGTATCATTTGAGAGAAAATCGGAAGAGGAATCAATTTCCTTTCCTTTCCCCAAGGATTTTTGAAAATTTTGTGATAAAATTTTATATTGTTGCTTTAATTGATTTATTTCAGATTTTAAATTCTTAATTTCTTTATATAAAGAAGGCAAAGTTAGGGGTTCTTCTGAAAAAGAAGATTGAGGATTTAAGATGTTTTGCAAATTATATCCTTTGAATTCTTGAGTAGTCAATTCTTGATTTTCTAATTCTTTATATTTTTCAAGCATTGCTAATTTTATTTGAGGATCTTCAATAGTACTGATTAAATCTAGTAGTACACGTGCTTCTTTGGTGAGAACATTAATGGTGAATTTACATTCACAGTTATCACCTAAACAACCACAGCTTAAACATGTCAGAATCAGAAGATGTTTCTTGATTCTGATAAATTATTTCTTGTTCATCCTCAGTAGAGGAGTTTCTTGATGAATCTGTTTCATATAAAAGTATTCTTGTTATTTGTTCTTTTATTTCTTCATCCATTTTTAATTCTTTTATTTTTTGTTTAACTTTGCATTGTTTTGCCATGTGACCTGTGCGACCGCATTTGTAGCAAACTATATTTTTATCAAAGTTTGTAAAAGGTTTCTTATATGTTTTATTATATTTTTTATTATATGGTTTTCTATAAGGTTTTATTGGTTTTTCTTCTTGTCTATTTTTATAATATCTTGGTTTATATTTTTTAAATGTTTGTTGTTTTGGTTTCCTTTGTTTAGAAGGAGGGGTTATTTTTTCATAACCAAATTGTTCACAAAAATTACCTAATTCTTTATGATTTGTTTTACTTTCAAATTTTGCTTGTCTATGCATTTTAATATCTGTGCAAAATTGTAAACCTGTCTTATTTATTAATGAGATTAAACTTCCATAGGAAATATCTTCCATTGGTATACCAGCATAATTTAGTTTTATATTATCTCTTACTTTTTGAGCAAAGTTTTTAGGGAGACCAGAGATAAACCTATCTTTCCAATAGGCGTGTCTACAGTCTGTCCTAGTATAAATTTTTGTTATAAAATTATCTTTGTACCATCTGAATTCTCCAAGTGTCGGACAATACAGATTATTTAATATCTCTAAAGATCTATCAGCAAAAACATTAGCGTCTCCAATAAACGCTTTTGAAATTGCAAAAATTAATGCTTCAACTTGTTGTTCAATTACATTAGTATTTATTTCTCCTCTTTCATTTGTATTTATTTCAGTTCTTGTACAATTTAATACATTTTGCCTCTCAGTTTCATTTAAATTATTTTCCCACCATCCTTTCAGACTTCCAGTAAAGCCTTGAACAAGGATTTTGACTGTACTGGCAGCACTATTGTGTTTGGCTCTATACGCTGTTGCCGCCAGTGTCATTTCTTCTAATTTTTGCATTATTTGGTGTTCTGTGAAACCATCAATGTTCCATTCACAGATACCTTCACCATTGTATTGAGATGCTAAATCTAAATAGTTTTCTTCAAATTGAATGTCTGGCATAGTAGGTTTTGGGTAATAATTCCTAGAGGTTGGATAATTTCTTGAAGTATTTTTTATTTTATTAACTGTATCAATCTCAATGTGTGTATTATTAAATTGTTTTTCCAATTCTTCAATATCATCATTTTTTATCATATTAATAGAGGTTTGAGATATTTTTAATTTAGATAATCTATTATTTATTTCTTCTAGCAGGTCACTTGTAGGTTCTCTTCCTATTTTTATTTCTTTTGTTTCAGAATCTGAAAGTTTATAAGGGGTTATTAATGATTTTTCCAACTTTTGTGAGGTAGATGCTTTTTCATCTTTTGGGGTTTCGATGCTTTCAGAGACACTGGCAATTTGATGTAATAATGCATTTGTATAGTTTATTTGTTTGTAAACATTATTTATATCATATTTGGTTGCATTTTGTATTTTTAATTTTATTGGTTCTTCGTCCATTAATTTGAATGGTGATGCAGTTATTTCAACCTTATCAATATGTGGAAAAGTTATTTCTTCTAAGGGAGGAATTTCTGAAATGACTTCTTTACCTTTATTGGTTTTCCAAATTTTCTTTGCAGAACGCAATGTTTGAATTTCTAATTTGGGAAAACAAAATTCTTCAAACCATTTGAAGTAAGGGATATTATCATCTTCTACCTCCTCTAAATAAGCATAATAGGAAGACCTATAATGCTTTATTTTATCTTGAGAAAATGTTTCAAAAAACCATTTTCTTTTTAAATCATTGTGAGGCTTCATAAACTCTTGTTGAAGTTTATTTTTATCAATGTATATATATAAAAATTTGACATAACATGGACAAATGTATTTTGAGTAAAAACCCTATTTGATCTCTAAAATTATGAAGTAGTATCAACATGGTTCTTGAAGTTGTCGAAATTTCAAATTAGTCCCTGAAGTTGTAAAACGGTAATCAACTTAGTTTCTCTGTTGAAAATCGTATGGACTAGATTGATTTTAAGTTAAGAATGTCATGGACTTAATTGATATTAAGTGAGTAAAATGAAGGACCGAATTGATATTAACTTATCCTTTAGGGACGTTTTTGGAATATCGATAATTTCAAGGAACAGGTCGATACTACTTCACAATTTCAGAAACCAAAATTGATATTTACTCATTTTGAATAATCATATACTTTTTTATATAATTTTTTTTCTATTAATTTTCTCTTTATCTAAATACATAAATTTTTTTATTTTGTTCTTCTCTATTTACTTTTTCATTTTCTCTCTTCATCCCAAACCAAAAAATAGTCGAGGGAATATAATATTTTGTCCAATTGAAGAAGAAAGCTGAAAAGTACCATGAATAATCTCACACACACAGTCGCGCTTGGCAATAGCAACAAAATAAATGAATCACTTGCCCGAACCCATTGGCAGAGTTCAGTTGAGATGGTAGCACCCCACTAAAGAAAGAAACAAGACCCTTGTGCATATTCAATTCTTTGTTCTTAAATGACTAGCAGCTCTTTAACCACAGTATATTGAGAGTTCGAATCCTGATAACAGGAATAAATATAAATATATATATATATATATATATATATTTATTTATTTATTTATTTATTTATTATAATTGTCTCATAATTAATATTTTCTTATTATTGTACTTCTTTCTTTGCACAGTTAGATCTTGTCGTTACTAGCTTTTGGGGGATTAACCTAGGAACCTGAGCCTCACTACTCTCTCTATATATATATATATATCTCCTCCTGTGTTCTGCGAATCTCAAAAAAGGGACATCTCCATTTGGGGGAGGGGTTCTCTAACTTTGGGTTTGGGTAACTTTGGTGACTTTAATTAAAAATAAGATGAGAGAGATAAGAATAAATAAAGGAAAGAGATGATAGAGAAAATAAAAGATGAGAGAGATAGAAAGAAAGTCACCAAAGTCACCAAATGCAAAGTTAGAGGATCCATTTCCCTCCATTTGCCATCTGTATCATCCCTGCCATACCTTACCTGCACCCTACCCTATGTCACTTTGAGATTCCACAACACCCCATCTCCCTCCACTTTCCAATCCCTATGGTAGCGTGTAGGCTGGTAGCTATTGCTAGGACAAGATTAGTAATGTTGAATAGCATCAACAAGACTCTCTGTTTGATTTTGATTTTGGTTTTGATTTTGTAATATTAATTTTAAAAAAATTAATTTATATTTGACCATACAATTGTAAAAGTGAATTTTGAGAAATTACTCCCTCCGGTCCTTATTATAAGAGGCAAATGATTATTTTTTTTGGTCCAAAATATAAGAGACATGCATGTATTTTGACAAATATTAAATGCTCATTTCCAATTTTACCCTTATTTATAATAGGGTTTATATTTACGAGACAATACAACTTTCAATACAAGTAGGTTTGTTCATTAATTATTGAAGGGTTAAGTTTGTAAATTTATATGAATATTAATTACAAATAGCTTATTTCAATATATTTCCTTGATCTGTGTGTTTTAGGATTTTGCCTCTTATATATAGGACCAGAGGGAGTATTATTTACGTAATAACGTAAAATTATGTAAATATAATTTTTTCATGAATCTCATTTCTTCAATTAATTCTACTAAACAATAAAAGTAGAATTTTTTTACTTCTATTAAAATTAATTATACTCACCTAAAATTAATTTTATTAATTAAATACACTTTTGATTTTGAATCCAAATACTTTAATGTAGCAGCTAAAAATTTTGGGTTCAGTGTTAAAAGTTTATTTGGATTGGATCCTATCAAAGTGGTCGTTGGATTAAGATTATTAAAAAATCTTCTCAATAACAAATAACCATGTTTGTTTTGAAAAGAATGTTTAATAAAATCAACTTTGCATAAGTGTAAATGATTTTAAGAGAAATAATTTTTTTTGTTAAGTAAAACTAATTCTAGGTGTTACGAAATTCTTTATATGTACAATACAAAAACAATTTTACTTTATTCCTTAAATAAAATCAATGTTTTAAGAGTTTTTTCATCTAAAAAAATTACTTGTAAAAGTTTAATTTTTCTTCACTCCTTGTGTAAAGGAGTTTTACATTTATATTCAATGAGATTTTGATAAATGTTATAAGAAAAAAAAAATTTGGTAAAAAGATTTTATTGTTGTTTCTCTCAATTTATCATCAAAATTAAAACATAAGAGTGCGTTTGATTTGTAAAAATACAGAGAATTGAATATCACAAAAATTTTTGTCCCCTATTTAATTTCAAAAGTGATCAGGGGACAGGATAAAAAAGGATGAAGGACAAGACAAAAACCTAAAATTTTATCCCTACCAAATTATGGGGCAACTTTTTGTCCAATAAACAAACTATAAAAGACAAAATTATCCTTACCTATCTCTTTCCTCTCAATCTCCACTCTCTTATTTGCATATTATTTAATATTTAATTCTACTTTTCTGAAATTAATTACTTTATAATAAATCCATTTAAAATCAATTTCACCAAAATTCAAAACAAATTAACCGACCAGTTAATAAAGTACAGCAACAAGCACAGAAGCCATTTGAAAAAACAGAACCCCCAAGAAAAGCTGCTGCTTCTACTTCCTCAGTTCCTTTTCTTCTCCTTGCACTGCCATGGCGTCCCTGACCCCAGGCGTGCTCTCTAAGCTTCTTCAAAACGCAGGAAACAAGGAAGCGCGAGTCACCGGCGAGCACCGCCACGCGCTTCTCCAAGTCATCGAAATCGTCCCCTGTTTCTCCCACGAAGACCCATGGCAGAGCAGAGGCTACTTCCTCAAACTCTCCGATTCATTGCACTCCGCTTACGTCACCGTCCCAGAAAGCGACGCCGAATTGATCTACGGAGACAAACTCCAACTGGGTCAGCTCGTTTACGTGACTCGCCTCGACTCAGCTTCAGAAACAACGAAATCCCCTGTTCCTGTGGTTCGTGGGTTGAACCCTGTTCCGAAGAGAAGACCCTGTATTGGGAACCCTATTGACTTGGTTTCTAGTGAGCTGTTGCACATTGGTGAAAATGCAAAGGTTGAGTTCAGAAAATCCAAAAAAGGAAACAACAAAAACAGAGACAACAAAAATAACAGCTTTGGTTTGAAGAGAGATGAATCTGTTTCGAAGTTGAAGATGAAAAAGGGTTCACCTTCGAAGGAGGGTGTTGAGATGAGGAGGTTGAGTTTGGATTCTTCTAGAAGGGTTTGGGATCATAGCCCTGTTTCCAAGACTTCTTCTTCTTCTTCTTTAGGAAGTTATGGTTCGAGATTGAAGTTCAAGTCTAACTCTACTTCACCCAATGTATGTGTTTTCTGCGTGCAAGATTTTGTATGTTTAACCAATGTGTCTAAAATTTTTCCAAGTTATTCAGTTGTTAAGGCACACCTTTACTTTTTCTGCTTCTTTTTTTTTTTCCCTCTGCTAATAATATTGGTGAAAGCTTTTTCCTTTTTGATACCTTTTTCCTTTTTCCTTTTATATATTTCATGGACTGGTGTTTCTCTGTTACACTTTGTGAAGAGGGTTTGGTGTAAATTGGAGATTGCAGATTAGCTTTCTGGTAGAGTAGTTATCTATAGGGCCAACATAGTTGCACTTTTTTTTTTTTTTTTTTTGATTTTTGTAGTTGAAATTACTGTTTCGGATAATGTTGAATGAGGACCCTCTCACCTTTTCTTTTGTGCTTTTGAAACGCTTTTGTTTATGCTGGACCAGGAGAATAGTGATATTATTTTATTTTATTTGGGTAAGCTTTGGAATGCTGTTTAATGTTCATTTTAGTACCAATTATAGGTAATAAAGAACAGTATTATTTGAACTACTTCACCTACTTCATGCATTAAGTAGTTTTGTGTCACGAGAAGTTGTCTGAATCAATTGTTCAAATAGTATGTTTTTGGGTAATAAATAGCCTCCAAATGAGTTCCATGAATGTGTTGGATCAGTGTCTCTATGCAATGTTGTATTGTAGGCCCTATGGTTGGTGAAGGATTATGCATCATCCACTGTATATAGGTAGTGAAAACTCTGCTATTGTGCAAGACAAATGGTTGATTTTTATGTACTAAAAGAAAAGGTTTATTTTTGTGTCTTTCATGTTACTTTTTTATTTATTTATGAAGATGATGAGTAGATGTTGCTTGTTTTAGGTGATTGACAAGAAGGTTTCTCATAAAATTGATTCTCCACTAAAACATCCAACATCAAGTATCTCACCACTGAAGAATAAAAATGAGAACTTGTGTCCAAAATCTGCAAGCACGCCTCCTAGGAAAAGTACTACTAAGTCATCACCAGATGCGTGCACTGTTCTCGACAAGCTTGTTAAGGTGCCCCTCAATTTCAAGACTTGGTATGATACATCTACAACATCATGGGATGATCTCCCAACTGTGATGTGTAATCTTGGAAAGGTATGGAACTCCATTCATGCCCCACTAACATTCAAACTTCCATGACATCTTCTCATGACAATTTTTTTTTTTTTTTGCTTTTGTTGTTCTTATCCTATTGCAGCAAGTTGTAACTCAGAGAAATGTTGCTTTTTTGGCGGCTGTGCAGGCTCTTGAAGAAGCATCTGCTGCAGATTCTGTGATCCAATGCATGTGGTATATATACTTTTCTGCATTCCTCCTTGTTATTGGAATTAGCTGTACTTGTATCTTGTAACTGATGTATATTATCTGTTGGTGACACATTGTTACTGATGCATTTTATCATATCATATAATGAATATATATGTGTTTTTATAGAAAGAACTATAAATAAATTATTGAAATACAGGGATGGTTTGGGGTTATTTATAGCACACACATTTGACTCAACAAAGAAGTATTTTGGGAAAAATAACAAGTAACAAGGAAAATTTAGTGAGTAGGGCTAGTCTTAATTTGTTTGGGATACTTCATGGCTTTTTTGTTAAACCTAGTTGAATGAGAGACATAAGTTGAAAGTAGGCTAAACCACCTGGAATGGCTACTTGAAGTCCAGTTTTAGCACATGATGCTAAGTTTTTAGTCAGCGTCATCAGGAAGTATTCCAACTGCTTGAATCCTATGGTTATATTATAATTCTCTCTTGTACGGAAAGGATAATTCATCCATAGTGATTAGTGAGTACATCTATTGAGATATTAAGTATTGAACATGGTTTAAACCATGAGCTTTTTAATAAGATAATATATAAAATATCCAAGAATATTGACATGATTTTCCTATCTTACCTAGACCAATAAAGTATTATTGTGATTCCTTAAGAAACCCCTCCACTTCTGGGTCTCTTGAACCAGTAGCTCTTCTACTAAGTTGGATTAATATCCTTGGCCACAACTGCTTATGCCTCCTATTTAATCCTTTGATCTCAATAACATTCTCTCAGTAGAAAATACATGCTTTTCACTTAAAGAAAGTATCACCTTAAATACTTCCACTCCAGCCTCCTATGGCTAAACCAATATCTCTTCTATGAAGAGGTGGTACACCTTGGCTTGTAACATTGCTGTTTTATCATTTTTTATTTCTCTCTGAGTATAGACAAGCCAATCATAGCTGAGAAGCACAATTTCGATTATAGTTGCAGAATTGCTGGGTACTATTTATCTGGTTCATGGCTTTGATTTGTATTTCCATTTACTTGAATATTTGTTACTTTTCTCTTTAATTTTCACGTGGTTAAACTAAAGCATCCAATGAATCCTGATCAAATCAAATATGTTAAGTTATATTTCCCTTGACTTCTGCAAGTGCTTGTCCAAGTTATCTGTGTGATTTTACACTATCTTGTGGTCCCTATCCCTGATTTTATAGAATATTTTAGTCGTTTTTAGCATGCTAGGGATAACGAGAAAGTTGCAACTGTGGAAGAAGAACCTTGACAACCTCCTTATAATACCATGCTTTTCAATTGTGTTATATACAGAATCTTAACGTCTGGTAACCTATCCCCCTGGCGTCCCCTCTTTAAGATTGAGGTTGGAGGTTGAGGATGTGGATTATACTTTCTGCTACAGTTGCAGCCACCCATGACTGTTATTTCAATTTCAATTTTTTTCTTGCTAGGTGGTTAAAATAATCGATATTATTGTCATTAAATAGAACAAAAGTATATCATTTCAAGACAAAGCCTAATGTCCATCCAATCACATAGATATTTAGAACTTTAAGGACGTTTTCCATTGCATAGTGATATATATTATTATTATTATTATTATTTCTTTTTTGGGTCATATAAAGTCCTTCCTGTGGTCCATAATTGCATTGAATATGAATACTTATATGAGTATTCTCTTTCAGCATGTTTGCAGAGCTTTGCCAGTCTTGTCAAACACTTTCCACTGGATTACTTGTGAAGCAGTTTCTGGAGCTTCATCTTAGGTTGCAGAGAGCAAGAGCGATAATTGATTCCCTATTCGCCCCATCTCCTGAAGCAAAGCCAAGCAGCAGCTCTACTGTACAGTATCTGGTAGAAGACGCGTGTAAAGCTCCCACTCAGAAGAATGCTATATCTTGGGTACAAGCTGCCATTGGGACCAATCTTTCCAAATTCAATCTGTTCAGAACACGAGAAAAAAGTGAGGTTTTAAATGATGAGAAATGTTATTATGTTGTCATTGAGAATTCTGGTAGGGAAATGAATACTGAGAATTCTTCTGCTGAAAACAAGCAGAATCGTGTAGTTCACGCGAATCTCTCGTCAAATTCAACTGCTAAAAGACTTCCTTCTTCAAAAGAAAGTGAACTAAAAGAGATAGCAAGTTTGGCCGAAAAACTGCTCGTGGCTTCTCGCGAATGGTTCTTGAGGTACTTGGAGGCATCTCTGGGTAATGGATTTGGGTTGAAAAGTGAAGCAGGCAGCACTGAAATTGCTTGTCTTCTTGGACAGCTCAAAAAGGTTAATCACTGGTTAGATAACTTGGTTGGTGGGGACAATGTTGATCATAGGGTAGAGAACCTAAGGAAAAGCTTGTACCGGTTTCTACTTGAGCATGTTAATTCTGCTATTGCATCAAGTTAGTAAATATAGTACTATGAGAACTAACAGAGTATACTATTCTCAACTGACTCACTGCTTTGGACAGCTGACAGTGGTATTACAGTCAATACTTAATTGCTAGGTTTGGTTTTTGGTATGACCACTTAAGGATCTTACATTCTTACTATTTCTTGTGTACTTCAATCTAACTGTCATTGGACGAAGTTTTTGACCCAATATTATCCCATTTTGAGCTTTATTCTGTCAATATGTATAGCGTTATTATTACCTTGATTTCATGTTAAATTCATTGTGGATTATCATTTAGGTCATTTGCTTCCATTTTTTTTTTGAAAGGCAAAGAAATTGCTTCCATATAAATGTTTGGTTAACCTTGGAGATCTTTTACCTGCAACAACCTTTGAACAGTTGCATGCTATAAGGCACGGACAAGGACATGTACTAAAGACTGGCAATGTGCAAAATATAGGATATTGCGACACAAGGATATGTGTGTGTGTGTGTTTTTTTTTTTTATTTGTGTGTCAAATCAAATAATATTATATATGAGCGTCATTACAAAATATCCATGTTGAGAATCAATATTTATATATTTATCATCTCAACTTGTTATTGCATTTTTCTAGGGTAAGGAATTTCACAAAAATAATAATAATAAGAGACATCATTATAAAATTTTTGGTGCTTGTTAAGTGTCCAACCATATAGCAGTGTTGGCTAAGTGTTTAAGTTGTGTTTAAGTGAAAAAAACAAAAAATTTAAATCGAAAAACATGATATGGAGTATTGAACATGTGTCGTTCAAGTGTTGTATGCATGTCGGTGTGGGAAGTTTGTCCGACACTAGGGGCAGAGGGAGGGGAGGCCTTTGTAAGCCATGGCCTCCCCCAAGTTTTCATATCTTTTTTCCATGTACCTTTTCCACATTGATATTGTGCAAGACAAAAGGTTGATTTTTATGTATTAAAAGAAAAAAGTTTATTTTTGTATCTTTCGCATGTTACTTTTTTTATGAAGCTGATGAGTGATGAGCAGATGTTGCTTGCTTTAGGTGATTGACAAGAAGGTTTCCCATAAAATTGATTCTCCGCTAAAATATCCAACTTCAAGTATCGCACCACTGAAGAATAAAAATGAGAACTTGTGTCCAAAATCTGCAAGCACGCCTCCTAGGAAAAGTACCACTAAGTCATCACCAGATGCGTGCACTGGTCCTGGCAAGCTTGTTAAGGTGCCCCTCAATTTCAAGACTTGTTATGATACATCTACAACATCATGGGATGATCTCTCAACTGCGATGTGTAATCTTGGAAAGGTATGGAACTCCATTCATGTCCCACTAACATTCAAACTTCCATGTCATCTTCTCATGACATTTTTTTTTTGCTTTCGTTCTTATCCTAACTTCCATGTCATCTTCTCTTGACTTTTTTTTTAGCTTTCGTTCTTATCCTATTGCAGCAAGTTGTAACTCAGAAATGTTGCTTTTTTGGCGGCTTTGCGAGCTCTTGAAGAAGCATCTGCTGCAGATTTTGTGATCCAATGCATGTGGTTTTTTTGGTTTCCCAGGGTATCCTCCACACGCAACTGTGGAGACTAATCCCTCGAGCCGGGTAGAACCACAAGGCGGCAAAGCTCTCCCTCAAGAGTTTTAACGCTGCTGCATTCCTAGGGTCAGGATTAGAACTCGAGACCTCTGGTTAAGCTAGAAGAGACCCGTGCCATCTCATCCAAGCACTCTTGGGTTCCAATGCATGTGGTATATATACTTTTCCGCATTCCTCCTTGTTATTGGAATTAATTGTACTTGTATCTTGTAACTGATGTATATTATCTGTTGGTGACACATTGTTACTGATGTATTTTATCATAGAACAATGATATTCTAACACCTGATTTGGACACCTCCAGTGACACTTTGGTTAATCATGTGCAAATTTTTGGTTAATTCAGTTCATTATATGGTTAATGGGTCATTTGAAGCTTATTTTTCATAACCATGTAAATATTTGGTTAATCACATGCAAATATCTGGTTAATTCAGTTCTTTATATGATTAATGGGTCATCATGAATTAATCAAATATTTACACGTGATTAACCATATAATGTACTGAATTAATCAAATATTTGTACCGGTTAACCAAGGTGTCAAAAGTTGGTGTCAACTTTTGGTGTTAGAATATCATTACTCATATCATATAATGAACATATATATGTTTTTATAGAAAGAACTATAAATAAATTATTGAAATATTGGAATGGTTTGGTGTTAGTTATAGCACATACATTTGACTCAACAAAGAAAATTGCTAGTGATATAGTTGCTAAGAGGACATCCCCTCAAGTTGCTGAGGAGCACCAACAACACCAACAGCATTCATCTCTAGCAGAAGAACAAACTCAAATTCAAAGAGACACTAATTCGAAAACTGATATAGGAACAAAAGTTTCATCAGGAATCAGCCAAGAATCTGTGAAATATTGATTTCATTTAATTAACCAGATTAGGTACAAAGGGTTTAAATAGAAGAAAAATGTGCAACAATCAGAATCCTAACAATTAGAGAAAGCTGATTCCTAGAGTATTAATTATCAATGCTAAGTCTTAGGATAGTAAATACAAAGGATACATGAATACAAAGAATAGAATTCTACCGTCCACACCGTTCGCACCGTCCACAACCAACACCCCCCTCAAGTTGGGTCATAGATGTTAATCATGCCCAACTTGAATCTCAAGTTTTCATAGTTAGCTCTCGGTAGTGCCTTGGTCAGGATATCAGCCGTTTGGTGACTTGAAGGTGTGTGCTCAAGAGTAACTAGCCCATCATCAATCTTCTCCTTAATGAAGTGTCGGTCAATCTCCACATGCTTTGTCTTGTCATGGTGCACTGGATTTTTAGCAATACTTATGGCAGCTTTGTTGTCACACATCACACTTAGAGTATGGTTAGTTGGAAACTTAAGTTCTGCAAGCATCCTTTGCAACCACATTCCTTCACAAATTCCATGAGCCATAGATCTAAACTCAGCTTCTGCGCTACTTCTAGCAACCACTGATTGTTTCTTGCTCCTCCACGTCACTAAGTTGCCCCATACAAATAAGAAATACCCACTAGTTGACCTTCTATCAGTCACAGAACCAGCCCAGTCAGCATCTGTGAATATTTCTATTTTTCTACCTGGGTCCTTCTTGAAGTGCAATCCTTTTCCCGGTGCTTTTTTAAGATACTGTAGGATACGATTAACCACTTTCATGTGAGCCTCCTTGGGGTCATTCATGTATCGGCTAGCCATGCTAACTGAGAATCCACTGTCTGGTCGTGTATGGGTTAGGTAGATTAGTCTCCCAAGAAGCCTTTGATACCTTTCCTTGTCAGTGGGTGGACTTATTTCTTCCATTCCAATCTTCACATTAGATTCCATAGGTGTGTCCGCTGGCCTGCATCCCAACATCCCTGTTTCTTGGAGTAAGTCAAGGGTATATTTTCATTGAGACCAATAGATTCCATGCTTGGACCGTGCCACCTCCATCCCAAGAAAGTACCTTAATTGACTAAGGTCTTTGACTTCAAATTCTTTAGCTAGAAACAACTTTAACCCTTCAATTCCAGGATGATCATCACCTGTAATAATGATGTCATCTACATAGACAATAAAGACAGTTACCATTCCTTCCTCTGAGTATTTTACAAACATCGTGTGGTCAGTTTGACATTGGGTGAAGCCATGCCATTAAACCACGCGTGTTAATTTGTCTAACCATGCCCGAGGAGACTGTTTGAGACCATAGAGAGATCTCTTGAGTTTACACACCTTTCCTTAATTTTCTGAAGTTTCAAGTCCAGGTGGTATTCCCATGTAAACATCTTCCTCAAGTTCACCATTTAAGAACGCATTTTTGATAACTAGTTGGTGTAGCTGCCAGTCTAGATTTACTGCCAAGGAAAGGAGTACCCGAACTGAGTTCAGCTTTGCCACAGGTGCAAACGTCTCTTCATAGTCTACCCCATAGGATTGGGTGAACCTTTTTGTCACTAATCGAGCCTTGTATCTGTTGACACTCCCATCTGCATTGTATTTTACTGAAAATATCCATTTGCATCCAACTGGCTTCTTACCTTCTGGCAAGTGTGAGAGCTGCCATGTCCCATTCTTTTCCAGTGCCTTGATTTCTTCCTCATCCGCAGCTTTCCACTTAGGTACTTGGATTGCTTCATGAAAGTCCTGAGGTATGTAGGTGCTGTCCAAAGAGCTGATGAAAGCCTTATATTCCTGTGACAACTTTTCAAAAGACACATGGTTCCCAATAGGGTGTTTAGTGCATGACCTCACCTCCTTTCTTAAAGCAATGGGTAAGTCCAGGAATTCAGTAATTGGAGCATTGTCTAATAAATTCAATGAATCTGAGGAAGAGTCAAGGGTTGGTGTGTTACCTGTGTGAGTATTTCCAGGGTCTGAAATCTGGTCAGAATCTTGGTTTTGCCTTGGAAGAGTGCAGGTTTCTACCTCCCTAAGAGTCGGCTGCTTTCTCCTCTTCCTTATGTAGACTTGCAGCTCTTCTCTTCCATTGGTTTTGCCTTCAAGAACTGCTGCTGGACCTTCAAGAACACCTGCTGGACCTTCATTTTCTGGTTCGGAAACAAATTGTAGGGACAGATTTCAGTTCAGGTCCAGAAATCTGATCTGGTCTGAAAATTTCCCAAGGTTGATATTCACAACTGGTCACTCTCTCCCCCTGAATGTCAACGTTGGGATAAATGACTTGATCTTCAAATAAAGTGACATCCATGGTGTGATAGAATCTCCGCTTGAGTGGGAAATAACATTTGTATCCTTTCTTGGTTGGAGAGTATCCCAAGAAGATACACTTTATGGCTTTGGGGTCCAGTTTGTTGTGGTTTGGTTTCTGATCATGGACAAAGGCGGTACATCCAAAGATCTTTGGTGGGAGGTTAGTGAGAAGTTTGGTAGTGGGATAAAATGACAAGAGGGTTTAGTGTAGAGTGGTGAAGTTAAGAGTTTTGGAGGGCATTCTGTTTATTAGATAGGCCGAGGAGAGGACAACTTCACCCCAAAATGGCTAGGTACATTCATGGATAGCACGAGGGCTCTAGTGACTTCCAAAAGGTGTCTGTTTTTTTCTTTCTGCAGTCTCATTCTGTTGTGGAGAGTGTGCACACAACGTTTGGTGTACAATGCCATTCTTGACAAGGTATGCACCAAGGGAGTGATGGAAGTATCCCCTCCATTATCAGTTCTTAGAACTTTAATGTTGGCTTGAAACTAAGTTTGGACTATTTTATGGAAGTTTTCAAATATGCCTCCTATTTTTGACTTTTATTTCATGAGGAACACCCAAGTGATCCTTGTATGGTCATCTATGAAGGTGACAAACCATCTAGATCCTGTGACATTATTTACTCTGGATGGCACCCACACATTACTATGAATCAGGGTGAAAGGATGGGATGGCTTATAAGGTTGAATAGTGTAGTGGGACTTAGTGTGTTTAGCCAGTTCACATACTTCACACTTGAACAACTCTGAATTTTTATTAAATAGTGATGGAAATATCCTTTTCAAATACATAAAACTTGGGTGTCCTAGATGATAATGCCATAACATTACATCATCCTTTGAAGAGCAAATAAGGGCAGCAGCCTTGTAAGATTTCTTGTTGTAGTTTTCAACTCTAAGGAAGTAGAGGCCTGCACTCTCCTTAGCATTGCCAATCTTCCCAGAATCCAGGTCCTGAAATTCACACAAGTGTGGTAGAAATTTAGTAACACAATTCAAGTCCTGGGTCAGCTTGCCGATGGATAATAAATTACAGTCTAATTTAGGGACATGCAAAACTGAATCAAGGGTAATGTCCTTAGAAATAACAACTGAACCTTTACCAGCCACCTTGGAGGTGGTACCATCTGCTATGCGGACAATGGAACCATTATGGCAGGGGTCGTATTTGCTAAATACATTGATGTCCCCAGTCATGTGATCCGAGGCACCAGAAT
The DNA here is from genome assembly GCA_035048595.1 of Echinosophora koreensis. Taxonomy (NCBI): domain Eukaryota; kingdom Viridiplantae; phylum Streptophyta; class Magnoliopsida; order Fabales; family Fabaceae; genus Echinosophora; species Echinosophora koreensis. The sequence continues at coordinate 5,342,736 of JAPCYP010000011.1, read as the reverse complement.
CGACGATCCAAGAGTTTGTTTTCTGGTGGCTGACATGAAGAGCAATAAGATGATTACCTTTTTGGGCAAGAGTAGCAGAAGAAGAAGTGGTACTAGTATTTTGAAGTGTTTGATGCAGCAGCTTCTGCAACATCTCCATTTGTTCTTTATTAAATGGGCTAGGCTCTGAAGGATTGTTGGACTTGTTCTCATCAACTGAACTAGTATATGCACGGTTGTCCTTGTATCGTGGTTTCAGGTCTACAAGTTTTCCATGGAGAGCCCAGCATGTTTCTTTTATGTGTCCGGGCCTCTTGCATTGATCACACCACCCTCGACCCTTCTTTGGCGGTCCTCTTGCAGCTAGGGCAAAACTCTTTATGTTGGAACTCACGGTCTGACTTCCCAACATGATTTTCCTCCTGCTTTCTTCCCTTCTTACTTCTGCAAAGGCTTCACGGATACTAGGAAGTGGCTTAGTTCCAAGCATCCTTCCCCTTACCTCATCCAAATTCTTGTTTAGTCCCAATAAGAACTGATAAATCCGATCTTTTTCTACCAGCTTCTTGTAGAGTTTGTCATCTTCTGGACACTTCTATTCCATGTCCGCGTAAATATCAAGTTGCTGCCAATACCTTGTGAGAGTATGGTAATATTCTGTGACTGGAGAGTCCCCTTGTCTCAAGTCATGTAAGAGGCTCTTGATCTCAAATATGGCTGAAGTGTTATCCACATTCGAATAGGTCTCCTTGGCTGCATTCCAGATTTCTGTAGCAGTATCATAGTACATGAAATTTTCGCCTGCCTCATTCGTCATGGAGCTAAGTAACCAAGACATCACCAGGCTATTCTCAAGCTTCCACTTTGCGTGGTTGGGGTCTGACTTCTTTGGCTTCTCTGTCTCGTCAGTGATGTAATCTTCTTTGCCTTTTCCTTGAAGGAAGATTCGGACCGATCTGGCCCACTGTGTATAGTTCTGGCCATTGAGTTTGTAGCCGGTGATTGGGATAGTTTCGGTCTGACTGGTGGTGCTACCAGCAGCCACCGACTTTGGGTCCGCGTCAGAGATGCTTGAACTGCTCTGCTTTCCGGCCATGGGAAACCCTTTGTCTACCACGGATCAGAACAGTTGCTTTGATACCATGTGAAATATTGATTTCATTTAATTAACCAGATTAGGTACAAAGGGTTTAAATAGAAGAAAAATGTACAACAATCAGAATCCTAATAATTAGAGAAAGCTGATTCCTAGAGCATTAATTATCTATGCTAAGTCTTAGGATAGTAAATACATAGGATACATGAATACAAAGAATAGAATTCCACTGTCCACACCGTCCGCACTGTCCACAACCAACAGAATCATTGGTCTTGAGCTCAGACAAGTCATCTGTGACTGATGAATATGACTCTTCTAATAAGGTGGAAGAAGAGAAGCCTTTGTGGACAGGCAAAGAGAGTTTCAATGAACAGAACCATGACAACAAAGAAGCATTTTGGGAAAAATAACAAGTAACAAGGAAAATTTAGTGAGTAGGGCTACTCTTAATTTGTTTGGGATACTTCATGGCTTTTTTGTTAAACCTAATTGAGTGAGAGACATAAGTTGAAACTAGGGTAAACCACCTGGAATGGCTACTTGGAGTCCAGGTTTAGCACATGATGTACTCACCATAATGAAAAATATAAGTGTTTAAGTCGTGTTTGAGTTAATAAAAAATAATTTTTAAATCGAAAAACCTTATATAGAGTGTTGAACATGTGTCGTTCAAGTGTTGCACGTATGTCGGTGTGGGAGGTTTGTCCGACACCAGGGGCGGAGGGAGGGGGAGGCCTTTGTAAGCCATGGCCTCCTCCCAAGTTTTCATATCTTTTTTTCCACATACCTTTAGATTTGAGGTTTGAACAAATAATAATAGCATGAGGCTTGAACAAAGACTAAATTCTTGCAGATAGCCTGACAACCTAAAAAAATTCATACGTTTTCATCAACTTTTTTCTGAACAGTTTGATGAAATTTATATATTAAATTATTAGTTTGAGTAATTTATATCAAATTTATATTATATTAAATTATTAATTATATGTCAAATTTGTTTAATATAATTTATTTTTACATGTTAGTTAATTTTTTTGTTTGTTATTTCTTGTTACGTATATTTATGGGTTAAATATGTTTTCGATCCCTATAAAATTGCTTAGATTTGATTTCGATCCCTATAAAATTTATTAATTTTTCGTCCCTAAAGAAAATACAAAAATTGTGTTTTTAATTCCCAGCGAGGAAGTAAAAACATAATACTTTTGTTAAATGTAGGGACTGAAAACAAAAAATAAAATTTAAAGAATAAAAACAAATTTTACTCATTTTATAAGGATAAAAATATATATATATTTTTATTTTAGTTGCCTTGTATTTAATTTTGGTCTCCCTCACTTGTATTTCCTGACTCTGCCCCTGTCCGACCCTCGAACACCCTTAAGAAGTGTGGGTGCTTAATGCATGCATTATGTTTATGTTGTTGGTCCAGCTGTTGTGTGAACAATTGCCTTTCTTGGCATTTATTGATCATATTTTTTAAATTATTGATTTCTGGTAGTTCATGCAAAAAAACAGGTGACACTTGGCAGGTTAGCACTATCATTTGTGATGTCTGCATAATGTTTTGGTAACCCTCATCTCCTAATGTTCATGGCTTAACTACAATGAGGAATGTTGCTAAAGGGTACCCCATGGCATAATCATGAACTCCCACAGTAGAGAAAGCAAGAAACTCTATGATATAATGTCTATATAAGAAGGATACCGTGTGATAAATTATATCAAAATCAAAACTTATAAAAAGTAAAAGCTGCTTCTGGTGTGAAGTCAAACATTCCCTCCCTTAAAGGAATTCATATTTAGTTGGTCAAAAGGAATTCTGTATGGGAGGAAGTTGATCTTTGAGGCTCTGTCGTCTCAGCAGGAGTTGCAGCAGACATTCCCAAGGCTTTCATTCCTCTACATGACTTCATGTGTTTGTGCAATTTCTCTGGCTTGAATGACTTCCCACATTGCCTGCATCATCATGTCCTATTTATGGTCTTATCTTTCATGATCACAATTAAAGACAAGAAAATCAAAGTGCCTAGACAGATATGGGCCACAAAGTATGTAGGTCATTGGATTCTAAATTAGACACATTAAATGATGATGCAAGATACCCAACTCTTATATTTTAACAATAGCCCCTGCAGCCAGTTGGTAAACATCACAATCTACTAATCAATGTCAACTTTTTATATTTTGTTACAAGATTAACAATTCTGAATTTTAACTATATAATAATACAACCAGATGAATCTTGTCTCCATTGGTATTTTTGTTGGAAACTTTTGCCACTTGTCTATTCAATGCGAAAGTCATAGATTTTGATTTTCTCTATCCTTTTTTTTTAAACCAAAAAAAGGAGTCAACTGCTGCCTCCAAGTTTCCAACTCTCCATGCACCTCCACTAAGATGAGCAGCAAACTTGCACTGATAAATCCTAATACTGCATCCTATTAATCTTCAACCAGTGTGCTAGTACATCCTTCACCAATATGACCATAATTTTTCATGCACAGTTTGTCCTCTCATTACATTGTTGGAAAGCTAACAATTTAAATTATACTCATGAGACATGTTCAGTCACTTACGAGCAAATTGGTCCACCAAATGGTTTGTAAGCAGTTTGATTCATGAATTCGCCTAGCTTTTTCCTGCTCCTTCTTGCTTCCCCTCCATCACAGCTTTTTCTGCCAAAGAAAAAAAGTATCCAACCACATAGTAATCTTTGTTAATTAAAATGATCATATAATTTAGAATGTTTTTAGCTTGATTTATGATTTAACTCACCTAGCCCCATGTTCTTGCTGGTGATGATAATTCCAAGAATTCCTAAAACACCTGGCTGATCCACCCAATATGTCTCCTTTACATATCTCAGCCTTATTTTCTGGTTTGTTGTTATGCTCCTTGGAGACACTTTTATCAGCGCGATTCATCAGTACCAAGGCTGCATCATCTGTTTCCACAGTTCCACAAGTAATCCAATTGCGGAACACACTAGAAACTCTAGTAGAATTGCTTCTGTACTTATTAAAGGAGGATTGCGACGATGATGATGATGCTGATGAAAAGGATGAATCAGGTGTATCAGTTTTATTCTGGTCATCTTTGTTACCCTTCTTATTCAACAGATTGTGATACAAACTAGGCAATGTGCAGTTCTCTAATTTGTCATGGTTCTGTTCATTGAAACTCTCTTTGCCTGTCCACAAAGGCTTCTCTTCTTCAACCTTAGAAGAGTCATATTCATCAGTCACAGATGACTTGTCTGAGCTCAATACCAATGATTCTTGGCTAATTTCTGATGAAACTTTTGTTCCAATGTTGGTTTTCGAATTAATGTCTCTTTGAATTTGAGTTTGTTCTTCTGCTAGAGATGAATGCTGCTGGTGCTCTTGGTGCTCCTCTGCAACTTGAGGGGATGTCCTCTTAGCAACTATATCACCAGCAATTTTCTTTTCATCAAGTGAATGAGTTTCTGTATAATACAAAAAATTTTACCAACAAATTAAATGAGTCTTTAACATTATTAGAAAAGGTCTACACAATTTGGAAATGTCCATGGATGGAAATTATGGGTGGCTATACTCAAATATTGATGTGAATAATAAATGTGGGACTAGTGATTTTATCTTTAAGTACATACCAAATGGGGTAGGGTGGATTTGTGATCCTTTGAGGACGTATTCATTGTCACAAATGGGGGTTATGAGGTCGTCATCAAACAAGTCCTGCCACACATATCCAGTCTTGTACCTCCTGCCATTCAATAATAGTCAGTTACAAATTGATTCTAGAAACACACGGATAGTAAAATGTTGTAGGCAAAAAAAAAAAAAAAAAAAAACAATCAGGTAGAGAAATGGACATAAGCAAGGAGGGTGTGCTTCAACCTCTTGTAGGACCAAGAAAAAGCTTCAGGCAAGTCTTTTCCTCTCAATTCCCCAAGCCATCTCTTAACATCTTTTAATAGATCAAAGACAGTGTCATTAGACTCAAATAATAGAATCACAGATTAATTAATCATAACACATTTAAGAATAACATTATGGTTCTAGGTGGGGGTTTGGCTGTTTTTTATGGCTATTCTCCTGCTTTTCCTTGTAATTTTGAGTACAACTAGTACTCTTATATATAATATATATTTGTTCATCAAAAAAAAAAAAAACAAAAAGAACAAGAGGCACAATAACCAGAGCCAATGCAGAAGAGGATAGATAACTCACCTCGGAGATAAACCCCATTACGAGCTAGATGAAGAACACGTATGAGATGAGGATGTTCTGCACGACCACCCATATGACTGAGAAAGTAGATGATGTGAAGCCTTCTCACTTCTCCACCTTTGGCTTCCATGACCCTTTCTTTTAGGTTTGTTGTTGTTGTTGCCTTTTCTCCAATAAACACCAACAACAACACACTCTCAACACTGTCACCAAAACAATTACTCTTCTTTTGAGACACAACACAACACAAACAACCCTTTGTTAATTAATCCATCTACTATGATTCAAAATATTATATAAAATGTAGAAAGCATGCATCTAACCTGGAAAACCCCACAATAGTTCTATCTTTGTCTCTCTGCCGGCCTGTTACACTAGAAAAACTGCTATGCTATCACAACATGTAAACTTTCATGTACAAAACTTTTATGTACAAATATAAAATAATCATTATTATCATATAATATAAGGTGAATGTGAATATAATGTTGGCCTGCTAGCTACATGACCATACATGGAGTGGTAGTTGTTTGTTTTTTATAACAAGAAAACAAGAACTTTATTGCAAAGATAAATAAAAAGGATGAGATACATCGAGACTAGAGTAAAGAATAGCAAGCAAGGAAGTGATTGGTTTGTGTACTAGAATGCAGTTACCTTTTTTCCCTTCTTTCTAGCAGAGAATGCAGAGAGAGAGAGAGGAAGAAAACTATGTGTGAGAATTGACCAGGTGTGCAGCTATATAAGGATATAGTTATGGAGTAGAATCAGCTTCAGGGATCATCTGATATCTCGCAATTTAATAATAATAATAATGAATATATAATAATGGCTAATGGCCAGCTTTTGACTCAACATTATTCCCCAAAAAGTTAATTTCTATTTCTTCTTTTAATTTCCCCTTATTTCCAAAGTTTTTTTTTTCTTTTTACAAATTATTTTTAGTGGAAATTACTATAACGTATATTGAGGTTTGACTTAATTAGTTTTGTTATTACTTTGCATCAATCTCCCTTGAAGTTTGTTTATCTTATCATCATACTTACCTCCCTTAAAATTTATGTTATGATTATACTTATGTCCCTTACATTATTTTTTTCTTTTTGGTATATACTATAAAGTTGAGGGAGATAAGTAAAAATTCTAAAATAAAAGGATTCTGATGGCAATTAAGTCAAACTTCAGGGGAAGCAATATTATTTTGGGATCTGGTATTAAATGTATTTTATTTTTTTATTTTTGTTTTTTGTTTTTTAATTAAACATTAAATCTCTTAAATGCTTCCTGTCCTGTCTTAGAATTTCTCATGCATAGTTGTATTTTCCTTCTTCACACCAAAGTAATAATTCTCATTCATTTATTAATTTTTTTTGTCATTCTAAAATTCACAAACCAAAATCACGGACTGTAAACTAATTTGATCTCACTGAAATGTTATAATTAATTATAATTAACGATTAAAATTCTGAACTGTAGTACGCAAGTTATTTCGCGCGGCAACATACAATTTTAGCTCAAACCTATTTTCCTTTGCGAATAACAATTAATGAAATGGATGTAACAAATTTTTGATATTATTTTTGTTTAAGAAAACATTTGCATTGATAAATGATAAACTACCCTTTGTCAAAAAAAAAAAAAATTGATAAACTACTCGACCAATCTAAAATTTTAGCTACATGGCCATTTCAGGTATATATGACTTGTGGTTCATTAAGTGAAATTACCAGTTGCATATGTATAACAAGTACAATGAAAAGAAAATGACACAAACATCACATCCTTTACATATAGATTTAATTGTCACCAATATTCAGTGTAAATATTTTCTTATATTATCACTAGTAAGGTCCAACACAGTTGGTAGATAATTGAGTTCCCTAAATATGTTGTCAAAGGTTTGATTAATGTAGTGCATATGAAAAAAAAATGTTTGTTTGGATACGAAAAACTCACTTTGGTAATCTCTACACCCGCTATAGGCTTGAGGATATCCTTGGTGTACAAAAAAATATTTTTTATATTATCAATTATTTATAATTAATTTATCAAATTATTAAAAATATCTAACTCTTATACTAACAACTTTGAAAATCAATTATAAAATGATTTATGATTGATCGAAAGTATAAAACACTTTGACTAATAATAATATTAAAATTATACTCGTTATGTTTTGCTACAAATGGTGCACCAAAATGCACCCGAAAAAAAAAAAAGAAGAAACATGAAAACAAAGCCATTGAACAAAAACTAATTTTGCTTAATTAATTAAAAAGACTGATGAAGACAAATAGAAAACAAGACTACATATATTTATGTGGGTAATGAGACTATTTGACTATTAAAAAACAATTCAAATTGTCATCTTGGCCAGCAAGTACAGTTTTCAGGATAATCATATAAACTGAGGGGAAAGAAAAATTCGTGAAAGAAAAACTGCAAACATAATGGTCCAAAAAACAAAAACATGTTCTTGAGATTGATCTTTCATGATGTCGAGATCCTCCTTTGATTCGTGTGGGTGGCTTTGCGGTGATTCCATTGCAATTTGCAATTGCATACATGAAACACAAGTTTTGTCTTGTCCCTTTTTGTCCTTCTCCTTCAACATCAAGTGCCATTTTCATCAGAAAGAAAGAGGCATAGAAATAAGTAGTTGAAGTACACACCAGGAAAGTAATTAATAATTATCCAAAATTTATTCAATCCGAAATCGTCACCTTCATTGAAAAGAAACTATTCTACTATAATAACATACGTGGGTATCTTTAGCAATATGTTTTATATGGCTAAAAAATATCTTCAGTACACGATGGAATCAAATAAGTATGGAATATTTCTCAATTACTTCGCTTAAACCAAATTTGTAAAATTAGAAATAGGAAGTTTGTGGTATAAGTTATTATTGAAATTATTTTCACACTTTTTTAACAAGTAACCCGGGTAATTGTATTAAAAAAAAAAAAAAAAAACAAGTAACCCGGTTAAAACACGGGTATTATAACTAGTTATTATGTTATAATATAACATTAATAGTATCTGTTAGAAAACATAACATCCATAAAAGAAGAGAGAAAATTTATGGAATACATATTGTGATGAGTAAAAGTAGTTTACAATGAGTGTGATACACCTAACAAACTACCTAATCCTAATAAACTTTCAACTATTTCAAACAATTTCCAGCTATCTCTAATATTAGTGAGATGTTTTATATAGCTGAAAAATATCCTCAACACACGATGGAATCAAATATGTATGGAACATTTTTTTAATTACTTTGCTTAAATTAAATTAGTAAAATTATAAATGTATAGTATAGGAAGTTTTCATTTACCCTTCCATGCATGTTTAAAACGGTTAAAGAAAATTCATCGTTGTTTGCTTTTATCTAAAAAGGAAACTAGAAACCATATTGGTTTTCCTTTATATAACGAAAGAGAAACCTGAGACCATATAGGATAATCCCCTTTATATATATATATATATATATATAGTGAAAGGGGATTGTGTCCCAGTCAAAGGCAGGGAAAACCTCTGGACTCTATGAACACTTGCAAAGAGATTTATATTTACCTCCCCCAAAGAAACTAAAGATCTATTAAAAAAAAAAAAGGAAACTAGAGACCATACAAGTTAGTTTCTCTATATAAAAAAAGAAACCTGAGACCATACAGGGTAATCCCTTTTTTTTTTTTTTATATATATATATATATATAAGATAAAAATTTAGTGTCAGGGGATGGTGTCCCAATCAAAGGTAGAGAAAATCTCTCGGCTCTAGCACTTGCAAAGAGATTTACATTTACCTCTCCCAAGGAGATTAGTGCATGTTCGAACCTGCAACCTGTTAAATATAAGACCTCGTCATACTCTACTAGACCAACCCTCGTGGTTACATGATAATTCCTTTAATTAAATATATATATATATAGATGATAGAGTAGCTCCTGGAGTACATTGGACCGGCAGCTTATGAAAATTAGGAAAGAAAACAAGTGGATAATATTTATTGAAGCATGTGACCATAAAGCTTGCTTGGTAATGGGAATTAAGAAAGAAATCATGAGGAGGTCAGCGAAATAATGGAAAATTTTCTGCTTAAATAATAACCAGGACGGTTGACAATTCAACAACCAACTTAATTAAAACAAAGGTCAATTTATTGTCAAAAAAGAGGTCAATTTAAATTTATTAAAAAAACCAATCGATACATCAAATTTTAAAGGTCATCAATAAACAATTTATTTTTTTAAAAGACTTTTTCTTATAAAAAAGTTGCAAACAAAATAACCCAAATTAATGGGGATGATGTCTGCAATAGACAACGTTTATTATTGTTTTGTTTGATTGGGGTGAATAAGGGAGAAAGAAAATGGAAAAAGAGAAAGCAAATGGTTTTTCATTTTTCTTTTATTTGGTTAAAGAGAGAAAGGATAGGAGAGGGAAAAACGTGTATGATAGGACCCACAATATTTTCCTTCTCTCCTAGTGTGAGAAGAAAATGCGAAAGAGAATTTTTTTTTTTCTTTGATGAGCAAAAGGGGTTAAACCCCAACAAACAAACTAAAAGCCTCTTGGAAAGCAAGTAACATAAGCATCTTCCCTTAAGACATTAACAATAAAGTTAAGAGCAAACTCAAAATTCTTAAGATGATCATCTAAGGAAAGACCAAATTTGGAAAAGCATTAGCCACTTGATTTGCCTGCTTGAAGACATGCTGCCAAGTAATTGTTTATTGTTCCAACTCCATTTGACACCTCATGGATGGCAGACACCAAAGAATAGAAGATGTGCGTGCTGCTGCTACACCCCTTAGTAATCAGACCCAGAGCAACTTCAGAATCAGAGTAGACTCTTATACAATGAAAGCCTCTACTCTAAGCAAGTCTCAAGCCATGAAGAATACCCCATAACTCAGCTTCAAGAATGGAATAAGAACCCAATTTAGCCATAAAACCAACCAGAAAATGCCTATCTTCATCTCATACCACACCTCCACATGAGGCCTTGATACCAATGGAGCTGGAACAAATATAAAATTTTACCAACACGAACCAACACAGTTGGTAGATAAATGAGTTCCTTAAACTGTTAAGCATGGAAGATGTTTTGTTGGGATTCGGGAGAGACAAAATCCATTTCGGTGATCTCTAAGTCTCGAAAGAGATTAGTCTTTGGTTATCGATCAGTGAATATTGGAATACCATTTGATGCACCAAAAAAAAAATATGGGTTTTTTTTTTCCTTTTGTCATCCATGTGTAAAATGGTTCAATATTTTTTTTATTGTTGTTTTCCTTTTTCTAGCTGTAAGTTGTTATGAGCTAGCATTCTCTACTTATATCGAAAAGGACTAATTGAAACCATATAGGTTAATTCCTTCAACCAAATATATACATGGATGATGGTAGCTTCTTCAAAGTTAAAAGAATTGGATCGGAATCTTAATTTGTTTTTAATTTTTTAATTTTTTGGGTAGACCGATCGGCAACTTATGAAAATATGGACAGGCCACTAGTGGGTGAATATTTATTGTAGCATGTGATCATAAATCTAACTTGCTAATTGGAATTAAGTAATCATGAAGAAGTCAGAAATAGAATTTTTTGCCCTTAACGATAAGGATTTAAGAGTACCTCTAATGGAAGTTGCTTAGCTAGTTTTTAGAAATAAGAATCGGTTCTTGCTTAATTGCATCATTGGAGTAGGAATGTAAGAAAAGATTGAACCTCATGGATGATATTATAAGAAATTAGAACACCGATTTATTACTTACCTCATTGAAAGACCAAGTCTTCCCCTACCTGTTCACGCACTCCCAAGTCACAGCCATCAATGGGACAAGCCGTGGAGTAACTGATTATGATATCCGTGATGGCAGAAGGGACCTAGCCAACTGTGTGTGTGTGTGTGTGTCTATATATATATATATATATATATATATATATATATATATATATATATATATATATATATATTATAATAATAATAACAACCCTATGCACCTCGCATTACGGACCTATAGGTTAATGCCCACAGTGTCGCCCACACAAATCAGTATTAGTTGCCAATAGCACATTACGAATAGATCACCATATTAGCGGGCCTAAGCATCATTAAATGGATCATAATATTAGCCCCTTTTTTGCAAACCAAAAACCACAATTGATTGTAGCTCAGAAGAATTATTAGAAGAAATTATAACATTACCCCACTTGGGCAAGATCGATTGTGTAATTTTAATTTGTAGAAAACATTTTCGAAAACGACTCTCGGGCTAATAATATATACTTAATGTGGCCACAAAATGCAACACCTAACTAAGACTCCATCCAACAAAAGCCAAGTAATATCGAATCATGGCAGTAGTCATACTCCTTATTGATATGGGGCCTTCCATAGTTACAAATATTACCGACTCCGTCGACTAGTCATCAGTGTGGAGTATAGCAAGAAAATGACATTCCAATGTGATCCAACAGCCATACTATCATTTTCTTTATAAGTCCTTAGTTTCTCTCAAATGCTAAAAGGCTAGAGAAACTATATGGTTAATCAAAAACCATCATGCCTCAACTCCAAGCTTCAACATAATGTCTCAGCTCAAACATGGCATCGACCACTGACATAGTGGTCTAACAGTTACCGAGCCTTTAAAATACATAATGCCTTAGCTCAAACATGGCATCGACCACGGGCACAGTGGTCCCAATGATACTGAGCTTCAAAAATTAATAATGCCCCAGCTCCAGCATGGCATCGTCCGCATAGTGATCCTAAAGACACTAAGCTTTTAAAATAATAATGCCTCAGCTCCAACATGGTGTCAACCACGGGCACAATGGTCTTAATGACACCGAGCTTTAAATTTTCATAATGGCACAACTCCAACATGGCATCGACCACAAGCATAGTGGACCCAATGACGCCGAGCTTATAAAGTAATAATGCCTCGGCTCCAACATGGTGTCAACCACGGGCATAGAGGTCCTAATGACACCGAGCTTCAAATCTTCACATTTGATATACATATACAAAAGTATATAAAAACAATATTCAACTTATTATTAATTTCTCAAATCAAATGGAAAATATCACAAGAAACACCAGAGTGTTCAAAATAAAATTCAACATCATAGAGAAGAGTCACATAAAACTCAAGCTCCCACTAACCAAGCCCATTATACGAACTCACAATGCTCATGTTCTCAAATGATCTTAAACTCTAAGGCCTGAGTCCCTTGATTAAGGGAACAACTAACACAAAATCAACACAAACGTGTTTAACCATCATATCTCTGTTTTTCAAAAAATATTTGACATCAATTGCTTCACTTCCAAATGCTTAACACCGATTAAGATATCATTATTATCACAATAATAATTTTTAATGTGAAGCCATGTCACAAGTTTCTTAACCAAACACTTTATGTGGTATGTAACAACATAGCATGCAACAAAATGCACAAAATTATTTTGGTTAAGGAAACTTGAAGCTATTTTGTCAAAGCATCAAATAGTATGACTACATTTCATATCATGATTATGATATCATATAATTTCTAGATCAATAGGCATCATAAGAGATCTATGATATTCAAAAATATTTCAATATCCAAAATATCAAAATATCCCAAAATCCTATATTTCAACAAATATTTTTACTATAATTCTTGACATCAAATAATAACTAAAGTCAAAATCCTCCCACTGATGTCAAGATCCAACCATGTTAGATTTACAAAACTTATAGTAAACTAACACTAGTATCTAAATGCTTATCATAAATCTTCAATAAATAAATTTGATAGTAAAATCATATTTCAAGTAGGAAATCAACCAAGATAGGACATACAATAAAATCCTCGAATCCATAGATCTATAAAAATATATATTAACACTGATATTATTTTGGTAACATTAAATGACTATTATCTTTCATACCAAAATAAATCAAACTTTAACAAATTTACATTTCTAAGAGAATATTTAAAATAATTTATAATATTCCACTTTATAATTCACAAAAAAAGAAATAGTTCAATAATGTGCCAATTGATTTCTCAAACACATAAAACCGAATATCCTTTAAAATTTTAAAAAGTAAAACTAATTATTTGGGTAAGGGAGATAAATATCAAAATGTCTTTTAACCACGAAGCTAGTGCATTAGACTACAACACAACTCAAATATTGTCTCCCATGGACAAACATATATTCAAGTCATTGTGGCTAACAAAATAGAACACAATAAGACTAACATCTTTGTGTCTTTCCAAGTGTACTTCACGAAATTCACCAGAATTATGTCACATGGTAGCCCTTTTTGGGTAGGCGATCGTATGTAATAATTAAGAAAATACATCCTGTAAAATAGTGACAAAAATTCCTTCCAAAACTATGAAAATGAACCACTTTTGTGACCAAACATTCACATAGACTCCAAAACTAACTCATACCAGGATATATCATGCCCAAAACATGAGCAGTCCAACAGATTGATAGAAAACATATATCACTAATCAATCAAATATGACACCTGTAACACCCCGTTTTTCATGTTAAGCCTTAAAGTGCTTATGTGTGTGCTTTAGATGTGAGACTTTTCAAGCGAGAAATCCCTTTCTGATGCATGAGCACGACCATGCTCATGTATCAGCACGCCCGTGCTTGAGGCACGTGTCTTGTGGCTGCCTGAGCCACAAGCACGGTCATGCTCAATAGGAAGCATGGCCGTGCTCAAGGGGAAAACGCGTCTCGTTGACACTGTTTTAAGCACGACCGTGCTTAGTGGGGAGCACGGCCATGCTCGGGTCAGAGTTTATAAATAGAAGGAAGTCCTAGTGTGGCAGAAACCTCTTCCCTTCCCTTCCCTTGAGCCCTTTGAAGTTCTTGGTGATCTTGAGTCCGTTTGGGAGAGAGTCGCACGCGCTAGTATCGTTTAAGGTAACGTTGTCTTCCATCTCTCTTGGGCTCTTTTCTATTATTAGATCTAGAGACTAACTGGTTGTTCTATTCTTTTTTGGCCAAGGCTTGGGAAACTCATCGAGCCGCTCGAGGGAACGTGTAGTTTACCCAAGTTATCGTTTTGGGAATCTTCATACCAGGTATGGGGAGAAGGGCTAGTATAAACATGTAGGCTATGGGGTAGCGTAAGATGAAGGGTTAACCCATGACCCTGGTGTTTGATTAAATGTGTAACACCCCGCTTGGGCATTACTTCATAATACGTGCGGAAATGAATTAAAAGAATTTTGCTGGTTGCTTTCGAAAAATTAATTTATTATAAGGTAGAAAACTCGTGTATAAAAATTTTCTTTAACTGAAAGCGCTAGAAACATGATACACAAATTAAAGTAATGAAGTCATATTGAATATCTTTACACATTCATAACATGGTTGCCACGACATATACTGTTTTCTCAAAGAGTCTCATTTTCAAAAGAGAAAATTATGACAAAGACTAACTTACAATCTTATAATTAAATATCTTTTTAATTATACAACTCAACCAAAATTTCTAAGCTGGTCACTCTACAAGACAGTTATGTGAAATACCCTCGTGACATTCCCACTAACGAATACTTCTTCAAGCATCTAGAAGTTAAGTCCTCGAATGACTTAGTGAATTCCTTCGCTTCATCCGTACTAGTGTACCAAAGTACTACCGTAGTCTAGAATAAACCTGATATATTTGTAAGGGTGAGACGCCAATATATGGATTTAACACAATAACTGCATGCGCGACACAAAAGAAAATATATACACATATACATGATATGTCAACATAAATATTCATATCAAAGCAAATAGTTTATCAATGGGCTTCACACCCTAAACGTCATCAATTGAAAACTATGCATGAACACTTCAACTTTCAACGTCTAACTTTTCACTTAATCTCCAGAGATCCCAACACCGTGTAAATGAGCTGATCAAGCTCGATTGCCAGGTATATTAGGTGTTGGAACCAAAATAATTTGGATTAAATAATCTCTAGGTTTTGATGTTAACAATGAGAATTAAATTTGTGTAGCAAAGTGTTAAAGCTTTGAATCTAACTAGTGCCTTTAGTCTTAAAGAATCTCTGTTCTTATAAGTTAAAATGTTAAGTCTATTTTCTTTGCAAATCCGCGACCATATATTTTATATTGAAAGAGTGGTCGAGTCCACTCTATCAAGGATCTCCCTTAAACTCAAGTGCCACGTCAGTGGACGAGCGCTTGAATGTTTCTAGTGGACGGAGAATTTCTTTTCATGTAGACGTGAGCTTCTCTCAAATAATAACCTTAGTTTTCTATTGCCACGTCACTGGACGGAGATTTTAAATGTCTCAAGTACTGGCAAGACCGATGTTTTAAGTAGACGAAGTTTTGGTTGCCACGTCAGTGGACGGAGCCTTAAAACTCTCTTTACTTACCTTGCCTTTGCTTTTGTTTGTTGGACGAAGAATTTTAAGCATTTATATCAATCTGAACCAAAGCGAATTTATTTCATATGATTGATATTCATTTCATTTATAATGGTTCTTCTCATTTTCTTTTAACGGTTTTTATTGCCTTGTTTCAATGAGAGAGACATAGTACAAATAAGGAATTGCAAAAAGCAGAATAGTACAATGCAAAACGTTGTGTACCCTGTCACCTTTTACGCTGAAATAGCTGGAACTTGTACAAGGAAGGCAAAACTGTTTCTCAAGTTGCTTTTGCTCAGAGGTGTGCCATTACATGCAAGAATTTGTCACATAGTACAAAGGCCACGAGCAAGCTGAGTCTCAACGGATATTTACTTGGTTGATTCTATTACTAAACGGAAAATTCAAAAACAACCGTTGATGATTTTGAAGAGAAGATCAAGGACCCTATAAATAGAAGACTAAAGCTTTTGAAGAAAGAACTTTTGCGCATACAAAGAAATCTCTTGCGAGCAAATATTCTCTTATTCCTTCAAAAAGCAAAAGTCTGTAATATCATAGTTTGAATATTGCTATAATATTCATCTGATCTTAAACTTTCATATTCTCACACATAGTGAGTTAGAAGATCAAAGAAATCAAAAACTCTTTATTAGAGGTAGAGTCTGAAGAGGCTTGGTAAGAAAGAAATGCTTGTGAGCCTGGAGAGGTGTTGAATACTTGCTGTAATCTATTTGGAAAATAGTGGAGAAATCCTTCAAGTAGAAGGGACTGGACGTAGCTCTTAGTTGGAAGAGAGTGAACCAGGATAAAACATCTTGTGTGAATCTTCTAATCCCTTATCTCTTTGGTTTTACGTGTTTATACTAACTGTGGGGATTTGAACTTGAATTTGTTATTCTTTCAAAAGACTGTTTTTCTGTGTGCTTTATTCTGCCTCTTTATCTTTGTGTGAGAAAATTACTTTTGAAAAGGTTGTTTTCGAAAAATATTAACAAACACAATTCAACCCCCCTTCTTGTGTTTGCCTGTGTCAACTTCAGTTGGTATCAGAGCTCAGCCTCGAAAGGGTTGAGCATCTAACAAGTGCTGAGGAAGTACGATCCTACCACCATGGATGCAGAAGGACAAGCTATCAACGGACCTCCACTCTTTGATGGAACTGATTATGACTATTGGAAGAAGAGAATGATGGCCTTCCTAGATGCACAGAACTTAGACATCTGGGAACTGATAGAGAATGGCTATTCTGAGCCAAGAGGTGAAAATCAAGCAGTGTTGGCTAGAGCAGAATGGAAGTGTTGATCAAAAAGCCAAACATCAACTAAATCTCAAAGCCAAACATTACTTGATGTGTGCTATTACCAGATCAGAAACATGATAAGGTTCACAGCTGCAACACAGCAAAGGAAATCTGGGATACACTGGCTCTCGCTCATGAAGGCTCATCACAAGTGAAGGAGTCAAAGATAAGCATGCTGGTTCACCAGTATGAACTCTTCAAAATGACTGATCATGAGTCTATAGATCAGATGTTTGGAAGATTTCAAACAATAACAAACAGTCTCAGATCTCTGGGAAAAATTATATGAGAATAGAGATGTTATCAGAAAGATTCTGAGAAGTCTCTCCAAGCAGTGGAGACCGAAGAAGGTCACTACTATTCAAGAAGCTAAGAATCTGAATACTCTCTCTCTGGAAGAACTTCTAGGATCATTAAAAGTTCATGAGCTTGAACTAAATGAGGAAGACAATTCCAGAAAGGGAAAGTCCATTGCTTTAAAGGCAAAGAAAGCAAGCTCCTTCAAAAGTCCTCAAAGCTGCTGAGTCTTCAGATGATGCTGAACCTTCAGACAGTGATGAAGGATCAGATGAAGATGAATTATCCTTCATCTCCAGAAAGATACAACATATGTGGAGAAGAAAAAGTAATTTCAAGAGAAAGCCATTCAACAAGAAATTTTCTAAGGAGAAATCAGACTCCAAAGAAAAAGGTCCATCTCTGTGCTTTGAATGCAAAAAGCCAGGCCATTTCAAAGCTGACTGTCCTGACCTAAAAGAGAAGAAGAAGTTCTTCAAGAAAAAGAAGGGCTTAATGGCTACATGGGAGGACTTGGACTTATCCTCATCAGATGAGGAAGAGGAAGCAGAGGAAGAGGCAAACATTTGTCTCATGGCTGACACATCATCAGAAAATGAGTACACTGATGATGATGAGGTAACAGATTCTGAACCCTTCAACTCTCAAAAATGCCTTTGATGAATTACTGCATGACTCATCCATATTGTCTCATGAATACAAAAGTCTTAAAAAGAAGTTTGCAAAATTAACCAAAGAATATGATAGAGTCTGCATGGAAAACAAGCAACAAAGCTTTGTTTCAAGAAAACTGATAAGCTGAAATCAGAGAATGTCAGTCTAACTGACAAATCTGAATGTGAGCCTGACAATTCTTGTGAAGTTGCAAAACTAAAACAAGATGTAAAATACTTGACAGACTCTCTGTCAAAATTGGTAGGAGGCTCAGATAAGCTTAGTCTTATCCTAAGGTATTCTAGGTCACCCTTTGATAAATCTGGCCTTGGTTATGACAATAAGAAGCATGAGGCATCTTACATTAAGTCAAAACCACCTATGCAGCAAAGAGCTTCAAAAGCTCCAGCTAGGTATGCGAAAACCAAATCAGGCCCGTCCAACACCTTTTGTAAAGTGTGTGGAAAAAGTGGGCACTCTACATCTAGATGCATACATAACAGGCATGCCAAATATTCTCGTCCAAAGAAAACTAACATGAAAGGACCCTAAGTCAGTTTGGGTACCTAAGGACAAGATAATACCTGTTGCAGATCTGCTTAACAACAGGAAAGAAACAAACATCCTGGTACTTGGACAGTGGATGCTCACGTCACATGACGGGAGAAAAGTATATGTTCCAAGACCTTAGACATAAGGATGGTGGCTGGGTGACATTTGGAGGAAATCCAGAAAGGAAAGATCACTGGTATAGGTAAAATCGGTAAACATCCTTTTCCCTCCATTGATAATGTTCTTTTAGTGAATGGTTTAAAACATAATCTACTGAGCATAAGTCAATTATGTGACAGTGGATATGATGTTTCTTTTAATAAGAACATGTGTTATGTCAAGAAAAATGATGGATCAATCTTATTCACTGCTAAGAGGCAAAACAACTTATACAAAATTGACTTGGAGGACCTCTCAAATCAAAGTGTCTCATGTTTAGTGTCCATTGAAGATGAACGTTGGATTTGGCATAAAAGGCTAGGTCATGCAAGCTTGAGATTAATCTCAAAGCTAAATAAGCATAACCTCGTGAGAGGATTACCAAACCTTAAGTTCAAATCTGATGCTCTCTGTGATGCATGTCAGAAGGGAAAACAAGTCAAAGGTTCTTTTGAATCTAAGAATATTGTTAGTACCAAGAGACCACTAGAACTGCTACACCTTGATCTTTTTGGTCCAACAAGGACTGCTTCTATCAGTGGTAAGAAATATGGTCTAGTCATTGTAGATGACTATACTAGATGGACATGGGTTATGTTCCTTGCTCACAAGGATGAGTCTTTCAAGGTCTTTTCTGTATTCTGCAAACGTGTACAGAATGAAAAAGGCATGTGTATAGCTTCAATTAGAAGTGACCATGGGGGAGAATTTGTCAATGAGCTATTCAATGAGTTTTGTGAAGAAAATGGAATTCAACACAACTTCTCAATACCAAGAACACCACAGCAAAATGGTGTGGTAGAGAGAAAGAACAGATCTCTTCAAGAGATGGCTAGGACTATGCTCAATGACAATTCTGTCCCTAAGCACTTCTGGGCTGAAGCTGTGAACACTGCCTGCTACATTCAGAACAGAATATACATTAGACCTATTCTGAGTAAGACTCCCTATGAATTGTGGAAAGGCAGAAAACCCAACATATCTTATTTTCATCCTTTTGGATGTAAATGTTATATTTTAAATACAAAAGATCAACTTGGTAAGTTTGATGCAAAGGTAGACAATGGAATTCTACTAGGATTTTCTGAAACCTCAAAAGGATTTAGAGTGTATAACTCAAGAACTTTAATAGTAGAAGAATCTATACATGTTAGATTTGATGACAAACAGCCTGATAAGAAACTATCAGAGCTAGATGAAAGTTTTGCAGATCTTGACTTAAACATCTCAGGAGAAACAAAAGAAGTTAAAACTGATGATCCAGTTGAAGACACTTCTCATCAACCAGAAGCATCCACCTCTCAACAAGGCAATGCTCAGAGAACTTGGCATTTCAAGAATTATCATCCACCGGATCAAATCATAGGAAATCCAAGCGATAAGCTAAGAACCAGATCAACCTTCAGAGAGCAAGAAGACTCTGCATTGGTCTCTGAATTGGAACCAAAGACTGTAGACGAGGCTCTGCTGGACAATGGTTGGATTTTAGCAATGCAAGAAGAGCTAAATCAGTTTGAGAGGAGTGAAGTTTGGACTCTGGTAACCCTACCTAAGGAATAAATCTGTTATAGGAACAAAATGGGTTTACAGAAACAAGCTTGACGAAAATGGTAAGGTTATAAGAAATAAAGCAAGATTGGTTGCACAAGGTTATTCTCAAGAAGAAGGTATAGACTATACTGAAACCTTTGCACCTGTTGCAAGATTGGAAGCAATCAGAATTTTACTTTCATTTGCTGCACATCATAATATTATGCTTTTTCAAATGGATGTAAAAAGTGCTTTTTTAAATGGTTTTATCAATGAAGAAGTTTATGTTATGCAACCTCCGGGTTTTGAGAGTGAAACCCAACCTGAACATGTATACAAGCTTAAGAAAGCTTTATACGGCCTAAAACAAGCCCCAAGAGCTTGGTATGATAGGCTAAGTTCTTTTCTAATGGTTAATGGCTTTGTCAGAGGAAAGGTTGATACAACCTTGTTTAGAAAATCAATTAATTCCAACTTCATAGTAGTACAGATCTATGTAGATGATATTATATTTGGTGCTACTAATGAATCTTTGTGCAAAGAATTCTCAAAGCTAATGCAGAAAGAGTTTGAAATGAGCATGATGGGAGAACTCAAATTCTTCCTTGGACTTCAAGTCAAACAATCTATGGACGGGGTGTACATCCATCAAACTAAGTATACAAAGGAACTTCTCAAAAAGTTTAAGATGGATGATTGCAAACCTATGAACACACCTATGCATCCCACGTCCATACTGAACAAAGATGATAAAGAGAAAAAGGTAGATCAGAAGGTATACAGAGGTATGATTGGATCTCTCTTATATCTAACTGCTTCTAGGCCTGATATAATGTTCAGTGTTTGCTTATGTGCTCGATTTCAATCTGATCCTAGAGAATCTCATTTATCAGCAGTTAAAAGAATTTTTAGATATTTAAAGGTACTACTAATCTTGGTCTGTGCTTTAAGAAAGATGAAGATTACAGATTAGTTGGCTTTTGTGATGCTGACTATGCTGGAGATAGAATTGAAAGAAAAAGCACCAGTGGGGGATGTCACTTCATTGGAGCTAATCTAGTATCATGGTCAAGCAAAAGGCAGAGTACCATTGCTCTATCAACTGCTGAAGCAGAATATATATCAGCTGCAAACTGCTGCTCACAACTCCTCTGGATTAAACACCAATTGGAGGACTACAATGTGTTTGTAAGTAGTATTCCACTAATGTGTGATAATACTGCTGCAATTAATCTGTCTAAGAATCCAATTCTTCATTCTAGGGCTAAGCATATAGAAATCAAACATCATTTTATCAGAGACTATGTGCAAAAAGGTGTTTTTGATGTTCAATTTGTAGATACTGATCATCAATGGGCAGATATCTTTACTAAACCTCTTGCTGAGGACAGATTTATTTTTATCAGAAAACACCTTAACATGTTGTATGTGGATTTAATTTGGTATATGTATTGATTGCATGTTTTTATCTGCGCGTCCACTGGTTTTGGCGTCCAGAGCACGTGTAGTCTACGCGTCCACTACTGTTGGTGTGCCGCGTCCACTACATATGTTTTTATGCGTCCACCCTCAATCTTTTGTGGACCCGATCTTACATACATTTTTTTTAACAAAAATTTGCATCTTTTTATATCTGAACTTATTTATCTTAAAACGTTTGGTTTTAATCATTTCCTTGCTGAGTCAGCTACTTCCATCAATCCCATCGTAACTTTTTACGGTCCCAATATACCAACGCCGTTTTTTCACTAAAGTCTTGTCTAATCAATCTTTTCTTTTTGAATTTTCCTTGAAAACTGTTGGTATTCGGAAACTCCTTAAAAGTAAGCTCCTTTCCCTCTGAAAAACCTTTCGCTACTCTTCATCTTTGATAACTTCTCTCTGAAAGTTTTCGAACTCTCTTTTCTTCAAACCTTAACCTTTACTCAAGAACTCAACAATGGCTTCAACCTCAACTCCCGAGCCTGCCTATGTTACTGACATCATAAGTATCGCTGCTGAACATCATTTTAATTTTGAAATTCTGTGTGAGTATAACTTGGATGTAAGCAAGTACATCAACGCTGCTGGTTGGGATGGTTTGTTTCTGGAAAAGGTCTCGATTTATCCGGACTTAGTAAGGGATTTCTGGAGGAAACCAACGATTACTAACACTGAGGTAGTAGGGTTTGTTCAAGGCAAGAAGATAACTGTTTCTGAGAAGACCATTTCTGATGCAATCGTTTGTGCTCAAGAGGGTTTGATCATGACAGAAAACTGGGAAGAAGATCTTGGTGGTATAGAGACTATCGCGGTTACACTGATGCGAGAAGATACAGTGAGGACTCACTCGTGGAAGTCATCTGAAATGAAGGATCATATCAGGATTCTTCATCAGATTCTGAACAAGACGGTGCTTCATAAGGCAGGGTCTAAGGACAACCTTTCTGCCCTTCACAAGTTCTGTCTCTGCAACATGATCTATGAGACAAAAATAAACCTGCCATGGATCCTGTTTCATCGCTTCAAGGATGCCATTACAAACAGAGAAACCGCCTCCCACATCACCTTCTCTCATCTTCTGTCAAAAGTTTTCAAGCAGCAAGGCTTGTATGATTACTTAAATGCAAAGCCTCAAGAAGAACAAGAAAAGATCTTTCGTTCGAAGGGGATGCAAGCTGCCATTTTCGGAAAGAGCAACCTAAGCAGTATGCATCTTGACACGTACAAACTAGTTGAGATGTCAAAACAAGAGGAGAAAATGAAGATTAAGAAGAATCTGTTGAGGCCAACAATGCAGCTATTCTTGGTCTCAAGAGAGGAACTAAAAGGAAAACTATGGCTGTCAGGAAGCCTATTCCTAGAAGGCCTACCAGAGGCATTGTTATTAATGAGCCTGGGAATGAAGCTCCTCAACCTGTTCCTCGACCTGCTCCCAAGAGAGCTAGAAAGCTGGTTCTGCCTCAAGATGAGGATGATGAAGATGACAATGTTCCTCTGGGAACAGCTTTAAAGAGGAAACCAGCAGCTGCTGCTGCTGCTGATGCTGATGTGCCTACCAAGAGGAGGCAACCTGCAAGGAAAGCCAGAACCTTTGCAGCCTCTGAGGTAAACACCTCTTCTGAAGTTCCTATTAATACTGTGAGTGATGGTGCCCCTACTCCGGGAGTAGGATTTTTTGATAATGTCTATAGACCTACATTACCCACACCCCAACCCTCACCACAAAAAGACCAATCCTGACCAAACTTCAAATCCATCTTCACCACAAATTAGCCCAAGTCAATTAACCACACCCCAACCTACACCACTCAAAACCATCTTTCCACCCATAATTCCTGACTCGGATCCTTGGTTTCATCAAAAGGATGATGGAATTTGCCGAGGTGCCCCCTTTCCTAAACCTCTAAGAAAACTCTTTCCACCAATTATACCCTCATCCACTATCTTTGCCAATAAGTCTGAGAATTGGGCTCAGGTCAAAAGAAATTGGAAAATTCTGTTCCATACTCACCAACCTGACCCTGAAATTAACCTTGAAATTCCTCTAACAAGGTGGTACTCCCATCCTGATTATGACTTATGAACCCTATGAGGAATACCCCTGGACCACCAAATACCCAAACTCTCAGCCTCCTAAAGGTCCCTTTCCATCTGAGATGAACAACCACCATGGCCCTCTCCTCACCCATCTACCCCTCAACCGTTTCCCCCAAAGAAAAATTTACCCCAACCTACAAAAAACCCCACCGTTGATTCCTCACACTGAAGGAGTAGCAAGGCACATCATTCCTGTATGGGAAACTGATCCTAAAAGGAACAGACTGCCTTCTTTACCTCAGAAGAGAGCTAGATCATCTGCGCACGTTTCAATTATTTTGGATGCAAACACAAAATGGCTGAAATTCGAGCATCCCAGCATCTATGGAAGTGCATCAGACCCCTTCGCAGATCAACTGATCTATAATATTCTGAAGTGGGAGTTCAGCTACTTCCAAATTGAAAGAGCTGCACGTTGGGTTCCTATCACATGGCTGAGACATAATAAGGAAACACGTGTAGGAATTGCTCCCTACCCTATCTGTCCAAGGCTTGGCATGATAGACCTCAACAAGGACAAAGATATGAGGTTCAGAAGAAATAAGGGAGTCATGCCTGAAGCTCATTCTGCTATGCTGGATTTGTCTCAGGAAACTCTTTGATCACTCCCAGCTCGACTTCTATCTGTATATGGAGGATGTGAAGAATATTGGAGAAATGAAAGCTGCAGACTTCTGGTTGTCTCCATATCATCCACTGCACCAGGGATGCTTCTTCTTCTGGCTTGACTCAGGAAGAGAAGCAAGAAATTCCCAAGTTCAGAGGAAAGTGTGGACTATCCAAAGTAAGGCACATGATCTACAAAGATCTGTGGGCACTTCCTATTACCAGCAGGGATGTGGAGGAAATTACTCCTATCCACTGGGCAAAGGATGTCCCTCAGAAATCTGTTAAAGCTGCCACTGCACTCTCCAGCAACATTCATCCTCTGATCATATGGCTGAAGAGTTGATTGTAGAAGGCCCTGAATTTGATGCTCAACTGTCTTCTCAACCTACTTCAGTTGAACCTCCATCTGCACAAGCTAAGCAGTCTGCTGAGGTTGGTGTCTCTAAGCAAGGAGCTGAGTCTGCTAAGACTTCTTCTCAACCATTAGCTCTTGCTATGGTCAGACCAGCAGCCCAAGCTCAAGACACTGTCTCTGACACTGCTGAGAGCTCAAGACAACTTTCCTTGCCACCCAATCTTGAAGACATCATTGGAAAAATTGTTGATGATAAGGTTGGCAAGATAGTTGAGGAAAAGACTGAACAGATGGCTCAACAGATTGAAGAAAGGGTGCAGAAGCAAGTTCAAGATTCTCTGGCCCCTACAAATGCAGTGATGAATCAGATGCTGGCTCTGATCTTGGAATTTCAGAGGAATCAAAATCCACATCCTAACCAACCACCTCCTCCACCACCTCCTTCTACCTAAAAACTTTTTCCTTCTCTGTTTTATCTTTTTGTTGTTTGCTGACAATGATGGTCCACTCCCTTTTTACCTTTTTGTCTGATGACAAAAATAGGGGGAGAAAGGAAAGATTAAATTTTATAATACAGAGATTTTTTTTAAACAAAAAGTACATAGTTGTCTGCATATGCATAAGTGTATATTCATCTTGCTGATACTATGCCTTGACTTCATGTTTATGCTTCGATACTGCTTTGAATCCCAAATGTTTAATAAGCTGCTATCTTGATCTGTTAACCTATATTATATTGCAAATAAGACTTAGCTTATTATGCCTTAACTGCTTTTATCTGATGACTGCTTTGTCTTAGGGGGAGCCTTGTAAGCTCTCTTAGACTTTGCAAAATAAATTTAATTAGTTTTTGTCATCATCAAAAAGGGGGAGATTGTTGGAACCAAAATAATTTGGATTAAATAATCTCTAGGTTTTGATGTTAACAATGAGAATTAAATTTGTGTAGCAAAGTGTTAAAGCTTTGAATCTAACTAGTGCCTTTAGTCTTAAAGAATCTCTGTTCTTATAAGTTAAAATGTTAAGTCTATTTTCTTTGCAAATCCGCGACCATATATTTTATATTGAAAGAGTGGTCGAGTCCACTCTATCAAGGATCTCCCTTAAACTCAAGTGCCACGTCAGTGGACGAGCGCTTGAATGTTTCTAGTGGACGGAGAATTTCTTTTCATGTAGACGTGAGCTTCTCTCAAATAATAACCTTAGTTTTCTATTGCCACGTCACTGGACGGAGATTTTAAATGTCTCAAGTACTGGCAAGACCGATGTTTTAAGTAGACGAAGTTTTGGTTGCCACGTCAGTGGACGGAGCCTTAAAACTCTCTTTACTTACCTTGCCTTTGCTTTTGTTTGTTGGACGAAGAATTTTAAGCATTTATATCAATCTGAACCAAAGCGAATTTATTTCATATGATTGATATTCATTTCATTTATAATGGTTCTTCTCATTTTCTATTAACGGTTTTTATTGCCTTGTTTCAATGAGAGAGACATAGTACAAATAAGGAATTGCAAAAAGCAGAATAGTACAATGCAAAACGTTGTGTACCCTGTCACCTTTTACGCTGAAATAGCTGGAACTTGTACAAGGAAGGCAAAACTGTTTTTCAAGCTGCTTTTGCTCAGAGGTGTGCCATTACATGCAAGAATTTGTCACATAGTACAAAGGCCACGAGCAAGCTGAGTCTCAACGGATATTTACTTGGTTGATTCTATTACTAAACGGAAAATTCAAAAACAACCGTTGATGATTCTGAAGAGAAGATCAAGGACCCTATAAATAGAAGACTAAAGCTTTTGAAGAAACAACTTTTGCGCATACAAAGAAATCTCAAGAAATCTCTTGCGAGCAAATATTCTCTTATTCATTCAAAAAGCAAAAGTCTGTAATATCATAGTTTGAATATTGCTATAATATTCATCTGATCTTAAACTTTCATATTCTCACACATAGTGAGTTAGAAGATCAAAGAAATCAAAAACTCTTTATTAGAGGTAGAGCCTGAAGAGGCTTGGTAAGAAAGAAATACTTGTGAGCCTGGAGAGGTGTTGAATACTTGCTGTAATCTATTTGGAAAATAGTGGAGAAATCCTTCAAGTAGAAGGGACTTGCTCTTGGTTGGAAGAGAGTGAACCAGGATAAAACATCTTGTGTGAATCTTCTAATCCCTTATCTCTTTGGTTTTACGTGTTTATACTAACTGTGGGGATTTGAACTTGAATTTGTTATTCTTTCAAAAGACTGTTTTTCTGTGTGCTTTATTCTGCCTCTTTATCTTTGTGTGAGAAAATTATTTTTGAAAAGGTTGTTTTCGAAAAATATTAACAAACACAATTCAACCCCCCCTTCTTGTGTTTGCCTGTGTCAACTTCATTAGGCACAACGTAGCATGGAATACCATACGTGGCACCATACATAACAACGTAGCACGGAATACCTTATTTATCAAGGCACCGTACATAACAACGTAGCACGAATACCGTATCATTAAGGTATCATACATAAAACGTGGGCACGTCTGCCAATGAATGCATATAAAACATTTTGTTCTCGTCATTTTTCTTTGTGTTCATTCTTCATTTGTCGAAGCTCAAAATGGCTTACGACTATTCGTAATTTTCAACGTGTTAGATTTTTCAACGTTAACACAGGACACGAAGTCCGAGTGCTCAGTCATAACACCTTGGACCTTGCAATCAGTCTTAGGTTTGTGGTGATAGAAAACAATATTCACCATTAACAACGTAACCCACTACGTGGACAGACAACGTGGATAGGACAAAAAGTTCATAACAACATAACACGGATCAAAGATCTTCGTGCTTATATTAAATAACACTAGTATCGCGACGTTTCTGATACTAGGTTCGCGTTTCAACGTTAACACTGTTTTCGTTTTGTGAAAAACAAATCCAAAACAAAGTCTTGACAACTTATCCAAATTGACGGAAATAACACCGTTTAGTAAAACTCATTTACAGAAAATCCTTTGTAAAATCATTAATTACTCTCAGTCTTGGTTTAAAACATGTACTGCCATGCCGTCGATACTTTTCCAAATTACCGTCGTCTAGCATTTTTAAAGTCATTTAAGCAAATTCTTAGCTTTTTCCACTTAAATAATTTTCTAAAATTATAATTAAGTTATTTTCGAAGATTAATTTCATAAAATAACTTTTTATAATATTACAGAATTTCTTACGTAAAAATTAGCTGTACAAAATAATTTCACGGTTACGTCCTCACTGTGACTCATAGTTTACTTTTACACTGATAAATCATTAAAATAGTAATATTTCCCAACATTTGTTATTTTTCCCAAATAGTATTTTCCATCACTATTATATTCCAATATTTCTCCATTAAACATTGAATATAATTTTTAAAGCTTCTTAAAGCTTTTATCTGGTTAATTGATTGGGCACTGACCATTGTCAGGCTTCTCAAACAACAATCAACAACAATATCATATTTATCCCAGGCAGATCATGCATCATTACACTATAATATATCATTGTAAATAAACACTTAAATGCAGATAAACAATCACAGATAAAAATAACACAACTTTAACCAAATTAAACAACCACCACAGATAAATAATACAGACCACACTAATCACATAAAGTTATTGGAAAAAATCCCTTAGGTAAGCTCCCCTTACCTCTCGAAGAACTAAGCTTCCGATTTCCTTTCTCAAACGTATGTCAACTCCGGTGTCACGACTCACGTACGATCAACACACTTTAACCTTCAACGAATCACATTCAACCAATCAAAACAAGCAAATAAAATCATCTAAACTCTATATATAGGTCACGGCCATGATAGGATTTTGTGGCTAAAAATTTCTAAAATGCTTAAGTCTTTGGATCAATGATCTTTAAGTACTTAAGACATAGATCTAATGATTTAACATAAAGAATTGAAATCAAATATTACAATCCATCATAAACCCACTTTCGACCTTCAATGAAAAATGAGGCTAGGGATTTCTTTTTGACAAAACAACTTGGATTCAATATATACATGAACTATAAAGATTGAATCAAGTATAACTTAACAAAAAATGAAACAAAGTTCCTCCACCCACATAAACAAGGTTTTGGCCATGAGAAGAAAAGTGGGGAGGAAATTTTAGTTTGATTCATGCTCTTGGATAATGAAAATAGAGATGATTACAAGATCATAGAAATTGGTTTCATGATCATAGGATTTTTATACAATTTCCTAGAGATTTTACAAGATTCTAGATCTAGGAATTGAAAATGATGATCATGGCATAAAACAAGTGAAATTAATGAAGAAGAAGACATGATTGATCATGGAGAGAAGATATTACCTCTTGATGATGAAGAAATGAAGAGAAATGCTCAACCAACACTTAGTTAAAACTGGACAGCTTTGAGGATGTGGTGGTTTTGTGAGTATATCTCACGATCTACTCATCAAAAAATTTCAAACTTTGGCTTGTTGGAAATATAAGAAGAAAAGGAACAACTTTGATGTTGAAGGTTTTATTAGATTAAGATCAGAACAGGGGCGAAAAGGGCCTTCTTTCCACTGTTCTCGCATGGTACTGAGGATTTCGAGCTGTTTCGGTATTTTGGGCATATCTCCTAATATAATTATCCGTTTTTGATGATATTTAGCTAGTTGGAAATAAGAGAGAAAAATAAACAACTTTCATGTAGAAAGTTTTTCGAGTTTCAGAAATTAAGAGGGTCATATTTTCGGTGGGGTTTTGGTGTTCTTATGAGTTTTTGAAGTAAAGTGCAAATAGGAAGAAAATGAAGAAGATGAGCCAAAGGGGAGGGAGGGCTGCGGTTTTGGGCCTTATATAGGCTAGTAATTAGGCCTTGTTTGGTTAAAAGGAATTGAATTAATGGGTTTTGTGAATATTAAATTAATATAATAGTTAACTATGGTTAATAGTTAACTTAACCTGGGTTTTGTTGCCAACCATGGTTAATAAACATGTGGCTCACATTATTTGAAAGGTGTGGCTGCTCCTAGTCCACACAAACTAACCATGGTTCCTTAACCATGGTTAAAATATAACTCGACGGCGGTTAGGTTAAGCATAGGGGTATTTTGGTCATTTCACTTGAAAATTCCCGATCAATAAAATTTGAGGCAGGACTCCTTGCCCTCTCTACTACATCAACCTCTCCTAATACCTCTGCTCCATAATCGACTCCGTTGTCTCCCAACTTATCTCCCGACTTAGGTTTTACGCGTTTTCTTAATGATTACGCCCGAATAAAACAATAGCATTTCGTTCCTAACGAATTTTCCGAAATGTGAAAAATCGTCCGGGACCAAATATAAAACCTAATGGTTTCATTCCCAAGTTGAAATTAGGATTACTGATCAGTAAAATCTTACTGTCCGTGAAAACGCAGAAAACGCAGACCGGTTTTCGTCTGAATTTTCATTCCAAAATTTCCCCGTAACCTTATAAAAATAAGTATGACAGGGAGATGACCTTAGTTGATCCAAAATCATTTTTTAGTTTTCGGATAAAAATATAATCATTTATATAATTATTACAGATATTAGAAAGCCGAAAAATCGGGATGTTACAAAATGCCTATATGATTGTTTGCTTGATAACATGTTTATATTTACCTATTTGATATCTGTATGTTTAATTGTTTATGTTTGACATGTTTAGACTTGTTACTATGATGATGATGTTGATATGTTTGATGTATGCCATGAGTGAATGTTCATGATGATGAATGTTATGATGATGATGTTGTTTTGATGAGAATGATGCCATGATAATGATGATAAGGTTGTGCTCTTAATTAATGTTGATTGTTGAGGATGTTAATGCCAACAATGATGTTAATAAGTCTCTAATTAATTAATAGGTCTTGTTAATGATGTTAAAAGATGAAAACGATGATGAATGAGATTAAGGGATATGTTCCCAGTTGTTCATAAGACATGAATATAATATGAGAGGCAAGGCTATGTTCATAGGGCTTAGTTAAAGACCATAAGATTGATTAGTGAGTGTTCTAGGGACATTAATAATGAAGCTGTGATTAAAGAATTAATTTCCCATAATGATAAGACATGAAGAGTAGTTAAAAATAATGAAGCTGATAATCAATGGTGTAGTTAAAACCAATAGGTTTGATCTGGAATGCCCCAGGAAACTTAGAAAGGGTTCTTCAACCCTTCTGCCCAGAAACAGTACGGTCACGCTCCATTGAGCACGGCTGTGCTCAAGAGTCAGCACAACCGTGCTTGACTTATCAGTCAGCACGCCCATGCTGGGGGAAGCACAGCCGTGCTTCCCTATGCTGACCAGAATGCAGAAAGCTGGACAGGGCTGGTTCACCCCAGTAGTCCCTAATAATAATAAAAGAAGACATCAAACAAAGTGAAGACAAGCTAGATAACTTAAAGATGATAATGTACCTTGGTAGCCGAGTGGCCAAGGGGGCCTTGATGCTTAATGGTCAAGGTGTTGAGCTCTGGTGCTTAAGAACCAGAGTGTTAATAACTAAAGAGAGAAGATAATGTTGTTGATGTTGTACCTTGGTAGCCTAGTGGCCAAAGGGGCCTTGATGCTTAATGGTCAAGGTGTTGAGCTCTGGTGCTTTTTGGCCAGAGTGTTGTTTAACGTTTAAAGTTAAAAGATTAAAGATGATGTTATCTTTGGTGCTTGTTGAACAAAGACGTTAAGCCATAATAAATGGTGTTGATGGAGGTGGTGGATAAACGGTTGGTTGTTTGTGTGCATGCATCATGCATGAAGTTATTAGGGGGAGGTACGACATAGGGGGAGGTCGTCCGAGAGTAAGGCGATCTGATCGTTCGCAGTGATTCCTCAAAGAGTTAGGTGAATCGTGGCCCCCGTGGTGGCGCATCCTAGAGTATGATGCGTCGGTTTTCCAAGGGGTCCACCCAAGGTAAGGTGGATTGCCCCGGCGTTGGTGCTTATTGGCTAATGTGGAAATGTAACTCCGAAATCGTACGCCCTGTATAGATGGATCCACATGCATTCGGAGCAGTGAGTCACATTCCATTATATAATTGATGTATGTGATATGTTGTGATCATGGCTGGCCTAAGGGTGAAGCTATTAAAGCCCTAGCTTTAGGCCCACCAGTGAAAAAATTATTTACTCTTAATTATTATAAAGGAAAAAGGCCACAAATACTAACAACCTGATCCAAATAGACTCTCTCACTTAAAATAAACATGCCTCACTCAAAATTAGCTTTAGGCCTCACTACTCTTGGGCCGGCCCTGGTTGTGATATATTTTTTGTGTTGGTATGAGGATGTATAATGTGTTGCTTGTTGTATGTTCATCTTACCAACTATCCTGTTGCCGTTATGTTTATATATTTAGTTCTTACTCCCTGTCTTTTGTTGTTGTTTTGCATGTACCTTTTTATGATATGCAGAGGACGGTGAGCAGCTTGCTGAGGGATGACTCTAAGGAGCCGCTACTCGTAGTTTAGTTTGGTTTAGTTTATGTTGTTATCCGAATGTTCGGAATATGGTTATACCAGCTCTGTAATGTGACATCGGGGTTGGGTTTTGTTTACGTCTTTTGTTATGTTGTTATGTGTTTCTTTTTAAAATGTGTTTTATTTTCCTCGTTGAGATCTTGTTACAATGTGGTATTCTCTACCCGTTGGTATTTATTTAAAATTAATAATATGCATGTGTTCCTTTCTTTTATATGTTTTACACTTTATGAATACATGCGGGGTAAAGGGTGTCACATCACCTGTGCAATTTGTGTCTTAATATATATAATCAAATCACAGTGACGTACTATCCAAATATCCTTGGCAAAGTGTTTCATAGATGCATAATAACGCAAAGCTTGATGCATTATGACATGTACCACAATCCAATCGATTTCATTAGGCAATAACTAATCCAAATGAGTAAGGTCTAAAAAATACAAGTCTCTCTCATGTCCAATAATAGTAAACACTTCAAACCATTATTTCTTTCCTTTTGAATTTATGATAGAAAAACACATTTCTTCTTCTTCTTCTTCTTCTTCTTCTTCTTCTTCTTCTTCTTCTTCTTCTTCTTCTTCTTCTTCTTCTTCTTCTTCTTCTTCTTCTCAGACACGTGTCTTTCTGAAAAAATAGAAAAAATATGCTCCAGAACAAACTACGCAACACAATTGTTATTGAAAAATGATTATTAAGCAAAACTTGAAATGCGTTAAGCTAAGCTACAAGGCAAGACATAACTTCAGCTTAAATCAAGCTATTTTGAGGTCAACATAACAACACATTCCCCTTTGGGCAGAATGTGCAACCAAGGTCGCAATCACAGTCAAAATCTCATATGAGTTAATCGATGAGCATACATTAGGTTGGGACATTTGTCTCCTTTGGGCTGACAAATCTCCTGGACCAATGCACTTCCATTAACTTCATCCACAATATTTGATAATGAGTTACTCAATGAGCATACACCAGGTTTAGAAATCTATCCCCTTTGGGCAGACAAACCTCCTAGACCAGTGCACCTCCAATAACTTTATCCACAAATAAGCTTCTAATCATGACATACAATAGCTCCCTTTGGGCAGGAAATTGCACCTAACAATTAGAAGCATTCCTCTAATGATAAAAAGAAATCTCACCAATTAACAATGAGAAATCTCACTTTGGCAGTAATCACCCAAAATAATCAATGAAACACTTTTACCCAGGAATCAACTTTTTCTTGCCCTTAATCATGATACAGTCCATAAGAAGGTGCATCGACAATAAATACCCCTACTGATCATGAATTTAAATCCAATGGCTAGCATTCCATAAGTTTTGCACTTACAACAATCCAAACAGGAGCTCACAGTTAAGTAAATTAGCACTTTAAAACATATGATATAGGTTAAAAGTATTATCTTTCATAGCATCAGCCAAGCATATACATATGCACAAATATATATATAGCAACTCAAGTGAGAGGAGTGTGTCATTATGAGAGGAGTAAATATGGACCTTTAGATCATACATGAATGATCAAGATTAGAACATAAAGTCATGTGACTTTTTTAAGTGATTACATGACCACCAACTAACTTCTAATCCTGACCATCCATGTATCGTAATGGCCCAGATTTGTTCCTCCCACTCTCACAATAAGACACTCCTCTCACTTGAGTTGCACTATATATATATATATATATTATGGTATATTCTCTTTCCAATATATTATTTTTCTAAATATCAGCTGGAAGAATAAATAAACTAGAGCCCTTTTTCAATAGATCTATTCACGCCGTGGAAAAAAATAATAATCAATATACCAAAGTCATATTTAAATACTAGGTCACAATTCAAGAGGAAGCACGTGAAACAAGCCCCGCATGCTCTCACAATCTCCAATTTGATCATAACCATGAATGGTTATAATATAATATAAATAATCAAATTCTCAAAAGGAAACAACATAGCATAAGTACCAATTTAATCATCCAATGGATATTCAAGGCATAATTATACAAGGCTTTCCAAAATGGATATTATCTCGCTTGTGATATCACACTAACACACTTGTCGAATTTATTATGCGAAAAATATTTCCAAATTTATATAATTTGTATCACTCGAAGAGAGCACAACTTCAC
Organism: Echinosophora koreensis; assembly: GCA_035048595.1. Lineage (NCBI taxonomy): Eukaryota > Viridiplantae > Streptophyta > Magnoliopsida > Fabales > Fabaceae > Echinosophora > Echinosophora koreensis. Next base: position 5,308,355 of record JAPCYP010000011.1, on the reverse strand, counting down.
ATATATCAAATATTGTTTTTCCAAATCCTTCAAACAATTGAGTGACAATAATCACCATCAATGAAAAATAATATGATTGTGTACTAGAAATATTTTTCAAAAAATATGCCAATAAAAGAGCTTAATAATTTCCATGTCACAAGATTCTAAAAGAATGTCACACTCTTGTATATAAATGCATATTCCAAAACATACATTTTAAAAATTAACATCTTTGAGAATAAATTTATCTACTTATGCATCTATGCAATACATCAATATCCAAAAATATTTTATAACTAACCTTTGAGAGTGTGACGCTCATCCTTGTGCAGAGCCGACAAAAGTGGAAGCCAAATTTATGGTACACCAACAACTTTATATAATTGTTTAAATAGTTCATAGAATAAACATTAGAAAACAATAATAAAACTCATAGAATCAAGTCTTGTTTCCACTTGTTATGGTTTGAGCTAGTCAAATTTTTCAATTAAAGCGAACAATTGTTCATGGAAAAATTCACTGTTAAAACAAAACATGAATGCGTTAGATCATATAATATGGCAAGATATAGCCCATATAAAAGGTGCTATCACAACGAGGCCAATAAAATAGTACATTCCCCTTTGGGCAGAATGCACAAACCAAGGTCGCAACCAAGGTCAAAAACTCAGATGGGTTAATCAATGAGCATACACTGAGTTTAGGAAATTGTCCTTTTTGGGAAGACGAATCCCTTAGTCCAATGCATTCCCCATTAACTCCATCCACAATGAACTTCCATTCATAAACACAATAACCCCCTTTGGGCAGGTAACTGCATGTAATGATTAAAAGCATTCCTCAAATTACAAAGAAATTTCCATTAATTGAAACAAGGGGTCCCACTTTGGCGGTGACGACCCATAACAACTCATGAAAACTCTTGCACATGAATCACTTTCTCTTGCCAAACCCTGACACAGTCCACACAAAGGCACATTATCAAAATAGCACCCATACTGCTCATGTATCAATATTAACAGCATTCTCAACATGTTTTGCACTTAAACAGTCTTGGTGACGACATATAACTTAATCGACAAACATATTAAAGCATATAATCTCACAAAATTATCTAGGGAGAGTGACCATCACCATAAAATCCAAAATATAGTCAATTATTTTTACAGCAAACTTTTCATTTAAATTTCACCCAGAAAAATAATTAAATTAGCAATATAATACATTATTTTTCATAATACATATTTAGAACAGCGGAAAATTATGAAAAATATATAGTAAAATCAAGCACGAAGAGTAGAGGACAACACAAAAAACGGAGTCAAAAAACTCCTCCTGTAAAGCCCACACTCTCCCTCACTCTCTCTGGGACGCGAGTGGGCGTGACGCACGTGGCTGGAGCTTCATCTTCAACCTCCAGACTAGGGATGTAAATTTTACCCGCACTCGCGGATATCCGCGGATAATATCCGCAAAGGGTAGAAAATGGATACCTTGATGGGTATCCGTGGATAAATTAAATGGATATTTTCTCTACCCGCTTATTAATGGGGCGGGGGCGGATATTGTAGTATCCATACCCGCGGGTACCCGCTAAGATGAAATTACTAAAGTACCTTTACATATATAAATCAAATGCCCTATTTTTTTTTTTACTATCCTTATTTTGTTTCTTAAATTTGACAGTCACAACACCCAAACCACATGGATCACTGTGTTACGTATTGTTGATTTTGTTCAATTATTGTGTTATGAATTAATGCTTATAGATTATTGCTTCTGGATTAATGCTTGGGGATTAATGTTTATGTGTGAATGATGTCAAGATAGGGGTGTTTGAATAAAAAATATAGTCTAATATTCAATAATTTTGTGAGGTGTTTGAATATCCATGGATACCCGCAAATATCGATAAATTTATTAAAAACCCGCAAGATGGATACCCACATGGATATGGGGCGGGGACGGGTATGAAATCCATCCAATGGGGCGGGTAGTGGGGGGCTACTACCCATACCCACCCCGCCCCATTTACATCCCTACTCCAGACGAGTTGACCCGCGACCAAAACGGGTCGTGACATGGGTCGTCCATGGAAGACACCATTCAAGCTCCTTTTCATTGCGATTTTGAGTGGTTTTTGCTCAGAATCATGTTTCTCATTTAGGATAAAAGCTCCAAATTTTAACAACAAATTTCATACAAAATTAAGGGTTCAAAGTCGCGCATGGTGTAAGAACCCTAGGCGCAAATTGCGTTTCGAAATTCTCCTTTCATAGTGAACTAAAATTCGTGATTCTTGTGTCAATAGATTCATACAATCATGGTCTACAAAAGGCCCATGGTAGTTGGTCCCAATTTTTTAAAAACGCGATTTTCATGATAAATCCCTTAATAATTCGAAAAAACTTAAAAAATAGGAACCAAAAATTCAACAAAATAAAAATTATGATCATGTTAAACAATCAGGTCCTAAATCATATAATGAAGGCTCTGATATCAAATGTAAGAAAAGATTGAACCTCATGAATGACATTATATGAAATTAGAGCACTGATTTATTACTTACCTCATTGAAAGACCTAGTCTTCCCCTACCTATTCACGCATTCCCAAGTCACAACCATCAAAGGGACAAGCGGTGAAGTAACTGATTATGATATCCGCAGGGCCGGCCCAACATCTTTGGAGGCCTAAAGCGAACACTAAAAGTGAGGCCTTTTTAAAGAAAATAATAATAGTTTATCAAAATTATTATATTATTATTTAAAGTTTATTTTTCGTGCTTTTTGGGATGCAAAATCATTTATTAAACTATTGTAATCAATTTCATTTAACAATTCTTTTTCAATCGATAATAAAGCCAATCCATTTAATCTTTGTTGAGACATTGTTGATCTTAGATACGATTTTATTAATTTTAGTTTTGAAAAACTTCTTTCCGCCGAAGCAACAGTTACTGGAATCGTTAACATTATTCTATAAGCTATATATGCATTTGGAAAAGAATCAAGTCTTCTTATATAATTAAGTATATCAATTGGTGTATCATTTTCCACTTGTATGATTTCTCTTAAAATTTTTAGTTCCATAAATAAATCTAATCCATCAATATCTGAGTTGTCATTATGTTTTAATGAACGTTCAAGCTTATGACAATTTTCTTTTAAATTTTCATTATCAAATGACCTTAATTTCTCAATGCTAAATAAAAAACCAAAAATATCTTGATATATTTTAAATTGTTCAAATCTACTTTGAAATGAAGTGATTGCTTTATCTATTATGTACAAGAAATAATCAATTTTAAATGATTCTTCAGGATTTTTTATAACTTCATTGTCAATAATCTCATCAAATTGTTTCTTTCTCCGAATAGTACGTTTTTCACGAAACTTAGGTTCTATATCCATTTCTCTAGCCATTTCTTTGGCAGAAATTATAGCATTTTCAAATCCATCTTCCCTATATTTTTCAAAAAATGAAATAAGACCTTTCAATTGTTCTATAGCAACATCGATACGCATATCCTTTGATTGCAAATTTTTACTAACTGAGTTTACCGCAAACAATATCTCATACCAAATAGTCATGCCTAATAAAAACTCAAAATTTTCAAGCTCATAAGTTGCTAAACAATCAGCTTCACTTTTTATTTTAGGTTCGTCATTAACTTCGCCTAATTTCAACAAAGCATCTCTTATTTGTGAAGTTTGAAATCTTAAAGCTTTTACACTTTCAATACGACTTTCCCAACGTGTTTGTGATAATGATTTAAGAGTTAGGCTAGGGATATGATCTTGTAGAATTTTCCATCTTTTAGTAGAAGAAGAAAATAAGGTATATATACGTTGTAGCACTCCAAAAAAAGATGTAGCTTTAGGACAACAATTAGCCATATCACAAAGTACCAAATTTAGACTATGACAACCACATGGAGTATAAAATGATCTAGGATTAATATCTAAAAACCTTTTCTGCACACCTTGATGTTTTCCTTTCATATTAGACCCATTATCATAACCTTGTCCTCGTAGGTTACTAATATCAAGTCCGATAATATTTATTTCATTCATAATGGCATCAAAAAGACCTTTTCCAGTTGTATCATCTACTTTTAAAAATTCTAAAAAATATTCAAAGATTTGAATTGGGGTTGAAGAAATATCCACACATCGTAATACAAAGGACATTTGCTCTTGATGACTTACATCAGGGGTACAATCAAGTATGATTGAAAAATATTTTGCATTCATAATTATTTTTATAATTTTTGTTTTAATTTCATTTGCTAGCAAATTTATCAATTCATTTTGAATTTTATGCCCAAGGTAATGGTTATGAATTTCATTATCTTTAATTCGACGAATGTGTTCTTGTATTATAGGATCAAATTATGCAATTATTTCAATTAGACTTAAAAAATTTCCATTACCTTCTTGGTAAATCTTTTCATTTGTTCCACGGAAGGCTAAGTTATTTTTTCCAAGAGTTTTAACAACTGCGATAATTCTGAATAACACATTCCTCCAATGTTCCCTATCTCTATTTATTTGTTCTTGAACATGTTTGTAAATTGTTTTATTTTTTGACAATCTTATTTCTAAATCAATCCATGAATTCATGTTAGCAATATGCTCATTACTTATCCCATGGCTCTTCAACTTAGAACTAATATTTCTCCAATCCCTACTACCTTCATTAGCTAATTTACTTGTACTAGGAAGAGCATTAAACAATTTGCAACAAAAACAAAATACTTTATCCAAATCTTGAGAATAAATAAGCCATCTTCTTTCACATTTTTCTCCGTTGGTCAACTTTTGAATATAAAGCGATGAAGAAAAGTGTCTTGAAAATTCATCCTTAGGAAAATCTATATCAGTAACTTTAACGGGTCCTTTTTCTACTAATAAATCTCTCAAACTTGTATCAATATTTGTCCATTGACTTGGATCATATATATTTTTAGTAGTGGATTCTTCTAATTCATTAATTTCTATTTCTTGTTCATTAACTGATACTTCTTCTCTATTCTCATTTTCATCCATGTCTACATTATTAGCTTCTTCATTCAACGAGCAATCACCTATATTTTCAGATTGACTTTTCACTTTTGGTTTGAAAATTTTATCTATAGCCCCTTTTTGTGATTCAATTAAAGCTTCAACTTTTTTCTTTTTTTTTAGTTTCGAATAACCAGATTCAAATTTTCGAGTTGACATTTATATATCTTAAAATAAAAGCAATGAGCCTTTCACAAAAATAAATTAAACAACTACAAAAAAGAAAAAAACTAAAAATAAAAAGTGAGAACAATAGAACCTGATTGCCAAAAGATGATTTTACATAAAAATTCTGGATGCTTGTTAAACCAAATGCAACATGAACAAGCACAAGATTTCTGCAACAGGGAGAAAATAATTTGTCAATTAATCAATTTATTATTGTTTTATATAAAAAATCAGAGATGCTACACAAAGTGACAACTGACAAAACACAAATTGAAGCCTACTAACTACGGTCTAAAGTCTGTAACATACTCAGTGGGGTGACCGAGTCACGCTCTTTTGCCTAAAGGCTAAAGCCAACCGACTGGCCGAGTCACGCTCTTTTGCCTAAAGCCAACCAGTTGCAGGCTTGCAGCGACCACGGACTAGCAAACCAGTGCCTGAGTGCCTGACTCGGACTCGTCGCCGCGACGCCGCCCCCGGAAAACCACAAACCAGTCTCAGCGCCGCAGCGGAGGCCGTCAAAGCTTCGTCAACTGTCGGTCTGAGACAGTGAGATGAGCGGTTCGCGGAGGGATTGAGCAAAGAGGAGAAATGAAGAATGTGAGGGAGAATGAGAGATGCAGATTGCAGAAACGTGAGTGATTAAGGGAGATAGAGATGATGATAGAATGTTTATTATTATTGATTATTGATTTGAATGATTTCTTTTTTAAAAACATTTATTACTCATTTAATTGTTGTCCATTACCAAGAAAGAATTCATTACTCATTGCTCTCTGCCAACTGAATACGTGAATGAGGCCTTGAGAGAGGGGAAGATGGAGAGTTTACCTGACCGTATGACTTTCTATATATAAAAAAAAAAACTAGGTAGTAATTTTTTTTTTTTTTTGAGGCCTAAAGCCCTTGCTTGGGCTGCCTACCCCTTGGGCCGGGCCTGGTCATATCCGTGATGGCAGAGGGGACCTAGCCAACTATATATATATATAACAACAACAACAACAACAACAACAACACAACAACAACAACAACAACAACAACAACAACAACAACAACAACAATAATAATAATAATAACAATAACAACCCTAGGAGCCTCCCATTACGGACCTATAGGTTAAGGCCTACACTGTCGCCCACACAGATCAGTATTAGGAGCCAATAGCCCATTACGAATAGATCACCATATTAGCGGGCCTACACATCTTTAATAGATCATAATATTAACCCGTTTTTCACAAACCAAAAACCACAATTGATTGTAGCCCATAATAATCATTAGAAGAAATTCTAACAGTAGGATGACGTGAAATCCGCATGTAAGACCCATAAAAAGATAAGGTAAACAACTCCGATGAGTTACATAACCGGTGATGTTCTAATTATATAATACATTATTAGTTTGTCGTCCAATTATATATTTTCACATAAAATATTTGACTTTTACATAATTGATTTCAAAGTCACATATATAAGGTGATATCTAGTTGGTTGCCAATCTAAAAAACTTAAACACTGCCCATATATCAAGCTTAAACTCTAAATATGATCAGGATAGGTAGACAAATTCAAACAACCAAGTTAAACAAAGGTCATTTTACAAGTCAATTTTTGTTTTTTTGTTTTTTTAAATGTCTTTCTTAAAGTTCAACATGTAACATTGCAAATAAACAAACTAAAGACCAACTCAAGTGGTAACGTAGTCTTCAAACCATATCATATTGCTAGAAAGAGGATTAGTTACTAGATTAAACACCAGAAGAGCTAAGATAGATAAAACGCTAAGTTAGGAGTTTAAAATTGATCATTAGAAACATTTGTTCCTCTATTCTATATAATCTAAAGCTAAAATTTGGAGCTTTTGCCCCCTATACGTGGTTTTTAGCCTCAAATTTATTATTCAACTCACTTTAACGTGAATGTATCCAAACATAAATCACTTTACTTCAAACTCAATTTTATTGAAATCAATTTTACAAAATCAATTTCATCCAAAATCATGTTTATCAAACGTTCATCCAAACACACACGTAATGGGTGGTTTTGTTTCACGGAAGTGTTTGATTGTGAAATGCAGCTTGCCAATCTAATACCATGTCGTTGCAGTAAAACACCAATATGCTGAAATTGAAATCTGAAGTCACAATATATTTATAGTTGCTGATGCAAATCTTATCGTATGAAGGATGTTGACTTCCTAAATTAGTTGACTTCTTTGTTGTCCTTTTAGCATAACTTATTTATTTGAAGTCATTTTGGTTTGGTTTTTCCAACCCCATTGATCCTCAACAAAGAGTCAAAGACATAAAAGCAGTCAAGATTTTAGAGTTTACTTTCTTCCAGGAGAAATAGAAAATGCTTTCTAGCAAATACTTCATTTGAATATACTTTCATTGACATGTAATATTAAAATGCTACCATTGTCCTCTATTAACTAGATAAAGTTTATTCTTTTTCGTTGCTTTCAGTGACCAAACCAGTTTTATTTGACATTTGGGGGACAAATCAAGCTACCATGCATGCAGAATAAAGTATAAACAAATGCAGTTTTGCCACTTACACGTCCACAACATGATCATTGGTTATGTCTATTGAAGTACTGATGTAATTAAGAAACTATTCACACCCAGTTAAGTCTTCAATATTAATTAGAAGGGAAAAAAAATCTCCGTTTCTCATGAGAAATGGATGTCTCTATTAGTATGCTTTCCTGGAAATAAATGAAATAAAAATGATACACACATAATGGGAAAAATCATTTATTTTTTCAAAGGCATAATAATGGACATCTTCATTTCTAATGAGAAATGGAGAAGATCTTTTCTCAGAAGAAGGACATTAGTTACCGTTCATCCCCTTTCTAGTTATCCTTCCATTTTGGGCCCTTGGGCCCTTCCTTTGGACCCCCAATTCATCCTATAGTTTAACCATGGTGGCTCTATAATTCTTGAACTCAAATATTCAGCAGCAAGCCAGCAACTATTTCAAACCCAATTTCCATATCCATGACCACCCCACTTATAGCAGCATCATTTCTTATACCAAATCTCCTCATCCCTTGCATAACAAGCCCAGGCTTTGGGAACATGGCATGACCATACAATGAAGAATAGACAATTGGCCTATTACCATTTTGGAACTCAAGCTCAGAGGCATCCACCCATTGACCCCTACTGTGCTGTGAGAGACAAACCTTCCATAATTCTACATTGAAGTTGCTTACCCTTAATGTCACATGCTCCCTGTCCCCTACATGTTCCCCTTGTTGGTGAATGCTACTTTTGCTCTTGCACCACCATTGAATGGGTAGAAAACGCACATGACAATGTCTCTGAAAGTACCACCTAGCATGGTTTTAACATGAACATAAGCTTGAGAACTCTGCAAATCTCCTTTCTTGACTCTATCTCTATTGGCTTCATCCACAGGCAAGTACAGCCAATATGTACTAGTACCATCATCATCTTTGGAACAAACTTTGGTAAGGTTGGACCCTGTTGGTGCTATTGAGTTCTCCCTAATGACACCATTTCTTCTCTCATAGAGTAATGCCCCATTGGTGAAAAACCAGTTCAAAGAGGAAGATATGTACTCTTCCTTAGGATGCAAGTACATATATGGAGAGTAAGCCTTGATAATTGCTTCAATTTGGTGTAAATTAGGCAGAGAGGATAAGCTAGCTTTGGTATTTTTCAAACAAGCAATAGGCAAAGCTTTATTATAATTTCTCCCTCCATTATGGGCTAGGAAGGTGCCTACTTGAACATCTTGAGCTTTAATTCGTCTCTTGATTAGTCTAAAGGCAAATTCCAAGGTGTGAGACTTGACATGTCTCTCACCGTGGACAAGGGTCTTTTGTACAAAAATAATAATACTATTTTTATGTCCTTCATTCTCTTTTCATTTGCGTGTATGCCCTTCATTCCATATCCATATCCAATGCCATATGCTACCTCGCCGCCATCCCTCCCTTGCTCCGACGGTGTCATCATGGTCGTTGGTGCCATTGCTCGATGGCCTACAGATTCCCCTCACCGCCATCCAGACCCACACCCACGCACAAGTAGCAGAAACACAAGGTGAAGACTGTGTGAACAGAGAAGCCCCAAAATTCGAAAATTCTTTCAATGACAGATGAAGACAATCGTAACTAGTTGAAGAAATGGAAATAACAAAAAATTGAGAGCTAGATGGGCTTAGTTGTTTCCCACGTAGCTCCTCATTTCTTCTATTTTTCTTTCATTTTATCTCTATCTTTTTCTGCATTTCCCAATAAGGGTTCAAGTTCCGCATTTTTCATTGTTTTAAGCTTTTTCTTTCTATTTCTCATTCATAGAATCCGCTACTATTTTGTACAATTTGGTTTTGCTTCGTACAGATGTGTAATTGAAGGAACCGGAGGAGGAGGAAGATGCTTGGTTCGCTTACTAGAAAACCTTCGCCGTCTCTACATTTCAGGTTTTCGTCCACGACAATGTAGATCTGGGCTTCTTGACAATGGTAACGGCCTGCACGAGGGCTCGACATTCGGGACACGCTCTAGAGCCACGCCGTCCATGATACCACCGACACGGAGGGGGAAGGAGAGGGGTGGGGTGGTGAACAGTTGTGCAGTGGGGGAGGGTGTGGCAAACAGAGAAAGGAAACAAAGGACCAAAATGAAAATTTTTTATTGCAAAAACACCCTCCCCCACCCTAGCCTTTGCCTTTGTCTAACATTATAAACATTGAACCTCTTGTTACCTGTTCTACAAAGCAGCATTGATTGGTTTGTCTCATTCATCAGTGAGGTCTAATCGAACACACCTGATTCTTTCAAAGGGTAGGCTTCTCTGCTGAGTGCTGAGGTGGTAAAAACATGGCCAACAGTTTTATAGCCATCAGGGGTTATTGGTAACCAAATATAGCCATGCCCATCTTGCTTGATTTTAAGAGACATCTTGTTACATACCAATTTGTAATCATATAGTAGACACGCGAACAACTCAAAGTTCATAGTAACTACTCATCAATAAAAATGCAGCAAACTGTGATGGAAAATTAAGTAACTACATGGGTTCCAAGAGCATCAAAACAACCACCAGCCAGGCACAACATGCGTAGTTTATCATAATAGTTCAGCATTGAAATCAAAACCAAAACTCACAAAACAGTCCACAAATATTACAGTAGGTAGTCAACAGTCAGAACATACACAAACCTTTCATTCAATGACATCAAACAGTGCATTCATTAATTTTGAAATAACATTGAGCAAAAGTATGAAGTGAATATACTAAGGTCAAGCTTCAAAGTGTATAGACACTTAAACAAAAAAGGCAACCTTCCTAATATTTCATTCACGTACTCAGTAACCGCATAAGATTTCACATTTTTCACAGCACAAACAATACCCTAAGAATTTGTTTACAGACAGACTCTGTGCAAGACTCAAGGCAAGATATATTACTAAAGTGCAAAGAACTGGATGACTGAAACACTAACATAACACAGTATCAATCGGATTCGGATCCCCTCCAGCCAAAGTCCCCTTGCAGCGCCCCTCCACCAACAATCAACGGCCCATATTGTGGGAGAGAACAATCAAACATTTTTCATACGGGCCCCACATGCGGTAATTGGGAAAAAACCTGCTGCTGCACCGTGCAGCAGCAGGAGAGGATCCTGATTAGTATCAAACACTTCAGAATTATCATCCAGTATGCATGCTCATAATCACTACAACTCAGGCATTTGTTTAACAAGTTGTGAGCAACTGAGCAGAAGTTATTTAAAGAAAGCTGAACGAGTATAACTGACCCACAAGCACAAAAGATTATACACAAGATGCAAGGCTAAACACTATAAGACGAAGTACTTGGCATTTCAATCGTCAAAATAGAACAGATATTCAAGACTAATACATGATATTGCGGCGTGCACATCATCATCAAATAAGGGGGTAAAGGAAAAAATTAGAAAGGATAATCTAACGAGCATTTGGGTACATATGACAAATTAGAAAGGAAAAAAAAAAACTTATGCCTATTGTCATCTAATGATTCACATATTCCAGCAGGCAGTCAATAGAATGAACATACACAATTCTTTCATCCCAAGGAATAAAATATAGGATTTGGCATATTTAAATAAGAACAAATAGAACCTGGACTAAAAACAATACCACTAAAAACCAAATCATGCATAAATTTTAAAGAGATAAAACTGTCGCACCACAAACAACATACCTAGAATCTAATTAGGCTACTTCCTTTGCTATAGGATTTTCAGCAAACTTCAGAAAAACACCAGAAATCAACGGAATAGAGTTAGAATTCAAATTTTAACTCAACATAACTGGTCATTTAACAAGAATCACTAAAAGATATCAGGTGTGTAGCTTCAGATCATATAATCACTAAAAGATCGCTGTTGGTTTGATTTATATTAGAAATTGAGACTCATGCTATCCATGAGAACTACTACAGCTATGTGAAGAATAAGTCTTTGCCTATTTCAACTTTGATTGATATACTCATGCTGAAGACAGGGAGAGATGATATAGATGAGTGGATGCAATACTACACTTTATGATATGTTCGGGAAGATGCTAGCCCTGAAGTGAAGAGTTCCGTGAAGTTTGGTTTGGACGATCTCCCACATGAAATTAGTGAAAGTGGAAGACAATATGGGATTCTAGTGAACGTGGATAAGCAAGAGGCCTATTCTAGATCAACTAGGAGCAATATTACAGATCGTGGAGTTCTGTCGAGTGCTAGCCAAAGTGACCAAGAAGCTGCAAAGGTAAGTTTCGTGGAAATCCTGATGAAGTTTATGGTATTTTTAGCAATGCCATACTAGCTATAGTTGAAGCTAGTATGACATTGTTAAAAATCCCATAAACTTCGTCAGGATTTCCACGAAACTTACCTTTGCGGTTTCTTAATCACTTTGGCTAGCACTCGACAGAACTCCACGATATGTAATATTGCTCCTAGTTGATCTAGAATAGGCATCTTGCTTATCCACGTTCACTAGAATCCCACATTGTCTTCCACTTTCACTAACTTCATGTGGGAGATCATTCATACCAAACTACACGAAATTCTTCACTTCAGGCCTAGCATCTTCCCAAACATATCATAAAGCATATGCATTAGACTTCCCTCATCTATATCAATCTCAAAAATTCAGCTTGAGAATATCAATCAAGAGCGCATTCTGTCTTCGTGCTCTCTCCTTTGCTTCTTAACGCTTTCAGTAAGGCCACCATTGTGACAAAAGTCTGCAATAATTGTGAAATCACAATCTCTAGGGACCCTGTATCATCATCTGTTCACACATACACACACAAACATGACACAGTTAGCATTGCTTTCCAATGGAATATCATTTTCACTGAAAATTACTTTAACTTATTTCGAAATATATAATAAAAATCACAGTTAAGAGATACCAGAATTTGAATTTTTCTTTTGGCATAGCGGAATAAGAAACAAAAAAATATCAAGGAGTCCTTATAATTGGTTTCAACATTTGGTGGTTGCATATCAAATGTATATCGAATTGTTCTCTACTTTAATGCGTAGCTTCTTGATCTAGTTTTGGTAGACTTTCTCTCAAAAGAGAAAGATAAAAAGGGGAAAAGCAATAAAGAAAGAAAGATATAGTGAATTTTACAAAAACTGAATAGTCAAAATGTGGCAACCATGATCACGACGAGACAATGAAGAAAAAGAAGAAAATGAAAAATGGAGTCGCCGCCAACTTCATTAAATTAGAAAAAAATGGAAAAACATTTAAAAAAAGAAAACAATCTTTGAAACCAAATTTGGATTCGGGAGTCGATTGTACACAAGAAAGGGTGAAAACTAACTTCAATAGCATGTCTGATACACTCGTCCTAAGACGAATGCCCAATTGTGCACTTTTTTACAAAACCTTTGAAAATATATATTTTACCCCATTTTAACATAAAAAAGAACTAAATTAAGAAAAAGTAATTTTGGCCTAATAGAACTTGGATTCTTTCCTACGTATCCTCTGGTACTATGGGGAATTCAAAGCCACATAGTTCTTAAAAAGTGGTTGATAGGTTAGTCGATTTTAATTTTTAAAAATACTTTTCATTTTTATTCTTTTGTTATCTCTTTCTATTTACAAATTTTAATTCAGAAAAGATTTTTTACTTTCAGAAAAAGAATTTTTACTTTTAAGATTTTTTGAATTTTAAATTTGAAAAGGATTTTTTTAGAATGGAGTCAATGAACTATCCAAAATGGATCTAACCCAACCCAACACAGAGAGGGACCAACTTTTTTTTTTTTTTTTTGGGTGAGGAAGAGAGGGAACCAACTTTAGAAATGATTTTTTTTATTATAGATTAATGGCAATTTTGTAGTTCAAAAAATCATTTCTACATAAATGTATTCAAACAAGTTAAAAATCACTTTTTTAAAAAAGTGATTTTTTTATGATAAACAAACACAAATTAGGTTATGCTTTTCTTACAAATCTCTAAATTAATCTTTAGATTATTTTATAACAAAATCACTTTTTTTAATTGGTAACAAACGGGCATTGTTACTACATTTAATCTTCCTTACAAAAAAGATTCTCAACAACTCATATCAATATGAACCGCACAGAAGAAATGCCCAAACCAAATAGCTCGGTTTGTATCGGTTTCTCAAGTTCATTGGGTTGACCGGGATCCGTGTACTGTACACCCCTAAACACACTTTAGCCTCATACCCAACTGATCCTCTTAAGCTTAATGTCCAGAGAGCGTTTTTCGAAACCATTTCAAACCGGCCCAGTAATAAGCCATGATGCAGCACAACCCAAGACCAACTAAAAACGAACACTAATCAAAAGAATCAGAAAAAATAACAGGATAAAAACTTTTTTGAAAAAAAAAAAGTAAAGCAGAAGAACCTAACGGCAAGATGGGGAGCAGGGGCCGGAGTTTGTACGGCGGACGATGGCTGGACGGGGGTCGCAGCGGCAGCCCGCGTCTGGCTGGGTGGCACTGCGTCGTACGGAGGGACTGGATAGCGTCTGATTTACGGTGGCCTTTGGCGGAGGAAAGATGGCTGTACGCGGCGGAGGAGCTGGGCGGCGGATCTGGTCCGAGTTGTAGCTGTTTCGCGCATGGTGGAGCTTGGCATCGACGGTGATCACGCGGCGGCGGTGCGAGGTGTAAAGGTCTCTGTGGAAGCTTCCTCCTTCTCGGATCTGTTTGCTGCTGTTATTTGTTTTGTGTGTGTTGTATTTTTGTTTTGTGTTGAAATAGAAGATGATGGGATAATGCTTGTGGTTAAGTTGAGGTGTTTGATACAAGTTCTAGCAAAGCTGCAAACTTGATTAGAAAAGAAATGGGAGTGTAGGTAGTTGCCATTGCATGGAGTGTGGTGTTCTGGTGTTGGGGAGAAGGTGTGAAACAACAACAACGAATAGAAAAGAAGAGTACGAAGTAGATGGTGGAGAGTAAAGTGCTCAGAATGGAGAGGAAAATGCAAGAAAATCAGCTGCTGACAATGTTTGTTTGAGCCTTTTTTTTTCTGTAACCGCTCCCCTTTTCCCTTCTGGTTACTTCTAGGGTTAATGATTTATAGCAAAAAAATCTGTTATGACACGACAACTTCATTACATTCCCTCCACCCATATGCTGCATCTTGTATGGTTGTCTGAAAAATCTTATCCATTCAGCATTATCCGAACTGCACCCTAAATTTTTTGTCGAGAAATTATTTTTTTTCACAAAACGGAGATACCTTATGATGTTTTTTTTGAAAATAAAAAAATTATTTTGGTGTGGTCTTTTCACGTGAGAATCATAACTTTAATATGCTTCAATGTTTGCTTGGTACTGTTTGCTTACTTGGCGTGCTAACTGCATTTTAGGGAGTGGTAATCAATTTTTTATTCAACTATATCACTGCTGATTTTATGCTTATTATTTTATTCTTCAATAGAGCTATTTAGTGCGAAAGAAAATTCGCACTGGCACGTATGAATGACCGTGGCCCATGATCAGCAAATTTTTAAATCATATTATTTGGTTAAAATAAAAAATATAAAAAATAGAAAATAAAAATAATATATAACATATTGAAAAGAAAAAAAAAAGGATTTCACCATCCTCTTCTACCTGCAACTGCCGAACCTCCATTAAACTAGATGACTTCTGGTTTGACTTCTGGTTTGACACCCCCCCACAGAAAAGGCAATGGCGCGGAGTTAATGGCGGTGAACGACGTGGAGATAAGGCAGCGAATAGTGACTGGGTGTAGATCGTGGCGGCGAACAGTGGCTGGGTGTAGATCGTGGCGGCGAACAGTGGTCGTGGAGTGGCTGGAGGTTGCCGTTTGGCGGCAACTCGTGATGGTCAGTGATCCTACACGCGGGTGGTTGCCTTCACGGCGGTGGGGGACGCGGTCACCTGGACTGTTGGCAGAAGACAGCGGCTCGCATTGGGTTTAGGAACAATGAGAATGGGTTTGAAATAAGAGATTTCCTACTCATCTACCCAAATTTATCCAAATTTCAGGTTGAAATGGCGGTGAGAATATATGAAAGTTGATTCCAATACTTTATCCAGTCCTGTACAAATCCTCTTTGCTCTCTCTGTTTCGTTTATTGCTGGGTTTTTTTTTTAGCAGATTGCTGGGTTTTTTTAGCAGATATTCTTGGGTTTGGCTTGTGGTTTGCAATGAAGGAATGAGTGGAGAAAGAGAGCAACTGAGAGACGCGAAAGGCACGTCAACAGAGAGCAACTTTGTTCCACATCATTCGTATTGTGCGGTGCGAATTTTGCTTCGTACCAAGAAGCATTTTCCCTTCTTTCAAAAATGACTCAAACAACCACACAAATGAATCAACTTTTTCATCCGCTAAAAAGGCAGCCCCAAAGATTATGCTTTGTCGATGATGATTTACGCTCGTGAATGGTGCAAAAATCATACTATACTTATTTGTATTGTATGTTGTGTCAAATGAAATCACATCTCCAAATAAAGAGTAATTTTTTCGACAAATGCCATCAGCCCAAAACACGTATTTCAGTCTCCCTTCATTATCGACCTCATAATCATAATAAAATGAATGGTTCATCTCACGCTTTCTCCTAAAATTATCAATAAACATATATGCATCCGAGTCTTTGACCAATTCTTTCAAATCCCTTGAATAATTTTGGAAATCTCTTTGTGTGCATCCTATATTGTCATAACTCCCAACCTGCTCTTTCAACAAATGATAAACTTTTGAAGTCCCCACATTAGCCCTGTTGCAGGAAAATAATAAATTCTTATGAACATTGTTTACGCTCCTTGCTGATCTTAAGAATTGCTTCTTTCTAGGTGTGACTAATGCATGTGTATGACCTTCATGAAACTTTGTAACTTCATATTTACCTTTTGCTGTCCTCCTGAATACAATCCTCGCATTACATCCCTCCCTTGTTAGTTTTCTTTTCCTACCTTTAGGCAAACTATTTTCATCAAGCATCAGTTCAAGCAATGCTATCTCTTTCTCTACTTTAAAACCTTCTTTTGAGCAAAGAAAATACTTCCACTTCACACCATGTTTATCTTTTGTTTCAGACGAATTGCGTACACTAAAACCACCCGAATGTGCATACTTTTTATAGAATCTTCCTCCTTCTTCTAAGGTATCAAATATCATGCCAATTATAGGTTTTAATTCATCAACACATACAGGAACCCATTCTTCTAACGTGCTTAGTGGATTATTTAAGCCTCTTGATGGTGTGGCTAGATGAACTTCATCAGCAGAAGTCTCCATAAAAATATATCTAATCAAAAAATACTTTAATAAGTGTCATTTTAGTATGTAATTAAAACTAAACTAAATAATAATATAAGTATCATTTGAATGCACTCTTTTATAGAGACCAAGATGCTAACCTGTATAGAGACTCCAAATTGGTGAATATATGAATGAGGACCTGTATAGGGATGTCAAAGGTGAATATATGAATGCTCACCTGTATAGAGATGTCAAAGGTGAATATATGACCCTGCCGTAACGATGTACATGGGCGTCAATGTCTAAGGTGAATATATGAAGCTTTCTAATATTGAACGAAAACAAAGGAGCTCACCTGTGGGCAGCCATGGATGAAGGCGATCAAGATGAAGGAGACGTGACGGCGTCCTTGAGTATCCTAATATAATAGGTATTCTAAAAAGAATTGCTTGGAATTGGAGGTGCTGCACCAGACGTGAGTATGGCTTGGATGAACATGAGGATTAGAGAAGCACAGTGCGAAAGTGAGGATTAGGGAAAAACAGAGCACGTGAGTTTTTAATTAGGGATGTTTTAATCTTAGCCATTAAATTTAATCCAATGGCTAAAAAATAACCCTCTCACTCTCACATAAAAACCCCCTTTCTCACTAGATATGCCTGAAATAGACAACTATAAACACGAGAAGGGGGGTTGAATTGTGTTTATTAGAATTTAAAATAAAGTTAAAAACTTTTTGCATGCAGAAGCTAAGCACAGACGGGTGTAAAAAGATACACATACAGGTCACCTGTCTGTTGTAGTTTTCTCAGAAAAACAACACACGTAGAGATAAGAAAACAGACTTGACAGAAACAGTTTTAACCCCTTTGTTAGAAAGCAGATGATATATATAATCAAAGTAACTAAAGAGATTAAGGGAAGAGAGATTAACACAGAGATTTATCCTGGTTCACTCTTTAACACAAAGAGCTACGTCTAGTCCTTGGCAGCACCAAGATTTATCCACTATAACTGATCAGGTTACAGACTCCAAGTATTGTTTGCACACCTAGCCTCTTCAGGCTCCAACACAAGTATTCTTTGCACACCTAGCCTCTTCAGGCTCACTCAGATTTGTTTGAGAGTTTGGTTTGTAATAAATACACTTACAGACCTTTCACTAACACTCAGAGAGTGGTTTAAATATAAAGCTTTAGGAAAGTCTGCGTAATAACTTCAAATAATTGAAGAATACAGAATGAATAAATGATCAGAGTAATGGCTCTTTAATGCTTTGTAGAACTCTGATGATGTTCATCTTCAATGACTTCTGTATTTATAGCCTTCAAACATTTAATATCCGTTAGAGACATTCCTTGCAACTATGGCTTCAAGCAGAGCTTCATTAAATGCAATATAGTCGTTCTGGGCAGCCATTAATGCAATGAAGACGTTGGTTGTACTCTAACATGAGGGATAATAGCTTTATGCATCGTGTAGACGCCAACTCAGAGTTGTGCAGAGTGCTTTTGTACTTTTGCAGAGTACATTTCCCTTTCTGTGTAATGACTGAAAGTACTAGGGAATAAAGCATGTTGGAAATGTTCTTTAACTGGAAGTTTATCTCTGACTTCCTAGTTTGCTTGAGAGAGAGCACTTCTGAGTTTCTTGATAAGCGTGAGAGAGTTCTCAGAGTATTCTTCATGAGGGGACAGCTTGCAAAAGCTTCCTGTACTTCGAGTTCTTTAAGGAAGAACCTTAGACAAGTTGAAGAGTAGAGACAGGTTGTAAAACCAGTTTGCACATAGTCAACTATCCTAGTCAGCAGACAGGTTGACTTCTTGGCTAATACGGACAGGTGAGACTTAGGTAGACAGACAGGTGAGTTTTGTAATCTTCTGATCTGTACACTAAGTAGACGGGTTAGCAACCACAAAATAGGTTAATTAAATCATTACCCAATGTTTAGTTTTCATCAAAACTTAGGGAAATGCACACAGACATTTTAGAGACTTAACAATCTCCCCCTTTTTGATGATGACAAACATTCAGATGATTTAATGAACCTTTGAAAATATCAGAGTACAGAAGTACAGACAGTAGATAAGTTGATATTTTCTATATGTGCAGACAGATGCATTAGTGTTCAATAAAGAGCATCAGAGTAATATGCAGCAGGTTTAAGTTCATAGTGTCAGAGTATATCAGAGAATGAACACTTAGCATATATTGTTTACATTAAACATCTTAACATTTTTCTCCCCCTTTTGTCAGCAACAAAAAGAGTTAAATAGATAACAGTGGAGAGAAAAAGAAAAAACGAAAAAGAATAATAAAGTAAAATTTGATTTGTATTCATCATAAGCAATTCAATTACAAGGCAGTTCCTACAACTACTTATTTAGGCTGATTAAACATAAGATACAGGGAATCAACTTTCTGTTCTAACAGCAGCCTAGCATGCCTCTCTGCATCCAATTGTCTTCTGACTTCTTCTAGCTCAGTCTTAAGGAGATTGAAGCTCACTGAATCCACCATTTGAGAGGAGGAGACTTCTGTAGACAGGCTGGTTGAAGCATCAGACAGGGATGGATACCAGGGTAAGGCTAAAACTGGGGGTGCCTTAGGTACAGAGAAAGGTGAGGAAACACGAGGAAAGAAAAGTTGATGAATGGTTCTGAAATAAAATAAAGGAAGAAAAACTATTTTAAACAGAGGGGTGATTCTGACTATGTCAAAATCAGGAGAGGGAAAGACATAAGAGAGTCTTTCACAAAGAGACAGTCGAGTGACTCTTATTGGAATAGGAGGGGGAAGAGGTTGAATGGCCAAGACAGATGGAGGTAGGGGTAGGAGAGAGTCTATGTGGGAAAAGAATGAATTAGACCCTGTGACTAAAAGAAAGAAATATCTAGACCTAGAGGGTAACATTACAACAGAGGCAGGATAGTTATATCCTTCTAATGTTCTAATGAACAACACAATAGGGGGATAAAAGAAGATCTCCCTACATGGGTTCAGAATGTGAGGTGGTGGAGAAGGGATGACAGATAAGTGAGATATACTTGCAGTCATCAGAGATTGCAAATCACTCACAAACAGTCTAGATGATATGCCAGATTGTTCTCTGGGAGTTGAGTCCCTGTGAACAACTGTGTATTGACATATATCAGACACGACATCAAAAGATGGTTGAGAGGGGTGAGAGGAGACAGGTGAGTGAAAAGGGGAGGCAACAGATAAGGGGTTGACACAGAGAGCAGAGGGGGAAGAGACAACAGAATCTGGAATACCTAGATGAAGGGGAGAGGATGGTGCAGAAGGGAAGGTGAAGAGTGGTTCTTCAAAAAGCCTTGCTTTCTTCCTTGAAGGAGACAGAGAAGCTTCTTCATGATGACCAACTGTCTGTATTCCAGCAGACAGGTCAGTGGAGGGTGCAGAAGCAGTAGCAGCAGCAGCAGGCTCTTCTGCAGGGACAGCTTCCCTTTCAGCAACCGCCACTACAGGCATAGGGTAGCCTGACCTTCTTTTTCTGGGAATGAAACCCAGATCAAGAGATTTGATCTCCCTAGGCTCTTCTGTAGGTGGAGAAGTCTGCTCCCCCTGAGCAGGTGCTTCCTCTTTACTAGGCACAGACTTCACTTGTCTGTCCTTGGTAAAGGTCTTCACCAGTCTTCTTCTCTTGGTGGGTTGTGTAGAAACCACACCTGATTTTCCAGCCTCACTGGTCTTCCTCTTGGGAGAGGGCTTCTTCAGCTTGAATCTGAGAGGCTCTACTGTCTCAGCAGATCCTTCAGAAGCTGTGGGTTCCTCAGGCCTTTGATCCTGTCTGGCAACCTTTCCAGCAGCTTTCCAAATCCTTTCAGAGATAGGATACTCTGATTCACCAGTGGAATCAGCAGGCTCCTCTGCTATTTCCTTCAGTTTCTGCTCAACAGCAGGCTTCTTCTTCTTCTTCTTCTTCTTCTTCTTCTTCTCTTCTTCCTCATCCTCCAGAGGGATTCCTTCAATCCCCATCATAGACAAGACCTTCTTGTCTATGGGCAGAGCCATGTCCACAAAGTGGACATCAGTTGGAACAAATATCTTGTTCCTAAACACCCTTGTTAGCAACATTCCATAAGGGTAGGTAGGCATATTTGTCCTTCTGATTAGAGACTCAAGATACATGTAGATGAGATCATTGATGTCTATCTTGATTTTGTGAATCAAGTGGTACAGAGCAAATCTGTCCAACTTGGTCACATTGTCTCTTGACCCTCTTCTGGGCATCACACACTCCAGAAGCAGCTTGTGCAAGAATCTGCACTTAGGCACCATGCAGACAGGCTTCTTGTTCTCAGGGTTGGGAACACCATAAACAGCAATGTTGATATTTTCAGTTCCCACCTGATCTTCCCAGTCAGGTCTGAAGGCAGTTCCAATCCTTGGACATCTGGTTGCCAGTTCCAGAGAGCTTATAGGGAACTGAAGAGTTACATCAGCTGACATTTGAGCCTTGAAGCTCTTGGTTCCATCAACCACATTGGTGATGACCACAACATTCCTCCAGAAATCTCTGACAAGCTTGGGATGGACCAGCTCCTTGATATCAAAGAAGGCTGTCCACTTAGAGTATTCCAACTCCTCAGTGACATCCATTCCCCATCTCTTCATCTGTTGAAGATCAACAGTCTTCCCAGGTAGAATCTTCTCTACATCAGTTAGTCTCATCTCGTATTTCTCAGCAATCTCTTTTGGAGACAGGCGTTTTGAAGATGCCATTTTTCAGAAAAGAGAGAAAGTGAAAGTTTTGGAAGAGAGAAGGGTTTGAACGAGAGGAAGACGAAGACGAAAAGACTTAGGGCTTTTTGAGAAGGATAAAGTTTGAAACTTTCTGAAGATTTGCCTTTTAAAGAAGTAAAAGCAGGAGAGAGAAAAAAGACATTTTTAATTAAGAATGGCACGATTTATCTGGGGAACTGTAGCGCCCACTTAGACATAAAGAAAACATGGTTTCGAGGTAAAAACTGCCGTGTTCATGATTAGCTTCAGATTAACAAATGGTATTAAAATAAATGAATAAATAATAACCATTTCAATAAAACTGTTGGGTTTCAGCATAGTGACTCAGCAGAGTCAGACAGGTGATCACAGACAGTTTTAAAAACTCAGACATGTCATTCAACAATACAATGCATGTTTAAATTATCTCTAATAAATAAAAATCTTTCTTCTGCTAAGGGCTTAGTGAAGATATCAGCCCATTGATTTTCAGTTTTAACAAACTTAATATCAAAAATACCTTTCTGAACATAATCTCTAATGAAGTGATGTTTGATTTCTATATGCTTAGCCTTAGAATGCTGAATTGGATTTTTAGTTAAGCAGATAGCACTAGAATTATCACACCATACAGATATATTATGCTCAAAAATAGAGTAATCCTCAAGTTGATGTTTTACCCATAGAAGCTGAGAGCAACAACTAGCAGCTGAGATATATTCTGCTTCAGCTTTAGATAGAGCTATAGTTGTCTGTCTTTTGCTTGACCAAGAGACCAAGTTTGCTCCAATGAAGTGGCATCCTCCACTGGTGCTTTTTCTTTCTATTCTGTCTCCAGCAAAGTCAGCATCACAGAATCCCACTAATCTGTATTCATTAGTTCTTAAATACAGCAAACCAAGATTAGTAGTACCAAGCAAATATCTAAATATTCTCTTAACAGCTTTAAGATGAGATTCTCTTGGGTTAGATTGAAATCTAGCACACATACAGACACTAAACTGAATATCAGGTTTGCTTGAAGTTAAGTACAGCAAAGATCCAATCATACCTCTGTAGACAGTTTGGTCTACCTTTTTACCTTCATCATCTTTACTAAGTTTTGCATTGGTTTCCATGGGAGTTTTCATAAGTTTAGCATTTTCCATTTTGTATTTCTTGAGCATTTCCTTGATATACTTTTGTTGATGGATGTAGATTCCATCACTTGTCTGTTTGATTTGTAGACCAAGGAAGAACTTCAATTCTCCCATCATGCTCATCTCAAATTCTGCTTGCATCAGCTTTGAAAAATCCTTGCACAGCTTTTCATTAGTTGCTCCAAAAATAATATCATCAACATATATTTGGACTACAATGAAATTTTCTTTATAGCTTTTCTTAAACAGAGTAGTATCTACTTGACCTCTTGTAAAGCCATTATGCATGAGAAAAGAGCTTAGTCTATCATATCATGCCCTAGGTGCTTGCTTTAAACCATATAATGCCCTTTTAAGTTTAAAAACATGATCTGGTTTATCAGTATCTTCAAAACCAGGGGGTTGTTTAACATAAACTTCTTCTTCAATTATTCCATTGAGAAAAGCACTTTTCACATCCATTTGAAAAAGAGTGATTTGGTGTTGTGCAGCATATGACATTAGTATGCGAATAGCTTCTATTCTAGCTACAGGTGCAAAGGTTTCAGTATAGTCAATACCTTCTTGTTGGTTATAGCCTTGAGCTACTAACCTTGCCTTGTTTCTGACCACTTTGCCATCTTCATCCAACTTGTTTCTGAAGACCCACCTTGTTCCAATGACAGACTTGTTTTTGGGCTTGGAGACAAGTGTCCAGACATCATTTCTGGTGAACTGGTTGAGTTCTTCTTGCATAGCAAGAATCCAGCTTTCATCATCAAGAGCTTCTTCAATGTGCTTTGGCTCTATTTCTGACAAAAAGGCCATATTGCTTGATTCTCTTAAGGTAGATCTGGTTCTTACTCCTTCTGAGGGATGACCAATGATGAGATCCTTAGGATGATGAGTTTTGAATTTCCAGTCTCTTTCAAGAGGACCTTGACTTGTCTGTGTCTGCTGACTTGTCTGTTCCACTTGTCTGTCTAGTTCTGCTTCAGGTTCTGGTTTGGTTAAGTCAGGTTGTTGATCTTCTGACTTGTTTATATCAAGACCTGCAAGATCATCTTCTAGATCTGACAATTCCTTATCAGTCTTTAAGTTATCATTAAATTTGACATGAACAGATTCTTCAATAACAGATGTTCTAGAATTGTAAATTCTAAAAGCTTTAGACATTTCAGAGTATCCCAAAAAGATACCTTTGTCTGTCTTAGAGTCAAATTTTCCAAGTTGATCCTTGGTATTTAATATGTAGCATTCACAACCAAATGCATGAAAGTAAGAAATGTTGGGGCTTTTTCCTTTCCACAGTTCATAGGGAGTCTTCTTTAGAAAAGGCCTAATGAGTATTCTGTTTTGTACATAACAAGCTGTGTTTACTGCTTCTGCCCAGAAGTACTTAGGGAGATTATTCTCATTGAGCATAGATCTAGCCATCTCTTGCAGAGATCTGTTCTTTCTCTCAACCACTCCATTTTGTTGAGGAGTTCTAGTTGCAGAGAAATTGTGAGAGATCCCATTCTCCTCACAGAACTGACTAAACTGCTCATTTTCAAATTCTCCCCCATGGTCACTTCTTAGAGTAGAAATGCAGAAACCCTGCTCATTTTGTACTCTTTTACAGAATACTGAGAAAGCCTTAAAAGACTCATCCTTGTGGGTTAAGAAGAGTACCCATGTATATCTAGAATAGTCATCAACTATGACAAATCCATATTTCCTTCCAGCCAAGCTAGCAACACTAACTGGTCCAAACAGATCCATGTGTAACAACTGAAGAGGTCTAGAGGTTGATATTTGGTTTTTAGATTTGAAACTTGATTTTATCTGTTTGCCTCTCTGACATGCATCACACAAAATATCTTTCTTAAAACTAATATCAGGCAATCCTCTCACAAGGTTATCCCTTTTTAGTTTTGAAATTAATTTCATACTAGCATGTCCTAGTTTCTTATGCCACAACCATCTTTCATCCTCTTTAGACATCAGACATGTTACACTTTGATCTGAGAGATCAGTCAGTTCAATCTTATACAGATTTTGTTGCCTTTTAGCTGAAAAGAGGGTTTTGCCACTAAGATCTTTAACTATACAGAAATCTTTGGTAAAGGAGACATCAAATCCACTGTCACATAATTGACTTATGCTAAGCAAATTGTGTTTTAATCCTTTAACCATAAGAACATTTGATATAGAGGGAAGAGGAGGTTTACCACCAATAGTACCAATTCCTATAACCTTCCCTTTCTGATTTCCACCAAATGCCACATGTCCTCCTTTCTTAAGTTGGAGGTCTAGGAACATAGACCTTTCTCCTGTCATGTGTCGCGAGCAGCCACTGTCCAGGTACCAGCAGTGGTGTTTTCTTTGTGCTGTTGAGGACATCTGCAACAGAGATTATTTGATCTTTAGGTACCCATAGTTTTCTGGGTCCTTTTCTGTTAGTTCTAGGAGTCTGTGAAGACTTCCTTCTTTTCTTATGGAGACACTTAGACATAACATGTCCAGTCTTTCCACAGAAATTACAGACAAGTATGGATTTAATAGAAGTAGATGTAGCAGACACTTTAGAGTGCTTAGTTGATACTTTATGATGTATCTGATGGACATATCCTATACCTTCTTTGTTAAGGGAGTGCCTCTGACAGCCAAGCAGCTTTGTCAGATTATCTCTACCATTAACAATTTGGCAAGATCAGAAGTGAGCTCTTCCACTTTCTGTTGAAGTTTTTCAACTTCTTCAGACTGTGATGTATCACTAGAGATCTTAGCTTCATTAGACTTTTCAGTCTTCAGCTCACTGTTCTCTTTGGCAAATTTCTCACACTCTAGAGATTTCTGTTTATGCTCACTGAGGAGCTTAACATGATCTCTCTTGAGAGATTTGAAAGCCTTAGACAAACAGTTGGATTCCTCCAACAATTCTTCATAGGCATCAAGTAATTCCTCATAATCAGAATTTACCTCATTATCTGAATCAGAGTCAGTGTTAGCCATTAGACAGAGATTTGCTTCTTCCTCTGTCTCCTCATCAGTAGATGTTGACTCTAGATCTTCCCAAGTGGCCATCATTCCTTTCTTCTTCTTTTTGAAGAACTTCTTAAATGGGGCTTTCTTGAGTTGAGGACATTCTGCTTTGATGTGTCCTGGTTTCTTGCACTCATAGCAGACAATTGAGTTTTTGTCTGTTGAAGTGGAATCCTTGAAATTCTTGTCCTTGTTGAATCTTCTGAATGGCTTATCCTTTCTGAACTTCTTTTTCTGTAGGAGAAGCTTTATCTTTCTGGTTAGGAGAGATAGTTCTTCATCACTTTCAGAATCCTCAGATTCAGACAGGTCAGCATCACTGGATGACTCGTCTGCCTTTAAAGCTTTAGAGGCTTTGGAAGACTTTTGATCAGCCTTCAGAGCAATTGACTTGCCCTTCTTTGTTGAGACTTCATCTCCAAGTTCTTGCTCATGAACAGTAAGTGTTCCAAGGAGTTCATCCATAGTCAAGGTGGTAAGATCTTTGGCTTGAGAGATAGCAGTTACCAGAGGTCTCCACTGCTTAGGTAGGCTCCTAAGTATCTTTCCAACCTTCTCAGCATTGGAGTAAACTTTGCCAAGAGACTTTAGACCATTGATGATAGTTTGAAATCTCCCAATCATTTGAGCAACAGATTCTCCTTCTTCCATGAGAAATAGTTCATACTTTCTGACAAGTATGGCAATTTTTGATTCTTTGACCTTGGCGGTTCCTTCATGTGTGACAGCTAAGGTGTCCCATATTTCTTTGGCAGAGTCACAGGCACAGACCTTCTCAAACTCATCAGGACTGAGCGCACAAATAATGTTGTATCTGGCTTTGTGATTCAGCTCCCATTTTGCCTTTTCTGCAGGGGTCCACTGAGCTTTTGGCTTGTCAGTGTTGTCATCATTTTTAGGGATGAAAGGACCATCTGTGATGACATCCCAGAGATCAGAGTTTGTAGATAGAATGAACCATTGAAATCTATCTTTCCAATAGTTGTAGTTTTCTCCATTGAAGAATGGAGGTCTGGTTAAGGAGGCTCCTTCAGTCTGGTTACTTCCACTAGCTCCAGCAGTCATGTCTATTCTTCAGGATCTTTTATCTCAACACTGTTA
The DNA here is from genome assembly GCA_035048595.1 of Echinosophora koreensis. Lineage (NCBI taxonomy): Eukaryota > Viridiplantae > Streptophyta > Magnoliopsida > Fabales > Fabaceae > Echinosophora > Echinosophora koreensis. Next base: position 5,281,398 of record JAPCYP010000011.1, on the reverse strand, counting down.
GATGCTCAACCCAGAGGCTGAGCTCTGATACCAACTGAAATAGACAACTATAAACACGAGAAGGGGGGTTGAATTGTGTTTATTAGAATTTAAAATAAAGTTAAAAACTTTTTGCATGCAGAAGCTAAGCACAGACGGGTGTAAAAAGATACACAGACAGGTCACCTGTCTGTTGTAGTTTTCTCAGAAAAACAACACACGTAGAGATAAGAAAACAAACTTGACAGAAACAGTTTTAACCCCTTTGTTAGAAAGCAGATGATATATATAATCAAAGTAACTAAAGAGATTAAGGGAAGAGAGATTAACACAGAGATTTATCCTGGTTCACTCTTTAACATAAAGAGCTACGTCCAGTCCTTGGCAGCACCAAGATTTATCCACTATAACTGATCAGGTTACAGACTCCAAGTATTGTTTGCACACCTAGCCTCTTCAGGCTCCAACACAAGTATTCTTTGCACACCTAGCCTCTTCAGGCTCACTCAGATTTGTTTGAGAGTTTGGTTTGTAATAAATACACTTACAGACCTTTCACTAACACTCAGAGAGTGGTTTAAATATAAAGCTTTAGGAAAGTCTGCGTAATAACTTCAAATGATTGAAGAATACAGAATGAATAAATGAACAGAGTAATGGCTCTTTAATGCTTTGTAGAACTCTGATGATGTTCATCTTCAATGACTTCTGTATTTATAGCCTTCAAACATTTAATATCCGTTAGAGACATTCCTTGCAACTATGGCTTCAAGCAGAGCTTCATTAAATGCAATATAGTCGTTCTGGGCAGCCATTAATGCAATGAAGACGTTGGTTGTACTCTAACATGAGGGATAATAGCTTTATGCATCGTGTAGACGCCAACTTAGAGTTGTGCAGAGTGCTTTTGTACTTTTGCAGAGTACATTTCCCTTTCTGTGTAATGACTGAAAGTACTAGGGAATAAAGCATGTTGGAAATGTTCTTTAACTGGAAGTTTATCTCTGACTTCCTAGTTTGCTTGAGAGAGAGCACTTCTGAGTTTCTTGATAAGCGTGAGAGAGTTCTCAGAGTATTCTTCATGAGGGGACAGCTTGCAAAAGCTTCCTGTACTTCGAGTTCTTTAACGAAGAACCTTAGACAAGTTGAAGAGTAGAGACAGGTTGTAAAACCAGTTTGCACATAGTCAACAATCCTAGTCAGCAGACAGGTTGACTTCTTGGCTAATACGGACAGGTGAGACTTAGGTAGACAGACAGGTGAGTTTTGTAATCTTCTGATCTGTACACTAAGTAGACGGGTTAGCAACCACAAAATAGGTTAATTAAATCATTACCCAATGTTTAGTTTTCATCAAAACTTAGGGAAATGCACACAGACATTTTAGAGACTTAACAATGCCCCCTATATATATATATATATATATATATATATATATATATATATGTAGACACACACACACATACACACACAGTTGGCTAGGCCCCTTCTGCCATCACGGATATCATAATCAGTTACTCCACGGCTTGTCCCATTGACGGCTATGACTTGGGAGTGCGTGAACAGGTAGGGGAAGACTTGGTCTTTCAATGAGGTAAGTAATAAATCTTAAGGGAAGATGCTTATGTTACTTGCTTTCCAAGAGGCTTTTAGTTTGTTTGTTGGGGTTTAACCCCTTTTGCTCATCAAAAAAAAAAAAAATAATTCTCTTTCGCATTTTCTTCTCACACTAGGAGAGAAGGAAAATATTGTGGGTCCTATCATACACGTTTTTCCTTCTCCTATCCTTTCTCTCTTTAACCAAATAAAAGAAAAATGAAAAATTCATTTGCTTTCTCTTTTTCCATTTTCTTTCTCCCTTATTCACCCCAATCAAACAAAACAATAATAAACGTTGTCTATTGCAGACATCATCCCCATTAATTTGGGTTATTTTGTTTGCAACTTTTTTATAAGAAAAAGTCTTTTAAAAAAATAAATTGTTTATTGATGACCTTTAAAATTTGATGTATCGATTTTTTTTTAATAAATTTAAATTGACCTCTTTTTTGACAATAAATTGACCTATGTTTTAATTAAGTTGGTTGTTGAATTGTCAACCGTCCTGGTTATTATTTAAGCAGAAAATTTTCCATTATTTCGCTGACCTCCTCATGATTTCTTTCTTAATTCCCATTACCAAGCAAGCTTTATGGTCACATGCTTCAATAAATATTATCCACTTGTTTTCTTTCCTAATTTTCATAAGCTGCCGGTCCAATGTACTCCAGGAGCTACTCTATCATCTATATATATATATATATATATATATATTTAATTAAAGGAATTATCATGTAACCACGAGGGTTGGTCTAGTAGAGCATGACGAGGTCTTATATTTAACAGGTTGCAAGTTCGAACATGCACTAATCTCCTTGGGAGAGGTAAATGTAAATCTCTTTGCAAGTGCTAGAGCCGAGAGATTTTCTCTACCTTTGATTGGGACACCATCCCCTGACACTAAATTTTTATCTTATATATATATATATATATATAAAAAGGGATTACCCTGTATGGTCTCACGTTTCTTTTTTTATATAGAGAAACTAACTTGTATGGTCTCTAGTTTCCTTTTTTTTTTTAATAGATCTTTAGTTTCTTTGGGGGAGGTAAATATAAATCTCTTTGCAAGTGTTCATAGAGTCCAGAGGTTTTCCCTGCCTTTGACTGGGACACAATCCCCTTTCACTATATATATATATATATATATAAAGGGGATTTTCCTATATGGTCTCAGGTTTCTCTTTCTTTATATAAAGGAAAACCAGTATGGTTTCTAGTTTCCTTTTTAGATAAAAGCAAACAACGATGAATTTTCTTTAACCGTTTTAAACATGCATGGAAGGGTAAATGAAAACTTTCTATACTATACATTTATAATTTTACTAATTTAATTTAAGCAAAGTAATTAAAAAAATGTTCCATACATATTTGATTCCATCGTGTGTTGAGGATATTTTTCAGCTATATAAAACATCTCACTAATATTAGAGATAGCTGGAAATTGTTTGAAATAGTTGAAAGTTTATTAGGATTAGGTAGTTTGTTAGGTGTATCACACTCATTGTAAACTACTTTTACTCATCACAATATGTATTCCATAAATTTTCTCTCTTCTTTTATGGATGTTATGTTTTCTAACAGATACTATTAATGTTATATTATAACATAATAACTAGTTATAATACCCGTGTTTTAACCGGGTTACTTGTTTTTTTTTTTTTTTTTAATACAATTACCCGGGTTACTTGTTAGAAAAGTGTGAAAATAATTTCAATAATAACTTATACCACAAACTTCCTATTTCTAATTTTACAAATTTGGTTTAAGCGAAGTAATTGAGAAATATCCCATACTTATTTGATTCCATCGTGTACTGAAGATATTTTTTAGCCATATAAAACATATTGCTAAAGATACCCACGTATGTTATTATAGTAGAATAGTTTCTTTTCAATGAAGGTGACGATTTCGGATTGAATAAATTTTGGATAATTATTAATTACTTTCCTGGTGTGTACTTCAACTACTTATTTCTATGCCTCTTTCTTTCTGATGAAAATGGCACTTGATGTTGAAGGAGAAGGACAAAAAGGGACAAGACAAAACTTGTGTTTCATGTATGCAATTGCAAATTGCAATGGAATCACCGCAAAGCCACCCACACGAATCAAAGGAGGATCTCGACATCATGAAAGATCAATCTCAAGAACATGTTTTTGTTTTTTGGACCATTATGTTTGCAGTTTTTCTTTCACGAATTTTTCTTTCCCCTCAGTTTATATGATTATCCTGAAAACTGTACTTGCTGGCCAAGATGACAATTTGAATTGTTTTTTAATAGTCAAATAGTCTCATTACCCACATAAATATATGTAGTCTTGTTTTCTATTTGTCTTCATCAGTCTTTTTAATTAATTAAGCAAAATTAGTTTTTGTTCAATGGCTTTGTTTTCATGTTTCTTCTTTCTTTTTTTTTTCGGGTGCATTTTGGTGCACCATTTGTAGCAAAACATAACGAGTATAATTTTAATATTATTATTAGTCAAAGTGTTTTATACTTTCGATCAATCATAAATCATTTTATAATTGATTTTCAAAGTTGTTAGTATAAGAGTTAGATATTTTTAATAATTTGATAAATTAATTATAAATAATTGATAATATAAAAAATATTTTTTTGTACACCAAGGATATCCTCAAGCCTATAGCGGGTGTAGAGATTACCAAAGTGAGTTTTTCGTATCCAAACAAACATTTTTTTTTCATATGCACTACATTAATCAAACCTTTGACAACATATTTAGGGAACTCAATTATCTACCAACTGTGTTGGACCTTACTAGTGATAATATAAGAAAATATTTACACTGAATATTGGTGACAATTAAATCTATATGTAAAGGATGTGATGTTTGTGTCATTTTCTTTTCATTGTACTTGTTATACATATGCAACTGGTAATTTCACTTAATGAACCACAAGTCATATATACCTGAAATGGCCATGTAGCTAAAATTTTAGATTGGTCGAGTAGTTTATCAATTTTTTTTTTTTTTGACAAAGGGTAGTTTATCATTTATCAATGCAAATGTTTTCTTAAACAAAAATAATATCAAAAATTTGTTACATCCATTTCATTAATTGTTATTCGCAAAGGAAAATAGGTTTGAGCTAAAATTGTATGTTGCCGCGCGAAATAACTTGCGTACTACAGTTCAGAATTTTAATCGTTAATTATAATTAATTATAACATTTCAGTGAGATCAAATTAGTTTACAGTCCGTGATTTTGGTTTGTGAATTTTAGAATGACAAAAAAAATTAATAAATGAATGAGAATTATTACTTTGGTGTGAAGAAGGAAAATACAACTATGCATGAGAAATTCTAAGACAGGACAGGAAGCATTTAAGAGATTTAATGTTTAATTAAAAAACAAAAAACAAAAATAAAAAAATAAAATACATTTAATACCAGATCCCAAAATAATATTGCTTCCCCTGAAGTTTGACTTAATTGCCATCAGAATCCTTTTATTTTAGAATTTTTACTTATCTCCCTCAACTTTATAGTATATACCAAAAAGAAAAAAATAATGTAAGGGACATAAGTATAATCATAACATAAATTTTAAGGGAGGTAAGTATGATGATAAGATAAACAAACTTCAAGGGAGATTGATGCAAAGTAATAACAAAACTAATTAAGTCAAACCTCAATATACGTTATAGTAATTTCCACTAAAAATAATTTGTAAAAAGAAAAAAAAACTTTGGAAATAAGGGGAAATTAAAAGAAGAAATAGAAATTAACTTTTTGGGGAATAATGTTGAGTCAAAAGCTGGCCATTAGCCATTATTATATATTCATTATTATTATTATTAAATTGCGAGATATCAGATGATCCCTGAAGCTGATTCTACTCCATAACTATATCCTTATATAGCTGCACACCTGGTCAATTTTCACACATAGTTTTCTTCCTCTCTCTCTCTGCATTCTCTGCTAGAAAGAAGGGAAAAAAGGTAACTGCATTCTAGTACACAAACCAATCACTTCCTTGCTTGCTATTCTTTACTCTAGTCTCGATGTATCTCATCCTTTTTATTTATCTTTGCAATAAAGTTCTTGTTTTCTTGTTATAAAAAACAAACAACTACCACTCCATGTATGGTCATGTAGCTAGCAGGCCAACATTATATTCACATTCACCTTATATTATATGATAATAATGATTATTTTATATTTGTACATGAAAGTTTTGTACATGAAAGTTTACATGTTATGCTATTAATTTTTCCTAAGGTATGATTTTAATTTTAATTTTTCACGTGAATCAAATTTTTTTTCCTATTTATTTATTGCTAAAGAAGGAACTCAATGGAGGGAATTTGGCAAATGTGGACCTAGCTTGCTTATGTCTAACTGAGATTGAAGATGTTTCTATTGCAGAAAACTAGCAGGTGTGTACTAGAGGCTGAGACTATTAATTCTGAAAGAAAAAAGGTGTAGGTCTGTGGAGACTGATGGATGCTGATACAAGCCAATTGCAAAGACTGGATCACTAGAATATGCAGGCGTGATTACATAGGTGATTTAACACATGTGAATGGTCTTTACTGAAAAGTTGAGACAGAGATAAGAAAGGTATGGAATGTCAATAGGGCAAAGCTTCGACCAACATATGGGGAATGTTGTAAATGATAGTTAATAAAGAGATATACAATTATGCAGGGGTGAAGAAGGATCATGAATAGAGGAGCGTGTCAGTTTGCAAAAAGCCTTTCAGAGAATCATGTATAGTAATGGCTCATTTGGGAGGAATTTAGTTTAATGTGAATGTGAATTTAAATTGGGTGTTTTTTCTGCAGGTTGCTCTAAGGTTCCTATGCAGTGCTTCGTAATATGGTCGGATGATTTGTTGGAGTTGGATAAATGTATGTCTCTCATGTGATTGAGGATGTAAATGAAATGGGTGGAGGACTTGGAGGGGTATGCCTGCTGAAGATAAAGGTTGTTGGTTTTACATATTCTTTGATGCTGTGAGGCCATTGTTAAACCTGATACTTATGTTTGTATGGAGTTTTTGGTGTGAGGCCACTGTTAAGGCTGGTTTTTGATGTAGATTAGAGTTTGGTATTTGGTTAAAATGGATTGTGGAAAATTTATGATATGAATTTTTTTCCTTTATAGCAATGACAAATGAAAACTATTTGATAGTGGGAATGATGGATGAAAAGGATCAAGCATTTAAGAGGGGAGGCTTATTGTCTTTTTTTCTATCTTCATTGATTGGCAGGAAAGCGAAGGAAAGGGACTTGATTTGCTGCGTGTTTAGCTGGAAGAAGGATGACACTAGGAAGTTTCAGTTTAAGGGAATTGAGGGCATTGAGGAAATTATTGAGGCTGACATGGTTTACTCACCGTGGGACAGAGAGAAAGAGATGAAAGAGATGAAGGGATGGGTTTCTAAACAATATGAAGGAGGAAGATGAGGGCTCCTAGGGGATGGTGTTGCCATGGAAGGTTTGAAGGAAGCTTCTTTTGAAGCTCTTCTTCTTTAAGTTCCTAATTTTTTTGTTCAGTTGCTTTTAGTTTCTATATTTTTACATTATTTTTGTTCCTGGGAATCATTCTGATTTCGATTGCATTTGTAGGGTTTTTGATTAGGGGTCTTGGAGGGAGTTACGGGAGTTAGTGGTGGCAGCGCAGTCATCGGAGAGCTTGAGAGGGTTGACGGTGCAAGGCACAAGCTATAGCAACTTCTCAAACCACTCACTCATGAACAAGGCAAAAGCTAGGTATTATTCTGATCCTATTTCACCCCTTTATTTAAAATTGGATTTTTAAGCCTTTTTGTATGTTATTTTGAAGCACAAGAAGTAATTACTAGCTATAATGTATCTTCAAAGGTTGCTAAATGCAGGTACTTTTTTTTTCTTTTCTTTTTTTGAGATTCAATACTGATATGCATTAGATAGGAGCTGGAAAACAGCTATTAGAAGAGTTTACATCAACACCATGGTAAGCCATGGCAGGGGCATTCCCCAACCAGGCTTTTGAACCTAAATGCCTAGATAAGGAAGCTAAGTTGTGAGCTTCAGAAGTGTTGTTCCTTCTGACATGCTTTACAGCAGCATTTGGGAGGGAATTCAATAAGATTCTGCAGTCTTGGATCACTGGATCACTGCAAGTACTTTATTGCTTTCAAAGCAAAGTATAATTATTTTGTTTATTTATTTTACTTATTATCATATTGGTGTCACACTCTATTAGTTTCAAAGCAAAGCATCATTTTGTTTATCTTAAGCTGCTTTATAGTTTATCCTTTTGTTTTGGGTTTAACAACCATTGAAACTTTTCTCCTTTCAAATGAGTTTGCTTTCAAAATTATTGTTGTATGCATCTTTTCTGAATCTTTGATATGGATGGGGATCTACCATTAAAAAAGAAGATTGACATCTGCACAAGTTGAACAACAGGTGAACCTAAAGGTGTCATTATCAAGTATGAAGCTTTCAGAATTATGTTGTTGGGAAAAATGCTGACTTGATTAATATAGTTATGTTTGCAGAAGTTGATAATTGAAGTGCTTAACATGTGGAAGAATTTATAGGTGATATGAAAAGGGTAGTACGTTTGTGTAATCCTGTTAAATTCCTCACCATGTCTTTTGAGTGTGGTTGAAATCTATTGGCTTTCTTTCCTTTGTTTTTTTAATCTCTTTGCAACAACCTTAATCATATGTTAGACTCATCTTCCTCAAGAACTCAAACACAAAGATTATGGTTACAACATTATTTATTGCAATTTTGTAGGCTGCCAAGATGGTGGATCTTAAGATAGTTGAGAAGGGGAAAGGTTACCATAGAAGCAGGGAATGCCAAAGGTGTGTCAGTTCATTTTTTATCTCTCTATTTATTTTTTAATTTATTAATTTCTTGATTTTATGCATTTCAGTGGCTATGGTATAAACAGTTTTAGCGCCTGGGGTACTTGGCTAAGTTTCATACTGATATGTTAGTAGAAGCTATTAATTTTGTTGGATTTGAGAGGTTACATGTTGATATATGTTTATTTAGAGTTTATAAGGTTGGTTTCTGTTACAGTTTAAATTTCCATGTTATGTAACTACTTTGCCATTCTCATCCTGAATGTACCTGTTTTATTTCAGGTTGTGATCATTCTATTTTGATAAAAATAAGGCAAGACCTATGATGAGAAAGGTCCATATGATTGTTACTCCGATTCACTTTTTTAGTTATTTTTTTATTTGTTGAGCTTTGTTTATTGACTGATTATTACTCTATTCACTACCCACTTCTTCTCTCATGTAGCACTCTTCAATCTCCATTCTCATGATATCTTAATTTGTTTTGAACTTTGTTTTGATGGTTTAAATAAATTTTATGATTTTTCTTCACAATTATCTTCATATGCTGCACTCTTGAATTTCATAGTTTAAATGTCTAATACCACTTCATCAGGAATCATCTCTCTTTTCCCTTTTATTTTTTCTTTTCCTCCAATTTGATGATTCACTTTGTCTGGGGTAAAATAAGATTTGTGATGTTGTGGCAGCAAGAACAAGGGTGAAGCTATTTGATGATAGTGGATGAAAACTAAGTTATCTGACCTTTAGTTTCTATTTTAACGCTTCTACATTTCGTTGGTGCAGCATTAAGCATGGGTTGAAACATTTTACAAGGCATTCAAAATGAAAACAAGAACTTAAAAAAAATCATTGAAGGTAATTTAACTTAAGCTCTTCCAAAATTGTACCTTGTCCTGCCCTATCTTGTGGATTATAAATTTTGTTGTATTGGTTTCCATTTGGTTAATTTTCAATGATTAGGCTTGAATTATGGAATTAATACCCATATTTATTACCATTATTATTCTTTTAACATGATGTGGTTACTGAGAATGAATTTGAGAAAAAAAAAACTGCTTGGTGATGTTATTCTACCAAATGATATTGGGGTCACATTTGATGATATTGGAGCTTTATAAAATGTGAACGATACCTTGAAGGAATTGGTTATGCTTCCTCTTTAGAGACCTGAACTGTTTTGCAAAGGACAGCTGACTAAGTTAATTTTTCTTTTTAGTTGCTTCTAATGATGTGTGTGGAACGCATTTTTAAGTAGATCATGTTGTGTGTCTAGCATCTCATTCCAATTACTTTGGATATAGCCTTGCAAGGGAATATTGCTCTTTCGCCCCCAGGACAGGAAAAAAAATGCTTGCAAAGGCTGTAGCAACTGAGACTGGAGCAAATTTATTAAAATTTCAATATCCAGCATTACTTCAAAGGTATTAATGTTACTAATTGAACTTCATTGTTCCGTTGTCTATTTTCTTCTATGTTTTTATGACAGCGTATATATTATTTTGTTTGTTGCAGTGGTTTGGTGAAGGGGGAATATGTTAAAACAGCCTTGTCTCTGGCCAGCAAAATTGCTCGAAGTGTTATTTTTGTTGATCAGGTTGGTGGAACATGTCACACATATCTTCCTTGCACATTTTTTCCTTTGTATTAAATATTTTTATTTTAATTCCCTTACATTTTGACCACATTTTTCCTTCCAAATAAATATTCATTTGTATCCTTAATCCTATTTTTTTTTATTCTCAACATTTAAATGCAGTGTTATGTTTGCATAGGTAGTGGTAATTGACATGGCATGTTCATGTGGCATTTTCAGTGTGGCTTGATGTTCCCATGACCCCCTTTCCCCAATTTCCTTCATTTGATTTCCTTCTTCATTGTGCCTTTTAAAAAGGTAGCTTATTATCATACAATATATCTTGATACAGAATCATAATTGAGAATTTTTGAACATGAACACACAAGTGGAATTGTTACTGGTGTCAATTAACAAAAAATTAATTGCTTGAGGCTGGCAATATAGGAAACATTTTTCCAAATTATTTGATAAAGTTCAAATGTTTTCCACATAATTCACAAATTCATCAACTTGGGATTATCATTTTTAATAGGTTGTGCACTGGTTTAAAGATTGGCTAAGCCTCTAAGGGAATTGTGAAGCTGAAGACCAGAGACAATGTTGCCTCCTATATTGTTTGTCAACATTGGGTGGGGTTGAAGAGCTGGTGGATTGTGATTTGGAATAAATTCCAAACAAATTTGAACCAAAAGTTTACAAGTTAATTAGTTTTTTTTTTACTGGTTACCTATGTTATATAGTTTTTGTGGTTGTTTGCTACATAGGCAATTATTTAAATCAGCTTCAGACTTCCAATTTTCCTGCAGTATTTAGTATTTACTGAAGAAGTTCAAAGGAGCCAAATGAACATTCTAAAAAGGTAAGGGGAAATGAAAACTTGCTAAAATGATGGCTCAAACATATTTTAATCTTGCCTCTTATATGATGGTAGCTACCATGGATGTTAGTTTCATTCTGAAGGTAGCTTTCCCTGTAATGTTGGTAGCTTTGCCTTTACTTCTTGAATTCTTCTAATTATTAATTTGGTCAGATAGGATTAGAGTCATGGCGAAGAGTAAAATATCTCTTATTTGTGGATTCTCTTTCATTGCCCCTGCAGATGGATAATGTTTTGATTGATGATTGAAGAATACATGCAGATTTTATTCAAAGTGTGGCAAAACAAAACTGTGGTCAAAATACAGGTCAAAAGATCAAAGTGGTAAAGGTAAGGATAAAGATATCACAACCTATAAGCATTATTCTTATTTTATGGTATCACAACAACTTGCAAAATGCATCTTCAAGTATGATAATACCCAACATGGTGGAGATAATGTGAGGTCTGTACATTGGATTGCCTAGGTTATTTTTTATATTCAATATGTGGTTGTTTATTTTATTGCATACATGCTGTTTGAGATAAATCCTCAACCATTATGTCTATATATTGATGTTTGGATGGCTTTATGGTATTTGGGACTTCATTAAACTATTTTCACTAATAATGGGACTACAATTTCATTTCTAACCTATTATAAAAATTGAATAAAGGATGGTTGAAAGGTTTTATACAATTTCATTTCTAACCTTTGAGGTAAATGTTTTTTGAAATTGGAATTACAGGGCTTATCTTTCTTATTTGCAGGTATTGATCTAATTAGTGGAGTGTCATGCAAGTCTCCACATGAATGGGTTGATAAAACAAAGCAAGAATGTAATTTCCTGGAGAGTTTCTATGTAAGTACATGTTGTATGTTGTTGGTAATGTTTCTTTCTTTGTGTTGGCTATTAGGTGTATGCTTCATGCCGATTAATTATTTGCAGGTATTTGCTTATGATTTTGGAATCAAACATAATATACTTAGGTGCCTAGCATCTTATGGTTGTAAAATCACTGTTCTGCCATCTACATGGACAGCATCAGAAATGATGAAATTTGGCCACCATGGGGGAAATCATCCTGTTCATAACCTTCAAACTGGCCATGTTGAAATTAGCGCTTAGGTATGTGAACTAATGGATTCCTTTCTATCACTTTTTATTTCTTAGTGTACCACCATAACTACAGTTAAATCCATTTGAATATGTTAAATATCCTGGCAGATACAAAAAAGAACTTTTGTTTTAGAAGAAGAAAACAAAATTGAACCAGAAACCGCTATAATATTAATAGCGACCGTGTTGGTGTTAAAAAAAACTATTAATGAAAATCGTAAATCTTAGTGACTGTCTTTTGATGAAGTGGAAAGCATAATAACAAATTCAATTTATAGCAGCGAACATGTTGAAATGAAAAATAGTGTGTAGTGTTTTGAGATGGCTTCTTTCATTTTATCAAAAAAAATAAAATTCTCCTGTCATGCAAGTGTTTTTGTTATTTTTCTTATGGTATTGTATCATAATAAACTGATATATAAATTGGCCGAACCATGACTATGCGGTTGACCCGGCCACACTGCCAGGAGGAGTGGAGGTCACTCATATCAATCTTAATGATGGAAGTTGTGCTGGTTCTTCTTTCCCTGCTCAAAGAATTATGTCTCTTCAATCTTAATTATGGAAGATGTTGCTTTTCAATGTTGAATAGAAGATGGTTTTGTCAGAAACAATTTCAAGTATTATATTGTATTGTATATGTCTAGATCTTTATCTCTATAGTTTGGTGAACTGTTGGCTTGATTGCTTTTATTTAGGTGAAGAAGTCCATGAATATAAGCAACAACTATTGAATATTTACGTAATTATTTACCACTACAAGAAGCTGAAAGAATTGAGCCTGTGGAAAGGAAAGCAAATTTTGTTCCAAGAGTTTGTGTGTGTGTGTGTGTGTGTGTGTGTGTGTATTTGTTGGGGGGAGCATTTGCTAAGTATGTGCAAGCCAATAGAATTTGAATTTTATCACAGATGTTGGGGCTATAGTTAATCATGATCCTGAAATAGGAGATCTACTTAAGGTACATGTCTCTCTTTTTTGTTTGTTAGTTTATGTTTTGTCCAAGAGTTCCTAGGCAATTGGAAGATACAATATTATGGCAAAAGAAAATAGTCAGCTGGCTAAGCATCCCAACACTTTGCAATGACTATTTAATGTTCTTCTTGGTACTTTTTATTTTTGAATGCAAATTTGAATTCATTTTTTTTTTTTTTTGGTTTCCAGGCTGCAGCAGCCATGCGTGTGGGAATTGGCAACTTTTTTGACCCTTTTGAAGCACAGGGACTTGCACATTTTCACGTATTCAAAAGGGAATGACAGTTTTAAATTTCCTATCCAAATTGTCTTATATTTATTTGTTTGTAATGCTAATTATTTGCCATTCAATGTGTGCATTTAACTTCTACAAAGTGATGTTTGCAACTTGCCTTTGAATGTGAGTAAATGGGCAATATTCTATGTTGAACCTACTAGCTCTTCCGTTGGTGTTGTTTTATCAACTTAAACGTTTTTCTCTTCAAGACTCCAACTGGTGGTTGTAGCTTTTATAAAACTAAAAATGGAAAACCGTTTGGTGTCTCTTCTACGCTATTTCTAAAATATTTTTTTCTTTTACAACCTTTAAACTCATTATTATGTTTGATTTCATCATGATGCAATCTTTCTGATGTGAGGCTCCTATGAAGTTAGGTTCTTTTTATTTTAACCACTTCAATATTTATAAGACGAGGCTTATATTCATAATGTGGGATTAATGTTTTTTTCCCCAGTTTTATAAGTCCTGAGGATATTCCTATCCGGTATGAAGGACTGAGTAGGCCCAACGATATTCATAACGTGGGATTAATGTTTTTTGTTCAGTTTTATAAGACCTGAGGATATTCCTATTCGGTATAAAAGAAATTTGTTGATACTTGATAAAATTGTACCCGTGCGTTCAGCACGGGTCAACAACCCTAGTGTATTATCATGCCTTGATTCACGTGTAGACCTTGGTACATGTGTTTTCCCAAAACGGATTCGCAGGAGAGAATCCGTCGTCCAGCGCTCCTGCTGTGGAGATCCAACGACGTCGGGTTGTTTTGGGAGGGTGGGACCAGCTGCGAATCTGTGTGGGACTACGATCGGACGGTTGGAGTAGCGGCAGGCGCTGGAGCGCATCCGAGTCCGTGTTTTCCAACCATTTCTGGGAGGGAAAAACAAACCAGGTGGCTCCAACATTTTTGGCTTTTTGACCAAACTGGTGTCCTTTTAGAAATTATTTATCAGTTTGGGGTCTTTTTGAAACAAATTATCAGTGGAGGATCTTTTTAACATAGTGACATTTTTTTTGCCTGATAGGGGGAGGTGCCACTCTGACTGGTGCCTCCCTTTTTTTTTAAAAAAAAAAAAAGAAAAGTCAAAGACGCCACTGGCAGTGACGCCGCCATTGCCAGTGGTGCCTCTCATTTTTATTAAAAAAAAAAAAAGGTTGAAAAACTTATTCAGAGAGACTTATATATGTTTTAATATTGCAGTTAGAGAGTTATACTTATATCTGAGGAATGCAGAGACTTGCAATAGTTAGCCTGCAAGTAAATCGTTTCTGAATTTGGTTGCTGTAAAGTTTTGGCCCCAATCAAGAATAGGCAAAATGTCATGCAAGAGTAAAAGCACAACTTTGGGTCCGGGAAGAGCACTGCGATTGACTCCCAGGTAGATATGAGGATTACAATTCTCAACTAGTTGTCATGTACGTGATTAGGTTGTTTTGTTCAGTTGCTACTGCTTAGTAGCCTATCAAACGGAGGTTTAGATTTATATAGTATGTAAACTAGGCAGTAGCAACTGAACAAAACAACCTAATCACGTACATGACAACTAGTTGAGAATTGTAACCCTCATATCTGCCTGGGAGTCAACCGCAGTGCAAAACTGAATCTTATGTGGCATTAGCTCCTAACCCTCAGGCACCACGTCCTTCATTAGTGAATTCTAGTGAAAATATTCTTAGTGAAAATATTCTAGTGAAAATATTCTTAGTGAAAATATCCTTAGTGAAAATCTCATTAAAAATCGTTGACTCTTATCTTAAAGACCTTAAAAGTTATTTACACCTTGATTTCTGATTAGTTGATGGTATAAAAAACTTTACACTAATAGTGAGATAATTCTTTTTATAATTTTTTTTTGCCCTTCAAAAAAAAGTTATTTAAATATTTAATAATTAGTAATAAAAAATAATTAAAAATAATATTTCATAATCAATTATTAAAATTGAAAATTCATTAGACACTGACACATTTTATATTGCACCACACACGTTCTTATTTGCTCACAAAACAACTTAATCACGTACATGACAACTAGTTGAGAATTGTAACCCTCATATCTGCCTGGGAGTTAACCGCAGTGCTCTTCCCGGACCCAAAGTTGTGCTTTCACTCTTGCATGGCATTTTGCCTATTCTTGATTGGGGCCAAAACTATACAGTAACCAAATTCAGAAACGATTTACTTGCAAGCCTAACTATTGCAAGTCTCTGCATTCCTCAGGTATAAGTATAACTCTCTAACTGCAATATTAAAACATATATAAGTCTTTCAGAATAAGTTTTTCAACATTTTTTTTTAATAAAAATGAGAGGCGCCACTGCTGTTTTGTTTTTTTTTTTAAAAAAAAAATGGAGGCGCCAATGTCAGTGGCGCCTTTGACTTTTTTTAAATAAAAAAAAAAATGGGAGGCACCAGTCAGAGTGGCGCCTTCCTCCTGTCAGGAAAGAAAATATCACCGTGTCAAAAAGGATCCCCCACTAATAATTTATTTCAAAAGGACCCCAAACTGGTAAATAGTTTCTAAAAGGACACCAGTTTGGTCAAAAAGCCCACATTTTTTTTTTCCTCTCCCCTCTCCCCTCTTTCTAGCAACCAAACAAAGAAAATATTCTTGAAAATTGTGTTTTCTATCCTGTCACTTTCTTTCCCTCTTCTTTCATCCGTTCCAAACAATGCGTAAGTGCTTAAAGTGGCCCTTGAAATTTTTTTGAGCACTGACTTTTAGTTCCACAACAAAATTTAAACGAATAATCCCTTAAATTTATAAATATGGGAAAAGTTAGTCATTCCATCCACTTAGTTCTATTAACTCAAATTAGTCCCCAAAATTTAGCTCGTGACTCAACTGAGTCCATGCGTGTAATGCATGCACCAAAATACAACATGCACCAGAATTCAGTAATGTGCAACACCAAAATTTTCAAACAATATGCAAACAATTGTTTGTGGTTGTGGTTGAAATTCTCCAGTATCTTAAGTAGCCCACCCCCCCTACCCCCCCGAAACAAAAATCAACTTCAATGTTTTACCACACTTCTCAAAATGTCATATCTCACCACACTTCTTGCATGTGATTTCCCATGTCTCACGAGTCTTCTGTTGTTGGGTGCTGCCATGTAACATCTATCAGGTGCATATCTCACTATTTCATGGAATTTCTTTGCAGAAAAGTGGTCAAGTTTTTGTTCTCACAAATCTTATCTTTTTTCAATTTTAAAAAGAAACCAATAATAATAATAGAAAAGGAGAAAAGGCATTTGATCATCAATTGTATCATGCCAAAGATGTAACACCCGGTTTTTCACTGTTTACTGTTTTTATATCAGTAAAATAAACAGAAACGTTTATAATTTTATTTTAAACTTAGAAAATGATTTTGGATAAACCAAGATCATATCCATACTCTACTTTACCGTAGAGAGTTATGATTAAATTTTGGGTCGAAAATTCAGACGAAATCCACTCTGCGTTTTACTGACAGTAAGAATTTTACTGCTCAAATGACCTAATATTGACTCGTGAACGAAATGGTTAGGTTTTATTTTTAATTTCCAACAACTTTGAGAATCTTGAAATTTTTCACTAAAAAGTGAAATAATATATATTATTCGGGCGTTATATTAAATCGGGCGAACAACAGAGCTGAATACGGGATTTGCGGGACCAGCTAACGGATAAAGGACATGTCAAATCAAGGTGAGTCACAAGAGGTGAGTCATAGGATGACTACTCTTAGTCATGATTACATTTTAGGAGGAAAAGACTAAATTACCATTTATGTTGATTTTTATTACAAGTTGCCATAGTGTGAGATTACCATTTTGCCCTCAAAATTTGTGTGATGGTCCCTTTTCCTCTCCATTTCCCACGGCCCATGCTCTCCCAAGGAGCCCAACTTCTCTTCTATATAAGACTTGTTCATCATATTCATTCAATCTTTGCTCATTTTCACTTGAAAACACTAAGTTCCATAGCTTGATTTTGTGAAGGAAGTAGGAGATTTCTTGCTCGTTTCTTGATTCCAAGAGGTATACCATACTCATCTCCCTTGATTAGCATCATGTTCTTCAATTACTTTTATGTTTTGAAGTCTTTTTCAATATGATGCCTATTAGGGTTTCTAGATTCAAAAACTCATAGAAAATCATAGGAAAGTCCAATTAAGATGAAACCAATTTCTATAATCTTATTATCACCTCTATATTCTAGATCTAGAAGCTTGCATCAAACAAAAATTTCTAACCTATTGAACGTAAAGAGGCCGAACGTAGGTTTGTGTGTGTGTGTGTGTGTGTGGGGGGGGGGGGGGGGGGTGATTTTGTTCATTTTCTTTACATGATTCAATCTGATAAATGTTATATGTATTAGATCTATGTTGTTTGAGTTAAATTAGGGTCTCTAAACCATTTTAAGGGTCATGGCCGAAATTCATTTGTTGAGGGATTAGAAGATTTAATTTCAATCTTTATGTCATGATCATTGATTTAGGGTTTTAAGTGATTATAAGTCACTAATCCAAGAGTTTAGAAATTTCCAACCCCAAAAACAGCCCTAGGCCGAAACCAACATGTAGGATTTTAGGTTTGATTAAGTTGTTTGTTTGTTTGTTAATTGATTGTTGTGTTTAATGCAGGATAAGCTAAGTTATCGTATACGCGCGTTATCGGCGTTACTTGGATTTTCTGACGAACCGTTTCTCAGAGACACCTTGCTTTCAGATAAGGGGATTACCTGAGGGGTTTTCCGATAGCCATGTGTAATTGTATTGGTTGTGTTAATTATTGGGTGTATGTAATATTTAAGTAGTTAGCATTATTTGCTTAGTTATTATTTGCTGTTAATTATTTGCCTTATCTGCATTTAATTATTCGCTTTATTTTATTGCATGTCTTTAATTGCTAATTGCTATATTATTGACATGATATTATTACTTGATGTGGATTGTGGATTGGAAAGCCTAACAGTGGTCAGAGCTTAATTAAATTAGAGTTAAAAGCAGTTAAAAGCTTTCTTATGAATTAATAAGATTAATTCAATGGAAATAGTAATATAATATTACTTAGTTATTTATTTGATGAAAAAAATGGGAAAAAGTGGAAAATAATATTATTTTAATTATTTAACAGCGAAAAAGCGTTTTATGAGTCATGGTGAGGACGTAACCGTGAAAAAATTTAGCACTGCTAATTTTCACCAAAGGAATTTATAAATATTAGAAAATGATGTTTTAAGTGAAAAAGTTTCGAAAATAATTTTATTACAGTGTTGGAAAAATTAATTTACGACAAAGAGTCTTATTTTGACCTAAATGCGTTTTAAAACGGCAAACGACGGACAATTCCGTCAATATTTACGAAAGTATTCTTAAAAAGGGTAATGTCGAGTAATACTGAGAATGTGTCTCAAATGAGGTTTTCCAATTCAAATTATGAATTTTTAAGCAAAAATGAGTTTTAAGGAATTTTGACAAGTTTACAAAACGAATTTCCAACGTAAAAGGATTTTCGGTAAACAATGAGCTATTTCCGTCAACTTGGATAGGTTGAGGAAACTTTGGTTTTGTTTTGTATTTCACAGAACGAAAATGGTTTAAACGAACCTAGCAACCGAGACGTCGGGTCTAGAGTTCTAAGATATGGGCCCGGGGTCTGAAAGGTGAAGTTATGGACTAAATGTCCTATAAATGGTGTTTTGGGTTTTGTGCACTAAAATCTACGTATCTACGACTGGTGCATCGGTCTAGATTTCGTGATTTGCACACTTTTGACTTGGAGTCAATTATTGTTTGAAAGAGGTATTAAACTTCAAAGTTTAAAATGTTGATTTGGTCTTGAGGCTTTTAGCTCCGACAACTAAAGATTGAATACAAAGAAAACAACGAGAACCAAACGTTTTACATGCATTACAGGGCAGACGTGCCTTTGCATAGGACTTGAATGCTTGATGGCAAGTATTCATGCAGTTTGCATCACTGTGCCTTGATGGATATATGACCAAGAAAACCATGTGCTATACGTAGTCACCACTTTGCCTCGTTTTGGACTGTGGAATGGTTATTTGAACTTTGCCATATCTGGCATTGATTCTGCCTTATTTGACACTTGGAGCCTGATCAGCTCATTTACTTGTTGGTTGGAGCTCCGGAGATTAGGTCTCAAAGTTAGTTGATGATATTGAAGTGTCATGGTTTTTAAAACGGTTACGACTGTTGGGTATGAAACCCTTTGATAAATATTATATTGTTTATCTTTGAATATTCATGTTAAGTGGTAATTGAGAGTCGTACATGTGGTTATCGTTTTTGAAGTCCATATATTGGTTCTCACCCTTGATTGTTTTATTGTTGCTCTTCTATCTATATGGGCGGCCATACCTTTGGCACATATGGGGTTTCGAAGCCTCCATTTTGAGGATGCAGATAACATAAATGCGTGGGTGATCCACCCGGGAGCCCATGTCTTTCGTTATACCGGGCATATACATACTATAGAGGGCACGCTTGAGACGGGGCCCCAGAGGGAGCATAGGTCTATGGAGACGGTTGAGGTATCTCTACCTCCTTTGTGGCTACTTGCGCAGCATCTGATTGATCATGGACAGCTGGAGGCTCAGCCTTTAGCTGAGGCAGCACCGGAGCCAGCTCCAGAGGAGGTTGTGGCGGACCTTGAGGAGATGGTTATTGATCCCGAGGAGGATCTAGAGGAGTACGTGGAGGATGTACCTGAGTACATACCTTTGGATGATGATGATGATGATGATTCACCCAATGAAGGTGTTGCTGTGTCTTCATCCGACTCGCCGGCAGGGAGTGGGATTGACCCTGGTCTTCCCAATGGGTACCATTAGTCTATGATGAGCTGTAGGTAGTCTCATTTTTGGGGTAGTGATTCCGTCAGTCTTTCTAGTTGATTTTTGTATATGGCCTCGACGTTTCACTATATGGCCTTATGTTTTATTTCCTTTCTTAGTTTGGAGAATGGCCTGTTATGACAAAGGCCCTATATAGTTTATACTTTGTACAAATTGATGATACATATATATATATATATATATGGTGTGGTACTTAAGTTGTTAGATGTTGTCAAGTTAACAAGAAAAAGAAAAAAAAATTTATCACCGTTTTTGGTATTAAGTGAAGTATTAGAAAATGTTATTTTCCGAAAATAACCAGCATAATTGAATTTTATTTTCCGCAACGTCTTACTATGTGACGACCCAAGGTAGGGTGTCGCAAAAGAAACATTACAAATATAAATTTTGAACTTGATTATTGGAGACAGGAAGTTGATGCAAAACATGGAAATATTTGAACCAAATAACAAATTGGACTTGATGCAAAAATCATTAAAACAATTAAGATCAATCATGCTTGGTTCACCAATAACCCAAAACTATATGGCTTGATTAGTTTCCTAAAAAAATTCAGTCCCATGCTTTAAACTAATTCAATGATGTTACTCAATGCAATAATTTGGTAACAATAGTTAAAGCTCATCGAACCACTCAGTATAAATCACCCAAGCACATTCGATAAAAGAAAAGTACCTGATATTCTTGAAAATATATAATTCTTGTATGGGTGGAGAAGAAAGTTCAAGCTATCTGAAACATGGGAACAATAAGAATTGCATCAAACAAGGACAATCATTTATTCAATCTGGTCATTCGCACATAGAGGAATAGACTGGGTTAGCATTCATGTTGGTCATAAATAACTCCAAAAAATTCGTATTGTAACATCTAGACACATTTATTAAGTCTTACACAAAATCCAGTTGTACTAAGAAATAAAAGAAACAAAGAATACGTTAACCAACCGTGCAACTGATAACTATTGGACTTTCAACATGGCCAATCATAGGAGGTTAGAACTGTCACAAGTATTCGTGTTAGAGACAAGGAATATTGTTGTTTGAAAATTTTGGTGCACATTGTTGAATTTTGGTGCATACATTACACACAGAGACATATTTGGGTCACGAGCTAAATTTGAGGGACTAATTTGGGTCAATAATTTGAGTTAACGGAGCTAAATGGACAGAGGGGCTAACTTGTCCCCTTTTTATAAATTTCAAGGACTAATTTTATTTTATTTTTGGGGCTAAGAGTGGGTCATCAAAAGGTTTTATTGACTAGTTTGGGCCTTTACTCTTTTTATTTTCATTTGTGGATGCTATGTATTTCAGGATATTAGTTTTGATGATGAGCAACAAAAAGCAAAACAATGGCATAAAGAAAAGCAAGTGCAAGATCACAAGATCAAAGAATGTGCATCCAATATCAAGTGAAAGAACTTCAAGGGTATATGTTTAAGTATGATCTTAGGATAAATTGTAAGATTCAAGTGTAGGATTGTCCATTAAAAATTGAATTAACTAAAGTTGAACATAAAAACTTAGAAAAATGTTTTCAAATATTTAAGAAGTGGGCTAATTGTCAAAAATGTTTTTCATGTATGCTAGAATACTCCCAAGAATGAAAAACTTCATTTTTATTTATTTATAAAAACCATGTTTTAATTGATTATTTTTTAGCTCCTAATCGATTATACTGCTTCTATAAAACTCGGTATTTCTGATCAAACAACATTTAATCGATTAAATCTTGTGACTTAATCGATTATATTCTGAGAAATTTAAAAAATTGGGTTATTGGCTGAGAACACTTAACATATTAAATTTTTGCACTTAACAGATTGTTTTTCACAAATTTAATCGATTAAGGGAGGATTTATAATCGATTATGTTTCGCTTAAAAGTGTTTTCTAGTGCATTAAATGTGTGACAGCTGTGAGAAACAGTCATATTTAGTCCTTCACCTATACGCCTCTCCAACTCGAAACCTAAGTTAATGTTCTAAAATCATTTGCTCAACAACTCTAACTTCATCAATCACCCTTATACTCTTGAGATATAGATTTGACCCAATCCTACACAAGAATCAACAATGCTTCAACTTGTATTGTTCAACCTTTTGGTTGTAAAAAAGAGTGAGGTATCTCTCTAATTTGTGATTGTAACAAGGGTGAGGTATCCCTTGGTTTGATTTAGTGGCTCTTACACAAGGGTGTGGCATCTTAAGTAAAGAGTGCTCAAGTATTGTAAATGTTGGATTGTTTTTAGTGGAAAATACTCACAAACATATTGTGGAGACTGGACGTAGGTCACTCAAGGGAGTGATTGAATCAGTATAAATCGCTTGTGTGATTTTCTCTTCCTTTATCTTTTTACTATTTCTCAAAAATTAATCTAGATCACAAAAAGGACACAAAAAAGTTAATATCTCAATTCACCCCCCTAGATTGAAGCCATTTGGTAACATTATCTCCTCTCCTCTAATTAAATTAACTATAAGAAAATTTTATTTATCATTTTTTTAGAGAAAAGAGTTTAGTACTCAGATAAAATTGGATAAAAATAGGATGTTCACTATGGTTGTAAGAGAGGTGTTAATGGTGATGCATGAAGACGGGAGGTTTGTAATTTTGGGTGAAGGAAAACATTAGAAGAGGAGAGAGAGAGAGGAAGAAATTTTTTTTTTTTGGTGGTAACGGCTTGGTCATAATGAAAAACTAGCATTGGTCGTACGATACACAAGTATTCATGAGATACAAAATATATGTATAATAAACGAAATAACAATTTTATATATGAGTTCCACTTGAAGTAGGAAATATAAAAAAAGAATTAGTTACATGTATTAAATCAATTATTCTGACTCAAAAAGGTAACATATGGCACATATATACATGAAAAGATGTTGGATTGTCATTTTAATAAATTAAATGTAAAATTCCTCATTGAAGTTATGGTATAAACAGAAACAATCTAGAAATATAATACTTTAAGAGTCACTTATATACCTACCTTAAATTTTGAATGACTTATTTATAAACAATGTTTGAAATAGTATTGGGAATGTGTCTTTCATCATTACATATAAGTATATTCAATCCATGACGGAATGTAAGCCTTAACGTTGTGACATATAGCCATCTATGTGGAAAAGAAAAGTGGATGTAGAGGCGTTGTCTTCAATCCTCCATTGTGGAGTTGGAGGATCGATCCTCCATGTTCCATGACCGTTGATATATTATTATATATAATGAACGGACGAGATCTAACTTCTAGGAACTGGTTAAGCATGTTTCCTTGGCAACGGGCAACCGGACGCAAGGCTTCAGTTTTTTGGCTGTCGTACCATGTGGGATGAGAGAGGGGCACACTTCCCTAAGCTTGTCTTCAACGTTCGACACTCCTCCATCCCCTAATGCCAAGCGGCAATCTTTCTGAACACCTCGATGGACCCCGTAGGAAGGGGAAATGGTGTTGGCTCTGAGGTTGCTTTGTCAATAACCGACCTTCACTTTCGTCTGCAACCCCTTCGCCGAGAGTATCCTCAACAACGTCAACACTCGGATTCACCCTCGTACGGTCTCCATCATCCTCCGCCGCGGTGACTCCAAGCTCGTATTTGGTTTTGTGTTTGTATAATACTCTTTCACAATGTCAATTTTGATGGTTTGTTAACAATGGATTTAACCTCGTCTTTTGCACGTAAGCTGTATGACCAAATGCCCATATCACCATATCATATATTCTTTGTTTTCTATGTCGATGATTAAACATGTATTTGAATACGGTTTCTTATTTTAGACTATGCCTATAGCATGCAAGAGTGTGTTGATAAAACTTGTTACCCACGGTCATTATGGTTTAGCAGATTGTATGTTTTGGATAGGATTAGCACTAGCACCGGCTTTGTTTCATGTGCTGGAAATATTTTTATCTTGTTCTAATTGTGCAACATGTATCCGTAAGATTGATTTCCATATGGAGTTCTTTTTGTATGATTTGGAAAATAGATAGGATTGTGTTAGCAAGGTTTCCAACATGGTCATTTGGTTCTTCCTTACCATGTTGGTAATTGGTTTGTATCTAAGTCTTGCTTCTAATATGCTTGATTAAATGACGGAGTCGTGACTTCCACTGAAGTAAGGTTCATATTTTCTAATAGACAAAGGGCCACGGTTTGGCATAGAATTTGCTCACATCTCACTGGGTTTGGGTACTTTATGGATGGTTGAATAGAGGAATTTATTGCTCTCTGCTCATATTTCATACGTATGCTATGCCCTTTGTTATTCGGTGGTTGTGCTCAATTAAGTTAGGAGGAAAGCAGCTTATGAGCAAGGAGAGGAGCAAGAGAAGATGGAGTTAACTCTCAGAGTCACCCGCCTCATGGAATATCCAATTAACTCAAATTAGGCTCTGTGTTTGCTTCTGCACATAATGCTTTCAATTAATTTGTCACTAGTTGAATGACTTGCCAATAATAATGAGATTGAGAGATGATTTATGTGTCTCGAGCATTTGGGTAATGTGGGTAGAGATATGCCATAGGAATCGTATGCAATTATCTAAGGGAGTCGTTAGTCTTAATAAATTTATTAATAATTATCCATCATAGAAATGTAGTTGGTTAAGGGTTAAGATGTGATTGTTATGGTAATCGAGATACACAATAGGATATTTAGGACCATTGGTCGACAAAAAGAGAGGGTTAGAAATTAGGATTGATCCATAATTGCATCAATCTAGGTAAGTGTAGATGTGATTTAGTCTCTAGACCTTTCTCACCCTTTTTTATTATTAAGGGTAATAATAATTAATATTATTATTAGTAGTATTAAATTATACAATGTTAATTTCATCATTAATGTTATTAATAATAATAATAATAATAATATCACCATATATATTATCATCATTATTTCTAGTAATATTGTAAACATTGTTACGGTTGTTATATCATTTTATTATTATTTTTTATAATTTTTATTTTTACTCTTTAATTTTTTTAAAAACTAAAAAAATCATCAATGACTATTAAATTAAATGTGTCATGTGTCTTGAAAAAAGTTTCAGAAATTCAGACGCTGTTAGTCCATCATCTAGTTCCTTTCAAGGAACTAGTTTGGCTAAAGTCTTTGGTATTAGAAAAGCAATATTAAAAAATTGGCTAATTTATCATAGTAACCCACTTTTGGAAACTATTTTTCAAAATAACTTACTTTTGAAACAATTTATCAAACTAACCTACTTTTAGCTACTCTCCTAGAGAACTCAACATGAGAATTTTGCAAAAAAGACAAAAGTAAAGACTTGCATAAAGAAATAGTAGCACCAAAGTCAGACAGATCAACAACCTCAGAATTCATTCTATCAACCACTATTTTAGAATCCAACTCGAAAATAATTTTAGTATGATTAAGCTCTATCATCCAGTTAATAGCAAAATAGAGACCTTGCTAGCTACACTTCTAAGCTCCATTGGTTGTTTCATTTCTTATATGGCAATATTTTTTTACAATAATAAAGTCACAAGTAAGATGGTGGTTATTTGTTGGAGTTGGTTTTTGTTAGGAGTGTTCACATCCAAACCGATTCAAAAGAAAATCGAAAACTGATAAAAAAAACCGAAAACCGAACAAAACCGATGTCTATTGGATTTTTTTTGGATCTTGTTTTTTTAAAACCGCTCGGATCAGATCGGACTTTGGATCCTTTTTCTGAATATTTATTAATTAGTTAATTAAATTCTATTAATAAATATTATCATTATATAATAATTATATTAATTAATTATTAATTAATATAATTATATTAATATTATTAAATTATTTATATATAATAATTATATTAAATTATTAAATTTTATATATATATTAAATTATATTAAATTATTTATATATATATATATATAATAATAGTAATTAAATAAGTTATAATATATATATATAATAATTATTTATATATATATTAGTGGCGTCAGTCAAACTGGCGCCACTCTCTATTTTTTTTATTTTTTTTGGGTCAAATTCTTGGGCCACTCATGAGCTGCCACGTGGCAGTCAATGGCGCCAGTTTGAAAAATATTATTTTATTTTAAAGTAGGTTAGTTTGGTAAATTGTTTCAAAAGTAGGTTATTTTGATAAATAGTTTTCAAAAGTGGGTTACTCTGATAAAAAAGCCTAAAAAGTTACGTTTAGAAAAAAAATCAAAACAATTGAAAAAACAAAGTTTAAGAACGAAAGTTAGCAAGTTAGCAAATAAATAAACTTGACAAAGATAAGGGAAAGAGAGATTCACACTGAAATATATCCTGGTTTGTTGGAACCAAAGTGTTATGGTAAATAATCTCTAAAAAATTTGATGTTAACAAAAAGATTAAATTTGTATGACAAAGTTAGGTTTATTAACTAACCTGTCTATTAAGTATGCAGTATTGAATGTACTTCGCTAGACGAGCTCACAGGCTAAGGAACGCGCCTTTAAAAAAGTCCAACGACTTATCATTGATCTATTCTAAGTTGGCTAGATGAGCCCACTAGCCCACTTATCGGGTGCTAATTTATAAAAAGAATTCCAAAGACTTATTGATGTACGCTAGTCTATATGATAATCGACTACCTAAGACAATCATATCAGTTTGTGTCTTGTAGATGATCCAAGACAAACTTGTCATCTGTGTCAAGTCTCATCTACTAAGTGCTTTGCTTTCTGTTTATTTAATAATACATATAGTGTGTCTCGAATGTTTTTCCTTGTATTTTCAGTGCCCTCGTTTGGTGTTCAATGTGACACACGGGGCGGAAAATGAGGGCGGGGAGTGTTCCGTCGGTGGCAGAAGGCATGGACAAGGAGCTGCTCCTGGCAGGCTTCTAGGGCGGAGGGACACATGAATGAACCGATTACACACCCAAATGAGAGAGACCCTGAGACTGTGGTAGGTATAGAACTATACAGTTGGGGATGGCTTTATATGAATTGATTGGTACTATCCTATACTACCAAGATGCATCTTCTTTTTCGGGAGCTCGTCACTTAAGAACTCCAACAGTTAAGCGTGTTTGGACTTGGAGCAATTTTTGGGATGGCTGCCCTCCTGGGAGTTTTCCCAGGAAGCGTGTGAGTGAGGA
Organism: Echinosophora koreensis; assembly: GCA_035048595.1. Lineage (NCBI taxonomy): Eukaryota > Viridiplantae > Streptophyta > Magnoliopsida > Fabales > Fabaceae > Echinosophora > Echinosophora koreensis. The sequence goes on along the minus strand of JAPCYP010000011.1, from coordinate 5,254,197 downwards.
CAAACGCAACACTGAAAAGACCCGGGTTGGTTTGAGGGGACAGACATCAATCCATAGAGAAGCCATGGATGTTTACCGTCAGGATAAGAGATATATGATAGGATAAGTTATCATATCCTGGCCCGATAACTATCGTTTTGGTGAGCCAGCATGATATGAATAAATCAATCATCTCGACTAATCATATCATGTCACATCTAGTTAAAAATCTTATCCTGAGGGGAGGGCTGGGTTTAGAACTCAATAGGATAAGAATTATGGTGATACCTTAAAGTATCACAATACAAATATAAAAATATTTTTATATCCTACATCTATCATGGCTCCCTTATCCTATCCGCCCATATTTTTAAATCAATGACCACGCAAACGAGCCCTTAATTGTTTAAACATTATTCTTGTGTGTTGTTTCTCTTATCCCTCATCTCCTTTAGTTTTGTTTTGAACTAACATCCGGGGTGTTGATCATTGAGTTTATTAACCTTTCTTAACAAAAGGGTTTTATGGTGTGTGTTTAGCTTTTTTGCTTGGCTTGCAAAACGTTTTCGAAAGGATTTCACAAAAACCGGTTAAGAAACACAAATTCAACGACACCCTCATTCTTGTGTTTCCTTGTGTCAACTTCATGGTTTCACTCTCTTATTCAACAAAGAGCTACATCTAGTCCCTTCGGACTTGAAAATTTTCACTAAAACTCTTAGCCACGGTTAAAATTTGTTTCCTAGTCACATTCCAAACTATACAACTCCAAATTTTCCTGCATCTCTTCAGGCACCAAGTATTCTTTTACAAACAATCCTCTGCCAGGCTAAGCCCAACATCCGAGATTTAAAAGATTTGTTTTTTTGGGAGTTTTGACTAACTATTGTCAGGATATTAATAAAGATCAAATCTTGAAACTGTATAAACTTTACAAGAGAAAGAATATGAAGGTGTTACAGGCTTTTACAGAATAAAATGTCTGGGATTAACTCAAACTAGGTCATCATGTAACAATTGATTTAAAACTCATTAGCTTCAATTATTTTTCTATATATTCTACTTCAAATAGAACTTATACATAAAGTAGTTATAACATTTATCATGCATTTATTTTAAATTTTATAAAGTATACATTATAAATAATATTATTCATATCCTTAAATAAATACCACATGCAATCACATGTGTACAAGTACCGATAAAATATGTAATAACGCCCTAAAATTCTTTTAAAAAATCACCTATAACATAGTCAATATTTAAATACTTATTTTTTTTTAGCACAAAAATACTTTTTTTTTTTTAAAAAAAATGTTGGGACTTGAGTGTTGTGGGCCGACACAGAGATATGTTTGGTTAAGGGTTTAAAGGGTTTATTGCTACGGTACTTTAGAGACATGTTAGGACTAATTTTTGGACCCTTGATCGACATAAAAAAGAGGGTAATTTATGATTTATGATGCCATACTTGCATTAAACCTATATAACCATAGATGTGATTAAGTCTCCAAACCCTTTTCTCGCCCTATTTTATTAATAATAAGTTATACTATTATTATTAAGTAGTACATTATAACAATGTTAATATCAGCATTAATATTATTATTATTAGTTATATATTGTTTTCACACAAAAAAAAAGGTTGTATATATTAGTTTAGTGGTAAACAAGATTTTTTTTGGTCTGGGAATGGAGGGTGTGCTCACAGCCGAGTAGCCCGTAAGACTGAATCCCCTCCGAGGATATAGAGTATTAGTTAAGAGACAACTCCTCTGACCCTGACAGATGCAGTTTCCTATTTCTCATCACCAGGATTCGAATCTCTGGACATATGGTTAAATGACACAAAAGCTACTAGCCACTTGGGACCATACCTTGTGGGTACATGTTTTTTAGTGCATGTTCGAGAAAGCTGGAATTTTATATTTTAGTTGTTTTTTATTATCCCCAAAAAACTGTTTTCACTTAACATGTTTGACACTTTGCTTAGTATTTATAAAAAAAAAGTTTTTTTAGGAAAAAATGTTTTATGTCATTCTAATTTGGTTTTAGCTTAAGATTGTTGTGATTTGATTTCCTTTTCATTCTCAAAATCTCTCTTCCATAGTTTTAAGATCCTACAAAACTAAACTTCTAAAAAATATTATTAAATTATACAAATAGCTTCATACTATTTTTCGTGAGGATTTTTTAATTTACTATATAAAAGTATTTTTTTTGCATCACCCAAACAAAATATATTATTTAATATTGCTTTTCAGTAAACGTCACCCAAACAAAAACTAATAATAATTATAATCAATTTTCCACACTCATCAATTATCATAGAATCGATTATCAGGCATAATCTATTTTTTTTTCCAGTTTTCCCAAACACACTCTTAGTTTATTTAATTTTAATCCACTAAATTTTTGACATATAATGATATAATGATTTGTCAAAATATTATTGGATGTTAGTATAAAAAAATACTTTAAACTATGGTGCGTAAAATTAAATTAATTCTTATTATTTTTACATATTTAGTATTAAGTTAGGGGAACGTTTCTTTTATAAATTAATAGTAATTATATAATTACTTAATTATATGACGTGGCTTCATATGAAGTCACTCGTAGTCCACTTAGTAAGGATACGGCTCATATCCAAAAAGTCGTGAGTTTGAATCCTACTATCGATGTGAGGACCTCGTTGGTTGGTAATCTGTAAATACCTCTGTAAGCAATCCTTGAGCCTTGAGGCCTGCCCTGACGTTGGTGAGCCCTCGGGACCCAACTCACCTAAACTTTTCCTTACAAAAAAAATAAAAAATGAATATACGGTTAATTTTTTTTCCCTTTAATAATGTATGGTTAGATACTTAGATTTTCCTTAAAAAAGAGTAATGTTATTTGTACACCTGGATTTTGGATACCTAAGCGACACCTGCGATATCTGGTTAATGAAGTTCTAATATATGGTTAATCACGTTCAATAGATGGTTAATGGATGTAACAAGGTGTCACAAGTCACAACTCATTAATCATCCACTGAACATAATTAACCATATATTTGAACTGTATTAACCAGATATTGCAATTATTGGCAAGGTGTCGAAAATTCAAGTATACACATAATATTACTCTTAAAAAAATGTATGGTTAGATTGACATCGAACTTTTGTATTAAAAAAAAAAAAAAAAGATTGATTATCTAAGACGGGCTGCACGTGGGCACACTGTAAAATAATTTTTTATTTATTTTTTTGAAAGGATATAATCAATTCAATGGAGTTGGTCAATCAGCCTAATATGACCGAGAGTAACCGGATGTATAACAAAAAGAATTTAATTTAAAATTACCGTGTACCGGCTTGATCCGTGGAAAATGGATGGAGGATTGATACACAACTCAATAGCGGGAGGATTGTAGAATCCGCCGGATGTAGAAGATAAAAGAATGAGAAATTGTCTACTTTGAAATTTGAAATGAATGTTGTCATTAAAATTGCAGAACTGGTATTTGTACGATGCACAAGGTATTCATGGGAACGACATAAAGCACAAGGAGCAGGACACTGAGACAAACCTGTAAACTAATGAGCAAGTTGGACAACTATACTGCATATACAATATATACATGAATGAAAAATCAGAAATGTTTTTTAGACATCTCAACGTGGACAACATACGATGATAACCGTATGTTGGTCCACTGTAGCGCACTGTAGCGCTACCTCTTTTTTTTTTTAAATTGTTGACATTTTTAAAAAAATATTTTTTATATAAAAAAAAATTGTTCTTTTTTTTAATATTTCATTTTTTAGAAATAAATTTTTGGTTAAGTATGTGCAAATATCTGGTTAATCAGGTACAAATATTTGGTGAATTCAGTTCATTATCTAGTTAATGGGTTTTTTTTTAGAAATAGAATTTTTGGTTAAGTATGTGCAAATATCTGGTTAATCATGTACAAATATCTGGTTAATCAGGTACAATATATCCATGAATGAAAAATCAGAAATGTTTTTTTAGACATCTCAATGTGTACAACATACGATGATAACCGTATGTTGGTCCACTGTAGCGCACTGTAGCGCCACTGTAGCACTACCTCTTTTTTTTTTTTTAATTGTTGACTATTTTTTAAAATATTTTTTTTATAAAAAAAAATTTGTTCGTTTTTAAATATTTCATTTTTTTAGAAATAAAATTTTTGGTTAAGTATGTGCAAATATCTGGTTAATCATGTACAAATATCTGGTGAATTCAGTTCATTATCTAGTTAATGGGTTTTTTTTAGAAATAGAATTTTTGGTTAAGTATGTGTACATATCTGGTTAATCAGGTACAAATATCTGGTGAATTCAATTCATTATCTGGTTAATGAAATTTTTTGAGAAATAAAATTTTTGGTTAAGTATGTGCAAATATCTGGTTAATCAGGTACAAATATTTGGTGAATTCGGTTCATTATCTGGTGAATGGGTTTTTTTGAGAAATAAAAATTTGGTTAAATATGTGCAAATATCTGGTTAATCAGGTACAAATATCTGGTAAATCAGGTACAAATATCTGATTAATTAAGTTCATTATCTGATTTAATGGGTCTTTTTGAGAAAATAAAAATTTATTTTTTTTAAAAAAAAAGTCAAAATTTGAAGAAGAAAAAAATGCTACAGTAGCGCCACAGTGGCGCTACAGTAACGAGTTGTCAAAGTTGTCTCGTATTTCGGTTGTTCAAATAACAGCCCTGATGAAAAATATTACCAACACATTCTTTTTAACACTTTCAATCACTTTCTTTAAAGACAATGAGCCGAGAAACTTTGGGAAATTTTAGAGAAGAATATGTAGATTGTCAATCAAATCAAGTGTATTATATTGATTATCAATGGTTTTAATTTCAGTGTAATATATTTGCAGCAACAAAAGTTTATTAAAAGACCTATGCTTTTGCAAGTTCCTCAACAACTTCGCAGGAAATCAAAATTTATTTAAAAGAATAATACATCATAATAAATATTAAATATTATAATGATTAAATATTATAAATGATCATTTTAATAATCATTTTTAAAAAAATATAAAATTATTTTTTAATGACACTTGGATTAAAGTAATATTATTTTGGTCTACACGGGAGTACTCCCAAGGGAGCTGACGTGGCACCATGTTAACCACGTTAGAACTTGTTGAATCTTCCATGACTTGTTGAAAGCAAGGGAGCTGTGGAATCTTATCATAGAAAATCTTCATGCCCTTTCAAGCTTTAACATTGATTCTCTGGTGAGGATGGAGCACAAATCCACATTCTGGGTTTTATTGCGACTCACATCCTTTTTTTCTGAGTTTTATTATGACTCACATTCTGGATTTATTGAGTCTGATTTCTTCCATCTTTCCCATACGAGGAAGGGAAATCCCTCAATGAAGAACATGACGGAATGAGAGTGAGAGTTGAAAAAATTTGGAGTGTGAAGGATAACAAAGATAGAGGACAGTTATTTATGGGAGAGATATTGTTGAAATAGAAGCAACAACCTTAATGATGAATTGTGAAAATTGTGCGTTCAAAAATCCATATCATGTTTTTTGTGTGGAGATATTGTCATTAATTTCATGGACTGTTTTACTAAACATGCGAGTGAAGTTAGTCACCTCACCTAGAGGGATATGACATTTTGTTTTGAATCGGAGGAAAGATAGCATTTACACTTGCAAGTGCTATTACAGTTATTATTTTAACGTCTTTTACTTGATAGAACGTTATTTAAGTATAACGTATAATAGCGCGTCTTCAACATAGCACCTTTTTTTTAAAAAAATGTATCGGGTAAAGATAGCGTTTATTTAAGGAAACGATATAAAACGATATAAAAGGTCAGCGCTATTAAATACTTATGCGCATTTTTTAAAGTGTCACTTTCCGAAACCACTATTAAGTGTGCGCTATTAAATCACGAATCTGCCATAGTGAACATTGGACGGTATATCAAACTTGAACAAACATACATTTTCTGACATAATTTAATAATTTTGTTAACATCAAAATTAGATGGGTCAGAAATCATCATCGCTTTGGTTCCAACAAAACCAACATCCCACCAACTGAGAAATGCATAGTTTGGTTAAAATTCCCAACTCATCCACATGGCACTATACCAATTTTTTTTTTTATCAATTTTCAAATATAGTTGCTTTATGAATGGGGCTTGCCGACAAAATCTTAAATTAATGCCAAAAAAATTGTCTGAAATGTTGAAGCAACATTATTTTTTTATCCAAAAGGTGTCATTTTTTTTGTAGTTTTTTTGAACGTTAGTTGGACCGACTTCCCACATGTTTCTTTTTTATTTATAATACAAGAGAAGATGGTTTCTTACAAATAGATTTCTCAGCGGTATTTTTTTTAATCCAAAATTCCTTAAATTTTTTTTATAACCAAGTTAAATTAATTGTGTTTTACTAATGTAAAAATATAATTAAATTGTGTTTTATTAATTCAAAAAATAAAGTTATATATATTTTATTATACAATCATTGTTGAATTAAAAATATTATTATGTAATTAATGCAACAACGTAAAATCACTATAAATATAATATCCAAATTTCAATCAATAGAAATTTAACATACAAAGTTTAATCACTAGAGATTTAACATTACAAAATCCAGGACTGGAGTATAAAGTTACATTAAAAGTTCTTTTTTTTTTTTTGAAGCACAATTAAAAGTTCTAAACTAGTATTGTTGTTAGCTTAGTTTTAGAAGTGTTCAACATGGTTAGGACAATTAGTTTTTTTCCTTAAGCTCTATCTCATTAAGAATGCGAGTAAATCTAGGATAATCATGAGAATCTCTTTGAATTTCTAAATTATGATAAGACATCCCCATTATATACTCTACCAAATGCCCTTGATTTTCCACAATGTCAAACTGTTGCTTGTAAACATTGAAGACATATTTCAGCATGTTACATGGGATCCATAATTAGTTGCATGCAATCTAGATATGCAAGTGAGCACACAACAATAACATGTGAGCACGGGAAATGTAGCGCTTGAGATTTCAATTAATCAGACCACATTTTATTTAAATTCAACTATTCTTCCATGCGGGTTTTCCATCTCGTGGGTTGCACATCTGGAATGAAGATCTCCTGTCCTAGTTTTCGTGTACCACATATCAAAAATTTGTTATGTTCCCATGTGAAAACATGAACAATGGGAGAGTTGACATTTTCTGGATCATCGTTCATGACTTTTGTGAGAATTTCCTTGGCATACACGTCATGATGAGATCATTCTCAAAAGTTCCTTATAACGCCATTCGTTATATTAGTAACACAACCAAAATACAATGAAAAATCCGTCAAATAAAAAAAAATCATTTAATTAAAATATACAAGTCATAGAAATTCATAATTTTAATTGAGTCTAAAAGTACCACATACTATTAAAAATAATAACCAAAGTAGTAATAGTAATAATAAATCCATTACATCGGAATAAAAATTCAAAGCCTAAAAAACCTGGCATCTATGACAATTCGAGAAAATAGCATGGTCCTCATAAGCCATGCCTCACTAGTAACCAAATCTAAAAGCTAACAGATAAAAGCTTCAGGTCTCCAGATCCTCTACAATGTTGTACTCGAGCTCTGAAAACAATTCTTATAATGAGATATAAAATCTCAGCGAACAACAATACAATTTATAAAATATTTTCGAAAATAATATTGTTCTTAGCTGGCACGGTAAACGGAAAAACTGACCATGGTATCCGCTAATTTTTACAAAAATAATACATATTAATTTTTTTCAACAATATAAAATTCTCAATATCTCAAGGTCATATAACACTAAAACAATTCACTTCAAGACAACATTACAAAAAATTTGCTATTTTGTGACCGATTTAGAGACCAAAAAATTTCAGTCGCTGTAGCGACCGATTTCGCGACGGATTTTCCAAATCGGTCTCTAAATCGATCAATAAATGAGTTCATGACTAATTTAGAGACTGATTTGAGGAAGTTGCCAAATCATTGGTTGCTAATGTGTAGCGACCGATTTGAAATTTTTGGTCTTTAAATCAGTCGCTAAATCGGTCACTAAATAGCTAATATTTGGTAGTGCAACATATTCTACATACCAAGTAATTACAATAATCCTCGGAGACCTCATAATTAAATTGGTCTCTTGTTGGCATGCCATAAAGATTTTACACATCACATGACAACAACGTCCCATTGCCCACCCTTACTCATGAGGAGTGTTTCAATGTCACCCTCTTGTAGGGGACATTTCCATTTCGATACCAATCATGTACACATGGCAGTATTACTCTTTTTCGACACCCTAACGTGTGACATTTGTTACTTTCAATACCTCATTAAGGCAGTTTTACTCATTTCGGCATCCCATCATATGGCGATGTTACTTTTCGATACCCCTATCATAGGCGATATTGCAGCAAACAACATACAACATATTTCAAGTTAAATAAATCATGCCTCATGTATATAACATCATATATATTTTAGAATTAAACATGTAATTTTCATCATGTTTTAAATATTTTGATTTGAATATTTCATCCATTATATTAAATAATTTTAACGATTCAGATTTGGTGTAAGTCGAGTGACTTACATCTGGTGCCAACGATCATAACTCTATACACATAATTTTATATATGAGTATCATACATATTTTTATATGAAAAAAATTGGGGTGCTAGACCCCCTGAAGCTATTTGAGCTCTCTAGTTACCATGATTGTTGCATTTTCGTGTCTTGGAGGTCGAATGCATTTTTGCCATGGATGCTTAGGGTTTAAGGGGCGATGAGGTTCTTTGACTATAGTTGTCATCTTTTTATATATATATATATATATATATATATATATATATATATATATATATATATATATAGAGGAGGGATCAACTTACACTCAAATAACTTACACCTCTTACACTTAATCTGGCCCGTTCATTTATAAAAAATCCAACGGCTTGCATTTCTTTAAAAAAAAACCACGTGACCTCGATTATCTCTTCCTCCCCCTTCACAAATCAGCATCCCCTATCTCTCTCTCTCACCCTCACCCTCTCTCAGTGCTCCTTCATAGAAAGAGACCAATTTTTCCACACCTTCTTCTCCTTTTGAATCTCACTTGGGCTCCATGACTAATCACGCAAAAAAATTTATCAGATGGACCACCACTTGCTTGCCTGCCTAGAATGACATAATGACCAAACCATCAGTTTCGTGACAATGATGCTTAGGCAACACTCTAATAGTACACACTTGCTTTCCTTCTTCAAATGCAACGGACCTGCAGCGAGCTTTGAGAAGAAAGAGAGCAGAGAGCTCGATTCCTTGGAAATCTTGGAAGCGATTGAGCATGTGGGCATAAAATCTTAGTTGCGAAACTTGTTGGAGGGGGTGGGGCTCCCAGCGTTGTTGCAGGGGCTACACGGATTTGTGGGAAAAAAAATTCTTATCGTTGTTATTAAACTCTATATCCAGTCATTTTTGTGAAGGAGCAACGAGAGAGGGGGAGAGAGAGGAATAGAAGATGTTGATTTGTGAATGGCGGAGATAACCGATAGGTCACGTGGTTTTTTAATTTAAGAAATGCAAGTCGTTGGATTTTTTATAAATGAACGGGCCAGATTAAGTGTAAGAGGTGTAAGTTTATTTGAGTGTAAGTTGATCCCTCCTCATATATATATATATATATATATATATAAAAGTAAAGTAACGGCTAGAAGATTTTCCCGTCAAAAATATGGGCATAAATGTAATTTTATTTTTTATTTAATATATTATTTTCACTAATTATCTTTTTTAATATTATTTACTTTCCATCTTCAATGCATTAAATGAATGATATCATTGTGATTCAAATTTCAAATTTCAAATAGAATAGAAAATGATGTCTTTTCATTTCAGATGGAGGGACTTGGAGATTATAAAAGTTTTACAACCCTTCATTGCAGAAAAGGTTAGGTTTTCTTTCACTCTTTTCATTTGGCATCTCTTTTACATTTTTCGTCTTCAACCTTTTGTTGGTCCATCTGAAGGTATTCTTCTAACTTATTTGTTCTGAGTCATTGCGTCAATGCATGTTTGTTGATTTTAAAAATAAAAATAAAAATTGGCCTTTGTTGCATTATATTACACAAACTATTTTTGGTTTATTGGCTGATTTTGAAAATTAAATTTGAATTTCGATTTATTTGTAGATGGGAAATCAAGATCCTTCATCAGTCCAAGAAGACACCAAACAAGTGAAGACAAGTTAGACAAGTGATAAGATGATGTTGTACCTTGGTAGCCTAGTGACCAAGGGAGCCTTGATGCTTAATGGTCAGGGTGTTGAGCTCTGGTGCTCGAGAACCAGAGTGTTAATAACTAAAGTGAAACGATAACGTTGTTGATGTTGTACCTTGGTAGCCTAGTGGCCAAGGGGTCCTTGATGCTTAAGGGTCAAGGTGTTGAGGCTCTGCTGCTTTTTAGCTAGAGTGTTGTTTAACGATTAAAGTTAAAAGATTAAAGATGATGTTATCTTTGGTGCTTGTTGGCCAAAGACGTTAAGCCATAATAAATGGTGTTGATGGAGGCTGTGGACAAAAGGCTGTTTGTTTGTATGCATGCATCATGCATGAAGTTAATAGGGGGAGGTATGACATAGGGAAGGTCGTCCGAGAGTAAGGCAATCTGGCCATCCGCGGTGATCTAAGTGATCTGGCCTCCCGTGGTGGCGTATCCGAGAGCATGGTGCGTCGGCTATCCAAGGGGTCCCACCCATGGTTTGGTGGATTACCTTGCTTCCTTATATATAGAACATATTGATTATGACTCATCAATTTTAAATAGTTATTCAAAAAATATATGTAGTTAAGTATCAGCAATCAAAATAAAAATAAAATTATTTTATGCAGTTAGGTAGTCCAGGTCCCTTGATGAAGGTTAGTTACTGTTTATGATAGTGAATATTTCGTACCAATAACATGGTAACTCAAAAGATATCCACTTTGCATAAAATATTGGAATAGAAAATCACCAAAAAAAAAAAAAAAAAAAAATTCTCACCCGGTTGACACTCTTTTTTCAGGAGATGCTGCCCTTCCTTAATGGGCTTTGCAGCTATGATTCTACCTACACCATGTCACCTCCACACACAAAAAAAAAAAAAAAGCTTGGGCTCATCACTAGCAAAGTCGACATTTACCTAGTAAACTCTGTCGCTGGTTTGGGTCACTCATCTTCGTTGGTGGCTACAAGAGTACAAGACCCAACCACCATCTTCTTGGAACCATACTATTTCTCTGTGTATCTATATTACATAAAAATCTATTTTAAAAATGTCAAATGTATACATATATTATTTTATTGCAGAAATAAGTATTATTTATGACTGGATTATTTTAGCAACATTAAGAAGAATTGGATGATGTATTTGGATATTTTTAAATTTGATAATATTTTCTTACAGCAATATTTTATTTTTTTGTAGCAATGTTCCATCAAATTTTATTTTTTTAGGTTGACTAATTGTGCATGTTTAAAAAACTATTATTGACTCATTTTTTAAGAAAAATAGAAAATAAATGATCAAACATAGTCTAGTGCACTAATTTTAAATCCAGGGAATACGGTTGAAAATATTGTTGAGCAACCTACATTGTTTATCATTGAACAACCTATTGAGCCACTTCCTTCTAAAGCTATACGGATTGAACAAGGAAAAATTAAATTAATATTTTGGTATATGATCTTAGAAAGCGTCTAAAAATTTGAGATTATCCAATGAATCAACAAAATGAAATCCAACTCACCTAAACTTTTTTTCATCAAAAAAAAAAAATTGAAATCCACCGGATATAAAAAAGTTTGGACCATATCAATTTATTATGAATGTGTATCCACTTTCTGGTTAAGAAAATCATCACGTCGTTTATTATTTTAAAAGTTTTCATGGTTTAGACTTTAGAGTATTCACCATAAGTAGACGTTGTCTTCTTTTAAAAAAAAAAAAACGGAGTGGATGTTGCCTTTTATTCTCTATGTTAATTATTTTCTGAATCCTCAAGTCCATTTCACTTCTGGCTACCCTCATATGAAATTTGTTGGCTAGAGTATTGACCTCGATTTATTTCATGTTTTATATATTTGGTCTTGATTCTCCTTGTATCAAATTTTGCCCTGCCCTGAGAAGGAGGGGTGTTGTGAGCACTCCGCGACTGCAAGGGATGGGTTCTATTTTGCTTGTGAAATCGGCTATAGAAGCATCATGCTACAGGGTGATGCCCAGGGCGTTTTCTGGAGTATTGAAGAAGAAGCAGAGGATCTATCTCACAATGGTTCGTTATAAGTGTGTTATCACCAAAAATAATTTAGCTGATAGTCGATTACGGTAATTAGCTGATTTATTTATTTAGCTGAGAAGTACAATTGGATCAAGATCGGCTGAATTAGGATGGGCTGAACGCAGTTGCTGAGCTAATATAAGTAGCTGATAACAAGTAGCCGAGTCAGATTTAGCTGAAGAAATTTAGCTAATGCAGAATTAGCTGATGCAGAATCAGCTGAGCGTGGCTGCTAAGTCTAGATTGGCTTGGAGGCTGTTATTGGGCTCGTGTGGATCTTGACTAAGGGCCCAAGAGACTATTATTTTATTTAGAAGAAAGAAATAGCATGAAAATGGCCAAGTCATAGTGCAATAACCACTAATTCCTAAAAACATGGGATAGTGGATAGAAGACGGTTGGAGCTATTGCCAACAGATAAAAATGTAACATGCCTAAAGTTTAGGGACTTGGGTAGACATGGTTAGCAGGTGGACAGCTGAATAGAGTTAGTGGTTTTAGTGGGCGTTACTTTTAGCTGTTTTTGTCAGCCATGATGTGCTTGTAACTGCTTAAATTTAGGAGTTAGTGGCTAATGTGAATAGTTTTAGAGTAGCTGAAATTTTTTCCTAGAAATACAAGTTGTACATGACAATTTTACACAACACCCATCAATCAAACAACTTATTCATATTGTTTTTTTCTCTTTACTTTATTTATCCTTCCTTTATCGCTTTCCTTTATTGCTTTTCTTTACTGCTTTCATGCAATTTTAGCTAGCTTCCTCTTTCACCTTCTACACTAGACACTTTCTTTAGTAGTCTAGGAACCCATGCTAAGAGTTGGATTTTTCCCTTGGTACCAAATCGTTTGATCACTTCAAAATCCATTCGTGGTTCTAGGCTGAATTTCGGCTGATTAGCAAATTTTCCACGTAAAAAAATTTGGCACGCCTGGTGGGACCTAGCTAGAAGGTGAACTCATTGGGAAGTTTACCTCTTCGGGACACAATTACATTGTTTTAGCCTGGAACCGTCTCAAGCAGCTACCAAGAATATTAGCGGTCGTATAGCAGTTGAACCTTCAATTGCCTTAGGCATGCCATCTTCTAACCATCAATGTCTACTGCATCGGTGATGACTGCAGGTGGACATTCAACAATAGCAGTTTATATGGCTGATAAAAATCATCCAAGTGTGATGACCACTTCGTATATCCGCTAGTAAATAGATATGGGGGTACATAACATTATGTACCATGTTTCTAAACAGCTGGCAGACATTGTCAAACCAATGGTACATAACGAAGGGCTTCGGGTGAGGGAGCAAGAACAACAAGAATTGAATATTCGAGGAAACTTGGCGACTTCTATTTTTTGGGCAATCAAGACGGCTGAATCCTACGCAACAAATATCAGCTGATGATGCACAACAAATGAAGCCAAGTCTAAATCAAAATGTTCAGGCATGACCATCTCAGTTGGGCCAGCCGAACATGCTTTAGCAGACCCCTCAACTAAGTTTCGTCACACAAGCGCTTACTGGTCTTACTGCTGCTAACCTTGGGGGCAAGTGGTTGTAAATGATATTGTATCTCAATCAGTATTACAGTACGCACATGTTCACTAGGCTAAAAGTCCATTAGATATGTCAGGCCAGCTTCGTATGCCATGTTTTGTATCAGATGTTATGGCTATTGGTGCAAACTCACATGTTACTATGCTTGGGGGTATGACGTATCCTACCACGGGCTATGGGGCAATTCAAACAAAGTTACCTGGAAATTATTCTGGGGAACAGCCATGGAACATGATTCCACCTACCTCGGCTAATATGCCAGACTATTAGCTAGCCCCTGAACAGCCGCTTTATGTTCAAGTGGGTTCAATTCCTCCCCGAGGGATTTTGTATAAGGCACCTGATGATTATGTTGGGGAGCAGCAATGGAATCCAATTCCACCTACCTCGGCTAATCAATCATTGCTCTCAAGTCTCAACCTTTCTCTGAACTCTCTTCATCTTCAAAATCTCAAAACTTTTCATCTCTAACAAGTCTCAATATATAAATCTTGGTGATTATGCAGCAGAGCAGCAATGGATATCAATTCCACCTACTGTAGCTAATCAAACAATGATTCCAAGCATGCCAGAGCCGATGTACCAAATGCATGTCAGATAGTCAGGTCTTGCTCCAACCCAAGTACCAAACTTTGCCCAACCGACAACGGCTGAGAGTGGACCGACTGTCCCTCATCTAATCGATCCCAACATGATAGATGACACTATAAGAAGAACTTTGGCATGCAACTAAGGCCTTTAATTAGGCCTGAGTATCGAAAGCCATATCCTGAATGGGTGGACAGAATGATGCTATTGCCACAAGGATTTGAGACCTTGAAATTCTCAACTGAAGACGCAGCCGATTATTACGGTGATTAGGCAGCTAATGTCATGGCAGCCGAGATTCTGAGGGAAATGTTGTCCAAAAGGCTTTGAAAAATGAAATGTCCAAATTAGCCGACAAGGGTGTAGCTTAGATAACAGCTGATAAAGATTTATTCTCAGTTGCATTCACTAACATGGTTTCAGTGTACGACTTACCATTTCCTACATTAAAGGGTAAGTGGAAATAGCTGTCACACAATGTATGGCTCACCATTTCCTACATCAAAGGTGAATGGAAATAGCCGAGGCATAAGCAAGTAATGGAAACAGAAGGGGATACCAACTGAATAAGATAAAGTGAAAGGATATTTAGCTATGTGTCAAATCAGGAACATAAGTCTACTAACTGCTAACATAATGTCTTTAAGAGTTTGGAGTTCGCAAGATCAACTGGATAAGATAGAATGAGGGACACTTACCCATGTCAAGATGAGGATACTATCTGTAAACCCAGTCTCTTTGGAAGGTTAGAGTTTCTTGGATCAGCTGAATCAGTTAAAGCTGGGGGGCATTTAGGCATCATGTTCTACTATCTGCAAACCTAGTGGCTCCAGGAGATTCAAGTTTCTACATGCAGCGGAGTGATGCTAGTCGAGAGCAAGGGCAGCAGGAAGAAAATCCTACAAGTCAATGAATCATGTCAACTGAGAACTAGAGCAGCCGATAGGGTGAAGGTTTGGTATCGAAATCAGCAATTTGATTCGATTAACATAATGCATCTTTCACCTTCCTCTTATTGTCGTCAGCTAAAAGATGCAGGGGGCATTTGTTATCACCAAAAAATAATTTAGCTGATAGTCGATTGCGGTAATTAGCTGATTTATTTATTTATTTAGCTGAGAAGAACAGTTGGATCAAGATCGGTTGAATTAGGATGGGCTGAACGCAGTTGCTGAGCTAATAAGTAGCTGATAACCAGTAGCTGAATCAGGTTTAGCTGAGGAAATTTAGCTGATGCAGAATTAGCTGATGCAGAATCAGCTAAACGTGGCTGCTAAGTCTAGATGGACTTGAAGGCTGTTATTGGGCTCGTGTGGATGTTGACTAAGGGCATAAGAGACCATTATTTTATTTAGAAGAAAGAAATAGCATGAAAATGGCCAAGTCTAATTCCTAAAAAATGGGATAATGGATAGAAGATGGTTGAAGCTGTTGCCAACAGATAAAAATGTAACATGCCTAAAGTTTAAGGACTTGGGTAGACATGGTTAGCAGGTGGACAACTGAATAGAGTTAGTGGTTTTAGTGGGTGTACTTTTAGTTGTTTTTGTCAGCCATGATGTGCTTGTAACTGCTTAAATTTAGGAGTTAGTGGCTAATGTGAATAGCTTTAGAGTAGCTGAATTTTTTTTCCTAGAAATACAAGTTGTACATGACAATTTTACACAACACCCATCAATCAAACAACTTATTCATATTGTTTTTGCTCATTACTTTATTTATCTCTCCTTTATCGCTTTCCTTTATTGCTTTCCTTTACTGCTTTCATGCAATTTTAGCTAGCTTCCACTGTCACCTTCTACACTAGACACTCTCTTAAGTAGTCTAAGAACCCATGCTGAGGGTTGGATTTTGTCCTTGGTACCAAATCACTTTATCACTTCATAATCCATTTGTGGTTCTTGGCTGAATTCTCATTTGGATGATTAGCAAATTTTCCACGTAAACAATGTGATATCTTTCCTTATTCTTCATGTTTTGAGCATTTTCATAAAGTTTTGTTCCTAAGCACTAAAATAAGGCTGCGAACTTCTTACCAACCTATCTACCGTATGTTAATTGTTGTAACTGGACTGAGGATCCCCCTACATGTTGATTCCAATTCTCCATTCTGATTTTCTAGTTTCAGGAAGAAAAAAATAAGTTTATCTTCCTTTTTGATCTTTGATTGGGTATCCCACGTCTGTTACTTGGGAGACTTATCCTCGAGCCAAAAGTGATGGTTAGATAAAATCGTTCCAAAAATGATGACTCCATGATTCGAACCTCTGACCTTATAGGCACATGATGGCACAATTCACTTCCACTACAACCAACCTTAGGTAAATGTAAGTTTATCTTCAAACACTTGGATAACAAACTTTGAAGGAGTTAAGTGATTCTTTTTTAAAAGAAAAAAAAAAGTTCAAGGAGTCAAGTAATAAAACAACGATGAGAAATAGCTATTCTGTAGGTTGTAAAATGTATAAAATTTCTCGTTATAATGAACAAAAAAATCTCCAACTTATTAGCACGACATCTATATAGTAATAAGATTGAAGAGCTAAAATTACTGTACATCTGACATGGCACTTAACTCATTATTTTAATGCTTTATTTTATTTTGCTTTTGTTAATTAAAATTTGTTTCTTATATTTTACTAGTATAAGAACCCGTGCAATGCACGGGTTATCTTCGAATTATTGCTCTTACAGTATTTTAGAAAACAGATATATATAACAAAGGTATAAATGATTATATTAGTAATTAAAAACTAACTTAAGCTTGTTCAATTGGTTGAACCAGTTAATGGATTCATAACAAAATAGTGTATTGTGAATACAATTTACCACTATCAATTTGCTGACGAACCTTGAAAAGAGCCGAATGATCTGCTAATTCCAATAAGTAAACAAACAATACTCCTGGTGTCATCTCAAACATTTTCCTAAGTTGAAAATAGTAAGTCAAACAACAATTTATTATAAAAAAGTAGCATGTGATCTCCATCTTCTATTTCCCCTGTCCCTTGTGGTGCTTATAAAAGATGATTTCTTCCAATATTAACAAAACATTGTTGAGAGGATTCAAGAAAGTATATCAAAGTATACATATAGAAAAGTGAAGAAATCACACTATTTGTGTTATGTTTTAAGTGATATTTCATCTAAATCAAATAAACACTAACATTCATTTATAATAAATGAAAAGATACATATATTGTTAAATCCAAAAACTCAACTACCGCATGGGTTAATTAGTATTTTATATTATTTATTTAATAATAATTTTATTATCAAAACATTCAAAAAAAGTTAGTATTGGTTAATTTTTAATTTGATATAAATGTTACTACCTCCGGACCTAAATATAAGCAAAAAAGTAGCTTCATTCTTTGGACTCAAATATAAGCAAAAATCAATTAAGTCAACACTATTAAATATTAGTATTGTAAAAATCAAGAAAATTAACCAATCAAGCCAATTCTTCATTTACTTTTTCAGTTGCATTGCAAATTACCTAAACAATTAACTCTTTTTTTTTACACAAATCAAGATAATTAAACTAACTTAACTAACTTTCTTAATATGTGTGAATTTAGTTTTTTTTGCTTATAATTAGGTCCGGAGGTAGTAGTTGTTATTTTTATTACTCAGGTTGATCCTTATAATTTAGCATATATATATATATATATCATAAAAGTTGTTGCTTATCAATTATTGAAATTTGTTTGATCACTTTGATGGATTTTTTTTATATTCTATTCATATTCTCAAACTTATTCTTATAATATTTAGCATATATAATATAAAAACTTGTATCAAATTCTACTTGGAAATATTTTTTTTCATAAATCAATGTTGGATCTTAAATATCAAGGGCTCATTCAATAGCACAATTTAATTGTTTCTATTTTTTTGTTTTAATTTAGAATTGTATTTTATTTATCAATAATTTAATTTAGAATGGTATAAATATATTTTTAATTCGTAATCTTTTAAATAAGAGAGCCAGATATAAGATTGTTTAAAATTAATTAATTGATCAAAACAAAATAATGGATTAATGATAAAGAACAGTTTATAATATAGATGAAAGGCATATTTTATTTATGTCATTAATTTTATATTGTTTAAGTTTAATGGTTGTGAATTTTTTTTGACATATATACAATTAAAATTAAAATTTTCCAAACGAAATACGATTAATTTTATTTAAGTTTTTTTTTATATTGTTTTGAAATGTAAATAGAAAAATTAGAGTGACTTTCCTATGATCTTGGTAAAAGTATAATAGGATACATAAACTTATTTTGCATTTTCGAGTTTATTATATACTACTTCATAGTTGATGCTTACAACAATGAAGCGTTTTTGCTCAACTTCATTTTTTACATTTTTTAATACTCTCTGATCGAAGCAGAGAGGGAGCAAACCAATCCCATCCCATAATAATAAACAAAAACCCAGCAAGAAAGAAAGGTATAAATTGTAGTCAAATTATATATTTTATTAAACATATAGAAAATGCATATTGTAATTCCCAAAACAAAAAATTTGTGTTTCAAGACAATAACAAATTTTAATTGCTTGAACAAAATAATTAACTTGAAGCGAGAAAAAAAAATTCCTGCATGCCCAATATCAAGATGATGAATATTAATTGAAATATGCAAAACAAAGTTTATCCCTAAACCCATTTCCCCACTTATGCTCTTATTGAAATCTCCTCCATTTCATTTAGTTGTTCATTCAGGTAGTCCCTCCGAGCCTCATCCCTTGCCTCATATATTTCAATAACACAAACATAGGTTGTTACACCATAACCATTCCATCAATCTGGCTTGCCATCAAAATGAGTTCAAATGTTTCTATCTTCTCATCAGGAGCAATATGCATGTTGGCCATTTTGCTCATATCTTGAGGCCTTCATGCATGGCTTTGCATTACGGGTCATTGCATGGGTTGAGCTAGCTATTGGGTAAGTCAAATAAAGCAAAACTAATACAATAGAAAAATAGGGAGAATGAACAGTCTCTTTATTACCTAACATAACACACTTGCAACAATGATGATGGAGATCCTTTACACATCCACACAAACCAGAAGGCTGGTAGAGTGTGTAATGTTGTAAAGTGGAATTCTGTTGCAAAAAATAGAAATAATAAAGTCATGCAGACATAGGATAAACATTTCCTTAATCTGGAATACATGGCGCATAAAATTTTGTGGATAGCAGCATACCCATGGTTTATTTGAAGGGAAAGGCATAATTGTGGCTAGGTCCGCTAGGAAAATTGCAGCAGCAGTTATAAGTGATGGTGCATAACAAAGCATCATGTACTTACTATTCAAGCACTCCAGCTGCAGTGAAGGGACCTGAGAAATGGAAAGGTACAATGCTAATGAAAGTGGAACAGGAACAAAGAATGAAAGTAAGAACTACAGATGCATAATGCAGTATACTACTCAACTGCATAGGTACATATAATTTAAGGGTATAAGCAGCGAGACCAATTCATCCTCTTTCCATCATCTGCTATTTATGAATGGTCCCTATTTAATTAAAAGTAGTATTATAATTCATAAGTCATGAAATCATGCGCATTTAGATTTTGCCTCATCCACTTACTTAAATTGAAAAGCATGATATCATATATTGTTTGGTAACACCAACTAACTCCTCAAATCCAAACAATTCAAGAGATAAGTTTCTGTTATAGAAAGGATCTTTTATATTTATCTCAAGATAAGTAGGGAGTGTGGCATAAATCATTTGCTAATTAAACCAATATAAGTTAGATGTAAGAGAACCAAACCGACATCCTTTGATAATGTTTGCTTCCATTACTGATGACATTGATAAATAAAGAGCTTGGATCCATCAAAACAGAACAATTTATGCAGCAACCAAGCAGAACATAAAAGACCAGTTAAATGTATCATTGTACCTGTCTTTATAAATATATCATTGCCACTGATTTTGCTTATCATTTGATTGCTCCTGTTAGCAACACACCCAAGATTAAACAAACAAAAATCAGAGACCTTGCTTCTTTTATAATTTGCATATATACATTTAGCATATAAATAAGTAAAAGGGGAGAAGAGTGATAGTGCAACAAAGTGTTATCTTTTACAATCTACTCTCAAGAGAAAAAGTTAGACACAATTCATAGTGATATGCATGCTAGCAACTTGCTGCATAGCTGTTTCAACTCAAGTGAAAGATCTGATAAAGATATGGTTGATAACACAAACCTTGCTTCTAATAGTCCATCTGAAATGGTTTTCACAATCACACCTTAGCTGGCTATAAGAGATGCTATTAGCTTCGCACCTGCCATCCATTCCTGTTTAACATTAATAATACACCCACGTTACAATATGGCACTTTTCACAAACATAAGAGAAATAATCTTCTAATAATTTTTCGGAAGAAGGAGAAAAACCCCTTTGTGTGGGATGCCTCTCCATGCAGCATTCTGCTCAGTTAATGGTTCCTTGAAACCTTCCTTCTCTGATCTTCTTGTAAATGTGATGATAAAGTTGGTTTCTCCTAAAGCTTTGCTAACAAAAATTCCAAAAAAAAACATTTCATATGTCTTTTTACCTGAACAGTCTCTACTATTGTTAATCTGATTTTCCACTAAAATTATCTCCTTCAAATAAAATTTTCCCCTTGATTTTTGATTACAAAGAAATAAAATAAAACTGCTCTGAAATTCAAATTTCAGCCACAATGAACAGAAGTATGGTTCAACAAAGGGGAGAAAGGAAGATAGAGGAAGCAATTACCTAAGATATGTAGAGAGAGAATGTTAAACTTCCGGTAGTGGTGAAACTCGAGTCAAGTAGGATGCGTCTTCAATAGATCTGTAAAGGGTAACACAAATCCTTCACTCAGCAATGCATAAAGCATCCAAAAACAAAGAAAAAAAAAAAAGAATAAGGAAAGTGGTAGGTGAGTTTAGTTGCCTATGGACCAGGTAATTCAATTTGCATGTTCTGTTTTTGGAAATCTAACTGCCCTTATTTTATACTTAGAAATAGCCAAATGCCTAAAAGCATGAGTTCATAAAAATTAGATAAACTCAATAGCTGTTATGTTCTTTAAAACGGGTAGTTTGACTTTGTAAAATCATATCTATAGTTTCCATCAAATATTATTCTCACCAAAAGTTCTTATTAATTATTGCAAAATATTGATTGAAAATATTGCAACCCAATAAAAATTTCAAAAGCAATCACAAATGTTTCAAGGGAAAACACCAACATTTCATGAGCCTGATAATCAATAAGACTATTATAGATTCCAACAACATCCCCTTTCCAAACCACAAAGAAAGCTTCCTTCTTTTCATATACCCATGTTAAATGCAATATAGTGTGAATAACATCAATAGCAGTTTCAATGAACAGATACATTGTATCTGTATATAACATAATGGGATAGTAGTGATTCTTCGTGCTTTATAGTGTGGTCATAGGCATACCTTCGTTTCTCCAAGTATGATGATTAGTCCCACCTTCTCTTTCTTCATCTTTAGACTTTCCTCTTGTCATTTTGTCGATTGTGCTTGATTCAATGCCTCAACATTCTCAGCAACCACCATAATCAAAGAGAATCAAGAGAGAAATTGAGTACAGAAAAAAAGTTTAAAACTTTTTTTTTTCAGATTTCTCTTTGAAGCTGTATCAACAGGTTAAGTTAGTAAAAAGAAAATGAAACAAAAAAATAACAAAGAAATGATGAAAACTAAGATCATACCTGGGTTTCATGAACCTCACTCCTCCGAAGCCAGAGAAGACACGTGAGGCAGAAGGCGGATAGTCGCCCGCGAGAGGAGCTGTGTTGCGGTGCCGGCGAGAGAGGAGTGAAAGAAAAGATGGATCGCCGACGAGAGGAGCTTGGAGCTGTGCCGCGAGAGGCGGACGGGCATCTGAAATCTGAAACACAAAATAAAATAAAAAAATAATAAAAAAAAAGTGAGAAGAGTCAATGAATAACAGAGAGAAAGGAAGAAGAAGATTTCTACTGAAAATAAGAAGCTAGGGTGGAAGGCATGGAATTTGAAATTTGAAACTTGCCTAGGGGAGAGGAAGAGAACGTCAGCGATCTGCTATCTCTGATATGGTTTTGAAATCTGAAACTTGACATGGTTTTGACAATTTCTCTCTGATATCTTTGAGATTTAGCCAGATTTTCTGAGATTTAGCTAGATTTAGCAAGTTTGTCTTGAAAACAGTGGGAAAATTAGGTGAGATTTTCGGTGAGGGTTTGGTGAATTTGTGCTGAAGGTTTTGGGCGGAAGAATTTGAAAACGGACCAGCCTTATCTTCAAATGGAAAATTTTTGTGTTGCTTTTTGTGTAAGGACTATTGAATGAGTGACACGTGTAAGAAATTACTCCAACAGTGACTGAAAGATGTATATAATATAGATATTGATATAGATGGCTTGCTTATGCGGAATGCGGATGGATATAAAGCTTAACATAAAGCCAGTTTCATTCAGTCAAACATCATATTACAATTCACACGCAAGAGTCTCCAATGGATTGGACTTTTTTTATTTTATTTTACTGTTGTTGTTGTTGTACCAAATTATCAATTTTATTTTCTCTCTCCTAGAACTCGTCACACGCAACCAAGGATGATTTCCATTATTTTCCCTCTCTTCTTTCTTCTTAGCTTATCGGAGCTCCATTTCACCTCCCAAAAGCTTCTTTACCTTTTGGAGGACTCTTCCCGCGAAGGTACGAGGTTGTGGGAGTCAATGGAGTCAGGTCGGGTCGGGTCGCTACATTGTTTTGGGTCGTGTCAAGGTCCGTGGCCACTGCTCTTGATGTTTTCCCTTCCAGCTCCGTTGAAGTTTTAGTGGAGACTAAGGAGTATGTGGAACTAGTGATGAAGCAAGCCAGAAAAGCAAGGTTTGAAGTTGAGCCAGATGATGAAAGAACATGATGCGTGTTCTATCGATTTTGAAAGCCATTTGATACATGAAGTGGAAGTAGCTACATTGGTAGTGAAAGTTTGAGTTGCCTAAAATTTGATGATTTTCGATGTCCCATTTCTCCAGAAATTGCTATATATTAATTTCTGATGACTAAAAAAATCTAAGATGTTTTCAATGATTTCAGGCAGGTAGTGTTTCAGATTTGTTCAATACCTGTGGTTGAGACTTGACAACTTACTCTGCCATGGTGGTTGAAAATAAGTGATGAACAAGCTCTAGAGGGCTTGAAACTTGAAATAAAATTGATGGACAACATGGACAATTCACACGCAACCAAGTTTATTTTCTCTCTCTGGCATGAACTATGCTTAATGATTTATTATCCAAAATATTTCTATTCTTTGGAAATGTATGGATGGCTTACATGTTGCCTTAGTTTAATCAAACAATGAAAAAGAGGAAAATATACCCACACACTCTTTGAATCATTGAGTTGTTGTTTTGTATTTTCTGGCTTGTGATGGAAGGTTTTAGAATTTTTTTTTTTATCTATTACATTTTTAAATGGTTTGTTATTGGTTGCAGCATTAGTACATTTAACCTATTTATGCCTCAACTGCACTTAATTAGATGATTTGGCTTAGTTGTATTTAGATGACATTTTGGTGGTTCTTTCTATTGCCTTTGCACCCCCACTCTTTTGCTTAAAAAAAAAAAATATGGTAAAATGTGCTAGCAAGGTGTTCTGAGTTGTAAAATGTGTGAGAGACTACTGGCAAGGTGTTCTGAGTTATTTTTCTTAATACAAACACATATTACTTTTCTTACACACTCGGGCTTTCTCCCATTTACTTCTTACACTACTTTACTCTTTGCACTCCTAATGTGCTGAATCATTTACTGACTCTATCTTGTGTACATGTCTTCATGGTACTATGCACATGCTATCTTTCATATCATATAGCTCCTTGTGTGGGTTGAGTGTGTCTTTCCAACATCAAAGCATTGTTTGATAGAGGGACTTTCATATTGAGAATGGAAGTTATTTTCCATTAATTTTATCACTCTTTATGGTATGTCATTGTCCTGAAAAGTGTTGGATATAAATCTAATTTCGGGTCTTCTCTTAAAATTTAAAAAGGTTAAGCTTTTGAGAATGTCAGTGCTTAGACATTCTCTCGTTAAGCAGTGTGTGCAAGATCAGAGAGGTAGAATAGTTAAGTGTGAGCTAGCTGCTCCAGACACCATCTGATTGTAAATTATTTTTTTATTTTTTTTAAAAAAAGCAACTAAAAATAGTCCATGAATGTCAAATGGAAATTTTATTCTACCATGAGTACATTTTCATCACCCAATGCTGCCAAAAATGAGATGTTAAAGGTCTTTTTTTGAAGCTCTTCTCACAGCCACAAGTTGCAAGAATAACCTTTTATATAATAAGTTATAAACTACAAATGCAAGAAGAGCAAACCAGTTGAGCAAACCAGCAATAGTTGTGTTTTTTTATAGATAGAGCTAATTGTCTAAGTTGTCTCCCACTTTGAGTATGGTATTGATTGATTAGACAGGGGTTCTCCTTTGTTATTCAAAGCAGAATCTTGGATTAAATTAACTAATCAAATGATATATGGTAAGTTCCTTTTTATGCTTTAGCCTTCTTTTCTGTTTTCTACTGGTAAGTCCTTTTGTATAATCTAAAGTTACATTTTGGAGAGTTTGTCATAAAGCTGCATTTTTTAATCATTATAATTTTAATGAAGAACTCTAAATCAAGTAATCACTCTTTGATTTTTTTTTTCTGCAACAGAAAGTGGTGTTAAAGGTGGAAATAAATGAAGACAGAACCAAGCAAAAAGCTATGAATGCAGCGTTTGATCTTCAGGTAAACAATCTATCAAATTGCACAATGTTGTCATTATCACAGTTGAGTTAGAAGCAACTTCAAAATAGCAGCATCAGTATCAGGTAACAAATGAATACAATTCATTTAGGTGCATATAAGTCCAGGGTTACATGTTAATTTTCTGAAAAATACTTCCCGCGAGAGAATAGCTCACAACTAAAACTTTAGGGATCTCTTTTGCAATATTCTTATGTGCTC
This sequence comes from Echinosophora koreensis, assembly GCA_035048595.1. NCBI lineage: Eukaryota > Viridiplantae > Streptophyta > Magnoliopsida > Fabales > Fabaceae > Echinosophora > Echinosophora koreensis. The sequence goes on along the minus strand of JAPCYP010000011.1, from coordinate 5,228,673 downwards.
TGTACTTAGGCCTTTGCTGTATGACTCCCTTGCCTTCATATGTATAGATGTTTATGAATGTGTCATTCTGTATATATGTGTGAGTGGTACTACACACATATATAGTAATATATAATATAAACAATATATATATATATATATATATATACACACACACAATGTACAGAGATATAACTACAGAATGTATACATATATGAACAAAGAAAATGTTTGATTCAGTTTCACTATTTTCAATTATCAGGGTACTAATTCCCCAAAAACTGGTGTATTGTGCTTGTGCATATCATACTTAAGCTGATTTGGATGGCATGAGATATAAAAGTCGTTTTGCATTTCATCAGATGGGTAGTAAGCAAGCATAAGGAGCATTAATTGTCAAAAAAAAAAGCATAAGGAGCATTATCTCACACCTATATAAGGAAATCATACTCACTGCACCTATTATATGGTTGCAGTGAAAAATGTAATAGTTGTTAACATAATTCTATTCAGATTAATTTTATGATTGTCCTTGCCTTGCCAAGATTTCAACAGACGCATCTATGAACCACATTTCTTTTCTTTGGCATGATATCAATAAATACTATGTTTTAGGTACTTATTTAAACCACAAAATACTCATGGACTGACACGAATATTGCTATTTTCAACTATGATGTGTGAAGTCTGATTTAATGAGTGTACTTTTGGGATGGACCATAATTCGACAAGAGGGCACAGGATGTTATTTCAATAATTATGTTCTTTTCTAAATGTTTCTGTGTTGTTGTTGTTGTTGTACCTTATAAAATTCTTCGTTGCATGATTAGGAGACAAACATAAGATGTGTCTTATATATGAATGAATAATCAAGTATTGAAGTTCAGCTTGGGTCGTCTTTTAAGTGATTCTCACATAATTGTATAGGCTACTTTGTTAATGTAGAATTTAAAAATTTGTTACTGCATGGTTTCTTAGCAAAAGAAAAAAAAATAGAGGTGTTTTGATTTTCCCAGCAAAGATAGAAAAATGACATAAGTGAATACTATGGCGTAGTTTACCAAATTAATTCATATACTTAAAGAAAATTATCGATAAACATTTCTGTAATATTTAAATTTAAATATTTTAAATTATATTATACGGGTCAAAAAACTTACATAAATGTGCTTAATTTATTAAGAGGTATCATCACCAGGTCCAATCATTTTACAATAGCTTTCTTAAATGAGTTTTAAAAAATGGAAACATTCAATAAAAAATGGAAACATTCAAATAGGATAGATAATGGAAAGTAGAAAGAATAAAGTATTAAGAGTAAAGATCCAATTTGGCCCCTAAAAATAATTATCAATATATTGCGAATTTTTAATTTTCTTTGTTCGCAGTGAATAATTATTATCGCTATTATTTATTTATGTTCTAACTTTTTACATGAATAATGTTTATATTTAAAATCAGAGTATTCATTCTTCTCTTTTGTCTCAAGATGCAATCAACTTTTTAAATTAATTGATATACACTGCACATTATATAAAACTTTATTAATTTATTTATTTAGCATTGCTTTGAAGTCATTTTTTTTACTTTTTCGATTGCGGCTCTTTGAGGTGGGGTCAATATTTCTTTAACTAATCGAAAATGTTCGGGAGTTACAAAAGAATAATTTTGTGAAACTTAATCTTCAATTTTTTCTATTCGGCTGGAACCTGAAAGTTGAAAATTATTTTCTTACAATTATTACATTGTTAATAAATATTAAGTGTGTCCATGTTAGTCCATTTTATGAATTAGTAATATCACAATAAAAAGAAGAAACGAATATAGTGTATAAATATTTTTTTTACCTCAAATCGAATATATTAAGTGTGACATGTTCTTTCTTAACTACAAATATTTTTTATACTATAAATGTTTAATTTTTTATAGTGTAAAAACAATATGTCATTTTTGTCAATAAATAAATAAATAATAATATGCCATTAGTATATTACTATTAAGTCATTAAAAAGTTGTCATCTATGATTGTATACTTTTAGATTGTCCATGTTTTTTTTTAATGAAAATTTGAATAAAAAATAAATTTAATTCTCACTTATTTAATGTTTTCCATTTAATGGAAAACTTACCCGTGCAATTTATTTATATAAGCAACCCATTTGTGTATTGTTATCCCAAGGATTATTTTTTATCGTACCATGTTTGGCTACCTATGTTGTCAACATGAATATGTGATATCAAAAACGAGCTATTGATCTATTACATGTCAATTGGGTAATATCTTTGTTAAACTAGCTGAAGAATGATACCTAGGATCCATGTTAATGATATCACACAACTCTATTGAGCTTTTGAAAGAAAAAAAAAATTAAAATCACTAACTATTTTTTTTTTAAAGTTATTTCATGATTGTAAACAAAATTTAAATAGATTCTATTTATCTTAAAATCTCTATAAAAAAAAAATATCTCAATTATAAAATATGGAAATCATTTTTTATATTCGTAATAAACAGAAACTTATTGTATCTCTCCTACAAAATACAATTTTCTATCTACATTATCTTATTATGTTAAATAACGATCCTCTCTTTATTAACCATTAACAAGAAATGATTTAATGAAAATTTTACCCGTACATGGGTACATTACACTAGTTTTCTAGTATTTCTTTAGATTTGTGTTATACACTTTGGAACGGCCTGCATCTGCTACTGTGGGAAAGGAAAGAATCATTTAAAAACTAAAAAGCGTCGAGGGTTTTTTTTTTTCCCACGAATTGTTTAGAATATGTGCTTTATTTTCTCAGTCGAATAAACTATTAGAAGAGTAACCATACTTGCAAATATCATAGGTTTGATATGCATTGATGGATAATAGAAAAAATGGTTAATGAAGATGATGGCAGATTATCACTATACAACAACCTAAGCTTAAATTATACATAGGTGAAGTAATCTTTCATTCTAGTCCTCCTTAACTAATGGCAAGAGCATAAAACTACTCTGCTCAGTAGTCTGATCCATTTTTTTGATAAATGGATTTGTAATAAAGCGCTTTGCCTCAATGCATGGATGGAATATGATCCCAGATCCATTAGATCATTGACATGCATGTTCCAGGCAGAACCCACTTTTGGCTTTATTCTGATGCCCCAATTTAAGCAGTGCTTTATGAAAATGGATTCTCCACATTCGATTATTGATACATTGATGAAGCATTCACTTATTAATACACCATTGGATCAATCGCTAAAAGTGTTTGAGAAAACTTAAGATTAATCCATCAGTACATTAGTAGGTGAATGCATGAAGGCGTCAATAGTGTTTCTTGCACTCTAATAGCTTGTCACGAACTCAAGATATAATAATAAACTATGCTTAAACAATATATAGGTACAATCTCTAATCCAGTCCGCTTTAACTATGGTTTGATTTAGAACAACTGCTACCGATATCCCACACTATTCTCAATAGTTTGATATCCATTCCATTGAATGAATAGATCTACAAATGAACCATTATGCATAGATGGAATATGATCCATTAGATCTTTGACATTCCAGGGAGAACCTCTTTTTGGCTTTATTCTTGATACCCCGTTTTAAGCAGAGCTTTCTCTCAAGGCTGACCTACACTATTTTGCCCATCCACCATATTCGTGGCTTTTTATGCCATATACATATGCCTCTTTTTCTTTTCCTCCTCCTTTTATTTTCTCTTTCCATGCCCCCTTTCTCAAAATTTCAACCATTTTATAAGCAGATACCTAAAACCATTGAAAGGGCAGCAAAAATGAAGATAAGAACAAGAACCAAACACCGTGGGATTATAATCTGAAGGTGCAAATTGCATTGCTTTAGTAAAGGGGTTTTAGACAAATTTCTGTAAAGAAGCATAAATGAAACTTTGTTTCAAAAGCATAAGCATGTAAAGATAGAAAAGAAATGTAATGCACAAGAAAGAATACCACCATATGCGTATCTTTAAGATCTGCACATCTCAATCTCATAGACCCTCCCACCACCATGCATACCAATAAGTAAAAGCCTAAAATGATGTAATGAAAAGTTCTAAGCATCATAGAATTACCAAACCAAATGAGCAACTCAATATGTTAAAGGGCATTTTAGTTACCATCTATTATATTACATATTTCATACTCGTGCATTGAAATTAAACCTCTTCACTTGCAATGGCTTACGTAGAGAGCAATATATAATGAATAAAAAAGTGTCCATATGGGTTCATCCGTACCAATTTGAGCTGACATGGTACAATAAAACATGAAAATCATCAGAAGCACATATAATCATCATCCCCTCATTATCATCTGCTACTTGGTACTCATGATGAGTGAGTGATGAGATATATATAATCATTCATAAGAACATTCTCTGACCTCTGAATGCGCAAATTACAAGAACAAATAAGGTAAAAAGATAAAGTGTGATTTGTGAAGACCAAAAGCAAATTCTACGGAACAAGATCCCTCCATATCATGCCATACCCCGTGTGTCTGCATGCGCGCCTCTGTGATATATTAATGCTGCTATTATCTCTTGTAAACCTTTACTAAAGCTAGCTAGCGCGTGTGCATTGTTACAAGAACAAGATGCTTGTGAAAATTCATTGAGTTTTGACGAATAAGCCCAAAGCTTAAAGCAACACTGCACGAGAAAATACACCATAAAGAGGCAGAAACAATTCCGGAAAAAGGGTAAAAAAATTGACAGTTAAAATTTTGAACCTTTGACAATTGAGAAAGGATAATGCTTCATACACACATCACCTCACATGAAAGTGAGGTTGCAATATCCTAATATCATAATGTGGTTCTGAAAAAAACAAACAAAAATGAAGCATGACTAATTGTAATCAAAACGACAAAAAATGTTAAGGTGATCTTTGTACCTGTGTCTAAGGCTCTCTTTGGTTCAAAAGAGAGTAGAGAGGGGAGATTTTAATGGAAGGGATAGAAGAGATTTTAATTATATATTTTGCTTGGTTAAGACAAGGGAGGGGATGGATTTTAATGAAATGAGGGAAATAACTATCTCCCTTTTGGTTCACAACCGGGGAGGGGAGAATTTTAAAATTAACTTACTTTTATAATGATGGGATTCCAAAATATAAGAACATTTTAGTCAATATATTTAAAATATTTTAAATGTCTCTCCTTCATTCTAAATTCCCCAATATTATAGGGAAATCAAAATTGAGTAAGTAGGAACTCCTCCAAAATGTTGAACCAAATAAGAAAGATTTATGAAAACTCTTCCTCTCCCTCCCCTTCCTTCCATCTCCCCCAACCAAATAGTATGCAACTGTATATTTAGTATCACCACTGGCATAAACATGCAGTGTTTTTTGTGATTTTGGTTTTTGAGCCCACAAAAATAAACGTACCCTTCAAGTGATTCTAAGGTAGAAACAAGCAAAAAATACTTGCATTTTCTGAGATTCTGCATGTATGTGTAGGTCACGCTTTAGAGATGAGGTGAGGTGAGGTTATGCCAATGGCTATGAGAGCAATCAACAACATCTTCTCCAAACGAACAAAGCAAAAGCAAAAAAAAGCAAAGTGGTCGGTTTCATCATCTTTACCTTTAACTTTTCCCTACACTATCTGCTATATGCTCAATCCTTCTTTTTCATTCCCAACACAAAACATAAACCTTTTTCAGACTCTGTTCCTGCTTTATGCAATGTATAAGAACCCTAAAATCACAATGCACAAAAAGAAGAAACAAAACAACTTAACAACCATTCTCACTCACTCTATTTTCCACCTCCACCAAGACAAAATCTCAAACCAAACAACAACAACATAAGAAACATAGAAAAATGGAGATATTGTCTCAAATGTGGTCACTGTTAGGGTTACTCACAGTGCTCCAAAACGTGCTTCCATCACAGCTTCTCTCATTGCTCCATTCTCTCTACGAGAATCTTCAAGATTTACTATCTCCTTACTCTTACTTCGAGATTCCAGAGTTCAACGGTTACTGCGGCGTCGACCTCAACGACCTCTACCGCCACGTCCACCTCTACCTCAACGCCGCGAACCACTCCTCCGCCGCCGCGTGCCGCCGCCTCACCCTCTCCCGCTCCCCTTCCTCCAACCGCATCTCCTTCTCCGTCGCCCCCAACCACACCGTCCACGACGCCTTCGACGGCCACCGCCTCCAGTGGACCCACCACGTCGACACCGTCCAGGACTCCCTCGACGAGAAGCGCTCCTTCACGCTCCGCCTCCCGAAGCGCAACCGCCACGCGCTCCTCTCCCCTTACCTCGTGCATGTGACCTCACGCGCGGAGGAGTTCGAGCGCGTGTCCCGCGAGCGGAGGCTATTCACGAACAACACCGGGTCCGGATCCTTCGAGTCGGGTTGGGTCTCCGTCCCGTTCCGTCACCCGTCAACATTCGAAACCCTAGCGCTCGAACCCGAACTCAAGAAGCAAATAAAGCAGGACCTCACAGCTTTCGCGAACGGCAAGTCGTTTTATCACCGGGTGGGTCGGGCGTGGAAACGGGGCTACTTGCTCCACGGTCCACCCGGGTCGGGTAAATCTTCCCTCATAGCCGCTATGGCGAATTTCCTCTGCTACGACGTGTACGACTTGGAACTCACTAAAGTTTCTGATAACTCTGAACTCAGATCGCTTTTGATTCAAACGACAAACCGTTCCATTATTGTGATCGAAGACATTGATTGCTCCGTTGATCTAACGGCTGATAGGATGCTGAAGAAAGCGAATGCGAATGCGAATGCGAAAACGGCGAGAAAGGCGAAAACGGCGTCGTTTAGAGAGGAAAGTGGAAATGCTCGGGTCACGCTTTCGGGTCTATTGAATTTCACGGACGGGTTGTGGTCTTGTTGTGGAGAGGAGAGGTTGGTGGTGTTTACTACGAACCATCGTGATAGTGTTGACCCTGCTCTGGTGCGGTGCGGGCGCATGGACGTGCACGTGAGCCTCGGCACGTGTGGGGTTCACGCGTTCAAGGAGCTTGCGAGGAACTACCTCGGGGTGGAGTCGCACGTGATGTTCGAGACGGTGGAAGGGTGTATTAGGAATGGTGGGTCCCTCACGCCGGCGCAGGTGGGGGAGATTTTGTTGAGGAATAGGGCAGATGCTGACGTGGCGATGAGGGAGGTGGTGGCTGCGATGCAGGGGAGGATGTTGGCGGTTGCTGCCGCTGGAGGTGGCGGTGGCGGTGGGGGATGGGATCAGACGGATAATGAGGAGACGGCGGTTGGGGTGGGGTTGAGGTCGCCGGAGAGTGTGCTGATGATGGGATCGCCGGAGAATTGGGATGGGTTGAGTGGGAAGAAGAGGAAGGAACATGGGTCGAATAATTGTGAGAAGAAAGTCAAGTTTTTTGTGAGGTTAAGGTCGTTGACCAAGTCTGACTCTGGTAGATGAGGGAAAAAACAAGTTGAATGCAAATTGGTTAATTAGGCAATGAACTGTGTTAAGGTTTTTTGTGAGGTTAAGGTTTCTTTTGTAAATCAGATAATTTAACGCAGTATGTTTTATTGTATTGTTTCGTTGTCAAATTTTGTTCAAGGATACCAACCATATTTATGCACTGCCATTAGTTTAGCTAAATGCTAAGAGAAAGTAACTAATTTTGTTAATTGATATGATATGTATTTTTGTGAAATAACTAATATTGAAGTAATAATTCAAATAGGGATTAACAATAAGGAAATAACAAAAGTAAAGGAAAAGAGAATTATGAATCTTGGACCTTCGAGGAGGACATAAAGCTATTGGTTATTAAAAGATTAGAAAATTATATTGGGTTTTACTATTTTTATTAAAAAATTATTTATTTCTTTGTTATTATTTTCATCAACTCTCGTAATGTTTGAATGTTTGCTTGAAATCATTGTGTTCCTTTCAAATCTTATAAGTCCATATAGTCATTTCAAATCTTATAAAGTCTAAGATATAATAAATCTTTTAAAATCCAAGCATGGAAATCTTGATTATAATAATCTTTTAAAAAAAAAAATTATAAGTCATTACATTCCTACACAATCTGTTAAAATCCACAAGACTTTTTTATGTTAAAATAATATTGTGAAATCTCAATCCAATACCCCTACCTCAGAAATAAAAGTATAATAAATTCTCAAAATTTTCATAATAGTGGAACAGGGAAACAATAATAAAAGAAAAAAAGATCTTAGATAAATCATGACAATTTGTATTCATTAATGAAAATAGAGCTACACTACTACATCATCAAAAGTAGCAAGCCGATATTAGAGGACTTGGATTCACTGTATTTACAAATTTCATGCATTCACACATTTACCTTAATTTATGGTCAAGATTTCATATACTCATATTTACATTAATATATTTGTTCTACATAAAATTTAATAAATAGTCCAGATTTTCCTATATTTACAAAGTGACCGTTAGAGCTGTCAACTTGATCCGAACTGCTCAAAATTAAGATTGAACTGAGCCTATCAAATACCAGCCCCAAAAAAAAATTGGCCCGACAGGCCTAACAATCTCAGGTTGGTCTGGCCCGTTATTTTTATGGGCTAGCCCGGTAACTTATTAAACAAAAAAAAAAAGACCAGTAAGCGCAGTCCACTCCACTCTACACAGGACGCGGCACTCTCCTCCTGTTTCTAACAGCACTGTGCTTTGTCTCTTCCCATCTTTCCTTCACCCTTCATTTGTTTTCTCCTAATTTTTTATCAAACTTACTGAGATATGAGGTTTGTTTCTCGAATCCAACTCCATTGTTGTCTATTTCATTTTTTTTTTTTGGATTTTTTTTTTGCACGAACTACCCTCAATTTATACGTGTAACTACCAATTAGCTGGTTCAATAAAAACCCATTTAGGTTAGTGAATTAACTGAATTTTCCTAAATAAATTTAAAAATTAATTAAAAAAAAAAAGAACCCATAACCTGCAGAAGCCACACTCCCGGATCCAACCTCTCAAACCCAAACCAATTCTGGAGCCCCATCTCATATGAGATTGAAGGCCTTAGCTTTGATTCGCACCAAGTGTGTGTGTGTGTGTGTGAGAGAGAGAGAGAGAGAGAGAGAGAGAGATAGAGAATGTATTGGATTCAAAACTAGATTTGAACTCATTGAATTCATAAGTGAGAGAATGTGTTGTGTATTTTTGTAAGGAGGAAGAGAGAATGAAAGGATAAAAAGCCCTCAACCTCTGTGATATGTTTCACTACTTTCATCTTCATGTTCTTTATACTCAATTACAATAATGAAATGTGCTACTGGATTTATATAGCAGCATCAGTTTATGGTTGATTCTTGTCTCATTTTCATTGTTGTCAAGTATGCATGCAACGGTTCTCATTTATTTTGCTTTCAAGTTGTTTGTTGATGTGCCTGAGTGGTGAATGAGATGAAAGTTTTCAAGTATATCTAGGATGATTTTGGCTTGGATATCTTGTTTTATGATCAATTATTTATAGAAGGCTAAATCCCTATTTTGGTCCCCTATCTTTATTTTAGTTTTCATTTTGATCCTTTATCTTTTTTTTTTGTGTTTTGGTCCCTTATCTTTTTTTTGGTTTTCCTTTTGGTCATTTCCGTCAGTTTTCCACTGACGGCATTAGGTATACTCTGAGTCGCCGGAAACCGCCACCACCGCCGGAATCTGGGTTTTAGAGAGAAAATCTCGTTTTTTTCTCTCTCTCTTCTTTTTTCCTCATTCTTCCTTCTTCCTCCTTCACCACCTTCCTAAACCGCCACCACCGCTCGAGCTCGCCGTCAATCGCGCCGCCAGCGGCTTCTTTCCAATCGAAACAGTGACAACGGCGAGGAAAGAAGGGACCAAAACGGAAAGAATGGAGATGAAGGAGGAAGAGAAAGAGAGAAAAACATGATTTTTTCTCTCTAAAACCCAGATTCTAGCGACAATGGCGGTTCCGACGACTATGACAGATTGACGGCAGGGACCAAAATAGGCTAACGGTTGAAAGATAGGGGACCAAAATAGGCTAACGGTCAAAAGATAAGGAACCAAAACACTAAAAAAAAAAAAAAGATAAGGGACCAAAATGAAAACTAAAATAAAGATAAGGGACCAAAATAGGGGTTTAGCCTTTATAGAATTGTCTTATTTTCAGATTGCTTGGACTAAAATGTTGAGTGGTTTAGTTTCATGCACTTGCTTAAGCATGCTTAACATATTGGATATTTGGATGGTATTCATACATGTGCCCTTTGTGGTTCACTGGCTGTAACTTGTCGCTATGAATGAGATGGATCATGGATGTTTAAACTTTAAAATGTATTTCCAAAGAATTTTAGCGGTTCCTTTGATCCTTTGTGCTGGTATAGGAGCAGCAATCAAAAAATAATAATGAACCGTGCTAGCTTGTCCTATTTGATACTTTCTATATTGATCCCCTTGATATGGGACACTAGATTTGATGAGTTCTTTCATATCTCATCTATTCTTTTGATTGGTGGAACTCATTGACTGATATGAATAGTAAGGGCTATAGAAAGTGCTTTCAAAAGTCCTTTGTTTTTTTCTCCTTCAAATCAAGTATGAAGATTAGATAGGAATGATTTTTTGCTCGTAAACTAGTCCTTTTTATGTACCAAAACTAGTCCTCCGTTTTAAACACGAGCAATTGTAGAAAACAAATTTGTTATGACTTATGTGGGTCACAGTTTTCTTTTTCCTGGTCATATGGATCACAGTTTTTCTAATCTCCATGATTGTAACCACGTAAGACCATAATCATGATAAATATAAGACAGGCCTTCTGAACACATCCGCTAGGAAAAATTTCCCACTATTGTTAGAATTACCTATACGGCTATATAGTGATGTCTATAAGTGGAAACACACATGCTGGTGCTTCTTTAATATGGTTTCACAAACACATTCTTTTGTATATTCTGGATGACTTGTTGCCAAGCTTGAGCAAATTCTTATGTCATTGTAGCACTTTATCCAGGGGGATTTCAATTTGATGCTTGAAAATCTTCTTACACAGGGTTCAGCTGCCATCTCCAGTGCTGATTGTTTCCGTGACTCGAGATAACTTCTCCATTGATCTTACTGCTGGTAACCTCAATTGATTATCTATCCAGGTATTTCTTAATTTTTACTGGATTTATATATATCATTATTGTTCTTCATCACCTCAAATGAGGAAATGATAATTCACATGTATAAAAGATGTTTTGTAAATAGAAGTTGAAAATTTCATTCACAAGTGTGAAAGTGAGAAAAAAAAAACCCTGAAAATCATATTCTCACGAACTAAAAACATTGCACACTTTTTTTAACATTCTCTTCAACTTGCTTTTGGTTATTGGGTAAATTTCAAATGAGACTCACTAAATAAAATGGTTGAAGAGAGAGTTGAAAAAAGTGTGTTGGTAACATTGCTCATAATGATAATACTCTATGAACGATATTAAAAAAAAAAAAAGTAATAATTATTTGTTTGAAATGAAGCATCAACAGATTTTCATTATACAAAGATTTACATAAAAAAAAAATGTTACTCTACTTCGAAAATAAACAAATTCTAATAACCAGTCAGAAATGTGTTCATCGGGTGAACTCATTCCATATTTCTTACTCATTGAACTAAGACAAAAGTAAACACGTGATTCAACACCGCAAAATTAACCATATCACACATCCATGATAGACAAATAGAAAATTCACATCGACAAATTTTTTTTAAGGATACCAACCATATTTATGCACTGCCATTAGTTTAGCTAAATGCTAAGAGAAATTATCTAATTTTATTAATTGATATGATATGTATTTCTGTAAAATAACTAATAAGTTACTTACATATGTTGCAATAGTAAATCAAATAGGGATTAACAAAAGAAAGGGAAAAGAGAACTATGAATCTTGGACCATGGAGGACATGAAGGTATTGGCTATTAAAAGATTAGAAAAATGTATTGGGTTTTACTTTTTTTATTAAAAAATTATTTATTTCTTTGTTATTATTTTCATCAACTCTTGTAATGTTGAATGTTTGCTTGAAATCCTTGTGTTCCTTTCAAATCTTATGAATTCATATAATTCTTTCAAATCTTATAAAGTCTAATGATACAAATCTTTTAAAATCCAAGTATGGAAATCTTGATTATAACAATCTTTTTTTTAAAAAAAAAAAAAAAAAAAAAGTCTTATACATTCATACACAATCTTTTAAAATCCACAAGACTTTTTTTATGCCAAAATAGTCTTTTGAAATCCCAATCCGATACACCCCTAAATCAGAAATAAAAGTATAAATTCTCAAAAAATTCATAATAGTGGAGCGGGGCAACAATCAAACAAAAAAAAGATCTTAGATAAATCATGACAATTTGTATTTCATTAATGAAAATGAAAATAGAGCTACACTACTGCATCATCAAAAGTAGCAAGAACCAACATGGTGTAGCACAGTTGGTAGATAACTGGGTCCCTTAAACATGTGGTCAGGGGGTTCGATTCCTGACTTATGCATATGGAATAGTATCTGTTGGGAGAGGTCAACCCCTTAAATGGATCTCAGTACCTTGAGGGATTAGTCTCTAGCTCCCGATTGGAGGATACCCGGGTTTACCAAAAAAAAAAAAAATTCAAAAGTAGCAAGCCAATATTAAAGGACCTGGATTCCCTACATTTACAAATTTCACGCATTCGTGCATTTACCTTAATCTATGGTCAGGATTTCATACACTTATATTTACAGTAATATATTTACCCTATACAAATTTTAATAAATTAGTCAAGATTTCCCTATTTTCATAATGTGACTCTAGGGGATCCATTTCCGAGATTAGAGTGGTCAACTTGAGCCCGACTCAATGTGCTCATCCAAACTGCTCGAAATTAAGATTGAGCTGGGCCTCTCAAATACCAGCCCAAAAAATGGCCCGACAAGCCCAACAGTCTCGGGTTGGTTTGGCACGTTATTTTCTGCGCTAGCCCGGTAACTTAGTAAACATAAATAAAAAAAAAAAAAAAACTAGACCAGCAAGCCCAGTCCACTCCACTCTACGCAGGACGTGGCACTCTCCTGTTTCTAACAGCACTGTGCTTTGTCTCTTCCCATCTTTCCTTCACCCTTCATTTGTTTTCTCCTAATTTTTTGGTCAAACTTGCTGAGATATGAGGATTGTTTCTCGAATCCAACTCCATTGTTGTCTATTTCATGTTTTTTCTTTTGGATATTTTTTTTTTGCAAGAATTACCATCAATTTATACGTGTAACTACCAATTAGTTGGTTCAATGGAAACCGATTTAGGTTAGTGAATTAACTGAATTTTCCTATATAAATTTAAAAATTAATTAAAAAAAAAAAAGAACCCATAACCTGCAGAAGCCACACTCCCGGATCCAACCCCTCAAACCCAAACCAATTCTGGAGCCCCATGTCATCTGACATAGAAGGCCTTAGCTTTGTAGCTTATATAGGGTGTGTTTGTAAGAGTTTATACAAAGCTCATCAGAATAGCTTATGAAAATAAAGTTAGGCAAATAATTTACAAAAATAGTTTATGATCTTTTCATAACTTTTTTTAGCTTATTTCAATAAAGCTTGTTATAGAAGCTTATGAAAATAAGTTATTTTTAGTTTATTTGAAAAAATAACTTATTGAATAAGCATTTAATTAAGTTATTTAACTAAATGCACCTATACGATTATTTGCACCAAGTGTGTGTGAGAGAGAAAGAGGGAGCAGAGATTGGAGCAACGCAACAAGGTAGCAATAGGGAACCCAACCCTTGTATTTCCGCACCCCCTTTCCTTCGTTTTCTTTGACACACAAACTTTGAGATGTTATTTTGGATTCAAAACTAGATTTGTACTCATTGAATTCACAAGTGAGAGAATGTGTTGTATATTTTTCTGAGGAAGAGAGAATGAAGGGATAAAAAGCCCTCAACCTCTGTGATATGTTTCACTACTTTCATTTTCATGTTCTTTATACTCAATTACAATAATGAAATGTGCTACTGGATTTATATAGCAGCATCAGTTTATGGTTTACAGGGTTCAACTGCCGTCTCCAGTGCTGATTGTTTTCGTGACTCGAGATAACTTCTCCATTGATCTTACTGCTAGTGACCTCAATTGATTATCTTTCCAAGTAATTCTTAATTTTTACTGGATTTAAATATTTCATTATTGTTCTTCATCGCCTCAAATGAGGAAATGATAATTAAAGTCTTGTTCTTAGTTCCTGTATTAACATTGAATGGGATGTCACACCCCCTCACTCTGAGGCGACAGCTCAACTCAAATACCTGCTGTGCCCTACGGTTTCAACCTTCATTACTAAATGAGACCCTAATTTCCACCTTCATGTCGACCTCTCATATCTGCAGCAACTGCACCAAAACCTCTTTTTTCCGTGACGATGTCTCTGGAGGTTTGGTGTGTTCATCCTGTGGCCTCCTTCAACAATTCGACCAAATTGATGCCCAAATTGGTGGCATCAGCGGTATTCAACGCACATTCGTGAATGTCGGAACCGCCGGTTCCGGTACCGTTTACCCTTACAGAGAAAGAAAATTATTTGCTGCACAAAATTTGATTGATGAATTAACATATACATTAGGGTTAGCATCCAAAAATATTGAAATTAAAAACATGATATCCGAAATCACTGAGGGCGAGTTTGGTCAAGGGGATTGGTTTCAGGTGTTGATTGGTGCGTGTGCTTATGTCATTATGTGACAAGACGATCGCCCTTTGCCCATGACAGAAGTGGCTTCTGTTGTTGGCTGTGATGTGTATGAGCTGGGAAAGATGATTATGCGTGTTGTTGATTTTTTGGACTTGAAAAAACCAGATTTTCCTGAGTTGGACATAGTACATTTGTTCGTGCGGACCCTCAAGAATTCTCCCAGTTTTGCCCCGGTGGAAAGGAGTACACTGGACAGAATGCGAAAGCAGGGGATTTTTTTGATACAGTGTGCAGTGAAGTGGTTTTTGACTACCGGGCGCAGGCCACTTCCCGTGGTGGTTGCAGTTTTGGTTCTCGTGGCGGAACTGAATCAAGTTGAAGTTCCGATGGATGATTTGGCTAAGGAGGTTCATGCTATGGTTTCCACATGTAAAGCCAGGTACAAAGAACTTCTGGAGAAACTTGTAAAAGTTGCACAAGTGTTGCCTTGGGGAAAGGATATTACTACTAAAAACATAGTTAAGAATGCACCGTTTGTGATTCAATATATGGAGAAGAAGTCTATGTTGAAACATTGTGAAAAGAGGAAGAATCTCGATCAACCTGCTTTAGATTTGGAAGATGTGGTTAGTGAATGCTTAAGACAAGTCAATGAATATGAATATGGAAATGATGGCATAACTTCACGAAAGGATTCTCAGTATTTTTTATTGGAAAGTAATGTTGATAGACCAGGCATACAGGATGCGGACAGGCTGCAGATTTCACCTGAATGTTTATCAATGATGTATGATAAATTTTTAAATGAGATTCGTTGTGCTAAGTCCTCAGGAAGAAGTGGAAAAGCTCAGGAAAGGAAAATGTCAAGACTTGATCTTCAGGAGTGCATGGAGTGGTGGAATGGAAAATCAGAACTGAGCAAAAAGCTTCTACTAAAACAGATACTGGAGAAGGATGTTGGATTGGATGCCATGCCACCATCTTTTGTCGCCGGTCAATTGAAATGTAAAATGCGGCGAGAGAGGATCAATGCTGCTAGGGTGAGGATTGAAAGAATCATGCGTCCGTTAGATGCTGGTCCGGGTGATACTACGAATCTCGGCATTTTAGATGGCACTCATCATGAGAGAAAAAGGAAGAAGAGGAAAGGAATGGTGGTTGATGATGTGGATTGGGAAGACTTGATTATTGAGACCCTTGTTCTTCATAATGTAAAGGAGGAGGAAATTGAGAAGGGGCATTACAATACCTTACTGGATCTACATGTGTTTAACTCTGGCATTGTGTGAGATAGGCTTCAGGAACACAGGCATTGTATGAGAAGTTTCAGTATACTGGCATTTTAATTGCCACTTCTCACTGACGACCATCATATGATAGAGCAGTTTTTTTGCTGCAAGTTTTGTGCTAGATTTTTATTTTTATTTTTTTATATATTTAATGATAATGGTATGTACATTTTTTTTTCTTTTTAAAAATTCAGGCGACTTAATGTATATTTCGTGTCAAGACCTCATGATCAATTGATTTATACCATTATATATACCTGTTATTTTGGTGCTACTTTCAATATATTGCAGTTCAAATTATTGCTTAAGTTTATTTTCCCCCTCTTTACCACTAAGGATATCGTTAAGTATACATTAAGTGACTCATCTACTCATCTTTATTGGTCTTTGAACTTTTTGAAAACATTTAAACAAGTCCCTATACTTTCTAGGAAAATTCAAATAGGTTCTTATAATTTTTGGAATCCTAATGAAATGAAAAAATGTATGAGATCCAATTACAAATTTTTTATATGTTCACCCGTTCAGAAACTCAACTATAAACATTAAAATTATAGGGACCTAGAAACTAATTAAACCTTTAATATTTTTACGAAAGTGAAATGAGAATAAAAATTTCTTATATTTGGTATAAGGGATAAAAGAACATCACATGTATAAAAGATGTTTTGTGAATAGAAATTGAAAATTTCAAGGTGTGAAACTAAGGAAAAAAAATCCTGAAAATCATATTCAAGAACTAAAAACATTTTATAGATAATTAATAAAGAGGAGCACTGGCACCACATTTTTTTAATGATAATACTATATGAACAATATTAAAACAAAAAAATAAGTAATAATTATTTTTTTGAAATGAAGCATCACCAATTTTCATTATACAAATATTTACATTAAAAAAAATAGTTACTCTATTTCGAAAATGAAAAATTCTAATAACCAGTCAGAAAAGTGTTCCTCGGGATAATTCATGCCATTTTTGTAACACATGATTCAACACCGCAAAATTAACCATATCACACATGCATGATAGACAAATAGAGAATTCACAGCCACAAAATATCGCCGAACAAACTTGAAAGTTGAAACACATGATGCAACCCGAGTACATACTCCAACAGATCCGCAATGAGAGTGAACAATTGAAAGAAACAAAAGTTTAACACAAAGCATAAAAACAAAGTAAACTTTCTAAAAGAGGAACACAAATAACGCAAATTTTAATACTGTCAAATATCTGAAGTGTTCAGCACTAAGAAGCAACCCACAGATGGAAGATTGCACTTCAAACTGACTCACACTTCAAAATGTAAGGCTTGATCCTGATTCATTTGTAAACAGAAGATATCCAATGTTGCATTGGTTCAAAGACAATCCAAAACGATATCAATTTGCAATTTATTGATGTTTGCTGTAAATTAAACAGCAAAATAATAATAATAAGAAGTTCGTTTCCGGATGCAGCCTCCATTCAATTGTAAAAAAATGTTACATACCATATTTCTCCACCGTCAAATAGCTGTTTCACCATTTCCTCTATTAAGCCAATACTCACCGCAGGATGAAGATTTATCTCATCCACCAAGTCCCTAGTCTTGGTATAAAGAATCATTTAACTTGAGACACAATTGGGCAAATAAGATAATAATAATAATAAAAAAAAAACTATGTTTTAAACACATTGTTTCCCTACAGAAGGTTTCTTAAATTTAAATAATTTCATCTATCAAAACCAAAAAAAAAAAAAAAATTACCAAGAGAGATAAACAAAGAGCTCATAACAGAGCAAACTCTAATTTGCTGTTAGAAGAGAGCATCAGGGAGAAGGAAACAGAAATGAAATAAAATTTTGCAATCTTGTTGGAATCAATAAGAAAATGTAACATCTAATCTGATCAAATCATCTAATACTAACTCCAAGATCAACATTGTCTCGTCCACCCAAACAATTCCAAGAAAAAATGACCAAACTTTAAAGGCAATTGCTTTTCCCCTAGTCCTGGTATAAGTAATCATTTAAATTGAGGCACATACTATTATACAGTCATAAACTACATACTACAAAGGTATATTTAAAGCAAAATGCTTAAACTAAAGCTACTTGTAAATCTCTAATATAAGAGGGTAGGAAAAGATCAAACAGAAAATGAAGCAAAAACTAGATCATTTATATAATTATCTACCTAAAGAGCAAAGGGTTGATATCACTTTCAGCATTTTATGATATCAACTCTGGTCAATGGAAAATTCTGTAGAAAATACTCCACCATCCTGCTTACTTTCTCATCATATATTTCTGAAAGCAATTTCAATGACGTCAATCTGACAAAACAAGGAAGTTGAGTTCTGATTGGACCATGAGATATGAGAGCCTACACAATAAGCATCAATTAGATAGTGATTTAATAGAAATTCTGAAAGGCAAGATGAGTATAGGCAAAAATCTTAACATAAGAATGTATATATGAGCAATATGAAAAATATAAAGGCAAAAACATACTAAAGTAACTTACATTTAGTATCTCAAAGGTACTCCAAGAGAGTGTCATTATCTTTAGCAAGCACTTGCAACCAGCTAATTAGGAGGTAACAGCTGGTCGAAACATATCCAAAACAGTAGACATCAATATTTACTTCTTCAAGACAAGTAATATTGCATGTAGAGGAGAGTTGGTGTACAGGATCACCCTTAATAGTGAGCAGATTCAGATATGGAGTAGAAAGTGTGATGTTGTAAGCTTTCTTTCTTTTTTTTCCCAGCTACGGTAGCTCATAATAGTCAAACTGAAAAGCTTAGAATTAGATATATGGAGGACTTTTGCATCACTCTGTAAATAACAATGCTTGATGACCAAAGTTTTCAACATATGACATGTTGAAAAGGGCTCAGCACAACCATTGTCACTTGTAGCAAAAGTGACATGCTCCATATGCAAGCCTTTTAATGCTGGCAACTCTAAAGACTTTGGAAGTTTTATCTTATTATCAGAAGAACACGAAAACCAAAAGGAAAGCTTAAGAAATGTCAAAGTACTACAATGAAAGACACAAGAGGGCAATTCAAAATCTTTTTTTCAAATTTAAACCGACATCGATCATCAATTGTTGGACATCATATAATGCAGCATATGTCATGACCCCATTCAGGAGCTTGGAATCAATGCAACCTTTGCGCCTTAAATCAAGATCATGGAATGAAATTGAGTCATCTCGACAAGATAGAATCAAAGACACAAATTGGCTAAAAAAGGGAAGCCTGATAAAATCCGAGGAATGCAAAGTAAGACTAGTGAGACGTTTCCAAAGGTCCTTCCATCTTTTAGATAAGACACAAGTTTGAACAGCATCTTTTGCATTAAAAAATTTCATTATATGGAGCAGAACACAATCAGGAAGGTCACTGAGCCATTTCCCTAGCCTGTCTTTCAATTCTTTCACTTTGCCTCGTTGTCTTCATCACAAACTCCTATTGTTTCTTTTCCTTTCAGTGACACTTAACCTGACAAAGTTACAGAAACACTTGATAATCTTTCTTCATTGAAATCACATCAATGTTAATAACTTATCCTATGCACGCATAAAATTCTGTGTATCTCGTTTCAATACAATGTAGCAAATAGTTCAATCAACACATCATTGCAAACCTAGAAATACTTCACACATTAACACAAAATTGATTTTCCAGCGTCGTTGATGCTATAATACAAATACCTTGCGAGTTGGGAACCGATTCAACTGATTATTTCCAAATCAAAGCACTATAATTTCTTCGGTGAGGACACAAGTTGTTTCTGGGGGTTTGAAAACCATAAATACTTAACGTATAAACAACGGCGAGTTCTACGGTGCGCGACTTCAGCATGTCGCTCACCGTGCGCAACGTTAAATCACCGTTAGATGGAATGTGGGCTTCCCACACCCGATTATTATTATTTTTCCTTTCTCCCGCTGTCCTCCTCTCTCATTCCTAAGCTTTCCGAACGTCCTCCGCCACCTCGCCGCCATCAACAAACGGCCAAGCAATCAAACCTTTACAGCGGCCCACCACCACCCACAATTTCAATTTCAATTCTTTCTCTCTTCCTCTCTCACTCTCAACCCTTCACTCACGACCCTCCCCTACCGGTGGTTAGGATCTACTTCGGGAGCTTTGCCCCCACCCTTCTCCCTCACCACCACCCTAAACACCAAAACCAAATCTTGCTCCTTCATTGGCATATCTATCGATCTAAAACAACTCCGACAACGTTGTTGCGCAACTTGTCGATGACGGTGACAGGGAAGTGACAACGTGGCGGTGGTTCGCCGAAAAGGAAGGTGTGATCTGGGGCTCCCCTGACGTGTGGCGATCGCTACTCTTTCTCCATCACCTCCATCGATTTTCGTTATAATTGTGCACAATAGTTTTCATTTTGTTGATAAACCCATTTAAGACCTGTAACACCCAACCAAGATTTGTTCATTTTCTGTTTGATTTATTTTCGGATGTGGGTTATTCATCTTCATGTTTTGGAATTTTTTTTATTTTTATGTTCTTGTTATGGATTGTTTTTGTTCTTTTAGTGAATAAAGCAACAAAGATGACGATTTTATGGGTTGTTCATGTTTAAGTTTTGGATACTGATTTTATCATGAATGTTTTAGTAAGAGATCTGGAGGTGGAAGGTGGTTTCAAGAGATGGGATAGGTGGAAGGAAGGTGGTTGCGTTGTTATCGACGCGTAGACCAAAACCCTCGCCGGCTCGTCGTTATCGTCGAGAATGTCATTGTCGGTGAGGTCTTGGAGCAATCGAACGACTTCATCGACGATGTCAGTGTTATTGTGGTCGATTGATGTTGTTGTTGTTGTTGTTGGTGGTGGTGGTGGTGAAGCCGTTGGATCTGGATGACGATGGTGGTGGTGGTGGGTCTAAACTCTGAAACGACGAGTGTGAGAGAGAAGACAGACAAAGAAAAAATAATCGGGTGTGGGAAAGAATATGATGGTATCCCGTGATATTTTTGATCCAACGGTTAAGTTAAGGTCTCCCACTTCTCTCACGGTAGAACTCACCATAGATTATCTATTAGTATAGATTATTATTATTATTATTAGAGTTTAAGTTTTGATCTAACTTATCAAATATGGGACTCCAACACATCCCTTTATGTCCACGACTGTATATCTGAAGCGTGAAGTTTGCAGGTCTAGACAACTGCAGGTGACCAAATAAATTTAGCATATGTTCTGATATCATCTTAAAAATATATTACTTTTTAATAAAATTATTATATGTTTGACAGATGATATTTTTTTACTCACTAATATATATTTCAAGCATGTTTTTATAATAATAAATGGATAATAATGATGATAATAATAACATAATAATATTATATCTAAAAATATCCTTCGTATTTATTGCACGTTATTATTATTTATATTTTTTTTCAAATTAGAAAAAATTGAAACAAAATTTTACTTTCATTTGCACAATAATATAGTTTACATTTTTTTTCTAAGGATATCCTTCATGTATAACGGCAGATACTAATCTCTCGAGGTATTAGACGATGTTGAAGGGCAGACTTCTTCCAATCAAATTTTCTCTATATGCAAGAGTCAAGGATCGAACTCCTGACCACTTGTTTAAGGAGCCCAAGCTCATTACTACTCGGACCAACCACATGTATTTTATAGTTCACATTTCAAGCATAAACATATTAAGAAATTACGAAAACTAAATACAATTCAAAATTTTGAAATACACAGCGACAGTTGATATTGCTAATCCACATTTCAGATGGATGACATAAATCAATTTTGACATTTCCATTAGTTTCTCATTGATTGTACTTCCATTTTTTTTAAGGTGCTATCTTTTCATTGTCTTAACGATCTTCCATTTTTACGGTGCTTGTTGTAGTACTTCATTTTAATCATCAAAGCTGGAAAAGCATGGATTTCCACTGCAGATATATTTACAATAAAACAAATAACATTAAAAAACGTGCTCCAAATGAGAGAACATTTTTGACCTTTTGTTTCAACCCCAATAAGCACCATATATATAAATAAACATTCCAACAGCCGATTTCAAGTTCCTTCACAACTGAAACATGTAATCCAACCCAAAATCATGTTCATGGAAACTAAAATGTTCAATCTTCTTAGCTCTTGAGCATGTGATTGGAGCAATGGAAGAAATAAATTTATCTGGCACTCCTCAGTGTGGAGTCTAGCCATTTAGTTCAAAACAAAACAGAAATACAACTAAAATGAGACAACTTTGGGATAACTTTTCGACGATGGTTAATAACGTTTTAAATTGTGGTTAATGATATGTTAAACTTGTTAATGGATACACATGTATTAGATGGATAACTCGTTAAATGATAACTTGGTTAATGAGTATAAAAGCTTGGTTAATGCAGTTCAGTGGATGGTAATGAGTTACTCATCTCGGTGACAACAGTTAATCACACTCAAAATTGTGATTAATGCAACTCATTGGATGATAATAAGTTACTCATCTCAATGACAACAGTTAATGACGTTCAAAATTGTGGTTAATGGTGTGTTAAAGTTAGTTAATGGGTACACTGAGATGAATAACTCATTAACCATCCACGGAGCTTCATTAACCACAATTTTGAACATCATTAATCATTGTCCAAAGTTGTCTCATTTTGATTGTTCAAATAACATAACTGAAACAAAAAGAGACAAAGCAATAAAGGCAAACAGTAAAAACTGATTGCATAAAGAAAAATAGGATGGCCTAGTAAACTTAAGCGATGACATTTCTATGGGTGAAGCCAAAATTTTGCAAAGCATTCAAATTGCTTGAGACTCTAAATATTGAAATAGATTTGTTCATCCTGAGAACAAGAACACACATTGCTTGTGCATGTGTGCGTGTGAACTAGAAATGTTAGGAATTTTATATCCTAGAAATTTTTGTCCAAATGTTTAGAGTTCCAACATTATTTAACATTCTTAACCATAAACAGATTCTTACTAGTATTCAAGGAACCTGAAATTGTGTTGCACATCAATGGTTGCACTACATTTGAAATATGTAATGATCCGTGTGCTTAATCCTCCTCATCGGTTCATATAGACAATTATTAGAACTAAATTTGCAACGTTTTAGGAATTCTCTGCAGTCTGCAGTTAATTATATGTTTCTCCATAGTTCGAAATTACAAAAAAGGAGACATTACGTACTGTTCAAGGAAGAAAATATAGTCATTACTCATCCAAATGGCAATTACATATCAAAGTGCCTATGACTAAAAAGTACAATGGATTTGTAATTGATGTATTTAACCTCAAACGAGGTTATAGCTTTGTAGTCCCGATGAAGTACTCAAAATGCACCAACTGCTGGAATTCACGATTGGCATTTGATATTACAAATTCTTGGTTGGATACATGTTCCTCCAGATAGATTCAAAAATACAAAATTCCTTGTTTTTCATATTCTGGAGGGTTAAGGGAAGGACAAGCATTAAATAAATTAGCCATCAATGTGATCAAAATAAGTTACATATTTTGAGGGTGATTATACAGGAAATAGAAAAGCTGTATAAGAACCATCGCAGTATTTTAAACCTTTTAGTGAACACGACTGCAGGCTAGAGGTGACTACGGCTTCCGGGATGCCAAATGTACCACTGCAGTTTTGTAAGCTTTCACTTCCTACTGCTTTAGATTCCGACTTCTCACAAGTTGATTTTAAAGCAACATTCAAGCCAATTGAGCTAGGTTCCGTCACAAAACTGTACGTCACAAGATATAGAACTAAGCATGATTTAGGTTTCAAATAACAATGCATGATGCAACTGGTTTTAATTAGATAGTCTGCAACAGAAATCCATATCGCAACAATGACGAGAGTATTACAAAATGCTCATGAAATTCTACTTAATATTTAGTAGAACTTCTTGTGACGCAGAACAATCAGCAGGTTGAAACAAACATCGAAGCACGATGATGAAAGACAAGCTCGATGCAGTAGTAGTATGTAGGAAGGGAAGGGGTTTCAAGATCATGGAAATTCTATCATCCTTTTTGAGATTATTTTAGAAACCAAAATAATATATAGAAGTATCACAAATCACAAATAGTAAGTTATTATAAAAACCGCCTAGGCAACGGTTTGTAAAAAACACAACACCACCTTGTTTGGAATAACAATATATTCTTTGTTGTTTTTTAATGTTCCTACACCACGACCGTTTTTGTTTGACAAATTAACATTCTTCTATGTAGGATTTCTATACCATTTCTCCCCGTGAATAATAAAGTAGGAGGTAGGTATAATTGTTAAAAGAAAAAGGGGTGTCGATGTAATAAGAGCTAACCTCAAGGGAGATCAAAGCAAATTATCCCTAATATAGATTCCTTGGACCTGAAAATATACCCATAAACAATATAATCTCAAGGGAGATCAATTCACATTCACGTATTAAAAAACCTCATTGCCGGAGATTCACCCATATATACAATATGACACCTTCAACCAAAAAGCCATTGATCCACATTATCGGCTCACCACAGGCTCCAGAGGAGACTGGGCCCGGGTTGAGTTCTATGCAAAATCATGGTTCATCACCTAGTAGTGCTCTTTAGAAGTTAAAGGCTACTTGGATTTGCATGTATACCAAAATTTTCTTCCATCACCCTACAATATGCAGCTTGTGCTGCAACAAGGTTGCTAGGAGCTAGTCTTAACCGTAGCCCAATTGTTTGGGGCAACTACATATGAGTAACTATCCCTTGGGGCAGCTCAAGTGGTGAGTTGAGGAATGTTTAGGAGTTGGAGACTAGGAGGTCAGGGGTTCGATCCCTGCTTCCCCCACTAACAAGGAGTAACTACTAATTTACTAACATTGGCTGATCAAAAAGAAATATGAGTAACTAAAAGTAGCTAAATCGTATTGACCCCATAAATTTATCCTATGTAATTCAATTCAACCAAGTACAAGTATCACCAGGCAAAGGCTACACATACCTTGCCTCAAAGCTTCTTCCTTCCAAACCCATCAATGCACATATACCACAAATAATCCATGGTGGAAGAAATGCATCCTTAATTTCAATGCTACAACAGAGTCCATCCGATGATTCTCCAGCAGGCTCGCCATCTTTCCAAATAAATCCATTACAAGAAGCAGCAATATGTTCAGCTCTTCTCATCTCCATGCATTTAATCTTCAAAAGAGAAGGATATAGATTCCAACATTAGAAAAATAACTAGTGTAGCCTTAAACAAATGGGAAAAAGGGAAAATTTTCAATTTTCAATTCCAAGGGGTCCTGTAGATTGTTTTCTGGAAGATAACGATACATCTAAACTATTCCAGTGTGCAGATTTGAAAAAATAAGCAATTAACAATAATATTTGCCACTAGATGATAGGAAACTATACTGGAAGTGCTGATAGCATTCCTTGTTCAAGTAATCTAGGTAAAACGATTGGCATGACAGTTAAATAATTTACTTAAATTTCAACTAAGACAGAGTACAGAAGTAATGCATGGAAAGAATATAAAAAAGAAAGCAAATGAGGGGAGGATTTATCACATACATCAGGAGAAGACAAAGCAGAATTTTGAAACGGCACAGGTGAGCACAAGACAGGTACGTCCATACAAGACAGTGACGTCAAGATTGATCTGCAGAATGCATTGACAATGACAGCTTTTCAGCAACGAGATTGAAAAAATAAGACTAAACATCAAATAAGTCTAACTCAATGAAGTGTATAATACTGAATAGGCAACTAAGAAAATCAATCATTAACTAGTCACCTGTAATTTAGTAAAAGATCATATAAACCATGTACATTGTTGTTGCCACTGAAAACCAGCAAAGATTCTGGGCTATTATCAACATCAGAGAATGACCTTAATTGTCGAGTCTGCGTTATTTGAAATAAAACGTAGCAATCACTAAAAAATATATAAAACTTATGTACCATGTTGGAGTTAACTGAGAGACAGACTTTCAGAGCACACAAGGTATATACACAAAAACAACAATCAATTATTAATGTGAGAACAAGCAAGTGCCACAAGACATTTACTGATCTGAAAAACTTGAAGATACTTTTATTAATGAAATTGTCATACATAAAATAGTTGACTTTAATTTGGATTGCCATGTAAAACTTTTTTACACTACTATCTAGTCATGTGTTCTCACATTATTAAAAGAGTTTGATTATGACAACAATAGTCTAAATCTTTTAATGACATAACTACACATAATTAGAGGATGGTGTTAAAATTTTGACAGACAGTATCATAGTAGGTCAAAATTAAAATCCAAATAGTGAAGTACTTCAGTTGGTACTAATTGAGAGCCATCTGTAGTTTCAGTATTCAGCATAGATTCATCAATAGATTGACAGGGACTCATTCAGACATCCCTTAGAAAAACAAATGCTATATGAATTGCATACTACAAACCTGACCCAAGTTTTGCCTCTCTATCTCTGATAGCTCAAACAGATCCTCAGTAGTGACTTGCTCCACTTTCGAATGGCAAAGAGGCATAGAGAAACAAACATCCTAGTCAGAAGGGTATACAACCAAAAATAAGTTCAAAGGTCATAAATATTATTGGGAAAATTCTAGTACAATAATTTAAATTATATTATATATATATATATATGGAGAAAATGAGGCACATACCAGCAAACCCAACAAAACCATAAGTACTTATAAATAAACTGCACATATCACGATTGATTAACCTGGGAACCCGTTATTGGCCCCAAAAGACTCTAAGGCCCAATACTATGAATAACACTAGCCATTTTGGAAAGACAACGGGAATGCATTTTGTAAAGTTAAAAATGTTAGTAGACAAAATCGTAAAGCTAAGACCAGAAATACATATCCCTAGTTATTCTCCTTGCCATGACCTTTTTGACAAACAAACACTCGAATTGTTGGCAGCTAGAACGAGACCACTAGTCATTGATAATGAGAGAAAGAAATAAGATACCTTAAACCTACTAGGTTACTAGTAACTTTCACCTAGATTTTCCTAGAAATATGCCATCAACGAAAAATTACTCTTACCCTTAGGCAAACATTACAGAAAAGAACATGTACGCAAATAAGTGGATACTAAGGTTGATTAGTGACTTATGAATAAACTTCACACATCATGATATGTAATTTGTATATGAGTACGACTTACGTGCTCTCTTAACAACGATCTCAAACCTCTGGTTGACTGAGAGATATAAGCATTGCATGAGCATTTGGATCTCCTAGAGCTGTCACCACCAGTGAACATCACCACAAACTGGGAAGTGCAAACTAGTAAACGAAAGGCAAAAATCAACACAAATTTTTATCCTACACTCAGAAATAACAATAAAAAATGTAAATGCTTTATCAAAAATTGATATAAATGCACAACGAAGTTAGAAGGTTCAAGGAATAGCAAAATTAAGTCTATGCATTAATAAAACCACAGGAAGCTACATCAACAAAAGAAACGAGTGTGTTTTGTTCATGTAAGTTTATCATTATGCAGAAATAATTTAAACTACATATCACCAGCATGAACACTAATGAGAATTAAGAACATAAATGGCAACATAAAAAGGCATAATTTAAACAAATGTCTAAAATCAATAATCATTAATTCATTACAATTCCATTCACAAAAAAAGTGGCGATTATGTATAATTACCATAAAATAGGCCACAAATGTTATTTCGAAGCATGTAATAGAGGTCCTGAAAAGATTCTTCCCATGCAACTTGTCGTTTCCTCAAGAACTCCAATTCTATTGCATAAAAGGGAAAATTTGAACATAAGGAAATGGAGAAAAGAAAGAGGACAAAGGAAAGGCTGGAAATGTGGTAAGTTGAGAGCTGCTTGACAACCTCCATCTGCTGGTGATGAGCTCAAGACTGATATGAGAGAAGGTGGTAGAACGGACTGAGGATACATCCATGAATGCAAAACTTTAAATCCCTGGGAACGTCTCATATTTTGACTCTCAAAAGGACAGTGCTGAGAAGTTAATTGGGGCATGGTACCACGCAGAACTGACCTATGTATCCTGAAATTTAGAAATGAAAATAGCTTTCACAAAATGATAACAATGGATACCAAGGAAAGTTGACACCAAAGGAAGCATGAAATAAATAATCCAAACAAATCGGATTAAGGGGTTATTTGGAAAAGCTCATAGAGAGCTCATTTGGGTTTATAAGAATAGTTTATGATAATACACTTATGACCTTTCTATAAGCTTTTTTTAGCTTATTTAAATAAGTTTGTCAAATAAGCTTCCGGAAAAAAGAAAAGAAAAAAAAAAGCCTCTTTTTGGCTTATTTCAAAATAACTTATTAAATAAATGCTTAATTAAGCAATTTACCCAGACACACCCTGATAGTGATAGGTGCTGCATCAACATAGCTCATAGATAAACAGAAAAGAGTGGTTTCCTGTTCAAGGTATCAATGCATATGCAAAAGCTGTGCAATGTGGCCAAATAGATTTTTATGATAGAAACATGAAAGTTTAACATATCATTGTTGAACTAAGATAGGGAGGAATTATGTAAGCCATGTACTACCGGGCAAATTCGAATATTGAAAATACAGAGAGCTAGTTAAAAAACACTATCCAATAAAAAAAATACTTGTTATACTATACAGCATGCAAAGAATTTAATTGTCTTGGTATGACAACATTTGGCAGTGACAAGGACTTCATCAGACATTGATCTTTCTTAATATACAGAGGCATTAAGGACAGCGGGAAATATCTCTCCCTTTCAACCAGTGTTATCAAAAAGCAACCATGGAGGCGCCATGGCGGATTGCGGTGGCGGATTTTTAGACAACCGCTATGGCCTATTTGTGAAGGATGGCGGCGCCATGGCCGCAATGGCATTTTGAGGCGGCTTAAAATGGCGGATTTTTGGCCTTCTGCTATGGTCTGCCATCCGCAATCGATAACATTGCTTTCAACATAGAAACAGGGAATCTCGGTGTTAAAGCTGTTTAGTGCACTCCAGTGCATCCTATTCCTAGCAGGCTTGATGCGAAGATATTAGTGCATCCTATATTCCTATACACTCACCAATTCACAGAAGCAGAGCAAACTACCCGCATACTAGTTTTCAAAGTAAGATCCAAAGGAGTCTTCTGGCCAGGAACATGACATTCAGAGAAGAAATTTCCTGTGAAGGTTGATGTCAAATTTTCGTGTCTGTCAGATGACTCAGTAGCTAAACCACTACCAACATGTGGTTCAGGAGCAGCTAGTCCTCTTAAAGCTTTGCCCTATAACAAGAATTGTAAGTAATAATACCCTAGTTATGATACAGGATCTAAAATGTAAATAAGCAGATAAGAAAAGGTCTGCCTCTGCCATTGTATACCATATCAATAGCTGCTGCCCCAGAAGATCTATCAGCAGCTGATGAAAGTTCAGCAACAGTAAGAAACTTTCCTTGGCTGCACTTTTCAGTTGTATGACAAGCTTGCAATACACCATCTTTGATAAGTTCACTTGAAGCAACAGTGTTCTCCAAGCTGACAACAATTAGGAATAGAATCAACAATAGGGAAAAATTAACAGTGAGATCAAGAAAATGCATAAACTATGAGGCAAAACCATGAAATTCCTTGCTGTCTTGTGGCCTCCGAAGTAGAAAATACTGAAAGGTTCTTCAGGATACTAGTTTGCTCTAAGGATGGACTTTCCTGAACATATTAACAAGGTTACTTAGTCCAATCTCAACAACATCAAAAACCAGAGATCAATAATTTAATGAAGATGCCAACTGACTAAACTAAATGAGTCATACGTAGGCAAGTATAATAACCTTTGCATTTTCCTTTCCAGAGACAATTCTAAACCTGGACTTTTTGGCTGGAAATACTTCATCAACACGAGTGTCAGTGTATCTCACGCTCCTTGACAATCCTAGTTTTCTAAACCCATTATCCACCTCGGTGGTACTGCAAACATAAATCAAGCAAGTTCTCATTTCTAAGAAAATTATAAATAACAAGTTGAAAGAGAAGCAGAATAAGCTTACTTTTTCGAACTAGAACCAACCAAGGAGGATGGAGATTCATCAGTATAGTCCACAACACTTGCCCGCTTCAACTGCTCTCCCTGCCAAGTATGTATGAAAATGAGAATTTTTTCCTCAACCACGATGCAATGCTAGTTGTCAACGTGGAACTAAAGAAATCATTCTTGGAAACTTAAATTGAAATTGTACTATGACTACATATGGATGGGTAGCATTATTAACATATAAACTCCATTTCAAATGAAATAACAAATTAGCAAATGCAGCACAGCAACATAACGAATAATCGACATGCAACTCATCACAAAATATTCAAAACGTATTATTCACTCCCAAATCATAAACTATTAAAAATATTTTACTCCAAGGTGGACTTATAGTTTAAACACACTTGCGAGCATGCACCTAACTAAAGCAAGTAAGCCAAGAATTTCACAAATAAAACTATAAATTATAAATGTACGATTACGATATAAGTGATACTGGAACATCGGCAATGAATTCAGAATGCATTTTTGTCAAAGATTCCAAAAAATTAGATGACCGATGCATTTATATCATAATCACACAAATTGAACACTTATTCAAGTAAAGATGCAAGTAAATCAAACTTACCCTAAGTTCTGATGGTGTTTTTCTTTTGACCATGGATCCTTTTGGAGGCGCTAAGCCGATTCGATGAGATCTAGGAGGCACAGAACTCGGTGTGGCTACTTTTGCCATGCTATGTTTCCGAGTATTTTACCTATCAAAAGTTCATACCTTTGAAGTTTCAACAAACAACTAAGAACATTAAATATATGTATGCAGGAAAATACACCAAAACTAGTGCAAGAAAGGGAATCACACGCTGCAAGGATTGATCACCAAAACTTCACACCAAAAGCAATCAATAGAAACGAACCTAGAACTACCAAAACTCACCAGTTAACAACGATTTAGAGGCTGAGAATCTGAGATGAAAGGAAGCAAAGAATGAAGTAGGAACCTGCCAATAAGAAAAAACGGTTTAGGTATTTTGTAGAGGAGAAGAAGCAAAGAAAGGGTGAAAGGCAGAGAACTCACCACGACGGAATCACGATGGAGGACGCGCAGCAGGACGAGAAACGGCGATCTGCGAGGAAGGAGGAGCGAGGACGGCGGAGCAAGGACGCTTGTCTGGTCACGGCTGTGCGGGGCGGCTGCGGAACCCTGGTGACGAGAGTGGAGACGGAGAGTCGAGTGACGACATCTGAGGTGCTAAATGAGGACTGGGGACTCTATACTCATTCTCCCATTTCCCGCTTCTTTTTTCTTCCCATCATCCCATCTGCTTCGATGCTTCTTTTGTCCCCCTCTCTTTAATCTCTTTCAAATTTCAAATTCTATTTTTTTTTTTTTTTTTGTTATTATTACATTATATTCCAGCCTTTTACTTTTTGTGTTGTCTTCTGTTCAGGGGTTGCCCTGATCATGATTTGGTGGTGCAATTATATAGGATCTCATTTTTTAGGGGGAACCAATTTTTTTTTTTTACTTATTGTATATATTAAAATAAAAAATTTATATAGTTAAATTGTTTACTTGAGGACCAAATTGTTTTTTAAAATTCAGGTCTAAAACTTGACAAGTCTAGTAAGTAGGAGTGGGAATAGGCCGACCTAATATTATATTTTAATTAAATGTATAATATAAAATATAAAAAATTTATTAGAAAATTAATATATTATTACTGAATTCTAAAAAAATTGAGACTCTGTGTGTGATCACTCTCATATTCCTTCTCTCGTTCGAATTAGAAAGTAGAAACCCTTTGTTTTGTCCCTCATTCTACGTTACTGACTGACTTGGTATCTTAGTGGGTACTTCTAGTCATCATATTACATTCATTATTGTTCTGATGGAGAAGAACAAGATAGGAGTTGGCTTGTTTATTCAAAAGAATTAGAAAGAGTTTTTTGTTTTTGATGTAAGTTATTTGGTACAAGTCATAGAACAAACAACTTAGCAAATGAAAGTTTTAATGATTGGAATCAAACCACTATTTTTTCTATAATCTATTGTAATTTGATATTGTAATCTTTTTATTTTTATTCGGTAATATTTTGTTTCACTTGAGGTTGTATTAAAACAATTAATGACTAGTTTTTTGCAACTCACACGCAGACACACACACGCACGCGCCCGCATACACACGCGCACACACGCACGCGCCCGCATATATATATTCGGTTTATAAAAAAAAGGGCACCAATTTTTTTATTTCGCACGGGGCACCCAAAATATCAAGGACGACCCTGCTTCTATTACCTATTACCTATTTACCTATTACCCACTACTAGGATTTTGTATTACATACGGGTAAAAAAAAATTACTTTGTTTTTTGAAGAAAGAAGCTTAGTGCATTTCATTAATGATCAAAGCAGCAATACATGGAAGAACACGATAGAAAGTACGCGGACTAGCAATGAAAAGAGTCGCCTTTGCTAAGGAATGGGCTACAATGTTCGTTTGTCTCCTAACAAAATTTATACCAAAGTTTGGAAAAGATCTAAGGAAATATAACATGCTCTAATAGTAACTTCATATTTACCCATTACCTATTACAGACTACTAGGATTTTGTATTACGCACGGCTAATTTTTTTTTTTTTAAAAAAAGAAGCTTAATGCATTTCATTCATGATCAAAGCAGCAATACATGGAAGAAGGGCACCAATTTTTTTATTTCGCACATGGCACCCAAAATATCAAGGAAGGTCCTGCTTCTATTACCTATTTACCTATTACTGACTACTAGGATTTTGTATTACGTACGGGTAAAAAAATTTTATTTTGTTTTTGAAGAAAGAAGATTAGTGCATTTCATTAATGATCAAAGCAGCAATACATGGAAGAACATGATAGAAAGTACGCGGACTAGCAATGAAAAGAGTCGCCTTTGCTAAGGAATGGGCTACACTGTTCGCTTGTCTCCTAACAAAATTTATACTAAAGTTTGGAAAAGATCTAAGGAAAATAACATGCTCTAATAGTAACTCCATATTTACCTATTACCTATTACAGACTACTAGGATTTTGCATTACGCACGGGTAATTTTTTATTTTTTTTGAAAAAAGAAGCTTAATGCATTTCATTACTGATCAAAGCAGCAATACATGGAAGAACATGATATAAAGTACGCAGACTAGCAATGAAAAGAGTCGCCTTTGCCCAGGAATGGGCAAAACTGTTCGCTTGTCTCCTAACAAAATTTATACCAAAGTTTGGAAAAGAACGAGTATGTTTGGGAAAGTTGGAAAAAAAAAGATTTTGCTGATAATCGATTTTATAATCAGAAACTGTTTTTGTTTGGGTCTATTTGATGAAAAGCGATTTTAAGATAATCTATTTTGTTTGGATGGTGCAAAAAAATCACTTTTATATAGTAAATTACAAAAAAGGGTTTGAATCAGCTTTTTTTTTCTCTCAAAAAAAGCTTTTCAATAAATTCAAGCAAAGTGCCAAACATGTTAGAGTATTTTGAAAACAGCTTTTTGGGGATAAAACAGCTACAATCTAAAAAAATAAGCGTTCCCAAGCATGCTCTAAGGCTTTGTTTGTGAGTTTTGTTTTGGATGGGAAGTAAGGGAAAAGGAAGGCTTGTGAGAATCTCTCTCCTGTTTGTGAGTTTAAAAATTTGGAGGGGATAGTTTTGAGGACTTTAGAAAACCCCCAAACCCCTCCTCAGCCCAGTTTTTTGGTTTACCCCAATTTGGAGTTTTTTGGGGGAATAATAAAATTACTAATTTACCCTCCTAGTCTTTACTACTTTGCATTAATATTTTTTTTTGAAGGGTACATTAATATTATTTAAAAAATATTACTTATGTTAATTTTTTAGATAAGGGTAAGATTGTAAAAATATGTCATAAACCCTCCATTTCTTTCCCCTCATATAATATGCACTCACAAACAAGGTGAGGGATAATACTCTCATTCCCCTCCCCTCCCTCTCATTTCCTTCCCCTTTGATCTCCTCCCTTTTCCTTCCCCTCCAAACAAATAAACAAAGTCTAAGGAAATCATAACATGCGCTAATAGTAACTCCATATTCGAAGATATCATCATCAGGAGATCTAGCATGATTTACAACCATTTGGCAATCTAATTCAAAAATAACATGATGAAGATTCATCTGATGTACCCATTGGATAGCTTTTAGGAGACCCATAACCTCCCCCTCAAGAACTGGAAGACAAGAGGGGACCCAATCTGTTCTTGCTTGAATGAAATCACAATGATCATCTCTAATACACATGCCAAAGCTGGTTTTACCAACATCCTCAAAAAAACCTGGCAACAACATTACACTTCCCACACAATGCACCACTATTATTGTTGCTACTATGTAATACCCCTCCATAATTGTTTGCGCTCTGCCAAACTACATAAAAATAAGATGTTCACTGAATGATTGTGGTCGAGCAAGGTAATTTGGCATCCCAGAGCTTCTCGTTCCTTACGTTCCACAATCCCCACAAAGACATAGCAAAGGTTGCTTTCTCCTGCTGGTCCAGAATGTGCAGGATGTTAAACATCATCACTAAAACCTTGCGCCACCTGCAGAAAAGGAGAGATATAATTCTAGAGATTTTGTTTGACTCAACATTCCTTACTAATAGAGCAAGTGAACAAAAGTTGCCATATGTTTTCATGCTTTTGCTCACAAAAAACACATGTGATGGGGCAAAACACTCCTTTGTGCTGCAACTGAGTTCTTGTTGGAAAACAATCTCTACAAGCTCTCCATAGAAAAATCTTCACTCTAGGGGGCAATTTAAGCTTCCAAATTAGGGACCAATCACCTTCTACCTTCAAGTGAGTTGTATCTGCAAGATCATTTGAAGCAAGCTGATATGCAAATTTAATTGAGTATAAACCATTTCTATTGGAGCCCCAAATAATCGAGTTTTGATAATCTTTTCAACTAGTTGAGTGGGTAGAAAATTGCCAATAAAAGATTCATTCCAAGACTTAGATCCATGCACCCATAAATCACTAAGAGATAAGTGTTGAAACTCAAAAGGCAAACCTGTAGAGCATGAGAAACTATCCCCATTGCGCAACCAAGGGGATTCTGAAACCGGAATAGCATCATCACCTCCTATGCTCCATCTGACTCCCTTCTTAACCAAAGTCTTGGACATCCAAATACTTCTCCAAGCATAAGATGGATTGTGGCCTAACTCTGCATCCAAGAAATTACCATGTGAAAAATATTTAGCTTTAAAGATCTTAGTCACTAAAGATTCTGGATGCACAACAAATTTCCAAGCTTGTTTACCTAGCATAGCTAGATTAAAAGCATACATATTACAGAAACCAAGACCACCCCAAGCTTTTGGCATAGAAAGCTCGTCCCAAGATAACCACTTAATTCCTTTATTTTCTCCAGTTTTCAGACCCCACAAAAAAGAATTAAGCATTTTTTGAATTTCATCACCAAGGGAGAGATACATACTCATGCAATATACTGGAATAGCTTGAGCCACTGATTTAATCAAAACTTCTCTCCATGCCATTGATAACTTTTTACCACTCCAAGAGCTCACTTTATTTCAAATCCGATCCTTCACGTATTGGAAAATTTGTTTTTTGTTGCGACCAATTAAAGAAGGAATTCCAAGATAATTTCCCACCTCCACTCTCTCCTGAACTCCTAAAACAGCAACCAGATTTTGGCAAGTTTGATGTTGGACATTAAAACTAAAGATGATGGCCGACTTATCATAATTAATTGCTTGCCCCGAAGCCATTTCATATCTATGCAGCAGCTCTTTTACATGACCCACCTCCTGAACTGTTGCCCTAAAAAAATAAGAGACTATCATAGGCAAAAAGAAGATGAGACACAATAGGTGCCCTTCTACAAATTTTAATACCATGGGGATGACCACTTCTTTCGACAAATTTAATAAAAGATGATAACCCCTCTGTACAAAGAATATAGAGATAAGGGGACAAGGGATCACCTTGATGAACCCACGATCAGGAATAATTGAACCTGTCATTATTCATAAGAACCGAATACTGAACCGGAGACACACACATCATCATCCATCGATATTAAAACCCATTTTATTTATAATAGCCTGCAAATAATCCCAGCTAACTCGATCATAAGCTTTACTCACATCAAGCTTTAAAGCCACATCACCCACAACACCTTTCTTCTTGAATTTCATAAAATGCAATAATTCAATGGCTATTAAAGCATTATCCACTATAGATCTGCCCGAGACAAAAGCAGATTGCTCCTCTGAAACATATTTAGCAATAACCAAAGCGAACCTGCTTGCAAGAGTCTTGGACATAATCTTATAAATCACATTACAAAGAGAGATTGGTCTTAAGTCACGCATAGAATTAGAATGCTCACATTTTGGAATAAGATCAACATTTATATCATTAATTTATGGGGGCAAAATACCATCTTGCAACCATTTTCTACAAGCATTGATCACATCGGATCCACAAACATTCCAAAACCTTTGATAAAAAGCTGCATTAAGACCATCAGGACCTGGAGACTTATCCGGATGCATATGAAGGGTTGCATTTTTAAACTCCTAGTCAGAAAAAGGAGCTAAAAGAAGATCATTATCAGCTGCAGTAACTTTAACTTGAACATGATTAATAACATAGGCTACCTCACTATTATTTCTAGCAAACAAATTGGAGAAATAACTAGCGGCTAAGACACAAAGCCCCTCCTGAGTATTAACACTATTACCTTGATCATCAACTAATGCATCAATAGAATTAATTTTCCTCCTAGATGAAGCAGAAGCATGAAAAAAAAATTGGTATTAGAATCACCTCCTTTTAACCAATGAGACTTTGCTCTTTGACGCCAATACACTCCTCATGCACTAAGAGTTTTGATAATCTCGGTCTCAAGGCTGCATAATGATTAGCACCTGCTCGGTCATTCCTATGCCCGAGAGCCAATAACTTCTTTTTGTATTCAGCAATATCCCCACGAAATGAAGGCTGCAGTTGATGTCCCTATTCCTGAAGATTGCTAGCGTAGCTGGACAATTTTTAAGCAATATCCACCGTGTTCAGGTTTGGTCAACTATGCTCCACCACTTGGTCAATATCATCTTCTAATAACCAATGATTTTCAAATTTAAATCTTCTAGGAACAAAGACATGAGTTGGCTGATTTTCAATTGTAAGAAGAATAGGGTTATGATCAGATATTGAAGCTATGAGATTAACAAGTTTTGTATCTGGAAATAAATCCCACCAAGGAGGAGTAACCATTGCTCTATCAAGGCGTTCCTCAACTTCAGCAGCTGAACCCATTCCCTTAGCCCATGTAAATTGATATCCCTCCAAAGATATATCTGATATATTACAATCCAAAACAGCATTACGAAACCCATCTATAAGCCACTGCAGTCGCTGCACTCTCCCCCTTTTCTCCTCATGAGCTAATGGATCATTAAAATCCCCAATAATACATCAGGGAAGATCAGACATAGAAGCCAATGATCTAATAAGATTCCATGACTCCCTCCTTCTAGTGGATTCCGGTAAACCATAGAAACCCATAAGACGCCACTTCCTCTGCTCCCCCTCATCTACTTCCAAGTTAATATAATTACGTGGAAAATTAATAACCTGGATTTTAACTGGATCCTTCCATAACACTGCAAAGCCACCACTTTTGCCTTCTCTATCAACACTAAGACAACAAGAAAAACCCAACTTCACCTTCAACTCTTCAATTTTTTTAGCATGAAATAAAGTCTCACAAAGAAAGATAACATTGGCTTGTGAGATTGGGTAAGTTCTTTTAGAGATAGAATTGCATTCAGGTTACCCAGGCCTCGGTAATTCCAATTGAGTATTATCATTATTTATGGCAGGCCTGGAAACCAGGCCCTGCCATTAAAAAATGTCCTACACTATTGTCTCGTCCATTATTTCCTCCCTCTTGCCCCTTTGTACGTGGCCCATCCGAAATTGCATGGCCATGCACGTCAAAACCAGGCCTCATTCTTTTGCGCACTCCTTGGTCAAATTGGTCAACCGCCAACGCAGCATTTGAAACGTCCCTTATATTTGCAGATAAGGGAATTTGATTTTGAATAGAATTTGAAAATGTAACTTCCCCATTATTCTGGGATAAATTACCATTAAAACTAGCTAAAGAAACTCCTTGATTTCTGCCATGAGCTGTAACCGAATCAGCTTGATTCGGTTGCTGATTTTGTGGGATATTCCATCTAGCATCCCAATCCGTATCACCACTCTCCCTCAACCACCTACTACCACCACCTCTCCCTACACCGTTGCGTCGAGTTTCCGCCTTCAGAGAACTGCCCCCAACCTCGTTCTGCAGTACTATCGTCTAGCACAAATCTCTAAGGACAAAAATTCTCAGCATGACCAAGCAATCCACATAAATAGCAAAAAACACCTAAACACTCATACTTAAAGTGCACCACACTCCATTCTCCCCCCTCCATCCTGACTTTCCTTTCCTTCTTCAGTGGTTTGGAGACATCAAGGCGTACCCTAATTCTCTTGTAGGCTCTCCACTGACCAGTTTTATTATTTTCATCAAACTCCAAAAACACCCCAATATAATTTCCAAGGTGCTTACCCTCCAACTCTGTCATGAACCCCACCGGTAGATCATAGATTTATACCCAGATATCAATGTTTTGCAGTCGCACAGTTGTCATGGATCTCCCCTGTGTAACTCTCTCCAACACAAGCATATAATTATCGAAAGACCAAGGACCACCTTTTATAACTCTGTCAAGATCCAGTTGATGATGAAACTGGAAATAAAAACGCCCCTGCTCTAAATCTTTAATGGAAACACCTTTTCCTGGACGCCATATATCAGCCATCCTATCCTTCATGATGTGTGATCGAATTGGCCTGTCTGATAAGAACCTCCCAACAAGGCACAAACGAATTTCTTCAGGAAAAACCTGATCCTGAGAAGCCATCATGATGATACCTTCATCCTCCTCCCTTAAAGGTAAACCCTCCATATCACCCTCCATGACCCCACGAAACACTAGAAAGAAAGAGAGACTGGAAGAGAAAATAAAAACACATAAAACGTACTCTCAGAGACGAGAGAAGAGAATACTCTTAAAGACGAGAGAAAAACATACTCCCCGTTCATATCTATCTAAAAATGTTATAAAATCTTTTTTCACTTAAAAAAATTACTGAATATTCAATAGTTTATATATGTATAAGTGCGACATCCTTAAGTTAGGGGAATTTAATTCAGTGAATAAATAAACCTCAACATAAGGAAATATTTATTTTCTTTCTCTTTTCCCTTTCTTCCTACCTTCCTGTCCCAACACACACATATACCCATACTCTAAAATTCACTACATTAACAATAAGTCACTTAAAATCACTAAACCCTACACTAAGTCACTAAACCCTCTTGATTTCAATTTTATGTTAATTTATTTTATGAGTATTTCAAATTTACCAATAGTTGTAGGCTCTACCCAGCTTATATATCCCCCCTACCGGCACACACAAACTCACATGCTTATCAAGAGTAGTTTGCCATGCCAACCAGCTACCAAAAAAGAGAAGGTAAATTATATGTTATCTGCCATCAATGAAACATTTTTCTCTCATTGTAGTACAAAGTCGGGTTCAATTATTCTCTAGATAATTTTTACATTTAATTCTATCAAGTCGGGTTCAATTATTCTCTAGATAATTTTTACATTTAATTCTATCTATTTTTTTTGTATTTGTTTTATCCATGTAGGATCAGCCAAGGCTAAATTAAATTGTTTTGGAATAAAATTTTCTGCTCTTGCAGTTGGTACGTGTCAATGAAAGTTGTGCTCCAAACAGCTAGTTCATAACTTCATATATTGAAAGACAGATTCTTCTAACAAGTGCTCACATAGAAAAAACTATATTTATGTAAGAATCTTTTCAATCTGCAACTGATTTCATTGTGAATTTCTGTTTAAAAAGACTATACAAATTTTTTTTTTAATTCTCTATTGTCTCTTAGTTGGCAAAGGTAGTTATTGAAGATTTTGTAACATTGTCAATTTTGAATAACTAACAGGAAAATTTATCAAGTTGACACGCTAACAACTTGCTGACATGTAACTCATGGAGTTAATGTATCAAGTTGACACGGTAACTTCTTTGGAGAATTCATTTGACTTATAGAAATATTTATCCGGTGTGGTGCACACCATTATTTTTCCTAGCAATGATAAACTGTATATTTCTTTATCTTATGGTTTGCTTTGTTCTGGTGGTTTGACTTTGAGGATTGATCTCAGAAGTGTTAATCTTGAAGTGATAGGTTTATATAAGTATTTTGGAAGGAAAAATATTGTGATTTGGATAATTGGGGTGAAACACCCCCGTTTTAGCTTTCTGCGTTCTGTTTTGTTCAGGGAAGTGCTTCCCTATCAACACGGGTGTGTTGAACTCAATAGCCAAGAACGACCGTGCTGACTATTAAGCACTGGCGTACTTAAGCAGCGCGCCCTTTTTGAAATTCGAACTGGAGCACGGGTGTGTTCCCTGTTAAGCACGACCGAGCTCAGTGGAGCATGGTCGTACTGTTTCTGGGCAGCAGAGTTGAAGAACCCTTACCAAGTTCTTGGGACATTCGAGGATCAATCCTATTGACTTTTAACTATCCACTAGTCTTCAGTTTTGTTATTCTTAATTAATTCCATGTCTTACACTTATGGGGGATTAATCCTTTAATCGCAGCTTCGTTATTAATGTCCCTAAAACCCTCGCTAATCAATCCTAGGGTCTTTAACTAAGCCTTATGATCATAACCTTGCCTCTCATACTATGTTCATGTTTTACATCATTAACAACCCTATTAATTAAAGAGATTCAAAAACATTATTGTTGGCATTAACAACCTCAACAATCAACACTCATTCAGAGCACAACATTATCATCATCATTATAACATTCATTACATCATTAACATCATACATAAATGAGCATACCAATTATCAATTGAATCATACAATCACCATGAAAAGGACAACAACATACAATAGCATACAACATCAATTAGACAATTAGCATGCAACCGGGTCAAGGGTTACCTTAAACGACACTAGTGTGTGTGACATCGTTACCTTAAACGACACTAGTGCGTGTGACTTCTCTCCCAACCAGACTCAAGATCACCAAGAACTTCAAAGGGTTCAAGGGAAGGAAAGGGGAGAGGTTTGTCACACTAGGATTGCCCAATGTGACAAATAGGGTTTCACACAAAAACCCTCGCGCACTGCTCTGTATTTATAAACTCTGACCCGAGCACAACCGTGCTCCCTCTATGCATGACCGTTCTTAACGTGAGCAAGGGGTCGTGCTCACTTAAGCACAATCAGACAAAAACAACATTAACGAGCGCGTTAAGCACGGATGTGCTGATACACGAGCACGGTCGTGTTAATGCATCAGAAAGGGATTTATTACTTGAGTAGTCTCACTTAGCCGTTGACAACACTCCTAAGGCCAAACTTAAAATCTAATGCACACACACAAGCACTTAAAGGCTTAACACGAAAAACAGGATGTTACAATTCCACCCTCTTATAAAAATTCCGTCCTCCAAATTTCTACCATCTTGATTGGTTAAACTTTTACCAATTAGGCACATACCTTGGGTTAAGACCACAGACTCGGAGGTTCCAGCTCCACTAAGAGAGTAGACTCTCCCAGTGGTCTTTAGTTGATTGACTTGGGGTCTCTGATCCTTGCTAGTGCTATGCGGCTCTGACTTCGCTCCTCCACACTCCCGGCTGATGTGGCCATACTTGCCACACTTGAAGCAGATGATGTCCGACTCCTTGGACTGTCTGGTGTAGTGATCCTTTCCACATTTGCAACATTTGATAGGCTTAGGAACAGACGAATCCCGGTCCTTGGACTTGCCTGCTGAAAACTATGATTCCTTGCCACTCTGCTTAAAGTCCCGACCACTGGAGCTAGACACTCCCTCAGCTCATCCTTCTGATCATTCTTCTTACTGCTCTGAACTTCTGAATTCTTGCTGCTTGATACCCTGGACTTGTAGGCATCCTCGAAGATCCTATACTTGTTCACCAAGACAGAAAAGGACAACAACATACAATAGCATACAACATCAATTAGACAATTAGCATGTAACCGGGTCATGGGTTAACCCTCATCTTACTCTACCCTATAGCCTACATGTTCATACTAGCCCTTCTCCCCATACCTGGTATGAAGATTCCCAAACAACAACGACGCGTCGAACTAGACACGTTTCCTTGAGCGGCTTGACGAGTTCCTCAAGCCTTGGTCAAACAAGAAGAGAACAACCAATTAGTCTCTAGATCTAATAATAGAAAAGAGACTAAGGGGGCGTTTGTTTCAGGGTATGAAAATACATTCCTAGGAAAGTGAGGTAGGGAATGCAACATTTCCATGTTTGTTTCAAGCTTTTAAAAATTATTCCCAGGTACATTCTATTCCCAGGAATAATATTTACACATGATTTGCTTACTTTTTATTCCCATGTTAAAGGGTGGGAATCTAACATTCCCATGGGAATAAAACTCACTAACTCTAACTTCCCACTCTCACCTCTTTTTACCACATTTATTTGCATTTTTTAAATTTTTTAATATTTAATTAAATAAATTTTAAAAATATTCCTAGGAATGCTAAATACTCACCAAACACATTAGTAGGAATAGCATTCCCGGTAATAACATTCCTTGGAAAATCATTCCCGGGAATGTAATTTTACACCTTGAAACAAACACACCCTAAGAGAAAGGGATGACATCATTACCTCAAACGACACTAGTGCGTGTGACTTCTCTTCCAAACGGACTCAAGATCACCAAGAACTTCAAACGGTTCAAGGAAGGAAAGGGAAGAGGTTTCTGTCACACTAGGATTGCCCAATGTGCCTAAATAGGGTTTCACACGAAAACCCTCGCGCACTGCTCTGTATTTATAAACCCTGACCCGAGCACAGCCGTGCTCCCTCTATGCACGGTCGTGCTTAACGTGAGCAAGGGGTCATGCACACTTAAGCACGGTCAGACAAAAACAATGTCAACGAGCACATTAAGCACGACCGTGCTCCCCACCAAGCACGGCCGTGCTTGTGGCCCAGATAGCCACCAAGCACGCACCTAAGCATGGGCGTGTTGATACATGAGCACGGCCGTGCTCATGCATCAAAAAGGGATTTCTTACTTGAAAAGTCCCACTTAGTCCTTGACAACACTCCTAAGGCCAAACTTAAAATCTAAAGCACACACAAAAGCACTTAAAGGCTTAACACGAAAAACGGGGTGTTACAGATTGGATAGGTGACAGGATTAATTTATCCTATCCTGCTGGCTCACCAAACAATAGTTTCAGACAGGATATGATAGCTTATCCTATCCTGTCTCTCTTATCCTAACCACCAAACGAGCCCTGAATGGTGACCTACGTTCCAAGTGATACAGTGGGAGTGAATCATGAAGGTTGAAGAAGGAGTGGTCAGGTGGAGTGATCACAACGGCGCATAACTACGAACACTTAGTGACTTAGTGTTAATTTAGGGTTTAGTGATTTTAAATGACTAATTGTTTTTTTGACATAATAAGTGACTAATTGTTAATTTAGTGGATTTTAGTGAATTAGTGAGTATGTAAAAAATATTGGTTAATGAAGCTCATTGTATGAACAACGAGTTACCTATCTTGTATACCCATTAACAAAGTGCAACACGACATTAACCAGATGTCACCATATCATCAAATTTTGTTGTCCAACTCTACCATGTCTTGATCTTTATATGGCAAAAGTCTTTTTTATCTGCAATTCTCATTGGAACAATCCATGTATGGGTCCCTAATATTTGAGAATTTTTATCACCCTCAATTTATTATCTTGCCCAACAACTTCATATTTTATTGCAAATAGGGGTGTTTATATCTAATCCAGTCCAAAAGAATATCGAAAATCGATCTAAAAAACTAAAGGTTGAAAAATGATTTTTTTTTTTTTTGGAATTTCTGACCTTGTTTTGTGAAAAATTATCGGATCGGAACTATTCTTTGATTCTTTTTTTGAAATCAAACCAAGCTGAATCGAATTGCATATATAATATGTTTATTCCACTTTTTACATCGTTTTTTATTTGTTCTTTTTCCCTAATAATGCTTGTAGTTTGATGTGATGCGATTTCCTACTATTTTTAATGTTCCAAACATAAAATTGATACTTGTTAGCTCATAACGTTTTATTTTTTGGTATATATACTATTGTTATTTAAACTTATTTTTAATTTATTGTGTTGGTAATAACCAAATTGTCTAATCCAAATCGCTTTTAATCAGATTGAATTGGTTCGAATGCAATATAGTAATCAATTCAATCCAAAGTTCCAAACTGAACCACAACTTGTTTTTTAATTTTGGATCGGATGACTTTTTAGTTCAAATCTGATCCAAATTGATCTGCAAATACTCCTAGCTAGTTGTAAATTAACTCACACTTGCCACTAACTTTTACTTAAATTCATTAAAAATATACTTATCTTGCATCATGTAAAATCGAGTTATTAAATGTTTTGGAGACACTTGGCCAACAAGCAGATTTTCATTTTTTTCTCATTTTTTCAGCTACTATTGTTGTTACTGCTGTTATAGTTAGTTATCCTCGTTTTCAAATTCATAAAAGGAAGCATTTGTATAATTTGCTCTAGAGTTATAATATAAACCCATTATGATGAATACTAACTCATTAAAACCATCTTTCTCAAATGAAGACAAACAACTTATTAAAATAAGAAATTTATATTGAAAATCCCCACAATTATTTTTATTGCTAATGCGCTCATAATCATTAGCATTTTAAAGAGAAACGGGCACAATAGAAACTATTATCAAAATGACAATGGACAAAAGAGTAACTCCTTGTGAGGATTTTAC
Source organism: Echinosophora koreensis (assembly GCA_035048595.1). Taxonomy (NCBI): domain Eukaryota; kingdom Viridiplantae; phylum Streptophyta; class Magnoliopsida; order Fabales; family Fabaceae; genus Echinosophora; species Echinosophora koreensis. The sequence goes on along the minus strand of JAPCYP010000011.1, from coordinate 5,183,682 downwards.
GGAGGAAAAAGTAGAAATTAAATTCCACTTCTTTTCCGTTTCTTTGCAGAGTTCACCTGAAACTTGTCAAGCAGCATACGATTCTGGCATCTTGGGCATTTTGGGATGGTTTTGGGTACCATCACATACATGCGGCAACGAGTACATCCCATTAGAATTAATGATGGCAACTCATCTTTTGAAGTATCACCAATGTTCTCATCAGAGTTCAATAAGGAAGGGAGGCATCCTCCTTCAGATGGTGATGCTACTGATATCCATGTACTCGAACTTGGAGGTGATAGCTTCAAATTTAAATCAACATCCAATTTGTGTTCATTCATCTGTGTCCCCACCATGCTTTTCCTTTTCTTATCATTTGATGTTGGCTCAACCTTAGAATAAACAATCAAATTAATACATAAAAACAAAGTAAAATTGCTTTAAAATAATTTAAAAAATGCTTGTTATGAACAAATTCCCATACACTAAATTAAAAGATACTATACTTGGTAGTGTGGGAGTACATAAAAAATTAAAATCTTGCATTCGATATATATCAAAGTATCAAAGAAATAACACAAAATGAGATACACATAAATAATATATTATATTACACACACACACATATATGTAGTATGGGATGATCAATAAAAAAGAATGTACCTCAAAGTTAATTTCATGTCCATCAGGAAAATAATATTGATCACGCAGTTCAATTTGTGCAGGTCGATTGATGTCGTTAGACTTGTTAAATTGCTTCTGAAGAAAATCAAAGCTAGTGTCGTGCGGGTAAACACTACCATTAGCATCATTCCTCAAGATATAACCTAAATCTCCTTCTTGGATAGGAATACCTTGGACCCGATGTACTTTGCCTTCCATAGCTGTAAACCGAACTTGGTGATGGTTAAAAATTTTTGTGAGGGCGTAGATATATATACTAATTAGATGTGGTTTTGGAGCACACTGATTTAAAAAATGAAGGTTCGTGTTTACCACCAAACCACGAATTCAAATTAGCAGTTATCAATTTTAAATTTTTTCTATCTATTATAAAATATGATAAAAAAATACAAAACTTAAAATTATTAAACTAACGGTTTGCTTAACGTACTAATACGCCTAATATCGAAATATAATAAGTTTCGAAAATCTAAAAAAATTAGTTCCAAGAAAACCGTGAAGCTGGTAAACTGGAAGAAAATATAGTCATATAAAACTGAAAAAGGTAAATATTTTTTTTTCTGTTAACTAGTTTCACGTTTTTCTTGAAATATATGTTTTTTAGATTTTTGAAGTTTATTATATTCCTATATTAAGAATATTAGTACATTAAGCAAACCATTAGTCTAATAAATTTAAGTTTTGTGAAATTTTTTAATAATATTTTATAATAAATAGAAAATTTCTAAAATTGGTAACTGTTACTTTGAATTCGAGCGTTTTTTGAGCCGTGAGGCCTGTTCTGACCTTAGTGAGGTCTTGGGACTCAACTTACCTAAATTTTTATTTACGAAAATAAAAGAGAGTATAAATATGGAATAATAATAAATTTTAATTCAAAGGAAAAAAACCAGTTCCATGTAAAAGGTGAAGCTAGTTATATAGAAGAAAATAGTCATATAAAACGTAGGAGGCAAAGAGTATAAATAGGAGTTGGGTTAAAATGTTGAACTAATTTTGCTAAGAGGGATGTGAAGCCCAGCTGGATTCTCCTACAGAGAAGGATTTTAGCAACCGTTATAATCATGAAAACAAGTGCAAAGCAGTGGAAGTCCAGTATGTGAATTGAATAGAGGAGTTTATATCACTTGACTAATTAAATAAATAAAAGTAACCGACCTGTGTGATTAAAAAAAACCATCCTTAACAATTAATATTTCATAAATTTGATTGGTCTTTAAATGGGTCTAGGGAAAGGTTTAAAGTTCAGAGTTCCAATTAAAGTTAATCGAAGATTTTTTTATGACCCAGCAATCAATAGGCTTGTACATACATGTTCCTTTCTTGAATATACAACATCACGTTACTATTAATACATTAATTAAATACATAAAGTATGCGAACAAGATTACGAAGAATGATATTTAATTAAATACATAACTAACATGATTGCATTGTTTCATGACACATAAATTTAAGATATTAACTTATAATAAAAATGTGAAGTTGGGAAAAATTTAAGAGAATGACATAAAAAGCAAAAAATAAAAATAAAATATAATCATATAAGCGAGTATTTCAGAAAGATTTTTCCCTAAAGGCAACTTTTATTCTGAAAAAAATTGTTTTTTAATTTGATTTGATGTTTGACAAACTCGATTAAATTAAAAAAATGTTTTTATGAGGAAAAAATTGTGTTTATAGAAGCTTATTTAAAAAATTGTTATATTGTTTTAAAACCAATAACACTCTTTCCATTTAACCTATGTGAGATTATCAACAGAATAAAAAAATATTAAAAAAAAAAAAATTATACTTCCTTTTTGGTAATTTACTCGTAAAAGTAATTTTTTACATAACCTAAACGAAATTGATTATTTTAAAAGTAATTTTTAACAAACGCATCCAAACATAAAACTGAATTTTTTTAAGCAAATAATGATATATAAAAGCATCACTATAAAGTAAGACATCCCAATTAGTGTTATTAAACTCGGACCGGACCGCCAGTCCGATCGGAAACCGGACCCATGGCCGATCCGGTCACCATATTGAACTGGATGAGCCATCGAACCGGTTGGGATGTCATCAAACCTCGGTTAAACTGGTGACCCGGATGAGGGTTGAATCGGCTGCACATTGCCCAAGGTCGCCCACCTGCCTCTACCACGCGCCTGCTTTCCACGGGTCCACTCCACGCGCATGCTGCTCCATAAACCAAAAGTGTTACACGAGGGGTCGATCTCATGACCTGTGTGTGTGCAACGCCTCTACCACTGACACAAACGACTTAATATATATATATATTATGAAATTAATAAATTTAATATAGACCGGTTCATCCGATTCAACCACGACTCACTGGTTCGACCACTGACCTAATGACCCAGTATCCCGATCGAGTCGATGACCGGTCCGATTTTAATAACACCGATCCCAAATAGGTTGGCACCTCAGGCTTTATATCATTTGCAGCATACCAAATTTTATTGATGAAAAATAAAAACAAACAAAAAAACATGGGGGGCATAAACTTGACCCATGAAGAAAAGAGAAACAAAATTAAGAGAATCTATACATAGGCAAACTCCATCTATTAATGAAAAAATCATGTCTAATAAAGCTAGGAATAAGATTCCACCAAGAGTAGCATTTAGAAGTCACTCCATAAGCTGCAAGCTTATCAGCACAATGGTTTCCTTATTTGCAAAATAGTTTTTTTTACATCGAAGGGAAATAGTTAAATATAACAAGGCTTAAATAAGTTTTTGGTCCCTACAAAGTTCATCAAATTTGGTTTTGGTCCCTGTGAAATTTTTTCTTAGGTTTTCGTCAATCTCACAAATTTTGCAAATAGTCCCTGCCGTCATCTTTTCCCATTATCTAGTACTGATGGGTATCGAGATAATTTTATTTTATTGTCCGACTTGCTGTAAAATTTGGCCATAAAATAGAAACAAAATCATATATTAGGGACATAAGGTTAAAATTGCTAAATTCCTTCATTTTGTATGATATCTAATACTCAGGGGGTACCGAGGTAATTTCTCGTTCTTGTCCGACTTGCTCCAAAATTTGGCTAGAAAGTAGAAATAAAATCATACATTAGGGCCATAGGGTTAAAATTGACAAAATTATTCATCTAGTATGATTTCTAGTACTCATGGGTAACAATAAGGACTATTTACAAAATTTTCGAAAATATAGGGACGAAATCCTAAGAAATTTTTTACAAGGACTAAAACCAAATTTGGTGAACTTTCCAGGGACTAAAAGCTTATTTAAGCCATATAACAATCATTTGTTGTAAGAGAAGGGAGACAGCTAAATAAAACAATCAGATAGTTGAATATAGGAATCCCACAACAAATCAAGTACTATTAATTAATACCTCCAATCCTTGTTAACCAAATACAAATACAAATTCTAGTAAAATAATCATGGAAAAGGCAACAACTTCCACTCAAATGAACCTTATTCAACTATTAATTAAACCCAAACAGGATTCTTCATCTTCCGGAAGCTCAAATTGTTCATAATAAATATCATAAAGAACTAATTCAACACCAAAAAAAAAAAAAAAACTAGAATAGGGAGCCAGAAAAGACCATATTTAAAAATATAAATTAAAAAAAAAATACGTTTTGTGAGAAAAAAACAATAGATTTGCATCATTGCTTATGCATACCTATATCTTGGACCCGTTATGCATGGGGTGAATTATGTATAAGGAGTAATATTTCACAATATTTTGAAAGAATATTCACATTTAAATCTAGAAAACAACAAATTAAAAGAACAACAAATAAGTAGTCATATTGTAATTGAAGCAGAATTAGAGCGGTAAATAAAACAAACTACCAAACTAATTAACTACATAGTTGTTCAAATAGTAATATTTAATATCCAAAACGAATCATTACACTGTCAAAACAGAAATTGTTCATAAATTTTATTAAAAAAAAATACTACTTTGGAGCTTCTTTTGGCATAAATCATTGCTAATTCGATAGCGTCGCCTTCTTCGAAGACATTAGCTTTTCAAAACTTTGCCCACCCTGATGTTAAGTATAAACTTTCTCAGGTTAGAATCAGCTAGCCCCTACCCGTAAACTATATCAACTGCTATTCACCTTTTACTTGCACTTTCATGAAGAACAATTAAGTCACATTATGAACATCAACAACTCAGGATATGTTTAAAGTAACTACTTTGGAGATTTTTTTGGCGTAGATCATGGCTAATTCAATAGCGCTGGCTCCTTTGAAGCTGTAAAGAAAACTAATCATTTTTCCTAAAGAAGTTTATCAAGTCTCTGTTTTTGCTATCTGTCAAACTCATAAAGAAAAGTTTAAACAAACCAAGAATAAACCAAATTCAAGTACACAAATCAAATTTTAGCTTATAAAGTAAAGACGTATTTGTTATATTCATAATTTATTTAATGCTTCAAAATATCAATTCATCTTGTCAATGACATAAGTATTAAACATAAAATCTAAGAATAAAAGATAATGTCACAAACTACAGTTCTACTACAAATCACAATATTTTTCCCGCCAAAATAATTTTATAAACCTATCACTTCAAGATTAACACTTCTGAAATCAGTCCTCAAAGTCAAACCACCGGAATAAAACAAACCATAAGAAAAAGAAATATGCAGTTTATCAAAGAAGAATGGTGTGCACCACACCAGATAAATATTTCTATAAGTCAAATTAATTCTCCAAAGAAGTTACTGTGTCAACTTGATACATTATCTTCATGAGTTACATGTCAGCAAGTTGTTAGTGTGTCAACTTGATAAATTTTCAGTTAGTTATTCAAAATTGACAAATGTTACAAAATCTTCAATAGCTAAGAGACAACAGAGAATTAAAAAAAGTGTATATTCCTTTGAAATAGAGATTCACAATGAAATCAGTTGCAGATTGAAAAGATTCTTATATAAATATAGCTTTTTCTATATGAGCACTTGTTAGAAGAATCTGTCTATCGATATATGAAGTTATGAACTACCTGTTTGGAGCACAACTTTCATTGACGCATAACAACTACAAGAGCAGAAAATTTTTCCTCCAAAACAATTTAATTTAGCCTTGGCTGATCCTACATGAATAAAATAAAGACAAAAATTGATAGAATTAAATGTAAAAATTATCTAGAGAATAATTGAACTCATCTTTGTACTACAATGAGAGAAAAATGTTTCTTTGATGGCAAATAACATTGTATAATTTACCTTCTCTTTTTTTGGGAGCTGGTTGGCATGGCAAACTACTCTTGATAAGCATGTGAGTGTGTGTGGCCAGGAGGGAATATATAAGCGGGATAGAACCTACAACTATTGGGTAAATTTGAAATACTCATAAAATAAATTAACATATCAAGAGGGTTTACTGATTTCAGTGTCATCCTTCTTCTTCTTTGAAATCACCTTTCTCTCTCTCTAAACGTGCTGGCACGCTGGCAGCGGGTGGGTTGTTGTTTTGGACGGCGGTGCTCTGACGAGTTTGCGACTAGACAATGCAGACTCGTCGACAAGATCAGATCCGAGGGTGACGATGTTACCTTAGCAGGTTCGAATTTGAGGATGTCTCCAATTGATTATATCTTCCTTACACTCACATGACAATGATTGGCAGGAATGAGAGAAAACCAAGGATCAAATTCCATTGCAAGGTTCATTTCTTCAAAAGCATCACATGGACTAGGCAAAACGGGGGAAGCCACAGGCAGGGTTTAAGTGTAGTGGTTATGATTTTTTATTTTTTTTGTGATTTATATAAAGTGTGATTTACAGAAGATCATAATGATTTAAATCGAGGATTTCAGTCTCTGTGTGTTGGTTGTTAGAAACCTTATTATCGGTTGTAACTGAGTATTAAACTCTTATTTTCTATAAACTAATAACTTGGTAGTTTCTGCGAGGCTAAATTATACTTTTGGTCCCAAATTGTTTTTCAATGTTCAATTTGGTCCCCAAGTTTTTAAAATGTTCATTTTGGTCCCTAAGTTCCTAAAACTTATTCAATCAAGTCCTTCCGTCAAGTTGACTAACGGACACGGACGTTGACCCCAAAATAATGGTCCCCAAATTGTTTTTTAATGTTCAATTTGGTCCCCAAGTTGTTTTTCAATGTTCAATTTGGTCCTCAATTCCGGCGGACCAGATGGGGTCAACGTCCATGTCTGTTAGTCAACATGACGGAAGGACTCGATTGAATAAATTTTAGGAACTTATGGACCAAAATGAACATTTTAAAAACTTGAGGATCAAATTGAATATTGAAAAACAACTTGGGGGCCAAAAGTGTAATTTAGCCTTTCTGCAATTGCCTCATCTATTCTTACCAAACTAAAGGAATCTACTCACTAATGTAAAGAGGATTTTTTGTGTACTGAAAATAATCATTTTTTTAAAAATAATTTTTTAAGTTGCAGGATAAGATATAGTCGCTACAATCTAATCCAATATAATATCTACAATCATTCTTTGTCTGGTTGGTACATAATCAATTCTTTATTTACTATGTTGTTTGCGTGTTTTTTGGACTTTGTAAACCTTCATTCACATGTTTTCTATATATAAATCAAAATAGTCCTTAAAGCCATGTTAGATATCTCATATATGCATCAGAGTTCTTTTTAAAGCATTTGAAATATCCAATGTGCATTGTGCAGTTGAATCTGAAGATGTTTAAAATATGATTTGAAGCACTTTTCTCAACTAAGAGATGTCTAATAGTGTTATTGTTTCACCTACCACTAAGAGATGTCTAATAGTGTTATTGTTTCACCTACCACTAAAGTTTTAGTGGTCACACTGATAGGAAAGTCTATAGACCAATAAAATTATGCTTTTATCCTACTTATTTTTATTTATTTATTAATCTTTGCACGAAGTGTTGCGTCCCAACTTAATAGTATCTAAGTAAAGGAAATGGACTGATGCTTATGATGGAAAACCCATACAGCTTTGGCATAATTATTGTTATTTTTTTCTCTTTCTATCTCTTTTCCTTTTTCCATTTCTTTTTGGCAAATTACAAAGGAAGATTTGTCATTTCCATTTATTCAACGTATGATGCATTTAGATGTATGAAACTTTACATTATAATGTCCTGCCCTTTATATCAAATTAGAAGCATAAATATTGGAGAGGATTAGGATAATATTATCATAGATGACTGAATATATATGTCTTTACAATTACAATTTAAACAAGATACTTAGAGTATAATTATCAAATATCTGATGTTTCTTTTATAACATCATCTAGGGAAAATTTGCCTAAGATACATGTCTCCGAGATTGTTATGTTGAATAAGAATAGCAAGTTTGGTGTAGCAATTTGACAATCTCAAGTGAATGATTATTCTTTTTTGTTTTCCTTTCTTATGAGCTTGCAGACCTATTAAATTTAACATCTCTTGCCATAAGTCAAAAATTTGTGTTCTTTGTTCTAAATGTTAGCTTCTAATGGTACTAATATTTGTTGTTGCTCATGTTTAGAAGGTTTTGAGTAAGAAACTGAGGAATGGGTTAGTTTGCGAAAGGGTTAGTGAGGAATGGGTTAGTTCATTACAATGTCTTTTCAAATATTGGTTAAGGAACGAGTTTGCTCATGTTGAATGTCCTCTTCCACATTCTTGGTGTTATTTTTATAAATATGTATAGTGAACTTGCTTTTGAGTAACGATTTTTTGTTTAATATATGATGGGGAATTTAAATGAAGTTTTCCACTCTTAAATTCTGGCTATGCTTTTATTTTGGTCCAATATTTATGTTTCAAACTTATTCATGATCTTATAAAACCAGTAGATATAGAAACCATTTTTTGTTGAAATGTTAAAAAGTTTCATACCAAATAATTTGAGGAATAGATCATTTTCCTAGGGTAGTGACTTATTGATGAATATTCATCATAATTATGTGGTTATATTCACATAGAGACTTTTTTTAAGCTTTTACCCAAAGAGGCAGTTACAGTTATCTTCTTAGCTTCCTATTCCTAAATTCCCCTTATTAGAACATTTATTATGCTTCAAACGTAAAAGTTCAATATCAATTACAAGGTAATGTTCATCACAGCATGCATGACTAAGTCATATATCATCAAAGGACTATGACATATCATACACATGATTATGTAGGGAAACAAACAGAGTTTTGACTTCATATATAAAACTTTGATACAGTCTTAAAAGAGGACTATGAAAGCGACTAGTGGATTGATATAATTGATGCTTGGAAGTTTGAAAAAGCTTTTCTAGGGTTTTGTCTCTGCATGGTCTTTTAGGGTTTGCATGATCGTGGCTTCGGCCACACGTGATCCTATTTGTCCATGGAAGTTCCTTGCTTCTCCCTCCCCCTCTTCTTCATCGTCCTCTTCTAAGCCTTCTATTCAGAGCAAAACTTTTGCTCAAGCCCTAAGTAACTCTTTTGACATTCCTCTTAGTCAATTGATGAAACCCTGCATTAAAGGTGATTCGATTTAAATAAAAATCTCAGAAGATGAGCATCAGAAAGGGCTTGATGGTTACAAATACGATTTGCATGGTAGATTGATTCTTGCGAAAGGTTCTGCTCCTATCAAACTCAATGATCTTCGCGACAAACTCAGCAATTTGCTTCTCCGAAAGATTTGAGATGTGTCTGGTCTGTGGGTTCCTGGAACTTGAATCCATGTGTGTTAAGATTATCCCAGTGGTGCCTTGATTTCAGTCCCAATAGCCAGAATCAGACCAATGTCCAAAGTTGGATCATAATTCATAATTTGCCACAGGAGTATTGGAGGCCAAAAATTTTGTTTGAGATAGCTGCTGGTGTAGGGACCCCTATATCGCTAGATGATGCTACAATAAATAGATTCTTTGGTCACTTTGCAAGAATCACGGTTGATATTGATCTTACTACTAATCTGCCTAATGATATATTGGTTGAAAGGAACAATTATGCCTTCTATGTTGGCATCAAGTATGAAAAATTGCCTGCATTTTGTAGTTTCTGCAAAACAATTGGTCATCGTGTTGATTAATGTAGAAAAAAAAGATCCAGGGAACAAGAGACGAAAAGATCAACCTTCTCACATAGGCAAGGTAGTTCCTACATATATTCCAAAGCAAGTAGAAACAGCTCAGGCCAAGGAGAACAATAACAATGATATGCATAATGTTTCCAAGGAAGTTGAAACTGCAGTGAATGCAGATGTGGTTGCTGATAGGGAAGAATTTAATCGAGATGTTCTGGAAAATGTTGTCAACTTAGATGAAGAGCAGGTTAATGATAATATAAACTCAGCACAACAAACTAACAAGGTAAATCAGACTCAGGAGGCTATCCCCTTCACATATTTCTAATTCTGGCCAGAGAGATGTTAATGATTCTGTCTCTAATTCGTTGGACCCGAGCACTAAGGAGGGAGGCTATGATTCTCAACATGTATCGAATGATACAAGCAGTGGCAGAAATTTTCAGTCTCCTGTTAATGATGCAGAAATTAATTCTACTATGCAAAGAGACCTCAGAATTGTCTCAAATTTTGGGCTACTGAGGGTGAGGAAGAGTTAGAAAAAGACACACTAAACGGTAATATGCACGATGAAGCCTATGCTGAGGCTAACGATCAGAATTTTGAAGTGGCTCTATCCAAATCTCAAAAAAAGAGACCGAGACAAAAGAAAAGACAGATTGCAAAATCTAGTTTTCATCAAGCTCATTCAAGGGCAGGTCCAAAAAACTTTGCATAATGAAGGTACTGTATTGGAATGTTAGGGGATTAGCTAACCAAGACACAAGGTTGGTGCTGAAAAAGTTGTGCGTAGATCACAAATCTGATTTTTATTAGTAGCAGAACCGTGGATGAAAATTGAGCAGATACAAGATAGTTTTTGGTCATCCTTGAATTTAAAGCCTTTTGTTGTCAATGAAAAGGGCTTTTTAATCCCGAATTTTTGGTGCTTATATGTTTTCTTGTAGACTACGTTCAAAATTGTGCATGCTAACTAATATATGTTTTCTTGTAGACTACGTTCAAACGCTCCATAGGAGATGATCCTGTCGTGGTTGATTTGATTGGGTTGGGAAAAGGTCATGCTTGGGTGAATGGTAAAAGCATTGGTAGCTATTGGCAAGCTACCATGTAGAAGAAGATGGTTGCTTTGCAAAGTGTGATTACCGCAGAGCATATAATTCTAACAAATACTTGTCAAAGTGTGGAAAGCCTTCACAAAGATGGTATTAAATTAATCAAATTTCATCAATTGATAATTTTATGTTTAACTCCATCAAAGGTTAATTTTGTAGTTATACTAAATAGTTATTTTTTTTTTTAATGACAATAAGATATCATGTTGTAACACCCCATTTTTCGCATAAGTCTTTAAGTGCTTTTATATACTTTGTATGTATGCTAGTTTGTTTGATTATTATTAGGAGTATACTTTAGAAATGTTAAAAAGGGGCTAAGGGGGGTTTTTAAGTTGAAAATCCCTTCCTGATGCATGAGCACGGCTGTGCTCATGTATCAGCATGCCCGTGCTTAAGGCGCGTGTCATGTGGCTGTCAGGGTCACAAGCACGGTCATGCTTAATGGGAGCACGGCCGTGTCGGGTGTTGTCCGAAAAGGTGTGATGTGCAAGTATACACAATCGTAACAAGTAATAAAGTGTGAATAAAGATCGTTCCCACGAGGATTTAAATGAATTGAATATCACTTTTAGTTGTAACTTTTTCTACTTAGCTTAATAAAAATAGAAAGTAACTTTAAGCATGTAAAGTAAATGGAGAAATTGGGTGACAGAGCAGTAATTAATAAATGCCAGGAATTAATGAAAGCAATAAGTGGGTGTTTTAAAACAGAGATGGAAACAGATAAGATTCTAATCCTTTGTAATCTTAACTTCAGGGTAATTGATGCTTCAGGATGCTACAGCATTTAGTCCAGGAAATGAAGTTTGCTTTCCAGCAGTAAAACCGAGTTTATTAAACGCTTCTTATTCCTAAGTTCATATTAATTTCCCTCAGTTGTCAGATAAATACGTCCAGCTACTTAAAGACTTGAAGGCTATTCCTAGCTCATTCAACACAATTAATTTTCCAATTAATTGCTCTATTTTTATCTTTTAAACAAGTCCACTAACTTGGTTTTTCCAAACTTTGTCAGCTGATATCTCAGATCAGTTAATCAAGCTAATACCGAAATTAAACATTAAAGCAGAGAAGAAGAAAATGCATAACATCTATTGCATTGAACTACCCATCAGTTTAATTACAAATTCATAGAATCCTAACTTAAGAGAATTAGCTCATAATGAGCTTAAGGATAAAACAAGTCAGGAAAATGGAGAATAAAGACATAAAGTAAAAATGGAATTACAGAGAGGACAAAGGCTGACGGCTGCTGCACAGTACAGGTTGCTACAGTACCAGCTGACCTAAAAGCAAGGTCATATTCACTATTTGTACTACTCCCCAAAAAATAGGGCTACACACTCTCTCTCATGCCTCTCTTTTTGGGCTATTACACAATTCAAGTACTAAAATAATCCTTGGCCCAATTCCCAAGTACACTCAGCTGCTGCCTTGCATTCTCTCTTTCCTCGTTTTGGGACAGCGCAGCAGGTTCTTTGTCCTGTAGTGAAGGTGTGCTGAGCTAACAATTCTTTTGTCTTGTAGCGATTCTCTTCCAAACGCTGCAGCATTCCATAACCTTCCAGAGCAACTCCTGCAGTAATTCCACTTCTAAATTCTGCTCAAAACTCAAGCAAACCGTCAGCAAAGATAATTCAGTTTTAGCATCTTTTTCAGCATTTTAACAATTCAACACAGATATTTACTAATTAAGGCTAAACTTGAATTTCTTTTCCAAAATTGATCAAAACAAGAACAATGATAAAGCTAAAAGGATAGTAATAACTCTTATTTCTAAGAGTTATCACACCCCCAAACTTGAACCATTGCTTGTCCTCAAGTGATGACACTTAAAAGCATGAGCAAACTAACTCAGAACAGCATAAGCAAAGTCCATGGCAATCTTCAGATGCATTTTTTTTTTTCAAAAGACAAGCTCAGCACAAAAATACCCCATTCTCAATCACCTTCCAAAGTGTGTGTGTGTGATTTCCCTTTATTCTCAATTCAGCTTCATCAAAGAGACTCCAACCAAACCACCTCTCAACAGAGTCTTAGGTGCATTTTCCCATTATCCTTTGGATGCAAGGGTGAGGACTCACCAGATTATCTTCCTAAGAAAAGGGACTTAACACACTTTTGACTTTGTTATATCACTCTTTTCACTCAGCTTTATGTCTTTTTGGTGTTTCACTCAATCATCATTCATATACCACTCTATCATAGGCTTGACAAATTTCTAACAACCAAAAGCACAAACACAAATTGCACACAGCAAGAGGACTTTATTGGATGTAATGGGGCTGAGGTTCAGGTATGGAAAATTTGGGACAGTAGCTAGCTTAGGTGGAGTTCAAGATCTCTTGTCCAAATCACCCACCCCCAAACTTAGGCATTTATGTATTTCTGCCCACATTTCTAATGACAAGGAGGGACTTTTATTGTTTTGATTTTTTTTATTTTTACCTTAACTAGAATAGAGGAAGGAAAGGCAAGGCAAGTTGAGTGTAACACACTATGCAGTTTTTCTGCAGTTTACAGATTTTACCTTGTTCTTTTGATGCATATGTACCCCCCCCCCCCCAAAACTTATATTAATGGTTGTCCTCAACCATATTGGTAAAGACCCACATTTCAAAATATTTTACCAACATTCTCAAACTCCACCTAAAAGGATATTACATTGTTTTTCATGGAGATTGGTTTGTAATGCGGTTTAAACAGAAAGAGGGGCCCAGGCTCAAAGGGGTTCACAAAGGATAATACTTGAGGGTTGGCCTTTTAAGCTTCAGTATCTAAATCAATAAAAGTGCCTCAAGCCAATTTGTGTGCAGCAGTGAAATGTGCAATCAATCATAGAAATAAGGCAAGTTCTGCAGAGAAAATACATGAATGGAATGCATGATGAAAGAATATGTTGAAGCCCAAAAGCTCACAGGACTGATGCTGCAGAGTGCTGCATCACAGTGAAGCCTCACACACCCCTAAACTTAGGTTGCAATCTAATTCAGATCTCACCCTCTCTTCCTTGGACAAGGGTCAGTGCAACCCAATTTCGCCAATTGATTGGTGAATTCGAATGAAGTCTTTTCTTTTAAGTTCATTTCAAGATAGGGATGTTGTGTGGGGAAGGAATTAAATCAAGGCATTATAGTGCTTTGCATGCATTAAGGGACATTTAAACACATTATCTTCATCAAATGCACATGGACAGCTAACACAGTTCATTCATTCAGAGTTTCTTTCAAAAAAGGGCCCCCACTTTCCATTAATCACAATTTCCTTGAAAAAGCGGGGGCAGACATACTCCTACTAACTAAAGATCATCACAAACAACTACATCTAAATAACCAAAAGAAATTAAAAATTGAAAACAGTATGCTAAAGAGAGATTAAGGGAATCCTGGTCATCTGATGCTGTAGAGTGCTACAGCATCATGGGTGGAATTTCTACTCAAGGCTGAGCCAATCTGGCACTGCTCCTAGTGCCTCCTCCTCTGGCCATCTGCTTCATGGTGGGCCTGCTAGTTGCTGGGTTTTCTTTTATGATTTCCAACTCAACACTAGGTTCTTGCTCAGCAGCTCCCTCCACTCCTCCACTGGCCTTAGCTTTAGCTGTTGCCCCCTTTGAAAACTTCTGACTTAGAGGAATGTTATCCTCTGAATCATCACTAGAGTCAGAATGTTGTAAAGCTGCCAATTCTGCTTTGGTTAGTCTTGGCCTAGGGGGAGCTGTGTGCTTGATTCTGCCTTTCTTGGGAGGAGGAGGGCCTTCAGGCTCAGCTTCAGCAACTTTCTTCTTGCCCTTGTCCTTGGTGCTAGGTTGTGCTGAAGCTGGAGTTGGATCTCTAGGAGGTGTAGGAGGTGTCCAGTCAAAACTGATCTCATTGTTGTTCACTGAATGCTCACTGTTAGTATGGTCCACAGGAGGCATTTCTGGCTCAGGTTCTGGCATGTTAGGGTTCTCAGGAGAAACAGCAGGGTCTTGCTCTGGAGCTTGGGGGTTTCTGGAGACTTTCTTCTTCTTGGGTTCAGGTGCAGTATACTGGAATGGCTCAAAAACAGCTTCAGGGAACAGGGAAGGATTACTACCTTGTCTCATTTTGTTGACTCCCAAATTCTTCTGCTGCCAAAGGTATTGTTCCTTGGAGAACTCCCAAAAGATTTGCTGCCGCTTCAAGCTATGCTGCAGCAGTTGATAGCACATGTCCAGCTTTGAGTTCAGATCATCTGGGTGATCCTGCTGCCCAGATGGAGGAACTGAACCTTGTGCTTTTGCTGCTGAGATTCCAAAGCGTTTGATAGCCAGCCAGTCTATAGCACCCTTGTTGCTTTTAACTTCATCTTCAGGCCTGGCCTTCACTCAACATTGCAGACACAGTGAAGTGATCAAGGATGAGAAGAATAACAATTCTTTTGGCTTGAAAGCACGTGAGATGATCTCTTTCTCAATCAGCCTGCCCACATTAATCTTTTTCCCTTTCAAAATGCAGTATAGCAAAATTAACCTCTCCCTGTTCACTGTTTCCAGATGAGCGGTGGGTAGGATCTTAGTTCTGATTATGTGATACCACACCTTGGCCAAGGGAGTGAGGTCAGGACTGCAACACTGAAGCAGAACAGGACAGTCATCATGCAGAAGAAACAACTACCTCTTACAATCTTGTAAGAGATAGAGAGAGAAGGCAAATTAGACCACCACAGAGGTATGGCTATGCAGATCTTATAGCATGTGCTCTAAGTGTTGAAGTTGACTTCCAAGACACAGATCTTGTCAACTACAAAGAGGCAATCTCTAGCAGTGAAGTGAAAACTGGAAAGCTGCCATGGATGAAGAAATTGACTCCCTGATGAAGAACAGAACATCGAGTTTAGTTGAAAAGCCTGCAAATTAGAAAGTTGTAGGCTGTAAATGGATCTACAAGAAAAAGCCAGAGGTTCCAGGAGTTGAAATGAGCAGATACAAGGCTAGACTTGTGGCTAAGGGCATTACTCAAAGAGAGGGGATAGATTTCAATGAAATCTTCTCTCCAGTGGTAAAGCACACTAGTATAAGAGTGATCCTATCTCTTGTGGCAACTCATGATATGGAGCTGGAACAGATGGATGTCAAGACAGCCTTCCTGCATGGTCAACTTGAGGAGAAAATCTTCATGAATCAACCTGAAGGCTATGAGGTTGAAGGAAAGAAACACATGGTTTGCTTGCTCAAAAAGTCACTGTATGGACTCAAGCAATCTCCTAGACAGTGGTATAAACGGTTTGACTCATTCATGTTGGCAAACAATTTTAAGAGGAGTTCATATGATAGTTGTGTCTATATGAAAAGATCTCAATCAGGTTGTTTCCTATATCTTCTGCTGTATGTAGATGATATGCTCATAGCAAGTACTGATATGACAGCAATTAACCAGCTCAAGGGACTTCTCAGCACAGAATTTGAAATGAAGAACCTTGGAGCTGCTAAAAGGATCTTAGGCATGGAAATCATAAGGGATAGGCCTAAGAAGCTACTATTTCTGAATCAAACAGGTTATATAGAGAAGGTACTGAAGAGGTTCAACATGATAGAAGCCAAAATTGTCTCAACACCAATAGCTGGACACTTTAGGCTATCTGTAAATCAGTCACCAAAAACAGATGAAGACAAGAAATTCATGAGCAGTGTGCCATACTCCAATGCAACAGGCAGTCTCATGTATGCAATGGTGTGTTCAAGGCCTGACTTAGCATATGCTGCCAGTATGGTCAGTAGATTTATGGGAAATCCAGGCAAGGAGCATTGGTTGGCAGTGAAATGGATATTTGGATATCTAAAAGGCTCAAAATCACTTGGTCTTATATTTGGAAAAACAGAAACAGCAAGCAGTGAGGTAGCAGGATTTGTTGACGCTGATTTTGCAGGAGATGTGGATAAAAGGAGATCTCTAACAGGTTACATATTCACCTTGTATGGAAATGTGGTGAGTTGGAAAGCAAATCTTCAGTCAATTATGGCTTTATCAACCACTGAGTCTGAATACATTGCTCTCACAAAAGCAATCAAAGAGGCAATTATGGCTGAAAGGCTTCATCTCTGAGTTACTGAACAAGATTGTTTCAACCACAATGTGATGTGATAGCCAAAATGCTATCTGTCTCTCAAAGAATCAAGTCCATCATGAGAGAACAAAGCACATAGACATTAGGCTACACTTTATCAGAGATATTATTGCACAAGGTGAAGTTGAAGTGAAAAAGGTGGCATCGGAGGACAATCCTGCTGACATGATGACAAAAGTAGTTCCAGTTTCCAAGTTTGAACATTGTTTAAATTTGGTAAACTTTGGAACTCTAAGTAACTGAAGTCTCAGTAAGAGGCTAGAAGCATTTTCTATCTATGGTTGGCTTTGAAGATTCAAGGTGGAGATTTGTTGAATCCGTGGTGAATCATCAAATAGTTTTAGATAGAATATGCTGTAAACAGAAACTATGTGTTGTAACTGTTTTGTTGCCTAGTTGAGTTAGTTAGGAATATTAGTTGGAGATAACTAATTGTAACTACTATTGGAGGGAAAAACAGTTAGCATGAAAAGTCATAGCTTCTTTGTATAGCAACCATATAGATATAAGGCATTACATTTAGGTGTAGGTAGATAGAGTGAATTAGATTGATGTAAAGTGAGTGAGTGCAAGTGATAGGGTGGGATTACTCTTGTAAATTCTAGTACTATATTCTTTGCATAGTGGATTGGAACTCTCTATAGCAGTGTGGATGTAGGAGCTGTGATTTGCAGCTCTGAACCACGATAAATTCCTTTGGTGTTCTTTCTCCTCTTTTCTTTCTTATTCTTTTTGTTTTCATGCGTATAGCAATTCTGTCCTTAATCCATTCTTGAAGCATTATAGAATTCTGGTTAACATCTTAGTGAAATTCACAACAGAACTCAAATAATGTTGTTTTTATCCCAGATTTTCAAGGTGCTGATAAGATAGAAGATTATAGGCCCATAGCTCTTGCTAACTTTCAGTTCACAGTGATCACAAAAGTAATTGCTGATAGACTTGCTTTGATTGCTCCAAAATTTCTAGACAGCAAAGAGGCTTTATTAAGGATAGACAAATCTCTGATTATATATGCACTACATCTAAGGCTATAAATCTGTTGGATTACAAGGCTTTTGGGGGCAACATTGCTTTGAAACTTGACATCCGAAAAGCATTTGATAAAATTGATTGGAACTTCTTGTTGACTTTCCATCTTAGTAAATGGACATCCAACTAGTTATTTTTCCTGCAAGAGAGGAGTTAGGCAAGGAGACCCCTTATCCCCTTTGCTATTCTGCCTGGCTGAAGGTGCTTTGAGTAGAGGAATCACTTTTCTGGTTAATTCAGGTGCTTTAAAGCCAATATCTTGTCCTAGGAACTGTTTAGCTCCTACACATTTATTTTATGCTGATGATATTATGGTGTTCTATAAAGGGACGAAGAGGAATCTTCAGGTCTTGATGTCTTTGTTTCATGAGTATGGAGATTCTTCTGGTCAACATCTTAGCCTAAGCAAATGCAAATTCTTTGTTGGTTCTATGTCCCCTTCTAGGAAGGAAGCCCTTTCTCAGTTTCTGGGTTTCTCTTGTGGTTCTTTACCATTTATCTACTTAGGAGTTCCTATCTTTCAAGGAAAACCAAAAAGAATCCATCTTCAACCTATAACTGACAGGATTGTAAGTAAATTGTCATCAATGGAAGGTTCTCTACTAACAATCATGGGAAGGGTCCAATTGGTCAAATCCATTATCCAAGGTATGATGCTATACAGTTTCCATGTTTATATGTGGCCAATAGCTTTATTGAAATCCTTGGATAGATGTATTAGAAACTTCATTTGGTCTGGAGATCCTTCCAAAAGGAAGTTGGTGACTGTAGCTTGGCAAAAGCTATGTACACCTACCATTGAAGGTGGTCTTGGAATTAGACCTCTTAGAGCTTTGAATGAAGCAGCTCTTTTGAAGTTGTCCTGGGAGATGCTGTCTTCTAATATCCAATGGGCCTTAGTTCTCAAATCTAGATTCTGGAAACATAATTCAACTTAGGGACATTATGCAAAATCTTCCATTTGGCTAGGTGTTAGGCAATATATTAACACTGTGATGCAGGGCAGTAAATGGATTGTTGGCAATGGAAGCAGTATACACTTTTTGAGAGATACTTGGCTGTCAAGTTCATTGGTGGATCAGCTTCATATTCGAGTACATGTGCATAGAAGGTTGCAGGCTTCTGTCAAAGATTTCCTGCATAACAGCTTCGGGTCCATTCCAGCAAGTTTTTCTCATACTTTTCCTGTTATATCAGCAGAAATCATGCAGGTTATAACTCCTATTGAGGAAACGGATGATCAACTCATTTGGAGATTTACTTCTAGTGGCCTGTTGAGCTTCTAGGATGCCTATCTTTTCTTAAACCCTCCCAAAAGCTGTGTTAGCTGGAGTAAGCTTATTTGGAATGTAGCTGTCCTTCCATCCATATCTTTCTTGGCTTGGAGGCTTTTCCATAAAAGGTTGCCAACATATGATAATTTGGCTAAGAGAGGCTGTGCTGTGGTGTCGGTTTGTAGCATTTATGGTGCTGATTCAGAAACAGAAAATCATCTTTTTCTTCAAATGTCCTTATGCTGCTGGTTTGTGGAATTGACTGAGTAATCTTCTAGGCCTGCCAATTGATACATCTCATATTGGTTCAGTTTTGAAACTTTGTAATAGAGGTTGGAGTGCTCAAGTTAAGGACATTGTCATTTCAGCTGTAATACACATTGTTTGGGTGATTTGGTATGCTAGAAACCATGCTAGATTTGAAACCAATAGAATACCTCTATTTAGAGCAATTAATATGGTTTATGCCAATACATCAATTTCTGGAAACTTGTCAAAGGGAATGTCCTTCTCTTCAGTTGATGAATTTAAAATCCTTAAGTCATTTTCTGTCTTGGGTCATCATCCTAAAGCTGGTTCAATTTCTGAAGTTAAATGGACCAAACCTCTTTGTGGTTGGGTGAAATGTAACTCTATTGGTGCTTCCAAAGGCAATCCGGGATTAGCTTCCTATGGTGGTGTGTATAGAGATTCAAGTGGGGCTTTTATGGGTTGTTTCTCAGATTTCATTGGCATTTCTACTTCCTTTGAAGCAGAGTTATATGGAGCAATGAAGTCTATTTAAATTGCTTCTATCAAAGGCTGGAGTAAACTTTGGTTGGAGTGTGACTCCTCCCTTGTGGTAGCTGCCTTCAAAACAATTCAATTTGTTCCTTGGAATTTAAGAAATCGATGGAGAAACTGCTTCTTTTCAATTAGCAGAATGAATTTTATCGTATCTCATATTTTTAGAGAATGAAACACTTGTGCAGATAAGTTAGCTGGGTTTGGTTTAAATAATCATTGTTTTACATGGTAGGATGTAGCCCTTAGCTTCATTTTAGATGACTTAAATCTTAACAGATTTAATCTGTCTTTCTATAGATTTAAATGATTGTATTTTGTCTTCATGGTTTTGGCATAGTCCCCCCATGATTTTGTATTCTTTATTTTTTGTCATGTTTTTTATTTTTTAATAATATTATTGGTGTGCTGCATATGATTGATGAGGTCTGAGGTGCCAATCTAGTTGGGATTTCCTTCCTTGCAGTGATGCTTTTGCACGCTAATTTTGTTAAAAATAAAATAAAATTGTATCTTAATGAAAACGAGGAGAGATTTTATAATAGTTTAAGTCATTTTATTTTATTATTTTGCTTACATTCACCCTAAATCTACAACAACATAAACTATTAAAATCACAATCACTATTGGATGAAAATAAATTAATTGTTGAGTAAGCTAAAAATAACCTACTTACTGGTGTAAATCGACTCCCTCGTGAAAAATTAATGTATGTATAAATTATTGATAATTATTTAAAGATTTTAATTTAATATTTACTATAAAATCTTATAATATTTTAGAAATAGATAATTTTAGCTGTTACTTTCTGTTTATAAAAAAAAAAAAAACTATTACTTTCTAAACTTTTCCTGGTGTTTAGAAAAAATTGTAACTTATATATATAAATTGTAAATTTATAGTTCCAAAATAAAAATGAAAATTATATGCTTTCGTATGAAAGTTGCGATAGATTTCATAAAATTATAAATTGATAATTTATTTAGTAACATTATATTTAGCTTATAAATGCATTATTCTTTTGGTATTATGCCACGGTGAATTTTTATCATAATAAAAGAACTTTTAAAAAAGAATAATGAGTATTTCAACCAAAAAAAAACTAATAAATGGAAAACTGGCAATTCTACACTCGGAGAGTTGGAAACCTTTGTGATCACCTGTTTTATGTTTTTGTCGAGAATTGTTTATTTCTACTTATTTTTTTTTATACTCTGTTTATTTCTACTTATTATTACACAATTATTTGATCTTGAAACAGAGCTTCCTATAGATTCACGTGTACCAAACTCACAAAATTAGGTGGTGAGAGAAGGCAATAAACCAAGGATACAAATCACGTGTCTCATTTTGATGTATCTTTCTCTATTATCACTAATAATTTCTTATCATATATTTTATCTTTTTAATATTACATAAAATCTTACCTTATGTGGGAATAAGATATTATTAGTGAGAACATGATGTGATACATTAAAATGAGATAAGTGATCTCTATTCATAAAAAAAAAAGTACAAAACTTACATATAATTCTTATTTGTGATATTTTTTTTCAATTTTTCAATAAGAAAAAGACATGTACAACAATTTATTAATAAAAATATGATGTATATATATATATATATTTTTTAAAAAAAAACAGCACTACAAACAAGTAAATAACAACATTTAAATTGTCCTAAACCAATAATTTTTTGCTTTTTGCCCCAACAAGTAAACATCAAGCGCGGTGTTCAATATTGAAATGATTGGTGCAGTTGCGGTGATAGTGGTTGTAAGGTAGTGGGCAAAAGATGAAACTTATAATGGATACAGTACAGTGGTAGACTGGTAGTGATGAGTGGTGTATATATATTGGAGTGAAGTGGTTGGATTGGGTTTTTAATTCTTATGGAATATTCCAAAAATAGTAGCTGGTTGGGCTGTTGTATGTCCTTTTGTTGGATGTGGATATGCTATCTGTGATATCAGTAACAATTGTTTAGTTAACACTTCAAATCATTTAAAAAGATAAAGTTAATTTATAAATAGGTTCAACT
Organism: Echinosophora koreensis; assembly: GCA_035048595.1. Lineage (NCBI taxonomy): Eukaryota > Viridiplantae > Streptophyta > Magnoliopsida > Fabales > Fabaceae > Echinosophora > Echinosophora koreensis. Next base: position 5,161,667 of record JAPCYP010000011.1, on the reverse strand, counting down.
GGAGGTTCAATGCGCTTAAAACAGTGGTTCATCTCTATTGATCAATGAAAATTTGGCGAACATTGAATATAAGGATTAAATTTACAACATTGAAAAAATAAGAAGACCAAATATGCTCGAAAAAAACTATATGAACCAAAATCGTACATGATCAATAGTTAGAGGACCAAAAATGTAATTAAGCCTTATAAATATTGTTCATTATGATATTTATTCTTATTTGGTTTTCATTGTCAATAAAAAAAAAAATTGCAACAATTGTCATGGTGTGACTTGGTCAACACATCCATCTGCTAACTCGAGCACAAAATGTGAAACTGAGAATAGCATTGAATCTTGATCAAGGAATGGCAGGAGATGAAACATTGAAAATTTGAAACACAGTACATAAATCTTTTGGCAGTATCTAGCCTACACTTGGCCATTTCAATTTCCAAACACTGCACCCAATCAACAAGAGTCAGTATTGAGGGCTGCAGCATACACATTCATCTTACATAGGTTATGTGGGGTTTGCAATCAGAAATCTCTTCTACTTGCTACTTGCTAGGGATTGTCTTAGAATTTGGGTTTGGGCCTAACTCAACCCCAAAAGCTAGCTTGTAGGGTGAGGGTTGCCACTTACTTATAAACACGTCCAGGACTAGACATCTGGAGCGTGAAGTTTGTAGGACTGGACATCTGCGGGTGGCCCAACGGATCTAGGATAGGCTTTGATACCATATTAGAATTTGGGTTTGGGCCTAACTCAACCCCAAAAGCTAGCTTGTAGGGTGAGGGTTGCCCCTTACTTATAAGCACTAATCAGGCCATATCACTATCCAATGTGGGACTCCAATAGGGATGGAAACCAACTGCTTGCTGTTTACAGTTCCCAGCCAAGGCTACTCACTAGCTAAACAAAATTTGCCATATATTTAAAGCCTTAACAAATCTGCCATTAAAATCTACATAAGATGTTATATTTGTCTCCTTGGGGTTTTCAATTAGAGTAATACATAAAATTATTTCCAGAAATTATCACGTCGATCATATTAGTCACCGACTTTAAGAAAAAAGAAAAGTTAGTTCTTAACTTTGACAACCGCGTTGATCAATTCAATCCTTGGTATTAGTGCGCATTAGTTACACTTAACAAAGTGTCACACACGACATACTATAAGTGTCAACTTGGCGCTTACGTGCCAAACCGTGCTTGAAAGGACATAATTTGTAACATTAATTTAATCCATAGAACTATCGCAATTGGTCATATTAGTTATCAATTTATGAAAAAATAAAACTAGTCCTTGTCTTGGACAATTATCAGTCAACATGATATCTGATATCAGTGCCTTTTTTTTTTGTTTGATAAGCAAAGAGATGTATTATGGAGAGTACAATGGGTACTCTTAACCCATTTACAAGAGATAAAAAATGCCTATCAGTTCATATAAACTAATCGCAAATCAGTTACACCTACAACCAATGTCACATACCTATTATACAAAGTTTTTACAGGATTTGATTCTAACCAAAAAACAGAACAAATCAGATCCATGACAGTAAAAACTAAGATTCCTTGGTCTTGAAAGTGTCATTAGCTGTTAGCTCTGCTTCCCTAATGATTGGATATAATATGCAGGATTTAAGCACCAATCTATATAAGAAAAGCATCCATTCTTCACCCAGGCCTTGCACCATGTCCACATTCTTACTCTTACCAAATCAATTACCTTATCCAAATCTGGATTCCCATTGTTGAACAAGACTCCATTCCTGTGTAGCCATATCGACCAAATGGATACAAACCACAGCATCCTCCAAATTTTATGTGATCCCATTCCTTTGAAAAGCCCATTATGTTGCATTAGAAGCTCTATCAGATTTCCTGCTAGCACTAACTATCTCAAACCAACTATAAGCATGCATCCATATAGAGTAAGAGAATTTACATGTTATGAATATGTGAGAGCAGCATTCCTCAATCTGATTGCAAAAGCAACACATTATGGCCTGCTGATCTATTATGACACCTCTTTTCTCTAAGTTTGTCTTTGTGGGCACTCTATCTAGCAAGACTCTCCAACAAAAAGCTCCTACCTTTAGTGGTATGCTTCTATCCCATAAGAATTTGTAGTGTTGTAGAATTTCCCTCTCTTCCGCTGATGTCAATGCCCTGCATGCAGACTTAACAGCGTAATGAGGCTCTTCCCCCTCCAAACACAGCAGTCCTCCTTGTTCTCCACTACTATTGCGCTGTCTAGAATTTCCAGCATTGAGTTTACCAAGTTTTGTTCCCATACAAACAGTCTCCTCCGCCACAAGAGTTTCCAGCTGCACCTTCCATTGTTCCATTCGCCTGTACCTGCCACAACAGCATCCTTTTGTGTTGAGATGCTGTAAGTCTTGGAAACCTGTGTGACAAAAGCTGTTGCACAATCCAGCCTTCATTCCAGAAAGATGTCCCACTCCGACACCCAATTTAATTTGTAATATTATTGGATAACCAACCCTCCTTTTTTGAATCCTCCCCTTCTAGCCTTCCTAAGTCTCTCCATCACAATGAGGCCTCCCCACCCTCTAGATTTTTTTCACTCCATTGTCCTCTCCAACTACAAGGATCCCAATATTTCACTCTCAAAATTTTGACCCACAATGAATCTTTTTCCGTTAGGTATCTCCATCTCCACTTTCCTAACAAAGCTAAATTAAAAGCATTTACTCTTCCCTCGGATGACAAACCACCTCCCACTTTACCCAACAAATTTTTCTACACTCCCTCCCCACAAAAAATTCATCTATAACTGGATAATTTTGTTTATTACCTTTTTTGGGTCTTTATAGAAAGATATGTAATATACCAGGAGACTAGCAGGGACTGCATTGATGAGAATCACCCCCCCCCCCCAAGAGATGAACTTGTTTCTTCACCCTAGGAGCCTCTTGTGTAGTGAATTGATCAAAGGTTCCCAAGTTGTTGACCTTCTCGGATTCGCACCTACCAAAATGCCAAGGAATTTGAATGGTATGGAACCTATCTTGCAATTTAAAATATGGGCAGCCTATGCCAGGTTCCATTGTCCAACCTTGATCCCCATCAATCCACTCTTGTGGAAGTTTACCCAAAACCCGGATGCAAGCTCAAAGTTTCTTAGAATGTATTTCAGGGCACGTACATTGGAGTTGGACATCTAACCTACCAAAATTGTGTCGTCCGCATATTGAATATGAGAGATACCTACACTATTGTCCCTGCCCTCCAATAGGTATTTCTTGTAGACGTTTTTGTCTACAACCAACCGAATTAGCCCATTAAGTCCTTCTGCAACAGTTAGGAACAAAAACGGGGCCATTGGATCACCTTGCCATAATCCCTTGGACATTCTGAATTCATTAGTCGGGCTCCCATTGACCAAGACCGAGACTGAGGCAGATCTTAGGCAAACACCAATCCATTTCCTCAAAATGTTATTGAATCCCATTCTAAACATCATGTAGTCGAAGAATTCCTAAGACACCGAATCGTACGCCTTCTCAAAATCCACCTTGAATAGCATGCATGGCTTTCCTCCTTTCCTCGCATGATCTATGATTTCCTTCAATGCAACTACACCATTGAGGATATTTCTTCCCTTCAAAAAAGCATTTTGTGCCCCCGATATAATTGACTCCATTACCCTGGCCATCCTAGCTGCCACTAGTTTAGCAATTATCTTGTAGATGCATCCCACCAAAGAGATGGGCCTATAGTCATATAGTCCTAGTGGATTATCCTTTTTGGGGATCAATATTAAAAAGGAGGCATTAGATCCCTTTGCTAGATTAGCATTTGAGTGGAAATCTGACATCATTCTACATAGCAAACCACACTTGAAATGACGTCATTTGTACTCTATTTTTGACAAGTAAATAAGGTGTCTTCTTCCTTAAAACTCACTCTATTGCTTTAACATTTATGACCGTTGGAGTAGGGGGTTTATTTTCTGTAAATTTCTTATAAACAATCAATCAATCCCAATGATGCTCATTCAGTAATGATTTATTGAAAAACGAACATATATCTTTTTTGTCAAGTATATATCCCTGTCAAGTAAGATACTATATATCCCTAATGATTTATCCATGCATTTTATGTGTTGACACTTGATTCTAAGACTATTGATACTTGCTTACTCACACTCCTTCTTAGTTTTTTTTTTTTTATAGGCAAATGTTAGTAATTAGTATGTTATTTTAGTTGGAGGAGTTAAACCCATGACCTCCTTATCACTCCGAACCCTATGTTCCTCCCCCAAATCACCTTGGCCACCTCATAACTCCCACACTCGTTCTTAGTGAATTATAAATTTGTAAAATAAAAATTTTTAATTTTAATTCGTTTATAAGAAGTGTGCATAGCAATTTGGAATGCGAATATCATTTTGTTGAACGTGTTACGTGTACAAGTATAAAAGAAACAATACGTGCCCTGAATTTATTTAATGAAATTATTATTAATTAATCCATTTACAAGAGAAGTCATTGATTAATAAGATGACTGATAGGTAAGACTTTTCAATACGGGTCATTATATATTAATAAATTAGCCACAAAAAACAATTTAAAACATTGACAAGTTGTTCTTGGTGACATTGCTAGAATAAATAAAACAAGAAAAAAAAAATATTGTTGTAGTTGAATATATTCCCTCTTAAGGTCTTATTGAATTTAAAAACAATCACATCATGGAAATTTAGCAGAGAAAACAAAAAATACCAAAACTTTAAACTTAAATAAAAAAAGGCTAAAAGTCGAAAAAATTTAGTGTAGAAAACCAAAAATACCAAAACTTTTATTTTTTTTATAAAAATGAAAAAAATGACGTCGCCTGAGAGATTCGAACTCTCGCGGGGAAACCCCATGTACTTAGCAGGCACACGCCTTAACCACTCGGCCAAAGCGACGATTTATGGTAAAACGTTGCAAGTTATATATATAAAGATTAAGAAACGGTTACACTTGTAGTTAGTTGCAGAAGGTACCGAATGAAAGGAACAAAAAAAGTGATAGACAAACGAACCCACTTTCTCTTCTCTCTCTCTCTCCTTAACCACCAATAACATTAACAACCATTCCAATTCCCATACACACACAACACAACTCACTCACTCACCTTGCCAATTAAACAGAGTTATTAATTTCCTCCGCCACCACCCCACCACCACCATGGCGACGGCGGAGGCGGAATTAAAAACATACTGGTGCCACGAATGCGACATGAGCGTTTCTCTCACTTCATCTCAATCTCCTTCTTCGCCTCTCCTCTGTCCCCATTGCAACACCCATTTCCTCGAGCTCATGGATTATTCCCAAAACGACGCCGCACAACCACAACCACTCCATTCCCTCTTCGACTCCCCCTTCCTCCACCGCCTCATCTCCACCACTACCACCACTGACCAAAACGACGCCGTCCTCGAAGACCCTCTCTCTCTACTCTCCTCAACCCTAACCTCCAAGCCTCGCGCCGCAGACACCTTACCGGCGATCCCGGTCACTCTTTCCCTTCTCTCTCAGCTCGACCCTAACGGCGTCGTTTTGTGCGCCGTGTGCAAGGACGAGATCGGCGTGAACGACGAGGCTAAGCTTCTTCCTTGCAACCACTTGTACCACTCCGACTGCATCACGCCGTGGCTCGCGCACCACGACTCGTGCCCGCTCTGCCGGTTTCGGCTTTCGGCTGCGGAGGAGGAGGAAGAGGAAGAAGAAGGAGGCGGTGGCGGCGGCGGCGATGCTTCGAGGACAGGGGAGATCAGGAGGCAGTTGAGGGCGGCGATGATGAGGCTTTCGGAACTGATGGAAGAAGAGGAGGATGATTTCTATGGATTGAGAATTACTCTGAATCACATTGCTTCTAGGCATGGACTTCTTCATCAGGATTCCAATGGTTCCAGGGTGAGTGAGCCTGTGACTGTCACTGCTGGAGATGAACAATTGCCGTGATGATGTGGTTGTGTTTGCAAGTTCATCACGTTATGAGGTATGTTCCCCTCTCTCATCTACGATGCTGGTGGTGGCGTTAACATTCAATAATTTAGAAATTATTTTTTTAGAGATTTTAATAAAAAGCAGAAATAGTTTTGTGCTATCATAAAAATCGTTTTTTTAAAAGTGATTTGGGCAAAGAATATGAGAAAAGAATATATTGATATGGGCAACCCTTCCGGTGAAGTAGCTTTTGGGATGAAGTTAGTTAAACTCAGTTATTCTGATATTATATGATGAGTAAATCCTCAATTCAATCCTCTAAAGACTAGTGTCGCATGGTAGGTCCTTGAAACTTTCTTTTTTCACCAATTAAATCTTTAAAAGATTGGACTTAATTGGTGTTAAAAAAGTTTAATTTAACTCTATCTTAAATCTTTCAAGAATAATTGGTGACAAAAAGCTTTTAAGGGCCTATATGATGATATCATAATTTTTTGAAGATTGAATTGAATGGAAACTATGGACCTGAAATTGTGGTTGTTTGTTTGTTCAAAATCATGGAGATTGTGCCAACACGGGTTGGTTTCGTTCGTGCTAAATAGCATGACTTGGATTTGAATCCAGGGTTGGCTTTGTTGGGAGGTGATCTGTGATCACCCTGTAAGTCATTGTTGATGATGGTGGTTTGTTTTGACATTGGAATAGGTGTAAACTTTTGTTTACCGAAACAAAACAAAAATATTGGAGATTGTTGTGCTAAGTGTGAGTTCATGTTAACAATGTTGATAACTCTGGATATTTTACTATCTGGTTGTAGAATGGTGTGTCTGCATGTGTTATTTGGAGGGATCTTCAATGATGAATATCGATTTTCAACAAGTAGTTCATCAGAAAAGGTCATTTTGTATCTACTGGTTTTAGTTCATATTTTGACAAATTTGGCCATATTCTCAAATACCGCTGAGTCTTCTCATCAATAAAATATTGTATGCTATGGTGGCACCTTGTTGATGAAGAAGGGGTTTCATACTCATTTGTGCTCTTTAGCTTCATATGAATTTGGAAAGAACAATTTCTTATTTTTCATTACAAAACTTTTTTGTTGGTGTTATTTGCTGCAGGATAGTTAGTACTCATGCCTTATGTGATAATAAGCTTACTCTACTCGTTTATATTAGCCATTTATCTTTTATCTTGAAACAAGCCCTATTATTGTTTAGGAACTGACATTGTCTGTTCTGGTATTTGATTGCAGGTATATAGTGTATCAAAAGAATATTGAAGTTGTATCACCATTCACCATAGATCGTCTTATCAAGTGTAAATCTGCACAGACGATTATGCTTCCCCCTTTTCTCCCTCTTTTTTTGGGAAACTCCACTAGCTAGTTGTAGTGCTATAGCCACCAATACAATAAATTGGAGTGCACGAGTAATGTGCATTTCTCTTGCCGCCTGCCCATCCTCCACAATGTTGGTCCTTGGAAGTGGATTCTCTTAACCTGAATTTCCCTCCATTCTAGGAAATAAAATCCTTGTAAGGTTTTCACCTTTGATTTGTGTTGTGTCTGAATATTGCTTAAAGTGGATCCTTTCCACTGAATCATTTTGTTGTCAATCTTTTTTAGTTTACAGCCGATGATAATGTTTCCAGGCTTCCATCCAAAATAGTTATAGTTACGGTATCAAATTGTCCAGGGATTGAATAATCTGACTATGGTTGTGTACTATGGAAGAGCCTTAAAATTGCATATTTTGTGGTGTCTGAGTTGTGTTCTGATCTCTACTCAAGGAATGAATACAGCTGGTTGAATATATCATAATTAAATTTTGAACCACAACTTCCTCCTCCAAATAATTGATTTACTTTGATGCTTTTAAAGAATGGGCGAATGATGTTTTCTGGGCTAACCTTAGCTAATGGCAAATAAGCGATTTTTATCTCTTCTCCTATTAGCAAAAAGAAAAAATGAAAATGCCTTTGATTTTGTGATTTCATTGGCTTTGTTTGAACCCACGGATCCTTTTTTTTTTTTTTTTTTTGATTTAGCCAAGAGGTATTTCCGTATTTATTTGGGCCGGCAAAACATTAATGGATTTCTGGTCTGCAGAATTTCTTAAATGAGACCTTCCCCGAATCATAATGGATAATTCCTTCGGGCAATTCTACAATACTCCAACCAAGGAGTTGAGTTTCAATCCTCCAGGGACATAATTGCAATTTCACCAAAATTAAAAAAAATAAAAAACCTTTCTCTCTCCCCAATTCAACTGATTTCTCTCTCTCTCTCTCTCCCCAATAGAACTCACCACCACCCACCATCGGAGAACAACGTTGGATCCCTCGCCTCCACCGGCGCTCTCTGCTTCTTCTCCGATCTTCCAGAGCTATGTTGTGAGGAGTGCATGTTCAGATCTGGTGCACTGACACGTAGATGCGGCGGTTCGTGGGGGAGCTCTGGTTTCTGGGCAAGGCAACGATGACTGGTTCGCGGCCGACGTCGTCGCCGGAGTACCAGTTCCGCTCATCGAGCCTCCTTTTGTTCCTCTTCCAGATCTGCACATCTGTTGCAGTGACACGCCGACGCGGCGGTTCGTGGAGGAACTCCGGCCTTTCGTCAAAGCAACGATGACTGGTATGAGCTCGGCACCGTCCCCAGCATACCACCGTACCAGTTCTGTTACCTCTCTGTGTAAGTGTCAAGTGTGCATCGTATCTGAGGTTTGGACGGCGGCCTTGGAGGAGAGGGCGGAGAGGAGGAAGAAGATGGCGGAGGCTGTGGCGACACCACCTCCGTCGTGGGTCTGTTCGTCCGCCTAAGGAGGATGACGGAGCCGGCACCGGCGAGGATGAAGAGGGGGAGACAGAAGAGTGAAAGAGAAGAGGGAAGAAGAGAGAAGTAAAAAAGATTACCCATATTACCCTTGTTAATCTGGACCGTAGGTTTTTTTTTAATAATATATCAATGGTCAAAATGGATGGAGGATGTAACCTCCGAGTTCTCTCTGGAGTATTTTAGCCAATGACAATTCGTAAACTACCTTTGGGCATAAAGTCCCACGTGAATCTTAAATACAAAGACAAGTCAAGTTTGAAGTCACGCAAAATGGTTCGTCTAGAATCTCTCCAAAGGGCCGCAAACTTCATCATTGTAAGACACATAAAGGTTTCATGGTCATTGATTGACTTTGAAACGCAATTGGTTGACACTCGTGTGGTGCAAGTCAAGTTACTCGCTTACAATCAATACATCATCGCAAACGTATCCGCGGGATTTATTTTACTCTTTTAGGTTTATTAAAGTATTTTCTCATTCGATAGATGAGATATTTAATCTCTAAGGGTCACCAATCTAAATGAGGATTATTTCAATTTCTTTTTCATACACATGAATTAGGGGATTAAATTTAAGATATCATACTTTAGAGATCCAAGTTTCTTCTACTTAAACCAACACACATTGATATCCACTTAATATATTTGATACTTATTTTGTCATAATCTTTTTATTCGCAAATTTTGAATTCAAATACACTATTAAATATATTTTTTTGACGAAATATACTGTTAAATATTAAAACAATAAAATATTTAGAATTTTATCCTATTCCCAAGTGGTTGGAACAAGGAATACTATGAAATGGTTAGTTAAGTTCAATAAGTGATTAACTATATTAGTTTAATAAATAGTTTAGTCAGTTGAATAAATATTTGATTCAATATAAGCTTAAGGGTCTTGCTAACGAATGCCCTAAGGGCATTGGTTAAAGAACGCATAAAAACAAAATTTGTATTGAAAAACTAAGTGTTACATTTTTCGAAATGCTAAATACACTATTTCTAATACAAAATTTTCTTTTTTGGTTCCTTAAATAATATCCTAAGGATAACATTCTCCTATGCTTAATTATAAACTAAGTGTTTTAATTCATGTTGACAATTGGTTAAATGAGAAATTTAACCCCCACCACCCCATTGTAGGCCAGTGCGACCTTATTTGCATATACCAAATTTCCAGAAATATATATTTTAGTGTTACAAAAGGGCACGAGTAAAATCAGTCTTTTATCATCCGATGGCTAAATAATTGAGAAAATTATTTGCTTATGACACAAACCAATTAAATAATCATTAGGTAATCAATTAGGCTAAAATAGATTAAGCTGATGAGTCAGCACCCTCCCTCCTCCCATTTGACCAAATCTACACATTTCAACATGAAACTTCTGCCTAACATCTAATTTGTCAACAAGCAACTCTTCTCGGCTTCTCAATTAAAATATTGCACTTTAATGACCACTACCCTCTTAACACGTATTCTTTTTCATATTTATCTAGATAAAATGAAATTTCCACATCAATTCCAACATTTTGAACATTAAAAAACTGGTCAAAGTGCATGTGTTGATTTCTTTACTTTTCCAATACCTGGTCCAACATGTGCTTCCATCCATAAACAACTATAAAAGAACTTGTGCATGCAACTCCTCTCCACAATTCATTCATTCATCATTTCATTACACACCAAGAGATTCCTTATATTTGTACCAACACAAAACTTGAAAAGATGGAGAGCAGCTTAGGTGACATGCTTGTGAAGGTGGTCATGTTCTTCCTAGTGCAAGCTTTGGTGTACCTTATTCTTTCCAATTCATCAAACATATTCTCCAAGAATGTGAAGAGATCCAACAGCTTCAAGCCTGCAAGATCCTTAAGTATTCGGCAGATGCTGGCTTTGATCTCTGATTTACCACCTGAAAGGGAACCCTCTCCTTCTTCAAAGGGTCATCAATCACCAACCCTTCAAAGTTAATTAAGATCAACTATATATCTTATTGTCCCAGGCTTATGGCTATATATATGGTATTGCAAAATTAGTTAGCAATACTAGATTATTGGTAGGGTGGTCTTGAATTCTTTTGTTCATTTGTTCTTTTGTCATGAATGGTGTAATATATTTATGAATGGAATATTGAGATTCATTTATTCTTTATCCCTGCTTTGTAAATTGATTATGAAGTTTATCTAAGAAGTCAATGATTGTGGGTCATATACTTGCTTGTTAGATTATTCATCTTGCAAGATTCATATAAATGGTAAATTTTTGTTAAAGTATTCACTACTTTATTGGGGACTCAAGATCAAAACTGAGAGTAAATTGATTCCTCTTGAAATTTTCTAACATCGTGAAATTGATAAGATTCTAAGAGAAAAAGGTTAATAGAAATGTTACTTGTTTACGAAACGAAAAAACTATTAATGAATACTCTCTTATGATTGGTCAGAAACCATCTCACCTAAATCAAGGAAAGTGGGTTTTTTACTTTCTTTTATAACCTACATTTGTAACTATTTGCACCAACCACAATTCGTACTCTTTAGCATAGCTAAGAGCATCACACCCCAGCACCCTACTTTGGTGAGTTTTTTAAATGGATTCTATCATTATACATCACTCATTTTTACTTTTAATAACTTAAGTATCACATCTCTTCATCCCAACAACTCTTAAAAAGTTCCTAAATGGATCCTACTAATGACCCTACATCCTTACCAAGTACCAGCTTTCAATTACTTTTAATTAAAAAAATAAAAAAAATGTCTGGGACCAAGCACTAGCATCTAGTGCTTGTGCAAGATCCCTGCTTATTAAGCATCAACTCAAGCACCGCCTCCATCGAGGCCAACTTTGTAAGCATTGGTGCTTATGTTATAAGCACCTCACTTTTTAGAGCGATAAAATGGCTAAAGGGTTAAATAATCATCAAACTGTGGGACATTAGTCAAAAGAAAAAATAACATTAGATGTGTTGAGAGAAAAGAAAGTGAGTGAAATAAAACAATTTTCAAAGTAAATGAAAGAGATAGTGAGTGTGTCAAAGTAGATTTATTGGAAGTAAACAATGATTGTGGGTCACATGCTTCTTGTTACTCCCTCCGTTCCTTTTCTATGGTAATTTAAGGTTTCTACACACATATTAAGAAAGCATTAATTTGTTTACATTTGTAGCAAATTACCCTTATTTATAGTATCATTGATATGTGTAGTGTATTTATGACTGAATTTAAGTAAGGGGTTTAGTGTGTTTTCAATGTATTTCAATTTAATTTTATGATGATAAGGGTATATATGGAAAAAAATTGTCAAATATACCTTGGGCTTATAAAAGATCTATTGTTTTGGAACAAAAACAAAAAACTAAAATTACCATAGAAAAGGAACGGAGGGAGTAGATTATTCCTCTTGCAAATTCTTATAAATGGTAACTTTTTGTTAAAGTATAAACTACTTTACTGATGATTCGAGATCTAATTAGGGGGAATGAATTGATTCCTCTTTGGAATTTTAAAGTATATAGAAATTGGTAAGATTCTGACATTAAAGGGTCGAAACTCGTGAGTCAACCCAGCCCAACCCGGCTCACTGGTGGGTTGGGTTGGACAAAACCTGGCTATTTTAATCCCGGGTATTTTTGACCCGAGTCACCTAACTCGCGGGTTGGGTGGATTCAACCCGGATTGAGCCGGGTTGGCTCACGGTTGCATCATTTTTTTTAAATTTTTTTTTATCAAAACTCAATCATGCATTTCATTGTCCAAGGCCAATAGAAGAGTATATAAGTATAGTCCTTGAATAATCAAATAAACATGGCCAACCTAAGCATCAAGCTGCTAAAGCAGCAGCTTTAGGCCTCCAAAAAAAACTCTAATTTTACAAGGATTTTAAGCCTCAAATTCAAAATATATTTTATTTATGTTTCTTTTGATATATATAATATATTTTTTGTCTCTCTTTAAGTGTGGTTGCATGTAAATACACAAAACAAATATTTACATCAATCATAATATTTTCGTTTTAAAAAATATAAAAAATTACAATAAAAATAAATTTTAAATATAATATTAATTTTTTAAAAATATTTTTATTAATTTTAAAAAGGCCTCACTATAAACATTCGCTTTAGACATCAACATATGTTGGGCAGGCCCTGCAAATAAATGCATGACACACAATTTGAAAAATGATCACGCTTGTCATCTTCTACTTATTATCATAATGGCACCTTGGCAGACAAATAGAATAGTTCTTGGATAATCTATAGTAGTCTATGATTATTTACAAGAGTAAAATTTGAACTTTGTTAAATAATTTAAGTGAACCTTGTTTAAGGTGTTGGTATTTTAATTATTATTTTTTAGTTTTTTGGTTATATTTTTTAATTATTTTTATTTTTTAAATAAAAGTGACCCAACCCACGGCCCATCAGCCCGTGGTAGGTCGAGCCGGATTGGTTATTTCCTGGCTCACCAAAAAGTGAGTCGGGCTGGACCGACTCGCTTTTTACCCAAGCCATGATGAACCAACCAGGTTGACCCGTTTTGACAGTTCTAAATCATGAGTGTGTGACAAAAAGAGAGTATAAGAAAATATGTTGCTAGCGTTTCTAAAAAATTAAAAGCCCTGCATCCATCCCGACTCACTCCACTCCAGGGTATATCTTAAATCGGCCCATAAAAGTGGGCAAAATAGGTATCCGCAGCCGTGTGATTGACAAGCCCCACCTACAGATAATTTTCGTTAATCGGGAATATGCTTTGCGCATTAATATAGTATATTAATAGTGCTATTCAACTAGCCCAAGCAGGATAATTTAAAAATTAAAAGTCATAATCTATCACTTTTAAATTTTATTAATTTATACACTATTTCTCCTTTAAGTTATCTAATTAGTTGAATCCAATATTATTTGACGAAAAAATAAAAAATAAAGAGGTTCGGACAAAGCAATCAACAAGTTGCATTACTTACTTTTCGGTACAACAAAGATCACTTATTATATACTTTCTGAAATGTGTTGCAAGAGATAAGCTTTATTAATAAATAAAGAAGTAAAGATTTTTATCTTGTTTCTGAATAGCCTTGATGGTGAAAAATGCTCTTTGAAATGGGACAATGTTTGTCTGCGGAAGAAGCCAATGGTCCAAAAACTGTTATGGGCCAATACAATTGGTCTTATAAAGTCTAACCTTCTAAAGAATAGTGTTGTAAGACCCAAAAGGAAAACTAAAGAAAAAGAATGCAGTTGCAGCTGGCAACTCTATCTTGAAGAGCCAGAATTTTCATAAATTTTTATAGTAATAGTATTTTTTTATAGGCAAATTTTATAGTAATAGTAATTGGTGAAAGTCAAGCCAGACTACGGGGACCAACTAATTAAATATGGGTTGTCAGGAATCAGGGCCACCTAATTAAAGTCGATATGAGGCTAAGGGAAAACTTAAAGAGAAAGAGTTTGTAGAATTTGCTTACTTGTAAATTTTTAATATTACGTTATATGTGTGTATATATATATATATATCTTAAAAATATTTCGAAAGATAATTTGGATACCTTGTATAGATACCGTAGATCTTATGAATGTCTTGGAAGTGATGAAATACATGATGAGAGAAAAATAATAATAATAAATAAGCGGGGACATGTATTTTTATACGGTGTTGTACACAACTTTTGTGTCCAAATATCATTACTTATATATATATATATATATATATATATATGAGTTCACCTACTCCAAGAGTAAGTTTAAAACACTCACTCCAAATCCTCACCATTCAATTTATTCTAATCTAATGGTCTAGGTTAATTCATTAAAGAATTCATTTAACTCCCATTTGATTAACAAAAATTGAAGGGTGAAGATTTGGCGTAAGTGTTTTAAACTTACTCTTGGAGTAAGTGGATCCCTTCCATATATATTATGGAGCTGATTGGGTGAGACACTTTGTTATTTTGAGAAATGAGAATAATAAATCTTGACCATTAGATCTTATTTGAATGGTCACGATTTAGAGATAAATACATGTGACTACTAAGTAACTTTTGATATTGATCATTCATGTATGTATGGTATTTGTTGTTCTCAAATTCTTAATATGCAAGCTACCTCACTGAATATGTCTCATAGATATACACACACATGCCATACTTTTATACTTATTTTATCTTCACAGATCCCTCATAGGATTTCTATACACAAATCATTGGCTAACACCTCTTAATATAACTTTTTAGAATGGTCTAACTCTAAATCTTAGAGTATGCAAGGAGTTTGTGAGAATAAATTATATGCAAGTATTATTATGTTATTAGGTTTATAAAGTTGACTTGGTGATTGGGATAGAGGAATTAAGTAGTGGAGTGATAAGGAGTTTGAGGGTTCAAACTAACATTTGCCAATAGAAAAATTATGTTACAAACTTATATATGACAGATTTTGCACATTAAACAGAGATATAGAGTGTGTTTGAGAAAGCTGGAAAAAAAAAGATTATGCTGATAATCTGTTTTCAAATAATCGATTATTGTGATAATCGATTATAATCAGAATCTATTTTTGTTTGGGTATGTTTGCTGAAAAACGATTTTAAGATAATCTATTTCGTTTGGGTGGTGCAAAAATAATCACTTTTACATAGTGAATTACGAAAAAGGTATGGAGTTATTTATTTATATTAATAATATTTGATGTTTTTTAACATTGAAAGTTGTTGAAATATTTTTTTTTTTATATTTTGTCATCAATTTTTTCTATTAAAAAAAGTTGAATAAAATTTGTAATATTTTCTCATACTTATGAAAACATATAAAAAAATATATTATTTTTAGACTTTTTAAATATAAATAATAAATATTTCATTTAAATAAACAAAAGAATTTATATTAAAAAAAATATATGATCCTCAAGTACGTTACTTCTGCTGCAAGAAGAAAAAATGCGTACATTATTTTTGCTACAGTAAGTACGTTACTTTTGTTTCAATCCGGATTGCTTTTGTTTTGGTTGGAGAGAGAAATGTGTACGGAACGGAGGAAGAAAAAATATTTTCACCAAAACAGTCCTCACTACTAGCTTATCATAAACAACGTTTGTTGAGGGCAAAAAGCTTTTCTAAAATTTAATCTATTGATCCAAACACAAGTTCATTTTGCAAAACAGCTTTTTTCCCTAAAAACAACCGAAACTCCTCCTAAATAATCTTTCCCAAACACCCTCATAATAAAATAATTAAACAAATCACCGCACTTTACCATATTAGTCTTCCTTTCCTCACGAAAAAATGTTAAACTCATTTGTATCACACTATTAAGCCATGTGAATGTAATTCAAAAAAATGTAATTATATTTGTCCCCTCTTGTTTCAGCTTCAGATTGACCTCAATGATTTGAAGAGTGAAGATCCTTTTATATTGTACTTGTTAACCGTGACTGACAATATCTTTATTTGGGACTCACGTGCAGGGCAGGAGGGACCACCACCCCCCCACGTGGTAGCCTTATCAGACTGGAATCCTTATGCAAGAATATTTGCCAATTAGGACACACAAGACTCTCGTGTTCTTTGCTGATCTTCATAACACAACAGAAATGCTATGTAGGCTAATTTTTGTGTATGCTTTTTACACTGATCTCACGGTTCCTACACATTTTTGTAGTGCCATGCTTCAGATATCACATTCATGATCTTCACTTTATCAGAGATAGTATCATGGAGAGTAAATGACCTTTTATAATTTTTTTTATTACCTTTATTGTTAAAGAATGTTGGACTTAGCATGTGTTTGGAACCATGTCTGCCTTGGACGTGACGCATAAGCTATTTTTACCCGCTTTCACGTTTGACGAAAAAAGATTATTAGTCTGCCATTTTGGACGTGATTTTGTAGGTGAACGTGGATCCAAACATGTTAATGAATCCAAATTTGAGAATGTCAAATACAAGTTTAAGTATTTAACAATGATGGATTCATGATAACCAGAAAATAATAACAACTAGGCTTTTAGGAATTATAAAACTATCTTTCGCCAATCAACATTTGTCCCACTATGCTTTTCAGGTTGACTAAACATGAAGAACAAAATTGGTTTCATTTTGAGATGACAAACCGCTATTCAATGTTAGATTGGTATTTTTATGGACACAATAACAAAAATGTTGTTTAAATTGCTCAACTATGAGCTAAGTGGACAGTTTAAAACTTACAATATAGAAAAATGTGCTAGGAAACTATAATATTGGTGATGGAATTTTTTTTCTTTCTTAATCTTATTTTCCAAAGAGGTATCTAGCCTCGTCTGTCTAAACCTGGTGTGTTTCTCAAAGAGTATCCTGCCAAAGTTAAATTAATAGAAATAGTATACTACAAATATTAAGAATAATGCATAGTTTCAATGCTTGCAAATATTATTAATTGGGTTATGGCTACCAAATTAACAAACTGCAATCAGTTGATAAATGACAAAGGAAGGAATTTGGTCTCATCATCATTAGGTTGACTTGTGGCAAATTATATTAAATTGAATGTAACAAATTGGGCCAATGAACTTTGGACATAACTCATATTTGTTTGTTTTAAGCACACACAATGAAAAAATGTAACAAAAAATAAATGCATATGTGGTGAGTAGGCAGGACCTATTCATGTCAATATGTCATTCTATTGTTTTTATTATTTCATTGACTATAAATTTGGTGAGATGTATATCCAATCATAGTTTCCAAAAGACAACTTCATTTTATACTTCAAAATTTTGCACCTTGTTTTCTTGCAGGATATAATTGCATTCTCTTTTTTTCTATATAACCATTATTCTCAATCCTACTCTTTTTTCAACACTCAGAATCAACCACCTGTGTGCAGCTTTCTGAGATTTCATAGAAGAAATGACAAAGCTACAAACATGTTATCCAACTTCAGCATCTTCTAAGCTAGGAATTGAAAGAGATTCACATGTGATCTCAAAATTCAAGCCAAAGATCAGGATAATTCACATATATGCTCCAGAAATCATAAAAACTGATGCTGCAAACTTTAGAGAGCTAGTTCAAAGACTCACAGGAAAGCCAGAAGATGAAGGGGGAGGTGGAGGCAAATCTAAGGCTGCACCAATCAAAGATCCAATTGATTTACACCCCAAGAAGGCCATGATCATGGGAGAAGAAGAAAAAGAAGAGATTCTGAATTTGCAAAATGGGATAAGGGTGAAGAATCAACACCAAGACAAAGAAGTTGAAGATGATATGTGGAGAAGATCAAAGTCAAATGAGAAGTTCAGTGGTTTCTTTGATGGGTTCTCAGAATTGGATACTTTTATGGAAGAGTTGAGTACTAAGCCTGTAGTTAGTCAAAATTAAAGCCTGCTTTTGATGTATTTTTATTTATCTGTTTTTGTTGATGTGTGCATATATATCACAAAAAAACTAGCCACTGAAGAACTGATGCTTCCTCATGTAGATTGAGTATTGACAAAATTACCTTGCTTCTGATGCAATGCATGTGTGTATTGACTTCAATTGGCCCTTTTGATGCTGAAGTATCATAGTTAGCATTTATGAACCTTTACTTGCCTTAATAATTTATTCTGTGTATAATAGTTGGTGTTGCATCTCTTTTCACTTATATTATGATTTCTCTCTAGGTCCTCACACTGTAGCAATCAAATATGGCTCTAATTTTTTTCCTTCTTCTCATCATTCCCTGGTGAGAAGAAGGGTTATTTTCAGGCTAACCATTCTAAGACCAATTCACCCCATTTGTAACTTACCAATTTTGAAGTCACAGTGCCCTTATCAGCACAGTATTAGTATAGACTTGACAAGTTGTTTATCTATATGAAGACTATTCATAGTGATATATGAGTTAAGAAATCTAAAGCATTATGATTAGATTTTTTTTTTTTAATCATAGACAGTAAATTGAGTTATCAAATAATTAGAGAATACGAATGATGTAACAAAAATTGAGAAGCCATCATTTGGAATTCATCATTCAATAGTCAATACTTACCTTTATCTCAAATAGTGAGATGAAATTCATAAATCCAAACCTACCAATGTTCAATCATTCCATTTTTTTTCAATCTTCTTTACCAGGCAGCACCAAAGGGAAGTGAGACCTTTCTGCCTCTCTCCATTTTAACTCTCTTTTCTATTTTTACCATCTCCTACTTTCCTAGGATTCCCTTCCAATGATGACATGAAAATGTATGGTGAAAGGAGGGATAATGTGCAATGCATTATTCTTATTTAGCATATCTTACTCAAATGTTGTGATTTTCATTCATCTTTTCTCATTTTCATCTTCCTGTTTTTCTCAAGCCAAAAAAAGAACAAAAAATTAAAAGTTATCATATGCATTTGAATCAATCAGTCTAAATAGTCCATGCAATCAAATCACTCTTGCATGTTCCTGTTCACGAGTAGTTTAGATTACTATTAAGTATTAACATTGAAAGTTGCACAGTTTTTTAGTTCTTTTGTCTACAGCTTAATTATGAAGATTAAAATTTTAACTAATGGAAAAAAACTTATGTGTTGTTCTTTAAATGCTTGTAGTGTTGTTCCGAGACGAGGTAATATAAGAGATAGGATTTTACTAAGAAAATGACATAATTAGAGGAAAGATAATAATTGTATGATTTTATTATTGATACTGAACAATATGGCGATATGAGGTAGACTTCACCACCACGCACTACAAATGATACAATATTGCTTATTTATAGGCATTCATAGATCACTTAAGTTTAATATAGAATTCTTCAATATTTTCTCATTTTCTAAATAGTCCTACTACTTTCATGGTTCTTCAAAATTAAAAATTTATTTGTTTCCAGTTCTTTCTTCTTGTAGCTTCTTGGAATGTGCAACATGTTCTTGAACTCTCTAGAAATGTGTAACACTTCCCAACACTTCTCCTTAATGCACATTTTTGTGACTTTCTTACCAAATTATCTCCTCCTGCATCAGTGCCTAGTTGGTATGGTTGAACTCCAAAATAGTGCTTCCACCTTGATAATAGTCATATTATTCTTTGTAGCTGAGAGTTTCTTTGTCAGGACTTGTTGAAGACTTCTAACAGGGACCCTTCTTGCTCTTGTAGTTGTTTGTGAGCCCCCTTTTGTCGACCTTGTTAAAAACTTTTGACATGACTTGTTCTTGCTTTTGTAGTTATCCGTGAGTCTCCTTGTTGGTACTTCTAGCAGAAGCTCTTTTCTTACTCTTCTTAGTTGTTGATAGGCCTTTGGCTTTACTGGTTTTGCTATGGATGTCATGGTTTAGTTGTTGCAGTAGATATATGGAAAACTTTTGAGTTACGACCAGTGTATGATCGAACGTAGCTCTAATACTAATGTTGGATTTTCGAAGGAGATGAGGTAATCAGGGACATAAGATTTTAATAAGAGAATGACATAATTAGAGAAAAGAGAGTAATTATATGATATTATTATTGATACTGAACAATATGGCGATAGGAGGCAGACTCCACCTCACTTGGTGGATTGGAGGTAGACTCCACCACACACTACAAATAATACAATATTGCCTATTTATAGGCATTCTTAGGCCACTTAAGTTTAATATAGAATTCTCTAGATATTTTCTCATTTTCCAAATAGTCCTACTACTTTCGAGGTTCTTCTAAATTTTTATTTGTTTCTAGTTCTTTCTTCTTGTAGCTTCTTGGAATGTGCAGCATGTATTTGAATTCTCTAAAAATGTAATTCACTTTCCAACAATTATTCTCATTGGAAAAACACTACCATAGGCGTACCTATAGAACTACACTAAGATATGTTTGGTTGCAAGTTTGCAGCACTTTTGTAAAACAATTCCATCAAACTTGAAAGGAGGAAAAACCTGTAGGCAAACACAGGTTAAGTCTTGTACTTCACTAAAAGCAAGAAATTTTTTTTCCTGGAATCCGTTATGCTGCTTGCTTACTCTTCTGTTTTCAATATTGAAGTACTTGAAGTGAGGTTGTTGACCAGTTTTCATAGTGCCCCATGCCCCCATCTCAGACAATTAGACTTTACAGTGTAAAGTTTACAGTTTACAACAGGGATAAAGGATTCTGCTTATTTTTTCCTTGGTTTATGCTGTTACCCCCCAAAAGATGAAGGAAGAAAAATCTAAGTTCTATGGTTTATCAAGTTCAAATGTTCAATGGTTGGAATCTCTTCATAGTTGATGCTCCCTTTCCTAGTATACTATGCGATACTCTTGTAATTTAGGCCATTTCTAACATACCAAAAAATTTCAAAGCTATTAGAGCGGGCTAAAGGTATACATAAATTTAATTTTATATACGTTGCATAGAACTTAAAGAAGCTCATTTTTTTTTTATTTTTTTTATAACACATTTATGTCATGACTGCAGTGAGTAAAACACCCTATTTGGTCTCTGAAATTGTGAATAATTATCAATATGGTCCTTGAAATTATCAAAATTCGCCAAAAGCATCCATGAATGAATAAGTTAGTATCAATTTGGTCCCCTTATTTTATCCACTTAATATCAATTAAGTTACTGACACTGCTAACTTAAACTTAAAATCAACTTAGTCCGTACGATTTTCAACGGAGGGACTAAGTTAATAACCGTTTTTATAACTTTTAGAGACTCTAACTTTGGAACTTCGATAATTTCAAGATCAGATTGAAACTACTTCACAATTTTAGGGACCAAATAGGATGTTTACATAGATTAGATCTATAGTCATCGGGCTGATTCTATGGTGCACAAGTGGTGTGGGTATCACCCACCATGCACCACTTGTTTCACCCATCAGATTTGTGTGGATTGAATAGTAATATGGTGCACCATCATCATATTATCCCTCCCTCACTCACCCATTCTCTCTCCTCTCTCCCTCTCCCCCTCAGCCCCACCACCTCTCTCTCTCCTCTTCACCCCCTTCCTCCAACCTCACCATTCTTCTTCTTTCAGTCAATCAATCTTTCAGATAGAATCCTTAAACCTTGTTTTATGTTAATTGTTTTCCTCTAAAGTGATAGCAGAATTTTCGATTGTTATGATTATCATAGGCATTGTTTGTTGGTCTTTGAATTTGCAGGTGCCGTCGTTGGGTTAGAACGCGTGTCACCAGGGAGGCTGAGGCAGGGACGATTCCCGTAACGGACGGTGCGGCTCGGGACGACGAGGGTTCGCGAGCTGCGACGGCTGCGACTCGGTGGCTGAGGTAAGCGCGGTGGGCGTTGTGCGATGGGATCGAAACCTGTAGCTGCTCTGGTCCGTGGCGGTTCTGGCCTCAGATGGTGGTGCGTCTGACGATGGCTCGACGACGGAGTGGTGGTTGGGGCTGGGGCGCGCACAAACTGGTCTTTCCGGTGGCTGCGACGGCGTGGGAAGGGACGCCTGGGGAAGTGGTTCTGCACATTGGAGAAGCGGAGGTCCGGGGGCGCTGCACAAGACGACGTCGCTAACGTGGTTGGCGCGACGGCGGCGGAACAGTCTCCTCTTTCTTTGTCCTAGAGGACTCTCTGTGTATTTTCTTTTCTTGAGAAATTTTTCTATTTTCTTCTGTGTGTTCTCTCAGTTTCAAGGGACTATAGTGTAAATGGTGAACTGGTGGTGGTGAGGGTTGGAGGAAGGGGGTGAAGAGGGGAGAAGGGGTGGTGGGCTGAGGGTGGAGAGGGAGAGAGGAGAGAGAATATGGTGAGTGAGGAGGGATAATATGATGATGGTGCACCATATTACTATACTCTACACTAAATCTGATGGTTGAAACAAGTGGTGCATGGTGGGTATACCCACACCAACTTGTGCACCATAGAATCAGCCCTATAATCGGTGTTACCTTTTGCTCAAGCTTCAAACTGAGTTAGGGGATACCCGCGTACCAACCACTATGCAACGTGTTTTGACATCTTATTATTAAATATTAAATTATATTATTGTCTATAGGCCTAGTTATAAGGAGGAGGCGCTTAGTTTTTGCATCCAAAGTACAACTATGTCATACACCTTGAATTAAAAAAAGAAATAAAAGAAAGCTATACAATTTTTGCTTTCTAAGTCAACAGTATCATTGCCTTGAATAAAAGAAATCTATATAGTAAAAAAGTCAATGTGTTAATCCCTAGTGATTGGGTGATAAGTTGAAACTAAACTAGCTTACTACTGTTTATCGTAGTTAAATAATATATTTATATATGAGGGATATGTCTTGGACATGTCACATTACCTTGTGTGTTTTGATCACGTTTGCTCAAATATTTGAATTAGATTTTAGAATTTTAAGCAATTTTGATATTTTTTTTTCAAGTCACGGGGCTAAAGCTTCCGCCAACAAAAAAAAAAGGGGCTAAAGCCCATAAAAGAGAAAGAGTAATGATATTTGTGCATCCAGAATCAAACATCAACATCATATAAATACATACTCTTTCCAATTCGTTTTACACTTCCTCTTAAGTTTTTTCACTAAATCCAATACAATGCAGGCTTTGTGGATTGATGTCAGATATGGTGTCCAATTTGGGTTGTACACAAATTTCCCGAAAGAGAAATTACACTGGAAACATTGATTTCGTTGAGAGAGGAATTTACCATGAAGTGAGTGATTTATATTATTTGGATTGTATTAATAAAAAATTGGCCTTTTCATGTCTAATTATGCCTAAACATGACTTTCGTATTCGGCCATTTATAAATAAAGTAAAACTGAATTATCTAGCGCATAGGTCTATTACAAAGCCATCGCTTCTAATGGTTTTAAACTTTAGAGAATGCAACGTTTTCTAACCTCCCCTCATTGCATACAACCTGTCAATGTGTATTCCAATACTGGCCAAAAAAAAAAAAAAAACACCCAAAACACAAAATATAATACTTTCTTTCTTTGTAACAGGCATTACCAGAATTCTCAATTTTCATTTTGTTATGTCTGCCATAAAATGAGTTAAATCCAAGAGGTACTGTTATTTTAGACAATCCGCTGGGATAACAATACGCGACTCAACTTCTACTGTAGCGCTATAGTAACACTTCTTTTTTTTTTTTTTATTACAATTTTTGACTTTTTTTAAAAAAAAAAATCTAAAAAAAACCCATTAACCATGATAATGAACTGAATTCACCAGATATTTGTACCTGATTAACCAGATATTTGCATATAGTTACAAAAATTTTATTTTTCTCAAAAAAATCCTTAACCAGATAACGACTGAATCACCAATATTGTACACATACTTAACCAAAAATTTTTATTTCTAAAAAAAAAACACATTAACCAGATAATGAACTGAAATCACCAGATATCTGTACCTGATTACTAGACATTTGCACATACTTAACCAAAAATTTTATTTCTATAAAAAAAAACCCATTAACCAGATAATTAACTGAAATCACCAGATATTTATACCTGATTAACCAGATATTTACACATACTTATCAAAAATTTTATTTTCTCAAAAAAATCATTAACCAGATAATGAATTGAATTCATAACATATTTGTACCTAATTAACCAAATATTTGGCACACACATAACCAAAATTTTTATTTCTCAAAAAAAACCCATTAACCAGATAATGAACTAAAATTCACCAGATATTTGTACCTGATTAACCAGATATTTACACATACTTAACCAAAAAACCCATTAACCAGATAATGAACGGTGAAATTCACTAGATATTTTGTACCTGATTTAACCAGATATTTTAAAAAAAAAAAAGAGCAAATCTTATATATTTTTAAAAAAAGTCAAAATTTGCCCAAAAAAAAAACTACAGTAACCACGTTACTGATTGTCAAAATAATATTTCTGTAAATACAATAGCCACACTAAAATTTTAAGCTTCGATTGTAAACTTACCGACGAGAAAGATTAAACATGATATGAGAATCTAAGCCCAATTTGCATTATTCACCAAAATATGTCCATCAATCACCTTTTTTGTTCTTTGACGTCCGTTGATATTGCTGGAAGTAGATACAAACATTTAACTAAAATATATGCTAAAAGTACGATTGACCAAAATTTTTGTGACTCTATATAGACTGAGATTGATGAACTTAATTAAGATCTCAGCCAACACTCAGTATAGGCTGCTTCTGGCTGGGGCGAGTTCGGTTACCTGATATATAAGCTATTTTTCACAACATATGATACCTGAAATCAGAGACAAACCATGCTATGCCTCAGTAAATTGTAGAGCCAATCTTATAAGAGATTGAATGCATGAACTTTTAAAAAGAAAAAATTATAACCAGGACCTTATCCTCCAATATGAATCATAGGCCTATTTGCTGCTTGGCTATGTCAAACATACCAGCATGTGAAGCTTTCTTCCTCTTCACCTAGACCAAAGAAAAAGGCAACACTCATCACATGATGCACAAGATCCCATGGAATAGCTTAAATAAAGTTAGCTATACAATTGCTAGTATATGACCCATTGCTTTGCTACATAGTTATATAAAAAGCAATCACATATCTTATATAGGGCAGAATTTGACAAACTGTATTAAAATTGGATGTGAATGAAATTCTATTATTAGATCATCATATTAAAGGGGTTTTATAAATCCTGGAATATGAGTTAAAAAATTACTAAATCATCATAATGAAATTCTGAATCTTAGAAATCAAAGCCAAAAAGTTCATACCGCTGCCCCTATTATTTCCCTAAGCTCATGATCCTCTGCACCATGCCGCAGGGGATCTCTTAAGCTAACCTGCAAGAGAATGAGCCCATGTAAGAATATCACAAAAATCTTTTGCTGAAGCTACGCCACGAAAGATGCCATATCTATTTAATGACAGATTTTTAATTGTTCCTATCAGTATCCATACATAAAGCAGGTTTACCCTGAATAATGATCACCTTGCAAAAGGTGAATGCTTATCAAGTTCAATTGTATGAAATGCACTTTATTTTCAGCACCATTCCCCAAAAAAAAAATTAAAAAATTTGTGAAGTGAACCTCAAGTGTAAGCCATCAACTAGCTTATCAAGTTCAATTGTATGAAATGCACTTTATTTTCAGCACCATTCCCCAAAAAAAAAATTTAAAAAAAATTGTGAAGTGAACCTCAAGTGTAAGGCATCAACTATATGGAATATCATATGAAATAGCATATGCACAAAATAACTACCATTTTATAGATGGTTTTAAAGACCATGTCCTGATGTGCAAAAATTTCCCATTTACTAAAAAACTTCAAGATTGACTAGATAAATCCACTTTCTGCAGGGTACTTCAGACTATGTAATTTACAATGAATTTCTGAAATTTTTGTCATTCTATTAAGAGTTTGTCATTAAGTTTCACTTTTTCCCAAAACTGAGAATCCATCTAACGAAAAATCAAGACATACAGTAGAAATCGCAGGTTCAAAGCTCTAATCTAATGCTGTCCCCTATTCTTTCTCCTTTTATTCTTCAAATTTCAAAGCCATTGATCATTTGTAGAAAACAACTACCAGAACCATTCCCCCACACTGGCAACAGCTAGAAGCAAAGAATCTGTTACACCCTTTTCAAAATCCAAGAATGCTAAAGGTTTGCAAAAGCATTAAGGCCTCGAATGCAAATTCTGTAAATGCAGGCCCTTTGTTCACTTTACTCAACTACCCAATTCAATACCCATTTGGAATTGGATTTAGAAAGCCCACAATTTATTTCCATCATCATCAGCAAATGTAATCATGCAGATTCACCAAAAACATTAAGTATCCTACATATATCTAACATCACAGATTTTAATCAAATTGCCATCAACAAATTTCAGCGACATGCAGAATATACTGTATTATAAAGGCTAGAACATAACTTACCTCTGAAGGGCCAAATAAACAGACTTTGAAGTTTCCATCAGCTAGTAGTCGCAATCTATTGCAACCAGCACAAAAATGCTCAGTCATTGATGTGATAAATGAAACTCTACCTTGATGTCCATCTATTGCGAAATTCTTGGCTGTATCTGTAGGGTGATCCTGAAGTCTCTTTAAGCTTGTAAATCGTTTCACCTAATTGATAATGATGGTTAAAAAGGGTCTCTACTATAAGAGAAAATTAAAACTCTAAAAGTGAGCTCTCCTGTTAGAATTCTACCTTACCACTGTATCCATCATTTCTGCATAGGGTACAAGTTTCTTGACGTTCCAAACATTTCCATCAAAAGGCATGAACTCTATAAACCGAATATTAATTGGCTTTTCACGCGTCAACTCGACAAAGTCACATATTTCATCATCATTGAATCCACGCATTACAACACAATTGACCTAAAATGCAACAGAAACATACAAGAAACTTAAAATGCATCCATCAGTAACATTTGAAATTTGCCAGAGGTTATGAGCACTTATACAAGAAAAAATGCATCTCATGTACAAATCAGTACAATTTATTTGAACAACTTAGTAATTTGGTCAAAGGGAAGCAACTGAAGGGATGGTGATCAAATGTGCAAGAAGTAAAGATATAAGACCAAAAAATACCTTGACTGGATTATATCCAAGGTCTATGGCAGCATTAATTGAATCCATTACTTTTTCATGCCCTTTGCGCCTTGTCATAAACTCAAACTTTGCAGGTACCAAAGTGTCTAAACTAATGTTGACAGAAGAAAGACCACATTCTTTCAGCTTAGGAAGTTTTCTTGCGAGGGCGATACCATTGGTAGTCATGGACAATGTCCTCAGTCCCTTCAAGCTTGACAACTCCAAACATATGTCCTCAATATCCTTTCTCACAGTTGGCTCTCCACCAGTCAAACGTATTTTATTAACCCCGGAGCTTACAAACAGATCAGCTAATCGCAGAATCTCGGTCTTTGTTAAAAGCTGAGGCCTAGGAGTGAGCTCCACACCATCAGCTGGCATACAGTAATGACACCGTAAATTGCACCGCTCTGTTAAGGATATTCTCAAGTAAGTGTGCAGCCTTCCAAATGAATCTACTAACATATCAGAGACAGAATTATCTTTTGGCTGATCTTCAGACAATGAAGAACAAGATGTTATATAAGTTCTTTTGGTGTATTCATTCAAGTATCCACTGAATAAAGATTGACCATTGGTATTCCTTGAGGCACAATAGGACCCTATCTCACAATTGACCTGCTTTAAGAAAGTCTGTGTCATTAACCAGTCACATTTTCACAAACATAATTTTAACATGCATACAAGATTAATAACACAACTACAGAGGCATGAGATCTAGCTACTAATTAATTGATATTCTTAGAACAATCCATGAAGAAAAATAAACAATTCTTATATGGATGCAAATGGGTATTATTAATTATAATTAGGGTTTTTCTAACCTGTGCAATTTTGCACAGGATAAGGATCTTAAAAGAGTAAGTTTATATAGGAACTTGTATATTTTATACTTTCAAAACTGAAATGCTTAGTTTTCTAATAAATAATTGTTACTTTTGAGTTTCTTAACCTGTGCAAAGTTGCACATGCTAGAAACACCCTTATAATTAATCCTTCAGGGAACTCAAATGATATTTCAATGGCTGGCACAACTCAATTAATGATATTTACAACCTTTTGATAGAACCATGGGATTACAAGTTTATACTAAAATTTACCAGATACTGAATTGGACAATTCAGCTAACTTTTTTATACATACATACATACATATATAAGGCCAATGTTTTTAATCCATTAAAATATAGCTTGATCAGTTGAATGAATAAGCTAAAACAAAATCTTGGAGCTGACAAGTGACAATAATATTTTAAAAAGAAAAACAAAAAAAGATGAAATAGAGAGAGAGGTCTTACGAGGAAGGGGTTAGATGGTTTAAACCCAAAACGATAATGAATGAATTTTGATAAGTGGCGCCTCATCGTTGATGCTGAACTGAAACAATCAA
The DNA here is from genome assembly GCA_035048595.1 of Echinosophora koreensis. Taxonomy (NCBI): domain Eukaryota; kingdom Viridiplantae; phylum Streptophyta; class Magnoliopsida; order Fabales; family Fabaceae; genus Echinosophora; species Echinosophora koreensis. The sequence continues at coordinate 5,133,009 of JAPCYP010000011.1, read as the reverse complement.
TATAAGAATGATGAATCAGTTGGAAGTATCAAGAGTTTGTTATGCTGTTTGTTATGCTGGGACACCTTGGATGATGTCAATGCCCAGAGACAGAGAGAGAGAGAGAGAGACAGAGAGAGATTTGAGGCGTGTTGTTTATGAGGTCTGCTGAAGATAACAAGTGACAGGGAGAGACAGAACCTGAAAGTGCCGCCTCGATGTACAAATCATATACTAATAATGAATAATGAATAACAGAATTTGAGGGTTTGTTTAAGATTAAAAAATAAATGATTTTGATATAAAATAATTTAGTGATTATTTTTAGAGATTTTAAAGAAAAGTAGGAGTAGATTTGTATTTATTTATAATTAAAAAATTATTTTTTTAAAACTGTTGTTAGTTATAAAAATTGATTTTTTTTTAAAAGTTAATGAAAGCTGTTTTTCATTTTAACCCTGAATATGATTTTTTTTCATGCTTTTCATTATTTTCAAAAGCAAAGACAAATACAATATAAGTTCTAAAAATGATTATTCAGTTAAAAAATTATTTTTTAGCAAAATAAACAATAACAAATGCACTCTTAATTGCATCTCGACGATGTGTGATTTTGGACGTTAAAGGTTTTTTTTTTTCCAATAGTTGATCCCCTATTTTTTCAATGTTACAAATTTGATCCTTTTATCCCATGTGTATCAATTTTTTCAATGATCAATATAGAGAAATCACTTCTCTAAGCGCACAAAACCTCAGGTAGAGTTTCTCCCACCTCTACCTTTCTGATTTCGTATGAATCAATGGTTTTTCTCGGCTATTTATTGGTTTTGTCCATTCTTTTCGGGGTTTTTTTTTGTTTCACAACAAGGTTCTTTACCAGAGGTTCTATATGCTTAAAGCAGTAATTCCTCTCTATTAATCACTGAAAATTGACGAATATTGAACGGAAGTACCGAATTTGCAACATTGAAAAAATATGGGAACCAAATGTGCACAAAAAATCTTTAGGAATTAAAATCTTACATGACTAATAATGAGAGACTAAAAGTAAAATTAAGCCTAAATAATAATAAGGGTTTCCTATCATTTACAACCTTGCGCAAGTTGAATAACCCAAAACAGTAACTATTTATTAAAATATTAAGTATTTTATTTTTTAAAATATAAAATACACAAGTTTTAATATGAATTTACTCTTTTGGATTCCTTAACCTGCGCAAAATTTCAGAGAATAGGAAACATTTATGGGAATTCTCCAATTGAGAGATAAAATACATAAGGGATTTTAATAATAATAATAATAATAATAATAATAATAATAATACAAGAGATTCTCTGCTATCCAACATTTCCTTTTTTTTAATAAAAACAATTATTGTCAGTAATGAGTTATCTAAAATGTTATATTAATTTATGATATTAATCTATATAGATAAAATTATTCAAGAAACATATATTGTTATCAAACAAAATATTGTAGAAACTTCAAAAAAGTATAAACAATAACATGTTTTTCTATAACTGAATATGAAATTCATAAATAGAGAAAATTTCTTACACATGCATATAGAATTTTGCATTCAAATATGAAATATCCTTTCTCGTAAAGCAATTAATTAATTGGCACATATAATGATATAATATGTTAAAGTTAATAGAAAGGCAATTAATTGGTCCCGACAATTTTTGCGGTGCCCATTTTAGTCCCTAAAAAAAAACTCGCTTGTTAGTCCCTAACAATTACAAAGTAGAGACATGTTAGTCCCTCTGTTGACACCCGTTATGCAGCCTTCGTTAGTTTGTTGACGTGACCCGTTAATATTTGCCCATGTGGAATTTATTTTTATTTTTTTAAAAAGAAACATGACACTTAGACCAATAACTACATCGTTTCACCCCCACGAGTAAACCCTCTCCCCTCAATCAGACTAGAAGATCAGTTTCTCCCGCCCCTTCACCACCACCACCGTCACTACCTCCGCTTCTGAATTTTGCTTTTCACTCACCGCAAATTTCCCTCAGGTCCATCCTTCAAGCTTTCTTACTATGCTATCCTGACCACCAAACGAGCCCTAAGGTAATCCATAGGGGTTGATTAATAGTAAAAAAAAAAATCATAAATTGATTTTAGACAAATAGTATACAAACATGAAATTGGTAATAGTAATTAGAAATGTTTGTCGTAAAAAGGAAAAGAGAAATTTGATAATTAAAACAATTAATTGATGAAATTATAGTAATTATAAATATTTCTCCAGAAAATGAAAACAATGAAATTAAATAAATGAATAAGCATATTTAAGAATAAATTTAGAAAAGAATTTAATTGGTATACACTATTAGTATAAATTTTTTATACTATTAATCAATAAGAAATTATAGTATGAATGATTTTTAAGGTAGTTAAGATAAGAGTAAACATTTTAATATTATGTCAATTTCTAATTGATTAATAGTGTAAAAAATATTTACACTATCACTATCGGTACATATTAATTAAATCCTCTAAAAAATGGCATGTGGCACATTGAGTATAATAGTTGGTAGAGATTGTAAAGAATGACTCATATTAAATAATTTAATATATTGCTTAATTGCAGTTTTGATCCCCTATTTTAATATTTGGACGATTTTGGTTCCTTAATTTTTATTTTTATTTTGTACTTGGTTTTAATCCACAAATTTTGGTCGTACCATTAAGAGTGTGTTTGGGAAAGATTGTTTTTCTCCATCTCAGTTTTTTTTTGGCTTAAAAGTTGTTTCATAGATAATCTATTATGTTTGGCATTTTGTTTAAATTTATAAAAAAGCTTTTTTCAGGGGGAAAAAGCTGTTTTATGCTATCTAGTTTTTTCTAGCTTAATATTGTTGTGATTTGATTATTTTTCATTCTCAAGACTCTATTCCATGTTTACCCCTATAAAACTAACTTCTAAACAAATATTATTAAATTATACAAATAACTTCATACCCTTTTTCGTAATTTATTATATAAAAGTGATTTTTTTGCACCACCCAAACAAAATAGATTATTTTAAAATAGCTTTTCAGCAAACAGACCCAAACAAAAACAGATTCTAATTATAATCGATTATCATAATAATCGATTATACAAAAATTGATTATCAATATAATCTTTTTTTTTTCAGCTTTCCCAAACACACTCTAACTTGACATCCAAAAAGTCAGATTAATAGCACATTGCAAACACCAACTGCACTCACAACACTACTCACAACTCAAGTTTGAAACCTACTTCTAAAACAATCATTCTCTCACGCTAGCCATCGCCTGGGTTAGGAGCCTACCTTTTTAGACAGGTCAAAGTTTGGAAACATGCCACATGTCCACCTTTGCCGACCTAAAGTAGCATTGTTGCATTGCCGTCGTTTTGGAACATCAAGGAAAATCGAGGTCCAAAGAAAGGTAAGAGCGCAGGTCTAACTATTCAGCCATATTTTCTTTGACAAGTTTTCACCAGAAAATTATCATGAAAAGTATTAGTTTAATATTAATAGAAAAACTTTCAGCCCAGTGCCTATTAGATAATTTTAACGATTTTTTAGGTAATTTTATAGTAGTATATATTTTTTATTCTGTACTATTAAATATATGCCATATTAGTTTGTGGGTCATTCCTTTACATGAAAGATTTTTATACACTAAAATGAGACATCATCATATAGTGTTTTCTTTGTTTTTTGGATGTATTTTTTAGAATCATAAATACAAAAAAGATAATAAAAAAAAAAAAAAAAGTAGGTGAGAGATAAAGATAAACACATATGGTATCATATATGGATTGATGTCTAAAATTTGTGTTCAAATAACATAACTCTTCTTTTATACTATAATATATTTTTCATTGAATAAATTAAGGAAATTAAGGATTTAACTGGTATGTATTTGTAAATGTGAAATTTTTTATAGTATTAACCAATCATAAATTATTATATTATTAAAAATGCTTAATTGGAGGCTTTATAAAGTGCTTGAACCAATGTTAAAAATTGCAACTAAAATTAGGTTTAACTATCTATTACTAGTGTATTGACCCGTGCTATGTACGGGGCGAATACAAATATCTATGATAAATTATTCAATATTTATTTTTCTAAAATAAATAAATATATATATATATATATTATATATAATAAATTATAAATAAAATTATTTATATATATATTACTTATGAAAAATTAAAAGAATATTTATAATAAATTTTATTTTAAACATAAATAATAAATTATTATAAAAGATGAGGAATAGCATAATATGATTAGGACATTATAGATGAGGAATGTATGTAACAACACTCTTATTATCTAGCATTGGTCAATAGGAGCGTTGTTCATTACAATAAAAAGGTAATATCTATTGTCTTAACTGTTCCCTTTATCTAAACATACATATAAGACAAACAAATAGTAGTTTGCAAATGCAATAACTATGGAAGAAATATTGAATATTGTCTGAGATAAAAACCAAAAAAGCCTAATTAATTCTTTATTATTCGTCAAAAATACCCAAAAAATGTAACCCTTCGTCACTTTCAACACAGTTGATGATATTGTGTGGAGTTGGTAGTGAAGCTCTGCATATTTTAGAAACCTGTAGCATTGTCCTGCAATTAATTAATTGTAGTGATACCTGGATAGTGAGGTATATTGGTTAGAATGAATACATGGTATTATGTTATATATAATTTTATAAATTCTGATCAAAACAATGCAATAATTAAGGTACCTTTGCAAAATGTTGAAGTTGACGATATACAATAGTCTTAGTCTGCAATTACTAAACTTCTCCAATAGTTTCTGTTTAATGTAAAATAGAAAAATATATATTATTTTTTAATTGGCTATTAAACAAAGAAAATACACTGAATATCATGTAATGAAAATCACCTTAATAGTGCTGGCTTGGATATCTACACATTGTCAAACACATCTCGATATACCACATTAGTACCATGTTCACCATTATCCATTATCAAAATCTTTAGATCCTTTCCTGACTTGACTCTAGATACTGCAACATATAACTGTCCGTGAGTGAATACTGGCCTTGGAAGATAGATACCAACGTGAGAAAGGGACTGTCCTTAACATTTATTAATTGTCATTGCAAAACATAACGCTAATGGAAATTGACGCCTTTGGAATTTAAACGGTAGTCCAGGGTCAGATGGCACCAAATTCATTCTAGGAACCAAATGCACTCTTTGTGGAGAATCATGGTTGAAAATGATCGTGGTGGACTTGATTGACCTCTGTAAAACAGGCTTGTCTAAAATGAACAAATTGGTTAGTCTCTAACATAATACCGGATAATTTATTATTGAATTCATTAAATAAATACCTTTGAACATCTTCACCTTGGCCAACATAATTGTGTAACGCCTTTCGTTACATTAGTAACCCAAAATAAATTCAATAAAAATCCTTTAAAACGTTTAAATTAAAACTTTCATGTCATAAAATTTTTGCAAATCAACGATAAATAAATAAACGTGTCTAGCCACATACGGCTCCTTATCTAAGAAAATACTAACCAAACTAGAAGGAATAACTAATAGAATCCACTAAGTCTTCACGCCTCTTCATTTTCAATGACGTCGTCTTCGTGCTCTGAAAACAACACTTTTAATGAGATATAATCACAGTGAATAAAAATCATTTAATGAAAATGTTAGCAAATAGTATTGTTCTCAGCCGGTGCGGTAAACGGAAAAACATTCATGATACCCGCTAATTAAAAAAATATAATTATAATAAACCTCCAAAATAATAACATATAATTTAATAAATATTAAACAGTTAAACCACAAACTCATAAAATCAACTAAGGTCACATCTCATTACATTTAATCACATTAACCATGCAACTCTAAATAATGCAACTTCATGAACACGACTTGGTGATTCCCAGAATCACTTTACTTGACTTTTTGGTTCCCAGAACCGGTGTGAATCCCAGATCCACTAGGGTTTATGAGCTCATATCCATGCAATGGCGTCCCACTGCCTTCCCCATCCCGGATGGAGGTATCTAATATTTCATCCCAGATGTGAATATTTTAATAATTTGATATCTCATCCCAGATGATGATATCTCTCATCCTATTCCCGGAATAGAATGTAAAACCGTCATCCCTTCCCGAAAGGTAATGACCAACTCATATGCACTATGCGATATGTCATCCCAGATGACTCGAAAATTTTCTCAAACTCCATGGCATCAATTTCATAAACACTGTAACATATTTATAACACAACTACCATGACAAATTAATATATTTATTATAATACCAATATTCTTAAGTAACAGACTTTTAAAAACAAGAATCCAAGCACGCAACTGGTGTTTTACCTGTTCGCCACTACAGCAACGTCATTAGCATAAGGTACAAAAAGTCTAGCAGAACTTCAAAATAATTTGCATTCGAATGGCATTTACAATTTAATCAATAAAAAAAGATTAGATAACTCAAAAGGGCTAATTCAGTACATGATAGCTTAAACAGAAGCACGTACAACATTGCCACACAAAAAAAAAAATTCTTTTATAAGAAAATCAATTATCAAAAGGTGAGATATTTTAAGAATCTCAAATCAAGAATGAAGAACCCTAACATAAAAGACAAAGTTATATGTAGAAACCTCAAATTAATTGTACCATAAAAGTGTGAGAAAAGTTATTTTTACTCACCTCTTATAGATTTTCACTCGGTGTCTAAAAAGAATACTGGTGTTTCACTCAAAATTCTTGATCTCTTGCTAACTTTCTTAAAATCCACGCTCCCCTTTTTCCTTTCACTGTGCGGCGGCGGTGTGATAGAAAAATAGGTTTTTCTAGGATACTAGCCAGTGTTATGAAACTCGGACCGGACCGGCCGGTCGAACCGATTGGCCCGGAAACCGGACCAATGGCTGGTCCGGTCACAGTATCAGACCGTTTGTGCCTTTGAATCGGTGCTGATGTCATCGAACCGTGGTCGAACCGGATTAAACCGCATAAACCGATCCGGGTCGAACCAGCCGAACGGGCCCTGCACGCTATCCAATGCTGTCCCATGCACGCTCCACGCTAACGCTACTGTGCAGTAGCAAATTTGAAATTTCACTTAAAATTTCCAAGAGTTGCCAAAGGGAGGGATCGAACAATGCCCCCATATGTCAACTACTTAAGGTTTTACCACCAAGCCACTGAATCCAGTTGTTAGTATTGTTACAAAGTTTTTATATATACATAACTTACGAATAAAATTTATTTATATATTTGATATATACAAGCAATATTGTTGAAGATCCTCCTTTCTTTGATGACCAAAATTTCACTCCTTAGGCATGAACTTAAATAGATTTGTATTGTTGTTTTGTTGTTGAGACTTGGGAATTGAGATTGTTGATTGTTATTTAGTTATTTGTGAGCTTGTGTGACCTTGATTGGTATTTGTTTGATTAGATACTTTTTTTATGGTAATGATTTTGAATTTGGAGTATGGATATGTTGAATTATGTTGTCATATATATGAATATTTTAGAATTTTTTTATGTATATCGGTTCAAACTGAGTCCCAGTGACCCCCGGTTGAATCCGGTTAAACCAGTGACCCATTAACCCAGTACCCTGACCAAGTCGATCTCCGATTCGATTTTAATAACATTGATACTAGCTATCAATAGATGATTTAAAACCTCTTCCCCGTTGCAATTCTACCCCTGGCCCAGGTTTGCTTTTTGTTTCATGGGACCCTACACGTGATTGTTACGTAGTTAATCTATTTATTTATTTATTATTATAAATAAACATGGTGTCCTCATGGCTTATGGCATTTGGCTTGAGCCAAATACTCTCCACTGAAACTATGGCCTACGTGAATAGCACGTAGGTTTCTAGTTATTAATTTTTTTTTTTTAAACTTTTCAAATCATTTTTTGTATTATTATTATTATTATTATTATTATTATTATTGTGGGATCCACTATTTTTTTATTATGAAGGGAAAATAATAATAATAACATTACCCTATTTATTCATTCTATTAAAATAATCTTATTGAAATTTTTGGATGTTACGTTTTTACCCTCCTTTAAGAATTTCGTCCTCGAAATTAACATGTCCTACCAAAACAACACAAGATTAAAGGAAAAACCTGTGACCTAGCTTTTGAGATTGAGTTAGGCCCAAAATCTAATATGGTATCAGAACTATCCTAGATCCATTGTTGGGCCACCTACCATGATATCCACGCACCAAGCCCAATAGTGCTGGGTGTGAGGGGGTGTATTAGGAAAAACTCAAGTCCCATGCACCCCTCACGCCCAGCACTATTGGGCTTGGTGCGTGGATATCATGGTAGGTGACCCAACAATGGATCTAGGATAGCTCTAATACCAACTTAGAATTTGGGTTTGGGCCTAACTCAACCCCAAAAGCTAGCTCATAGGATGAGGATTGCCCATTACTTATAAGCACTTATTAGATACTATCTCTAGTCAATGTGGGACTTGAGTTTTTCTCAATACACCCCCTCACGCCGAGCACTATTGGGCTTGGTGCGTGGATATCATGGTAGGTGGCCCAACAATGGATCTAGGATAGCCCTGATACCATATTAGATTTTGGGCCTAACTCAATCCCAAAAGCTAGCTCATAGGATGAGGATTGTCCATTACTTATAAGCTCTTATTAGATACTATCTCTAGTCAATGTGGGACTTGAGTTTTTCCCAATAGACTTCTACCATTCATTTGGAGCAATTTTTCTACCTCAATCAAACAAAGATTTTTAATGTCATCTTCCTCCAAATGAAGCCCTGCGAAAAAATCTTAGAATTAAAATTAAAATTATAAATGAAACAGTTGGATTTAGAGATAAATATATTATGATACATAGATTATGTTGATTCTCTGTACCTGGGATATTAAGAGACCTCCTTCTTTGGTGTACAATTCCATCTGATAACAATTCCTATGTTTGATTCCATACATCCTCTGGTCTGCTTATAGTGTTTGCTAACAATAATGTAACAAAAAGCTTTCTCAGCTGTGCACCAGATGCTAATTCACTCGCTTCTGTAATTGCATCAATGAACTCTCTATCATCAGCCAATAATCCTAAAGCATAACATGCTTGCTGAAACGTATCGCAAGTTACTCTTTTGACTGTTCTTATACTCCTGTAACTGGTACAACCTTTCTGTACAATTAACAAAATTCTCATGTAGAACAGCTCACCTGTTCCAGGAGGAACATAGTGAAGTCTACCAATTGAGTAACCTTGTTTTCATGGATGCCATCTTCTACTATTTTCATTATAAACGAATTTACATGGAAATTGAGAATAGGTCATCTCCCTAGCATCATAATATTGCTGGGTTTGCTTCCATCCATGCCATGAACATAGTAGTCTTTTGTTCATTCTTGCTTAAAACCTGTGGAATACTCTCATTCTCTTTGTATATTACTCTCTGTTGATTTGGAAGATGGAAAGTTAATCTCTGAACAGAGGGCCATCTTTCATGAATGTCAAAGCTGAGAATTCTCCATACAGCTTCACAGGGAGAAACATATCTGCAATCATAGTATTGTTTGATTTCATCAACCACAGATCTTCTGTCACTACCTGCACTATCATTTCTAAACTCAAGCGTTGCTCTGTCAGGTCCTTTATTTACATATTTAAAAAGATACTTGATGGCATTTGACTTGTTGCAATATTCCATGTTAACATGAGCTTGGTATTTGATCAGCAATTGAGGATTGAAAGGAACAACAAATCGATTATCAACTTCAACACCTTTTTTCTTTATAGTTAGACCCAAATCCCTTCTTCTGTAAGTAGGATATCCATCCTCATCAATTACAGTGACATTTTGAAACTTCTTTGGGAAAAACTTGCTACATTTCCCATCTTTCATGCATGGCGATTTTTTATTAGCTGCTCCACATGGACCATGACTCATAAAGTTTGAAACTACACGATTCAAGTTAGGATACAACAAATTAGATGGTAGCTCAGCGGAGATGTGATTGTCTATGTCTTGAGGTGTGACCAACTTGTTAGACTGACCCAACCATAAAAGAATATGTGCATGTGGAAGTCCTCTTTTTTGGAACTCTACTGTATAAATTCCTGAAACATGAATAATGGACAGTTTAGTATATAAAAATGTACATTGTGTGATATATTTGTGTGAAAATATTAAAATTAAGAAACACAAACCTGCATCAACATCTCCAAAAATCTTTCCTTTTTTAAAATCACTTATCATTGGATCCAATTTCATCTTGAAAACACGGCATGAAATGTCTGGTCTATCATCAGCTTTCAAATTTCTTGACCTTACAAAATTTTGAATCTCATTCCAATTAGAGTTACATGTCACAGTGATAAAGAGATCTGGATATCCATATTTCTTGCAAATTGCCATTGCGTCCTGACAATTATTAAACATATAGCCCATCCCTCCAGTGAATGAAGATGGGAGGATAATTCTAACTCCTACTGCAGTTGGGTCAGTTTCACCTCTGGTAACAGCTTCTTGTAATCCATTCAAAACATCACTCCTGAGTGAAGCTTGGTTAAGTCGTATCCACTGCAACCGTTGAGCCTCTATCATAGTATATGCATCAACCAAAAACTGTTGAAACAACCTCTTTGAATTGACAATGTTCCCAAATTCTATTCTCCTATCTTGAATTCTGTAACCTAGAAATTCTCTCATGGTTACTCGGAGTCTCTTTCTACCTTCAGTATTCAATTCAGAATCTCGAATAGGAATATTTTCTTTATAACCATCTTCTCCAAAAGGGAACAACAAAGGGTATTGTAGAGGAATGAAAGATGTATGGGTCTCATGGATCCTTGAAAGTTGACCATCGTTTTTTTTAACAACAATGTCTCTTTCAAAATCCATGTTGTTTACATCACCAACTATCAATGCAGCAACCTCATCTGCTGTTGGCAAGTTGAATGTCCTAGGATCCCTACATCTGTTTCTGAACAACCTTAAGGAAAAATTTGAAGATTTGTTTGCTTCAAAAAAGTCTCTTACAACTCTGAAAGATTTGGCAAGCTGATTTGATTCGTCAATCATCACCTTCAAATCATTACATAATGAAATATCCAATGAACTATCCTTGTCATTTGCACTGCAAAATATACATATATAATTGTAAATAACAATGCAAATGAAATAGTGGCTATAGGTTACAATTTTTATTGGAAGATTTTTCATACCTGAAATTCTTCATTCTGTTATTAATCTCGTTTTGAGTGTCATAAATGTACAGCTAGGCGAATCTAGGTGAATTTTCATCTGGTGGAACCAAGCAACCTAGCCTATGAAAATTTTGACCACTGAGAATAAACTGTGGGGGTCCACTTCCATTGTTGATTGCTGATTCAACCTTTCCTCCAATGGAAGTAAACGCAAACATACTATTATATGCCCTTATGTTATCTTTGAAATTCTTTGATCTTGGATCTTGTTCTGTCATTAGATTCCATAACAGATCAGGTGGCCTTTTAAGGAATGGAAGTTCTATCTTTCCCTTCAAACAACAAATTGAGAATTTAGGATTGTTGGGTTTTTTTTATTTATCAGAACGCTCCTCATACCACAAAATTGCATGACAGTAACTGCATGTAAATGTAGGTCCTCCCAAGTCTAAAAGTACTGTAACAATATTTTGCAAAAAAAAATTATTTAGCAACTAAACTGATGAATATACTAATATACTAATTCTTTAATTAAGTGTAAAATATATTACCTTGGTTTTCTGCTTTAATGTATAGTTCCATTTCAACATGAGTATCATTTGGCAGGTTGTCTGGATTTAAATGGAGGGATTCATTCATTGTTATAGAACCATCAAGGCTTGATATTGCATCTGGAGATTTAGTAAACAGATTAGGTGTAATAGTTTCAGCAGATGAAACATCAATTTCAAAAAAAATCATTGTTATTATTTGCAAAATATTAACAGATATGATTATAATGATGAATATAAAAAATTCTGAATGTGATATAATGGGCATATGACTTTATACCTGATTTATGAATTTGTGACATATATGGAGGTTTGTAACTGGCAAAAAATTGTCCATGAATATTAACATCTTTTGTTGATTTTGGAGTAAAGGGATCAATGGTAGGACATCCTGATGTTTGTTCTGATATGCGTCTATCAGAAGATTGAAGCTGAAACAATGGGTGTCTTTTACCAATGGATCTGCATGCTGACATTGCTTTTGGTATGCCGAGATTCTCTTTATCATTTTGATCGATATCTAGTAAAGAAACAAAAATTGTTGAATTATAAGTTTAACAAACAACTACAATAATATTTACTTTTATAAAACCAGTAAAATGAAAGAATGAAAAACCTTTATCAACCACATTCCCTCTTTTTCTCTTTCCTTGTATGATTGATTTTCTTTTAAACCTTGCAGCAGAAGAAGGAGATGAACTGGGAGGCCTCTTTGAAGGGGAATCCATTGAATTTGGAATTCAAAAGAATGTAGGTATATTTTTTAAACGTTGATTTTGAATAGGAAAATGCTACTTGGTGTGAACAGAGATTCGTAAACGTCAGTACGAATGACGTGGTTTATGTTTTATTTTCTTTTTTTTAATTATTATATTATTTAATTAAAATAAATATAAACCAGAAAAAAAAATGTAAACTAAGATTCTTCTCCGTTGCTCCTTCGTCCTGTTGTATGATGTTGGGTCTCCGTTCCCGCTTCGTCTTCCTCCTCCGTCAGTAGTAGGTCGCCGTCTCCCTGGCCGTCCTTTGGTGCATCTCTTGCAGGCAATGCATCCCTTTAGCTTTGTTGCATCATTTCTTGCTATTGCACTCTATCTCGTTGAAAATTATTCAGTACATAAACTACATGAATCTTTGCGAAGTGACTGTTCATTTCATCCCCCAGGATGTTACGGTCATTTTTAGGAGGAGAGAAAAGGATGATTTTGAGTAAAATCATGCTAAATGCTAGTGTAAAATTGGCCCCAGATATACATGAAATTTACACCCATTGCTTGTCCTCTTGGAGGAGTGCCTTATTGATTGATAAGTGTGACTTGTACGAGCAAGTGGCATAGAGGAGGAATAGGAATCAAGACCGACGCCCGAGAGCCTTGACCAAATAGCGGTGCTGTCACTATAATAGACCCTTAATTAAATAATTAAATAATATAATAAAAACAGAAAAGAGAAAAAAGTCAAGCCACGTCATTGTCGCGATGTTTACGAATCTTCATTCGCACCAAATAGCAGTGCTCTTTTGAATATATGTACTATTAAAATTAAAATTAAATTTTTTTTTTAATTTTTATACTCGAAAAACTCAATATTGGAAATGTTTTTCTCTTTCTAAATGTGATATTGATCTGTCTTTATAAGAATTGATTGTTTATTTAAAAATGATTGAAAGACGCATTTTGTATTTGTGTCTTGCACCAAGTTACACTTGGAAATGCAGATTTATATAAGACATTAAAATTAATTGAAAGTGTATGACTCCTCGAGAAAAAAAATGGAATGTCTGGAACGTCTATATTCACCATAATTTGCAAGATGCTAATAATATACATGTACATGTATCACGAATTCCAATGATATTAAATTAATAGTAATAATATATTTGGAAATTAGGATGTATATTTAATTGATTAGTGGCTTCCATGGATGACCTAAATTTTTTTTTTTTCCATTTTGCTAGTAGGAGAAAGAAACGGATCTTGGAATACTAATTTGAATAGGATTGTAATATAATAAAGAGTGACTATATCGAGTATACGATTCAATTAGTCTACATTTTGTGATCATAAAAATTATTTGAAGAAATCCAAGAAAATTAATTTGTGACTATTAAAAAATTAATTTAAAACTAAAAGAATATTTCCAATAAGTGGAATATTAACGACCCTTGGAAATTAGATATTGAATAAATATGGTATTCATTCAATTTCATTTAATTAGTTACATATATCAAGGATCTAAAAAGATTAAGCTCATTTAATTAGTTATCAGTCAATATTTCATTTTAACAATGATATCACGAATTCCAATGATATCTAATTAATAGTAATAATATATTTGGAAAATAGGATGTATATTTAATTAAATGTATAATTCCAAGATTTGGAATATATCTTTATCTTGGGACCGTAACTTATATTTTTATCCATGGAATGTTAATGCATGTATTATGGAACCATAATTTACTCAATTATGTGGCTTATATATAGAATATATAGATATTTTATTTTGGAGACATCTATATATAGGCTTCTGTTAGATTAGTTATATAAGGTTCAACGGTACAAATGAAGGGAATAGTTTTTTAAAATAGCAAACTAAGGAAAATTGATTAGTGGCTTCCATGGATTACCTTATTTATTTTATTTTTCCCTTTTTGCTAGTAGGAGAAAGAAACGGAATGAGGAATACTAATTTTAATAGGATTGTAATATAATAATGACTATATTGAGTATACGATTCAATTAGTTTACATTTGATGATCATAAAAATTATTTGAAGAAATCCAAGACAATTAATTTGTGACTATTAAAATATTAATATTAATTTAAAACAAAAAGAATCTTTCCAATAAGTGGAATATTAACAACATTTGGAAATTAGATATTGAATAAAAACGGTATTCATTCAATTTCATTTAATTAGTTACATATATCAAGGATCCAAAAAGATTAAGCTCATTTAATTAGTTATCAGTGAATATTTCATTTTAAAAATGACATCACGAATTCCAATGATATTAAATTAATAGTAATAATATATTTGGAAATTAGGATGTATATTTAATTAAATGTATAATTCCAAGATTTGGAATATATCTTTATTTTGGGACCGTAACCTATATTTTTATCCATGGAAAGTAAATGCATGTATTATGGAACCATAATTTACTCAATTATGTGGCTTATATATAGATTTTTTATTTGATGATCATAAAAATTATTTGAAGAAATCGAAGAAAATTAATTTGTGACTATTAAAATATTAATTTAAAACAAAAAGAATATTTCCAATAAGTGGAATATTAACAACCTTTGGAAATTAGATATTGAATAAATATGGTATTCATTCAATTTCATTTAATTAGTTACATATATCAAGGATCCAAAAAGATTAAGCTCATTTAATTAGTTATCAGTGAATATTTCATTTTAACAATGATATCACGAATTCCAATGATATTAAATTAATAGTAATAATATATTTGGAAATTAGGATGTATATTTAATTAAATGTATAATTCCAAGATTTGGAATATATCTTTATTTTGGGACCGTAACTTATATTTTTATCCATGGAAAGTTAATGCATGTATTATGGAACCATAATTTACTCAATTATGTGGATTATATATAGATTTTTTATTTGATGATCATAAAAATTATTTGAAGAAATCCAAGAAAATTAATTTGTGACTATTAAAACATTAATTTAAAACTAAAAGAATATTTCCAATAAGTGGAATATTAACGACCCTTGGTACAGCCCACATCCTGATAATTTCAACTTTGATTGTCCATGTTTCTTTTTCAGCAGAGATGGCAGAAACTAAGTCATATATTGCGGCCATTGTGAAAGCATATGAATAAGAAATATGAAATTCAGAATGTTAGTGGGGTGCTCATTGTATGTTGTATGTATTTATACTATTTTTCGGATGATTGTAACATTAATTAGATAGTTGTTTGATGGTCCATATGGTCTCTTGAAATATAATACACTTTAAATTCTTCATTACGGGGAAATGAAGATTATTGGGAATGACACTATATTTACCGCAGCTATGTTTGGAAGGGTACATGCATCTGTTTTGAATGTTCAACAATGTATGATCACAGAATATGTCTTGGAATGTGTCCCTCCTTTTCTATTTGCTTGCATGATTGGTTTTCTTTTATTGTTTTTGAAACTCGAAAAACTCAATATTGGATTTACAGCAAGTTACATTGGATATGCAGAGTTATAAATGACATTAAAAGGTGATTGAAAACGTATATTGATTTGAAATTGAAAGTTCCACAAAGAATACTGAATAGAGGCAACATGGAAACCGTGCATGAAAATTGTTGCTGCTTCCTATAGCCAATGAAAATTTACTTGCAATTATGTTTAAATCATTGGAAATTTCCATCAATAAAGAATTACGTTTCAATAGCTTTTCAGCACCTATCCAAGTTTTGAAACTTTCACCTAATATTAAAGATGTTAATAATTATTTTGTATTTTGTAATTTTAAATCATTTTTTAATTCCAGTTTAGGAAAGTTTAAAAGAGGCTTTCATGAGAAGCTTTTAATCTCATCTTGACACCTGTCAAACTTTCCTTCTAATGGGGATTGTTTTATATATTGTATAGATAGATTTTAAACCTTGCAGCAGAAGAAGGAGATACAATGGGAGACCTCTTTGAAGGGGAATCCATTAAATTGGGAATTCAAAAGAATGTAGGTATATATTTGGAACGTTGAAACGTTGATTTTGAATATATGTACTAAGAAAATTTATTATTTTTTACACTCGAGAAACTCAATATTGGAACTGTTTTTCTCTTTCTAAATGTTATATTGATGAGTCTTTATAAGAATTGATTGGTTAACGACCCTTGGAAATTAGATATTGAATAAATATGGTATTCATTCAATTTCATTTAATTTGTAACATACTCCCTCAGGTCAATATTATAAGCAAAAAACCCTAAGTTTTTTGGTTTAAAATATAAGCAAATTTTTAGTACTTCCCTCCCATTTAATGCTATTATTCCCAAAATACCCCCCACTTAATATAAATTATGTTTTCCAATACTCCTTGATATTATTCCCAATTTAATGCTGAATATAAAGGGTCATCTTTCAATTTAATGCTGACATTATTTTCCAATACTCCTTGACATATAAAAGGTCATCTTCCCTCTCATCTTTATTGAAAGTGGTATCTATTTAATGTAGATGTATTTTAACGATGAAAATTGAAATTTTAGATGAAGGATAATTTAGGTAATAAGCCAAATTTTTTTAATAAAATTAAATGAGATTTATTAACTTCCTTAATACGTGTGTTTTATTTAATTTTTGCTTATAATAGTGACCGGAGTAGTATTAGTTACATACATCAAGGAACCAAAAAGATTAAGCTCATGTTTTATAATGAATTGAATACTATTAATTAATAATTTTAACGATTAGTAACCCCTAATTAGGAATGAAATAAAATATGAATAGATAATTGCGGAAAACAAAACATTAGATTAAGTCCCCAAAAGGCATGATATCCAGGATTACAATGCTAAAATGGATAAAAGTAGCAACGGAAATTAAAACTGAAAGATGATTAAACTTAAAAAAAAAAGACTTAAACATAATCAGCATCTCCTAAAGGGAATAATGGAGAAAAACTACAACATCCAGTTTGGCAATCACTCATCTTCTTTCTTAATTGACTTGAGACCCTTCATATTGGTACTGCTTGCTGAAGCTGACAGAACTTCAATGTCAACATCTGATACTCTCTTTGCAGGAGTTTTTTCGAGAACCTCTCCTTCCAGGTCAGTAGTTTGCATTCCAATCAATTCAATTTGTTTTGCAACCCCAATATCACAGAATTCAGACATAAGATCAACAGCAGAAATAGGTGCAGATTCCAGTTCATCCTGAAAAGAAACAAACAATGGTAATGAGATTTACAGCAAAGTTTGTTCTTTAGAAGATATTGATTAATTCAGAAACACTTTAATTACATTTTTGGGTTTAAGGTCTTTGAATTTTTGGATAATAGAAGGATCATCAGAGACCCTTTTGACATATAATCCGTCATTAAAATTTTTTTAAAGTTATGATGAAGTTGGAAATAGGAAAAAAATAAAAAAAGACAATAATGATACCAGCTAAATAAGAAGTGTCGTAATTAAAGTCCAGAACTTCAGCAAAAGACACAAAAGAGTATGGAGATGCGAAAAGGTTGGTTTGGTCAAGAGGCTGAACACTAGAGTGAAATTTAAAGTTCAGCTTGTAGTCATGTCTTGTGGTCCTGTAATCACCACCATTAGCTGCAACACCAACATCAGTTATAATGACAACCTTCCCTTCAGCCAACATACTTTCAAACCTATAAATCAGTGTTTTCTTTATAGAAGCGGATATCTTGTCACCATAGGACAAAAGAAGTAAACAATAATTAGTAAAAGAAAATAAGATAACTGTTCAAAATTACAACAAATAAATGTGTATGATTGTAACGTGCTCATCCATGGGCACCATCTCCAATGAGAATGGTATCTTAGAACCATTTAAACTTGGTACATCCCACATCCTGATAATTTCAACTTTGATTGTCCATGTTTCTTTTTCAGCAGAGATGGCAGAAACTGAGTCATATATTGTGGCCATTGTGAAAGCATATGAATATGAAATATGAAATTCGGAATGTTAGTGGGGTGCTCATTGTATGTTGTATGTATTTATACTATTTTTCGGATGATTGTAACATTAATTAGATAGTTGTTTGATGGTCCATATGGTCTCTTGAAATATAATACACTTTAAATTCTTCATTACGGGGAAATGAGATTATTGGGAATGACACTGTATTTACCGCAGCTATGTTTGGAAGGGTACATGCATCTGTTTTGAATGTTCAACAATGTATGATCATAGAATATGTCTTGGAATGTGTCCCTCCTTTTCTATTTGCTTGCATGATTGGTTTTCATTTATTGTTTTTGAAACTCGAAAAACTCAATATTGGATTTACAGCAAGTTACATTGGATATGCAGAGTTATAAATGACATTAAAAAGTGATTGAAAACGTATATTGATTTGAAATTGAAAGTTCCACAAAGAATATTGAATAGAGGCAACATGGAAACCGTGCATGAAAATTGTTGCTGCTTCCTATAGCCAATGAAAATTTACTTGCAATTATGTTTAAATCATTGGAAATTTCCATCAATAAAGAATTACGTTTCAATAGCTTTTCAGCACCTATCCAAGTTTTGAAACTTTCACCTAATATTAAAGATGTTAATAATTATTTTGTATTTTGTAATTTGTAAATTATTTTTTTGTAATTTTAAATCATTTTTTAATTCCAGTTTAGGAAAGTTTAAAAGAGGCTTTCATGAGAAGCTTTTAATCTCATCTTGACACCTGTCAAACTTTCCTTCTAATGGGGATTGTTTTATATATTGTATAGAGAGATTTTAAACCTTGCAGCAGAAGAAGGAGATACAATGGGAGACCTCTTTGAAGGGGAATCCATTAAATTGGGAATTCAAAAGAATGTAGGTATATATTTGGAACGTTGAAACGTTGATTTTGAATATATGTACTAAGAAAATTTATTATTTTTTACACTCGAGAAACTCAATATTGGAACTGTTTTTCTCTTTCTAAATGTTATATTGATGAGTCTTTATAAGAATTGATTGGTTAACGACCCTTGGAAATTAGATATTGAATAAATATGGTATTCATTCAATTTCATTTAATTTGTTACATACTCCCTCAGGTCAATATTATAAGCAAAAAACCCTAAGTTTTTTGGTTTAAAATATAAGCAAATTTTTAGTACTTCCCTCCCATTTAATGCTATTATTCCCAAAATACCCCCCACTTAATATAAATTATGTTTTCCAACACTCCTTTATATTATTCCCAATTTAATGCTGAATATAAAGGGTCATCTTTCAATTTAATGCTGACATTATTTTCCAATACTCCTTGACATATAAAAGGTCATCTTCCCTCTCATCTTTATTGAAAGTGGTATCTATTTAATGTAGATGTATTTTAACGATGAAAATTGAAATTTTAGATGAAGGATAATTTAGGTAATAAGCCAAATTTTTTAATAAAATTAAATGAGATTTATTAGCTTCCTTAATACGTGTGTTTTATTTAATTTTTGCTTATAATAGTGACCGGAGTAGTATTAGTTACATACATCAAGGAACCAAAAAGATTAAGCTCATGTTTTATAATGAATTGAATACTATTAATTAATAATTTTAACGATTAGTAACCCCTAATTAGGAATGAAATAAAATATGAATAGATAATTGCGGAAAACAAAACATTAGATTAAGTCCCCAAAAGGCATGATATCCATGATTACAATGCTAAAATGTGTAACACCTGGTTTTTCGCTGTTTACTGTTTTTATATCAGTAACATAAACAGAAACGTTTAGAAATTTATTTTTAAACTTAGAAAATGATTTTGGATAAACCAAGATCATATCCATATTATACTTTACCGTAGAAAGCTACGATTAAATTTTGGGTCAAAAATTCAGACGAAACCCGGTCTGCGTTTTACTGACAGTAAGGATTTTACTGCTCAAATGGCCTAATTTTGACTCGTGAACGAAATGGTTAGGTTTTATTTTTAATTTCCAACAACTTTGGAAATTTTGAAATTTTTCACTAAAAAGTGAAATAATATATAATATCCGGGCGTTATATTAAATCGGGTGAACAACGGAGCTGAGAACGGGCTTTGCGGGACCCGTTAACGGATAAATAGGATGTCAAATCATGTTGAGTCACCATGGATGAGTCACAAGATAATATCCAAGAGTAATGATTACTTTTTAGGAGGAAAAGACCAAAATACCCTTATAGTTGATTTTAACTACAAGTTAACCTAAAGCAAGATTACACTTTTGCCCTTGAAAAGTCATGTCTAGACCCTTTCCTCCCCATTCTCCACGGCCCAAGGCCTCCCAAGGAGCCCATCTTCTCCTCTATATAAGGCATTTCTTCATCTTCCTCCAAACTTTGGCATTTTTCACCTAAAAACACTAAGTTACCTAGGCTCAATTTGTGAAGGAAGGTGTTGATTTCTTGCTATTTTCGTGAATCTAAGAGGTATACCATTCTCATCATCCTTGATTAGCATCATGTTCTTCAAATATTTTTTTGTTTTGAAGCCTTTCTCTATATGATGCATTTTAGGGTTCCTAACTTCAAAAATTCATAGAAAATCATAGGAATGTCCAAATGAGATGAAACCAATTTCTATAATCCTCTTATCACCTCTATATTCTAGATCTAGAAGCTTGCTTGAAGAAAAAATTTCGAACCCTATGAACCCCATGAGGCCGAACCTAGGGTTTTGTGGGGGGGAGATTTTTGTTCAATTTCTTAACATGATTCAATCTTATAAGTTGTATAGGTATTGGATCTATGCTATTTGAGTTAAATGAGGGTCTCTAAACCATTTTCATGGTCATGGCCGAAACTCATTTGTTGAGGGTTTGGAGGATTTAATTTTTTATTCTTATGCCATGATCATTGATTTGGGGTTTTAAGTGAATATAGGTTTTTAATCCAAGAGTTTAGAAATTTTGGAAATTTTTAACTCCAAAACCAGCCCTAGGCCGAAACCAACATGTAGGATTCTAGGTTTGATTAAGTTGTTTGTTTGTTAATTGATTGTTGTATTTAATGAAGGATAAGCTAAGTTGTCGTATACGCACGTCGTTAGCGTTGTTTGGATTTCCGACGAACTGTTTTCAGAGACACCTTGCTTTAAGGTAAGGGGATTAGCTTAAGGGTTTTTTTTCGATAACCATGTGTACTCGTTGTGTTGTATTAATTATCTGGTGTGTGTAATTCTTACGTCGTTAGCATTCTTCGTTTAGTAATTATCTGTTGTTAATTGTTTAATTATCTGCATTTAATTATTTGTTTTATTTGATGACATGTCTTTAATTATTACTTGATATATTATTGACATGATGTATTTATTTGATGTGGAATGTGGATTGGAAAGCCTGACAGTGGTCAGAGCTTAATTAAATACGGGTTAAAAGCAGTTAAAAGCTTTTTTATGAATTAATGAGTTTAATTCAAAAGAGATAGTAATATAATATTACTTGGTTATTTATTTGATGAAACATGGGATAAAGTGGAAAAAAAATATTATTGTAATTATTTAACAGCGAAAGAACGTTTTATGAGTTATATAGCGGACGTAACCGTGAAAATATTTTAGCACTGCTAATTTTCACCTAAGGAATTTCTAAATATTAGAAAATAATGCTTTAAGCGAAAGAGTTTCAAAAATATTTTATTACAGTGTTGGAAAAATTATTTTACTACAAAGGGTCCTATTTTGACCTATATGCGTTTTAAACGGCAAACGACGGACAATTCTGTCAATATTTGTGAAAGTGGTCTTAAAACGGGTAATACCGTGTAATACTGAGAATTTGTCTCAAATGAGGTTTTCCAGTTGAAAGTATCAATTTTAAATTAACAATGAGTTATTTCCGTCAACTTAGATAAGTTGAGGAAACGTTGGTTTTGTATTTCACAAAACAAAAATGGTTTGAACGAGCCTAGTAACCGAGACGTCGGGTCTAGAGTTCTAAGAGGTTGAAGTTGTGGACTAAATGTCCTATAAGAGGTATTTCAGGTTTTGTGCACTAAAATCTACGTATCTATGACTGGTGCATCGGTCTAGATTTCGTGATTTGCACACTTTTGACTTAGAGTCAATTATGGTTTGAAAGAGGTGTTAAACTTGAAAGTTTAAAATGTTGTTTTGGTCGTGAGACTTTTAGCTCCGACAACCAAAGATTGAACACAAAGAAAACAACGAGAACAATACGTTTTTCATGCATTACAGGGCAGACGTGCCTTTGCATAGGACTTGAATGCTTGATGGCAAGTATTCATGCAGTTTGCATCACTGTGCCTTGATGGATATATGACCAAGAAAACCATGTGCTATTTATAGACACCACTTTGCCTCGTTTTGGACTGTGGAATGGTTATTTGAACTTTGCCATCTCTGGCATTGATTCTGCCTTATTTGGCAATTGGAGCCTGATCAGCTCAGTTACTTGATGGTGGGAGCTCCGGAGATTAAGTCTCAATGTTAGTTGATGATATTGAAGTGTCATGTTTTTAAAAACGGTTACGACTGTCGGGTATGAAACCCTGTGATAAATATATATTGTTTATCTTTGAATGTTGATTTTTGAATATTCATGTTAAGTGGTAATTGAGAGTTGTACATGTGGTTGTCGTTTTAAAATTCAGATGATCGGTTCTCACCCTTGCATGTTTTATTGTTTCTCTTCTCTCTGTATGGGTATTGTTATTATCTGAGTTTAGATGGATCCGGCCATACCGTTAGCCCACACGGGGTTTCGGAGCCTTCATTTTGAGGACGCCGATAACATCAATGCGTGGGTGATCCACCCGGGAGCCCATGTATGTCGTTACACCGGGCATATACATACAGTAGAGGGTACACTCGAGACAGGGCCCCAAAGAGAGCATCGGTCGATGGAGACGGTTGAGGTATCTCTACCACCTTTATGGCTACTTGCACAGTACTTGGTCGATCATGGGCAGATAGAGGCTCAGCCCGTAGCTGAGGCAGCACCTGAGCCAGCTCAGGAGGAGATTATAGTGGATCCAGAGGAGATGGTCATTGATCCCGAGGAGGATCCGGAGGAGTTTGTGGAGGATGTACCCGAGTACATTCCTTTGGATGATGATGACGATTCACCTGATGAGGGTGTTGCTGTGTCATCATCTGACTCGTCGGTAGGGAGTGGGATAGACCCTAGTCTTCCCAATGGGTACCACTAGTCTGTGACCAGCTGTAGGTAGTTTCATTTTTGGGGTAGTGATTCTGTCTGTCTTTCTGGCTACTGAGAGCCATGATTTTTGTATATGGCCTAGACGTTTCACTATGTGTCCTTATGTTTTTATTTACTTTTCTTAGTTTGGAAAATGGCCTGTTCTAATAAAGGCCCTATATAGCTTATACTCTGTATAAAACGATGATGCATATAGATATGTATATATGGTGTGTTACTTATGTTGTTAGATGTTGTCAAGTCAACAGGTAAAGGAAAAAGAAAAAAAAATTATCACCATTTTTGGTATTAAGTGAAGGTTTAGAAAACGGTATTTTCCGAAAGCAACCGGCATAATTTAATTTTATTTTCCGCACGGGTTACTATGTGACGGCCCAAGGTAGGGTGTCACATTTGTGGTATCAGAGCTGGTCGAGTCTTTCGGGAATGTTTGGGGAATAGGTATGTTGTGTTGATGTTGTGTGTTCTCTGATTAAGATTGGTTTGAAATTACTTCTTAGAAGTAATGTTTGTAACTAAGCGTTTCATTTTCTGGTGGTGGTCTAACTGATGTGTTTTGCAGGTCAGTTATGGAACTCGAACCAGAAGGTGGACGTGGACGTGGACGTGGGCGTGGACGTGGACGCGGTCGCGGAAGGGGTCGTGTGGGTGGTCCCTTTGGTGGCCGTGGTGGTGCAGATGAGGACTATGATGGTGGAGTGGATTATACTGCTCAAGCAATGGACAACATTGCGGCTGCTATTGCGATGCAGACAGCTGCTATGGCTGCTCAGACTCAGCAAGCGGCGGAAGGTAGAGATCTGACTACATTCCGACGTCAGAATCCTTCACAATTTCATGGGGATGCTGAACCTGAGAAAGCGGATTTATGGATCCAAGAGTTAGAGAAGATCTTTGAACTCATTCTTACCCCAGAAGGAGTCAAGGTTTCTTATGCAGTGTTCTTACTGGTAGGCGAGGCAGAGTATTGGTGGAAGGGTGCTCGACAACTGATGGCAGCTGATCATCAGGAGATTACTTGGGAGGTGTTTAAGACTGCATTTTTGAACAAGTATTTTCCGGAGAGCGTTCGTATTGAAAAAGAACAAGAATTTTTGCGGTTGTACCAGCGGGATCTGACGGTGGGGGAATATGCGGCGAAGTTTGAATCGCTTGCCAAATATTTCCGTTTCTTCCAAGCCCAACCGAATGAGAGCTGGAAATGTGAAAGGTTTGAAGCTGGTCTAAGGTTTGACATTAAAGAATCTGTGTTACCACTACAACTGAGGAACTTTCAAGCTTTAGTCGAGATGAGCAGGAAGATAGAACATATGAGGAGGGGAAGAGATAATAGAAAGAATGCTGGAGGACCTTCTCAATCCAAGAACCAGTATCAGAAGGGGAAACAGGATCAGAGGAAGCCTTATTCCCGACCACCAGGGAATAACCAGAATCAGAATCAGCAACAGAATCGTTCGACTGTGACTGCAACGGGGAGCGAAGGCCAAAGGAATCAAAGTCAAGGCCAAGTTAGGAGATGCTTTAAGTGTGGGGATCAGAATCATATGGCGGACAAGTGTCCGAAGATGGGGATCAAATGTTTCAATTGCAACCGTTGGGGACACTTTGCTAGGGATTGCACGGCTCCAAAGCAGGATTTTGCTGTCAACAACACTAGGGCCAATAGACCGACAACAAAGGGGAGAGTTTACACTATGAGCGGCGCTGAAGCATCGAACTCCGAGGATCTCGTACAAGGTGACTGCGACATTGACGGTAATCTCTTAACTGTACTTTACGATTCGGGTGCGACGCATTCATTTATTTCGATGGATTGTGTGAAACTATTGAAATTGCCTGTTTCTTCGTTGTCCTGTGATCTTGTTGTTTCAACTCCAACTGCTAAGCCAGTTACTGTCAATACTGTATGCTTGAACTGTCCTATTATTATTCAGGATAGACATTTCCTTGTTGATCTGATCTGTTTGCCTTTAATACAGTTAGATGTAATTTTAGGCATGGATTGGTTATCTTCGAACCATATTCTTATAGACTGTGCCCATAAAACCTTAATTTTTCCTAAGGATGAGATTTCTGGATTTTTGTCTGCTAATCGAGTAAAAGCTTCTTTGAAAGAGGGAGCTCAAGGATACATGTTACTGTTTTCCTTAGACATTAAGAAGGAGTTAGACTTACAGTCCATACCTGTCGTCAATGAGTTTCTTGAAGTTTTTCCTGAAGATGTACCTGGACTACCGCCTGTTCGGGACATAGAGTTCACGATTGATCTGGTACCGGGCACTGGACCGATATCCATGGCACCATATCGTATGTCGCCATCAGAGCTAGAAGACTTGAAGGAGCAATTAGTGGAACTAATGAGGAAGGAGTTTATCAGACCCAGTGTGTCTCCGTGGGGAGCTCCAGTTTTATTGGTACGGAAGAAAGACGGGACTTCTTGTTTATGTGTGGATTTCCGTCAGCTGAACAAAGTGACGATTAAGAACAAGTATCCGCTTCCGAGGATAGATGACTTAATGGACCAATTACGTGGAGCGGCGGTCTTCTCAAAGATAGATTTACGATCTGGTTATCATCAGATTCGCGTGAAAGAAGAGGATATCCCGAAGACAGCGTTTCGAACACGCTATGGGCATTATGAATATCTTGTGATGCCGTTCGGAGTGACGAATGCTCCTGCTATATTCATGGATTACATGAATAGGATTTTTCGTCCTTATCTAGATCAGTTTGTCGTTGTCTTTATAGACGACATTCTAATTTATTCTCCTAGTGAAGAAAAACATGCTGAACATCTCAGTATGGTTCTGCAAATTTTAAAGGAGAAACAGCTATACGCAAAACCTGAAAAATGTGAATTTTGGCTAGACCAAGTTCAATTTTTAGGTCACGTTATAACAAATAAAGGCATAGCGGTGGATCCGTCAAAAGTCGAAGCTGTTTTACAATGGGAACGACCAACAACGGTAACAGAAATCCGTAGTTTCGTGGGTTTAGCTGGATACTATAGGAGATTCATTGAGGGATTTTCCAAGATAGTAGGACCTCTTACCCAATTAACTCGGAAGGACCAAGCGTTTTTATGGACCGAGGCGTGTGAAGAAAGTTTTCAGGAATTGAAGAGAAGGTTGACTACGTCACCAGTGTTAGTATTACCTGATCCTAAGCAAACCTTTTGAGGTTTACTGTGATGCTTCACATCAAGGGTTGGGATGTGTACTAATGCAAAACCGGAAAGTCGTAGCTTATGCTTCAAGACAGTTGAAGACTCATGAGAGAAATTACCCTACGCATGACTTGGAGTTAGCAGCGGTGGTGTTTGCTTTGAAGATCTGGAGACATTATTTATATGGATCGACGTTTAATGTTTTCAGTGATCATAAAAGTTTGAAGTACCTTTTTGATCAAAAAGAGCTTAACATGCGGCAAAGACGCTGGTTGGAATTTTTGAAGGATTATGATTTTCAACTACAGTATCATCCTGGGAAAGCAAATGTAGTAGCGGATGCCCTGAGTAGGAAGGCTATGCATGCGTCTACAATGATGGTTAAGGAACAAGAATTGTTAGAACAATTCCGAGATATGAGGTTAACAGTCAAAACATCGCCAGGGAAGCTTTGTTTGGATATGATTACTGTTTCCAACCAATTGATGGAACAAATACGGGAGAAACAAGTGAGTGATCAATACCTACAAGAAGAAAGGGAATTAGTACGAAAAGGAGCGGTATCAGAATTTAAAGAAGGAACCGATGGAATTCTTAGATTCGGCGAAAGGATTTGTGTACCTGATGATGCTGAACTTAGAAAGTTAATTTTGGAGGAAGCTCACAAGAGTAAATTGAGTTTACATCCGGGAGCTACCAAGATGTATCAAGATCTTAAGCAGTTATATTGGTGGTATGGAATGAAGAAAGACGTAATGGAATACGTAGCTTCGTGTTTAGTCTGTCAAAAGGCTAAAATTGAACATCAAAGGCCAGGAGGAATGCTACAATCTCTAGACATTCCAGAATGGAAATGGGATGGCATTGCAATGGATTTTGTAACCAGTTTGCCAAGGACTCGAAAGGGACATGATGCCATATGGGTAATAATTGATCGACTGACCAAGTCGGCTCACTGCTTGCTGAAGCTGACAGAACTTCAATGTCAACATCTGATACTCTCTTTGCAGGAGTTTTTTCGAGAACCTCTCCTTCCAGGTCAGTAGTTTGCATTCCAATCAATTCAATTTGTTTTGCAACCCCAATATCATAGAATTCAGACATAAGATCAATAGCAGAAATAGGTGCAGATTCCAGTTCATCCTGAAAAGAAACAAACAATGGTAATGAGATTTACAGCAAAGTTTGTTCTTTAGAAGATATTGATTAATTCAGAAACACTTTAATTACATTTTTGGGTTTAAGGTCTTTGAATTTTTGGATAATAGAAGGATCATCAGAGACCCTTTTGACATATAATCCGTCATTAAAATTTTTTTAAAGTTATGATGAAGTTGGAGATAGGAAAAAATAAAAAAAGACAATAATGATACCAGCTAAATAAGAAGTGTCGTAATTAAAGTCCAGAACTTCAGCAAAAGACACAAAAGAGTATGGAGATGCGAAAAGGTTGGTTTGGTCAAGAGGCTGAACACTAGAGTGAAATTTAAAGTTCAGCTTGTAGTCATGTCTTGTGGTCCTGTAATCACCACCATTAGCTGCAACACCAACATCAGTTATAATGACAACCTTCCCTTCAGCCAACATACTTTCAAACCTATAAATCAGTGTTTTCTTTATAGAAGCGGATATCTTGTCACCATAGGACAAAAGAAGTAAAGAATAATTAGTAAAAGAAAATAAGATAACTGTTCAAAATTACAACAAATAAATGTGTATGATTGTAACGTGCTCATCCATGGGCACCATCTCCAATGAGAATGGTATCTTAGAACCATTTAAACTTGGTACAGCCCACATCCTGATAATTTCAACTTTGATTGTCCATGTTTCTTTTTCAGCAGAGATGGCAGAAACTGAGTCATATATTGCGGCCATTGTGAAAGCATATGAATATGAAATATGAAATTCGGAATGTTAGTGGGGTGCTCATTGTATGTTGTATGTATTTATACTATTTTTCGGATGATTGTAACATTAATTAGATAGTTGTTTGATGGTCCATATGGTCTCTTGAAATATAATACACTTTAAATTCTTCATTACGGGGAAATGAAGATTATTGGGAATGACACTGTATTTACCGCAGCTATGTTTGGAAGGGTACATGCATCTGTTTTGAATGTTCAACAATGTATGATCATAGAATATGTCTTGGATGTGTCCCTCCTTTTCTATTTGCTTGCATGATTGGTTTTCTTTTATTGTTTTTGAAACTCGAAAAACTCAATATTGGATTTACAGCAAGTTACATTGGATATGCAGAGTTATAAATGACATTAAAAAGTGATTGAAAACGTATATTGATTTGAAATTGAAAGTTCCACAAAGAATATTGAATAGAGGCAACATGGAAACCGTGCATGAAAATTGTTGCTGCTTCCTATAGCCAATGAAAATTTACTTGCAATTATGTTTAAATCATTGGAAATTTCCATCAATAAAGAATTACGTTTCAATAGCTTTTCAGCACCTATCCAAGTTTTGAAACTTTCACCTAATATTAAAGATGTTAATAATTATTTTGTATTTTGTAATTTGTAAATTATTTTTTTGTAATTTTAAATCATTTTTTAATTCCAGTTTAGGAAAGTTTAAAAGAGGCTTTCATGAGAAGCTTTTAATCTCATCTTGACACCTGTCAAACTTTCCTTCTAATGGGGATTGTTTTATATATTGTATAGAGAGATTTTAAACCTTGCAGCAGAAGAAGGAGATACAATGGGAGACCTCTTTGAAGGGGAATCCATTAAATTGGGAATTCAAAAGAATGTAGGTATATATTTGGAACGTTGAAACGTTGATTTTGAATATATGTACTAAGAAAATTTATTATTTTTTACACTCGAGAAACTCAATATTGGAACTGTTTTTCTCTTTCTAAATGTTATATTGATGAGTCTTTATAAGAATTGATTGGTTAACGACCCTTGGAAATTAGATATTGAATAAATATGGTATTCATTCAATTTCATTTAATTTGTTACATACTCCCTCAGGTCAATATTATAAGCAAAAAACCCTAAGTTTTTTGGTTTAAAATATAAGCAAATTTTTAGTACTTCCCTCCCATTTAATGCTATTATTCCCAAAATACCCCCCACTTAATATAAATTATGTTTTCCAACACTCCTTGATATTATTCCCAATTTAATGCTGAATATAAAGGGTCATCTTTCAATTTAATGCTGACATTATTTTCCAATACTCCTTGACATATAAAAGGTCATCTTCCCTCTCATCTTTATTGAAAGTGGTATCTATTTAATGTAGATGTATTTTAACGATGAAAATTGAAATTTTAGATGAAGGATAATTTAGGTAATAAGACAAATTTTTTAATAAAATTAAATGAGATTTATTAGCTTCCTTAATACGTGTGTTTTATTTAATTTTTGCTTATAATAGTGACCGGAGTAGTATTAGTTACATACATCAAGGAACCAAAAAGATTAAGCTCATGTTTTATAATGAATTGAATACTATTAATTAATAATTTTAACGATTAGTAACCCCTAATTAGGAATGAAATAAAATATGAATAGATAATTGCGGAAAACAAAACATTAGATTAAGTCCCCAAAAGGCATGATATCCAGGATTACAATGCTAAAATGGATAAAAGTAGCAACGGAAATTAAAACTGAAAGATGATTAAAACTTTTAAAAAAAAGACTTAAACATAATCAGCATCTCCTAAAGGGAATAATGGAGAAAAACTGCAACATCCAGTATGGCAATCACTCATCTTCTTTCTTAATTGACTTGAGACCCTTCATATTGGTACTGCTTGCTGAAGCTGACAGAACTTCAATGTCAACATCTGATACTCTCTTTGCAGGAGTTTTTTCGAGAACCTCTCCTTCCAGGTCAGTAGTTTGCATTCCAATCAATTCAATTTGTTTTGCAACCCCAATATCATAGAATTCAGACATTAGATCAATAGCAGAAATAGGTGCAGATTCCAGTTCATCCTGAAAAGAAACAAACAATGGTAATGAGATTTACAGCAAAGTTTGTTCTTTAGAAGATATTGATTAATTCAGAAACACTTTAATTACATTTTTGGGTTTAAGGTCTTTGAATTTTTGGATAATAGAAGGATCATCAGAGACCCTTTTGACATATAATCCGTCATTAAAAAATTTTTAAAGTTATGATGAAGTTGGAGATAGGAAAAAATAAAAAAAGACAATAATGATACCAGCTAAATAAGAAGTGTCGTAATTAAAGTCCAGAACTTCAGCAAAAGACACAAAAGAGTATGGAGATGCGAAAAGGTTGGTTTGGTCAAGAGGCTGAACACTAGAGTGAAATTTAAAGTTCAGCTTGTAGTCATGTCTTGTGGTCCTGTAATCACCACCATTAGCTGCAACACCAACATCAGTTATAATGACAACCTTCCCTTCAGCCAACATACTTTCAAACCTATAAATCAGTGTTTTCTTTATAGAAGCGGATATCTTGTCACCATAGGACAAAAGAAGTAAAGAATAATTAGTAAAAGAAAATAAGATAACTGTTCAAAATTACAACAAATAAATGTGTATGATTGTAACGTGCTCATCCATGGGCACCATCTCCAATGAGAATGGTATCTTAGAACCATTTAAACTTGGTACAGCCCACATCCTGATAATTTCAACTTTGATTGTCCATGTTTCTTTTTCAGCAGAGATGGCAGAAACTGAGTCATATATTGCGGCCATTGTGAAAGCATATGAATATGAAATATGAAATTCGGAATGTTAGTGGGGTGCTCATTGTATGTTGTATGTATTTATACTATTTTTCGGATGATTGTAACATTAATTAGATAGTTGTTTGATGGTCCATAT
This sequence comes from Echinosophora koreensis, assembly GCA_035048595.1. Lineage (NCBI taxonomy): Eukaryota > Viridiplantae > Streptophyta > Magnoliopsida > Fabales > Fabaceae > Echinosophora > Echinosophora koreensis. Next base: position 5,101,357 of record JAPCYP010000011.1, on the reverse strand, counting down.
GGTCTCTTGAAATATAATACACTTTAAATTCTTCATTACGGGGAAATGAAGATTATTGGGAATGACACTGTATTTACCGCAGCTATGTTTGGAAGGGTACATGCATCTGTTTTGAATGTTCAACAATGTATGATCATAGAATATGTCTTGGATGTGTCCCTCCTTTTCTATTTGCTTGCATGATTGGTTTTCTTTTATTGTTTTTGAAACTCGAAAAACTCAATATTGGATTTACAGCAAGTTACATTGGATATGCAGAGTTATAAATGACATTAAAAAGTGATTGAAAACGTATATTGATTTGAAATTGAAAGTTCCACAAAGAATATTGAATAGAGGCAACATGGAAACCGTGCATGAAAATTGTTGCTGCTTCCTATAGCCAATGAAAATTTACTTGCAATTATGTTTAAATCATTGGAAATTTCCATCAATAAAGAATTACGTTTCAATAGCTTTTCAGCACCTATCCAAGTTTTGAAACTTTCACCTAATATTAAAGATGTTAATAATTATTTTGTATTTTGTAATTTGTAAATTATTTTTTTGTAATTTTAAATCATTTTTTAATTCCAGTTTAGGAAAGTTTAAAAGAGGCTTTCATGAGAAGCTTTTAATCTCATCTTGACACCTGTCAAACTTTCCTTCTAATGGGGATTGTTTTATATATTGTATAGAGAGATTTTAAACCTTGCAGCAGAAGAAGGAGATACAATGGGAGACCTCTTTGAAGGGGAATCCATTAAATTGGGAATTCAAAAGAATGTAGGTATATATTTGGAACGTTGAAACGTTGATTTTGAATATATGTACTAAGAAAATTTATTATTTTTTACACTCGAGAAACTCAATATTGGAACTGTTTTTCTCTTTCTAAATGTTATATTGATGAGTCTTTATAAGAATTGATTGGTTAACGACCCTTGGAAATTAGATATTGAATAAATATGGTATTCATTCAATTTCATTTAATTTGTTACATACTCCCTCAGGTCAATATTATAAGCAAAAAACCCTAAGTTTTTTGGTTTAAAATATAAGCAAATTTTTAGTACTTCCCTCCCATTTAATGCTATTATTCCCAAAATACCCCCCACTTAATATAAATTATGTTTTCCAACACTCCTTGATATTATTCCCAATTTAATGCTGAATATAAAGGGTCATCTTTCAATTTAATGCTGACATTATTTTCCAATACTCCTTGACATATAAAAGGTCATCTTCCCTCTCATCTTTATTGAAAGTGGTATCTATTTAATGTAGATGTATTTTAACGATGAAAATTGAAATTTTAGATGAAGGATAATTTAGGTAATAAGCCAAATTTTTTAATAAAATTAAATGAGATTTATTAGCTTCCTTAATACGTGTGTTTTATTTAATTTTTGCTTATAATAGTGACCGGAGTAGTATTAGTTACATACATCAAGGAACCAAAAAGATTAAGCTCATGTTTTATAATGAATTGAATACTATTAATTAATAATTTTAACGATTAGTAACCCCTAATTAGGAATGAAATAAAATAGGGTTAAATATGTTTTTAGTCCCTCGTTTTTTACAAAAGTTCGGTTTTAGTCCCTCTTTTGAAAAATGTACTTTTTTAGTCCCCCGTTTTTTAAAATGTGTCGGAAATGGTCCCTGCACCACACTTCCATTTGAAAACCGAGGGACTAAAACCGAACTTTTGTAAAAAATGAGGGACTAAAAATGTATGATTGTCAAAATTGAGGGACTAAAAAATATTGGTGCAGGGACCATTTCCGGCATATTTTAAAAAACGGGGGACTAAAAAAGTATATTTTTCAAACGAGGGACTAAAACCGAACTTTTGTCAAAAATGAGGGACTAAAAACATATTTAACCCAATAAAATATGAATAGATAATTGCGGAAAACAAAACATTAGATTAAGTCCCCAAAAGGCATGATATCCAGGATTACAATGCTAAAATGGATAAAAGTAGCAACGGAAATTAAAACTGAAAGATGATTAAAACTTTTAAAAAAAAGACTTAAACATAATCAGCATCTCCTAAAGGGAATAATGGAGAAAAACTGCAACATCCAGTATGGCAATCACTCATCTTCTTTCTTAATTGACTTGAGACCCTTCATATTGGTACTGCTTGCTGAAGCTGACAGAACTTCAATGTCAACATCTGATACTCTCTTTGCAGGAGTTTTTTTCGAGAACCTCTCCTTCCAGGTCAGTAGTTTGCATTCCAATCAATTCAATTTGTTTTGCAACCCCAATATCATAGAATTCAGACATAAGATCAATAGCAGAAATAGGTGCAGATTCCAGTTCATCCTGAAAAGAAACAAACAATGGTAATGAGATTTACAGCAAAGTTTGTTCTTTAGAAGATATTGATTAATTCAGAAACACTTTAATTACATTTTTGGGTTTAAGGTCTTTGAATTTTTGGATAATAGAAGGATCATCAGAGACCCTTTTGACATATAATCCGTCATTAAAAAATTTTTTAAAGTTATGATGAAGTTGGAGATAGGAAAAAATAAAAAAGGACAATAATGATACCAGCTAAATAAGAAGTGTCGTAATTAAAGTCCAGAACTTCAGCAAAAGACACAAAAGAGTATGGAGATGCGAAAAGGTTGGTTTGGTCAAGAGGCTGAACACTAGAGTGAAATTTAAAGTTCAGCTTGTAGTCATGTCTTGTGGTCCTGTAATCACCACCATTAGCTGCAACACCAACATCAGTTATAATGACAACCCTCCCTTCAGCCAACATACTTTCAAACCTATAAATCAGTGTTTTCGTTATAGAAGCGGATATCTTGTCACCATAGGACAAAAGAAGTAAAGAATAATTAGTAAAAGAAAATAAGATAACTGTTCAAAATTACAACAAATAAATGTGTATGATTGTAACGTGCTCATCCATGGGCACCATCTCCAATGAGAATGGTATCTTAGAACCATTTAAACTTGGTACAAGCCCACATCCTGATAATTTCAACTTTGATTGTCCATGTTTCTTTTTCAGCAGAGATGGCAGAAACTGAGTCATATATTGCGGCCATTGTGAAAGCATATGAATATGAAATATGAAATTCAGAATGTTAGTGGGGTGCTCATTGTATGTTGTATGTATTTATACTATTTTTCGGATGATTGTAACATTAATTAGATAGTTGTTTGATGGTCCATATGGTCTCTTGAAATATAATACACTTTAAATTCTTCATTACGGGGAAATGAAGATTATTGGGAATGACACTGTATTTACCGCAGCTATGTTTGGAAGGGTACATGCATCTGTTTTGAATGTTCAACAATGTATGATCATAGAATATGTCTTGGAATGTGTCCCTGCTTTTCTATTTGCTTGCATGATTGGTTTTCTTTTATTGTTTTTGAAACTCGAAAAACTCAATATTGGGTTTACAGCAAGTTACAATGGATATGCAGAGTTATAAATGACAATAAAAAGTGATTGAAAACGTATATTGATTTGAAATTGAAAGTTCCACAAAGAATATTGAATAGAGGCAACATGGAAACCGTGCATGAAAATTGTTGCTGCTTCCTATAGCCAATGAAAATTTACTTGCAATTATGTTCAAATCATTGGAAATTTCCATCAACAAAGAATTACGTTTCAATAGCTTTTCAGCACCTATCCAAGTTTTGAAACTTTCACCTAATATTAAATATGTTAATAATTATTTTGTATTTTGTAATTTGTAAATTATTTTTTTGTAATTTTAAATCATTTTTTAATTCCAGTTTAGGAAAGTGTAAAAGAGGCTTTCATGAGAAGCTTTTAATCTCATCTTGACACCTGTCAAACTTTCCTTCTAATGGGGATTGTTTTATATATTGTATAGATAGATTTTAAACCTTGCAGCAGAAGAAGGAGATACAATGGGAGACCTCTTTGAAGGGGAATCCATTAAATTGGGAATTCAAAAGAATGTAGGTATATATTTGGAACGTTGATTTTGAATATATGTACTAAGAAAATTTATTATTTTTTTACACTCGAGAAACTCAATATTGGAACTGTTTTTCTCTTTCTAAATGTTATATTGATGAGTCTTTATAAGAATTGATTGGTTAACGACCCTTGGAAATTAGATATTGAATAAATATGGTATTCATTCAATTTCATTTAATTTGTTACATACTCCCTCAGGTCAATATTATAAGCAAAAAACCCTAAGTTTTTTGGTTTAAAATATAAGCAAATTTTTAGTACTTCCCTCCCATTTAATGCTATTATTCCCAAAATACCCCCCACTTAATATAAATTATGTTTTCCAATACTCCTTGATATTATTCCCAATTTAATGCTGAATATAAAGGGTCATCTTTCAATTTAATGCTGACATTATTTTCCAATACTCCTTGACATATAAAAGGTCATCTTCCCTCTCATCTTTATTGAAAGTGGTATCTATTTAATGTAGATGTATTTTAACGATGAAAATTGAAATTTTAGATGAAGGATAATTTAGGTAATAAGCCAAATTTTTTAATAAAATTAAATGAGATTTATTAGCTTCCTTAATACGTGTGTTTTATTTAATTTTTGCTTATAATAGTGACCGGAGTAGTATTAGTTACATACATCAAGGAACCAAAAAGATTAAGCTCATGTTTTATAATGAATTGAATACTATTAATTAATAATTTTAACGATTAGTAACCCCTAATTAGGAATGAAATAAAATATGAATAGATAATTGCGGAAAACAAAACATTAGATTAAGTCCCCAAAAGGCATGATATCCAGGATTACAATGCTAAAATGGATAAAAGTAGCAACGGAAATTAAAACTGAAAGATGATTAAAACTTTAAAAAGAAAGACTTAAACATAATCAGCATCTCCTAAAGGGAATAATGGAGAAAAACTGCAACATCCAGTATGGCAATCACTCATCTTCTTTCTTAATTGACTTGAGACCCTTCATATTGGTACTGCTTGCTGAAGCTGACAGAACTTCAATGTCAACATCTGATACTCTCTTTGCAGGAGTTTTTTCGAGAACCTCTCCTTCCAGGTCAGTAGTTTGCATTCCAATCAATTCAATTTGTTTTGCAACCCCAATATCATAGAATTCAGACATAAGATCAATAGCAGAAATAGGTGCAGATTCCAGTTCATCCTGAAAAGAAACAAACAATGGTAATGAGATTTACAGCAAAGTTTGTTCTTTAGAAGATATTGATTAATTCAGAAACACTTTAATTACATTTTTGGGTTTAAGGTCTTTGAATTTTTGGATAATAGAAGGATCATCAGAGACCCTTTTGACATATAATCCATCATCAATTTTTTTTTAAAGTTATGATGAAGTTGGAAATAGGAAAAAATAAAAAAAGACAATAATGATACCAGCTAAATAAGAAGTGTCGTAATTAAAGTCCAGAACATCAGCAAAAGACACAAAAGAGTATGGAGATGCGAAAAGGTTGGTTTGGTCAAGAGGCTGAACACTAGAGTGAAATTTAAAGTTCAGCTTGTAGTCATGTCTTGTGGTCCTGTAATCACCACCATTAGCTGCAACACCAACATCAGTTATAATGACAACCTTCCCTTCAGCCAACATACTTTCAAACCTTTAAATCAGTGTTTTCTTTATAGAAGCGGATATCTTGTCACCATAGGACAAAAGAAGTAAACAATAATTAGTAAAAGAAAATAAGATAACTGTTCAAAATTACAACAAATAAATGTGTATGATTGTAACGTGCTCATCCATGGGCACCATCTCCAATGAGAATGATATCTTAGAACCATTTAAACTTGGTACAGCCCACATCCTGATAATTTCAACTTTGATTGTCCATGTTTCTTTTTCAGCAGAGATGGCAGAAACTGAGTCATATATTGCGGCCATTGTGAAAGCATATGAATATGAAATATGAAATTCGGAATGTTAGTGGGGTGCTCATTGTATGTTGTATGTATTTATACTATTTTTCAGATGATTGTAACATTAATTAGATAGTTGTTTGATGGTCCATATGGTCTCTTGAAATATAATACACTTTAAATTCTTCATTACGGGGAAATGAAGATTATTGGGAATGACACTGTATTTATCGCAGCTATGTTTGGAAGGGTACATGCATCTGTTTTGAATGTTCAACAATGTATGATCATAGAATATGTCTTGGAATGTGTCCTTCCTTTTCTATTTGCTTGCATGATTTGTTTTCTTTTATTGTTTTTGAAACTCGAAAAACTCAATATTGGGTTTACAGCAAGTTACAATGGATATGCAGAGTTATAAATGACATTAAAAAGTGATTGAAAACGTATATTGATTTGAAATTGAAAGTTCCACAAAGAATATTGAATAGAGGCAACATGGAAACCGTGCATGAAAATTGATGCTGCTGCTTCCTATAGCCAATGAAAATTTACTTGCAATTATGTTTAAATCATTGGAAATTTCCATCAATAAAGAATTACGTTTCAATAGCTTTTCAGCACCTATCCAAGTTTTGAAACTTTCACCTAATATTAAAGATGTTAATAATTATTTTGTATCTTGTAATTTGTAAATTATATTTTTGTAATTTTAAATCATTTTTTAATTCCAGTTTAGGAAAGTTTAAAAGAGGCTTTCATGAGAAGCTTTTAATCTCATCTTGACACCAGTCAAACTTTCCTTCTAATGGGGACTGTTTTATATATTGTATAGATAGATTTTAAACCTTGCAGCAGAAGAAGGAGATACAATGGGAGACCTCTTTGAAGGGGAATCCATTAAATTGGGAATTCAAAAGAATGTAGGTATATATTTGGAACGTTGAAACGTTGATTTTGAATATATGTACTAAGAAAATTTATTATTTTTTACACTCGAGAAACTCAATATTGGAACTGTTTTTCTCTTTCTAAATGTTATATTGATGAGTCTTTATAAGAATTGATTGGTTAACGACCCTTGGAAATTAGATATTGAATAAATATGGTATTCATTCAATTTCATTTAATTTGTTACATACTCCCTCAGGTCAATATTATAAGCAAAAAACCCTAAGTTTTTTGGTTTAAAATATAAGCAAATTTTTAGTACTTCCCTCCCATTTAATGCTATTATTCCCAAAATACCCCCCACTTAATATAAATTATGTTTTCCAATACTCCTTGATATTATTCCCAATTTAATGCTGAATATAAAGGGTCATCTTTCAATTTAATGCTGACATTATTTTCCAATACTCCTTGACATATAAAAGGTCATCTTCCCTCTCATCTTTATTGAAAGTGGTATCTATTTAATGTAGATGTATTTTAACGATGAAAATTGAAATTTTAGATGAAGGATAATTTAGGTAATAAGCCAAATTTTTTAATAAAATTAAATGAGATTTATTAGCTTCCTTAATACGTGTGTTTTATTTAATTTTTGCTTATAATAGTGACCGGAGTAGTATTAGTTACATACATCAAGGAACCAAAAAGATTAAGCTCATGTTTTATAATGAATTGAATACTATTAATTAATAATTTTAATGATTAGTAACCCCTAATTAGGAATGAAATAAAATATGAATAGATAATTGCGGAAAACAAAACATTAGATTAAGTCCCCAAAAGGCATGATATCCAGGATTACAATGCTAAAATGGATAAAAGTAGCAACGGAAATTAAAACTGAAAGATGATTAAAACTTTAAAAAGAAAGACTTAAACATAATCAGCATCTCCTAAAGGGAATAATGGAGAAAAACTGCAACATCCAGTATGGCAATCACTCATCTTCTTTCTTAATTGACTTGAGACCCTTCATATTGGTACTGCTTGCTGAAGCTGACAGAACTTCAATGTCAACATCTGATACTCTCTTTGCAGGAGTTTTTTCGAGAACCTCTCCTTCCAGGTCAGTAGTTTGCATTCCAATCAATTCAATTTGTTTTGCAACCCCAATATCATAGAATTCAGACATAAGATCAATAGCAGAAATAGGTGCAGATTCCAGTTCATCCTGAAAAGAAACAAACAATGGTAATGAGATTTACAGCAAAGTTTGTTCTTTAGAAGATATTGATTAATTCAGAAACACTTTAATTACATTTTTGGGTTTAAGGTCTTTGAATTTTTGGATAATAGAAGGATCATCAGAGACCCTTTTGACATATAATCCATCATCAATTTTTTTTTAAAGTTATGATGAAGTTGGAAATAGGAAAAAATAAAAAAAGACAATAATGATACCAGCTAAATAAGAAGTGTCGTAATTAAAGTCCAGAACATCAGCAAAAGACACAAAAGAGTATGGAGATGCGAAAAGGTTGGTTTGGTCAAGAGGCTGAACACTAGAGTGAAATTTAAAGTTCAGCTTGTAGTCATGTCTTGTGGTCCTGTAATCACCACCATTAGCTGCAACACCAACATCAGTTATAATGACAACCTTCCCTTCAGCCAACATACTTTCAAACCTTTAAATCAGTGTTTTCTTTATAGAAGCGGATATCTTGTCACCATAGGACAAAAGAAGTAAACAATAATTAGTAAAAGAAAATAAGATAACTGTTCAAAATTACAACAAATAAATGTGTATGATTGTAACGTGCTCATCCATGGGCACCATCTCCAATGAGAATGATATCTTAGAACCATTTAAACTTGGTACAGCCCACATCCTGATAATTTCAACTTTGATTGTCCATGTTTCTTTTTCAGCAGAGATGGCAGAAACTGAGTCATATATTGCGGCCATTGTGAAAGCATATGAATATGAAATATGAAATTCGGAATGTTAGTGGGGTGCTCATTGTATGTTGTATGTATTTATACTATTTTTCGATGATTGTAACATTAATTAGATAGTTGTTTGATGGTCCATATGGTCTCTTGAAATATAATACACTTTAAATTCTTCATTACGGGGAAATGAAGATTATTGGGAATGACACTGTATTTACCGCAGCTATGTTTGGAAGGGTACATGCATCTGTTTTGAATGTTCAACAATGTATGATCATAGAATATGTCTTGGAATGTGTCCCTCCTTTTCTATTTGCTTGCATGATTTGTTTTCTTTTATTGTTTTTGAAACTCGAAAAACTCAATATTGGGTTTACAGCAAGTTACAATGGATATGCAGAGTTATAAATGACATTAAAAAGTGATTGAAAACGTATATTGATTTGAAATTGAAAGTTCCACAAAGAATATTGAATAGAGGCAACATGGAAACCGTGCATGAAAATTGTTGCTGCTTCCTATAGCCAATGAAAATTTACTTGCAATTATGTTTAAATCATTGGAAATTTCCATCAATAAAGAATTACGTTTCAATAGCTTTTCAGCACCTATCCAAGTTTTGAAACTTTCACCTAATATTAAAGATGTTAATAATTATTTTGTATCTTGTAATTTGTAAATTATATTTTTGTAATTTTAAATCATTTTTTAATTCCAGTTTAGGAAAGTTTAAAAGAGGCTTTCATGAGAAGCTTTTAATCTCATCTTGACACCAGTCAAACTTTCCTTCTAATGGGGACTGTTTTATATATTGTATAGATAGATTTTAAACCTTGCAGCAGAAGAAGGAGATACAATGGGAGACCTCTTTGAAGGGGAATCCATTAAATTGGGAATTCAAAAGAATGTAGGTATATATTTGGAACGTTGAAACGTTGATTTTGAATATATGTACTAAGAAAATTTATTATTTTTTTACACTCGAGAAACTCAATATTGGAACTGTTTTTCTCTTTCTAAATGTTATATTGATGAGTCTTTATAAGAATTGATTGGTTAACGACCCTTGGAAATTAGATATTGAATAAATATGGTATTCATTCAATTTCATTTAATTTGTTACATACTCCCTCAGGTCAATATTATAAGCAAAAAACCCTAAGTTTTTTGGTTTAAAATATAAGCAAATTTTTAGTACTTCCCTCCCATTTAATGCTATTATTCCCAAAATACCCCCCACTTAATATAAATTATGTTTTCCAATACTCCTTGATATTATTCCCAATTTAATGCTGAAGATAAAGGGTCATCTTTCAATTTAATGCTGACATTATTTTCCAATACTCCTTGACATATAAAAGGTCATCTTCCCTCTCATCTTTGTTGAAAGTGGTATCTATTTAATGTAGATGTATTTTAACGATGAAAATTGAAATTTTAGATGAAGGATAATTTAGGTAATAAGCCAAATTTTTTAATAAAATTAAATGAGATTTATTAGCTTCCTTAATACGTGTGTTTTATTTAATTTTTGCTTATAATAGTGACCGGAGTAGTATTAGTTACATACATCAAGGAACCAAAAAGATTAAGCTCATGTTTTATAATGAATTGAATACTATTAATTAATAATTTTAACGATTAGTAACCCCTAATTAGGAATGAAATAAAATATGAATAGATAATTGCGGAAAACAAAACATTAGATTAAGTCCCCAAAAGGCATGATATCCAGGATTACAATGCTAAAATGGATAAAAGTAGCAACGGAAATTAAAACTGAAAGATGATTAAAACTTTAAAAAGAAAGACTTAAACATAATCAGCATCTCCTAAAGGGAATAATGGAGAAAAACTGCAACATCCAGTATGGCAATCACTCATCTTCTTTCTTAATTGACTTGAGACCCTTCATATTGGTACTGCTTGCTGAAGCTGACAGAACTTCAATGTCAACATCTGATACTCTCTTTGCAGGAGTTTTTTCGAGAACCTCTCCTTCCAGGTCAGTAGTTTGCATTCCAATCAATTCAATTTGTTTTGCAACCCTAATATCATAGAATTCAGACATAAGATCAATAGCAGAAATAGGTGCAGATTCCAGTTCATCCTGAAAAGAAACAAACAATGGTAATGAGATTTACAGCAAAGTTTGTTCTTTAGAAGATATTGATTAATTCAGAAACACTTTAATTACATTTTTGGGTTTAAGGTCTTTGAATTTTTGGATAATAGAAGGATCATCAGAGACCCTTTTGACATATAATCCATCATCAATTTTTTTTTAAAGTTATGATGAAGTTGGAAATAGGAAAAAATAAAAAAAGACAATAATGATACCAGCTAAATAAGAAGTGTCGTAATTAAAGTCCAGAACATCAGCAAAAGACACAAAAGAGTATGGAGATGCGAAAAGGTTGGTTTGGTCAAGAGGCTAAACACTAGAGTGAAATTTAAAGTTCAGCTTGTAGTCATGTCTTGTGGTCCTGTAATCACCACCATTAGCTGCAACACCAACATCAGTTATAATGACAACCTTCCCTTCAGCCAACATACTTTCAAACCTTTAAATCAGTGTTTTCTTTATAGAAGCGGATATCTTGTCACCATAGGACAAAAGAAGTAAAGAATAATTAGTAAAAGAAAATAAGATAACTGTTCAAAATTACAACAAATAAATGTGTATGATTGTAACGTGCTCATCCATGGGCACCATCTCCAATGAGAATGATATCTTAGAACCATTTAAACTTGGTACAGCCCACATCCTGATAATTTCAACTTTGATTGTCCATGTTTCTTTTTCAGCAGAGATGGCAGAAACTGAGTCATATATTGCGGCCATTGTGAAAGCATATGAATATGAAATATGAAATTCGGAATGTTAGTGGGGTGCTCATTGTATGTTGTATGTATTTATACTATTTTTCAGATGATTGTAACATTAATTAGATAGTTGTTTGATGGTCCATATGGTCTCTTGAAATATAATACACTTTAAATTCTTCATTACGGGGAAATGAAGATTATTGGGAATGACACTGTATTTACCGCAGCTATGTTTGGAAGGGTACATGCATCTGTTTTGAATGTTCAACAATGTATGATCATAGAATATGTCTTGGAATGTGTCCCTCCTTTTCTATTTGCTTGCATGATTTGTTTTCTTTTATTGTTTTGAAACTCGAAAAACTCAATATTGGGTTTACAGCAAGTTACAATGGATGCAGAGTTATAAATGACAATAAAAAGTGATTGAAAACGTATATTGATTTGAAATTGAAAGTTCCACAAAGAATATTGAATAGAGGCAACATGGAAACCGTGCATGAAAATTGTTGCTGCTTCCTATAGCCAATGAAAATTTACTTGCAATTATGTTTAAATCATTGGAAATTTCCATCAATAAAGAATTACGTTTCAATAGCTTTTCAGCACCTATCCAAGTTTTGAAACTTTCACCTAATATTAAAGATGTTAATAATTATTTTGTATCTTGTAATTTGTAAATTATATTTTTGTAATTTTAAATCATTTTTTAATTCCAGTTTAGGAAAGTTTAAAAGAGGCTTTCATGAGAAGCTTTTAATCTCATCTTGACACCAGTCAAACTTTCCTTCTAATGGGGACTATTTTATATATTGTATAGATAGATTTTAAACCTTGCAGCAGAAGAAGGAGATACAATGGGAGACCTCTTTGAAGGGGAATCCATTAAATTGGGAATTCAAAAGAATGTAGGTATATATTTGGAACGTTGAAACGTTGATTTTGAATATATGTACTAAGAAAATTTATTATTTTTTACACTCGAGAAACTCAATATTGGAACTGTTTTTCTCTTTCTAAATGTTATGTTGATGAGTCTTTATAAGAATTGATTGGTTAACGACCCTTGGAAATTAGATATTGAATAAATATGGTATTCATTCAATTTCATTTAATTTGTTACATACTCCCTCAGGTCAATATTATAAGCAAAAAACCCTAAGTTTTTTGGTTTAAAATATAAGCAAATTTTTAGTACTTCCCTCCCATTTAATGCTATTATTCCCAAAATACCCCCCACTTAATATAAATTAGGCTAAAATATCATTTTGGTCCCTTAACTTATTTTTTAGATTCAGTTTGGTCCTTTAACTTTTAAAATGTTCAATTTAGTCCCTTAACTTATTTTTTTAGATTCAGTTTGATCCTTTCACTTTTAAAAAGTTCAATTTGGTCCCTTAATTTATGTCTGTTGACCTAAGTTAGTCATCTCCGTCAACGAGTCATTAACAGTGTTAATTTTTTAGGATCCGGTTGAAATTCGCTAACAATTTAAAAGATCAGTTTGAATCTCGTTAACAATTTAAATGATCAATTTGAAGCAAGTTTAATAATTTAAAGGATCAATTTGATACTCATTTAACACTGTTACTGACATTATTGACTGGAGAGGACTAACTTGAGTCAATATAGATAAATTAAGGAACCAAATTGAACCTTTTAAAAGTAAAGGGACCAAACTGAATCTAAAAAATAAGTTAAGGGACCAAATTGAACATTTTAAAAGTTAAGGGACCAAACTGAATCTAAAAAATAAGTTAAGGGACCAAAATGGTATTTTAGCCTATAAATTATGTTTTCCAATACTCCTTGATATTATTCCCAATTTAATGCTGAATATAAAGGGTCATCTTTCAATTTAATGCTGACATTATTTTCCAATACTCCTTGACATATAAAAGGTCATCTTCCCTCTCATCTTTATTGAAAGTGGTATCTATTTAATGTAGATGTATTTTAACGATGAAAATTGAAATTTTAGATGAAGGATAATTTAGGTAATAAGCCAAATTTTTTAATAAAATTAAATGAGATTTATTAGCTTCCTTAATACGTGTGTTTTATTTAATTTTTGCTTATAATAGTGACCGGAGTAGTATTAGTTACATACATCAAGGAACCAAAAAGATTAAGCTCATGTTTTATAATGAATTTAATACTATTAATTAATAATTTTAACGATTAGTAACCCCTAATTAGGAATGAAATAAAATATGAATAGATAACTGCGGAAAACAAAACATTAGATTAAGTCCCCAAAAGGCATGATATCCAGGATTACAATGCTAAAATGGATAAAAGTAGCAACGGAAATTAAAACTGAAAGATTATTAAAACTTTAAAAAAAAAAGACTTAAACATAATCAGCATCTCCTAAAGGGAATAATGGAGAAAAACTGCAACATCCAGTATGGCAATCACTCATCTTCTTTCTTAATTGACTTGAGACCCTTCATATTGGTACTGCTTGCTGAAGGTGACAGAACTTCAATGTCAACATCTGATACTCTCTTTGCAGGAGTTTTTTCGAGAACCTCTCCTTCCAGGTCAGTAGTTTGCATTCCAATCAATTCAATTTGTTTTGCAACCCCAATATCATAGATGTAATATCTTGTCCCAAGGATATTTTAGTCATTTCATTATGATTGTGATCATTAGTGTGCTTTAATTCCTTTCATATCATGAGTATGCAAATATAAGAATTATGAATTTTTGAACCTCTCTTTATTATTTTTAGGCTGAGCGGATGAATATCTTATTTGATTTATAATTGTAAAATGATATTTTATAATTTAGTATCAAATAATATTTTTCTTTGACTAAGAAATATTCTAGTGAGAAAATATAATTATTTTGGGGGTTTATAAAGGGTAAAATTTATTTATGAAACAACCTGATTTTAATATAACACATATTTCATTAAAAGCTGATTTTTTTAAATTTCTAGTCGCACCCTCTATTTTACTGCATACACCCCCCTCTCTTTTGATTTAACCCCTACAATGTACAAACGGCAGACCCAAAAACAAAGAAGTAAAGGAGACTTCTTCTTCTTTCTTTTTCATCAGAAGCTCCTTAAGCTTCTTCTTCAAACCCTAGACCTCCATCAAGCCTTCATCTTCCACCTTTCAAGCTTGAAATTCGGCCAGACAAGGAGCAAGGGGGTTGAACAACTCAACCACAATTCCATTCTTGCAGAGACACCATTTCTCCTTCCTCTCTTCCCTCTTCAATTTTCAGCTCACACACACACCTCACCACCTCACTCCTCCTCTTCTCTTTTCTTCCATAACCATTATGAAACATACACCACTTCCTTTATGAAGAGAGCTTGAAGCAACTACTCTTGAAAGCAAGGAGAAACCAAAATAGAATTGGGAGGAACTTTCAAGGAGATCAACCTCTACTGTTCTAATTCCCACTTTTTGCTTGTGTGAGTTGCCTTAGTTAGTGCTTGGTAACCATAAATCCAAGCTTAGGAATTTTAAATTTGATATTATTGTTTGATTTCTGAATTGCATGTTGATTATATGGTTTTAAATGAATGCAGAATTGTGTTGTAGAATATTCAATTTACATGCATGTATTCTGTTTGTTAAAAGTTCTAAAAGAAGCTGCTGATCTGACAAACCCGTATAGACATATGTATAATATTTTATCTGTAACTATTTCTATAGTGCTCTGTTTGGTATGATTCTTATTTTGTTATAAAGTAGACTCGAAATGCTACACTTTAGACACTGATTTTTTCTGTTTTGCATTGAGTATTGATGGAGAAAAACCTGTTACAAGTTAGGGTATTGCTGCTGTCCTGTTTTCTGAGTGCAGGGGCTTTCCGGTAAAAACTGTAATTTTATAAAGACGCTTTTCCAAAAGTCAAATTTTATTCATAAAGTAAACTTGATTAGCTTTACAGGGAGGGGTCTTTTGTTTGAATCCGATTTCGTTTGGTATTTTAATAAAATCATAGAATTTAACTGAAAACTGCTGAAATTCTGCTTATGTTGTTGATGCATTATCCCTTGTTGAATACTTGATTGAGAGATTATATATTGTTCATGTGAATGGTTTATATGTTTTGCTTTAGATCATTAGTTTTTAAGCTATAAATTGATATGTGAGTTAAGTTATTTAATATTATGAAGAAATGAATGTGAAACACCATTTGGCATCCAAAGGTAGTAACCATGCTAATTCTACTCTTGAATCGAATTAGAATGGTTATCAATGACATTTCAGATGTCAAGTACAGAAGTCCTTTCAGTTTGGAAGGCAAGTATAGAGTCCTTCCCGTTTGGAAGGCAATCACAGAGTCCTTTCAGTTTGGAAGGCAAGTAAGTAAGTGCAAAGCAAGTGGGACGCCGCTTGTGGTCATAGACGTATGTCCTGCCTTACAGTATAGAGCTGGTTCCACTTAAGTACCTCGGTGCGCGGGGAGCAGCGAAGTGTTAGTTCCTCTTAAGTACTTCGGTGCGCGGGGAACAACAATGTTTTTCACTGACAAAATTAAAAAGGAATGTCCAAATGAGTGGTTCACAAATATTATGAATGACATGATGATACCAGGATTAAACCCAAAGCTAGTCCCTCTTAAGTACCTTGGTGCGTGGGGGGCAGCAATGATGTTTATACCTGATGATATGTATAAGTTTACTAATATATGTATATGTGTGGGACTGAGTGCTCTGTTTGCAGGGAATTCACTGAGATTTCATATCTCACCCCCTCACCCTTTTGTTTCAGGTTAATCCCTCCTATGTTGGAGAACTGTGAAGTATCCCCGGAAATACTTGGCAGTTGTTCCAATGTAAGCTCTCTTTTATGGAAGATGTCACCGGATCGGAGTTAAGAGTCATAACATCATTGTTTACTTTCTAAGTATAATTTGAAAATGTATGAGATATTTTTATATATTATATATGAGATCTTTAGCGAAAAGCTAATTTCAGTGTATCTTATGTTTTGTATCTAGTAGTATCGTAATGTACTTTGGGGTATTACAATAGAATTTAGACATAAGATCAATAGCAGAAATAGGTGCAGATTCCAGTTCATCTTGAAAAGAAACAAACAATGGTAATGAGATTTACAGCAAAGTTTGTTCTTTAGAAGATATTGATTAATTCAGAAACACTTTAATTACATTTTTGGGTTTAAGGTCTTTGAATTTTTGGATAATAGAAGGATCATCAGAGACCCTTTTGACATATAATCCGTCATTAAAATTTTTTTAAAGTTATGATGAAGTTGGAAATAGGAAAAAATAAAAAAAGACAATAATGATACCAGCTAAATAAGAAGTGTCGTAATTAAAGTCCAGAACTTCAGCAAAAGACACAAAAGAGTATGGAGATGCGAAAAGGTTGGTTTGGTCAAGAGGCTGAACACTAGAGTGAAATTTAAAGTTCAGCTTGTAGTCATGTCTTGTGGTCCTGTAATCACCACCATTAGCTGCAACACCAACATCAGTTATAATGACAACCTTCCCTTCAACCAACATACTTTCAAACCTATAAATCAGTGTTTTCTTTATAGAAGCGGATATCTTGTCACCATAGGACAAAAGAAGTAAACAATAATTAGTAAAAGAAAATAAGATAACTGTTCAAAATTACAACAAATAAATGTGTATGATTGTAACGTGCTCATCCATGGCCACCATCTCCAATGAGAATGGTATCTTAGAACCATTTAAACTTGGTACAGCCCACATCCTGATAATTTCAACTTTGATTGTCCATGTTTCTTTTTCAGCAGAGATGGCAGAAACTGAGTCATATATTGCGGCCATTGTGAAAGCATATGAATATGAAATATGAAATTCGGAATGTTAGTGGGGTGCTCATTGTATGTTGTATGTATTTATACTATTTTTCGGATGATTGTAACATTAATTAGATAGTTGTTTGATGGTCCATATGGTCTCTTGAAATATAATACACTTTAAATTCTTCATTACGGGGAAATGAATATTATTGGGAATGACACTGTATTTACCGCAGCTATGTTTGGAAGGGTACATGCATCTGTTTTGAATGTTCAACAATGTATGATCATAGAATATGTCTTGGAATGTGTCCCTCCTTTTCTATTTGCTTGCATGATTGGTTTTCTTTTATTGTTTTTGAAACTCGAAAAACTCAATATTGGGTTTACAGCAAGTTACAATGGATATGCAGAGTTATAAATGACAATAAAAAGTGATTGAAAACGTATATTGATTTGAAATTGAAAGTTCCACAAAGAATATTGAATAGAGGCAACATGGAAACCGTGCATGAAAATTGTTGCTGCTTCCTATAGCCAATGAAAATTTACTTGCAATTATGTTCAAATCATTGGAAATTTCCATCAATAAAGAATTACGTTTCAATAGCTTTTCAGCACCTATCCAAGTTTTGAAACTTTCACCTAATATTAAAGATGTTAATAATTATTTTGTATTTTGTAATTTGTAAATTATTTTTTTGTAATTTTAAATCATTTTTTAATTCCAGTTTAGGAAAGTGTAAAAGAGGCTTTCATGAGAAGCTTTTAATCTCATCTTGACACCTGTCAAACTTTCCTTCTAATGGGGATTGTTTTATATATTGTATAGATAGATTTTAAACCTTGCAGCAGAAGAAGGAGATACAATGGGAGACCTCTTTGAAGGGGAATCCATTAAATTGGGAATTCAAAAGAATGTAGGTATATATTTGGAACGTTGATTTTGAATATATGTACTAAGAAAATTTATTATTTTTTACACTCGAGAAACTCAATATTGGAACTGTTTTTCTCTTTCTAAATGTTATATTGATGAGTCTTTATAAGAATTGATTGGTTAACGACCCTTGGAAATTAGATATTGAATAAATATGGTATTCATTCAATTTCATTTAATTTGTTACATACTCCCTCAGGTCAATATTATAAGCAAAAAACCCTAAGTTTTTTGGTTTAAAATATAAGCAAATTTTTAGTACTTCCCTCCCATTTAATGCTATTATTCCCAAAATACCCCCCACTTAATATAAATTATGTTTTCCAATACTCCTTGATATTATTCCCAATTTAATGCTGAATATAAAGGGTCATCTTTCAATTTAATGCTGACATTATTTTCCAATACTCCTTGACATATAAAAGGTCATCTTCCCTCTCATCTTTATTGAAAGTGGTATCTATTTAATGTAGATGTATTTTAACGATGAAAATTGAAATTTTAGATGAAGGATAATTTAGGTAATAAGCCAAATTTTTTAATAAAATTAAATGAGATTTATTAGCTTCCTTAATACGTGTGTTTTATTTAATTTTTGCTTATAATAGTGACCGGAGTAGTATTAGTTACATACATCAAGGAACCAAAAAGATTAAGCTCATGTTTTATAATGAATTTAATACTATTAATTAATAATTTTAACGATTAGTAACCCCTAATTAGGAATGAAATAAAATATGAATAGATAACTGCGGAAAACAAAACATTAGATTAAGTCCCCAAAAGGCATGATATCCAGGATTACAATGCTAAAATGGATAAAAGTAGCAACGGAAATTAAAACTGAAAGATTATTAAAACTTTAAAAAAAAAAGACTTAAACATAATCAGCATCTCCTAAAGGGAATAATGGAGAAAAACTGCAACATCCAGTATGGCAATCACTCATCTTCTTTCTTAATTGACTTGAGACCCTTCATATTGGTACTGCTTGCTGAAGGTGACAGAACTTCAATGTCAACATCTGATACTCTCTTTGCAGGAGTTTTTTTCGAGAACCTCTCCTTCCAGGTCAGTAGTTTGCATTCCAATCAATTCAATTTGTTTTGCAACCCCAATATCATAGATGTAATATCTTGTCCCAAGGATATTTTAGTCATTTCATTATGATTGTGATCATTAGTGTGCTTTAATTCCTTTCATATCATGAGTATGCAAATATAAGAATTATGAATTTTTGAACCTCTCTTTATTATTTTTAGGCTGAGCGGATGAATATCTTATTTGATTTATAATTGTAAAATGATATTTTATAATTTAGTATCAAATAATATTTTTCTTTGACTAAGAAATATTCTAGTGAGAAAATATAATTATTTTGGGGGTTTATAAAGGGTAAAATTTATTTATGAAACAACCTGATTTTAATATAACACATATTTCATTAAAAGCTGATTTTTTTAAATTTCTAGTCGCACCCTCTATTTTACTGCATACACCCCCCTCTCTTTTGATTTAACCCCTACAATGTACAAACGGCAGACCCAAAAACAAAGAAGTAAAGGAGACTTCTTCTTCTTTCTTTTTCATCAGAAGCTCCTTAAGCTTCTTCTTCAAACCCTAGACCTCCATCAAGCCTTCATCTTCCACCTTTCAAGCTTGAAATTCGGCCAGACAAGGAGCAAGGGGGTTGAACAACTCAACCACAATTCCATTCTTGCAGAGACACCATTTCTCCTTCCTCTCTTCCCTCTTCAATTTTCAGCTCACACACACACCTCACCACCTCACTCCTCCTCTTCTCTTTTCTTCCATAACCATTATGAAACATACACCACTTCCTTTATGAAGAGAGCTTGAAGCAACTACTCTTGAAAGCAAGGAGAAACCAAAACAGAATTGGGAGGAACTTTCAAGGAGATCAACCTCTACTGTTCTAATTCCCACTTTTTGCTTGTGTGAGTTGCCTTAGTTAGTGCTTGGTAACCATAAATCCAAGCTTAGGAATTTTAAATTTGATATTATTGTTTGATTTCTGAATTGCATGTTGATTATATGGTTTTAAATGAATGCAGAATTGTGTTGTAGAATATTCAATTTACATGCATGTATTCTGTTTGTTAAAAGTTCTAAAAGAAGCTGCTGATCTGACAAACCCGTATAGACATATGTATAATATTTTATCTGTAACTATTTCTATAGTGCTCTGTTTGGTATGATTCTTATTTTGTTATAAAGTAGACTCGAAATGCTACACTTTAGACACTGATTTTTCTGTTTTGCATTGAGTATTGATGGATAAAAACCTGTTACAAGTTAGGGTATTGCTGCTGTCCTGTTTTCTGAGTGCAGGGGCTTTCCGGTAAAAACTGTAATTTTATAAAGACGCTTTTCCAAAAGTCAAATTTTATTCATAAAGTAAACTTGATTAGCTTTCCAGGGAGGGGTCTTTTGTTTGAATCCGATTTCGTTTGGTATTTTAATAAAATCATAGAATTTAACTGAAAACTGCTGAAATTCTGCTTATGTTGTTGATGCATTATCCCTTGTTGAATACTTGATTGAGAGATTATATATTGTTCATGTGAATGGTTTATATGTTTTGCTTTAGATCATTAGTTTTTAAGCTATAAATTGATATGTGAGTTAAGTTATTTAATATTATGAAGAAATGAATGTGAAACACCATTTGGCATCCAAAGGTAGTAACCATGCTAATTCTACTCTTGAATCGAATTAGAATGGTTATCAATGACATTTCAGATGTCAAGTACAGAAGTCCTTTCAGTTTGGAAGGCAAGTATAGAGTCCTTCCCGTTTGGAAGGCAATCACAGAGTCCTTTCAGTTTGGAAGGCAAGTAAGTAAGTGCAAAGCAAGTGGGACGCCGCTTGTGGTCATAGACGTATGTCCTGCCTTACAGTATAGAGCTGGTTCCACTTAAGTACCTTGGTGCGCGGGGAGCAGCGAAGTGTTAGTTCCTCTTAAGTACTTCGGTGCGCGGGGAACAACAATGTTTTTCACTGACAAAATTAAAAAGGAATGTCCAAATGAGTGGTTCACAAATATTATGAATGACATGATGATACCAGGATTAAACCCAAAGCTAGTCCCTCTTAAGTACCTTGGTGCGTGGGGGGCAGCAATGATGTTTATACCTGATGATATGTATAAGTTTACTAATATATGTATATGTGTGGGACTGAGTGCTCTGTTTGCAGGGAATTCACTGAGATTTCATATCTCACCCCCTCACCCTTTTGTTTCAGGTTAATCCCTCCTATGTTGGAGAACTGTGAAGTATCCCCGGAAATACTTGGCAGTTGTTCCAATGTAAGCTCTCTTTTATGGAAGATGTCACCGGATCGGAGTTAAGAGTCATAACATCATTGTTTACTTTCTAAGTATAATTTGAAAATGTATGAGATATTTTTATATATTATATATGAGATCTTTAGCGAAAAGCTAATTTCAGTGTATCTTATGTTTTGTATCTAGTAGTATCGTAATGTACTTTGGGGTATTACAATAGAATTTAGACATAAGATCAATAGCAGAAATAGGTGCAGATTCCAGTTCATCTTGAAAAGAAACAAACAATGGTAATGAGATTTACAGCAAAGTTTGTTCTTTAGAAGATATTGATTAATTCAGAAACACTTTAATTACATTTTTGGGTTTAAGGTCTTTGAATTTTTGGATAATAGAAGGATCATCAGAGACCCTTTTGACATATAATCCGTCATTAAAATTTTTTTAAAGTTATGATGAAGTTGGAAATAGGAAAAAATAAAAAAAGACAATAATGATACCAGCTAAATAAGAAGTGTCGTAATTAAAGTCCAGAACTTCAGCAAAAGACACAAAAGAGTATGGAGATGCGAAAAGGTTGGTTTGGTCAAGAGGCTGAACACTAGAGTGAAATTTAAAGTTCAGCTTGTAGTCATGTCTTGTGGTCCTGTAATCACCACCATTAGCTGCAACACCAACATCAGTTATAATGACAACCTTCCCTTCAACCAACATACTTTCAAACCTATAAATCAGTGTTTTCTTTATAGAAGCGGATATCTTGTCACCATAGGACAAAAGAAGTAAACAATAATTAGTAAAAGAAAATAAGATAACTGTTCAAAATTACAACAAATAAATGTGTATGATTGTAACGTGCTCATCCATGGCCACCATCTCCAATGAGAATGGTATCTTAGAACCATTTAAACTTGGTACAGCCCACATCCTGATAATTTCAACTTTGATTGTCCATGTTTCTTTTTCAGCAGAGATGGCAGAAACTGAGTCATATATTGCGGCCATTGTGAAAGCATATGAATATGAAATATGAAATTCGGAATGTTAGTAGTGGGGTGCTCATTGTATGTTGTATGTATTTATACTATTTTTCGGATGATTGTAACATTAATTAGATAGTTGTTTGATGGTCCATATGGTCTCTTGAAATATAATACACTTTAAATTCTTCATTACGGGGAAATGAAGATTATTGGGAATGACACTGTATTTACCGCAGCTATGTTTGGAAGGGTACATGCATCTGTTTTGAATGTTCAACAATGTATGATCATAGAATATGTCTTGGAATGTGTCCCTCCTTTTCTATTTGCTTGCATGATTGGTTTTCTTTTATTGTTTTTGAAACTCGAAAAACTCAATATTGGGTTTACAGCAAGTTACAATGGATATGCAGAGTTATAAATGACAATAAAAAGTGATTGAAAACGTATATTGATTTGAAATTGAAAGTTCCACAAAGAATATTGAATAGAGGCAACATGGAAACCGTGCATGAAAATTGTTGCTGCTTCCTATAGCCAATGAAAATTTACTTGCAATTATGTTCAAATCATTGGAAATTTCCATCAATAAAGAATTACGTTTCAATAGCTTTTCAGCACCTATCCAAGTTTTGAAACTTTCACCTAATATTAAAGATGTTAATAATTATTTTGTATTTTGTAATTTGTAAATTATTTTTTTGTAATTTTAAATCATTTTTTAATTCCAGTTTAGGAAAGTGTAAAAGAGGCTTTCATGAGAAGCTTTTAATCTCATCTTGACACCTGTCAAACTTTCCTTCTAATGGGGATTGTTTTATATATTGTATAGATAGATTTTAAACCTTGCAGCAGAAGAAGGAGATACAATGGGAGACCTCTTTGAAGGGGAATCCATTAAATTGGGAATTCAAAAGAATGTAGGTATATATTTGGAACGTTGATTTTGAATATATGTACTAAGAAAATTTATTATTTTTTACACTCGAGAAACTCAATATTGGAACTGTTTTTCTCTTTCTAAATGTTATATTGATGAGTCTATATAAGAAATGATTGGTTAACGACCCTTGGAAATTAGATATTGAATAAATATGGTATTCATTCAATTTCATTTTAATTTGTAACATACTCCCTCAGGTCAATATTATAAGCAAAAAAACCCTAAGTTTTTTGGTTTAAAATATAAGCAAATTTTTAGTACTTCCCTCCCATTTAATGCTATTATTCCCAAAATACCCCCCACTTAATATAAATTATGTTTTCCAATGCTCATTGATATTATTCCCAATTTAATGCTGAATATAAAGGGTCATCTTTCAATTTAATGCTGACATTATTTTCCAATACTCCTTGACATCTAAAAGGTCATCTTCCCTCTCATCTTTATTGAAAGTGGTATCTATTTAATGTAGATGTATTTTAACGATGAAAATTGAAATTTTAGATGAAGGATAATTTAGGTAATAAGCCAAAAATTTTAATAAAATTAAATGAGATTTATTAACTTCCTTAATACGTGTGTTTTATTTAATTTTTGCTTATAATAGTGACCGGAGTAGTAAATAAGAAGTGTCGTAATTAAAGTCCAGAACTTCAGCAAAAGACACAAAAGAGTATGGAGATGCGAAAAGGTTGGTTTGGTCAAGAGGCTGAACACTAGAGTGAAATTTAAATTTCAGCTTGTAGTCATGTCTTGTGGTCCTGTAATCACCACCATTAGCTGCAACACCAATATCAGTTATAATGACAACCTTCCCTTCAGCCAACATACTTTCAAACCTATAAATCAGTGTTTTCTTTATAGAAGCGGATATCTTGTCACCCTGGACAAAAGAAGTAAACAATAATTAGTAAAAGAAAATAAGATAATGTTCAAAATTACAACAAATAAATGTGTATGATTGTAACCTGCTCATCCATGAGCACCATCTCCAATGAGAATGGTATCTTAGAACCATTTAAACTTGGTACAGCCCACATCCTGATAATTTCAACTTTGATTGTCCATGTTTCTTTTTCAGCAGAGATGGCAGAAACTGAGTCATATATTGCGGCCATTGTGAAAGCATATGAATATGAAATATGAAATTCAGAATGTTAGTGGGGTGCTCATTGTATGTTGTATGTATTTATACTATTTTTCGGATGATTGTAACATTAATTAGATAGTTGTTTGATGGTCCATATGGTCTCTTGAAATATAATACACTTTAAATTCTTCATTACGGGGAAATGAAGATTATTGGGAATGACACTGTATTTACCGCAGCTATGTTTGGAAGGGTACATGCATCTGTTTTGAATGTTCAACAATGTATGATCATAGAATATGTCTTGGAATGTGTCCCTCTTTTTCTATTTGCTTGCATGATTGGTTTTCTTTTATTGTTTTTGAAACTCGAAAAACTCAATATTGGATTTACAGCAAGTTACATTGGATATGCAGAGTTATAAATGACATTAAAAAGTGATTGAAAATGCGACACCCTTTCTGGGGTCATCACATAGTTACCTAAATACGAAAAATGAAATTATTTAATCGCTGGTTACTTTCGGAAAATAAACATTTTAGTAAACATTTTATTGTGGAAATGGTGATGAATTTTTTTTTTTATAACATCCATAACATAAACAAATATATCTATACGTATATGCATCATCAGTTATATACATACAACATCACTAGTAGGAGAGTACAAAAGAGCCCTCATCAATATAGGCTATTCTCCATCAAAACTAAGTAAAGAAAGTAAAGACATATACACAACAGTAACGAGCAGTCCAGAACCATACCAAAAACTCATGGCTTTCAGTAGCCAGATCAAAAACTGATAAGACTCGCTACCCCAAAACTATACCTATAGCTGGTCAAGCTAATGAAAACCATTGGGGAGGTCATGATGATCACCCCCACCTCCAGCAGGTGTATCTGGTGAAGATACCTCTGCTCCCTCTCCATCGTCAGAAGAGTCATCATCATCAACTGCAGGAGGGTGAAACTCCAGATCGTCCTCAAAGTACTCATAAGGGTCCTCCTCAATCTCAAGCTCCTCTGCCATCTCAACAGGAGGTACTGCCGGTGCTACAATCTGAAGAGGCTGAGGCTGAATAGGCTGAGGTGGAACGATGAGTAACCCATGCTCGGCCAGGAACTGTAGGTAAAGCCATATCGGAGGTAGAGATACCTCAACAGTCTCCACAACATGCGTCCTCTGCTGCGGTCCTGCCTCTACGGTGCCAACAATCTCTCTAGTAGGGCCATAATAGGTGGCGCTGAGTGCCCCAGGGTTTATCTCCCAAGCACCACCGTGATGTGCTCGATCAAACATGATCGAACGGAATCTCGAATGTGCCAGTGGCATATCCGGGTCCATCTAATCTCAGACGAAATTGTATATGCACAAGTAGAGAAACCAAAAATAAAACATGCAAGAGTGAGAAAACCAATCATCTGGATTTAACTCGACAACTCCATGCATGACACCACAGATAACACATACACATATACGTGTTCTATAAACAAAAACATCCATATCAAGCTAATAGTTTATCACTGGGTTTCATACCCCACACATCATCAGTTGAAAAAACTATGCATGAACACTTCCATACATCGTCTAACTTTGCACTTAATCTCATGAGATATCCCAACCGTAGTGAGTTGATCAAGCTCAATTGCCACACTAGGCAAACAGGCACGCAGCCATTGGCACGCAGCTAAAACCCATTGCACACTGTCCAAACCCGAGGCACAGTGATAACAACGTAAATGGGGTTTCATTGTCCAACCCTGGCACAATGAAGAAAATCGTAGCATGAGACACCTGACGCCGCAAGGTACTCACACATAAACCGGGCACGTCTGCCAAATGCATGCAACAAAACATTTTGTTCTTGACACTTTTCTTTGTGTTCAATCTCCTTTTGCTGAAGCTCAAAATGGCTTACGACTAACCATAGTTTTAAACATCTTTAAAACTTTATTAACAACATAGGACCTCAAAGTCCAAGTGCTCAATCACGACACCCCTAGACCGATGCACCAGTCATGGGTTCGTGGTAATAGAAAACATCTTAAATGTTTTTAACTCAGTAGACACCAAGTCTACAATAGACACCAAGTCTACAGGACCTCAAAGTCCAAAGGACCCCAAGTCCATAACACAACACGAACCTTAGTACCCCGACATCTCGGTTACTAAGTTCAAAACCACTTTAACACAGTTGAGTTCAACTTGTTTTTCGGAAAATCATTTCAAATAGGAAATAAAACCATAAGTTAAAAATTTAACTTTTTATAAAAGATGGTCACTTGAGGCTCAAAGTTGTTTAAACTACGTACTGCCGCTTTAGGATTTCTTGCCGCCGTTATTTTTCCAAGTTGCCGTCAAAATAGCCATTTAAGCCAAATTTTAACTTATTTCACTTAAATATTTTTCTAAAATCATTATTAAGTTATTTTGAAAATTAATTCCATAAAATAACTTTTTATAATATTACGGAATTTATTACATAAAAATCAACAGTACAAAAATATTTTCACGGTTTCGTCCTCACTGTGACTCATAAATCACTCTTACAGCGATAAATCATTAAAATAATGATATTTTCCAAAACTCTTTATTTTTCCCAAATAAATATTTTCCATTAATATTATATTCCAATATTTTACCGTTAAAACATTGAATATAATTTACGAAGCTTTTCAAAGCTTTTATCTGATTAGTTAATTGGGCACTGACCACTGTCAGGCTTCTCAAACAACATCCACCACAATATCACAATAATATTTTCAGGTAGATCATGCATCACAGCATTAAATAAATAATTGCAAATAAACAATTATAAACAGATAACCAAAACAGATAACCAACACAGATAAAAATAAACGACTGAAACACGTAAACAACCACCAACAAATAATTACAGACAACACAAATTGGCATGTAGCCATAGAATAAACCCCTTAGGCAATCCCCTCTTACCTCTCGAAGATTTCTCTGCGGTGAAATACGTAACTTGTCGGAAGTCCGGTTCATGTACACGACGAACTCTCTAAACCTTCATCAACCACAATCAACTAATCACTAATCAAGCAATTAAAATCTCCTAATTCCTTATAATAGGTCACGGCCTCTCTTAGGTTTAGTGGCTAAAAATTTCTAGAATTGCCTAAGTCATTGGATTAATGATCCTAATTACTTAAGACAATGGAGTAATGACTAATCATCAAAGTTTAAGAATCAAATCTTCCTAATCACTCCTAATTAGTCACGGCCTAGACTAGGTTTAGTGACAAAAAAAAATCTAACTTTGCTTAAGTCTTGGATTAAGGATCCAAAATCCTTAAGTCTTTGTAATACTTGTTTAACAACAAAGATTAGAACATAAACTTTTAATTTCACAAAACCCTAATTTCGGCCAAGACATTAGATTAGGGCTAGGAATGTTAGTTTGACATAAAAACCTAGATTCATCATTAATACATGTTCAATAGATGATTAGCATGATTACTTTCATCAAAAGCAATTAAGTTCCTACACCTATTTTCTTGCATGGTTCGGCCTAGGCTAGAAACTAGGGAAGGAAAATTTTGTTTGAAACAATCTCTTAGGTCATGATAGTAGAGATAATAATAAGAACATAGAAAGTGGTTTCACATTTTTAGGATTTTTCTATGATTTACTATGATTTTTCAAAGTTATAAACAACAAAGAGGAATCATAGGCAAAAGTCTCTAAAACAAGAAATGAAATGAATGAATAAGAGTTTAGAGAGGATGAGGAACATGAATCACCTCTTGGAATGTGAAAATGAGCAAAGAATCACCAAGCTTCTTCACAAATCAAGGCTATGGAGTTTGAGAGAGAAAAGAGAAATGTAGAAGATGGATGAATAGTTTGGAAGAGTGTGGAATGAGCTAGAGCTCTCAAGTTGCCTCTAGAATTTTGTAGAGCAAGCCTCCCATTCCATGGGCCTTTCGAAATTTTGGGCCTAGAAAGCCCAAGCCCAATTAATTTTGCACTTGAAAATCATTTAAGGCATAATGAAAACATAGGAAAATTCAAGACTAGAATTGCTTCATGGAAATCAATCCTTGGACATGAAATTGAGACTTTTGGGTGCAGCCCATAATGGGTTTGAATGGCAAGAATTTGGCCCACTTCACTTAGTGTATCAAAGAAATTAGTTTAGGGACCAAAATGCAAATAATAGAAAGTTTAGGGATAAAAATGCAATTATTAAAAATTGCTAACATAACCCTAAGCCACATTAAACCTCTCACATGGATGACCTATTCCTAAGAGCATATAGGTTTTGTCCACTTATCGAGTCTCAAAACTCCCGTAATCGGCTCCGTCGTTTACCCGATTGAACATAACGTCCGTAAAACTTATATTATTTCGCGTTTTGTGAAATAATTCTAAAATTGCACAATCGTAGGAAATAAAATAAAAACCCTAATTGTTTCGTTCACGAATTAAAATTAGGTCTTCTGATCAGTATAAATATACTATCAGTGAAATTCGCAGGCCGGGATTCGCCTGACTTTTCAACCTAAATGTTAATCACAACTTTCTACGATCAAGTAGAATAGAGCGGTAAACTCCGTTTATTTAAAATAATTTTATAAAACGTAATTAAACATATAAACATATTCATATGTATTTCTGTTATTTAAAACAGTAAAAAGCAGGGTGTTACATTACTACCCCACTAAAAAGAATTTCGTCCTCGAAATTACGTACCTGTAAACAAATCAGGATACTGTAACTTCATCTTGTCTTCCACTTCCCAAGTTGCTTCTCCGGTCACATCATCCCAAATAACCTTGACCAAGGAAATTTGTT
Organism: Echinosophora koreensis; assembly: GCA_035048595.1. NCBI lineage: Eukaryota > Viridiplantae > Streptophyta > Magnoliopsida > Fabales > Fabaceae > Echinosophora > Echinosophora koreensis. The sequence goes on along the minus strand of JAPCYP010000011.1, from coordinate 5,071,975 downwards.
TACCCCTGAGCTGCTTTATCGTCTTATCCGCGATTCGTACCGGTAAAGTCTCATAAGACAAGTTTTCTTTTAGTTGTACTAAATCAGATTCAATTACATGAGATGGATCAGGAATATACTTCCTCAATTGTGAAACATGAAAAACATCATGAAGATTGGAAAGAAAAGGTGGTAAAGAAACTTTATAGGCTACTGGACCTACACGACGAAGAATTTGGTAAGGTCCAATGAATTTACGAGTGAGTTTTCTGGATTTAATTACCCTGCCAACCCCAGTCGTTGGCATGACTCTCAAAAACACATGTTCGCCTTCCTCAAACTCAAGAGGTCGTCGTCTCTTGTCAGCATAACTTTTCTGTCGACTCTGAGTTGTCCGCATTTTCTCCTGAATCATTTTCACCTTTTCCGTTGTTTGTTGCACGATATCTGGTCCTATTACTACACTTTCACCATCCTGGTACCAACATAAAGGCGTTCTGCACCATCGACCATACGAAGCTTCATAGGGCGCCATTCCTATGCTCGAATGAAAACTATTATTGTAAGTGAATTCTATCAATGATAGATATTCATCCCAACTTCCAGCATTTTCCAGCACACAGGCTCTTAATAAATCTTCAAGTGATTGTATCGTCCTCTCCGATTGTCCATCTGTTTGAGGATGATAAGCCGAACTCAACCTGAGTTTCGTTCCTAACGATTCTTGTAGACTTTGCCAAAACCTTGACGTAAATCTCGGATCACGATCTGAGATAATACTCAAAGGTATTCCATGTAATCTAACAATTTCATCGATGTATAACTGAGTTAATCTCTCCAGTGGGTATTTCATATTTATTGGCAAAAAGTGAGCCGACTTGGTCAGTCGATCAATTATTACCCATATAGCATCATACCCTTTCCGAGTCTTTGGCAAACTTGACACGAAATCCATCGCAATACCATCCCATTTCCATTCTGGAATGTCTAAGGATTGTAGCATTCCTGCTGGTCTTTGATGTTCCACTTTAACTTTTTGACAAGTTAAACATGCAGCTACGTACTTCATTACGTCTCTCTTCATACCGTACCACCAATACAATTTCTTGAGATCTTGGTACATCTTAGTAGCTCCCAGATGTAAACTTAACTTGCTTTGATGAGCTTCTTCAAGAATCAACTTTCTAAGTTCGACATCGTTTGGTACACAAATCCTTTCACCGAATCTTAAAATTCCATCAGTTCCTTCTTTAAATTCCGATACCGCTCCTTGTCGCACTAATTCTCTTTCTCCTCGTAGGTACTGATCACTTTCTTGCTTCTCTTTAATTTGTTCCATCAGTTCATTTGAAACAGTAATCATACCTAAACACAATTTTCCTGGCGACATCTTGATTGTCAATCGCATATCTCGGAATTGTTCTAATAATTCTTGCTCTTTGACCATCATTTCTGATATATGCATTGATTTCCTGCTCAAAGCATCTGCTACTACGTTTGCTTTTCCAGGGTGATATTGTAGTTGGAAATCATAATCCTTGAGAAATTCCAACCAACGTCTCTGTCTCATATTAAGCTCCTTTTGATCGAACAGGTATTTCAAACTTTTATGGTCGCTGAAAACATTAAAAGTCGCTCCATACAAATAATGTCTCCAGATTTTTAAAGCGAATACCACTGCTGCTAATTCCAAGTCATGTGTAGGATAGTTCCTTTCATGAATCTTCAATTGTCTTGAAGCGTAAGCTACGACTTTTCGGTCTTGCATTAGTACACATCCTAACCCTTGATGTGAAGCATCACAATAAACCTCAAAAGGTTCATTAGGATCAGGTAGTACCAACACAGGTGAAGTAGTCAACCTCCTCTTTAATTCTTGAAAACTTCCTTCACATGCTTCTGTCCATATGAATGCTTGATCTTTTCGAGTTAATTGGGTAAGAGGTCCTACTATTTTGGAAAATCCTTCAATGAATCTCCTATAGTATCCCGCTAAACCCACGAAACTACGAATCTCGGTTACAGTCTCAGGTCCTTCCCACTGTAAAACAGCTTCAACTTTTGACGGATCCACAGCAATTCCTTCACTTGATATGACGTGTCCTAAAAATTGAACTTGGTCTAACCAAAATTCACACTTTTCAGGTTTCGCATATAACTTTTTCTCCTTTAAAATTTGGAGAACCACACTGAGATGTTCAGCATGCTTTTCGTTATTGGGAGAATAGATTAGAATGTCATCGATAAAAACAACAACAAACTGATCTAAGTAAGGACGAAAAATCCTATTCATGTAATCCATGAATATCGCAGGAGCATTCGTAACTCCAAATGGCATCACAAGGTACTCATAATGCCCATAGCGTGTTCGAAACGCTGTTTTAGGAACATCCTCCGCCTTCACGCGAATCTGATGATAGCCCGAACGTAAATCTATCTTCGAGAAAACGGCTGCTCCACGTAATTGATCCATCAAATCGTCTATTCTTGGAAGCGGATACTTATTTTTAACCGTGACTTTGTTCAATTGACGAAAATCTACGCATAAACAAGAAGTTCCGTCTTTCTTTTTCACTAACAAAACTGGAGCTCCCCACGGGATACACTGGGTCTAATGAATTCCTTCCTCATCAGTTCCACTAGTTGCCCTTTTAATTCCTCAAGTTCTGATGGCGACATGCGATATGGTGCTATGGATATTGGTCCAGTGCCGGGAATCAGATCAATCGCGAACTCAATCTCCCGAACAGGTGGTAGTCCAGGTACATCTTCAGGAAAAACCTCCAGAAACTCGTTGACAATGGGTATACACTGCAAGTAACGTCTAAGGAAAATAATAACATGTATCCTTGTGCTCCCTCTTTTAAAGAAGCATTTACTTGATTAGCAGTTAATAATCCAGAAATCTCATCCGTAGGAAAAATTAAAGTTTTGTGTGCACAGTCTATTAAGATATGGTTGGAAGACAACCAATCCATGCCTAAAATTACATCTAACTGTATTAAAGGCAAACAGATCAGGTTAACAAGAAAATGTTTATCCTGAATAAATGATAGGACAATTCAAGCAAATAGAAGTGACTAAAACTGGCTTAGCAGTAGGAGTTGAAACAATAAGATCACACGACAAAGAAGAAACAGGCAGTTTCAGCAGTTTCACACAATCCATCGAAATAAAAGAATGCGTTGCACCCGAATCGAAAAGTACAGTTAAAAGATTACCGTTTATGTCGCACTTTCCCTGTATGAGATCGTCAGAGTTTGAAGCCTCAGCTCCACTCACAGTGTAAACTCTCCCCTTAGCCATCGGTTTATTTGTGCTAGTGTTATTGACAGCCGGTCCACGCTTCGGTGCATTGCAATCCTTCGCCAAATGCCCCAATTGATTACAGTTGAAACATCTAGTTCCCCTCGTAGGACACTTATCCAGCATGTGTCTGGTATCTCCATAGTTGTAACACCTTCTGATTAGGCCTTGATTTTGATTCTTTTGGCCTCCACCTCCGGTTGCAGCAAAATTCGAACGATCCTGTTGTCGATTCTGGTTATTTCCCGATGGATGGGAATAAGGTTTCTTCTGCTTCTGTTTCCCTTTCCAATTCTGATTTTGGTTGTTGGAACGAGAGGGTCCACCAACGTTTCCCCTATTATCTCTTCCCTTCCTCATTTGCTCAATCTTACGACTCATCTCCACTAAAGCTTGAAAATTACGGAGTTGTAGCGGTAAAACAGACTCCTTAATTTCAGATCGCAATCCGGCCTCGAACCTTTCACACTTGTAGCTTTCATTTGGTTGGGCTTGAAAGAAACGGAAGTATTTGGCAAGTGATTCAAACTTCGCCGCATACTCCCCCACAGTCAAATCCCTCTGGTATAGTCGCAGAAACTCTTGTTCTTTCTCGATCCGCACACTCTCTGGAAAATACTTGTTCAGGAATGCGGTTTTAAACACATCCCAAGTAATTCCTTGATGATCAGCTTCCAGTAGCTGTCGAGCACCTCTCCACCAGTACTCTGCATCTCCTATCAGTAGGAAAACAGCATAAGTAACTCTAACTTCCGCCGGAGTAGCCACCAACTCAAAGATTTTCTCTAGTTCTTGAATCCATAAATCGGCCTTCTCATGATCAGCATCCACATCAAACTGGGAAGGATTCTGGCTTCGAAACGCAATCAGAGCCTTGCCCTCCGCAGCTTGCAGATTTTGGGCATTCATCGATGCAGTTTGATTTGCAATTGCAGCTGCCACGTTTTCCATCGCCTGAGCCGCATAATCCACTCCTTCTTCATATTCTTCATTCATGTTACCACGACCGCCAACACGACCGCCTCTACGGCCTCTTCCACGGCCACGTCCACGTCCACGTCGTCGTCCACGTCCAGCTTCTGGTTCAACAACTGGTTCCATAACTGACCTACAAGCCACAATCAGTTAAACCAAAACCAGAAACTGAAACGTAAACTTAGGTAGTAAAGCACATTACTTCTAAGAAGTAATTCAAACAAGTCTTACTTCAGAGAAAACACAACGTCTACACAACAGACCTATTTCCCAACATTCCCGAAAGACTCGACCAGCTCTGATACCACAAATGCGACACCCTTTCTGGGGTCATCACATAGTTACCCAAATACGGAAAATTAAATTATTTAATCGCTGGTTACTTTCGGAAAATAAACATTTTAGTAAACATTTTATCGTGAAAATGGTGATGATTTTTTTTTTTTTTAAAACATCCATAACATAAAAAATATATCTATACGTATATGCATCATCAGTTATATACATACAACATCACTAGTAGGAGAGTACAAAAGAGCCCTCATCAGTATAGGCTATTCTCCATCAAACTAAGTAAAGAAAGTAAAGACATATACACAACAGTAACAAGCAGTCCAGAACCATACCAAAAACTCATGGCTCTCAGTAGCCAGATCAAAAACTGACAAGACTCGCTACCCCAAAACTATACCTATAGCTGGTCAAGCTAATGAAAACCATTGGGGAGGTCATGATGATCACCCCCACCTCCAGCAGGTGTATCTAGTGAAGATACCTCTGCTCCCTCTCCATCGTCAGAAGAGTCATCATCATCAACTGCAGGAGGGTGAAACTCCAGATCGTCCTCAAAGTACTCATAAGGGTCCTCCTCAATCTCAAGCTCCTCTGCCATCTCAACAGGAGGTACTGCCGGTGCTACAATCTGAAGAGGCTGAGGCTGAATAGGCTGAGGTGGAACGATGAGTAACCCATGCTCGGCCAGGAACTGTAGGTAAAGCCATATCGGAGGTAGAGATACCTCAACAGTCTCCACAACATGCGTCCTCTGCTGCGGTCCTGCCTCTACGGTGCCAACAATCTCTCTAGTAGGGCCATAATAGGTGGTGCTGAGTGCCCCAGGGTTTATCTCCCAAGCACCACCGTGATGTGCTCGATCAAACATGATCGAACGGAATCTCGAATGTGCCAGTGGCATATCCGGGTCCATCTAATCTCAGACGAAATTGTATATGCACAAGTAGAGAAACCAAAAATAAAACATGCAAGAGTGAGAAAACCAATCATCTGGATTTAACTCGACAACTCCATGCATGACACCACAGATAACACATACACATATACGTGTTCTATAAACAAAAGCATCCATATCAAGCTAATAGTTTATCACTGGGTTTCATACCCCACACATCATCGGTTGAAAAAACTATGCATGAACACTTCCATACATCGTCTAACTTTGCACTTAATCTCATGAGATATCCCAACCGTAGTGAGTTGATCAAGCTCAATTGCCACACTAGGCAAACAGGCACGCAGCCATTGGCACGCAGCCAAAACCCATTGCACATTGTCCAAACCCGAGGCACAGTGATAACAACGTAAATGGGGTTTCATTGTCCAACCCTGGCACAATGAAGAAAATCGTAGCATGAGACACCTGACGCCGCAAGGTACTCACACATAAACCGGGCACGTCTGCCAAATGCATGCAACAAAACATTTTGTTCTTGACACTTTTCTTTGTGTTCAATCTCCTTTTGCCGAAGCTCAAAATGGCTTACGACTAACCATAGTTTTAAACATCTTTAAAACTTTATTAACAACATAGGACCTCAAAGTCCGAGTGCCCAATCACGACACCCCTAGACCGATGCACCAGTCATGGGTTCGTAGTAATAGAAAACATCTTAAATGTTTTTAACTCAGTAGACACCAAGTCTACATGACCTTAAAGTCCAAAGGACCCCAAGTCCATAACACAACACGAACCTTAGTACCATGACGTCTCGGTTACTAAGTTCAAAACCACTTTAACACAGTTGAGTTCAACTTGTTTTTCGGAAAATCATTTCAAATGGGAAATAAAACCGTAAGTTAAAAATTTAACTTTTTATAAAAGATGGTCACTTGAGGCTCAAAGTTGTTTAAACTACGTACTGCCGCTTTAGGATTTCTTGCCGCCGTTATTTTTCCAAGTTGCCGTCAAATTAGCCATTTAAGCCAAATTTTAACTTATTTCACTTAAATATTTTTCTAAAATCATTATTAAGTTATTTTTGAAAATTAATTTCCATAAAATAACTTTTTATAATATTACGGATTTTATTACGTAAAAATCAGCAGTACAAAAATATTTTCACGGTTTCGTCCTCACTGTGACTCATAAATCACTCTTACAGCGATAAATCATTAAAATAATGATATTTTCCAAAACTCTTTATTTTTCCCAAATAAATATTTTCCATTAATATTATATTCCAATATTTTACCGTTAAAACATTGAATATAATTTACGAAGCTTTTCAAAGCTTTTATCTGATTAGTTAATTGGGCACTGACCACTGTCAGGCTTCTCAAACAACATCCACCACAATATCACAATAATATTTTCAGGTAGATCATGCATCACAGCATTAAATAAATAATTGCAAATAAACAATTATAAACAGATAACCAAAACAGATAACCAACACAGATAAAAATAAACGACTGAAACACGTAAACAACCACCAACAAATAATTACAGACAACACAAATTGGCATGTAGCCATCGAATAAACCCCTTAGGTAATCCCCTCTTACCTCTCGAAGATTTCTCTGCGGTGAAATACGTAACTTGTCGGAAGTCCGGTTCACGTACACGACGAACTCTCTAAACCTTCATCAACCACAATCAACTAATCACTAATCAAGCAATTAAAATCTCCTAATTCCTTATAATAGGTCACGGCCTCTCTTAGGTTTAGTGGCTAAAAATTTCTAGAATTGCCTAAGTCATTGGATTAATGATCCTAATTACTTAAGACAATGGAGTAATGACTAATCATCAAAGTTTAAGAATCAAATCTTCCTAATCACTCCTAATTAGTCACGGCCTAGACTAGGTTTAGTGACAAAAAAAAATCTAACTTTGCTTAAGTCTTGGATTAAGAATCCAAAATCCTTAAGTCTTTGTAATACTTGTTTAACAACAAAGATTAGAACATAAACTTTTAATTTCACAAAACCCTAATTTCGGCCAAGACATTAGATTAGGGCTAGGAATGTTAGTTTGACATAAAAACCTAGATTCATCATTAATACATGTTCAATAGATGATTAGCATGATTACTTTCATCAAAAGAAATTAAGTTCCTACACCTATTTTCTTGCATGGTTCGGCCTAGGCTAGAAACTAGGGAAGGAAAATTTTGTTTGAAACAATCTCGTAGATCATGATAGTAGAGATAATAATAAGAACATAGAAAGTGGTTTCACATTTTTAGGATTTTTCTATGATTTACTATGATTTTTCAAAGTTATAAACAACAAAGAGGAATCATAGGCAAAAGTCTCTAAAACAAGAAATGAAATGAATGAATAAGAGTTTAGAGAGGATGAGGAACATGAATCACCTCTTGGAATGTGAAAATGAGCAAAGAATCACCAAGCTTCTTCACAAATCAAGGCTATGGAGTTTGAGAGAGAAAAGAGAAATGTAGAAGATGGATGAATAGTTTGGAAGAGTGTGGAATGAGCTAGAGCTCTCAAGTTGCCTCTAGAATTTTGTAGAGCAAGCCTCCCATTCCATGGGCCTTTCGAAATTTTGGGCCTAGAAATCCCAAGCCCAATTAATTTTGCACTTGAAAATCATTTAAGGCATAATGAAAACATAGGAAAATTCAAGACTAGAATTGCTTCATGGAAATCAATCCTTGGACATGAAATTGAGACTTTTGGGTGCAGCCCATAATGGGTTTGAATGGCAAGAATTTGGCCCACTTCACTTAGTGTATCAAAGAAATTAGTTTAGGGACCAAAATGCAAATAATAGAAAGTTTAGGGATAAAAATGCAATTATTAAAAATTGCTAACATAACCCTAAGCCACATTAAACCTCTCACATGGATGACCTATTCCTAAGAGCATATAGGTTTTGTCCACTTGTCGAGTCTCAAAACTCCCGTAATCGGCTCCGTCGTCTACCCGATTGAACATAACGTCCGTAAAACTTATATTATTTCACGTTTTGTGAAATAATTCTAAAATTGCACAATCGTAGGAAATAAAATAAAAACCCTAATTGTTTCGTTCACGAATTAAAATTAGGTCTTCTGATCAGTATAAATATACTGTCAGTGAAATTCGCAGGCCGGGATTCGCCTGACTTTTCAACCTAAATGTTAATCACAACTTTCTACGATCAAGTAGAATAGAGCGGTAAACTCCGTTTATTTAAAATAATTTTGTAAAACGTAATTAAACACATAAACATATTCATATGTATTTCTGTTATTTAAAACAGTAAAAAGCAAGGTGTTACAGAAAACGTATATTGATTTGAAATTGAAAGTTCCACAAAGAATATTGAATAGAGGCAACATGGAAACCGTGCATGAAAATTGTTGCTGCTTCCCTATAGCCAATGAAAATTTACTTGCAATTATGTTTAAATCATTGGAAATTTCCATCAATAAATAATTACGTTTCAATAGCTTTTCAGCACCTATCCAAGTTTTGAAACTTTCACCTAATATTAAAGATGTTAATAATTATTTTGTATTTTGTAATTTGTAAATTATTTTTTTTAATTTTAAATCGTTTTTTAATTCCAGTTTAGGAAAGTTTAAAAGAGGCTTTCATGAGAAGCTTTTAATCTCATCTTGACACCTGTCAAACTTTCCTTCTAATGGGGATTGTTTTATATATTGTATAGATAGATTTTAAACCTTGCCGCAGAAGGAGATACAATGGGAGACCTCTTTGAAGGGGAATCCATTAAATTGGGAATTCAAAAGAATGTAGGTATATATTTGGAACGTTGAAACGTTGATTTTGAATATATGTACTAAGAAAATTTATTATTTTTTACACTCGAAAAACTCAATATTGGAACTGTTTTTTTCTTTCTAAATGTTATATTGATGAGTATTTATAAGAATTGATTGGTTAACGACCCTTGGAAATTAGATATTGAATAAATATGGTATTCATTCAATTTCATTTAATTTGTTACATATTAGTTACATACATCAAGGAACCAAAAAGATTAAGCTCATGTTTTATATTGAATTTAGGGTTAAATATGTTTTTAGTCCCTCGTTTTTGACAAAAGTTTGGTTTTAGTCCCTCTTTTGAAAAATGTAAATGTGTGATTGTCAAAATTGAGGGACTAAAAAATATTGGTGCAATTTAATATTATTAATTAATAATTTTAATGATTAGTAACCCCTAATTAGGAATGAAATAAAATATGAATAGATAATTGCGGAAAACAAAACATTAGATTAAGTCCCCAAAAGGCATGATATCCAGGATTACAATGCTAAAATGGATAAAAGTAGCAACGGAAATTAAAACTGAAAGATGATTAAAACTTTAAAAAAAAGACTTAAACATAAGCAGCATCTCCTAAAGGGAATAATGGAGAAAAACTGCAACATCCAGTATGGCAATCACTCATCTTCTTTCTTAATTGACTTGAGACCCTTCATATTGGTACTGCTTGCTGAAGCTGACAGAACTTCAATGTCAACATCTGATACTCTCTTTGCAGGAGTTTTTTCGAGAACCTCTCCTTCCAGGTTAGTAGTTTTCATTCCAATCATTTCAATTTGTTTTGCAACCCCAATATCACATAATTCAGACATAAGATCAATAGCAGAAATAGGTGTAGATTCCAGTTCATCCTGAAAAGAAACAAACAATGGTAATGAGATTTACAGCAAAGTTTGTTCTTTAGAAGATATTGATTAATTCAGAAACACTTTAATTACATTTTTGGGTTTAAGGTCTTTGAATTTTTGGATAATAGAAGGATCATCAGAGACCCTTTTGACATATAATCCGTCAATAAAAAAATTTTAAAGTTATGATGAAGTTGGAAATAGGAAAAAATAAAAAAAGACAATAATGATACCAGCTAAATAAGAAGTGTCGTAATTAAAGTCCAGAACTTCAGCAAAAGACACAAAAGAGTATGGAGATGCGAAAAGGTTGGTTTGGTCAAGAGGCTGAACACTAGAGTGAAATTTAAAGTTCAACTTGTTGTCATGTCTTGTGCTCCTGTAATCACCACCATTAGCTGCAACACCAACATCAGTTATAATGACAACCTTCCCTTCAGCCAACATACTTTCAAACCTATAAATCAGTGTTTTCTTTATAGAAGCGGATATCTTGTCACCCTGGACAAAAGAAGTAAACAATAATTAGTAAAAGAAAATAAGATAACTGTTCAAAATTACAACAAATAAATGTGTATGATTGTTACCTGCTCATCCATGAGCACCATCTCTAATGAGAATGGTATCTTAGAACCATTTAAACTTGGTACAGCCCACATCCTGATAATTTCAACTTTGATTGTCCATGTTTCTTTTTCAGCAGAGATGGCAGAAACTGAGTCATATATTGCGGCCATTGTGAAAGCATATGAATATGAAATATGAAATTCAGAATGTTAGTGGGGTGCTCATTGTATGTTGTATGTATTTATACTATTTTTCGGATGATTGTAACATTAATTAGATAGTTGTTTGATGGTCCATGTGGTCTCTTGAAATATAATACACTTTAAATTCTTCATTACGGGGAAATGAAGATTATTGGGAATGACACTGTATTTACCGCAGCTATGTTTGGAAGGGTACATGCATCTGTTTTGAATGTTCAACAATGTATGATCATAGAATATGTCTTGGAATGTGTCCCTCTTTTTCTATTTGCTTGCATGATTGGTTTTCTTTTATTGTTTTTCGAAACTCGAAAAACTCAATATTGGATTTACAGCAAGTTACATTGGATATGCAGAGTTATAAATGACATTAAAAAGTGATTGAAAACTTATATTGATTTGAAATTGAAAGTTCCACAAAGAATACTGAATAGAGGCAACATGGAAACCGTGCATGAAAATTGTTGCTGCTTCCTATAGCCAATGAAAATTTACTTGCAATTATGTTTAAATCATTGGAAATTTCCATCAATAAATAATTACGTTTCAATAGCTTTTCAGCACCTATCCAAGTTTTGAAACTTTCACCTAATATTAAAGATGTTAATAATTATTTTGTATTTTGTAATTTTAAATCATTTTTTAATTCCAGTTTAGGAAAGTTTAAAAGAGGCTTTCATGAGAAGCTTTTAATCTCATCTTGACACCTGTCAAACTTTCCTTCTAATGGGGATTGTTTTATATATTGTATAGATATTGTATAGATAGATTGTTTTATATATTGTATAGATAGATATAGATAGACTTAGAGGCAGTTTATTTAAGGTTAAAAAATAAATGATTTTGATATAAAATAATTTAGTGATTATTTTTAGAGATTTTAAAGAAAAGTAGAAACAGATTTGTATTTATTTATAATTAAAAAAATTATTTTTTTAAACAGTAGTTAGTTATAAAAATTGATTTTTTTTTAAAAGCTAATGAAAGTTAATTTTCATTTTAACCCTGTAAACGATTTTTTTTATGCTTTTCATTATTTTCAAAAGCAAAGACAAACACAATACAAGTTCTAAAAAATGATTATTCAGTTAAAAATTTATTTTTTTAGCAAAATAAACAAAAACAAATGCACTTTTAATTGCATCTCGATGATGTGTGATTTCGGACGTTAAAGGTTTTTTTTTTTCATATTTGGTCCCCTATTTTTTCAATGTTGCAAATTTGATCCTTTCATCCCATGTGTGTCAATTTTTTCGATGATCAATATAGAGAAATCACTTCTCTAAGCGCACAAAACCTCAAGTTGAGCTTCTCCCACATCTACCTTTCTGATTTCGCATGAATCAATGGTTTTTCTCGGCTATTTATTGGTTTTGTCCCTTCTTTTCGGGGCTTTTTTTGGTTTCACCACAAGGTTCTTTACCAGAGGTTCTATATGCTTAAAGTAGTAATTCCTCTCTATTAATCATCGAAAATTGACGAATATTGGACGGAAGTACCGAATTTGCAACATTGAAAAAATATGGGAACCAAATATGCACAAAAAACCTTTAGGGACCAAAATCTCACATGACCAATAATGGGAGGACTAAAAGTAAAATTAAGCCTGAATAATAATAAGGGTTTCTTATCATTTACAACCTTGCGCAAGTTGAATAACCCAAAACAGTAACTATTTATTAAAAAATTAAGTATTTTATTTTTTTAAATATAAAATACACAAGTTTTAATATGAATTTACTCTTTTGGATTCCTCAACCTACGCAAAATTTCACAGAATAGAAAACATTTATGGGAATTCTCCAATTAAGAGATAAAATACATAAGGGATTTTAATAATAATAATAATAATAATAATAATAATAATAATAATAATAAATAATAATAATAATAATAATAGATTCTCTACTATCCAACATTTCCTTTTTTTAATAAAAACAATTATTGTCAGTAATGAGTTATCTAAAATGTTATATTAATTTATGATATTAATCTATATAGATAAAATTATTCAAGAAACATATATTGTTATCAAACAAAATATTGTAGAAACTTCAAAAAAATATAAACAATAACATGTTTTTCTATAACTGAATATGAAATTCATAAATAGAGAAAATTTCTTACATATGCATATAGAATTTTGCATTCAAATATGAAATATCCTTTCTCGTAAAGCAATTAATTAATTGGCACATATAATGATATAATATGTTAAATTTAATAGAAAGGACAATTAATTGGTCCTAACAATTTTTGCGTTGCCCATTTTAGTCCCTAAAAAAAACTCGCTTGTTAGTCCTTAACAATTACAAACTAGAGACACGTTAGTCACTCTGTTGATACCCGTTATGAAGCCTCCGTTAGTTTGTTGACGTGACCCGTTAATTAGTCCACTTGTCCATTATATTTGCCCATGTGGAATTTATTGTTATTTTTTTTAAAATGAAACATGGCACTTAGACCAATAACTACGTCATTTCACTCCCACAAGTAAACCCTCTCCCCTCAATCAGACTAGAAGATCAGTTTCTCCCGCTCCTTCACCACCACCACCACCACCTCCTCCGTTTCTGAATTTTCCTTTTCACTCACCACAAATTTACCTCTGGTCCATCCTTCGAGCTCTCTTACTCTCCCACCTCAACCTCCTTTCTCCCTCAAATCTGGTTTGGGCATCTTCGGTTCTCTTCCTTTTCAACCCATTCCCAAAAGCCTCATTTGCTTCTCTTCCTCTTCAACCCATCCTTCGCTTCTTTTCCTCTTCAATCCATTCCCAAAAGCCTCGTCAATTCAGGGTTCAACCCATTCCTCCGCTTCTCTCAAAGAGGTGAAGGAACATGAGTGGGTTCTTGCAGGGGAGAAACACAACGAGAATCTGACAGTGACTAGTGGGAAACCCCAAACTCGTATAATTCACGAATATGTGGTTGATTTGAATAGAGATACGAATTGTTGGTTTTGGCAATTGACAAGTTAGAGCTTGGTGGGGAGCAAGTGCCTTGGTGACAGAGAAGGAAGAAGACAAGACACAAGCTTTTATCAACTGGTCCATAAGGTCATCAATCCTAGGGAGGGGATACCAATTCTTAATGGTCACCTTGTTGAGCTGTCGATAGTCGACACACAACCTCATGCTACCAACCTTCTTCTTCACCAACAACACTGGCACTCCCATGGGGATACGCTAGGCCTAATAAACTGCTTCTGGATTAGATCCTCTATTTGTTTCTTCAACTCAGCTAGCTCTAGAGGAGACATTCTATAGGGTACTATGGATATAGGCCCGGTGCCAGGCACTAAATCTATGGTGAACTCAACATCTCTCTCAGGGGGCGAGTTATAAACATCCCCTGGGAACACTTCAAGAAATTCTCGCACAACAGGCACACTTTCAACATCAGGAAGGCTCTCTACTTCCAGGGAAGATAGCATTATGTACACTTGGGCCTCGTCTTTCGTCGAAGCCTTAACTTGGTTGGCAGAGAGAAACCTAGGATCCTTAGACTCCACAGGAGTGCCAAAAACTAGGTCATATCAAAACAATTCAGAAGGACGTGGTTGGAAGATAATCAGTCCATGCCAAGAATAATATTAAGCTATTTTAAATGTAAGCATACAAGATCAACAGTAAAAGTTCTACCATCAATGGTAATATGATAATTCTTGCATGCATGAAAAGTGAGAACAGGTTTGATTGTGGGTGTGGAAACAATCAAATCATGCTCAAGAAAGGTAACAGACAAATTTAAACTCTTGACCCTATCATGTGATATAAACGAGTGTGTAGCACCCGAATCATACAAGACAGTTAAAGGAGTTCCATCAATTAAGCACATACCTTGGATCAAGTCATCGGACTCGGAGGCCTCAGCTCCACTAAGAGGAAAGACTCTCCCAGTGGTCTTCAGTCGATTAGCCTGAGACTGCTGACTCTTGCTAGCACTTGGAGGTTCTGACTCCTCCACACTCTCAGCTGATGTGGCCAGGCTTGCCACACCTAGAACAGATGACGTCTGATTCCTTGCACTGGGTAGTGAAGTGATCTGGTGCACCGCACTTGCCGCACTTCATGGGCCTATGGGCATTAAAGTTCCCACCCCTGGACCTATCATAATAAAACTGTGGCTTCCTTCCACTCTGTTTGAAATCCCAGCCGGCTGGAGCGTAACGTTGCATGCCCTTATTCTTCTGCTCAGTCTTCCTGCTGCCCTGGCTATCTGAACCCTTGAAACTGGTCACTCTAGACTTGTAGGCATCCTCAAAGATCCTACACTTGTTCACCAAGGTTGGGAAGACACGAATCTCCTGGTAGCTGATTGCCTGCTTGATTTCTGGGCGAAGGCCATCCTCAAACTTTACACACTTAGAACGATCATCAACCATAACCTGATACGGTGTGTAATACCTATCCAACTCCTCGAACTTTGCTGCATACTCTTCTACTGACATATTCCCTTGCTTCAGTGCCAAGAATTCCATTTCTTTCTTGTCATGGATATCTATAGGGAAATACTTATCTAAGAACCTCTCTCTGAAAACGGCCCAAGTGACCGCCATACCTTCAGCCACCATCTTCTGACGGATGTTCTCCCACCAGTTCTCAGCCTCCTCAGTGAGCATAAAAGTGGCAAAGATCACTTGCGGCTGATCATTGCAATCCATGGCTCGGAAGATCTTCTCTATCTCCCTCAACCACAACAGAGCACCTTCGGGGTCGTAAGCTCCTCTGAAAGATGGCGGATTATTCCGCTGGAACTTGTCGAGACCTTGAAACTCAGCCGGTCCTCCGTTGTTGTTGTTCTGAACTTGCCCTATCGCATTGGCAGGAGTGCCAACGCATCAGCGATTACCTGATCGTTCCTACCTCTTCCTGCCATGAGTTCCTGTACATGTCCAAAACAACCATTAAATACAGAGAACTTAATCAGGAAAAAGCTACAGGTTCCTAACTTTAAGCATCATTGTCTATAACAAGTATAGACAATTCAAACATGAGCACACAACAGACTCACAACAAACTCATACCACTGCCTGATAGGACAGACCTGCTCTGATACCACTAAATGTGACACCCTCTACCCCGCATCTTATATAAAGCATTAAAAGGTATAGATATTAAATATAAAACATACATACTCTCATTTAATTAAAAAGAAAAGGTCCATGGGTAGAAAGGTCCTATATGAACTAGTTCAACAAACACGGAAAAAGACAAGTTTTAAAAGAGATAAAACGTAAACATAAACATCAACATAAACATAAAACATAACCCAACCCTGATGTCACAAACAGAGCTGGTATAATCGTTTCGGAAATAATCCTCGGAATACAGCTGAAACTGAAACAAGCTAAACAACTAAAACAACTCGGAAATCCTAACTAAATAGTCACGGCTCTTCAGAGTCACTCCTCCACTGGCTGCTCGACGTCCCTACATAAAAGATACATGCCAAATAGGAACAGAGAAAACGGGGAGTAAGAAACCATATAAACACATCGGCATAGAGATTGGAAGCAAGATGAACATACATCATGGCATAGCAAGCAATATACAATATATAACATCATTAAGTATATATAATCACATCAACATGTTAAGTCAACCAACATATGTTGTGCGGTGCAACTCTACTCCGCTATTCCATTATGCATGTGGATCCAAACTATCTCAGGAAGACAACTTCGGAGTTACATATCCACATTGGCCAAAAAGCACCAACACTGGCAGTTCACCAAACCATGGGTGAACCCCTTGGATAGCCGACGCACCATACTCTCGGATGTGCCACCACGAGGGCACACGATTCACCAAACCTTGGATGAATCACCCCCGGACGGCCAGATCGCCATACTCTAGGACGACCTCCCCTATGTTGATCTTACCCCACTAACAACTCCGATGCGTGAATGCATGGCACAACAACAAACAAACGGGTAACCGACACCTCCGCCTCAGTCAATAAGCACCCAAGTTTATCACCATCAACATCAACACCTTGACCCATACGAGTCAAGGCCCCCTTGCCCAAAAAACACCAAGGTTCAACTTATCAACACC
Source organism: Echinosophora koreensis (assembly GCA_035048595.1). Lineage (NCBI taxonomy): Eukaryota > Viridiplantae > Streptophyta > Magnoliopsida > Fabales > Fabaceae > Echinosophora > Echinosophora koreensis. Next base: position 5,054,999 of record JAPCYP010000011.1, on the reverse strand, counting down.
TCGACCAAAAAGCATCGAGGCCACTTTGGCCAAAAAGCACCAAAGCATACGTCGTGCGGTAACCCATTGGGTAACGGCTTAACCAATTTGCTATTATTAATTATCTTAATTAGTCTTTAATTAAGTTATCTAACTTATTATCATTCGATTGGTGTATTATTTCATCATTGGGGATAATTAGGGTAAATACCCCAAAAATCCTTTAATCTCAGATTCTGTCCTGGAGGGGGAGCACGGGCGTGCCTCCACTTAAGTGAAGCACGGTCGTGCTCCTGGAGCCTGGCCGTACTGTCTAGGAAGACTCAACATATTATTTTAGCCAAAAACTCCCTAAACGCTCTTAAATCAGCCATAAGGTCTTTAACTAAACCATTTGGCATAAACCTCGCCTCTCACTATTAAATCCATATTTTATGAACACTTTTGTGGAATTAATCCTTTAATCATATGTTAATAAAAAGCCCAATTTTAGCCAATTAGAGTTTTATTAACGAGATCAACACAACCACCATACATTCAATCATGGCATAATCAACATCATCAACCATCAGCATTCATGGCATCGATAACATACCAATTTACTCAATCAAATCATGACATAAACAGTACAGCTCAACCATAAGACATATTAACCAACATACATGATTTGGCATACAGCATCATAAACAGTTCAATAACATAGCAATCATTCGTGACTGATATACCAATAATCTAATAAACATATATTTAAACACGTAATAAAATTCATTTAACAGTTAACAAACAATAGGGTTATGGGAACCCTTCATCTTATGATGCCCCCTTGCCTAATGTTCATACTATCCTTCTTCCCATACCTAGTATGAAGATTCCAACAGCGACAACTTAAACGGTAAACTAAACAAGTTCCCTCAAGCGGCTCAATTAGCTTTCCAAGCCTTGGTCAAACAGAAAGGGTTAACCAATTAGTTCCCAATTCTAATAAAAGGAAAATGAAACATTAAGAGGGAAGAGCCGTTACCTACATGGACTAGCACAGACGAACTAAGCCTTCTCAAACGTCTCCAAAACTCCAACAATGCAATGGGTTTAGAGAAAATAGGGAAGAAACAAGGTGTAGCCACACTAGGGTGGCCAAAACTGCCAAAATAGTGTTTAGAACACAACCCTCGGTTACTGTGCTGAATTTATAGGCTCCAGACCTGAGCACGGTCGTGCTCATTGTTGAGCACGGTCGTGCTCAACTTAGCATCAGCGAGACGCGGTCATCCTTTGAGCATGGTCGTGCTCCCTATTGAGCACGGCTGTGCTTGTGACTCAGACAGTCACAAGATGCGTGCCTTGAGCAAGGACGTGCTGGACATGAGCAAGGTCGTGCTCATATACCAGAAAGGGATTTTAAGCCTAGAAATCCCGCTTAGCCCCTCGACAACAATTCTAAGTTAAGTCCTAAGGTTTAAACAAACAAGCATACATATAAGTACTTAACGAAAAACTGGGTGTTACACATAGAGCTCGAAGGTTTTCCTTGCCTTGGACTAGATACCATACGCTCATCCTAAATTTAACTTATAAAAAAATCAAAAATAAAAAATAAAAAAGATTTTTCATTGAAAAGTTTTGTATTTAATATATCAATGAGTATTTTAGTAATTTACCATTGACCTACCCAAAGTGGGTACGTAATTTCCCCATAAAAACAGATAAATGATAAAGTTTTGTCAACGTTAAGTACGTGTGAGATAAATTTCACCTTGTGTACTTGTATCATTTTCCTTTATTGTGAGCAAGGAAAGGCTTTTGGGATTTTGTAAAGTGTAAAAGTGAAAGCATCAGATGCGGATAGGCATATTTATGATAAAGAAACGGCCAACTTTGGTTCTTATTTTCGTCATCGTGGGACAATGCAGGAATAAGACAACTTTGATAAAATGGAGGTAAAACCTAATTTTAATTTTCATATACGTGGTCTGTTTAAAGTTTTTACATTATTAATTATTAATGAATTATAAATTATCTTATTATAATTTTAATTTTTAGTGTAATTATTATAAGAGTTAAATTTTTTTAATAATACAATAATTTATAATTAACTGATAATAATGTAAATAATCTTTATTATAATGATAAATAACAATTAAATCCAAAGAGAATTTTAAACATATAAAATTAAACTACTATTTTGCCTAACATATGCATTAACATTATTCTGGTCCTTTAAATATTGGTGATATTATTTTAATCCATTAACTAGCAAGTCTCCACTGTATTTTGCGTTTTTTTTTTAATTGAGAAAATATAAATAAATATAATAAATAAAAATAGTTGAAAAAATTATATTTGAATTATACAAAATTAATTCAAGTAGAACATAAAAGTATAAATTAAAAGATAAATATTTAAATCTAAAAAGAAGATATACATAATTACTTTTAAAATTTAAATTAAAATATCAATAAATAGAAATTAAAAATGACATCTTAAATCCAAAGGGAATTTTGAACATATAAAATTAAACTACTATTTTGCCTAACATATGCATAACATTATTTTGGTCCTTTAAATATTGTGATATTATTTTAATCCATTAACTAGCAAGTCTCCACTGTATTTTTCGTTTTTTTTTAAATTGAGAAAATATAAATAAATATAATAAATAAAAATATTTCAAAAAACTATAAATGAATTATACAAAATTAATTCAAGTAGAACATAAAAGTATAAAATAAAAGATAAATATTTAAATCTAAAAAGAAGATATACATAATTACTTTTAAAATTTAAATTTAAATATCAATATATAGAAATTAAAAATGACATCTATTATTTTATAAGTGAGAGTAGCCTAAGAAATTTAAGTACTCTTAAAAGAGATCTTAATTTAATATATAGTGTGAATATATATATATATATATATATATATATATATATATATATATATATATATATTAGAAATCTTTATCCTAAAAAGAAAAAAAGTTAAATAAAAATAAGTTAATAATCAACAATTTTGATAGTATATATATATATATATATATATATATATATATATATATATATATATATATGGGAATGCTACAATACACCCACTAGTTTTTATGAAGGAGGATTTTAGCAACACGCACCTTTTGATTTGGACTAAAACCCCAACAATCTCTTTTAAACAAACTACTTAAATGAGTGGGCATTAATGTAATTTACATTTTTTATTGCCCTCTCTCCTTGCAATTAATGTTTGGTTCCCTCTCACCTTTTAATTTAAAAAGTTTATATTTCTCTTTCTTCCAATTAATGACACTAGATGTACCAAAAAAATAATGATACCAGAAAAATAAGTTGAAAAAACTTAAAATTAACGTGTTTTTTAAGACAAGGAAAAAAAAACTATTTTTATAGTAAAACTAATTTTATATTAACATGTTATTATAAAGTAGCGTGTTATTAATTTTTCTTTTTAAGAAACGTGTTTTAAGAAACTATTTTACGGTAAAACTATTTAAAATATAAAGTGTTAATATTAATATAATGTTCCATCATTGTAAAAAAAAATGTTCCATCAAAAAAATATTAATATAACGTATAACATTGTTTTACAGTAAAACTATTATATACATTTAATTTTTAATTAATTGTAAGACTATAAATTATTATAAAAACAAAAGTAATATATTTCAACACATTTTAATTATTTAATAAACTTCATGTAAAGTGTGGGAAACATTAACTATTAGGTGAGAGAGAACCAAACATTAATTGCAAAAGAGAGAGGGAAATTAGAAAATTTTAAATTAAAAAATATAAATTACATTAATACCCACTCATTTAAGTAGTTTGTTTAAAAGAGATTGTTGGGTTTTTAGTCCAAATCAAAAGGTGCATGTTGCTAAAATGCTCCTTCATAAAAACTAATGGGTGTATTGTAGCATTCCCCATATATATATATTATATTAGAAATCTTTATCCTAAAAATAAAAAAAAGTTAAATAAAAAAAGGTTAATAATCAACAATTTTGATAGTAATAATTATTAATTAATATATTTGAAAATACATCCTAAAACTTTTTCTTTTGATAGGCTTAGTAAGTTAAATGTTATGTTAGTTTTCGCATTCACCAGGGTTTGAACCCCGACCTATAAAAATAAATCCTAAAACTTAAAAAAATAATTAAATGGATATACATAAATGCTACGCAAATTTAATGCTAATAACTATTAAGTAGTAGAATTGAAAATATATTAAAAAAAAAAATTAATTTTTTTAATGTATGTGATGCCTTTTGGCTCATTAAGGAGAATTGAGGTTATGGAGAATGACTCACATTCAAGAATGAATATTTAATTTATATAAAGATTGATTAATAATAAATAATTAGTAAAAAAATACAGAAATTAATTGGACAACTAGTACACATTCCTAAAATTAGTATTAGTAATTAGAAATAATTTTTTTCTAAAATAGGAAAAACTAAATGAAAAAGGTAAGTAGATTTGGTAATCATATAATTTATTAATCAACTATAGTAATTATTGAAATTATAATAATTAGAATTAGAAGTATTTGTTTGTAAAATGTAGAGAATCAAATGAAGAAGTAAGCAAGTGTAACATCCCGATTTTCACTGCTTTCTAATATCGGTAATAAATATATTTGATTATATTTTTATCCGAGACTTAGAAAATGATTTTGGATAAACCAAAGTCATTTCCACGATATATGTGATATTATAAGGTTACGATGAAATTTTGGTTTGAAAATTCAGACGGAGCCCGGTCTGTGTTTTTCACTGACAGTAAAAGTTTACTGCTCAGAAAACCTAATTTTAAGTCGTGAACGAGATGAAAAATATTTTTATCATATTTGCTTCGATATTGGAAGTTTTGAAAATTTTAGCAAAAAAAATAAAATATTATATTTGCTGCGGGCGTATACGTCGAGATATCTCTAGGAAATCCGTGTCAGATGAGCTAAAAGGGTCATCAATGGAGCTCAGATGGATGATGTGACTGATGTGACTAGCATTAATGACCTCCTATCCGTATCATAATGGCCATAATGGCGCATTTATGACAAATGGATATTTTGCGTAGAATGGACGATTTTACCCCTAGGTTGTCATGATAATTGCAAGTTTGCCATTGCAATTTTGGACAATTTTGCCCCTCCACTCACGGCTGCCCCCTTCATTAGCACACTTACGCAATTTTTCAACTCACTTATATCATCTTCATGAATCAAGACTCATTTCTCTCAAAAAAACCCTAATCGGAAATCGGGTACGTTTGTGCAAAGATATATCGGGAAACAGACCGACAAGCCATCTATGATGACTCAAGAGGAATGAATTATCATGATGATAATTTACTCTAGTCAGACAAAGAAAATATCTAGATATTTTAAATGTTAACCTAACCTACGTCTGGTTAACTAACCATAATTTGCCACACAAAATATCTTCTCCCTAATATGTGGTATAAGAGGCGACCACACCACCCAACCACCCTCATCCACATCATTCTTATGGCCCTAAGGCTGCCACCCTTCTCCATTTGAAGCCAAGTCTTCATTTCCATTTCCACCACAAATTCAAACAAGACTACATGGTTTTTTCTCTACCATTCATCATCCTTTAACACAAAAGATCTTTTGTTCATTCTCCTCTCCTCTCCTTCTTGTGCGCCAGCCATCACCTTCCCCACTAAACCATTTCTCTTCATCATCTTCAACCATTTTCTTAAGAACTCCAAGAACATCCATAAGTGTTCATACTCGCCAGAATTTACACAGAGGTTATGACCCTTTTTCGTTATGAATCTCGAAAAACTTTCAACATGAAAGTTGTTCCTCTTTCTCTCTTCTTTCCAACGAGCTAAACATCATCAAAAACGGATAAGTAGATTGAGAGATATGTCCAAATTTCAAAACTGCTCTAAATCTTCATCATCTTCATCTTTCTCTCTTAACCTCTCAAGAACACTTATGAACACCAAGATATTTTTGTGAAGAAACTTGATCATCTTCATCACTTGTTTATTATGAAGAGGTATAATCCTTCTCTCCATGATTACTCATGTGTTCTTCTTTATTCTTCTCATGAAAATCAAGCCAAGAACATCCTTTTCAAGTTTCTAGATCCATTCTTCAAAAATCCATAACTAATTCTAGAAAAATCCTTTTGACATGAAACCAATTGCTATGATCTCATAATCATCTCTATATTCATCATCTAGAAGCATATGATCATGAGAAATTTTCTTCCTATTTTTCTAAGCTTGGCCGAATCCATGAAAAAAAATGGAGTTCATAGGTTTTGTTTCAATTTCAAGTCTTGAATCATGATTTAATCTTTTAGTACCTTGTTAGCTCTTGTATGAGAGTGGTTTGAAAACCAAGAATCTACTCCAAGCTATTTGTTTCATAAATGGCCGAAACCCTATGTTTTGATGTTGAAGGGATTGTGATTCCAAAGTTGCCTTAAATCACTTGAATCCAACTCTAGGTTTTTGTATGTTGATTAAATCCAAGAGTTGAGAAAATTTTGAAAATCCTTAGCCTATGATCTTGAGGAAAAACCGAAACTCTAGTTCTTGGAACTAGATGAGTTTTATTCCATGTTCTTAGTTCATGATCTTGGTTTATGTACTTAATCATGTCTAAGATACTTAAGGATCATAAATCCCTAAGTTAACAAATTTTCAACTTTCCTAACCTAGAAATTTTAAAGAGGCCGAAACCTAACCTTCATGATCTAAGTATGTTATTGTTTGATTTGATTTATTTTGGTTGCAATTCGTTTGAAGGAATCAATCGAGTTTGTTTAGTCTAAGTTGTCGAAGAAGAATCGGATCGAGATCGAGAGATTACTTGAAACTGTTGATTCAACTCTTGAGGTAAGGGGGGTAAGCCTGAGGAGTATAAGATAACCACATGCTTATTTGTTAGAGTTGTCTGTATGACCGTAGTAATTTACTGTGTTTTAAATTATCTACTGTTAATGTTTTAATTCATTGTCTACTGATTATCTGTTTACTTGAGTAATTGAGCTATTTGAGCTATATGACATGTGAATATATCTGATTATAATTATTTTGTGATATTATAATTGTGGTGCATGTCATGAATTGACTGTTGGACTGTGAAACCTGACATTGGTCAGTGTACAATTAATTTTGAGGATAAAAGCTTAATAAGCTTGAATAATTAATCAGAGTGATTAATTTATGTAATTTTGAGAAAAAGTGGAAAAAATTATTTTAATAATATTTTTGGGGAAAATACGTCAATACAGTGACAATAAGGGCGAAACTGTGAAAATCTTCACAGGCTCTAGTTTTTCTAAAATAAATTCAATTTTATTATAAAATGTTATTTAAAGTGATTAAGTTCCAAAAATGACGTAATATAGCAGTCAGAACAATTACTTCTGACAGAAAAGTTATTTAAGTTATAAAAAGATTTTTATGAGAAATTTTGACAAAGAGATTTTATTTTGTTATTATGAAATTTTATTTAGTAAGGACATTTTGAAATTTGACTTTTATTGAGAACCATTTTCAGAAATAAAGTGATTGGAAAGAAAAGTATTTATCAATGATTTTTACGTTTTATCAACATTTTAACAGAAAAGAATTTCTGTAAGAGGATTTTTATTCAGTGAAAGTATTCCGTTAAACTTGGATAAGTTTTCGGAGATTTGGTTTTGTATTTGTTTTTCACTGAGTGAACTATTTTACAAAGGATAAACGAACCTAGAAACCGAGACGTCGGGGTTCTAGTGTTTTGTGGACACGTAGATCTGGGATCTGTGTCATTGGACTGAGGGTCCTGTAATGATTTTGTGGACTGTGTGTCCTAATTTGATGTGGAAAATGTGAGTTCCATATCCGCAAGCCTAAGACTGGTGCATCGGTTTAGGGCTTTGCGATTGAGCACTCGGACTGTGTGTCCTGTGTTGAGTTTAAAACATTTGGACTGTGTGTCCTGTGTTTGTTTGCAGTAAAAGTCTTAATAAGAAATTAAGCATGGTCGTTAGCTTTGTGCTTCGAAAAGGAAAGATTACTATGACAAAGAATACAAACAAGAATAAAAGTTTTTCTCATGCATTTTTGGCAGACGTGCCATGTGATGTGATCATTGAGTCCTGAATGGATCACTGTATCTGGTATGGACTATGGTTCCATATGACACATTGGGTTTCTGTGTGAACCAATGTATTTTGCTGGACTGAGTGTCCAATTTTATGCGATAACTATTGATGTTCTGAGTGATGCAATAGGTTATGGACAATAAACTCCATTATTCGCAGTGACTATTGGGATTCTGTGTGAGCCAATGAGTTACATTTTTGAACAATAACCTTGGTACGTGGGAGAGAGTTGCCATTGTGTTATGTGTTCTTTTCTTGGGCATTGGTTTATTTCGTTTTTACAATGTGCCATGTGCGAGCTTGATCTGCTCAAAACGAAACAGAAAGTTGTGGGATCTCATGAGATTAGGTATCAAAATAGAGCAGAGATATTGAAGTGTCATGCATTTTTATAAAATGACGATGACTGACGGATATGAAATCCTTTGAATTATTCTACTGTTTAGATAATTCTGTATATTGTGATTATATGGTATGTGCTGTTTTGTGTGTCGTGCATGGGGTTGTCTTTGTAAAACTCATATATTGGTAACTCACCCTTACAATATATCAGGTTTTATTCGTTCTCACCGTTGTACCTTGGTACTGGCAGTAGATGGTGCGGAGGAAGTTTTAACTTCAATCGGGGATACTACTCTTGATCCTTGAAGAGGTCAGTAATAGTGGCAAGAACTAAAGAGTTCTTCCCTTTGGAGTTTTGTAGAGTGACCAGCTTAGGATTTTCTTTGAGTAGTTTGTTTTGAGAAAGTTTATGTAGGTGTTTTGAAAACCTTTATATGGTTCAAGGTTTTGTTGAGAGTAATATGGTTTTACTATTGCGATGTGTACGTTATGTTTGTAGTATTCAGAAGAAAAAATTTTTATACCCAGATTTTCCGACCTCAAAATAATTCAATTTCCAAAAGCAACCAGAAATTCCTTTTAATTTTATTTCCGCATGTGTTCACAAGGTAATGCCCAAGGGGGGGGGGTGTTACAGCAAGCAATAATGAAAATTCATTTTTTAAAAAAATTGCTTAATATAGGTGACACCATGTGACTCATTGAGGCGGAGCGAGATTGTGAAAGTACTCACGTTTAAGAATGGCTGCTCCTATAGGAGTTATAAGGTGGCTTGGTGGCTTGGGGAGAGGGAGATAAGGTTTGGAGTGATAAGGTGGAGGTCATGGGTTCAACTCCCCCTCTAACATAATAAATACTAATAATCTATTATTTGCCTATCAAAAAAAAAGAAAAAGAATGGTTGCTCCTATTTTTTTTTTTATTTCCCAACTGCAGAAACTAATCCCTCGAGATATTAGACGATATTGAAAGGTTGACCTCTATCACCCAGGTTTTCTCCATAGCAAGAGTTAGGGATCGAACCCCTGACTACTTGCTTAAGGGGTCCGAGCTCGTTACCACCCGAACCAACCACATATTGGTGCTCTGTGTAAAACCCCGATTTTTCGGCTTGTCTATAATCTGTGTTTATGTGGATAATGGAGTGTTTATTATTATAATTTATGAAGAATTATTATAATAAACCAAGTCTTATTCTTATAATTTATTTTATTTCATGAAAGTTCAGTTGAATTTTTGGTAGAAAATTTCAGACGTTTCTAGTCTGAGTTTTTCACTGTCAGTAAAACTCTACATACCCGAAAAATAATTTTCTTTACGCAAAATAAAATTTTTATTTTTATAACTCACTTTTAACTAATTCTATGAATTTAGAAATTATTTCTTTCGATATAAATTTTTGGGTGAAAAATTGACGAAGTAAAATACAAACGATTTTTACGATCAAGGAATTAATGGAACCGGGACGAGCAACATTTATCAAAATTAGATTTGGTACAGTTTTGAATATTTTTTATGTGATTTTGAATAGGGTTGCATTCAAATCACACCATCATAACCTTACATCAAATTATTACATCCATTTTACAAGAAACCTATAAAATATTTAAAATAAAGAGTTTTATTCAAATAAATTTGGTGCAGAATTTTAGAGACATGATTTGAAGAATGGACTTGATGGATTGATGTACATAGTGTTTTCAATTATGGCAATTCATCATTTTATTATATCTTGCAAGAAAGCTATTTTTTTCCTATTTAAAATATGGCTTTATTTCAATTTTTAAATTGGATAAAAAAAATTAAAAAAAATTAAAAAAAATTAAAAAACCCTCTTCCTTGCTGCCCAAGTAGCGCCTCCCCACCCCCACTTTCACTCTCTATAAATACCCTCCTCCACCACTATCATTTTCTTTCTTCAATTTCTCTCAAAAATTTCAACTATTCTCCCACTCACTTTCTCACTCAAACTATCATCTTCTTCAGCCTCTTACTCTTGAGTTTGAAGGCTTGGAAAGCTCATTCATCTCCTACACATCATCATTAAGAGGGTATAACTTTCATCCTTTACTCTTAATCTTCTTAGAAATCTTATTAATATCAACATGCATGTCATCTTTATATAATTGCATGTTTAAGTCCTTGGTTTCAAATTATGAGAAAAAGTTTTAGAAGCATCTTTTGAACAAGAAACCAATTTTTATAAGCTCATCATCATCTTTACTTTCATCTTGATGGTTTGCATGTAATGAAAACTCCTCCAAACCTATTTTTTTATGATGGCTGAAAATCATAGGTGGAGGAAAGTCAATGTTTTGTTGAGTTTTCTAATTGCATGTCCTTAAAACCTTCATGCATGTGAGTTCTAAGCTTATGAGCTTCATACAAAAATTTAAGTTTCCTTTCCCATTAAGTTTATAGGGCCGAAACCCTAATGGTTAGGGTTAAGGAAGCTTGATTTAATTTTTAAAGGTAGTTACATTGTTTTAACTATTTCCTCTTGAACATGCATGTGATTCACAAGTTGAGAATGATGATATTATATCAAATTTTTAAAGAAAAGTACTTTGATTTTCATGTTGATTTCATGCATCTTGACAAAAAGTTGAAAAGACTATGTTTTGTATTTTAAGAAGAACACTTACTAATTTTGGTTGATATATGTTTGCATGTATGTTTTTGAGGGTCTAGGACCCTTGCATGTTGGTTTTATGGCTTGTGAATGATGCTAGAGTGAAGATAATAACTTGGTGTGGATGAACATATGTAAAATATAAATCTGGCAGCATGACATATACTTATTCGTGAGCCCACGAATTTTTATAGAAAACATATTTCTGAAAACTAAATACATATTTGGAAATAAGACTTCTGGGGCTTTAATTTGATATAAAATATGTAAGTATTTGGATAAGATTTACTAGGCCAAAACACCTGTCAAATTGGAACCAAATTCTGTCTGTGAAAATATGTACATAGTTGGTTACATGGTGATTTTAAATATGATTTTGAAGGGTAAAAACTCTTATAAAATTTTCTGGGTTAGTAATGAAGTATATCTAAAGTTTGGTTGAATATTTGATATTTTTACATATGTATATAAGGAGAAACAATTTCATAAAGTTTCATGTTGATGAACTCGGATTTCTGGAAAATCTTGTACTAACAGAGGCAGTGTGGGATTTTTAATAAATTAATGCCTTCGAATTTTGACATGGGACCAACTACAATATGTTTATGTGTGAGTTGGGTACCTTCAATCAAATTTTCAAGGATTTTGAAGGTCATTTGAATGATCATTCATAATTTAAACCCACTGCTGTCTTGAAAATGATTTGATAAAAGAGCTCACTCAAATTTTTGAATGGAAAAAAAAATATGATTTTAAAAATAATGTCTTTTAAGATGATCAAGTAAAGATTTTTGGCATGAAATAGACTATAAACCAGTGATTAATATAAAGATGTAAAATATGAGAATAAAGTGTATATAAATATATATAAAGTAAGTCTTGGACAAAATGTTATCCAAGAATTTATCAGACATCTCTAGCATCATTTTTCCAGCCATGGCCAAAACCTAAACTTAGAAAGATAAGACGACTTTATTGTTTTAATTTAAGTCGTTCGCTTAATTCTTAGACTTGCGGCACGCTGTGGGCAAAGGAAGTTCGCTCTGGGCAAACACGGAAACAAAGATTTTGTCTGCCCGTAGAATCAGGTAAGGGGAGAAAGCCTGAGGGATGCTTTTTATGACAACTACATGTTGTTGTGATTGATTTTATGTGTGTTTTGATGAGTTTTGATTGGTAGCTTAAGTTGTCGCTTGACCTGATAATTATATGTTGTTTGATGATGTTGTTGTTGTGGCTGTTTTTGAATGATCTGGAGATCTTGTTGCTTTGATGGTATATTTGACTGATAAACATGCTCTTATGCTTAGTTAATGTTTTATGAATATATGAATGTTGCTTATATATGTTGGAATGATTGTGTATGTGTTGTTGTTGTTGCATGGAAGCCTAACCATTGGTTAAAGCTGAAATAATAAGGATAAAAGCTTTAAGAAAATATTTACAAAGAAAATTATAAATAAAGGTTTCTATTTAACAAGGTTTTGATAAAAAGGGGAATTTAAATAATTTTAATGGTTTGTTGAAAATTTTAGAGAGTAAAACAATTTTTTTGAAAACTCAATTGGAAAAATTTGAGTGATTTTATACAAACAGGACAATTAATTTCCTTGAAAATGTTTTGAAGAAAAACAAAAGTTAGTTTGGAACTTGAAAGGAATTTATTTGAAAATTTTCAAATGTTTTAGGAAAAAGAAGATTTGAAAATAAATTGGTTTTATAGAAATATGATGGAATTTCCAAAACTTAAAGTTTTAAACAAAAGGAATTCAAAAGAAAAGTTTGCATTTAAAAGATCTTGTTCAAAGGAAAAATGTCCGATAACTTGGATAAGTTACGGAAACTTTCGGTTTTGTATTTGTTTTTCACTAAACGAAAAATAAGACGAAAAATGACCTAGTAACCGAGATGTCGGGATACTAGAGTTAAAACACGTGGATCCATGATCCGTATCACAAAGCTGTGGACTGTGTGTCCTATATATGAAGTTGTGGACTGTGTGTCCTATTTACGTTGTTGTGGACTGTGTGTCCTATATACGTTGTTTTGGACTGTGCGTCCTATACACGTTGTTGTGGACTGTGTGTCCTATACACGTTGTTGTGGACTATGTGTCCTATTTTCGTTGTTGTGGACTGTGTGTCCTACATACGTTGTGATAAAACGTGGTGAAAGTAGTAAAAAGGTTAAAGTTGTTTTCTACGACCACAAAGTCTAAGACTAGTGCACAGGTCTATGACTGTTGTGATTGGACACTCGGACTTAAACGTCCTGTGTTGATAATAAAAGTTTTTAAACTTTGAAAATTTATGGATGGTCGTGAGCCTTGAGCCTCGACGAAGGAAAGAATGAAGCACAAAGAAAAGCTGCGAAAATAAATGATTTTTACATGCATTTGGCAGACATGCCCAAAAATTTTTGTGCGAATGCCTTGAAGGGAAAGGTATCTCATGCGACGATGTATCATTGGTGCCTTGATGGACCATGATTTCCATGAGCCTTGTTCACTGTGCCTTGTGTAGGACGGTGTGCTCTGGAACCCACATGTATTGATTACTGTGCCTTGAGTTGGACAGTTGTTGTGGGAATTAAGTTGAGTCATGTACATGTGTTGGCTATTTGTGCCTGAGTGGCAATTGAGCCTGATCAGCTCACTGTTTTTCAAAAACTGCATGGAGTTGGGGTTTCCGGAGACTAGGATAGAATGTTGAAATATAGAAGTGCCATGTTTTCAAAAACGACGACAATTGTTGATTTATATGATTATTTGTGAGAATTTATATGTTGAGTATGAATATTTAATTGTATTTGTTGCTCTGCGTTTGGGCATGTGGTTGTCATAATTCATCCATATATTGGTATCTCACCCTTACAATATATCAGGTGTTCCTGGCCCTCTGCTGTGGTACTTTGTTACACGAGGACAAGTGTTATCGAGAAGTTCCTAACCTCACTTAAGGATAGTACTCCCGATCCTTCAAGAGGTTGGTGAGAATTTTATGGTGAGAACTACATAGTCTTTCCAGTAGTTGTCTTTTAGATCGACCAGCTTAGGATGTTTCCTTTAGGACGGGTATTTTAAGAAAGCTATTATAGGTGATTTTAAAGAACTTTGTAATGATCTTATAAATTTCAGTACGAAAGATAATTATTTCATGAAAATTGTATGTTGAAGTGTTTTGATTTATAAATGAACCTAGCTGTTCCGTGTTATTAAGCATGGTATGATTTTACTTTTGTGTTGTGTACACTATTTTTTTAAGTACTCCAAAGAAAAAGAAAAAAATTTTCCCCTATTTTCTGACTTATGAAAAATATCAGAAGTAATTTTTCGAAAACAACCAGCTAACTTTTCTTTTTAATTTTATTACATGTGATTAGGAGGTAATGCCCAAGGGAGGTGTTACACTCTGATCTAATTTATATATAGAGGTTGATTAGTAGTAAATAATTAATAGACAACTATTAGTAAAAGTTCCCTAAATTAGTATTAGGCAATTAGAACACAATACTCAAATTAGTATTACTAATTAGAAATATTTATCTTTAAATGAAAAATATTAACTAAAAAAATGAGGAGGAGGATTTGATAATTGTTCTAGGAGAGGCCCAAAACACGATCATTTGAAGTTTGTCTTTGGTGTAGGGCTTGAGTTGGAGTGGCCCAAATCTTGACCGTGGGGTAATTGTTGACGTTTGCGTTTTTCTCCTTCTCATTCCTTGGTTCTTTGGCTGGACCAAATGATGGGTATACCTGCGAAGACAGCCTGATGCTTAAGTCAGCAGGGTGTTTGCAGATAATATAAGTATGTTGTAATGAGATCTTACCTTAGCCCCTTACTATGAGATCTTTTATAGTGGTGTCCCTGGTGGGAATGAGCATGGGCGGACCTATATGTTAACGAGTGTGTGCAAGTGCACCTGCCGACTTTGATAAAATTCCAAGTAAATATTGTAAGTGTTTGTATTTTACCCCCTATATTTTTAGATATTTGAACCTACCACCTTTTCTTCTCTATTTTTTTTTTAACAAACCCAGTTACTCGGCCCTCCCATCTCTCCCGAATTCTCACCCTCAGTCAATCCTCTATCTTTATATTCATATGTATATTAATAATAATTATTAATTTTTATTAATTGCCCTCACTCATTCAGGGTCTTGGATCCGCCACGGTGAATGAGCATGATTGCCATGTATTGTAAGGCGTCTCTTACCGTATGGCGTGTTAGCACTCGGAGAATTGGTGTTCCCCCATGTTGTGGGATGTCCTAGTCAGCGGTGATATAGGTTGATTATGATGGTGATTAGAGGGATCACGTATGTTAGGAGCGGCCCATACTTGATGGCACTGTTGAGTAGGTGGGAGGTATTTCCTGAAGCGGGGTAGGTCAAACCCTTCGCTTGGTGGGTTTTAACATCAGGGCCAAGAATTTCGCTTGGCCGAGGGCGACTCGTCCGGCCTCTTGGATCTTTGGGCCCTTGTTGGGTTGAGCCTTTGGGTGGGCCAAATATCAGGACGTGTGTTATTTATAATTTGGTCCACAACAATAATCATAGCAATTAATTAATAAATGATAGTAATTATTTAGAGATATTTTTTCTGAAAATATAAAGTATGAAATGCAAAAATAGGTAAGCAAAATGGGGGTTGCATTTAAGAAATGATAGTTGACGCAGAAGGAGGAGAGATATTGTGGAGAATACTCACATCCAATGACTCTAAGGGCTTGTTTGATGGTCATGATAAGAGAGACATAATAGGATAAGCTATCATATCATGTCCGAAACTATTGTTTGGTGAGCCAGCGGTATAGGATAAAGCAATCCTGTCACCTATCATATCCTGTCCATCTAGTTAAAATTCTATCCTGAGGAGAGGGCTAAGTTAGAACCCAACATGATAGGATATGGTGATTTAAAGTATAATAAAATATAAAAATATTTTATATATAAAATAATTAAAGTATAATAAAATATAACATGGTTACCAAAAAAGATAGAATAAAATATAAGATGTTTAAAATAATATAAATATTAAAAATTAATTTTTAAAATTAATTTTATTTTGTCACAAGGCTAATTTTTTTATTTTCTATTATTTTAAAAAATTGAAAATATAAAAAATTTATGCTAATAATTTAACTATATGTAAAATAAAAACTAAAAATGAATATTTAAAATTATAAAAAATTAATTTAAGTTAAACAATATTTTAAAAATTTAAAATATTATATGAAATTTTATCATAAACATAATTTTGTATTTTTTTTATAATTTTAAAAATGAAAATTATAAAAGAAACTAAAATAATATAATAAAATATGTAAACATTTAGAATAAAAACGAAAATTTTTAATCATACTAAATTATAATGCTATCAAGTTGGTTATCTGGTGAACACCAAACGTCGGATAGAATAATAGCTTACCGTGCTCATATCTTATCCTACTCTTATCATGTTCTCTCATCCTATCCGCTCCTATCCTATCCTGACCACCAAACGAGCCCTAAGGTAATCCATAGAGGTTGATTAATAGTAAAAAAAAAAAATCATAAATTGATTTAGACAAATAGTACACAATCATGAAATTAGTAATAGTAATTACATGTGATTAGGAGGTAATGCCCAAGGGAGGTGTTACACTCTGATCTAATTTATATATAGAGGTTGATTAGTAGTAAATAATTAATAGACAACTATTAGTAAAAGTTCCCTAAATTAGTATTAGGCAATTAGAACACAATACTCAAATTAGTATTACTAATTAGAAATATTTATCTTTAAATGAAAAATATTAACTAAAAAAATGAGGAGGAGGATTTGATAATTGTTCTAGGAGAGGCCCAAAACACGATCTCTTGAAGTTTGTCTTTGGTATAGGGCTAGAGTTGGAGTGGCCCAAATCTTGACCGTGGGGTAATTGTTGACGGTTGCGTTTTTCTCCTTCTCATTCCTTGGTTCTTTGGCTGGACCAAATGATGGGTATACCTGCGAAGACAGCTTGATGCTTAAGTCAGCAGGGTGTTTGCAGATAATATAAGTATGTTGTAATGAGATCTTACCTTAGCCCCTTACTATGAGATCTTTTATAATGGTGTCCCTAGTGGGAATGAGCATGGGCGGACCTATATGTTAACGAGTGTGTGCAAGTGCACCTGCCGACTTTGATAAAATTCCAACTAAATATTGTAAGTGTTTGTATTTTACCCCCTATATTTTTAGATATTTGAACCTACCGCCTTTTCTTCTCTATTTTTTTTGAACAAACCCAGTTACTCGGCCCTCCCATCTCTCCCGAATTCTCACCCTTAGTCAATCCTCTATCTTTATATTCATATGTATATTAATAATAATTATTAATTTTTATTAATTGCCCTCACTCATTCAGGGTCTTGGATCCGCCACGGCGAATGAGCATGATTGCCATGTATTGTAAGGCGTCTCTTACCGTATGGCGTGTTAGCACTCGGAGAATTGGTGTTCCCCCATGTTGTGGGATGTCCTAGTCAGCGGTGATATAGGTTGATTATGATGGTGATTAGAGGGATCACGTATGTTAGGAGCGGCCCATACTTGATGGCACTGTTGAGTAGGTGGGAGGTATTTCCTGAGGCGGGGTAGGTCAAACCCTTCGCTTGGTGGGTTTTAACTTCAGGGCCAAGAATTTCCCTTGGCCGAGGGCGACTCGTCAGGCCTCTTGGATCTTTGGGCCCTTGTTGGGTTGAGCCTTTGGGTGGGCCAAATATCGGGACGTGGGTTATTTATAATTTGGTCCACAACAATAATCATAGCAATTAATTAATAAATTATAGTAATTATAATAGTTAGAAATATTTTTTCTGAAAATATAAAGTATGAAATGCAAAATTAGGTAAGCAAAATGGGGGTTGCATTTAAGAAATGACAGTTGACGCACAAGGAGGAGAGATATTGTGGAGAATACTCACATCCAATGACTCTAAGGACTTGTTTGATGGTCATGATAAGAGAGACATAATAGGATAAGCTATCATATCATGTCCGAAACTATTGTTTGGTGAGCCAGCGGGATAAGATAAAGCAATCATGTCACCTATCATATCCTGTCCATCTAGTTAAAATTCTATCCTGAGGGGAGGGCTAAGTTAGAACCCAACATGATAGGATATGGTGATTTAAAGTATAATAAAATATAAAAATATTTTATATATAAAATAATTAAAGTATAATAAAATATAACATGGTTACCAAAAAAGATAGAATAAAATATAAGATATTTAAAATAATAAAAATAATAAAAATTAATTATTAAAATTAATTATATTTTGTCACAAGGCTAATTTTTTATTTTCTATTATTTTAAAAAACAAAAAATATAAAAAAATTATGCTAATAATTTAACTATATATAAAATAAAAACTAAAAATGAATTTTTAAAATTATAAAAAATTAATTTAAGTTAAACAATATTTTAAAAATTTAAAATATTATATGAAATTTTATCATAAACATAATTTTGTATTTTTTTTTATAATTTTAAAAATGAAAATTATAAAAGAAACTAAAATATAATATAATAAAATATGTAAACATTTAGAATAAAAACGAAAAATTTTAATCATACTAAATTATAATGCTATCAAGTTGGTTATCTGGTGAACACCAAACGTCGGATAGGATAATAGCTTACCGTGCTCATATCTTATCGTACTCATATCATGTTCTCTCATCCTATCCGTCCCTATCCTATCCTGACCACCAAACGAGCCCTAAGGTAATCCATAGGGGTTGATTAATAGTAAAAAAAAAAAAAATCATAAATTGATTTAGACAAATAGTATACAATCATGAAATTAGTAATAGTAATTAGAAATGTTTGTGGTAAACAGGAAAAGAGAAATTTGATAATTAAAACAATTAATTGATGAAATTATAGTAATTATAAATATTTCTCCAGAAAATGAAAACAATGAAATTAAATAAATGAATAAGCATATTTGAGAATGAATTTAGAAAAGAATTTAATTGGTATAAACTATTAGTATAAATTTTTTATACTATCAATCAATAAGAATTTATAATATGAGTGATTTTTAAGGTAATTAAGATAAGAGTCAAATATTTTAATATTATGCCAATTTCTAATTGATTAATAGTATAAAAAATATTTACATTATCACTATCACTATCGGTACATATTAATTAAATCCTCTAAAAAATGGCATGTGGCACATTGAGTATAACAATTAGTAGAGATTGTAAAGAATGACTCATATTAAATAATTTAATATATAGCTTAATTACAGTTTTGATCTCCTATTTTAGTACTCGAGCGATTTTCGTCTCTAAATTTTTTTTCTCGATTTTAGTCCACATATTTTAAAAATTGGCAATTTTGGTCCCCTTAGCTTGACATCCAAAAAGTCCGATTAATAACACATTACAAACACCAACTGTACTCACAACATTACTCACAACTAAAGTCCGAAAACTACTTCTAAAACAATCACCAATTATCTTCTCACAACTGCAAACACAATAACAGTGCAAGAACAAGTGCAAGAAGCACTATAGTCAACATCAAAAATTTCTCCCTCTTCTTCAATTCATCAACCTTCCTCTGTAAAGATCTGATTATCTTCATCTCAAACACTCTAAAGTTCTGGTCCAGCCACTCAAAGGATTCACATCTTTCTCCCCATTATCTGCAACAGTAAAATCCTAAATCAGAATTAGTGAACACCCATATTTGAAACCCACATCAAAACCCATATTTGAAACCCAGATTTGGCCGTCACCTTGTACAACGCACAACCATAGAACCACCGCCCAGGATTCCTCTCCGTCCACGATGAAGCAGCGGTGCATCAAACCCACACCCACACCAATCTAGTTGTTCGCGGCTTCAACAGTGAAGATAATGGCGGATTCGGACATCACTACCTAACTCGAATTGACACAGAGATTAGAGACATGAAGGAGGTGTACGACGCAAAGAAGAAGGAGATGAGGAGATGTGAATCCTATCCGACACAGTGAAGAAGGAGAACCTTCGAGTACCCTTTTTGGTTTTTAGGCAATTTTTCAATTTTCGTATTTATTTCTTCTATTGTTTTTTGTTTTTGATTAAAGGTAAATACATGTCAGCACAATATTCTCACTTGCCAGGTCAGTAACGAAGTCAAAATTTGGATGTTAAAATTTGGATGTCAGGTTGTAGGATCAAAATTACATGTGGACTAAAATTGAGCCCAGTAAAAAAAATTAGTGGAAAAAAATGGTCCAAATATTAAAATTTGAAATCAAAATTGTAATTAAGCCTTAATATATAATGATAGATTATTCAAACTTACAACAACATCATTTTGTACTTATAAAAATAAGGAAAAAATTTAGGTACAGTCAGCTGTGTGCAATTTTTATTGTTCTCCAATCACAATTTAACATATGGATTAACCAATCAATTAGAAAAAATAGGAATATTTTAAATTTGATTTAAATGAAAAATTTAATATACATGACATGTATTGGTTAGCAACACAAACAGCACTTATATTGTACAACACCTAAGTTTTTTTCGTAAAAATAAAATGTAAGTTTAAATAACTAAATCGATGTCATTTTGTGTTATTTAATGACTAACTGATATAAATTTTAAATAATCAAAAACATAATTTTATATTATTTTTACTATTGAGTAATTAAATTAAGGATTTAATTGGTATACACTAATACTATAAGGTTTATACACTGTCAACCAATCAGAAATTAACACATTAACACATCATTAAAAATATTTGATTTATTTCCTAACAACCTTAAAAGTCATCAATTCCATGATTTCTGATTGGTTGTCAGTATAAAAATATTTATACTGACAATATATACAAATTAAAATTAAATTAATGTATTTTTCTAAATAGGATTTTGCTAACGAGTGCTTAAGGAAATTATAAAAGGAAAGTTTGTACTGAAAATATAAGTTCAACACTTTTCAGAATAATAAATACATCAATTTCTCATACAAAAATTCTTCGTTTGATTCTTTAACCAATGCCCTAAGAGTACTGGAACCAATGTCCTAAGGGCACTGGTTAACATTCTCCTTCTAAAGAATTTAATTAAAATTAATTTCTATATTTTATTTCATCAATTTAATCTTTCGAAGATCAAATGTAATCACCTATTTTATATTTTTGCCAGAAAACTTAATTAATATCAGCACAAGTTTTAAAAGATCAAGATAATAATTTATTATCAAAGTGTTGTTCTAAGCGGAGGAAAATTTAATTTCTGTATGAGAAAAGCATCATTAAAAATTATCCACTTAAACGAAACAACGTATCCCAATACTTTGAAGAAAAAAAACAATATACTCAAAATATAATAACAAAACAACTAAACAAGGGCGCTGGCTAGGGTGAGAGACTTGTTTAAGTCTCTCACCATGAGCAATGAAGTTCCACTAATTACAACCGTTGATGAAGGGAAGTTGTATGGATCTTATTATGCACCATCAACACCTTATCATCTCCCACTTTCTCCCTCGGTTCCTTCACGGTGGCGTCTCCGCCGTCCTCAACGGCGTCTCCTTCACGGCGGCGCCTCTATGTTCTCGCTCAGCTCCTTCACGGCGGCACCTCCTTCTCCGCCGTCCTCGACGGTGTCTCCGTCTCCGAGATCGACCCCGACATCCTCTTCCCCTTCCTCATTCGGGTTTTCCTCTCCCTCCACTGGTTTTTCATTCAGATCTTCCTCCCTCTTCTCGTCTTCCTTCGCCTCCGCCACCACCGCCCCTAGCTCCGCCGCTTCTCCTTCCCCTAGCCCTTTCTCT
This sequence comes from Echinosophora koreensis, assembly GCA_035048595.1. Classification (NCBI taxonomy): domain Eukaryota; kingdom Viridiplantae; phylum Streptophyta; class Magnoliopsida; order Fabales; family Fabaceae; genus Echinosophora; species Echinosophora koreensis. The sequence goes on along the minus strand of JAPCYP010000011.1, from coordinate 5,033,087 downwards.
TTCTCCTTCACTTCTCCTTCCTCTGCTTCTTCTTCCACCTCTCTATCTGTTCCCGCCGCCACCACCACCACAGCCTTTGGCTTCAGATCTCTCTTCCTTTGGCTTCAGATCATCTTCTTCCCCGCTTCTTTAGCACTGTCGTTTGCGATCGGCTTTGGTTCGACGATTTCAGCCCCCCCTTGTTCTCCGGCCGTGGAAGAGGAAGAGACAATTTCAGGGCCGGTGGTGGAGGTGGGGGTGGGGCGGCTGAGAAGGTGGAGGTCGGGGTGGGGCGGCCGAGGCGGTGAAGGTGGGGGTGGTTGGAAGAGAGAGAAGGGGGGAGAGTGAGAGTTGCAGAATGGTGTAAGGGGAGTGATCCAGTGTTGATGGTGTATCTGTGGAACATCACTTTATGAGGTTGCTCATGGTGAGAGATTTGTTACGTCTCTCACCCTAGCCAGCGCCCTAAACAAGTACCAGACAAATGCAACTGGGAAATAAAAAATCAAGAGAGAGAAAGAGAAATGTTCACTTTTGAAGGCATGTGTGCTGCTGCGTGCATATTTGGGTTAGGAGCCAACCTTGTAAGACAGGTCAAAGTTTGGAGACATGCCACATGTCCACCTTTGCCGACCTAAAGTAACATTGTTGCATTGCCATCGTTTTGGGACATCAAGGAAAATCGAGGTCCAAAGAAAGGTAAGAGCGCAGGTCTAACTTTTCTTTGACAAGTTTTCACCAGAAAATTATCATGAAAAGTATTAGTTTTAATATTAATTGAAAAAACTTTCAGTCCAGTGCCTATTAGATAATTTGAACCATTTTTTAGGTAATTTTATAGTAATATATATTTTTTATTCTGTACTATTAAATATATGCCATATTAGTTTGTGGGTCATTCCTTTACATGAAAGATTTTTGTATAACAAAATGAGACATCATCATATAGTGCCTTCTTAGTTTCTTGGGTGTATTTTCGAGAATCTAAAATACAAAAAAAAAAAAAAAAAAGTAGGTAAGAGATAAAGATAAACATATACGGTGTCATATACGGATTGATGTCTAAAATTTGTGTTCAAATAACACAACTCTTCTTTTATACTATATAATATATTTTTCATTGAATAAATTAAGGAAATTAAGGATTTAATTAGTATGTATTTGTAAATGTGAAATTTTTTATATTATTAACCAATCATAAATTATTATATTATTAAAAATGCTTAATTGCAGGCTTTATAAAGTGCTTGAACCAATGTTAAAAATTGCAACTAAAACTAGGTTTAACTATCTATTATTATAAATTAATTCTAATTCGTCGTCAGCTAGCTCATCAAGTTGGTTTTTATCTCAGCCAAAATGAACGTGACCTAGCAACATGATGTGGCATAGTTGGTAGATAACTGAGCCCCTTAAGCATGTGGTCAAGGGTTCGATTCCTGGCTTATATTTATGGAAGAGCATCTGTTAGGAGAGGTCAACCCCTTAAATGAATCTCAGTACCTCGAGGGATTAGTTTCTGACTCCCGGCCGGAGGATATCTGGGTTCACCCAAAAATCAACGTGACCTATATTTACATAGAACTTAATTAATTCAATTAAAAAATTAACCAAAAAAATTAAATAATTACGTGACAATAGAAGTTGAAGTCTCACACCCCCGTCACTGTCTTAAAAAATTGATGTACCCGACACATAACCTTGTGCATAATTTAATTAATTCTATTCTATTTTTAACCTGTGTTTACACGACTCAGCAGCAGTACATCACGTTTTAAAGTGGCATCGTTTTCATTTTCGGACCAATTCTATTCACAAATCTTCTGATCTGCGCTGCGAACTCTCTTCCTTTGACCTTTTAACCTGTAAGCTCTGCTCTCTTCTTCCTTTTTCACATTCCAATGCTTCCCAAACCCTACAATTCATCATTCCTCTTTCGTATTCGATTCAACCTTACCATACCATTCACGATCCGTCGTCGTTTTCATTCTTCCCCGTAACTCGTAGCTTTTACGCCATCCGAATATTTTTTTTAATTGTTTGCTAAAGTTGAAAAAGCTGGTGCAGGTTGTTGCGTTGATCTGAATGGCGTTTTTCAGAAGTGTTTCCGCACTTTCTCGTCTTCGCTCTCGTGTGGTAACTGAAAAATTGCAAACTTTCTTCTCCCTAAAAATTGGTCATTTTCCCCTTATGTTTGATCGTTCGTGTAACTTTCACTTTGTTTTTCTAATTTTTATTTATTTATTTTTCAATCACAGGGTCAGCAATCTAGTCTCGCCAATTCAGTTAGATGGCTTCAAACTCAGACCTCCACTAACACTGTATACTCTCTCTCTCTCTCTCTATATATATATATATATATATATATATATATCACTGTATTTTTGGTGTTTTGATGAATTGAAATGTATATAGTGAGCTTTATTAGATACTCCGTGTTTTTTTAGGATGGTATTATTTACTATTAATATTAATATTATTATGCTTATCATAAAAAAAAAATTAATATTATTATGGCGTAGTTTGGAATTGCATACTGTAGTTTGTCTCAGTTAGATTGAACTTTGGAGGATTTTTAAGCTAATAAGGAGGATTTTTTGAAGTTGTTTGTATCTCTAGAACTTTGTCTGTTTTTAATTTTGTTCATAACCGGTTAATCTTCTGTTTTGCAGGATCTTCAATCTGAGTTGAAGGAACTAATTCCAGAATATCAGGTTTGTCTGCAATTCTATGCTTTGGTAGTGATACTGTTTGTTTTTGGGTTGGTTAATGCGTAATCGATGCTGCTTTTTCGGGGTTCAATGTGATTTTTGTGTAGTGTAGTAGTTTTTTCCCCCCCTAATATCATGAGTTAAGATTTTGATATATGAAGTATGGGCTTGATTGTTGTATTCTTGGTTTAGTTTAATTATTTGGTTGTAATGGTTGTTAGCGAATGTGAATCAAATTCCCACTCGTGTTCAACTTGTAACGAGGATTGTAGTTGTGGCTATGCCTATATTGGCAGTGTACATGCTATTCTGAGTTTGGTATACTCGATAAACATCTTGCGTGATTTGCAATTCTCAGTGATTATTGGTTGTTACTTGTTAACTGATGTTTTCTTCTTTTCATTGTTTCTTGATGATTTGCTTGCAAATCTTCAATTAATGCATTTCGAAAATGAGTCATATGTCTATCTTACATTTTAATAATCTATACATAAAATTTGGTTGCAGGAACGTGTCAAGAAGCTGAAGAAAGAACATGCAACTGTTGAATTGGGAAAAATCACTGTTGATATGGTATTCATAGTACTTCTATCTTAGATATAGAGTTTCTTGTTACCAGCAGCATTAAATGTTGTACTCCTCTCTTGTCTATAAGCTTTCCCAATGTGATGTAACTTATTTTTGGAGTGTCCTTGGTGACAATTCAAGGTACTCGGTGGAATGAGAGGAATGACGGCTTTAGTTTGGCTAGGCTCAGCTGTTGACCCAGATGAGGTATATATCTAAATTACTCAGCCTTCACTCTTCAGATATTTGTGAGTTATTGAAGTGAAGTGAATTATCACTTGCTAGTGAATATTGATTTGTTGATAGATATAGAATTTAGACTTTGCATCTGTTTGTTAAAGTTTATTAAATGAATCTCTGAGCTCAGCACGTTATGTCTTCTAGGGAATTCGCTTTAGGGGCATGACAATTCCAGACTGCCAGAAAACACTTCCAGGTGCTTTTCCTGGTGGAGAGCCTTTGCCTGAGGCTATTCTGTGGTTGCTGTTGACAGGAAAGGTATGCAATAGTTCTACATAAACAAATTGGATCAATCATTTTGGCTGCTGGTTTACTTGTAATACTATATAGCATAATAGCCTTGAATGAAGGGGTTTAAATATGTGCACCTGGTTTAGAACTTTAGTTTTATTTTTTTTTGGTAAACAGAACTTTAGATTTTGTTGTTTAATCTTTGATTCATACATTGTGTCACAGATACCAAGTAAAGAGCAAGTTGATTCATTAGCCCAGGAATTGCGAAGTCGTGCAACTATCCCAGGTTCAGTTTCTTTTGAGGTCATAGCTTGGTTATATTTATCTTGAAGCAATGTATTCTTCTTTGTAATAAAATAGACTGACTGCAAGTGGGTTATCTATCATGGTTTTGTAGCGAGAATTTGTCAATCTAAAGATGTCCAAATAAGAACATCCCTGCCCAGACTGATAAACTATCCATACCAAAGGGGTTACATCCATTGAAAAGTTGTGAAGAATTTAACCATAAATAATCTTGTAACCATCCCACCAAATGGGTAGAAGATTTATTAAACTGTGAAACATTACCTTGACATAGTGTAATGTGCTTCCAATACCATTAAGTATGTGTTTAGATTAGCTTTTGACAAACGTGATTTCAGAAAGAATTGATTTTGGTTAAAAGTGGGTTGACAGTGAAGTGATTTATGTTTAGATACGTTCATTAAAAAAAGTGATTTTATCAATTCTTATTGTTTGGATAGTTTGGGTCAAAATTGCTTTTGAGTGTGCCAAAATGGGTTTTAATATATATATTGGATACTTTATTTTAATATATTATAAGATAATTATTTTAATTTATGTTAAATTATGAAAAACAAACCAAACAAGAATATATATTGTGACTTAGAGCATCTCCAGTGCTATGTTGATAAGCAACCCATTTTGGTTTCTTAAATAGGTCCCATTGTGCCACATCACATTTAAACAATCCATCCATTTTTTACTCCACTTGCACATTCAATAATCCTTAAGCAACCCACTTTTTATACTTTTTATTTCATTACCATTGGAATTTTATTACTCATTGATTTATTTATTTTTTGGTATATTATTACTCGTTGATTTTAGCAACTCATTGATTTTTATCAAGCAACTCATTGATTTTATCTCACTCTGGAAACTTCCCTCGGTCCGTACCTTCTCTTCTCCCTCGGTCTCACTCTCATTCTATCAAACTCATATCCCTATCCTCCCTTTCTCTGAAACTACCATCAAGACTAAAAGTCATTCACAGTGTAGCAAAAAATAAGACTAAAACAGTGCACTAAAAGCATGGACGTGATTTTCAAGTTGACCGTAGAAGCTACAAAATCCAGCTTCTGTATGGACGTGAGTTTGGGGCCAAATGCAATTTTTGGACTAGGGAGCCAAACATCAAACTCTTTCAGTCAAACATGGTTTGACCATGGCAGAATCACGATTTGAGGAAAAACCAATGAACCAAACATGCACTAAAAAGTAACTCATCCAGTGGTACCTAACATCCAGAAAACTACCAAATAAAATGTGTCCTCACCGAAATATCATAAGTACCTTCAGTAGGCACTAGGCACAAGTGCTATACCATAGATGTCTTTCTTTAAAGTTAAAGTGAATTCATACTGTAGGTAGAGAGAATGTGTAGAGAGAAATAGACATGTGATAAAACTGTCGTGGGATACACTACAATGTGTAGTGACCTTCATATTTATATTACTAGGTTAAGAGAGTAGTACAAAGGGATAGTGCATGTGGGCCGAGCCCATACACTCAAGACTAAATCTTATTCTAACTCTTAACATAACTCTTAACACTCCCCCTCAAGCTGGAGCAAAGATGTTAATCATGCCTAGCTTGTTACAAATGAAATCACTACGCACCCCATTCAAGAACTTTGTAAACAAATCTGCCAGTTGGTCACTTGTCCGAACATAAGAAGTAGATATAAGATTCTGGAGGACCTTCTCTCGGATGAAGTGGCAATCTACCTCAATGTGTTTTGTTCTTTCATGAAAAACTGGATTTGATGTAATGATAGAGCCACTAAGGTCTATGAGAGGAAAAAGAAGAGATGCATAGTAGGGGATCAAAACCAAGAGAGAGAGAAGGGAGAAAATAACTAACTTGCATGATAGTGGGCTGAGATGGGAGAAAATAACTGACTTGCATGATAGTGGGCTGAGATGCATGAGGAAAGGAACGTGGGAATGGGGTTGAGGGCAGTTATTAAAGGGTAGGAAACTGAGTAGTGGGCAGGCTGGATTTTAGACTGGAATTTGGGAGACCTTAGGCTTCTCTAAGTGCCTAGACCTTCTTTGTCTTTTCTTTTATTTCAAGTTCTTCAGTGTAATACAGGTTCTGTATCACTTTGATATCAGACCTGAGTTCAATTAATACAAAGTAGATTCAGTGTTTTCCCTTTCATTAATTTGGTACTTATCAATTTGGTATCAAAGCTCTCGATCTTGGGAGGCTTGAATGGTCTGGACGCGCACAACAATGGAGGCTAGAGTGGAGGGGTTAGAACGTAGTCTTCAGGAGTTACAGATGGAGAGTCAGACACAGTTGAAGGAGCTTAAGCAGATATTACAGGGAAGAGGACAAACTCGCACCCGAGGACGTTCCCGCCAGTGACGAACGTCGAAGAAGGACGGCGAAGAAGACGATGCCGATAGCAAAGGTGGGTGGTCGCGTTCGCGATCCACGAGGTCGGGCCCGACGTACGACCCGAGGGGAAGGAAGTTAGAGGTCCTTGTTTTTGCCGGCGACGACGCGTACGCATGGCTCGTCCGAGTAGAACGGTATTTCAAAGTGAATGCCGTAAGGGAGGAGGAGAAACTTGACGCAGTGGTAGTTACCTTGGAGGATCGGGCTCTTAACTGGTTTCAATGGTGGGAGGAACAAGCCACGACCGTCAGTTGGGAGGAGTTCAAATGTGCAGTAGTGCGGCGGTTTCAATCGGGTATGGTCCAAAACCCCTTGGGACCCCTGTTGAGTGTCAAACAAACAGGATCAGTGATGGAGTACCGCGAGAAATTTGAGTTGCTCATTGCGCCGTTGAAGAAGGAGGAGCGAGTGATGCTGGAGAGCATTTTTATGAATGGATTAAGGGAGGAAATCCAGGTGGAACTTAAGCTGCATGAGTCGAAGTCTTTAGAGGAACTCATGGACAGGGCTTTGTTGTTGGAGGAAAAAAATTGGGCAATACAGAAAGGGGGAGTTACTGTGAAGGAGAAGGTGGAATGGAAAGATAGGGCCTATAGCTCCAAAATATGGCCTATGGGAGAGGTTAATCGGGTCAAGACTCTTTGGTATAAGCCCAACTATGGAAATCCAAGGTTTAATGAACCCAAAACAGCAGAGGAGCCCAAAGGAGAGAAGAATTTTGGAGGTGGAAGAAGGCTCAGTCAGACCGAGCTTGAGGAGAGGAGCAGGAAAGGCCTTTGTTTCAAGTGTGGGGAAAAATGGGGAAAGGAGCATGTGTGTAAATTCAAGCATTTCCAGTTAGTGCTATTGGAAGAAGGTGAGGAGGATGAGGAAGGAAAGGAGTCAGAGGAAGAAGAGGAGCTTGAATTAGAGGCCAAAACACTTCAATTGTCTTTAAGGAGTAAAGAGGGCCTAACCTCCAATCAGTCCTTCAAAATCTGGGGCAAGATTGAGGAGAGGCCAGTGTTGTTATTAGTTGATTCGGGAGCCACCAGCAATTTTATTTCCAAGGAATTAGCAAGGGAATTGAAGTTGGAAGTGAAGGATACTCCGGAGTATACTGTGGAGGTTGGCACCGGAGAGAAGATAAGAAACAAGGGGGTGTGCAAAAGGGTGAAATTCACAGTCCAAGGGGTGGAGTTTGAACAGAATTTTTTCATGATGGATTTAGGAGGACAGAGGTGGTATTGGGTATGGATTGGCTAGCTAGTTTGGGGGATATTGAGGCTAATTTCCGAAACTTGATTATTAAGTGGAAGAAGGGGGACAGCAAGGTGATATTAAGAGGAGATCCATCCCTCTGCAAAACCCAAGCTTCCTGGAAGACTATGATCAAAGCCCTGCAAGATGAAGGTACAGGTTATTACATAGAGTATCACCAACTCTATAAGGAGGACGAGCATGCCCCTATTCCAGCAGCAGACATGGATGACATTTTGGAGGCCTTCCTTGATGTATTCCAGGAACCCAAGGGATTGCCCCCTAGGAGAGAACAGGATCATGCCATTACCTTAAAGGAAGGAGCTCAAATTCCGAATGTACGACCATACAGGTATCCCTATTACCAGAAAAATGAGATAGAAAAGATTGTGAGGGAAATGTTACAGGCAGGCATCATTAGGCCTAGCACTAGCCCATTTTCTAGCCCTGTTATTTTAGTTAAGAAAAAAGATGGAGGATGGAGGTTTTGCACTGATTATAGAGCTTTGAATAGAGCTTTGAATAGAGTAACAATACCTGATAAACTTCCCATTCCGGTAATTGATGAGCTATTAGATGAGTTAGGAGGTGCAGTCATCTTTTCCAAACTGGACTTGAAATCGGGATATCATCAAATTCGCATGAGAGATGAAGATATCCCAAAAACAGCTTTTAGGACTCACGAAGGACATTATGAATATATGGTTATGCCTTTCGGCCTTACTAATGCTCCTTCAACCTTTCAAGCAGTTATGAACCGAGTCCTAAGGCCTTATTTGAGGAAGTTTGCCTTGGTTTTCTTTGATGATATCTTAGTTTACAGCCGTGATGAGGGGAGTCATATGGAACACCTGAAGTTAGTGTTACAAGTGCTGAGGGACAATTAGCTATTTGCTAACAAGAAGAAGTGCACTTTCGGCCAGGGACAACTTGAATACTTGGGACATTTGATTTCAGCTAGAGGAGTTTCAACTGATCCTAATAAGGTTCAAGATATGCTAAAATGGCCTATTCCTACGGATGTGAAAGGACTAAGTGGATTTTTAGGCTTGACAGGTTATTACCGGAAATTTGTAAGAAACTATGGGAAAATTGCATGGCCACTGACACAGCAGCTCAAGAAGGACAATTTCAAGTGGGATAGTGAAGCACAAACTGCATTTGAACAACTTAAGCAAGCCATGACTACCTTACTCGTGTTGGCAACCCCTGATTTTGAGAGGTGGTATTGGGTATGGATTGGCTAGCTAGTTTGGGGGATATTGAGGCTAATTTCCGAAACTTGATTATTAAGTGGAAGAAGGGGGACAGCAAGGTGATATTAAGAGGAGATCCATCCCTCTGCAAAACCCAAGCTTCCTGGAAGACTATGATCAAAGCCCTGCAAGATGAAGGTACAGGTTATTACATAGAGTATCACCAACTCTATAAGGAGGACGAGCATGCCCCTATTCCAGCAGCAGACATGGATGACATTTTGGAGGCCTTCCTTGATGTATTCCAGGAACCCAAGGGATTGCCCCCTAGGAGAGAACAGGATCATGCCATTACCTTAAAGGAAGGAGCTCAAATTCCGAATGTACGACCATACAGGTATCCCTATTACCAGAAAAATGAGATAGAAAAGATTGTGAGGGAAATGTTACAGGCAGGCATCATTAGGCCTAGCACTAGCCCATTTTCTAGCCCTGTTATTTTAGTTAAGAAAAAAGATGGAGGATGGAGGTTTTGCACTGATTATAGAGCTTTGAATAGAGCTTTGAATAGAGTAACAATACCTGATAAACTTCCCATTCCGGTAATTGATGAGCTATTAGATGAGTTAGGAGGTGCAGTCATCTTTTCCAAACTGGACTTGAAATCGGGATATCATCAAATTCGCATGAGAGATGAAGATATCCCAAAAACAGCTTTTAGGACTCACGAAGGACATTATGAATATATGGTTATGCCTTTCGGCCTTACTAATGCTCCTTCAACCTTTCAAGCAGTTATGAACCGAGTCCTAAGGCCTTATTTGAGGAAGTTTGCCTTGGTTTTCTTTGATGATATCTTAGTTTACAGCCGTGATGAGGGGAGTCATATGGAACACCTGAAGTTAGTGTTACAAGTGCTGAGGGACAATTAGCTATTTGCTAACAAGAAGAAGTGCACTTTCGGCCAGGGACAACTTGAATACTTGGGACATTTGATTTCAGCTAGAGGAGTTTCAACTGATCCTAATAAGGTTCAAGATATGCTAAAATGGCCTATTCCTACGGATGTGAAAGGACTAAGTGGATTTTTAGGCTTGACAGGTTATTACCGGAAATTTGTAAGAAACTATGGGAAAATTGCATGGCCACTGACACAGCAGCTCAAGAAGGACAATTTCAAGTGGGATAGTGAAGCACAAACTGCATTTGAACAACTTAAGCAAGCCATGACTACCTTACTCGTGTTGGCAACCCCTGATTTTGAGAAAACATTTGTGTTAGAGACGGATGCTTCAGGAAAAGGCATAGGGGCAGTACTTATGCAAGAGGGCAGACCCGTGGCTTATATGAGCCAAACTTTGTCAGAGAGGGCTCAGAGAAAGTCAGTATACGAGAGGGAACTTATGGCAATTGTATTGGCAGTCCAAAAATGGAGGCATTACCTATTGGGCAGACATTTCAAGGTACACACAGATTAGAAAAGTCTGAGATTCCTTGCAGAACAGAGGCTCATGGGTGAGGAGCAACAGAAATGGGTTTCCAAATTGTTAGGGTTTGATTTTGAAATTAAATACAAACCCGGAAAGGAAAACAGTGCAGCCGATGCTTTATCAAGGCAAATGCAGTGCTGGATTCTCACTACCATTCACTGTCCAGCATGGGAAGGGTTAGAAGAGGAGGTACAGGCAGATTTGAAATTGAAGGGAATTGTCCAGGACTTATTGGGTAATTCGGATTCACATCCAGGGTACCAAATTAAAAAGGGCGGGTTATTCTATAAAGGGAGGATGGTGATTCCTAAGGATTCTCCAAGGATCTCTACAATCCTTAAGGAGTTTCATGATTCAGCCACTGGGGGGACATTCAGGGTTCCTTAGAACCTACAAGAGGATTTCGGGATTGGCATTCTGGGAAGGCATGAAGAAGAGTATTCAGCTGTATGTGCAAGCTTGTGAGGTGTGTCAAAGGAATAAATATCAGACTTTGAGCCCGGGAGGTTTATTGCAGTCGCTGCCAATTCCTACTTAGGTTTGGACCGATATCTCTATGGATTTTATATGGGGGCTGCCAAGAGCTTATGGGATGGATACCATTATGGTTGTGGTAGATCGTCTAACTAAATATGCTCATTTCATTCAATTGAGCCATCCATTCACAGCCAAGGACATAGCAAAATTATTCATCAAGGAGATAGTTCGTCTCCATGGTTTCCCTTCTTCAATAGTTTCAGACCGAGACCGAGTCTTCCTTAGTTCCTTTTGGACAGAGCTATTTAAGCAAGCTGGAACCAAGCTGAGATTCAGCAGTGCGTATCACCCTCAGTCGGATGGGCAAACCGAAGTTGTGAACAGATGTTTGGAGGCTTATCTGAGGTGTCTTACAGGGGCTAAACCGAGGCAATGGGCCAAAATGGCTCAATTGGGCAGAATATTGGTACAACACCAATTACCATTCAGCCATTAAAACAACTCCTTTCCAAGCTCTATATGGAAGGGACCCCCCTGTGTTAATTAAGGGAGACGTGACTCTATCCTCAGTTGAGGAGGTTAACAGGTTAACTGCCCAGAGAAATTATATGTTGGAAGAGATGAGAGAGCAGTTGTTGAAGGCACAAAACAGAATGAGAGTTCAGGCCAATAAACATAGAAGAGAAGTGGAGTATCAAGTGGGGGACATGGTGTACTTGAAAATTCAGCCGTATAAGCTTAAAAGTTTAGCTAAACGGGTGAATCAGAAATTGAGCCCTAGATATTATGGTCCCTATGAAATTGTGAAGAAAATTAGCCCAGTTGCATATCAGTTAAAGCTACCCGAGGAGAGCAAGGTGCACCCTGTTTTCCATGCTTCTTTGCTGAAAAAGTCCATTGCACCTACTGTTTTCAGCCAGCCTTTACCTTCATTTATGGATGAAGATTGGGAGCTGAAAGCCCAACCAGAGGAAGCTCTAGCTACACGCAGGAACAGCCAGGAAGAAGTTGAGGTTTTGGTCAAATGGCAAGGTCTACCTGAGTTTGAGAATTCTTGGGAGCTGGTGGATGACCTCAGGGAACACTTCCCTGGGTTCCTCCTTGAGGGCAAGGAGAGTTTTGAGGGAGGGAGAGTTGATAGAGCCACTAAGGTCTATGAGAGGAAAAAAGAAGAGATGCATAGTAGGGGATCAAAACCAAGAGAGAGAGAAGGGAGAAAATAACTAACTTGCATGATAGTGGGCTGAGATGGGAGAAAATAACTGACTTGCATGATAGTGGGCTGAGATGCATGAGGAAAGGAACGTGGGAATGGGGTTGAGGGAGTTATTAAAGGGTAGGAAACTGAGTAGTGGGCAGGCTGGATTTTAGACTGGAATTTGGGAGACCTTAGGCTTCTCTAAGTGCCTAGACCTTCTTTGTCTTTTCTTTTATTTCAAGTTCTTCAGTGTAATACAGGTTCTGTATCACTTTGATATCAGACCTGAGTTCAATTAATACAAAGTAGATTCAGTGTTTTCCCTTTCATTAATTTGGTACTTATCATGTAATATGTATGGCGGCTTGGTTATCACACCATAGTTTCATAGGACAAATGTTATCAAATCCCATCTCATCCAAGATCTATCTTACCCATATTAATTCACAAGTAGTTTGAGCCATAACCCTGTATTCTGCTTCTGCACTAGATCTTGCCACCACATTCTGCTTCTTACTTCTCCAAGATATCAAATTACCTCCCAGAAATACACAGTAACCTGTGGTAGATTTTCGGTCCACAGGAGATCTTACCCAATCTGCATCAGAAAAAGCCTCCACCTGCACATGTCCATGATCTTGGTACACAATTCCCTTTCCCGGAGCTTTCTTCAAATACTTAATAATGCGAATCAATGCTTCTCAATGAGTGTCGGTCGGAGAAGACATAAATTGACTTACAACACTCTCTGGAAAAGCAATATCGGGTCTAGTGATAGTTAGATAATTCAACTTCCCCACCAATCTTCTATATCTCTGTGGGTCAGAGAATGGAATTCCATCTGCTGTCAGCTTAACTCCTGGCTCCATAGGAGTCTTACAAGGTTTGGCTCCCATCAGATCGGTTTCAGTAAACAGGTCTAGAACATACTTCCTTTGCGAAAGGAAGATCCCCTTCTTTGAATACATAACTTCAATGCCCAAGAAGTACTTCAAGGCTCCCAAGTCTTTAGTTTGAAGCTTGGTCTGGAGAAACGACTTCAATTTGGCAATTCCTTCGCTGTCATTTCCGGTAATTACAATATCATCAACATACACCGCAAGTAAGATGCTGCCACGGTTAGTTTTCTTGAAAAACACTGTATGATCACTCTGACATCTTTTTAATCCAAATTCCAAAACCACTTCACTGAATCTCCCAAACCAAGACCTAGGTGATTGCTTCAGGCCGTACAATGACTTCTTTAAATGACAACTTGTCCACACTCCCCCTGAGCAACAAACCCAGGTGGGTGCTCCATGTACACCTCTTCTTGTAAGTCACCATTGCAAGAATGCATTCTTTACATCCAGTTGGAACAATGGCCAATGATGTGAGTTTAGCAACAGGGGAGAACGTGTCAGTATAGTCAACACCATATGTTTGGGCATACCCTTTGGCGACTAGTCGTGCCTTTAAACGAGCCACAGAGCCATCAGGATTTACCTTGACAGTATAAACCCACTTGCATCCTATAGCATGCTTCCCCGCGGGGAGGGAAACCAGATCCCAAGTATCATTTTTCTCAAGAGCCATCATTTCCTCCTCCATAGCCTGTCTCCAGCCATCATGATGTATGGCATCTGAAAGAGATTTAGGAAGAGAGACAGAATCTAGGCCAGCAACAACGGACTTAGAAGTAGACGACAAATGAACAGAAGATACATAAGAGGAAATAGGATAAGCACAAGTACGTTTACCTTTATGTAAGGCTATTGGAAGATCAAGGTCATTAGCAGGATTTGCAGACACCCGAGGGGGCAGAGGTAGAGGTTGAGTATCCTCCGGAGAAGCATCATGTGACACCTGTTTGGGACGACGAGAATATGTCCGCTCAAAGAACTTGAAGCCTGTATCAATAGGAGTTAGAGAATCATCTGACTCACACCGGCAAGGAGGATTGAGACTCAACAAAAAATGGACGGGCTTCAAAGAAGGACACATCTCGACCAATTTCTGGAGAGAAGCAACGATACCCTTTCTGGGTATGAGAGTATCCCAAGAAAACACACTTCAAGGACTTCGGGTCCAACTTAGTCACCTGTGAACGAACATCATACACAAAACATGTGCAACCAAATATTTTGGGGGGCAGGGGAAACAATGAAGATGAAGGAAAAAGAATGGAGTAAGGAACAACACCATTTAACACAGATGATGGCATGCGGTTAATTAAATATGTAGCAGTAAGAACTGCATCTGCCCAAAAAAATTTCGGAACCTTTATTTCAAACAACGAAGCTCGGGCAACCTCCATAAGATGACGATTTTTACGCTCAGCTACCCCATTTTGCTGTGGGGTGACAACGCAAGATGATTGGTGAATCATGCCATGTTCATTCATGAAAGTAATGAATGGTGCAGAAAAGTATTCTTTAGCTTTATTTATCACTATGAAGAATATGGACATGACAATTAAATTGAGTATGAATTTCACCACAAAAATTGCAAAATATGGTAAATAACTCAGATCTGGATTTCATTAGATATAATCATGGTGCACGAGACTAATCATCCACAAAGGTAACAAAATACTTATAACCAAACTTTGAAGTAACTGGACATGGACCCCAAACATCAGAATGAACAATGTCAAATAGGGCTTGGGCCCTGTTATTTAAACAAGGTAAATAAACACTACAGTGCTGTTTGCAAATTGACAAGACTCACAAGACAAACTCGACATTGACCCAAACTGAGGACATAACTGTTTAAGAACTCCTAAAGACGGATGGCCAAGACGGCAATGAAGCTGGAAAGGGGACACTTCACACATTCTAGAAGCTGTCGATGCTTGTGGAACTCCTCCTAGCAGGTAAAGTCCATTAGATACCCTTCCTCTACCAATAGTCCTCTGTGTCAACAGATCCTGAAATACAAGAATCAGGAAAGAAAGTTACAGAACAATTTAATGAATGAGTTATCTGGCTAATTGAAAGAAAATTACAAGGAAACTGAGGCAAATATAAGACAGAGGACAAAGGTAAGGTGGAAACCGGGGTGGTACACCCACTCCCCTTAACATTAACACTGGAACCATCAACAAGAGTTACGGAAGAATGATTACTGGACTGACTGAAAGAAGAAAAAATACCTGAATCCCCTGTCATATGGTCAGTGGCGTCGGAATCAATGACCCAACGCCAGAAGTAGAGGATAGACACGCAGTCGAATTACCTGTTTGGACAAATGTGGTTGTGGAGGAAGGTGTAGATGACTGCTGGGAAATCTGAAACTGGGTATATTTGCTAAATTCTTCATCAGTCATCACCACTGTACGCCCTTCCGTCTTTGGATTGATAGTGTCAGGCTGAGACACTATGTTAGCAAAGTGAGGATGAGCCTGTGACTGTGAATACTGATACTGTGAAGAATTTGGACAACGATTCCGATAGTGACCCACTTCTCCACAATTAAAACACTGCACCACGACCACCACGACGACCACCACGACCTCCTCTACCTCCACCATGATTACCACTACGGCTCCCAGATTAGACCGCCAAAGCAGAGCAATCAGATGGATCACTTTTTGTAGTAGGTCGTGATTCCGTAAAAGAGGACTGCACAACCCGGGAGAAAACATCAATGAGATTTTCTACTTGCTTACTGGACAAAATCTGAGATCGAACCACCTCATACTCCGAATCAAGACCAGAAAGCCAACTCAAGGCTATAAGTTTCTTCTGTCGGGTTAACATCTCTTCTACAGATTTGCATGCTAGAAGAGAAGTCAACTCTTCAGTATACTTCTTGAACTCCAGAAAATAGTCCATCAACTTCCGCTTATTCTGTTTGGGACGGAAAATCTCCAGTAAAAGAGCATAAATACGATTCAAATTGTCAGATTTTCCATAAATAAATTTCAGAAAATCCCACAACTCCTTCATAGTCTTGCAATGGGTAATAACCGATTGAGTCTGCCTATCAACAGAATTCACGAGTAAGGCCAAGATGCGTTTATCCTCTTTATTCCATGTTGTTGCTGTTTTCGAAGGGGCATTTTTCTATTAAATAACCATCCTTCCCCATTCCTTTGAGACTAACCTCGACGAGGATCACGAGATACTTCCACTCCACATAGTTCTCACCATCCCCATCAAGCTTGATATCAGTGAGTTTAGAGGAAGCAGTAACAATCTCAGTAATAGACCCCTTGGAACTGCCTTCACTTGTATTTTCAGGATCCCGTGACATCGTTTAACCAACAATGCCACGGCAGAACAAGCGATTTCGACCCGAAACGTCACTAGGATGCACCGTAACGCCTCGAAACGCAACCAAATCACCACAAACAGCCACGAAACCAATTGGGCTTTTCTCAAATCTCCAAAACGCTCCACTCTGTCCCCAAAACACGAGCCATCTGCAGCCAAAACTGTACGTTTGAGGTAGCGCACAAAAAACGGGATTTCACAGTTTTGAGTTTTTCTACATCAACTGGCCATCCAAAAAATTTTCCAACTCTCCAGCAGCCTTGGTCGGCCTTCTCTGAAGCTGTTGGTAGGGTTTTATTTATTTATTTATTTATTATGGCGGCAGCTGAGAGGGACCCCACTCACACGAAACCCTAACCTGCTCTAGATACCATGTAGGCAGAGAGAATGAGTAGAGAGAGAAATAGACATGTGATAAAACTGTAGTGGGATACACTACAATGTGTAGTGACCCTCATATTTATTTATATTACTAGGTTAAGAGAGTAGTACAAAGGGATAGCGCATGTCGGCTGAGCCCATACACTCAAAACTAAATCTTATTCTAACTCTTAACACATACAATATAGATAGTACATAACAATATGTTCATTGCCATGGACATGAACTTAGGTTATCTTATTTTAGTTTTTTTTTTCCCCCCCTTTTGTTGAGTCGTTATTCTGAAGGAAAGATATGAGGCTAGCTTCTCTGTTCTTTTTTATATATATGTTTCTTGTTTGAGGAAATGCACACCCTTATGTAACTGCTTGTAAACTTAAAAGATATGGACTTCTTTTCTCAAATGTGATACTACATATGAAGTGCACTACTTGCTTTTGCTCAAATGTCACATGCGGGGGCATGTGTCTTGAAGTTCCTAACGTAATTTTTCTAGCTTGTTGCTAATGCTCCAGTCTGACTTCATTCTTTTTATGACCCTAAATTGTTGATTTGTCATTTTTTTATTGCAGATTATGCATATAAGGCAATTGATGCACTGCCTGTTTCTGCTCATCCAATGACTCAATTTTCTACTGGTGTCATGGCTCTTCAGGTACAGTAATATATTCTTTCTTGAATTTTTAATTTATAATGTTCCTTTTTTCTTCTTAATTTTATTCTGTAATTAAACTGCTTAGATGGTCAGTGGTCCTATTCACTCTTTGACGTTTGTATTTGTGATAAGCATTCCCTTTTGTGCAGAAAAAATGGCCTTTGTGGATTCATGTTTTGCTTTGTAGACTTATTTGCCAATAAATTGATAATATTTACAGTAAAGGTTTATAATGTAAAATAAATCAGAGGGTGACTGACAATGGATCAAATGTTAGCTCAGAAAAAGAAGAAATGGGGAGGATTAAACTGACAACCATGAATCATATTCAACTTCGGAAACTCGTCAAATAAACACATCTTACATATGCCTATCTCTGGTCCAATCTCAACAAACACCTGTATTGCCATAATTTCGCCCAAAACATTTGGTTTGTATTGCAAAATACAGCTTTTTCTATTATTGGAGTGTTTTATAGATGAATCAATTTCTAATTTCATGGATATAAAATTAATCATAATTACAGCTAATTTGAGAATCATCAACATGAGTTGATATTCTTCTAGAAATGCAGTATTTTTATCATTTTATGAGGTAGGTCAGTGAAGCATCTATGAAAGTCGACTCTAGTGCCACTATGTATTCTAACTAGCAGTTGATTGTTGGTCCTTCTTTATGCCACCTCTTCATATGTAGCATTTTGAATTGAGACTTACATTTGGAGGAGATTTTAGACTGCCTGCTCCCCCCCCCCCCCCTCCTCCTCCCTCATCTGAGATAAAATGGTCTGGAGGAGGAAGGATTGCTGGTGCAAGATGTTTGTCATGTAAAAGTTTAATTAATTGAAAGATATTGGATTGTGGCATACTTTTTCTCTTAGCGGATCATTATCTCATTTTGGTTGATCTCACGGGTCTAGCTTCTTGGTCTAGTTGCTTAATATCAGCATTGGGTAGTTATGTTTGTTATATTATTATATGAAAGGTTTAGTTGGCATCTCATGCTTAGTCTCTAACTTGGACGCTCAACTCAACATCAATAACAAAAGAGAAATGACTGCTTTTTAGATGCAATAGAAGCAAACTTGGATCGTGTTTTTCTAATTGTAGGGCAAGTTTCTCATTTTAACGATGGTTCCTCTCTTTGGTTATTTCCTTTGTATACTGTTCCTTTCTGCTCTCCATATCCATCTAAATTTAGATTCTTCCTTTTTTGAAGAAGAAAAAGGTAGATGTAAACAGATTTATTTTACAGTTGTTGCCAAGGATCATAGTAAACTAAATTGACTGCCTAATGTTTACAGTTGTAATATTCTTGTAATAGCCAGGAATGATCTACACAATCAATTCATTTCATTTTCAGGTTCAGAGTGAGTTTCAGAAGGCATATGAGGGTGGGATACCTAAGGCAAGGTAGGATTCTAAATGGATTTTGTATCACTTGCACTTTATAAGTTACTGTAGCAGGTTTACTTCTTGGATATAGGTATTGGGAGCCAACTTATGAGGATAGCATGAATTTAATTGCTCGATTGCCAGGAATTGCTGCTTATATTTATCGACGGTATGTGTGAATGTAAAGTATATCCTCCTCATCAAAATTCCAAATGTAAAGTATATCCTCCTCATCAAAATTCCACATTTATCATAGAGTGGGATATTATAGCCAAAAGATAAAAAAAGAAGCAATGGGATATATAGTGGGTTGACACTATCAGAAGTTCTACTATCTTCTTACATTTGGATTAATTTCTTGTTCTATTTAAAGGATATACAAGGACGGAAAAATCATACCATTAGATGATTCTCTGGATTATGGTGCAAACTATGCTCACATGTTAGGATTTGATGATCCGGAAATGCTGGAGTATATGAGGCTGTATATTTCCATCCATAGGTTTGTATTCCATTACTAGATGTCTGATACCACGATCATGATGAGTTGTGTGGTTCCCTTTTAAATACCGCCCCACTTTTTGCTATTTAACCTTTTCATTAACTTTGTTTTGCAGTGACCATGAAGGTGGTAATGTTAGTTCTCACACAGCTCACCTAGTAAGTTACTTCTCTTAATCAAACTCTTATTCTATCCTATTGTAACTTTAAATTATGACTTGTGCTTTGGTAAATGTCTGATTTTATTTTTCTAATGTATTATATTATGTTTTCCCTTCAGGTTGCTAGTCCACTATCAGATCCATACCTTGCATTTGCGGCTGCTTTGAATGGTTTAGCTGGGCCACTGCATGGTTTGGCCAATCAGGTTTATCTTGTTATTTTTTTTTCCCTTTTTTTTTTACCTATTTTCTGTTTCTCTGATATAAAATTTGCTGTACTTCATCTGTCATTTGGAAATGGTGTTTGGCTATATTGTTTAGTCAGACCTGACATTTTGACCACTTTTTTTTTTTTTTTTTAATAAAACAAACTATCCTGTGTTACTAGTATATGCTGTTCTGATAGATGCAGTCAGATACTAGTAAGTTAGGGAAGCTTTTTCTTAGAGAACGGTATGGGCAGAATTGTGTTGCCGAGTGAGATTTAAATTATTTAATTTTGTGAGAACATTGGATTGACGAATTTAGGTCCTTAAGAAATATAGATATTGTCGTTAATGCTCCCATCCAGCGAGATACTATAAATGCTCATCTCATTTCTTGTTTGTGTATTGTTATTTTTAGTTTTATTCACTTAAATTATGTTGTTGTAGGAGGTTCTGCGGTGGATCAGATCAATGGTTGCGGAGTTTGGAACTCCCCACATAAGTAAAGAACAATTGAGTGACTACATTTATAAAACATTGAATAGTGGCCAGGTAACATAGTAACTACTACACTATATTAATCTACGATGCTGAATGAAGTATTTGAACCCTTTTTTCCTTTAGCTTTTTTCTGATATATGGAAAATATTCTTATGATTTTTGGTTATTTTTTTTTATGAAGTTATTTTTTTTATTAGGATAGAGCAGAGGATAAGAAATCCAATTACAGAAAAAGAGAGAAAAAGCTATTGAGCAAAGCAAGCCAATGTTTTCAACGTGTTATGTTCAAATATTTTTTTCCTGAGGAAAAGGATTTGTTGGCTGAATGGAATTATGGTTCTTCAGTTTCCTTTGATTTGTGTTTGTGTGTATTTTTTTAAGCAAAAGGTTATGCAAGAGCATCACTATCTGGCAGGGAATCCTAACTAGGTTAGCACCCCAAACCACATATCAATCATTTGCTAGCATACCTTACATTTTATTAAAAAAGGAAAAACATAAAGTACAAAAACATGGGGGGCCAAACCAAACCCATGAAAAAGAACAATCACTGCATAAAACTAAATTGGCCTAGGAGAGGCCTTATATTGCTCAACATTTGCAGCTTGCCTTTTCTGTCTTTGCAACTGCTTCCTCTGTGCTTTTGACAGAACCTTAGTGAACTCATTTTCTTCATTGGCCATACCAACTTTTACATTAACCAGGTTTTCCTCATTCAAATCAATCTTAGCCGAATCATTCCAAAATTTGGAGAGAACTTGGAGATCCTTCTGAACTCGAGGATGGAGATTGGAATTAGATCCAGGAGAGGGCACTTCCTTACCTTCCAAGGAATTAGCAACAACGCTCTGAGAAAGAGAGACAGATCCAGAAGAATTTGGGACAACTTCTTGATTATCCAATCCATGATTCTCCAATCCCGTGGTAGTTTTGTCTAATTCAGTGCTAACACCTTGATTTTCCAAATCAACAAGGTTTTGATGGGATTCATCATAGATAGTATCCACAGATTCAGTTTCATCATCCAAATTAACTTCTTTGGAATACTCCACTTGAACATTAGTTCTAGGAACTATAGTGGTATCTTTCCTAATTTTATCAAAAACAAAATCAAGATTTACATAATTCTCATCCATGGGAATTTCAAATACTTTGTTACCTCTTTCTGGGACAACATCAGCATGATAATGTGTTGGGGAGTTGTGCTCCACCACATCAGGTTGAACATGAGCCTCCTGATGCAATTCAGGATTATCCATCTTTTGACTAGAACCCTCTCCCTTCTGGATTTGCTCTTTTGTTGGCTGATCCTGGCCTTGTTTAGGCATATAAACAACATTGCTTCGAGGTTGCCTCTCCTTTCTTGGCTTTTCTTGATTCCCAAGTTTGCGATTGCAATTTGCTTGGTCATGACCAATCATCTGACAATAGCTACAATAAGCAGGCAGATTCTTATACTCTATCCAAACAAAGAGAGCAAAATCATTCCTCTCAACCATAATTTCATTAGGTAGTCTTCCATTCAAATTGACTTCAATCAAGATACTTGCAAAGTGGCCCAAGCTTCTTGATCTAGTAGCTTCATCTAACGAGATAGGAGTGCCAATACCATTAGCAATCTCAAACAAAATCCTCGGCCTCCAGTATTCTTGGGGCAATTCATACACTCTAACCCAACATTGACAATGGGTTTGTTTCTGAGTATTAGGATTAAATTCGGGACTCCACTTGGACAAGCGAAGAACACCATTTGCCAAGTTCCATGACCCAGCAGACCAGATTCTCCTTAAGTCTTCTTGAGAAGAAAAGAAGAACTCAAAATAGCCTTTGCCAAGAGGAGTCATACGCTATTGACCAACCGGTTTCCATAGGATGGCTAGCTTAGAGCGCAAATCACTGGCCTTCAAAGGCTGATTACCCTTAGCAATTAGGAGACGGCCATGCAAACAATTCTTGGAATTTTCCAATCCAATCTTGTACTTTTCCTCTGAAATTTTAATCGAAATCGCATCCCCCTTAAGTTTAGGCTTTGGCAATTGAGACAAGGAGATATCCAGCGAGTTGTTTACAGCCTGAGCAAAGGTCTTCATTGAAGGAGCAGGTTTCTGAATAGGATCCAGAGAGGGAGATGATGGGGGATCAGAAGGAGGCTTGGAGGGAGGAAGAAAATCTGCGAACATGAATTCCCATGGACAAGACGAGGCCATGGGAGAAGGAGCATGGAAGACCCTAGGGTTCATAGCTCTGTTTTTCGTTCCAACAGAGCAATGCAGTGAAGAACGGAGGAAGCGAAGAGCGGCGGGCCAGGAGGTCATAGAGACGTCGTGCCGGAGTCCAATGGTGGTCGCCGTCCAAGATTCGTCCAGAACGCACCACTTTCTGTTCCCTGCTAGCAAAGACCGACCCAGAGAGATCTGAAGATCTAGTCGCACACGAAGGAGAAAGAAAGCTAGAGTCCAAGAACGAGAGGGGGCGTGACGGCTGGAACCGAGCCGGAGTGGTGGCAACGCTTGACAGAAGATTGTGAAAAAAAGAAAGAAAATTCAAATTCAAGGGAAGTTTGTGTGTGTATATATATATATATATATAGATAAACAGGTTTTTCAAGCTATGTTGCACTCAAGGATTGTTTTAAAGAGAATATCACTGTTTCTTCTAGTCTCTTGTAGGGAAACCTTTATTGGTAACATGTTAATAGGGTTTGGCCATTTCCCTTTTCGAATTTGCAGGTTGTGCCTGGATATGGTCATGGGGTTTTGCGCCAGACAGATCCAAGATACACATGCCAGAGGGAGTTTGCTTTGAAGCATTTGCCTAACGATCCACTTTTCCAGCTGGTAGTCACTTATTTCCTAGTTTAGTAATTTTTGCTTTGTCTTGCTTTCTTGTGTCAAAACCAGAAGTTTACTTTTAGCGATCTAATTTCTTCATAATCTAATGTGAATTTGTGAGCCTTTCAGGTGTCAAAAATAAAAGAGGTTGTGCCTCCCATTCTTACCAAGTTAGGCAAGGTAATGTAATGTTTTTATTTGTCAATAAACATTCCCATGAAAAATAATTTCTCCCATTCTTTTTCTTTTGAGTACAAAATGATTTATGCTTAATGAATGTACTGCCAATCCAAATGCCAATATTGGTTAAAATATAGTTTTGGTCCCTATAGGTTAGGTTCGTTTTTAAGTTGGTCCCTATTCTCAAAAACTTTTTAAATTAAAAAGTCATCCTAATTGTAAATGTTTTTAAGTTAGTTCCAACTGTTAGAAAATAAGTTATAACATTGTTAAGGTTTATACTACATGGTTAACGAAAATTGACTTGCCATCTTAACTACAAAAGGGCATGTCAACTACCGTTCATGTAGGATAAATCTTAACAGTGTCATAACTTTTGTCTAATAGCAGAGACTAACTTGAAAACATTTACAGTTAGGAGGAATTATTTAAAAAGTTTTTAAGGACCCACTTAAAAATGAACTTGAACTATAGGGACCAAAACTATATTCTAACTGCCAGTATTTTATGAATAGTAAGGTTTTGCAAAGGTATTGAACGAAACATAATGCTAGGAAGATAATTTGATAACATTAGCTTTTTATTGCATATTAAGACTAAACTATTTGTTCTTTGTTGAGTTGCTTGGGTTTTTTAATTCAATGACATCATTTCCACAATTCATGGTAGATTTTCCTTGTAAAGCATTTTATTTCAAAAGAAATGAGAATGTGGATAAAGATTCAAAAGAGGAAGAGTTGTATCCTTGGCCTCTGTATACAATTTTATGTGCAATGGCACAAGTATTGTTTTTCTGATTTTATACCAGGGTAGTCAGCCACTTCGTTTATTACACTTCCCACACAATTACTACATGAATTTGGATCCAGTCCTTCACTTTCTAGTTTGGTTCTGTTTGCTTTGCATTTATTTATTTTTTAAATAAAAAATTTATGCTTGGTGTTGCTCTTCTCTTCGCCCTCTTGCTATTAATCTAGAGGTAGTTGAACTTGAGATTTTCATTGGTGTAGGTTAAAAATCCATGGCCTAATGTTGATGCTCACAGTGGAGTGCTACTGAACTACTATGGTCTAACTGAGGAAAAGTATGGTGTTACTTCTCTTGCCTGTTTTACTTTACAGTTATATCATTTTGCAATTATTTTAGGAGTAATCTGATGATCTGTTTCGTTTTGGATAGCTATTATACCGTTCTCTTTGGTGTGGCTAGGAGTATTGGAGTTGGCCCTCAGGTTTGTCATGCCCCATTATTTCCTTTTTGATTACTTTTTTGTTGCCTTGGCTTGACATGATTCTTCCTTTTGGTGGATTCAGTTGATATGGGACCGAGCTCTTGGAATGCCGCTTGAAAGGCCCAAAAGTGTCACCCTAGAGAAACTCGAGAATTTGTGCGCCAAATCTGCATCATCTTGAAATTTAAAGCACAATTTACTTATTGATAATTGGTAGAATACACTCCGTGGTAAATGTTATGTACTGCGGTGTTAAATTGAAAATTTAGTACGATTGAAATTTTTGAAGATTTTGGTATTATGTAAAGGGTGGTTTGTCACCCTCGCAATTGGCTTACCACTTTTTTTGAATTACATAGTTTAGGTTTGAGGGAACATCAGAATAAAGGCATTATTATTTTGGGGTTATTTCCTTGTATTCTTTCTAAATGGGATTCACCCCTTTGTCTAATGATCAATAAGATGAATTTGCATAAGTCAGCGGTGAAATTATGTGCATTTTCTGGTTGACCTCCTGCAGCGTGGTGTGTATTACTGCGCCCGCTCTTTGTTTATGGTATTTATCGTTTCATCCATAGCGAGGGATATGATATGGTGCCTTCTATGGTACACCAGCACTTAAACGAGTCCGATCCTCTCAGTCCATGAGGAAATGGACATTTACAATCCATAAAATCTTGTATGTACATGTGGCAAAAGTGCTCGTGCAACTTGTTAGAAACCTTATTTCCTTATGACTTGTTGTATCACACTGTTTTCCATGATGCGTGTGTTTGTTTTTAAGTTAAAAAATTATATTTTTGGTATGTTATCATTATTTTAGATTTCAATTTGATCCTTTTTTTATTTTATTTTATTTTATTTCCAAAATGGACTCTTATTTTGCAAGGGTATGCCAATGTGGTCCCCTTTTTTATTTTTATACTCTGAAATGATCCTTTATTTTATAAAAATTATATTAATGTGATCCTTTTTTTTGTTCTGAAATGTCCTCTTTTATTATTTTGGTTTCGAAATGGACCCTTATTTTTTTAAAAATTATACCAATATGGTCCTATTTGTATCACAATTAAACCGCTTAACTTTAATTGGATTGAATCGGATTTTGGATCTCATGGGGAAATCCAATCCAATCCAAACCGAACTACTATAAAATATACTATTATTTTTAAAATTATAATATTACTCATACTTAAGCATTATTTTTCATATTTTTATATACGAATTTACATATTCATTCTCCTTAATATTTTTGTTAGAATAACATATAAGAATATTTAGAATAAATGTTAATGTCTTGAAGTTATATTTTTCTAAAAGTTTTGATGTATATCATGTATATACTTGAATGAGTATACATAAAAAATATCAATAATTATTTTCTCAAACTCCTAAAATTGGTCAAGAATTTTCCTCACTCGTCATCAAATCAAATAATGATTAATAAGAACAAATAGTTGTTTTGTTTTCATAAATGTTCTACTGTTCTAGTATAGAGAGATGGGTTAAAATATGTTTTGGACACTCTAAACTAGCTCCCTTAAATGAATATATTATCTTTTATCCACTATTAAATAGGTAGAAAGGACATTTGATATAAGAAAAAATAAAGTGTAATAAAAACCGAATTGTCCAATCCAATCCAAACCGTACTTGATTGGATCAGATCGGATCGGATTTTCTGAAGGAAACAATCCAATCAAACCCAAACCGCATGTTGTTTTCTTCATTGGATCGGATGACTTTTTGACTCAAAATTGATCCAATCCAATCCGCGAACACCTCTGTTTGAGTTGTACAAATAACATATCTCTTCTTACTTCCTCTTAATGCTATAATAACAAGTATTCTTCTTACCGCCCCTACAGGATACAATGTATAAATAAAGGTTTTGAAGATTCACCCTATAGGTAACACTCAGAATAATATATATTTTTATGTATCAACAAAGAGAGTGAACTTAACTAATTTTATTTTATTATTTTTTTTTACAAGAGTTTTTATTTTATTTTCTTAACTAGATAGTAGATACAGATTTTGAAGTTTAAACAATGAGTAAATCACTATTTTAGTCCCCAAAAGTATAGGATGATAACAAGTTGATCTATCATATTAAGAAATAAGCAAAAATATTCCCAAAATTTAAAAATGATCATTATGTTATGGTCTTTAAATTGAAAAACATTATCAAATTGGACTAATTTGATTGATTTTTTTTTTTCAACTTGAAAGACATTTTTGCCTATTTTTTTAATACGAGGGACTAATTTATCACCGCTCTATAATTTCACGGAGGAAAACGATGATTCAATCTTTAAACAATATTTCTTCAAACTGCATAAATTAAATTACCAGAAAAAAAAACAGTGAATATCTTTGATGTCTAATATAAACCCATTTAATTTGTTCTGGCAATATTAATAATATATTATTTTTAATATTTTTTAAAATAATAGCTTTTATTATAAGATAAATCGTATATGAGTTTTACTAATTTGCTTGAATATACTATGTATTTAATAAATACCACGTTAAAATAAAAATGTATTTAAAAAATTATTAAATAAATTAGTGTGTTTCTAGTTCCTTTTACCGTAAAATTTTGAGGATTGTATTTATATTATTACACATTACATTACATATTTGACACAAGGATATTTTTTGTGGCGTGGAAGAGAGAGAGAGTGGTAGTAATGGCCGCTTTCACAGTCTCAGGTGGCGGAGCACTACAGGCGCAGCTGACACGAGCCTTTCCTTCAACACCTCAAATCCCATCCATTCCTCCTCTCAATTCCTCTCTCACGTTTTCCCCTTCATATTCTCGCTTCAGGTTCCTTCTTTTCTTTGCTTCTTTTTTTTTTTTTTTTTTAAATTTTTTTTCTTACCTTTTGGTTTTGTATTTTTCAGTAGATTTGGTCTATTCATTTACTCGAATTCTCCATTTTAGTTTCTGGGTTCGAATTTTTCACCACCTTCTTTACTGATAACTTTTTTTTTTCAAAAAAGAGAAAATTCAAAATTTATGTCACAATGGATGGAACGATGGATACCTTCTTTAATGTGTGCTGAACTTGATTTAAATTTTACAATTTTTAGTCAAATTTATAAACCCTTAGGGCTCGTTTGGTGGTCAGGACAAGAGATAGGATAAATTAGCCTGTTTGAAACTATTGTTTGGTTTGGTGAGCCAAACATATTGTTTGGTGAGCCAGTATGATAGGATAAAAAATTGTGTGCCTCGCTAAGAAATTTGAGTAGAGCCTTAAATTCTCCATACCTCCATGTTGACTGTATTTGACAAATTGTGGAAATCAGGAATTTGGTTTTATTTCTGTTTGTCATCACTGATTCCCTCTTCACGTTTTTTTTTCTTAGATGTTGTTAAAATCTGTGATCCCTAACTATAGGGTTTATTTATCCTAGTTTTACTTTCACAACTCAGGGCATTTGTAGTTAAAGAAAATAGAAAATCTATTATATGTAGCTGGTTGATTGATGAGTGACAATGTCTGTGACTATACATCATCATTGCTGTAATACTTCATTACTTGCATTCTTTTGTAATAACACAATTATTTTAGCTTATTTGTAGTGATTCTACACAAAACTATATCTTCTGACTTCTGTTGTATCCAGGTTTAAAGGCTCTAGAAGATTGCAAATAAATCAAAGGCTGTTCATTGTTTCTGCAACAAACCCCAACTCTAAGGTTGGAAAATCACCCTATGAAGAAGGATCAGATGCAAAAGAAACTAGCAATGCTGCCCAGGGACCTCCTTTCCTCACTATTTTGGCTGGATTCTTTGTCTTTTTCCTTGTTTGTTGGATCATTGGGTCCATTATAATGTGGCTCGTAAGTTTGATTGTTAATGCACCCCCTCCAAAATAAACTAGTTTACTGTGATGTTGTGTTTGTACTTTAAGTCATTGCATGGGTCCTCAACATTTTCTCTCATTGTGTACATTTTATGCATTAGGATTTAATGGTATTTGAGTAAATAACAATGCCAAAGTGAACTTAAAACAGGATGAAGGGAAGAAAGAAGGGAAGGAAGAAGAACAGATAGAAGCAACATGGCACTAATGAAGAGAGAGCTTTCTGAGCTTTCTAAGAGGAGTAATGTTATTGGTAATTAAATTGTCTATTGTAACACCCGGGTGCCGACGAGGGCGGGGAGTGGTCGCCGGTGCAAGAAGGCACGGACAAGGAGCGGCTCCTGGCAGGCTTCTAGGCGGAGGGACACATGAATGAACCGATTACACACCCGAATGAGAGGGATCCTGAGACTGTGTAGGTATGGGACTATACAGTTGAGGAAGGCTTATATGAATTGATTGGTACTACCTATACTAACAAGATGCATCTTCTTTTCGGTAGCCCATCACTTAAGAACTCCACAGTTAAGCGTGCTTGACTTGGAGCAATTATGGGATGGGTGACCTCCTGGGAAGTTTTCCCGGGAAGCGTGTGAGTGAGGACAAAGCACGCTGAAAAGACCCGTGTTGGTCTGTGGGGACAGTCGTCAATCCATAGAGCAGCCAGGGATGTTACAAATGGTATCAGAGCGGCACCTCTCCCAGTACGGTGTGGTTCGGGGACGAACCAAGCGGAAGCTGGTGAGCATGTAACACCCGGGTGCCGACGAGGGCGGGGAGTGGTCGCCGGTGCAAGAAGGCACGGACAAGGAGCGGCTCCTGGCAGGCTTCTAGGCGAAGGGACACATGAATGAACCGATTACACACCCGAATGAGAGGGATCCTGAGACTGTGTAGGTATGAGACTATACAGTTGAGGAAGGCTTATATGAATTGATTGGTACTACCTATACTAACAAGATGCATCTTCTTTTCGATAGCCCATCACTTAAGAACTCCACAGTTAAGCGTGCTTGACTTGGAGCAATTATGGGATGGGTGACCTCCTGGGAAGTTTTCCCGGGAAGCGTGTGAGTGAGGACAAAGCACGCTGAAAAGACCCGTGATGGTCTGTGGGGACAGTCGTCAATCCATAGAGCAGCCAGGGATGTTACATCTATCCCCCCTTTTTTTGTTTTTACAAAATTATGGATAGTTAACGAGAAGTGTTGATAAACACTTGGAAATGCTAGTAGCATGATAGGAAGCAATTCCTATCTCAAATGCAGAAAAGAAATTAAACACAGAATGGGAGAAGAAAGACTTTTATTGGGTAAAGGAAAATACAAGGAATTAAAGAGTAAGGGCAAAGGCTCCCACCAAAGGGGATACTGGTACCAAGTTCAAAGCCGAAAAATCAAATACAAGTTTACATATCCTCTCCAACGTGAATCCCCCGTGTTAAACAGATTTCAGATTGGTTTTATCTCCCAAAATTTGCTTCCCCTCTTTGCACACTCACTACATACTTCTCTCTCCAAATTAGTCTTAGGCCTTAGCTTAAGAGCTTCTTGATTCAGGAACGGAGCCACTTGTTTGCTAAGGAGGGCCCTGACCCTGACTTATATACAGGATCAAGTTAGTTCAAGAGTAATTTTAAGAGTTACTCTAAATCTTCATCCTTCATTTAATTATAATCTAATGGAAGTTCGATGAGTTTTTCAATAGATTAGTATAGGTCATTTGATTACAATGAAATAAAAAGTAGATATTTTACCACCACAAAAAAGGTAGAGATTTGGATTCTCTAAAGTTGGATTTTCCTGAAGTTCCTGTATTTAAGCAAATTTTGAGGTGTTTTTGTTTTTATTGCACCCAATAAATTTGAATCCAATACCTACTTGTCATAATTTTGCCTAACTTTAGGGAAATTTAGGGATTCTGGAACCGATTTGGACTAACTCTTAAAGTTAATTTATCGTTGATTGTATTGCTCTGTCGAGTGATTCTTATCAAAAGTTTGTTGTTTGTTTAACCTAGTAAGTATTCAAAAGCTATCAACTATTTCTCATTCCAAGTTAGTGAGTCCTACAACTTTTTTAATTTTAAATATTATTAATTGGTTTCAACTCCTCTATAAAATGGAGATTCTTTTAACTTCCTATCCTAACTTTCAAATAAGCTATCAATCTCTCATTGATATTATCATTATTATTATATTCAATTGAAACACGTAAATCCTCCCACACTCCACCCTTCTTCTCCTGCAGGTTGAAAGTGGACCTTCGACTGTTCCTGTGTTCTGCAAACTGCAACTCTGCAAGTTAAACTTGAATGTAAGACGTTTTTTTTTTTTTCTTCCAGTAACATACCATTAAATATACTTTATTGTTAATTCCTTTCTTTCTAAATTCTTATACTTTTATGCTTTTCGACACTGCAAATCCATGCCCTCTATGTCACTGTTTGCACGTTACTTTTCTTTCACACTTTCATTCTTATACTGGTTTAATTACACTTTTGATTCCTTGAAGTATCACGATTGTGCAATTTTTGTCCTCCTAGTTTTAAATGCGACAATTGGGTCCCCCGGGTATCACAATTGTTGTGTAATTTTAGTCCCTCAGGTCTCAATTGCGCCAATTAGGTCCCCCAGCTATCACAATTGTGCAATTTCGGTCCCTCAGATATCACAATTGTGTAATGTTTGACGCAGTATCCTATGTGGCACACGTGAAACTGATTTGATATTTAGGCCAGCTTGACAGCTTACATGATATTATTATGTGGCATTATTGACGCCTCATATACTTAATGGTCATATGTACATCACGTAGGTATAGAGTCCAAAGTTTCTATGCAAATGACATTTCTGAAGAGCGGCCACAAATCAGTCCCACTGTGACATGTAGGCTATTGGCATCAAAAATTGCATAATCATGATATCTAGGAGACCAAAATTGCACAATCGTGATATTTGGGGGATCCAATTGGTGCAACTGAAACTTACGGGACTAAAATTGCACTATCGTGATACTTGGAGATTCCATTGTCGCAATTGAAACCAAATGGACCAAAATCGCATAATCATGATAGCTCGAGAAACAAAAGTGCAATTAAGCCTATACTTTTTCATGTACGTTTTATTATTACTTTTTTAATTACAGTTATGTTATTTGAACATCAAAATTTAAAATTTGGACACCGTATGTGACACCGTATATATTTATCTCTACCTGTTACTTACTTTCTTACCTTCTTGTATACATGCATTCCAAAAATACACCATAAAAAAACAAAGGGTATCCCTTATTTTGTTGTTCAAAAAACTTTCCTCTTTTAATTGTTATAGATATTGTTTATTAGATGGATTTCAATACTAGTTTTTTATTAATTTTATTCAATTTAAAACCAATTTCTTATTAATTTAATTTTTATCTCGTTTACATTTATAATTTTTTTTAGATGAAGAAACCATCTACAATTGACGCATTCTTTAAAATGAAGAATGTTGAAATTCAAACATCTAATCAACCGTCAAATCTATCTGTGGAGAGTGATCAATTGAGTTCTAAAGATCATCCTGCAAACTCTTTAAGAGTTGGAATCAAAGAAGGATTTGATATCAACTCATTAGAGCGTGATCCGGGATTATGACCAAAGATATGAGAATATCCAATTGAGAAGCGAGATGAAGTTCGAAGAGTTTATATTAAAGCAGGTACATATCAACGTATGCTATCTATATTATTCAAAATTTGTAGAAAAACATGCTCGTAGTTTTCAGTCATCACAATTTAAGCTATTTCCGTCTTGGTTGGAATATTCCCCCAGCGTAGGTGCTACATTCTGTCTACCGTGTTTTTTTATTCCATAACTAAGATGGACCTCATGCATTAGATGCATTTATTGTTAATGGATTTTCATCATGGAAAATGGTGAGGGATGACAAAATTTGTTCATTAAGGATGACAAAATTCCATAAAAAAATTGTTGAATATTTTAAGGATGGAACTATAGCTGCTCAGCGAATTGATGCAGATGCAACTTATGAGATGTTAACTTTTTTTGAATTTGTTTTCATTTTGCATCTCATGAGAAATATTTTGGAGGTTTCTAATGAGCTTTGTCAAGCTTTGCAACTCCAATATCAAGATATTTTAAATTTGATGCATTTGGCTTCATCTACTAAGTTGCGCATTTCATAGATGAAGCCAAATGCATTACATTTAAAATATCTTGATATTGGAGTTGCAAAGCTTAACAAAGCGCATTAAAAATCTCCAAGATATTTAACAAATTTAAAAGAAGTTAACATCTAATAAGCTGCATCTGCATCAATTCGATGAGCTGTAGTTCCATCCTCAATAATATTCAACAAAGCCTTGCATGTCACACTGAACATATGCATCAAGCTAGAAATGAATTTCAAGTGAGAAGTCCAACGGGTATCACCCGCACTTTGTAAAGAACCATTTTGATTTTTCTTTTTCCCACTTTCAAGCTCACCATTGTGAAGTAAATGAGCAACATTTATAGAATGAACAACTTTTAATTGGTAATTACTTTTACATGATGCACCAACAGTATTGACAATGGAGTTCAACTTGATTAAAAACTTATTAACGGGAACCAATTCCTCAAACGTAACAACTAATGCCAATTGCAAACGATGTGCAAAACAATGAACATAATAAGCATAAGGACATTCAATTGAAATCAAACCTTACAAACTATTCCATTCTCCATGCAGTTACTTGCACCGTCATAACCTTGTCGTTGGATAGACTAAATATCAAGATTATGATTGGAAATGATAGTACAAATACCTTTTTTCAATGTTAATGCAGCAGTGTCTTCGACATGAATAAACCCAAAAAAGCACTCGTGCACATAGCCATCTTTGTCAACAAACCTCAAAATAAGTGATATTTGCCCTCTTTTAGATTCTTCTCGAGCTTTATCAACTATTATGCAATATTTTGCATCACCAATTTCTTCACGAATGACATTCCTCTCTTTATTTGCTTAGACATGTAAAATTTGTTTTTTTGTTGTTGCTAATAAATATGAGGCATTTCGTGGAGCTTTATCCAAAACTTTTGCAAGTTTATCATTATAAGAAGCTACGAAACTCAATAATTCCAAAAAGTTTCCACGATTATCTGATGTCTTAGGCTCATCGCGACCTTTGAAAGAGCATCCTTGAAATGCAAGCCACCTATTTGCCTCAAATGAAGTTTTCTGACAAAACCTATTTTTGGTGACTTCTTGCGATGTAAAGTTTTTAAACCTTCTTACTATTTGGTTTATAAGATCTCATGTGCTCTCTCAGCATTTCTGTGAATTGAAGTGAGATCTTTTCCGATATGCACCAAGAATGAACAAAAAAATTTTTCATCCCTCACCTTTTTCCATGATCGAAACTGGTTAACTGTAAATGCATCTAATGCATGATGTCATTCTTTGTTATGGAATAAATAACACTAAACGGAATGGAGTATCTAAACTGGGAGAATATTCCAACCAAGACAGAAATAACTTAAATAGTGATGGATAAAAACTATGAGCATATTTTTCTACAGATTTTAGATATGTAGAAAGCATACATTAATACATTTATGCTTTAATATAATCTCTTCGAACTTCATCACGCTTGTTAATTGGATATTGTCGTATTTGTGGTCGTAATCCCGGATCACGCTCTAATGAGTTAATATCAAGTCCTTCTTTGATTCCAACTCTTAAAGATCTTGCAAGATGATCTTTAGGATTCAATTTATCACCCTCTAAATAGATTTGGCGGTTGATTAGATGTTTGAATTTCAACATTTTTCCTTTTAAAGAATGCCTCGATTGTAAATGGTTTCTTCATCTAATCTTAAAAAATTATAAATGCAAATAAGACAAAAGTTAAATTAATATAAAATTGGTTTTAAATTGAATTAAATTAATAAAAACTAGTATTGAAATCCATCTAATAAACAAAGTGGCTTCGTCCCTGTCAGTGTGTTTATTGTTTCTTTTTTTTTCTTTTTTTTTTTTGCTTTATATATTGGTTTATTGCCTTTTGGTGTATCATGTCAACAATAATGTTGGTTCTGGTTATTTGTTTTTTTCAAGGTTTATGGTATATTTTGGATTTTTCTTATTTATGGCAGCTTTTTTGCTTCTGCATTATTGGACTACTAGTTCTGATTTGCTTTATGATTCTCGTTGTTTGCCAACGTGATTTTTTGGTGTATTTTGGTTTTGGTTTTGCTTTATTGGTACTCTGATGCTATTGTTGAACTGGATTGCACCATCTTGGAGCTACTACAGGTGTTGCTGGAAATGGAACTACATATGCAAGTCAGAACCCAAGTTTTATGGGGAGTAATGTATAGTTTATTAGGGACTATTGCTGGTTCTTTTTTATTCTGTCTCAATATGAAGATGGCAGTGAATGCCCTCATCACCTCCATAACCAGCTTACCATATCCACTGAGGTCATTTGCTATTAGGACACCAATTGCATTCCCAGCACCTTTCACTCCATCTACAATAGTGAGCACCCAATCAAAAAGACCCCTGACACCACTTGTTAAACCATATAGGCCTCCATGATATGTAAGGAGGCCTTAAAATGAAACTCAACATGAAGCAAGACCAACCATAACAACAAGAACCAAGACTTTTGCAACAACCACATCTAGCACTAAAACTATGTCTATGGAGAATATTGTAGCAACCTGCACAGGGTCGACTGTAAGGTATAAAGAATTATACCTAATAGGGAATAGCTAAAACAGTAAAGAAAATAAAAACACTCCTTTGAGGGGAGCAACTTCCTTAAGCAAATGCTTTCCTTCAATATTCTTCTTGTCATACATCATTCATTCCCATGGTTGCATATATAGCAATCTAGACCAATTAACAACCTATATGACTCATCATAGTGACTCATCATTATTCTAGAACCTTCTAATCTAAGTGTCTAGTCACACCTAAGAGGGCTAATATTACTTGGGTTTAATATTTGGGAAAATTGGGTCTACGTACCATATTTTGGGCTATTACATCGACCTCTAGGGTTTTTAAGTTCATGCTCACCCCTGGATTGAAGCCACCAACATCTCCAAGCAAGAAACGAATTAATTTTAGATTTGATTTCAAGAACTAAGAATGTAATTAGAAGCACATACATCATTTTTGGTGTTTACATTTTGGTTTAAATATGTTGTCTTTTGGTACAATTTTTTGACTATTAGTGTAACTAAGTCAATGATAGTGGTGATACAGTTTTTTGGGGTTAACCATATTGTGTAATTATGTGCTCGACACTATGTAACGACATGGTTTGCAAAACAATGAAATTCAGTAACTTTTTGTCTCATTGGAAATGTTGTCTACAAATTTATATACATATTGATATTGTCCTCATCATATACCACAATACAAACTTCTTTACTCACCAAAATGCAAATTTCATTTCATTTCCTTCCAACATTACAATAAAAAGCACCAAGTGCGTAACTTATATCAACAATACTACAACCACAGCCATAACCACACTCTAAACATACATTTAATTTCCATATATACGTCCAAGTGTGTATACCTAAAACCACACATATCATCACAACCCTTACCATCCCAATAAATCTTTTTCGATGCATAGCTTCTTTGATCTTGACTTGCATTTATTCATCTTGACTTGCATATCTCAATCATATTCCTCTCAATTGATTAATTCTACCTTCTTCCAACTCACCGAGTAGAACTTGGTTATCATTGCATTCATCCAACATTCCAACCACAAGAAGTAGGCAAAAATGGGGTTCCCTCCTGCAATCACATTGAAGCAAATGCAAATGGGAATAGGAATCACATTGAGTGTTTAATATTGAGCACATAAATAACTATGGTCAACTTCAAGCTAAGCATCAAATTGAGTGATTAGTTACCTAATAATAAGTGCATCAATAGAAAGATTTCTTTGGATTCTTAGATATTTTTTAAGTGTAGACAATAGAAACAACACCATTGCTTTGGGCTTTCATGCTTGAAGCACTCCTCCCAGTCTAACCCACCTCGCACTTGGATTGCAAATTCGAGCTCCCAACTCCACCATAACTTGCCATCTTATCTTTTGTGGAGATAGTTTTCTTTCGTAAAAAGTGGGTTTTCAATTATGGGGTGTAAGGTTTTCTCGCCTTCTCTCCCGGAACAAGCTTCAAATCCCACCCCCTATTAACATAACAAACTAACAACTAATATTTACCTATAAAAAAAAAAATTCATGAGAAATGATCACGAGGGGTAGGGTTTCCAAGTGGAAAGTTGGAGAATTATAGGATTAGATGATGTCATTTTGGGCATTTTTCTTTTTATTCTTCCTCAATAAAAAATGACATCGCATCTTGGCTTCAAAAATAATTTTTTATTGTTGATTTTCTAAAATAGAAAATGCCTTCTGCCATATCAAGGGTTTAATAGGCTAAAACATCAAACTTAACAGACTCAAACAAATGGAAATTGAAAGAAAACCTATGGACATATTTGCTTTATTTTCAGTTTCCTATTTTCATTTCTTATTTTTAGAAATAATTACAAAGTTGTCACATTATTTTCATTTTGTTTCCTGTTTCAAAAATTTGTATAGAAAACACCGGGAATAACTTTTTGTTATTTTCAATATTTTTGTATAAATTTTTACAAACAGAAAACAAAATGACATTTTTATAATTATTTGTAATAATAGGAAATAAAAACAAGAAACGTGTCAACATGGGTCGAGCCTGATTAACCTGATGTAAAATGTGGGGATGGGTTAAACAAAATTTAAGGCTTAAATATTTTTAGCCCGATCCAGCCAGACCCAAAAATTTGTTAGCCCAACATAGGCTACCCCATGGTGGGCGAAACCAACCCGCTGGCCCGACCAAATTTTTGTTTTTTATGTTGGGATCTCCTTCTATGATGTAATAATCTCTTATATTATTTTGTAACAGACTACTAAATTTATTTATTTTTTATTTGTAGCTCACAACTTTTTGTGATGGACTTCATCGTTATGACTACAATATTACTTATCAACTAGTTATTATGAGCTCATATATAATTTATTTTAGTCTTCTACTTAGTTAAATCAAACATTTTATTTATATTGTTAAGAAATGAAAAATTAAACATAATTGGTTTAGTTTTTTGTAATATTGTTTAGAATTTTAAGAAATATTTTTTTAAAAAAGATGGGCCCATGGACTAATCCGTTTAGCCCGTAGGCGATAGAAGGTTGGATTAAGCTAGAAAATTATTAACCCAAAAATATTTTGGCCTGTCACAGGCTGGCCCGAATAAGTTGAGCTAGCCCCAATTGATAGCTCTACAATAAACTAAAAACAAAGCAAATGAACTCCATGTCCAACATTTTTATTTTTGAAGGACCAAATGGACAGTTTTTCTTTTAGAAACAAAAAATATCTCAATTTTTTTCAAGGAATAATTTGGACCTTCAATTTCTTTAACGATGTTGAGAGATAGAAGAATTGGAGTTCTTAAAATAAATATGATTGAAACTTTTAACCAGGTTGAGTGGGTTATATTGAGAGGTGATTGCAATGTATTGGGCAGTAATGATCAGTGATTATTTCTGGGAAGACTATCCAAAATATAATGTCCAAGACGACCCGTACGGAAAAGATTAAGCAACTTCCCAGCAACCTTAACACGAGGAGCTTCTCCACATTCAGTTGAAACATGGAATGCTTCCTGCAATGCACTGAACTGCCTACCAATAAGTGCATCCATTTCATCTTCATATCTTATGTTGCCATCAAAAGACGAAATTGTTTCAAAAAGAGCTCGTCGAACATCCTGCACAATGTAGTCCTGCCAAAAAAAATAAAAAGTCACTTCAAGTGCATTTAAAATTTAAAGTGATTAAAGATACACTATCATACGAACCTTTCTTCCAGTAAACTTCGAGTTACTTCATGTGCTATTTTGTTTATCGTATACAATATTTATTACAACCCTTCTTCATCAATCATACGAACCATGGACTTTTAACTTATTTTCTTTTTTCTTTTTTTTACATGGTATGGGATTTAAGTAATTTAATAAGTACACTAAATATCTATGGCATATTAAAACATTATATTGAGTATAATTCATCAACTACATTATGATTTGGAAATCAAGGAAGAAAACAGCATATATAATGATAAAAACTTTAAGAGAATCACACCGCAAAAGCTAGCTAGTGTGATTGGAAGGCCCAAGACCATATAAACCCTATGCCGATATCTCATAATTCCAATGTGGGACTCAATTATCTTGCAATTAGATCCTAACATTCCACCATGCTCCACAGCTAGGGTGCCCACACGAGCTAGCTGTACACTAGCCCTTGGATCAGTCTTGGGCAAACACAGCAAATTCGGTGTCATTACCCGCAACGCTTGTTTGCAGCTGAGACATGGTGGAAAGCTCTTATACCAATTGATACGAATCCTGAGAGAGCCACAACACAAAAATTAACCTTTGTGGTTGGAGAGTCTAAGGCCATATAGACCCTACACCAAAATCCCTTTCAATGTTCACTGGTAAAATGAAATTCCATGGCTGATTCTTTACTAAAGCCCCAAGAGCATACAAGCCAGTTTCAAAAAACTGAATCTTTTTTACTCCTTTATTAGTTTCAAAAGTTTTACAGTTAAATATCTAATTTGAGAGCCATGTGTTTTTGTGTTATGTTTTTTTTTATCAGAACACATTGATTTTTCTAATCACACACTTGAAAGAGAATACATGAAAAATTAACAGGCAACGAATTACAGATACCTGTGTGTGATCGGTAGGGATTTGCTTTCTTTGCTTCATATGCAACCCAGAGTTAGTCAAACACTCTGTTGTGGTATTAAGGAATAATCCGTCATTATCTTCGGTTGATAATTTTGCCCATTTCTTGTATTGCTCAGTAGAGTTGAGTATAGCTAGAAAATATTGAGCAATTTCTTTGCTTCCGACCAAACAATCCTCAATTGCTCCTGCATAAAGATTAACATGAAGGTTTGAATCAGATAAACAGAAATAAGAGATTATCTAGAAATTTGAACTACTAAAGCTAACCTAAACTAGAAAAATCACATTGCCCTTCAGGAAGTTGATTTTGTTCTTTGGTTCACTTGTAAGTAAGGGTGTGCTTGTTTGAGTTGGCAGAAAATATATGATGAAAATTATTCTACACTTGCTTGGTATAAGAAAATGTAGGATGATTGAAAGTGGAGTAGAGTGCATTATAAAGAAAATAGTGGGATGACCATATTTGCAAAAGTTTAGTGCACTGCATAGAGCATAATGGTAGAATCTTTAAGAAATTTTTTAACATATACCACCACAATTTGTCTTTGCTATGTTATTCTGTACATTTCTTGATGTGTCCTAACTAGCATTTTTTTTTTAATCAATAAATATCCTATTTTATGCTGAAGTTTCAATAATTTTCATTTAAGCGATGAAACAAAGCAAACCAAAGGAAGAAGAAAACTAATTAACATACCTGTTAAAATTAATTTGGATAAAACATCAATATCAGGAACCTCAGGAGATAATACAGCAGGAGTGTCTAAAACATAAATGTTGGGATGACTACCAATCTGAATGGAAAGCAAAGTTTCACAAGTGAGAAGATCACAAAAAATGTACTAATACATGAATATATGGTAAGGAAAGAATTTTTACTAAAATAGGACAAGTAAAGGAGATCTTAGCATAGGCATAGATTGGCTAACAGAAAGTAGGTAGTAGGCATCAACCTATCTAAACATTTAAATGCATCACTAATAGAATCAAATAGACATTTGTCCCTTTCAAAAATGTTTTTCCAGGATGTATGTCATCATATTAAATGAAATAGCAACAATGTCATCAAATTTTCTCTTTTATTTTTAGAGTAAATTACATTCCCCAAGAATGTAATTTATTCTTATTTTTAATATACATTATTAAAAGTATATAGCTGTTTCCTACAAATATCAATAATTTGCAAGTTGGAACACCCACGAGGTGTTTCGTAATTGGTACTATGACAACTTGCATTCC
Organism: Echinosophora koreensis; assembly: GCA_035048595.1. Taxonomy (NCBI): domain Eukaryota; kingdom Viridiplantae; phylum Streptophyta; class Magnoliopsida; order Fabales; family Fabaceae; genus Echinosophora; species Echinosophora koreensis. Next base: position 4,992,826 of record JAPCYP010000011.1, on the reverse strand, counting down.
CTATTATTTTGTATACATATGCATAAAGTGCATGTGTATTCAATGTATTACGATTGAAAACCACCATAGATTCCAAAACATGCATCATAAATAGGTAAAGTTGGCAATCTATAAAAAAACTACTGCTTCTTTTATGGGAATGTGAAATGCCCAAATGTAGGCATCATCAAAGGCATGCATATTGGTGGTCTCTTTGATGGATACACAAAGAGATTGGCAGCTTTATCCTGCTTCCTTCTATCCCCCCAAAACCACTCTCGCGTGCGTGCGTGTGTGTTTGTTCAAACGAAGGTGAAATGTTTAATTAATCCAAATAAATGAGATTATTTGAGAGAGAGAGAGAGAAGGTAGGATGAGACTCAGGTTTCCAAAATATTTTAAGAGGCTAATTAGTAGTTCTGAAATCCTTCACCACAACAGAAAAAATGTAATATTGATGTAGTCCATGTTAAGGGGCTTACAACTTTAGTGGTTCATAAATATTTTTTTTCTAGCAAATTATATATAGTGCATGACGAAGAAAACAAATGTCTAACCTTAAAACTTCGTATGTCTTTAGTCTCCCTGGGCTCTGGACTCACCGTGGCATGCTTCAACTTTCCTTTTTCTGTAAAACAAAAATTGCCACAGAAAAAATTGGGATAAAACTAAAAAAATTGTGAATATTTGCATCAACTGGTGTTACTCAAAAGTTGAGCATGTCATTTACCCAGCTCCATTAGAATTGTAACAAATTTTAAATACCTGCTGCACTAATTCTCCCCACTTGATGCAAGGCATTGGCAATTGCTGACTTACCAACATTTGGAATCCCAATTAACATTACTGTCGCTGTATAATTACCATGATCAGTTCTCTTCAATTCTCTCACCTGGCGTTGTATAAGGCTTAGAAACTATCTACAACCAAAAGTCCTTATTAGTAAATTAGTTCATGAGCAACTCCAAAATCAGTATTAATTAGAGGGGAGGGGAGGGGGGGTCTGTGACAGTACATACAATATACTGCATTGTCACACTCCATGGGGAACCTTTTTCTTTTCTAGAACGTGGCGAAAATAGTTTTTCATATTTTACCACAAAATTACTTTGCAACTATGATATCCAACACCAAATAAGGAATCCCACTAAGTCAGATACTATGTAGTTAATAGTGCACTATAGCGGCGGTGCGGAGCAGAACAACCCCTAGCCGCTATGGTGCTCGAATAGCGTAGCGTTTTCTGATAGTGGCTGAAATAGCAGGAAATAGCGGCAATAGCAGCCGCTCCGACAAAATGTGTTCAAAACCCATTTTAACCCCTCCTCAGATGGGCATCTAACAGTCATATTTTGAGGTATTGTCGGTTTATCAATCATATTTCGGGGTGTTGTAGGTTTTTCGGACCTAAGTTAAATAACTTTTACCTCTACTTCCTTTTTTCGTATCAATTCTGCACCGTATCAGCTCTTCCTTCCTATTTGATAGTTATTTTACTTTTGTTGTTAACTTGTTATTGACCCTGAAGATTATAACTTGTGAGTTTGTGTGTAATTTTGGGTAATCTGTTATGTTTTAGCATTTACATATGTATTTATTTTTTTAGCTTGTATGTATATACATTGCAATAACAGCCATCCCACTCCTGTTATAGCGGTTTCGGGGGTCAGCTGCTACGTGCCGCTATCCGGGATTGATAACTATGATCATCCTAGCCACTGCCCATGTGTTGAGAATCTTAGCACCCACAAGTGAAACAAAGCAAAACAAAACAGCAATAGAATTATTAAAAAGGAAAGAGGGAGAAAAACCGTAAAGAGAGAAAAAAAAAAAAAGGAATAGCAACAACATCGTACAGTTTTTTTTTTCCAGAATCTCTAACTGATAATTCTAAAGGAAGTACTTTAAATGTTTCACCAGAGTGGGAAAGAAGTCGCACCACTATTGTTGTGTTACTGTTACAGACAAAACAATGCCAAAGCATCCACAGGTTCCTCATAAATAACAATATTTCTTTATAGAAAAAAAATTATTAGATGAGAAGAGAAAAATACAAAGAAAGAGTATAAGACATCCTCACAAACAAATAAAAAAGAAATAACAAAAACCTATGAGATTGAGTTTTGCAACAAAGCATGCCAATCTCTTTTCATGTCTAACAAAAATACACCCCTAATGAGCCCGTGAGCATAACACCAAAGGGAGCCAAAAGAGTAACCCTATCCCAAATGACATCTAGGGTCATAAAGAGTCCTTAAAATTTCTAACAATCCTTTCCAGCCATAGACAGAGCATTGCCACAAGATCTTTGCTTCTTTATAAGAACCAAAACCTCTAAACATGGTAGAGATTTATGCAAATCCCTTGGGCAGACCCAAGGCTCTCCCAAAAACCCAAACAGCTAATTCTAGTTAAGAGTAAATAGAGAAAAGAGAGACATATGATGAAATTCGTGTGTCTCAATTGAACAGTGGAAGCTGAAATATAGAGTTAATGTAATAAGTACAAAATATTACAATTAGCCTAATTACCATAATTACATGATTCGGTTAGCCTATACAATCAATCTAGAAACTATTTACATAATTTTCAACAATTCTAAAGAATTTGCAGCAGAGCAAATGGTTGAATTCATAATTATCCGAATGTGAATTGCACAAAACTGAAAATTAGAAACTTGGTTGGCGTTTATGGTCGCATTCCTGGACCTTTAACAATTTATAGACTTACAGACAAGGCCAAACAACATGATATTTACAATAGATCATTCTTGAGGCTTTTTGAAGAATGCACAAAAGGGGACTTACAACAGTTTACCTCTCTGATGTTCTCCTTGTTATGAGCATTAACTCCACAAGATATGCAATTATTTGCCCTAAAATATTCCGTCCATGCCTATTCACAAAATGAAATGTGAAGAACATTTATTACATAAAAAAAAATTAATAATAAATCAATAAATCTAAAAGGAATACAAATTCATTCATTGCCACACGTGGTTAATTGGTTGAGTTTGGTTAACTCCATTAATTTGTTAGATCGGTTCATTATTCAATACTAGTTTGGTTAGGAAGCTAGCCTGTGTGGCACTATAGGTTACTCTAGTTAGTTTAATTCCCTTGAGAGCTTCTCTATATAGCTCATGACTAATTGTGCAAACACAACTTTTCTCATTGAGTAAATTTCAGTTTCTTCTCTCATCATTTTCTATCAATTTTCTCTCTTCTCTACCATGTTTTCCACTATGTATAGATTGAGAATCACATTCCAGAAGAAAAACACTTATATACTATGAGAGTAACACTCTCATTAGTATAGCAACCACACAAATGTAATTTAATAATATATTTTTGGTACGTCAATATTTTATTTTTGACCATGCATGTCATGGATTAAAGATAGTTTTTATTATAAATTTCAATACATTGGGGTGTATGATTGTGCAGTGCCCCATGTTATGTTCTTAGTGGAGTGATGTAGTACTTCTACAGAGTACATACGACTCCATCCCAGAAACTTAAAGAGTTAAGAGTAATGCTATTGACACTCCAAATTCCCTATCCACACTGTTTACTAACCAATCATAATTTTAGTATTTTATTTTAAAAATTATTACTGGTTAATGTGGAGCATGAATACGCAATTCAGAGTATCAATAGCGTCACCTGAAACTTAAATGCCAAAATAAAACAAAGCAAGAAGAATACCTACCTTCAAACCCGATTGACCAGCGAGATCCATTTTGTTCAGTACTATAATTTGCCTCAAGTAAGCTGGGTAGTTTCTTAGTAACTCACACTGCGAGGACAATGGAATCTAAAATTCAAGTGAGAGAAAAGGGTTTAAATAAGTACAAGAAACAAGAGGCAGAAACCAGAAAGAATGCTAATTCAAATGCAAGTTTCAGTGTAGAAAGTAACAGAAGGAAAATGGTACCCTTGCATCTCTGACTTCGACAATGATATCCACCAACGGTAACCTTTCTGTGATAGCGCAAGAAGCAGCAGCCATTAGAGAGTCGTACCATGGTCCTTGCATTCTTTTCTTCCTTCCGATTTTTTCCTTTACTGCTGTGCCTATTCGTCTTGCAAAATGTACCGCTGCCATACCAAGTGAAGGCAGTCCTGCAATTTAGGCAGAAAGTTAGGGCTACGTGGTAAGAAAACCTTAGTCATAGGCAAATAGCAATCCAGCAAGTTATAATGCATGGCATCTAATTAGAGTTTAACAAGGAATGAGACACACACACACACACAAACACTTCTCTATTATAAAGCCATGTCCCAAACTTTCTTCTCTCTTTTTTTTTTTTTCAAAAATAACAAATTGTAAAATCCAAAACTAACCAACATGGTTTTAAATTCCATTATGCAACCACAATTGTGGTCACAATATTATGGTTTGGTAGTCTCCACAATCGCAATTGTAGCTGCATCAACCACATTTTTTTCGTAATTGCAGACAATTGCAGAACATGTATACTACAGTCAGACACATCATTGGAGTTGTACATCAACATACTCAACACATGAAAAGGGGAATATAGACTTTAAAAAAGATTCGATTCACAATCCTAATCTTTGAAAGAAGATTAGCTAAACTTAAATTGAACAGCTTATGGGCATTAATTTTTTTTTTCCTTCTATTTTAAAGCTTGAGGGCATTATTGAGTAGTGAAGGAGGGTAAAGGGTGAAGTTGAATTGATGAAATGGGCTATGACTGATGAGTATTTATGCATGCTTTGGAGATGGCGGGAAGAAGTTGGAGATAGTTTTCTTGGGTGAGAAAGCAAAATGTTATGTTGAGAGGTCCCAAAACTCTGATGTACTCAGGTCTGGATGCTACAGGCAAATCCCAAGAAGGATAATCAAATTCACCTGAGAGGAAAGAAGGACCACAACTTTTTAAGGGAAGCTTCGGTTCTCTTTCTTTCTATGAATGGGGTGAGTTCTTCTCCCTATATCGTCAAAAAAAAATGCTCTCTGTTTTCCTCAATCACTGGATTGTCTTTATGGGTGGTGCACCATAGCCTTCACTACAAATTGTAGACTCAAGTCTCAACAATGCATTGTGCTAATATGCTTCACCCAACAATGTTTTTTTTTTTAATATATATATATATAAATATATAAATATATATATATATAAAACACTCCTTTTTAAAGAATAGCATAAATCCTTTACTCAGCAAAGCATAATGCTTTAAAAAAATTAAATAAAATAAATAAATAAGCAAGTGCAGTGTATTATTGTACAGAGCATGCATAGACTTGTATAAACATTCATACCTTCAGGAAGTAGTAAAATCCTGGCTATTCTTCAACAGAAAATCAGATAGTGTCCGGAATACGCATTATTGGGTATATGAAATTATGCGATTAACACAACTCTGCAGTGATTTTTACCAAAATGGTTCCAAACTAAGAAAAAAGAGAGAGAAGATTACATATAGAGGTGAATTGTGAGTGAAGAGTGAGTGGCGGGAACACTGGGGTTTCTGAAAATGGGGAGAAAACAATTTATTTGGGGTGGGCAGTGAAGAGTGAAGGGTGGGAAACGTGGGGTGCTGTTTATGAAAATGGGAGGGAGGGAGGAAGGAAGAATTTATTTTTGTTTAAGAAAAAGTAAATCAATAATTAGACAAAGGAGAGGTTTGCCGGCCCTTGTGTGGTCCTATGAGTTTGTCAAGAACTGCGAAAGAATGGAACCCTTTTTTCTGCTCAACGTTTACAGCCACCGCCACCGTTAAGCCTGCTTCGCCTGCGAGGGAAAAAGAGACCCAGGTGGGGATAATAAAAATTTTTTTTTGTTGCTAAAATATCATTTTTGGTCTCTTAACTTATTTTTTAGATTCAATTTCGTCTCTTAACTATTAAAAAGTTCAATTTGGTCCCTTAACTTATCTTCGTCAATAAAGTCAGTAACAGTGTTAAATAAGTTTCAATTTGGTCCCTTATGTTTTAAATGAGTTTCAAATTGGTCCTTTAAATTGTTAACATGTTTCAAACTGGTCCTTTAAATTGTTAACGAGTTTCAAACTGATCCTTTAAATTGTTAATGAGTTTTTCATCCTTGTCCTCAAAAAGTTAACACCATTATTGACTAATTGACGGAGATGACTAACTTGGGTCAACAGAGACAATTTAAGGGACCAAATTGAACCTTTTAAAAGTTAAGAGACCAAACTGAATCTAAAAAATAAGTTAAGGGACCAAATTGGTATTTTAACCAAACTTTTTTTTAGAAAAGACCCAAATTGGTCACCGAAAAATTTAGAGGCCACTTTTGGTCCTAAAAAAATAAATTACTCATTTAGTCTATCAAATTTATAAACGATGGACATATTAGTCCCTCCTACCACTTCTAGTGTCCGTTTGCTTGGCTATTTGTCCTGTTAATCATCCTGTCTGACTCGACTCGTTAGTGGTCCTGTGTGACCTATGACAAATTTCTACTGTAAAAAAAAAAAGAAAAAGATCACAAGTGAAAAAAAGGTTCTAAATTTTAAAACCCTAATACCTGAAAATTGTGCATTTTTTTTTTTACTTTTTATTCATTTTTCATTATGGAAATTTGTCGTAGGCGATACAGGACCACTAACAAGTTAGACAGAATGGTTAACGGGACACATAGGCAAGTAAACGAACATTGAAAGTTGAATGAGGGACTAATGTGCCTCGTGTTTGTAAATTTGAGGGATTAAATGAGTAATTTATTTTTTTCAGGGATCAAAAGTGGGCCCTCTAAATTTTTCGTGGACCAATTTGGGCCTTTATTCTTCTTTTTTTTTCCTCCTGAGGTGCTTTTGGCCAAAGCTACTCTGAGTATCTACCCAATTCTGACATGGAAACAAACATACTAGTAGTTAATTGTTATGTAAATTTTTTCTCCTTTGTCATTGTTTGAATCTTGAACCTCTAATTTCATATTCCCTTAGCTCAATCCAGTTGAGCTACCCAACCCCCTTATGAGGATGGTAACACATAGTCTTTACATGTATAATTATTTTTAGGTAAAATAGGTAGATTGTCCTATACTTTTTTTTTATTTTTCACATCGGTCCTATAAGTTTTTTCTCTTTTCAAATTGGTCTTACACGTTACGCTCCATTTTCACGTTAGTCATTTCCGTCAATTTCGACATAACTCCATCAGTTTTGACCTAACGTGGCTATCACCTTAGTCAGACACGTGACTTTTGATCTGACTCCGTAAAGTCGATATTGACGGAAAGGACTAACATGGAAATGGAATGTAACATGTATGATCAATTTGAAAAGAAAAATACTTATAAGACCGATGTAAAAAAAAAAAAAAACGTATAGGATCAATCTACCTATTTTGCTTTATTTTTAAATTGATCCTTAAATAAATGGTATTATATCATCAATTAATGACAACGATCAAATTACAATAACTTAATGAATCTCATGTATAAAGACCAAAAGTATAGTTTAACCTTTATTCAATAAAAATTCTAGCGGAATTACAAATAATTTTTCAACATACCGATTCTTTCCATGGTCTCCAATTTATTTTAAAGGAATTTTCTTTAATTGCATGCATTTTACGATAAGTATTTCAATTTAAGATTTTCACAAACAGTTAAATCAGTTAGACTAGATTAGTCTGTCTGTCAGATTCATCCTTAATAAAGTTGAGTACGATAAACGAGTAATGTTATCTGTACACCTGGGTTCTGTACACATGTGCAACACTTGGTTAATAGTATACAAATTCCTGGTTAATTTAGTTCAGTGGATAGTTGACGACGAATTGTGATCTCTTGTAGTTGTATCCATTAACCAAGTTCAAGATACCATTAATCATGACTGTAAACACTGTTAACCAAGTTTTAAGGTATACACAAAAATAACATGCACCAATGTAAGATGCATGAGTGGTTAACACCGTTCACAATCGTGATTAATAGTGTTGGACTTGGTTAATGGGTATAAGGGCTCACAATTCGTCGTCAACCATACACTAAACTGAATTAACTAAGAATTTGTATACCATTAACCAAGTGTCACCCAGGAGTCCAGAAACCACGTGTACAACTAACATTACTTAAAACAAAAGCACCATCACATAGCATTTGGTAGACATGTTCGAATGGAATTAGAATATGACTTATATTTTATATGGTACATTTTATACATAGGACAAAACAAGGCATGAGGTGAAAAATGAGACATTTTAATTTCATTAAAATAGATGAAACCAAACAAAATGGAACAAATCACTGTATTAATGTTCTTTTCCATTGTATCCGTGTACCAAATACTATCTTAGACTCTTAGTAACCAACTATTATTTTTAAAGGAAACGAAAAATTCGGTGCTTAGATTCATTTGAACTTGATCCAGCATGAAGCAAAAGGCATGCAAATAGAAATTCAAAGTTAAGGCTCAACCAATATCACTAATCTTTAAATAAAGCTTATAGAACTTTAAAGCATGCCTCCTATGGTTGGCGAATTATGTTCCTCTTATCAGACCAGGGTACAAATTTTGGTAGAATATTTAAGTCTACTCTCAATCAAAATCAAACAAATCACATGAGAAATATATAGCCCTTAATTGCATAGACCATCAAAATCAAGCCAATGTATCAGCATGGTTTTGAATCATCTCATCCCATGAATGTGAATCCTGTGCAGGAAATGGGTGGCCTCTTGCAAAGTGGGGTGTTGTGTCTTTCTGTATCTTAAAATGACAAATTCATGTATGTTAGGAGCTAATACGATGGGATTCAAATCCATATCAGCAGCACATTGACCAAGACTTGCTGGTTCCTATTCCTTCCTTGTCTCTCTTACCAGCAGCAGCAAGCAAGTCATGAGCTCAACTTCATAAATCATGGCATTTGTTATCTGCACAAACTTCAGATATAAAATACGAATTGTCCGCATTGAAAGAGATAACTTCTGTAAACCAATTCAGCTTCTGAGATTATGAACACTCAGAAAGCATTGAATGCAAAATCTCTGTCCTAATTTTGCATCTTCCTTAAGAAAAGTCCTTGGTATTTATCAATGTGTTCATCCTTTCTACAAAGGCATCATCATTTGGGATGAAATCACAAGCAGCTAAATGTCATAACTCAGGATACACAACCCAGCTGCTGCCAGTTGTTGCCTTCACTCCCCGCTCTTTCATTTCCCTTATAATTTTCTCGGCTTCCTCCCGTCTCCCAACACTAGCATACATTCTTGCCAACAGGACATAATTGGCAGCATTGTCAGGCTCAACCTCTGATAAAGCTCTCGCCTGCAATCTCTGCCAACTCCAACTCCCCGAAATTCCGACATGCCCCAAGAAGAGCACCCCATGCTTTGGCGGTCACTTTCACCGGCATCTCTCGTATAACCGTATACGCTTCATGTAACCTTCCAGCCCTGCTTAGAACATCCACTAAACATGAATAATGATCACTATTTGGTTCAACAGCATAATCTTTCTTCATTCTTGTAAAATAACACAAAGCTTCATCAGCTAATCCAGCATGGCTACAAGCTTTCAATACTCCAAGAAAAGTGATCCCATCAGGCTGCACTCCTGCCAATTCCATTTGCTCGAAAATTTCCAATGCACTCCTTGCCTGACCATGGAGTGCATATGCAGATATCAGGCTGCTCCACGCAACAACATCTTTTTCTCTCATCCTCCAAAATATAGTATGCGAATTCGCGAGGCAACCGCATCTCCCATATGCTTCTACTATACCACTACTCAACTGCGGATGCGGATCAATGCCACTCCTTATCGCATAACCATGAATCTCCTTTACCAAATTCAGAGCCGCTACCCCAACAGAAGCAGGAAGCAGAGCGAGCAGCGTAATCAAACGCGGCTTCAATCCAAGTTCAAGCATCCTTCGATAAAACGCGATAGCCTTAAACGACCCATCATCCGATCCTGCCAGACCGGCTATGATCGAATTGAAAGTAGCTTCATTGGGCACAACATCCATGGCATGGAATAGCTGCAAGGCGCACGACACTTGTTTCGAATGCGCGTAGATCGATATCATCGCATTCCACACGACAACATTTCTGTTGGGAATTTCGTCGAACATTTGGCGTGCGGAGGAAACCGAGACACATTTCCCATATAAGTCAACGAGAGCGCTGGCGACAAATGGGTTCGGTAGGAAGGAGGCTTTGGTGACGTGGGCGTGGATTGAAGTGCCGAGTTGAGGGAGGTTGAGGGATGTGCAGGACTTGAGGATGAGGGAGAAGACGTGAGGGTCAAGGGACATGGCTAGGGAGGATTGAATGTGGTGGAAAACGGAAAGGGCTTGGTCGTGTCTAGCGTGGTTGATGTGGGAGGATATGAGTTTGGTGAAAGAGAGCAAGCGTGGATTGATGTTTGTGTAGGAGGACCCCATTATTATTGGTTGCTTGCATTCCACTGTCTCGTATGTTTATTTATGTTACCAACCACAAATATATGTTATATACACACGTCGTTCTTGTTTGAAATGGTTCAAATTCAAAGGTTTTGTTGTCCTCTATGTTTTCTATTGTAAGCCAAAAATTCTCAATGTTTTGATTCACTGCCATTTTCCCTCGTTTTCAGCACCGTACCATCAGGTTCACTCTTGCTACCTTAAGGATCTATCCAGAATCATCCTATTGAGCTCTAGGGATAATAGCTTGATGAAACTCCCACTCTTGAAAAGCATTCTTTTCTTCAACGCTTCTCCATGCAATGAGAAAGGGAAATACCTCCCTGACCCTTTTTGTTTGGGACTCGCTTTCAGACAGAGGTTTATGATTATAAATACGATTTGTCTAATCTGTAGAATATTGCACATGTTAAGGAATCAAGAAATAGAAATATTTCATTAGAAAGAGTAACATTTAGACTTTCAAAAAACTGATTACACAACTTTCAATACAATATTTCTATATTTGATTTCTTAACATGTGCAATATTGCACAGGTTAGAAAAATCCTTATAAATATCTAATATTGATTGTGTTTGTTATTGTTTATTTTATTTAAAAATTTATTTTTTCAACTGAATAATAATTTTTTAAAATTTTTAGTGTGTTTGTTCCTGTTTTCAAAAATAATGAAATAATGAAAAGTAGAAAAAATTCATTTTTTGGGTCAAAATAAAAAACAATTTTTGTTAGCTTTTGAAAAAAATCATTTTTTTTTATAACTAACTATTTTTAAAAAAAAATGATTTTTACGATTGCAAATAAACACAAATCTTTTTTTTTGCTTTTCTTTAAAATCTCTAAAAAAAATTTATTAAATTATTTTGTAATAAATTATTTATTTTTTAATCTTAAACAAACAGGCTCATTATCAATTTATAATCAAATAATCATAGTCTAGCGCACGTTTATGGCAAAAACTATAAGATACATTTTCGGTTCAACATTGTTATACAAATTAAAAAGTAAGGATTATGGGATGACACAAAAAGTATGGGTACAACACAAGACACGAATAGAATATAACATAGATATAAAATATGACAAATTTAAAAAATTATAAGGTATGATACAACTATTACACAAGATACAAATTTAACATAAAAATACAAATCTTAAATTAAAAGAGAGAAATAATACTTAAAACTTAAATATGAATCATTGTAAACATGATAAAGTTCTAAATGTTATTTAGTTATTGTAGTATTTTCAACTATAATAGTGCTACGCCGAAAAAAAAAACTATAATAATGCAAAAAATCAAAATAAAAGAAAAAATCATAAAATACATTATAATATTGAATCCTTACTTTGGTCATGCAAATGCTCCACATAACACATCATTGAAGTCCAATTCATATTTAAAATAGTTCCTTTGGTTTTTACAACATTTTTAAATATCCACACTATATTTTTAGACTTTAACACACGTATTTACTTTTTTTCTTCCATTTTATCACATCAGACAAATTTTTTTTTTAAAAAAAAAAAAGAAGAATCCTGCAATGTCCCCAATAGGGTGTCCCATTCAAGTTGTAAATTAACTTGAACTTGTAGTGCGAGCCAAAACAGCAGCTGCAGTCTAAGCTGCTATATTGGTCCTCTAATAATGCCAAGTCTTCTTTTTTTTTTTTTTTTAATGGCACCTCATGATGCCTCAAAATTTCAAAGAACGGTATTTCTTTTTCATCTTTTGCCAATTTCAACAATTGATTGACATATCAGTAAAAAGAACAATACTATGAAACACTTCCTTATGTATGTCAGTTTATTTTAAGAAACTTTTACTAAAACCATAACAATATTTAAAGACAATAAAATAGGAAACTATTTTAGAGTTTTTGGGTGTTGTTGTCTCCAGGAGGTGCTGTAAAATTACGTCTTTCCTCAGAGGTAGCAGTGATAACTGGCATCCATACATCAGCTGTACCACTCAAGAGTGACCTCACTTGTGGATCTGAAGCCATGGTTGATGATATCATCTCATTAACATCATCCAGTTTTGCTGATAATTTATCCAACTCCTTAGCTATTTCCAACTGTTTTGACAATGATTTTTTTTTAAAAGAAAAAAGAGGAGAAAATGTTACTTCATTCCAACAAAGAGATACATAAAACTGTGCATCAAGTAATGGCTAAACTACAAAATGTAAACCACCTCGTTAAGCTGCTGGGCTGACTTTGAAGGAACTTTTGTCACCTCTAATCCAAGAGCTTCTATTTTAGAACGCAGTTCAACTTCCTCTTGATTCGTCAGTGCTTCAACCTACACAGTTTACCATCGAACACACATGATATATACGTAGCAGTATTAGTAAGAGATAACGATAACGAAGTTGGGAAAAACTTTCTCTAAAGTGAGTTTGTTTCTGAAATGAGCAAGTCAGAGTATATTCGCTATTGATTGATATGCATAGAGATAACCCTGTAAATGATCTAACAATAGATACACTCTTAGTGTACGAGTGTCTTGCTTATTTTAGAGATAAATTCACTTTAGAGGAGCTTTATCTGTTAACCATTGGTGGAATCCAGAGAAGCTGCATGCATATGTAATCTTATTCAATACTTTATCAATTAGAATGCCTAATAGTGATGTGGAAGTTTGAAATTTCTAGAAGAAGCAGTGACCAAAGCCGTTAAAATTATGAATATACTAAATCACACTCACTAATGTTTTTCTGTGTACAACAAATAACAGTAGAAACAAGTTAAACTTAATTATATAAAGCAGGTAATCTAGGACCGTGGTAAATGAAATGAAGATCATATAATGCTTTGCAGATATTCTTCTCCACTGAAAAACACTGATTTTCCCTAGCTTAAGCCTATAACACAATTCATTATACTGCAAAAGATTATGTGCAGTTCACAGAACAGATTATCAATGGGGAAATCCATAATTCCATAGATTCAACAAAAAAGCTTTAGATTTTTTGTTGTTCTTTGAGTACAACATCCTCACTTCTGCTCAATTATCTTACGACCAAGCATGACTAATATCAATCAATAACTCAGTAAAAAAACTTTTTGTTAAAGGCAGATATGCATACTTTGTTGTGTTTGCTATATTATGATCTAAACATCCTTCATAATTGAAACATGGAAAACAGCAGCTTCATGAAAATGCATGCAACCACTAACATGCATAGTGAATAGTGATATTGCAAGGTAAAGGCAAATATATAAGACCTTTAGGGAGTACTCTACTACATGATGGCATAGCAATGAACTATTATTGTACATTACACAGTCAAATTCTTGCTTGAGTGATGCAGCAATCTCAAATACAATAACAGTGGATAAAGACAACGAGTGCATGCCCCCAGAAGACGAAGGATGACCGAACAAACAATTTATAATGGCATCTTCAAACTAGTTAGCTCTTAACCCACACCAATAAATTTTTTATTTGGAATTATTTTACGGGGCTCTTCGAAGTTTTGATATCCTTCAACATGTCACCAATAGACAATTACTTAAATCATTGCAGCCAGAATAACTGGATAAATTGCTTTTTTCTCCCAAAATTCACATTTTTTTAGCATAAGGAAAGCTTAAAGAAGTATTTAGAATCACGATTAGTTTGGCTGTAGAACCATTGTGTTTCCCATCTTCAAGGAATTACACAATCAACAGATAAAGAGAAACATCAAATTCTCAGAAGGCACTAGAAGAATCAAACAATTTAAGGAGAGAAAAAAACATACTTATGATGCACTTACATTGACAACACGGGACAACAAAAATATCCCGAACGAGGAATAGTCTCACAATTAAAGTTTGAAGGGTCTTAGGAATCCTCGTAAAAAACAAAAAAAAAATAAAAACAAACAAATAATTGCCCAAACCCACGTTAAATTACAGTACAGTGTGTAAAACCAAACCGAATTTAACCTTGAAACAAGAATATCATTGCAATACAAATGCAATTCTAACAATTCACAAATATTGGTATAAGCCCCTAATAAGATGGCAAAAAAATCAGATTCCCAGATCATCAGATTCCATAAAAACGAAAACTTGAAGCTTATTAGCTTAATTCGCCATGCCCACAAAGAAAACTGGCTCATAAACGAACATCAAAATGGAACACCATATTCAGAATATAATAAGCGGGAAAAAGAACAGAAAATCCAGAATGAAAACAAAGAATGATTTGTAAGGATTAGAAGAAGGAAGAAGCAGTACCTGGTGGAGGAGATTGGAGAGAAGCTGGAAGAGCTGTGCATCGGGTTTCCCTTCCTCTGCCATGGAATTTCTTCAGATGCGATGCACAGCAAAAACTAAGATTAAACGATAAAGAAATATAAAAGCATTTAATTTTAATATATTGCCACGTTATTAAAAAAAAATATTTACTCTTCAATTTAAAAAAAATTATTTTTCCAGCAAAAATAATAATAATTTATTTACTCTTATATCTATAATAATCTATAATCTATAATTATTTAAGCTTGTTTGGGAATATGCGTTTCAGCTGTTTTTGTTTTTATGTGTAAAAAGTTGAATTGGAAAAATTTGTCATGTTTAGATATCTAACTTTTTTTAAAAATAGCTTTTTTCAGCTTTTTTCCCCTGAAAACGCTGTTTCCTATACATCTAAAAGATTGGACTGTTTGATTGTTTAGAAAATGATTATTTTCCATTCTGAACTCTCTTGCCCCTTATACCCCCATTTGCAAACCCGATGGATATACAAGTTCTACAAGTAAATGGGTTAATGGTAGAACCAGTGAGTTACTGGTTGAACCAAACGAACCAGTATATATATTAAATTTATAAATTTGATACTAAAGGTGTGTGTATATATATAAAATTTGTAAACATTATTCCAACTAGGTGATGTGGCCCAGTGGTAAATGCTTAGTGGTTTAACCGGCATTCAGTTCAGCGGTTTAAACCAGTTTAACCACAGTTTTGATGACATCATCGGTAGTTCAATGGCTCATCCGGTCTAATATGTTGACCGGACCGGCCATGGGTCCGGTTTCCAGTCCGACCGACCGGTTGGGGTTTAATAATACTATTTGGATCATGATTTTTATTTTATTTTCTTACAATATTTTTTATTTTTTATTTTATAATCAGTAAATGATAAAACTTAGTATGATAAAACTCAGCATGTCTCTATTGTGCAGCTCAGACTAAACATGCAAACAGAGAGAAAAAGAAGCTAAGAAAATTGGATTATTCGAATTGAATCAGTACAATGGGGTAGTGATGAGTGTGATTTCACCTCATATTTCTTCATCATTTTGCAAGCATTTTCATGGTAGATTAGGCATTTTTGTTTAGTTATTTGTTAATTTTCCCTTTGGAACGCGCAATATGGTTTTGTGGTGTTTTTGTGCAGGAATTCATGATAAAAATGCTTAAGTCAAGTTGCCATGGAGTTTGCATGAAGATGAAGCTTGAAAAACATGAAAAAGATACAAAGCAGAAGCCATCACGGCCTGGGGGTGATGACCATCATGGCCATGATCGCGTAAGAATGAAGAAAAAGAAGAAACCAACTGGGCAAAGCCCATCACGACCTGGTCGTGACGGCCATCATGGTCGTGATCCACCATCAGAAGCAAGAATATAAAGATTTTATGCTGTCACGGCCTGACCCTGATGGCCATCACGGTCGTGACGGGCAAAAGTCCGAATTTTGCTATCTAATTTAATTTGATTTGTAATGTGCTTTAATCCCAAGTTGACCTATACTATAAATAGGATGTTTAGGCTCGAAATTAGGGATCTTTGACTGCTACATTGGAGGCTTTGGCTTGAGATTAGGATTGCTCTTCTTCTCCATCTCTTCTCTCTTTTTCTCTTGGTTTTTGATGTTTTCCCTATTCAAGGTTGCTGTGATTATGGCAATGCTTGAGTAATTCTTCTATTTCTAGAAATTGGGGCTATGCCTAAGACTTGTTTCATGTTATGAATTGGTAAATTCCCTTTATTAATTTTCATATGCTTTTGATTTGATTCCTAATGTTATAATTACTTGTGAATTTGGTGGCCACTTATTTGCATGTCATAGATACTCTAGGGATGAACTTAGAAATGAACTTAGGATATTGGATCTGTAGGAATTGAACTTAGAACTTAAATCACGAGAGTTAGAAACGGTCCTTCGAGGGTTCATTGAATTGTCACAAACCTTAAGGGGTCCAATTCAAATACAATTACCACGAGAGTAGGAGTTGGTTTAATTGGGCACGGTTCTTGTATCTCGAGAGGGAACATTAACTATTTTTGTATAAATTCACCTTCAAAACATTTTGATAAATTGGCAGCAGAAACTATTTCGGGTAGAGAAGGCTTTAGCTGATGTTGATAACATTCAGCAGCAGATCAGTTCCTCTGGTGCTTCGGATGATTTATTAGAGCAGGAAATTGTTGCTCAGCTGGAGCTCCAACAAGCCCTGAACTTTGAGGAGGAGTTCTGGAGAGAGAAGTCCAGGTTAAATTGGCATTGTGCAGGGGATAGGAATACTAGTTTTTTCCACAGGGTCACAAAACTTAGACATGCTTCTAAGACAATGACCTTGCTTAAAAATGGAAATGCTATTCTTGAAAATCATGAGGAGATTGCTCAGCATGTTTTGCATTATTTCTCTACTCTTTATGCAACTTCTAATGACGGTCAGCATAATGATCTTATTGATAAAGTGGTACCTCTTTCTGTTTCTTAAGAAGACAATGCTCTTCTCACTAAGCTGCCCTCCTCTGAGGAAATTAAAGAAGCAGTCTGTGCCTTAAATGGTGATGGAGCCCCGGGGTCTGATGGCTTTGGAGGATGTTTTTTTCAGCACTTTTGGGACATTGTTAGCTTGGATGTTTGTAATTCTGTTAAGCAGTTCTTCAGTAAGGGTTGGATGTTGCCTAACCTCAACGCAAATCTAGTTGTGCTCATTCCTAAAGTGCAAGGTGCAGACAAAATTGAAGACTTTAGGCCAATAGCCTTGGCTAACATCCAATTCAAGATCATTACAAAGGTTCTAGCTTATAGATTATCTACTATTGCTCCAAAAATCATTTCTCATCAACAAAGAGGCTTTATTAAGGATAGACATATCAAGGAGTGTATTTGTATTGCTTCAAAGGCTGTGAACCTCTTGGATTACAAGTCTTTTGGTGGAAATCTTGCTCTTAAGCTAGATATCAGAAAACCCTTTGATACTTTGGATTGGTCCTTTTTGTTTGGTGCTTTAAAGGCTTTTGGGTTTAATAGCACCTTTTGTAGCTGGATCAAAGCTATCCTTGAATCTGCCAAGCTTTCTTTTCTAGTGAATGGTCAACCAGTGGGCTTCTTCTCATGTAAGAGGGGAGTTAGGCAAGGTGATCATTTGTCCCCTCTCCTGTTTTGCATTGCAGAAGATGTTCTTAGTAGGGGTATCTCTCATTTGGTGAATATTGGATCTTTGCAGCCTTTTTCAGGGCCAAAAAGCACAACAATCCCCTCTCATGTTCTTTATGCAGATGATGTTCTAGTCTTTTGCAAAGGAACCAAAAAGAGTTTGCAGGCCTTGATGCATGTATTTAATGAATACAGCCAAGCTTCTGGCCAGCATTTAAGTCTCAGCAAATATAAGTTCTACTCAGGGACAATTTCAGCTAGAAAGTCTGCTTATATTTCTGAAATCCTTGGTTTTTCAGCAGGTGCACTTCCTTTTACCTATCTTGGTATTCCTTTGTTTAGAAGATTCACCTTCAGCCTATAGCAGATAGAATCTTCAATAAGTTGACAACTTGGAAAGGAACTCTCTTATCTATAATGGGGAGAATTGAGCTTGTTAAAAGTGTCATTCAAAGCATGTTTCTGCACAGCTTTCAGGTCTATTCTTGGCCGATCTCTCTTCTAAAGCACTTAGACAAGTGTATTAGAAATTTCATTTGGGCTGGGAATGTCAATGTGAAGAAGGTTGTTACAGTAGCTTGACATAAGATTTGTTCTCCTACCTTGGAAGGAGGGCTTGGCTTAAAATCAATTAGAAGTTTGAATGAAGCTTCTTTGTTGAAACTGTCTTTTGAAATGCTGTCTTCTAGGACAGAATGGGCTGTTTTCCTTAGACAAAGATTTTCATTTATTAATAAGCCTTGTATCAAGTATATTAAGTCCTCTATTTGGCCTGGAGTTAAAGTTAATCTGCATACTACCTTAGATAACTCGATGTGGCAGATTGGTGATGGTAGAAGTATCAATTTCTGGTTGGATAATTGGCTATCTCAACCTCTAACAGAACAATTGCAAATTCCTGATCATATGCATAAGGATCTCAAAGCCACTGTTTCTGATTTTATATAAAATGAAAGTTGGATCATTCCTGCAACTCTTTTGGAGAATCATCCGACTCTTTTTAAATCTTTTGCTCAGGTAACTCTTCCAAGCTATGTGGAATCTGATCAGCTATGCTGGAAAGGCTCAAGTTCTGGTTTGATGTCTTTCAAGGATGCCTTTAATTTCATTCGGCCAGCCAATCCTCAGCTTTTTGATTGGTCTAAAACTCTTTGGAACATTGCTATTCCACCTTCTAAATCCTTTATTGCCTGGAGATTATTGAATAAAAGGATGCCAACCGATGATAACTTACAGCAAAGGGGTTGTACTTTAGTTTCAATTTGCACCTTTTGTTATAGCAGTGAAGAAACATCAGATCATTTGTTTTTCTCCTGTCCTTTTGCTGGTTTCCTATGGCAGTGGCTGAGCTCAATTGTCAACATGACTGTCGATGCCTCCTCTCTTGATTCAGTCTTTTCGATATGCAATTTTTCATGGAGTTTGCAAGTAAGAGATGTGATTTCAGCAGCAATTATCAACATCCTTTGGGTGATTTGGCTTTGTAGAAACAGTTTGAGGTTTAAGAATAAGGTCATCTCAGCTAGATCAGCAATTAATATGGTCATTGCATCAACATCCTTGACTGGAAATCTGTCTAAGAATCATATGAAGTCTTCTATTGAGGAATTTTCTATTCTAAAAAGCTTCCGGGTTGTTACTCACTATAGTAAATCTCCAAAGATCATTCAAGTTGACTGGTTGCCTCGGGATTGTGGTTGCATTAAAGTGAACTCAGATGGTGCTGCCAAGGGTTCCCCTGGTCTTGCCGGAGGATGTGCTATCTTCAGAGATAAAAGTGGTGCAGTGTTAGGCTGTTTTGCTGATTTTTATGGCATTACAGATTCTTTTAGTGCAGAACTTTTGGCAGCAGTGAAGGCAATTCAGATAGCATATGATAAGGGTTGGTCTAAACTTTGGCTTGAATGTGATTCATCTTTAGTGGTTCAAGCCTTTTCTAATCCAGATATAGTGCCTTGGAGGATTAGAATCAAATGGAAAAATGCTCTTATTATCTCCTCTAAAATGGTCTTCAAAGTATCTCATATTTATAGAGAAGGGAATCAGCGTGCAGACAAGCTTGCAAATTATGGAGTGGATTCCAAGTGTTATTCTTGGTGGAATTTAATTCCTAGTTTCATTAGGAATGAATTTTTTAGAAATAGGTGGCTTTTGCCCAACTTTAGATTTAAATGATTGTTCTTTTTCTTTCCTTGCATGGGACAGGTGTTTGCCCCCCCATGTTTTTGTATTCTTTATTTTTATTTTTGATCAATTTATTTATGATATGCTGCAGATGATTGATAAAGGCTGAAGTACCAACCTAGTTGGGATTTCTTCTCTTTATAGTGATGCTTTTGCATATCATTTTTGCTTTAAAAAAAAAAAGCATTTTGATAAATTAATATAGGGAAACTTAATTTGATGGCATGAACGGTCTTGTTGGTTACCCAATCCTGTAAATTCCTTTTAAATTTGAAATCATCCAATTTGATTTACTTTCTTATTTTATTCTTGATTTTGTTTAATCGCTACTTTAATATTTGATTTGTTACTTGATACCAATTTCAAAAATCAAATCTTTTCTTGTTTAGTTTAATTGATTTAAATATAAATTGGTTTTCTTAATCACGGTCCTTGTGGATTCGATCTTTTTATTACTTGACGACGAAACCGTACACTTGAGGATTTACGCTATCAAGTAGCTGTGTTACTTATAGCAATCTAGCTAACAAGGAAGGGACTCAAGTGAACTACTTAACTGAATATCTAACTGAACAAGTAACTAATTCAACTAACTAACTAAAATTCTACAACTATCATAACTAACTAGATGACCTGCATTCTTCTGATAGTTGTGCATCCTTCCACAAACTGGAATGTGTATGTCTAGCATACCAAGCTTGGAGTGATTCTTAGCAAATGGACCTGGTGCAAGAGGCTTTGTCAATATGTCTGCAACTTGGAGTTGAGTAGAAATGGGAAGCAGGAGCAAAGTGCCTTCTTGGACTTTGTCTCTAACAAGGTGGCAATCCATTTTAATATGTGTGAACACCCTATTTTGACCGGGTCTTTTAGTTTTCATTAGAAATTTCAAAAAATAAAAATGCAGAGAAAAAATAAAATAAAATAAATAAATAAATAAAAAAGATTTTATTTTTTTGGGTTTAATTTTGTTATTGGGCCAAACCAGTTAAACCTAATACTCAAACCCTAGCAGCCACCTTTGATTCTCCCTCCAACATTTTGATTTAGAGATAGAAATCCTTTGTTTCTGATCCTTAATTTTTGCAGATATGATTTATAAGTTTTGATTTTAGATAGAGATTTTAATCTGAGCATATTTTTAGGATCAAGATCAAGTGAATTGCATTATAAAAATCACAATGAGGAACCAACTAAGAAAAACGGAGCCTCCACTTCCTTTCTTTCCTCCATCATACGTATAACACCATCACATACCACCATAAACCTCTCTTCATCACTCTCCTCCTCATCACCTCCATTCCTTTTCTTTCCACAACCAAAAGCACCATCATCACCACTGCAGTAAGCTGTCGCTGCAACCACAGAACGCACAAGACCAGAGACAACCTTACCATCGTGACGTCGTCACCGCTCCCTGATAGACAAGTTCCTGTACGGTGTAACCATCTCACTGCTGCCACAGTCGCCACTCCATCATCGAACACCGCCGTCTCGAACCAGAACCGCTTGCTGTCCCAATTCTGTTAGGCGCATGTCCCTTGGTTCCGTTCCTCTGTTCCAGTGTTGTACAGTTGCCTTCTTTCTCATATATATTTTCTTGCGCATTTTGTCTAGTTAGAATTTTTTTTAATTTCTTATTTCATTTATTTATTTATTTATGTAGTAATTTAATTAATCTATTAGGCTGATATTTAGTTGGCTCATAAATTGAAAAGGGACCAGGCCAAGGAAACGGACTTTTGCACTATTACGTCATGTCCTGTCTCTTTTTTTTTTTTCTTTTTTTTTTTGAAATATTTTTTTAAGGTAAAATAAATAGGACAAAATAAGGGTATTTACTTGTAAATAATTTTTGGAATTGTTTTGTGAGATGTATCACACTCAATTCCTTAAATTCGAGATCGCTCTGTGGACATATGTGCCATGTTCTATCTCGCTTAGGAGTTTTTGATATTTAAAAATTAGGAAATGAAAGCAATAAAAAAATATAAAACTCTTTTAAATAAAAAAAAAACCTTTTCATAAAAAAATAAAAACAACCAACAAACAATTATTTTCTACAAGAACTACGTGGTTTTGAGTTTCCCATTGCAGCAGGGAATACGTAGGAGCGGGATTAATTATCCCGTCAAGCCAAAATAAATTTTTCCTTTATTTTTGTGTTCTTTTTAATTTGCTAATTTAGATAATTAATTAATAATTATTTAATGTTTATGGGTTGCTCTATGACAAGTGTCATGTTCAATTTTTAGCTTCGAGGTTGCCCTATGGACTTATGTGCCA
Source organism: Echinosophora koreensis (assembly GCA_035048595.1). NCBI lineage: Eukaryota > Viridiplantae > Streptophyta > Magnoliopsida > Fabales > Fabaceae > Echinosophora > Echinosophora koreensis. Next base: position 4,970,574 of record JAPCYP010000011.1, on the reverse strand, counting down.
TGTTCAACCTTATTTAAGATTTACCAATAATATTTATTTTTTTTAAAAAAAGAATTGAAGAAACATAAAATATTAAATAAAATATATCAATAAATAATTTCTTCCTTGTAAATATTTTTGGGGTAAAAATAAATAATTTAATTTTGCGCAATTTATTTAAGGTATCATTCTTAGAATGAGCGATGTAGGGTGCTTAACACCTTCCCTATTCGTAACCGACTTCCGAACTCATTTTTGGTTCCAAAGACCGTTTTTAGGGTTTTTCCAATTTTTTATCCTAAATAAATAAAATTGGTGGCGACTCTACTTTTTCTTAATAAATCTTTTTAGGGTTGTCCTCGTCGCGATTTTTTCGGTTGCGACAGATGGCGACTCCACTGGGGACATTTCGAGAGTCAAGCCTAAGTAATGAGTTGCGCATTTTGGTATTTATTGTTTACCCCTTTTCCTTGTTTTTTTTTTTTTTTGTCATATATATTTCGATCCCTTTTGCTTTAATAATTATTTTACATTAGGATAGAAGACAATGATGTTTGTTGGGTGTTTGTCTTGCAGGTTCAAGTAGTTTTGTTTTAGGATTGTACAGGTTTGTATGCCTCCAGCACACACAACATCGACACTCATTTTCACACACTTTCAGCTCTATACCCGAGCTTGTGGGAGCTTAAGGATTAGGCGGTGCCTCAGCATTGTCATTGAAGGCCTAGTGCCTATCTGATATTTGTTGATTCACCACTCAGATTGTTACTAGTGTCATGGACTAGTCATCCTAGAGGGTTTATCCCTACTTGTGACTAGGTTCATGAACTAGGTCCTTGACAAGGGCAATCTGGGGACCATGACCTTTAGAAGTCTAGACCCGTCCTAAAGTTTGCACTCCTAGATTGACTTAGTGGCCGCTCGATTTAGAAGTTGCCATCATAGGTACCTTTGACTAGGTCTTACCTCTTAAGACAATTGGAGGCATACCGTATCTCCCTTGTGTTTTTCTATCTATTTACTTATTTATTTTATTTTATTTTATTTTTATTTATTTCTTTACTTTTTTCCTTTTGTTGCTTTAACAAATGAATAATAAATAAATAAAATAAAAAGAGGGGGCAATGCTTTTATGCGTCCCATGACCTTTGGGTTTATGACCCTACAAGGACATCTCTTTTTACGTTTTTTCCCTTTTTTTTGTAAATAATATTTTATTGTTTTTTTTTTTTGTATTAGGTAATTCTCTTTTGTGGAGGAAAGACACCATCTGCGTAGCAAGGAATGGAAATGTCTAATTCTAGCAATGCAATTGGCCTAAAGAAGAATATTAGAGTTGATGTGAAAATCAATGATGTGAAGCCTTTAATAGAAATCAGCCATCTGATGCCAAAAGAAGTACGTTCTGAGTTCGCAAGCAAGTATGGAAAGATTTTGGACTTGTTACACATACCTGTAGATGCTTTGGGCTTGAGTGCTTTGGCCCAATATTGGAACTTGAATTTGAGATGTTTCGAGTTGCCGAATTTGGATACGACACCGACTGTAGAAGAATATGCTTACATGCTAAGGATACCTCTTCCAAGGGAGTTTCGTGTTTATTTCTATTATGGCCAACATATTAGTGATGGGAAGATAGCAGAGTTGTTGGGAGTTCTACCAAAGCCATCAGACAAAATGGAAAAGGGAGATGTCAGAGGTCTGAGACGAAGATTCCTTGAAGTTCATCTCCAGAAATTGGCGCGACAAAAGAATTGGGTTATCTTCAAGCGAGTGTTAGCTTTAACCATTTATGGGTTGGTGCTTTTCCCCTTTATACCAGACATGGTGGACTACGCAGCCATGGATGTCTACCACAAGGTCGAGGAATATAATGTGAATCCCATTCCCGCAATTCTGGCAGAAACTTTCCTCTCATTGCAAGTGTGCCATGAAAATCAACAGGGCAAATTACGATGTTGTGCACAAATGCTGTATGTTTGGATCGTGACTCACATGTATGCTCGAAAATATATTAGTGAGATTGATGACCCCTTGAGGAGATTCCATCACATTCCGATAAAGCCATGTAAATCCAATGAATGGAGGCAAGAATTTGATGAGGTTGATTCAAAAGCTTTTTGCTGGATGTGTCCTTGGTATAAAGGAAATACAGTAATTTTCAGTTGTGGGAATTTCTCCAATATTCCTTTGATGGGACCAAGGGGTTGCGTGTCATATTCTCCAGCACTTGTGATTCGACAATTGAAATGGACTCAACAGGAACCACTCGAAAAGGTGTTGGGTGGAATTTCTTTCTTATATCAAGAGTGCGAGGTTGTCAAAAATACAACAATAGCTATTAGATCCGCTTGGAGCAACATCCGGGTACTGGGATCAAATGAGTTGGGGAGACAAATTATTTCTCATACTAGAAACTATGAGGCATGGAGGAAAGCAAGGAAAGGCAACCCTGTTGTTTCGAAACCAATCCCGTATAAAGATGAAAATCCGCAAACGGAAGCAGAAATGTTAAAGAAGATCGAGATTATGATGGCTCAGATGGGAGTGCTAGAGGAAAAGAACGAAACAGACCATATCACCATCATCACGCTTCAGCACCAAGTCCAGAAGTTAAACATGAGGATAGAGCATTTGAAAGATGAATGTGCCGATGCATATGAAGCCGCAAGTCCAGCAAAGAAAGCAAAGAAGTGGAATATGAAAGAATCAGAAGTTCGAGGACTACTAGCAAGAATAGAAGATCAAGAAAAAATGCTGGCACAAATATTCAAAGAAAAAGAAGACTTGGGGGCAAAAGTCGAAGTGCACGTCCAGACAATCAGGATATTGAAGGAAAGCATAGGATCTCTGAAAGAAGCCTTAACTCAAACTGAGCGTTACTCTGATGAAGGTTGGAATGCAGCTGCAACTATGCGTGAGTCATTGAAAAAAGCACAAGAAAAAGAGCAACAATTGTGGATGAGGGTATGGATGTTCGAAAGGGAGAAAAAACAGTATGAGGATGAGATCAGACAACAGGAAGAATGGCTAGAGAATTGGGAATCTGTGGCAAAAGATTTGAAGGCTGACAGAGATGCTTGGAAGAAAAGATATGAACACCTCTCAGGAAGCTTGCAATATCATACCTATCAGTTCGTGGGTCACCTCGAGGAAGCATTAGTCCAAACTCGCATAAGTGACGGATCTACAATCCCTCCAAAAATAGCTCGCTTCATGAAGTATTGTAGGGGTCTTGCTAGCGGATTCAAAAGGAAGACTTTAAAACTTTTGATGTAATTCTGTTAGATGGGAGACATTGTATTTTCGTTTCAAAGAAATAAAAGCCTTTTAGGTCCATCAATGAATTCCGCTCTATCTTATGGTGTGTTACAAGTAGGCCTGTATGATTGCATTGCTAGTAAATGATGCTGTCTATTGAGGGACACATGTTCCCATGGATTTGTCATCAACCACACATTAACCTAAGGGGGATGTGTCCCTAGAGTTATGTGTTGGGGTGAAGTTGCTTGCTACAAAAGTGGTCTTTCCTTTGCAAAAGAAAGAATTCATGGGTTTTTATTTTCGAAGCATACTTTTATCTTTCTTTTATTTATTTAAAAAATAAAAATAAAAATAAAATTAATAATAATAATAATAATAAAACATATATAAAAAAAAAGGTTACTGACGATTTCTTTTACTCAGAGCTGAAAACGCGGATTTGAGGATTTGAGAACCATTGCGCGATCTAAGAAAGACAACACCAATCAAACCCGAGTTTACAACACTAGATCTCGGACCAGAATGGCTGCCAACAATCCTGAAACAGGAAGGAACTTGAGTTTAGAAGTAGATGAAGTGAGGGGAAGGGTGACAGAAATCTCTGAAACTCAAGCAAGGTTAGAGGCTATACTACAGGATATGAGGGAATCTCTTAGCAGGCTTGGTGCAAATAGAATTGGAAATGAAGATGGCCCACACGTAAGCATACAACCGGCCCTCTCCATAGTAACGACACCAATGTTTTCAAGCATAAACAATAGTCTCACTCAGGGAATGTCAAGTTACACAGAGCCCATAGTAATCCCCATCGGGGAAGGATATCGCCCTCTCGAGAATATGTATCATGAGCCTACTGGTTATGCAGGGCTCACATGGGAAAAACCCCATGTATCCATTCCCGAACAATCCAGGGGAGTCCAGTTTGGGCCTGATAAGATGAAGGAAGAGTGGATGGAGAAGGTAGAAGAACAAATAAAAGAGATCAAGGGCTCAAGTGCTTATGGCCTTCTCAAGATTGAAGAACTTTGTCCTGCCACAAACGTCGTGATTCCAAAGGATTTCAAAATTCCTGATTTTTCCAAGTATGACGGAAGTGGGAACCCACGATTCCATTTGATTAGCTATGCCACCAAAATGGCCATCTGGTCTAAGGATGACAAGTTCCTCATTGGTTTTTTCCATGAAAGTTTGACCGGAATCGCACTAGAGTGGTACCTTCAGTTAGATCATTCTAAGATCTCACGGTGGACAGAATTAGCCGACTTGTTCATGGACCAATACAAATTTAATTTGGACGTAGCTCCAACCCGTGAACAGTTGGCTACAATGCAGAAGAAGAGTGATGAATCCTTCAAACAGTATGCACAAAGGTGGAGGAGTTTGGCTGCTCAGGTACAACCACCGCTGATGTTGTCCGAAATGTGCTCATACTTTTTGGGAACCCTCGGATCCCCCTTTATCGGAGCAATGGCAGGAGCAGCTTATAGGGATTTCTCTGATTTGATTGCTGCAGGGGAAAGAATTGAAATCCTAGCCAGAGCCGGGAAGTTACCAATTGACATGGAAGGCAGTGCATCTAAAAAGGGGTTCCAGCCTAAGAAGAAGGAAGCAGAAGCAAATTATGTGCAACACCAGCAGAACTTTGGACCTCGCCATGTCCCTTCATACCCAAGGTACCAAGCACCATATCAGACCCAAACACCCTTTTACCCACCTCAACAGGCCTCGCCAACTATCACCCAGCCACAAAACCAAATAAATAATATCCCTACACCTCAGCCATACAACCCCACTCGCCCAACATATACTCATTATCCACCTGCACCTCAACAAAACCATCCAAGCTACCCTCGACCTCGCCCAAATTTTCAAAATCAAGGACGTTTCCAATCTCAAAATCTGCCACCTTTCCCAAGACTGTCTATCTCCAATGCAGATTTGTTCAAACAACTATTCGATCGTCACTTAATCGCTGGAAACCCTGTACGACCTATGGAACCACCTTTCCCTGCCTGGTACAATCCAAACTTGACTTGCAAGTATCACATGGATGCCCTGGGGCATTCCATTGAAGAATGTGAGGCCTTCAAGACAGCAGTAAGAAAGTTGATTGCTTGTGGAAGATTGGGTTTCGAAGAAGATTCGGGGCCTAACATTGTTAATAACCCAATCCCGAACCATAATGTTGAAAATAGGGTAAATAACTTGGAATTGAAGGGGTCTCAAGTCAAGAAGGTCTTGGAATTGCGAACACCGATGCAAGAAGTCTTTGAGGGGCTCAGGAAAGCAGGATATGATATTGTCGCACCGGGGAAGCCAATCGAAAAAGAAATGAAGTGTGATGGTGATTTAAGTTGTGACTACCATCATGGGCAGGTAGGGCATGATATCGAAACCTGTTGGGACTTTAAGGTCCGAGTCCAAGGATTGCTTACCTTGGGGGTGATCCAAGCCAGACGAGGTACGACTGAAGAAATTAATGTGGTTGAAAAAGTGGTGCTCCGGATACCACCCATGAATGATGCCCCGACGCCAGAAAAAGTGATTGTAAGGGTGAGAAAGCCAACCCCTTTTGCTTACAATGATACACATGTTGTACCGTGGAATTATGAACAGAAGGTTGAGCTAGTAGGAGGGGCAGAAGAAACTTCAAGGGCTCAAGTTGCTAATGTTGTGCGAACTGGAGGCATCACAAGGAGTGGGCGATACTATGACCCCGTAGAAGAAGAAGCAAAGAAAAATGCCAAAGATAAGGAGATCGTGGGTGAAGGAAAGGACAATGAAGAAGAAGAAGAGTTTTTGAAAATCATGAAACAAAGTGAATACGAAGTGACGGAGCAGTTAAAGAAAACACCGGCAAAAATATCGCTTTTTTCACTTTTCCTCACATCAGAGATGCATCGTAAGGCATTATTGAAGGTATTGAATGAAGCCTATGTTAATCCTGACGTCACACCAGAAAATGTAGTAAACATGGTGGATCCGGTGAGTCGGGTCAACATGATCAATTTCTCAGAAGAGGAGGTGTTTTTGAAGTTTAAAGGTAGTCCTAAGGCACTCCATATTACCCTAAGGTGCAAAGGATTTGTGCTTGCGAAGGTGCTTATAGATGGTGGCTCGGCATTAAATGTGGTTCCGTTGTCCACTCTAGAGCAGATAAACATAGGCTTGACTGATTTGACACCCCAGGAGATGATTGTGCGAGCCTTTGATGGGATAGCAAGAGGGATCTTAGGGGAAATAACTCTGCCCCTCGAAGTAGGGCCTAGTTGTTTTCATGTTCTCTTTCAAGTCATGGAAATCCAGCCAGCTTATACTATGCTTCTAGGAAGGCCTTGGATTCATGAAGCTGGTGTTGTTCCATCAACGTTGCATCAATGTTTGAAGTACATTCAGAATGGTGCTGTGATTACCATCCGTGGTGAAGAGGAAATCATGCTTTCAAAGCCTATTTCGGTACCTTACGTAGAAAGTGCAGAGCAAGTCGAGGATGATTCCCTGCACAGTTTTGAGATCCTGAAGCCAGAGAGCAAGAGGAAGGAGCTGCCAATGCAGAATGTGAATGAAGTGGCAGTCCGTATAATGGAAAGGAATGGGTATCAGAAAGGAAGAGGCCTAGGGGCAAACCTCCAAGGGATCCCTCAACCAATTGCAGCCACTGCAATGGATGGAAGACATGGACTAGGGTACGATCCTTCTCTAGCAGAAAAAATGAAATACATAACTCTCGGAGGCAAGAAAGGAGAAGGGAAGGGATTTAGTTATGTCCCCCACTTAACGGATACTTTCTCGGCATCAACTGAAGCGATCTCGCCAGAGAAGTTGACTTCCCCTCATTTCACTATCAGTGCACTTGAAGAGGAGCAAGAAAGAAACCCTGTGATTTATCTCTCTGCTGACAATGAGGTCCTTGGCAATTGGCGGTCTGAACCGTTTGTTGATGTTATTTCCATAAAGTAATTATCTTTTTGTATTTCGAATAAACTGATGTTTACTTTAGTTGAGACATGAATAAAATGAATTAGTATGATTTTCAGCATTTTTGGTGTCTTCCTTTCTCTACCCCTTATCTTATATCAATCGCGCTTTATAATATCCTTGCCTATATTTCTATTGTTGCAAACATCTTTTTTCAGGAACCTCACCCCTGTCGAAAGTTTGTCACACAAAAGGAACCTTGAAACCTCATTTACTGATTCCCTTGCGGCTGTTGACGAAGATGATTCCGGGATTAGTGAGGAAGAAGAGGTTATTGAGGAATTTACAAAGTTGATGGAGCGCTCAGAAGATGGTTTCACTTCAAATGATGAAGTTATAGAAGTGATTAATATGGGGACCGAGGAAGACAAGAAGGAGTTGAAAATAGTGGATAATCCAGAGCGTGCAGAAATGGTCACGCTGTTTAAGGAGTATCTAGATGTGTTTGCATGGTCATACAAAGATATGCCAGGATTGGATCCAGAAATAGCGTCACATAAAATCCCATTGTACCCGGACACAGTGGCAAAGAAACAAAGGTTGAGGAGGATGCATCCAGAGATGTCATTGAAGATCAAAGAAGAGGTAACTAAGCAGTTAGAAGCTGGGTTTGTGGAAGTGTCGAGACATCCAGAGTGGGTAGCTAATATCGTGCCAGTACCGAAGAAGGATGGGAAAGTAAGAATGTGTGTGGATTACAGAGATCTAAATAAAGCCAGTCCAAAGGATGACTTCCCTTTGCCTCATATTGATGTCCTTGTAGACAGCACAGCAAGGAACCACAGGTTCTCTTTCATGGATGGGTATTCGGGATACAATCAGGTCCTCATGGACGTCGATGACAAAGAAAAGACGACTTTCATCACCCCTTGGGGAACTTTTTGTTACAAAGTAATGCCTTTTGGATTGAAGAATGCCGGAGCTACTTACCAGCGTGCTATGGTAGCATTATTCCATGATATGATGCACAAAGAGATAGAGGTATATGTGGATGACATAGTGGCTAAGTCTAAGGAGGGGGAAAGCCATGTAGCAGTGTTGCAGAAATTATTTGAGAGATTGAGGAAATACAATTTGAGGCTCAATCCCACAAAATGTGTATTTGGAGCATCAACTGGGAAATTGCTTGGTTTTGTGGTCAATAGAGAAGGAATACAGGTGCAGCCAGAAAAGGCAAAGGCGATCAGAGACATGCCGACTCCCAAGAATGAACGAGAAGTAAGAGGTTTTCTAGGGAGATTGAATTATATTGCCCGATTCATTGCTAACTTAACTAGCACATGCGAGCCAATTTTCAGACTATTAAAAAAGAATAATCCAGGAAATTGGAATAAGGAATGTCAGGAAGCCTTTGACAAAATAAAGGCGTACCTATCAAGCCCACCAGTGTTGGTGCCGCCCACTCGAGGTCGTCCCTTGATACTGTATCTCACTATCTTACCAACCTCAATGGGAGCAATGTTGGGGCAACATGATGAGTCTGGCAAGAAAGAACAGGCAATTTACTATCTGAGCAAGAAGTTTAATGACTGCGAAGCCCGATACATGGCAATTGAGAAGACTTGTTGTGCGCTGGTGTGGACTTCCAAGAGACTCAGGCAATACATGTTATATCACACCACTTGGTTAATCTCTCGAATGGACCCTTTGAAATATATCTTTGAGAGTCCCCACATATCCTTAAGGGTTTCAAAGTGGCAAGTGATATTATCAGAGTTCGATATTAAGTATATGACTCGGAAATCCGTCAAGGGAAGTGCAATTGCTGATCATTTAGCTGAAAATCCTCTCAAGGGTGGACAGCCGATTACATTTGAATTCCCTGATGGGGAGATATTATCATTGGAGGGAGACGAAGTAGAAAAGGAGAATGTATGGAAGATGTATTTCGATGGAGCAGTGAATATGCACGGTTCTGGCATAGGAGCAGTGGTGATTTCTCCGGATGGCAAACAATACCCAGTGGCCATTAAACTTGAATTTGAATGCACCAATAATATTGCCGAGTATGAAGCATGTGCGAGTGGATTACAAGCAGCGATTGATCTTGGAATAAAGCAGTTAAAGGTCTTTGGAGATGCAGCCCTAATCATTTATCAGGTCAACGGCGAATGGCAAACTAAAGATCCCAAACTTATCCCGTATCAGAAATACTTGACTCAGTTAGTTGCGAAGTTTGATGAGATTACTTTCTCGCACTTGACTGGAGACAAGAATCAATTTGCGGATGCTTTAGCCACATTAGCCGCTATGACCAAGCTGGGTCTCCATACCACCGTCCAGCCTATTCAAGTGAAGGTACAAGATGAGCCAACATATTGTGCACATGTGGAAGAAGTAGAGCACGATGGCAATCCTTGGTATCACGACATCAAGCAATATATACAAAGTAGAACGTACCCAGAAGGAGCAAATGAAGTGAATAAGAGGACGATTCGTAGATTATCAATGTCCTTTTACTTAGATGGTGAAGTTTTGTATAAGAGGAACTATGATGGGGTTCTCATAAGGTGTGTTGATGCACGTGAAGCCCGGACTATCATGATAGAAGTGCACGAAGGGATATGTGGAACACATGCTAATGGTCATATGATGGCACGCAAGATCTTACGAGATGGTTACTATTGGTCAACCATGGAAGCTGATTGTTTGGAGTATGTCCGAAGATGCCATAAATGCCAAATATATGCAGATCATATCAAAGCTCCACCATTCCAATTGCACAATCTGGTGTCCCCTTGGCCCTTTTCGATGTGGGGAATAGACGTCATTGGACCTATCAATCCCAAGGCTTCAAATGGACATCGTTTCATTCTGGTTGCAATAGATTACTTCACTAAGTGGGTGGAAGCAGCATCATATGCCAATATAACTCAAAAGGTGTTTACCAAGTTCCTGAAAAGGGATATTATCTGTCGCTATGGAATACCAGAAAGAATCATTACAGATAATGCTGCCAATCTTAATGGGGCGGAGGTAAAAAAGTTGTCTGAGACCTTCAAAATCAAGCATCATAATTCTGCCCCATATAGACCTCAAATGAACGGTGCGGTAGAAGCAGCCAACAAGAATGTCAAGAAAATTGTTGCTAAAATGGTAGTAAATTATAAAGATTGGCATGAAATGTTGCCATATGCTTTGCATGCGTATCGTACCAACATAAGGTCAAGTACAGGGGCAACGCCTTTCTCATTGGTCTATGGAATGGAAGCTGTTTCTCCCATAGAAGTTGAAATCCCTTCCTTAAGAGTGTTGATGGAAGCCAACTTGGAAGAATCTGAATGGGTGAAAGCTCGATATGATCAGTTAAACATGATTGAGGAAAAAAGACTGATGGCTCTCTGTCATGGACAACTATATCAGAAAAGGATGGCAAAAGCTTTTAATAAGAAAGTCCGTCCGAGGGAGTTTCAACCAGGTGATTTGGTGTTAAAGAAGATACTTCCCAATCAAGAAGATGCTCGAGGAAAATGGGCACCTAATTATGAAGGACCATACATAGTAAAGCAGGCATACTCAGGCGGAGCTTTGGTCCTAACAGATGAAAACGGACGAGAGCTACCGAGACCTATAAACTCCGATGCTGTGAAAAAGTTCTATGCTTGATTAGTCAAAAAAAAAAAAAGAAAAAAAAAAAGGAGAGCTCGTTAGGTTGAAAACCCGCAAAGGCAACCTAAGCAAAAGTTAGGGCATTAAAAAAAAAAAAAAAAAAAAAAAAAAAATATGTGTGTCCGTTAGGTTGAAAACCCGAAAGGGCGGCCTAAGCAAAAATTAGGACAAAGAAACTGAATCTTAGGCTGAAAACCTGCAAAGGCAGCTTAAACGATATCCTAATGTTTTACTACACTGGGGCAATTTTGCTTATGACTTGCTACACCGGGGCAATTTTGCTTATGACTTGCTACACTGGGGAAATTTTGTTTGTGATTGGCTACAATGGGGCAAAGAGAATCATTGAAATGTTAATGAAAGAATGTATGTGAAAGCTGAGACCAGGATTTGCGACGTCAAACAGTTGTTGGGAATCAGATAAGAGGATCAAGGAACCAATACTGGGGCAAATTTTTTAGGCGGTTTTCTTCTGTTCCATTATCCCTTTTCATACAATTCCCATACACCCTTGTATTTCCCCCTTTCTTTCCAATTTCTTTGTGTGCAATGTAAATTCTCATATTAAGGCAAGGATTTTATTCATCCATTTTTCTATTGTGCTTTAAATCATGTTTATGCATTGAAGTCATGTCTCAATTTAAGTAAATTTAAGTTTAATAGTATGATTTGATAATTCTAATGGTTACTTCAGTGAATGGTTTGAACCAAAGAAAGCCCAGCATTTCAAAGTCAATAAGGGAGATAACAGTGTACAATGAGGGGAAAAGAAAAGCAATAATGAAAGTCTCCACGAGTCCTAGTCTTGAAGGAAGCAATCACTCTACATGCCTCCACCGTTTTTTAAAAAAAAAAAAGGAAAAAAAAAAAGGTCCCTCCTATCGAAAGGAACTGACAAGGCCTTAACTCAGAGCTATTGGTAAACAAGGGTTTGATTGGTCGAAGTTTTTCCATGGAGCGTATGGTTCAGTTTTAATTGAAGCAAAGGTAAAGAAAAGAAAATAATAATAATAAGAAAACGATAGAAAAGAGAAAGCAAGTTACCATCATTTTGTTTCTGGAGCTCTGAGGCTCACTGTGCTTTTATTTCTGGGATCTGAGTCCCACTGCAAATTTATTTTCGAGCTCTGAGGCTCACTGTTAATTTTATTTCTGGGATCTGAGGCCCATTGCATTTTATTTTTGGAGCTCTGAGGCTCACTGTGCTTTTACTTCTGGGATCTGAGTCCCACTGCAATTTTATTTTTGAGCTCTGAGGCTCACTGTTAATTTTATTTTTGGGATCTAGGCCCATTGCATTTTATTTTTTGGAGCTCTGAGGCTCACTGTGCTTTTACTTCTGGGATCTGAGTCCCACTGCAAATTTATTTTCGAGCTCTGAGGCTCACTGTTAATGTTTACTTCTGGGATCTGAGGCCCGCTGCAATTTTATTTTTCGAGCTCTGAGGCTCACTTTTATTTTTATATTTGGGATCTGAGGCCCACTGCAATTTATTTTTCGAGCTCTGAGGCTCACTGCTAATTTTATATTTGGGATCCGAAACCCGCTACAAATTTTTTCTTCGAGCTCTGAGGCTCACCGCTAATTTCATTTTAGGGATCTGAGGGCCGCTGTTTTTTTTTTATTTTCCAAGCTCTAAAGCTTAATTCTGAATTTTTCTCCAGCCTGTTTCCCATCCCGGCCAAAATGCGAGTTCATTTTCTTTACTAGTTCCTTACTTCTATTACATGAAAAATCATTCTTTCTTCATGTATTCTAGTAATGAACAAGTAAAGAGGGGCAACTGTGAACACCCTATTTTGACCGGGTCTTTTAGTTTTCATTAGAAATTTCAAAAAATAAAAATGCAGAGAAAATAAAAAATAAAATAAATAAATAAATAAAAAAGATTTTATTTTTTTGGGTTTAATTTTGTTATTGGGCCAAACCAGTTAAACCTAATACTCAAACCCTAGCAGCCACCTTTGATTCTCCCTCCAACATTTTGATTTAGAGATAGAAATCCTTTGTTTCTGATCCTTAATTTTTGCAGATATGATTTATAAGTTTTGATTTTAGATAGAGATTTTAATCTGAGCATATTTTTAGGATCAAGATCAAGTGAATTGCATTATAAAAATCACAATGAGGAACCAACTAAGAAAAACGGAGCCTCCACTTCCTTTCTTTCCTCCATCATACGTATAACACCATCACATACCACCATAAACCTCTCTTCATCACTCTCCTCCTCATCACCTCCATTCCTTTTCTTTCCACAACCAAAAGCACCTTCATCACCACTGCAGTAAGCTGTCGCTGCAACCACAGAACGCACAAGACCAGAGACAACCTTACCATCGTGACGTCGTCACCGCTCCCTGATAGACAAGTTCCTGTACGGTGTAACCATCTCGCTGCTGCCACAGTCGCCACTCCATCATCGAACACCGCCGTCTCGAACCAGAACCGCTTGCTGTCCCAATTCTGTTAGGCGCATGTCCCTTGGTTCCGTTCCTCTGTTCCAGTGTTGTACAGTTGCCTTCTTTCTCATATATATTTTCTTGCGCATTTTGTCTAGTTAGAATTTTTTTTAATTTCTTATTTCATTTATTTATTTATTTATGTAGTAATTTAATTAATCTATTAGGCTGATATTTAGTTGGCTCATAAATTGAAAAGGGACCAGGCCAAGGAAACGGACTTTTGCACTATTACGTCATGTCCTGTCTCTTTTTTTTTTCTTTTTTCTTTTTGAAATATTTTTTAAGGTAAAATAAATAGGACAAAATAAGGGTATTTACTTGTAAATAATTTTTGGAATTGTTTTGTGAGATGTATCACACTCAATTCCTTAAATTCGAGATCGCTCTGTGGACATATGTGCCATGTTCTATCTCGCTTAGGAGTTTTTGATATTTAAAAATTAGGAAATGAAAGCAATAAAAAAATATAAAACTCTTTTAAATAAAAAAAAAACCTTTTCATAAAAAAATAAAAACAACCAACAAACAATTATTTTCTACAAGAACTACGTGGTTTTGAGTTTCCCATTGCAGCAGGGAATACGTAGGAGCGGGATTAATTATCCCGTCAAGCCAAAATAAATTTTTCCTTTATTTTTGTGTTCTTTTTAATTTGCTAATTTAGATAATTAATTAATAATTATTTAATGTTTATGGGTTGCTCTATGACAAGTGTCATGTTCAATTTTTAGCTTCGAGGTTGCCCTATGGACTTATGTGCCATGTTCAACCTTATTTAAGATTTACCAATAATATTTATTTTTTTAAAAAAAAAGAATTGAAGAAACATAAAATATTAAATAAAATATATCAATAAATAATTTCTTCCTTGTAAATATTTTTGGGGTAAAAATAAATAATTTAATTTTGCGCAATTTATTTAAGGTATCATTCTTAGAATGAGCGATGTAGGGTGCTTAACACCTTCCCTATTCGTAACCGACTTCCGAACTCATTTTTGGTTCCAAAGACCGTTTTTAGGGTTTTTCCAATTTTTTATCCTAAATAAATAAAATTGGTGGCGACTCTACTTTTTCTTAATAAATCTTTTTAGGGTTGTCCTCGTCGCGATTTTTTCGGTTGCGACAATATGTTTTATCCTTTCGTGGAATACTGGATTGACAGCTATGTGGAAAGCCGATTGACTTTCACAATACAATGCAATCAGAACAGGATGTTGTAAGTTGAGGTCATGAGCAGATACAGTAACCATTGTCCCTCACAAGTAGCCTGAGCTAAGGATTTTTATTCAGCCTCTGAGGATGACCTAGAAACAATGGTTTGTTCTTGCTTTTCCAGGAAATAAGGGATGTTCCTAAGGAAAAACAGAAACCTGAAATCGACCCTCGTGTGTCCAAAAATGCTCCTCAATCAGAATCTCGGAAACCTTTGAGTTTTAAATCTAATGTAGCAGAGAAAAATAGGCCTTTTCTCGGAGCAATTTTTTTTATGTATTTAAGTACTCTCAATGCAACATCATAATGAATGTCAGTAGGTGAATCAAGATATTGACTCAACTGGACTACTGCATAGGATATATCAGGTCTTGTGTTTGTCAAATATACAAGTCTCCAAAGTATTCTCCTATATGTAGAAGGATTAGGTAGTGAATTGCTCGATTCTTTGTGAAGTTTGGCACCATATTCCATAGGAGTGCTGCACGGTTTTGCAGCTAGAAGACCTGTATCATTCAATAGATCCAATGTATATTTTCTTTAGTATAATGCAATTCCTTTGTGAGATCGGGTAATTTCTAAACCAAGGAAAAGTTTGGGTTGTCCAAGGCCTTTAATACCAAATTTTCCATCCAGAACTGTTTTGATGGATGTGATTTCAGTGAGATCACTGCCTGCCAAAAGTAAGTCATCTACATAGGCCAGAATAGTTGTAAAACCAGTGGCAATATTATTTGTACAAAGTGAGTAATCTTCTATGGATTGCACAAATCCCAAGGTTGTGAGAACTTGAGTCAATTTTGCATTCCATTGTCTACTAGCTTGCTTTAATCCATATAAGGATTTTTGCAGCTTGCAGACTAGTTTGGAATTGGGTGGCAAGTCAAATCCAGGTGGCACTCTCATATACATTTCTTCCTCCAAATCACCAAGTAGGAAAGTTGTGTTGATATCTAGTTGATGTAGATGCCAATTCAGACTTGAAGCTAGGGAAAGAAGGAGTCGAACAATGGTCATGTTGACAACTGGACTGAATGTGTCAAGATAATCAATGCAAGTTGTTTGAGTAAAGCCCTTGGCCACCAATCTTGCTTTATATCTCTCAATACTGCCATCTACCATGTGCTTCATTTTGAATACCCACTTGCAACCAATGGTCTTCTTGTTGGATAGGAGTGAAGTGAGTAACTAGGTTTTGTTCTTCTCAAGAGCATCTAACTCAACCTTGATAGCTTCTTTCCAGCAGTCAAATTGTCAACATCTGTAAAGATTTTGGGTTCTATGGAAGATTGTACAGCTAATATGAAGTCTTTATGTGATAGTGACAAGTTTTCACAAGAAATGTAATTTGATATAGGGTATTTTACCTTTGAAGATGATGGTACTGCTTTTGAACCCAAGGTGGTCAATGAGCAATGATAGTCTTGCAAGTAACTTGGTAGCTTCTTTGCTCTGCTAGACCTTCTTGGCACATTAGACTCAGCTTGAGAATTTGTTTGATCATTGGGACAAACAGCTTCAGGCTGCTGTGTTGTTGGCTCATGATCAGTGAGATCAATGAGAAAGGGATCATATACTGGCAGAATGACTTGACTGAGTTTGCTGACACTTGTGTCAGGCGTGGCATTGGTGAAGGGAAAATTGTGTCCATAGAATTTTGTATGCCTAGACACAAATGTTTATGTGGTGTTCATGTCAAATAGAACATAACCTTTGGTATTAGATTGTTGACCTAAGTATGCACATTTTCTGGCTCTAGGGTCCAGTTTCTTTCTATCTGCTGTGAGAGTGCTTACAAAGCACAAGCATCCAAATGCTTTAAGTTGTAACAAATAAGGTATCTTATTATATAGAACCTCATAAGGTGATTTATTTGAAATTGAAGTTAGAGGTTGTCTATTAATGAGATACACTACATGCTTTACTGCATAGTTCCAGAAACATTTTGGAATGTTGGGTTGAAAATCAAAGCACGTGCAATATTTAAAATGTGCTGGTGTTTTCTCTCCACAACACCATTTTGTTGTGGAGTCTCCACACAAGATGTTTGGTGGATGATCCCTTTTGAAGAGTAAAGATTGCTAAGTTTGAATTCTGCACCATTGTCAGATCGAATGTACTTTGGTTTTGTGTGAAATTGTGTCTTAATCAGTGCTATGAAGGAATGAATGTGGGTTGAAGTTTCTGATTTAAGTTTCATAAGGTATATCCAAGTGGGCCTAGTGTTGTCATCAACAATTGTAAGAAAATAACGATGACCAAAAGTAGATAGAGTAGAAATAGGACCCCATATATCCATATGAACTAAATCAAAAGGTTTTACATATTAAGAACTACTAACAGGAAATACTAACTTACTTTGTTTGGCAAAGTGGCAGACCTCACAAGGTTCTTTGCCTTTATTACATTCAATGTAAGAGTAAACCTTATTCAAAGAAACTACCTTTTCACGAGCTGGATGATCAAGCCTAATATGCCAGAGATCACATTAATTTGAGCTAAAACTAATAATAGTGTGAGTAAACTCCAATGGTCGACTTTCATTGCTCATAGCATATAGACCTTGCTTTAAATCAGCTGAACCAATCTTCCTTGAGGTATTGGAGTCCAAAATCTGACAGGAATTTTTTAGAAAGGTTATATGACAGTTTAAGGTTTTTGTGAGTTTAGAAATAAAAATCAAATTGAAGTTGAATTCAGGTATATACAAGACATCAGTGAGGTACAAATCTTTGGAGAAAAACATTGTTCCTGAGAGAATAGCTTTTACCTGGCTGCCATCTGGTAACTTTACAAGAATAGGTTTTATTCTTTTGTATGTTTGAAATTCCTATATGGAGTAACAGACATGATCTGTTGCTCTTATATCAAGAATCCAAGAATAGAGTTTTATACTATTGGTTAAGGCACAAATTATACATGTAGTTTTGACTTTGGAAGACTGACGTGATAAGCTTGTTACTTGGTTAGTAGAATGCATGTATGCTTTGTTTGACTGCTGAAGCAAAGTAAGCAAGGCTTTGTGTTGTGCTGGAGTGAATCCCAAACCTGGTGACTCAACTGCAGACCTATGAGAAAACACACTAATAGCATCATTTTATTCATCATCAGAATTTACACAATTATTAATTGTTGAGTTTCTTTTGTAGTATGGTGGGAATCCATGCTTCTTGTAGTATACATCAATAGTGTGACCAGTCTTTCCAAAATGGGAATATACTTTCCCAGATCATTTTCCTCTTCCTCTTGTTCCTTTATTAATACCACGGCTTGAGGAACCTGAATCTTGGCCTTTGGTTGCATTATTATGAAATTGACCCTTCGCTGTGTACCTATTGTCAACAATATTTGCAAGGATTTTAGATTCATCAATGGAGCCATTCAATTCTCTTTCTTCTTGTACTATCATAGAGAAGACATCACTGATATCTGGTAGGGGTCTCATCAACATGATCTGAGACTTAACAACATTATATTTCTCATTTAAACCTCTTAGAAAGTGAATTACATAATCATTTTCCCTATAAGACCTAACAGTATTGATCAAGGGACATGTACATGGAATTTACCATAAGCAAGATGGAATAGGTCTGAAATTTTCTAACTCCTGCCAAAGATTTTTCAACCGAGTAAAATAGGAGGTTATGGACGAACCACCTTGTTTGATAGCATACATTTCTTCTTGCGCAGAGGCAATTCTAAAAATATCTGCTTGGTAATACATCTTCTTGAGCTCATTCCACACATCAAGTATTGTATCCATCCACATAATTGTTTCAGCGATTTCAGGGTGTAGACCTTGAACTATCCATGATTGGACTATGATGTTGCATCTATCCCATGAAACAAAAGAAGGATCTTGACGATCTGGATTTGAAAGAGAGCCATCAATGAACTGAACTTTGTTCTTTGATCGAAGTGTCATGATCATGGCTCGGGACCAAGTTTGATAATTTTTCCCAACAGAATGTTTGAAACAATGGATGCACCTGGATTCTCATTGGGGTGCATGAAGAGTGGATTCAAGGATCTATATATTACTCATAAGAAGTACAAGAAGTTGGGGGAAAGGATCAAGAATTGAGAGGAAGGGAGTTGGCAGTGGTATTGAGAAGCTTTTTCCAAAAAAAAAAAAAAAATCCTTTGTGATACCATGATAAAACTCAACATATCTCTGTTGTGCAGCTCGGAGTAAGCATGCAAACAAAGAGAAGAAGCTGAGCAAATTGGGTTATTCGAATTGAATCAGTACAATGGAGTAGATGTGCTACTTATAGCAATCTAGCTAACAAGAAAGGAACTCAAGTAAACTACTTAACTGAATATCTAATTGAACAAGTAACTAATTCAACTAACTAACTGAAATTCTACGACTATCATAAGTGACTAGCTGTGCTGCATTCTTCTGATAGTTGTGACAGTAAAATCATGAGTTTTCTTCCTTTGTTTTAATATACCTCTTTTCTTCTAATAGGTAATCTTTCCCACATTCAATAAAATACTCTGCTTTATTTGTTTTATCCTTTTATATTATTTTGTCTTAGAGATGAAAGATTATAAGTATATGATACTTGCTCCAATTTAGAAGCTTAAGGCAGGTTGAAGTGCCAAAGATCCTACCTTTTATGGCTAAAGCTATTTATACAATTTGTAGTTACAATATTTTCGGTTAATCTATGTGAATGTATATAGTTTCATCTAAGGTTTTACTTACTAAACTCACATGTAGTCATTTGTACAATTATGAATACTTGAATCTTGTCACTACAATATTAGTAGCTTTTGTTAATATTTTTGGCTCTTATATTTTCAATGTTAGGAAACTCAAAAGAACGATCTTCCTAATTCTCATTTTTGAGTAGCAACACACTCTTTTTAACATACTTTCTTTGGTTGAAATTTATGTGGGTCCTACACGATTCAAGTGGGGCTCACATAAATTAGTAGGACCCATTTGAATTTTAACCAATAAAAGAGAGTATGTTGCTAGCACTTCTCATAGAGGAAATCCTTTGTCAAAATCTGATTTCTATGTGAAGGCATATTCCTTTTCTGGAATATTGGTGTTCATGTTTGTTGTTAAATATGTTGACCGAGACATTATCAGTTAAAAAAAATCACCTTAATATCAAGAACACTGAAAGAAAATAGGCCAAATTCTTTTCCTAAAGATTAGAATCAGCCTGAATCAAACGTACAATTCCATACATTTTTTTTGGTAATAAAATGATGACATTATTATGGTAAGTAGCATCCTAATATTGTTATGCTTAAAAATGATGCATTTTTTTTTATCTCTATAATAAGGGTTGGAATGCTTAATTTTGTTATTGATATATATATATATATATATATATATATATATATATATATATATATATATATATATATATATATATATATATATATATATATATATATATATCATCATTATCATCATTTTCTTCTATGCCCGGATATCCATCTCAAATTGACCCTTTACACTTTTAGAAATTAAACAACATTACACTAATATAAAATATTTAACTCTGTCATATATGTGCTTAGCACGGGTCTCTGAACTAGTAGTATAATAATTATTCAAAAGTTAGAGTGAGATAATAAATGTGATAATGTTTAATTAGTATACCTTTGTTAAAAAAAAAACTTTAGATACAAAGTATATTAAAGGCTAAAACATACATTTAATCCTTTATCTTTTTTTATTTATTTCAATTTGGTCCTCTATCTTTAAAGATTTCCGTTTTAATTCTCTAAGCTTTCAAATATTTGTCAAATTTATCTTTTACATCTACGAAGTTAGTAACGTCATTAATTTGAGTGTATGTAGCAACTAATCTTCAAACTTGACGGGTGAGACCATGTGGCAACATGTGATATGAATTTTTTATTTTTAAAATTGCAAACTAACCCTTAAAAAATTACAAGAATTACCTTAAAACAATAAAAATTATTTTCTTTTACATTTTCTTTTTCTTATTTCTTCACATTTTCCTTTCTATATATAATTAAATTATTTTTAGGACACAAAGAAAAGACGGTATTTGAGAGTGCTACTACTGAATTTGAATGGAACAATGAACTTCCTTGGACCAAATTTGGAACAAAACCTTAGCCTTATCTGAGATTGAGGATGATGAAGACTCTATTCAATGGTGGAGGTGGGCGTGATAGAGAAAGGAAAGGGTGAAGAAAAGGTAAAAAGAAAATAATTTGTATTGTTTTAGGGAAATTATTATAATTTTTGTGAGTGTTAGTTAAGTTTGAAGCTTAACTATCACATACTCTCAAATTAACGAAGTTACTAATGAGATGACGGAAAGGGTAAACTTGACAAAATTTGAAACTTAAAGAACTAAAATAGAACTATTTAAAGAAAGATTATCAAAATGAAACTAGAAAGTAAGATAAAAAAAGTATAATTTAGTCTATATTAATATTAAACTCTAAATAAAATTAGAGTTTGATTTTGATACACTGCCAGTATAAAAGATTTTATACTGTCAAACAATCATACATTACCTCACGTATGACTTTTAAGGTAAGTATTACAGAAGTCAAAGATTTTTAATGATACAACAATCCATGATTGAAAAAGTAATTTTATTAAATAAAATATATGGAAGCATATATATATATAGGGAGCGACTCAAGTGAGAGGAGTGTCTTATTGTGAGAGTGAGAGGAATTAATCTGGACCGTAAAACCATACATGAATATATATATATATATAAAATATTATATTACCCTAGATTAAAAACATTATAATTTCATGCTTGCTTATTATATTTGTGCATTACTTTTTTTTTTCTTCTCCAAAACTAGTATTGTTTTTGAATGCACATGATTAAATACTAATTGAGAAACAATTATAATCCCATTTGGTTAGGTGACTGTAAAAAATAAAAAACGTATTACTGAAATTGAAAGCAATCTTTACCTAAAATAATCGTATATTATATAATAATTTTATAAGAAAAATAAAATTAATTACAATTATTACACTTTCTATATATGGGGCCGCCTCTTCAAGAGGACGAAGCCCTTTGTAAAACCTCTTGGAAGACTCAATTTCAAGAAATTTCTATCTCTACCTTCACCATATTGTTCTTTGATCATTACCCCTCATTCTTTTACCTAGACAACAAGCTCGCTCCACTTGTTAATCGTTCCTTCCATTTTGAAAGTTGTTACGTATATGTTAATAGAGATGTTGAAGATTTGGAAACATGAGGTGTTTGGGGATATATTCAAACAAATAAGAATATTAATGACAAGAATAAATGGTATTTAGAAATCCAACAACTATGAGTGTGTTTGGGAAAGATTATTTTCCCTCATTTCAGCTGTTTTTTAGCTTAAAAGCTGTTTCATAGATAATCTATCATGTTTGGCATTTTGTTTAAATTTATAAAAAAGCTTTTTTTATAAAAAAGCTTTTTTTAGGAAAAAAAAGCTGTTTTATGCCATCTAGTTTTTTCTAGCTTAAGATTAGTGTGATTTGATTATTTTTGAATCTCAAAACTCTCTTCACTGTTTACCCCTGCAAAACTAACTTCTAAACAAATATTATTAAATTATACAAATAACTCCATACCCTTTTTCATAATTTATTATATAAAAGTGATTTTTTTTGCACCACCCAAACGAAATAGATTATCTTAAAATCGCTTTTCACCAAACAGACCCAAACAAAAACAGATTCTGATTATACAAAAATTGATTATCAGCATAATCTTTTTTTTTTCAGCTTTCCCAAACACGCTCTATGAATCTAGTAGTGTTTTGGATCAATTACAAAAGAATCTCCAAGCCCAGCTTAATGCGATCTTGGACCAAGAGTTGAGGTTGTTTGACATAAACAATTTCTTCTGACTTCCTATTAAGGAAGGTTGATGTGAAAAACTTACAATTAAGCCTCATTAAAATCTACATCGGTTTGTTGAGAATACCTTTTTCCCACCAACCATGCCTTATATGCACACTCTCGTCTTCATTAATCGGTCTTATAGACCAATTTAGGTTCAATTGCATATTTTCCTTTGGAACATCCATCAACTACCAAGTCTGATTTTTCTCGATGCTCCTCACTTCCTTATTAATGGCTTTTCTCCAAATTTCTTTATTGACCGCCTCCTCGCTCAAAGTATTGGGGCTCACTTTGGTCTCAGTTCCTCCTCAACATCCCATGCCCAAATCACTTCTTTGAGGTCATGTGATTTGACTATGCATTCCACTTCTTGATGCAAACCACTCAAGAAATAACTCAATCCATAAAACATATTTCATCGACACTTACTAAACTCCTTTCTCCGAATCATTTGGTGCTGAAGCGAACCCTCCCAATTCATATTAAAGGGTCTTTTTGCACAAGAATCTAAACCACTGCACAACATTCCCTTCCATGCTAATGAAAGCCAATTGCACCTTCTCTAATAGCATGATCTGTTGCACCTCAACGAACTTTTATGCTTTTGTTATCCACCACAAGGGTCGCTACCATTGGAGGAAGGTAGCTCCACTTTTTTCACTGAGAACGAGCTTTTATTCTCTCACATTCTTAACCACTACCCTTCCTGTTCTCCTCGGCATGCTTGGTTGATTGGGATTGTTCTCCTTACGAATAGGTTGCTCGTTTGTGCCATCTACGTTTCCATCGCTGTCAATGGTGGATCCAGCACGTCGGACCAAAGTTGATAAAGACCCGAAACGACAGGTAAGTAAGATTATAGGAAAATAGATTTTATATATATATATATATAGGTGGCGTTTGGAAGAGCATATTTAAGCTCCTTTTGACTTATCTGATGATGTAAGTTCTTATGCAGTATGTTTGGTAGAGCTTATAATAGTAACTTATGCAATCCCATAAGGAGTTTTTGACTTATTTTCATAAGTCACTGGAACAAGCTTATGGAATTTTAACAAGTGCTTATGACCCCTCCGTGTTTTCCCCATTTGAATCCTCTCCTGCCCCTTTCTTCATAAGCTCTTATGGTATAAGCTCTCATGCAATAAGATCTTATGGGATAAGCTTTTAATTAAGTTGTTTACCTAAATGCGGCCATATTATTCATTGATAGGTGCATAAGAGGAAGAATCCTTTTCCCAAGGAACAATCCTTTCTAACTTAGAACGATTCAGTTCTATAATTCCCTAAGAGGCTTCTCAACTATATGATTTCTCTTACTTATCTACCTGCCTCACATTCTAGCTCTTATTTTAACCGCTTGTAACTAACTAACTAACCATTACATTTTATTCCCTCTGGAATATAGCCTCAACACCTTATTCTGTTTAAGGAAAGTACAGCATTTAGACCTCAAATCTTATGCATTATTTCAACTTCATCCTCTAATTGATTTTGTTCAATATTCGTCCTCTAAGTTTTCACGATTAGACAAGTTCGTCCTAATTTTTAACCACGTGATAATTCCATTTATTATGTCATAATAACTTAGCCATCTTCTTCTCCATCACCAACTTACACCTCCACATGCAGCCAAGTTGCCACCATCACCGTCAAACAGTGCCCCTGCTGCTACCATAACTTTGTTGGAATAGGTTGTTGACTTAAGAAGGGATGAGTGAATTAAGTCTATAAAATTTATCTTTTTAATTTTGAAAAACAATTTTCACAACTTTAATTCATACAAGCATATAATGAAATGCGTTGTTGGCTATGCAATTTGATAAAGGTGTAGAAATAAATAACTAAGAGTAGGGAACAGAAGATCACAAAGCAGAGTTTTTATCCTGGTTCAGTCATCCTCCGTTGGTAACCTACGCCTAGTCCCCAGAACATTTTTCCGGGATTTTCCTATAATGCCAACCTTACCAAGGCACTTGAAAGTCGTTACACCATAGAGCATTTCCCAATAAGGTTTCCCCTACCTTTGTGCAACAAAGTTGACCATCAAGGGGAATACCACACCCTCGTTACAACTTTGATTTCAACAAAAAGATAGAAGTGAAGCACTCTCCTTAGTGCAGATGATACAAGACGAACACGTATAAGTGATATGAAAATGATGAACAAGTGTTGGCCCAAGAAATTTTGATTGCCATGAATGATTTCAAAATATACTCAATATGATTTTCACGCCCCGTTCATGTGGCAAAGATCCCATTTTATAGTTTTGAAAGTGGTTCGCACATTAGGAACTAAAAAAGGAATCTACTGATTTTACAAAGAATGAACGTTGCGAATTTGATTTATAAAAGTACATCCATGTACTAAAATAGATACATCAATGTATTTAAAGTTGAAAGCAGTCCAACACAATTCTTGACTATGTACATAGATATAATACAATCATTCATCGATGTATTTAATTCTAGAAACAAATTTTAATGCTTTTTCAATGTATACATCGGTGTACTTAAATAACACATCAATATACGAAATCATGGATCGGTAGAAACACTTTCTGAAGCTTGTATGTCACATGTCAGTGTGAATAAGTATGCAAACAAAGAGAATTATTACTCATGAGGGTCGTACATTTTTAAACCTTAAATCGTCACATTTTGCTCCTCCTTGTATTTAATTGTTTATGGTTTGTAATAATCTTCCTAAAGATGTATTAGTTAGCACTAAATGAATCATTCTTCATCTATATAAGCTATTATAATGTATTCAGAATTCTTGGTATACAAGCATAATTATCAAAATTGAGAGGAGAAACCATGTTAATAGTTAGTCAAAAATGAAAGCTAAAACCCTCAAGTCCAAATGTCAAGTACCTTATAAGGAATTGCATGTCCAGACAAAATCACAAAAACGAAAAAATGCATGTTAGATTTAATTTTTTTCCTGTCGCAAAAGGGAAATCACACTTCCCAATGAGCGTTTTCTCAAAGCTTATCCACCCTTGCTTTGTCTAACACGCATTTGAAGCCAGGGAAACAATAAAATGAGCAGAAAAGTATCCCTTACAATTTTAGGCTTAATTGCACTTTTGATCCCTCTATTATTATTCCTATCCCTCAAGGGGCCTAATAGACCTTTTTGCAGCTACCTGACGAACATAGTGCTAATTTTACAATTAAAAAGTCTAAAATTTCATTCAGGGTTTTCTAACTTGTCACATTGCCACCAAAAGTTGAAAATTCCTTAACAAAAAGAGATGGTAAAGAGTTAGATTCTACATCCTACACGGAGGTAGCATCATGAAGGTATGAACAAGCTTCTGCAATCTTTGAATACAATGGAGGCAGCAGCCATTTCAACCAAGCAACTATGGTGATGGTAGGGGACAATCTTCATGGTGAGGATGATGAAGCTGGCAAGGGAGGCAAAGAGGGCGAAGGTGCCCACCGTCCAAACGAAGATCTTGCGGCTGCCTATGGTTTAACAAAAGTTTGGGCTGCTGCAATTGACGAGAACGACGTTGACGATGTGCTTGAAGGGGAAAGCAGACAAGGAAAGGGACTGTACTTTTTCTTCTTCTATTTTTTATTTATTTCAAAATAATTAATATTTCATTTTTATTATTTAATTTAATAAATTAAAATTTATTAATTATTTAATATACTTTAATTCACTTGCCAATAATTTAATATAATTTAATCCACATGGACAACCATATCAGCAACTTCAGATAGCGAATTGGGAAACATTTAACAGAAGACTAAAATTGCAACATTGAAAAAATTGAGGGAACAAATGTCCTAAAAAAAACTACAGCGACCAAAATCGAGCATTGATAATAATAGATGGACCAAAATTACAATTAAGCCATAATTTTATTAGTTAAAATTATTCGATTTCTATTACCAATAAAATAAAGTTTAATTTTATTACACAGTGTAAAAAAATTTATGTGGCCAACCAATCACAAAATAATCTTATGTGTGACTTTCAAGGTAATTATGATAAGATTCAAATATTTTTAATGATGTGATAATATATAATTGGTTGACAACTTAAAAAAAACTGTATACAAACCATACATACCAATTAAATTGACCACAAATGAGCTTCACAAATGAACTTCAATACTATGAAAGATTAAAAATGAAGACCGACTTGAAGACAAAATTATACATATAGTACACGCAAAATTTGAACTTATTATCAATAATTCAATACTCATGAATTGAGCATAGAGTACACGCAAAATTTGAACTTATTCAGTAAAATTACTAGCAACCATACATTTTCTGAAGCAAAAAAATAAATTATTCCTTCTCTATTTTGTTAAATAAACTCCTAATTTTCACCTCATCCGAGGATAGAAGAATATAACAAAATCTCAGCACATATTAACCATAAATTAGATGGCATAATTAAGGTACAAGTAAATTTGCCTCACCTCTTGCTGTTTTTCTTTCTTCCTTTCACTTGTTTCTCTAAACTTCTAAGCCTTTGACTGATAACAGAAGAAGAAGAAATCTTTTTATTTGAATGTTTTGATGATGGTTCAACTGGTGCTGAGCTTGGCCGATTCATTGCGGATGCAGCTTGTTTTAGTGCTGGAAATATAGAAAAGGAAGGTTTTGGAGCACTGGTAGGTGCTTCAGGGGGTAACTCAGGAATACCCAAAGATTTCTTTACACCAGGAGTTTTAAGCACTGTAAAATTCGTCGAAGAGAGATTATACAGGGAATTAAAAAAAAAATTTAAAAATCAAAAGCATATAATGAAGGTTTGCACATAAAAACAGATATCCTTTTAACGCATACGTGAAACACAGCTCCAAACCAAGATCTTAAAAGCCTACTAAAAATTATTTCCTTTGTTAAAATAACTAGTCCTTTAATTAAGTCCCGCCAAAAACATCAACAAAACTCATGCCTCATCACTACATGGCCTTGTGAAATCCTTCCACACAGAATGTTCGACTCTTATGCTTGGTTAAAATTTTTTTTAAAAAGGATAAGAAATAACATGAGAAGAAAGGGAAATGATATAATAGCCCTTAGGCTGAGCCTGAGAGAATAAAACTGGACACTGATTAATGAGATAGTAACGATTTTGTATATAATAAAAATTGAGTGGAATCATGTTAGTTTTTAGTGTAGTTCATAAAGCAAGCAGATGGAGAGGAATTGACTACTGGTATAGTAGTAAGTAATCAGTCAGGCTGTGTATTTGAAGTTAACTTACCAAATCCGTAAGCAAGGGAAAAGAAATTTGATGTTATCCAGTAACAAAATATAGCCTGCACAATTATAAACGAACACAAGTTAAAATAGACAAATAATAATAATAATAAATAGTAGTTAGAAGAAAATAGGCAAGCAGTGCACTCTTTTTCTTTCTCGGTCGGCTATATATTATTTTTTCATTAATGTGACCCCATGTACCATTAGATATTACAGATAAAATACAATGTAAAAATTTATTAATATTACATGTGGATGAAAAAATGGATAATCAATAATCTGTCTATACTGTATATAAAAGCAGGGATTGCAGAAATGTTCGCTTTGCATAAGAAACCCTTCAATTTTACGTTAATTACAATATTACTGTAGAATATGTACAAAAAATTCTTCAGGGAGAGTGATGCATAATAAATTAGGATAAGTTATTTTGTTTAAGGAATCTTATCATATATTTAAGAAGTTATTTATCACAATATTACTATAGAATATTGCAGAAACGTTTGCTTTGCTTAAGAAACCCTTCAGGTTTACGTTAATTACAATATTTCTGTACAATATGTACAAAATATCTTCAGGGAGAGAATGATGCATAACAAAATAGGATAAGTTATTTTGTTTAAGGAATCTTATCATATCTTTAAGAAGTTATTTATGTCCTTATTTGAATAGGAATAGGAGTCTAGCACTTCACCAAATTCCAAATATAAATAGGTGTTAGGGTTTTGTCATATCAATCAATCTAAGAATATCATCGAAAATATCCTCTCTCTTTTCCCTTGCCTACCTAAAACGCTATAATTTCATCTGGAGAAAAACAAACTATATAGAATGCAACCAACTTTACTGGAACTGTCACAGGGTGAAAGGGAGAACTACTGTTTCTTTCTAAGCTCATACAATAAATTATTACAAATGCAGAGACAGGTGGAAGCAAGGAAAGTTGTTTGTCCCTGAAAAAGCTAAGCTGGGAAAATTTACCTTGGGAAAATCCATGGTGAAAGGGACTGCAAGAACAGCAAAAACCCTAGAGACATTTTTCATGGTGCCAGCAATAGGATTTCCTTCCAAGCCTTCTTGCATATTACACTGGGGAACAATGTCAAATCAATTTATTAAAATTGGAATCAAAATATAACAGATAACGCCACTCTCGCAAACTATGTTTTAAACTTATATTTCGATATTTTATGAAGCAGCTGGTTTTATAGCAGATTGGTG
The DNA here is from genome assembly GCA_035048595.1 of Echinosophora koreensis. Taxonomy (NCBI): domain Eukaryota; kingdom Viridiplantae; phylum Streptophyta; class Magnoliopsida; order Fabales; family Fabaceae; genus Echinosophora; species Echinosophora koreensis. The sequence continues at coordinate 4,941,733 of JAPCYP010000011.1, read as the reverse complement.
GGATAAGATTCAACACAGAAAAGTAAGACATTCAGGCAAGAATTCAGACGATCAATCTACAAAAAGAATTGAAATGACAGTTGAAAGAAAAGTTTTTAAAAAGAAAATGCTGACCTCTGTCATTATTAAGAATGATACTGCAGTCAAAACTGGAAAAATGTACAAGGCATCTGGAGTTGTGAGATCAATAAACCAGTATGCTCCACCATGCTTGAATGATGGCATCTTTTCAGCCATCTTAGTTATCTATCATTTACAAAAGAATGTATGTGAATGGTTAATGGTTATAAAAAAAAATATGTAGGTTCCTCAGATTCCTACAATTAGGGAGAAAATCAAATCAAAAATCATCTTACCGCAAAGAAAAAACTGATAAAGATAGGACCTTGAAAAAGGAGCCCCTTCAATGGTGTAAATGGACTCACACCATATCTGCATATCAAACCCACAAAGAGAAAATGACATTTAGTGAAACAAAAGATCCATGAACTTTGATTAAATACTTTAAATTTTTATACCCAAAAAAAAAACTTTAAATACTGGGTTCCTGAGAGCCATAGACACAAACCAGTTATGTCAAAGTTCCTGAATATTCATAATAACCAGTAACCTATATTTAATGATAACACATCTAACCAAAACAAGGGTTTAAATATCAATTTCATTTGCATGTCTTCAGAAGCAACATTTTCCATTTAATGAACATAGCAGAAACACATAAGGCCATGATAACAGTCCACAAGAGTTAACACAGCCATGATAACAGTCCACAAGGGTTAACACAGAACACTTTGTGTTTACTGATTTCAGTTATGGAAATTACAAGTTACCACAAAGATTGCTCCATTGATATATTAATACATTATACCATCGAATGTAGTTATTACATCTGGTAAGGAGGACCAAATCTGACTATTATGAGCTAGAGACTGCGAAAATAATGTCAAGGATATCCTTTACCAGCAAACTGAGAAACCACTTACTCTTTAAATAGCTTCTGGAACTCCTTCTGACCTTCAGAAACAGCTGCAGGATCCATATCCTGAAATGAATGTTATTGTGATCAGAGAAAAAGTTGATTCTGATTGAAAGTTCTATAGCATAAAGGTAAGAAAATCCAAAACTAATATTTTCTTTCTCCGACAAGACAGACAAAGATGAGGTGAACCAAGGTGCACGTTGTATAAAATTCGAATAAATGTGGAATAATTAAATGATAAGGTCAGCTATATTTTTTTATACAGAACAGAACATAAGTTTAGTAACTTCAAACCTCAACCTGCACAACTCTAGGAAAAAATGTATGTTTAGAAGATACATTTATTTATTGTTATCAAATAGTGGCTATGGTGGATGGCGTTGGCCGAAAAATGACTGGCCGCCATTGTATGGCAGTTGCGTTGCGGGTTTTGGGTGGTGGGCCATAGCGGCCGCCAAAAAATAAAAACGGGGCTGGGTCTTGCGACCCCTCCCCTCCCAGAAACTAGGCCCAAAAGAGTGAAATCCTATAACTCAGCAGCTTACTTTCTTTCTCGTTTCTGTTTCTTGGTTCCAAACAAACAAGCACGGATGCAGCTGCTGCTTGGACTAACCTCCGGCGACAACCGTCCTTCGGTGACCAGCATCCTCTGGCAACTCTTTCTTTGAAACCATCTCTTTTATGTTTTTCATTTTTTTTTGTTTTTTAATTCAGTTTTTTTTTTAAAAAAAAAAAAAATCTTTCTTTCTCCTTTTTTCTGTTCTATTATTTTTATGCTGTTATTTCATGTCATTTATTACATTTTTTTAATTCTGTTTTTTCCCTTTGCCTCTCCTTTTTCAATTCTGTTATTTTTTTGACTCTGTTTTTAAATGCTGTTATTTTTTTTATTCTTTTTTTAATTCTGCTTTTTCTCTTCCCCTGCTTCTTCTTTTTTTTATTCTGTTTTTGAATGTAGTTATTTTTTCTTGGGTGTTGAGGAGGAGGATTAGAAATTTAATTTGTATCTGTATTGTTTTTAATCATTTTGTTGTTATTTGAAGTCTTGAACTTGATGGTCATGAGGCTTGTTAGTAGTTGATGATATGTGATTATGATACTTCAGATAGTTTCTATTAATTCAATTTATGGTTCTTGACATATGTTGGTAGTTTTTTAGTTTTTTTTTTTTAATTTATTCTGGCCGCCATAATCCGACATAGGTAACACTGATTTGATATAAATCATGTTATAATCTTGATGAACCTATATTTTTCAATACACTATGGCACCTAAGTCCCAAGGCATGTAGAACCACAAATCCACTATATGTAACTAAAAATTTTATTATGGTGATGGTGGTGGCGGCAGGGTAAGGGAGATGATGGTAACAATGGCGGCAACAATGTCATATCTAGCAATGGCAGTTGGGATGAAAATGACAGAAGTTGTAGTGTTAGGGGATAGCATTAGCAAAGATGATTGCAGTGGTAGTGTTGGTGACGTCGGTGATGTAGGTGATGGTGTTGGTGGTTGTGGGAGTGGTTATAAAGGTGGCGGTAACGATGCCAAATGTGAAGGTGTTGGTAATGGTGTTTGAGGTGGTCGGCCATGGTGATGTTGGCAAAGGTAATGGAAACAAAACTAGGGCCATAAACAATCGTGGTGGTGGAGTAATGGTGATAGCATTGGTAGCAAGAGTATCTGATTGAGGCAGTTCAGGTTGCTACATCGAATATGGGGCATGATTGGAAAGTGTGGCATACAGGATATGAATGCATATTCTTAATTCCTATGATGCATAGATATGATATGGCAATACTATTCTTAAAAAATATAGAATACAATATGTTTAGTATACATATATGAATATGTATAAAAAATTCACAATATATATATATATATATATAATTGCAATTCCAAAAATCCAAACAAAGACATACTTAAACATTACTAAATATAAAATAGAATTGTAAATCGTTGTCACAAAAATAAAATCATAATAGTGTTTATTGCCTTTGTTAAAATAATATGTATACAAGTAAAGAAGGTCGTGCATACACTCAGGATGCAATAAAGCATAACTAGAAATAATGTTTATTGACTTTGATTATTGCATGTGGGCAGCGGAGCATGTTATTAAACACTATCGCCACTCAAAAAATATCATCCAGTAGTGAAGAATTGTTAAAAAAAAAAAAAAATGAGGGATGGACATGTGAAAACCATTATTCTACAATATATGTTAAGATAGAGCAAATCCTTGGGGGGAGGTAAATGTAAATCCCTTTGTAAGTGCTCATAGAGCCCGAAGGTTTTCCCTACCTTGGACTGGGACACCATGCCTACAACCTAAATTTCCTTCTATAAAAAAACAGAGAGAGATAGCGAGAAACTAGAGAGAATTTTTGAAAAGTGAATATCTGTATTATTCAATCTGAGAGTTTGTCATTATATATACAAGAGCTACAGTAACTAGCACTCTGAGGGAACTAGAACCGCCTAACCGACTGGCTTTAGTCAGAAGAAGTTGCATGTGCCTTATGGTGCACTGCACTACAGTCTAATATACTCTGACATGCCCTCTGAAACTTAGGGTAGGTTGCCTAGTGAAAACTGGTCAAATACTGAGTTTGCTGCATAGTTTCTCAAACTGAAATAGAGGGTTAGTGAGTAACTCTGCTGTTTGTTCTTGGCCTGGGACATGAGCTACAACCAGAGTCTTGTTTATCACTTTTCTCTTACAAAGAACAAGTCAAACTCCATATGCTTGGTTCTGGAGTGAAGAATTGGATTATGAGCTCAGTTGTGCTCAAATTGTCACAGAAGATGACTGGGACAGTTGTAGCAATCTTCAATTCGATCAACAGAGTCTCCAAATGAGTTCAGATGCTGTATTGGCCAAGCTTTGATGCTCAGCTTCAGTGCTGGAACGGGCAACCAGTTGTCGCTTTTTGGACCATCACGAGATCACATTTGGATGAAGATAAATGCATGTACCAGAGGTGGACCTACTGTTGTCAAGGTACGATGCCCAATCAACGTCACAATATGCTCGCAAGTGCATGGGCTGAGTGGGAGAAGCAGGCTGCAACAGTAAGCCATAAGAGCAAGTGCCTCTCAAATATCGAAGGATTCTCTTCACTGCTCTCCAATGTTCCTCAAGGGGCTGCAAAGCAATTGGCATACTTTTTTCACACCATAGCTGGTCTTAGGACGAGTGATAGTAGCATATTGTAGAGCACCCACTATGGATCAGTAAATGGTAGAATCCGCACATAATTGCACCCATACTTGCAGAGTTTGCAGCCACTGATCATTGGGGTTGAAAGACCCTTAGCATTGGAATGCTCAAGCAAATCCTTGATGTAGCTGCTTAGAGATAGAAGATGTTGAAGTTATGGGTGTAGATAGAGAAAGAGAAGAAAAAGAATGAGCACTCAAATATGATTATGATTGATTATGATCTTGCAGTACAAAAAGCTTAAGCCCTAACCCCTATTTATAGGGATACAAGACTCCCAATCACCGAAGGGAACCATTGGGTAGATGCTTGACTTCTATACCCAGAAAATATTCAAGGTTGCCAAGTTGCTTGAGGGAGAAAACAGTGTTCAGTTTGGTGATTAGAAGCTGAACCAGCTGAGAGAAAGTCCCTGATACTATAATATCATCAACATAGACTAATACATATTACATACAGTTTGAGAGAAGTAGTGGACTGTATGAACAGTGAGGGGTCGCATTTACTGTTCTGAAAACCGAAGGACATACAGCAATGTTTGTGTGAGCCTTTCAAACCAGGATCAAGGGGCCTGCTTGAGGCCAAAGATTGCCTTTTAAAGCTCGCAAACTAGAGTCTTGCTAGGATGCTCAAAACCAGTAAGTTGTTGCATATATACCTCTTCCTCTAGAAAGCCATCAAGGAAGGTGTTGTTCACATCAAGGTGCTTATGGCCCAATTATAGGTGAGAGCAAGGGTGAATATGAGCCTAACTGTGACGGGTTTGACCATGAGGGAGAAAGTTTTAGCATAATCAAACCCCGGCTGTTGATGAAACCCTTTCGTCATGAACCCTGCCTTGCATTTGTTTATTGTCCCATCCGGATTCTCCACTTGCAGCCTATGGCTTTTCTGTTAGGTGGGGGTTCAACAAGCTGCCGAGTTGGGTTATTAATGAGAGCTGAATATTCAGCATGTGTGGCTTACTTCCAGTGGGGTCTGTTTGGGGCTTCCTAACCGTGTTGGGCTCAACATGTGTGAGAAGGACATGGGGTATACTGGCAGAGACAGTTTTGGACTTTTTAATTCCTGACTTGGAATTGAAGGAGGAGCTTGAGGAAGGACAGTTAAAGAAGTGAGATGTGACAGTGGCAGCCCTGCACTGGACTTAGAGACAGTTTCAACAAATGGGAATCTAAATTCATTGAATAAAACATCCTTGGAAATGTAAGTCGACCTTCAGAGGACATGCATTTGTATCCTTTATGAGAGGTAGCGTAACCAAGAAATGTACATTCACTAAACCTATATTGTTACTTGTTGGCATTATAAGGTCTTGCACCGGTAGCATGTACAACTAAAGATTTTAAGGAACTGATAATCAGGGCTTGCCCTGACTTTCAACCGTAGTTATCAGAGGCTGGTACTCTTTCGGAAGGCCCTCAAGAACAGGGCCGGCCCAGGCAAGGTGAGGCCTAAAGTTAGGTGAGGCTCTGAGTGAACAAATTATGGGAGGGAACCTCATATATGCAATTTTTATTAGATATCATACAATTTTGGTTAGTGGACTTTGTAGGAGGTTAGGTGGAATGGGTCGGGGCCCTAAAGTAAGGGTTGGGCTTGTCCAGCCTTACCCTTGAGTCCACCCTGTCAAGAATCACATTGATATATAATCGGTGCACCAATAGAAATCAGAGCATCGACTAGTGTTTTGATGCGAAGCAAGTACTCGTACAAGGTGTGTCCACCTTTGGAGCTGTTGATCCAAACGGAGTTGGCGACTTCACACCTCAGTCTGTAAATTGAAGTAGTTGTGTAGCTCGTCCCAAAGCTGCCATAAATGGATGCATCCTACGACCCGAGTGAGCACTAAATCAGACCGAGAGGTAAGCAGCCAAGAGAACAAGTATTGAACATGTTGCTCCTAAGTGAGATACTCTAGGATTATGCGATGGAGTTCACGATCGACTTCAAAGAGAAATCGTGATAGAACACGAGGACCCGCAATGAACCGCTCCATAACCGATTCGCTCAAATTACAAATTTGACATGCTGCCTCCACACAAGCAAATTATTTTTGTTAAGCTTCGCGGTTACGGTTGTTGTAAGGTAGACCGGAACCATAGCTGGAGGAGCGATCAGTTATGGTCGTGGTAGCGCATCATCATCTGAAGCCATGGCCGAAGGATCGATGCTCTTGATACCATATTAAGATAGATCGAACAAAGAGAGACAAACTAGAGAGAATTTCTGAAAAGAGAATGTGTTATTCAATCTAAATGAGTTACAAAGTTTGTAACTATTTGCACAAGAGTTATAGTAACTGACACTTTAACATAACCAGAACCACCTAACCAACTGGGTAAGTCGGCAGAAGGTGCATGTGCCTTATGGTGCACTGCACTACAGTCTAATATACTCCAATAATATACAACTCTTTCACCATTTCTTCTATCAAAATATCTCATTACAATAAAACAAAACAGGCCAGAGCTGCATTGCACATAAAATACGAGTCCTGACTCCATTATAGTTGATGAAAATAGAACTAATAAAAGCTTCACACATTCAAGTAAAAGCTTCGTAATCAAAAAGCAAACAAGAGTCATGGGTTGTGCTGCAACGTTCATACCAGTAGGTTGTGATTGAGTGTAGTCCAACCTCTAGCTAGCTCTGAGGTAAAAGTTTGAACTGTGAACTATGAACTTTGAAGAGATCAAGAGACTCGAGTTCAGAAAAGAAAGACGCTTCCTTCATGGTTTCAGATAAGATGGAGAAAATAAAGCTATTTGAGTTTGCTATTTGTTGCAATTTAAAGAGTTAGAGATACCGAAGAGTCAATTTGGCCCTCCTCATTTAACTTGGGCGTATCAAAAATTCAAAAAGTTGGTGCATTCAGGAAGTATCTCGACATATCCATGGTATTTTAAATATATATATTCTGGAAAATGCTTTGATGTGTATCGAAGCATATCGGTATCGAATACCAATACAAGAGGGTGGTTAGCATTGTTGTTAGGATCGCGAGGAAGATCGCAAGATCGTACGATTCCTCGATCTTCAGTGACTTCAGCGAGCTAAATCGCACCTAGGATCGCTGCTTGGCAGGATCGGGCTAGAATCGTCGAGCTTGATCGAAAAATCGCAGGAACGGCGATTTTTCCTTGTCTCACGAGCCAGTTCATTTCGTTTTCAGGTTGGGCTTTTTGCTGGCCCATTTCGAAAAAAAGGGGTTTTTACAACCCAATTAATATTTTCAACAGGTTAAAGTAAAAAACCTTAAATCCCGTCCCACACAGCAACCCCGTTCGAAGACCCGTGTTCGAGAAATCTTCCCTTCGCCGTTCGAAGACCCGTCGTCTTCTTCCTCTCTCATGCGCGCCGCCGGCCCCACCCCTTCCCTCTCTTCCTCTCTCATTCGCGCCCCCGCTCACTCAACCAAACAGCTCACCTGTGTTCTCTTCTTCGTCTCTATATTTGTTCATTCCCCCCTCTCTTTGTGCTTTGCTCTGTTCTTACTTAAAGAGACAGCAATGGCTTCAAGTAACTCTGCTAGTGGTGGTGTTAATAGGAACGAAGCTGGTGGGAGTGGGAGTGGCAAGACTAATCTGAAAGCTTCTGGGACTAGGTTAGATGTGGCATCGCAACATGGGGTTTCGGTGGATGGGGAATGCAAGAAAAATTTAATGTAAATATTGTGAGAAGGTGATAACAGGGGGAGTCTATCGTATGAAGCATCATTTGGCAGGGACTGCAAAGGATGTTGGACCTAGGGGTGAGCGTGGGACGGGTTATGCTTGTCCCTTACCCAGCCCTATACATTGATAGGGCCAAATCTTTGAACCCGAACCCATCCCTAGACCCGAAGGAACCCGGTCATATGCGGGTTGGTTTAAGAGCGTGTCTAAATGGGACGGGACCGGGTTGACCCAAAATTAAATAAATTCTTTGTAAACAAAATTTCTATGAGTGAGAAAATGTTAATTTTTTTTATAAGGCAAAATATCAACTAAAGATGCTACCTAAAAGCAACAAATTGATCCAAAATTATATGTTACAAAATATCAACAAATAAATCCTTTTACTAGATGTTTCCTTGATGCTCATGTTATCAAAGTTTTTTTTTTATAAGCAAAAATATATTAAATGGAGCACTAGGAGTACTCAAGCCCTTGTACAAGGTGTGACCCAAACACCAGATGGAAACAAAATACAAGATTGTTAAAAACAAAATATTCTCATCAAACAAGATTCTTTCAATGTCATAAAAGCCACAAAATGCTTCCTAAAAGCCACCAATTGAGCTAGTGTGAGACGTGAGATGTGAGAGTAGAAGTTTATTAATTTACTTCATATTTCTTTCTTAAAGACCACGCGTGAAACATATTCTAGGGAAGGATAAAAGCAGATTTGTATTATATGGGACGGGTTGGGTAACCCGAAGGTCAACCCGGACCCGTCCCTAAACAGACGTCGGGTTACAAAGTGGGATGCGGGTTCATCCCTTCTCTTCTGTGAGTTAGGGTTAGCCCGACCCGAACACCACGGGTTGGGACGGGTTCTAGGACCGGGCCGGGTTTTGCACACCCCTAGACTTGGACCTTGTAGGTCAGTGCCTGATGCAGTTAGGAAAGAAATGTGGGATATTGTGGCTTCGTTGCAAAAGAGACTCATCACTAAGTCAAGCCAAAATGAACATGAAGGAGGTAATGCTAGTGCTAGTGCAGCAACTGATGAGGATGGAAAAAGAAAGAGGGAAGAGACTTCTGCGGATATTTTCAAGAAGAGGGGAGTTAGCTCACAAACCACAATCAATAGTATATTCAAGAAGAGCTTAAGGGAGGAGGCATGCCTAGAAATAGGCATATTCATCTACAGAAATACTATTCCTTTTAATGTGGTAAAGAGTGATGAGTTTCCAAAGATGTTTGAATTAGTTGTCCGGCATGGTATAGGATTTAAGCCACTATCCTACCATGAGATTAGGGTGAAGTATCTAAAGCAACAGGTTGATCTTACTAATCAGAGCTTGGAGGATCATAAAGCTTTTTGGAAGAAATCGGGTTGCACAATAATGACAGATGGATGGACCGATAAGAGGAAGAGGACTATATTGAACTTCATAGTTAATAGTCCTAAGGGAACTTTTTTTTGAAGTCTGTTAATGCATCCAACATTACCAAGACAACTAACAAGATTTTAGAATGATGGATGAGGTTGTTGAAGAGGTCGGGGTAGAAAATGTTGTCCAAATTGTCACGGACAATGCGGCTAACTACAAGGCAGCTGGTGATTTGTTGATGCAGAAGAGGGAGAAGTTGTATTGGAATCCTTGTGCGGCTCATTGCATCGACCTTATGTTGGAGGACTTTGAGAAGAAGATGCCACTCCACAAAGAGACAATTGCAAGTGGTAAGAAGCTTACAACCTACATCTATTCCAGAACTGGTCTTATGTCTTTGTTGCATCATTTTACTAAGGGAGGAGAATTGATTAGACCAGCTGCTACTTGTTTTGCCACTGCTTGCCTTACCTTGGGATGCTTGCATGATAATAAGGGTTTCCTAATTAGAATGTTCACATCCAAGGAATGGAGTGAAAGCCAATTTGTGAAGACTATGGATGGGAAACATGTGGAAGAACTTGTCACTGATAAGGTGTTTTGGAAGGACATTGTGAGCTGGTTGAAGGGTGCTTATCCCCTAATTAAGGTGCTGCGAATGGTGGATGGGGATGAGAAGCCAGCCATGGGCTTCATTTATGAAGAAATGGACCGAGCTAAAGAGATGATACAAAGTGTCTTCAATGGCGTTAGTAAAAGGTAATTATCTTCCACTTGTTCAATAATATAATTTGTAGACTTATTTTGGAAACTAATTCATTTCTTATTCATTCTTAGCTACACTCCTATTTGGGAAATCATTGATCAAAGATGGGACAACCAATTGCATAGGCCTTTGCATGCTGCAGGCTACTACCTTAACCCCATGTTGCATTATGGTCCTAATTTTAATTCGGATTGGGAAGTCAAGAGAGGATTGTATGATTATTTCCAAAGAATGGTGGGAGACATTGAAGAAATAGGGAAGATGGAACGCCAGCTTGAGGACTTCAAGTTCAAAAAAGGATTTTTTTTGGTAATCCAACGGCTCAACATGCACTTCAAACCAAAACTCCAGCACAATGGTGGGAGTCTTATGGTGATGAGTGTCCAGAATTGCAGTTTTTGCTATTCGGGTATTGAGTTTGACATGTAGTTCATCCGGCTGCGAACGTAATTGGAGTGCCTTTGAGATGATAAGAATTTGAATTTATGAAGCACAATTAATTTCATTCTTAGAATTACCTAGTACCTATTATGAGTTATTTGTTTTCATAATTATTTAGGTCCACATCAAGAAAAGGAACCGTTTGAAGCAAAAGACCATGAATGATGTGGTATTTGTGATGGCTAATTCAAGATTGAACAAGAAGAAGGAAGCTAGGAAAGCAAATGACTACAACATTGAAGATGTTTCTTCTGATGATGATTGGATTGTGGAGCTGAATGTACAAGATGAAAATTCAGATTTGCCTATTTTGGATGAAGACATTTTAGATCTCACGGTCCCAGAAAATGTTGGAGGCAATGTTGGTGTTGGTGGTGCACCTGTAGATGATTTCCGGATTCCTATAGATGATGATGTTGATGAGATAGTTGGAGGACTTGGAGATGATGCTATAAATGAGAATGAAGATGATATGGAGGATGAGGATCAGTATCCTGAGATTACATTAAATTCTCTCTTAGATTAGATGGCTAGAGTTAGCTTGACTGGATTTTGATTATGAACTTATTATGCTTTTGCCTTATTTTATTATGAACTTATGTTTATGAACTCATTATGCTTGTGTTATGTATTGGATTTGGTTTCTTATGAATTATGATTATGGATTTTTCTTATCTACATTGTTTTTCATGCATATGTACATGTATAAGTATAGTTTTCTACTGTACAAGTCTACTTTTCTACTTTAGCTAGGATCTTACGATCCTTGTTACGATCTTCCATCTCCCTCCCGATCCTCGCTAGGATCTCGATTTTCACAACAATGGTGGTGAGCGCATGTGCATCAAAACTTAATTCTATCCTTTCTCGGAAATGGAAACTATGCTAATAAATGTTAAAAGGTTTTTATTTAGTTAGCTTTCAATTCCTTGGAATCGTTTTAAAGAATTGAAATTCCAATTCTAATGAAAGGCATACAAAGAAGGAATTTAAAATTTGATGGCAGAATTCTATTTCCAATCATGAATGTTGATTGTTGAGCCGAATTCCAAATGCCAAACTAGGCCTTACTGGAATTACTTAAAATTGGCTCAAATTTTCTCTATCTTTCTTAAACTCTTATTGCTCTCTATCATATTTTTCATCACTTTCTTTACACTATTTTTGTCATCTAAGTCCTCTTGTACAACAGAACTTAGTCACACTACGTGGTATATGGAGCATAGGAGATTAGTTAAGTGGAGTTGTTTGTTTTGTTCCCCAAAGTTTTATCCAAAACATAGATCACCAAGGCAGATACCTAACAGGTGATTGAACTAAAATCTTCAGAAAATATATCCATTCAAACTAAAGTTTTCATATACATTATACAGTGCAATAGAACTTGTAAGGGCCTCACTAGCTTAACACAATTGCATATCAATAAAATAGCATACCACTGTATCCACTATTACCGGTCACTAAAAATGACTTGATGACATATAACATCATTACCTTGTCTTGCATCTGTTGCCTTATCTCCTCCATTTTTGGCCTCATTAGCTGCATCACACATGAAATAGTAAGCTTAGACAACAAGATAGACCAAAATATAGAAGAAGTTCATATAGATACAATAACTACAGCATGCCTGAGGACCTTTCTGGAAAAAGGGGGAAATACAGTATAGTGAGGGAATTAACCCCTCAACCCAGGTTAGGGAGATCTTAATTGAGAGAGGAGAAAGGGAATGATGGGGAACAACTCCCTCTAAATGTTTAAATTTTGTCCACCCTAATCAGGACATATGAGGAGGAAAGAACAAGAAAAAATCATTGACGTTACTTTATTTTAGCAAGAAACAAAGATAAAGCTATGAACAGCACGACATACTGTAAGCTTATAAGTGGCCTTAAGTTGATTTATTAAGAGTGGAACTGTTGCACTTCGAATCAAGAGGGTTGTTAGAGCTATGGCTGCCCACCTGAAACAAAGGAGAACAAGGTGAAGAGTTTCGTTTCAAAATCTATGTGCCGCCAAATCACTGATGAAATATGAATAAAAATGTCATTCGAGAATCAAATCCCAGAATATGCATCATGTAATAGAATGTGATGACTGATGAGTGTGATAGATATCCTATTACTAGAGTCTACATAAGGAGAAATAAAGGAAATGGCAGTGGAGGGAATATGCAATGGGGGTATTCTTGCAATTACCTACCTGGACGCGTGGCAGATGGGGGAGAGAAATGTGAGTGGATTCTGTTATAGGTGAGCGGGATAAATGTGAGAGGGGAGGCTTGAGAGTTGGACAGAAATGTGTAAGAGGGTTTTGGGTGGGGGTCCGCGGTCCCTAAGGCTAGGATTCTCTTGGAGAGTAGAATTTTGCATTTCTTTCTTTTCTGATCTAAACTCTTGAATTCCAACTAACTTTGAAATGTCATAAAAGAAGCTGCTATTCCAATTCAGATATTATTTGCTAGGAATAAAATGCATTCCATCCTAAAATGATATTATGCATTTTAAGATGCAGGAACAAGCTATACTTTAAGATTCATCATGAAAGACAAAAAATACACCAGAGAGTAATACTGGTCCCCTATAAGAGTATTCTTCATCCAGACAGACAATCTTAAAAATTAATAATTGGATAAATCAACAGCATCACTACCTATGAACAGCAAGTCAAGCTGAGCAACTAACATACTAAAGGAATTCATAGTCCACACCCACAATCTTGTAAATGCAAAAAAATCCACCAATGGCAACTTGACATGCATGAGTGCCGATTCTAAACTATTATGGAATTAACTCAGAATTCAGGTAGATTGTTTAGATTTAGCAGTATTCAATAGTTCATTTTGAAAGTAAAGAGATAACTATAAACTCACCAGTTTAAGCCCGTGTAGGAATGCACAGCATCTATCATGTACTGCAATAACTGCACGGGTAAAAAAGAATCAGCAGCAGCAATTGCAACTTCACTAACAACGGGAGCTTGAGAAGCTGCAGCCTCGGTGGTAGTTTCGGCAAGAACATCTGCTACATCGGTCATTATGTCAATCTCATCTGAACCATGATTGATTGTTGACATATATCGGCAGAAATTATATCCAGAGCACGGAGAAAGGAATCTGTTTGAAAGCATCGTATCTCGAGAAGAGGCACCGAACCCCTTCGATTCATTAAGAGAGCTCCCAAACGACCTTGTTTGGATAAAATTACTAATGCCTACTGAAGATGATTTTTCATCTGGGCATTCACGTTTCCTTTCATCGTTATGGAGAACATAACTGAAAGACGGGTGGCATTTTCGATCTAGGTTCCCTCTTATCAAGAGGCAACGTCTGTAAGCCATTGATATTCTTTGGAAGTCCTATCAAACAGCAACCAAGTAACAAAATTAGAGGCTCATGCCAAGATGAGTAAGTGCATTGCCAAGAATTAACATTGATCCAAAAATTTTAAAAACGATAGAACCATTAAATAAAGTTTGCCATTGCCAAAACTTATTCTGATTTCATAATTCATATAATAGGAAAACAACATCTTCTCTGGCAAAAGGTTATCATTACATGTTACTTTTAGCACTGTTTCGATTTAAATGTACTAGTACTTTAATTTTTTGAGTCTTAATTTATATTTGCTTTATCATTGTTGTGTTGGCAGCTCTCGAAAACAAACACCCCACCCCACCCACCGTGGAAACAGAGATAACGGTGCAGCATGGCAAGATTAAACGAACAACAATTGCGGCAAAAACGGCGCCGTTTACCAGGAACGACGACAATGAGTTAACTGAAACACATCTTCTCTTTGTCACCGTGAACTCTTTACCTTCGATTCTTCAATTGTATCGGTTAGGGCAGAATGGTGAATTAACAGAATGACGGTTAGGGCAGTGTGATGTGAGTGAGAGAGTGTGATATTTCTTTTCGTACCTTTAATTCTTACAAGGCGGTGGCCAGTGGCGAGCGAGTAGCGGAGAAGCGAATCGGGGACGGCGGCGGCAGCAGCGGCGGCGGCGTGCTATGAGAGTTGCAGTCAGAAGCGACGATCAAAGAGAGGGACACTGAAGGGAGCGACAAACCACCACGGGAGCTGCGTGCTGGTGCTATGAGTCACCCCAGTGCACACAGTGTTTCCGATTTGACTAGAAGGGTAGTGTTAGGGTTAGCTTAAAAGCATTACCGAGGCATGCCAATTTCTTACAAATAATTTATTAATAAATATAGTTGCCTTCTAAATTATACTTTTCCTTTTTTTTATCTTATTTTTTATTTTCAATTTTCAATTTTGTCCTCAAGCTAACAAATGTATGTCCTTTTTTCCCTAAAAAAAAAAAAAAAAAGTAATTTTGGTACCTTCCTAATTCAACTTTCCACCTCCCTTTCCTCTTTAATTTTTTTTTTATTCTCTGAATATTCTTTCATCAACCCTTTTCCATGGCTATCGCCTGTCGACCCTCACCCCCCTATCACTTTTTTTTTTCTTTCTATTCTTTTCCTTCCACCACCTTTAAAAAAATTCACTCACATGAAAACTACAATTTCCATTTATGTTAAAAAAATGTAACACACAATTTCCGTATGTGTTGAAACTATAATTTTGCTATGTGTAGTTTCAGTGTGGAAAAAAAAAATTAACATACGAAAACTACAATTTCCGTACGTGTTAAGAAAATTTAACACAAACAAAAATTGTGTAGTTTCCGTATGTGTTATCTCTCAAGATATATTCAATATTAATATATTTCTTCTTCAACTCCTCTTTATCGATTTGGATCTTTGTTACTATTAAATAGGAGCTTGATCATAGACTATCAAACTATTTTCTTGGTTGCAACCCAAGTTTGCCATCACAACAGCACACTTGTTTGCCTCTCTAAAAATCAGGCCTGGCAAAAGGATCCGCGGACCAATTATCCATCCGGTCCATCCACAGTAAAATCCATCCAATAATAATAAAAATACTAAATGGATTGGATGGGTTGGATTGTTTTTATTAATGGATGGTTAATGATCCATCCGATATATTTTTTAATCCATTGGATCAAACAAAAAAAGGGAAATGGATCATTTATGATCCATTCAAAAATTATTATTTTTTGTCCAAACTGAAACGATTTTCACGAATCACAGTCCAAGGTATTCCTTTCTTCTTTCTTCTTAGTTCCTACTAACAGTTTTGTTTAGTTCCCTAAAGTTTCGGTTCAAAGAGCATAGGAGATTTGGCCCATGAGTCAAACTAAGATCTTCATATATAAAGTTGTTTGTGTTTCTTTGATTTATTATGAATGTAATAATGATTTCGGTCATGGTCAACACATTCTCATTATTTTCCATATTTTATAAAGCAAACTCAACCACGTTAGATCCGTAACTTCAAATATTTCCTCCATTTCTTTCCTTTTTTTTCTATTAATTTTTTTTTTTAAATTTCTACCTTTTATATTTGCTTGAATGAGAGAGTACTACTACTAGTCGACGTACTATGCTGTTAGTGAGCCTAAAATTTGCTAATTTCTTCTTAAGGTGGCTTAGTCTAAAATTTATGTATTTAATTAATGTCCTAAAAGTTCTAGAGAAAGAAAAAATATTTAATATTTTTTAATAGAGTAGATAAAATATTTAGTACGTAAAAATTGTTAAAATAAAATTTTGGTGTAAAAAATATTTTTAAATGGATGGGCTGGATATCCGTCCATATAAAAATGACTAATGGATGTGTTGGATGGTTTTTTATTAAACGAATCATGGATGGATTGGATTTTTTTAATATATTTTTAATGGATCGAAATGGATTGATGGATTATTTTGGTCTAATCCATTGCAATCCGAATCAAAATCCATCTGATCCATCCATTTGCCACCCTTATAAAAATGTACTCAATTCAGACGAACCAGTTCTGATGGAGGAGATTACTAATCTTGTCCCTGTTGATGAGAATGTCTTGGAGTTTTTGGAGAGCCAACGCAGGATAAATAATCCTCCCCCTTCAAACCACCTTAGCGATATGGTGCATGGTACTTCTCCTATGGATGTTCTCTGGGATGATGGTGTCCCACCCCTCAAATATGTCTCAATGAATATCCTTTGTTGGAACTGTAGAGGTACCGCGGCCAAAGGTTTTACAGGTCTTATCAAAGATCTTCGTAAAGAATTTGCTGTTTCTTTCATAATTCTTGTTGAAACGCATGTTAATGGTAGTAGGGCAAAAAATGTTATCAGGAAGCTTGGATTTGATAATCATTTTATTCAGGATGCGCATGGTCAAGCTGGAGGTATTTGGTGCTTATGGGATGACTCGTTTTGGTCTGTGAACATCACCACTTCTTCTTCCCAAATGGTTCATATGTCTATTAGTTGGAACAACAACTCCCCCTAGTATCTGACTGCAGTTTATGGCAGCCCCCACTTTACTCCTCGCCAATCCCTGTGGGATGATATTATGGGAGTTTATAACGATGTTGATGGTCCCTGGGCCATTATGGGCGACTTCAATACTACTTTACATGATGGTGAGCGATGCGGTCCCACTTTAGCTGGGCCTCAGAGGCACGATGTTGGGTTCCGTAATATGATCCAGCACTGTGAACTCTTAGATGCCGGCTTTAAAGGTAGTCCTTTCACTTGGCAAAGAAATGGAGTTCAGAAAAGGCTTGATAGAGTTCTAGTGAATCTGGATTGGAGACTGAAATTCGAAGAGGCAGATATTTTCCACCTCCCTCAGTTTAAGTCGGACCATAAACCTCTTTTAATGCAATTCATGACACCACCTAAGACAAATAGGCACCGTCGACCTTTTAGATTTGAAGCTGTTTGGGTCACTCATGAAGATTTCAACCAGATTATTAGGAATAATTGGAGATATAACTGTAACAACTGGAACCTTCAAATGGGAGAGCTTCAAGGTATTCTTAAGGAATGGAATAAAAATATTTTTGGAAACATTTTCCAGAAAAAAAAAAAGGATCTTTTACGAAAGCTTAGAGATATTGATAAGAAGCTTGCTAGGGGTTGGAATAACCAACTCTTAGAGGATCAGAAAATCACTTGGAGGCGCTATGAGGAAGTTCTTGCCAACGAGGAGATCCTTTGGTATCAAAAGTCCAGAGCGAAATGGCTAGAGTTTGGTGATAAAAATTCGCGTTATTTTCATGGGATTACCACCATTCGAAGACGCAGAAATCATATAAAGGCACTCAAGGATGAAAGTGATAATTGGGTGCAGGACCCAGATGTTTTAGAAAAGATGGCCACTGACTATTATAGAGAGTTGTTCACAGATAATGAGACCTATGCCCCTTTTTGTGTGAACAACTGCTTCCCTAGTTTGGATACGGCGGATCTGAATGCCCTTAGTAGTGAAGTAACAAATTCAGAGATTACTAGCACAGTCAGAAGTATTGGTGCCTTTAAAGCACCTGGCCCAGATGGGTTCCAGGCAGTTTTCTATCACAACCAATGGTCCACCATAGGAAACTCAGTTTGTGATTTGGTTCGAAGATGCTTTGAGGAGCCATGGCAAATCAGAGATCTAAATGATACCTTTCTAACCCTGATTCCTAAGATAGACGAGGTCTCTAGTATGAAACATTTTAGGCCCATAGGATTGTGCAATGTCTCCTATAAAGTAATTACTAAATTACTGGCTCGTAGAATAAGAGGGTTCTTGCACAAACTTGTGGGTCCGGCTCAGTGCTCTTTTGTCCCTAAAAGGCAAAGTCATGACAACATTATTGTGGCTCAGGAAATCTTTCACTCGATGAGAAACAGGAAGGGTAAAAAAGGCTGGATGGCTATTAAAATAGACTTCGAAAAGGCCTACGATAAATTGAAGTGGGAGTTTATTAGTGACACACTTGAAGACATTGGCTTTCCTCACAATATTGTTCAGGTTATTTGGCACTGTATATCAACTCCTCGAATGCGTTTACTGTGGAATGGGGAGGCGTTGGAGGAATTCTATCCGGATAAAGGGATTCGACAAGGTGACCCTATCTCTCCATATCTCTTTGTTCTGTGTATGGAGCGCCATTTTCAACTAATTGAAATAGCTGTTTCTGGAAATTGGTGGAGTCCCATTCAAATTGCTAGAGGGGGTCCCAAAATCTCCCATTTGGCCTTTGCGGATGATTTAATCCTTTTTTGTGAAGCTAGCTTGGACCAAGCAAGACTTATCAAGCAGATTCTTAATGCTTTTTGTGCTAGTTCGGGGCAGAAAGTGAGTCAAGAGAAAACTAGAATTTTCTTCTCAAAAAATGTTAATTGGCAGATAAGGGATGGTATTAAAGAAGAGCTGGGTTTTAGCGTAACTGATGATCTGGGCAAGTACCTTGGTGTCCCAATATTTCACAAAAGAGCTAATAGAAGCACTTTTAATTTTGTGATTGATAAAGTTAGCCAACGGCTAAGCTCTTGGAAGGCAGTTAATCTCTCATTTGCGGGTCGTTTGACCCTTACTAAATCTGTCCTCCAGGCTTTGCCCACTTATGCGATGCAATCTAGCAACTTTCCTAAAAGTGTTTGTGATGAAATTGATAAAATGTGCAAAGCCTTCATTTGGGGTGATGAACCTAATCATAGAAAGATGCACCTTGTCAGTTGGGAGCAAGTTTGCAAGCCCAAAAAGGAAGGAGGTTTGGGCCTCAGAACTGCCAGCTCTATGAATTCAGTTTTTATGATGAAAGCCGCTTGGCAGTTGTGCACCGCTTCCCATTCATTGTGGGTTACTGTGATCAGAACAAAATATAAATGTGGTTTAGACAGCCTACCCATAGTTGATAACAAAAGACCTGGCTCGAATTTCTGGAGGGGCCTTTGCCATGTCTGGAAGAAATTTCAAAATTTGTTGATCTGGAGAGTAGGCAATGGGAAATCTATTAGATTTTGGGCTGATAGCTGGATTCCTAATTCTGGCCCTTTGGTTGATCACACGTTGCCTGGATTTAGTAATGATATGCTGGAGTTTAAAGCTCTTGACTTTGTTGATAGCAATGGGAATTGGGCCTGGAATAGGATTGAGCATTACCTTCCTGTGGAGTGGCAGCGCAAGATCCGTCAAATTATTCCCCCAAGTGCTCTGAACCCAAATGACGCTTTGGCTTGGAGAGCTAGCCCGGACGGGGTCTTCTCCACTAGTTCAGCCCATGAAGTGATTTGTAGTATGGAGCACAACCCAGGGAGTAAGGTCTTTTCTGTCATTTGGGATTGGGATGGCCCAGAGCGTGTAAAAGCTTTCTTATGGAAAGTAGCTCACCAGGCTCTGATGACTAACTCAGAAAGATACCGCAGGCACTTGGCTCCATCTCCCATTTGTGCTATTTGTGGTTTACTTCCTGAATCTTTGTTTCACACCTTTAGGGATTGTCCTAGGGTCTCCCTTACCTGGGGTAATCTCATTAGCAACAATATGCATGGTTTCTTCACTGCTAGTGATTGGCATCAATGGCTTATTACTAATCTTAGCCGTAGAAAATCTTGTGGGATTAAATCGCCCTGGCATTTGGTGTTTGGTTCGGCTATGTATTTTACTTGGAGAGCCCGCAATGACTACATTTTCTCCCAGAAATGCACGTCGTCTTCATATTTAGTTTGGAAAACCCTGGATCAGGTTGAAGCTATCTCAAATTCCAGATCCTGGAACTCAGCGTTGCGTGACTCCATAGCTACCTTTGAAGAGGAAAGACTGGTGCATTGGTCCCCCCCACCTCACGGTTTTTATGCTCTTAACTGTGATGGAGCGGTCTCAGGAGCGGGGAGTATAGCTGGCTGTGGTGGTTTACTGAGAGATGAGTTGGGAGTTTTGATGTTTGCTTTCTCCCATAAATTAGAACAGTGCTCAGTTCTGGAAGCTGAGCTTTGGGCGATTTATCATGGTCTTAGTATTGCATGGGGCAGAGGTTTCAGAAGGCTTATAATCTGTTCTGATTCTTTGAATGCCATCAAGCTGCTTTCGGAAGACTTCAATTCCTTACACCCGCTTTCTCATCTGGTTAGAGGCATCCAGAATATCATTTCTCAGCCGATGGATGTTAGATGGAAGCATGTCCTTAGAGAAGCGAATCAGCCTGCAGATATTTTGGCCAAGGAGAGCTCTTCATTGATGTCTATGTGTAAAATTCATGATTCTGCTCCCCCCTCCCTGTCTTTGGCCCTGCTTGCAGATAGGAGAGGGGTTGTCTTTCCTCGTGGTTTTTAGTTGTTTTTGGGGGCTCTAGCCCCTTGTTGTTCACCAAAAAAAAAAAAAAAACCATTGTGGCTCCCTCTTCCTTTAATGCACCTTGTCACCACCTTGGAGTCCAATTGCAGCTCTATAGCCGTAAAACATGTGTCTTTAGCTAAACGTAGACCCTCAAAAGCTCCCCACAATTCAGTAATATACGTCGTGGTGACTCGCAGATGTTTTGAGAACCCCCATAGCTATTGGTCATCCTCTCCACATAGAACACCTCCATAACCAGCCATCCATAGAGCACCCTTGGCAGCTCCATCAGTATTCAATCACACCCACCCTTGTCTCGGTGGCAGCCATCTGATCTACTTCCAATTCGAAGTTGTAGAATGCATGGCATAAAACTCTTCCCCATCATCATGGCCTCAACGGAAGAACAAAGTCATCGTCATGGGATTGAATATTCCTCCAATGCCAAGGAATGCACAAGTCGTAGCCCATGAGGCTGGCCAGGACTGCTATCACCAGTACCATTGTTCTGGCAAAGATTAAATTGGACCCACTGGTTGAGCCCCCCACCCCCCCCCCCCCCCCAAAATAAAATAAAAAAAGAGAGAGACTACGATTAGCTGAAGAAACAAGATATTGCCAAACATCATACGCAATAGGACAATGTCTTAAAATATGAAGAATTGATTCATCTATATTTGTTGTGTTCTGCCTCGTGCCTAACAATACCTCTCGCAGAAGATGCAACCTTGTCCTCGAGGGTTGAAAGGTGGAAAATGGGTGAAATCTTTAAAGGCAGATACTAGAATGTTACCTGAGAATATTTGATTCTTTCATTTGATTTAAGGACATTTTTCTTGGGAATGTTAGAATTTTTCAAGAACAACCTTGAATATAAATTAATTGAAAATACAAATTTAAAATTAAAAAATATTATAAAATGTAAAAAATTAAAATAACTTTTAAAAATTAGTGCATATTAGTGTTATTCTGGAATTCTTTTCTCTCAAATAAAATATATTTTAACATAATATTAATATTACCCATGAAAAACGTGGCATAACAGTCTTGTGAATGTGCTTTTTAGAAAATCATATCAAATATGGGAATCTAAGATTTAGGATTCCTGAGAAACTACAAAGAATTCTTCTACAAAACGCCCTCTCAAATTAAGAATAAAGGAAAGTCTGATTATAAAAAAAAAAAAGGACAGTCAAAATAGATACATTTCCTCTATAATTAGTATTTATATGATGATAATTTTGGTCTTTGCTATGCAAAATTCTTATATACTAAATCACTGGTTGTGACACCTAAAGTATCGAAATATTGCTCTTTGGATAGACTTCCCGGGGTTCTATGCTTATTTTGTTATCATTAGCTTAATTTGTTAAAAAGGGGATGCACCAACTTAATTGTACTTTTGGCCCTCCAACTATTGATCATGTGCGATTTTGGTCCCTATGTTCTTTGTTCGAGCACATTTGGTCCCCTATTTTTTCAATGTTTCAAATTCAGTCATTCTTTTCAATACTCGTCAACTTTTCAATGTTCAACATAGAGTAGTCACTTCTTTATGCGCATAGAATCTCTGCTTGAGGTTCTGGGTAAAGAACCTTGTAGTTGAACAAAAAAAATGTCCAGAGGAGCGACGAAACCAACAAATGTCATGGAGGAACTATTGTATCATGTTGAAATGGAGAAACGGAGAAGGGAAAAGCTCAATAAGAGGTTTTATGTACTTAGAGTTGTTGTTTCTCTCTGTCAATCATTGAAAAAAAAATTTGATAGACATTGGATGGAAGGAAGTTGCAACATTAAAAAAAATAGGAGGACAAAATGTGCTAAAAAAAAGCAAAGGGACTAAAAACGCGCATGAGTTATAGTTAGAGGATCAAAAGTGTAATTAAACCCTTTTTTTTTTTATGAAAACCGACTAAATTCTCTTTTAGGTCTCTGTCCATTTTTTTTTCGAGGCATAGGTCTCTCCTTATTTCCCCCTATGGTACAAAAATTAATATATAACGTCTGGTGTGATTTTAGCTATAACCATAACTATTGCATTTATGTAATGTTGTACTGAGCCTTTACCTGTGTTCACTTTTGTCATGAATTATAGGTTTAGATAGAGAAAGATGACTAACCAAGCCTCTTGGCCCAATGGTTGTAAGGTATGTCCAGGGACACTTTAGGGGTCAACTCAGTTTGCTCCCGGGTTCGATTTCTGATGGTGTTAAAATAATGTTTGGCAAGCGGAAGCCAAGCCCCACGCACATTGATTAGTCCTTCGCTGACAGCATTGAGATATACTGGGTTTAGAACCCAAAAAAATAGAGAAAGATGACTACAATAATAATATCGAATATATTGATGGCAGCATATGATAATGTGATACAATACCTTGCCCTAATACTCCTATTTACATTAATAATTAAGTCAAAAATTAGTACAACTAGTACAAACTCCAGCCCACTACTAATAACCGGATTAATTTAAATAAAAAACAAATAACAAAATATAAAAACGCAGACCGATTTTCGTCTGAATTTTCATCCCAAAACTTCCCCGTAACCTTATAAAATAAATATGAAAGGAAAATGACTTTAGTTTATCCAAAGTCATTTTCTAAATCTCGGATAAGAATATAATCATTTATATATAATTATTATCGATATTAGAAAGTCGAAAAATCGGGATGTTACAATAACACCGATTAATGGCGAGAACCAAATTAAAAATAAAAAATATATATACATATAGGGAACAAATTTCAAAAAAATTCATATTTAAGGACCAAATTCAAAATCAATGTTACATATAAAGACTAAATAATTAGTTTAACGAGTAAATAGCCAATTTAGTCCCTGAAATTGGGACTTAGTATCAAGTTGGTCCCTAAATTAAGAAAATTACCAACTTAGTCCCTGAAACTGGAAACCGTGATTCAAGTTAGTCCCTCCTTTAGTGACAATCTCTTAACGCCGTGAAGGGAGCTTACGTGGCACGTTAAGTGCCTAGCTGGACTCCCAAGTCAGCATCCACCTTGGCTCCACATATGTGACACAATTTCAGTGACTTAGTTGATATTTCAGGGACTAAATTGATACTGGTTAGGGTTTTTATTTGGGCTTCATCTTCTTCCCCCACCCTTCTCCAACGGCTCTTTCTGGTTTTCCCTTCCTCTGCTCCCTCCTCCGCCTCTGTTCCGCTTCGTTATCTTCATTTCTCTCCTCGAAACCGAAGACGAAGATGAGGAAAGGGGGTAAGGGTTCTTCCCCACGAGCTGGGTCGCAAACATCTAGGGTTAATGGGTCTGAAACCTAGAACACTTTTGAGATGTTCTGCTCATGTCCCACTCCCAAACGAGTTGTTTATCGCATTTCCTAGAACTTCAAGGAACCCAGGGAGAGCTTTCCTTGCATGTCCCTTGCCAGTGGTAATGTCAACTGTGGTGGCTTCTCCTATTTTTCATACCATATTCTTGCACATTTCTTTTCTACTCTAATTTTTTTTGTTTCTACAGAAAGATGGTGGTTGTGGCTATTTTCGCTGGGTTGATCAACTTCCAGCTTTCAACCTGGGTAATTGGAATGAAGAAAGGTGGAATGCTGACACTGAATCTGAAGTAGAAGACAATGAAGAAATGTGGAAGGCAGAGGTTATGGGCAAGTTGGATGGCATGGGGAAAGATGTGAGAGTGATAAAATCCTAGGTTGCACTACTGTGTGTGTTGCTTAGTGTATGTTTTGTGTTCCTGATTGGAAGGAAGAGTAATTAGGTTTAGGGTTTAGGTCTCTAAGTGTGAGTTGTGTTATGTTGAAAAGCTATTTTGGGGGTGCAAACATGTAATGCAATTTGTCTTAAGTTATGAAATGAGAAGCATTAAATGTTATGAAATTATTCTGGAAATGTGACAACACAAGAGTAATCTTTCTGCCAACACATATTCTAACCAAACCACACAAGAATTTTTCAATGTAATTAGACTAACATTAACTTATATTAAGCACCAAATTGGTGTCCAAATCTATATTACATAATATGCTTGTTACATTCCCAAAATAATGACATGTATACCATGTGCATGCACACCCAAAAAACAGCAAAACAATAACTTCTGGAAATGTGCATTTACATGTTATAATCCCAAAAAAACAGCATGAGCCAAAATAAGCACCTAAATGTGCAATTTAAATCAAAGTTGGATCATAGTATCATATGCTGACAGATTCAAGGTTAGGGCGGACGATATTAAGGCAGGCTAGGGGTTGGGATGAAAGACATGAATTGAGGCACACCCTGGATGTTGAACCCTCTAGTGGTGATGGTATGCGAACCATAACAGGCCTTGTATATGGTGGTGGCATAGGTACAGGTGGTGGTGCTTCAAATGGTGTAGGTGCCCTCATTGGTGTAGCCTTCTCCCTAGCTGGTATAACTGGACCTCTGACTCCATACCTCCTAGCCTGCACAATTGAAATCGAAAAGTTAGTATCAAATTGGTCCTTATCATTTACCACTTAATATCAAATTAGTCCCTGACTAATGTAACAAAAATTCAAATTAGTCCTTGAGTATATACCCTTTGTGGTGCATTCACTTGCTGTTGGGGCACTTGCAAAGGCACTTCCTGTGAGGCTGAACTGGAACTTGTCCTGCATCATTCCCTGGCTGCTGAACTTCCTGTCACTCCAAAGAAAAAGTCCACAAGTTTGTAATTCATTCAATCAGCACCAGTACAGGCAGAAATTGTAAACATCCACAAAGAACTTACCCTTGTTGCCTCTTCCTCATTTGGTGCTTCATTTGCTGGTGCAGATTGGGAGAGAGGTATCTCAGTTACTGGTTCCTCTTGCTGCTGAGCTGATTTCTTGGACTTAGGTCGTTGGGCAACTCCTATGTTCATGCATCCTTTGCTATTGTGACCCTCAATTCCACATCTTGAACATGTGAAAGCTGGGTAGGACCTCTTCAGCTTCTAACCACTAACAGGCTCCTCTGTGTTGTCCTTTCTCCTCTCTTTTTTGGCCTTCCTGCACTCTTCTTGACCTTTGGTGGAACAGGTTTTTCGTACCCAGTTTCCGTCCAGAATTGTTCTGACTGAGTGGGCCGGATGAAGTACTCATATGATGCATTGTATGCCCCTAATGTGAGCCATCCGTGACAGTGCTCTTCTGGCCTCTCATTTTTGTATGCAATTGCAGAACAAGCATGCATACATGGCATTCCTGTGAAATAGCATGGAAAAATTAGATTATACTCATAAATGAAGAAAGGTGAAGTACAACAAACAAGAATTTCAAAATATTAAACCTGTTACTTGTCAAAATCTACATGTGCAGGTTTGTGCTGCCAGATTCACATCCACTCTAAAAGGAGGGTTGTGAACTTCAAACCGCACTCCTTCACTGTCTCCTGACCAGGTGGGGCACCACTTATTACTCTCCAACTTCTCTTTCTCCAGTCTACTTTGCTACATAGGACATAATGGACCAATTCTACCAGCTAGCTTCACTTTGTTTTGGCTCATGGTCCTCATCACATAACATCTCACCTCTTCAGCCATTGTCAGAATAGGCTTTCCACGGTAGTAACCAAAGAGGAATATACCTTCTGCATGTCTAACATGAAGTTCCACCCATGTTGCCTGTAATCACCTAGGTTTTCCTGTAGAAGTGTCAAAAACCAGCCCCAGTTGTCTTTGTTCTCAACATCCACAATGTCATAGGCTATCACAAAAATGTGATTGTTAGCATCTTGTCCTACAGCAGAGAGCAGTTGTCCACCAAAGTATCCCTTCAAAAAACACCCATCTAAACCTATGAAAGGCCTGCCACCTGCTTTGAATCCCCTCTTCCATCCATCCAAGCATACAAAGAATCTCTGAAACTGTGGTGGTGCATCTGGTTGTGGGATGGTGTCAACCATTATCATGGATCCGGGGTTGCTCCTCAACAACTCATGACCATAATCCCACAAACGACCATACTGTTGCCTTTCGCTACCCTCAACTATTTCTCTTGCCTCTTTGATTGCTCTGAATATCATGGTCCTATCAATGATCACCTGAAACTCCTTTTTAAACCAATCAAACACCTCAACATGTGTGATGGATGGTTAGGATCTAATCTTCTCCTCTAGCTTTGCTGCTACCCCTTTCCTGTTTGCCTGGTTGTTCCTGAAAGTTCTGCAGCAAGTGTGTTCCTCCTTAAATGTTTTAATATGGAAACTTCTCCTCACATTGTTTTTTGCACAATAAATCTCCCATTCACACCCAGGTTCCTTGCATTTGGCTCTTGCCCTCATAGCATCATTTTTCACCCACTTGATTGGCCTACCCAAATAGATTGTGAACTCCTTCAATGCTGTCTTAAATGCTGCTAGGTTAGGGAACTCCAAACCTATCTGCAAGGTGACAGTTCCAAATTTGGCAGCTTCATTGAACTGAGGAAAGTTCTGCAACTTTCCACCCTCTTCATCCACATCAGTGCTAATTGGATCCCTCATCTCTTCTGACTTGTAGCTGCAATTATCATCCTCCTCTGCTGCAGCTGCAGCCCATCCCTTTCTCCCTGTCCTGTCATTGACAACATATTCTGGTTGCTCATCCTCATCTGAGCTGGAGCTGTCCCTGATGGGTGGTGTTGATGCCCTCTTCCTATTCCTTCTCTGGACCTGTTTGCCTTTAAATCTGCTCCCTGCATTCTTTCCATTAGATGAGCTTCCAACTTTCTTCTTTCCTTTAGATGAGCTCTCAACCTTCTTCTTGCCCTTGGATGAGCTTCCCACCTTCTTCTTGCCCTTAGACTTTTGTTGTACTTCATCATATTCTCCTTCACTTACCACTGGAGAAGGCCTATAATGGCTATCTTCTACACTCTCATCAGCTGTTGAGTACCCATCATCCTCAGCAATCCCTACAACATAATCCTCAAAATTTAAACCATCCACTATAAATCATGGATAGCTTTCATTGCCTCTTCACTGAGGGTATTCATTGGCCCCCCTTTGAGTCCTTACTTCATCAGTCCTAGGCTCATCATTCACTACCTTCTCAGTCATTGCCTCATCAGTCCTAGGCTCCTCAGACCCACCCTTACCAATCCTTACCTCATCAGTTATTGGCTCCTTATTCACTACATCTTCAGTCCTTACCTCATCACTTCTTGGCACCTCATTCACTGCCTCCTCAACCCCTGCCTCCACAGTCCCTACATCACAAGGCCTTGCCTTCTCAGTCCCTGCATCATCATTCCCTGCCTCACCATTCCCTGCCTCATCAGTTCCTGTTTCATCATTCCCTGCCTCACCATTCCCTGCCTCATCAACAGCTTCAACATTTGGTAGTGATAACACATCATCAACCACTTCAGGCACATCAATCGGGTGCTCATAATACAACTCAATGTCACCATTATTTTCCAAAGCATCTTTGACTATCTCCATGACACTTTCATCTGTTCTAATCTCCCTCAAACCGAGATCCAAGTCCCTCCCTTGGTCTCCTCCACAAGACATGCTTAACCCCATGATAGTTGTTTATGCTCTTCACTATTGCATTCAGATCAAAAAGGTTGAGCCTATCTCCATCAATTTCGAGCTAAACATCAACCTCACCACCAACATACTCCAAAATACCCATGGGATTCCTTAATAACTTCCCTCCATGGTGCAATACCAGTGTAATGGTAGGTTCCATTCTGCACCAAAAAACAGAGCATTCAAACTTTTGAAAAATAAACCCTAGGGCAAGATATTTCTTCATGCGATTACATGAATGATTACACAACAATATAATGAAACACTCGAAACCAACCTACAACTATGCATGTTCATTTTAAGAAAGCCCTAACCCCCAAACACAGACATTAACCACTAACAAACGAACACAAAATAACCCTATCTCTAAGCATTTCAAGGAAAGAAGACCAAGGAATGAAGAATGTCGTACCTGTGTTAAGAGAAAAACGAAAACTTCTGGGGAAGTGTCCACGCGTCCGTGTGCAACCGGAAGTTGCAGAGGGAGGGAGGTGGGAGGAAGGAGACGACAAGAGAAGCGCAGGAATGGAATATGGGGAGACAAAGGGACTGAAATGATATTGGGGAAATTAGGGACCTTTTTGATATTTGAACATTCAGATGACTTGGGAGTCCAGCTAGGCACTTAACGTGCCACATAAGCTCCCTTCACGACGTTAAGGGACTATCACTAACGGAGGGACTAACTTGAATCACGGTTTCCAGTTTTCAGGGACTAAGTTGGTAATTTTCTTAATTCAGGGACCAACTTGATACTAAGTCGTAATTTCAGAGACTAAATTAGCTATTTACTCTTAGTTTAGCCATAATTGAAAGAGCTAGCCGTAACCTTAACCGAAAATCGAATAAACCGAAAACCGAAAAAATCGCTTTTTTTTAATTAGATTGGATTTTGGATCCCCTAACGAAATCCAATCTAACCCAATCCAAATCGATCTATTATATTCATATACTGTTATTTTGGAAATTATAGTATTACTCATACTTAAGCATTAATTTTCATACTTTTATGTTCCTCATTCACTTTAATATTTTTGTTGGAATGACATATATGAGACTATTTAGAATAAATATTAATGTCTTGAAGTTATATTTTTTCTACATTTTTTGATGCATTACATATATATACTTGATTGAGTAAACATGAAAAATAGGAAATCAATTAAGTAAATTTGAAAAATAATTAGCTACAGTTTATTTGTAGCCGGTTCAAGAAAAAAATAGGATACACGAGAGTAGATATAGAGAATTAACATAAAAGAATATTTAACATAAAAGAACGTGTTAAAAATATCAATAAACTCCCAAATTAAAATTTTGTCAAGAATTCTCTAGAATTTTCTTCATTCGTCATCAAATCAAATAATAGCTAATAAGGAACAAATAGGTGCTGCCTTTCATAAAAGTTCTACTATCCTAATATAAAGAGATATTAAAAAAAGTATTTGTCACCCTAAACTAGCTCACTTAACTGAAGATTATCTTTTGTCCACTATTAATTAAGTTAAAAGTACATTTGACATAAGAAAAAAGTAAAGTATACAAAAACTAAATTATCTAATTCAATCCAAACCGCATTTGATTGGATTTGATTGAATCAGAATTTTTTTAAGAAAGCAAATCGATCCAATCCAAACCGCATGTTGTTTTCATCATTGGATCGGATGACTTTTTAACTCAAAACAAATCCAATCCAATCCGCAAACACTCATATAAGTGTAAATCGGTAGGCAAAGTGAACTGTTAATCCTAACAGTCCCACATATTTTGTTTTTGACCAATTTTGACCAAAACAGTCCCACATATTTTAAACTCGCATTTTGCTCCTTCTCATGTTTAATCGTTTCCTGTTTGTAAACTTCCTAAAGATATATCAATTAGTACGAAATGAAAAATTCTTTATCTATATAAATTATTATAATGTATTAATAATTCTTGGTATACAAGCGTAATTATCAAAATTGAGAGGAGAAGCGTAATTATGTTGTTCAGAGCATTTCAGAGCGTGGAGTGGGTTGCGCTAGCGGAAGGAGACTTGTGGAAAATATTAGGAAGCTGCTCCAAGATAATTGGGTAGTCAAGATAATTCATATTTACAGGAAGCAAATAAATGTGCAGATGCCCTTGCTGGGATGGATGGGTTGTGATCTTATAGGTAATCGAGTCGTTTATGAGACTCCCCCTGCTCATGTTGAGCAATTGGTAATTGCTGATTCTCTTGGGGTTTTTACCCCTCGGTTGATTTCCTTGTAATCCTTTTCTTGGGCTTTTTGCTCCTTTGATATCCAAAAAAAAAAATTTGAGAGGAGAAACAATGTTAATTGTCGTAAAAAATGAAAGCTGAAACCCATTGCACAAGTGAAAGTCCAAAATCCAAATGTCAAGTATCTTATAAGGAGTTGATTGTCATCACAAAAACGAAAAAATGCATGTAGTTTTAGTTTTTTTTTCCTTTCCAACACAAAGCGTTTTTTCAAAGCTTCTCTTCCCTTCCTTTTTGTCTAACACACATTTGAAACCAAGGAAACACAAACAAACATGCAGAAAAGTATCCCTTATGATTTTATTAGTTAAAAATACTATATTCTGTTACCACTAAAATAGAGTGTAATTTTATAAAATTACACCATCAGTATAAAGTTTTTTTTACACTGTCTACTAATCGTAAATCATCTTATGTATGACTTCCAAGATAGTTATAATAAAAGTCAAATTTTTTTTTTAATGATATGACAATTTATAATTGATTGACAATATAAAAAATCTTTATACTAACCACGCATACCAATTAAATCCTAAAAGGTATTAGAATGAACTTCAATACTATGAAAAATTAAGAGAAAGAAGACCGACTAAAAGATAAATGAAATTATAATGGCCTCCCTTTGTGATAACTGATAACACCAAGTTATACAAAAACAAAAGAGATTTTAGAAACACATGAATCGAACATAGAGTACACGCAAAATTTGAACTTATTCAGTAAAACTACTAGCAACTATACAATTTATGAAGCAAAAAAACTAAATTAGTCCTTCTCTATTTTGTTGAATAAACTCCTAATTTTCACCTCATCCGTGATAAAAGAATATAACAAAATCTGAGCACATTGGAACCATAAATTAGATGGCATAATTAAGTAAATTTACCTCACCTCTTGCTATTTTTCTTTCTTCCTTTCCCATGTTTCTCTAAACTTCTAAGAGGGTGTTTGGGAAAGATGGATTATTCCATCTTTCAGCTGTTTTGTTGTAAAAAGCTGTTTTACAAAAAATCTATTATGTTTGGGTATCAAACTTATTTTTTTTAAAAGCTTTTTTTTTTGTGAAAAAAAGTTGTTTTGTATAAGTTGAGTGTGTTTGGGAAAGCTAGAAAAAAAGATTATGCTGATAATCTGTTTTCAAATAATTGATTATTGTGATAATCGATTATAATCAGAATATGTTTTTGTTTGGGTATGTTTGCTGAAAAACGATTTTACGATAATCTATTTCGTTTGGACAGTATAGAAATAATCACTTTTATATAATAAATTATGAAAAAAGGGTATGAAGTTATTTGTATAATTTAATAATATTTGATTTTTTTAACAATAATTTGTTTTGAAATTATAATTTTTTTTAAATTCAAATTCTTGAAAATTCTAAAAAAAAGGAACCAGTGATGAGAGTCCCATGAGTCATTTTAATTTATTTTTTGCACTCTAGAAATTTTAATTTATTAACTTTTATATTATTATTTTTTACATTAGAATTTTCAAGAATATTGAAAAAAAATGTAAATAAACAATGAAAGCAAGTGGAGGTGGTAACATATAAAGGCAAGTGGAGGTGTAATGTGTAAAGGCAAAGTGCCTGACGCAGGGGGCAAGAACGAAAAGTCAAAATGACTATGTAGTGTAAAAAAGCTTTTCTTAAAAATAGTCCAAAGTGGGAGATGGTAGATTATTACCCATTTCAGTTTTTTTCCCAAAAGAAAGCTTTTTCAAAATTTAAGCTAAAAACCCAAACAAAATAATTTTGTGTGAAAAAACTTTTTTCAGCGTAAAATAGCTGTTTTGGGTGTTCCCAAACAAGCTCTAAGCCTTTGACTGATAATAGAAGAAGAAGAAAAAGAAGAAATCTTTTTTTTTTTTTTTTGGGTAAATCCGAGTATCCTCCAGCCTGGAGCCAGAAACTAATTGCTTGAGGTACTGAGATCCATTTAAGGGGTTAACATCTCCCAACAGATGTTATTCCATATGCATGAGCCAGGAATCAAACCCCTAACCACATGTTTAAGGGACCCAGTTATCTACCAACTATGCCACATCATGTTGGTAAGAAGAAATCTTTTTATTTGAATGTTTTGACGGTTCAAACGGTGATGAGCTTGGCCGATTCATTGCGGATTTAGCTTGTTTTAGTGCTGAAATTATAGAAAAGGGAGGTTGTGGAGCACTGGTTGTGGTTGGTGCTTCAGCGGGTAAGTCAGGAAGACCCAAAGATTTCTTTACACTAGGAACTTTAAGCACTGTAAAATTCAAAGAAGAGAGATTATAAAGGGATTTAAAAGACAAAAAAAATCAAGAGCATATAACAAAGGTTTGCACATGGAAAAGGATATCCTTTTTAACTCATATATGAAACACAGCTTCAAACTTAGGTCTTACAAGCCTACTACAAATTATTTCCTTTGCTAAAATAACTATAGTCCTCTAATTAAGTCCAGCCAATAACATCAACAAAACTTAGGAGGAATTACTTACCACATGACCTAAAGAAATTCTTCCACACTGAATGTTCGACTCTTCTGCTTAGTTAAATTTTTTAAAGAAGGATAAGAAATAACACGAGAAGAGAGGGAAGTGATATAATAGTCCTTAGGCTGAGCCTGAGAGAATAAAACTGACCACTGTGATTAATGAGATAGCAACGATTTTGTATAGAATAAAAAATAGATTTTGTATTGATTTTAGTGTAGTTTATAAAGCAAGCAGGTTTCAATGGAGAGGAACTGACTACTGGTATAGTAGTAAGTACTAAGTAATCAGTCGGGCTATGTATAATTTTGTCACAGGCATTCAAATCTATGGATATGTTCAAAACATTAGATGAACCACTCAAACTAGTAGCACGCGCAAGATTGTCAGTTCATCTTGGTGGGTTTGGATCAACATGTTGGAACTAATTCTTTAATTCTTGATTCTTTATTTTCTTTATACTTTAAAGCATACATAACTAGATGCATACACCCTAGAGCAAACACCACAAAGCCTAGGATCTACATCATGCCAGATTATTAAGGATTTACAGACTTGAATAAATACCTGAATCCATATTGTGTTCCTGATCTTAAGCGTTCTTCAAGAGTACTAGATTTGATCACCAACTATTGCGGAATCTCTACGGAAATCAATCACGAACAAACAAAGCTTGATAGTCTTAGGATCTGAAACACGAAGAGAGGGAGAGAAAGAGAGAGACGGGTAATGAACACCCGTTGGCTTGTGGCTCTTCCTCAACCTGGACTCCTTATGCCTTAGTCGCTCTTCAGATGGGGAGAAGAGGCGGTGTGCGTTGTGTCCGGCATATTGGGGACCATAGCCTATATATAGGGTGACGGCCAACTAGGGTTCCCATTATTCCAAAATTGGCTATCGATGCATCCACTCATATTTTGCCCATACCAGATAATTAATTTAATCAATATCAAAATAGGAAATCTGATAAGCCTTTTCTCTAAATTGATCACATATCAATTAAGGCCCCTAAGAGATAAATAACTAATATAATTAACTACCGATATTTGCCCACATTATGATATTGGTATAAAAATATTCCAACAATCTCCCACTTGGGCAATATATCGTAATAATTATATCAGAGTTCTTTAGGCGTGCATCCGAATGCTATTTATCCTTAGATTTTCACTTTACAATCTGGTCCACCTTATACATCAATAATGTGACCACCGCAGCTGTCGCCACTATCGTATATCATGACTAAACCCCGACGACCACCATATCAATGCACTTGATGGCATAGATCGATATGGATGAGTGGCATGGAAATTTCACGCAATGTGATCTCTAAATCATGCCTATTTCCAACTGGTCCAACTTAATTCTTTAGTGAGATCATACTGAAGTTCCTTAGGCGTAAATTAAATATTTGCACGTAACCAAAACTTAAGACAGTTATTATAATAATAACCTTATAAACTTTATTTCTGCAGAAAATCCAACATAACACAAAGTTTGTACCAAATCCAAAATATAGAACATACAACAAAATAACAAAAGGAAAACTCCCACTAATCTAAGGCAATCTCAAAAACAACACCCATGTGAGCAACATGCTCATGAAAGACCTTAGGTGTCAAGCCTTTGGTTAGTGGGTTAGCTAGCATAAAGTTTGCTCCTACATGTTCTATAGATAATTGGAAACTTGATGTCGATAACCTTCGACTTCATTAAACTCCTGTTGTTATTGGAGTACAACACGACTGACCACAATATAACATGAGTGGTCTTTCAATTCCTTTTATTATATGCAGCCCAGTGATAAAATTCCTCAGCCATATCCTAAGGTTGGATGCCTTCTATCTTGGCACCCAATAAGATTGGAGTCAGAATACCTTATGATCTCTAAACTGTCAGATCTCTGACCCGTGAGTATATATCCTTTTGTTCTCTTTAAGTACCTTATGATCATTTTGACTGCTTTCCAATGATCCTTTTCTGGATTGCTCCAGTATCTGTCTAACACTGCATTTATGTACGTTATGTTTGAATGCGTACAAACCTGAGCCTACATCAGATTTCCCACAACTGAAGCATAGGGAATCTTCTGTATTTCCTGAATTTCCAGATTTCCTTTTGAGCATTAATTGAGACTAAAATAGTCTCCCTTAGTTATTGGGGTATTCGTTGGTTTACTATCTTTCATGTTGAACCTATCCAAAAAACTGTATCGATATAGCCCTTTTGTGATAACCCAAGGATTCCTCGAGAGTGATCTCTAAGTACCTGAATTCCTAAGACAAAAGAGGCGTCCCCAAGATCTTTGATCTCGAAAAATTTTCATTAGAAATTTCTTGGATTCGTGCAATGAGCCTATATCATCGCTAGCTAGTAAAAATGTCAACAATTACACCAGGAATATAAATTTGCTCCCACTGAAATTGTGATACCCACAGTTGTCCACGATATTTATCTCAAAACCAAATGAGACAATCACTTGATGGGACATGTGGTATCATTGATGAGACACCTTCTTTAGCCCATAGATTGATTCCGCCAATTTGCAAACCATCTTCTCTGTGTCTTTCAACACAAGATTTTCTAGTTGCACTTTATACATATGTTTCTGTTAAGTCTCAAAAATGTCTGTGTGCATTTCCCTAAGTTTTGATGAAAACTAAACATTGGTTAATGATTTAATTAACCTACTTTGTGGTTGCTAACCTATCTACTTAGGGTACAGATCAGAAAATTACAAAACTCACCTGTCTGTCTACCTAAGTACCAACCTGTCTGTATAAGCCAAAAAGTCAACCTGTCTGCTGACTGGGATTGTTGACTATGTGCAAACTGGTTTACAACCTGTCTCTGCTCTGCTCTTCAACTCGTCTAAGGTTCTTTGTTAAAGAACTCGAAGTACAGGAAGCTTTTGGAAGCTGTCCCCTCATGTAGAAAACTCTGAATCTCTCTCTTACGCTTATCAAGAAATTCAGAAGTGCTCTCTCTCAAGCAACCTAGGAAGTCAGAGACAAACTTCCAGTTAAAGAATGTTTCCAACATGCTTTATTCCCTAGTACTTTCGGTTATTACACAGAAAGGGAAATGTACTCTGCAAAAGTACAAAAGCACTCTGCACAACTCTGAGTTGGCTGCTACACGATGCATAAAGCCATTATCCTTCATGTTAGAGTACAACCAACGTCTCCATTGCATTAATGGCTGCCCAGAACGACTATATTGCATTTAATGAAGCTCTCCTTGAAGCCATCGTTGCAAGGAATGTCTCTAACGGATATTAAATGGTTGAAGGCTATAAATATAGAAGTCATTGAAGATAAACACATCAAAGATTACAAAGCATTAAAGAGCCATTACTCTGTTCATTTATTCACTCTGTATTTTTCAATCATTTGAAGTTATTATGCAGACTTTCCTAAGCTTTACATTTAAACCACTCTCTGAGTGTTAGTGAAAGATCTGTCTGTCTGTAAGTGTATTTATTACAAACCAAACTCTTAAACAAATCTGAGTGAGCCTGAAGAGGCTAGGTGTGAAAAGAATACTTGTCTTGGAGCCTGAAGAGGCTAGGTGTGCAAACAATACTTGGAGTCTGTAACCTGATCAGTTATAGTGGATTAATCTTGGTGCTGCCAAGGACTGGACCTAGCTCTTTGTGTTAAAGAGTGAACTAGGATAAATCACTGTGTTAATCTCTCTTCCCTTACTCTTTTGTTGTTTTGATTATATATCATCTGCTTTCTAACTAAGGGGTTAAAACTGTTTTTATCAAGCTTGTTTTTCATCTGTATACGTGTGTTGTTTTCTGAGAAAACTACAACAGACAGGTCACCTGTCTGTGTAACCTTTTACACCTGTCCGAACTTAGCTTCTGCATGCAAAATGTTTTTAACTTTATTTTAATCTCTGATAAACACAATTCAACCCCCCTTCTCGTGTTTATAGTTGT
This sequence comes from Echinosophora koreensis, assembly GCA_035048595.1. Taxonomy (NCBI): domain Eukaryota; kingdom Viridiplantae; phylum Streptophyta; class Magnoliopsida; order Fabales; family Fabaceae; genus Echinosophora; species Echinosophora koreensis. The sequence goes on along the minus strand of JAPCYP010000011.1, from coordinate 4,904,887 downwards.
CTATTTCAGTTGGTATCAAAGCTCAGCCTCTGGGTTGAGCATCTAACAGTGTAGAGGTAAAAGATCCTGAAGAATAGACATGACTGCTGGAGCTAGTGGAAGTCACCAGACTGAAGGAGCCTCCTTAACCAGACCTCCATTCTTCAATGGAGAAAACTACAACTATTGGAAAGATAGATTTCAATGGTTCATTCTATCTACAAACTCTGATCTCTGGGATGTCATCACAGATGGTCTTTTCATTCCTAAAAACGATGACAACACTGATAAGCCAAAAGCTCAGTGGACCCCTGCAGAAAAGACAAAGTGGGAGCTGAATCACAAAGCTAGATACAACATTATTTGTGCTCTCAGTCCTGATGAGTTTGAAAAGGTCTGTGCCTGTGATTCTGCCAAATAAATATGGAACACCTTAGCTGTCACACATGAAGGAACAGCCAAAGTCAAAGAATCAAAAATTGTCATACTTGTCAGAAAGTATGAACTATTTCTCATGGAGGAAGGAGAATCTATTGGTCAAATGATAGGAAGATTCCAAACTATCATCAATGGTCTAAAGTCTCTTGGCAAAGTTTACTCTAATGCTGAGAAGGTTGGAAAGATACTTAGGAGCCTGCCTAAGCAGTGGAGACCTCTGGTAACTGTTATCTCTCAAGCCAAAGATCTTACCACCTTGACTATGGATGAACTCCTTGGAACACTTATTGTTCATGAGCAAGAACTTGGAGATGAAGTCTCAACAAAGAAGGGCAAGTCAATTGCTCTGAAGGCTGATCAAAAGGCTTCCAAAGCTTCTAAAGCTTTGAAGGCAGACGAGTCATCCAGTGATGCTGACCTGTCTGAACCTGAGGATTCTGAAAGTGATGAAGAACTATCTCTACTAACCAGAAAGATAAAGCTTCTCTTACAGAAAAAGAAGTTCAGAAAAGATAAGCCATTCAGAAGATTCAACAAGGACAAGAACTTCAAAGATTCCACTTCAACAGACAAGAACTCAATTGTCTGCTATGAGTGCAAGAAGCCAGGTCACATCAAAGCAGAATGTCCTCAACTCAAGAAAGTCTCTTTTAAGAAGTTCTTCAAAAATAAGAAGAAAGGAATGATGGCTACTTGGGAAGATCTAGAGTTAACATCTTCTGATGAAGAGACAAAGGAAGAAGCAAATCTCTGTCTAATGGCTAACACTGACTCAGATTTAGATAATGAGGCCACGACCCTAGGCAGCCAAGAGGCCCATTTTCACTTCTATTTAAGGCATTCATCATCTTCATCATGAAGCTTTCCTCCATTTTTACAAAAAACTCTAAGTTTCCATAAGCTTATTTTGTGAAACAACTTGGTGATTCCTTGCTCCTTTTTCATTTCCAAGAGGTATACCATGCTCTCCTCACTTAATTATCATCATGTTCTTCAATTGTTTTCATGTTTTAAAGCCTTGTTCATGATTTTCAATTTCTAGATCTAGAAAACTTTGAAAATTCATAGTAAATCATAGAAAAATCCTAAAAATGTGAAACCAATTTCTATGTTCCTATTATCATCTCTACTATCATAATCCAAGAGTTTGTTGCAAACAAAGCTTTCCTCCCCATTTAATTTGTCAAAACCGAATTCTATGAAAAGTGGGTGGAGGAACTTTTGTTCAATTTTTAGAAAGTGACCATATATCTCATCTTTCTAATATGTATTGATGTTGAATCCAAGTTCTTGTATCAAACCAAAATTTCTTGCTCTATTTTCATGCTTTGGCCGAAGTCATCCTTTGAGGAACTTGGAAGATTTTAATTCATTCTTTGTTGATTAACAACTAATCTATTGTTTTAAGTACTTAAGGATCATTAATCCAAAGGCTTAAACAATTTTAGGAAATTTTTAGTCACAAAACCCTAGTGAGGCCGTGACCTATCTTTAGTGTCTAGGTGATTGTATTTGTTTGATTTTGATTGGTTGAGTTGTGAATGTTGAAGGATAAAGACGTGTGCCTTGTACGTGTGTCGCCGTTTCCGGATTCGTGTCAAAGTTTAATCGAAAGCTTGAATCTTCAAGAGGTAAGAGGGGATTGCCTGAGGGATTTATCCGATGGCTATGTGCTATCTGTGGTTGGTCTATATATTTATCTGTGGTTGTGGTGTTTTGATTGACTGGTTTTAAGTTGTGATATTGACTGGTTTTAAGTTGTGATATTTATATCCATGTTTATTTATTTGAGGATTAAGTGTTTAATTGCAGTTATATAATGATGTTGTGATGCATGATCTGCCTGGGAATATTGTTATGAAATGTTTGTTTGAGATTTGAGAAGCCTGACATTGGTCAGTGCACAATCAATTAACCAGATAAAAGCTTTAAGAAGCTTTAAAATTTATATTAAATGTTTAATGGAAAATATTGATGTTTAGAAAAATGTTTCTTAAAAACAGCAGTAATCATTCACACATGGATCTTTCTAAAAGAGTAGAGTTCTAGGAAAAAGATTTTCAGAAGGAAATGAGTTTCAAGTGATTTGTTGATGTTGTAAAACGAATTTCCAACGTAAACGTATTTTCTGTAAACTAGTTTTATATACCGGGTTATTTCCGACAACTTGGATAAGTTTCGGAGGTTTTGTTTTGATTTTGTGTTTCACCGAACGAAAACAGTGTTAACGTAAACCTAGTATCTGAGACGTCGTGATACTGGTGTTCTTAATTATAAGCACGAAGATCTTTGATCCGTGTTACGTAGTTGCACGTTGTACCGTTGTTGCACGTTGTGATGAACGTTGTTACTAGAGAATATTGTTTTTATTACCACGAACCCATGACTGATTGCAAGGTCTAAGGTTTTGTGATTGAGCACTCGGACTTCGTGTCCTGTGTTAACGTTAAAAAGTCTAACACGTTGAGATTTACAAATAGTCGTAAGCCATTTTGAGCTTCGGCAAAAAAAAGAATGAACACAGAGAAAATAACGAGAACAAAATGTTTTATCTGCATGCATTGGCAGACGTGCCCACGTCCTATGTCTGATACCTTGATGATAGGGTATTCGGGCTACGTTGTTGTTCTATGTCTGATACCTTAATGATAGGGTATTCGGGCTACGTTGTTGTTCTATGTCTGATACCTTGATGATAGGGTATTCGGGCTACGTTGTTGTCCTATGTCTGATACCTTGATAGGGTATTCGGGCTACGTTGTGCCTAGCATACCTGGCAATTGAGCGTGATCAACTCATTTAGTTGGTGTTGGGATCTCCGGAGATTAAGTGAAAAGTTAGACGTTGAAAGTTGAAGTGTTCATGCATTGTTTTCCAACAGAATGTGATCGGGTATGAAACCCAGTGATAGAGTACTTGTTTACTTATGGAAATGCATGAATGTATATGTGTCTGTTGTGTCGTGCATGTAGTTGTCGTGTTAAATCCAGTTATTGGAATCTCACTCTTGCATGTTTTATTGTTGTTTTCTCTACTTGTGTTATATCTGAGTCCAGATGAACCACTCAAGGGATGTGACGACTATCCGAAGAAGTTTACTTAGCTCGGAGTATGCCGACGTTTACTTACTACCGTTATGTCTGTAGTTAGGTGTGACCAGCTTAGGTTTTGTTTCTAGTATGTTGTTGATTTTCAATAAGGGGACCTATACTTATAAAAGTCTAGGTGTGAAAACAGTATGACGCAATATAGTTGTAAGATGTTATATACATATTTACTCCTATACGGTTATATTTACGTTGTTGATGTGGTTGTCGAAAAAGAAAAGATAAGGAAAAATTTGTATCACCATTTTGCAACAAGATTATAACTTAAGAAAATATTATTTTTCGAAAGCAACCAGCGAATTAATGTTTTGATTTATCCGCACGTGTTACAAAGTAATGCCCAAGGGGGGTGTTACAATATCAAATGTTCTTATGGTTAAAGGATTAAAACACAATTTGCTTAGCATAAGTCAATTATGTGACAGTGGATTTGATGTCTCCTTTACCAAAGATTTCTGTATAGTTAAAGATCTAAGTGGCAAAACCCTCTTTTCAGCTAAAAGGCAACAAAATCTGTATAGGATTGAACTGACTGATCTCTCAGATCAAAGTGTAACCTGTCTGATGTCTAAAGAGGATGAAAGATGGTTGTGGCACAAGAAACTAGGACATGCTAGTATGAAATTAATTTCAAAACTAAAAAGGGATAACCTTGTGAGAGGATTGCCTGATATTAGTTTTAAGAAAGATGTTTTGTGTGATGCATGTCAGAGAGGTAAACAAATAAAATCAAGTTTCAAATCTAAAAACCAAGTATCAACCTCTAGACCTCTTCAGTTGTTACACATGGATCTGTTTGGACCAGTTAGTGTTGCTAGCTTAGCTGGAAGGAAATATGGATTTGTCATAGTTGATGACTATTCTAGATATACATGGGTACTCTTCTTAACCCACAAGGATGAGTCTTTTAAGGCTTTCTCAGTATTCTGTAAAATAGTACAAAATGAGCAGGGTTTCTGCATTTCTACTCTTAGAAGTGACCATGGGGGAGAATTTGAAAATGAGCAGTTTAGTCAGTTCTGTGAGGAGAATGGGATCTCTCACAATTTCTCTGCACCTAGAACTCCTCAACAAAATGGAGTGGTTGAGAGAAAGAACAGATCTCTGCAAGAGATGGCTAGATCTATGCTCAATGAGAATGATCTCCCTAAGTACTTCTGGGCAGAAGCAGTAAACACAGCCTGTTATGTACAAAACAGAATACTCATTAGGCCTTTTCTAAAGAAGACACCCTATGAACTGTGGAAAAGAAAAAGCCCCAACATTTCTTACTTTCATGTATTTGGTTGTGAATGCTTCATCTTAAATACCAAGGATCAACTTGGAAAGTTTGACTCTAAGACAGACAAAGGTATCTTTTTGGGATACTCTGAAATGTCTAACGCTTTTAGAATTTACAATTCTAGAACATCTGTTATTGAAGAATCTGTTCATGTCAAATTTAATGATAGCTTAAAGACTGATAAGGAATTGTCAGATCTAGAAGATGATCTTGCAGGTCTTGATATAAACAAGTCAGAAGATCAACAACCTGACTTAACCAAATCAGAACCTGAAGCAGAACCAGACAGACAAGTGGAGCAGACAAGTCAACAGACAAGTCAAGATCCTCTTGAAAGAGATTGGAAATTCAAAACTCATCATCCTAAGCAAGGTTTTCAAAACCGGCCGGTCATTGAACCGGTGAAGGCACCGGTTTAAGGTTCAATGGTCCAACCGTGGTTGAACCGTGGTCGAACCGATAATAATTAAAAATTATTTTTTTAAAGATTTAATATAATATATTAAGTGATATTAACATAAATTTCAAATTCTCATATTTTTTTAATATTATAAAATACTTTTTGTATTTTATGTTAGTAAATTTATAAAAATAATTCTTATATTTACTCCTATAAGTGTAAGAAAATAAATCAATTTCAAGGGTTCTATCAAATCAAACTTATTTATATGCTTTTAATCTTTTATCCAACTATAAAAAAATAAAAAACAAAAAAGTTGGGCCTATCAAACCAAGCCCATTTCTTTTCTACAAAAGACAAGCAATTAAAAACAAAACCCTACATCTACTTTTTCAACCAGCTGCCCTCCCTTGCTTTTCAACCAGCTGCTGCGCACATCACCCCCCTCCCCCACTTCACCTTTCCCACTCTCCTCATATTTTCTGAAGACACTATATCTGTTTCGTCTCTTCTCTTCTCAATGTCTCTCGTCTCTTATCTACTCAGCGCCATCTCTTCTTGCTCGTGTCATTTCGTCTCAAGTGAGCAGCAAGAAGCACTGAAGCTGCAGCACACATAAGAAGGGAACCGGTTCAGACCGAACTACAACCGGTTTTGAGCGGTTTTTACCGGTTTTGAACCGGTTTTTACCGGTTTTGAACCGGTTCACCGGTTTTGAACCGGTTTATTGTAAGTCCGGTTATAAGGACTAACCGAACTGCCTGGATGCCCGGGTCCCGGTCGGACCGGTCGAACCGGCCGGTCCGGTCCGGTTTTAACTACCTTGATCCTAAGGATCTCATTATTGGAAATCCCTCAGAAGGAGTAAGAACCAGATCTACTTTAAGAGAATCAAGCAATGTGGCCTTTATGTCAGAAATAGAGCCAAAACACATTGAAGAAGCTCTTGATGATGAAAGCTGGATTCTTGCTATGCAAGAGGAACTCAATCAGTTCACTAGAAATGATGTCTGGACACTTGTCTCCAAGCCCAAAAACAAGTCTGTCATTGGAACAAGATGGGTCTTCAGAAACAAGTTAGATGAAGATGGCAAAGTTGTCAGAAACAAGACAAGGTTAGTAGCTCAAGGCTATAACCAACAAGAAGGTATTGACTATACTGAAACATTTGCACCTGTAGCTAGAATAGAAGCTATTCGCATTCTGATGTCATATGCTGCATAACACCAAATCACTCTTTTTCAAATGGATGTGAAAAGTGCTTTTCTCAATGGAATAATTGAAGAAGAAGTTTATGTTGAACAACCCCCTGGTTTTGAAGATACTGATAAACCAGATCATGTTTTTAAACTTAAAAAGACATTATATGGTTTAAAGCAAGCACCTAGGGCATGATATGATAGACTAAGCTCTTTTCTCATGCATAATGGTTTTACAAGAGGTCAAGTAGATACTACTCTGTTTAAGAAAAGCTCTAAAGAAAATATCATTATAGTCCAAATATATGTTGATGATATTAGTTTTGGAGCAACTAATGAAAAGCTATGCAAGGATTTTTCAAAGCTGATGCAAGCAGAATTTGAGATGAGCATGATGGGAGAATTGAAGTTCTTCCTTGGTCTACAAATCAAACAGACAAGTCATAGAATCTACATCCATCAACAAAAGTATATCAAGGAAATGCTTAAGAAATACAAAATGGAAAGTGCTAAACTTAATGAAAACTCCCATGGAAACCAATGCAAAACTAAGTAAAGATGATGAAGGTAAAAAGGTAGACCAAACTGTCTACAGAGGTATGATTGGATCTTTGCTGTACTTAACTTCAAGCAGACCTGATATTCAATTTAGTGTCTGAATGTGTGCTAGATTTCAATCTGACCCAAGAGAATCTCATCTTAAAGTTGTTAAGAGAATATTTAGATATTTGCTTGGTACTACTAATCTTGGTTTGCTATATTTAAGAACTAAAGAATACAGATTAGTGGGATTCTGTGATGCTGACTTTGCTGAAGACAGAATAGAAAGAAAAAGCACCAGTGGAGGATGCCACTTCATTGGAGCAAATTTAGTCTCTTGGTCAAGCAAAAGGCAGACAGCTATTGCTCTATCTACTGCTGAAGCAGAATATATCTCAGCTGCTAGTTGTTGCTCTCAACTCTTATGGGTAAAACATCAACTTGAGGATTACTCTATTTTTTAGCATAATATATCTGTATGGTGTGATAATTCTAGTGCTATCTGCTTAACTAAAAATCCTATTCAGCATTCTAAGGCTAAGCATATAGAGATCAAACATCACTTCATTAGAGATTATGTTCAGAAAGGTATCTTTGATATTAAGTTTGTTAAAACTGAAAATCAATGGGCTGATATCTTCACTAAGCCTTTAGCAGAAGAAAGATTTTTATTTATTAGAGATAATTTAAACATGCATTGTACTGTTGAATGAAATGTTTGAGTTTTGAACTGTCTGTGATCACCTGTCTGACTCTGCTGAGTCATTATACTGAAACTCAACAGTTTTATTAAAATGGTTATTATTTATTTATTTATTTAATACCATTTGTTAATCTGAAGCTAATCATGGACACGGTAGTTTTTACCTCGAAACCATGTTTTCATTATGTCTTAAGTGGGCGCTACAGTTTCCCACATAAATCGTGCCATTTCTAAATTAAAAATGTTTATTTTCTCTCTCCTGCTTTTATTGCTTTAAAAGGCAATTTTCAGAAAGTGTCAAACTTTATCCTTCTCAAAAGCCCTAAGTCTTTTCATCTTCGTCTTCCTCTCGTTCTAACCCTTCTCTCTTCCAAAACTCTCTTTCTCTCCTCTCTGAAAAATGGCATTTTCAAAGCGTTTGTCCCCAAAAGAGATTGCTGAGAAATACGAAATGAGAATAGCTGATGTTGAGAAGATTCTTCCAGGCAAGACTGTTGATCTCCAACAGATGAAGAAATGGGGAATGGATGTCACTGAAGAGTTGGAATACTCTAAGTGGACAGCCTTCTTTGATATCAAGGAGCTGGTTCATCCCAAGCTTGTCAGAGATTTCTGGAGGAATGCTGTGGTCATCACCAATGTGGTTGATGGAACCAAGAGCTTCAAGGCTCAAATGTCAGCTGATGTAACTCTCCAGTTTCCCATTGGCTCTTTGGAATTGGCAACTAGATGCCCAAGGATTGGAACTGCCTTCAGACCTGACTGGGAAGATCAGGTAGGAACTGGAAACGTCAATATTGCTATATATGGAGTTCCCAACCCTGAGAACAAGAAGCCTGTCAGCATGGTGCCCAAGTGCAGGTTCTTGCACAAGCTGCTTCTGGAGTGTGTGATGCCAAGAAAAGGATCACGAGACAATGTGACCAAGATGGACAGATTTGCTCTGTACCACTTGATTCACAAAATCAAGATAGACATCAATGCTCTCATCTACATGTATCTTGAGTCTTTGATCAGAAGGACAAACATGCCTACCTACCCTTATGGAATGCTACTGACAAGGGTTTTTAGGAACAAGTTGTTTGTTCCAACTGATGTCCATTTTGTGGACATGGCCCTGCCAATAGACAAGAAGGTCCTGTCTATGATGGGTATTGAAGGCATCCCTCTGGAGGATGAAGAAGAAGACAAGAAGAAAAAGAAGAAGCCTGCTGCTGAGTAGAAGCTGAAAGAAAAAGCAGAAGAACCAGCTGATTCCACTGGTGAATCAGAGGTTCCAATCTCTGAGAGGATCTGGAAACCTGCTGGAAAAGTGGCCAGACAGGACCAGAGGCCTGAGGAACCCACAGCTTCTGAAGAATCTGCTGAGACAGTTGAGCCTCTCAGATTCAAGCTGAAGAAACCCTCTCCCAAGAGGAAGACCAGTGAGGCTGGAAAATCTGGTGTGGTTTCTGCACAACCCACCAAGAAGAGAAGACTGGTGAAGACCTTTACCAAGGTCAGACAAGTGGAGCCTGAACCTAGTAAAGAGGAAGCACCTGCTCAGGGGGAGCAGACATCTCCACCCTCAGAGGAGCCTAGGGAGATCAAACCTCTTGATCTGGGAATCATTCCCAGAAAAAGAAGGTCAGGCTACCCTATGCCTATGGTGGCCATTGCTGGAAGGGAAGAAGTTCCTGCAGAAGAGCCTGCTACTGTTGCTGCTACTGCAATCTCTGCTGACCTGTCTGATGGGACTCAGACAGTTGATCACCCTGAAGCTACTTCTCTGTCCCCTTCAAGAAAGAAGCCAAGACTCTTTGAAGATCAGCTTTTCACCTTTCCTTCTGCACCATCCTCTCCCCTTCACCTAGGTATTCAAGGTTCTGTAGTTTCATCCCCCTCTGCCCTTTTTGTCAATCCTTTATCTGTTGCCTCCCCTTTTCATTCACCTGTCTCTTCTCACCCCACCCAAACATCTTTTGATGTTGTGTCTGATATATGTCAGTACACAGTTGTTCACAGGGACTCAACTCCCAGAGAACAATCTGGCATATCATCAAGACTGTTTGTGAGTGATTTACAATCTCTGATGACTGCAAGTGTATCTCACTTATCTGTCATCCCTTCTCCTCCACCTCACATTCTGAACCAATGTAGGGTGATTTTCTTCTATCCCCCTATTGTTTTGTTCATTAGAACATTGGAAGGATCTCACTATCCTGCCTCTGTTGTGATGTTACCCTCCAGGTCTAGATACTTCTTTCTCTTAGTCACAGGGTCTAATTCGTTTTTCTCTCACATAGACTCTCTCTTACCCTTACCTCCATATGTCTTAGCCAATCAACATCTTCCCCCTCCTATCCAAATTAGAGTCACTCGTCTGTCTCTATGTGAAAGACTCTCCTGTGTCTTTCCCTCCCCTGATTTTGACCTAGTCAGAATCAAACCTTTGTTTAAATTAGCTTTTCTTCCTTTATTCTATTTCAGAACCATCCATCAGTATTTCTTTCCCCATGTCTCCTCACCTTTCTCTGTACCTAAGGCACCTCCAGTTTTAGCCTTACCCTGGTATCCAACCCTGTCTGCTGCTTCAACCAGTCTGTCTACAGAAGCCTCCTCCTCTCAGATGGTGGATTTAGATAGCTTCAATCTTCTTAAGACTGAGCTAGAAGAAGTCAGAAGACATTTGGATGCAGAGAGAGGCATGCTAGGCTGCTGTTAGAAAAGAAAGTTGACTCCTTGTATCTTCTTTTTAATTAGTCTAGGTAGATGTCTGTAGAAACTGCCTTGTAAATGAAATGCTTATGATGAATAAAATCAATATTACTTGATCTTCCTTATTTTCTCTTTATTATCTCTTTTTCTCTCTACTGTTATCTGTTTGTTCCTTTTTGTTGCTGACAAAAGGGGGAGAAAAATGTAAGATGATTAATGTAAAATGATTGGAGAAAATTATGTGATGGTTATATGCTAAGTGTTCTGGAGAATATAAAATTGAAATTTTAATTCTCTGTTACTCTGATATTTTGAACTTAAACCTGCTGCATATTGCTCTGATACTATTAATTGAACTCAAATGCACCTGTCTGCACATAAAGAAAATATCAACCTGTCTACTCTCTATTATTCTGTAAGATGATATTTTCTAAGGTTCATTAAATCATCTGAATGTTTGTCATCATCAAAAAGGGGGAGATTGTTAAGTCTCTAAAATGTCTGTGTGCATTTCCCTAAGTTTTGATGAAAACTAAATATTGATTAATGATTTAATTAACCTACTTTGTGGTTGCTAACCTATCTACTTAGTGTACAGATCAGAAAATTACAAAACTCACCTGTCTCTCTACCCAAGTACCAACCTGTCTGTATAAGCCAAAAAGTTAACCTGTCTGCTGACTGGGATTGTTGACTATGTGCAAACTGGTTTACAACCTGTCTCTGCTCTGCTCTTCAACTCGTCTAAGGTTCTTTGTTAAAGAACTCGAAGTACAGGAAGCTTTTGGAAGCTGTCCCCTCATGTAGAAGACTCTGAATCTCTCTCTTACGCTTATCAAGAAATTCAGAAGTGCTCTCTCTCAAGCAACCTAGGAAGTCAGAGACAAACTTCCAGTTAAAGAATGTTTCCAACATGCTTTATTCCCTAGTACTTTCGGTTATTACACAGAAAGGGAAATGTACTCTGCAAAAGTACAAAAGCACTCTGCACAACTCTGAGTTGGCTACTACACGATGCATAAAGCCATTATCCTTCATGTTAGAGTACAACCAACGTCTCCATTGCATTAATGGCTGCCCAGAACGACTATATTGCATTTAATGAAGCTCTCCTTGAAGCCATCGTTGCAAGGAATGTCTCTAACGGATATTAAATGGTTGAAGGCTATAAATACAGAAGTCATTGAAGATGAACACATCAGAGATTACAAAGCATTAAAGAGCCATTACTCTGTTCATTTATTCACTCTGTATTCTTCAATCATTTGAAGTTATTACGCAGACTTTCCTAAGCTTTACATTTAAACCACTCTCTGAGTATTAGTGAAAGATCTGTCTGTCTGTAAGTGTATTTATTACAAACCAAACTCTTAAACAAATCTGAGTGAGCCTGAAGAGGCTAGGTATGCAAAGAATACTTGTCTTGAAGCCTGAAGAGGCTAGGTGTGCAAACAATACTTGGAGTCTGTAACCTGATCAGTTATAGTGGATAAATCTTGGTGCTGCCAAGGACTGGACGTAGCTCTTTGTGTTAAAGAGTGAACCAGGATAAATCACTGTGTTAATCTCTCTTCCCTTACTCTTTTGTTGTTTTGATTATATATCATCTGCTTTCTAACTAAGGGGTTAAAACTATTTTTATCAAGCTTGTTTTTCATCTGTATACGTGTGTTGTTTTCTGAGAAAACTACAACAGACAGGTGACCTGTCTGTGTAACCTTTTACACCTGTCTGAACTTAGCTTCTGCATGCAAAAAGTTTTTAACTTTATTTTAATCTCTGATAAACACAATTCAACCCCCCTTCTCGTGTTTATAGTTGTCTATTTCAGTTTCATCAATGTTGCCATTGAGAAACACCGTCTTGACATCCATCATATGAAGCTCCAAATTTATAATGAGCAATGAGAGTCATAATTGTCCTAAAAGAGTCCTTCATTGGTACTGAAGGGAAGGGAATGTCTCTTTACAATCAATCCTTTATTTTTAGTATCGCCTTTTGTCACTAGACAATCCTTATACCTTTCCATATTACCTCTTGAAACCTTCAGGTAAATGGACAAGTTTCAAACCTCATTGTCTAGTTTAAGCTTGTACTCATTCCTTCAATCCACTTTTCCGAATTGAAACTTCATATGGTTTGATGGGAGTTGATAGAATCATCTTCCGTTACACCATTTACCTTATGTTCCTGGAGAAATACTACATAATTATCCAAAATAATATTCATCCTTTCTTTAGTGGGTCATGGCAAAATGCAATGACTCTTGATGCTCTAGTTCTTGAGAGTATTGAGTTTGACCTTCAGGAATAATTTCCTTATCTTGAATAGGAAGAATAACAACAATATCCTCACAAGGATCCAAGTTTGCTACACAAATAGCAACTATATGAATTGGTCCTGGGATTAGAACCAATTATTCCTTAAAGATAATGTCTCTAATCTTATCTCCCCCCAAACTGAATATCCTCAAAGAACTAGTCAGTTCCTGTCTCAAGGTATATTTAACTTGGGATTTTAAAAAAAAATTCATACCCCTTTGAACTTTCAGAGTAACCAATAAGGTAGCCACTCACTGTTTGGGACTCCAATTTCCTTCGCGAGGCTTATAAGGCCTTGCCTTAGTTGGATATTCCTATACTTAAAAGTGATTGGTCGGTTACTTTAGTTGGTTCTCTGACAAGCATTTAAGCTGCAATCTTTAGTGTTACTTCCATAGTGACTCTGGTAAGGTAGAATGACTAATCATACTCCCACCATATCTTTAGGAGTCATTACTAGGACTTAACTGTATTCTTGATAGCCATGTTCTGATCTATTTATCTTTAATGCATTTAATGCAAACAATAAAATGTATAAGGCCAATGGAATCTAGGATTCCCACATACAAGTCGCTCAACTCTATTTATAGAGATGTGCCCTTAATGTTTGTATCATAACACTCCTTAATTTTTTATTGTCAACTTTATGCTTAGTGCCATATGACTCCTTACTCAATGTTTTACCACAAGAGGTTTCAATTCCAAGCAATAATAGACCGTCACAATCCATAGCTTAACTGGTTCCAACAATATTTGAATTTAAAAGACAAATTGAATCCATCGTTTCTAAATGAACAAAAATTATTCTTGATTTGTTCAATAAGAAACCAAAACCAAATTTCATCTAAACGATGACTAAACCAAAATGTCTTTAAATTCCAAATATTTGCCAGTAACAACAATCTGAAACATCAATAGCCTTATCCTTTATTGACTTGGTTAACTCCAATATAGATGCATCTTTCAGCACCACTTAACCTTCATCAGTTTAGACAATTCTTTATAGGCATGCCAAACATGATATTTGGGACATTTCTTCTTTAGATGCCCGATGTCTTTATAAAATAAACAATTGCGACCTTAGTTGTTTCTTTTAAGATGGGCCCTTAGCAGCTTCATCATTAATTTTCCTTTGTTTGCCCTTATCTTCAGAGGTATTCGCCAAATGAGCACCATTTGTCTTCTCTTGCTTCATTTTTTTTCCTTGCACACCTTATGAAATGAATCCATTAAGATATCATTTATCTTTATAACAGCTATAAGCTGACTTAAACTAACTGAATTGTGCAGGAAATGATACCAAATGCTAAATGCATGAGCAAGTCGTTAGACAGGCCAAGCTTTTAACGCCTTAAGTTTATGAGCAAGATCGGACATTCCCATAAAGTGCTCCTTAAATTTCCTTTGCCTTTATACATAATAATTATAAAAAAAAATTAGCTCTCCAATGAGTGCTTGTTTTCGCCTTTATTGCTTTTAGAAAGCACTTTTCAACTTTAGCAAGGAAATCTGGCATTAATAATGCCATCCGAAATAACACCCCAAAGATTTCTGGAATATTATGCTTCATGATCACAAGACCTAAAAGCGATTGGAGCGGTTCCACTTCCTATACTTGATTCTCTCTTCAGAGGTACTTGATTGAGTGAGAGAAGGTGGGTTTCTCCATCTTTATGCTGGGTCTAGATCAAAAAATAACTTTATTGTTTTCCTTTCAATCCTAAAAGTCAGAACTTTTGAGGATTAAATTAGCAGATACATAAGCAATATTAACTTTAAAGAGAACAAAAGTACCATAAAGATACTCACCAAAATACCCAATGCATCATTAATATAAAGTCTTCGGACAGTAACATTAATTGCTAGTGGCATTTTGTTGTAATGATCAAACACTAATGATAATTTCTGTCAAACAACAGCCATCTTTGGACATTCTGTCATTCACATGAAAATAATCTTTATAATCACTACGTGTTTACCATCACAGGTGTAAATGCAACCCGGCCAAATATTAACTTTCCTTTGGGCCGATTAATACCCGCATAGATATACACCCACACAACATTCAATATCTCTTATGAGCAATTTCCACAAGAGAGGTCACCTTGGTGACTTCATACTTTAATTGGCTCACTCGAAATCCAAATTGGCAAATTAAAGACCTAACAAGATGCCTAGCACAACATTAATCCTCAATCTTTGGAGTAGTAAGGATTAACTATAAGTGGCCCTCTCACGCAATGATCAAACGTTGGTGATAAGTCCTGTCAAATAATGGTCACCTTCGGGCATCCCATTATCCACATGAAAAATACCTTTATAATCACCACACGTTTATCATTGCAAGCACTCCACTATCCGGCCAAACAGTCCTTTACCTTTGGGCCAAGAACAATCCGCATAAATAATTTCATGCACATCTTAGTAAATTCAATTAAATTAATCTACACAACAGAGGTTACTTTGGTAACGTGTTGCTTCAACCAATCCAACCAAAATTACCAGACAATTTAATAAAAAATGGGATGGTCTAAAATTTGCCCAATCCACATTTAAACTTCGAAACCTCAATGTTAAGTGTGGAAATAAAATCTGCAACATCTATAAATCGCAGAGGTTTACCAACCTACGGCCTAATGGCTCCAATACTAATAAAACAGTAAGTGCCCAAAATTAGAATTAAAAAAAAAATTCCAATATGAAGTTCCAATCCAAAGAACCACTAGACCCATGTGAATAGCACAAAGATCAAAAGAAAAGCTTCAGGAGACACGTCATCCACGCATGAAGCCAAACAATATATATATCATTGATATAAAATATTATATAATATACCAATACATATAACATAATTATGTATAAAAGATTTCTCGTCTAGCAAAAGAAGCGTTCTGGTCCAAATTGTGATTAATTCACTTTCATTGATATATTATATTATAATATCAAAATAAGGATTTATGAAGCAATCTAAAAGAAAGGTTACAAACGAACCAATAGCCAGATCCAAATAAAAGGATTCATATCTTTTGCAATCCCATTGAAAAATGCATTCACACCGTGTAAAACTGAAACAAATCTTTACATGCAATTGGTTTGGAAATTATTTTACGCTGAAAATAATTCCTAACTGAAAGTATAACCATTCGAATTTCAATTTCAAATGCAGTAGATAAAAAATCGAAACAATATCAATTTCCAATTTGAAATTCTTGTCAACACACATTCAAAATCCTTTCCAAATAACATGTCAAGAATGCGTTGCCAACCGTGGGTGTCAAAATGATAAACATAGATAGATATCATTATCATGTATATAAGACAAATGGCCAATTTATTCACATATGAAGTATTAGCCTTTCAACTTGATTTCATGGCCAAAACACATTATTATTGACCAAAAGGCACACTGATATAAAATAGAATTGCAATATTCTCACAATACGAAAATACAACTTTAATCCGTGTGCAATGAAACTACAAATCTGGACTTTCAAATTATAGTTCACGTTAATTAGGGAAAACTTTCATCTAAGGAGAGTCACAATATCCCTAATCATGTTCTTAATAAAAACAAACAAACCACAAATCCTAATAATCAAACAATGATGACTGCTCTGATACTACTTGTTGGAATTAATTCTTTAATTCTTGATTCTTTATTTTCTTTATTCTTTAAAGCATACATAACTAGATGTATACACCCTAGAGCAAACACCACAAAGCCTAGGATCTACATCATGCCAGATTATTAAGGATTTACAGACTTGAATAAATACCTGAATCCATATTGTGTTCCTGATCTTAAGCGTTCTTCAAGAGTACTAGATTTGATCACCAACTGTTGCGGAACCTCTACGGCAATCAATCACGAACAAACAAAGCTTGATAGTCTTAGGATCTGAAACACGAAGAGGGAGAGAGAAAGAGCGAGACGGGTAATGAACACCCGTTGGCTTGTGGCTCTTCCTCAACCTGGACTCCTTATGCCTTAGTCGCTCTTCAGATGGGGAGAAGAGGTGGTGTGTGTTGTGTCCGGTATATTGGGGACCATAGCCTATATATAGGGTGACGGCCAACTAGGGTTCCCATTATTCCAAAATTGGCTATCGATGCATCCACTCATATTTTGCCCATACCAGATAATTAATTTAATCAATATCAAAATAGGAAATCTGATAAGCCTTTTCTCTAAATTGATCACATATCAATTAAGGCCCCTAAGAGATAAATAACTAATATAATTAACTACCGATATCTACCCACATTATGATATTGGAATAAAATATTCCAACACAACATGGTTTGATGGATTAGGATATGATCTTCTCTTTTTATTCTCTTATTTTCCCTCTCATGTTATGAGATAGAAAGACACGAGCAAATTGTAGTGGACCTACACATAAAAACAATTTTGAATTTGTGTCAAACTCTCTAACATGAGAGGGGGAAAAAGAAAATAAAAGGAGAGGATCCAAATCCTGAATAAACAAAGGTGCACTTAACAAGGAAACCAAAATGCGTAAGGCATGGATTATTCAATTTATGGCATTATACATTCTGGCCTAAATGCAATCATGAATCACACGGTGGAATCAATGGCCCAAGCAATATCTATTTAATGAAAACAAATCCAAATTTCTGCCTATTGAAGTGGTGAGTAATGCAAAAGACAAGGTAATATTGCAGAAGAAAAAAGTGAAACACCTTACCAAATTCGTACATAAGTGAGAACAAATTTGACGTAACCCAGTAAAAAGTGTAAAAAATAATTAAGGTACATGCGGAAGAAAAATGGATAATCAATAATCAGTCTATCCATACATACATACATACATACATACATACATACATATATATATATATATATATATACGAGTTAGGATCCATTTACACCAGGTGTAAGTTTTTTGACTTACACCAAATCTAAACCATTAAAATTAATTAATCTGATGGCTCAGATTAATCCAATAAAAACAATTTAACCAATTTAAAAATTTAAAAGTGAATCACGTGACTCTTAAACTTTCCTATCTTCTTCTTCCTTTTCACACTAACAATATCGCCCCCTCCCTGAAAGAACCCCAGTTGGGTATTTTTCCGTTCTAACTTCTAACAGTGATTGTGATTGAAAGATACAAAACCGCCCACGCATGGTTTCTTTGCGTTCAACAGTGCCACCGCGAAGCTTCGTTCCGTTCGATAGTGTGTTAGTAATAGGCCTCCTATCACTAAGACTTATGATAGAAAGAGAAGGTCAGGGGCAGGAAACATGTAAAATCATGTAATAATAGTAGTTTTTTATTAGTAGTAACTGCTGTATGTAATAACTGCTATGTAATTGCCATAGGTTTGAATTATTGTATCTGATAAAATAGGAGTAGGAGGGAAAGGGGGAAACCATTCAGTTATCCTATGGGTGATTGGTTAGGAGAGACTAGGCTCTCGAACTCCTATAGGTTTCTTCTCCTTCTCTCTATTATTCTCAGTATTTCCCTATATTCTTGTACTGTAATCTCTGTTGGAAATAATTTCCCAGAGCACTATCAATAATATTTGAAGAATATTCAGTATACTAGTTCTATTTCAACCAGTTCTATCAACTGGTATCAAAGCACTCGGTTCTGGGAGTGTTTAATGGTACAAACTCGAAGAATAAAGGCAAGAATGGAGGCATTGGAGCGCGGGTTCGAAGAGTGAAGAGTTATTACAACCATCACAGCCATACTAGTGATGATGATCATACAACTGAGGGTGAAGAGTCAAATTCCAGAAAGGATAAATGGCGGAAACTTGATATTCCCTTATTCTCAGGCAATGATGCATATGGAAGGGTGAATAAAATTGAAAGGTACTTTGATCTCAAAGGAGTTAATGATTTAGAGAGGCTTCAGGCTGAAATGGTTGCCATGGAGGGTGAAGCCTTAAACTGGTATCAATGGTGGGAATTTTGTGCAGTGGATCCTACATGGGAAGAATTTCGTACTGCATTAATGGAGAGGTTTCAATCCTCTCTAACTCAAAACCAGTATGAGTTATTGATGGGCCTTAAACAAACAGGTTCAGTGGAAGATTATAGAGAGCAATTCGAATTATATGCAGGACCATTAAAAAGGGCTAATTTAGAATATCTTAAGGGAATTTTCTTGAATGGTTTGAGTGATTTAATAAAGGTCGGGTTGAAGTTGCATACCCTAAGAACTCTACCTGAAGTGATGCAGTATGCCCAGAGAGTTGATGAGAGAAATACTCTTCTCAATAAAGGAACTTCATGGAGTAATAAGGGTGTGGGAGCAAATCACGGGTATTCTAGCACCAAGACATTAACCTGGGAGGTGGGATCCAAGAATCAACAATCATTAGGAAGCAAGAATTATAAATTCAAGTTGTGATTCTAACAGTTTAAGAACCACAGGATCCTTCAGAGGTAGAGGGTTTAAAAGGTTGAGTGATGCCGAGATGCAAGAGAAAAGAGCAAAAGGGATTATGCTTTCGATGTGATGAGAAGTTTGGGCCAGGACATGTGTGTGCCAACAAGCAGATGCAAGTCTTGATTTTAGATGGGGAAGACAAGGAAGAGGAACATGAAGAAGAGGCAGAAAATCAGGAGATAGATCTTAAGAATTTGCAACTTTCCATGTATGGTATTGCTGGATTAACCTCCAAGAAATCCATCAAAATGTGGGGGGAATTGGCAGGTAGGAAGGTGGTTGTTTTAATTGATTGCGGGGCTTCTCATAACTTTATTTCCTCTGTTCTGGTTGAAAGGGAAGAACTACAGGTCACTAAGACAGTCCCATATACTGTGGAGGTAGGAGATGGAAAGGAAGGTCAAGTGTGAAGGGGTTTGTCGCCAGCTTCTTATAAAGATTCAAGGATTAGAAATTCAACAAGATTTCTATCTCTTTGAATAAGGAGGAGTAGATGTGGTGCTTGGAATGGAATGGTCGGCTAGTTTAGGAGAAATTCAGGCTAACTTTAAGGAACTCACATTGAAGGTTCCTACTGCTGAAGGTACACGGGTCTTAAAGGGGGAATCAACGATGTCTAGGGCCAATGCAACTCTCAAATCCATGTTGAAAATGCTACAAAATGAAGGTGAAGGGTTTATTATTGAATATTATGCTCTGCTGGACGAAACAAAAGCTGTAATGGAGGTACCTGAGTGGATTACCGAGATTTTAGAAGGATTTTCAGATGTTTTTCAGGAGCCTAAAGGTCTACCCTCATCTAGAAGGCAAGATCATGCCATAGTGCTGAAAGATGGTGCAAAGATTCCCAATATTTGCCCATACAGGTATCCACATTACCAAAAACTAAAATTGAGAGACTAGTTGATGATATGCTGAAATCTGGTGTTATAAGACCTAGTGTAAGTCCCTATTCAAGTCCTATTATCCTTGTCAAGAAAAAAGACGGTGGGTGGCGATTTTGTGTTGATTATAGATCATTAAATAAAATTACCATTCCGGATAAATTTCCAATCCTAGTGATCACTGCCCCCGCCATTGTCACTACATATTGTATGTCTGTTAGCACGCACACCATATCGAACAACAATTTAGGAGGATTCGTGGTCCTCATGTTCACCACCTAGCACCCTTTGTCCTCGCATTTGCCAACAGACACGCACAACAACTCTCATCATCCCTGTCCGCATACATCAACTGGTGTAGTCGTTGTTCTATGTGAGTGCCTTCGTTGACAAAAGTGACAAGCTTCACATTCTTCCTCTCTCCCTTGTTGTCATGGACTTCCAAATAAATAAATAGTCAACAAGAAAAGGAGATTGGACAAGGATGATCATATTTGGCTTTTTTAAAAAAATTCACTCACTAATTTTCAGGAATTTATGAATTACCATTTTAAATTATGGATTTTTTGTTTGTTGTTGTTCACTTCATCCCCATTTCTATGATGAGTGGGAGCTAGTGGAGTTGTGATCGAAGTTGGTAGCACAACATTGAGGAAGGAGCAAATGGAAGATCTAGTTGCAGACAAGAAGTTCCAGTGACCAGTGGTGCTTATGAATAAGGCCAAAGTTATAGTTATCTAATTTCAATCTCAATCGTTCACTTATTTTATTAATTTTATTAATATATCTAATGGTTATAAAAAGTTCATTACCAATGGAACACATATTTGATGCTTCACCATAGAATCCACCTACCAGTCAAATATATTAGCCACACTTTTACTAACTGTGAGGCTGGTGAGTAATGTTAGAAAATTTTGGGTCACACATGTAATGTTTAAATGTGTTAGGGCCATTATTTTAATTAGCCAAATTAAAGTGATCTAATTCAGGTAAGGTTTATGGCTAAGGACATAATTGTCATGAAAAATATTGTGTAGATACCTAAAGTCTTATTTCTATTTTTATGATGGGCTAAAATAGAATTAGGAAAAGTCTAAGAGTCTTGACTCTTTATGAAAGGGCACATGAACTCATTATAAAAGGTTATGGTCCCCAAGTCATATGCAATCAAATTTTCTTTTCTAACATCCCATCATTAGAAAGGAGAGACTCTATATGGTTTAAGAGGAATTGTGCATGCTTGACTTGGAAGACCAAGAACCACAAGTTTCTCCATTATTCTCCATGGATTCGAGTACGCTTCCGCTATTGTCTTTCATACTCTATTCTTGATGATTGAACATAACTTGTCTTTATATGATGATAGTTTTCATCTTTAAGTATATCTCCCATAAAGTTTTCCAACAAGTGGTATCAGAGCCACAAGTTTATGTTGAATCATTGAGAAAATTTTGTTTTATGAATGATTGAGTGTTCTTAATTTGATGATTTAAATTGTGAAAATGTCAAATTTGAGAACAAATATCTGCACAATTTTATTAAAGATGGATATTATTGAATATTGAATTCATGTCTTGTCCATACTATTTCTCTCTCTCTTTTTTTTTTACGAATTCATGGATTGTTTCTGATTTGTGGTATCAAATCATAAATAATGATTTCAAATATTATGTTAATGTATGGACTATGGATTTGGTTTTCCTGGTTAAGTAATGATTGAAATTTTTAAATCACTATGGATTTGATGTTCATTTTTCGCCAAGAATGTTGGCCATCACGAACTGTTGTACTTGTATTTGAATTGGTTGCTAGTTGTGTCTAGTGAAGGATACGGTGTTTATATTCATCATGAGTTTTGATCATGAAACTGTTATGCGTGTGTTCAAATATTTCATTGGCAACAAGATTGGGCAATTAGGTTTGGTGGTGTAACGGTTGGGCACCTTACTTTGCACCGTTTGGGAACCGGTTCGATCCCATCTTTGGACACTGGAAATGCAACAATTTTTTTTTTAAAAAAATTCGGCTTTTCGGTTCCATTTTGAATATAAATTTTGAAGTTCGCCACTTTCACATAAATGTTCAATAGCCTAGTTGTATCATCGGGTGCAACGCTTCCAGAGGTCTGGGTTCGATTCTCACGCTTGCGCTTTGGCACGTTTTGTTTTATTATTGGAAAATGTAAAAATTCGGAGTGCATCAGGAAGGATCGAACTCGAGACCAATATATGCACATACGGATGTAAGATGACCACCAGGCTGCCACTACAGTCATGTTTTCTGATGTTCAAACATTTTGTTAAATGAACAAAACGTCTTGAATGATGCAGAAACAAGATTTTGTTAGTAGCACAGTTTCAACACAGACACAACAGTCTTTGTTGAAATAAATAAAATTAATTTTTGGATTAAGTTTTCAATCAAAATTCAAATAATTGGTTATATTTTGGATTATTAAATTGTTTGATATTTTAAGTGAACCAATTAAAGTAAGAAGTCGCCAAAGTGACCTCTCTTGTGTAGATTGCTCATGAGAAATGTTGAATGTTTGTGTGTATGTGTATCCATGCGGGTGTTAATCGGCCCAATGGAAGGTTAATATTTGGCCGGGTTACATGCACACCTGATGATTATAAGGTTGTACATATGAATGATACATCAGCCCAAAGAAGGGTTTATTATTTGACATGCATTATTATCAATGTTTGATCATTACAACAAGAGTACCACTAGCAATTAATATTACTGTCCAAAGACTTGATATTAATGTTGCACTAGGTATCTTGAGATGGGATATGCCATTATTTGAAATTATTGACGATTGGAATTTTGGTTATGATGTGAGTGTATTTATGTTATTTATTTTGTTCTCTCTTCAACTATTATTGCTGCCATATCTGCTAACCTAAATTCGGTTCCAGTCCTTAATGGTACCAACTTTAAGGATTGGAAAGAGAACATCTTGATTGTTCTTGGCTGCATTGATCTTGAACTTACACTAAGGATGGAGCAACCCTCTTCTCCTACGGACTCAAGTGCCTCTGAAGAGAGGAAAGATTATGAGAAGTGGGACCGCTCCAATTGCATGAGTCTATTGATCATTAAGCGCAGCATTCCAGAGGTATTTAGGGGTGCTATATCCGATGGGATAACAAGTGCCAAAGAATTCCTTTCCGAAATTGAGAAATGCTTTACCAAAAGCGATAAGGCAGAAACAAGCACACTCCTTCAAAGCTTGATTTCTATGAAGTATAACGGCAAAGGAAACATAAGGGAGTACATTATGGAAATGTCTAATATCGCTTCCAAGCTTAAGGATCTAAAGCTCGAGTTGTCTCAGGACTTACTTGTGCATATGGTTTTGGTTTCTCTTCCTGCACAATTCAGTCAATTTAAGATCAGTTACAACTGTCAGAAGGAGAAATGGTCTCTTAATGAGCTCATTTCATGTTGTGTGCAAGAGGAAGAGAGGATGAAGCAAGAAAGAATAGAAAGTACTCACTTGGCAAGTACCTCTATTGACAAGGGCAAAAATAAAGCTGCTAATATTGAAGTTGCTAAGGGTCCAACACAAAAGAAGCAAAATGAGGGTGAAGAAAGTTGCTTCTTATGTGGCACGAGTGGACATGACAAGAAGGGATGTACCAAGTACCACGCCTGGCGTGCAAAGAAAGGTATATTCCTTACTTTGGTCTGTTCTAAGGTAAATTTAGCTTCAGTACCTAGAAACACTTGATGGTTAGATTTGGGTGTTACTACTAACATCAGTTTCAATACAGAGTTGCCCAAGTTATCGAAGGCCAAATGATGCTAAAAGATGCATTTATGTGGGAGATGGCATGTCGGTAAAAGTAGAGGCAAATATAGCATTTTAGGTTTTGTTTAGTACTAGTTATCATTTGGATTTAATGGATACTTTTGAATTACCGTCGTTTAGACAGAATTTGGTTTCTGTTTCACAAATTGGACAAATTTGGTTATCATTGTTCAGTTGGAAACAATCAATTCAGTTTATCTATTAATTCAAATGTTGTCGGAACTAGTACTATTACGATGTATGACAATCTATATTTGTATGAGACTGTATGAAATCTTGAATGTGGAATCACATGGTGCTAAGCGTAAAGTTGACAGTGCAAATTCAAGAGCATCAAGTGCCTAAGTTACATCTCTAGAAATAGAGTTGAGTTGTGTCAGATGGATTCCTAGATTCCATTGACTTTAAAGACTTTGATGTCTCTGTTGAATGCATTAAGGACAAACAGACCAAAGAAAGAAATTAGGTGCCTAGTCTAATTCATGTATGAGGATTTCCAGCTGAGGCATGACCTTATAGGCCAAATTAATTATAACTGGAATCTCAAACAGTGAGTAACTACTTTATTGGCTATTCTAAACGATCAAAGGGGCTATAAGTTTTATGATCCCAAATTAAAGACAAATTTTAAGACGAGTACTGCCACGTTCTTTGAGGATATTGAGTTTGGGGGGAGAAATAAGGTTAAAAACTTTGTCTTTGACGAAGAATCGGTTTCAATTCCAGAATCGATTCATAAAGTTGCTTCTAATGAAGCAAGTTCGAAACCTCTCCAAGACATTGGTGCTCAAATTCCTGTTCAAGATGAGTTAGTTGTTCCAAAAGAACAAACTCAAGATCCTCAAGAACCAGTGCCTTTGTGACGATCCACTCGAGAAATGAGAAATGCTATTTCGGTTGACTATGTAGTATTTCTTCAGGATCATGAGGAAAATGATGGTATGATGGAAATGGATCCAATCAATTTCTGTCAAGTCATGAAAGATTCCAACTCGGAAAAGTGGATTGAAGCAATAAACGAGGAGTATGAGTTCATATAAGACAATAAGGTTTGGGAACTTGTCCTATTACCATAAGGTGTGAAACTCATTAGTTGCAAATAGATATTTAAGACCAAAGGGATTCCAAAAGGTAATGTGGAGATGTATAAGGCTCGTCTTGTAGCCAAGGGTTATACTCAAAACAAAGGGATTGACTATAAAGAGACTTTCTCTCTGGTTTCATTGAAGGACTCTTTTAGGACAATCAGGACTCTTGTTGCACATTATGATTTTGAGCTTCATCAGATGGATGTCAAGATGATGTTTCTCAATGACAACATTGACGAAACAATCTATATGGTGTCGCCATAAAACTTTGTGTGGGGAGACACAAAGAGCATGGTTTGCAAACTGACAAAATCCATCTGTGGGCTAAAATAAACGTCTCGTCAGTGATGCCACAACTTCTATCAAGTAATTCTCTCATTCCGTTTTGAGATGAATGTTATTAGTAATTGTGTGCAACACAAATTCAGTGGGAGTAAGAATATTTTCTTGTTATTGTATGTTGATGACATACTAATTGGGACTAATGATACTTGGTTCTATATATTGATATGTCCAAGGTTTATAATGGCGGATTTTGAGCTCATAAAGTCTAGCACATTTGTAAGGTACATATGTGACCAGTGGAAGATTGTTAGAAAATTCTGGGTCACACATGTAATGTTTAAATGTGTTAGGGCCATTATTTTAATTAGCCAAATTAAAGTGATCTAATTCAGGTAAAGCTTATGGCTAAGGACATAATTGTCATGAAAAATATTGTGTAGATACCTAAAGTCTTATTTCTATTTTTATGATGGGCTAAAATCGAAATAGGAAAAGTCTAAAAGTCTTGACTCTTCATGAAAGGGCGCATGAACTCATTATAAAAGGTTATAGTCCCTAAGTCATATGCAATCAAATATTTTTTTCTAACATCCCATCATTAGAAAGGAGAGACTCTATATGGTTTAAGAGGAATTGTGCATGCTTGACTCGGAAGACCAAGAACCACAAGTTTCTCCATTATTCTCCATGGATTCGGGTACGCTTCCGCTATTGTCTTTCATACTCTATTCTTGATGATTGAACATAACTTGTCTTTATATGATGATGGTTTTCATCTTTAAGTATATCTCCCATAAAGTTTTCCAACAAGTAATGCATTAAAGAGAGAACGACTGAATCAAAGAGAAAGAGAGATCGGTGGAATCAAAGAGAAAGAAAGAGAAAGTAAAGGTGAATATGGAATTCAAGAAGTCTGGAAAGTCCCTTGGGTTAGGGGTGGAATTTTGACATGACTTTTCTATTTATACTTATCACTAAAAAAATCACACAAAATTCATGCCGAAAGAAGTCCATCAAAATTTGTAAGATTTTAAATACCGAAAGACTTTTTGCTAATATTTTAAAGTCTTGATTGAATACCACTATATTTGGATACTCATTCTAAAATATCCTAATAATTTTGATTGAATACTACAAGACTTATTTAAATTATTTTAAAATCTTAATTGAATATCACAAAACTTTTTTAACTCAAAACAATCTTTTAAAATCCTTCGAAATCTTATTTGAATACACCTCCTTAGAAACTCATGAATCGAGCATAGAGTACACGGTAAATTAGAACTTCCTCAGAAAAATTAGTAGCAATCATACATTTGCTGAAGACAAATTAACTTCTCCTATTATTGTTGAATAAACTCCTAATTTTCACCATATCCTAGGACAATAAAATATAACAAATAAATTTTCCTCACTTCTTGTTTTTCATTCGAGAATGTGGACCGGTAGGTGATCTTTCAGGAAGACGCAAATATTTCCATACATCAGGATTCGTAAGCACTGTAATCGAAAAAGAGAGAGATTGTATAGGGATTTAAAATTTGAAATGGCGAATAATGGAACAGACATAGTAATATTGCAGAAAAAAAATTTGAAGTAAAATGCTAACGAGTGAGTGTCCTTAGAACACTCATTAAGAGGGAAAAAAAAAAAGTTTATGTAAGGAATTTGTGTATAATATTTGAAAAAGTGAAATATTTAGTTTTTCAATAAAATTTTGTTTTTCTTGATTCCTTAACAAAGGCACTCGTTAGCATGACCCAAATTTGAAATGCCTTACCAAGGTAATACATGGTTGAAAACAAATTTGTCGTGACCCAGTAGCAAAATATAGCCTGCACAATTATAAACGAGCACAAGTTCAAACTACATAGATTGACAAACAAAAAGGGCTTTTTACTTAAAGGTACAATTTGGTTGCACAATTATGTAATTGGTATACTTTTTAAAATATTTATGTAAGTAGAGTAAGTCGTATCTGGTAATAACGACATCAGATATAAAAGTCATATGCCCCATTAACGAATCATTTTTATATTCATAAAATAAAAAAATAAGAGAGTTGTGTACATGATATACGATTTTTTTTTTCTTCTTACAAGTCGTATGTAATCAATACGACTTCAATATTATAATTTTTATTTATTTATGAACATATCGTATCCAATACATACGATTTCACTATTTATTTAATTTATATAAAAAAAATTAGGCCAAGTCGTATGCACTACATACGACTCCATTCAAATGGTGAAGATTAATTAATTGGTACCACCAACATTACATCATTGGCCCTGCATTCATGGGAGACAGGCTTAGGGTATTGATACTTATCACTTATTAGTGACATATATTAATATATTGTTATTATATTGTAACCAAAAAAAAATATTGTTATTATATATTTATGTGGGTGTCTCCCTTTTTTTTTCCTTTTAAATTCTTGGATATCATAGATTGGTTTGGTTGTGAATTATGATGGTTACAAGTCGTATGCACTCCATACGACTACCAGGAGTTTATTAGTCCAAGTCATATACTTTACTTACGACTTGCTCATAATTAATTAAAAAAACATATTTTATTCAATGGAGTCGTAGGTAGTGCATACTACATTTAAAAAAAAAATGGAGAAGTCGTATGTGTTGGATACGACTTATTCATCAATAAAAAAAAAATTTATATAATAAAGTCGTATTGGTTACATATGACTTCCAAGTAAAAAATAATAAAAAAATGTAAATCGCATGTGATGTATACAACTCCTTCATATATATATATATATATATATATATTGTATGAATATAAAATGATTCGTGAATGAGACATGCAACTTTTATATATGATGTCATCACTGTTAGATATGACTTACTCTATTTGCATAAATATTTTAGAAAGTACGCCAATCACGTAATTGTGCAACTAAATTGCACTACTTAAGTAAAAAAGCCAACAAAAACAAAAAATACAGCAGTTAGAAGAACATAGGCAAGCAGCCAAGCACTACTTTTCTTTATCAATCAACTATATTAAATATACTATTTTTATTGAGCCCCCATGCACCATGATATGTCACACAAAAAATTGTTAAGAAAACATGTGGACGGAAAAATGGATAATAAAAAATCTATCTATACCTTTATATAAAAGCAGGGATTGCAGAAACGTTCAATTAAACATTAATTAAATATTAATATAGAATATCTACAAAATCTCCTCCTAAATGGGGAGAATGATGTATAAAAAGTTAGGATTAGTTATTTTGTTTTAGGAATCTTATCTTTAAGAAGTTATTTGTTTCCTTTTTTAACTAGGAATAGGAGTCTAGTACTTAATTAGATAGCCTAGCGTTTGCTATCTAGAATGTTTTATTCCCAGACAAACTACATCCCTGGGAATGTGATTCGCAGGAATAGAGTATTCCCACCTTCACACATGGAAATAGAGTTTTCCCAAGTTTCTATCATTCACTAATTTTATTCTAGAGAATCTTTTATACCTGTGAATATTTTTTTAAAATTTGTACCAAACATGAGAAACTTTTATTCCCATGCCAAACATTCCCGGGAATGTTTTTGTAAAACTTGTACCAAACGGCAAACGCTACCTAAGAGAATAAGCATTAAGGATTTGTCTTTTGTATCACATCAATATACACCATATCAATCCGTCTAATATTAATGAAAGTCTCATTTCTCTATTTTCTTCCTCAAAAACATTATTTGGACATCAAAATAAGACAACATGACGAAACCTAGTTAATGACATTCAAAATTATAATTAACAGCATTGATTAACGGGTACATATGTGATTTTTCCCTCTCTACTTACTATTGTTTCATCGTGTTTCTCTTTTGGTATTGAAGAGGGAAATGAGAACAATATAGTGAAAGAAAGCGAAGTTGTTCATTCCCGAAAAAGCTAATCTAGGAAAGTTTACCTTCGGAAATCCCATGGTGAAAGGAACTATAAGAGCAACAAGAAACCAACGTACATCCATTGTGATACTGATCCAAGTATTTCCTTCCGAATCTTGTAGCCTTCCACACTGAGGAACAATGTGAAATCAATTAATCTAAATTGGGACCAAACTACAACAGATAACACTACTCTTGCCAACTCAATTTAAAATAATGTTTTCATATCATATGAAGTGGCTGGTTTTATAGCAGATTGATGGGAAAATATTCAACACAGAAAAGTAAGACAAACAGAAATTCAGGCAAGAATTCAGAGGGTCAATCTACAAAGAGAATTGAAATGAAAGTTGAAAGAAAAAACTTTGAAACGAAAATGCTCACCTCTTTCCTTATTAAGTATGATAATGCAGTCAAAACTGGAAAAATGTATAAGGTATCTGGAGTAGTGAGATCAATGAACCAGTAGGCTCCACCATGCTTGAATGATGGCATCTTTTCAGCCATATTAGTTATCTACAATAACACAAAACAATGTGAATGGATATAAAAAATATAAAGGTTCCTCAGACTAGGGAGAAAATCAAATTGACAGTCAACTTACCGCAAAGTAAAAACTGATCATGATATCAAATTCAATAACGAACCCCATAAATAACGCAAATGGACTCACATCATATCTGCATATTAAACCCACAGAGAGAAACTGGCACTTAGTGAAAAAGCAGATCCATGAACTTTGATTAAATACTTTAAATACTGGGTTGCTAGGAGCCACGAACACAGACCAGTTATGTCAAAGTTCCTAATATTCATAATAATCAGTCTTCTAACATAAATTAAATAATCACACATCTAAGCAAAACAATGGTTCAAATATCATTTTCATTTGCATGTCTTCAGATTCATCATTTTCCATTTAATGAACATAGCAGAAGCATGAGGTCATAATACCAGTCCACAAGAGTAAACACAGAACAGTGATTGTTTACTGATTTTAGTTATGGAAATCACACGTCACCACAAAGATTGCTCCAGTGATACAATAATACATAAAACCACCAAACGTAATTATTTCATCAGATAGGGAATATCAAATCTGACTATTAGGAGCTATAGAGTAAAAGAGACCGTGAAATAATGTCAAGGATATCCTTTACAAGCAAACTAAGATACCACTTATCTGATCTCTCGAGTAGCTTTTGACCTTCAGCAACTGCTGCAGGGTCCCAATCCTGAAATGAATGTTTTTGTGATCCGAGAAAAAGTTGTTTCTGAAATGAAGTTCTAGAGCATACATGTAAGAAAATCCAAAACTAATATTTTTTATCCAACATGACAGGCAAAGATGAGGTGAACTTGAAAGTGATTAATAAATATCCAAGATGTTTAGATCATGTATATAACAGCGATGTCAACAAGCACAAGGTTAAGGAATTCACATAAGGCAACCAAGGTGCATGTTTTCTAAAATTTCGAATAAAAGCAGAATAATTAAATGATAAGTCACCTATATTTTTTATACATAACATAAGTTTAGTAACTTCAAACCTCAACCTGCAAAACTCAAGAAAAAAATGTACCTTTAGAAGATACATTTACTTACTTATTTATTTGATATAAATCATGTTATGATCTTGATGAATCCTATATTTTCAAATACACTATTGCACCCAAGACATGTAGAAGTAGAACCATAAATCCACTATATACATAATTAAAATTTTATTATGGCGATTGCAGCGGCGGCAAGGTGAGGGAGATGATGGTAACAATGATGGCAACAATGTCATATTTGGCGATGGAAGCGGGGATGAAAATGACGAAGGTTGTAGAGATGGGGTATAGCATTAGCAAAGACAATTGAAGTGGTAGAGTAATAGAGTTGGTGGCGTTGGTGATGGAGGCGAAGGTGACAGTGTTGATAGTGGTGGTTGTGGTTATAAAGGTGGTGGCAACGGTGCCAAATGTGATGGTGTTGATAATGGTGTTAGAGGTGGTCATAGTTATGGCAATGCAGTGGAAACATAAATAGGACCACAGAATATTGTAGTGGTGGAGCAGAGGCAGCGGCAATAGTGGTGATACGTTAGTAGCAAGACTATCAGATTTAGGCAGCTGGGGTTGTTACATCGAATATAGGAGATGGTTGGAAAGTAAGGGACACAGGATACGGATGCATATTCTTAATTCCTGTGATGCACAGACACATGAGTATTGGATACAATACATTTACGATATGGCATGAAAGAAGTCATGCAGAGAGAGTAAAGAGAGAAATGTTAAACTGAATTTTCATATTCTCATTTCCAAGTTGTCAAACTTGAGATCTTAGCTAGGATCGTTTGGGGTAACAAAGATCGTAACTCGTGGGATCGTAACTCGGATCGTAAGATCCCACCAAAGAGACAAAATTATATTTAATTATTTATATATGTATATAAAATAATATAAATAAGAAAAATAATCTTAAAACATCAAAATAACCTTAATATAAGAATGTGATATACAAATCATAAGTCACAAACTCTAATACAAGAAAATAAAAACACTAAAAAAATTCAAAAAAAAAAAAAACCTAAAATTAAAAGAGTGGGATCATGTATCAGTGAACAGCCACTTAAGCTCATGGTATATGTGAAGTGTCTATTAAAAGTGAAATAAAGGATTCACTAGGTTTAGCCCACTAACAATTTTCTGGGCTGAACGGGACAGTGGGTATTGGGCCTGAAAAAGTTGGGTCGCACAAACAAGGAGCACCAGTCGCATAAAGACTAACGCGGGTCATCTGGGTAAAACAGGTCACAATCAGAAAAACGGGTCGAAACAATGAAAACGGGCTGAAATTTCCAGAACATGCAACGCGACAGAAAGCACCGCTCCCACCGATCTTCCGCGTTTCCCCGTCGATCCCGCCGCGCCGGCTGTTGTCCGTGCTTTACCATCGATCTGCCTCGCTGAAGGGTGAAAAACTCATAGGATTGTACGATCCTACGAGGTAGCACGCGAGTTCGACAACCATGCTCATTTCTGAATTCTGATTGTACAGTGTTCATGTATTTATACATAGCCTAGATGAACTAAGCTCAGTAACTGATTCAGTTGATCAGTTACTCCTAACTAGCTAGATTCTAACAAACTAGAGGAGGGATATAGTGCTGCGCACTGTACCTCCTTACTGTATTCTATCACACCCCCCGCAAGCTCAAGGTGGCTGATCTATAGAAGAGGGATCAAGCACGTTGAGCTTGTCTCTTAGGTACAGAAATCTAGTTGGGGACAAAGCCTTGGTTAGCAAGTCTGCACATTGCTCCTCGGATGAAATGTGCAGCACCTGCAGCTGCTTGCTAATCATTCTTTCCCGGACAAAGAATAAATCAAGCTCCATGTGTTTAGTCCAAGCGTGGAGAATGGGATTGTGAGAGAGAGAAACCGTTCTCATGTTGTCACAATAGAGAACTGGTGGAGGCAGCTGCACATGTAGCTCTTGGAGGAGACTTTGGAGCCATATAATTTCTGTAGTTGTAGCTGCAAGGCTCCTTTACTCTGCTTCAGTACTTGAACGGGCTACCACGGTTTGTTTCTTGGCCCACCAAGAGACCAAATTGGCCCCCAAAAAGATGCATGACCCTTGATGTACTGCGCCTGTCATCAGGATCTGAGGCTCAATCAGCATCAAAAAATCCAGTGAGTACAAGGAGATAAGCTGCAGAAGTTGGCTGAAGGTGTAAGCCATGTGTGAGAGTGCCTTTGAGGTATCTCAGTATGCGCTTCACTGTTGTCCAGTGAGATTCCAGTGGTTGTGCCATAAATTGACACACTTTGTTGACTGAATAAGAGGTCTCCGGCCTTGTGAGGGTGGCATATCGAAGTGCACCCACAATGGACCTATAAAGAGAGGGATCCGAGAAGTAATCAGCACCAGACTTGGATAGTTTACTGTCATCAACCATTGGTGAAGAGATGGCTTTGGCTTCAGCCATTTTGGCACAGGGCAGAAGATCATTGAGGTACTTGGTCTGAGTTAGAACAAGTGAACCCTTTGAAGTTTTCCTAACTTGGATGCCTAGGAAATAGTCCAGTTCACCTAACTGTTTAAGAGCAAAGTTGGAGTGGAGCTTGTTGATGAGTTGCTGTATTAGAGAAGAGGAACAGCCCGTGATGATAATGTCATCAACATAGACAAGCATGTAAATCACCTGAGATTGATGGGTGTAGGTGAACAAAGAAGGATCACACCTGCTGCCAATGAAACCAAGTGTCAAGAGAGGTCCTTTAAGCTTGTCAAACCAAGCCCTCGGGGCTTGTTTTAGGCCATAGAACGCCTTATGTAACCTGCAGACCAGATTTGACTCATTGGAGGCAAAGCCCGGAGGTTGCTCCATGTAGACCTCTTCTTCTAGATCCCCATTTAAGAAAGCGTTGTTTACATCCAGTTGTTGAAGAGGCCAGCCATGTGATAGTGCAATGGTTAGGATAACCCGAATGGTAGTGGGTTTAACAACTGGACTGAATGTCTCTGTGTAGTCAAACCCGGGCTGTTGGTGGAACCCTTTTGCTACAAGACGAGCCTTGTATTTGTTGATGGAACCATCGGGGTTTTCCTTGACAGGGAAAACCCATTTACAACCAATGGCTTGCCTTTGAGGTGGTAAGGGAACTAAGGACCAAGTAGAGTTCTTCATAATAGCATCATATTCAGCCTTCATGGCTGAGTGCCAATTTGGATCAGCAAGGGCCTGTTGTATAGTTCTGGGTTCTGTATGGGCTAGAAGCACAGTGGGGTGGAGTCTTGGTTTTACAATGCCATTCTTGGCTCTAGTGGTCATGGGATGTGTGTTAATGGGTCCTATGGTGGAAGATGAGGTGGGGAATGGAAATATAGTGCTAGGGATGTTTGGAGAGGGAGCAGGTGTGCTGGAACTTGACGAGGCAGCAGAGGATTGATATGCTGGAATTGTAGGTGGGGATAGGTTGGGTGGGGAGTTTTCGGGCAGGACATGTTGTGGGGAGTTATTTGGTGATGGTGGGTTAATGGGTGGAGTGTTGGGATAAGGAATTAGAGGAATGGGTGGGAGAGAATGAAGGGGAATTGGTTGGAGCTGGTTCTTTATTTCCAAATAACTCTTGATGTGGGAATCTAAGTTCATTGAAGATTACATCCTTGGAGATGAAGGTTCTTCCGGTGGGAGAGAGACACACATAACCTTTGTGAGAGGTAGAGTAGCCTAAGAAGACACACTCATGGGACCTAAATCAGGAATTTGACCAAGAAGCTTAGTGTGTGGCACTTCCTTATGTAGGGAGGCAGTAGGCAATCTGTTTATTAGATAAACAGCAGTGAGAAAGGCATGATCCCAGAATTTAAAGGGAAGGGAAGAATGAGCTAACAGTGTTAGACCTAGTTCGACAATGTGTCGATGCTTATGTTCCACAACACCATTTTGGTGATGTGTTTGAGGGCAAATAACCCGGTGACTGATTCCAAATTCTTGTAGGATCTTGGAAAAGGAACGAAATTCGCCACCCCAATCAGTTTGGAGGGCTTTAATTTTTGTGTTAAATTGAAGCTCAACCATTGTTTTGAAGTTAAGAAATGTTGGTAAAGCATCAGATTTCTTTTTAAGAAGGAAAAGCCAAGTAAATCTTGTGTTGGCATCAATGAAAGAGATGTAGTACTGATAACCAGTGGAAGAAACAAAAGGGGCATGTCCCCATAAATCACTATAAACAAGCTCAAATGGAGTGCTGTAAATTGTATGAGATTGAGTGGAAGGTAGGCGGTGAGCCTTACCAAGACAGCAAGATGAACAAAATTCAAAAGTTTTATTGCTGATAGGAAGATTACAGTTTGGCAATACATGCCTAAGTGTGTCTTTATTGGGATGGCCTAGTCTTAGGTGCCATGTGGTGAGTGATACATGTGTTGTTGTATTGACAGAAGGAATGAAAGAAACATTACAAGAAACATCATTTCTAGACCTAGAATGACCGGAAGTTGAGCTCTGTTGGGGGAGAAGATGAAGATCCGTGAACTGGTAGAGTCCATCAGCTCCAAACTCTCCACGAAGCAAGATTTCACTGGCAACCTGGGATTTCACAAGACATTTTTCAGGATGGAATTCAAAGAAAATGCAATTATCTTTTGCAAACTTGCTTACACTGACCAAGTTTTTAGTGATACTAGGAACATGTAAAAGATTTTTGAACACTAGTGGGACATTAGAATTGACAGGGGAATTAAAGAAAGTAGAACCAGAAGAGGAAATTGATAAACCTTGACCATTACCCACTAGAATCTGATCTGAACCTTCACAGGGCATGGGTTGCTGAATGTTTTGAAGATTTGGGGTAACATGGTGGGAGGCACCAGAATCAAGGTACCATTGATTTGAGAAGTGGTTGTTATGTGAGGTGGTCAATAAGGCTTGGGGTGAGGCCGTGGGTTGGGGAAAGGAGGGTTGTTGCTGCCATGGTCGTGGATTGGGTTGGGGTTGCTGGTAGTTTTGATTAGGGTTTGGATTAGGGTTTGGTTGAGGAATAAATTGCTGGTCGAACCTGTGCCAGCAACCAAAAGCATCACGGCCGAACTTACGGCAGAGTTGGCACTATATTGAGATCCGACCACCGCTGCCCCTTCCATGGCCATTCCGGCCACCACGAAAATACTGTGATGTCAGGGCTGAGTAAAGTTGTTGGTTTTGGGCTAAGTTCGCTTGCGGTGCTGGATCGGAGGGAGAGGAAGCAGCCGAAGATGTCACTGATGCAACATTAACTGTTGCATTTGCTCAAGCAGCTTGTTTGTACCAATCTAGTCTCACTTCTTGAGCCAAAAGGAGAGCCTCCAACTTGTCCAGATCCGACGCATCATATCTGGTGCTTACCAAATTTATCAACGAATCATACTCTTCTGGTAGTCCTTCTAAGTTGACATCTAGCTGTTCTTGATCAGATACGGGATCACCGACGGAGTAAAGTGCATCGACCAAGGTCTTCACTCGCAAGATGAACTCAGAGATGCTACGATCATCTTTCTTGGTGTTTCTTAGCTCTGTGCGAAGCATGCGAACTCGTGCTCGAGTCTTGGATTGGAAGTGGTTATGCAACTTTATTTCTTGAAAAATATACAATACAATACAATACACATAAAACAGAAATTGCAAATTGTTGTCACATAAATAAAATCATAATAGTGTTTATTGCCTATGTAAAAATAAAATGTATTAAGTATAAAATATAAAGAAGGTTGTGCATACACTCAGAATGCTGTAAAGCATAACTAGAACTAGTGTTTATGGACTTTTGCAATGGTCAACTGTAAGGAGAGAGGGTAGGGGAGGTGACTCATAAGGAATAGTGGAAAATTGTGGACTGAGAGAGGGAGAAATTGGTGAGGATTGCGAGCACAAAATTAGATGCAGGTGGCTGTTCAATGATAGTGAGAGGCATAGGATAGATAGGCATGTTATGAACCTACTGTGTACTGGACTCTATGTGTGCAGTAATGTGTTTGGCAAAAGGGAAACTTTATCTCAACAAACTGAATATCTTTGGAGATATACAAGCGTCCATCTTCTGAGAGGCACTTATAACCCTTGTGAAAGGAAGAATAACCAAGTAAAGTACATTCACATGACCTGTACTCGAGTTTATTTTTATTGTATGGGTGTGGGCATGGATAACATGCACAGCCAAAAACATGAAGGAAAGTGTAATCAGGTGTTGATTTGTACAAAACAGAGAATGGTGACTAGTTTTGCAGGGTAGGAGTGGGTAGACAGTTGCATAGGCAAGGATGCTTGAGCCAGCAATGTGAGACCAGTTTCCACTATATGACAATGCTTGCGCTCAACGAGGCTTGTAATGTAAGTCAACGACAAAAATATTCTGCCACCTCTCCATATGGGTTACAGCCCTGGCCTATTCCAACCCAAGTGTGGGAAGGTAATTCACTTGATTTTATTACGAGGTTACCTAAATCGAAAGGTTTTGATCTAGTATTTGTAGTGGTTGATTGTTTATCTATAGGGGTGGACATCGGTCGGTTATGGTTGGTTTCGGGTGAAAAAATTCAAAACCGAACATAACTAACCATCAGAACATATCACCCGTTTCGGTCCAAATATACCTTTGGTTTGAGCGGATTTGGATTAGGCGGGTTGACGGGTCGGATTGACACGGTTTAGAACAAAAAATTTTACACAGAAACCAAAAGCAAGAAGATAAACACAAAATTTTACATAGAAACCAGAAACACAAACATAAACCCAGAGCAAGAGGAGAATAGATCTGGATCAAACATTCAAACCAAAAACCACAAACAAGAACATTAAGCAGAAAGTTTCAAACTTTCAACATAAAGCATCAAAATTTCAAAAAAATATATATCAAAACTTTCAAAATCTTTTTCATTGTTGCAAGCTTCCTTGTTCGCATATCTAGAACTTAACATGCAGCAGGGATGACTGGGTACATAGAACTGGGATGCATCCCGAGGCCGAGGATGTAGACGAAGAGATGATAGAGCTGGTGCAACTTGTGAAGAAGGGTAAGACGAAGTGGCATGGCAGAGCGACTCACCGACAAAGGAGAAGTGGTGCATCTCGCAGCGGAGTGGAAGGCGAAGAGGCATGGGAGACGGCTCAGATCTGGCCGGAGATGGGGGTGGTGCTGGCGGGTACAATTGTATGAGAGAGGGGACGGAAGGAGAGGGATAGAGTGGCGACTAGGGTTGGGTAATGAGAGGGGAGAGAGGAGCGGCGTTGTGCTAGGGTTCTGGACTTCTGGATGCTTCGATAGGAACAAGGGAAAATGAATTGAAATGAGCAAGTGATTCAAGTGAAGACCGCGTACATAAGCTAAGTAGTCCAAACGACGTCGCATAAAGCTAAGCAGTCCCCCTTCATTTAAACATGGGTAGGTCGGGTACAATTGTATGAGAGAGGGGACGGAAGGAGAGGGATAGAGTGGCGACTAGGGTTGGGTAATGAGAGGGGAGAGAGGAGCGGCATTGTGCTAGGGTTCTGGACTTCTGGATGCTTCGATAGGAACAAGGGAAAATGAATTGAAATGAGCAAGTGATTCAAGTGAAGACCGCGTACATAAGCTAAGTAGTCCAAACGACGTCGCATAAAGCTAAGCAGTCCCCTTCATTTAAACATGGGTAGGTCGGGTTCGAGTACCGACCATTTTTTTTTACCTCACCCAAACCCGCCCGCCCTTAACCGTTTATAACTGAGCCAATCACCCGCTGACCCATAGGTCTGTATTAACCTGCCCGTTCTACTAATGCAATGCACGGGTTTCTCGGATGCGGGCCAGGTCGGCCATTTCTGTCCAGCCCAATTTGTCTAAGTATGTGCATTTCATCCTCAAACACCCATACACAGCAAGGAGTGTGGCCCCTGTTTTCGTCATGAAAGTGGCATGGTTACATGGAACTCCAGTCCATTCTCAGTGATTGCGACCCCCTATTTGTTAGCACTTTTTTGGCAGGAGTTATTCAAATTACAAGGGACGACATTGAAAATGTCTTCTTATCACCCGAAGACCGATGCGATGGGCAAACCGATGTGGTAATATATGTTTAGAGGCATACTTGAGATGTTTTGCTTCTGAATAACCTATGTGTTGGCATGATTTTTCATGTCACCACAGGAACCACTCCATTTGAAGTGGTGTATGGCAGAAAGCCACCAATCGTGGTATGGTTTGCTCAGGGATAAACTAAGGTAGAGGCTGTGGCCCATGCATTACAAGAGAAGGACAAAGCCTTCAAGCAATTGAAGTATAATTTAACCAAGGCTCATGAACAAATGAAAAGATATGTGGACAAAGGTAGGTAAATGCAAGTGTTTGAGGTTGGGGAGAGGGTTTTCCTGCAGTTACACGGCCACATAGACAACAATCAATGGTTCTTAGAATTAGCCAAAAATTAGCTCCTAGATATTATGGCCCTTTTAGGTGTTAGAGAAATATGGGTGTGCAACTTACAAACTAAAATTACTTCCAACTTCGAAGGTTCATCCGGTGTTCCATGTGTTTCATCTTAAAAAGGCTATTGGTCAAATTCAGTTGCGGCGGAATTACCTGCTGAATCAGAGGTCAACGTTGATGGAACTGTAGAACCAGAGAAAGTTTTGGCTAGTAGAATGATTATAAAAGGTAGCAGCAAAGGAGGGCAATATTTAGTACAATGGAAAGGCTTGGCTGTGGAGGATGAGCTGAATTTGCACGGCCAATTTCCTCGACTCAGCCTTGAGGACGAGGCTGTTCTTCTAGAGGCAGCA
The DNA here is from genome assembly GCA_035048595.1 of Echinosophora koreensis. Lineage (NCBI taxonomy): Eukaryota > Viridiplantae > Streptophyta > Magnoliopsida > Fabales > Fabaceae > Echinosophora > Echinosophora koreensis. Next base: position 4,865,510 of record JAPCYP010000011.1, on the reverse strand, counting down.
AGTGATAGAGCACTGGAAAATGACTCTATTGTGAGCAGTGAGGACCAGTTATTGGGCCCTAACCAAGTGAAGCCCAGGATCAATAATGTCTATACCCGCAATAAAAAGAAAGAACCAGGGGGGAGAATTAGTTACAAGCTGAGTGGGCTAGTTAGTTAGGCCATGCAACATGGTTTGGTTATAAGAGGAGAAGGTAGAGTGAGAAGGTATGCATGATTTTGATTGGTTTTCAGACAAAAAAATGTCTTCTCTAAGGAGTTGAAGCTCTGGTTTTTCCCCTTTGTAAGAGCTTAGGCTCATCTTTATGTTTCTAATAATACACTTACTCTAGTTTTTATTCTTGGTCCTCCATCATATTATGTCAAATTGTAGAAATACTCCCACATTGTATAGAAAAGTTAGCATTAATGTCATGATACCTATATATTGTATTCTCTTGTAACTTTTGAGATAAGAAATATTATTCAGTTTTGTTAGAAAATAAGAGAAATATCTTATAATAATATCTTCAAATATTTTTGAGTATCCTAGATGATCTCGTAGGATTTATTTCATATTTATATTTTATGATTTGATTCTCTATTTGATCAAGACTAGGATTCTACTTTTGGTATAAATAGGACTATTAGGGTTGTCTTTTGTAATCAGATCATTATCACATCAAATCAATATTAGTCTTACTACTTGTTAGTTTATTTCTCTATTTTCTTCCTTCGTTATCTAAAACTTTCCAATTCAACATAGTATCAGAGCGGTACCATCCTCCGTGACCTGTCACGTCACTATTCCGCTTTTTGAGTTCCAAAAAAAGTTTCCAAACTCCATCTAGTTACATCTATCTGTTACGTCGTCTTTCGACCTATTTATCCACCGCTCACTGCCGTGACTGCCAGCAAACACTCTTTCCGGATCTGGCCTCACCTCCCTCAATGGACCACTTTTCAACAACCACCTCAATGTGGTTGTTTGGCTTTATTGAGTTTTGATGTGCTGTGTTCGAAAGCTCAAATCTTTTTCTCCATTCTACTGTCTGCTTCTCCGGTGTTTGTAATGAAATTCTCATCCACTAATGGATCATACTAGTGGCTTCTCTTCCTACTGACGATCATTCCAGTGGTGACTCCTTTCCCACAGATGAATCATATTAGTGGTGACTTATATTTTCATCGACAATTCACTTATGTTGGTTATGGCTCACACTAGCCAAAATCGTTGTCCCAGATGCACTAGCTCGTCTTTCTCCCAGATGCACTAGCCTCGTCTCAGTCCCAGAAGTAAATATCTACCTTAAATTCAATTTTAAATATTGGGTCCCTGATATTGTTGTGTTTGTGAGAAAAAAAATGAATATGTTTTCTGATATATTGATAATACATAATACACAGCATATATAGAGGATTACATAGAGAAAGAAAAGGAAACTATATCAATCCTAAATCTGGAAAATAATCTAAGCAAATCTCTCTAATTGAATCCCTTTATTTCAGGGATTGTAATCCTAATTATTACAGAATATTCCCTAATCATTTACAGAATATTTCCTAATTATTACACTGCAACACTCCCCCTCAAGCTGAGGAATAGATGTCTTCCATTCCCAGCTTGGATACCATATCATGAAAACTTGAACTGTTCAATCCCTTGGTTAAGACATCAGCAAGTTGGTGTTCTGATGGAACATATGACATACACACTAACCCTTCTTCCAACTTCTCTTTAATGAAATGCCTATCAATTTCAATGTGTTTTGTTCTATCATGTTGTATAGGATTATGAGCAATATTAATAGCTGACTTGTTGTCACAATAGAGCTTCATAGGACCTTCCAATTTCACTTTCAAATCATCTAGAATAATTTTCAGCCAGAGGAGTTCACATAATCCTTGAGCTATAGCTCTGAATTCTGATTCTGCTGATGATCTTGCCACCACATTCTGTTTCTTACTCCTCCACGTTACCAAATTACCTCCAAGGAAAGTACAATACCCTGTAGTTGATCTTCGGTCCACTAGAGAACCTGCATAGTCAGCATCGGTATAGGCTTCTAGAGTAAGATTCTGATTTCTTTTGAACAGAATTCCTTTACCCGGATTGCCTTTCAAGTAATGCAGCACTCTATAAGCAGCTTGAAGGTGAGATTCTTTCGGATCGTGCATGAATTGACTGATCATGCTCACTGAATATGCTATGTCCGGTCGAGTGTGAGCAAGGTATATAAGTTTTCCAACTAACCTTTGGTACATCCTCTTGTCAACAGATGGTTCTTCTTTAGCTTCCCCCAACTTATGATTAGGATCCATTGTGGTAGAGGCTGGTTTGCATCCAATTTTTCCAGTTTCTGTCAACAAGTCAGTCACATACTTCTGCTGAGATATGAATATCCCTCGAGTGGAATATGACACTTCAATACCGAGGAAATACTTCAGTTTCCCCAACTCCTTTATCTCAAATTCCTTCACTAGTTTCTGCCTCAGTTCATATTGTTCTTTCTCATCATTTCCAGTCACCACAATGTCATCAACATAGACCAAAAGAGCAGTCACTCCCCCTGCAGCTGAATGTTTAATAAAGAGAGTGTGGTCTCCTTGGCTTTGTTTATACCCAAATTCCTTCATAGCTTTGGCAAATCTCCCAAACCAGGCTCTAGGGGACTGTTTTTAATCCATAAAGAGCCTTTCGCAGCTTGCATACCTTGTTACCTGTGCCTCCCTCAAATCCAGGGGGGATGTTCATGTAGATTTCTTCCTCTAAGTCACCATGGAGAAATGCATTCTTGACATCATATTGTAGGAGTTGCCAATTACAGTGTGCAGCCAATGATAACAGAATTCTAACAGTGTTCATCTTAGCAACTGGGGCAAAAGTCTCTTGATAATCAACTCCATAAGTTTGAGTGTACCCTTTGGCCACCAGCCTTGCCTTGTATCTCTCAAGGGACCCATCTGCCTTGTATTTCACTGTGAAAATCCACTTACAGTCAACAATATTTTTCCCTCTAGGTGCATTAACAATCTCCCATGTTTTATTCTTTTCTAAAGCACTCATCTCCTCTCTCATAGCATCCATCCATTCCCTTTTTGACAATGCCTCAGAAACAGTGTTGGGAATAGCAATGGTATTTAGGCTCAAAATGAATTTTTTGTGGGCTGGTGATAAGCGCTTAAGGGAGACATAATTAGACAGAGGATAAAGGGGACGTTTTGTGCATTCTCTAGTACCTTTTCTAACTGCAATTGGTAAGTCCAGCATGTTTGCTGGTTCGGGAGGTATTTCAAGGCATTGGTCAGATCTGCTTGTGCTTCCATTCTCAGGACTTGAGTTGGATTCTTGGACTTGTGTCATGTCAGGAGCAATCTGTTTTCTTGAATACACCTTAGAGAACCTTGGGAACCCTGTGAACCTATCTTTAGGACTAGACTCTAGAGACTCGGACACAGGTTTAGCAGCGGACACAGTTGACTCAGACACAGGTTCAGCAGCAGAAACTAGTTCAACAACAGCAGAATTTGGGGATTCAGAGAATTTAGACTCAACACGGTCAGGAGTTGATACATGAGGAAGGTCAAAGGGCTTGTGGTGAGACTCAAATTCACAAGGACTATCTTCCATCATCGAAATCTCCCCCTGAAGATAGGACTTGGAAAAAAAAGGTTTATTTTCTGTGAAGGAGACATCAGCAGAAATATAAAATTTTCGAGATGATGGGTGATAACACTTGTATCCTTTTTGAGTGGATGAGTAACCAAGGAAGACACAAATGATTGCACGGGGGTCCAACTTTCCCCTATGTTGATGATGAACATGCACAAAGGCAGTGCACCCAAAGACTCGCGATATAAGGCCATTAGAGGTTCTGAAATTAGGATAGAAACTATTTAGAACTTCTACAGGACTTTTGTTGTCCAACACAGATGAGGGAAGTCTATTTATCATGTATGAGGCAGTGAGGACAGCCTCTCCCCAATAGGTCTTAGGAACATTTCCTTGAAAGAGCAAGGCTCGAGTGGTGTTAAGTAAATGCCTATTTTTCCGCTCAGCTACCCCATTTTGTTGAGGGGTGTTAACACATGATGACTCATGTATAATACCATGTAATTGAAAGTAGGGTGACAAGGTTTGGTTGAAGTAGTCCCTAGCATTGTCTGTTCTAAAGCATTTTATTTTGGCTCCAAATTGATTTTGAATCATTAATTGGAAGTTAGGAATAACAATGCTAACATCAGATTTTTGTTTAAGGAGAAAGAGCCACGTAACCCGTGTGCAATCATCAATTAAAGAGACAAACCAGCGAGCCCCAGAAACATTAGGTATAGTAGAAGGACCCCATACATCACTATGAATCAAATCAAAAGGATGAGAACTTCTTTTATTGCTAATAGGGAAAGGAACACGAGTGTGTTTGGCCATTGCACAAATGTCACAATGAAACTGAGACATATCTAGGCCTTGAAACAAATGAGGAAACATAAACTTTAAAATACTAAAAGATGGATGACCTAGGTGTAAATGATACAACCAAATGACATCTTTATTTGATGAACTGAGAAAAGATAAAGACAATTTTTTCCCAAGGTTTGGAGATGATTCAATGTGGTAAAGTCCGCTCCTTTCTTTAGCAAGTCCAATCCTCCTCCCCGAGCCCTGTTCCTGAAAAACACAATAGGAGGGAAAGAAGGTAGCATAACATTTAAGGTCATGAGTAAGTTTTTGAATTGAAACAAGGTTTGCAGATAATTTTGGCACATGAAGGACATCTTTTAGAGTGATGGTAGGTGTAATATGGACATCTCCAACCCCTGCAACAGTAGCTAGCATGCCATTTGCTACTATAATTTTTCTGTTACTAGGGCAGGGGCTGTAGGTATGAAAAAATTGAGATTTAGGTGTCATGTGATCTGTGGCACCTGAATCTATTATCCAAGAGGTGTCATGCAATGTTTCAGAGACATTCATGCATAAAGAAAATTCATGTATACCCGAGAGAGCTAAAGAACAGCCTCCAGAAGGCTTTTCAAGAGACCCCAACAAGCTCCTGAGCCTCTCAATTTCTTCATTATTGAGTCCCCCTGTTGCAAAATTGTTTTCATTATCAGGTTGCTCTACCATATGAGCTTGATGCCTTTGTCCTCCTCGGTTTCCCCATTCATTGTTTGGGGGTTTACCATTCAGTTTCCAACATTTTTCTTTTGTGTGCCACGGTTTATGGCAGTAGGTACACCAAAGGTTGTCCTTGTTTCCCTTCCACTGGTTCCCCCAACTTGTTTGTTTAGGCTGATCACTCTTCCCTCTTCCTGGCTGATCTGTTTTGGTTACTAGGGCTGATCCATCCATGGTTGGTGGCTCAAGCATAACACTTCTTCTGCTCTCCTCTGCTCGTACTAAGGAAATTGTCTCTTCTAGAGATGGTGTGTCTGCCTTACCAAGAATTTGAACCCTAACCTGATCAAATTTCAGGATTCAATCCTGCTAAAAAATCATATACCCGGTCCTTTGCAATGAAGCTTTTCAAGGTGGCTACATCTTCTTCACATTTCATCTTAAAAACCCGATAATGATCAAGCTCTTGCCACAGGTTTTGCAGCAGATTGGCATACTCTGTGACAGACTTGTCTCCTTGTTTAGTGGCCGAGGTCTTGACTTTAATCTCATATACTTGAGCAGCATCTTGTGCCTTAGAGTATGTGCGACAAATGAAGTCCCAAATCTCCTTTGCTGTAGCCAGAAACATACAAGTGTCACTGATCATGGGTTCCATGGAATCCCATAACCAAGACATTATCATGGAGTCCTCTTCATCCCATGCTTCAAAAGTCGGATCGCCCTTTTTCGGTCCTGTTCCAAGAAGATGGTCCAGTCGCCCTTTTCCCTTGAGATATGTGCGAACGAATTGAGACCACTTGAGATAATTTTTCCCAAAAGCTAGCTCATAGGATGAGGATTGCCCTCTACTTATAAGCTCTCATTAGAGACTATCTCTAGTCAATGTGGGACTTGGGTTTTTCCCAATACACCCCCTCACGCTCAGCACTATTGGGCTTGGTACGTGGATAACATGGTGGGTGGCCCAATTATGGATCTAGGATAGCTCTGATACCATGTGAGAAAAAAAATGAATATGTTTTCTGATATATTGATAATACATAATACACAGCATATATAGAGGATTACATAGAGAAAGAAAAGGAAACTATATCAATCCTAAATCTGGAAAATAATCTATGCAAATCTCTCTAATTGAATCCCTTTATTTCAGGGATTGTAATCCTAATTATTACAAAATATTCCCTAATCATTTACAGAATATTTCCTAATTATTACACTGCAACAGTGTTGAAGCTTCCAAATGCTGTTTTGTGGAGTTTGGACCTTGCTTTGTTAGATTACTTGCCAAGAAATTTTCGTCAGGCTGATGAGCATAAGGGCTATCTTGTTAAGTTATCTTTCCAGCAACTCTCTCCGACCTCTCCAACATCCTTGAGTTGCCTTCCAACCATTATTTTCATGAAGCTCGGTTTATGTTTTTATTTTAAATTTTAATTTGAGGAGAGATGCATTAGTTTCGTGCAACAAGCTTAAAGCTTAGTAAGCTTTAGCTTGAGGGGGAGTGTTAGAAAATCAGAGAAATATCTGATAATATCTTTTCATATCTTAAAATATTTCAGAGTATCCTAGATGATCTCTTAGGATTTATTTCTTATTTATATTTTGTGATTTGATTCTCTATTTAATCAAGACTAGGATTTTACTTATAGTATAAAAAGGACTATTAGGGTTGTCTTTTGTAATCTGATCATTACCTCATCAAATCAATATCAGTCTTATTACTTGTTAGTTTATATCTATCTTTTCCTCCTTTCTTATCTAAAACCTTTCAATTCAACAAGTTTCTTCCATAATTTCAAGTGTTGTTTATTTTGATTCCCAATGTTTTATCCAAGACAAAGATCACAAGGGCAGATACCTAACAGGTGAGCAACTATAAATTATAGTTTTCAGAAAACTTGTTGATCCAAACTAAAACATTCAGATACAAGGCAATAGGACTTGTGATGCCTCACTAGTTTAACACACTTGCATATCAATATAATAGGGTACAACTATATCCACTATTACCAGCCATCAAAAAATGACTTGATGACATGTAATATCATTACCGTTTTTCTTAGCTTTTGAATCATCTCGTACATTTCAACCATCAGTAGCTGCAACACACAATAGTATGTTTAGGCAACAAGACAGATCAAAATATATATGTTCATACAAATATAACAACCAAGCTTAAGGACCTTTCAGGAAAAAGGGGGAAAGCGCAGCAAAGTGAAGGAATTAACCCTCCAACCCATGTTACGGAGATCTAAATTGAGAGAGGAGAAAAGGAATGAAGGGGAAACAGTTCCCTCCAAATGTTTAAATTATGTCCACTCCAATCAGGACATATGAGGAGGAAAGAACAAGAAAAAGTTAAAGCTATGAACAGCACAACATACCTTAAACATAGGAACGGCCTTAATTCTATTTATTAAGAGTGGAGCTGTTGCACATCGAATCAACAGGGTTGTTAGAGCTATGGCTGCCCACCTGAAACAAAGGAGAATAAGGTGAAGTGTTTCCTTTCAAAAGCTATGTGCCACCAAATCATTGATGAACTATGAATAAACATGCCATTGGAGAATCAAATCCCAGAATATGCATCATGTACCACAATGTGATTGCTGATGAGTGCGATAGATATCATATTACTAGAGTCTACGTAAGGATAAGTAAAGGAAATGTCAGTGGAAGGGATATGCATTGGGGGTATTCTTGTAATTACTTACCTGAGCATGTGGCAGAGAGAAATGCTAGTGAATTCTGTTATAGGATGTTAGTGTCTGTAGTTAGAGTGTATCATGCAGTACACTAGGACTACACACAGACTATCTGAACCCTGCTGAGTCAGCTAGTCTGTGATAGTTACAAGTCTGTTAGCAGTGACTTTAGATCTAACCACCCCATGCTATTATAAATAGCATAGATATCCTATTACTAGAGTCTACATAAGGGTAAGTAAAGGAAATGTCAGTGAAGGGGATATGCATTTGGGGTATTCCTGTAATTAGCTACCTGGACACGTGGCAGAGAGAAATGTTAGTGAATTCTGTTATAGGATGTTAGTGTGTATAGTTAGAGTTATCATGCAGTACACTAGGACTGCACACAGACTCCCTAATCCCCCATGCTATTATAAATAGCATAGTTGTACTGAACTCATCAATTAATCAATACTGTTGAAAACACGATTATGATCTTTGTAATTAATATATAAGATTAAGCATATCATATCATATCTTGTAAATAGGAATAGAATCTCCTATATTCATTGTGTAATTATTTCATGAATCCTATATAAAACGGATTCCGTTGTGTAGTTGAGACATACGGTTTCAGCATCTCTATGGCTCTGTTTTTTCTATTTCAACATGGTATCTAGAGCCAGATAGAGGTAACTCTAAAACCGTGCTTACTCGGTAGACCCACTTCCTTTGGTCAGAAATTTTCTTGGCAAACCGTGTTCCTAATTCGGTTTGCCCCTTCTCTGCTGCCGTGACCTCCATCCGGTACATTTTTAAGTCCTTTTTACCCTTTTGCCGCCTCAAAAAGCCACCTGCCGCCATCAGCCGCCCCTTTTTCTGGCGACATTTTCGGCAGCCAACCCAACCACGAGGTGCGCCGTCTCCAGATCGTCCAATCCCCGGAATCCCGCCATCAGCCGTCCTCTCACATGCCTACACGTGCGTCGCGAACAAACAGATCACAGTTCCAACCGTCGGCGCGTGGCGGCCCCATTCCGGACTGTTTTTTCCGGCACGACGTTCGTCTTCCTCCGACGATTCCAACGCTGGTCCTCCTATCCCAATCAGGGCAGGTTTGCTACCAATGCACTTTGCGCGCACATCGTTTCGGGTTTCCAGACACCTTGTGGTTCTGTTTCTGGGTCCTTTAAAAGCCACATATGACTTTCTCTGGTTCTACCGATCCTATTAAGACCATGGATCCTGCTAAGGCCTCTCCGACTAATTATGAAGATTTTCTCCAGTGGTTTGAGCATCGACAGTCCTCCGGATCCACTGCTTTGGTTGCACATACTGGTAAATCCTCTGCTTGCATATCTAAGTCACCCTCTCTTGCTCCTTGGGTACTTGATTCTGGTGCGTCTGACCATATCTCTGGTAATAAAGCTCTTTTCTCCTCTCTTTGTACATTGGGTTATTTACCTATTGTCACTTTAGCTAATGGTTCTCAAAGCCAATCCCAAGGTATTGGAACTGTCCATCCACTTCCTTCCCTGTCACTTGATTCTGTCCTTTATGTCCATGGGTGTCCCTTTAATTTACTCTTTGTTAGTCATTTAACCGGTTCTCATGCTTGTTTGATTACCTTTACAAAAGACACTATTATCTTGCAGGACCAGAGTTCGGGACGGACAATTGGCACCGGATGTGAGTCTCATGGCCTTTACCAGCTCTCCACCCCTCCTAGGTTTGCTATGCCACAAATTCCCCTCTTACCATACATGCTCAGTTGGGTCATCCTAGTCTACCCAAACTTCTGAAATTGGTACCAAGCCTATCCAAGTTATCTAGTTTGCATTGAGAGTCGTGTCAACTAGGCAAACACACTCATAGTCAGTTTCCCGCTCGAGTCAATAAACGAGCTTCGTTCCCTTTTGCTTTAGTTCACTCAGATGTATGGGGTCCTTCTCGTACTGTTTATACTTATGGGTCCAGATACTTTATTGCGTTTATTGATGATTTTTCAAGGTGTATGTGGTTGTTTTAAATGAAAAACAGGTATGAATTATTTTCAATTTTTCAGCAGTTTTATCAGGAGATTAAAACCCAATTTGGTGTCTCGATTCGCTTTTTATGTAGTGATAATGCCCGAGAATATTTGTCCCAACAATTTCAAACTGTTATGGCTTCTAATGACATTCTTCACTAAACGTCCTATGCTCATACACCTCAACAAAATGGGGTTGCCGAACTTAAAAATCGGCACCTCGTTGAAACCACTCGGACCCTTCTTCTTCATGGCAATGTTCCATTTTGATTCTGGGGGATGTTGTTTTGACAGCTTGCTATCTTATAAACCGCATGCCCTCCTCAGTCCTTGATGACCAAGTACCTCACTCGGTCCTTTTCCCCCATATTTATCCCCATTCACTTCCGCCACGTGTCTTCGACTCGATCACTTAAGTTTGTCTTCCTGGGTTATCATCGGACCCAAAAATGTTATCGTTGCTTTTCTCCTACTCTTCGATGCTACCTTACATCGGTTGATATTACCTTTTTCGAGTCTGTTCCGTCCTTTGAGTTGACTCCCTCATCTCCCGAGCAGCTCTCTATCGTCGTTCCTCTTCCTTCGTCTAATGTACCACTCGAGTCTGTCCCACTGACAACTCGACTTGTGGACCCCCCAGCTGCTCGGCCATTGCAGACTTATCACCGTCGCCTGCCACCCACCTTGGTGCATGTCCCTGCTGCTCCTCCAACAGCTCCTCCAGCTGCTCATCCTGCTCCTGAGGCCATGATTGATTCTTCCCCGGCACCAACTCCTTCACCGAACCCGGACCCGACCCTGCCACCTAAACCAGACCTTCCCATTGCTCTCCGTAAAGGTATACGATCCACTCGTAACCCGTCTCCCCATTATATTGCTTTGAGTTATCATCATCTTTCTCCTTTGCATTATGCTTGTCTTTCTTCTTTGTCTTCTGTCTCTATTCCTAACTCTCCAAGTGAAGCTTTATCTCACCCTGAATGGCGGCAAGCGATGCTTGATGAGATGTGTGCTCTTCAAAGCAGTGGTACCTGGGAATTGGTCCCTCTACCTCCTGGGAGGTCTTTAGTTAGTTGTTGCTGGCTTTATACTGTGAAGGTGGGTTCTAATGGTAAGATTGATCGATTTAAGGCCCGTTTGGTGGCTACCTCCTGGGAAGTCTTTAGTTGGTTGTCGCTGGCTTTATGCTGTGCAGGTGAGTCCTGATGGTAAGATTGATCGGTTTAAGGCCCATTTGGTGGCCAAAGGCTACACTCAGATATTTGGCCTTGATTATGGTGATACTTTCTCTCCTGTGGCCAAAATGGCCTCTGTTCGGCTTCTCCTCTCCATTGCAGCAATTCAGCACTGGTCTCTTCATCAACTTGACATTAAGAATGCCTTCTTACATGGTGATCTTGAAGAGGAAGTCTATATGGAGCAACTTCCTGGGTTTGTTGCTCAGGGAGAGTCCTCTACCATGGTTTGTCGGCTTCGCAGGTGACTTTATGGTCTTGAACAGTCTACTTTGGCTTGGTTCAACAAATTCAGTACTGTAGTGCAACAGTTTGGTATGGTTCGCAGCGAAGTTGACCACTCTATATTCTATCGTCATTCGGCCCAAGGATGCATTTATCTGATTGTTTATGTGGATGATATTGTCATAAATGGTAGTGATCAGCATGGCATACTACAAGTGAAACAACATCTCTCTCATCAGTTTCAGACTTACCTTGGTAAGCTCCGTTATTTCTTGGGTATCGAGGTAGCTCAATCTAAGGATGGTATAGTGATTTACAAAGGAAATATGCTATGGATATTCTTGAAGAGACTGAACTATTGAACGCCAAGCCAGTTGACACTCCTATGGATCCAAACGTCAAACTTCTACCTAATCAGGGGGAGCCGTTGTCAGATTCAAGAAGATACAGGAGATTGGTTGGGAAATTGAACTACCTCACAGTAACTCATCCAGACATTTCATTTGAAGTCAGTGTGGTAAGCCAATTCTTAAATTCTCCTTGTCAGGACCATTGGGATGCCGTGATGCGGTTCTCGAAGTACATTTTGGTTACTCAGATGCCGAATGGGCAGGCTCACCCATTGATAGGCGATCTACTTCTAGGTATTGTGTACTTATTGGAGGAAATCTGATATCTTGGAAAAGTAAGAAACAGAAAGTAGTTGCAAGGTCCAGTGCAAAAGCTGAATACAGGGCCATGGCATTAGTGACTTGCGAACTCATTTGGTTGAAACAGTTACTCAAAGAACTTCAATTTGAAGAGAATATGCAAATGACGCTAATATGTGATAATCAAGCAGCATTGCATATTGCCTCTAATCCTGTGTTCCATGAGAGGACCAAACATATTGAGGTATATTGTCATTTCGTCAGGGAGAAGAGCCAATCAGGGGACATAACCACTAGCTTTGTCAACTCCAGTGATCAGTTGGCAGATGCCTTCACAAAATCTGAGAGGTCTTCGTATTAGGTATCTATGTAACAAGTTGGGTGCATATGATTTATATGACCCACCTTGAGGGGGAGTGTTGAAAACACGATTATGATCTTTGTAATTAATGTATAGGATAAAGCATATCATATCATATCATATCTTGTAAATAGAAATAGAATCTCCTATATTCATTGTGTAGCTATTTCATTAATCCTGTATAAAACAGACTCCGTTGTGTAGTTGAGACACACGGTTTCAGCATCTTTATGCCTCTGTTTTCTCTATTTCAATAATACAAATATTCAACTCTCTCCCTCTCTCTATCTCTCTGTCTTTCTACTTTCAGTTTCTTCTGTTTGGAACATGATATCAGAGCTTGATGCTCAACCATGGCTTCCGTCACTAACAATGGTTCCACTCCACCGCCTCCACTGGTGACGACTCCAATGCTAAACGTCACCACTGTTGTCACAACCAAACTCATTGATACAAACTTCCTCCATTGGAAGCAGATAATAGAAGTGGTGATCCAAGCCAATCGACTCTAACGCTTTGCCGTTTGTCCTCGAATTCCATCATAATTTCTCTTTGATGACGATCGCATCCATGATCGTGTTAACCCTGAGTTCTTGGCATGGGAAGCGCAAGACCAACACCTGTTCATCTGGATGCTCAATTCGATCTAAGGTTTGATTCACACGTATTGTTGGATGTTCTCATGCATGGCAACTATGGGACGAACTGCATAATTACTTCAATTGATAGACGAATGCTCAAAGTGCACAATTACGATTAGAACTCCCTATATCACCAAAGGCGATTGCAAAATCTCTGAGTATTTGCTTCGGATTAAAGCAATAGTGGATGTGTTGATCTCCATCAGGAACCCTATCACTTTTCAAGAACATCTGGATTCCATCCTTGGAGGATTGCCCGAGGAGTATCACATATTGTTTCCTACAATCGAGAGTCGTTTGAGCCTTATTCCATCACAGAGATTGAATCTCTGCTACTGGGGCATGAAGTCCAAACTTAAACGAGCCAAGGCCGAAACTATTTCAGATTCGTTTTCAGTTAATCTTGCACAAGGTCCAAATCAGAACCTCATTCCCAATCAGGTGCCTACTACTTCCTCTCAGCCAAACACTTCTGCTTTCACTGGTTTCACCAATTATCAGCATACTAATACTGGTTATCACTTTGGCAATGGTTATCGAGGAGGAAAAGGTGGCTATTTTGGCTATCATAGTTGTGCCAGAGGTGGAAGAACTGGATATACGTGCCCAGTCATTGTCTATATGCATTTTGGAGAGGTGCCGTACTTATGCTTCATAGGAGTCTTCCGTCTGGGGCAGTGCCTTCCGTTTCATCAGTTTTGGCATCCACCTCCCAGACCATAGCCATATCTGTGGGATGCACAGATCTCAGAGTTTGTGGGGCCAGTAAGAGTGGTCCCTAGGGGCAGTGTCCGTCATAGTCTCCAGTATCAACGGATGCATCAGTGCCGCCGTGTGTTAATATCCGATAGCAGTGAGGCAACAGCAACAGCACCACCGTAGCAGCCACCATGGAGAGTTTACAGACGCAGGCGTGGGGAGAGTCAGGGTAGCACTAGATATCCATGTTAGTAATCGTGGAGGTCAGGGCGTCTGTTGTAGATAGGTTGTGTGTGGTGAGTCCATTTTTTATGTCTTTTGAGTAGGGCGGACTCTATGAAGTGTGGTGAGGTGTTTCCTTTTCTCAGAACTTTATGTATTTTCTTTTATCAGTTTATGTCGGTTGTATCAAATGGGGCCCTACTGATGGGGTACCTTAAACATGTTTTTATGTATTTACATATCTATGGAGTACGATGCTTATGGTTTATGTGTTTCATGTCTTATGTTTTAATAACTTCATTTTTTTGTTATACAAGTTTAACGCTAATACCATGATTAAGGTTTAGTTAATTAAGCTTTTTTTTAATGGGACAATGGGGTGTCTCACATGTGAAATAGAAAATGAAGAGATTGAGTGAGTGAAAGGTAAGTGAGGGTAAAACTGACTTTTACTGGGTTTAAATGAAGGCAAAATAGAGTAACTCTTAGTTAGAGAGGGTAAAATAGAACTTTCATGAGTGAAAGTAAGGATAAAACTATAAGAACACAACAAGGGAAACAAAAAACCCTAATTCTAGTAGCAAGGAAGGTGGCAACAGTGACAAATAGAAGAAAAGATGAGAGAACATAGGAGAAAACCCCGTCGGAGCATCACCAAAAATAGGGATTTTTTGGGGTGAAGTCCGAGCCCTTCACTGTTGTGTCAATTGTTGCCTCGATTTGGCAGGCATTCGCTCCGATTTGGCCACCAGCGACGCCCGCTACACAAAATGCCCCGCTACGCACGATTCCATCGCACCCCAGTGCCGCTCCGCTCTGAGACGGCACGATAATGCTGCCTGCTAATGGCCGCTACTGACTACATAGGTCGCAGATAGGATGTTTACCCAAGGAACAGTATTTGGGTTATTTTATGCGGGGGGTCCTTGACCAAATTTCAGAAGTAGGGTTCGAACTTTTAACCTAAGCAATCGATTGGAGATGATGAAGCTAGCTTGTGATTTGGAGGTGGAGGCAATTGGTACGGAGGGTGGACGGAACAATCTGAGTTTTCGGCCATAAGGGACTTATCCGCAAAGCTATAAAGGCACTTCTGCATACAAGGATTTTGATTTACCCAATGCTCCGAGTCATGCCAATAATCAGGGTGTGGGCCAAACGGGTCAGGGACGATATAACCAAAACACAGGCTAGGTAGGAGTGCAAGGTAAATGGGCTTCTTCCATTTCATCAGGTCGTAACGGGAAGGAAGAAAGGAGAGGGAATATTGATCGTAGTAGAGGGCCCAAGCATTTGACTTCATAGAACTCATGGACAATAAATCTATGGGTGTGTATTTTTACTGTAACGAAAAATTTCACCCATTACATCGCTGCCCTGAAAGGCAGTTCCGATTGTTGGTTCTTGGAGATGATAAGGTTGGAGAAAGTGAAGATGAGATCGTGGCCATTGTGGTGGATGCAGTTGAAGAAGAGGAAACTATCGAATGTAGAACCATGTGTGTATGTGCACTACATCGTGGTGTATTGGACGAGGTAAAGACTATGCGAATGGAAGGTAAGCAAGATAAGATTAGAGTAATTGTGATGGTGGATAGTGGTTGATAGCATGGTAGTAAGTAACGTACGATACGTATCGCGATACGAGACGAAAATGAACGAATTCGATACAAATTGTATAGCTGAATCGAAAACAGCCTTGAATAGCAGATGAATAGACTGAATTGTTTCGGTATCGCATGAATCGCAATACGGCGGTGTATCATGTGATTTTGTTGCACGAAGCAGAACTGCAGGGAACCGGGTCAGGTCACGCGGTCCAGACGCGGAAAACTGACTTTTTTAGGGTTTTTTCGTAAAATTATTTTAGAATGGGGGGAGGGAAGCGCCGACACCCGATACACAAAGACTAGGGCGTGCTGCTGCTTTGCTTCCTTGTAGTCGCACCACCCCTTCTCCATTTCTTGAACTTCTCCTCCACTTCGCTGTAGTCGCACACTCGCACCACCTTTCTTGAACATAAAGACCGGGTCGATCGTTTTTGTCCAGTAGCTGGTGCACTTTTCTTGTGGTCCCCCTTTCTTTATTTTACAAGTTTAGTACTCCACTCTCTTCTTTATTTTTCAATTTTCAAATCGGTGCTTTTGTCTTCTTTTGTGACTCTGCCTCTCTTAATTTTATTTTGGTCCCCACCACTGAATCTTTTCTCTTCCACGACCACGTGTTTGTGCAGTGCAGGTGAGGTTTTTTTATTTGTTTTAATTGGGCAATGGGTCAGACAAAGAAAAAGAGAGAAGTTGACATCACATGGAAGCATTGTGATGCTGTTCCACCCCATAGGCTTATTGTGAAGTGCAAGTATTGTGCACATTCTTATTAGGGTGGGATTACAAGAATGAAACACCATATTGCTGGTACAAAGGAGAATGTCACTGCCTGTACATCAGTTCCTGATGATGTAAGACAAATGTTTTTGAAACTTTTAGATGAGAAAGACAAAGCCAAAGAGGCTTGCATAGAAGAAGTGGTTGTTGAAGATACTACAAAAAAAAGGGAACAAAGTCAATGAGGCAAACAACAATGAATGAGGCTATCAAAGATAGAGAGGTCGTCATTGAAGATATCTGCAAGTGCATCTATGGCAATGCTTTGCCATTTAATCTGGTAAGAAGTCCCTTATTTGTCCAAATGCTGAAATCTGTTGCTGAGTATGGAAAGGGTTTAAAACCCCCTAGTTATCATGAAGTCAGGGTATCTTATTTGAAGAAAGCAGTTGACGACATCCATGCAAGTCTGGAAAAATACAAGATTGACGGGCAAAAATGGGCTGCACTTTAATGTGTGATGGTTGGACGGATGAGAAAGGTAGGTCACTCACCAATTTTTTGGTAAATAGTCCAACTGAGATTGTTTTCTTAAAATCTGTTGACACTAGTGATGTTATCAAGTGATGCCAAGTAAATGTTCGACTTATTGGATTCTATGGTAGAAGAAATTGGAGAGAAAAATGTAGTGCAAGTTGTGACGGATGGTGCCTCTAATCTTGTGGCTGCTGGAAAACTGTTAGAGGATAAGAGGACAAAATTATTTTGGTCTTCGTGTGCAGCCCATTGCCTTGATTTGATCCTCGAAGACATTGGGGAGCTTCCTGTTTTTTTTAATCCCATTGCGAATGCAAAGAAGTTCACAACTTACATTTATAGGCACACATGGGTCTTAAACTTATATAGGAAGCATTCTAAGGGAAGAGAATTAGCTAGACCGGTAGCCACAAGGTTTGCAACTGCCTTTCTCACTCTGCAGTGTATTATGCAGCAAAAGAATGCTCTACGGTCTTTGTTTGCTTCGGAGGAATGGGCTACTAGTTCTTATGCTAACAAGAAAGAGGGTAAACAAGTGATGGACATTGTTTTATGTGATCCTAGATTTTGGAGATCCATTCAGTATTGCTTGAAGTGTGTGACTCCACTTGTGAAGGTTTTAAGGAGCCAAAGAGCAAATAGCTACAAACTTGAAGAATATAGAGTCAAGATACAAAAAGGTGTGGAAGATAATTGATACCCGTTGGAATTTGAAACTGCATAGGCTTTTCCATGCCGCCGCTTACTATCTTAATCCCAAGTAAGTAATTTCATTTCATTCTTTATGTTTTATGGACTGCAATTATTTATTATGGACTATAATTGCATTCCTTATTTTATTAGGTTCCATTATGACCCAAAATTCAATCCGAATGACGAAGTTTTATTTGGTTTACATGAGACCATTGAGAAAATGATCCCGGATAGAAGGACCGGATTTACAATTGATCAACAATTGGATAGATTCAAGACATCTAAGGGACTTTTTGGAAGGAGCATGGCAATAGACACTAGGGAAACAAAGCAACCTGGTGAGCTTTATTGTTTTACAGTTTGCATTAATGTTCAACTATAGGAAAGATATAGTATTGATATTGAATGTTATGTTGTCTTTTGTTATGGCAACTCTTTGGTGGAAAGTTATGGTGGAGAGGGCAAAGACTTGCAAAAGCTGGCAATGAGAATTTTGAGTCTCACTTGTAGTGCTACTGGGTGCGAAAGAAATTGGAGCATATTTGATCAAGTTCACACTAAGAGAAGAAACCGCTTAGAGCAACAGAGATTAAATGCTCTTGTCTTTGTTAAATAGAATCTTCAACTTGAGATAAGGTAGAAGTCAAGGGAGGAGAAAGGAGAGACTTATGATCCTATATGTTTATCCGATATTGAATCTGATGATGAGTGGATCACTGAAAAAGAGGATCCTTGCTTCCCAGTTGGTGCTACATGGATGGACATACGAGTCCTTTACTCTTGAAGAAGGAGCTCCATCCAAGAAAAGGAAGAGAGGTGTTTATTTAAACTTTAAAACATAGAAGTTAGAAGTAACATTTAACTATAGGGTTATACTCAACAAGTTCTTTTTCTTATAGGTCCAAGAAATTTGAATGCTAAGGCGGATAAGAAGAGAAAAGCTCTGGAGATGAGAGTGAAATTGAAGAGATAGTTGGAGATGCAAAGGAAGAGGAATTGCATGAAATACCTGAGGATGAGGATGAACTGAGTGATATTGATCTTGGGGTTGATGATGAATGAAACTAGTCTAAAGTGTAGTTAGTTAGATTATGTTTTGTTGGAAATAGCAATATTCATGACTTCTCTTCCCAAGTAGTTAGATTCATTGTATAGATGTAGAATAGATGCACCGTCCACATTAATTCTAGCATGCACCGTCCACATTAATTCAAGCTTAGTTATTTACCTTGTAAATTGTAAGCATGTTATTTCCTATGTAAATCAACTCTATAAATATATCTTTTGCTGGGTGCATTATTCACTCAAGCTATTCAGAAATACTTGTGTCTTTTGATATTTGATATGGTATTAGAGCTCCCGATCTGGGAGTCTCTGTTTCCGCTGTCTCAGCTTTCACACCTGACTTTGAATGCCTAGCCTTCATTGCAGACCTATTCATTTGCACACCTTCATTGTGTGTTGTTTGTCTTACGTTTTCCTTTGTAGTCTAATCACCACAGAAAGTCCCGAACTAGCCAAACAGATCAGACCCACCAACACGCATTTTGTACCAGCTGTAAACCACTTGCCGTAGCACTGTTCCGACCATCAGAACCACTGTTGACCGCCGCAATCCTCCGTTGACCATAACATTTTAGACCACTGACCCTACCATCAGAACCGCCGGCCTGAGATCGGCCAGAACCCAGAATTTCCGCCGCCGAACTCCACCGCATGCGCCGCCCTACGACCACCACACGCGCTTCCCAACAGTTTCGTTCTGACTGTCGGCCTCTGCTGAACCTATCTTGGTGGTTTGTTCTGTGTTTGGCCACTTGTTTTTTGTGGGTCCAGAATCGAGGCTTTTCAACCACCGTTCCTCTGTTTTCTGGTTCCGCTACTAGTTTTGGTGACTTTTCTCACTGTTCCTCTTTCTTTTGGGTCTTTATTTGGTGAGCTTTTGCTGCCTCGTTTGTTGGCCCTCCATCCTTGTTTTTATGTTGCTACTTTCAAGTTCCTCCATGTCAAATAGTGAGGAAATTGTCAACCATAAGGACTTAGAAAGAATGGGAGCCTTCCTCAATAATCAGGTGAAATCATCAGGTAACTGTACTGTTGCGTATTTAGGTAAGCTTCTACTTTCATTTGGATTTAATGTCTCAAAAACACCAAGTCTTTTGTGGGTATTAGATTCAGGAGCCACGGACCATATGACACCCTCTTCTAAACACTTCTCCACATATTCCCCATGTCCCAGCAATAAGAAAATTGCCACTGCAGATGGTACACTTACAACTGTAGCTGGCATTGGAGACATCCAAATAAATCATTCTATAACCCTAAAAAATGTCCTCCATGTTCCAAAACTATCGATAAACCTTGTCTCTATACAGAAACTTACAAAAGACTTATCCTGTAGTGTGATTTTTCATAGTGATTGTTGTGTATTTCAGGACAAGGAGTCGGGGAGGACGATTGGACGTGCGAGAGAAGGGAATGGCCTTTACTATCTTGAAGAACCGAGTCTGTCTACAGAAAACCACTTGTCTCACTCATTCATGTCAGAGACGGTACTCTCTAATAAGGACAAAATATTTCTTTTTCATTATCGGTTAGGTCATCCTTCTTTTGGTGTCATTAAAGTTTTGTTCCCATCTCTATTACTAAGGTAGATATTGAGAGTCTTCATTGTGATGTGTGTGAGCTTGCTAAACACAAGCGTCTACCTTTCCCATTAAGTGACAAAAGAAGTACCTCTCCTTTCTATCTTATCCATACAGATGTTTGGGGTCCCTCTACTATTCCAAATGTGACTGGTGCTAGATGGTTTGTGACTTTTATAGATGACTGTACCCGGGTTACTTGGATTTTCTTACTCAAAAACAAGTCTGACGTAAGCACTGTTTTCCCAAATTTTTTCTACATGATTAAAAATCAATTTGGTGTGAACATCAAAAGGCTCAGGTCTGACAATGGAAAAGAGTACTTCAATCATGTCCTTACTTCATTCTGTCAGAAGGAGGGAATTGTCCATGAGTCTTCTTGTGTTAAAACAGCACAACAAAATGGGATTGCAGAAAGGAAAAATGGGCACCTTTTAGACCAAACCCGAGCACTGTTGTTTGAAGAAAATGTTCCCAAAAAATTCTGGGGGGAAGCCGTTCTCACAGCCACATATCTCATTAATCGATTGCCCCCTAGAATCTTAGGGTTCAAGAGTCCTATGGATGTTCTTTCTTCCTTCTATCTCAATGTGTCAATCGCTAATAATCTTAAACCTCGAGTCTTTAGATGTGTCCTTTGCCCATGTTCATAGTCAAGATAGGGGGTCCCCTAGAGCCATAAGGTGTGTTTTTGTTGGATATTCCTCCACTCAAAAGGGATACCATTGTTTCCATCCTCCATCTAAAAAATTTTGTGTCAAAAGATGTCACATTTCATGAAGGGGAAGCTTATTTCACGCAACCTTACCTTCAGGGGGAGGATTTTAGGGAAGATAAGTTTGAAACACTTGATCTTTCTGGTCTTGAGTCAAAAACATCTGGTCTCGAGTCAAATACACCTGTGTCAGATCCACCTGAAACTGAAGAACCTGAAGTTGAGTCCGATCAACCAAATTTACCTGCAACTGAACCTAGACCTAAAGTGGATGCAAGATATGGAAAGAATCTGGTGTTTTCAAGAAGGTCAAAGGCTATTCCTGGATCGACACATGTTCAAGAGCCCGACTCGACTCCTTTGAATGTGGTAATTAATTTTAATTCTCCAGTATTACAGGATGAAATTGAAGGCCAAACAACATGTGATGACCTAGATCTCCCAATTGCCATTAGAAAAGGAACCAGAAAATGCACCAAACAGCCTTTATATCCCCTCTCAAACTACCTCTCATTTAAAAAGTTCTCACCAACCCATAGAGCCTTCCTTACAAACCTAAACACCACTTCCATACCCACTACTGTTTCTAAGGCATTGTCTGATGAAAAATGGAAGCAAGCCATGAATGCAGAAATGGAGGCATTAAGGAAGAATGGAACGTGGGAGTTAGTTTCTTTACCAGAAGGAAAGAAGCCAGTTGGGTGCAAATGGGTGTACACAGTGAAATATAAGGCTGATGGATCAATTGAAAGATACAAAGCCAGATTGGTCGCCAAAGGGTTCACACAAACCTATGGGATTGATTATTCAAAGAAATTTGCTCCTGTTGCCAAAATGAATACAGTCCGGGTAATTTTTTCCCTTGCTGCCAATTATGGTTGGGAGTTGCAGCAATTTGATGTAAAGAATGCCTTCTTACATGGGGAACTTGAGGAAGAAATTTACATGCAAGTGCCACCTAGGTATGAAAAAAAGGTTGCTGCCAATACAGTGTGCAAGTTGAAAAAGGCATTATATGGGCTGAAACAGTCACCCCGAGCATGGTTCGGAAGATTCAGTAAGGTTATGACAACTTTGGGGTACAAGCAAAGTAAAGGAGATCATACTTTGTTTATCAAACACTCGACAGCAGGGGGAGTAACAGTTTTGATAGTATATGTGGATGACATCATAGTAACTAGAGATGATTGGAAAGAGCAACAAATCTTGAGTCAGTGTTTGGCCAAGGAGTTTGAAATAAAAACTCTAGGAAAGCTAAAGTATTTTCTAGGCATTGAGGTGGCTCACTCAAGGAAAGGCATTTTTATATCCCAGCAAAAATACATTACAGATTTACTCAAAGATACAAGGAAAACAGCATGCAAACCCGCAAGTACTCCTGTGGATCCGAATTTGAAATTAGGAAATGCAGAAGATGCTATGGTGGACAGAGAAATGTATCAACGCTTGGTAGGAAGGTTAATTTACTTGTCTCACACCAGGCCAGATATTGCATATGCAGTAAGTTTGGTTAGCCAATTCATGCATAGTCCGAGAGAGGTTCATCTACATGCAGCTCATAGGATCTTGCAGTATCTCAAGGGAACTCCAGGAAGAGGAATTCTATTCAAAAGAAATGGGAATACAACACTTGAGGCATACACTGATGCTGACTATGCGGGATCAATCATTGATAGAAGATCTACTACAGGTTATTGCACCTTTCTTGGAGGAAATCTTGTGTCTTGGAGAAGTAAAAAGCAAAGTGTAGTAGCTCGTTCTAGTGCTGAAGCTGAATTTCGAGCCATGGCTCAAGGCATTTGTGAATTACTTAGGCTGAAAATTATTTTAGAAGACTTGAAGATTAAATGGGAAGGACCTATGAAGCTCTATTGTGATAATAAGTCTGCAATCAGTATAGCACATAATCCTGGTCAGCATGATCGGACTAAGCATATAGAGGTTGATAGGCATTTCATTAAGGAGAAGCTGGATAGTGGATTAATTTGCACTCCATATGTGCCCTCACAAGGGCAACTTGCGGATATTCTCACCAAAGGGTTGAGCAGTTCAATTTTCGAACGAATCATATACAAGCTGGGAATGGAGAACACCTATTCACCAGCTTGAGGGGGAGTGTTGGAAATAGCAATATTCATGACTTCTCTTCCCAAGTAGTTAGATTCATTGTATAGATGTAGAATAGATGCACTGACCACATTAATTCTAGCATGCACCATCCACATTAATTCAAGCTTAGTTATTTACCTTGTAAATTGTAAGCATGTTATTTCCTATGTAAATCAACTCTATAAATATATCTTTTGCTGGGTGCATTATTCACTCAAGCTATTCAGAAATACTTGTGTCTTCTGATATTTGATATGTTTTTTGAGGGGTGGAATTGAATACTTGTTGGTTTTTTTATTTATGACTTGAATCTTGAACTATTTTGAAGTTCATATATGACATATCAACACATGTTTTTTGCTTCTTTTACCTTATATTACTTGTTTATATCATATTTTTATTGATCATGTATCTTACGATACATAATAAGATATGATTCATGATTCGGAAAATAGGTCTTTCCGATACGCGATACGTATTTCGATTTGATAATCATGGATGATAGGTTCAAAAACACAGGAATTCGGATAATACTGTATTATATTGATAAACCAAAGAAATAAAAAGAAAATGAATAGAAAACTCTGATAGAATGATCTACCAGCCCAAGCCAAATGGCTCCCATCACCAGAGAAGAATCTCGGTGATCTCACTCTCTATATAACAGAATGCTATGATGATCTTTTCTTACCCTCCCTTATTCTTTATAACTCCCTAATTACATGCCATTCCCTCCCTCACTTGCCAGCTCAGACCCCTCTTTCTGTTGCTACGTTTCCTGTTATAGACCCTCCAAATCTTGGGCCTATTTTCCACATTTTGTATCAGCTGGCCCAAGTCTTGCTCTATGTTTCTATCAATATCACCCCCTATTACAACAGAAGTAGCAGTGAAGGAACGGAACCAGGTTCACCTATTGCTGATGAAGTTTCTGGCAAAGCTCCTTCAGATGAAGTTTGAAAAAAGTGACGATTCTTCTCCTAAGTCTGATATCAATCCTGTGCCATCTAAATTTTTATAATTTTTGTATAAAAAGTAAAAAAAAATAATATAAAAAGTTAATTTAAGAAAAAAATTTATTTGTAATTTTTATACAAGGTTGATTTTGTCATTTACATATAATTTATATCATATCCTTTGGGTTATCTGGTGCACATCAAACATAAGATAGGATAAAAGCTTAGGCTCCTATCCTATCTTTATCCATCTTCCTTATCATATCCGTGCTTATCCTATCCTGACCACCAAACGAGTCCGTAGGAGTTTATGCACTGGTCTAGTTTGTAAAGAGCTCAGACTCTGTTTTCTGATTCTAATAAAACATTCTCTCCGGTGTCCATTCTTAGAAATCTATCAGGTTCTCTACCAGAATCTCTCTATTTTGCATTTCATATCTAAACTCTTAAACTCCAACTAACTTTAAAACGTCATAAAAGAAGCGGAGATTCCAATTCAGATATTATTTGCTATGAATAAAATGCATTCCCGTCAAAACTTATATTCTGCATTTTAAGATGAAAGCTATCCTAATCCTATACATTCATCATGAAAGACGAAAATACACCATAAAGTAACGGTCCTATAACAGAGTATCCTTCAGCCACACAGACAATCTTAATTATTAATATTGGATAAATCAACAGCATCAGTGTTTATGCAAAGCAAGTCAAACTAAGCAACTAACAAGCTGAAAGAATTTATAGTCCACACCCACAACCTTGTAAAAGCAAAAAAAAAAATCCACCAATGGCATCTTGACATGCATGAGTGCCACTTCTGAATTATTTTGAAATTAACTCAGAATTGAGGCAGATTGTTTAGATTCAGCATTATTTAATAGTTCGTTTTGGAAGTAAAGAGAGAAGTATAAACTCACCAGTTCAAGCCAGTGTAGGAATGCACACCATCTATCATGTACTGCAATAACTTCACAGGTAAAAAACAATCAGCAGCAGCAATTGCAACTTCACTAATAATGGGGGCCTGAGAAGCTACAGCCTCGATGGCTGTTTCAGTAAGAACATCTGCTACATCAGTCACTACGTCAATGTTATCTGAACCCTCATTGACTGTTGACATACATCGGCAGACATTATATCCAAAGCACGGAGAAAGGAATCTGTTTGAAAGCATTGTATCTCGAGAAGAGGCAACAAACCCCATGGATTCATTAAGAGAGCTCCCAAAGGACCTTAATTGGATGAAATTACCAATACCAACTAAAGATGATTTTTCATCGGGGCGTTCGCATTTCCTTTCATCACTATGGAGAACATAACTGAAAGACGGGCGGCATTTTCGATCTAGGTTCCCTCTTATCAAGAGGCAACGCCTGTAAGCCATTAATATTCTTTGACAGTCCTATCAAATATCATCAAGTAACCAAATTAGAGGCTAGTGCCAAGACGAGAAAGTGCTGCACCGAAAATTAACATTGATCCAAAATTCTAACATCAATAAAGCCACTAATTAAAGTTTGCCGTGTCCAAAACTTATTCTGATTTCATAATTGATATAATAGGTAAACAACATCTTCTCCAGCCATTTTTTCAGATGAAACCAAAAATGTTATGAGGCCATTTCTTAAGGATGAAGATCTATGATCAACTAACAGTGAGCAGCTGAAAGAGCATCCACCATTTCAGCTATCCACCCTCCTAACCCAAGAATTGGGCGGAGGGCAGTGTATTCGTACGGTAACTATGGCTATTGGATACCATAAATTCTTAAATCAAATTTTTCGTGTGTAATTTTTGTGGGAAAAATATAAATTCTTTAACATGTCCTGCTAAATAAAATATTGTTCTTCTTTGGCTAGCCGAATAAAAAATCTTCGAGCTCCATCCCCGCCAGGAAACGTGTTTTTTAGTGGTGGACTTGGTGAAATTTGGTAGAAAATAATGATTCTAAATCCACTTATGCAATCCTCCGGTAGTTCTCCCACTTACTAAATAAAGAAAGATTACACTATCCAACCTTACCTTACGAGCATTGATTAAGAAATAAAAAATAAAATAAATGTTTTATTTGAAAACTGGAATGAAATTTATGTTAAACCATTTAAAGATGTAGAATAAAGTCAGCTAATTCTGAAATTTGAAAATATCAATATTCTACTCAATATTATATTCTATCGATAAAGGTCACAACTTTTTTAGCTTTTCCACCCAATTCAGCTTCGGGATTTGAAGTTAAAAAAACAAAGAGATATTTTTAACCTTTTTTGAGTTTGGAAGTTAAATTTGTGTTATGATCGTTATGTTGGCACCCCATGCAACAAGAGTTTACAAAGTGATAGGGAAAAACTCAAAAACAAAGCATTGCAGTGGAAAGAGAAATCACAGTAGACGAACCATCAACTTGAGAAAGAAACTCACCGTGTACGAAGCAAGGCGGCGGTGGCGATCGAAAGCGGAGAGCGAGGCGGCGGTGGCGGAGTGCTACAGTGATTTTGATTACTGCAGTGAAGTACATATATTACCTATTCACTCTTGCTTCTTATTTATTACCACGGGTAATTTTAATTTTTAATTTATAAAATTATAATTATCACTAAAAAATATAAAATAAATAATTAAGAATATTAATAAGTTCAATTTTAGTTTTTATTTTCTTTCAAGTTCTTAAGTTTCTTAGTAAATGGTGCTCCCGTAAAAAAAAAATTGTAAATGGTGGTAAATAATTATTTTTTATAATCTAAAAACAATTTAGGGTTAAATATGTTTTATTTTTTTGGTTATAAATATTTTTTTTTTGTTAAATATGTTTTTGATTCCTATAAAATGAGTAAATTTTGGTTTTGGTCCCTGAAAGTTTTTCTTTAGTTTGTATTCTCTAAAATCTACGATCACTATTTTTTGTCCTTACTATCATATAACATCCATTAAATATGTATGTGTCTAACAGAATGTCACATGATCATCTCATGTGACATCCAATAACGTTTGTGATGTCACGTTAGCATGTAAGTCCTCAAAAAAATTTCCTTGAACCCTAAAGAGAATTTTATTTATTAGCCCAAAAATGAATGCCAGGGACTAAAAATAATGATATCAAATTTTGGGGGATAAAAACCACAAAAAAAAAAAAAATTATAAAAACTAAAACCAAAATTTGTTCATTTTATAAATATCAAAATTAGTAATTTCATATTTTAGAGGGATGAAAACCAAAGAAAAATTTACATGGACCAAAACCAAAATCTCCTTATTTAATTATTAACTAAAGACAAAAATATAAAAGTTCCCTTCAAACTATCAAAGGGGGGTAAATATTAATTTACTCGATTTCATAAAAATCATACACATGCACTTGCCTCACCCAGTAAAAAGACAATTTCTTAGATCAACAATAAAAGTGAATCTTGTTCATAGGGTGCATTTGATTCGCTAAAAGGACAGGACATGACAGAACAGTACTGGACAAGCAGCTGAGTTACATGACAACTTTTTGTACTGTACATTGTTTGGTGGTCGATGCACAGCACAAGCAATTTTGTGCTGTAACATGTTTGAATGCTCATGTACTGGACAAAAAAATGTGAACTTTACGATAATGCCCTTTGTACTGTCCAATGTTTGATTTGCACCAGGAAAAAGCACAGAACAAGATTTTGAAACTTTTTAGATTATTCTATTATTTAACATAAAATTTATTATCATTATTTTTTAAAATAATTTATAACTTATTAATAAAGTGATATAATTATAATTTTTCTACCGCTTATCGTTATATAAAAAAAATTACAATTTATTAATTACGTTGTTATATTTTTTAACCATATCTTACAATTATCCTATGGTTATATTTACCTCCAAATTATAATTTTTTATTAAAAAATATAAATTAAATTTATTTTTGGTAATAATATAAGTTCAAGCTTTTTTAATTATTAAAATATTGAATAGATAGCTTTCTTAATTCAAACTTTCTTAATTCAAGTCTATTGATATTAATATTCAAACATACGCCTAATAAATATAAATACATAAACCAAAAGGCTTAATAAACACATAAACTAAAAAAAAGTATATTATCAATAATATCCAAAATGTAAGCTTGATAAACTTAAACCAGAAACAAGTCTATTGTTGATATTAATATATAACATTCAAAATAAACTCCTAATTAACACATAAATTATAATCCATCTAAATATCATCATCAAAATATCATCATCAAAATCTCATCCACCTAATAAACCATCTAAATATCATCTTTGAAATCCCATATCCATCGTCACATTCTCATAACGTTCTCACAAAAGACAATCTTTGAGAGCCTTCAAACTTCCAAAAGAACTTTTCATATTGTTGGTTGTGAGAAAACTTTATGACCAGTCAATTTCCTCTTCTTCAATTAATCCTAATTTCTTAACATCTTCAACCAAGTCTCTTTTTGAAGGAGTCGGCTTCGAAGGTTCTGGAAGCTTGGCTACAACTTGTTTAAAATCATTTGCCATCATATCTATTTTACTATCAAAACTTTCAAGAAATCTAGTAGCCAATTGAACAATGCGTGGTCATTTAGAAGGTGGCTCAGCAGAAGTATTTCCAATAGAAGCAGGTGAATTATCATGTTGGTTCTCACCAATTTCATCATCAGCAGCAGCTTGGTTCTCACCAATTTCATTTTCCATTGCATCTACAAAACCCTCAGCCCCACGACCATTTGCACGATCTTTGCCAAAAATACCTTGCAACTTCTCAAACTCTTTAAACTCTTTATTGACATGGTTGCCAACTTTAGGATAGAGAGAGAGAAGTGTGTTGGAGAGGTTACATTCAGAAGAGAAGGAGTCAGTGTCAGTCAGAAGAAAAAGAGTCGCTTATCGTAGTGGGAAAATGAAAAGTCTGAAGAGAGAGGGATAGTTTTGTCCTTTTATTTTTTCTAGACACTGGACAAAAAGTTGTACTTAGGTTTGGTGGGTTACAAATTTATGGGTACTTGTCCAGTCCATCATCCATTATTTTGTGTTGTCCCTTGGTCATTTTTTAAATCAAACACTGGACAATTATTTTTGTCCTATCCAGTCCATCATTTTTTAGCAAATCAAATCCACCCAAAGAGTCTATTGTATGCATATAATAGAGTGAATATTATGCCTTCAAAAACATACCATTTGTTGAAAGAACAACTTGGTGGTTATCTTGTCAAAAATAACTTGGTGGTTGTCAAAATGTTGGGTGCACACAAAGGGATCTACAAAATTGCATGAGAGATTTAAAGGCCTTGGTTAAAGATTATGATGCATATGTGTTTATTGATAAGTTTAAGAGAAAGCATGAAGTACGAATCCATCATTTTATTTTGCATATAGGTAGATGTCGAGGGTCGACTTAAATACGTTTTCTATGCAGATGGTATTTGAAAAAAAAAAAAAGGTTACGCATTTGGGAATGTGGTCTCATTCGACAATGCATATGAAACAAATAAATTTTCAATGATTTTTGTACCACTTATTGGAGTGAACCACCATAGACAATGTGTTACCTTTGGGATTGTCTTCTTAGCATCGATTCATTTATTTGGTTGTTTGAAAAATTCTTGGAAGCAATAGGAGGGTATAAACCAAATATTATCATAACAGATCAAGATCCGTCCATGAAAATTGCAATAAAGAAAAAAATTTA
Source organism: Echinosophora koreensis (assembly GCA_035048595.1). Lineage (NCBI taxonomy): Eukaryota > Viridiplantae > Streptophyta > Magnoliopsida > Fabales > Fabaceae > Echinosophora > Echinosophora koreensis. Next base: position 4,836,004 of record JAPCYP010000011.1, on the reverse strand, counting down.
TTTTTCTTCACATAGATTATGTATGTGGCACATTATGAAAAAAGTTTCTGAAAATGTGGGTGTTTCCTTGAATTCCATGATTGACTTCAATAATAAATTCAAATCATGGGGGTTCGGAGACTCCTGGTGAATTTGAAGCAATATTGAAATCCAACATGATTGAATTTGAGTTGCAAAAGAATGATTGGCTTCCACATTTGTATGACATTCAAAATATATGGATCGCGGCTTACTTTAAAGACATGTTTCTAGGTGGGATGTTGAGTACAACCTCAAGATTAGAAAGTGAAAAGTCATTCTATGGTAATTTTTTTAATTCTATCGTCGGTTTGGTAGAATTTTGGATGAAGTTTGAGTCTGCCGTAGAAGCACAAAGGCATAAGGAATTGCTTACTGATAATGATTCACTCCATTCTTTACCTATACTAAAATTGAATTGAGGTCTAGAGAAGCATGCTAGAGATGTTTACACTCATTATAATTCTTACATATTTCAAGAAGAATTATGGACAGATGTGATAGAGAAGCGAAAAATACATACAGAGATTCAAAACAAAACACCAATCCATAACAGCTCAGCCATAGACCTCACGAATCCTAAAATATGACCAGTTCACCAATTCTAAGGTATGAAACCAAAGCAACCCCACCTTGCCACCAATAAACGACAAAAGGCTAACCAAAATTTAAAGGACGGATTTGACAGAGACATGAAAAATTTCCTCGAGCACCACCATAACAAACTGGGCATCCAAAATTAGGCACAATCAAAGCCTTGAATTGACCTTCTTTTTGTTGCCAACGAGTCACGCCTTTGAACATGCTAAAACTCAACACCCTATTTCCAGTGAATCCTTAATGGCCTTCATCAGCATCCCGTAAGCCTACACAAGCAGCCCACCACCCTCCAAATCATTTACCACATGACAAACAAATATCAAAAAACCTATTATCATATCAGAAAACCAGAAATATTTAAGCAATGTAATGGAGCAAGGATCCAAGAAGATAGAGGATAATTATAGCCCTTAGCCTTTGCTCTTTAATCAAGACCATGATTTGATCTACACCTTCTCCCGCATGACAGATATATCATTATGCAGAGATTTAAAGACTAGTTGATTGCGATGCCACCGGATGACAGAAATCACAGCATACCAAATACCCTGCCATTTTGCTTGCTTTGCCAAGGAGCAACAAGGTAAGCCTTTAAATTTTTGAAAAATTGTCCTGCATTCCTTATGTAAAACAGACGTGATTCCCAGCCACTTTAAATATACCAAGCAAAATTGTCAATAAAATGGACATTTAAAGAACAAATAGTTGGCAGTTTCTAGAGATCCATGACATGTTGAACACAAGTCCACCTCTGAAGGTATGAAATTTCAGAGGATTAAGTTATCTTTCATTAGAACTCTATTAACCTCCATATACGAACGATGCAATCTTCATTGGGACATTCACATTCCAGACCTTGCTAAATAAAACATCCCCATATGATGGACTCCAATTCCTGATAAGAGAATATACAGATTTTACACTATAAAATCCATCTTGCTCTCCAGTTCACACCCATCTATCTTCACAGCTATCATCACCTTTTAACCTGTTCAAAATGGGAACCAACATATCTTCAAGTGTTGTACGTAATTGTTCCTCTTAGTGGACTAGTGGCCTTCTCCATTGCCACTTCCAAGACGACTTTCTTTCCTTCAACTCTCCTAACTCAGCCACCTTAGCCTCCTTATTAATTGCTAAGCTGAAAAGTCTACTAATCCTATTACATAATGATACTTCCTCCTTCTACGAGTCTTGACAAAAAAGTGAATCTTTTACCCCTCCCTCCTCAAAACCAACAATATCTTGCCACCATTTTGACACCTTAGACCCTCCTCCTGCTATCCCTTCGCCAAATCCCCATATTTACTAGACAACACCTTAACCCACAAAGATTGCCTTTCCTCTCTCATTCTCCATTTCCACTGACCTAACAAGACCAAATTAAAAGCCTTGATGTTTTTTATGCCCAAAGCCCCTTCCTCTCTAGCCTTACAAACATTTTCCCACGCATCCCCATGTATCTTTTTAACTCCCTCACTCCCTCCCTACAAGAATTTTTTTTAAGTAATTTCAAGAGTAGAAATAATACCTTTCGGAGCCTTAAAAAAGGAGAGATAAAACATCGGAAGGGACATTAACACTGACTTTAATAGGACAATACGACCATCGAAGGACAAGTGTTTGCTCTTCCATGATGGTAATCTACCAGCCTTCTTCTCCACAACCAGTAACCAAGTTTGCATTTTCCTGGCATTAGCATTAGTAGGTAACCCCAAGTATTATTATTGTGGAGTTGAAAATAAGCAAGAGAAAGATGGAATGGAAATATTACATATATCTGATAATAGTGTAACCAATTGTAAAGTACAAGAACTGGTTTATAATGCTTCTAATTATAATGCAAATTGTTCAAGCAAATTGTTTCAATCTCATGGCATATCATGTAGGTGCGTGCTTTGTGTTTTAATGGGGAAAGGGTTAAGTGAAGTACTAAGTAATTACATTTTGAATAGGTGGACTAAGTTGGCAACTAGCAAACATAATTTTGATAAAGATGGCAAGGTCTTATAAGGGTGTTCTGAATCCACCCCCCCCCCCCCCCCCCCCCCCAAAAAAAAAAAAATCATCTCATAACAAAGGCTTGGGATCACATATTTGCATGCATGTGAGGCCAGACAAGGCAAGGAAAAATTGCTTCATGTAATAAACAAAGTTGTTAACATTAGAAAACAATTGGTAAAATTTAAAGGTGATTCTATGCAAACCATGACAAAAGAATTAGTCTTTCATTGGAGTCGAACTTCCCAAAGAACTGGAAATTCATCTATCATAGATTTCAAAGACAAAAGGAAGTGGTAAACAAATCAAAAGAGGAAAAAAGAAGGCTACTGACCAACAAAAAAAAAAAAACTAGACTGTGTAAAACATGTGGCCAATATGTATATCATGACAGTCGTATATGTCTCAAAAAATTATCTTCATAGTCTTGGTAAGAAATCTCCGTCTCTTATAAATAATTGTTTATTATGGATTTATCATTGTACTTTATTTACCACCTTCCTAATCTTTTGTAAAAGGCTCAATGAAGAACTTGTCCAAGAAATAATTCAGTTTAAAACATATAGTTATTTTTTCATTTTAAAACACATTTAGTTTGTCTTATCAAATTTTAGTAGGTATTTAAATCAATGGAGAGTTATGCTAGGACTGGTTTTTTTATTTTTATTTTTTGAGCATTTTCAGCCTTTATAGAGTTCATTTATTTTTGAATTTATTTTTATACCATGTATATCCTTAAAGTAATAATAAACAATCTTTTTTGCAGCTCAATGTATTGCTATAGAAAAAGGTTAAAAAAAAAAAGATAATATAAGTACAATGTGCACAAGCTTTATTCATTGAATACAAGTTTAGCCAATACATGTCACACACAATGTATATAAAAGATAATTGGTCACAATACAACAGAAGTTGGAATACAATAAAGTTGTACTTTTGCGTCTATCCTAGATGCATCTATCTAGTATTTCTAGAGTTTTGGCCCTTTAAGAGTTTGACCCTGCTTCTGTTCTCTATAACTAATTAACAGCAACACCAACAACACTAGTAGCATATTCTTCTTCTTCTTCTTCTTTTTTTTTTTTTTAATAAGCCAAAAGTATATTATAAAGAGTACAAGGGGTACTCAAAACCCATATACATAGAGAGCTAAAGAATATTACATATCTAAGACCCCTTCCCAAAGCTACAGAAAAACAACCCGTAAAGAACCCATAAAACCCCATAAGCAAACTTTTTAAAGGTTGTGAAGATAACTCCACATCCAGTATAAAAACTAAGCTTCCCTAAGAAAGAGTTGTATAGCTCTTGTAAGGTGATTGGCTACCCTATGGATTGTATACATCATATCGGGTTTAAACAGCAAACGACAAATGAAGGACATCCCTTCTTGATCAGTCCTTTGCACCAGCTCCATGCCCTTACTTTGATCAAATCTATAACCTTATCAAAGTCTAGGCTGACATGATTGCAAACAATGTCCTTGTGATGGAGCCATATGGACCAAATAATGGCAAACCAAAACATCCTCCACACTTTTTTTGAGCCCCTTACTATGATTAATCCAATGTGTAGCAGTAGAAGATGTAACACCCTATTTTTCAGAATTAATTTTATTAAGCTGAGTTTATTAAGTTGGATTTATCGTTCAAGGGCTTAGTGGGATTTTTGGTTAAAAGTCCCTTTCTGGCACATGAGCACGCCCGTGCTCATTAGCCAGCAAGCCCGTGCTTAAAGTCAGAAGCGTGTTTCTGATTTTAAGTTGAGCACGACCGTGCTCAACAGGGAGCACGCCCGTGCTCAACAGGGAGCACGCCCGTGCTCAACAGGGAGCACGCCCGTGCTCAACAGGGAGCACGCCCGTGCTCAACAGGGAGCACGCCCGTGCTCAATGCATGGACCGTGTCTCGGTGACGTTAAGTGGAGCACGACCGTGCTCAAGAGTGAGCACAACCGTGCTCAGGTCTGAACGTTATATATGTGAGCAGAGTCGAGGGTTTAACAGATAACCCTATTTTTGGTGTATTACAGCAGCCGTAGTGCGGCCAGTACGAGCCGTTTCTGTTTTTCCTCCATCTTGATCAATCTTTGAACGTTGGGAACTCTTGGGGGATCGTTGGTCATCTACGTTTATTACCTAGGTAACGTTTCTTTCCCTACCTTAGTTTCCTTTTCCATTATTGTGAATAGGGAACTAACCTTTGGCATTTTGTTGATCCAAGGTTCGTTTCGGTGTGAGTCGCTGTAAAGGGAGGAACCGGTTCATTGATTGGGACGTCGTTAGAGCTACCTTCAATCCAGGTATGGGGAAAAGGGTAGTGTGATCATAGGCTCGGGGTTAGAGTAGAGTAAAGGGGTCCCCATGGCTCCGGTTTTGTTGTATGATTGACTGTTTATATATGCATGATTGGTCAATTATTCTGATAACATGTTAGAGGTTATCAATATGTTATGTTTATGTTCAAAACTGTTGGTTGAGTTTATGTTATTGGAATGACTATGAACATGACGATGTTGTTGGTTGATGCCACTGTTGAGTTGATGTTGTTAAGGTTGATGAGTTTAATCCTTAAAACGTACTGATAATTGACTTAGGAGGATCAATTGATTAAACTCTGAAAATTTGTTAAAACTCAGTCTCGGTTCCTGTCCAGAACAGCACTGTCACGCGATGAGCACGACCGTGCTGAACAGGGAGCACGACCGTGCTCCCAGTTGAATTCTAGGTAAATGGCCGTGCTGTCCAGCACGGCTGTACAGGACAAAGAGCATGACCGTGCTGCTGAGCACGACGGTGCTCAATAAGAAGCACGACCGTGTTTCACTAAAAGGGGAGTACGCCCCTCACGTGCTTAAGCACGACCGTGCTGGGTTACGAGCACGACCGTGCTCAACCCACTTGAACAGAATCGAATTAAAGGACTTAAGGGGTTTTAAACCCCATTCCCCAATGATGATTAATTGATTAGACAATCTGGTTGATAATACTAAAGATAATTGAAGATAATGAGATGATGAGGTGTTAAGTCGATACCCTTTTGGGTGCCGCAAGCTGATGAGCTGTGCCTTGGTGCTTTTTAGCCAAGGAAGCCTTGACCCCGTGGTTTGGGTTTAAGGTGTTGATGTTGCTATGTACCTTGGTGGCCGAGAGTTTGCCCCAGGTACTATGGTTGATTCCGCTTAAGTCCTCAGGTAGATTCCGCGAGGCAAGTTGTTGCGGTTGATTCCGCTGTTATCTTCGATCGATTCCGTTGGAGTTATGGAGGTGGTGCTGCCGTTGTTGTTGTGTTGCATACGCATTGCATCGGAGATGTTGTTTAGGGATGTTCGATATAGGGGAGGTCGTCCTAGAGTACGGCGATCTGGCCATCCACGGTTGGAGTAGATTCTCCTAGCGCCCCTGTGATGAGGCATTCGTTGGTTTGATGCGTTGGCTATCCAAGGAGCAGATTCTCCGGCGTTGAGTAGATTCTCAATGTGGATATTTGACTCCGAAGTCGTTCATCCCGAGTTTAGTGAATCCACATGCATTGTTGGTTTAGCGGAGTAAGGCTGCATTGCACTGCATAGCATAATGATGATGTTGATGTTTGGTGTAATGTTGCTGTGTTTACTGTACTTCCTACTTCTTGCTGTATATGATTACATGAACTTACTCCCCATGTTTGTTTGTGTTTGGCCTGATTGGCACCTTGCAGAGGATGACGAGCAGCCCGGAGAGGAATGACTCTGAGGAGCCACCACTTATAGTAGGGCTAGTTGTGTTATGTTAGTTTTCAGTAATTCCGTGGATGTTTGTCCCTGAACGGTTATACCAGCTCTGTAGGTGACATCGGGGTTCGGATATATTTATTGATTGTTATGTTTTTACGGTTTTAAACTTATTTCATTTCAGCGTTGTAACTGGTTCATGTGGAACTTTTCTACCCATGGACAAATGTTTTATTTATTTTAGTAATTGCATGTTTTCCCTTTAATTGTTTTTAAATTAAATGGCTTTTAACATGGGGGTAGAAGGGTGTCACATTTAGTGGTATCAGAGCAGTTCGACCTTGTTCGGACGTGGTATGAGTCTGTTGTGAGTCTGTTGTGTGACTCTTGTTTGGATTGTCTATACTTGGTATAGATAATGATGCTTTAAGTTAGTTGCCTGTAGCTTTTACTCGCTAAGTTTCTGTATTAAAGATTGCTTTGGGTATGTACAGGAACTAATGGCCGGTAGAGGACGCAACGATCAGGCAATCGCTGACGCGTTGGCACTTCTGGCCAATGCTATCGGACAGGTCAACCCTAACAACGGTGGGCCAGCTGAGTTCCAGTGACTGGATAAGTTCCAGAGGAACAACCCTCCATCGTTCAAGGGAGCGTACGACCCAGAGGGAGCTTTGTTGTGGCTGAGGGAGACGGAGAAGATCTTCCGTGCGATAGACTGCAATGATCAGCAGAAGCTCATCTTCGCCACTTTCATGTTGACTGAAGAGGCGGAACACTGGTGGGATAACTGCAGACAGAGGATGCAGGCAGAGGGCACAGCAGTGACTTGGGCTGTGTTCAGGCAAAGGTTTCTGGAGAAGTACTTTCCAGCAGATATCAGGGACAAGAAAGAGATGGAGTTCTTGTCCTTGAGGCAGGAGTCACTGTCAGTCGATGACTATGCGGCTAAGTTCGAGGAGCTGGCTAGGTACTACACTCCTTACCAGCATGAGACAGACAATCGCTCCAAGTGTGTGAAGTTTGAAGCGGGACTCCGGCCTGAGATCAAACAGGCCATCAGTTATCAGGAGATCCGAGTTTTTCCGATTCTAGTCAACAAGTGTCGGATTTACGAGGATGCTAGTCAGTTCAGAGATGCCAGTTCCAGAGGATCGGACAATCAGAGTGGCAAGAGGACTGATCAGAGGGATAAGGGCAAGCAGAGGTATGCCCCGACGGGTAAGGACTTCAAGCAGAGTGGCAGGAAGCCCCAGTTTCAGTAGAGTAGCTTCAGGGGTGGGTTTTCTGATGCCCCTAGAGCTATGAGGTGTGGGAAGTGTGGAGCACAGGACCACTATTCGTCCCAGTGCAAGGAAACACAAGTCATCTGCTTCAAGTGTGGCAAGCCAGGCCACATCAGCCGCGAGTGTGATGGAGCTAAGGCCGAGCCTCCCAGCGCTAGCAAGAATCAGAAGTCCCAGGCCAACAGACTGAAGACCACTGGGAGAGTCTTTACTCTTAGTGGAGCCGAAGCTCCCGAGTCTGATGACTTGATCCAAGGTACGTTTTTAATTGATGGAACTCAATTGACTGTATTGCATGATTCGGGTGCTACTCACTCGTTTATATCGCATGATAGGGTCAAGAGTCTTAAATTGCCTGTTACTTTCCTTGAGTTTGATTTGTTGGTTTCTACACCTATAAATAAACCTGTTTCCACTTCTTATGCATGCAAGAACTGTCATATTGTTAATGATAAAACTTTTGTTGCCGATCTTGTGTGCTTACCTTTGAAGGGCCTGGACATTATTCTGGGTATGGACTGGTTATCTTCCAACCATGTCCTTCTGAACTGTTTTGATAAAACCTTGAATTTTGGAACTCCAAAGGAGTCTAAGAATCCAGACATTCTCTCTACCAGCCAAGTTCAAGCTTCGATGAGAGACGAAGCCCAAGTGTACATGATGTTACCTTCCCTGGAATTAGAGAGCAGCCCTCCTGATGTCGCCAGCATGCCTGTTGTGCGAGAGTTTCCTGAAGTGTTTCCGGGGGATGTTTGTAACTTACCCCCAGAAAGAGATGTTGAGTTTACCATAGATTTAGTGCCTGGCACCGGGCCAATATCCATAGCACCCTATAGAATGTCTCCTCTAGAGCTAGCTAAGTTGAAGGAACAATTGGAGGACCTGATGAAGAAGCAGTTCATTAGGCCAAGTGTGTCTTCGTGGGGAGCACCTGTGTTGTTGGTGAATAAGAAGGATGGTAATATGAGGTTGTGTGTCGACTTTTGACAGCTCAACAAGGTGACCATAAAGAATCGGTATCCCCTCCCTAGGATTGATGATCTTATGGACCGGTTGATGGGTGCTTACGTCTTTTCAAAGATAGATTTGAGGTCAGGGTACCATCAGATTCGAGTTAAGTCTGAGGACATCCCTAAGACAGCGTTTAGAATGCGATATGGTCACTATGAGTACTTGGTTATGTCCTTTGGTGTGACCAATGCTCCTACGGTCTTCTTGGACTACATGAACAAGACCTTTCACCCTTACTTGGATAAGTTCGTGGTGGTGTTTATGGATGACATCTTAGTGTACTCCAAGAGTAAGGAGGAACATGAGGAACACCTGAGGGTTGTCTTGCAGACCCTTAAGGAAAAGCAGTTGTATGCTAAGTTGTCTAAGTGTGAGTTCTGGTTAGAGGAAGTGAGCTTCTTAGGACATGTCATCTCTAAGGGTGGCATAGCAGTGGACCCAGCTAAGGTAGAGACGGTGCTCCAGTGGGAAGCGCCAAAGTCTGTAACCAAGATTAGGAGTTTCTTGGGGTTAGCCGGGTACTATAGGTGGTTTATAGAAGGTTTCTCTAAGATAGTGTTACCCTTAACCCGTCTCACCAAGAAGGGACAGCTGTTTGTGTGGGACTCTAAGTGTGAAGAGAGTTTCCAAACCCTTAAGAATAGGTTGACATCAGCACCAGTGTTAGTTTTGCCAGACCCTAGTGAACCCTTCGTAGTTTACTGCGATGCTTCTAAGCAAGGGTTAGGTGGTGTGTTGATGCAGAATGGTAAGGTAGTCGCTTACTCTTCTAGGCAGTTGAAAACCCATGAGAAGAACTACCCTACCCATGACCTAGAGTTAGGAGCGGTGGTATTTATCTTAAAGATCTGGAGGCATTACCTGTATGGAGCGAGATTTGAGGTCTTTAGTGATCATAAGAGTCTGAAGTATCTCTTTGATAAAAAAGAGTTGAATATGAGGCAGCATAGGTGGATGGATTTTTTAAAGGATTATGACTTCGAGCTGACCTATCACCCAGGAAAGGCCAATGTGGTGGCCGATGCTTTGAGTAGAAAAACCCTGCATATCTCCGCTTTGATGGTTAAGGAGATGGATCTGATTGAGGAGTTTAAAGACCTTAGTCTAGCTTGTGAGTTTACCCCTAAGAGTATTAGGCTTGGTACCTTGAAGGTTACTAACAGTCTGATGGATCAGATTAGAGAGGGTCAGAAGTTAGATAAGTATCTCTTAGACCAGCGAGAGTTGCTCGCTCAGGGTAGAGACCTAAGTTTCAAGGATGGCGGTGATGATATCTTGAGGTTCAAGGATAGAGTTTGTGTGCCAGATGTTTCTGAGCTTAGGAAGTTGATCTTAGAAGAAGGTCATAGGAGTGGTTTGAGTGTGCACCAGGTGCCACTAAGATGTATCAGGACCTTAAGAGAATGTTTTGGTGGCCTAGGATAAAAAGGACGTAGCTGAGTTTGTTTATGCGTGCTTAGTTTGTCAGAAGGCTAAGATCGAACATCAGAGGCCTTCGGGTAAGTTGTAACCTTTGAGTGTCCTAGAATGGAAATGGGATAGTATCTCCATGGATTTTGTGTCTGGACTCCCTAGGACTCCAGCTGGTTTTGAGGCGATTTGGGTTGTTGTGGATAGACTGCCCATTTCATTCCGATGAACATGGAGTATCCTTTAGAGAAGTTAGCTAAGCTGTACATCAAGGAAATAGTTAGGCTTCATGGTGTACCCTCTAGCATAGTTTCGGATAGAGACCCGAGGTTTACCTCTAGGTTTTGGAATAGTTTGCCAGAGGCTTTAGGGACAAAGCTTAGGCTTAGTTCAGTTTACCACCCACAGACTGATGGGCAGTCTGAGTGGACCATCCAGTCCTTAGAGGACTTGTTGAGGGCTTGTGTGTTAGAGCAGTCAGGAAGTTGGGACAGGTTTTTGCCCCTGATAGAGTTCACCTACAACAACAGTTTCCATTCCAGCATCGGAATGGCGCCTTATGAGGCTCTTTATGGAAGGAGATGTAGGACACCCTTGTGTTGGAGTGAACCTAGTGATAGTGTGGTGCTAGCGCCAGAGATAGTTCAGGAAACAACAGAAAAGATTAAGTTGGTTCAGGAAAAGATGAGAGTTGCACAGAGTAGGCAGAAGAGCTATCATGCTAAAAGGAGGAAGGTGCTCGAATTCCAGGAAGGCGACCATGTATTCTTGAGAGTTACCCCGACGACTGGGGTTGGTAGAGTGATGAAGGCGAGGCAACTTACTCCGAGGTTCATTGGTCCTTACCAAATCCTCAAAAGAGTCGGTGAAGTCGCCTACCAAATAGCCTTACCCCCGTTCTTGTCAAATCTCCACAATGTTTTTCATGTGTCTCAACTCAGGAAGTACATTCATGACCCTAGTCACGTGATAGTACTCGACGCTATACAATTGAAAGAGAACCTGACGTTTGAGGTGTTACCTCTTCGAGTCGAGGATAGGAGGGTGAAGCAGCTAAGAGGCAAGGAGATTCCCTTGGTCAAAGTGGTTTGGAGTGGGGCAACTGAGGAAAGTGCTACCTGGGAGCTGGAGAGTAAGATGATGGAAGCGTACCCGCATCTTTTCCCTTGAGGTACGTGTAAATTTCGAGGATGAAATTTTTATAAGGGGGGTGGAATTGTAACACCCTTTTTTCAGAATTAATTTTATTAAGCTGAGTTTATTAAGTTGGATTTATCGTTCAAGGGCTTAGTGAGATTTTTGGTTAAAAGTCCCTTTCTGGCACATGAGCACGCCCGTGCTCATTAGCCAGCAACCCCGTGCTTAAAGTCAGAAGCGTGTTTCTGATTTTAAGTTGAGCACGACCGTGCTCAACAGGGAGCACGCCCGTGCTCAATGCGTGGACCGCGTCTCGGTGACGTTAAGTGGAGCACGACCGTGCTCAAGAGTGAGCACAACCGTGCTCAGGTCTGAACATTATATACGTGAGCAGAGTCGAGGGTTTAACAGATAACCCTATTTTTGGTGTATTGCAGCAGCCGTAGTGTGGCCAGTACGAGCCGTTTCTGTTTTTCCTCCATCTTGATCAATCTTTGAATGTTGGGAACTCTTGGGGGGATCGTTGGTCATCTACGTTTATTACCTAGGTAACGTTTCTTTCCCTATCTTAGTTTCCTTTTCCATTATTGTGAATAGAGAACTAACCTTTGGCATTTTGTTGATCCAAGGTTCGTTTCGGTGTGAGTCGCTGTAAGGGGAGGAACCGGTTCGTTGTTTGGGACGTCGTTAGAGCTACCTTCAATCCAGGTATGGGGAGAAGGGTAGTGTGATCATAGGCTCGGGGTTAGAGTAGAGTAAAGGGGTCCCCATGGCTCCGGTTTTGTTGTATGATTGACTGTTTATATATGCATGATTGGTCGATTATTCTGATAACATGTTAGAGGTTATCAATATGTTATTATGTTCAAAACTGTTGGTTGAGTTTATGTTGTTGGAATGACTATGAACATGATGATGTTGTTGGTTGATGCCACTGTTGAGTTGATGTTGTTAAGGTTGATGAGTTTAATCCTTAAAACATACTTATAATTGACTTAGGAGGATTAACTGATTAAACTCTGAAAATTTGTTAAAACTCAGTCTCGGTTCCTGTCCAGAACAGCACTGTCGCGCGATGAGCACGACCGTGCTCCCAGTTGAATTCTGGGTGAACAGTACGGCCGTGCAGGACAAAGAGCACGACCGTGCTCAATAAGAAGCACGACCGTGTTTCACTAAAAGGGGAGCACGCCCCTCACGTGCTTAAGCACGACAGTGCTGGGTTACGAGCACGACCGTGCTCAACCCACTTGAACAGAATCGAATTAAAGGACTTAAGGGGTTTTAAACCCCATTCCCCAATGATGATTAATTGATTAGACAATCTGGTTGATAATACTAAAGATAATTGAAGATAATGAGATGATGAGGTGTTAAGTCGATACCCTTTTGGGTGCCGCAAGCTGATGAACTGTGCCTTGGTGCTTTTTGGCCAAGGAAGCATTGACCCCGCGGTTTGGGTTTAAGGTGTTGATGTTGCTATGTACCTTGGTGGCCGAGAGTTTGCCCCAGGTACTGCGGTTGTTTTCGCTTAAGTCCTCAGGTAGATTCCGGGAGGCAAGTTGTTGGGTTGATTCCGCTGTTATCTTCGGTCGATTCCGTTGGAGTTATGGAGGTGGTGTTGCCGTTGTTGTTGTGTTGCATACGCATTGCATCGGAGATGTTGTTTAGGGATGTTCGACATAGGGGAGGTCGTCCTAGAGTACGGCGATATGGCCATCCACGGTTGGAGTAGATTCTCCTAGCGCTCCCGTGATGAGGCATTCGTTGGTTTGATGCGTTGGCTATCCAAGGAGTAGATTCTCCGCATTGAGTAGATTCTCAATGTGGATATTTAACTCCGAAGTCGTTCATCCCGAGTTTAGTGGATCCACATGCATTGTTGGTTTAGCGGAGTAAGGCTGCATTGCACTGCATAGCATAATGATGATGTTGATGTTTGGTGTAATGTTGATGTGTTTACTATTTACTGTACTTCCTACTTCTTGCTGTATATGATTACATGAACTTATTCCCCATGTTTGTTTGCGTTTGGCCTGATTGGCACCTTGCAGAGGATGACGAGCAGCCCGGAGAGGAGTGACTCTGAGGAGCCGCCACTCATAGTAGGGCTAGTTGTGTTATGTTAGTTTTCAGTTGTAATTCCGTGGATGTTTGTCCCGGAACGGTTATACCATTTCTGTAGGTGACATCGGGGTTCGGATATATTTATTGATTGTTATGTTTTTACGGTTTTAAACTTATTTCATTTCCGTGTTGTAACTGGCTCATGTGGGACTTTTCTACCCATGGACAAATGTTTTATTTATTTCAGTAATTGCATGTTTTCCCTTTAATTGTTTTTAAATTAAATGGCTTTTAACATGCGGGGTAGAAGGGCGTCACAGAAGATCTTTTAAATCCCCTGCCATGGTTGTATCAATTCCTAGCTAGTTATAGATAAACATCCACACCCCATGTGAGAAGTTACAGGACAAGAAAAGGTGTGTGCATGTTTCTATGCTTGTTTTGCAGAAGCAGCACAACATGGAGCTGGAACCATGCATAATTCCTCTTTTGTAAATGTTGGCAGTAGTGAGTATTCTATCTTGAATCACTCTCCAACAGAAAGATCCAACTTTTAAGGGAACATTCTTTTCCTACAAGTACCAGAACAGTTTACTCTCGGAACCTCCCTCCAAAGCAATGATTACCTAATAAGCTTATTTTACTGTGTATGGTTGATTGCTATTTCCCATCCAGCTCCAACTATCCTCCTTGTTTGCCGAGATGCTTTTTGGATCCAGGATAAGCAACATTTCTCTCGACATGTCAGTTTCCCATACAAAAAGGTTTCTCCTCTAATTAAAATTTCATCTATATGCTCCCTCCCTCCAAGCTCCCATTTGATCCACCTTTGCCTCCTTCAACAGGGATATATTGTATAACCTTTGTTTGACAGAGCATCCGGTCCTACCCAATGGCCATTCCAGAAAGAGATTGAGCCCCCACTCCCTAACACCCTTGAGATGCCATTTGATAGCCACCCCTCTCCAAAAGATTCCTCCCCCTCAAATTTACTTAAATCACTCCACCAAGTAGATACCTATCCTCCCTCAAGTGTTTTTTGCATCACTGTGACCTCCAACTACTTTGATCCCCATACCTCACCCTAGGATTTTTGACCATATAGACCCCTTTTTCTTTAAAGAAACGTCACCTCCATTTCCCTAATAACACAAGGTTAAACGCTTTTATGTTTCTAATCCCTAGGCCCCCATCTTCACTAGCTCTGCAAACCACATCCCATTTTACCTAGTAAATTTTTCTGCACTCCTCACTACCACCCCATAAAAACCTCATCTGTAACTGGGTTATTTTGTTTAAGACCTTCTTTGGATCCTTATACATAGATAGGTAATATAAAGGTAGACTGGAAAGCATTGTGTTAATCAAAATAATTTTACCTCCGAAAGATAGATACTTATTCCTCCACCCTAACATCCTCTTTTGAAGTGAATTAATTAAAGGAATCCATGTGGAAGGTCTTCTTGGGTTCGCCTCTACCAGAATTCCAAGGAACTTAAAAGGGAGGTTACCTACTTTGCAGTTGAGTGTTGATGCAGCATGCTCAATGATCCCTCGGTTTGCCTTTATGCCTACTATGCCACTCTTGTAAAAATTGACCTCGAAGCCCAACTGCTAGCTCAAAATTTCTCAGTAAGCATTTTATTGCCTGCACATTAGAAGAAGTGAACTCCCCCACCAATATTGTGTCATCAGCATATTGGATGTGTGAGACTCCTACCTTTTGGTCCCTTCCTTCAATCACATATTCCTTGTAGATATTTTTCTCCATCGTGCTTCGGATCAGCCCACCTAGACCTTCTGCAACAATGAGAAACAAGAATGGAGCTCTTGGATCGCCTTGTCGGATCCCTCTAGACATTTTGAATTCGTCTGTTGGACTCCCATATACCAAAATCGAAACGGAGGCCGAATGTAGACAAGCTCTAATCTATGATCTCCACAAGCTCTAATCCCGTTCCTCCACAGGAACATTGGTGCCCACCGTGGTTGCAGGTAAAAATATTCCCTTGCCACACCAGACAACCTAAGAACAATGGTCCAAACCAGAAATGGTGGCAGTGACGGGCAGTCCGCCCAACAACAACCCTCTACTGAAGCTCCCCACATCGACCTCGAGGTCATTCAACGTCTTATAAGAGCAATGGAAAGTCTCCAATGAGACAATAATGAGATGAAGGAGGAGATAGATGTCCTACGGCAAATGAATAGAGAAGAAACTACCTACACCCAAACAACTCGAGACACTAGCCATACCAGCTACTCCGAAACTCAACCACCACCACCACCACCACCTCCTCCCATCACCAAGAACCAACAGAACTACCCAAATACCCCATGACCTGAACAAGCCAGCCGAACACCCCTTCATAGCCGCCATCTTGGGGGCTCCATTTCCTGAAAATTTCATAAACCTACAAGTGGACAAATATGACGGAACAACTGACCCCGCGGAGCACCTTATGGTATTCAAAACTCAGATGCTCACGATTTCTGCTTCAGATGCCATTAGATGTCGAGTTTTCCCTACCACCCTAAAGGGACCAGCCCTGGTGTGGTTCTCGTCCCTGGCTGAATCATCAATCACGAGCTTCACCGAGTTCCAAACGAGGTTCAGTACTCACTTCGGAACCAGCCGGCCCTACAAAAAAACTTCGTCTAGCCTAGTTAATTTTAGGCAATAGTCGAACGAATCCCTGAAGGATTTCATCACTCGCTTCAATACTGTAATCGGGCAGATTCGTGACCTGATGCCGGGAGTTGCCTTGCATGCCATGCTAACCCGTCAGGCGCGAGTTGATCCTGAGATATGAGCACTATACCCCCTTGAAAACTTCTCGGGAGCGAATCTTTCAGGATATCTACAACACCAACTTACTCCATTACCCTACCACCACCGACACTCCCACCGGAGCAGATATGAGCAAATATTGTCGTTTTCATAAGAACAATGGTCACACCACGGAGGTATGCAAGGCACTAAGTAATGCCATCGAGAGAAATGAACCAGTAGTCAACAGGGAAGACAGAAAGAGAAGGGGACGAGGAAGGAGTGCCGACAGAAGCCCCTAAAGGCATCGAGATTACAGTCGTAGGTGATCCCCCTCGCCGAGAGGAGAACCTTAGTGGGAACCGCCTCAAGGAGTCATTAACACAATTGTTGGGGGATTTGCAGGCGGAGGATCCACCAGCTTGGCAAGGAAGAGACACTTGCGTGAACTCAGATCTGTTTTCTCGGTAAGTCAGAAACCTCAGAGAACGTTACCACCCATCACATTCACGGATGACGACTTCCGAGGGATAGCTCCGAACCAAGATGATCCAGTGGTGGTCACCATGAGGTAGCCAATTTCTTGGTGAAAAGAACGCTAGTCGATCAGGGGAGCTCTATAGATATCTTGTACTGGTCCACCTTCACCAAGCTGGGACTAAGCTCGGGATCTTTGAAACCCCATCATGGGATGTTAGTAGGCTTCTTAGGAGAACCTATAGACGTGCGAGGGTATACTGAGCTCCTGACCACCTTCGGGGAGCCTCCTTTGTCCCAGACCATCACTGTAAAACTTTTGGTCATCCAAGCCGAGGCCTCCTATAACATCCTAATTGGGATAACGAGCTTGAACCTACTCAGGGCTATTGTATCAACTCCCCATCTAACTATGAAGTTCCATACTCCTTCGGTGACATTGTTCGGCCAGAGCAGATCAGCGAGTTGCCCGCCAATGTTACTTGGATAGTCTCAAAGCTGCGACTCCAATACCGAGTATCTCAGTCAGTCTGGTCGAGATCAATCCCAGGGAAGACATGAAAGATAGCCAGCCACAACCCATAGAAGAAACGGAGACGATACAATTGGGAACTCAAGAAGGCGAGTACACCAAGTTGGGAGTTGGTTTGTAGGCGGAGATCAGGAGGAGTATCATGGAAGTGTTGATGCAAAATGCTGATTTATTTGTATGGACAGCCGCTGACATGCCCGGTATTGATTCGGCAATCATATGCCATAAACTGTCGATATGCCCAGATGCGAAGCCAGTCGCCCAAAAGAACAGAAAATTCAGAGGAGAAAAGAGAGAAGCCATAATCTCAGAGACCAGGAAGTTGGTAGAGGCTGGTTTCATCCGAGAAGTAGAATATACAACTTGGCTCGCGAATGTTGTGCTCGTGAAAAAATCCAGCGGAAAGTGGCGCATGTGTACAGACTACACAAATCTTAATAAAGCTTGTCCCAAGGATGCATACCCTCTCCCGAGTATTGACCATTTAGTTGATGGGGTGTCGGGTAATGCCGTGCTAAGTCTTCTGGATGCCTACTCTGGATACAACCAGATCCCCATGTACGGGCCTGACCAAGAACATACATCGTTCATCACAGAAGGCTCAAATTACTGTTACCAAGTCATGCCTTTCGGTCTCAAGAATGCCGGGGCCACATACCAGAAGATGATGGACAAGGTTTTCGCCGATCAATTAGGCAAAAACTTGGAGGTATACATCGATGATATGGTAGTAAAATCATGCCAAGCAGAAGACCATGCCAACGACCTCAAGGAAATATTTCAGCAAGTAAGAAAGTACAACATGACTTAACCCAGAAAAATGCAGTTTCGGGGTCCTAGAAGGCAAATTCCTTAGCTTCATGCTAACTATCAGGGGAATTGAGGCTAACCCAGAAAAATGCCGGGCTATCTTGGACATGCGCAATCCCAACAGCATCAAGGAAGTACAACGCTTAGCCGAGAGAGTAATAGCTTTACAAAGGTTTCTCCCTCGGTCAGCATATAAGGCCGACACTTTTTTCCAAGTATTGAAGAAACCTAGCGATTTTCAGTGGACGGATGAGTGCGATAAGGCTTTTCTCGACTTGAAGGAGTTTCTGACTACTACTCCAGTATTGACAAAGCCCGAACCCAGCCAGGAGCTTTTTCTTTACCTGTCTGTAAGCGAACAAGCCATGAGCACGGTGCTCGTGCAAGAAAAGGATAAGAGACAACAACCCATATACTACATCAGTCGGGTCTTGTAAGGAGCCGAAACCCGGTAACCAATGATCGAGAAGTTAGCCTTGGCACTTGTCACAGCCGCTAGAAGACTTAGGCCTTATTTTCAGAGCCATCAGATAACGGTCAGGACTGACTACTCGATCAGTCAAGTTCTTCAGAAACTCGAGTTGGCAGGACGAATGATTGGCTGGTCAGTCGAACTATCAGAGTTTGGCCTACAATATGAGCCCCAAGGACCCATTAAAGCTCAGTGCCTCTCTGATTTTGTTGTTGAATTATCATCACCGAAGGGATATGAAGAGAATGATGGTACTTGGAAACTCTTTGTTGATGGTTCGTCGAATGTTAGGGTAAGCAGAGCCAACATAATATTAGAAGGTCCGGACGACATCTCTCTCGAACAATCTATTCGGTTGGATTTCCCGGCAAGTACCAACCAGGCAGAGTATGAGGCAATGCTAGCCTGGATGAATCTATCCTAGAGCTCGACGTGAAGAGGTTAAAAGCCTTCAGCGACTCCCAGCTGGTTACCTCACAGGTCTTCGGGGAATACTAGGCTAAAGACCCACAACTCACAAAATATCTTGCCAAGGTCAACAAAATGAGCTCAGGGTTTGAACTTTTTTCCCTAGAGCACATAAGACGAGAGGGCAATGTACGTGCTGATGTGTTGTCGAAGCCACAAAAAAACCCGGCCACTTACGCACAGTAATCCAAGAAACACTCTATAAGTCAAGTATTGAGGCCAAAGAGGTGCTGAGCTCTGAAGAAAAACCATCTAGTTGGAAAGACCCTATCTACCGTTTCCTCTCGGAAAACAAGCTGCCTGAGGATGAGGAAGAACCCAAGAAGGTTGCCAGACAAGCTCCGATGTACACAATACGCAACGGGAAAATATACAGAAGGTGACTCTCCGATCCCCTACTCAAATGCCTGGATGAATAAGAGGCTGAGTATGTTTTAGCCGAGATCCATGAAGGAATATGCAGAATGCATGACGGCCCTCGATCGTTAGCAGCTAAAGTGCTCAGGGCAGGGTTTTACTGGTCGACGTTGAGGTCAGACTGTCAGAAATGGGTCAAGAAATGCGAAAGATGTCAAAAGTTTGCCCAAGTACCGCATACCCTGCCTGAGAAGCTACACAGCATTCTCTCACCTTGGCTTTTCTCGATGTGGGGGATAGACATTCTCGACCCTTTTCCACAAGCTAATGGACAAGTCAAATTCCTCATTGTGGCCATCGATTATTTCTCGAAATGGATAGAAGTTGTGCCTCTTGCACGCATAACGGTAGGGCAGGTAAAAAAAATTATTTGGAAAAAAATTGTATGTTGGCATGGTATCCCTCACTCGGTTACAACCGACAATGGAACCCAGTTCGCCGATCATTCAATCCAAATTTTCTGTAAGGAGTTGGGAATCACACAAAGGTTCAGTTCAGTAGAGCATCCCCAAACCAATAGGCAAGTCGAAGCCGCAAACAAAGTCATACTTAATGGATTGAGAAAATGCCTAGGGGATGCTAAGGGCTTGTGGGCCGAGGAGCTACCAAGTGTATTGTGGGCTTATCACGTTACACCAGTCGTCTACAAAGGAAACCTCATTCAGATTAACCTATGGGACCGATGCCATGATCCCGGCTGAAGTAGGGGAGCCTTCTCTTCGTAGGGAGATGTTCGACAATGATGCTGAGTTAATCGCCGAGCTCGACATGGCCGAGGAGATTAGAAAGATAGCAAGGAAAAGGAATGCGACTGCAAAACAATTGGCTGAGAGGAAACACAACACCAGGGTCAAGTCGCGAGACTTTCGTCAAGGAGACTTAGTTCTCAGATTAGCAACCGGACCTAGGAAAGATCGATCTGAAGGAAAACTAACACCCATCTGGGAGGGACCTTTCTGAATCACCGAGGTTGTTGGAAAAAGGGGCATACAGAATCAAGACAATGGAAGGGAAGGCGCTACCGAGGACATGGAACACTTCTCACCTGAATTTTTTCTACACTTAGTTGAAATTTGATGTAAAAGGGGGGGAGAGTACTCTTTTTCCTCACCGACGTTTTTTCCCTAAGGAGGGTTTTTAGCTGGAAGGTTTTAATGAGGCTCAAACTCTGAATTAATAAAGAAGTATTTTCAGCATTTAGTTTTTGTTGAGCATGTTTTATTTCCGCCCCTCCCAACTTGGTCGAGCTCCAGCTCCCTACTTAGTCGAAGCTCCGCGCTTCCCAACATGGTCGAGCTCCGGCTTCGTACTCGGTCGAAGCTCCGTGTTTCCTTTCTAGGTCGAGCTCCGACCCCATCCAGGACAAAATTACGTGCCTCTCTACTTGGCCAAATCCAGGTTTCCTTACTATTCTCCCGGAAGCAAAATCCCTTTTATTCTAAAGACCATGCTGTACCAAGTTTAATTACGGTTATTAGGCCATTTTCAAGGACGATTTCGAAGACCACAGTCAACTTACTAAGAAAAAAAACAAAAAAAGGAGTTGGGCCTGGAATATATCGAAAAGACCAAACGCTCTTGAGTAAAAAACTAGCGGCATGACCGAAATTAAAGAGAGGCATCCAGAGAAACGCAACAAACCAAGATATGTCGGGAATGTTACAAAATTACCGAAAAGATAGGAACTTAAATTCATTATCACAATCGGTCATTCAGATAAGTCAAAGTCAGAAAGGTTCCTAATACAAAGGTCCAATAAAAAGCTAACAAAATATGATCCAAGGTAGAACTGAGTACAAAACAAAAAATTACAATTCAGTTCACAGAGGCATCCCTCTGCTCTTCATTCTCGAGTTCTTGATTCTCGGCCATTTCCTCATCATCCGAAACCTCAACAAGCTGCCCATCGCAAACTTGAAGATGCAGCCAGAAAGGTGAAAGATCGAACTCGAGAAGCAGGGCAATAATCTGCTCGGCTAACACTTCGTATCCCTTTTTCAGCTGGCCAGCCGAGTAGGCAGTCCAATCCGCTACCTTCATTTTTAGTTTTGCCACCTCTTTCTCAAGGGAGTCTTTCTCGACAGAAAGCATTTTGTTGGTTCCATCAAGTTTAGCAACAACAGCCCGGGTAGACTTCTAGTCTTCAACCTTAGAGAGGTAGTCTGACCTCAACATCTAGTTTTCTTGGGTAACCCGAGTAAACTCGACCACTATGTGCTCATCCTCAGCAATCTTCTCCTGCAAGCGATGGTTTTCCATTTCCAAATTATTGATTCTCGATTCAAAGAAAGAAGCATCAAGCACAGAAAAGCTCATCATGCTAGCCAAACGGAGACTGAGCGCTTCGACTACCTTGGCCATCTGGGAACGAGTCATCCGGTAGGTCAAGCATGCCCCTCGAAGCCTCCATCACCACATCCACGTGCCTCTTCGAAGCAACCGCTCCATCATCTTCAGGGTCGTCCAAACCCCTCTTGAGAACCAAACCGCTCTCGGTTTTTTCTGAACCCTGCCAAGTTGATCACGGCTTGCCCTTTTCCTTTTCGGGCATTGGCCGAAGTTGTCCCGACCTCCTCGACTGGTTTGCCAGTGTTTTCCAAAAACTTCAACATTCCTTTTCTCGACATCTTAGGAGCCATCTTGCCTGCGATTAAAGAAAAATGATGATTTAATTGGTTCAGAGTAACATATTCAAAAGCATTAACAAACGAGTCCTACTTACTCATATAATTATCTAACTTAGTAGGGTCATTAGCTCGAGCGATAAGCTTTTTGCTGCTCACTTCGGCTATTTGCTCGAGATATGAGACCTCTTGTTTCTCTCGGGAAGATAAGCACCGATACTCATAACCTCAAACCACGTGAGGTTTCGAAGACCAATAAAGGGACAATTTTGGTTTTCCCGACGAGGATAGGAAGAAAGGCCGAGAACTGTCCTTGTGAGTAACTTTGAAATACTCTGGCTTAAAGCCTTTCCACGATGAGGAATACGACTCAAATATTTTCCGACGAGGAATGGAACTAATCGAAACCCAAAGAAGAAGGAGAAGAACTTGGGCATAGTCGGCACTATCCCGAAGTATTAGCAAAGATCTCGAATGATTTAATAAAAGACCAGTTGTTCGGGTGCAATTGGGAGGGTGCTATGTTCAGACACCGAAGTATCGAGCAATCGAAATCAGTAAAAGGAATGCGGATCGAGGCCTTTGTTAGCATACGCTTATGAAAGAAGAAGAAAGGCGACGATCCTTCCGGACCCGAATGACATATCAAGTCCTCGGGTAAACAGGGTAGGCACTGAACCCAATCTAAACCCTCATAGTCCGTCGTCCAATCCTTTAACTCCCTTAATGACTCAGTGGATTGAAAAGCCGATCTACTCCGCAAAACATCATCATCTACCCAACCGTATGCATTGTCAACGGCAACGGTTTCGGTACCCATTCCATCGCCAGAATCACCAGGCGTAGCACCGCCACCACCAGAACCAGTGTCGCCGGCGGGGATGTTGGCGACTGGTGGAGAAGCAGCAACAAACATCAAAAAAAAAAAAAAGAGAAAGGAGGGAAATAGAATAAAGATTGAAAAAGGAAGCTCCTTGCGACGAATGAAATCCAAAAATAATAACCCACAAAAGAATAAAAAAGGATGGAGTTCAGAAAAAGAAGGGTTATGAAGGAAGCATACCTTGCAAGAGAAAAATCAAATTGACAGAGGAAGGAGGGGTGAGGCGACGCAATAGGAGGAATCAGGGAAGTGTGAAGAAGAATGAATGATGGGAGTTTAAAAAGAGGAGGGGACGTGATAACCGTTGATCAAAAAAACAAGAGGAGTCCATCCAACGGTCAGAAATATAAGTAAGAATAATGGGCAATTAAAACTATCCTAGGGAAACGAAAAGACGAGTGGGAGACTGTGCTGGACAGGTGAAGAGACGTTGGGATGGACGACTGTCACATCAGGGTCAATGAATGACAGACTGCATCGCCCAAAACGAATACCAATTGCTCGGAAGGGAACAAGTCCCGGCAAGTAATATTCACGGACACGCAGAGAAATTGCTCGAGTTGACGTTTCAACCCACGGAAAGCACATTTAAGACCGGAGAAATCGCCTACACGGATGTTTGCCCTTACCGTGTTTAATTAACTGACTACTACTAATTCAAAGCAAGGGCGTAAGGCTAATGCGGATCCGTTAACGGCGGCAGGAAGAGCTTCAAGGTCCGAAGCTAGAACCAACCCGAAATGGAGAGATCATGACCCTAAGTTCCTGGCCTGTCATGTCTAAGTAATTCCGACTATTGGGGATCTATCCGATTGAGTGCTTTCCCAAATGGCCTAACCAAGCTATATACTAGGGCAAGACTCCCCCATCTGGAACTCTAGTTTAAGGATGTGACTGGAAGCCCGACTAAAAACGATAATTGACTGAACATATCGAAGGATCGGATTGTACAGACCAGGGAGTAGTTAGATTACTCGGTCACTCATACCCTTTTCATTGTACACAGCTCAAGGCTAGGGGGACTTATATTCCTCCTGTGGGCTAGACCTGGCCCAAGATATTCGGATATGGGCCCTAAAGTGAAACCCGAGTCGATGACCCGGGAAGACCCCCTCGGATCCGAGAAGGCATACATAGCCGAGAGTGAAGCAGCCTTGGCCAAGAACCTGACTCGGAACCTACCCGGGTGTCTTCGGTCATCGCCTAGGTAAGTTGATCCGAGCAAGGAAGTTCCCCACGTACATTGGACCCACTATATACTCGGGTAATATCCCGTCATTCGGGAACCCCATATCAGGGATGTTACCGAGAAGATAGTCTTGTCATAGCAGCTGATCCCGAGAACCGAGTATAGGGAGTCGAGTAGTACTCATCTACTCGGCATGAGGAAAGGTCCTCGGAATTGCACACCCAAGATTGAATGGTGTACCCCAAAACACACTTAGTAGTCGATCCCCTCCTTCACAATCATACCGAGCAATGCAATCGTCTCATAAACCTTGTTCTCGGACATTCTAGAATATTCTCCAGGATACGTGCCCCTAATGCTAGCTGGCTATTGTACGACTGTCCTTCTAAGGGACATGCATCACGCGGACACTGGAGGCCTTACAGACGATGCCCGCATCCGTAATACCCGCTAACAGCCAGGAAAGGAGGACCACGTGACGTACGGAAATGAGCCCTTGCTTTGCATATATAAGGGGGAGGCCATCCATGCAAAAGGCAGATCCATCGTGCTAAGAAAAACCCTACTAGTGAAACCTAAATCCTAGATGAAACCCTAGTTACCTTAGGAAACCCTAAATCCCATTCCTCCGCAGGAACAGTTCTTTTGTAGCCAATTCTCAGCAACCATCCTTGCAAAATCCTTGTGGTCTAACGAGCAGTTCATTACTCTAAACAGTTTTGGCCCCCAGTTTTTTTACTGTTGACTTCAGTAAAATAGCACAGTGATCGGATACAGATCTCTCCAACCCCCATTGTGATAGATCTTGCCACTGATTCAACCATTCATCTGACAGTAGGAATTGGTGTATCCTACTCATACAACTACCATTTGTCCTGTACCAAGTGTATTTTTTGCATGTTAGTGGTAAGTCACTTAACCCCATATCATCTATGAATTCATCAAAGCCAGTCATCTCCGTTGTTACAAACTGGGTTAACGCCCTTCTTCTTTTACTAACACTTCTAACTGCATTAAAATCTCAAGCTAAGCACCAAGTTGAATGTAGATTATTAGCCCTGAGTTGTCTTAAATCCTCCCACAATCTGCATAAAAAAGAGTCACTATGGCAGCAACAATAATGATTGTTGCACCATCGAGAGGCCATTGAGCTCTGATTAACAGAGCATTTAAATGATCTTTAATGTGGTTAAACGTTGAGCCAAATAATGCATTCTTGCAAACTTCAAATAGTTCATCCATTGATGTGCCTCAGGTCACTCTTGAGTTATAGTCCAAATGCAATAACAAGCGTATATTGTGGCTACTTGCTTGGATACAAACTTGGCTCATATATATTTTAAGAAAGGTCAACGGCTAAGAACAATTATAGAAAACATCTAATGAAGAATTACAAAATAATTTTTATTTTTATTTTTTGAAAAACCAACTGAAATTGTATTAACAATATACCCCTGCACTCTATGAAACAAGACACAACAGGGGATACCAGCTAATTTCCAAAGAAGCTAAGCAACAACTCAGACCAATAAAAATATAGGCAGTCTCTTCTATGCATTAGCAGTCCCCTGCAGCACAAAAATTGTGAACCAGAGATGATGACAGAAGCTTAGTTCCTACTGCAGCAGCTTATAATCACATATTGATCTTTACAAACTAGAGAAGAATATTCTACTCCCTTTTATACTACTTAGTTCCTGCTGCAGCAAAACTTGTGAGAACCTTTCATGTAACAAGCAACCCATCACAATCTAAACATCCCTGGTATTTATATATATATATATATATATATATATATATATATATATATATATAAAACATGTTAGCCTCTATAGGTGACAAGCAAGCCATCACTATAAAGCCACAATGAGAGACATTACCAAAATTCAAGCCAGAAAAAAATGAAGCAGGCATAATTTATACATGGCTTTAATTCCTCCATCAAAGAAGGGCACCAAAACTGTAGGAGAACCTTGCATTAATTCCACCCAAAACTATTACAGCAGTAGCAGAAACAACATAGGAGCAATCAAGATTCAGACTTTATGCATTAGTAGACTATCTTCCTGTACTTTTTTACAAAACATAGACCATGGATGAAAAATAATATCTATGATAAAACTAAGGAATCTAAAACTAATGAATCTGGAACTAGATGTAGATCTTTTTTCAATTATTATGCATGAATAACCAGCATCAATAGACTCATGACTCCAACTCAATGTCTCTTGTCGAAGGAAATGGAGTTCCATTAATGAAAGATATAAAAGTTACAAATAGGTTTAATTACATTTTTAGTCCCTCGACTTTAGCTTATGTGTGATTTTAGTCCCTCTAATTTTTTTTGAGAACATTTAGTCCCCCAATTTTTGGAAAGTTGCACTTTTAGTCCCTCCCTACATCAGCCGTTAGTTTTCTAACAGAAGTATTATAGGTGGCTAACGGCAGTACTAACTGACATTTATTAAATAAAAGTAATAATTTATTTAAATAAAAAATAAATAAATGAACTGAAACGACATGGTTTTGCGCCCCTCCTCCTCCTCCTCCTCCTTAGATCTGCAAACAACCCTTCCAAGTTCCAACATCTGATTGCAGCCATGCACCATCACCCGCATCGCCACTGTTAACCCGCCACGTCCCTCTATCGTTGGCCACCACCTTACAATCGCGAGTCACGACGGCTTCTACCCCCAGATTGCAAACTATCATGCAGCGTCACCGTCCCTCTCGTGCACCCCTTACATGATGGAAAGTAAGTCAAATGGATGGGATTCTCAACGCGAAATTCTTCTGGCACATGATGTTGAGGTTGTGGGTCGTTGGTTTTATTGTTGTTCATCAGTACTAACATTGAATGGGTTCTTGGACTTTAACTTTTTTTATCCAATTGTTTGAGATTCAAATAAAGTTTTCATTTTTAATCTTTTTTTTTTTGTAGTTTTTGTTTTTGATTTTTATGAACGAGAAGTAATCGACTTGTTCTGGGACTTGTATTTGTGTTTTATAAGCAAAAATGATGAAGTATTTGGCATTACAGATGTAGTTTGACATGAAGTCAAAGAAACAAAAGGAAATGGTGAATGGTTTGTCTAGTCCAGGAATTGTAAGCCGCGGGCGTGCTGGTGCTGGTTATGGCACTTGACTGCAAAAGGAGATTGAACGGTGTTTTGCAGATCTGAGAAGAAGAAGGAGGCGGGGGCAAAACTTTTAGCCATTTTATTTTTATTTAAAAATAATTTATTTTTTTAATTAAATAAATGGCAGCTAGGCATGTTACATGTCCTACCGTTATACTTCTGTTAGAAAACTAACAGCTGATGTAAGGAGGGACTAAAAGTGCAACTTTCGGAAAATTGGGGGATCAAATGTCCTAAAAAAAACTAGAAGGACTAAAATCGCACATGAGCTGAAGTTGAGGGACTGAAAGTACAATTAAGCCTTACAAATATTATATGCAATGGTCTAAAGCTCAAGCCTCAAGGCCAATATTTGAAGCCCCAATATCCTACCTCAAAAAACTGCAGCAAATGAAGCCCCAATGTATGTACGCTATCTTCATGTTCCAACACTATCTTTCCAATTTGTCACATAAGTCCATATATGCGCACAAGTTGATATTCACTGGCTGACTATATAGAAACATGAACATAATTGTAGGTTTAATGAACTTTTTAGTCCCTGTAAAGTATGGTTATTTTGAAATTAATCCTTATAAAATTTTTTGTTGGGTTTTGATACCTATATTTCCAATGTTTTTGAAATTGGTCCCCACCGTTAGTATATTTCTTTAACTTGCTGATGTGACTGATGGGTGCCACATCAGCGATGCCACCTGGACGAAATTGTTCACTGTGTCAGCCACGTTAACTGACACGTTAGTCTTTTTTAAAAGAAATTCAAAAAAAAAATTTAAAAACATTTTATTTAAAATAAATAAATGTTGATTCACCACCCCATCATCACCCACCCACAACCTCCCTAATCACTGACACCCTCTTCTCCTCCTCCACCACTACTGCCTCCTCCTCCACTTCCTCCACCACCTCCCTCCTCTACTCCTCCTCATCCACCGTCTCACTCGGCGAATCTCAATCATCACCTCCGCCGCCACTTCATCATTTCGAATCTTGCTCGATACCTCTACCTCTAATGGCAACCGATTTTCGTGTCCTTTGTTTCTGCCTTCGATATTCGCCGCCGGCGATTCAGTTTCCATCGTATCCTTGTTGAAGGAGAAGGTGTGCACGATTAATAACTCGCGCACCGTCATTCGTCATTGCGCTTCCTTCCATTCGAACCAAATTGGCGGAACTCTGTTGTTGTTTGAAAGGTTAGAGCCGCTAGCTCTTCCATTATCGCCGTATCTCCGTGCTCGCGTTGATTCGCCCATTTCGTAGTGATTCGGTTTCAGAATTATTTAGGTCAGATTTTGTTCTTAGGGGTTTTAGTGGTGAGCTTCATTGAATTTGCGTGTTGATCCGTTACTTCCTCCTTTTCGATTCAGTTTCGTCCTTGCTTTTAGGAGATTAATTAACTTGTTTTTTATCTGGCATTGATGGTTTTATGCATTGCAAGGTGTTTGAATTCGAGTTTTACATAATATAGGTTTTACTGTAATTCAAATTTGACCGTTAGACACTTATTTGAAGCAGTACTTTCACTCTTTGATCAATGGAGTTCATTCCTGAACTTGGTTTAATGTGGATAGAACTGTTTTCGTTAGGAGCTTTCAAAACAATACATTCTCACATAGTGTCATGGAAGATAAGGGGGTCGGTGATGAGGGAGGTTGCGGGTGATGAAGGGGTGATAAGTTTTTTAACATTTATTTTTTGAAATAAAAAAATATTAAATAAAAAAGTTTTTAATTATTTTTTTGAATTTCTTTTTTTAAAAAAAAAAAAACTGCCGTGTTAGCTGACGTGGCTGACACAGTGGACAATTTCGTCCAGGTGGCATCGCTGACGTGGCACCTCGTCAGCCACGTTAGCAAGTTGACGAAATATACTAACGGTGGAGATCAATTTCAAAAACATTGGAAATACAGGTATCAAAACCCAATGAAATTTTTTACAGGAACTAATTTCAAAACGACCCATTTTACAGGGACTAAAAAGTTCATTAAACCTATAATTGTATCAAATATCAACCATAGAGAACTATAAACCGTCAAGTATCAACCACGGAGGACTATAAACCAAGGTATAATCTCTTATAACTAAAACATGGTTAACTACTTGTACCCATTATTGATGTGTCTTACCACAAGAAAGTTGCTCTTAATTTTTCAAGATGGGCACTTTCTAGTGGCAGAACCTTGACTTATAATTTTAAATTAGCATTGGTTAGGTTTACATGTAAAATAATATGTGATAATTACTCTAAGACCTTTCTTTTTTTATTTTTTTTGCTAAAATATATTTTTGGTCCTTTATCTTTCGGGTAAAATTCATTTTAGTCCTTTATCTTTAAAAAGATTCATTTTAGTCATTTATGTTGCAAAAGTGACCCAAAATGGTCATTTCCGTCATCTCTCATCTAAACTCCGTTAGAAACTGGTAACATGGCCGTTAAAAAGATTCGTTTTAGTCATTTATGTTTCAAAAGTAACCCAAAAATGGTCATTTCACATAGGCTATGATTAACGGAGTAAGTAACAGAGCTTACAGAAAGGACCATTTTGAATCACTTTTGAAACATAAAGGACTAAAGTGAATATTTTTAAATATAAAGGACCAAAATGAATTTTACCCAAAAGATAAAGGATCAAAAAGTTATTTTAGCCTTTTTTTTTTAGACAAAAACTCTAAGACCTTCTTGTTATTTTGTCAAAACATCTTATATGCATAATTTATTTGCCTACATTTCACGTAAAAATTCAAAACTACAGTCATGGATAAACAAAGTTATTACCTAGGCTTTAGATGAAGCATGGGCCTGAGAAATAGTCAAAGGTTTGCAAAATCAAAGAATATGTATGTTGTACACTTTTTCCTTGCAGTTCAATTGGTTAGAGCACTATGCTGTCAAGGCGGAAGCTACAGTTCGAGCCCCGTCAGTCTCGATAGACGCAAATCTAATAAAAAAAAATACATCAATTTCGTGTGTGAAAAGGAATAAAAATAACAAACACAATCTCATTCCTTACGGGGATCTCATATCCCTATCCCTATCCCTATTTTATATATATAGACACACATAATGGCAAAGTTACTCAATCTACCATGATTACTCTCAACTCATTAGTAATTATGATTTTGACATCCACCAAATTCAATTTTCAATTTTTTTTTATATGTTTGACATTTCTAAAAGACCATAATCAGCTACAATTGAGTTTAGAGTCCAGATTTTGGAGAATTTTTTTTTTTTTAAAAAAAAAAAACTCTTTCATTTGCTAAAACTCATTTTGAATTTTAACTATCACACTTACCATAAAGCTCTTATAAAAAATTCAAATCACGACACAAAAAAAAAATTGAAAAGGAACAGAAAAATGTTCTATCAACGGACTTGTCTTTAATTAACTATACATAAACAACATTCATTTTACCATAATTAATTTCAACAATAAAATGTACAAACATAAATTAGTTAACACAAACCATATTTTATCAAAACCGAGTTTTTCAAAGCTAATTCACCCAAACTCAATTTTTCAAACAAATTCATAACACACCCTAACTGATAAGTTAGTTCAGTATTCGAGTATGTTTGTTTCTCTTCTATTTCTATTATGTTAGTTGTAGCAATTTAATTGGTGTGAATATTTTGTAGATGTAAGTTAGTCACTCATATACATTTTACTTTACGTATAATTTTTTCTAACTTAGAATACTTGTAACACCCCAAGATCTGCACTTAAGTAATTGTCAGCCATTAAATCATTAGAACATTCAATCGAGAGGTTAGGAGTGTTTACAGGCTCTAAAATAGCTTAAGGAGGGTTAAAATATGTAAAAACGAGCTTTTAATTTTTCCAGGGACAAGGACATATCCTATTGGACACAGGGTCAAGTCTCGCTCAAAAATTGACAAAAAACATTATTTTGGGTGACAAAAGGTCGTATCTTAATTTGACACAGTTGTGTCTCCCTAAAAAACTAAAAAATACTTGCAGGCAACGTCCTTTGAAGGGACACAAGGTCATGTCTTTATTAGACATGGTAGCGTCTCATTAAGAAAATTAAAAAATTGTATTTTAACATAACTAAAACCTTTGGGACCCTATTGATAGACATTAAACACATTTAGGGTGTGTTTTTAGAATCCTAAAATCACCTAAACACCTAGATAACTGTTGTGGATTATCCTAATGCTTGGGAGGAGGAATTTGTGAAGAAAAAAAGGGTTAGAAAGAGAAAGTGTTCTTGGCTTGAAGAGGGTGATGTCGAGGGTTGGATCTTAGAACAATTGGATCATTTAGAAGATCTACAAGAGTGAGTAAACGCATTTTTCTCACACTTTCATGGTACAATATTGAAAGGTCTTTACCCATGGCTGTTGGTCCAAGTAATTGGAGCTCGATTTCCTTTAAGCAATGACTCGGGTTTGAGTATTGTGAATGAAAAAAAGGCACTGGGTGCCCCTTATATGGATCTACCCAGCTCGACTCAGATTAGTCGATGTCCAATATGACTTCTGGATACTGAGGGTCCAGACTAAAAAATATTAAAAGGTTCAAGGGTTTTGAAACTATACAAGGGATTTTGGGTGAATTCAAGAAAAAGAATTCAAGGCTTTCCTATTTTTGGGATTCATGAGTACAAAAATGTTATTCTCCAAATTGGGGCTTTTCTTTAAATTGAAATTAATATCAAACTGGTGGTTAATAGTTATAAATTGGATGATATTATATTCTATTGACATTGGTATTTATTTGGTGTATCCTTTTCATGTTATGTAATGACTTGATGATGTTTTGGCATAATTTGATCATTGTTATTGATGCGTGGAGTCATATGTCATATCTTAAGGTCACGGTGGATGCCCACAAGATGATATGTGTGTATTGGATGATCATTTATGCATGTTTAGATACATCCTCTTAGAGAGGGAATGACAGGTACCCCGTCGTTGGAGGGGAACAAAGATGCCTCCTCGTTAAAGGAGATGATAGATAATAATAGAGCTGGCAAAATGTGTCAGCCCTATACCCGATAAATCATAGGAGTTGAGCTATAAACTTTGAGGCTGAATTAGCTCTGGGTTTTTTGGCTCGACTCGATGAAGACTGTTTCAAATATGGGTTCAACCCAAGCTAGCCCGACTGCTCCCCGGGCAGCCCGCGTAACATTTATTTATTTATTTTTCTCTAAAAAATGTTAAAAAACAACAACATAGAAATTAAAAAAATACAAAAAAGATACTATGCCTAATACTCTAATAGGAACACACTGACTCAGCGTTTTGAACGCACACAGTGGATGATCTAAACAAACCCCATATATATTTTAATGTTATCTTATGGTCACCTTTGAACTTAATTGTCTGAATCTTTTGATCAATCAAAAGAAGCTATTGTGTTATTGTATATGCGGATTTTTGGTAGAGTCCAAATTCCGACAAAACAAATAATGAAAATCAAGAAACTGTGGGATCTACGAGTTATGCGGTAATCTCGTTTCAAGTGGTTTTCTATGAAGATGTCTGCCACAATACAAATTTGAAGCAAATCAAATTATGAGCATAATGGCAATGACTTTTGTCAACTTATATAAGAAATTGACAGAAATTAAATTAGGCTATAATTGTAACACCCCCCTTGGGTGTTACATTTCTAACTCTTAACTCGTCGCGGAACTTAAATAAAAGAATTTTGCTGGTTTTGCTTTCGGAAAATTAATTTACTTTAAGTCAGAGAAACTCGAGTGTAAAAATTTTCCTTCTGAATATTTCGGAAAAGTGATACTCACGTTACAAAAGTAAAATCACATTATACTTGAATAAAGATCTAGAATTTTTACAAAAATTTCGATAGAGTCTCCTCTGTAATTCCAATATCCCAAAATAAAAACACCTGCTGAAATATTTATATTTTCATCCCAGAAGTTTCAGTCATACAAAATACATCAAGATGGTGTTATTCTAAAAAATTTTACATCAAAAGAACTCCATTCAACATAAAAGCTCTCCGAGCCATAAATACTCCATTCAACAAAAAAGCTCTCCGAGCCATATACATTCCATTCAAAATAAAGGTTCTCCGAGCCATAAACATACATACTATCATTAATCAATAACGTCTCAAAAACCTAAGTTGGTCGTTCTAAAAGATATTTCTGGGGAAGACCCCTATGGTTCTCACCATTATAACTGGCATCAGACATCTTCAAGGATTGGGACAAATATCCCCGAGTGAAGTTGGGAACTTCTCTGCCTCATCTGTTCACGAAAACCGTATACCACAAAAATATAAAACCAAACAGAAATAATACAAAGGTGAGATACCAATATATGAGTTTTATCATAGCAATCACATACACGACTCACAAGACAACAACATATGACAACAATACATAATATAACATCATAATTATAGCACAAAGATTCCTTCCCGACAACCAAATGCAATTTTATAAAACCTTTCATGTCACTTCAATATTCACCATAGTAATCACATACACGACTCACAAGATAACAACATATGACAACAATACATAATATAACATCATAATTATAGCACAGGGATTCCTTCCCGACAACCAAATGCAATTTTATAAAACCTTTCATGTCACTTCAATATTCACCATCTAACTCAAAATTCTCCGGAGATCCTAACTTCCCTTCGTCGAGCATGATAGGCCGCGATAATGCCTATAACACAATTGTTTAGCATTGGGTTGGCCTCTCAATTTAGGTCCAATCCCCAATTGTTCTAGGGTATCGCGTCTTACCTAAATAATATTGAATAGTTCCTGATTGAGTACATTACGTGTTGGGTAACCGATTTCCACGGCCCGAGGGTGCAAATGCCCAAGCCTTCCGTAGGTTTTCGAGCCCGAATGTCCCTAATAGACCCAAAGACTAAAGGATCTATCTCTGGTCCGTAACTATCCAATTTGTCAGTTCACCTTTGTGAAACTGTAGCTCGATACACAATGGCACATCTGCCACAATGGCATATTAGCCAGACTATGCATGTAAAACAAATGTTCTCATTTCTGCTTTTCTTTTTCGCATCATTTCTTTCCTCGTCAAGGCTTAAAGCTCTCGACTACTTTTATCCAGGTATTAGATATATTCTAAATACCAACTCAAGATTTTTAAGCCAAAAACAATGATCTTAAAAATCTCTTCCTCAATTCGAACACTAGCCCGATGTCTCGGAAATCTAGGTTCTCTCATCACTAGGAACACTAGTCCGGCTTTACCGGCACTCTGAATTCAGCCCGATATTTCGGCAATCGAAATCCAGTCCGGGTTTATAGCTCGGTGATCTAGGTCCTTTCTTTTCCTCAAAACTCAAAACAAGAACTCTAGCCCATTATTTCAGAAATCTAGGTCCTTTCCACTTTTCTCTTTTCCACCTGGTTTTTCATTCAGTGAAAACTAAATCGAAAAACAAAAGTTCAAAAGTTTCTCAACTTTGTGACATAAGTACTTTTCGTTCTTGTAAATACACTTTCATATAAAATTTTGTCCTCTAAAATCCATTTTCTGAAAACTTAGAAAACCACTGAAATCTTTTCTCAACTTTAAACCAAATATAAAACCCTTACAATTGAATTTATCAAAGATAACATTTTCTTTAAACCTTTCCATTTTTGAATAACTTTTTGTAAGCCTAAAAAAAACCATTATTTTCAAAAGACTTCACTTTCAACATTCCTTTAAAACATTTTCATGAATTTTGATGCTTTCCTTTTTCAATTTCTTTTCCTAAACTTTATTCTATCTTCACACTTCAATCATTAGAATTTTCTTCTCACTTCCAAAGAAACAGAACACCACTTTTTCAATCTCTCTGAGTTAAGGTATTTTAATGTCTTAATTGTTGGCCATGGCAACCATACCCAAGAAGGGGGTGAATTAGGTTTTAAATAAAAATGAAAACTTTTTCGATAAATCAAAAAACCTTTTTAAAGTTAAAACAGAATTCGCAGCGGATATTAAATTCTTTTCAAATTAAGGCGCTTTAGAAAATAAATCGTTTGAAAGAGGATGAACACAACGATATATCCTGGTTCGGCCACAGACTACCCACGTGGCCTACATCCAGTCCCCAAGGCAATACGACCAAGGGTTTTCAATCAACTCTAGTTTTTAAATAGGATCAACTAGAACCTTTACAATTCAGAGAACCCTTGACACAAATCTCAGGACATACGATCCCTTGTGTAAGAGCCTCAAACACTAGCTTTTAAATAGGCGCAGCTAGAACCTTTACAATGAAGAGTACCCTTAACACAAATCACATGACATACAATCCCTTGTGTAAGAGCCTCAAACAATAAGAGATGGGATCACACCCACTAAAAACTTACAAGAGATATACCCTCCCTTGTAAGAATGGTGATCAAGAAATGGTTTGAGTCAATCCGACTCTTACCAACAGTAGGCACTCTTAATAATGCTGATAAAACAAATTGAAGCCCAATACAAGAACACCTATATGGTGTAAAGCTCTCTCAAGAATATATGGTCAAGTGTGTAAGAATAAGTGAGAGTGATAGAGAATGATTTAGATAGAGTTTCAGTATAGTTAGAAAAATGGGAATTGGCACTTTGTTATCAGCCTAAATTTCCTTTATATAGAAGAAGTGATTAGCCCAAGGAAATTAGGTCAAGCCCATTTTAAAACTCATTTTTATCGCGCAGTAATCGATTATTTAAAACCATAATCGATTATTTTAACTCATTTTAAAAGGCGCATCTTTAAACAGTCAGTGCATAATCGATTAGGATAATCGATTACTTGTTCTCTGTGTAAAATCCATTTGACTGTTAAAAGGCATAATCGATTATACTAATCGATTATCTTTTCTCTGTCTTGCATTTCAAAACGCCATAATCGATTTTTCAAACATCATAATCGATTATATAATTTCGAATTCAAACTTAACGGCTAGAGATAATTAATACTCATTTAAACACATTAATAGCCATTTAAGTTGATTTATAAAACATGTTCAGAATACCATAATCGATTATTGCATTTCAAATTCAAATTTCGAAATCATAACAACTCTATATTTAATGACTCATTAAAGCATGTTTAAGAGCTTTGATAATCGATTATACTAATCGATTATTCCTCGAATTAAATTTGAATTTGAAAAACTTAAAGGCTAAAATTGATTACTCATTTAAGTTCATTTAAAAGCCATTTAAGTTTTAATTTTAAAGCTCAATTATGTGTATGTGTGTGACCAATTTTAATTAGAGAGCTTTACTTACCATTTACAAGTTTTTCTAGAACAAGCAATACAAATAGTAAGATTCCCTTTAAACCCATCTTGATTGCTTGCATGTCCTTTTGCCGCTTTTTGCAGTTAGGTCCTTTTCACACTTTTTACAAATTAATCCTTTTGTTGAATTTGCGTGTTGGTCCTTGGACTTGAAATTTCCCTTTTTCTCATCATCAAAACAAAAATACCTGTCAAGGCATATATCCACAAACTCCCCCTTTTTGATGATGACAAACATCTCATGAGGGAATTTCTAAAAGATAGAGTTAGAGCAATAAAATATATCACACATTTTAGTTTCGCTCTACTCCCCCTCACTTTATGCAATTAGAGCAAGCAATAAATATATCTCATTTTATAGTTTTGCTCTACTCCTCCTTAAGCATGCAATTAATAGAAGATTTGCCAATTTAAATTTCTCTCCCCCTTAAACATGCATTTATAAAGTTCATTTCTCAACTTAGCTTATCTCCCCCTTAAGCATGCACTCATGTAACTATCCCCCTTTTGTCATTATCAAAAAGCGGGAAAAGTATTTTCTAACTCTAATATGGCATATATCCATTAAAGTGATAGTCAAATTTTAAGTTTGAGATATAAGCCATGGCATGCATATATCAGATATGTGCGGAAGCAAAAATGCCAGGAGAATCAAGGAGATGAAAAACAATCATATTTTCAAGAAGAGAGTTTTAGAGATATAACACGGTTTAAAAGAAAATTCTCCCCCTTGACAAGTATATAATGTTGTATATTTATATTTCTCTTAAACATGCAAATATTTCTCCCCCTTTCGAAAATAATTTTTCAAAATATCATTTTATTTATAGGAGAAAGCATATAATCACATTTAATTTCAACAAGTATTAAACAATCCACAAAATTGATCATATCATAAGAGATTAGGGATTGAGAAACTTATTGAATATATTGTGATGCTTCTTATTTGCAGCCAGATTTTGCACTTGTAGTATCTTCCCTTGAGCTTTTCATTTCATGTTGCCGGAAGAAGATCTTTCAATGCTCATCTTTATTCAATTCAATATTTAGCTGCTCATTTGTTTGTGAATCTCTCTATTTAAAATTGCAGCAAGTGTAGATGTTTGATTTGTAGGCTTTAATTTCAACAAGCTAGTCATGTGCTTCAATTGACCACTATCAAGATATCAATTTGAGTTCTTGGTCTTTAAGCACACCTACAAAAGTCTTGAGAAAGATTCTTTTGGTATCCAATTTGTTTTGGATCTATGGGATTAGCAATTTTATCAAGCTCATATCAAAAGCAACAATAAGCAATTTTGAGCACGTGTGTAGATCGAAAGGCATAAAACATGTCTTATAATGATTATCATACGTATTGCACTTAATGGCATTGAGACATGTCTATAAAGATTATGAGGATTAAGGATAGAGATCACCACTTTTATCAAGATAGCTCATTTGGATATTGGTGTCTGAATCTCCATGAATTGCAATATAATCGATTTTTGGACTTCATAATCGATTATGAGCCCCGTATAATCGGTTATTGTAATCGATTTTAACTCCTCTGTTTTGTCCATTCTTTGCATAATCGATTATTCGAATCGATTATGACTCCTCTGGAATTTTTCAATTTCTGCCCCCATTACGTGTAATTGGTTATCTCAATCGATTATTAGCTTACTGACTTGTTGATAATCGATTATCTCCTATTTGTAATCGATTATTGCTCGAGTTTGCAAAACTTTGCCAATATCATGGGAGGAAACCTGTATAACCTTGTTTCCACACTTCAGCACACATATTAGAAGTAATAAGGTGAAAATAAGGATGCATACACAAGCACTCATTCAATGCGTGATTGGTTTAAATTTTTCTTTATTAATGACAATCACAATCATAATAAATTTTAATTGCTTGTGGTATACTTAGAGATTTCCAAAGAAACTTTAAGTTTCATTTATTCATCTAAATTTCAAAGACAATGTATTTCGAAATTGGTAAAAAAAAAAAAAAATTGAATTTCGAATTTGAAATCTTGTACTATTTTGGCATTGAGAAATATTCAAATAAGATATGCCAAACTCTTTTAAAATATTTCTTTATTAACCACAATCTTAATGAATTTCCATAAATGTAATTGTGGTGTAATAAAAGATTTTCATACATCTAAGAACTTTTGAATTTAAAATAATTTTCAAATCAATCCTTAAAGAATTTTCGAATCACACACTGTAAAGGATTTATTACAACAATCATAGTGATTTTCAATTGAAAATATGATGTATATTAAATCATGACAAGAAATTAATTTCCATTAAAACATGATCATGAATTAATTACTAATTGTGTATTAAAATAATTTTTCAAACAGATTTTGATTTTGTAATAAAATGAGGAGATAATGATTTTTTAATTTAAAAAAATATATCACCATAATTCAAAAAATTCAAAAATCACAATAGAAAATTTGATTATTTGAATTTTGAATTTAAAACAAGTATCCTCAAAAAATTTGTTGATCATTTAAATTTCCAAAATCAGTTGTTAATAAATATTGATTCAATCATCATAAATGAATTTTTCGAAATAAGTCAAAAACAATTGGATTTTCAATTTGAAATTTGAAATCTTGATCCATTAAAGAAAATGTCATTAGAATTTATGTTGATCATCTAATTTTTAAAAACAATCCTTAATAGATTTTTCAAATCAATTAACATTAAGGATTTATCACCACAATCTCAAGGATTTTCAAATTTGAAAGAGATGTGGTTTATTAACTCATGATAAGAAATCAAATTTTCAAATAAAGTGCAATCATGAATTAATAATTTTTCAATTAGATTGTGATTTTAGAGAGAAATGAAGAAATTGTCATTTTTGAATTTCAAAATATATATTCATAATTAAAAAAACTTCAAAAATAATAATAAAAAATATTTTGAATTTTGAATTTAAAATCTCAAAAAATAAATTATCTTTATTATGATATTCAAAAGATATTAAAGTGATATAATCACTTTTTGATCATTTGCATTTCAAAAAGATTTGATCCTTAAAAAGATTTTCAATCAAGTATTTATTTTCAAATTGAAGAGATGTGGTAATTAATTCATGACTAGAAAATAAATTATCAATAAAGTATGATCATGATTTAAATCACTAATTAATTTTCAAATCAGATTTTGAAAGATAGTAAAAATAATGATTTTTCAACATAACTTTGTGTCATAAGATAATTTAATGTCAATTCAAATTTGAATTTGATATCTCGAAAAAGATTAAAGGATTAAATTAGATATCATATCATGATGATGCATTTATTAGAAAAATTAATTAGGATTTGATTTAAAACAAAACATTTTTAAAAATGCCAAATTTCGTAGCATAATCGATTATGTGCCTACTGTTTTCTGCGAATTTTATAGCATCATCCTATAATCGATTACAGCACTTTTGACTTTCTTCCCTATTTTATCGAGGAAGCATAATCGATTATATAATCGATTATCCCATTCGATTTTCAAATTTTATCACAAGGGAAATTTATAACTTATTCAAATTATTTATGCCATACTTCAAATAATAATCAATCAACATACAAGCGTAAACATGGCATTTTCACAAAGTTCATACATCATTTTGATAGAGTTAGATTGATTTCATATGAACATATTTGTCAACGTAGTTCCATTTCACAAATAACACTTTTGAGCATGTATTGGAAGTAGAGGATAGAGTTACCTCGTTGCATGAATTCTCGAGGCTTTTCTTTCTTACCCATTTTTGCTTGAGCTTGAATTTAGCTCTTGCATCATCTATCTTGTCCTTTGAGCTGCTCATCAAGAGACATTTGCTTATTTTGGTAGCAATTGCATTTTCAACTTTGTGAAGCATTCTTCTTGATGTCACCTCCTCTTCCAAGATAGGTTGTTTCTAAATTTTAGGTTTTTCCTGCATATTAGAAGTACTAGAGAAACTTTTTGGTACCCATTTCATATTGGGTCCTTGTGGGTTAGTGGACAAGTTATCTTTATCTTTAAGAATCCAAGCAATTTTATTTCTCATATAATGATTTTTCCTATAGATGCACATATGAGAAATATGTCCTAACTTTCCACAAAAGTTACATGTTACATCCCTTTTAATTTTTGTAAAACAATTTTCATATGAAGGTTGTACACATGTAGAACATTTTGTACTTTCAATTTCATGAAGTAACTCTTCAACTTGATTATCAAGAATTTTAAAATTTTCTAAACATGAAGAGGATTCAAATTCTATAAAATTTTCTTCACCATGAAAAGTATATTCATTTTTCAATTTTTCCAAATCATTTTCAATTGATGAAATACTTTTCAAGGAATTTAAATTCTTATTTTCTAAACTCAACAATTCATCATACAAATTATTGTATGCATGTGACCATTAATCATTTGATGATTTGAGTTCAAAATCGTTTACCTCCAAATTCCTTTGAGTCACTTTGAGAATATTTTCTATTTTCTGTACATATGACTCTTTGCTTTTGTGACACCTTTTCTTAGCATGTTCTTGAGGATATCTTTCCTCCAATGAGTTTTGCCCTTTCCTGAAACTACTTTCACTGTCAAAATTGTTAGTGACAAGGTAATTATAATCAAGCATATTTAAAATATCCTTAGCACAATCACAATTCTTAATTTTCTCATAAGCATCATCGCATAGACAATTTCGGAGAATTTGCATAGCTTTGAGATTCAGACAAAAACAATTTTTATCAAACTCAGTCTGATGCTCTTTGGGTTTGAGAATGAGTCCATTGACTGCAATATCCCATAAGTCGACATCAATTGACTGCATAAAAATTTCAATTCTCATTTTCCAATACATGTAATTCTCACCATCAAAGAATGGTGGTTTGTCAATTTCAAAACCATACATTTTTGGAAAATTTAAAAGGTTGCCAATATAGGATCTTAACTCTAAGCTGTTAAGCTAATAACCAGAGCCGAAGCTCTGATACCACTTGTTGGCCGTGGCAACCATACCTAGGAGGGGGGTGAATTGGGTTTTAAATAAAAATGAAAACTTTTTCGATAAATTAAAAAACCTTTTTAAAGTTAAAACAGAATTCGCAGCGGATATTAAATTCTTTTCAAATTAAGGCGCTTTAGAAAATAAATCGTTTGAAATTAAAGCGCGATAATTAAAATGGCGGAAACGTAAAGAGGATAGGGAAAGAGGATGAACACAACGATATATCCTGGTTCAGCCACAGACTACCCACGTGGCCTACATCCAGTCCCCAGGGCAATACGACCAAGGGTTTTCAATCAACTTTAGTTTTTAAATAGGATCAACTAGAACCTTTACAATTCAGAGAACTCTTGACACAAATCTCAGGACATACGATCCCTTGTGTAAGAGCCTCAAACACTAGCTTTTAAACAGGCGCAGCTAGAACCTTTACAATGAAGAGTACCCTTAACACAAATCACAGGACATACAATCCCTTGTGTAAGAGCCTCAAATAATAAGAGATGGGATCACACCCACTAAACGCTTACAAGAGATATACCCTCTCTTGTAAGAATGGTGATCAAGAAATGGTTTGAGTCAATCCGACTCTTACCAACAGTAGGCACTCTTAATAGTGCTGATAAAACAAATTGAAGCCCAATACAAGAACACCTATATGGTGTAAAGCTCTCTCAAGAATATATGGTCAAGTGTGTAAGAATAAGTGAGAGTGATAGAGAATGATTTAGACAGAGTTTCAGTATAGTTAGAAAAATAGGAATTGGCACTTTGTTATCAGCCTAAATTTCCTTTATATAGAAGAAGTGATTAGCCCAAGGAAATTAGGTCAAGCCCATTTTAAAACTCATTTTATCGCGCAGTAATCGATTATTTAAAACCATAATCGATTATTTTAACTCATTTTAAAAGCCGCATCTTTAAACAGTCAGTGCATAATCGATTAGGATAATCGATTACTTGTTCTCTGTGTAAAATCCATTTGACTGTTAAAAGGCATAATCGATTATACTAATCGATTATCTTTTCTCTGTCTTGCATTTCAAAACGCCATAATCGATTTTTCAAACATCATAATCGATTTTACAATTTCGAATTCAAACTTAACGGCTAGAGATAATTAATACTCATTTAAACACATTAATAGCCATTTAAGTTGATTTATAAAACATGTTCAGAATACCATAATCGATTACCATAATCGATTATTGCATTTCAAATTCAAATTTCGAAATCATAACAACTCTATATTTAATGACTCATTAAAGCATGTTTAAGAGCTTTGATAATCGATTATACTAATCGATTATTCCTCGAATTAAATTTGAATTTGAAAAACTTAAAGGCTGAAATTGATTATTCATTTAAGTTCATTTAAAAGCCATTTAAGTTTTAATTTTAAAGCTCAATTATGTGTATGTGTGTGACCAATTTTAATTAGAGAGCTTTACTTACCATTTACAAGTTTTTCTAGAACAAGCAATACAAATAGTAAGATTCCCTTTAAACCCATCTTGATTGCTTACATGTCCTTTTGCCGCTTTTTGCAGTTAGGTCCTTTTCACACTTTTTGCAAATTAATCCTTTAGTTAAATTTGCGTGTTGGTCCTTGGACTTGAAATTTCCCTTTTTCTCATCATCAAAACAAAAATACCTTTCAAGGCATATATCCACATTAATCTTTATTAACAAGCAATGATCAACCAATGAATCTCAATCCAATACATACATTGTGACACCCTTCTACCCCGTACCTTAAAAGCCAATTAATTTAAAAACAATTAAAGGAAAACATGCAATTATTGAATAAAATAAACAATTGTCCATGGGTAGAAAAGTCCCACATGAACCGTTTACAACGCGGAAATGAAATAAGTTTTTAATCGCAAAAACATAACAAACCAATAAAAATAACCCATCCCCGATGTCACATACAGAGCTGGTATAACCATTCCGGAATAAAATCCACGGAATTACAACTGAACTAACAACTAAAAAAAACATAAACTAGCCCTACAATGAGTGGCGGCTCCTCAGAGTCACTCCTCTCCGGGCTGCTCGTCATCCTCTGCAATGTGCCAATCAGGCCAAACACAAACAACAACATATATAGGGAGTAAGAATCATATAAACATATTAGCATGGAGATAGGCAGTAAAGTAAACAGCAAGCATAGCAGTATCACATCAAACATCAACATCATCATTATGCTATGCAGTGCAATGCAGTCCTACTCCGCTAAACCATCAATGCATGTGGATCCACTAAACTCGGGATGAACGACTTCGGAGTTACATATCCACATTGAGAATCTACTCAACGCCGGAGAATCTACTCCTTGGATAGCCAACGCATCAAACCAACGAATGCCTCATCACGGGGGCGCTAGGAGAATCTACTCCAACCGTGGATGGCCAGATCGCCGTACTCTAGGACGATCTCCCCTATGTCGAACATCCCTAAACAACATCTCCGATGCAATGCGTATGCAACACAACAACAACAGCATCACCACCTCCATACTCCAACGGAAACGACCGAAGGTAACCGCGGAATCAACCGCACCAACTTGCCTCGCGGAATCTACCTGAGGACTTAAGCGGAATCAACCGCAGTACCTGGGGCAAACTCTCGGCCACCAAGGTACGTAAC
The DNA here is from genome assembly GCA_035048595.1 of Echinosophora koreensis. Taxonomy (NCBI): domain Eukaryota; kingdom Viridiplantae; phylum Streptophyta; class Magnoliopsida; order Fabales; family Fabaceae; genus Echinosophora; species Echinosophora koreensis. The sequence continues at coordinate 4,792,052 of JAPCYP010000011.1, read as the reverse complement.
AACAACACCTTGGACCCAAACCGTGGGGTCAAGGCTTCCTTGGCCAAAAAGCACCAAGGCACAACTCATCAGCTTGCGGCACCCAGAAGGGTATCGACTTAACATCTCACCATCTCATCATCTTTAGTTATCTTTAGTAATATTTACCAAGTTGTCTAATCAGTTATCATCATAGGGAAGTGGGGTTTAAAACCCCCTTACGTCCTTTAATCTTGTTCTGTCACAGTGGGTTGAGCACGGTCGTGCTTCTTAATGAGCACGGTCGTGCTCTTTGTCCTGTACGGCCGTGCTCAAAGCGCGGCCATCTTCCCAGAATTCAACTGGGAGCATGGTCGTGCTCCCTGTTCAGCACGGTCGTGCTCAACGCGCGACAGTGCTGTTCTGGGCAGGAACAGAGGTTGATACTTAACCAAATTTCATAATTTAATCCATTAAACATCCTAAATTAGTCATCAGACTTTTTAGGCATTAAACTCATTGTACAACAGCATCAACTACAATATTGGCATCAACCCAAACATCATAATATTCATCTCAACAATTAACCAACCACATCATGCTCATATTTAACATAAATCCATCATCAATGATATGAAGCATTTAACATACAATCATACGACCAGAACATGTATCAAGAATATAACCACATTATAAATCAGTATATCACATAACAACGGGGTTATGGGAAACCCCTTACTTTACACTAGCCCCAAACCTATGTAAATACTACCCTTCTCCCCATACCTGGATTGAAGGTAGCTCTCTAAGACTTCCTAACAGCAACCGATTCCTCTCCTTTAGGCGGCTCACGCACGAACGAGTCTTAAACAAACAGATTAAAACGGTGTTAGTTTCCCAACCAAAAACGAAAGGAAACTCAAGAAAAGGAACGAAACCTTACCTATACACGAAGTGCAGACGAAACCACGTTTCCCTAGCATCTCCAATACTCAAAACCACACTGAGTATGAAGGAAAAAGGGAAGAAGGGAGGTTGCAGCCGTACTAGGGTTTTTAGTAGCAAAGAAGAAGTGTACGGCGCAACCCTGAGTCTGCTCAACGTATATAAGCCCGGACTTGAGCACGGTCGTGCTCATCCTTAAGCACGGTCGTGCTCAACTTAACGTTATGAGACGCGGTCAGCGTATTGAGCACGGGCGTGCTCCCTGTTGAGCATGGTCTTGAGAGGACTCTTAGCACGGGCTTGCTGGCTGATGAGCATGGGTGTGCTCATGTACCAGAAAAGGGACTCTTAGCCAAAAAATCCCACTAAGCCCTTAAACAATAAATTCAACTTAATTAAAACCAGCTTAATTAAAATTAAACCAAAAAACAGGGTGTTACATACATAATCCAACAACAATATATACATGTTCAACAATTCCAAATAACATCAAACTACATTTTCAAATCAACATATAATCAATCAAAACACAACAAGGTACATGACTAACAAAAACTCCATAGGTAAACTCCTTTTACCTTTGAAGACCATAAAGGATCCTCCCATTGATGCATTCAACAGTCAGCTTCCCTCATCACGAAGCTGCTCAAGTTCAAACCCCAACTCGACGTTCCCGTTTCCTCTAAACAGCTCCAGTCAACTCCCGAACAATATAGAATCTGTTTCCCCAAAGTAACCACAATCACAACGACATCCCGGAGAGGGAGTCAAAGCATTTTCACAACCAGACAAAACACATAATCAGCTACTCATCATCAAACGCTCACTGTAAGTTGATTTTAAACGCTTAATTTCACAAAATAGAACTAACTTCAATAAAATCATATTTGGGAAAATAGTGTTCATCACTTAAAATTGGAGAAAATTGATCTGAGTATAGAATTGCGAAATTAGTTTGTCAGAACATAAATTAGCAGTCCCAATTACATATATACATATTTGATTTTACAAAAACATAATATTTTTCAAATAAAATCAGATTGGGGCTTTAGGGTTCATAGAGAAATTTGGGGAAAATCACTCTACTTAAAGAATAATGAGATTAGTTTAAGATAACTCTAATTCTTAGTCCCAATTGCACAAAAACAAGTTTAAATTTCAAATCATAGTATGAAATCCAAGATCTAGGGTTAGGGTTTGCAAATTGATTTGGGGATTTTACAAAATAGAAGAGATTAGGGGTAAACACTTACCTGATTTGGGGATTTTATAAAATAGAAGAGATTAAGGGTAAACACTTACCCAAGATGAAGGAAGAGAGGGCATGGTGGCTGAAGATGGTGGTGACGGCGGCGGCGGGACAGAGCAGCAGCGAACGGAGGAGCTTCGAGTAGGGACGCGTGCAGATCGCGACTGTCTTCTCCCTACGCGGCACGGTCGTCGTCCTTTCCATGCCAGGTTGTGGTCGACGACGTCGAATGGCGGAGCAGCGGCCAGGACGCTCGCGAGACGAGCTAGGTCGCGGCTGAAGGACGCCAGCAACGCGCTCACGATGTCGCGCACCACGACGACGAGGAGCGGTTGGGTTACGCGGCTGTGATGGTGGCCGGAACAGGCTCAAGCGACGACTGGGGTGGAGGAGGAGGAAGAAGTGGGGAAGAAGAAGACGAGAGAAAGGAAAGAAAAAAAAAAGAAAGAAGTGGGTTGGGGGGGGGGGGGGTCGTGCGAGTATGGGAGAAAGAGAGAAGGAAGGGAACTTTTTTTCCTTATTTCTCTTCTTTTGATTAGCAATAGGTAAAATGTGTGATTGAAATTGATTTTAGAAAAAGGGAAATAATATGAACCATTAGATCTAAAAACAATGAGTGATAAATATATATTTCAAAATTTGAAATAAAGTAGAGATTGATAGTTGAATTTATCAACTAAGAAAATCCACGATTCAACATTTAATCTCTGATTAATGTCAAACCAATTTATTTTCAAATCTAAAATTAAATAGAGCAAAATCTGAAAGACATTTTCTTTAAATCATTATTTAAAATATTTTTCTAAACAAATATTAATAGTGATAATAACATAACATTATTGTCTAGTAAATGTACTTATACTGGAATAAGGCAGTGCTGACGTACTTAATAAAATAATTTTAAAAGAGTAATTAAAATTACTCAAGATTAAGTGTCATAAAATAATTAAAAATTAATGTCCAACTAATTATCATTCCAAATAAATAAAAAATTATATATATATATATATATATTTTACCAATATTGAAAAACGGTAAAAAAACCGGGGTGTTACATTGCAATAAATAAAAAATTAAAAGAAAATGTTAAATTACTTCTAAATTGACAAGTAAAAGACAAGTTATAGGAAACAAGTTTTCTTGTAAAATAACAATGAAAAGAATAAAGAAACATGAATTTATTTTAAGAACAAATAGTAAAAGCGTTTGTCAACTAAAGTACAAAAATAGATAGAAAAGATAACACTAAATAAAAAGTAGCATAAAAAAGAACTTAATAAGAAGAGTTTATATTAGACAAAAATAAAGACTTGAGAAATAAAGAAAGTTGAGTGAGAACAGATTTTAGCAAAGAAAAACTTAGTATAAACCCGCCATCTTGAATTAATGGCAGTAAAGAAGAGGAATATATAAAGAAAAAGTGTAAGAACCACTATGAATATAAAGATGAAGACCGGAAGGAAATTGAATTGAAATTACTTGAATTAAATTGTATTGGAATTGACAAAGGGGTGGAAGGAGAACTTGAGTTAATCCGTCAGTCTGTTGAGTGATCGAGACGTGTAGGATGTTTCAAGTTCCAACCTTAATTACATTGTGCGAACTACTATATATAGGAAAAGTAAAATAACTTCCTATTTTACTATCTGCCACGTGTTGTGGCAGTTTCCTACATCTGAAACTCAAACTATCTTGACAACAATTTCTTCAAACTGCTAATTTACTTCAACTGTTCCGCGTCAACTTTATTGTCTTCGACGGTTTTGTTGTCTATCATGTCAATTTGATAATTGTATGTCGAATTTCTATTTGAACATTTCTCTGGATCTTCAAATCGACATCTACCTTCTGACATCAATCCATTTGTCGATCAACTGTGGTTCTTGTCAACTAAAGACTTAGTCATTTCTTCACAATTTCATGAGCTTGCCAAAAATCAAGAATTTTGAAAATTCATGTCTAACAGTTGTGTATTAGATAAATAAGAACTCCAAGAATACTATTTTGTTTGTTAAATTTCGTAGTTCAAGCTAGGAGCTGTTAGGATGTGGTGAGTATTTTGACCTTTGTAGTTTGATTTTTGTAATAGCAATAGAATTTTCATTGTTGATGTTTTCTCTTGCTTAACTTTGAAAAGTAACCACAAAAAGTTCTGCTCCAAAACTCTTCTTGTAATGTAATTTATAGAGAAATAACGTAAAAATCTGTTGGGTGTACATATGCAAAAAGTTAAAAAAAAAAATGCTTAAATATTGGTTGAAAAAATTAATTAAAAATATTCCATATCAGACCGGCACAAATAAACCCATAGCTTGCAAAGGGCCGGACATGGACACCTTTTTAGGAGCCCAAATTGAATCCGAGTTTTTTTGGCCTGGCCCCATATGGGCGTGTAGCTCATTTTGCACTTCTAGATAATAGATACCTCCACTTTGAATGGAAGGCAATGAGTTGTCATTTCATTGTCATAAGCTCATAGACATAAAAAAGAGCTTGACAAAAGGGTATTCAATGATTATATGTTGAAATTGTCAGAACGTGTGGAGATATCTATTTTATTTATAGATTGCAGTTGCTGGTATAACTGAAATAACAAATTCTCTTATGTGAATATATGGTTATGTATTTTATATAATTGTATAATATTTATGACGTTATAATATGCAATTGGAAAAGTATAAGTTATTATATGATTTTGAAAATAGCGGGTAATAACATCTTTTTGAAACATATTTTTATATATGTGTTTATTCACTTATATTTTCCAATATCATTTGTGGTGTTATTTTCAAAGCACGAAGATGATATCGTTTCATAATGAGGAGTCTTTAGAAGACCATTAGTTCTACCTAGTTATCTATTTACTTGATTTTATGGATGTAGAGTTTTATGCTTAACGAGTTATTTATTTGGATTTGTTATTCTCACTTACTTTATTTGGATATTTGATTTAGTATAGACGTGCTATGATGAAACAAGATTTTAAATAAGTTATGTATGAATTTTCTTAATAATTATGTTATGTTTTATTTAACACTTAATAAGTTATGTGTGTATTATGTGTGTGTGTTATTTTAACTTTAGCAATTATTTATTTTAATTCTTAAATGGGTTTTTAAAGCAAATACTTACCATATAGTTAATTAACGCGGGTGTTACAATGCTTACACTTCATTCTTCTTAATTCAAATCCATATTTAATATGATATTAGTGAACAACTCATTTCCATTGCTATTGATTCATCTTTCTTCTTCCATCTTGTGTTTCTTTTAATGCATTCCTTTGATAGATGATACTAAGCCTTTTTTATTCTCACCATTTGAATAATATAATTTAGGTCTTCCTTTGTTTCTTAAACTCTCATTGCTTAAAATTTATGAGAAAGATCCAGGAAGGTCGCATTATCGGTGATGAAAATGATTGACCTTGTTCAAGGATGAACGGGTCGAGTCATGTCAATTTGTGAGGGAATTTAAATCCAAACCGATTAAACATATATAAGTTGGATTGGTTCGAGTTTCAAAATTTTGCTCAACCTGAATCGAACCAAACCAATAAAGTTGGGTCATTTTAATTCTGGTTGATAAGTAGCATTTATTTTCCCCTTTGTTTTTTGTTTTTTTTTTGTTTTTTTCAACTTCCACAAAATCAATTTGAAAATTAAAAAAATTAGATACACAAAAAACAAACAGAATCAAGAAAAAACATCACACTTCCTATGAAAGGAATAGAACTCACACAAAAAAAATTTAAAAAAAAAAAAACTCAAAGAAAATTAGAACGAGTTCTTCAAATATTAACAAGATCAAGGATATGTTGATAATAAATTTAGATCTAGATTTTTTTCCAAAATATATTAACTTTTTTCCTTATCTAAATTTAGAGTTAAAAGATTAAGAATGAACCTCAGATGGTCATGACTGCCACACATGTGCATATAGAATCCATACTAATGTCCTAAAATCTAGTTAAAAGGTTTATGGTAGGGAAAGGGGTGGGTCGAGTCAATTTACTTCGTTTGTAAATCCATTGTTCCGACTACCAAAGCAAACATAATTGTGTTTTATTCAAATTTACCCACATTGACTTGACTAATCAAATCAATCCAAAAATATAGTGTTGGGTCGTTTCAAAGTTCGAACTTCAAATTAATCAGGTTCGTGGGTCTACTTGAAATTGTTATCACACTAAATGTGTGATGTGCATTTGTCCTCAGTTTAAATGAAAACTAAACATTTATCAATGATTTAATTGAACTTCATATTGGTTGTTGACCTGTCTATCTAGTGCGCAGATCATTAAGTAAGAAATTATTTAACACCTGTCTGCCCACATAAAAGATCACTTGTCTGAAGAGTGAAAATCAACATGTCTGCTGACTGAATTGTTGATTATCTGCGTTGAAGATTCAACCTGTTTGAAGGAGCTCTCACCTATCTATGATTTTTCGATAAGGAACACAATGACAAAGAAACTTTTAGGAGCTGTCCCCTCAAGCAGAAGCCACTGAAGCTTTCTCTCTTACGTATATCTAGAAAGTCAGAAGGTCAAACAATCAAGCAAATTTGAAGCTCAGTTAAGAAGTGCTTCCAATATGCCTTATTCCCTAGTACAACTGAAAGTTACACGAAAAGGGAAATGTGCTCTGCAAAATACAAAAGCAACCTGCACAACTCTGATTTGGTTGTTGCACAAAGCATAAAGCACTGGATTTACGTGTTAGAGTACAACCAACGTTCCTATTGCATTAATGGTTGCCCAGAACATCTCTATTGCATTTAATGGAGCTGAGTTTAAAGCCAAAATTTGGAGGAATGTCTCTAACGGATTCAAAATTATTGGAGGCTATAAGTACAGAAGTTATTGAAGATGAAGATAGACAACACATAGCATTCAAAGAGCCATTACTCTACGCATTTATTTCTTCATTCTTTCAATCTGTATTCTTCAATCATTTGAAGTTATTACACAGTCTTTCTAAACCTTATATTTAATTCACTCTTCTGAGTCTTAGTGAAAGATTTGCTAGTTGTATTTATTACAACTTCTTTTCTCAAACAAACACGAGTGAGCCTGAAGAGGCTAGGTGAGCAAAAAATACTTGTCTTGGAACCTGGAGAGGCATAGTGTGCAAAAAATACTTGGAGTCTGTAACCTAATCAGTTATAGTGGAGAAAACTTGGTGCTGCCAAGGATTGGACATAGCCCTAGATGTTAAAGGGTGAACCAGGATAAATAGTTGTGTTTATCTCTCTATCCTTATCTCTTTATTTGCTTTGATTATATTATTTATTAACTAACTAAAGGGTTAACGTGTGAATATCAAACAAGTTTTCAAACAGTGTGTTTTTCTGTAAAATCTCAATAGACAGGTAACCTGTCTATGCTTTGTGAAAACACTTGTCTGAACTTAGCTTCTGTATACGAAAAGTTTTCAACTTTGTTTTAAAGTCTGATAAACATAATTTAACCCCTTCCTCATGTTTATAATACTTGACTACATATATTTAAGAATAACGATCTTATTGCTTAATAGCGTCTCACTATCAAGTCGTATACTTGATATTCTATTAAATAGAATTTTCTATTCTAAGGACTTTCTTACGTTTAAACAAAAAACATAATAAACTGAAATGCCTCATATCATAAATAATAGCAAGATACAAATGTAAGTCCAACGGAAAAACATTAGCCTCTAGGGTTTATACCAACGGTTAGGAGAACACGATATGTAAAACTTTGGTTCTCAAAAACTTGTTTATTCCTTGCAAACCCGAAAGAATCCAAGGTTAATGAAAAGATGAGGCTCCAGTTATATCTCCTATCCCTCCTTAAGTCCTTTGTGAGATTCTCAAATATCCAGCCCTCCTGATTCTAATCCCAAAAAACATTCTAGTGGCTGGGATCAACCATGCTATACCAAACTCTTGAAACTCTAACGCCTAACACGCTCAGACGTGGGTTGTTGGGTGCTCAATCGTGCAAGGGACTCAGACACGTAGCGTACGCGCGTCAGTTGCATGAAATATGTGGCAAGAGGGACCACGCTCTAGCGTATGAAGACCCAATGCTAAAGCATAGGCACGCTCAAGCGTGGAATCCCAGCACACTCAAGTGTGGTCAGTTCAAAAATCCAACTTAAGTTTTCTTAAGTTTTTCTCTTGGCCATTTTCTTTCTTTCATCAACCTACATACAAAGAGCTTCCAAGAGAGAGAAAAGAGTTTAGAGAGAGAAACTTGAGGTTGAAGGCAATCCATGTGACACCCTCTACCCCGCATAATTTAACTATGAAATAAAACGTTCATTTATTATAAAATAAATAAATAAACATAAGGTAACGAGTACCACATGATCCAAAACATAAACACATGGAACAACTGCGAAAAAACATAATCAGATAAAACATAAACACAAACTGAATTACCCCGATGTCACATATCAAAGCTGGTAACCAATCCGAAAATTAATCGGAAAATAACTAATATAGAAATCCTAAACTACAAGTAAGCGATCTCCCCGGGATCACTCATCATCCTCTGCATAAGCCAAGATACATGCAAGGAAAAACAACAACAGAAAGGGAGTAAGAAACTGTACATATGAACATAATGGCAATGGAATAGTTAGAAAGATGTTCACACAACAAGCATTATACATCAGAATATACATAACATCATTCATTACAGCACATCAATAATTTATGCTATGCAATTCAACAGCACATCACTACTCCATATGCATGTGGATCCATAACTAAACCAGGAAGACGACTACGGAGTTATATATCCACATTGCCCAATAAGCACTAACGCTGGCAGTCCACCAAACCATGGGTGAACCCTTGGATAGCTTATGCACCTTATTCTTGGATGCACCACCACGAGGGTGCACGATTCACCTAACTCTCAGATGAATCATCGCGGATGGCCTATTCGCCTTACTCTTGGGCGAGCTCCCCTGTCATTGTAACTTCCCCTAACAACTTTATGCATGAATGCCAACAAGCAATCAACATTAACCACCACCTCCATCAACACCATTTATTATGGTTTAACGACTTTGACCAACAAGTATCAAAGTTTAACAACATCTTTAATATTGATTTAACAACTTTGACCAATAAGCATCAAAGTCAACGTTGATCAATAAACATAAAAGTTTAACAACATCATTAATCATGGTTCACCAAACTTGTCCAATAAGCATCAAGGTCTAACAGCTTTAACGTGCGATAAGATCATCGTTATCGTCTTAACCAACATTAGTATCTTCATCATTAAATGTCTTTATTAATGGTTATAACATTAATTGCACATTGGACTATCGCTCTTGTTTTTATCTCTGCTAGCACTCGAAATCATCCCTAAATGTCATTTACTATTCCATTGAGCATTAACCTCACCCCTCTTTGCTATCTTCATGTCTTCTGAATATTGATAATCGATTCTCAGTCTTAGATTTAACACTAACATTACTATGTCTTTAAATTATCATGTTCTTTTCTTTTTAAACAACAACAACTCATCATATCAAAGCATTACATCAATAACGCGTCAAATCATAATATACAATCATCATCATCATCAACAGTATTACACATATGTCATACTGAAATCATACTAATCACGTAGGAAAACATACTCATTAACTTATCAACAATGCAATTAAACAATCATCAATCAAGACACATAGCATACAACAAAAGGGACATGGGTTAACCCTCATCTTACGCTACCCCAAAACCTATATGTTCATACTAATTATCCAAGCTTGGTCCACTCGAACGGTTCAACGATTCAACAATTATTGGTCAAGAACATTAAAGAAAGGAAGAACAATTAATCCCCAATTCAAGAAAACAAAAGGGATATTAATAAAGGGCTTACAAGATTACCTTAATTGACACTAATGCGCGGTTCACTCTCCAATCGCAAGAGAAAACAACAAGGGTCTTGAAAAGGTTCAAGAGGAGGGAGAGGAGAGGGTTTTTAACGCACAAGGATTAAGAAAAAGTGTCAAAATGAGGGTTATGGCTCATAACCCTCTAAACTTAGTGTTTTTGTGCTGTCATGAAACGAGCAGGGGGTCGTTCTTAATACCAGCAGGGGGTCGTGCTTAAAGAGCAAGGGGTCTACTTAAATGAGCAGGGGGTCATGCTCAAATGAGCACAGCCTTGCTCAATACAAACAGGGGGTCGTGCTGAATGAGCAAGGGGTCTGCAACATTTCTGTCAAACGTTCAAATTCCGAGACGGCCGTGCTCATGTGTCAGGAAGAGATTTTTGACCATAAAATTCCCCTTAATCCCTTTTTACTAATCTAAAACATTTTCCTAATAATCTAGCACAAAAACATCAATTATAGGCAACATATATTCATCATAACAAACATTTAAAAGCATGGAAATGAAAAACGGGGTGTTACAATCCAGTCATCAAAACGCAATTCTGACTGCACCACTACTACCAAGGGAACAATACTTCATAGATATGTGCTCGAATCTTCGATTCAACTGAGGTAATGCTCGAATCCCTATCACGTCGGTATGTCGACATTGTTGAAATTATCATTCTTAGTCATTTCCCCTACTTCTTCCATCGTTTCTTGCGTCGATTATGGATTACGAGCAAGATTAGGGTTTAGGTCTATGTCAATATGTTGTCTCTGTGTTATGGCAAATTTCGGAGCATCGAAGAGCTCCAGGAGAAGTGTGGCAGCGACTCTAATAAGGAGAAGGACATGTTTTTCGAAGCTTCAAACGTGTGTATGAGACTAGACAAGGTGGGGAGAAAGTAACCGACCTCGTTGGGGAGGCAAGAATAGTATTACATGTTTTTCTGCATGTGTAGGGTGCCCCAGACCCTACTAGTAGTCGAATAATCGACAATTGCTAAAACCTCATAAAAATGTTTTACGATACAGGTTAGGGTTTAGTTGTTGTAGGTTTATCGGTATTAGAGCAAAACCCTAGGTTAGACGATTATCGATTGGGGCTGTTTGCAATATATACCATATGATGCTATGATGGGTTGGTTGACTGCTATGCTGATATTTAATATATGGATAAAACGTTACGTGTGTTTATATGAATATTTTGCTATGTATATGCAATGCTGTTGAGGATGGTTGTTGATGTATGTTAGAAACCCTAGTTGACACTCTAAGAGTACGCTGAATGATAAGGTGATGAGATTGCGGTGTATAGGCACCAAGATGAGTTTATGGATGCACTGGCATCGTGAGTGTGAGTATGTGATGGAATCATACTGGTATCAACTTCGGTTGTGTGTGCATTGCATAGTTGCCAAACTGGCGGACCACATGACTTGGAGTCATGAGAGGTTGGTGTGCCCGAGTGCAGGTACAAAATATGGAGAGGGACGGTTTTGGGAACCTTGGAGATGTAGCACAGTTTGGATTGATCTACGGTGACTAGTAATTTACAACTATTGTGTCATGATCACCACTAGACTTGACTATCCCAACGTCTGGCCCTGAGTATTCCAGTTGCAGGTGGACCTTCCGAGGTGACCAAGATACCCCTATTGGAGTTGAACTCATAGGGAGATGTACTCTTATTGGTCACGGTAAGCGGAACAGTTACCTGGACAAACTAACTTACATTCTCTGAGTAAAGGAAGACTCAAGAGAGAGAATGTCCGGGAATCAATATTCTGTTAATGTTTTTCTTTTGGACTTACATTTGTATCTTCCTATTATTTATAATATGAGGCATTTCATTTTATTATGTTGTTTATTTAAACGTAATAAAGTCCTTATAATAGAAAGTTCTGTTTAATAGAATATCAAGTATACGACTTGATGGTGAGACATGCAACACCCCGCTTTCTCGCATCTTAACCGGTAATTGTATTCTATATTTTTACTGGCGATCAAGAAAATGATTATGAGGAAAAAAAAATCATATTTGAGACCTTCTATATCGAAGGAAGTTACGGCAAAATCTTGGGTTTAAAACTCAGACTGAAACCGATCTACGTTTTTACTAACAGTATAGTTTTATACCAGCAGAAACTGAAAAATTATAGATTTTATCATAATTTCATCATAATTTCATTGATAAAGTCTATTTCTAAAATTTTCGCACAAAAATAAGATAAAATATTTTATTCAAGCGAATTTTGGAGAAAAACGATCGAAAACCCTAATCGGGTAAACGATGGAGCTGGAGACGGGGACTGCAGAGGTATGTCGGGAGATAGGAACAACGAGTCATCACCTACATGAGTCACCATGGTGAGTCACACCATGGCTCATCAAGTGTAATGATCACTTGTGAAAATATCTATATATTTCCATAAAATATGACCAAAATGCCCTTGGACTTCTTTGTTAATTCCTTTCATGTCCAACAATGTTAAATGACCAAAATACCCTCCTTCTCTCATGAATATTTTCGTGCCAAGCTTCACCAATATCCATCCATTCATTTTCATTTGTACAAAAACACCTAAACTAGTTAAGTTCGAAAGTTCCAACATCAAACTAGTCTTTTTCATTTCCTCTCAAGTGTTCTTGAGAAAGTTCATGGTTGTTCTTCATTTATCCTCCATATTTCATCATCTTAGAGAAATGATTTCATGATTCTTAAAATATGAAACTTGTTCCCTAAATCCTTGCCTTCACTTTGAGCTATCATGTTCCTAAATCCAAGAACATTCAAGTTCTTTTTCTCCTAGCTTCAAATTTGGCCAAGCCCACTAAATCATCATCCAAACCTTATTTCAACATTCCAACTCCCATAGACCATCTAGAGACAAGCTATTTAACACAAAAATTCCTTTGGAGCTCTCAAGATAAATGAGTATTTTTCTAGTCAAGAGCTTGATCTCTTGATCATCCACTTTCTCGATTCAAAGTGAGTTTTCTTACCATGTTCAACCTTCATTGTTCATGCCTAGACTTATGTGCACGCTCCTTTTGATTTATTGTTTGTTCTTGCTAGTTTTATTGCCCAAAAATCGTGAGCACACTTGGAGGATTCCTCTCCATCTAGCTTGTTTTAAAGTGAGCTACAAGAGGTATGGGGGAGACTAACCACCATCATACCATACTAGGGGGGGGGGTGGGGGGTGGGGGGTGGGGGGTGGGGGGGGGGGGGGTGGTTCATATTGTTTTTATGTTATCTTGAAACCCTAAATGGTAACGTTATGACTTTGTGTATATGTGATCCTCTTGGAGGAATTGTATATGTGATAGTGTGGTGATGGTTGTGTGGTAGTAATTAGTAAAGAAATTGCTTAGTTGATGTGTGGTTGGTTGCAAAAGAAAGTCATGAATATCTTACTTGAGTATTGACATGAAAGTATGCCTAAATTGTTAAGTATATGCCATGATAGTTGTGTATGAGTACATTGATATGCATATGAATGATTTTGGGATGTTTAGTGAGGTGAAAATCTTCACTCTGTTGTTACTTGGTTTCGGCCAAGAATGATGATAATGTGATGAACAACTTGTTTTTGGCAAACTATGCAACTATATGCATAGTTAGAACTTTTAAGAAGTAATAAAACAAAGGAAGAAATAATGTTTTGCAAAACTGTTTTCATAGTGTTTAAATCTGAATTTGGTGTTTTGATAACCCCAAAATGGTTTTAATTTTAGTTTGGGACTTAAGAGAACAAAAATCATGTTTTAGCGGACTTAAAAACAGAATTTTCACCAAATCGGACACGTAAAATGAACAAAGGTTCAAATTTCGACCAAAACTAGTTTTGACAGTTTGAAACTATTTTTGAAGTTTATTTAAGTGTTCTAAGACTCCAAAATGAGTTTTGGACCATTAGGCTTAAAAATCGTTGAAAAAGGATTTACGCGATTTTCAAATTTAGCGACGTTCGGTCAAGTTTTAGAATTTTTATAAAAACTATAGAGTGAAGTTCGAAATTAGCATTTTAATACTTAACATAAATATTTGAATCTAAGAAAGTGAAGGATTTGAGAAAAACGATCATATTTTCGAAAATACGGAAGTTAAGTTGAAATACAGTAAAAAAAGGCAAAACTGTGTTTTAAGTATTTAGATGTTTTTGAGAAACAGTTTTGAGGAATTTGGTACTTATCTACTTCTAGTTAAATTTTCTTTCAAAATGATTTGGTTTTAGTTAAAGGTTTTGGTTTTAAACCAAAAAGAATTTTAGTCCTCAAAGAATAGGATTTACAGTAAAATGCAAAACCTAAGTCATAAATGACTTAGTGAAAATACAAACTTAATAATTTATGACTTATTGTAAAGCAAGACCATTTGTCATAAAGTGTGGATAATTCAATATCCACACATCCATAATACTTAATGACAAAGAGTATTTTAAGGTTTCTTACTCGACAAGTAATCCCATTCGAGAATGGACTTAAAGAGGTATAGTGAGTTGGTGATGAACGACCAACCTTCATAGTATACTAAATTGTTGAAACATGGATAGTCCAATGAGGGGTGATTCCCAATAAGTAGGTTCTGTCTACTTTTTCTCTAGAATGGCTTTTGGTTTCTGCAAGGAACCCCGAAATTTATCCGATAGATAAATATGAACGCACATGCCGTTATCGGCTTGATCCAAATGAAATTGTCAGTAAGGCCTTTGTGCCTAGGAAGCAAGCTTACATGTCTGTGCGCATGCGGACTTGCTAGTGACGATCTTCAATGGTTTCGGGGATGGTCAGGGAAGCAAGGTCACGGATGGCGAGTTGGTGATTCGTCTTGGTCGTGGTGTTCCATGCAATATACTGACATCTACGACTAAATACTAGCCAGTTCAGGTTATTGAGAGTGTTTCACAATCAGTTCCAATTCCACATGTGGTTGTTATTATTGATTCGAACAAGATGCCTAATATTGACAGTTGTGATACATGATCTCTAACCACTCCTTCCGAATGTTCTCTTAGCTCCAGAGTTAGGGTCAGAATTTTCTTGAGGCTGTGTAGGTATGAGACTATGCAGTTTCAATCAGTTACCTCCATTCTCGTGTCTTTATGAATTGATAGTGTTTGTCATGTTTTGTTAAGCTTGTTGTTAGAAAGATATTGTTTACCTTCGGGTATGTGTGGAATTGCTGATAATTATACTGTGATATCTATGTTGTCATATGTATGTGTGTCGTACCACTGCACGCCTGCCTTAAGTTGTATGATGAATGGGGATCTCATCTCATTTTCCGTTTGTCTGGCCTTGGCTCTATCTTATATTATGTGAAGGCAATGGTAACACCACCGAACCATCGGACCCAATTTGAGTATGATATGGTACGCTTATGTGGACACAACCTTTGAGACTGAGGAATGGAAGACTATAAAGTCAGGATTTTGTTGGAGCTTCTGGATCACCTGTAGACAATCAAGTGGATCGAGACGATGGAGTTGTTTCTTGGTCATGCCCATGTTTTCCTCTCCTTGAGTCGGGTGTGACTGTCAGTAGTTCACGAGCCCTAACTTTTCCTTCGGATAGGAAAAAGGGATTAGCTTGAGAAAGCTACACCTGTAGCGGCTACAGGAGTATCATCTATGGCGACATCTGTAGTGGTCTTAAATAGACTTCCACTAGACCTCGTCAGTTGGTTCATCCTTCTCGCACTATGCGAGAAAGGATAGTTTTTCTTTTTATGTTTTAGTTTGGCCAGCTTGGTTTGTTTGGGAGTAGTATTATCGTTTATGGAGCTGCGACTCCAAGTATCTGATATTTTAGGAGCTGCATCTCCATATCTTTATACTGTATCTGTATATTTCTATGTTTTCTGTTTATGAGTCGGGTTGGGTCTTATGTAGATGATTTTCGAACTTATAATCTTAATTATGATTATGAAATATTTTATTGTAAATGTACTTGAATCAAAGCATTTATACTTATGTCTTGCGAAAAAGAAAAAATTTCCCACTATATAAAATTGATATCTTAATTAACCCACTTTTCGGCTTAAAATGTCACGAACAATGTAGAGTTCGAGAAGGGTGTTACAAGACCCTATTAAACAATAGAACTCTATTCTTAAATATTCGTAGTCAAGTATTATTATTATTATTATTATTATTATTATTATTATTATTTATTATTATTATTAAGGACAATAATAATACATCGAGACTATTATGTATGTAGACTAATGATTACTTCTCACGGGTCATGGAAATGAGATATCAAGTTACACACAGAGGTATAGATTAGAGTAATGATGCACAAGATTGACCCACCATGAGAACACTACATGGAACGTTATATGAGTATCATAAGTAGTTCTCATAGTGACAATGGTGTATGCAATCCTTTAACTTGAAATCACTACGATCCCTACACGAGGAGTTGTGTGCTTTAATATCGTCAAACATCATCTATACCAGGATGACTATAAAGTCGGTCATTGGGTACACCATGAGTCATGCAAAGGGGTGTGAGTGACCTAGATGGGATTTATCCCTTCTACATAACAGGAGTGATATCTGTGGGGCCCATGATAGAGTGAGACTATAAAATGCATGATCGTGCTGGAATGAGTCAATATGAGATATTGACCTCATTTATTATTAAGTCTAATCGGGTATCAAGGAACACGATATTGAACTACACAAGGGTGACATTTTTTATGCCTTGTGTTCAATATAGATATCGGGACAAAGGGATTTTTATGCACATGAACATTGGTCACGGAAAGGTTACATCAAATCACTGACAAAGGTAGCAATGATGTGTTGCTAGACACCGCTCATTGTTTATAATATCAAATATGATTTAATATTATTACCAACGTTATGGGAACCTATAGGGTCACACACGTAAAGCAGATTAAATGGAGTAAAGAAAAATTGAGTTAGACTCAATTAGGCTAAGCTCGTATCAGATGAGCCCATGAGTGCCAGGTCAAACATTCCAAATAACTGGTGCGACCTGTTATAAATAACAGTGTTAGGAGTGTTGAGCCACAAAAAATTGTCGACGTCTCGTCTTGCATCTAGCAGTGCTTAGAGGTGCGCTCCGATAATGCCCACATGGAACGTGGCCATCTGCTCGAGTAACCTTCGTAGAGGCATTGCTGGTCGTGCAGTGCTCGTGATTTGGAATTGGATTCGAATCGAAGGTCTGCGCTACAAGAGGTAAAAAAACATGTAAACATGAACCATGACCGTTTGTATGGATTCTTGGTGGGAATTTTTCCGCTGCGTTTGTTGTATATGCAAATTCCCAACATATTCACTGTGAGAGAGATCGGTCGACATGCATAGGAGTTGTGACTCCTTTGAGGAATGATTCTAGACATGTGAAATTGAAGATGTTTGTAATAGTTTGACTTGAGAGATGTTTGTTGTCTGCCTTGCGTGTTTTCTGCAACATGTTATACTGTGTTTTCCTATCCCCTTTTTATGACAATGTCATGTTGCTTATCTCCCTGTCTCTTTCTTTCTTATCTATGTATCGATACGGTGGATGAGCAGTTCCAGTCGAACAGCGACTGCAGCTTGGCTAGACTACAAGCCACATCATCAATTGTAGAGGATGCCACTCAGGACCCCGATCTTGGGTGATCTCGCGATAGTGTATCACGATCTTGACGGGTGGCAAGTCGATCATTCGCAGTTCTTTATGGCCTACGTCAGCCCAGTTAGATTCTATATTAGCATTGGTGGAGGTCCATACTTTACAATGATAGGCTCGTATCGCATCGCCTAGAGACTACCTTTTCAGAGATGTGGTATCCGTCCAGACAACATGAGTTTCCCAACGATATGTGGAACAACGTCGATAACTCTTATGCCCACAGCAGACTAGAGATGGTGTATAGAAGACAACATCAGAGGAGTACATAGTACCTAGAGGGGAGTAGACGTCGATGTGTGGTGATTAGCAGCAACGAGTCAGTTTGGGAGTCCAGGACATACAAACGCCGCTATAGCAAGGGTGAGGGTAGCTCGATACGCCCATACCACTGAAGGTATAGTACTGCCATTCTGCGTCTGTAGGGGTGTGAGTCTCTAAGAGGTTGTTTGTTTTTTGTCGTATTTTGTAGAGACGGGCGGGTAATGATGGTAATGCCTTTTCTGAGACTAGTGTTATGTTTTTTGTTGTATTTTGTAGAGACGGGCGGGTAGTGATGGTAATACCTTTTCTGAGACCAGTGTTACGTATCTTTGTTCTGTTTCTACTTTTATGGAGTTTGTACAGAGGTATTTTAAGTTTCTGTTCCTATGGTTGGGACACAATGCACTATAATGATGACTATGTACATATATGTATATATATCATGCTTTAAATGTTTTTATAGTTTTTAAGTTTAAATATTATAATATATTATATTATATTATATTATATTATATTTTACTGTAATAAAGCGTGCTAACGTTAATAATATATTAAGACTTAGTTAATTAAGTTCTTCTCTAATGGGATATTAGGGTGTCTCATTTGGTGATATCAGAGCGGTTCGATTCTAATCGTATTGTGAGGTTAAGGTGTGTGCTGGCAATATTAGTTGGATCCTCATCAGATGCCAGCTATGCTTAAAAATGGGTAGAGTCTGATACGCGGGTCATTATTAACATATGAGAATGAATGTTTAAAGCATTTGTAAGACATATAGTAAATATATTGTTTATGTATTTAAATATATGTCTTATGAATAAGAGCTAATGATTTCTTTACAGGAAATTAAATGGCTCATGGAAATGGAAGACGTGGTAGGGGAGGTAGGACTGGAAGAGTCCGGGTACAAGACATTGTCCTTAAGGATTATTTCGCTACAATATAAAAATAATGTGAATATCTCTCAGGAATTAACAGACTCTTCCAAAATAATAATATTATTCTGGACACCAAGAATAGCAAGAATACATCAATTCTCATACATAGAAAACAAAGAAAGATATTTTCCACAAATAAGAACAAAAACTTTTAAGAAAACAATGAACCACTCATCCCAATATACGACTTCACCCAATATATAGTTGAATATCTCCTCCATCCAGACACACACACATTGTAATCACATTGTACCACTTCTACTGAAACAAATTGTAACAAAAGAGGTTTAGCACCATTGCACCGTTTCAGTTTTTCTTAGAAACTACTCCCTCCGGTCCTTATTATAAGAGGCAAATGACTACTTTTTTTTTGTCCAAAATATAAGAGACATGCATGTATTTTAACAAATATTAAATACTCATTTCCAATTTTACCCTTATTTATAATTGGGTTTTATATTTACAAGACAGTGTAACTTTCAATACAAGTAGGTTTGTTCATTAATTATTGAAGGGTTAAATTTGTAAATTTATATGAATATTAATTACAAATAGCTTATTTCAATACATTTCCTTGGTCTGTATGTTTTAGGATTTTGCCTCTTATAAATAGGACCAGAGGGAGTAATATATAAAGGCATTAATACACATTTAAGGATTCAATAAATTAGTTCAATGCGCGTTGGAAATTTCTGAGTTTTAAAAGAATTAGACAATGTTATTTAAAATATTAAAAGGCCATTAAAGATTAAAAGAATATAAAACATTAACAGAAATGATTAAAAGAATTTAATTAAAATAAAAGTTAATAAAAGAAATATTTAAAACTTTTAAAAAAAAATATATTTTGGAAATATTTTTCCTACACAAAGTTCCCTATTTTCTATTTATCTTGTTATATGATATGCAATTATAAGCAAGCTTGGGAGTTGTATCGTGGCATTATGAATTAAATAAAAATTTTGCTTATATTCTTATTACTATTTGAATTTTTTTGGTAATAAAACTTGACAGGTTGTCGATAGAATATAATGTGATACAATATCTTAATTGAATACTTTATTTATTTATGTTAATAATTAGGTCAAACATTAATACTATTAATATAAACCGAACCCCACTAATAAATAAATAAATAAATAAGAAAATATAACAAAATCAATAATTAACTCTCAAAATTACTTATTGATTTCACAATATATTCTAATCATATTTTAAAATAATTTAAAAAAATCCTACATATATTCTAATAACTTTTTTTTTTCTCCTATCATTCATAAAGTTCTGTCTGGGCTAGAATTGTCAAAGTGGTTTCTAACCCGCAAGTCAATCTGGCCCAACCCCGCTCGCTGGTGGGTTGGGTTGCAAAAAAACATGTCCCATTTAGACCCCGAGTCATTTAGACCTAGGGTCATTTTGACCCGGCCCACTTAACTCACGTGTTAGGTGGGCTCAACTTGATAGAGCCAGGTTGGCTCGCAGGTTGAAGGAATTAAATTAGAAAAAAAAAAAAAAAAAAACGCAAGGCCCAACCCCAAAGACCAAAGTCCAAATCGCATATGAGAGAAAGACCCAACCCAAGTGACCCAGTCCAACTATTTTTGTTTACTTCGTAAGTTCTCATCCCTCATCCATGTTCTTGAACCACTGAACCACCATCAACCTGTCAAGTTCGCATTCTCGCTGGTGTTGCTCGTCCAGGTCTAGATCTGACATCGTCATGGTCCAGCATCGTCGTGGTCCAATCCATGTCTCGTGTGCTCATCCTTCGCCGTCATCGTGGAGCCATCCAGGTCCAGTGCTGGCTGCCGCTCTCCTCTAGGTGGTCCGCCCTACTTGTCGGAAGTGAAGAAGTGAGATATGAGAACAGAACCCAAATGAACACTTGAACCCTAGACAGAGAGCCCTCCACCACCACAGCCTGCCGCATGACTAGCACTCACTTTGTTGCCTCGTATCATTGTAACTCTGTCAAAATCTCCGACGAGGTCTCCCGTCTAGCTCTCCTATACAGCCATCCTTCCTAGGAACTCTCTCCACCAAATCTGCTACTATTGCTTATAGTTGTTTGCTCCTTGTTGTGCCAGTCATGTGTCTGTAACATTGTTGAAGCAAAAATAATAAAAATGAAATAAAAATAATGAAGGAAAAATTATGTCTAAAACTTTGTATTTTAGGTCGCTTCTATAGTGAGGGAGTTATTAAGTCACTCATCAGTGAGATATAAAAATAATCAGTAGATTTAATATTTTAAAAACTGAGCGGATGTAGTTGAAGGTGACTTGTACTTCCGGTTCCATGTAATTTTAACAATTTGACCCACATTTTATAAAAATTTAACTTATTATCGTATTTCTTGTTGAACTGAAAACTCAAAAGCCTAGTTTTGCCCTGCTAGGATGTTGTTTCGTCTCTCCAGGTCTAGCTCCCCACCGTCTTTCCTCACAACATTATACAAAGTATACAGATTATGTCATACATCCTCAAGCAAGTATTGATATTGATAATAGATACGAAAGTGGGAAAAGCAAATAGACCTTAGCATCTCATATTCCATCAAGAGTGACTACTACTGTACGCGAGGTGTAACACCCCGATTTTTCCGTTTTCTAAGATCGGTATAAATATAAATAAACATTTATATTTTTATCTGAAACTTAGAAAATGATTTTGGGAAAACCAAAGTCATATTCATATCATACTTATTTTTATAAGTATACGGTGAAATTTTTGGTTGAAAATTCAGACGGAACCCGGTCTGCATTTTTGCTGACAATAAGATTTTATTGATCGGAAAACCTAATTTTGACCCGAGAATGAAATGAATAGATTTTATATCTCATTTCTAACTATATAGGATATTTTGAAAATTTTCAAAATAAATAGGTTATTATACTCTATTCGGGAGTAAAACCCTAAATCAGGTAATCGACGGAGTCGAGAACGGACGTGCAAAGACAAAACCTGACATTGGATGCTGAGACATCTTGCCACCTAAGGCAGCGAGTCACTGGGGTGAGTCATCGAACATTTATGGCGCATTTATGACGATTCCTAAATATCTAGATATTTTGTGTGCGAAAAGACCAAAATGTCCCTAGTTTTCTACCAATTCTCAAGTATGCCATAAGCTACTTGTGGTCACAATTCAACCACACCTCCATCAACCATGACCACTCATTTGTCATGATTACTTTAGGTGTGAAATGTCCAAAATACCCTTAGACTTTAAAGGAGTTACAAGTTGGTCCCTAAGTAATTTTACCATTTTGTCCCTAAGGCAATTTATTTGGACAAAAATACCCTCCCTTCACCCTTATGTGCGCTGCCCTCCCTTTCATTTATCATGACTCAGGCAAATTATGCTTCACTTTGTGTCATCTTCCTTAAGACAAACACTTTTTCTCTTAAGAACTCTAAGAACACGCATTGATGTTCAAACTCGCCGAAACTCTACCATAATTCTGGCCCTTTTATGTTCTGAAACTCGGAAAACTTTATACATGAAAGTTGTTCCTCTTCCTCTCTTCTTTCCAACAAGCTAAAGATCATCAAAAATGGATAAGTAGATTGGGAGATATGCTCAAATTACCGAAACAGCTCAAAATCTTCATCTTCCTCACTTTTCTCTCATTTTCTCTCAAGTCTCAAGAACACTTAGTGAATTTTGTGAAGAACTTGATCATCTTCATCACTTATTCATCAACAAAAGGTAGAATCTTTCTCTCCATGATCAATCATGTCTTCTTCTTCATTGATTTTCTTATTTCAAGCCATGATTATCATGTTTTGAATTCTTAGATCTAGAACTTTAAAAATCTCTAGAAAATTGTAGAAAAATCCAATGAACTTGAAACCATTTTCTATGATCTTATAATCATTTATGCTCTTGTTATCTAGGAGCATGTGATCAACAAAAATTTCTTACCCTTTTGTTCATACATGGCCGAAGCTATGTTCATAGGTGAGGAAAGAGTTTTTGTTTCAAACTTTGTTAAACAAGTGTTGATCTGTGATCTCTAGTCCATTCTTTTTTTGATTCAAGTGATTAGAGAATCAAAACATACTCTAAACCAAATTTGTTGTTGATGGACGAAATCTTAAACTTTGTAGTTAAGATGATTTTGGTTCAATTTTTGATAAGTAAGTCTTGATTATGTTTTAATCTTACTTAAGGATCATTAATCCATGAGTTGAGAAATTTCAACATCCCTAGCCTAATTGACCTATGAAGGCCAAAACATAGCCATAGGGATTAGATGGATTTTGTGGTTCCATTTGTTGATTTGGATTTGATTTGTTATGAAGGACAAGTATTGTTTGCCGTTGTGAGTTCGTGGATGAATCAGGACTCTTAGAAGAAATTCACTGGGGAAATCTGTAACTTCAAGAGGCAAGGGGAGCTTACCTGAGGGATTTTTCCCAATAATTGTATGTGATTAGTGTGTGGTCTGTATTATTTATCTGTGGTTGTGGTGCTTGTTTAATTTGGTTCAAGTTGTTTAAGTTATGTTATTTTTACCTATGATCGTTGATTTCCATTTAAATTGTTTATCTGCAATTATATTATAATGTGTTGTGATGCATGATCTGCCTGGGAATATTTCTATGATATTGTTGTTGATTGTTGTCTGAGAAGCCTGACAGTGGCCAGTGCCCAATTCAATTAATCAGATAAAAGCTTTAAGAAGCTTTATAAATTATATTCAATGTTTTAACAATAAAATATTGAAATATAATATTAATGGAAAATTTTATTTGGTAAAAATGAGGAATATTGGAAAATATTATTATTTTAATGATTTAACAGCGTAAGAGTGTTTTATGAGTCATAGTGAGGACGTAACCGTGAAAATATTTTTGCACTGCTAGTTTATATGTAAGAAATTTCTAAATATTAGAAAATGTTATTTTAAGAAAATAAGTTTCAAAAATAATTTTATTATAGTATTGGAAAAATTATTTTACTAGAAAAGTTATAATTGGACTCAAAACGTTTTTAAAACGTCAAACGTCAGACAATTTCGAAAGTATTTACTGTAGGATTACTATAAATGGTAATACTAGTTAAAATGGAGAATTTGTATCAAAACCATATTTTCAGGTTCAAAAGATTGATTTTATAAAAGAAAATGAATTTCAAGTGATTTTGATGATTTTGTAAAATGAATTTCCAACGTAAACGTATTTCCGTAAAATAGTTTTATACACCGGGTTATCTCCAACAACTTGGATAAGTTTCAAAAGTTTTGTTTTGATTTTGTGTTTCACCGAACGAAAACAGTGTTAACGTAAACCTAGTATCCGAGACGTCGTGATATTGACGTTCTTAATTACAAGCACGAATATCTTTGATCTGTGTCACGTCATTACACGTTGTACCGTTGTTACACATTGTGATGAACGTTGTTAATAGTGAATTTTTTTTTTATCACCACAAACCTAGGTCTAATTGCAAGGTCTAAGGTTTTGTGATTGAGCATTTGGACTTCGTGTCATGTGTTAATGTTGAGAAATCTATCACATTAAAAATTTCGAATAGTCGTAAGCCATCTTGAGCTTCGACAAAAGAAGAATGAACACAAAGAAAAATAACGAGAACAAAATGTTTTATATGCATGCATTGGCAGACGTGCCCACATCCTATGTCTGATACTTTAATGATAGGGTATTCGGGCTACGAAGTTATGTATGATGCCTTAATGATAGGGTATTCATCCCACGTCCTATGTCTGATACCTTAATGATAGGGTATTCGGGCTACGAAGTTATGTATGATGCCTTAATGATAGGGTGTTCATGTCACGTCCTATGTCTGATACCTTAATGATAGGGTATTCAGGCTACGGAGTTATGTACGGTGCCTTGATAAATAAGGTATTCCGTGCTACGAAGTATGTATGGTGCTTTGCTGAATAAAGTATTCCATGCCACGAAGTGCCTAATATACCTGGCAATTGAGCGTAATCAACTAATTTATTTGGTGTTGAGGTCTCCGGAGATTAGGTATTAAATTAGAGCCTGAATATTGAAGTGTTCGTGCATTTTTCCAAAAGACTGTGATCGGGTATGAAACCCAGTGATAGACTACTTGTTTATTTATGGAAATGTATATGCGTATATGTTTTCCTTCGTGTCGCGCATGCGGTTATTATTTTAAATCCATATATTGGCGTCTCACCCTTACAAATATAGGTTCTTCTGGTAATTGCCGTTGCATCTTGGGATACTAGTATAGTTGAAGCGGTGGAGTTCTTTAAGTCACTTGCAGACTTAGATTCTAGATGCTTGAAGAAGTATCTGTTCGTAGGAAAGACCATCGGGGTCTTTCCAATAATGTCATGTAGAGCGACCAACTTAGGAGTCTTGTTTTGAGTTTTATGTTGAAAAGGTCGGTAACTATGATGTTGTAATATTATCTTTGTTTTAAGTTTCTCTTTTTGGAAATTGAGACCTTTTGAAAATAAAAACGGTATGCTGTGGTGACTTCTTTAACAATATGACTTTACTATTTATTGTATGTATTAAGGCGTTCTAGAGTTATTTGCGGAAGAAAATTTTTACACCCGAGTTTTCTGACCTCAAATAAATAAATTTTCCGAAAGCAACCAGCGAATTAAAGTTTTATTTTCTGAAATGAGTTAACGGGTAACCATGTGATGACCCAAGTTAGGGTGTCACATGAGGTAGGATAATCCCGATGCTCACAAAACCATAACCCTTAAGCATAAAGGAAGAACAAAAGATGTTAATTATTTTGTTACTATAATAATCCAGCCTGAAGTGTTCTTGCTCAATGTGACATAATCTTATACTCTATCATAAAAGTTTACTTTGCTCTTAGTGAGAGGATGAAAGGTCATTCTAATTTAGGTTGAAAAGATAGCCAAAAATGTATGGGTTCGAACTGGGTAAAATAAATACCCATCTCACAGAAAACAGGTTTTGTTGACCCAGCCGGAGGAAGGAGATGGAACCCAAACGTTCTCAAATGTTTAAACTTTATATTCAATCAAGTATCAAGTTTTGACACATTACCTTTGTGCAGCTCGATGGTTGGCGTAACTTAACTTGGAGTAACCGCCCACGAGTTCAACTCACAGGATAGTTAGTTTTAATGTTTTTGTTTGCGAATATAAAAGACAAGAAGAGAATAAAATGAAACAGGTTGAGTTGGAAGCGAGGATCGAATCAGTGCCTAACACCTTTGTGCCACTAAACTTTGAGATGTCATTATTTCCAACTTAAGGGGATATAATGCAAAACAACATATTTACATATGTTTACCATCAAGATTTTAAATTTATAAACAATACACCACGTTTACCTAGTATAACCTGCCATTTTGCGTCCCGCATGAGTGAGGGACCTAATAGCTCCCTCACCCTAGAAGCCGCCTGTAATGTATATGAGAATACTTTTAGCTTTTTTATGATGATGTGGTTCGGTGATTCTCTTGGTAGAGACATACAGTAGTAGGCCATCTTTAGTATAGATATTTTGTTTTTAAAATTTTTCAAATTTTTTTTTTTAAACAAACATGAGCCAACGAGCATAACCCAACAACCTAGAGTGGGTCCAGTCGAGTTGGTTTACCCTGTTTTTTACCCCAACCCATGGTGAGCCAACCCGAATGAGCCAGATTGGCCCATTTTGACAGCTCTACATCTGACACGTGTTTAGGACTTGGAGTGCATATATACAAACTTTAAATTTATTAGAACTATTTTTCACCTTTCTTTTTAAATTGAAATTGCTAATGTTGCCAAAATTTTTTTTGCTAATCTTAACACGGTAAAAAAAGAAGAAGAAAGAAATTGCTAATCTTAACACATTATTCATTTTCACATCAAATGGAAGTGTGAATTGTATGACACAGAGATCTTAACTTGGAATATATTAGTTATCAAAGAAATTCAAGGTTATTAATAGGACAAGTTGTTAAAAAGAATTGCCAATAAATAAAAAGGAGTTCTAATAATCCCACCTTTTCCAACCCTTAAACCATCACATTTTGTAATTTTATAATTAAAATTACTCAATTTTTTCACCCCAAAAAATACCATGCTTTAACCTCAAATGAACTCCAATACCACGAAAGATTAAAAATGCAAAATGAAAGAGTAAAATAAAAATGAAATTGTAAAAGTCTCCTTTTGTGATTATTAGGGGTGCCGCGAATCGATTTGAATAAGTTTTGACTTAAAAAATTGTTCGATCCAAAAATAAAAACAAGTTGCAATTTGATTTAGATTGAATTGATTTCTATATCAAATCCAAACCAACCCAATCTAATTAAAAGCGAATTGGATTTGATGATTCGATTTTTACCAACTCAATAACTAAAAAGGAAGCCTAAATAACATCAACATATAACATACAACATACTAAAAATTTAAACATTACAAGCTAACAAATATCAATTTCATGCTTGAAACATTAAAAATGGTAAAAAATTACATCACATCAAACTCAAGTAATATTAGGCAAATAAAAATGAACAAATAAAAAGGATGATAATGTAAAAATTAGAATAAATAAGGATTAAATTTTTATATGCAGTTCGGTTTGGTTCGCCTTGGTTCCAAAAATTGAATCCAAAAACCGATGCAATCCAATCGATTTTCACAAAACAAGGTAAAAAAATCGAACAAAAGATGGTTTTGTTCGTTTTTCATTTTTCTTTGAATTGATTTGCATTTGAACATCCTTAGTACTGATGACACCAAGTTAAACATAAGGGATAAATCGAGGTTAGAGTACACGCTATTTGTACTTCCTCAACAAAAGTACCAGCAATCATACATTTGTTCAAGACAAGTCTACCGCTTCTCTCCAATATTTATTGAAAAACTCCTAATTTTGCCCTAAACCAAGGATAATAAGTAACTTTTCGTCACCTGTTGTTGCTTTTCTTTCTTTCAGGAAGACCGAAAGATTTCCTTACACCAGGATTTTTAAGAGCTGTAAAATTCGAAAGAGACATTGTATAGGGATTTAAAAAGAACATTCAAGAGCATATAACAAAATCGGAGTCGGAATTTAAGATCATTTTAACACGTACATGAAACACAGCTTCAAACATAGGTCTTGCAAGCCTACTACAAATTATTTCCTTTAAGATACCGCTAGTCTTCTAAGTTCTAATTAACATAATGTTTGGTCGGAGAAAATGATGGAAAGGGAAGAGGAGAGAAATTTTTATAAACTTTTCTTGTCTGTTTCAATTTTTTGGAGGGAGGGAAGGAGAATAATGGGGATCAAAATTTGTCCTCATTAAATTTTGGATCATCTTGGAGGGTTTTGGATCATCATGGATAAATAAGGGTTCACTTGACAAGAATACCAAAATGCTGAAGGCATGGATTCTTCAATTTATGGCATTATAAATTCTAGCCTAAATGCAATCATGAATCACACGGTGGAATCAATGGCTCAAGCAATGCATTTCATGAAAACAAATCCAACTTTCTGCCTATTAAAGTGGTGAATAACGCAAAAGATAGTAATATTGCAGAAGTAAAATTTGAAACGCCTTACCTAATGCGAGCACAATTGTAAACAAATATGTGGGAATGAAGTGAAAAAATATGGCCTGCAAAATTATAAAAGAACACAAGTTCAAACTACAGAAAAAGACAAAAAAAGGTTGTTAGAAGAGAATAGGCAAGCAGCCAAGCAGTCCTTTTCTTTCTCAATCAGCTATATACTATTATTTCTGCTATTAATGAGGCCAACATGCACCTTGATATATTACAGATGCACAACTCCTTAGTGTCCTATGGCAGTCTATTAATCCAGAGACTGGATATCTTTCAATCTTATGACACTTAGTCATGAGGCGTGGGACGAAGCAAAGAGTTGCTACACCAATACACGTCTCTATTCTATGATGAGCTTGCACAAACAGGATACTCGAATGGAAAGTTTCCTTGGCAAAGCTCGTTGCAAGAATAGACACGGTATTAATTATAATGATAAGCAATCCTAATCTAATAAAAGAATAAATCCTAAGAATGCCCTAGTTCATCCTAACTGATTCTGTCTTATATACAGAACATATTACCATATCACCACAAATATTCTTACACATTCAATTACGATATTAATTTATCTGAATATTATGATATTTCATTTTGATTAATAATTAATATATACTAATATAGAAAGACAATTCCTCTTTTGGTGTCTAACATATTTTCTTCTTCTTCAAAATTCAAAATACCCTTACTTAAAAAAACCGTGTGTACCAAGTCAACAGAAACAATTTTCCTTTTATCAAGTCAAGAATAAGAGTTAAATGACATTTGACTTAAAAAATTAAACCAAATTTGTCAGCAACTATAAAAAGTACACGAGGATACAGTTTGTTGGCAGCTACGAAACAACTGTAAATGCGTGATTTGCCATTTATCAAAATCTAAATTGGCAGTTTGTCAGCAACATAAAATTGGCAGTTACAAAAAAATAAAAAATGTTAACAAACAGTCATGTCAGTGCCTATCTTTCCTCTAACAATAATAATAATAATTCATTGAAAGAAAAGAGAAGTACAAATGAGAGGAGGAAAGAAATTCTCCTAGAGATTAAAACAAAGTTAGGGACAGAGAGAACTTTATTATAATGCAACCAACTTCACTGGAACTATCAGAGACGGAACTTATGTTTCCTTCGAAGTTCATACAGTAAATTATTTAAAATGCAGAGACAGGTGAAAGAAAAGGAATTGTTCATTCCGAAAAAAGCTGAGCTAGGAAAGTTTACCTTCGGAAATACCATGGTGAAAGGAACTAAAAGAGCAGCAACAACCCTATTTACAAGAACCGCACTTATATTTTTCCTCATGAAGACCAAAGTAACTCCTCTTGAGACTCCTATCACCTGAGGAACAACGTGAAATCAATTAATCTAAATTGGAACCAATTTATAACAGATAATACCACTCTTGCTAACTAAATTTAAAACTATGTTTTCAGATCTTATGAAGTGGCTGATTTTATAGCAGATTGAAGAGACAAGATTCAACATAGAAAAGTAAGACAAACAGACATTCAGGCAAGAATTCAGACGGTCAATCTACAAAGAGAATTGATATGTAAGTTGAAAGAAAAGTTTTTGAAAAGAAAATGGTCACCTCTGTTCTTGTCAAGAATAATAATGCAGTCAAAACTGGAAAAATGCATAAGGCATCAGGAGTTGAGAGATCAATAAACCAGTAAGCTCCACCATGTTTGAATGATGGCATCTTTTCAGCCATATTAGTCATCTATCATAAAACAAAACAATGTGAATGGAAATAAAAAATATAAAGGTTCCTCAGACTTCTATAATTAGGGAGAAAAACAAATTGAAAGCCATGTTACCGCAAAGAAATAACTGCCAAAGATAAAACCTTCAGTAAAGGGCCACCTGAATGGCGTAAGTAGAGTCATGCCATACCTGCATATCAAACCCAGAGAGAAAGTGACATTTTGTGAAAGAAAACATCCATGAACTTTGAGTAAATACTTTAAATACTGGGTTCCTGAGAGCAATGGACACAGACCAGTTATTGTCGAAATTCCTAAAATGTTCATAATAAGCATATATTAAATGATCACAAATCTAAGCAAAACAAAGATTCAAAAATCAATTTCATTTGCATGTCTTCAGATGCAACATTTTCCATTTAATGATCATAGCGGAAGCACAAGAGGCCATAATACCAGTCCACAAGAGTTAACACAGAACACTGGATGTTTACTGATTTCAGTTATGGAAATGACAAGTAATCACAAAGATTGCTCCATTGACACATTAGTACATAGAAAACTACAGAAGATGCTGTCACAGAGTTACAAGAACTCCTACACAGAATAACTCTGCCCTAAAACAACCAAATCACACCATAACTGTCCTACTATCACAATATATAATATACTGAAAATATAATAATCGCTCCTATAACTGCTCCTACATGTCTGCCACATGACAAATACATAGCTATTCCTAATAACAACTTCCACTTCTCTTTCTGACAAAGACCTTCCATATAGGAGCTTTCTTTGGACTTTTATCTGCCAATGGATCCTCCATTCCATATGATTTCCCAATTCCATCATAATACCACCGGATGTAGTTATTACATCAGATAGGGAGGATCAAATATGAATATTAGAAGCCATAGAGTGAAAGAGGCCACGAAAATACTGTCAAGGATATCTTTTATAAGCATACTGAGGAACCACTTACTCATAAAATAGCTTCTGGTACTGCTTTTTAGCTTCAGCAGCAGCTGCGGGGTCCGTATCCTGAAATGAATGTTATTGTGATCAGAGAAAATGTTGTTTCTGACAGAGTTTTATAACATACATGTAAGAAAACCCAAACCAATATTTTTCCTCCAACAAGGCAGACAAAGATGAGGTGATTTTGAAAGTGATTTGTAAATATTCAAGATGTTTAGACCTTGCATATAAAAGCAATTTCAAAAGGCACAAGGTTAAGGAACTCACATCCGGCAACCAAGGTGCATGTTGTGTAAAAATTCGAATAAATGTGAAATAATTAAATGATAAGGTAACCTTTATTTTTTTTATACGGAACACAGGTAAAGTAACTTCAAACTTCAACCGGCACAACTCTAAAAAAAGGTATGCTTAGATGATACATTTATTTATTTTATATAAATCATGAGGGAGATGATGGTAACAATGCAACAACAATGTCATATTTGACGGTGGCAGTGGGGATGAAAATGAGAGAGGTTGTAATAGCATTAGCAAAGATGATTGATGCGGTAGTGTTGGTGATGGAGGCAAAGGTGAAGGTGGTGGACCGGTGGTGGTGGTGGTGGTTATAAATGTGGTG
The DNA here is from genome assembly GCA_035048595.1 of Echinosophora koreensis. Classification (NCBI taxonomy): domain Eukaryota; kingdom Viridiplantae; phylum Streptophyta; class Magnoliopsida; order Fabales; family Fabaceae; genus Echinosophora; species Echinosophora koreensis. Next base: position 4,760,305 of record JAPCYP010000011.1, on the reverse strand, counting down.
GCAACGGTGCCAAATGTGATGGTGTTGGTAATGGTGTTGGAGGTAGTCTTGGTCATGGCAATGTTAGCAAAGGCAGTGGAAAAATAAATAGGGCCATGGACAATCGTGGTGCAGTGGCTGACTGGCCGTGGCAGTAACAACAGTGGCGATAGCGCAGGTAGCAAGAGTATAGATTTAGGCAGTTGGGATTGTTACATGGAATATCGGAGATGCTTGGGAAGTGTGGGATACAGTTAGGATAGGGATGCATATTCTTAAATAGTTGTGTTATTTGAACATCAAAATGGGATAACAAAACTTGACAACAATTTTCATGATAATGCAATTCAAAAATGTGGTTAACAAAGTGTTGAGTTTGGTTAATGGATATATCATATACCAAGATGTCGCAACTCATTAATCAAACCTCATTAACCACGATTATGAACGCCATTAACAATGATTCTAAGGTGTCAAATATAATCTACTATGTGTATATTTAAACACCTGAAAATCGTGGTTAATGATGTTCAAAACCATGGTTCATGACATTCAGTGAATGGTTAATAAGTTGCAACACCTTGGTATATCTATTAACCAAACTCAACACTTCATTAACTATGTTTTTGAACTACATTAACCATAAAAATTGTTATCGAATTTTATTATCCCATTTTGATTTCAAATAACATTTCTCATTCTTAATTACTATGGTGCACAGATATTACACAAGTTCCGGAAACGATACGTATATGAGTCGACGATACGACTATTCTTAAAAATATAGGATAAGATAGGTCTAGGATACATATATAAAAATTATTCTATACATTATTGATTGTATTTAGAGTACAAGCACTAATCTGAATATATAGCTTAAGCTCTAACTAATGGGCCTGAATAATGGGTATAATATAAAAAAGCTAATAATTACATATTACATATTTACAACATTCCCTCTCAAACTGGTGAATGAATATCTATCATTCCCAACTTGCAAGTAAGTTGGTTGAGTCGTTCTGTTGGCAAGCTCTTTGTTAACACAACTGGTAGTTGGTGCCCAGAGGGGATGTAGGCTGTTGTATTAATTCACTATCCTGGTTTTTCTTGATGAAGTGTCTGTCTATCTCAATGGGTTTTGTCCTGTCATGTTGAACAGGATTATGAGCAATAGTGATAGTCCATTTATTGTCACAACTTCATAGATCCATCATACTTTATCTTCAATTCATCAAGCACAATTTTCATCCACAATAGCTCCCAGATTCCTTGTGCCATGGATCTAAACTCTACCTCAACAATTGATCTAGCCACTACATTTTGCTATTTACTCCTCCAAACAACAAGGTTCCCACACAAGAATGTGCAATAGCCTGATATGGACCTTTTATCACTCACTGAACCTGCATAATCTGCATCAGTATAAGCCTCAATAGTCAAGCTTCCACCTCTTTTGAAAAAGAGTCCTCTCTAGGGAGTGGCTTTGAGATACTGCAGAACACGATCTACAGCCTGCAAGTATCTCACCCTCGGATCATGCATGAATTGTCTCACAACACTGACTGCATATGCTAAATCTGGTCTAGTGTGTGCCATGGAAATCAACTTCCCCACTAGTGTCTGATATTGGACCTTGTCAACCTTGGCGCTCTCCTCTTCGGTGCTCATTCTATGGTTTTGCTCAATCGGAACACTTGTAGGTTTACATTCAAGTTTACCTATTTCCTGCAAAAGATCAAGTACATACTTCCTTTGAGAAATGAAAATGCCTTATTTTGAGTAGCCACTTCAATTCCCAAGAAATACTTAAGTTTCCCAAGGTCCTTCATCTCAAACTCTGTAGATAATTTTTTCTTGAGCAATTGTCTCTCAACCGGATCATCTCCTGTAATAATAAAATCATCCACATAAACAAGAAGTACAATCACTTTTCCTCCTGGTAAATGTTTGAAGAAAAGTGTATGATCTCCTTAGCTTTGTTTGTAGCCCAGGCACACCATTGCTTTTGTAAATCTTCCAAACCATACTCGAGGAGACTGTTTTAGCCCATATAAAGTCTTCCTCAATCTGCAGACTTTGTTTGTTCCACTTTGGGACCAAATCCCGGGGGAATCTTTTTGTACACCTCTTCCTCTAAGTCTCCATGCAATAAAGCATTTTTAAAATCAAACTGGTGTAGTTCCCACTCATAGTGGGCAGCAAGATAGAGTATAATACGAACCGTGTTAATCGTTGCCACTGGAGCAAACGTCTCCTCATAATCGATGTCATAGGTCTAAGTATATCACTTTGTCACAAGTCTTGCCATCTGATTTGTGCTTGACTGTATACATCCACCTGCAACCAACTGGTTTCTTGCCCCCTGACCTCTCGATAATTTCCCACGTTACATTCCTTTCAAATGCCTTCATCTCCACATTCATAGCTTGGACCAAATTTACATCCTTTAGTAACTGTTGTAAATATTGTAAATCTCGTATTTTTTGTATTAGGCCCTTTAGGTTTGGCATTGCCTATATAATCTTATTAGTGTTTATACTCATTACAACATCAATAATATTCAATATATTTTTCCACATGGTATCAGAGAGCTCCCAGTCTTGGGGGTCTCGCTACCGCATAAAAACCCTAGCCGCCTTCATTGCGGATTTTTTCTTCTCCCTTCAGTGCAGCGTTTGACACCATCTTTGTGCCCTATTTCGTTCATCAGATATCACGAGCTACTGTTCCACTCCGTTCAGCCTCCATCCGCCGCTGTTAGCTAATGTCCAAATTCACCACCATCCGCCGCCGATCTCGCTCTGGTGACCCCACCAACCAGTTTGACGGCCAAAAAGCGACCAGAACCCAAAGTTTCGTGACCATCAAACGCCGCACATGCCGCCGCAGCTCCGGCCACTCTCAGGCCCGTGTAAGCCACGCGCCGTCTTCCGGCCACCGTTTCACCACGTGCTTCTCACCGCAGCATCGTCAGACCTTCCCCATTCCGTTTGAGGGGTTCAAATCGTGATCCGAGGAAATTTTTTCGTGGGCCTATTTGAAGCCTCGCTTGTTCTCATTGTTGTCGTCGTTTCTAAGTTGTTTCCAGGACAGAAAATCCCTATGTAAGGCCTCTGGACTTTGTTCTTTGGCAATGACTGGTAAGAACTTTTGTTCCAGCTCCTTTACTGCCTCTGCTACTATCCCTAAGGATGCTTGGATTCTTGTTCAAGAAACACTAAGTATGATGCAAAGAAATTGAGTAGAAGAAGAGAATGATTATGTGTGAATGACCTCAATTAAAAAACAGAAAATTAAATCCACCACAATTAATCAAATACAATCAAGAACAACAATTAAACAATAATTGAAAGAACTAGAAGAGTGAGGGAAAGAGAAGATCACACAAGCGATTATACTGGTTCAATCACAACCTGAGTGATCTACATCCAGCTCTCAAGAACCCTTGAGAGATTCCACTATTTGAAAATTGTTTACAAGATTACAATCATCAAAAACTAAAGGATACCCCACCTTTTACCTTTGATTATTTTGGGATGCCCCACTCAAAATAATCCTTACCTCCTAAGGATGCCTCACCTTAGATTCAAGGATTCCCCACCTTGAATATGATTTGGATGCCTCACCAAATCCTCAAGGATTCCTCACCTTGGCTTCAAGGATTCCCCACCTTGAAATTGATTTGGATGCCCCACCAAATCAATGAAGCAACTTTCCTATTGCTTACAAGAAAATTGTTTCCAAAAGGAAATACAAAAGAAAACTATAATTGCCTTTTACAAGATGAAGTATGAAAGCTCTAATGATTTTTGTGGAGGTATTTTGACAGAGTTTTGTTACTTGAAAACTTATTTATTTTTGTGCCAAAGTAGCCTCTATTTATAGAGAAAAGGTTTAGAAGAGATTTTGAAAATTTGAAAAGTTTTAATTCTGTTTTACCTGAAGTAGTCGACTACTTTATAGTAGTAATCGACTACTTTAGTGTAACAAAACCAAGATTCAAGAATTTCAGCTGAGTAGTCGATTACCAGACCAAAATAGTCTATTACTTCATAAAGTAGTCAATTACGTTGATCAAAACAGGTTTCTGAATGCTGAAGAACAACGTAGTTGACTGCTTTAACATGAGTAGTCGACTACTTGACCTAAGTAGTCGATTATTTCATATAAGTAGTCGATTACTTTGTTTAAAACACGTTTCTGGAATGCTGAAGAACAAAGTAGTTGACTGCTTATTCCAAGTAGTCGACTACTTGCCTGTTTCACATAAAAGATCAATATTTTCTTTTCAAAGGCAAGTCCAAAAACTTGTTTTAATGTCTTGAATCAAATTGAAATAATCTCCTAAACATTTTGACTCTAAAACACTTATTACATCACTTACAACTTATACTTCAATCCTAAAGGCAATTTTACAAAATATTCCTTAAGAAAATATTAAACCCTTCAACAATTGGAGTTTATTCCTTGGTGTGCATTTGGAGATCAATCATCAAAACCATATGTTGAACTTCATGATCATATGACCTTCCATTCCAAATTGTTTTCCTCTCACCTTCTAGTATTCATTATTACTGTTGCTGATGGTTCTCGTACCCGTGTTGTTGGTTCTGGGAATGTTGTTGTTGATCTTCAACCCTCAATTAATTGAAAAACGTGCTTTATGTTCCCGAACTCTCCAATAACTTAATTTCTATTCATAAGCTTACTCAGGACCAGAACTATGCTACTACCTTTTTCCCTTCTCATTGTGTTTTTCAGGATCTTACCACGGGGAGGACGATTGGAGTTGCTAAGGAACAGGGAGGGTTGTACTATTTGTCTGATGAAAGATATGGTCAGAAGATGCAATCTTCCTGCTTACAGTCTCCGTTTGAGTCTCACTCTCCTGCATCAAAGGCCTGGCTTCAGAACAAGCGTCTTGGACATCCTCCGTTTTCTCTAATTAAGTCTATGTTTCCGCCTTTGTTTTTACAACAATTTGTCGAGTTTTTCAAGTGTGACATTTGTCAGTTTGCTAAACATCATCGTGCTACTTTTCCTTCTAGTTATAAGAAAAGTACTGAACCATTTGATCTTATACATTCTGATGTTAGGGGACCAGCCCTTATTTCTAATATTTCAGGTGCGAGATGGTTTGTTTCCTTTATTGATGATTGTACTCGAGTAACTTAGCTTTTCTTGATGAAGGATAAATCTGAAGTACCCCAACTTCTTATTCAATTTTATCATATGGTGCAGACACAATTTGGGAAAGGCATTAAAAGATTACACTCGGACAATGGAAAAGAATATGTCAATCATAACCTTTCCAGTTTTAATAGTAAACAGGGCATCATTCATGAACTTACATGCGTAGACACCCACAACAAAATGGGGCTGCAGAAAGGAAAAACCGTCACTTACTTGAAGTTGCTCGAGCCCTTCTCTTCCAAATATCAGTCCCAAACTCATACTGGGGAGAAGCAGTACTGACTGCTTCCTATCTGATTAATAGGATAACATCTCGTGTTCTAGGTAATGTTAGTCCAGTTCAGTTTATGATCTCACACTTTCCTTCTGTCCCAATCATGCAGAGTCTTGAGCCTCGAGTATTTGTATGTGTTGCCTTTGTTCATGTTCATAAGCAGCATCGAACCAAATTGATTTCTGGTGCAGTCAGGTGTGTCTTTCTGGGTTATCCACCTAACAAAAGGGGGTACAAATGTTATCATCCTTCCAGTCGTAAGTTCTTTGTCTATATGGATGTTACCTTCCATGAACGTGTCATTCTTCACTCGCCCTCAGCTTCAGGGGGAGAGCAATAATTTGGAATCTGAGTCCAAGTTTCTCCTCCTTGGTCCTCGTCTACCTGAGTTACCTGTTCCTCAGTCACCTATTTATGAGCCTCCGGCTCCTGAGTCACCTGTTTATGAGCCTCCAGTTTCTGCTCCTGTTTTTCCTTTGTCTTCTGTTTTAAAGGAATCTGCACCTTCAGCACCAGCGAAGAACAAAGCTAATGAGCCAATAGTGGTGTATCAGAGGAAAGTAAAACCCAACCTGGTCCAAAAACAACCTCAACTGTCTGAACCGGAGGTAAGTACTGAAAATAATCCACCCACTTCTGATTCTCAGTATTTTGATACTCTTGACCCTAATCCAGATGACTTACCAATTGCTTTGAGAAAAGGGAAAAGTCTTGTGCCAAATACCCTATTTCTCAATTTGTCTCCTCTAAATATTTTTCCTTGCAGCATCAGAGTTTTATTGCAGCGGTTGACTCTGTGAGAATCCCAACATCTGTTCAAGAGGCACTAAAGGATGCAAATTGGGTCCAAGCTATGGATGAGGAGATGAAAGCACTTGAAAGGAATGGAACTTGGGAAATTGTTGAGAGGCCAGGGGGCAAGAAACCAATTGGTTGTAGGAGGATTTATACAGTCAAGCATAAATCAGTTGGCACTCTTGATCGATACAAAGCAAGATTAGTGGCAAAGGGATATACTCAGACCTATGGCATTGATTATGAGGAGACATTTCCTCAGTGGCAAAGATGAATATTGTTCGTATTTTACTCTCTCTTGCTGCTCACTCAGGGTGGGACCTTCACCAGTTTGATGTTAAAAATGCATTTTTGCATGGAGACTTAGAGGAGGTCTATATGGAGATTCCTCCGGGATTTGGATCCACTAGTGGAACAAACAAAGTGTGTAGATTGAGGAAGGCTTTATATGGGCCTAAACAGTCTCCCCGGGCGTGGTTCGGGAGATTCACAAAAGCAATGGTTTGCCTGGGTTACAAGGAGATCATACACTTTTCTTCAAACATTCACAGGGAGGAAAACTAATTGTATTTCTTGTTTATGTTGATGATATCATTATTACAAGAGATGATTTGGTTGAAAGACAACTACTAAAGGAGAAATTATCTGCAAAGTTTGAGATGAAGGACCTTGGGAAACTTAAGTATTTCTTGGGGATTGAGGTGGCCTACTCAAAACAAGGCATTTTCATTTCTCAAAGAAAGTATGTGCTTGATCTTTTGAAGGAAACAGACAAACTTGGATGTAAACCTGCAGGTGTTCACATAGAGCAAAATCACAAATTAAGCACTGAAGAGGAGAATGCTAAAGTTGACAAGGTCCAATATCAGAGATTAGTGGGTCACGCCGGAGAGCAGCCAAAAAAGGTTCTGTTGCGAGCGCGTGAGACGCACGCGTCGGAGAGAAGCCGCGTGTGGTGGCGGGTGGGGGTGGCCTTTGGGAGCAGTGGTCGCCGGAGGATGCTGGAGCAGATGATGGGGTCACACCGAAGTAAGGAGGGCTTATCCAAAAAAAAAAAAAAAAACCTAAGTAAGGAGGCGAATGGAAAACGGAGCACACAGTTGTTGCAGGTACTGTTCACCCGAAAATGAGAACCACTGAGGAGAAGAAAAAAATAACCTAAACTACTGATACCATGTAAGAATAGTGTATCTGAATGTTGTGTGTATATGCCCACACATGTATGTTATTTATAATCACATATTAGGGTACAAGAGAATCAATCATAAATACAAAAGAATCAAATCAAATCCCTAATTAGTAACTGCATCCCTAATTCCTAGCATTTGCTATTTACATATTAAGCATGTGTAAAATATGTTTTCTAACACAACGCAGCTACAGCGAACACCCCCTTTAAGATAGTGTATGGGAGGAAGCCTCCCATGATTACTTGATTCATGCAAGGAGAGACAAGGGTGGAGGCTGTTCAAAGAGAATTGATTGATCGAGAAGAGGCTCTTAAACAACTGAAGTTTCATTTGCAACGGGCACAAGGAAGAATGAAAAATCAAGTTGATAGCAAGAGGACTGAGAGGAGTTTTGAAGTAGGAGAGTGGGTTTTCTTGAAATTAAGACCCCATAGGCAGAAATCAGTGGCCTCTCGGATTAATGCAAAGCTGTCAGCCAGGTATTACGAACCTTTTCAGGTGCTGGAACGTGTAGGAGCAGTGGCATATAAGCTCAAACTTCCCATTACTTCAAAGATTCATCCTGTGTTTCATGTATCCTTATTGAAGAAAGCTGTGGGCGAGTATAATGTGGAGGAAGAATTGCCTTCGGAAATGGAGTCAGAATATTCTGAAGTGTTTGAACCGCTGCTGTATTGGCTACCAGAACTGTTGACAAAGGTGGGGAATGTGTCTGTCAGGTGCTGGTACAATGGAAAGGAAAGCTAGCTGATGAGGCCACTTGGGAAGATGCAATCACGATCCAAAGTCAGTTCCCTAGTTTCAGGAAATTGAAGGAGATGGCATTGTTAGAGCCTAGTCACAGAGTGCCAAGCCCAAAGGAACATCTGGTCCAGCAGTTGGCACATGGACCCAAAGTCTGGAAGGTTTACTAGGAGAGGAAAAAGGGGAGCTTGGGGAGAGTGAGGTGAGCTGCAGTGCTGGAAGCAAGAGAGAGAAGAGTGTAACTGTTTTGGTAAGCCTAACGCATAAGAAATAGGACGAGGGTGAGTGTGGAGAATATCTTTGGAAATCATTGTGTTAGTTATGAATAGAGGGCAATAGCTCTCTATAGGAGCATAGCTCTGTGACAGTTCAAGAGAGAGAAGAGTGTAACTGTTTTGGCAGGCCTTACGCATAAGAAATAGGTTGAGGGGGAGTGTGGAGAATATCTTTGGAAATCATTGTGTTAGTGATGGATAGAGGGCAATAGCTCTCTATAGGAGCATAGCTGAATGGCAGTTGGATTATTCTTCCACTGTAAAACCCTTTTCCTCCATAAATAATATTCATACTCTTCTTCTCTTAATTGCCATTTTACTGTTATATTGTCTGGTTGTGAATTCTGGTTCCTGACAAATTGCAAATCCTTATCACGGAAATAAAATCATAATATTGCAAATCCTTGTCACAGAAATAAAATCATAATAGTGTTTATTGCCTGGGTAAAAATAAAATGTTTAAAAATAAAGAAGGCTGGGCATACCCTCAAAATGCAATAAAGCATAACTAGAAAATGTTTATCGACTTTCGCAATGGTTATTGCCTATATGAGAATATCTTTCTCTGTATTGTAACTTCCCTTTAAATTTTAATGCTGTTACGGTGGTTACAATAACTACTTAGACTCTTTGCTTACTATATATAGTCTATCTGTAACAGTACTCAATTGAGTAATTCATTCAATATAATACATTTCAGTTTCTTTTCTCTTGATTCTCTCGTTTTCTCTCTCGGAACTCTGGAACTCTACTATTGCCTGTGGGCTGTGGAGCATGTTATTAGCCACTATGCCCACTCAAAATAACATCTGGTATGGAAGAGTTGTAAAAAAATATGAGGGACGGACATGTGAAAGCAAAGTTGATTCTCTTATAGCCACATATTCTTATACAATATATACAACTCCCTCACCGTTTCTTCTATCAAAATATCTCACTACACTAAAAAACTAAACAGAGCCAGAACCGCATTGTGCAAAATACAACTCCTGACTCCATTACAGAAGATGAAGATAGAACTAACGCTCCATGCATTCAAGTAAAAGCTTTGTAATCAAACTAACAGGTGAACAACTAAAGTCTTCAGAAAGGTTGTTGACTCAAACTAAAATTTTCAGATACAAGGCAATAAAATTCGTGAGGTGAGGCCTCACTAGCTTAACATACTTGCATATCAATATAATTGCGTACCCCTATATCCACTATTACCAGTCAATAAAAAAATGACTTGATGACAAGTAACATCATTACCTTATCTTGCATCTGTTGCTTTATCTCCGCCATTTTAGGCTTCATTAGCTGCAACACACATGAAATAGTAAGCTTAGGCAATAAGACAGATCAAAATACAGAAGAAGATCATATAGATATAATATAACAACTACAACAAGCTCGAGGACCTTTCTGGAAAAAGGGGAAAGCACAGCAAAGTGAAGGAATTAACCCTCCAATCCATGTTAGGGAGATATTATATGAGGGAAGAAAGGGAATGAAGGGGAAACAGTTTCCTCCAAATGTTTAAATTGTGTCCACTCCAATCAGGACATATGAAGAGGAAAGAATAAGAAAAGGTCATTAACATTACTTTATTTTAGCAAGAAACAAAAATAAAGCTATGAGCAGCCAACATAGTTTAAGCTTGGCCCTAGCCTTAGCTACATTTATTTCGAGTGGAACTGTTGCGATACGAATCAAAATGGTTGTTAGAGCTATGGCTGCCCACCTGAAACAAAGGAGAACAAGGTGAAGACTACAGAGTTTCCTTTCAAAATCTATGTGCCACCATATCATAGATGAACTATGAATAAACATGCCATTAGAGAATCAAATCCCAGAATATGCATCATGTGAGATGGAATATAAGTTGGGGGTATACTTGTAATTACCTACCTTGACGTGAGGCACAGGGGAGAGAGAAATGTGATTGGATGTTAGCATTATGGAAAGAGTGAAAGTACTTTCATGGAAATGGTTTACTGCTAGCAAGGATGTTCTAGCTTATTCCTTTTCCAACTGGTGCTTAGACCCTTTTAGATGCTTGGTATTATAGCAGAGCATGCTGTTTTCTGTTTTATGTTCAGTTTAGGTGATTTGCTTTGTTACAATGACTTTGTATAAGGGTTAAGAGTACCCCTTGTACTCCTTTAATAATACTTTAGCCTTTTCCAAAAAAAAACTAGAAATAGAAAAGGGAAATCACTGTATTATTATGATTCTCAAGACTGTATCAAGTGGGTATCAGTGCTTGGAGAATGAAAATGGAAGAAAACAGATTACAGAGCAAAGAGAAAAAGATGTTCTAGGCAATTCGAGAGTGCCTAGTCTCTCCCAAGTCCCAAGTCCAATTCCCAGATACCCTCTACCCATAACCTCCTACCCTTTTTACGTCATTTTCCCTCAGCTGAAAATGCACTCCCTCTCTCTCTTTCTCTCTTGCCAACTCACCAGTTAGTTAGGATGGTTAGGATCAGGTGCATCACTCCTCTCTGCACTATCAGGTGTCCTTTTCCCTTCAAACCTCTTCCTCACATAAACCTTAGGGTGTGTTTGGTTCAAAGGAGGGGAGGGGAGGGGAGGGATTTTTAATGGAGGGGAGGGGAGGGATTTTAATTAGACATTGTGTTTGGTTGAGAGGAGGGGATGGGAGGGGAAATAACAATTTCATGTTTGGTTCAGGAAGGGAGGGGAGGGATTTTAAAACAATTTTACTTTTAAACCCTTATAATTATTTGGTGGCTTCTACCATGAGGGAGCAAATAAGTCCCTCATGGCGAGGGAGCAAAAATGTACCCTTAGATTTATTATTAAAATAATTGGATGGCTCAGATTATTTACTTGAACTTGATAATATAGGTTTTCTTTATAATTGCTTAACAGTCCCTGCTATTTAATTTAATAAAATTATAAATTGCAAATTGATCCTCATCATCCAACTTCCTCTCTGGTGATCTCCTCTGAGTCCTCTCCCTTATACAAAGGCGTTGTGCATGAAGTGCGGCGGCGGAATGGAGCCTTCGATCGGGTGGCAAAAATAGGAGATCCGTGGCGTTCAAATCTTGATCTGAGTTTCTACCTTGCTGCTCTTTCCCCCAAAACACAGCCCCACATTTGTGTCTTTAAATTTATCAAATTAATTTTGATTTTATGGTTCCTCCACAAGTAGAATCTAGAAAGATTCGGGTGACATATGTTTGTATATGGATTTGAAAATGAAAATGGTCTCTTTATAGGCTGCCATGGAAGTTGCAGAACCAAGGAACCTTTGGTGGGGATGAGCGACTTTTCTGATAGCGATGTACTGACATCAGTGTTATCGATGGCGGATGGCGGCCTATGGCGGCCGGCCAAAAATCCGCCATACATTATAGCGGATGGCGATGCGGCCATATGGCGGATGCCATGGCGGACAAAAAAAAAATTATATATATACATATACATAACAAAAATTGCAGAAATAAATATAAAATCCAAAACACTATCAACATAAGTCAAGAACCATAAACTAAATTGATAGAAAATGTCATACAAGTCTCATAATTCAAATAGAAAATGTCATAAACCATCAATTTCAAGACTTCATAATTCAAAATAACAACAAAATGATTAAAACTGCATGACAAACACAAAGTAAATGGCTATTCCTCCTCTTCCTCAACCCCAACATAATCAATTTCTTGGTTATCTAATGGGGCATATCCCTCTTCCTCTTCTCCATCTGATTTCTCAAAAACAAGCAACTCTTGTTCATCTTCAAATGCCTCAGAATCATCCTCAAATTCCAATTCTTCACTTGGATCAACTGCTATCTCTTTCCCCTTGCCCTTAGAGGTTGAACTTGCACCTGGACCTTTCTTAGAAGCTTTGGCAGCAGCTGCAACACTTGATGCTCCCTTTCTTTTCCTTGTTTTCTGCCTAGTAAGTGTTATAGGCTCTCCAACCCCCGAAGCCTCATAAACAGTTCCCCAATTTAGTGTGTCATCATCATCAAAAACCAACTCATTCCCAGCATCATCATTATTATCATCCATCTCTCCAACTAACCACTCATTACACTCATCAATGTCATTGAGTGTAATTGGGTCAATTTCATCTTTAATACTATGCCTATGATGGAGTTGTTGGTTATATTTGACATAAACCAAATCATGCAACTTCTTATGGTCAAGCCTATTTCTCTTTTTTGAGTGAATCTGAAACATAAATATAATTGAAGTGTTAATACTTAATTAGGCTTGACCACACTTATAAAATAAACTCAAGATACTTACTTGCTCGAATACACTCCAATTGCGCTCACATCCAGATGCGCTACATGTCAAGCTCAAAATCTTGATAGCCAATTGTTGCAAATTTGGAGTCGAGAAGCCATACATTCGCCACCATTGGGCTACAAACCAGAGTGTATGACTTAGAATTTAAACATTAAACTTAAAAGAATTGAAATAGTGAAATTATTAGAAGATGGGGTCTTAGTTTCTCACCAGGAGCGACGACTTTTCTTTGTGTTATTGCAAATTCAGAACCAAAGAGACCGCTAGCAGTCTTATAAATAGGCAACTCGGCTAGTATCTTAGCTTGCACATCCTTACTTGGCACCAACCTAGAGATGCAAGCATACAACCCATTGTGAACCTCCAAATCAAACTCCAATTCGGGATGGGAATAGAAGAACTCCGGGTTTAAATAGTGACCAGCTGCGTGCAATGGACGATGAAGCTGACAATTCCATCTATTGTCAATGATTTCAAAAACATCTTTGTATTTGCTTTCATTGTTGTTGAAAGACTTCATAATTGCTTCTTTTGCCTTGTCCATTGCTTCATAAATATATCCCATGGCTGGTTTTCTTTCACCATCAACAAGTCGAAGCACTCGTACAAGAGGAGCCATGACTTTAAGAATATAAACCACATTTTTCCAAAATGAAGGCATAAGAACAACCTTCAATGCTTGCCTCCCCTTAGCTTCCTTGGATAGCTTGTTTTTGCTCCACTCATCGGAAGTAAACATTTTCCTAAGATTGGCCTTTTCTCCATAAAGTCTCTCCAATGATAAAAATGATGTAGCAAATCTAGTAACCCCATGCCTTACCAATTCCCTCTTGTTTGTGAATTGTCTCAACAAACTCAAGGTACTTGAATGACTGTAGATAAAACCAACAAGGCCAATTCCCCTTTGAATTGTCTTCTTTATCAAAGGAATCTTTCCAATGTCTTCAAGCATTAAGTCCAAGCAATGGGCTGCACAAGGAGTCCAATAAAGATTTGGTCTCTTTTCTTCTAACATCTTTCCAGCTAGAACATAGTTGCTTCCATTATCTGTTATGATCTGAACAACTTTCTCCTCTCCAATCTCCTCTACAATAGAATCAAGCAACTCAAACAGTTTCTCACCGGTCTTCACAAATGCTAAGCCATCAATTGACTTCACAAACATCGTCCCAGCTGGAGAGTTCACCAAGAAATTAATAATGCATCTCTGCTTTCTATCAGTCCATGCATCCGACATAATAGAGCATCCATGTTTTCTCCACTGCTCCTTGTGATTTTTCAACAAATCTTCAGTGTATTCCATCTCCATGTGTAAGAGTGGAACTCTAATAGCATGATAAGTAGGAGCTGGTAGATGTTTACCAAAGGCACCAACTGCTTCAAGCATTTCTTGAAAGCTTTCCAACTTAATACAATTAAATGATAAACCAGCCTGATACCAAAAACGAGCAATTTTTTGATGGACCAGAAGAACTGCTTTCTTTTCACATGCCTCCCGTATGTTAGCTTGCCTCATTTCCTCCTTCTTTTTTTTACTAATTGCAGCTGGTTTCCTGACAAAGAGATCAATAGGCCCCTTTTTAGCAACTTTTTTCTTCCCTGTAGAAGCAGAACTTGCAGCAGCAGCACTAGTATGTGTCATTCCCATCTCATCTTCACTACTCTCCACATAGAGTACACTCTCAATTTCATCTCCAGCACTTGGAACATAAACATAGTTGCTGTCTGGATTCTTCCTCTCTTTGAAAAGTGTCCAAAGCTCTTCTCTAACTTCTTTTGGACACTTGGTACAAGGAGCTACATTCCCCTTCTTGCCCATTAAGTGCTGTTTGGCTCTAGTGATCCCTCCCTTCATGACTTTTGAACAGAAAGTACACACAACTGAATTTGTGTCTCCTTCTTGCAATGGTAAGCAATATTTCCATCCAACATCAGCTCTAGAGAGGGCCCTTGAAGCATCAGAAGAAGCTGGTTCGGCTGCCATTTTCGAAAATGCTGAGAAAAAGGAGAAAAAAAGAGAATGCTGCTGGTCGCCGGTCCAAGGGTGGTCGCCGGAGGTCAGTGGTGGTCGGACGGTGGTCGGCTGCCAGTGGGTCTCGCCGGAGAGTGGGTGGTCAGTGGTGGGAGAAGAAAATGTGAAGAGGGAGGAAGGGAAGGGTTCGGCCGTGCGTGCTTGGGAGGGAAAGACTGCTCTTAGTCGAGTCCCATTTCCAATTTTAGGGTTCCCAACCCTTTTGGGCCGGGTCGGGTCGTCAAAATGGGACCGGGTTCCCCCCAAAAAGCCAAACAGGCCGCCATTTCCGCCATGGCAGGCGATTCCGCCATGGACGCCAGACGCCATGCGGCCGCCACGAGCCACCACGGAAAACGCGCCACGCTACCGCCTCTGAATGGCGGTGGCTTCAAATCCCGCCACCGCTTTCCGCCATGGCGCCGCCATGGCCGCCATTCGATAACACTGACTGACAAAAATCATGAATGTGGCGTTTACAATCGGTTATGTACATATAAAAGACATCATTATACACAAGTTTAATGCTAGCCTAATGGTCAGGACTAGTCATTAACACTCGCAGTTCCCTTATTTTTTTTATCGTTCTCATTTCTCAAATGCGGACTTATAAAAAAAAATTCACCAGACATAGGTGTCGAACTCGTGACACAGTGAACGGATATAACTAAAGAAGCTAGGCTACCATTTGTGCCACTCAACGTAGTGTTCTATTTGATTACATTTAAACCAATTTGAAGTATATTTGCCTATCATCTTCTACCTCCACCCAGGTCTAAAAGACCCGTTTTGCAGAAAACGAATTTATTCTCCATCGCTCAATGCCGCCCCATACACAAGCGTGAACCACCGAGCCCTGCTCACTACAGCCAACCACCATCCAGTCACTCTCCCCCCTCTCCCCCGTCCAACCACCGTAAAGCTTTGATCTTTTTGGTCCATGATTTGTTGGGTGCCCATTTGGATTGCGATGGCAGCAGTGAGAAGAAGTATTGAAACAAATTTCATCTTAAGCAATAGGGACTTTGCTACAAATAACAAATTTAAAATATGAACCCACATAAAATTTAAATTTATAAATATATCTCCAAAATAACCCACTATAATAGCTCATTTTTGCTCCCTCACCATGAGGGACTTGCTTGCTTCCTCATGGTAGAAGCCACCTAATTATTTATTTAAAATAGACAAGTGGGGATATTTTAGTCATTGCATAAAAAATATTTTAAAAACCCTCCCCTCCCTTCCAAATCCCCCCAATATTGGAGGGGAGCCAAAATTGACCCGGGAGGGATTTTGCTCCCCTCCCCTCTCCTCCTAAAATTTGAACCAAACACAAAAGATTTAAAATATCCCACCCCCCCCAACCAAAAAAAAACCCACATTCCCCTCCAACCAAACACAATGTTAGTCACTTTGGGCCTATTGGACTGATTGGGCTCAACAAGGTCCGTATCAACTCTTGCCCCTTCGAAACCCACCTTGTCCTCAAGGTGAACAAGTGAGTGGCTTCTTAACCACACCTTTCCAGGGTCCCACTGTTTGAAACAAAATGCTGCAGTTGCCAGGAACAGAGAAGGATGTCCATCAGGATCCCATTGATCAAACTTCCCTTCTTCCCATAACCTCTGCAGCCCCTGATCAGTGGAGCAAAACACCTGGTCATGCGACAACGGCAACATGTTCCACTTGTCCACAAGCATCGTGAAACACCAGATCCACTATTAGGACAGCAACCAGAACCTTAGCAGGGGCTTCAAGATTCACTGACTCAATTTCCCTGCAACTCTTTCCTCTATCATACACAAATTTAAGCAAACCATGGAATGTGGGGAACTCTCCTGCACTCTCAACCTGTAATTCTTTTATTTGCAAGTAAATGTGGTAGCATTATCTTAGTTGCACACGTTCAGCCCTCAGTCCCTCATTGTTTGCATCAGGAATTGTTAGCTCTTTATCTTCCCCTAGCCCCCCTCTTTCATACTTTCTCATTTCAGTTATACAACCAGGAGCTGTATCACTTGCTAGGAAGGGCTGAATTTTTTTAATTGGAGTAATTTGGAGTGAATCAAGGCCTGCAACATACCCGCTGTTGATTTTTAATCCCTGTCCCTGACTGTCGTTTGCCTCGCAGTCTGAGAAAGACATAGAACTTGAATGTTCATCTTTCACCCCTTGCTTTCTAATCCATAGATCAAGTGACTTGGTTTCCTCTTCCAGCTCCATTTCAAGCTTCCCACGTTTCCATTTGTGCTTAAGCAAATCCTCCCAAGGTTTAAGAATGGCTTGCTCGAGCACCTCAACATGGATTCCCTGGAATTTCCTATGTAACTCCTCCAACAGTTGCTGCTTTAACCACACTGCATCCATTAATAGGGTAACAATAGCTTCAGCAATAAATCCAATTTTAATGGGCCATGTATGTTAGGCCCAAATCCCAACCTTGCATTTTCTGGATCATTCTCTCTAATTCTTAGATGAGATACAAACTCCAAAAGTATAATTCTCAGATTTTGGGCCTGGCCCATTAGCTCAATTTTCTGACCCACTTTCAGCACTGCCCTAGCCCCATTCTTTCCCTCACATGCGCTGATTATATCGGCAGACAACTTAACAACAGCTGCGGTGAATGCCCCACCCTCCGCCGCGATGAACGGAGAGAATAGCTGATAATCAAGAAGGCTCGGACGACTGGAGAGAGACTAGCGGCACGACGAACAGAAACATGGAAGGCGGTGCGCGAACTGCATGCGCCGAGACTGTACGGGCACGTGGAGGCACGTGACTGGGACTTCTAGTGACGACATTCTCTGGGATGGCTGCTTGGCGATTTCTGATTGGGAATGTGCCACCTGTGGGTCGGTTGGAGATGGTTGGATGGAAGCCCTAGCCTTAATGACGGTTAGGGCAACAAACTGCTATTAGGGTTTTAGGGTTCAGGCCCAAAACGTGAGCTTTGGTACCAACTTAAGATGGACAAAGTGTTTACTGAATTGCTTGAGGAAAATAGCCTCAGCATAGTCTATCATCTGTACAATAATTACAATCAGTCAATCACTAATATTGGGAAACTATGTAAATAAAGAAATAATTAAATACTACCAGAGAATACAAAGCTCCTAATTAGATATGTCTCCCTAAATAGGAGATTTTCCCACACTTGTAAATGCAAAAAACAATCCACCAATAGCAACTTGACATGCATGAGTGCCAATTCTGAACTATTTTGAAATTAACTCAGAATTCAGGGATTTCAAGCAGATTGTTTTGATTAAGCAGTATTTAATAGTTCGTTTTGAAAGTAAAGAGATAAGTATAAACTCACCAGTCTAAGCCAGTGTAGGAATGCACACCATCTATCACGTACTGCAATAACTTCACAGGTAAAAAAGAATCAGCAGCAGCAATTGCAACTTCATCAACAATGGGAGCTTGAGAAGCTGCAGCCTCCATGGTTGCTTCTGTTAGAACATCTGCTATATCAGTCATTATGTCAATCTTATCTGAACCCTCATTGATTGTTGACATATATTGGCAAAAATTATATCCAGAGCACGGAGAAAGGGATCTGTTTGAAAGCATTTTATCTCGAGAAGAGGCAACAAACCCCATTGATTCATTAAGAGAGCTCCCAAAGGACCTTATTTGGATAAAATTACTAACGCCTACTGAAGATGATTTTTCATCTGGGCATTCAGGTTTCCTTTCATCGCTATGGGAAACATAACTGAAAGACGGGCGGCATTTTCGATCTAGGTTCCCTCTTATCAAGAGGCAACGCCTGTAAGCCATTGATATTCTTTGACAATCCTAACAAACAACATTAAGTAACCAAATTAGAGGCTCGTGCCAAGATGAGAAAGTGCATTGCCGAGAATTAACATTGATACAAAATTCAAATACCAATAAAGACATTCATTAAAGTTTGCCATGGCCAAAACTTATTCTTATTTCATAATTCATATAACAGGTAAACAACATCTTCTCCAACCATTTTTTCAGCTGAAACCAAAAAGTCATTAGGCCATTTCTCAAGGATGAGGATCTATCATCATCTAAGAGTGAGCAGCTGAAAGAGCATCCACCCTTTTAGCTATCCACCCTCCACAGTAACCCAAGAAATGAGTGTAGGGTAGTGTATTCGTACTGTAACTATGGCTCCCCTAAATTCTTAAGAATCAAATTTTTCAAATGTCCCCTAAATAAAATATTGTTCTTCTTTGGCTTACTCAGTAAGAATCTTCTAGTTCCACCTCTGCCAGGAAACGTGTTAAGTATTTTAGTGGTGGACTTATTGTTTGTTAGTGAAAATTGTGTAGAAAATAGGGAAATGAATAATTCTAAATCCTCTTACGCAATCATCCTAGTAATTCACATACTTGCTAAATAAAAAAAGGGTCAAACTAACCAGTACCCTAAGATGATATTTGTTTCATGGAATGTTTTATATCCAAGTAAACTATATTCTCGGGAATCTCATTCCCAGGAATATTTCTTTCCCACCTTCACATATGAGAATGGAGTTTTTAACTTTCATTCACCAATTTTATTCTCGGACTTCTTTTATGCCTGGAAATAATTTTTTAAAACTTGTAACAAATATGGGAAACTTTTATTCTCATTCTCATGTCCACATTCTCAGGAATATTAAAATATAATGCATACCAAAAGCTAGTACTGGTTAAGGAATGCAATGAAAGAACTGTTTTATTTGAAAACTAGCTATATCACTCCTCCATATATTAATTACACAAGTTCCTAATAAAAAGTTTCTTTTATTGATTCATTGGGAAAAATTCCTCTAAAGTGAGCAAGATTGTAAAGTGGGAAAAGTTACAATCTTGCTCACTTTATAGCAGCTCTTATTCATTTAACCAAGGCACATTCTCCATAAAGAAAATATTAAATGCTTTTTTTTAATTGAATGTGTGGGATACTTTTGTAGGAGATTATAGCAAAACTAGAGTGAAATTCAAGTTAAACCATTTAAAGACAGAGAATAAAGTCAACTGATTCTGAAATTTGAACATTTCAATATTCTATACTATCGATGTCAGTTCAACTTCAGGGAATTGAAGCTCAAAAGACAGAGTTATTTTTTAACATTTTTTGAGTCTTGAATTAAATTTGTGTTATGAACGTTGTGTTTGCAGGGCTGAAAACCAAGCACCCCATCCAACAAGAGTTTATAAATCAAAGCAGACGAACCATCAACTTGCGAAAGAAACTCACCGTGCACGAAGCAGTGGCCGGTGGCGACCGAAAGCGGAGAAGCGAGGCGGCGGTGGCGGCGTGCACTGCAGTTCCACTAACCTAATTACTCTTGCTTTTTATTTACCCCAGGGAATTTTAATTTTTTATTTCTTGAAAATTATAACTGAAAAATATAAATAAAAAAATAGTTTAAAATATTTTGTTTTTGGATATTATCTAATATAATAATAAATACTTTATTTTATACAATTAAAGACGGAAAAAAAATCTACATATTCTTACAAATATAATAAGGATTTAATTGGTATATACTGATAATGTAAATTTTTTTACACTGTCAACCAATCAGAAATTGATACATTACTACAAATCTTTTATTCTTATCCTAACCACCTTAAAAGTCAGCAATTTCGTGATTTCTGATTGGTTGTTAGTGTAAAATCTTTTACACTGACATTATATAGAAATTAAACTCCATTACACCAAGCATGGAATCATGATTATGTTTTTGACACTAGTGTAGTGTACCCATTGTTGTATGGGTAAATTTTCCATTAAAAATCATTTTTTGTTAATGGTTAATAGAAAAAAGATTATTATTTGATATCTATTATATATACAAAGTTAAATGTGCTCAAAGGGAATTCTCTTTTGTAGACGATGATACATCATCAAGTCTTATGTGTCAACACGAGAGGGATTCAAGGAATGCATATTAATGTACGTTAAATTCCTAATCTGACTTTGATTGGTACCTTCAATGCAAATTATCACATTCATATTAATTATCAAACAGAAATGTTTTTCTAACAACTGAGTTAGACAATTATACAGGACATCCCGTATAGTTGAACAGTGCAGCGCTACTGTAACGTTCATGTAGCGTTTTTTTTTTTTCAAATTTTGACTTTCTTTTGAAGAAATAAAAATTTTATTCTTTTTAGAAATAAAATTTTTGGTTAAGTATGTACAAATATCTGGTTAATCAGGTACAAATATCTAGTTACTTCAGTTCATTATCTAGTTAATGATTTTTTTGAGAAATAAAATTTTAGTTAAGTATGTGCAAATATCTGGTTAATCAGGTACAAATATCTGGTTAATTCAGTTCATTATCTGGTTAATGGCTTTTTTTGAAAAATAAAATTTTGGTTAAGTATGCGCAAATATCTGGTTAATCAGGTACAAATATCTGGTTAATTCAGTTCATTATCTGGTTAATGGGTGTTTTTGATAAATAAAATTTTTGGTTAAGTATGTGCAAATATCTGGTTAATCATGTACAAATATCTGGTTAATTTAGTTCCTTATCTAGTTAATGGTGTTTTTGAGAAATAAAATTTTTGGTTAAGTATGTGTAAATATCTGGTTAATTCAGTTCATTATCTGGTTAATGGCTTTTTTTTTTAGAAATAAAATTTTTGGTTAAGTATGTGCAAATATCTGGTTAATCAGGTACAAATATCTGGTTAATTCAGTTCATTATCTGGTTAATGGCTTTTTTTGAGAAATAATATTTTGGTTAAGTATGTGCAAATATCTGGTTAATCATGTATAAATATCTGGTTAATTCAATTCATTATCTATTTTTTTTTAGTAATAAAATTTTTAATTTTTTTAAAAAAAAAGTCAAAATTTTATAATAAAAAAAAAAGTAACGCTACAGTGCAAGTTGTCCCGTATAGTTGTCCACCCTCAGTTTTCACAATAACACAACTAATTATCAAATCAACCCGGTTTAAAAATTTCCTTAAGTATACGTGATTTGCATTTAAAATACAATATTAAGAGTCCACAACGGGTTCAAATTTGTAATGATCCATATTTGTCCATATAATTTTTGCCTACAAATTAAAAATCAAATTTCCAACGTTGGGTATATTTTTGGCAAAACTAATTGATTGGTCCCTTAAGTTTATTTCTTTTTTCAATTTGGTCCCTTAAGTTTATTTTATGTCAAATTAGTCCCATAAGTGAGGTTCGGGTGACAAACTTGTTCCTTTTTTCCCTTTCCTCCAGAATCGAACCTAACTGGCTCAACCAAGCCTACCTGGCACTCTCATTCTCTCTCCTACATGACTTAGTCACTCAGTTGACATCCAAAACAACGTCGTTTCACTTGGGTGTCCCTTCATCTTTCTCCAAACATAGTAATTTGAGTATTTGGAGGGAACCCAGCATTACTTCACTCAATTAGCAAACAATCTGCGTGAACTTGTTCGGAGCGATAGGGTTCCAAGTTCCGTTGAAGAAAGTCCGATTGTTGGAGTGCAGTACTGCGACGATAGCCCAAAGAAGACTGCTAGGTGACTACTAGGTACGAAGGTATGTTTTCTATCATGTTTTGTTCGTTCGTTATGGTTCCCCTATTTCGTAATGTACACTTATTTGAGTTTTAGGGCGTTTTCGTTGGGTTTTATGGTTTTTTCACTTGTTGTACAAGTTAGTGTATTATCAATATGGATTTGGACGTTTACTTGATTGTGGTACAGGGGCTTGTGAATGTGTGGGATAGGGTTGTCTCTGTTTTTTTCTCTGGTTGATGTTACTCTGTGTTTTTAGTTGTATGCTAAATACTTGTTTATTGTTTTGTCTCTGTTTGATTTTATTTGGACTAAGGTTCATGTCTGAATGTTGTTTGATATGTCTCTATGTTATTGTTAACATGCAGAGATGGATGATTATTTTACTGTTGAATTTCACCATGGGGGATACTTTACTAATCCAGAAAGGACTATGTATCATGGATTCTTATCAACTTGGAAGTGTGACCCTGATAAGTGGAGCTATTGGGAGATTTTACAATTAATTAGGGATATGGGTTACCCGGAAGTTCTCAGTATGTGTTATAGGAAGGATGGTGACCTCAAACTGCTTGTGGATGACTCTGGTGCCATGGAATTGGTGACATTGGCCAAGGCACATGGGAAGGCAATTTTGTTTCTTATCCACCCAATGTCACAACCTGATATCATCAAAAGTCCTCCAAAGGCTCAAAGTGATGAGGCAACACCACACCTTGTTGATGGTGTGGATAAACAGACTGAAACATCACCCCCTACTGATGATGTGGGTCTAGATGACCACATTGAGGGTTTTGGGAACAATGAAGGTCCAGGTGTTCAAGTTGAAGAAAATGTGGTTGATGAGAATGTGAATAAGGAAAACATTGTTGAAGAGAATGTGGGTGATGGAAATGAAAGTGAGGACAGTGCATTGAGGTGGAGGTTTGGAGACTGAGATGATGAAGCTAGTGACAATGGTTACTTTGAGGAGGGGAATACAGGTGCTAGCGTTGGTGTGGAGAATATGAATGTAGGTGCTGGGGTTGGTGTGGAGGATGTGAATGAAGGTGCAGGGGTTGGTGTTGAAGCTCCTGAAACTGTAGAGGTTAGAGTTGGGAACAAGAGAAGGGGTCGTGGTCCATCTAAGAACAAAAGTAGAGGGAGGCCAGCCAAAAAAACCAAAGAAGTTAAAGCTGGCGTGTATGTTGAGGATGACCCGTCTGACAATGACTCACTCTCCTTTGATCCAGAGGCTGAGGCACCAATTAATCAACATGTGAGGGGCCTGTCTGATGATGAATATGCCATCAGAACAGCTGGACAGTGGGGAGGACTCGGATTCTTATGAAGATGGAAGAAGGCCCAGGGTTAAATATGATTCATTCAAGATGCCAAGGAAGATGACTGATTACAAATGGCAGTTGGGGACAGTTTTCTCAACCAGAGAAGAGTTCAGAGATGCTGTAGTAACCTATGCAATTCATAACGGGAGGAATTTGAAATTTCAAAAGAATGACAAGAAAAGAGTTCGTGTTGGATGCAAAGATGGGTGTGAGTGGTTTCTATATTGTGCTAAGCTACCTTAAGAAGATACATGGCAGCTGAGACATCTGGTTGACACTCACACATGTAGTAGGGAGTATCGGGTTAGGTTCCTAAGTTCCAAATGGCTTGGGCAGAAGTTGTACTCTGGTGTAAGAGAGAATCCTAAGATCAAGATCACAGATATAGTTGAGAAGGCACATGAGAAGTGGAATGCAGGTATCACTAAATCAAAGGCCCACAGGGCAAGGAAGGCAGTAATAGACTTGGTTGATGGGTCATTCAAGGATCAATACTTGAGGCTATATGACTATTGTCATGAGCTACTGAGGGCGAACCCAAATTTAACTGTGAGGTTAACCGTACAATCAACTGAAGGAGTAGAGGGAGCTGGTCAAGGGGGTGGTGATCAGGCTGAAAGACCAAAGAGGCCTCTGCCCACTTTTCAGAGGCTATATGTGTGTTTTAAGGCATGCAAACAAAGTTTCCTGATTTGCAGACCAATAACTGGTCTTGATGGATGTTTTCTTAAGGGCTACTACGGGGGACAAATCCTGGCAGCTGTTGGCAGAGACCCAAATGACCAAATGCTGCCCATTGCAATGGCAGTGGTTGAGGGTGAGACCAAGGACTCTTGGAGCTGGTTCTTGGAACTTTTAGTGAATGACTTGGGTGGGAAGACAGTCTGCAGCACATACACCTTCATTTCTGACCAACAAAAGGTAACAATCTACATCCTTTAAGTTTCAATTTGGTCCCATTAGTTTTTAGTAAGTTTTAGTTTGATCCCATACACCTACATCTCTAACTGTATTCTGGATCATGTTAATACAAGGGTTTATTGCCTGCAATGGATGAGTTGCTGCCAGGGGTTGAACAGAGGTTCTGTGTGAGACACCTCACAACAATTTCCGGAATAAGCATCCAGGAAAACAACTGAAAGAAATTATGTGGAGGGCAGCAAAAGCAACCTATCTGCAGGCTTGGGAAAGAGAAATGAAGGAAATGAGGAAGGTCAATGAAGAAGCTTACAAGGATTTGTTGAAGATTTCACCCAGATTTTGGAGCAAATCAAGATTCTCATTTGCTTCCAAGTGTGATGTCCTAGTAAACAACATGTCAGAGACCTTCAATAGTGTGATTGTTGGTCCAAGGTCCAAGCCAATAGTTACAAATCTGGAAGAAATCAGGGTGTATTTGATGGAGAGATGGGCATCAAACAGATTGAAGATTTCAAGCTACAATGGCATTGTGTTACCAAGAATAAATAAAAGGCTAGAGAAGGAGCTAGAGGAAACTAGATGGTGGTTGGTTAGGTAAGTATATTATGTCAGTGTGTCATGTTATATGTATTATTGTAGGTTTCATTACAAATTTGATGTCTTTTTCTGCTTGATTTTACAGGATGGCTGGAGAGAACATATTTGAGGTTAGGCATATCAATCAGTCAGGGGACAAGTTTTCAATGAATCTGGAAATGAAGGACTGTGCATGTAGAAAATGGCAACTCACTGGTACTCCCTGTTCTCATGCATTGGCATGCATGAATAAGATGAACCATATTGTGGAGGACAACGTACCCACATATTTCAGGAAGGAGGCTTACCAAGCATGTTATCAGCCCATCATCTACCCAACAAATGGACAAAACATGTGGCAATCTACCCAGTTTTCTAACATATTGCCACCTCCCCTTAAGAGGCCTCCAGGAAGGCCCAAGAGATCAAGGGTAGGTGCACCAAATCCCAGGTTTTGTTTTCTTCTAAGGCTTTTAACTCTTTCTCCATGGCAGTACACCACTCTTTTCTTTTTACTGCCTCTGTGAAAGTTCTAGGTTCATTATGATCTATTGCAGCTAAATAGGCAACATGGTTCTGTGAAAACTCCATGTAACTGACATAGTTAGAGATGGGATAAGCCATCTCCATGACTGTAGCAGGAATTAAAGACCTCTTTTTGGGAGTTTGAACAGCTGAACCACAAAAATAGTCTTTCAAATATCCTGGTGGCTGTCTAGTTCTTGGAGCAGGCTGAGCATCTCCATGGAGATGAACCAGATGCTCCCCCTCAATGTGACCATCCTCTGCAACATGTTCAGTATTATGTGTAGGAATTTGGCCTTCTGCTGTGTCAGTTTTGTTTTCAGTCCTGATTTCAGCTTCTGAATGTTCCTCACTCTCCTTCTGAGAGTTACTCTCCTCTTCTTCTTCTTCTTCTTCTTCTTCTTCTTCTTCTTCTTCTTCTTCTTCTTCTTCTTCTTCTTCTTCTAATTGAGGCCAATTCAAATAAGTTGGCCTAAGGGATTCTGCATGAGGGTTATCTGTGCTGCCTAGGTATGGAAATTCATTTTCATAGAAAATAATGTCCCTGGAGACAAGAGATTCTCTTGTTTTCAAATTGTATACTTTCTAACCCTTTTGTCCTAAAGGTTAACCTACAAATATGCATTTTTCAGCCCTTGGATCAAACTTGTCTTTATGTTTTGAGGCATTCCTAGTGTAACACAAACATCCAAAGACTCTCATATGGTCATAAACAGGAGCTTTCCTAAAAAGCATTTCATATAGTTATCCCTCTATTTGCCTTAGTAGGTGTCCTATTGATTATGTATGTGGCAGCTAGTACACATTCTCCCCAAAACTTGATTGGGAGATTACTCTGAAATATCAATGCCCTAGCAACATTAAGAATATGTGTATGTTTCCTTTTTACCCTTCCATTTTGTTGAGGGGTAGCCACACATGAGGTCTCATGCATGATCCCCTCTTGTCTAAAGTAATCCTTCAAGGTTTGATTAACAAACTCAGTCCCTCTATCACTTCTTACCCTCTTTATTTTCTTATCAAATTGGGTTTTAACCATATTATGAAAGTCTATGAGAATTCTAACAGTTTCAGTTTTCTCTTTCATTAGAAAGACCCATGTCTCTCTAGTATAATTATCTACAATGGTGAGAAAGAAATGTGAACCATTATGTGATGGTGTGTGATATTTACCCCATAAATCACAATGAATAAGGCTAAAAGGCTCATTAGCTTTATTTTCACTAAGATTGAAAGACATTCTACATTGCTTTGACTTATGGCATATATCACAACCAGTCAATTTATTGAAATAAACCTACAACTAAGGGTGTGTTTGGGAAATATTATTTTTCCCTATTTCAACTGTTTTTTTTAGCTTAAAAGCTATTTCATATATAATCTATCATGTTTGACATTTTGCTTAAATTTATAAAAAAGGCTTTTTCCAGGGGAAAAAAATACTATTTTATGCCATCTAGTTTTTTCTAGCTTAAGATTGTTGTGATTTGATTATTTTTCATTCTCAAAACACTCTTCCCTGTTTACCCCTACAAAACTAACTTCTAAACAAATATTATTAAATAATACAAATAACTTCATACCCTTTTTCGTAATTTATTATATAGAAGTGATTTTTTTTGCACCACCCAAACGAAATAGATTAGCTTAAAATCACTTTTCAGCAAACATACCCAAACAAAAACAGATTCTGATTATAATCGATTATCACAATAATTGATTATACAAAAATTGATTATCAGCATAATCTTTTTTTTCCAGCTTTCCCAAACACACTCTAAGTAAGGAAGAAATACTCTTTAAAGATTCAACAGAGGGGTGTCCCATCCTTGCATGCCACAAGATTATGGGATCTTCCCTTCCTATGATGGCTGATGCTGATCCTTCTTTTACATCCTTGAAGATATACACTCCATGTTGCAAATCACCCGAGCCAATCAACTTCTTCGTGGCTTGGTCCTGAATTTGACAAGAATTCATATGATAAGTGACAGTGCAATTCAAATCATATGTTAATCTAAAGATTGAAATTAAGTTGCAGTTAAAGCCAGGAACAAACAAAACATTATGTAATATAATATTTTTGCTAATGTTTATAGAACCCTTTTTCTCTACTAGGACTGCATCTCCAGTAGGCACAATGATATGAAATGGCCTTTCAAGACTCTTTACCCCCTCTAGGTGAGAAAGTTGGTGAGTCATGTGGTGTGAAGCACCACTGTCAAGAACCCATTGTTGGCTTTTATTAAAGCCTACATTACCCACCATGGATTCTTGACCATTTCTCATGTAGATGCCATGAAGAGCATGTCCTGATGAGTCAATTTCTGGACCAGCCTTCTGATTATCTTCTGCACAGGTAAAATGAGCAGTATTTTGGCCTCCTGCCTTGTTGTAATTCCTTTGAGATATTCTGGTATCCCAATTTGAAGGATACCCAACAATTTCGAAGCATTTGGCCTTAATGTGGCCAATCTTGCCACAGTGATCGCATTTAGGCCTTATTCCATCTCTGTTCCTTTGCTTGTTGGAATTATTGGAGTAGAAAGCTGCTGCTGAGTCTGTCTTGGTGTTTCTTTCCCTTTCTGCCATGAACCTAGATTCTTCTCTCAGTACATGATTGAAGGTTGATCTGAGAGACGGCAGTGGATCCGAATTGAGGATTGATGCCTTAATATGATCAAATTGCTCATTGTCAAGACTCCCAAGAAATAGGTGTACCCTATTTTCTTCCTCTCTCTGCATCAATGCTTTGGCCGCTCCACAGGTACATTCTGGTAAGGGCTGGAGCTCACTTAGTTCATCCAAATAGCTCTTAAACTGTGTATAGAAATCTTTGATGCTAACGCCCGATCCTTGTTGAATCAAACACAACGTGCACCATAATTGATGGACTCTTGGTGCGTTGGTATGAGCAAATTGCTCCTCTAGGTCTTCCCAAATGTCCTTCAAGGTGGTCGCATGGGAGATGCTTGTGTCAAGACCTGGATCCACAGAGTTGATGATCCGTGCCATCACCATCGAATCGGCTTTCTCCCAGTGTTGGTGGTTTCTCGATGTTGCCATTGATGAACCCTAATTTTGTTTTTGCACACAACGTCCTTCTCATTGATCGGCCCCATGTGCGGTAGTTTTCTCCATTGAGCACAGCTGCGACAAGTGGGGTTCCAGGGTTGTCTGAGGAATTGAGCAAGAACGTAGGGTTTGTGGTGCCTTTGTTGTTATCGGGGGAGGTAGAGGCCTTCTTCTCCGGTGACTACTTCTTATCCTTCCCAGAATCAGCATCATGCTCTGATGCCATAATAGAAGACTGAATTTCTGAATAATACTTCTTGAATTGTGTATTCAATCAATTGAGTTTTACAGAGAATCAATCAGCTACTTATAGTAACAAGGGTCTAGCTGATTAATGAAACTAACCTAACAGAAAGGGAAAGAATCTCTAACGATTTCCAAGCCCTATAATTCAAATTCAAATAATAGGAATATTAATGAATTTTGGGACGATAAGTTACAAATTATGGGTAATGAGAAATATTGTTCGGAAATTATGGGACGTTATATTTACTATGTTAACTGTACAGTCAACATAGTAAATATAAATCTACACAATCACAATCTATAAAAGCCCATTCAACAAATACCGTTCCTTCGTATTCTTTTGCCAACAGACAACAAAATTTCAAGATGATCTAATGGAAGAGAGTAGCCAAGGATACTTTAATCAACCAACTGAAAGAATTGTAATGACCTTGAAGGCTAACCGGGTATTTATCTATTTTTGGGTTTTTATTTCCGTCCACTCTATAAATTTAATAGATGTCTTTCAAACATATAATTTTTTAATTCTCATATTTGTAAAATTAACAGAAGCATGCAGAAGTGAAAGGATGTGAAATAATATAAAGAATAAGCATGCAGAACTGAGTTAATATATAATATATTTTATGATAAAAGAATAATATATAATAATAATAATAGTAATAATATGATAAATTTATTACAAAAAAATGGTTAACTTAAACAACGAAAAGATGTAAAATAAACCAAATAGATTCTCAAAAGAGAAGAATAAATACATCAAAATAAATGTATTTTCTAGAAATGATTAACTTGCATGTGAAAAGAGGAGAAACAAATCAAATAGATTTTGAAGTGAAAAAAAAATTGATATGGTTGATAATATAATTTCTAAAATTGGTTAATTTTTATAGGAAAATGAAAAATATAATATAATATATTTTAAGGAGAGAAGACAAAAACAATATAAAAGATAATTATATTTTCAAAAAATGATTAACTTGCACAAAATAAAGAAGAAACAAATAAAAATATTCAAAATAGAATAAATAGTAATATCATAGATAAATATATTTTTAAAAAATGGTTAACTTTCACGGAGAAAAGAGATGAGTTAAATCAAATAGATTTTCAAGAGAGAATAAAAAAAATAATATGATAGATAAAATATATTTACTAAAAATGTTTAATTTGCATGGGAAAAGAGGTGAAATAAATCAAATAAAAATGGTAGATAAATATATTTGTGAGGACCAAATTAAAATGATTGTCGAATAATATGGTAGATAAATATATCTTCTAAAAAAAATCAACTTGCACAAGCAGGGACGGAGCCAGGCTCGGACGACAGGAGGGGCCAAGTATAAAATTAAAATGCATCCAACAAATATATATGCAACAAATTTCATACAAAACATTTATAATTAGGATTAAAGTAATATGTACTATCAGTGTAAAACTTTTTACACTGACATCCACTAATATTTTGACACATATGCTTTTAATTTAATAACTAAAAGAGAAACAATAATAAAATCGATTTGTAAACATATCATTGGACGTTAGTGTAAAACTCCTTTAAATTGTCAGTACATAGAAATTAAACTATTATAATTATTTAATTATATTAGTAATCTATCAAAACATAAAAAGCCTCTCCTACATGTCACGAGAATCATATATAATTGAATTTACACTAAAGTTTTCAACAAATTTTTTTTTCAATTTGTACTAGCAGATAGTCAGTAAAAAATTTAACTGAAAAATATTGCTATGTAGTAGCTATCGAAATAAGAAGTATGAGAATAAGAATTATCACCCTATATACAAGAGGATATATAGACTTCTGCTTTACTATTTTTATCAACCAATGACATTTTTTATTCAACCGATGACATAGATTAGAAATAGTTTCAAAACCTATTAGTAATTTTAGAATTAAAAGTTGGGATATTTTTTATACAACCAATGACATAGATTAGAAATAGTTTCCAAACCTATTAGTAATTTTAGAATAAAAAGTTTTGATTTTTTTCAAAAATAAAAGTTAAGGGCCATGACTTCAAAAAAAAAAAAAAAAGTGTGGAGCCAAGGCCGCTCCCAAAGTATAAGTAGGTTCGTCCCTGTACACAAGGAAAAGATGATAATATGATAGATAAAAATATTTTCTAAAAATAGTTAACTTACATATAGGGATATATAGCAAAATAAAAAATTAACTCCTCAAATTATTAATTGATTCTACGAGATATCCTAAAGATATTTTAAGATAATTTAGAGATATCCTTACATATATATTCTAATAATAACTTTTTTTATTGTTTCTCCTGTCTTCAAAAGAGTTCGAGTCTGACCCATGTATTTATAACTTGGAATGCATATGTACAAACTTCAAATTTATTAGAGATGTTTTCTACCTTCCTTTTTTAATTGAAATAACTTAGCCTAACTCAATTCATCATCACATCAACGGAAGTGTGAATGGCCACACCTACAAAGTAAACTATTCCTTAGAACTTAACATGGAACATATTGATTATTATTTATTAACGATATCTATCCAAAAAGAAGTGTTGATAAATAAATTGGATATTCAGGGCTCGTTTAGTGGTCAGGATAAGAGAGACAGGATAGGATAAACTATCATATCCTGTCTAAAACTGTTGTTTGGTGAGCCAGCAGGATAGGATAAGTCTATCCTGTTATCTATCATATCCTATCCATCTATTTAAAATTTTATCCTGAGGGAGAACTGGGTTAGAACTCAACAGGATATGATAAAGTAATTTAAAATATAATAAATTATAAAAATACTTTATATATAAAATAATTAAAGTATAATAAAATATAATATTGTTACAAAAAAGGTATAATAAAACATAAAATAATAAAAATATTAATAATTAATTTTAAAAAATATTTTTATTTTGTCACAAGGCTAATTTTATTAATGTATATTAATGTAAAAAACTAAAAAATAAAAAAAAATATTCTAATAATTTAACTATATATAAAGTAAAAACTAAAAATGAATATTTAAAATTATAAAAAATTTAATTTAAGTTAAACAATATTTTAAAATATTATATGTAATTTTATCACAAGGACAATTTTGTCTTTTAATATAAACTTAAAAAATGAAAATTATAAAAAAAACTTAAATCTAATAAAATATGAAAACATTCAGAACAAAAATAAAAATTTTAAAATATATACTAAAATTACAATGCTATCCAGTTGGTTATCTGGTGGATACCAAACGTTGGATAGGATAACAACTTATCTTGCTCATATCCTATCTTACTCCTATCCTGCTCTCTTATCCTATCCGTCCCTATCCTATCCTAACCACCAAATGACAAATGGTTAAAAAGAAGTGCGGATAAATAAATTGGAGTTCAAATAGGTCGACCTTTTTTGACATTAAATCGTCACATTTTGTTCCATCTCATGTTTAATCGTTTATTGTAATCTTTATTTATATATATATATATATATATATATATATATATATATATATATATATATATATATATATATATATCAATTAGTACGAAATGAAAAATCCTCCCTTTATATAAGTTATAATAATGTATTCATATTTTTTGGTATACAAACATAATTATCAAAATTGAGAAGAGAAACCATGTTACGAGTTGTCAAAAATGAAAGCTGAAACCTTTGCGCAGGTCAAAATGTCATGTACCTTATGAGAAGTTGTATGTTCAGACACTATCCCTGGTGATTTTATTAACTAAAATTACTCAGATTAAAAATAAAGAATGAAAGAGTGAAAAAACATTGAAATTATAAAAGCCCCCCTTTGTGATAACACCAAGTTATACAGAAGATTTTAGAGATTCATGAATCTAGCAGAGAATACACGCTAAATATGTACTTCCCCAGCAAAATTACTAGTAATCATACATATGCTGAAGACAAATTTGTCGTTTCTCCCCTATTTTTTGTAGAATATAAACTCCTAAATTTCACCTAATCCGAGGATAATAAAATATAACAAGTAAATTTTCCTCACTTCTTGTTGCTTTTTTTACATGGAGATTGTGGAGCACTGGTAGGTGCCTCAGTGGATATTTCAGGAATACCCAAAGATTTCCTTACACCAGGATCTTTAAGCACTGTAAAAATCGAAAAAGAGAGAATGTAAAAAGCAAACAGATTTTTAATGGAGAGGGACTCACTACTAAGTAGTAGCAATCAGTCAGGCTGTTAATTTATGGGTGCACTTGACAAGAGTACCAAAATGCTGGAGACATGGATTCTTCAATTTATGGAATATGGCATTATACATTCTAGCCTAAACGCAATCATGAATCACATGATGGAATTAATGGCCCAAGCAATATGCAAATCATGGAAACAAATCCAACTTTCTGCTTATTAAAGTGGTGAATAATGCAAAAGATAAAGTTATATTGCAGAAGAAAAATTTGAAACGCCTTACCAAATTCGCAACTGATTGAAAACAAATTTGATGTAACACAGTAACAAAATATAGCCTGCACAATTTTAAACGAACACAAGTTCAAGCTACAAAGAATGACAAACGAAAGCAAATAAAATAAAATAAAACAGTAGTTCGAAGAAAATAGGCAAGCAGCACGCACTCAGATATATACTATTATTTCTGCTACTATTGAGGCCCCCACGCACTCAGATATAGACCATTAATATATATATATTAATGGTCTATATCTGAGTGCGTGGGGGCCTCAATATATATATATATATATATAAGCAGGGATTGCAGAAATGTTTGCTATGCTTCAGATACCCTTCAATTTAACGTTGATTACAATATAATTGTAGAATATCTACAAAATCTCCTAAAGGGAGAGAATGATGTATAATAAGTTAGGATAAGTTTATATGATGTATGATAGTCTAGTAATTAACCAGTTCACCTAAGAGAATAGGCGTTAGGGCTTTGTCTTTTGTATCATAATATATACTGTTGTAATTTTTGCATTAGGCACATTAGTCAAACACATTAGTTAGAGCTGAGGCTATATATTCAGATTAGAGCTTGTACTCTATACACATTGCAATAATATTCAGAATATTTTTACACATGGTATCAAGAGCTCCCGGTCTTGGGAGTCTCGCTTCCGCACAAAAACCCTAGCCGCCTTCATGGCTGTTCTCTTTGCCGTCTTCATTGAGGCTCTCTTGTGCCTTCATAGCAGTGTTTGGCACCTTCATTGTGTCTAGATTTCTTGTCCGTCACTGATCACCATCATTGACCACCGTCCGTCACTGTTCACCAACGTTGACCATCGTCTGCCACCTGTATCACTCCGGCGACCACACTCAGAGGATTGCCTCCTCCATATCGGTCGAAACCCAGAAGATTGCGGCAAACGGATGCCAGGCGCACCCTCACACACCACCACAACGCCGGCCACTTCCAGGCACGTGTAACCCACGTGCCGCCTTCCAACCACCATCTCACCGCACAGCTTTCACCGTAGCATTGCCAACCTTTCCTCAGTCTGTTTGAGGGGTTCAAATCGCGATTTGAGAATTTTTATTTCGTGGGTATTTTTTGAAGTCTCGTTCCTTCTCGTTGCAACCGTCGTTTCTGAGTTTTTCCATGGCAAAAAATCTAGAAGACACTTTATCTGATCATACTCCCTCAGTTCAGAACCGGTTGTGGACTCTACTCAACTCTCCAAGTAACCTTTCTGGATCTTGTTCTCTGTCAATGACTGGTAAGAGTTTTTGCTTCCGCTCCTTTACTACCTTTGGTACTATCCTTAAGAATGCTTGGATTCTTGACTCTGGTGCCATTGGTCGCATACTTTCCATTCTAAATTGTTTTCTTCTTATACCTCACCTTCCAATATTCAATATATTACTGTTGTTGAAGGTTATTATACTCGTGTTGTTGGTTATGAAAATATTGAACTTCAATCTTCGTTAAAATTGAAGAATGTGCTTCATATTCCTAAACTTTCCAAAAACTTGATCTCTATTCATAAACTTACTTAAGACCAAAACTATGCAGTAACCTTTTTTTCCTTCTCATTGTGTTTTTCAAGATCTTGCCACTAGGAAGACGATTGGAGTTGCTAAGGAACAAGGAGGGTTGTACTATCTCTCTGAAGAAAGAGATGGTCAGAAGGTGTCGTCTTCCTGCATACAGTCTCAGTCCGAGTCTCACTCTCCTACATCACAGGTTTGGCTTCAGCACAAGCATCTTGGACATCCTCCATTTTCTCTAGTTAAGTCTATGATTCCATCTTTGTTTTTACAACAGTCTATGAGTCTTTTAAGTGTGACGTTTGTCAGTTTGCTAAACACCATCGCGTTACTTTTCCTTCTAGTTTTAATAAAAGTGTTGAACCATTTGATCTTATACATTTTGATTTTTGGGAACCTGCCCTTATTTCTAACATTTACGGTGCGAGATGGTTTATTTCCTTTATTGATAATTGTACTCGAGTAACTTGGTTTTTTTTTTATGAAGAATAAATCAGAAGTACCCTAACCTTTTACTCAATTGTATCATATGGTGCAGACACAATTTGGGAAAAGCATTAAAAGATTACGTTCTGACAATGGAAAAGAATATGTCAATCATAACCTTTCAAGCTTTAATAGTAAACAGGGCATCCTCCATGAATTTACATGTGTTGACATCTCGCAACAAAATGGGGTGACGGAAAGGAAAAATCGCCACTTACTTGAAGCTGCTCGAGCCCTCCTCCTCCAAATTTCAGTCCCAAAGTCATACCGGGGAGAAGCAATATTGACTGCTACCTATCTGATTAATCAGATACCATCACGTATTCTAGGTAATGTTAGTCCTGTTCAATTTATGCTCTCACACTTTCCTTCTGTTCATATCATGCATAGTCTTGAGTCAAGGGTATTTGGTTATGGTGCCTTTATTCATGTTCATAAGCAGCATCAAACTAAGTTGGATTCTCGTGCAGTCAGGTGTGTCTTTCTGGGTTATGCACCTAACAAAAAGGGTTATAAATGCTATCATCCTTCCAGTCATAAGTACTGTCTCTATGGATATCACCTTCTATGAACACATGTCATTCTTTACTCGCCCTCAGCTTCAGAAGTAAGCACTAATTTGGAATCTGAGTCTGAATTTCTCATCCTTAGTCCTTGTGTTCTTAAGTCACATGTTCCTCAATTACCTGTTCTTGAGTCACCTATTTCTGAGTCTTCTGTTTATGGTTATGTTCCTATTCCCTATGTTATCAATCCCGGATAGTGGAGCGTAGCGGCCGACCCCAAAAACTGCTATAGGAGGATAGCAAGAGCGGTATGCCCGCTATTTGAAAGTATAGACATATAAGGTAAAAAATTAAATGCACACATGTTAATGCTAAAACATAACAAATTACCCAATAATGCAAACATAAGCACAAAACAGAGATGAAATGTCTTCATAAGTTATACCCATAAGGCTTTACCAGACCACAAGCAAAGATTGAAGCTTAGACTTGAGGCTTTACCAACCATGACTAAGATGAGAAATTCAATAGAGATCAAGAGAACAAACAGAACATACAGAAATAAAAGAAAAAGAAGTAGAGTGAAAATTGTGGCAAAGAGTGAAATATTGAAAGCGCTGGAACCTAAGGTAAGCATTCCTGATTCTGAGTCTTTGAATAGTCCTTTGCATGATATTTGTTGATATTTATGTAAATCAAATATTCTGATTATAGGAATATTTGGTAATTAGGATAAATTAGGATAATAAGATATTGTGAATATCTTGTAATTATGACACTGATTGTATTTTGATTTGTTCATTGCCTATATAATAGAATCTCCTTCGTGTAGTTGAAACACACGGGTTATGCCAATGTCTCTTGTTTTTCTCTCATCTTAACATGGTATCTAGAGCCTAACAAGAGGCAAAACCCTAGTTCTTTCTTACCAAGTGGACCTACTGTTCATCAATGAATTTTTTTTTGCAAAATCGTGTTCTCTTTCCGGTTTTGCACCTTCCTTCGTTGCCGTGTTTTCCTTCCGGCATCCAATATGTCACATACGTTGCTGTGACCGGTTCCACCACTGTTCTCTGTCAGTCCGACGTCAGCCCGCCGTCGTCCGTCGTGTGCTGCCGCCGTCCGCCGACCTTTCCGGTCGACGACCACATGGTTAGAATCGTCAGCCGCCAATCTACACAGCCACCCAAACCTCGCCGCCAACCGCCACCGGACGCGCCTCCACGTGCCGATCCCATCTTTGGCGCTCCGTCACACGTGCCACCCTTCCAGCCGCGCGTGAGGGAGCTTTCGGTGGTCTTTCCGGCCGCCGTTTAGTGCGCCGAACTCGTCCCGGCCTGCTCTACCTGGATTTGGTCTTCTTTTTCTCTTTCCGACTAGTGGCGCATCCCTCCATTACGCCGTTGCTCCGAGGTATTTTGTGGTTTCAGTTTTCTGTTTGGTTTATTGATCAATGGCTGCTTCTGGACCCTCAGATACTCCTAGGGAATCCTCCAAGGCTGACCCACCTGTTTTCACCAATTATGTGAGTGCCCCTCTTTGCACTGACAAATTGGATGGAAGCAACTATGACACATGGGCCTCTGATATCAAACTCTGGCTGAATGGACAAGAATATGTTGAACACCTGACCAAGAAGGCTACTGACATTGCTGAAGCTGACCGCCCATGGTGGAATAAGATTGATGCTCAGTTGTGTAGCATTATCAAGTCCACTATTCACTCTTCTTTGAAGCAGATTTTCGTGCCCATCTCACTTGCGAGTCCGTTTGGGAGCAAGCCAAGGTTCTTTACACCAATGATACACAACGCCTCTATGGTGTCTGCCAGAATCTCATGAATATCATTGCTCCTCGCCAGATTGATGGTCCTATTTCTGCTTATTTGGGAAAGGTTCATGCTGTTTTACATGATTTCAATGAACTTTTGCCACCAGCCGACACTCCAGCCAAGGAACTTGAGCAGCATAGTAGCTTCTTCATGTTGTTGGCCCTATACGATTTGCCTCCAGAGTACTCCACCACCCGTGATTAGATTTTGGGTTCTCCTAATGTCCCAACTCTGAACACGGCTTGGTCTACTTTGCTTCGGGTCCCGTCCAAGATATCAGCTACCTCTATGCTCCCTGGTGCTCCTAGCCATGGGTTACCTCCTGCTGCAATTGATGCTTCTGCTCTTGTGTCTCACGGTAGTGGTCGGGGTCGGGGTAAACGCCCGAAATGCGATCACTGTCACCGCTTAGGCCACACTATTGATAAATGTTGGACTTTACATGGTCATCCTCCTCGCTCTGCTAATGTTGCCCAGGTTGATTCACCAGCCCCATCTGAGCCACCTCCACAGTCTACTGCATCGCCTGTTACCTACGCCGAGTTTCTTAAATGGTTTGAAGAACGTCAGGGCACTGGGTCCACTGCCTCTGTTGCTCACACTGGTAATTCCTTTGCTTGTCTCTCTCAGTCGTCCCTAGGTCCTTGGGTTCTGGATTCTGGTGCCACCGATCATATCTCTGGCAATAAATCTCTTTTTTCCACTCTTTCTACGTCTGGTTATTTACCCACGGTTACATTGGCTAATGGTTCTAAAACACAGTCCCAGGGGGTTGGCACTGTCCATCCATTTCCTTCCCTGTCGGTTAATAATGTGCTTTATGTCCCGGGCTCCCCATTTAATTTGCTTTCTCTTAAAATTTGGGTTTGGGCTTAACTCAACCCCAAAAGCTAGCTTGTAAGGAGAGGATTGCCCAAGCTTTATAAGCACTACTTTGGTCATATCTCTAGGCGATGTGGGACTAAACACACCCCTCACACTCAGCACAATGAAGGTGCTGAAGGTTGCAATGAAGACAACCCAAACTTGCCGCAATTAAGGAGGCTAGGGGCGAACCGTAATTAAGGGGGCTTTCCAACACACCCCCTCACACCCAAGACCAATGGGCTTGGAGCGTGGATGATGCAGGCAACCCAACAACGGATCTAGGATAGGCTCTGATACCATCTTAAAATTTGGGTTTGGGCCTAATTCAACCCCAAAAGCTAGCTTGTAAGGAGAGGATTGCCCAAGCTTTATAAGCACTACTTTGGCCATATCTCTAGGCAATGTGGGACTAAACACACCCCTCACACTCAGCATAATGAAGGTGCTGGAGGTTGCATTGCCGCAATTAAGGCGGCTAGGGGCGAACCGCAATTAAGGCGGCTTTCCAACACTTTCTATTAGTCGCTTGACCCGTTCTCTTGATTGTACCATTTCGTTCACTAAAGATTCTGTTTTTCTACAGGACAGGAGTTCGGGATGGATGATTGGCGCCGGGTGTGAGTTCAATGGCTTGTACTAGTTGTCACCCCCTTCTCGGGTTTGTGCTGTCAAGGATTCCCCTCTTCTCACCCATGCTCAATTGGGACATCCCAACCTTGCTAAGCTCCAACAGCTGGTGCCGAGCCTGTCTAAGCTTACTTCTTTGTCTTGTGAGTCGTGTCAACTAGGGAAACATACCCGTAGTTCGTTTCCTAGTCGTGTCGTTAATCACGCTAAGTCTCCTTTTTCTTTAGTGCATTCTGATGTTTGGGGTCCTAGTCGGACTGTGTCCACGTTAGGGTCAAAATATTTTGTTACTTTTATTGATGATTTCTCGCGTTGTACTAGGTTATTTTTAATGGAAAATCGGTCTGAGTTATTTTCTATATTTCAACAATTTTATTATGAAATTAAAAATCAATTTGGCATTCCTATTCGTACTCTACGTAGTGATAATGCTAGAGAATACCTATCTCAACCATTTCAATCATTCATAGCTTCTCAGGGTATTCTTCATCAAACTTCTTGTGCTTACACCCCTCAACAAAATGGGATTGCTGAACGCAAAAATAGACATCTTATTGAAACAACTCGCACCCGCTTACTACATGGAAATTTTCCATTCCGTTTTTGGGGTGATGCTGTTCTCACTGCGTGCTATCTCATTAATAGGATGCCTTCCTCCGTCCTTGATAACCAAGTACCTCACTCTGTTTTGTTCCCTCATCAGTCCCTCCATCCATTAGCACCTCGTGTCTTCGGGTCTACATGCTTTGTTCATAACCTACAACCAGGTATTGACAAGCTCTCTGCTCGTTCACTAAAGTGTGTCTTCCTTAGTTATCCTTGGTCACAAAAGGGTTACCCGTGTTATTCTCCTACTCTACGCCGTTATCTTGTTTTGGCTGATGTCACTTTCTTCGAGTCTGTTCCTTATTTCGAGCCACCTACATCCCTCGAGTCTGTCACGGATGTCTTTCCTCTTCCTCCAGTCCCTGTCTCATATAATCCACCCACAGTCCCTACCTCCCCTACTATCCCTGTTCCTGCCCCGATTGCTCATACTCGTCCCTTACAGGTATATCAGTGTCGCCAACCGCCACATCCACAAGTTGAGCATGTTCCCCGGATGATACTGGTATTGCCATTGTTGATTCACCTCCGACGCCAGGTCCTCCTCCTGCTCCGGCCTTGCCTCCTGAGCCAGAACTTCCCATAGCCCTTCGGAAAGGTATACGCTCCACCCGTAATCCTTCTCCTCACTATGTTACTTTAAGTTTTCACTGCCTTTCTACACCACATTTTACTTGCCTTTCTTCTTTGTCTTCTGTGCCTATTCCTAAGACTGTAGGTGACACCTTATCTAATTCTAGGTGGAGACAAGCTATGGTCGATGAAATGAGTACACTTCAGAGCAGTGGTACTTGGGACCTTGTTCCTCTTCCATCTGGAAAGTCTGTTGTAGGTTGCAGGTGGACATTTACTGTTAAAGTGGGTCCGGATGGCCAGATAGATCGTCTTAAAGCCCGCTTGGCGGTGAAAGGCTATACTCAAATTTTTGGCTTGGATTATGGAGACACCTTCTCACCAGTTGCTAAAATGGCATCTGCTCGTGGCTGCTGTTCGGCATTGGCCTTTGTATTAGCTGGATATCAAAAATGCTTTTCTCCATGGTGATCTCACTGAAGAGGTATATATGGAGCAACCTCAGGGATTTGTTGCTCAGGGGGAGTCTTCTGGTCTTGTTTTTTCGTCTCCGCAAGTCTTTGTATGGCCTCAAGCAATCACCTCGAGCTTGGTTTAGCACCTTTGTTCAGGAGTTTGGGATGAAACAGAGTGAGGCAGATCACTCAGTTTTCTATCGTCATTCAGCTCGAGGATGTGTCTACTTGATTGTATATGTCGACGACATTGTCATTACAGGGAGTGACCACCATGGCATATCACAGGTAAAACAACATCTTTGTCACCATTTCCAGACAAAAGATCTTGGAAAACTCATATACTTCTTGGGCATAGAGGGGGCACAATCAAAGGATGGCATTGTTATTTCTCAGAGAAAGTATGCGATGGACATTCTTGAGGAAACAGGACTGCTTAATGCAAAACCAGTTGATACTCCTATGGGTCCAAATACTAAACTTCTACCAAATCAGGGGGAGCCACTTCCAGATACGGGAAAGTATAGAAGACTGGTTGGGAAACTAAACTACCTCACAATCACTTGTCCAGATATTTCTTTTGCTTCGTATTCTCAAATATATCAAAGGGGCCCCAAGTAAAGGGCTTATCTATGAGGATGAGAGTCACACTCATATCTTTGGATATTCAGATGCTGATTGGGCAAGCTCTCCAACTGATAGAAGATCCACTTCTGGATTTTGTGTACTCATTAGGAATAATCTAATATCTTGGAAGAGTAAGAAACAAAATGTTGTTGCAATGTCAAGTGCTGAAGCTGAGTATTGGGCCATGGCATCAGCTACTTGTGAACTCATCTGGCTCAAACAGTTACTTCAAGAACTACGATTTGGGGATGTTACACAGATGACACTCATTTGTCATAACCAAGCTGCACTACACATTGCCTCAAATCCAGTATTTCATGAGAGGACAAAGCACATTGAGATAGATTGCCACTTCATCAGAGAAAAGATCTTATCTGGGGACATCATTACTAACTTTGTCAATTCAAATGATCAACTGGCAGATGTCTTCACTAAGTCTTTGAGAGGTCCTCGAATAAATTATATATGTAACAAGCTTGGTGCATATGATTTATATGCTCCAGCTTGAGGGGAAGTATTGATATTTATGTAAATCAAATATTCTGATTATAGGAATATTTGGTAATTAGGATAAATTAGGATAATCAGATATTGTGAATATCTTGTAATCATGACAATGATTGTATTTTGATTTATTCATTGCCTATATAATAGAATCTCCGTCGTGTAGTTGAAACACATGGCTTATGCCAATGTCTCTTGTTTTTCTCTCATCACAACAATATTTGTGAACCTAACACTGATGACTTGCCAATAGCCTTGAGAAAAGCCAGAAGAACTTGTGCAAAATACCCTATATCTCAGTTTGTGTCTACTAAAAACCTATCAGTACATCATTAGAGTTTTATTTCAGCAATTGATTCTCCCGAAGTCCCCACTTCAGTACAAGAAACTTTAATGGATAAGAATTGAGTTCAAGCCATGCATCAAGAGATGAGTGCAGATGGATTTACATGGTGAAACATCGGTCTGATGGTACCCTAGACCGGTATAAAGCAAGACTGGTCGCAAAAGGGTACACTCAGACATATGGGATTGATTATGAGGAAACATTTGCCCCAACAGCAAAGATGAACACAGTCAGGATCATTCTCTCCTTGGCAGCACACTTTGGATGAGACTTACACCAATTTGATGTTAAAATGCCTTTCTCCGTGGGAACTTGGAAAGGAAGTATATATGGACATCCCACCAGGATATGAACCTACTGGTGGAGGGAATATGGTGTGCAAGTTAAGGAAGGCCTTATATGGACTCAAGCAATCTCCTTGTGCTTGGTTCGGGAGGTTCACCAATGCTATGGTGTACTTAGGTTATAGGCAGAGCCAGGGAGATCATACCATCTTTATCAAACATTCACAAGAAGGCAGACTTACACTTCTTTTGGTATATGTTCATGACATGATCATTGCCGGAGATGATGAGGTTGAGAAACAGGTTCTAAAGGAGAAACTTGCTGCATAGTTTGAAATGAAGGACTTAGGGAATCTAAAGTACTTCCTTGGGATAGAGGTTGCCTATTCCAAACAAGGCATCTTTATTTCCCAAAGGAAATATGTTTAATGTTTTAGATCTTCTCAAGGAGACAGGTAAGCTGGGTTGCAAAACCACAGGGCACCTATTGAACAGAATCACAGGATTGGAAACAATGAGGAGAGCCCAAGGGTGGACATAGCACAATATCAGAGACTAGCGGGGAAATTGATATATTTATCTCACACCAGGCCGGACATAGCTTATGTTGTTCGTGTGGTTAGCCAGTTCATGTATGATCCACGTGAGAGACATATGCAAGCAGTGAATAGAATCCTCCAATATTTGAAGACAAGCCCAGGAAGGGGATTATTATTTAAGAAAGGGGAAAGTTTGTCCATAGAAACCTATACAGATGCAGATTATGTAGGGTCGACC
This sequence comes from Echinosophora koreensis, assembly GCA_035048595.1. Classification (NCBI taxonomy): domain Eukaryota; kingdom Viridiplantae; phylum Streptophyta; class Magnoliopsida; order Fabales; family Fabaceae; genus Echinosophora; species Echinosophora koreensis. Next base: position 4,716,918 of record JAPCYP010000011.1, on the reverse strand, counting down.
GTAGACAGGCGATCCACCTCAGGGTACTGCATGTTTTTAGGAGGAAATTTAGTGACCTAGAGAAGTAAGAAGCAAAACGTCATTGCTAGATCTAGTGCCGAAGTAGAATTTTAAGCTATGGCCCAAGGGATTTGTGAATCATTGTGGATGAGAATCATACTTGATGATCTTAGAATAAAGTATGAAGCTCCTATGAGATTACTGTGACAACAAGTCTGCCATTGGTATTGCTCACAACCCAGCCCAGCATGATAAGACTAAACACAGAGAGATAGATAAACACTTTATTAAGGAAAAGTTGGATGATGGTCTTATAGTTGTTGAGTACGTGCCCTCAGAGTTCCAATTAGTAGATGTCTTCACCAAGGGACTTCCCACAGAGCGGTTTCATGGTCTTACTTGCAAGCTGGGAATGATAGATATCCATTCACCAGCTTGAGGGGGAGTGTTGTAATATCATATAATATAAGATATCGTCAGTTATAAATACACAGATTAGGTTGTTATTCTTTTCATTATTAGGGCAGATTTTCATCCTTATTTTTAGGGTAGCATTTAAATCCCTTTTGTCTATATAATGTAATTCATACTTTTACAATTTGATCAAGCAATAATATTCAGCCATTCCAAAATTCATTCTTCCTATATACCATATCAACAAAGATATTCTTACACATTCATTTATCATATTAATTTTTTTGAATGATATAATATCCTTCTGATTAAAATAATAATAATTCATTGAGAGAGTAGAGTAGTACATATGAGGAGGAAAGAAATTCTCCTAGAGATTGAAAGAAAGTTAGGGACAAACAGAGAACTTCACTGGAACTATCACATAGAGAACTTCTGTTTCTTTCTAAGTTCATACAGTAAATTATTTTATATGCAGAGACAGATGAAAGAAAAGGGATGTTGTTCATTCCCAAACATGCCAAGCTAGGAAAGTTTACCTTAGAAAATCCCATGGTAGCAAGAACTATAGGAACAGCAAGAAGCATTTTAGCTGTGATGTTGAACAAAGGACGTCCTTCCAAGACTTGTTGCGATCCAGACTGAAGAACAATGTTAAATAAGTTAATCTAAATTGGAACCAAACTATAACAGATAACACCATTCTTGCCGACTCAATTTAAAACAAGGTTTAAATAAGCTTTTAGTCCCTGGAAAGTTCACCAATTTTGGTTTTAGTCCTTGTAAAAAAAATTCTTAGGATTTGCTCCCTATATTTTCAAAAATTTTGTAAATAGTCCCTATTGTTACCCCTGAGTACTAGAAATCATACTAGATGAAAAAATTTGTCAATTTTAACCTTATGGCCCTAATGTATGATTTTATTTCTACTTTCTAGCTAAATTTTGGAGCAAGTCGGACAAGAACGAGAAACTACCTCGGTACCCGCTGAGTACTAGATATCATACAAAATGAAGGAATTTAGCAATTTTAACCTTATGTCCCTCATGTATGATTTTGTTTATATTTTATGGCCAAATTTTACAGCAAGTCGGACAGTCAAATAAAATGACCTTGATACTAATGAGTATTAGATAACGAAAAAAAGATGATGATAGGGACTATTTGCAAAAAAATTGAGATTACAGGGACGAAAACCTAAGAAAAAATTTCACAGGGACCAAAACCAAAATTAGTGAACTTTGTAGGGACCAAAAACTTATTTAAACATTAAAACAATGTTTTCATATCTTATGAAGTCGCTGGTTTTATAGCAGATTGATGGGATAAGTTTCAAAACAGAAAAGTAAGACAAACAGACATTCAGGCAAGAATTCAGAGGATCAATCTACAAAGAGAACTGAGATGAAAGTTGAAAGAAAAGTTTTTGAAAAGAAAATGCTCACCTCTATCCTCATTAAGAATGATAATGTAGTCAAAACTGGAAAAATGTATAAGGCATCTGGAGTTGTGAGATCAATAAACCAGTAGGCTCCACCATGCTTGAATGATGGCATCTTATCAGCCATATTAGTTATCTATCATTAAACAAAAGAATGTGAATGGATATAAAAATTAAAAATATATAAAGGTTCGTCAGACTCCTACAATTAGGGAGAAAATCAAATCGAAAGTCATCTTACCGCAAAGAAATAGCTGACAACGATAGAAACTTCAATAACGATCCATATAGATTCAGTAAATGGGCTCACACCGTATCTGCATATCAAACCCACTGAGAGAAAATGACATTTAATGAAACAAAAGATCCATGAACGTTTGATTAAATACTTCAAATACCGGGTTTCAGAGAGACCCAGACCAATTATGTCATAGTTCCAAAATTTTTACAATAATCTGTCTTCTAACATATATTAAATGATCACACATCTAAGTGTTAAGTATAGTGTAGGACTGCACACAGCTGATCAGCACCTTGCTGACTCAGCTGTTAGGCTAGTCACAAGAGAAGTGTTCTAGAACACTCCTTTCTCTTATAAATACCTGCATATAACCGCTTAACACTCAATTCAATAGGATCAGAATATTCATTGAGATTGAGATTCAACCATCTCTCTCCCCCCCCCCCCCCCCGCTCTCTCTCTCTCTCTCTCTGTTTCGAACCCTAGCATGGCTTCTTATATGGTATCACGAGCTTGAGTTCCTTAGTAATGGCTTCCGCGACGAACCCATATGGAGATCCACCATCGCCTCCACCACCGCCGGCTCCGCCGTCGTCGTCTGTCCCAAACCTATCGTCTGTAATCACCATGAAACTCACCAATAAGAACTTTCTGCACTGGAAGCAGCTCGTCGAGACGGTTATCCGTGCAAATCGAATTGAGAAGTTTGTCGCATGTCCTTGAATTCCTCCATGCTACCTCAATGATGTGGATCGCCTCAGTGATTCGTCGAATCCAAAATTTCAGGCTTGGGAAGCTCAAGATCAACACCTGTTTATCTAGCTTCTCATCTCCATTTCTAACTCTATTCATGCGAGAGTTGTTGGATGTTCACATACGTGGGAGCTCTGGGATAAACTCAGCAGTTACTTTAATTCTAAGACAAATGCAAGAAGCATGCAATTGCGATCGGAGCTCCGACACATGATTAAGGGAGATCGAACAATTTCTGAGTATATGTTGAGAATTAAGGCATTAATTGATGCTCTAGCTTCTATTGGAATTCCAGTAACCTTCCATGAGCACATTGATGCTATTCTAGAAGGTCTCTTCTAAGAGTATCATATTCTATTACCAACAATTGAAGGTCGCGTTGAACCCTATTCAATTGCAGAATTGGAATCTTTGCTTTTGTCACATGAATCCAGATTGGAACGAACAAAGGCAAAGCAGAGTCACGATGCATTCTCAGTCAATTTGACTCACACAACCACTCAGAATCCAAATTCATCTCAGGTGCCATCCTCTTCTTCCTCTTCTCATCCTAATTTTCAACAACACTATCAGTCGTCTAATAACAATTTTGCACTGGATTCCGAGGAGGACGAGGTGGCAGATTAGGCTATCGTGGACGCGGTCGAGGCGGCAGCTATGGCAATCGCAGTGGCTTAGGTCCTTCATGTCAGATTTGCAAACGCAATGGCCATGAGGCCTCAATTGTTGATACATATATGATACCGCAAATACCGATGGAAGAGAGCCTCTATCACACGGTTTTCAGTAACAGAGCCTCTACAGTCAGCACATGTGCAGCAACTCCCATGGCATAATTCCCCTTAGTCTCAACTAGGTTCTGACTCAGCACATATGAAGTCGAATGCACTATCATGCTCCAGCAATTTGCACAGTGGCTTGGAAATTTTTGAGAAATCTTTGATGAATCTCCTATAGAACCCAGCATATCCTAGAAAACTTCTAATGCCCTTGACAGAATTGGGTGGTGGAAGCTTTTCAATTACCTTAATCTTAGCTTTGTCCACCTCTAAACCTTTCTTTGACACCTTGTGCCCTAGCACAATGCCTTCCTTGACCATAAAATGACACTTCTCCCAATTCAGAACCAGATTAGTTTCTTCACATCTGTCCAGCAGATGCTCTAAATTGTCTAAACATCCCATGAATGAATCTCCAAACACTGAAAAATCATCCATGAAAATCTCCATAGTCTTTTCAATAAAGTCAGAAAAGATGGCCATCATGCACCTCTGGAAAGATGCTGGAGCATTACAGAGCCCAAAAGGCATTCTTCGAAAAGTAAATGTGGTCTTCTGCTGATCTTCTGGTGCCACTGCTATCTGGTTGTAGCCTGAATAGCCATCTAGGAAACAGTAAAAGTCTCTCCCATATAACCTATCAAGCATCTGATCAATGAATGGTAGTGGAAAATGATCCTTTCTAGTGGCTTTGTTCAGTTTTCTGTAATCCATGCAAATCCTCCATCCTGTGACTGTTCTTGTGGGAATAAGTTCATTCTTTTCATTCTTCACCACAGTAACTCCTCATTTCTTGGGAACACATTGCACAGGGCTCACCCACACACTATCTGAAATGGGGTATAGAATTCATGCATCAAGCCATTTTATGATCTCCTTCTTCACCACTTCTTTCATGATTGGATTCAGTCTTCTCTGGCCTTCAATACAATTCTTGGAATCTTCTTCCAACAAGATTCTGTGCATGCAGAGACTAGGGCTGATTCCTCTAATATCTGCCATTTGTCATCCAATAGCCTTCTTATGCTTCTTCAAAACTGAAATAAGATTGCTCTCCTACTCAGAAGTTAAAAAGGAAGAAATGATGATGAGAAGGGTTTCTTGATCTCCAAGATAAGCATACTTCAAATGTGAAGGAAGTTGCTTCAGTTCAAGGGTGGGAGATCTTTCAATAGAGGGTACAATTTCCTTGAAGGTGTCTAAAGATACATCAAAAGACTCATATTTCCTGATCCAAGATCTTTGCACCACATTCTCTTCAATTAGCAGCTTCAACTTTTCAACCCAAAATCAGTTTCATTATTCTGTTAAAATTCATCCTCTGAGTTCTTCCCTGATTCTAACAACTATTCTTGCACTAGAGATTCAATACTAGTAATAACAGAACAACTCTCCATCTCTTCATCAGGATATTGCAATGCATTGAATACATTGAAAGTGACATGTTGATCATTGACCCTCATAGTAAGCTCTCCTTTTTGTACATCTATCAATGTTATCCCAGTTGCAAGAAAAGGTCTTCCAAGGATAATTGGTACTTCCTTGTCAGCTTGAAAGTCAAGAATAATAAAATCCACTAGAAACACAAACCTGTCCACCTTGATTAGAACATCCTCAATCTTTCCTTCGGGATAACCAATAGATCTGTCAGCAAGTTGCAAAGTTACAGTGGTAGGCCTTGCCTCACCAATCTTCAGTTGCTTGAAAATTGACATTGGCATCAGATTGATGCTAGCTCCAAGATCACACAGAGCCTTCCCATAGTAAGTATTCCCTATAGAATAAGGAATTGTGAAACTGCCTGGATCTTTCATTTTCTTAGGGACCTTATTCTGTAACAGCTGGCTACACTCCTTTGTCATTGCCACTGTCTCAAATTCTCCCAACCTCTTTCTCTTGGTCAGAATGTCCTTCATAAATTTGGTGTAATTAGGCATCTGCTGCAAGGCTTCAACCAGAGGTATGTTGATATGCAACTGTTTCAGAATTTCAAGAAATTTGTTGAACTGTTTTTCTTGAGTTGGTTTCCTCAACCTTTGTGGGAATGGAGGGGGTGGCCTTTCTGGGATCAGCTTAGCCTCTTTCTTCTTGGGAATTTCCAGCATTGGTTCTACAGCTACTGGAATCACTTCAGGAATTTCCTTTTCTATCTCAGTTGTATCAGTCTTCTTTGTTGTTGGCTGATTAATTGCTACAGCATCTGGCAGCTCTTTACCACTTCTAAGATTTATAGCTTTGACCTGCTCCTTTCCTTTATCAGTTGAAGATGATGAAGTTTCTGTAGATTGTGACACCCTTCTACCCAGCATGTTATAAGGCAATTAATATAAATAATTTAAAATAAAAACATGCAATTATTGAATAAGTTTAAAACAATTGTCCATGGGTAGAAAAGTCCAACATGAACCGGTTACAACGCGGAAAATAAATTGAGTTCATAAACCATAAAACATGAAGAAATAACTACCCAACCCCGATGTCACAACTCAGAGCTGGTATAACCATTCCGGAAAATAACATCTTCGGAATACAAAAGAAACAACTAAACATAAAAGCCCTAACTATGAGTGGCAGCTCCTCAGAGTCACTCCTCTCCGGGCTGCTCGTCATCCTCTGCAAATGCCGATCAGGCCAAACACAAACAATAACAGGGAGTAAGATTCATGTAATCATATAAACAACAGGGGAATAGTACGCAAGGTAAACATACACATAAGCATACATCAACATCCAACAGTATCATAACAGCCAAGTATGCTATGCTATGCAATGCATCAACTACTCCACTACTCCAACTATGCATGTGGATCCAAACTAACTCAAGATGAACGACTTTGGAGTTACATATCCGTATTGGCCATAAAAGCACCAACACCGGCAGTTCACCAAACCTTGGGTGAACTCCATGGATAGCCAACGCATCAAACCGTGGATGCCTCATCACGGGGGGCCTCGGTCACCAAACCTTGGGTGACCTACCGTGGATGGCCAGATCACCGTACTCTCGGGCGATCTCCCCTTTGTCGAACCTCCCCCATCAACAACTCTAATGCTCTATGCAAATGGCACAACAACAAGCAATCTCAACCACCTCCTTGCTTGGGCCATGAAGCTCCCAAGACTTCAACGTCAACGTTTAACGTAACCTTAAACCCAAACCGTGGGGTCAAGGCTCCCTTGGCCAATAAGCACCAAGGTTCAACTCAACATGCTTGGGTCTATAAGCACCCAAGACTTCAACTTATCAACGTGCGGTAACCCAACGGATACCGACTTAACATTTGATTATCTAATTATCTTATATAATTAATAACCAGGTTGTCTAATCTTTATCTTTGAGTTGTTATCTCAACTTATTATCATAGGGGAATGGGGTTTAAAAACCCCTTAAGTCCTTTAATTGCATTACTGTCCAGGGGGTCAGCACGGTCGTGCTTAGACCCTAGCATGGTCGTGCTTGGACACGTAAGGACGTGCTGCCCTTTTAAGTGAAGCACGGTCGTGCTTCACACTCAGCATGGTCGTGCTCAGCAGCACGGTTGTGTTGTTTGACCTGCACGGCCATGCTGAATAGCGCGGCCATTTTCCAGAATTTAAATGGGAGCACGGTCGTGCTCCCTGTTCAGCACAGTCGTGCTCATCGCGCGACAATGCTGTTCTGGGCAGAGTCTCAAATCAGATTCCTAGCCAAATTTTAAGGATCAATTAACCAACTAATCTATCACGTTTTCCAACCTAATTTTTCCAGTTATAATCTTAAAACAATAACTCAGCATTTCAACCAATCATTCAATACCATCATAACCAAATCATCAATCATAACATCATGGACATGAGCATAATTCATCAGGCACCAAGAACAACTAAAACATGTTATGACATAACAGCATTAACTTAAACAATCATGTTATCAAACAGACATAATATCAAGTAGACATACAACGACTCCGGGGTCATGGGGAACCCCGTTACACTACCACTGCCTAATGAATACAAGCCCTTCTCCCCATACCTGGATTGAAGGTAGCTCTACTGACGGTCCCCAACAACGAACTGATCCCGAATCCTCAAGCAGCTCACTCTGTGATCAGAAACACAATTAATCAGTATCTCTCATTAAAATGAAAGGAACTGACAAAGGAAGAGGGACCATTACCTTAACACCAACCCAAACGCACTAATCTTCCCAACTAGCTTCCAAAACTCCACTATGGCAATCGAAGAAGAGGAAATAGGGAAAAAGATCACTCTGGCCGAAACTAGTGACGGCTGCCAAAATAGAAATAGGGTTTTATGTCACCCTCGGGTTCTGCTCACGCTTATAACGTCCGGACCTGAGCACGGTCGTGCTTAGCATTGAGCACGGTCGTGCTCCACTTAGCGTCAGCGAGACGCGGTCCATGCATTGAGCACGGGCGTGCTCACTATTGAGCACAGTCGTGCTCAACTTAAAATCAGAGACACGCTTCTGACTTTAAGCACGGGCTTGCTGGTTGATGAGCACGAGCGTGCTCATGTACCAGAAAGGGACTTTTAGGCTAAAATCCCACTTAGCCCTTAACCAACATTTTTAAAATAAATAAAACTAGCTTAATAAAACATTTTATGAAAAATAGGGTGTTACAATTCCACCCCCTTATAAAAATTTCGTCCTCGAAATTTCTACGTACCTCAAACGAAAAGATGCAGATACGCCTCCATCATCTGACTCTCAAGCTCCTAGGTAGCGCTTTCCTCAGTTGCCCCGCTCCAAACTACTTTAACCAAGGGAATCTCTTTGCCTCTTAGCTGCTTCACCCTCCTATCTTCGACTCGAAGGGGTAACACCTCGAATGACAAGTTCTCTTTTAACTGTATTGTATCGGGAACTATCACGTGACTAGGGTCATGAATGTACTTCCTGAGTTGAGACACATGGAAAACATTGTGGAGGTTTGACAAGTACGGTGGCAAGGCTATTTGATAGGCGACTTCGCCGACTCTTTTAAGGATTTGGTAAGGACCAATGAACCTCGGAGTAAGTTTCCTCGCCTTCATCACTCTACCAACCCCAGTCGTCGGGGTAACTCTCAAGAATACATGATCACCTTCCTGGAATTCGAGCGCCTTCCTCCTTTTATCATGGTAGCTCTTCTGCCTACTCTGTGCAACTCTCATCTTTTCCTGAACTAACCTGATCTTTTCTGTTGTTTCCTGGACTATCTCTGGCCCTAGCACCACACTATCACTAGGTTCACTCCAACATAAGGGTGTCCTACATCTCCTCCCATACAGAGCTTCATAAGGTGCCATCCCAATGCTGGAATGGAAACTGTTGTTGTAGGTGAACTCTATCAGGGGCAAAAACTTGTCCCAACTTCCTGACTGTTCTAACACAGAAGCCCTCAACAAGTCCTCTAAGGACTGGATGGTTCGCTCAGATTGCCCATCAGTCTGTGGGTGGTAAGTTGAACTAAGCCTAAGCTTTGTCCCTAAAGCCTCTTGCAAACTATTCCAAAACCTAGAGGTAAACCTCGGGTCTCTATCTGAAACTATGCTAGAGGGTACACCATGAAGCCTAACTATCTCCTTGATGTACAACTTAGCTAACTTCTCCAATGGATACTCCATGTTCATCCGAATGAAATGGGCAGACTTAGTCAGTCTATCCACAATAACCCATATAGCCTCAAAACCAGCTGGAGTCCTAGGGAGTCCCGACACAAAATCTATGGAGATGCTATCCCATTTCTACTCTGGGATATTCAAAGGTTGCAACTTACCCGAAGGCCTTTGATGCTCGATCTTAGCCTTCTGACAAACTAAGCACGCATACACGAACTCAGCTACATCCTTTTTCATTCTAGGCAACCAAAACATCCTCTTAAGGTCCTGATACATCTTAGTGGCACCTGGGTGCACACTCAATCCACTCCTATGACCTTCTTCTAAGATCAACTTCCTAAGCTCAGGAACATCTGGCACACAAACTCTATCCTTAAACCTCAAGATATCATCACTGCCATCCTTAAAACTTAGGTCTCTACCCTGAGCGAGCAACTCTCGCTGGTCTAAGAGAAACTTGTCTAACTTTTGACCCTCTCTAATCTGATCCATCAGACTGTTGGTAACCTTCAAGGTTCCAAGCCTAATACTCTTAGGGGTAAACTCACAAGCTAGACTAAGGTCTCCAAATTCCTCAATCAGATCCATCTCCTTAACCATCAAAGCGGAGACATGCAGGGTTTTCCTACTTAAGGCATCGGCCACCACATTGGCCTTTCCTGGGTGGTAGGTCAGCTCGAAGTCATAATCCTTTAAGAACTCCATCCACCTACGCTGCCTCATGTTCAACTCTTTTTTATCAAAGAGATACTTCAAACTCTTATGATCACTAAAAACCTCAAACCTCGCTCCATACAGGTAATGCCTCCAGATCTTTAAGGCAAATACCACAGCTCCTAGCTCTAGGTCATGGGTAGGGTAGTTCTTCTCATGGGTTTTCAACTGCCTAGAAGCATAAGCAACTACCTTACCATTCTGCATCAGCACACCACCTAACCCTTGCTTAAAAGCATCGCAGTAAACTACGAAGGGTTCACTAGGATCTGGTAGAACTAACACTAGTGCTGATGTTAACCTATTCTTAAGGGTTTGGAAACTCTCTTCACACTTAGAGTCCCACACAAACAACTGTCCCTTCTTGGTGAGACGGGTTAAAGGTAAAGCTATCTTAGAGAAACCTTCTATAAACCGCCTATAGTACCCGGCTAACCCCAAGAAACTCCTAATCTCGGTCACAGACTTTGGCACTTCCCACTGGAGCACCGTCTCTACCTTAGCTGGGTCTACTGCTATGCCACCCTTAGAGATGACATGTCCTAAGAAGCTCACTTCCTCTAACCAGAACTCACACTTAGACAACTTAGCGTACAACTGCTTTTCCTTAAGGGTCTGCAAGACAACCCTCAAGTGTTCCTCATGTTCCTCCTTACTCCTGGAGTACACTAAGATGTCATCTATGAACACTACTACAAACTTATCCAAGTAAGGGTGAAAGGTCTTGTTCATGTAGTCCATGAAGACCGCAGGAGCATTGGTCACACCGAAGGGCATAACCAAGTACTCATAGTGACCATATCGCGTCCTAGACGCTGTCTTCGAGATGTCCTCAGACTTAACCCGAATCTGATGGTACCCTGACCTCAAATCTATCTTTGAAAAGACGCAAGCGCCCATCAACTGGTCCATAAGATCATCAATCCTAGGGAGGGGATACCGATTCTTTATGGTCACCTTGTTGAGCTGCCGAAAGTCGACACACAACCTCATACTACCATCCATCTTCTTCACCAACAACACAGGTGCTCCCCACGGAGACACACTGGGCCTAATGAACTGCTTCTTCATCAGGTCCTCCAACTGTTCCTTTAACTTAGCTAGTTCTAGAGGAGACATCCTATAGGGTGCTATGGAGATTGGCCCGGTGCCAGGCACTAAGTCTATGGTAAACTCAACATCTCTCTCTGGGGGTAAGTTATAAACATCCCCCGGGAACACTTCAAGAAATTCTCGCACAACAGGCACGCTGGCAACATCAGGAGGGCTGCTCTCTACTTCCAGGGAAGCTAACATCATGTACACTTGGGCTTCGTCTCTCATCGAAGCTTGAACTTGGCTGGCAGAGAGAAGGTCCGGATTCTTAGACTCCTTTGGAGTTCCAAAAATCAAGGTTTTATCAAAACAATTCAGAAGGACATGGTTGGAAGATAACCAGTCCATACCCAGAATAATATCCAGGTCTCTCAAAGGCAAGCATACAAGATCAGCAATGAATGTCCTATCATTTATAACTATATGACAGTTCTTGCATGCATAAGAAGTAGAAACAGGTTTATTTGTAGGTGTAGAAACCAACAAATCATACTCAAGGAAAGCAACAGGCAATTCAATACTCTTGACCCTATCATACGATATAAACGAATGAGTAGCACCCGAATCATACAACACAGTTAATTGAGTTCCATCAATAAAACATGTACCTTGAATCAAGTCATCAGACTCGGAGGCTTCAGCTCCACTAAGAGTAAAGACTCTTCCAGTGGTCTTCAGTCGGTTGGCCTGGGACTTCTAATTCTTGCCGGCGCTGGGAGGCTCGGCCTTGGCTCCTTCACACTCTCGGCTGATGTGTCCTGGTTTGCCACACCTGAAGCAGATAACCTGTGTCTCCTTGCATTGAGACGAGTAGTGATCTGTAGCACCACACTTGCTGCACCTCATGGGCCTAGGGACGTTAGAGAACCCGCCCCTGAACCCATCCTGCTGAAACTGTGGCTTCTTACCACTCTGCTTGAAATCTCTACCGGTCAGAGCATAACGCTGCTTACCCTTGTCCCTCTGATCGGTCCTCTTGCCACTCTGGCTATCTGACCCTCTGGAACTGGCAACTCTGAACTGGCTGGCATCCTCATAGATCCTGCACTTGTTGACCAGAATAGGGAAGACTCTGATCTCCTGGTAGCTGATGGCCTGCTTGATCTCAGGTTGGAGTCCAGCCTCAAACTTCACACACTTCGACCGGTCATCCGTCTCATGCTGGTAGGGAGTGTAGTACCTGGCCAGCTCCTCAAACTTGGCCGCATTGTCACCGACTGACAGCGACCCTTGCCTCAAAGACAAGAATTCCATCTCCTTCTTGTCCCTGATGTCCGCTGGAAAGTACTTCTCCAGGAACATCTGCCTGAACACAGCCCATGTAACCGCTGTGCCCTCCGCCTGCATCCTCTGTCTGCAGTTATCCCACCAGTGCTCTGCCTCCTCGGTCAGCATGAAGGTAGCAAAGATGAGCTTCTGCTGGTCGTTGCAATCCATGGCTCGGAAGATCTTCTCGGTCTCCCTCAGCCACAACAAAGCTCCTTCCGGATCATACGCGCCCTTAAACGATGGGGGGTTGTTCCTCTGGAACTTATCCAGTCCCTGGAACTCAGCTGGCCCACCATTGTTAGGGTTGACCTTGTGAATATATGCCTTGACAGGTACTCTAAGTTTTGATGAATGACAAAAGGGAAAGGTCCAGAAGGACTAAAGTGCAAAAAGCGGAAAGTTATAAAGCAAGCAAGCACAAGGGGCAAAATGGGAATTTCATTAAGTGTATTGTGTGTTTTAGAAAAAGTGTGTAAATGGTAAGTAGGGTTTTCAATTTAATATGATCACTCACACACACACATATTTAACATGTGCTTTAAAAGATAAATCATATGATTAAATAAATAATAACATGTGATTAAAACTGACAATTAAAACTGAGCTTAATTGGGCAATCTTTCCTTAATTGTCAAGTTTTTGAAAAACCACCTGATACACACCATAATCGATTATGGAAATGCTATAATCGATTATGAATCGTGGTTAAATGGCTTTAATGAGTGTTAATGAGTAATTATGATATTAAAGCCGTTGATTTCAAATTTGAAATATAATAATCGATTATTGAATCTGGATAATCGATTATGACCTTACTGACTTCCATTATGCTTCAACCGAAACCCTGTAATCGATTATGTAATCGATTATAGCCTTTTATGAAAGAGTCAGTAACATAATAATCGATTAAGGTAATCGATTATCTTCTTTGGGGAAAAAGCAGTGAAGACATAATCGATTATGGTAATCGATTATGACCTTTCTGTCCAGACGCGCGCTTCATGGAAACACATTAAATAATCGATTATGGACTTTAGATAATCGATTATGCTGCGGCTGAAATGCATTTTAAGAGGCTTGACCTAATTTCACACTGAACCCTAACCTATTCTCTATAAATAGGTAGCCTGGCAGCCTTGGAAAAATGCCCCATCTACTACTCTCTTCTACTCTCTATTGTGCTTAAACTCTGATTACTATTTTCTTTTACTCTTGCACTTACACGTGATCATATTATTTTGAGTATTCTATACACCATATAGGTGGTATTGTATTTGCTCTTCAACTTGTTTATCAGCACTATTAAGAGTGCATATTATTGTAAGAGTCGTGTGACTCAAATCATTCTTTTCTACACCTTGTTTTTCAAGAGAGGTGATATCTCTTGGGGTGTTCTTGGATGTGATTTCCAAGTGTTTACAAGGGAGGTGATATTCCTTGTGGTTGACAAGAGAGGTGATATCTCTTGGGTTATTGTCTTGAGACTCTTTCACTGGGGGAGGTGATATCCCTAGTCTGTGAGGAGTGCTCTATATTGTAAAGGTTCTAGTTGATCCTGTTAAAAACTAGAGTTGATTGAAATCCCTTGGTCGTATTGCCTTGGGGACTGGACGTAGGCCACTTGGGTAGTTGTGTGGCCGAACCAGGATACATCACTGTGTCATCTTCTTCCCTATCTCTTTATTTATCGCAACGTTTTTATTTTCCATACGCTTTATTTCATAAAGTTTCATTATTAAGTTAATTTTTATCAAAACAAGTTTTGAACTTAGTTTAATTTGCAAAAAGTTTTCAAAAATCAATTCACACACAATTCACCCCCCTCTTGTGTTTGAGGTCACTGATCAACAGACCTGGCCAATAGCATTGGCTAGGAGTGCCAATGCGTCAGCAACGATCCAAGACTCATATTTCCTGATCCAAGATCTTTGCACCACATTCTCATCAACTAGCAGCTTCAACTTTTCAATTCCAAAATCAGTTTCATTATTCTGTTCAAATTCATCCTCTGAGTTCTTCCCTGATTCTAACAACTGTTCTTGCACTAGAGATTCAATACTAGTAATAACAGAACAGCTCTCCATCTCTTCATCAGGATATTGCAATGCATTGAATACATTGAAAGTGACTTGTTGATCATTGACCCTCATAGTAAGCTCTCCTTTTTGTACATCTATCAATGTTCTCCCAGTTGCAAGAAAAGGTCTTCCAAGGATAATTGGTACTTCCTTGTCAGCTTCAAAGTCAAGAATAATAAAATCCACTAGAAACACAAACCTGTCCACCTTGATTAGAACATCCTCAATCTTTCCTTCGGGATAACCAATAGATCTGTCAGCAAATTGCAAAGTTACAGTGGTAGGCCTTGCCTCACCAATCTTCAGTTGCTTGAAAATTGACATTGGCATCAGATTGATGCTAGCTCCAAGATCACACAGAGCCTTCCCATAGTAAGTATTCCCTATCGAATAAGGCATTCATTTTCTTAGGGACCTTATTCTGTAACAGCTGGCTACACTCCTTTGTCATTGCCACTGTCTCAAATTCTCCCAACCTCTTTCTCTTGGTCAGAATGTCCTTCATAAATTTGGTGTAATTAGGCATCTGCTGCAAGGCTTCAACCAGAGGTATGTTGATATGCAACTGTTTCAGAATTTCAAGAAATTTGTTGAACTGTTTTTCTTGAGTTGGTTTCCTCAACCTTTGTGGGAATGGAGGGGGTGGCCTTTCTGGGATCAGCTTAGCCTCTTTCTTCTTAGGAATTTCCAGCACTGGTTCTACAGCTACTGGAATCACTTCAGGAATTTCCTTTTCTGTCTCAGTTGTATCAGTCTTCTTTGTTGTTGGCTGATTAATTGCTACAGCATCTGGCAGCTCTTTACCACTTCTAAGATTTATAGCTTTGACCTGCTCCTTTCCTTTATCAGTTGAAGATGATGAAGTTTCTGTAGATTGTGACACCCTTCTACCCAGCATGTTATAAGGCAATTAATATAAATAATTTAAAATAAAAACATGTTATTGAATAAGTTTAAAACAATTGTCCATGGGTAGAAAAGTCCAACATGAACCGGTTACAACGCGGAAAATAAATTGAGTTCATAAACCATAAAACATGAAGAAATAACTACCCAACCCCGATGTCACAACTCAGAGCTGGTATAACCATTCTGGAAAATAACATCCTCGGAATACAAAAGAAACAACTAAACATAAAAAGCCCTAACTATGAGTGGCAGCTCCTCAGAGTCACTCCTCTCCGGGCTGCTCATCATCCTCTGCAAATGCCGATCAGGCCAAACACAAACAATAACAGGGAGTAAGATTCATGTAATCATATAAACAGCAGGGGAATAGTACGCAAGGTAAACATACACATAAGCATACATCAACATCCAACAGTATCATAACAACCAAGTATGCTATGCTATGCAATGCATCAACTACTCCGTTACTCCAACTATGCATATGGATCCAAACTAACTCAGGATGAACGACTTTGGAGTTACATATCCGTATTGGCCATAAAAGCACCAACACCGGCAGTTCACCAAACCTTGGGTGAACTCCATGGATAGCCAACGCATCAAACCGTGGATGCCTCATCACGGGGGGCCTCGGTCACCAAACCTTGGGTGACCTACCGTGGATGGCCAGATCACCGTACTCTCGGGCGATCTCCCCTTTGTCGAACCTCCCCCATCAACAACTCCAATGCTCTATGCAAATGGCACAACAACAAGCAATCTCAACCACCTCCTTGCTTGGGCCATGAAGCTCCCAAGACTTCAACGTCAACGTTTAACGTAACCTTAGACCCAAACCGTGGGGTCAAGGCTCCCTTGGCCAATAAGCACCAAGGTTCAACTCAACATGCTTGGGTCTATAAGCACCCAAGACTTCAACTTATCAACGTGCGGTAACCCAACGGATACCGACTTAACATTTGATTATCTAATTATCTTATATAATTAATAACCAGGTTGTCTAATCTTTATCTTTGAGTTGTTATCTCAACTTATTATCATAGGGCACTAAGTCTATGGTAAACTCAACATCTCTCTCTGGGGGTAAGTTATAAACATCCCCCGGGAACACTTCAGGAAATTCACGCACAACAGGCACGCTGGCGACATCAGGAGGGCTGCTCTCTACTTCCAGGGAAGCTAACATCATGTACACTTGGGCTTCGTCTCTCATCGAAGCTTGAACTTGGCTGGCAGAGAAAAGGTCCGGATTCTTAGACTCCTTTGGAGTTCCAAAAATCAAGGTTTTATCAAAACAATTCAGAAGGACATGGTTGGAAGATAACCAGTCCATACCCAGAATAATATCCAGGTCTTTCAAAGGCAAGCATACAAGATCAGCAATGAATGTCCTATCATTTATAACTATATGACAGTTCTTGCATGCATAAGAAGTAGAAACATGTTTATTTGTAGGTGTAGAAACCAACAAATCAAACTCAAGGAAAGTAATAGGAAATTCAAGACTCTTGACCCTATCATGCGATATAAACGAGTGAGTAGCACCCGAATCATACAATACAGTTAATCGAATCCCATCAATGAAACACGTACCTTTGATCAAGTCATCAGACTCGGAGGCTTCAGCTCCACTAAGAGTAAAGACTCTTCCAATGGTCTTCTGTCTGTTGGCCTGGGACTTCTGATTCTTGCTAGTGCTGGGAGGCTCGGCCTTAGCTCCATCACACTCGCAACTGATTTGTCCTGGTTTGCCACATTTGAAGCAGATGACTTGCGTTTCCTTGCACTGGGATGAATAATGGTCTGGTGCTCCACACTTACCTCACCTCATAGCTCTAGGGGCGTCAAAGAACCCACCCCTGAAGCTATTCTGCTGAAACTGTGGCTTCCTGCCACTCTGCTTGAAGTCCTTGCCCGTCGGGGCATACCGTTGCTTGCCCTTGTCTCTCTGATCTGTCCTCTTGCCACTCTGACTATCCGATGCTCTGGAACTGGCAGCTCTGAACTGACTAGCATCTCGTAGATCCGACACTTGTTGACCAGAATCGGGAAGACTCTGATCTCCTGATAACTGATGGCCTGTTTGATCTTAGGCCGGAGTCCCGCTTCGAACTTCACACACTTGGAGCGATCGTTCGTTTCATGCTGGTAAGGAGTGTAGTACCTAGCCAGCTCCTCAAACTTGGCCGCATAGTCACCGACTGATAGTGACCCATGCCTCAGAGACAAGAACTCCATCTCTTTCTTGTCCCTGATATCCGCTGGAAAATGCTTCTCAAGAAACCTCTATCGAAACACAGCCCATGTAACTGTCGTGCCCTCAGCCTGCATCCTCTGCCTGCAGTTATCCCACCAATGCTCCGCCTCCTCAGTCAACATGAAGGTGGCGAAGATGAGCTTCTACTGATCATTACAGTCCATCGCACGGAAGATCTTCTCTGTCTCCCTCAGCCACAACAGTGCTCCCTCTGGGTCATACGCTCCCTTGAACGACGGAGGGTTGTTCCTCTGGAACTTATCCAGTCCCTGGAACTCAGCCGGCCCACCGTTGTTGTTAGGGTTGACCAGCCTGATAGCATTGGTCAGAAGTGCCAATGCATCCGCAATCGCCTGATCGTTGCGTCCTCTACCGGCCATTAGTTCCTGTACATGTCCAACACAACTCTTAATACAGAAACTTAAGCGAGTAAAAGCTGTAGGCAACTAACTTAAAACCTTATTATCTATAACAAGTATAGACAATCCAAACAAGAGTCACACAACAGACTCACAACAGACTCATACCACGTCCGAACAAAGTCGAACTGCTCTGATACCACTAAATGTGACACCCTTCTACCCCGCATGTTATAAGCCATTTAATATAAAAACAATTAAAATAAAAACATGCAAGTATTGAATAAGTTAAAAACAATTGTCCATGGGTAGAAAAGTCCCACATGAACCAGTTTACAACGCGGAAAATAAAACAAGTTTAAACAAATAAAAACATAACCAAGAAAATAAACATATCCCAACCCCGATGTCACATATAGAGCTGGTATAAACGTTCCGGAATAAATTCACGGAATTACAATTGAAGACTAACAAATCTAACTGAAACATGAAACTAGCCCTAACTATGAGTGGCGGCTCCTCAGAGTCACTCCTCTCCGGGCTGCTCGTCATCCTCTACAAGGTGCCAATCAGGCCAAACACAAACAAACAAACAGATATAGGGGGTAAGAATCATGTAAACATATTAGCAAGGAAATAGAAAGTAAAGTAAACAACCAGCATAGCAACATCTCATCAACACCAACATCATCATCATCATTATGCTGTGCAGTGCAATGCAGTCCTACTCCACTAAACCAACAATGTATGTGGATCCACTAAACGTGGGATGGACGACTTCGGAGTTAAATATCCACATTGAGAATTTACTCAACGCCGGAGAATCTACTCCTTGGATAGCCAACGCATCAAACCAACGAATGCCTCGTCACAGGGGCGCTAGGAGAATCTACTCCAACCGTGGATGGCCAGATCGCCGTACTCTAGGACGACCTCCCCTATGTCGAACATCCCTAAACAACATCTCTGATGCAATGCGTATGCAACACAGCAACAACGACAATACCACCTCCATAACTCCAACGACATCGACCGAAGATAACAGCGGAATCAACCGCAACAACTTGCCTCGCGGAATCTACCTGAGGACTTAAGCGGAATCAGCCGCAGTACCTGGGGGCAAACTCTCGGCCACCAAGGTATAACAACAACACCTTAGACCCAAACCGCGGGGTCAAGGCTTCCTTTGCCAAAAAACACCAAGGCACAGCTCAACAGCTTGCGGTACCCAAAGGGCACCAACTTATCAAAATCACCATCTCACCATCTCATCATTTTAATTATCTTTAGTAACATTAGCCTTGTCTAATCAATTTATCATCATTGGGGAACGGGGTTTGAAACCCCTTAAGGTTCTTTAATTCTGTTCTGTCCAGGAGGGTAGAGCATGGTCGTGCTTAACCCCGAGGACGGTCGTGCTTAAACACGTGAGGGGCGTGCTGCCCCTTTAAGTGAAGCACGGTTGTGCTCAGCAGCACGGTCGTGCTCTTCGTCCTGCACGGCCGTGCTAAACAGTGCGGCCATCTCCCCAGAATTCAACTAGGAGCACGGTCGTGCTCCCTGTTCAGCACGGTCGTGCTCATCGCGCGACAGTGCTGTTCTGGGTAGGAACAGTAACCGAGTTCTTAACCAAATTTCTGGATTTAATCCATTAATCATCCTAAATCCATTATTAGCACGTTTTAGGGGTTAAAACCCATCAGTAATAACAGCACCAACTCAATTATGGTATCAACCATTCAACCAATAACATATGCCAAAAACAACCATCAAATATCAACATGTTCATTTAACCACCTAACATCAAGAGTGTAATATGAACATAGGCATATAACAACATATTAACAATCAAATCAGGTTTATCAACATAACCAACAAATCAAATATATCAAACACATGTTTATACAAATCAACCAGGGTATGGGAACCCCTTTACTTTACTCTAACCCCGAGCCTATAAGTACACTACCCTTCTCCCCATACCTGGATTGAAGGTAGCTCTCTAACAAAGTCCTAACAGCAACCGGTTCCTCCCCTAAGACGGCTCGACCTCAAACAATACCTATATAACTGACATGAATATGCTAACGGCCTCCCAAGGTCTCCAACGCTCACGAAACTGCTCAAGAAGGAGGGAAAAGTGAAATAACTCGTTCTGGCTGCACAAGGTGGCTGCTGAGACACCCCACTGTGCCCCTTGTGCCATTAGTTATTTATTTAGATTCCTCGTGTTATTAACATTGATTATAAATCGAAAATGCGAAGGAATTAAAATTTGACCAACAATGAAAGATAACATCAAAGTCATATTATAAATACACACTTAAATACAATACCAAAACACTGTCTAGGGCATCCTCTCAGTAAGATCCCTAGCAGGTACATTACTATACAAACCCTTAGTTGAGGAAACTTAAACACATAGTTTTAGACTCACTAGCCCTATTTACTTAAACGCTATTACTACCATCTACAGCTCGTCCTCCTGCGTCTGGCTCATAAGGAGTCCCGTCCAACTCCTCTACATTAAAATCCTCGGTGAAGTCCTCAGCTGGTTCCTCCACATAGTCATCACCCGGATCTTCCATAAAATCTTCTCGTATTCATATAAGCAAAACATATACAAATACAGAAATAGGGGATAAGACACATGTCTATCATCAAAAGTGTAAAAATGGACATAGTATATAAATATAATAACCATTAACACAAACATCTCTGAAAACTCAAAATCAACCTTAAACCACTAAATGATTCCTCTACCTTTACTCTCATGCAAACTTAGCTATCTATATTCCTGTCATTAGTCAGTAGTCCGATCGGTCCGGTGCCAGTAACTTAGTGCCCTGGTGCCCATACACCAGTACAGTAGTTCCAAACTACTCATGCCGTTGTGCGGCGATAGAACCCAGTAGTTCCCGAACTACTCATGCTATTGCGCAATTAGTGTCATGGTGCCCATACACCATTTTAGTAACCTTTGCGCAACGCGATCCCTCAGGGACTCAAGGACTATCCCGACCTCGTGTGTTTCATCACACACGGCCATGAATCTTAACGCATCTATATTATGAATCTCACCAACCCGCATTCATTATAGCCTAATGCCTTAACCTTCCACCACAAGTCTCAATACTCATTCAATATCTCATCTCATCTATACACTAAGGCTAGGCATCACTAATTCATCATAGTTCCCTCACCCAAATACATCTCTTAAATCACACATCTCGTGCCCTAACATCAACTAAACAGTTTATCATCACAGGCAGATCATACATGCTACATTATCAATCAACTACTCAAGTATCACAAGACAACATAATAAACAATTTATCACAACATAATTCAACAATCAATAAATTCAATTAACCTCGAATATCATAAGATTATCCTAACGGCGATAAACCTACAATCCCCAAATCATCATTGTTTTCACGAAAAAGCTTCCAATGTGATTTTGGTTTTGTCGATTACTTGACCACTAGTAGGGTTTAGGTCGCCCTACACAATTATTATAATTTAAATACTACTTATCCGTTTCCGATGGTAGATTAGTTCTTCCCCCCACCTGATTGACATGCGCGCTTTCCCGTAGAAGCTCCAAATGCGTCCACGCTACTGCCAAGAACCTCAGCACACTGTCCAACAACATCCACAAATCTGCCACCGTCCATCCTTACACATCCACCGTTTCGCTTTTCGTCCCGATTACACGTACGAGTAACACAATTCGCCGAAAACACCAAATACTAACCGAATCAACAATAGGGTTTCAAATAACTAAATCTATTTGAATCAAGAGACAAAATCGATGGAAAAACTTACGAGAGCAACGACTGGACTTAAGGAAAATCGGATTCAAAATAAGCTCATGAATCCTAGGGAAAAGGTACCAAAACAGGGCTACTGTTCGAACTCCATTCCTCTGGCCACAGAGCTCTATTTACAAAACCGAACGGTGACAATGAAGAACAATCCTTCCTAAACCTTCTCACAGAGTTTTAGCTCGATCCAACAGTTAAAACATCTCAGATCGCAATTCTTTGGTGACAGCTTAGATGGTATCTGGGTTGAATTTCTCACCTCCTAGGCCTACTGTCCGAGATTCATATCTCGCACTCTGGAGGTTTGTCCCAAATTCTGACCGTTGGATATGAATAACCATAAGTCTTGAACCTTCTTATAAAATTTAGGAATGATCCAACGGTTGAAGAGTGTTTGGAGACTCCCTCACTGCGACTGTTCCAACTTGGTTTCAAAGCTTCCAACAAAGGCTTCTTGCAACTATTGAGATTTCTCTCTCAATTCTTCTCCTCTAATCCGAAGTAGTGGTTGATAAAGAGAGATAAGAAGATGAGGAAGATAACTAAGATCATAGAAGTGAGGGTTTACCTCTAGATAATAAAAGAAAGTGAAAGAATGATCAGGTTGTGCAAGAACAACAATGGAGTTTTTGAAGAAAAAGTGAAGAAGAAATGGAAGAGATGAAGAAGTGAGTGAAGGGGGAGGGAGACCACGGTTTTGAGGAGTATTTAGAGGCTAGATTTAGGCTTTGTTTGGTTATAAGGAATTGGTTTAATGGGTTTTGTGAATATTTAATTAATATATGCTTAACCATAGTTAATAGTTAACTTAACTAGGGTTATGTTACTAACTAGGGTTAAAAAGTATGTGGCTCACAATTAATGTAGGTGTGACTGATTTTCGGCCACATCTAATGAGTCATCCATGACTCATTGATCCCATCCATTTGCGGTTCCCGGAAATCCCGTACGCAGCTCCGTCATTTACCCGATTTTGGTTTTTGAGAGGAAAATGATGAAACAAAAGCAAAATGAAATAGGTATGGTTCATTGGAGGTGGATGCACGAAATTGAAGAGATGTGGAAGGTTTACAACCATGTAAAATGAGTGGTTAAAAGTGCGTAGATGTGTCTTGTTAATAACCGCGAAAGCTAGGGGTATTTTGGTCATTTTACCAAAAAGTCATGATTACTAGCATTTAATGCTCATAAATGCTTGGTGACTCTTCCTCCATGAGTCATCATGTGTGACTCGTTGTCCCAATCTCTTGACGGGTCTCTGCAGTTCCGTTTTCGACTCTGTCGGTTTCCCGATTAGGGTTTCTGTTTGTTTTTCGATCGAAAATTTTCAAACTAACCAGACTCGTTGGAAATATGATTTAATTATAAACCATTCCGTTCACGATTCAAAATTAGGTTTTCTGATCATTAAAATCTTACTGTCAGTGAAAACACCGATTGTTTTCCGTCCGAACTTTCACCAAAATTCGTCCGAAAACACATAATATTTTATTTCTGATCAGAAATTTGGAAAGTAGAATTCCTCATGGACAAAATATAAAAAATCTACAAATTTCAGTTTTCGGGTCAAAATAGAGTTTTCTGTCAGTATAAAATTATACTGTCAGTAAACAGACCGGTTTCGGTCTGAGTTTTAAACCCAAATTTTAACTAGAGCTTCCTACCATAAGAGAGACTATGAATATGATTTTATTTTATTAAAAATCACTTTCTAACTCTCATATTAAAATATAATTAATTATATTTTAACCGGTTAAACAACTTAATTAAAAATCAGGCTGTTACAGCTGCTACTACCAAAATTTAGGGCTAAACGTTAAACCCTCGATTCTGCTCACGTATATAAAACTCGGACCTGAGCACGGTCGTGCTCCCCCTTGAGCACGGTCGTGCTCAACTTAGCGTCATGAGACGCGGTCAGCACATTGAGCATGGGCGTGCTCACTATTGAGCACGGTCGTGCTCAAATTAAAATCAGAAACACGCTTCTGACTTTAAGTACGGGCGTGCTGGCTAATGAGCACGGGCGTGCTCATGTACCAGAAAGGGACTTTTAAGCCAAAAATCCCACTAAGCCCTCAACCAAAACGACTTTATAAAACACTTCCGAAAAATGGGGTGTTACATTGATCTTCTTCTACGGTCTTCAACTTGTATCCGTTTAGAGATAGCATTAAATGCTACAATCCATTGAGACTGGTAACTTGATATGCTTTCTGCGAGATGTTCTCTTGATTATCAGAAGAATGCTCAAAGTAATGCTGCCTTCTCTCTGTTGTACCGAAGATTGCTTTCTGACTTTCCTTCTTCGTACTTGGTTCAACTTTACAGCAATTTTTATGTCACAGTACAAAGATTTGTGTTCTAAATGGTACTATGTTTCTAATACCAAGAAACAAAGGTTAAAACAATTCAAGCAACACAGGAAATAGACACAAATTCCTTCGTATTAAAAAAACAATCATTTGAAATAAATTCACTAGACTAGACGGGTTCAGTTCCAGTATGTCTTTGGACGCGCATTTTTAACTATGTATAGCAACTAGGTAGTCTACTAATGTTGCTTTTAGTTGACTTCTTTCTAGTTATAAGTCTTTGGACATGCTATTTTCTTGACAGCTTTTTAAAGTGTTGTCTACTACTTATTACAAAGATAGACTTAGACACTCGTCTAGTGTCTTTAAACTTGGTTATTTTCTAGCGAGTAAAGTCTTAGACCCGATATGCAAATTAAGCTCTTCTAAGGAACTTTAACTTAGTTCCCTCTGTGAAAACAGTAATCTGAAGTTTTAACTGAATATGTATATGAATATTATTGATTCAATGATCACTCTGATCTTGTACATGGATTGGCTACTTATATAGCCAAGGTAGCTTATGATCCAAGTCACTTATGCAAGTCAGTTATAACTAACTCTATCAGTAACAGAATTGCTATTGCTAACCTAATAACAGAAATAACTAACAACTTAGAAGGTGATTATTAGTTTAGATTCTTCACTCCCCCTCAAGTTGGAGCATGGAGATTAAGAATGTCCAACTTGTTAAGTAGAAACTGCAATCTGTCTCTTCCCAAAGGTTTGGTCAACATGTCTGCTACTTGGTCTTTAGTGTTGATTTTGAGAGGCTCAATGTCCTTTGATTGAATCCTTTCCCTTACAAAGTAGCAATCCATTTCCACATGTTTTGTCCTTTCGTGGAAAACTGGATTGGCAGCTATGTATAATGCTGCTTGATTATCATAGAACAGTTGAGTAGGACTGTCTTGGATTGCTGTTAGTTCACTTAGAAGCCATCTGAGCCAAATAACCTCACTAACTGTGCTTGCCATTGATCTGTATTCTGCCTCAGCAGATGACTTAGCCACCACAGTTTGCCTCTTTGTTTTCCAGCTGATAGGAGCTCCACCAAGAGTGATTAAGTAGCCAGTACAGGATCTTCTAGTGATTGGACACCCTCCCCAATCTGCATCACAGAAAGCTTTAAGCTGAAGATTGTTGCAGGTTGGTAGAAAAATGCCTTGACCAGGAGTAGTCTTTATGTATCTCAACAGTCTTTCAACAGCATCCATATGAATTTTCTTTGGAGAATTCATAAATTGGCAAAGTGTGTTTACTGAGTAGGTGATATCTGGCCTGGTTATGGTGAGGTACAGCAGCCTGCCTAATATCCTTCTGTACTTTGTAACATCAACATCAGTTTCATCTTCACTTGCTCTTAGGTTGCAGTGTTGTTCCATTGGAATCTTACTGGGTCTGCAATGTTGCATTCTGGTTTCTTTTAGGATGTCAATAGCATATTTTCTTTGACTTAGGACAATTCCCTTTGCTGACCTTGCCACTTCAATTCCCAGAAAATACTTCAAAGCTCCCAAATCCTTGATGCTAAATTCCTTGTCTAGGTGAGATTTAACCTGTTGCATGAAAGCAGAATTGTTACCAGCTAGGATAACATCATCAACATATATTAAGGCTACAAGAAAGACTCCCTGTGTATTATATATGAAAAGAGAGTGGTCTGCTCGAGATTGATGAAATCCTATCTTCTCCAAGTATGAAGTGAATTTCTGATACCAATTCCTTGAAGCTTGTTTCAAGCCATACAAAGATTTCTTGAGTTTGCATACTCTTAGATCACCTTTCTTGGCAAATCCTTGTGGCACTTTCATGTAAATTTCTTCTGTTAAATCTCCATGAAGAAAGGCATTGTTGACATCAAGTTGATGCACAATCTATCCTTTAGCAGCTGCTATAGTGAGGAGGGTCCTGATTGTTACCAATTTTGCTACAGGAGCAAATGTCTCATGGAAATCTTCCCCTTCTACTTGAGTGAACCCTCGAGCAACTAGCCTAGCTTTATATCTTTCAATTTGGCCATTTGGTTGATACTTGATCTTGTAAATCCATTTAGAATCCACTGTATTCTTGCCTTGAGGAAGTTCTGTCAGGTCCCAAGTTTCATTGTCCTCTAAGGCCTTGATCTCCTTCTTCATGGCTTCTCTCCAATGCTCATGCTTTACAGCCTGTGAATAACTTTTAGGCTCATCTTGTGAAGAGATGGCAGCAAGGTAAGCATTGTGAGCATTTGAAAACTTAGTGTAAGAAACATAATTTGACAAAGGATAAGGTATGACATTCTCAGTAATAGGAACAGATATAGAAGGAGGCAAATCAACTTCATAGTCTCTTAAATGACTTGGTAACTGCCTAACTCTCTTTCCTACATTCCTTTCCTCTATATTACTGCTACTGTCTGCATTACTACCTTGCAAATTCTCATGGTCTAAATTATGCTCATTTATGCTGTTTTGGTGTTCTGTGTGTTCATTTTGTTGCTCATCCTGTGAAAATTCTTCCCACAGAATTGGTTGAGACTGCTGAGATTTTTCAGTATCAGTCTTAACCTTATAAGGAAGTTGATTTTCAATGAAAATAACTTCCCTAGACACATAGGTCTCCTTAGTAATAGTGTCATACAATTTATATCCCTTTTGACCTGAGGGATATCCTATGAAGATGCAAGGGCTCCCCCTCTCATCAAATTTTCCTTCCCTTTTATGTTTCAAGGCATATGCAAGACAACCAAACACTTTAAGATGTGTGTAATCAGGTTTCTTATTGAACAAGATTTCAAAGGGTGTCTTACCATTAATTACCTTAGAGGGCAGTCTATTTATAATGTGCACAACAGAAAGCACACACTCACCCCAGAATTTGATTGGTAATCCAGCATGAAATCTCATAGCTCTAGCAGTTTCAAGGATGTGCCTATGTCTCCTTTCCACAACACCATTCTATTGTGGTGTATAGGTGCAACTCAGCTCTGCCACAATTCCTTTACCTGCATAGAAATCTTGCATATGTCTAGAGATAAACTCTAAACCATTGTCAGATCTTACTTTCTTAACTTTCTTTTCAAATTGAGTTTCTACCAAAGTGATAAACATAGGCAAAACCAATTCAACTTCTGACTTATGTCTCGTCAAATACACCCAGGTGCCTCTACTAAAGTCATCAACAATGGACAAAAAATAGTGTGCACCAGTCAAAGAAGCAGTTTTGTAAGGTCCCCATATATCACAGTGTATAAGATCAAAACAAGAATTAGATTTTATTGAACTTAAAGGAAAAGGAAGTCTAGACTGTTTTGCTCTTATGCAAGAGTCACAATGTTTCATATCAGTGTAGTTAGCTACATCCAATCCTATATGTCTAATTTTAGATTCTGAGGCATGTCCAAGCCGAGCATGCCATAGATCATTATCACATTTGCCTACTTTCATTGCTGCAGTGTACTCTTGATTTGGTTCAAGCAATTACAAGCCATCTTGAAGCCTACCCTTCCCAATCAGGATCTTGGAATGTAAGTCCTGTATCACACAAGACTTAGCAGTGAAAATTACTGCACAATTGTATTTTCTTGTTAGTTTACTAACAGTTACAAGGTTGCACTTAAAGTCAGGAATATGAAGGACATGTTCAAGATTTAAACCATTAGGTAGGCTTGAGGTTCCAAAGCCTTTAACTGGCACATTTATGCCATTAGGAATATGGACAGAATGCAAATGAGATGGATTGATCTCTTGTAGCATTCTTGCATCACAAGTAATGTGCTCTGTTGCACCAGGGTCTATTACCCAGGGATTCCTAACACTAAGGTTACCTGCCATGTTGACATTTGCCTTGTGTCCTGCTTCAGTGCCTGAATCATGATCACACCTCAACTGCTGCAGTAATCTTTCATATTGCTGAATGGTCAAGCCTGGTATATGACTGTCTCCAGTGCTTACTTGGGCTGCCTTAAACACTGGTTTCTTGTTATTCCAAGTAGCTGCTCTTTCTTTCTTTGGTTTCCTCCAATCTTGTGGATAGCCAATAATTTCCCAGCATTCCTCTTGTGTGTGTCCTACCTTTTGGCAGTGATCACATTTGGGCCTCTCCTTCTTGTTTCCCTTCCTATCTTCTGTAGAGAATTTATTGCCTTGTGCTTGGAAAGCTGTTGTTTCCACTGTTGGCTTGTGCATAGCTGAGATGATTCTTTGCTGTTCATCTTCTGCTACCAAGTGATAGGCATGGCCAAGTGAGAGGGTTGGTGTCATGCTGAGGATTTGTGACTTGATAGTATTAAAAACATCATCAAGTCCCATCAAGAAATCATATAATTGCTCTCTTTCTTGCATCTTGGTGAGATTCTTTTGAACTTCACATGTGCAGCCTCCACAAGTACACTTGGGCCATGGTGAGATTGAGTGAATTTCATCCCATAATCCCTTCATTTTTGTGTAGAAAGCAGGAACTGACAGTTTCTCTTGCTTGAGCATGGCTATGGCACGCCTGAGTTCATAGACTCTTGGAGCACTGCCTTTTGCAAATCTTTCTGCAAGTTCTGCCCACATTTCTTGAGCAGTGTTGGCATATCTCACACTGTGCCTAGTTTCTTTGTCCATGCCAGTTTTGAGCCAGCCTTTTACCATGGCATTGCACCTCATCCAATGAGCAAGAAGAGGGGAATCAGCATTAGGCATAGGAAGAGTGCCATCTACAAAACCAATCTTGTTCTTTGCATACAAAGCGTTGCTCATGTCATTCACCCACTCTCCATAGTTTGCATCATGGAGAAGTTCACTGACAAACATTTGTCCAGGGTGATCCGAAGCATGAAGATAATATGGAGACATGACATCAATGTGATTTTCATTGCTTGAAGTCTTCTCGTCACCATTCTGTTTCTTGGTTGGAGAAGATGATGATGATGGCTCTTCATTATCTTTCTTTGTTACTTCGGGATCTTTGGCCATGATGTATTAACTGATCGATGCAAATCTTCCAGGATCTTGATTGCTCTATGATACCATGTGAAAACAGTAATCTGAAGTTTTAACTGAATATGTATATGAATATTATTGATTCAATGATCACTCTGATCTTGTACATGGATTGGCTACTTATATAGCCAAGGTAGCTTATGATGCAAGCCACTTATGCAAGTCAGTTATAACTGACTCTATCAGTAACAGAATTGCTATTGCTAACCTAATAACAGAAATAACTAACAACTTAGAAGGTGATTATTAGTTTAGATTCTTCACCCTCGTCTAGCGATACTGAAAACAGTCCTGCAAGCTAAAATAGATGAGTTAGTCCTTTAACCTAACTTTGCCATACAAATTTAATCTTTTTGTTAGCATCAAAACTTAAGAGATTATTTAACCAAAACCCATTTGGTTCCAACAATCTCTCCTTTTTTAATGATGACAAAAACATATTAAATTTGAGTGAGCAAAGTCTGAGAGAGCTACAGAGCTCCCCCTAAGACAAAACATTCAAATCTTAACAAATTCTATCATCAAGCAGATATGCATAGAATAGCAAGTAACAGAGCATATGAGACTTAAGCCATTTAAACAGTTAATCAGAGCAAATGTAATATCATGCATCAGAGCAACTAGTAAAGTATGCAAATATGTAGATAAAGACTTGGAAATTCAAAATACCTTCTTCAAATTTAATTCTCTCTCAATCCTTTTCCCTTTTTTTCTTGTCATAAGACAAAAAGGTGGATAAGGGCAACCATCATTGTCCGTAAAAAAAATAAGGAAGACTAGGGATTAGAAGGTGGATGAAGAGGTGGAAGAGGGTTTCGAGGAGGCCCCATCATCACATTTTGCATCATCTTGAACATCTCTTGAAGAAGATAGGCATTGTTAGCTTGGATAGCTGCTTGGATGTCAGTTTGAATGTCCTGCCTTACTTGTCTTGCAATGGATTCTTGAAGCTCTGAGTTGTTTGTAGTTCTGGAACTCTCAACAGTTGTGTCCAGATTTCCTTGGTTAGGAATGGTACTTAAGGCTCTAGATTGCTGAGGAGCTTCTGGGTGAATTATAGCCAAGGCTAGAGGTTGTGAGGTTTGGTGTCCAGAAGTTCCTTGTTTACTTCCAGTCTTAGCCATTTCTTTTCTATTGAGCTCAGTTTGAACAGCTTGCTCATTCATTTCTGGACCTTCAACGATTATCTCTTTCATTCCTTCAGAAGAGGCTTCAGAAGCTTATACAAATGGTTCAGGTATGGGCATATAAGAAACCTAGTGTACTTCATCTTAGTTCATCTTCTTCATAAACAGGGCTCCTTAGAGGTATACCAAGAATATCCTCATGAATATAGAATCTCACAGAGGAGAAATCATCTTTTAACACTACGACACACCTTCTTGGATGAATCACCGTGGATGGCCAGATCGCCTTACTCTTGGACGACCTCCCCAACTGTCGTACCTCCCCTAATAACTTCATGTGTGAATGCATGCATACAAACAAACAACCATTTGACCACCACCTCCATCAACACCATTTATTATGGTTTAACGTCTTTGGCCAATAAGCACCAAAGTTAACATCATCTTTAATTTTTTTAATCTTTAATCATTAATCAACACTCTGGCCATTAAGCGCCAGAGCTCAGCACCTTGACCATTAAGCATCAAGGCCCCCTTGGCCACTCGGCTACCAAGGTACAACATCATCTTTTAACACTATGGTCTATAAGCACCAGAGCTCAACACCTTGACCAATAAGCATCAAGGCCCTCTTGGCCACTCGGCTACCAGGGTACAACAATGTGCTGTAACACATCTTTACCGTCTTAACATCTTATCGCTTGTTATTTATCTTCGTTGAGTCTTCATTGAGTTATAACTAACGGGAATTAATCCTTTAATTCCTGTCTCATTATTAATGTCCCAAAACACTCAAGAATCGCTCCCAGGGTCTTAACTAAGCCTTTGAACAATAATCTCACTCTTTACTACTGTTCGAGTCTTATGAACAATTGGGACTTAATCCCTTAATTTCATCCCACATCTTTTATCATCTTTTAACGTCTTATAAACATCATCGTTCATCTCAACATTCATGACAGCCAACCAAACCATTCACAGCATAAAACAACATAATCAACCAAGTCCTTTATGGTATAAATAACATATCGAATCAAATAGTGATTCATGACATAAACATCATCAATATTAATAACAACTCATTTATGCATACCAATTACAATTAAACATGTATAACATAAAGCAATTAGCGAGCAACAGGGTCATGGGTTAACCCCTTATCTTACGCTACCCTATAGCCTACAGGTTTATACTAGCCCTTCTCCCCATACCTGGTATGAAGATTCCCAACAAGATGACGCGGACAAACTAAACGCTTTCCCTCGAGCAGCTCGATGAGCTTCCCAAGCCTTGGCCAAACACAAAAGGATTAGCTAATTAGTCTCAAATCCAAGAAATAGGAAAAGAGATTAAAGAGGGACAAACTGTTACCTTTTAATTGGCACTAGCGCGTGACTTCTCTCCCACACAAACTCTAGAGCACCAAGAACTTCGAAGGGTTCAAAGGAAGGGAAAGAAGAGGTTTCTGTCACACTAAGATTGCCCAATGTGCCAATTTGAGGGTTTACACTCGCAACCCTCGCGGACTGATCTGTTTATATAGACTCAGACTCGAGCACGGTCGTACTTAACTCAAGCACGGAGTCGTGCTCGTTAAGCACGGTCAGGAAAAAACAGTGTCAACGAGTGCGATGAGCACGACCGTGCTCCCACTAAGCACAATCGTGCTTGTGGCTCAGACAGCCACAAAGCACGCGCCTTGAGTACGGGCGTGCTGATACATGAGCACGATCATGCTCATGCATCAGGAAAGGATTTCTCACTTGAAAAATCCCACTTAGCTCTTTATAACACTCCCAAGGTCAAACCTAACGCATAAAGCGCACACACAAGCTCTTAAGGGCTTAACACAAAAAATGGGGCGTTTCACCAAGATACCCCTATTGGAGAACGAGCTCATAGGGGGAAGCACTCTTATTGGTCATGGCGAGCGGAACAGTACCCTGGACAAACCAACTGACATTCTCTAGGCAAGGAAGGCTCGTGAGAGAGAGATAGAATGTCTGGGGGATCAGTATCCCTAGAGAGAGATAGACCGGCATGCATAGGAGTGTGACTCCTTAGAGGATTTGATCCAAGATGTGGATTGAGGATGTTTGTAAATGGTTGACTTGAGAGATGTTTGCTATTTATGAATCTATGTTGTATGTTAACATGTTGTATTATGCGCCAACCCCATTTATGGTGTTGTATAGTTGCTCATCTCCTCTCTCTATTTCTATTTCTTGGTATTTACCGATCGATAGATGAGCAACAGCAGCCGTACTACGACGGCGATTGGACCGGAGCACAGACCGATGCACTACCTCTAGAGGATCCTGCCCAGAGACAAATTCTGGGCCCCATTGATATTGTGTCTCATGACGACCATGGGTGGCAGGTCGACCACTCACAGTTCTTCATGAGCTATGTCGGTCCAATCGTCATCTACATCCGCTTAGGAGGAGGCCCTTTCTTCACTTTGCTAGGATCCTACCGCATTTCTCAGTGTCTTCCTTTCTCAGAGATGTGGTATCCACCCTACCAGCAGGAGTTCCCGGATGACATATGGAACATGTGGACCGTTCAAAGGCTCTCGGCGGAATTGGGATAGTGTACAGAGGCCGAAGGAGGAGGAAGAGCGTGCAGACGGTGTACCATTTCCGTTGTCGGAGGGTCGCGATGAGCAGCGACGAGTCTGTAAGGACCAAAGTTTATAGGCCCCGCTATGGCAAGGGTGAGGGTAGCTCCAGACGCCCATATTGTATATGATATGGATTGTCGGTTGCATCTGCTAGGCGTGTGCCTCTGTGAGCTTTTTTTTTCCGGATGTATTTTGATTGGGAGGCGGGTGGGTAGCTGCAGGACCTTTTCTATTTCTTCTGATACCAGTATTTGTATGTCTGTTTCTGTCTTTTATTTTGATCAGAGTCTGTATAGTTTTCATTAGGTTTATGATCCCTATGTTGGGATGCACAGTACTTGGATGATCTTCTGTATATATTGTATATATGCATGTCGTGTTTTATCTCTTTTTTCATTGTGCATGTTTTAAAGACTTTTTAATTTATTGGTTCTGCAACGTATATAATTTTCCCTTGTAACTGACGTGCTAACGCTAATAACACGGATTAAGGCTTAGTTAATTAGGATTGTTCGTTAGTGGGACATCGGGGTGTCTCACCTGTCAATTTTTTCAATAATCAACATAGAAGAAGCACTCCTCTAAGTGCACAGAACCTCTGATTGAGGTTCTCCCTCCTCTGCCTTTTTGATTCAACATGATTTAATGGTTTCTCTATTCTATTTCTTGATTTTGTCTCTCCTTTTTGGCTTTTTTTTTTGGTTTCATCATAGGGTCTTTTACTACAGAAGCTCAACCAGAGGATCTATGCGCTTATAGTAGTGGTTCTTCTCTGTTAATCATTGAAAAATTGACAGATATTGGACAGAAGGATCGAATTCGCAACATTGAAAAAATAGAGACCAAATGTGCACAAAAAAACTTTAGACCCTGTTTGCTTTGGCAATTTCCTGTCATTTTTTGTTTTCAATTTCAGTGAAAATAGAAAATGAGCTTGAAAATGTCTTTGGTTTAGTTTAATGAAAATGTATTCACTGAAAACATTTCTTGAATTGGGCCCAAATATTGAAACAGAAAAGGTAGTTTTCAATGTTTCCTTCCCAAATTTTTGAAAATAGGAAATAAAAATAAATAACAGGAGGTCAAAACAAACATGTTTTGCAGTTTTTCACAATTTGAAAATGAAAACAATGTTTAAAAAATAGAAATTGAAAGGAAAACAGGGAATGAAAATGCAACACAAACAGTCCCTTAGGAACCAAAATAGTATATGACGAACAATAGGAGGACCCTGAATGAATTTAAGCCAAACAAAAAAATTAAAAACAAAGCAATCATATCCTCACATTTCTGAAGAACTTAATTGAGACGGGGGGTTCCCTAGATTAAAAAAGGATATAACATTAACGTTTTTCTTTATTTTTCATTTTTTACCTGAGTATAAAGTTCCTTTATAATGCTCCATTTTCCGGGACCGCAGCCCATCGTTTTTGGAAAGTCATTATATCCTCAAGCATATAACTTAAACGAATGTACAATTTCTTAGTTAGAAAGCAAAATAAAAAAGGTCACACAGGGAGCTTTAGCAGTCAATTTACCCGGGCACAATCTGTGATTATAGACAAGAGCCACTGAAGATGCGCCTCATGTTAGGATCCATGTCTGAATTAATTTCCTAGAACTTTTGTTTGTTCTGAAAACGATGCTCTAAGATGGACAATAATGCAAAAATAATAGCCAAGTCCATGTCTTTTTGTTGCCTGTCGCTTTAGGTAATAAAGAAAGACTAGATGGGCTTGCATGTGGACAGCAGCATTTTTTTTATACACAGCCCATAATATTATACTCACCTACAGCCAAACATCACGTCAATGAAACAATGATGCTTCCAAGCTATAATGTCATACATACATTCACTTTTTTGTTCCATTCAATCAATCTAGCTAGTATATGCAAATGAATGATCTTGATTCAATATGTGCCTAATTTTGATTATGATATTCACTCAACATCCTTGTTTTATTTTTCTTGTTTTTTTTATGCCTACCATACTCAGAGTGTGTTTGGGAAATATTATTTTCCCTCATTTCAGCTATTTTTTAGCTTAAAAGCTGTTTCATAGATAATTATCATATTTGGCATTTTGCTTAAATTTATAAAAAAAGCTTTTTTTAGGTGGGAAAAGCTGTTTTATGCCATCTAGTTTTTTCTAGCTTAAGATTGTTGTGATTTGATTATTTTTCATTCTCAAAACCCTCTTCTCTGTTTACACTTACAAAACTAACTTCTAAACAAATATTATTAAATTATACAAATAACTCCATACCCTTTTTCGTAATTTATTATATAAAAGTGATTTTTTTTGCACAACCCAAACAAAATAGATTATCTTAAAATCGCTTTTCAGCAACCAGATCCAAACAAAAACAGATTCTAATTATAATCGATTATCACAATAGTCAATTATACAAAAATTGATTATCAGCATAATCTTTTTTTTCTAGCTTTCCCAAACACACTCTCAATCTTTTAAAATTCGTAGAGTTAGATTAATGAGGGTTGGCTTATTTAATCATTTTTTCTAGATAACTGATTTATAATTTCATTATTATAACTTCTCACTAAAATTAATACTTTATTTACCTTAATATTATAATAAGTTTTTCTTTTGCATTATCATGTCATTGGTACGAAATATGAACCATTATAAACAGTTACTAATTTCCGTGAGAAATCTAAACAACATTTAAGGATTATCTCCTCCTAACCAAGGGCGGATCCATTTACCCACCAGGGTGTGCATATGCACCCTCTCACCTTTATAAAGAAATCATTCATGCCTTATTTTTTTTATTTTTCCCCCCAAAATTCATATAATTGCACCCATGTTATTGTCTTACACTTTCTTTCTTCCTTTCTTAAGTTAACATGTTAGCACCTCTCATCTCTGATTTCTTTCATTTTCAAACAAAACAGAGTCCAAACAGTGGGCAAGAGTGTCTCACCATCTCATTCAATGATCACCATCTCTAGACATTTATGTATTTATCTTCATATATATATGTATGATTTATTTTTTTTAAAATAAGTTGCCCCTACTAGCTCAAGGTCCTGGATCCGCCACTACTTCCAACCAAGTTTTCTCCATACATAAGAGATGTGAATTGAATCTCCGACCACTTACTTAAGGGTCCGAGCATACCACTTGAACCAACCATACCATATGTTGGTAATATTAGAATCAGGTGAATCTTCTTCTACCACCCTAATTTTTTTTATAAAATGAAAGTAAAAACATGATAATGTTAAATGTTGTAGGGAAATTCAAACTCCCTTTTATGTCCAACCTGCTGAGCCAACCAAATATACCACCTGTTCTATAGCAGTGGAATTTCAATTATATCATAGCTTTGAATCCACTAAAAGAATTTCCTTTTCTCATTCATTTATAGGGGGAGAAAAAGTATCTTGTCCTGTTTTTTTATTTTATCTTCTTTCTGGTTCTTATTTTTTTTAAATCATTTTATTTTTATTTATAAATAGTATTATGAAATATTTATTTTCAATGAAGTTTAGTAAAATCGATTAAGATATAGTAATGTTATTTGACCATGAAAAAATTGACAACATTAGGACACCGATTAATAATGTCTAAAATCGTGGTTAATGATGTGTTATGCTTGGTCAGTGTATACATCAAAATAAGTAATTCATTAACCATCCATCAAGTTTTATTAACTAAAATTTTGTATATTATTAACCAAGTTGTCAGTTAACGAGTTAGTCATCTAATACATATGTTGATAATAATGATTTTAAACATCATTAATCAGGTATTGCATGTTGTAAAATTTTGATACCCAAATAATAATTTTCGTTACACTTTGGAAGATAAAACCCACTTATTGGGTGTAAAAATAAGATAAGACCAATTGTTGGTACTTTAGTCATCCTAAACTTTTCCCCTACCACTGCCCACAAGAATTTTTATTCACGTACCCAGTTTCATAATTTCATGTCTCACACAAGTCACAACACACTGTTGTAATGGGACCATCAAGAGGTGAGCATGCTTAAATATTTTTAGTCTAAATAGCAAGGCTTTAAATAATAAGTCGTGATAGATATGATCATCTATAGTCAATTACTTATAATTGAAGTTGCAGGGAAAGTCATTTGTAAATGCATGACATATAAAATTGGATAAGATGAGCAGATTAGTGCTCCCAGATTAGTAGGTCACCACCGAAAGATAAGACAAAGAAAACTGCGTAAAGTAATTAACGAGGATGAATTGTTGGAATATTTTATTCCAATATCATAATGTGGGCAGATATCGGTAATTAATAATATTAGCTATTTATCTCTTAGGGGCCTTAATTGATATGTGATCAAATTAAGAGATAAGGCCAATCAGATTTCTGATTTGATAATTGATATTATCATTAATTATTTGATATGGGAAAATATGAGTGGATGTCAACGATGGCCAATTTTGGAATAATGGGAACCCTAATTGGCCATCACACTATATATAGGCTATGGTCCCCAATACACCGGACACAACGCATACCGCCTCTTCTCCCCATCTGAAGAGCGACTACGGCATAAAGAGTCCCGGTTGAGGAAGAACCATAAAGCCGCCGCTAATCATTCATCATCATTGTTAGTGTTGATTGTCAAGGTATTCCGCGATTGATTGTCACTCCCTGTTCGTGAAGGTTGGTGATCAAGTTCATTTTTTTGAAGAACGCTTAAGATCAGGAACCCTATGGATCCAGGTATACTCATAACCTTAGTATCCTAGTAATCTGGCATGAAGTAGATCCTAGGCTATATGGTATATGTGCTCTAGGGTGTATGCCTATAGATTTAATGCTTCCGCATAAAGAAATTAAAGAACTAAAGAATTAATTCCAACATGAATCACAAATAGAACACGGCATCTTGAAGCTGTAAATAACATATACATTATACATTATTGTTGTTTCTAAAAGCATGAGAGCATCCATATCCCAGCACCCCATTTTGGAGTTCTTAAATGGGTCCCACCATTACACATCACTTATTTTTACTTTTAATAACTTAAGCATCTCATCTATCAACCCAGTAACTATTAAAAAGTTCTTAAATAGACCCCACCAGTAACCCCACATCCTTATAATTACAAAATTATATTATTATTTTAGATGGACCCCACATCCTTTCAGTAAGTTTTATTTTAAAAAAATAGAATTGTCAGAGAACAAGCACAAGCACCGAATCTCTCCCAGGTTGAGGTGCTTAACGAGCACCCTCTCCATCGCGAAAATTTATTTAGAGGTGTGTTATTTGTATACCTAACTTGAACACCAACACAGTTGTATAGTAATTCATTTAGTTAGTTAGTTAGTTTGTACTTTCTATTATTAGTTAGTTGGTTATGGTAGTTAGTAGTTGTAACTGATTTTGGCTTATGCAAGTCTTGAGACACTGCTATATATATAGTGTTCTCAGGCTATTGTTTTGTATGTGAAGCATTAATCAATTCAATTCAATATACAGTTCTCAAATTCCTATTCTCTTCCATCCATCCCTACTCTCTATTCTGTGAGTGTATGTCACTTGTTCTCCAACAAAGTGGTATCTAGAGCTTTGTTTGTTCTTGAGAGTGTGTTCTTGATTCCTTGGAGCACAAGCTTCCGTTGCAAAGATGACTCCCTTCAATGGCAATTTCCCTGCAACACTACCCGTTCTCAATGGCAAGAACTATGGCAGGTGGTGCTTGCAGATGAGAGTTATCTTTGGCTTCCAAGATGTAGTAGAGATCGTGAATGATGGTGTTCAAGCACTAGAGAGGAATGCGACTAATGCTCAAAAGGCAGCTCATCATGAGTTGAAGAAGAAGGATTGTAAGGCGTTGTATCTCATTCAATCCTGTGTGGATCCAGGCAATTATGAAAAAATTGCCTCTGCAACCTCATCAAAGGAGGCGTGGGACATTCTTGGCAAGTCTAATCAAGGTGCTGATAAGATCAAGAAAGTCAGGTTGCAGGCTTTGAGGAGGCAGTATGAACTCCTCCAGATGAATAAGCAAGAAAGTGTTGATGAGTATTTCACTCGGTTGCTAACACTTACTAATCAGATGAGCTCTTGTGGAGAAACACTGAGTGACTTGATGATTGTGGAGAAGGTCTTGAGGACTCTAA
Organism: Echinosophora koreensis; assembly: GCA_035048595.1. Taxonomy (NCBI): domain Eukaryota; kingdom Viridiplantae; phylum Streptophyta; class Magnoliopsida; order Fabales; family Fabaceae; genus Echinosophora; species Echinosophora koreensis. The sequence continues at coordinate 4,677,976 of JAPCYP010000011.1, read as the reverse complement.
CATCCAGGTTCGACCACATAGTGGTGGCCATTGAAGAGTCCAAGAACCTTGCTGAATTAAAGGTGGAAGAGTTGTAGGGTTCTCTTGAAGCTCATGAGTTGAGGCTACAAGAAAGGAGTGCTGTGAAGGTCACTGAGCAAGCACTACAAGCTCAAACCAGTAAAAGAAATGTGAATGATGGAGGGTGTAACTTCCTAAAATTTTGATATAATTAATTTGATAAAAAAAATAATAGGTTATTAAAAAGTATAGTACAAATAAAATATAATTAAGAGGTTTACTGTAAAAATTTAATAGTATAAGAATTTATTGAAATTACTTAACTATTATAAATAAATAAAAAATGCAATACACACACACACACACACACACACACACACACACACACATATGGGTTAAAAGAAAAAAATATATGCTAAGGTTAAAAGGAAACACGACAGGGACCGGAGGAAGGGATTTCGGCTCCGCACAGGGACCATAGCGTTAGCGAGGGAGTGCGTCTCACATGCGTTTCTTTTCTTTGCCAGTACAACGGTAACAACACACGGATAAGAACGCAAGTGAAGGGAAGAAGAATTTTTAGATAAGCACTAGCTTTTATCATAGATAATATTTAGAGCATTTTGAAGGTCTTCGAAAGGTGAGTAGCAATACCTTTTTCAAACCTTTCCATGGTATACTAGTTTGTTTGTGTTTACAAGGGTTTACCCTATGGTTTTGGGAGTTTTTAATTAATTTGATGCATATGGTTATTATCCTAATTTCTAAAATTAGGGGTTTTTCAAAAAAGGGGATAATTGTTAAATTGATGTGATAATGTGTTTGCTTGCCTCAATGTTTATGATTAATATAATATATGTTTAATTGGTATGCATGACTTGATTTTTATGATGCTATGGAATTATAATTGGTAACTGCCCTGGAATATATCTATTAAACTGTGATTGATGTTATGCTTGATGGATGTGTGTTCTAAAGTATGAATGAAAGATTATATGTATGATGTGTGAAGATTGTCGTTGTGCCACCTAAGTTAGGGACACTGGCTTGTAACATTGCCATTTAATGGGATGTTGAAATTAAGATACGGGGCAAGGAATCCATTTTATGAACGAGGCTCTCGGGCCACCGTTAATGAAAGGCAAGGAACCAATTTAATTATGAGGTTCTTGGGTCACCATAGGGGCAAGGAGTCAATTCTAAAATGAGTTTCCGGAGTCATCATAGGGGCAAGGAATCAATTCTAGAACGAGGCTCTCGGGTCACCATAAAGAGGGTGGCAATGAATCAATTCTAGAACGAGGATCATGAGTCACCACAGACAAGGGCAAGGAACCAATTTAATGAGGTTCTCGAGTCACCGAATTGGGCAAGAAACCAACACAGAGTGGGGTTTCAGAGCCACGTGAATAATAACGTTATTGTTGTGACGTGTGGTTTACTTTACTTATCGAACATGTGATTATTGCTTAAATTTTCTTAGTTACCGAATTAACTATTATATCTACACATATTTTTAATAAACATTATTTTGGAAAATTAGCGGATACCATGTGAGACACCTTGTTGTGCCCCATTGTATTATTAGATTAAAACCTTATTAATTTATTACTTAATCGGGCGTTTATTGTTGAAAAATACGTAAAAATTAAAAATTTAATTAACCAACGTGCAATTTCGGATAATTAAAACACCAAACCATATTTAAGTTGCAAATACACACATATGTCTTATACACATAATACAAAACACTGTTAAGGGTATCCTCTCAGTAGGATCCCTCACAGGTACACACTTAAACAAAAGTCATACATAGTGGAAACATATAAAAACGTCTCACGAGACGCACTGGCCATAACTAACTAGACCCTAATCACCATGTATCACAGCTCTGAAATAACCAAAGTGAACACAAGAAGGGGGGTTGAATTGTGTTTACCAACTTTTTGGGTTATTTTAAAAAGATTTTCGCAGGCAAAGTAAGCAAGGTTTGAATAAGGGAAGGTTAGACGAGTGACACGTCTAATATTTAAAACAGAATGGCACACACACAAACAGAAAAGGTTTTAAAAGAGTTTGATAATCACAGTGTTAACTCCCCAAGTTAAAAGCTAGAACAGAAATAATATTTTAAGTAAATTAAAAGATAAAGGGAGTAGAGATATCACTCAGGAGATTTATACTGGTTCACCCCAAAATCCACAGGGCTACGTCCAGTTTCTTGGCAGCACCAAGTTTCCACTATAACTGAGTAAATTACAGTACAAGTATTCTTTGCACACCTAGCCTCTTCAGGCTTAACACTCAAACAAGTATTCTTTTCTCACCTAGCCTCTTCAGGCTCAAAAACAGTAAGGGATAAAAGGTTTTGTGTAGTTAATACAACTTGCAAATCTTTTAGATCACACTCAGAGAGTGGAATAAATATGAAGTATGAAAGACTGCGAATTTATATCAAATGATTGAATGTGTATTCAATGAAAGAATGAAGAAGTTAATGAAGACAGTAAATGCTTCTGTGTAGAGTTCCTTTGATATTCAACTTCTTAGCTTCATCTTCATTGTTTGATCTATTTAAAGGCTTCAATCAAGAGATCCGTTTTGACACAGCTTCAGAAAGTGTTTGCTTCTGACTTGAGCTTTCTGAGACACCATTTAATGCCAAAGAGTCGTTCTGAGTATTCATTAAATGCTTGAAAACGTTGAGCATTGTCAAGAGTGTCCAAGAGTACACTTTAGACTGAGCAGCTGTTCTTTCAGAGTATATGGCAGCAGGTTTCTTGTACTTGTTGCAGAGAGCTTTCCTCTTTCAGTGCAACATCAGTTCACTCTCCATAAAGTACTTTTACTTTGTACTTAAATAGCCAATAGGTTACTGCAGTGGTGCAGAGATAGCGTGTTTTATTCCTTAAAACCTTGAAACAACGTTCTTTATTCTTTGTCCTTTGAGCTATTATCCAGAGGTCTTCGAGATCCTTAAGGATGGCATATAATTTGAATAGGGTGACTTGGACTTGATTTCTGACATACTGACTTGGTGTCAGTAATGAGAAATTTTAGACGGGTGAAGGTCATCCAAAAATTAGACGGGTGATGATCATTCAAACATTAGATGGGTGATGATCATTCAAACATTAGACGGGTGCAGGCGTGTTCCAAAGTTAGACGGGTGATTAACTGAGCCAAACTTAGACGCATGCTTCTTGCCACGTCATTAAGTGAACTTGGTCTTTCTTGAGCGTTGACTTTCTTTGACTCATTTTTAGACAAGTGGAAATTTAGACGAGTCAGTGCTGAGCTTCTACTAAAAGGTAGACGGGTCAAAATTAGACGAGTGACCTCAAGTCTATTTTCCTGCACACTTATCAAATATATCAGTAATTTCATTTGGTTCAATATTATCACACTTGAACTATTTGGAATCATCAAAACATAGAGGATTTACACTTTGAATGTGTTTTAGACTTATGAGGTCTCAACATTCTCCCCATTTTTTGATGATGACAAATATCTTTTTTGATTTTATTGAACATCAAAAAGAAACAGTAGAAATTTTTAAACAGATATAGTTGATCAGGGTATGTTATGCTCCCCCTTAGTTTATGCACTAAGTAAAGACAAGTATCAGAACAACATGATATTGGAGAGAATAACATATAGTTAAAATATAAAATCATGAAAACTCAATTATATTTTCTCCCCCTTTTGGCATCAATCAAAGAGATAAACAGTGAAGAATATAAATTGCCAAAAGAAATTAAAAAAAAAACTTATTTCATTTAATCAAAGTCAAGAAGAGTTACAAGTGATAGACATCACTGACTTAGTACACTGCATGACTCAGAAATGAAAAACAGATTCCTAAAAACTAAGAACTAGGGCCTCCTTGGCTTTTGAAGAAAGCTTCCATCATCTGCTGCATTGCTTGCTGCTGAGCTAGCATCTGAGCTTGAAATGCAGTCTGTTGAGCAATTACTTCATCCTGTCTTTGAATGACAGTCTGCAAACTTGTAGCCATTTCATCAAGTCTGTGATGTGCAGCAGGATCATATGCAACAACTGGAGAGGTAGTATCTGTAGTGGCCAGAGAAGTTCCATAAGTTGATGGAGGAGGTGGACAAGGAGGAGGGGTAGGAGGTAACTCTTCAACAGAAATATCACCCTCAGGGTGAGGATCTAGAAAGATATTAGTTGACAGAGTGATTACAAAATCATTATTAGGATAGAATTCCTCTAGAAAGGCATGAATTCTGTCATGATGTAGAGGAGAATCTATGACAGAGAGAAGAAACTCATAAGATCTCCTAATGAGATTTATGTGTGTGAAAGGGGCAGTTTCAGGGAAGTTTAAAACAGAGAAAGGAAAAACCATGAAGAAAGGATAGAGAAAGTATATGGAGGGTGAAAAGGGATAGAGAGCATAGGCTTGGCTACCTCTGGTGGGAATGTCTGCCTTCTCTTCTTCTATCAGCCCAGAACTGGAGCCACCCTTAGAGAACATCCTCTCTCTGAATTTTAGCTTCTGATCATTTCTCTTGATAAGAGAGAACTTCTGATCCAATGGCAAAGATATTGTCTTCTGCTTTCCTTTCAGAACCATGGAGTCAGGCATTACTCTTATAGCAGTAGAGGGCTTCATGAAGATGTGAGGATTGAATAGCCATTTTCCTACTGGCTTCTGTGACCTTTCCAGCCTCACAATCTGTCTTTCAGCTTCCAAAGAGGCAATCATATCCAATGTCTTGCCATCAAGATAAGAGGGACAGGATTCATCTATGATAGAGAAGGGGGTGGTTCTGGAAGATAGGTGGTAGGGAGGTATAGTGGCTAAGGGGATAGGGTTATGTCTGGTTTCAGAGAATAAGTCTGGAAAGACTGTTCTCAGAGGCACTTGGCACTGGTTAGTGATATGGTCAGGGATTGGTGATTTTGTTGAGGGAGGTGGAGTAGGATTGTCAAAATACTCAAAGTCATTGATATCCTCAGTTTGAGGAATATTAGAATGGTGAGATATTTGTGGTGAGGGTGGTACAGGTGAGTGAGTATCAGACATGTGAGGTTCTGATGTAGTAGGGTTAGGTTCATAAGAGTGATGGTTAGGTGATGTATGTGATGGAGTTTGGATTTTTGGTGAAGTATGAGGAGTGGGAATTCTTGGTGATGGAGGTGGTGTTTGGATTTTTGGTGATGGTTGAGGGGATGGTGATCTTTGTGGTGGTGTAGGTGTTCTTTGAGGTGAAGGTTGTGGAGTTAGAGCTGTTGTGGTAGTAGGTTCTGTTTCCAGAGGTGGAGGGGTTGAATCCTTCTGAGGTGAAGGTGATGGTGATGGTGATGAAGAGGGAGGTAAGACAAGTTTCCTCTTTGTGACTGTTGTCTTCTTCTTTTTAGGGATCACATTCTCTTCTGATTGAGACTCCCCCTCAGCTTGTACTGTCCTCTTTCTCTTGAAAACTTTAGTAATCTTAGGTGCAGAGGCAGCAGCTTCCTCAGAGACAGAAGCAGTAACAGGTTCAACAACCTGAATAGTCTCTTCAGTCATAGAAGTTTCAGCAGTAGTTTTTGTGACTTTCCTCTTCTTCCTTTGAAGTTGATCACTGATTTCCTCAGCTGGTTCCTCAACAATTTCAGCTTTAACACCAGGAATGGAAACAGTTGCTTCCATCTGAGCAGAGGCTTCAGCATTGTGACCCAGAGTAGGAGTTAAGTTCATCTTCATTAAGGCTAGGGTCTTTGTTGTAATCTCAGTGCAGAGATCAGCAGATACAGCCCTTCTTAAGTCCAGTTTGCATGCCCTAAAGATTCTAGTCATAACCATTCCAAAAGGGTAGTCCTTATCTTTTCCTTTTACAGCCTTTTCCATATGAATAAAAATCAGATCAGTTATGTCTATCTTGATTCTTTGGACAAGATGAAACAGGGCAAACTTTTCCAGCAGATTGACATGGTTTCTAGACCCAGTCCTAGGCATTACACAGTTTATAAGCAAAACATGTAAAAATCTTGCCTTAGGAGTCAGATATTTGGAGTCCATGTTGCCAGGGTTTGCAGTTCCATAGAGCACCAGATTCACATTAGCTTCTCCTTGATCCTTCATCCAGTCTTTATAATGCCCAGCTCCTTCCCTAGGGCATTTTGTCACTTCAGCGAGTAACTCGTGAGTGATGAAAATATGATCCTCACCAACGTCCCTAGAAATCATGTGGGTAGTAGTATCCTTGGTGATTTTTGCTGTGGTCCAGAAATCCCTAACTAGAGCAGGGAAAACATGTTCTTGCAGTTGAAAGAACGGTAACCATCCAGCATGGTTAAGCTCTGGAAGTACGTCCAAACCCTTGGTTCTGAGTTCATCGAAGTTTGGAACTCTTCCAGGGAGCACCTTCTTCAACTCAGCAACAGATACCTTAGTCTTCTCAGATAGCGTCTCAAGAAGGCTTTTGGGTGCTGTAACACCCGGGGCTGACGAGGGCGGGGAGTGGTCGCCGGTGCAAGAGGCATGATCAAGGAGCGGCTCCTGGCAGGCTTCTAGGCGGAGGGACACATGAATGAACCGATAGCACACCTGAATGAGAGGGATCCTGAGACTGTGTAGGTATGGGACTATACAGTAGAGGATGGCTTATATGAATTGATTGGTACTACCTATACCAACAAGATGCATCTTCTTTTCGGGAGCCTATCACTTAAGAACTCCATAGTTAAGCGTGCTTGGCTTGGAGCAATTCTGGGATGGGTGACCTCCTGGGAAGTTTTCCCGGGAAGCGTGTGAGTGAGGACAAAGCACGCTGAAAAGACCCATGTTGGTCTGTTGGGTCAGTCGTCAATCCATAGAGCAGCCAGAGATGTTACAAATGGTATCAGAGCGGCACCTCTCCCAGTACGGTGTGGTTCGGGGACGAACCAAGCGGAAGCTGGTGGGCATGTAACACCCGGGGCTGACGAGGGCGGGGAGTGGTCGCCGGTGCAAGAGGCATGATTAAGGAGCGGCTCCTGGCAGGCTTCTAGGCGGAGGGACACATGAATGAACCGATAGCACACCTGAATGAGAGGGATCCTGAGACTGTGTAGGTATGGGACTATACAGTAAAGGATGGCTTATATGAATTGATTGGTACTACCTATACCAACAAGATGCATCTTCTTTTCGGGAGCCTATCACTTAAGAACTCCATAGTTAAGCGTGCTTGGCTTGGAGCAATTCTGGGATGGGTGACCTCCTGGGAAGTTTTCCCGGGAAGCGTGTGAGTGAGGACAAAGCACGCTGAAAAGACCCATGTTGGTCTGTGGGGTCAGTCGTCAATCCATAGAGCAGCCAGAGATGTTACAGGTGCCATTGATTTTGAGAGAAGAGGATTAGGGTTTGACAGAGAAGGTCTCGAGAAGGTGAAGACGAAGAGAGCTTAGAGAAGAAGTTTGTGAGCAAGAAATTTTGAGTGGGTAGATTTTGAAAAGACACGGGTTTATGCTAAAAACGCTTGAGTGCTTTTTACGTTGGGAATAAGGAAAGAGAGTGTTGCCATAAATGACAATCAATCAATTTCAAACAAAAATAATAAAATATTTAAGAAAAGGAGGGAAAATGCAATGTACATGTGTCTCAGTCAGAATTTAGCACTGAGTGCTTTTAGCCACGTCATTAGACGCTTGGCTAAATTAGACGAGTCAAAAAAAAAAATTCAGACATATCAACAAAACATTTATTCAGGAATATTATGCATGTTAAGATTTCTTCTAATAAAAACAAATCTATCTTCACTTAAAGGTTTAGTAAAAATGTCTGCCCACTGGTAATCAGTGTTTACAAACTTAATTTCAAAAACACCTTTTTGAACATAGTCTCTAATGAAGTGATGCTTTATCTCTATATGCTTTGCTCTAGAATGCTGTATGGGATTTTTAGACAGATTAATAGCACTAGTATTATCACACCAAACAGGTATATTATGCTCAATCATTGAATAATCTTCAAGTTGATATTTTACCCAAAGTAGTTGTGAACAACAACTAGCTGCAGATATATATTCAGCTTCAGCAGTTGATAGAGCAATGGTGCTTTGTCTTTTGCTTGACCAAGAGATCATATTTGCTCCAATGAAGTGGCATCCTCCACTGGTGCTTTTTCTATCAATTCTGTCTCCAGCAAAATCAGCATCACAAAATCCAGCTAACTTGAAATCTTCAGATTTCTTATATAACAGACCAAGGTTAGTGGTTCCAATTAAATATCTGAAAATTCTTTTGACAGCCTTGTAATGAGATTCCTTAGGATCTGATTGAAATCTAGCACAAAGACAGACACTGAATTGAATTTCAGGTCTGCTAGCAGTTAAATACAGCAGAGATCCAATCATACCTCGGTAGACAGTTTGATCTACCTTTTTACCTTCCTCATCCATGTTTAGAACAACTGTTGGATGCATAGGAGTACTCATAGGCTTTGAATTTTCCATTTTATACTTTTTCAGAAGCTCCTTGGTGTACTTCTGTTGATAGATATAGACTCCATCATTTGACTGTTTTATTTGAAGACCAAGGAAGAACTTCAATTCTCCCATCATGCTCATCTCAAATTCATTCTGCATCAACTCAGAGAACTCTTTGCAGAGCTTTTCATTAGTAGCACCAAATATAATATCATCAACATAGATCTGTACTACTATGAAGTCTTTTCTTGAGCATTTCTTGAAGAGTGTGGTGTCTACTTTTCCTCTAATGAAGTTATTTTCCATTAGATATGTGCTTAATCTATCATACCAAGCTCTAGGAGCTTGTTCAAGTCCATACAAAGCTTTCTTAAGCTTATAGACATGGTGATGATTCTCAGAGTCCTCAAAACCAGGAGGTTGCTTGACATAAACTTCCTCCTCAATTATTCCATTTAAAAATGCACTTTTAACATCCATATGATAAAGAGTTATATCATGTTGTGCAGCATATGACATGAGAGCCTAATTGCTTTTAGTCTAGCTACAGGAGCAAAAGTTTCAGTGAAATCAATACCTTCCTGTTGATTGTAACCTTGAGCAACTAGTCTTGCCTTGTTCCTTACCACTTTTCCATCTTCATCTAGTTTATTTCTAAACACCCATCTGGTTCCAATAATGGTTTTCTCTTTGGGTTTAGAAACTAGTGTCCAGACATCATTCCTTTTGAACTGATTTAGCTCTTCTTGCATGGCTAGAATCCAGCTTTCATCTTGCAGAGCTTCTTCAATCTTCTTAGGTTCCAAGTCTGATATGAAGGCCATGTTGTTGTTTTCATTGAAAGCAGATCTGGTTCTAACTCCTTGAGATGGACTTCCAATGATGAGATCTTCTGGATGATAGGTCTTGATTTTCCAATCTTTCTTCAGAGTCTGAGTTTCAAACTTATCAGCATTAGTCTGTATTTCAGACACGTCTACTTTTGTTTTGTCTGAAGATTCTTCTACTGCAGGATTAAGTTCAATACCTGCAACATCATCCTCTAGATCTGATAGTTCCCTATCAGTCTTCAAACCATCATTAAACTTTACATGAATTGATTCTTCTACTATAGAGGTTCTAGAATTAAAAATTCTAAAAGCTTTATACATTTCAGAATAACCAATGAATATTCCTTTATCTACTTTAGAGTCAAATTTACCAAGATGATCTTTTGTGTTGAGAATATAACATTCACAACCAAATGCATGAAAATATGATATGTTGGGTTTTCTGTCTTTCCACAATTCATAAGGAGTCTTATTTAGAATAGGACTAATCAGTATTCTGTTTTGTACATAACAAGCAGTGTTAATGGCTTCTGCCCAGAAGTGCTTAGGAAGATTATTTTCATTAAGCATAGTTCTTCCCATCTCTTGAAGAGATCTGTTCTTTCTCTCAACTACTCCATTTTGCTGTGGAGTTCTAGGTGCAGAGAAATTGTGAGAAATACCATTTTCCTCACAGAACAGTTTGAACTGCTCATTTTCAAATTCTCCTCCATGGTCACTTCTTATAGCAGAGATACAAAAACCTTGCTCATTTTGTACCCTTTTACTGAATACTGAGAATGCCTTATAAGATTCATCCTTGTGGGTTAAGAAGAGTACCCATGTAAATCTAGAATAGTCATCAACTATGACAAAACCATATTTCTTTCCACCTAGGCTAGCCACACTGACTGGTCCAAACAGATCCATGTGTAACAGTTGCAAAGGTCTAGAGGATGTGACTTCTTTCTTGGATTTGAAACTTGATTTTACTTGTTTACCTCTCTGACAAGCATCACACAAAATATCTTTCTTAAAAGAAATGTCAGGCAATCCTCTCACAAGGTTATGTTTTTTCAATTTAGAAATTTGTTTCATACTAACATGTCCTAATTTGCCACAGCCATTTTTCATCCTCTTTAGACATAAAGCATGTTACACTTTGATCTGAAAGTTCAGTCATGTCAATCTTATACAGATTGTTTTGCCTTTTGGCAGAAAAGAGGGTTTTTCCACTACAGTCATTGACCATGCATGCATCCTTAGAAAAAGATACAGAAAATCCACTGTCACATAATTGACTTATGCTAAGCAGATTATGTTTTAATCCTTTCACAAATAAGACATCATGAATAATAGGTAAGGGAGGTTTACCACCAATTTTACCTAAACCAACAACTTTTCCTTTCTGGTTGCCACCAAAAGTTACATGTCCACCTTTCTTAGGTTGGAGTTCTAGGAACATAGACCTTTCGCCTGTCATGTGTCGCGAGCATCCACTGTCCAGATACCATGATAGGTGTTTGCTTTGTTCTGTTGAGAATGTCTGCAACACGAATGATCATGACCTTAGGTACCCATATTTTCTTGGGTCCTTTTTTGTTAGTGTGAGGAGTCTGTGAAGACTTCCTTCTCTTTTTGTGAATACACTTGGACATGATATGTCCAGCTTTTCCACAGTAGGAACATATAGATTTAACAGCTACATTTGAAAACTTTGTTGATTCTTTATGATGTTCTTGATTGGAATATCCTATACCTTCTTTGTTAAGGGAGTGCCTCTGACTTCCTAAGAGTTTAGTCAGATTATCTCTACCATTAACAAATTTGGCAAGATCTGAGGTGAGCTCTTCTACTTTCTGTTGAAGTTTAGTAACTTCTTCAGATGGTAGAGTTTCAACTAAGATCTCAACTTCAGACTTTTCAGTCTTAAGTTTACTATTCTCTTCAGCTAACTTCTCACACTCTAGAGATTTCTGTGTATACTCATTTGAGATTTTAGCATACTGTCTCTTGAGGGATCTGAAAGCTTTAGATATGTAGTTGGATTCTTCCAAGAGTTCATCATAGGCATCATTCAATTTTTCAAGTTCAGAATGTACCTCAGTTTCTGATTCTGAATCTGTATCGGCCATAAGACAGAGGTTTGCTTCAAGCTCCTCTCCTTCACTTTCAGTGGAGCTTTCATCAAGATCTTCCCAAGTGGCCATCATTCCTTTCTTCTTTTTGTTGAAGAATTTCTTGGAAGATTGCTTTTTGAGTTGAGGGCATTCGGCCTTGATGTGACCAGGCTTTTTGCATTCATAACATACAATGACATTTCTGTCATTAGATCCACCATCCTTGTTGTGCTTGTCTTTGTTGAAGCGCCTGAAGGGTTTGTCTTTTCTGAAGTTTCTTTTCTTCCACAGCTTCTTCATTTTTCTGGTGAAGAGAGACAATTCATCATCTTCATCATCTGAGTCATCCTCATTTGATTCTCCAGATTCTTCTGAAGATTCATCTACTTTGAGAGCTTTTGAACTTGCTCCCTTAGATGACTTCTTGTCAGCCTTGAGTGCAATGGACTTGTTTTTCTTTCCATTGTTCTCTTCAATCAGTTCTTGTTCATGAATCTGAAGAGTTCCAAGAAGCTCATCAAGCTTCATTGTTGATAAATCCTTGGCCTGAGACACAGCATTTACAAGTGGTCTCCATTGTTTTGGAAGACTTCTGAGAATCTTTTGAATGTGTTCCTCAGTCTTGTAAATTTTTCCCAGAGATTTCAATCCATTGGTTATGGTTTGAAACCTTCCATACATTTGGCCAATAGTTTCACCTTCCTCCATTTTAAACAACTCGTACTTTCTGACAAGCATACTGACTTTGGTTTCTTTGACTTTGCTAGTTCCTTCATGAGCAATAGCTAGTAAGTCCCACATTTCTTTTGCAGACTCACAAGTACAGACTTTTTCAAATTCTTCTCTGCTCAAAGCACACATGATTGCATATCTAGCTTTGGCATTCAGCTGCCACTTTGTTCTTTGATCAGTAGTCATGTTTGCTTTAGGAATTTCCTCTCCTTTGTCATCTTTAGGAACAAAGGGACCTTCATCAATGATATCCCAAAGATCAGAATTAGTGGATTGTAAAAACCACTTCATCTTTTCTTTCCAGTAGATGTAGTCCTCTCCATTGAAGAAAGGAGGTCTCGACATTGAGGATCCTTCTCCAGCATGGTTCTTGCTTCCACTGGTTTCTCCTTCCATCTCCAAGATCTTTTCCTCTACACTGTTAAGTGCTCAACCCAGAGGCTGAGCTCTGATACCAACTGAAATAACCAAAGTGAACACAAGAAGGGGGGTTGAATTGTGTTTACCAACTTTTTGGGTTACTTTAAAAAGATTTTCGCAGGCACAGTAAGCAAGGTTTGAATAAGGGAAGGTTAGACGAGTGACACGTCTAATATTTTGAAACAGAATGGTACACACACAAACAGAAAAGGTTTTAAAAGAGTTTGATAATCACAGTGTTAACTCCCCAAGTTAAAAGCTAGAACAGAAATAATATTTTAAGTAAATTAAAAGATAAAGGGAGTAGAGATATCACTCAGGAGATTTATACTGGTTCACCCCAAAATCCACAGGGCTACGTCCAGTTTCTTGGCAGCACCAAGTTTCCACTATAACTGAGTAAATTACAGTACAAGTATTCTTTGCACACCTAGCCTCTTCAGGCTCAACACTCAAACAAGTATTCTTTTCTCACCTAGCCTCTTCAGGCTCAAAAACAGTAAGGGATAAAAGGTTTTGTGTAGTTAATACAACTTGCAAATCTTTCAGATCACACTCAGAGAGTGGAATAAATATGAAGTATGAAAGACTGCGAATTTATATCAAATGATTGAATGTGTATTCAATGAAGGAATGAAGAAGTTAATGAAGAGAGTAAATGCTTCTGTGTAGAGTTCCTTTGATATTCAACTTCTTAGCTTCATCTTCATTGTTTGATCTATTTAAAGGCTTCAATCAAGAGATCCGTTTTGACACAGCTTCAGAAAGTGTTTGCTTCTGACTTAAGCTTTCTGAGACACCATTTAATGCCAAAGAGTCGTTCTGAGTATTCATTAAATGCTTGAAAACGTTGAGCATTGTCAAGAGTGTCCAAGAGTACACTTTAGACTGAGCAGCTGTTCTTTCAGAGTATATGGCAGCAGGTTTCTTGTACTTGTTGCAGAGAGCTTTCCTCTTTCAGTGCAACATCAGTTCACTCTCCATAAAGTACTTTTACTTTGTACTTAAATAGGCAATAGGTTACTGCAGTGGTGCAGAGATAGCGTGTTTTATTCCTTAAAACCTTGAAACAACGTTCTTTATTCTTTGTCCTTTGAGCTATTGTCCAGAGGTCTTCGAGATCCTTAAGGATGGCATATAATTTGAATAGGGAGACTTGGACTTGATTTCTGACATACTGACTTGGTGTCAGTAATGAGAAATTTTAGACGGGTGAAGGTCATCCAAAAATTAGACGGGTGATGATCATTCAAACATTAGACGGGTGATGATCATTCAAACATTAGACGGGTGCAGGCGTGTTCCAAAGTTAGACGGGTGATTAACTGAGCCAAACATAGACGCATGCTTCTTGCCACGTCATTAAGTGAACTTGGTCTTTCCTGAGCGTTGACTTTCTTTGACTCATTTTTAGACGAGTGGAAATTTAGACGAGTCAGTGCTGAGCTTCTACTAAAAGGTAGACGGGTCAAAATTAGACGAGTGACCTCAAGTCTATTTTCCTGCACACTTATCAAATATATCAGTAATTTCATTTGGTTCAATATTATCATACTTGAACTATTTGGAATCATCAAAACATAGAGGATTTACACTTTGAATGTGTTTTAGACTTATGAGGTCTCAACAAGCTCGTCCTCCAGCCTCCGGTGCGTAAGTAGTTCCATCCAATTCCTCCTCATTCCGCTCATCCACAGGGTCTTCTAGAACGATTCCATAAAAGATAAAACATAACATACAGAAAACATAGGGGATAAGAAACAGTTCTATCATAAAAAACAAAAAAGAATCATAGCATATATAATATAATAACAGTCAAAGACACACATCATATATAACTAACAATCATCCTCAAAGTACGATATCATCCTCTACCCTTACTCTCATGCAACTAAACCTTTATGCTGACTTGACCATTACAATCTTGTCACACCATCTCCATCCTCATAGGACTGTTAGTCCTTCGTCCGAGCGAGCACTCCCCTCTGTCATATATAATATAAGTAGCCCGATTACTGCACATAAAGTTATATATATAGTAGCCCAATTGCTACACATAAAATTATATCTATAGTAGCCCAATTGCTACACGTAAAATTATATCTATAAGTCTCACTGACCCTTACGGGGTCATAACCTAATGCCTCAACCTCTCACTAGAACTCGTGTAAATCCTCAAACCAAATCTCATAATCTCATCTATAAAACAATGTAATTAAGCTAGGCACCTCTAAGTCACAATTATTCTCTCACCCAAATAAACATCTCTCGAACAACGCATATCTTTCCTTACAAGTCAACTAAGCACATTATGAAACCAGGCAGATCATGCATAACACAATATCAGGAAATATTCAAACACCAAAAATAAAACGTAACATGCAATGGAATGCCTCAACCAGCGTATCACAATAAATTCAATAAGTAATAAATTCAGATATCCTCAATACCATAAAATCAACCTAATGCCGGTAAACCTACAATCCCCGAATCATCATTGGTTTTACAAAAAAGGTTTCCAATGTGATTTTGGTCTTGTCGATTACTCGACTACTAGTAGGGCCTAGGTCGCCCTACACAATTATTATATAATATACTACTTATTGATTCCAACGGTAGATTAATTATTTCCCCCACCTGAGTTAGCACCGTATCTCCCGAACTTCCGATCCTTGTTACTAAAATCAGGAGTGTCCGTTAACTATCAACCAACACAATATAACCACAATTAATCAAATAAATCTAACTATGCCCACTTTATGCTAGGTTCGGCCATTCAATTCAAATTAGGGCTAGGATCATTTTCTCATTCTAATCTTTTGGATACTAACTACTTAGGTCTTAGATAGTTAGGATAAATTGCTATAAGTTAAAATATGAAATAAAAATTATCCAAACTCATAGGGTATGTTTCGGCCTTAAAGAGCAAAATGGTTAGAAAATTTATTTGGATTCAAGCTCTTGGATTTAGATATTACAAGTACTAGAGAGCGTAAATCAAGCAATAGATTTCAAAAAAAAAAAAAAAAATCAACAAACCCTTTTTCATACAAGTTTCGACCAACCAAGGAAAATAGGGTTAGGAATTTATTTTGATTTTAAGCTTCTAGATATAATAACTATAGGTATAAAGGAGTTAAGATTAAGTGTCATATTTTAAAAATTGAACAAAACTTCTTTTGCCTAGAAATACCTAGGTTCGGCCAAGACTAGATAAATAGGAAAGAAAATGTTTTTGATTACATGCTCTTAGACGATGAAAGTAGAAGGCATATCAAGATCATATAAATTTGTTTCACATTAAAATGATTTTTCTACAATTTTCTAGAATTATTTGAAGTTCTAGATCTAGAAATAGGAACTTGTGAAATAGTTGAT
Organism: Echinosophora koreensis; assembly: GCA_035048595.1. Lineage (NCBI taxonomy): Eukaryota > Viridiplantae > Streptophyta > Magnoliopsida > Fabales > Fabaceae > Echinosophora > Echinosophora koreensis. The sequence goes on along the minus strand of JAPCYP010000011.1, from coordinate 4,662,097 downwards.
GAAAATGGAGTTTGTTGGATGATTAATGAAGCTAAGATGATTAGGAACAGATTCCTCACCTTAGAATGAAGAAGTTTGATGAGGAACTTGAGAAGAAATGAAGAACTTATCAAGAACACAAAGGGTGTTCTTGGTTGTTTAGTGAAGAACAAGCAAGAACAAGCTTGAATGAAGAAAATGAAACTTTGGTTAAGTGTGGGGGAGGGGCAGCCACGAAAATGAGAGTGTGAAGGAGTGAAAATGCCTTTGTTTAATGTTAAAATGAACCAAGGTTAAGTTATTTGACATAGGTTAAGTTTAGAAAATAATATAATAACTTAACTATGGTTATAATAACCTAACTAGAGTTAATTTGTAATCATGATTAGGTTAGATTATGTGGTTGAGAATGAAGGGAGGTGTGGCTGATTTTGGGCCACATCTCATGAGTCATCCATGACTCATTGATCCCATCCATTAGAGGTTCCCGGAAATCTCGTACTCAGCTCCGTCATTTACCCGATTTCGGTTTTTGAGAGGAAAATGATGAAACGAAAGCAAAATGAAATAGGTATGGTTCAGTATATATGGCTGCACGAAATTGAGGAGATGTGGGAGGTTTACAACCATGTAAAATGAGTGGTTAAAAGTGCGTAGATGTGTCTTGTTAATAACCGCGAAAGCTTGAGGGTATTTTGGTCATTTTACCTTAAAATATCTTAACCATCATTAATTGTCATAAATACTATGTGAGTCATCCCTATGACTTACCACCCTAGGTGGCAAGATGTCCCCTCATCCGGTGCCCAGTTCTGTCTCTGCAGTTCCGTTTCCGACTCCGTCGGTTTCCCGATTAGGGTTTCCGTCCATTTTTTGATCGAAAAATTTTCAAAATAACCAAACTGGTTGGAAATATGATTTAATCATAAACCATTTCGTTCGCGAGTCAAAATTAGGTTTTATGATTATTAAAATCTTACTGTTAGTGAAAACACCGACTGTTTTCCGTCCAAACTTTCACCAAAATTTGTCCGAATAAACATAATATTTTATTTCTGATCAAAAATTTGAAAAGTAGGATTTCTCACGGACATAATATAAAAAATCTACAAATTTCAGTTTCGGGTCAAATTAGGGTTTTCTACCAGTATAAACTTATATTGTCAGTTAAAAATGCATATCGGTTTCCGTCTGAGCTTCAAACCCAAATTTTAACCAGAGCTTCCTACCATAGAGTAGGTTGTAGATATGATTTTGTTTTCTCCAAAATCATTTCCTAAGTCTCATATAAAAATATAAATAAATATATCTTTACCGTTAATACAACGTATCCGAAAATCGGACTGTTACATTACTACCCCACTTAGAAAAAAATCTCGTCCTCGAAATTTCTTGACTTGAAACTAGATAGAATCTTGTAATCATATCTTAATCTAAAGATCTCACATTACGTTTCCTTTTACTGTCTTCCCCCTAAGTGATAGTGGTATCTTCGTAACAGAATTCATTCTTATATTATTCTATTTATCCTCAAACTTATCCATCACTTCCTTAACTTTTCAACTTAGTCTATCATCCTTGAAGGGTATAATCAAAACTTAATCCTTTTCCTCTTCTTTATACTAGTCAACCAGAAATCATTATTTCAACATCTACCTCTTACATTTAGCACCAAGATCAATACTACCTTAACTTCCTACTCATTGTATCCAATCACAATCTTAGATCTTTGGAGCTTATTCCACTATTCCGGATTATATCAATATTACACATACCTTCTTTGAGGTCTGCAGGGTGAGAGGATTCAATTCCCATCATGGTAAACGCTCTCCCAGTGGTTGGAGGTCTAGCCATCTGCTGACCTGTTACTGGATCTCCTCTCCAATCTTCAACTCTGTAACTTCCAGCTCCTCTACCAGCTGCTACCGTCTGCTGCCAAGCCCGCTGTCTGCAATCCCAAGCTATATGCCCTGGTTTCCCATAGTGGAAACAACTAGGTCTCTCCATACAATCTCTGACATGATGCGACCCTCCCCATCTGAAACAAGCAAAGCCTTGCTGTTGATGGCCCGTTCCAACCATTTGTGTTGTAGCAATTGGTGCTAGTGTCACGATTTTCACTGGTCTGGGATATGGTTCTCGTCTCCCCTGAGAACCACTATCTACTCTCCTCTAAGTATCTGATCGAATAGGGCCTCCACTCCTCTGTTGCTTCTGCTCAGCAGCCTGCCTCTGATCTATGCTTTTTATAGCACTGCATCTCTCAACCAGTTCTGGAAACTCTGAATATCGAGAGACACTATAACTCTTTGCAGCTCATGTCGGAGTCCTTCCTCAAACCTTCTACATTGCCAATCCTCATTCGGAAATCTCTGATAGAATTCTGAATACTTAATCAGAGCCTCAAATCGTGATGCATAATTATATATAGACATGTTGTCTTGTTTGAGATTTGTAAATTCCTTTTCCTTCTCGCATCGAACTAAACCTGGAAAATACTTTTCAAAGAAGCAATCGGTAAATAACTACCAAGTAATCATTCTGCCCTCGGCCTCCAATAATCTTTTCTTGCCTCTCCACTAGAACTCTGCTCCTTCAGTTAACATGAAGGCAGCATAAGTCACTTTCCTATCCTCTATGCAGCACATGGTATCGAATATCTTCTCTATCTCTTGCACCCACCATTCTGCCTTCTCTGGATCATAATCTCCTCGGAACTGTGGTGGCTTCCATTCCAAGAAAGTAGCCACTCCGGCATCTTCAGCTGCTGTAGCTCTCCTCTGATTCTTTAGTTCCAGCTGCTCTTTGTTCATCTGTAGCATCTCAGCATTCTGTTGTGTTTGTAATAACAAGGCAGCAGCTATCGTTTCCATGGTATTGGGAGTCGCGGATGACTCTCCTTCATTTCCAGTATGATTATTCTCAACATTATCAGCTTCGACAATTCTTTCGGGAGTCCTATCTCCACTATTGGTATTATGTCCTCATCCTCGAGCCATGATTCTGTAAAAAAATATCATCCGCTCTTATCAGTATGACATATAATATTACATAGGCAAGTATATAAATACCATATGCCATACTAATATTAGTTATCGCATCCAGTTTCGGACACACTACCCAACTTCTAGGCATAGTCAAAATCCGATGTGGATTCAACTAGACACTGCCAGTAACAACATCCTAGACCGCACAGTCCGATTATAATCGAACTGCTCTGATACCACCAAATGAGACACCCCATTGTGCCCCATTGTATTATTAGATTAAAACCTTATTAATTTATTAATTAATCGCGCGCTTATCTTTGAAAATTACATAAAAATTAAAAACTTAATTAATCAACGTGCAACTTCGGATAATTAAAACACCAAACCATATTTAAGTTGCAAATACACACATATGTCTTATACACATAATACAAAACACTGTTGAGGGTATCCTCTCAGTGGGATCCCTCACAGGTACACACTTAAACAAAAGTCATACCTAGTGGAAACATATAAAAACGTCTCACGAGACGCACTGGCCATAACTAACTAGACCCTAATCACCATGTATCACAGCTTGTCCTCCAACCTCCGGTTCGTATGGAGTTCCATCCAATTCCTCCTCATTCCGCTCATCCACATGGTCTTCTCGAATGATTCCATAAAAGTTAAAACATAACATACAGAAAACATAGGGGATAAGAAACAGTTCTATCATCAAAAGCGGAAAAGAACCATAGCATATAATATAATAACAGTCAAAGACACACATCACACATAACTAACAATCATCCTCAAAGTACGATATCATCATCTACCCTTACTCTCATGCAACTAAACCTTTATGCTGACTTGACCACTACAATCTTGTCACACCATCTCCATCCTCATAGGACTGTTAGTCCTTCGTCCAAGCGAGCACTCCCTTCTATCATATATAATATAAGTAGCCCGATTGCTCACATAAAAATTATATCTATAGTAGCCCAATTGCTACACATAAAGTTATATCTATAGTAGCCCAATTGCTACACATAAAATTATATCTATAGTAGCCCAATTGCTACACATAAAATTATATCTATAAGTCTCACTGACTCATACGGGGTTATAACCTAATGCCTCAACCTCCACTAGAACTTGTGTAAATCCTCAAATTATATCTCATAATCTCATCTATAAAACAACGTAATTAAGCTAGGCACCTCTAAGTCACAATTATTCTCTCACCCAAATAAACATATCCCGAACAACACATATCTTTCCTTACAAGTCAACTAAGCACACTATCAAACCAGGCAGATCATGCATAACACAATACCAGGAAATATTAAAACACCAAAAATAAAACATCACATGCAATGGAATACCTCAACCGGCGTATCACAATAAATTCAACAAGTAATAAATTCATATATCCTCAATACCATAAAATCAACCTAATGTCGATAAACCTACAATCTCCGAATCACCATTGGTTTTACAGAAAAGGTTTCAATGTGATTTTGGCCTTGTCGATTACTCGATTACTAGTAGGGTTTAGGTCGCCCTACACAATTATTATATAGTATACTACTTATCGAAAGCAAAATGAAATAGGTATGGTTCAGTATATATGTCTGCACGAAATTGAGGAGATGTGGGAGGTTTACAACCATGTAATATGAGTGGTTAAAAGTACATAGATGTGTCTTGTTAATAACCGCGAAAGCTTGGGGGTATTTTGGTCATTTTACCTTAAAATATCTTAACTATCATTACTTGTCATAAATACTAGGTGAGTCACCCCTATGACTTGCCACCCTAGGTGGCAAGATGCTCCCTCATCTGGTGCCCGGTTCTGTCTCTACAGTTTCGTTTCGGACTCCGTCGGTTTCTAAATTAGGGTTTCCGTCCGTTTTTTTTATCGAAAATTTTCAAAATAACCAAACTCGTAGGAAATATGATTTAATCATCAACCATTTCGTTCACGAGTCGAAATTAGGTTTTATGATCATTAAAATCTTACTGCTAGCGAAAACACCGACTTTTTTTGTCTGAACTTTTACCAAAATTCGTCCGAATAAACATAATATTTTATTTCTGATCAGAAATTTGAAAAGTAGGATTCCTCACGGACATAATATAAAAAATCTACAAATTTCAGTTTCGGGTCAAATTAGGGTTTTCTGCCGGTATAAACTTATACTGTCAGTTAAAAACACAGACCGGTTTCCGTCTGAGTTTTAAACCCAAATTTTAACCAGAGCTTCCTACCATAGAGTAGGTTCTAGATATGATTTTGTTTTCTCCAAAATCATTTCCTAAGTCTCAGATAAAAATATAAATAAATATATCTTTACCTTTAATACAGCGTATCCGAAAATCGGGCTGTTTCACCATGGACAGTTTTTCCGGTTACCGCGCCGGATGAGAACAACACTATTTTCGAAACATTTTATAATTGTATTGTTGTTCACTAGGATTTTATATCTCATTAAAAAGTGTTGTTTTCAGAGCTCGAGGACATTGCCGTTGAGGACACAGAAACTTGAAGAGTTAATATCTTGCTTTTAGCTTAGTTGGTTAGTATTATAGCATGGTTTAAGCGTGCCATGCCGACATCATTTATTAATTTCAGTATACTTTTCTTGGATTGCATGTAGTTAGACGTCCGGTTTTGAGGCTTTTGAGTTTTATTTTGAATACATGGATTTATTAATTTTTTAAAATACTATAAATATTATTATTTTATTTAGTATGATGCATTTTCCAGACTTGGTTATTTGTGAAAAATTTTATGATTCGTATATTTTAATTACATGTTTTAATGGATTTTATTTGAATTTATTTTGGGTTACTAATGTGACAAAGTGTATTACATTTTTGGTATCAGAACAGTTCGATTATAAATCAGACTGTGGTAGTGGGGCATTTTCTAAAACAAAACTTTGGCGCATAGGATGTTTGTTAGAGTTATAAATGCTGCATGTTATTCTTTGGGATATTGGACCTGATCAACCCAGCATTTCATTGGTAGCGAGCAAATTTATGGCGATTAATAGGCGAGGGACGAATGTTGCACTTGCAACAGCTTTGGATTGTATGGCCATAGCAATGCAAGGGCAGACAGAGACTCCGTCAGTTGAAGGGGAATAAAGGCCAGTCACAGGTGGAGTGGTGACAACCTAGGACCCTTGGTACGTGGGGCTTTTCGAATTCTAGAAGAACGACCCGCCATCATTCTGAGATAGCTTAGATCCGAAGGAGACATAATTTCTTCAACTCGTATAGGAGAAAAAGTTACTATATTGGTTGATTCAGGAGCAACACATTCATTGATATATCCTTCATCTGTGAAATTTTGGGTCACCTATCTTTCGTTTGTCCTTTGATTTATCTGTTTCTATTTCTATGGGGGATAATCTTAATACTTTTAGTGGTTATTTAAATTGTTTTCTTGTGCATCGGGACATGCCTTCTGTCTTTGATCTTACTTGTTATCTATGTCTGGGTTGGATGTTATTCTTGGCAATGACTGATGGTCATCTAGACTTGTTGTCATAAAGTACTATGATAGAACTATTTTTTTTTGTTGCCTCTTCACAGTCAATGTCGATTGATTCTTCGGTGTTGACCCATATTGTATTTGTTGTTTCTTGTAATAAGTGCTTAGTCGAGGGAGATCAAGGATCGACACATACTCTTGTTTCCTGGTAAGATATAGATTTAGAGTGATGTGACAGTAATACCTATAGCGTGTGAGTAAAAATAACCTATTATCATCCGTTCATGGTACAATTAATTTGGAGTTTCTAAATGTAAATTTGTCTATCATGAAATATTGGAATTTTAAGGTACTTAATTCTTGATTTGAGATTCTTAAAATATTTTGGGGTTTACATGAATTCTTAAAACATTTTTATATTAATTGATGAATATATATAATAGATATATTTTTCTTTGAATTTATAAAAAAGAAAAATGGCTTTTCTATTGAATTAGCTTAATGTGCGTCAAAACTCTTTTTTTTTTTTTTTAATTGAATTTTTATCTTCAATTCTCAAATGTTTCTATTGTGACGTGAACCTCTATTGTATTTTGTTAAGGCCAATTCATTTGGAATGGAGCCAACTTTATCATGTTCTCTAACACAATGATTTGGCTTGTTGCATGAGTTTTATATTTTTATATTTTTTTAATTGGACCCTACTTCTTTATTATTTGAGTATAGTATGTTCATACTTTAATTTTTGTTAAGAAATATGTTTGATTTTGTAATAAGTTTTGAGTGCTTTTAGTGGGAAAAAAATGATGGGAGTATGAGATTATGTGTGAACAATATGTAATTGAACAAAGTAACCATTAGGAATATGTATCTTTTACCAAGGATAGATGGCCATAGATCAGTTGGGTAGAGTGACGGTTGGTTCTGGTAAAGTAGATGCAGAGATAGAATAACAGAAGCCTAAGACAGTGACAGATGAGAGAGGTTTCCTAGAATTGGAGGAGTATTATAGGAAGTTATAAATGGGTTCTTTAGACTAGCTTTACATCTCACCAAGCTGACTAGGGACGGAAAATCTCTTGTACATGATAGAATTTGAAGTTTTTAATGATCTTAATAGCCTTAAATGGTTGTTAAAGGAGAAAGAGGGAGGGAGGGAGGGAGGGGGAGAGTTAAATATAAGACAAAGAAGGTGGATGAAATTTCTTAGGAAGTATGATTTTGAGTTGAAGTACAGTGCAGGAAAAGCTAATGTAGTGATCGATGCTCTGAGTAGGGAATTTTCACTCATGTCTAGCTTGAGGTTACAAGAGATAACCTAATAGAAGAGTCTAGGGACATGACTTTGGATGTCTTTTTAAGGCTTTAAGCTTGAAATTGAATAGATTGAAAATTTGTAGTGACCTTAGAAAACAGATTAAATGAGTGCAGTTTTTTGACCAGGAATTACAATCTTTTTTGGATTAAGAGGATTATGTGTTATATGATAATGGTCTAGTGTTGTTTAAGAATAGGATCAATGTTCCTAAGGAGGGGAGGCTTAGAAAAAAAAAATTGTTAGAAGAGACACATAAAGGAATGTTAACCATACATCTAGGAATAACCAAAATGTATCAAGTTTTAAAGATGATTTGGTGGAAGAAAATAAAATGGATGTTGTATATATATGCTCAAATTTTATTATTATATTGTAATTTTGTTATATAATTTTTTTTAGAGAATCACTTTCTTGGAATTTAAGATTGCTCCTCAAGTGAACAAATATTAATCGTGATTAATACAAATCCTAACAAACTTATATTTCTTATCAAAAAGTGAAAAATGTTATTTCTTATTTGTATCTGCCTACTCAAAGATCAAGATAGAACTAATTTCTTAGTACTACTGTGGTGTTTATTTTTACAGTTGTTTCTGCACAATTTGATTGTAAGTTTATTAAATCTTATTTTCCATTTTGTTATCATATTTCTTTTAAATAAGATCTTCTTATCAACAGGAAGTGAAACTATTTCTTTTTCTTGTGAGATTATCATCTTGGGCTAGATAATAATTAGTATGTGGATGTCGCAAATGCTTCTCCTTCCTTTATTTTTCATTTATAAAATTCATCCGTTCTGTAAATAATATAAGAAATTTGGTGTAGAGTCTGTAAGAGACTATTATATCTACATATGGATGGTATAAAATATTACTTCAATTTCTTTTGTGGATTATTTGTTATAAATTTAATTTGTGAGAATGCTTATAATGTTGAAATGGAAGTGAAGGTGTTTTAATTATAGGTGGATGGTTAGAAACAAATACTTATGTGCATGATTTTATTATATAAATGTTATTATTGACTTCATTTTAAAATTTATTTGTTTTGTTTTTGTTTTAAAAATATATATATTTTTATAGTTAAGGTGTCATGAATTGAACACCTATTATCTTGTGAAATAGTTAATGACTATATATATATATTGATGATGTAATTAAGAAATGTAGGTCCCATTTATGTTAGTGCGAAGTAGGTGAGAAAATTTTGATATGACCGGATTTAATCCAAGAGACACAATTAGCACTAGTGCAGAAAAGGGATTTAACATCGGTTAAAATTGACCTTTAAAGTCGGTTTTTGAACCGACGTTGAAACGGACGATATTGTATGTGGGCGTTTTAAACATCGGTTCTTAGCAAAAACCGATGTCTAAAGTGCTCTTAAAAAAGTTATTTAAGAAAAGAATAGCACTTTAGACATTGGTTATTATTGAGAACCGATGTCTAATGTGCACTTTAGACATCAGTTCTAGATTAGAACAGATGTCTAAAGTTCTCTTCAATAGTTTTTTTAAAAAAGAACAACCCTTTTGACATCGGTTCTCGATAATAACCGATGTGAAAAGGTTCACTTTTAACATCGGTTTCCTCCAAAACCGATGTTAAAAGTCCTTTTTAAAAAAATAATAATAATTGGTTTGTTATATCAGTTTAGACACATTCAACAAAATAAACATCAAAATGAACATAGAATATGAATTTAAACATGTTCCCCCATAACATTAATTCATTGTCAAATACAAACTTCAACTTACAATGTCATTTCTAGATACAAGCTTCAGGTTACACAACAGCTACATCTCTAAACTACCCTAAATCCATACTCTAAGACAATGATCACCCAAGACATTGAGACCACCTCTATATCCTTTTTCTTGTCTGATACAGCAGCATCATCAAACTTTGGGATCTCCTCCTCTGTTTCCATTATCTTCATGTGTATTCCAAGGGGTATTGTGAACCCAAAACTTCCTGGCACCTTCATTATACAAACTCTGCATACAAATTGATGAACCAAGCATCATATTACATGAAAGACAAATAACTCAATGAAAGAAATAATGCTACGATCTGAATTTGGATTTGGGAGAAAAGTGATGCTCATCAGTGAGTACATAAAAGCTTAAATATGAATAATTAAATTTTTTATTTACCTTACAGGACCTGTCAGTTCCAGGAATTATAAGCTCCCTTGCAAGTATCAAAAAGCGAGAAATATTATCGTCATCGTCCTAAAAAGATAAAAATGAATAAGCTTAACTTTAGTCTTGACATAACCAGCAATAACAGACTTGTTTCAAGAATCAAGTCTTCTAATGACTAGCTAAAAATTGTGTAAAAGAATGAGCATTGAGCAGTATGGTGTTTTGTGAGAGCAAAGTATTACCTAAAAAATAATGCAATCATTTACGTATCTATGTATCAGATTCCTAGGCATCCTTCAATAAATTACTTTCCGCGTAAGTTAAAAACACAGAATTATATCTGCAGCTATACAGTAAGACTTAGTGAAGACATACTTAAGTCTTATAAGACCAATATAAGTTTTCAAAGCTACACTAAAAAGGGAAGGTGGGAACACTAAAACTAATTAGCATAGTGTAGCAATAAAAAAAGACCATAAGCAAATAGCCTATAAGCAAACAGCCCAAATTAACAATAAAAAAGTTGCCACCATGCTGCAATGAGTATAGAAACGCCATCCAAAACAAAAGACCATAGTCCCCAAACAGCAGCTTAGTGGTCGATCCTTAATAAAAACATTCCAGCCTCAATGTATCCAAATTAAGTGGTGTGCTAGCATAAGACATAACACATGATGGTATAAACCCAAGGTGACTGCCATATGATAAACCGATATCCTGAACACACCTGATAAAACCGAAACAACAGAGATACTACAATAGCAAGCAGGAAATAAGACAGCAGTAACAAAGCCAGATCAAAATTATTGCAAACAGCCCCATGATAATAAGCAAGTTTAGTCAACAAAATTTTAAAGAACACTAGACTGACCTTCAAAGCATTCTCAATTTCAGTGATAACATGATATTTATTGATCTCCAATTATTAAAAAAAATTAGTGTGTGCGAGAGTGAAATCAAAAGAGGGAAATCCTGATGGAAGAAGCTGTGAGGGATTGTTAGCCATGGAACAACCACATGTAATTTTTCCAGAATCTATAAACACAAGTTACACAAGTATATTATTAACAACAAGCTCTACAAACATGGGGAGATAGGGTAAAGATAAGTTAGGTATTTGAACACTTGCTCAAATTTAGACTTCAAATTAAACCATAAACCCTTCAAAATTGGCTGAACGCCTTTATTGATTAGAACTTCAATCGATAAATGCATCTGGAACAAACAATTCAAGCAATAATGAAAGAACCTGAGATCGGGAGTTGAGAAAGAGTGAGAAGAACACAGGTTCGCTTTGCGATTGCGAGTGAGACAGTGATAGCTTGAACGGTGTTTGTGATTGGGATCTTGAGAGGGCGAGGTGGAGGCAGAAATAGGGGGTTCTGAAATTTCAACAACAAACCAGAAACTGAAAAATCGAAAATCAGCCAGTATTGGATGAATTGTACCTGGGTTGGGGGAAGAGGAAGACTGACGGTAGAACTCGACGATGATGAAATTCCTTGGATTCATCTGCGGAAATCTAAGTGAGATAGATCTACAAAGAAGATGAAACAAAATGAAACCCTAAAGCCATTGTCTTAGACCTCTGAGAAGCTTAGGAAATGAGAAATCAATGAGGGATGGTAGAGGGGAGCTGAACCTGAAGCTGTGGTGGTCGTGGTCGTGGTAGAAGCTGGAGTAATGGACACGGGTGGTGGCTGCACGGCAATGACATCACCGTTAGAGGGTTAAGGGGCGGAGGACAAAGGTTTCTGAAGTTTCTGAAGGGAAGAAGGAAGTGAGGTTGAAGAGGGTTTACGCAGGGTCTAAAATTTTTAAAGGACTTTCAACATCGGTTGAAATAATAACCGATATTTATGTTTTGCTGGTTTAAAATTTTATTTTTGTTCCGCAACTTTCAACATCGGTTTTAAAAAACACCCAATGTTAAAGGTTTAAAACATCGGTTATATTTTTAACCGATGTTGAATGTTTTCCATTTAATTTCAAAAATGTCACCGCCTCCTTTTTTACATCGATTATATCCAAACTGATGTTAATTCTCCGACGTTAAAAGCATATTGTGCACTAGTGTAGGATGAATAATTGAAGGAAAGATGCGCACTGCACATAATAGGTAAAAAGTGTTATGCTGACAAGGAAATAAAGTCTTTAGAATTTTAGGAAGAGGAACATGTAGTCTTGAGAGTCACTCCTAAGATTGGGATGAGGAGGTCAATGCCATTCATAAAACTAATTCTTTGTTTCATGGTCCCTTTCCAAATTCTTAAAAGAGTTGGGCATGTTGCTTACCAATTGGCTCTTCCGCCATAGTTGGCAAGCCTTCATGATGTTTTCCATGTGTCGCAACTCAGAAAATATGTGCCTGATGAGTCTCATGTGATTGCTCCGAGTCTGTACAATTGAAAGATAATTTGATCTATAAGCCCAGGCCTAGTCAATCTTCGACAAGAGCACTAAGACCCCGGGGAACAAGACAATTCCTTTGGTGAAGGTGTTATGGGATGGATTGACTCTTGAGGAGGCTACTTGGGAGATGGAGGAGGACATCATGCGTCAATACCCAGATTTTATTAATTAAGGTATGATAATCTTTATATTTTGAATATGACATATGTTTAAAATAGGTGCGTGAGTATATGATGGATTTCGGGGACGAAATTCTTTAAGGATGAGAGAAAATGTAACATCCTAAAATTTTGATATAATTAATTTGATAAAAAAATATTAGGTTATTAAAAAGTATAGTACAAATAAAATATAATTAGGAGGTTTACTGTAAAAATTTAATAGTATAAGAATTTATTAAAATTACTTAACTATTATAAATAAATAAAAAATGCATATATATATATATAAAAGCCCAAGTAACCTTTTATAGGCTTTTGGCAAAATCATATGGGTTAAAAAAATAAATAAATAAATATGCTAAGGTTAAAAGGAAACACGTCAGGGACTGGAGGAAGGGATTTTTGCCGCCGCACAGGGACCATAGCGTTAGCGAGGGAGCGCATCTCACAGGCGTTTCTTTTCTTTGGCAGTACAACGGCAACAACACACAAATCCCAGAATGCAAGTGAAGGGAAGAAGAATTTTTAGATAAGCATTAGCTTTTATCATAGATAATTTTTAGAGCATTTTGGAGGTTTTCGAAAGGTGAGTAGAAATACCTTTTTCGAACTCTTTCCATGGTATACTAGTTTGTTTCTGTTGACAAGGGTTTACCCTATGGTTTTGAGAGTTTTTAATTAATTTGATGTATATGGTTATTATCCTAATTTCTAAAATTAGTGGTTTTTCAAAATGGGGATAATTGTTAAATTGATGTGATAATGTGTTTGCTTGCCTCAATGTTAATGATTAATATAATATATGCTTAATTGGTATGCATGACTTGATTTTTATGATGCTATGGAATTATAATTGTTATATGCCCTGGAATATATTTGTTAAACTATGATTGATGTTATGCTTGTTGGATGTGCGTTCTAAAGTATGAACGAAAGATTATATGTATGATGTGTGAAGATTGTCATTGTGTCACCTAAGTTAGGGACACTGGCTTGTAACATCGCCATTTAATGGGATGTTGAAATTAAGATACGGGGCAAGGAACCCATTTTATGAACGAGGCTCTCGGTCCACCGTTAATGGGAGACAAGGAACCAATTTAATTATGAGGTTCTCGGGTCACCATAGAGGTAAGGAGTCAATTTTAAAATGAGTTTCCCGAGTCACCATAGGGGCAAGGAATCAAGTCTAGAACAAGGTTCTCGGGTCACCATAAAGAGGGTGGCAAGGAATCAATTCTAGAACGTGGTTCCTGAGTCACCGCAAACAAGGGGCAAGGAACCAATTTAATGATGTTCTCGAGTCACCGAATTGGGCAAGAAACCAACATAGAGTGGGGTTTCCGAGCCACTGAATAATAACGTTATTGTTGTGACGTGTGGTTTACTTTACTTATCGAATATGTGATTATTGCTTAAATTTTCTTAGTTACCGAATTAACTGTTATATCCACACATATTTTTAATAAACATTATTTTGGAAAATTAGTGTATACCATGGACAGTTTTTCCTGTTACCGCGCCGGCTGAGAACAACACTATTTTCAAAACATTTTATAATTGTATTGTTGTTCACTAGGATTTTATATCTCATTAAAAAGTGTTGTTTTCAGAGCCCGAGGACATCGCCGTTGAGGACACAGAGACTTAAGAGCTAATATCTTGCTTTTAGCTTAGTTGGTTAGTATTATAGCATGGTTTAAGCACGCCATGCCGACATCATTTATTAATTTCAGTATACTTTTCTCAAATTGTAGTTAGACGCCCGATTTTGAGGCTTTTGAGTTTTATTTTGAATACATGGATTTATTAATATTTTTAATTACTATAAAATATTATTATTTTATTTAATATGAGGCATTTTTCAGACTTGGTTATTTGCGAAAATTTTTATGATTCGTATATTTTAATTACATGTTTTAATGGATTTTATTTGAATTTATTTTGGGTTATTAATGTGATGAAGTGCGTTATAGAGGCAAGGGGCAGAAAGGCAAAGGGAAATGGAAGAACTACCAAGGAAAGAATGCTGCTGATCAAAGTGACAATGATCAGAACCATGGTGAAACCAGTCAAAGAAGAGGTGGTGGTGATGACATAAGCAAGAATTGGAGAAAAAAGAAGGTTGATAAAAGAAATGTCAAGTGTTATTCATGCCAGAGGTATGGACACTTTGCCAATGAATGTAGATCTAACAAGAATCATCATGGGAAGAATGATGAAGCACAGCTTGCACAAGAAAGTGACTCTGACTGTGATGATGTCCTGTTGATGGCCACAACCAAATCAGAAGATGAGATTTCTAATCTTTGGTATTTGGATACAGGCCGCTCCAACCGTAGGACTGGTCACAAGGAATGGTTTGTTAATCTTGATGAGAAGGTGAAGAACAAGATTAAGTTTGCTGATAACAGCACTGTCATAGCTGAAGGTGTTGGTAGGGTGCTGATCCAATGGGAAGATGGGAAGCAATCCTTTATAGAGAATATCCTATTTATGCCAAATATGAGAAACAACCTGTTGAGTCTTGGTCAACTATTGGAGAAAGGCTATTCCATGGTGATGGAGCATGGTGAATTGCAGGTGTTTGATATGGATAGGAGACTGATCTTGAAGTCACCACTGTCCAAGAATAGAACCTTCAAGATTGGGATTCAAGTCATGGAGCATCAATGTCTAGCTTCTGCAATGAGCGATGTGAATTGGATTTGGCACCACAGGTTTGGCCATCTGAACTTTGGCAGCATGAATCAGTTGAATAGCAAGAAGATGGTGCATGGCCTTCCTCCAATACAAGCTCCTAGGAAATTGTGTGCTAAATGATGTGAATCTAAGCAACCAAGGAATTCTTTCAAAACTCAAATTCCAATCATATCAACCAAAAGGCTTGAGGTAATATACTCAGATGTATGTGGTCCTTTTGAGGTTATGTCATTAGGAGGCAATAGCCACTTTGTATCTTTTATTGATGAGTTTACTAGAAAGATGTGGGTTTATCTCATCAAGAAAAAGAGTGAGGTATTTGTTGTTTTTAAGAAGTTCAGGATGATGGTTGAAAAGCAAAGTGGCTGTGTAATCAAGACACTAAGGACTGATAGGGGTGATGAATATACATCCAACGATTGGAAGCAGTTCTGTGATGAAGAGGGGATCTTGCACATTGTGACAGCACCATACACACATCAGCATAATGGCACAGCTGAGAGGAGGAACAGAACCATCCTCTACATGGCAAGGAGTATGATGAAAGGCAAGCAGATGCCTTCCTATTTTTGGGGTAAGGCAGTGTCAACTGCTGTCTATATCCAGAACAGAAGCCCTTCTAAGAGACTAGAAGGAGTCACTCCTGAAGAAACCTGGACAGGTAACAGACCTGGTGTTAGCCATTTTAGAATATTTGGCAGTTTGTGTTTCAGGCATGTACCTGAACAAGTCAGAAGGAAATTAGATGATAGAGCATAACAAATGGTGCTACTTGGGTATCATCCAACTGGTGCTTACAAGCTCTATGATCCTAGAAAGAAAAGGATTGTAATCAGTAGAGATGTCTTGGTAGATGAAACCAAGAGCTGGAGCTGGGACACAAGCACCGACAATAGCCACAGAAGAAATGTGATGGTGAATCTTGATGATGATCAAGAGGAAGAAGGCAATGCTAAAGCTGCAACTCAGCCTAGAAGGTCTTAGAGGGAGAGGCAATTCCCATCAAGGCTTAGTGACTATGATTCTTCCCTGATACAGCAGTTGGTACAGAGGGAGACCTAGTTCACTTTTGTTAGCCATGGAATCCGCTGACCCATAAATGTGTTGACCACCGTCCACATTAATTAGTTATCTTCCACCGTCCACATTAATTAGTTACCTTCCACAGTCCACATTAATGTATTCATGCATTTACCTTCCACCGTCCACATTAATGAATTCATGCATCTATCTTCCACCGTCCACATTAACTTAGGAAGTGACAATTGTAAATTAATAGATTCATGTGTTTCCTAGATCATGTACTTAGGGAATAGGTTTCACATTTATTTGCCTTGTAAACACTAGTTGTAATTAATATTCCAAGTGTATAAAAGTAAATACCATTTTGCTGTGTGGGCAACACAGACAATTCAGTCAATTGTAACAAGTTTGCCTTGCTGGCTGAGGCAGAACCTGTGAGTTTTGAGCATGCTATACAGGATCAAAACTGGTATGCTGCAATGAAGGAGGAGCTCAAGTCCATAGAGAAGAACCAGACATGGGAGTTGGTCTCTTTGCCACACCAAAAGAGACCAATTGCTGTGAAATGGGTATACAAGACTAAAGTGAAGCCTAATGGTGAGATTGCCAAGTACAAGGTAAGATTAGTAGCAAAGGGTTTTCTACAAAAGCCTGGTCTTGACTACTATGAAGTGTTTGCTCCAGTTGTAAGGATGGAGACTATAAGGCTTGTGGTGGCAATTGCTAGTCACAGGAATTGGTCATTGTACCAATTAGATGTCAAATCAGCCTTCCTCAATGGTTTATCTCATCAAGAAAAAGAGTGAGGTATTTGTTGTTTTTAAGAAGTTCAGGATGATGTCTTACATCTACCTTAGATTATAAATAAAGGGAAGTATTTGTTATATTTGGAGATGTGATTTGTATTCTCTTGTAGTAACTGATGCTTCGCACAGAATTCATCTCATCCCAAATAAAAGCATATAAAAATCATCTTTCTCAGAAGGAGTAGCTAATCCATTCTTAATTTAAGAGCAAATTAAGGCATGCTCCTCAAGAATATTTAGATCCATTGTCATCTTTTGCATCCACTTCCCCTTGGCACTTGACATAATTTATTGGAACATAATTGCTACTACTTGACTCACAGAATGCATGTAATTTTTTTTTTTTTATAGACAAATGTTTTTTTTTTAACCAAACAAGCTTAACTCATATTATTGATAAAGAAATGTTCAATGGCAAGAATTATAAACTTGAGGACTAGCATTGAATATAGTTACTCTTGCCAAACAATGAGCTACTATTAGCTTGCCTCGGAATAAACTTAACTTGGAAGTTTGAATTAGATGATAGTAAAGCTCTACAACTAGAGATAATGTCACCAAATTCTGAAATATTTGTTTTGAACCCAGAACCTGTTTCTTCCTTGCACACTTCCATTGATGGAGGTACTCCCAGGCGCGACAGACAACATGGATGTTGCTAACTTCTATCATTTCTCTTTCTTCGAAGACTCCAAAGCAACATGCAGAAATCGCTTCTTTGTTCAAGGTTTAAGACTTTGCAGGCTGAGAAGAATAGACTTCCAAAGCTGTCGCAGGTTTCTAGTAAGGGATAAATGAAGTCCCAAAGTTCCAAAGTTTTGCTTCCATCCAACAGCACCTGTTCTGATCACATGTGATAAGAATGCGCCAACAAGTCTCAAGTTCCGTACCACACAGCTCACACAAGGAAGGGCATTGAACTTGTTTACTGCACAGCCTTGTTCTAGTAGGGAGGCAGTCCCTGCATGCTCTCCATATGAATAGCTTGACATGAGATGGTCTCCAAAGATACCACCTGTCCTATGGCAGTGGAATTTCAATTATATCATAGCTTTGAACCCACTAAAAGAATTTCCTTTTCTCATTCATTTATAGGAAGAGAAAAAGTATTTTATCCTGTTTTTTTTATTTTATCTTCTTTCTGGTTTTGATTTTTTTAAATCATTTTATTTTTATTTATAAATAGTATTGTGAAGTATTATTTTCAATGAAGTTTAGTAAAATCGATTAAGATATAGTAATGTTATTTGAACATGAAAATTTTGACAACATTAGGACACCGATTAATAACATCTAAAATCGTGGTTAATAACGTGTTATATTTGGTCAGTCTATATACCAAAATAAGTAATTCATTGACCATCCATCAAGTTTTATTAACTAAAATTTTGTATATTATTAATCAAGTTGTCAGTTAACGAGTTCAGCAAGTCCTCTAATACAAGTGAACTCATTAAAAGTCCAACACGTTAATAATGATTTTAAATATCATCAATCAGGTATTGCACGTTGTCAAATTTTGATGTCCAAATAATATTTTTCGTTACACTTTGGAAGATAAAACCCACTTATTTGGAGAAGTGATACTCTAAAAAAAACGAAAAAAATAAGATAAGACCAATTGTTGCGGTAATTTAGTCATCCTAACCTTTTCCCCTACCACTGCCCACAAGAATTTTTATTCACGTACTCAGTTTCAAAATTTCATGTCTCACACAAGTCACAACACACTGTTGTAATGGGACCATCAAGAGGTGAGCATATGCTTAAATATTTTTAGTCTAGATAGCAAGGCTTTAAATAATAAGTCGTGATTGATATGATCATCTATAGTCAATAATTGAAGTTGGGGCGAAAGTCATTTGTTAATGCATGACATATAAAATTGGATAAGATGAGCAGATTAGTGCTCCCATATTAGTAGATTACCACCGAAATATAAGACAAAGAAAACTGCGTAAAGTAATTAACAAAGGGATGAATCACAAATAGTTAATATCATTTAAAAGAGTAATTGAGAATAAAAAATTAAGTTTGTTACCTAAATTATCTTTCCTCCTATTTATTAAGCTTGTATTGTTGAGAATAAAAGGAGTGATTGGAAAACAAAATTTGTATTAAATGAAGGATATTTTGAGAATAATTTCTTTTAATAGAATGAAAGTAGTTGAAATTTGCTTTTATTTTGGACAAAAAATTTAAATTTTTTTACTTATATTATGGATTGCAGGGAGTATACATTATACATTTATTTATTGTTATTTCTAAAAGCATGACGATGAAGTCCTCCGCAAAACCTCCAGCAAGCGCCAAAGAAATCTCGCTGAAAATACATAAGTAAATATTAAATAAATTGCGGAGACCATACAAACGAAAGCGACACACACATAAATAAAATGTGATATCATTTGTTTCATGTTTTGTTTGTGAGTCTTGTTTAGGAGGGGAAGTAAGAGAAATGGAAGGTTTGTGAGAACAACTTCCTTGTTTGTGAGTGTAAAAAATTGGAGGGAAACTTTTTGAGGATTTTAGAAAACCCTCAAACCCCCTCCTTACCTCAATTTTTTGGTTTACTCCAATTTGGGGTTTTTTTTTTGGGTTTACCCAAATTTTTAGAGGAAAAGGAATACATTTTTTTTTTGCATTAGTATTATTATTTTTTTGAAAGGTGCATTAATATTATTTAAAAGATATTACTTGTGTTAATTTTCTAAAATAAAGGTAAAATTGTAAAAGTATGTTATAAACCATCCATTTACTTTCCCTCGTACAATATACACTCACAAACAAGGTGAGGGGTAATACTCTCTTTCCCCTCCCCTCCCTCTCCTTTTCTTCCCTCTTGATCTCCTCTCTTTCATTTCCCTCCAAACTCACAAACAAAGGAGAGGAGAGTATTACTCATCACCTTGTTTGTGAGTGAATATTGTACGAGGGTAAGTAAATGAAAGGTTTATAACATACTTTTACAATTTTACCTTTATTTTAGAAAATTAACATAAGTAATATTTTTTAAATAATATTAATGCACCTTTCAAAAAATAATAATACTAATGCCAAAAAAAAAAAAAATTCATTTTCCTCTAAAAATTGGGATAAACCCTCAAAAAACCCCAAATTGGGGTAAATAAAAAAATTGAGGCAAGGAGGGGTTTGGGAGGTTTTCTAAAATTCTCAAAAACTTTCCCTCCAAATTTTTACACTCACAAACAAGGGAGTTGTTCTTATAAACCTTCCATTTCCCTTACTTTCCCTCCTAAACAAGACTCACAAATAAAGCCGGGCTTTGTTTGTGAGTTTGGAAGGAAAGGAAAATGAGGAGATCAAAGGGGAAAGAAAGGAGAGGGAGGGGAGGGAGAGCATTATCTCTCACATTGTTTGTAAGTGCATACTGTATGATGGAAAGTAAATGAAGAGTTTATAACATACTTTTACAATTTTAACTTTATTTTAGAAAATTAAAATAAGTAATAATTTTTAAATAATATTAATACACCTTTCAAAAAAAAAATTACTAATGCAAAAAGAAAAAATCCTTTTCCTCTAAAAATTGGGGTAAACTCCCAAAAAACCCCAAATTGGGGTAAACAAAAAAATTGAGGTGAGAAGAGGTTCGAGGGGTTTTTTAAAATCCTCATTAACTTCCCTTCCAATTTTTTCCACTCACAAACAAGAGAGAGGTTCTCATAAACCTTCCATTTCCCTTACTTTCCCTCCTAAACAAGACTCACAAACAAAGTGAAAAAGGATTTTAATTATTATTATTATTATTATTATAATAGTCATATTTAAGTAAGTAGTCTAATATATATCAAGTGCAATGCTAATCTCCGCTAGTGCAATCTTGTACGGATGAGTGCAAAAAACTTAATTTCCCTACACTTTTCTCCTTCCATAGTATGTGTGTGTCACTTATATTGAAATCTATAGGATTAACAGCTATTATTTATGAAATAAAAGTGATGGAAAAATACAGTTTAGCATCCGTTTCTAACATTTAAAAAGATGTATTTTAATTTCCACGTTTTTAAAGTGTACAAATAACTGCTCTATGTATTGTTTCTGTTAAAATTGGACTATGTGGTTGGCATATAACTATTTTTTTATGATTGGCCAATGTTAGTAACATAAATATTTTGTTAGTTTTTCTCCTTTTTTACCGGGTTTAAACTATGTACCTCCTACTCTTTAATACCTTATATCCTTAGGTAGCGTTTGGTATCTAGAATGTTTTATTCCCAGGCAAATTACATTCCTGGGAATGTGATTCCCGGGAATAAAGTTTTCCCACCTTTACACAGGGGAAGGATAAAGGCCCATTTTGATCTCTGACAAAAAATACGGTGCCCATTTCAATCCCTAACAAAAAAAAAAACTACCCTGTTAGTCCCTAACAATTACTATGTAGGACAAATTAGTCCCTACGTGACATCCGTTAGTCAGTGTCCGTTACTAAAATGTCTCACGATAGTAATTGTCAGGGACTAATTTGTCTCACTTTAAATATTGTTAGGGACTATAATGTTCCAAAGTAATTGTTAGGGACTAACTTGTCCCACATAGTAATTGTCAGGGACTAACGGGGTAGCTTTTTTTTGTCAGGGACTGAAATGGGCACCACATTTTTTGGCAGGGACCAAAATGGGCCTTTTAGAGTTTTCCCAAGTTTATAACTATCATTCACTAATTTTATTCCTGGGAATCTTTTATGCCTGTGAATAAATTTTTAAAACTTGTAACAAACATGGGGAAACTTTATTCCCATACCAATATTCCCGGGAATATATTTTTTAAAACTTGTACCAAACACTACCTTAGTCCAAACCTGCAAGTAAGTTTGCATTGCACAGGAATATGTCCAATCTAATTTGGATGAACCAGTCGAGCTTATTGTTGAGGATTATCCATACAGCATATTCAAAGAGTAAAGACCTCTAAACCCTGAACCTCACCCGCTGCTAGAAAGAATGGACTTTTGTCCTTTTATATCTCTAAAGGCATTATCAACTTAAGAAATTAGTAAGATATTTCAATGCCAAAAGCATAAATCGTACATCACCCATAACCCCCAAAAATAGCTACTCCTTTTAATCTCTAATAAAAGCCATATATTATTGTTACCAAAAAAAAAAAAAAAAACCATATATCATTGCAACCGTAACTGCCTCATTTGAACAATAATAAAAGACAATTATTAATGGTTTTGAATACTATTTCCACATGCAAGTAAATGGAAAGCAAATAGGTAAAGTAATCACAACCATAAAAACAATGAAAGAATAATTAAAGCTTTAAATAGACCGTTAAAAAAATAAATGATAATAAAAAGAGAACTTAAATTATTAATTTTTTTTAAATTTAGATTTCAAATTTAAGTTTATGAAATGAAATTAAATATACAACATTTATCACAGGATGAAAATGATATTAGGTGTCCATTCAGATCAAGATCCTCTACCTTTAACAAGGGAAAAGTCATGTGACTTATCTAAGCTTATTAAAGAAATAAAATAGAAATATAAGTAAAATTTTCTAGGACTCACAAAAAAGTAGTGGAACCAATGCAAACAAAAATGTTATCGGAACACAGAATTGCGACACCATATGGGCGACATCGTATGTGCCCCACTGTGCGGCACTGTAGCGGGTCTTTTTTTTTTTTTAAAAAAAAAAATTTAAATTTAACTTTTTGTTTAAAATTTTTTGGTTGAGTATGTGCAAATATCTGGTGAATTCAGTTCATTATCTGGTGAATGAGTTTTTTTGAGATAAAATTTTTGGTTAAGTATGTGCAAATATCTGGTGAATCAGGTACAAATATCTGGTTAATTCAGTTTATTATCTGGTTAATGGGTTTTTTGGTTATGTATGTGCAAATATCCGGTTAATTTAGTTCATTATTTGGTTAATAAGTTTTTTTAAAAATAAAATTTTTAATTTTCTTTTAAAAAGTTAATTTTTTTATTAAAAAAAAAATCTACAATAACACTATAGCATAAGTGTCGCGTATGTTTGTCGATTCCGTGTGTTCAATTATCACACCTCCAATGCAAATTTCATCCCTACGGAACTTTTCTTTTCCACTCGCACTATGCATACAAAACAACAAATATTGCTTCCCTTTCCCTTTCCCTTTCCCTTTCCCTTCCGTTTCCACCAAAATATCTATTTATAATTTTATATTAAAAATGTGTTTAGATAATAACTTAATTCTTATTTAATAAATTAGAAACTACATAAATTAGAGCTTGTAATGCAGAAAACAGAATAAAACTACAGTTAAAAAAGAGAAGGATAATCGCTTAAAAAAAAAAAGAGAAGGATAAACCTAAAACAATATTTTTTAAGTGTTAGGAGCGTTATTTTTTAATAAAAATGTCTTAGTTTTAGATATCTTATTGCATTTTAAAGTTTTCATAAATAAACTATAAAAAATAAGATATATTATATTTTTTTTTATTAAAGAATAATATCACTAACAATGAAAAAGAAATTTATATGTATTTTATGGAAGAATCAAGAATCTGTATGGCAGATTTATAGAAGATGCCAGATCCAAAGTATATCAACTCAAAATGCTATTATATCTTGACTGCGATGCTAACATCACCGTCCAATCCCAGATTAAAGTCAAATAATATGACGATATTTCTGACATGGCATGCTTTCAAGTTCAAGGGAACAATGATCAAATGGGTTATTCCCCAACAACTCCTCTTTGTTTCTTTCTCCCCCTCATTTTACCATTTTCTTTGAATACAAAGAGAAAAAATACAACCACCATCAAACCTTAAACAAATGATCACATATGGGGAAATTCTAATTTATGCATGTAGATGTAGATGTAGATGTAGAAAATCTGATTAAAAAGAGACATTATAGGCGTGTAAGACTCGAATCAATGATCCGATGAACTCGAAGATCTAAACCAAACTAATTAAATTTGGTTCAGATTTTTTTTGGTGTTCGAGTCCGAACCAAACAGAACCGAACTAATCCAAAGCCGATGATGATTGGTTCGGTTCTCGGTTTCAAGGATTCTGGAACCGAACCGAACCGACCAAATTCTTATATTTTAATATTTAATAGATATTAATATTTATCTATATTTTAATATTTTAAAATTTATTATATTTATTTTTATATATATTTTAATATTTAATATATATATATGTTGAAATTTAATACTTCAGATCTGAACCGAACCAAACAATTCTTGATTGGTTTGGTTTGATTCGGGTTTGGTAGAAAAAAATTCTTAAAACCGAATCGAATTGAACCGAACAATTTTTGATTGGTTCGGCTTTTTCCCCCACCCAAACCGAATCAAACCAACCCGTTACAATGTACGATAGTTAATACTTTGAGTGTGTTTGGAAAAGATTATTTTTCTGTATTTCAGTTATTTTTTAGCTAAAAAGTTGTTTTATAGATAATATATCATGTTTGATATTTTGCTTAAATTTGTAAAAAAGTCTTTTTAGGAAAAAAAAAAGTTGTTTTATGCCATCTAATTTATTTTAGCTTAAGATTATTGTGATTTGATTATTTTTCATTCTCAAAACTCCATTCCCTGTTTATCCTTACAAAACTAACTTCCAAACAAATATTATTAAATTATATAATAACTTTGTACCATTTTTCGTAATTTACTATATAAAAATGACTTTTTTTGCACTGCCCAAACGAAATAGATTATCTTAAAATCGCTTTTCAGCAAATAGACCCAAACAAAATCAAATTCTGATTATAATCAATTATACAGAAATCGATTATTAGCATAATCTTTTTTATTCTAGATTTTATCCAGAAAAAAAAAAAAACCTTTATCATAATAAAATATTAAAAATTGTCTTAGAGAAGACGTAAGAAGGTAAAGTTTCTTTCTTTCTGTCATTCATTCATGCAATTATTATCACTCCTCCAACAGCTGCCACCAACACTCACACTCTATTTCTCACTCTAAAAATGTTGCTTTCCCCTTTTGGCAGAAGAAACTAGGCAAAAGCCTCATGTCATGACGTGGCTTTCTCTGATTGGAGGGACTTTACCCGCTAAAGAGCATTGACTTGAAACATCCAAGCATGCACATGTTTGTAGCACTCATCCATCCATGTTAATACCCAGCAGCTATTGCTCTCTCTCACACTCTCTATTGGCCATGTAAGTTTCTTCACTTTAATTTTCTTTTTCTATTTCTTTATTAATTTTTCACTTTTAGACTTGTGAAGACTGAAGACCCTTTTTTTCCTTTCTTCTTAAAGTTATCCTTAACGATCAAGTGGTATACTTGATCTTCCTAATCACTCTGTCATCAATATATGCTTATGTTCCCACAACTTGATTCTTGTAAAAATTGATCCTTTCTGCTGTTTTGCATGTTGGGTTTGATAGTGGGAAACTGAAGAAGTCCCTTGCTTGATTGGTTGAGACAGAGTTGCATCCATGGCTTTTTGAGGTGTGTTTAAAGGCGCTTTCTCACAATTGGGAATTTGATTTTTCTTTTCGAGTTTAAATTTTCAAATTTGTTTTTTTTTGCTACTTGTGTTCACTGATCATAGCACCAGAGTTTTTGGGGAATTTCCTTCCATGCCAATTTCCCTTTTCTCCAGTTTATTTATATATAATTTACATGGGTTTTGATGAATATTCAACTTTTAATTGCCTATGGAAAATAATTTTCTCTTCCTACTGGACTATAAGAATAGTATAATCGTATTCAGTGTTTCTCTAATTGTGCCAAATAACCAAGCTTAATTTGCGTTTCTTTTTTTGAATAACTGTATTGAAAAGTTATTGATATGACAGAATTTGAAGGTTCACTTTTCTGATTTACCATAATTTCCTAAAATTGTCTCATCTAATATTTCTGATTCTGACTACTTTCCTTGTTACTGTTTATATAGTGAATCGGTGATAACAGCTAGAAGTGATATAGATTGATAAATTGGGGCATCAAGATGTCATATAGAAGAGGGTCTGATCAGCAACCGCAAAGACGGATACTGCGGACTCAGACTGCTGGGAATTTAGGATCAGACCCGATCTTGGACAGTGAAGTGGTGCCTTCCTCACTGGTTGAGATAGCTCCCATTCTCCGTGTGGCTAATGAAGTAGAGGCTAGCAACCCAAGAGTTGCTTATCTCTGTAAGTTGCTGCTGCATTCTCTTTATGTATATACTTACTCTGAAAGGTTCTATTGTATTCTCTGTATACCTGTGTTTGTGTGTTGGTTAGGTCAACATTGTTTAGCAGCTTACTCTTTTAGAAGAGTTGACAACATTTTGCTAATTATCAATGAGAAAGGAAAACATGTGGTTTTAAGCTCTCATTGATCAGTTGACTAACTAGATTTTAATTTGATTGGGAATGCTGTTGAGGGTTGTTTTAAAAATGCCCTTGTGTATTTTCTATGATGAGATATTTTATACAGTTTTTCGGATGGGAAATTTCTTGGCATGTCTGTACCAATCTTTTGCATGAATGCTTCATTTTATTTGTAAAGGTACTCATAGTTATGAGTGCATTATGCTTTTCTTAATTTCTTAATAAATTTGTTGCTTTTAAAAATGTTAATGATCGGTATTTTCTGGTTCTTTAAAAATTGTCAAAGAAGTGAAACTATTTTTTTTTTTTTTTGTGAGTTTCCATGTTTGTTTCTGAAACTACTCTGTTGCAAGTTCTTCTTTCCATTTCCCCCCTTGTTACACCTTTTCTCTGCTTATTCTATTTGATGTTATATTAATTTTATATTATGATACAAAAATGAGTTACTTTCTGAACTTTGATGTGTATTTCCTTTATCTAATGCTTGTCTTTTTCGTAATTAGGTCGGTTTTATGCCTTTGAAAAAGCTCACAGACTAGATCCTACATCTAGTGGGCGTGGTGTTCGGCAATTCAAAACTGCTCTTCTTCAACGTCTAGAAAGGGTAAACTTCTGATTGCATGTGTTACGAATTTCTACATTGTTTTCTTTCTTTATTATATTCAATCTTTTTAGGACCCGTCTCTTCCTTAACCACTAAATTCCACAATTGAAGAGAATTGAAAAGGCTTCTTTAGTGATCTCTAATTCAAGTATATTAATGTACCAGCATAAGGCCAAAGAAAAAAATGCTGCCCATGTTGTTGTTGCATAGAATGGAAAGTCTTTCAATGGAAATCTGACAATGTGGAAGTATTTTTCCATCCTCTGCAGGAAAATGACACAACATTGGCTGGAAGGGTAAAGAGTGATGCTCGTGAAATGCAGAACTTTTATCAGCATTACTACAGAAAGTATATTGAAGCGTTACAGAATGCTGCTGATAAGGACCGGTGATTTTTCAATCCAAGTCAATCAATAATTTGGTCATTGACTCGATTATAGCTCTCTTATATTGCATAATTATATGTGAATACACCTAATTTGTCTTAATATAATTTCTTTTTTATGAAACAAAAAAGAAGAAAATACTGGCATTAACTTCATTTGCTTCCCCAGTGCTCAGCTCACAAAAGCATATCAAACTGCTGCTGTTTTATTTGAGGTTTTGAAGGCAGTTAATCAAACAGAGGCTGTTGAAGTAGCTGATGAGGTAAAATTGCTGTTATCCTTCGTCATTACTTTTGCATTACACGAGTCTATTAGTCACTGAATGAAGTGTACTAATAAAGAGAGTAATGCTTACCAAAAAAAAAAAAAAAAAAACTAATAAAGAGAGTAATATATAAATTTTTCCTGGTTTATTTTTGTTGTGATGATTGTATTTTGTTTTGATTTTGTATTATAGATTTTGGAAGCTCATACTAAGGTTGAGGAAAAGAAGCAATTATACGCCCCTTATAATATTTTGCCCCTTGACCCTGAGAGTGGGAAAGAGGCTATAATGAGATATCCTGAGGTTTGTTCTCTATTATTATGTGTTGATCCCTTTTACATTTCAGTTAATGTTTGATTTAAATGGTTCCAAGAGGTAATACCTTGAAGTAGAACTAGGAAATTCCTATTGAAGCAGGGAGAATTGAAAATTTTACGTAAAAATAGCAATATTATTTGTACATCTGAGATTTTGACATCATTAACCACAAGTTTGTACATCATTAACCACGATTCTGACATCATTACCCACCTTGCTAACCATCTATTTGGACAATATTAACCAAGATTTATACACCCATTAACCAAGTTGTCAGGTGTCTGGGTGTATAAATTATATTTTTGGGTAAAAATGCTGCAAAATCACTGAATCAGAAACCGAGTTCCTAAAAACATCGTCTTTTAGTGGGTTGGGCATTACCTGTATTACCAAGCAATATATAGTTAACAATTTACTCATCCTTTTACACAACCAGCACCAACTTAACATTACAATTTTAACTGATGAATAACTGCTGCTAGAATTTATTTTGAAATGTTGACTAATTTTTCTCTTCTTTTTCTGACAGATTCAAGCTGCTGTCGCCGCGCTCCGTATAACCAGGGGTTTGCCTTGGCCGAAGGGTCATAGGAGCAAAGTAAATGAAGACATTCTGGACTGGCTTCAGCTGATGTTTGGTTTCCAGGTATTGACTGCATTGATCTGTGTCCACTCGGTGGTTTCTGTATTTCATCCATTGGTTATATTCTTTGTACTCATATGCAGAAGGGCAACGTGGAAAATCAAAGGGAGCACATGATTCTTTTGCTTGCAAATGTACATATAAGACAAGTTCCAAAACCTGATCAGCAGCCCAAGGTTTGTTATGTTAGCATAAACAAAACTTTTTTTTTTTTTTTGTGTATTGCTATGGCTTGGACCTTTATGTTCTGATTTAGGCTTAATTTTTTCCGCTTACATATGGCGCTTTCCCTATTTAGTTGGAAGATCGTGCTTTAACAGAAGTGATGAAGAAACTTTTTAGAAACTACAAAAAGTGGTGCAAGTACTTGGGTCGCAAAAGTAGCCTTTGGTGAGCTTTGCATCTCTTAATTTAGTAATTACTTCAAATACTAGTTTTCTGGAATATCATGTTACACTGTGTTGTCTTGTATATAACTAGTTGAATTGTGGCTAGAAGTCAACTCGCTTTTGAGCCAACCTCATCTTGGCTCAACTTTTGGCCTACGTTAGCTGAGTGGCCATAATGGAAGCATGCATAGTTCTATATCTTGCAAGAAGGTTATGTCATGAACCAACTCTGCCAAAAGTTTAAACCGTTAGGTGAAGGCGCATCCGTGCATGAATGATAATGGTTTTATATATCTAACACACCCTTTCACACGAGCTGTTTGGGCTTGAAGTGTGGACAGTGCATAGATCCACCTACCTTGTGTGCAAAAAATCAACTTTTTATTTGAAGAATATGAGCAGCAAAGATCGAAATCTAGACCTCTTGGTTACAGAGTCTCTAATACCATGTCATGAACCAACTCTCCCAAAAGTTTAAGCTATAAGATGAAGGCACATTTGGCAATAATTTTTATATATCCAACATTATACAGAAATATATTTGTAAGTAAAAATGCATTTAATTCTGGAAGATTAAATTTGTGTTTATTATATTATACAATTTTAATCACATGTGGATATATAATTAATGGAGCTAAGCCCGTGAAAACTTGGATCGGCTTGGCACTAGCTTTGCTCAAGTACATCCTAATATTTACTTTGTTGTTTTGATACTTAAAATACTTCTCTCCAGCTAAGTTTCAGGTTAAGTAGACAACATTATTTGGATGGAAATTTCTTTCAATATTTTTATTCTTTCTTTCATTTGGTACAAGATGGAATTAGATCATTTCCTTGGATATACCCATCCATATCCCCCAACCTCCTTACTTATGCTCAAGTGGCCACTTTAGGAATTTGTTATATAATATCTTTTAAAATATTTTTATTTTTATTTTGATGATTGCTAGGTTACCGACTATTCAACAGGAAGTGCAACAACGCAAATTATTGTACATGGGTCTATATCTTCTTATATGGGGAGAAGCTGCAAATTTGAGATTTATGCCAGAATGCCTTTGTTATATCTATCATCATGTAAGTCTTATTTGGAACGGAAGACATCAAAAGTCTTTCTTCATTATGAAAGGAGACTGAGATGCCCTTCCTTCACTGATGGATATACTCCAACTCTGCTAAAATTATCTAACACACTCTTACTTTCGGCATACTCTACCTAATATAAATTATTAATTTTCCATGTATGTTGCATGTGCTTTGGTAGCTATGTGGTCATAAAAAGTTGCATGTTTTGGTGTGTGTATATCTCTTTTCTCACGACTTCTAGTGACAAAAGGATTTAGAACATTCTATAAAGGATTTGATTGGGCTGTATGATTAGTTCAATTAAAAAGGGGTTTTGGATGATTGGGCTGTATGATTAAGTCAGTGAGGCAAGTGCGAACAAAAGATATCAAAAAGGGGCATCGTATGATTAGGTCAACTAAAAACGGATATCATATAATAGGGGTGAGAAACACATTTAAAAACAGTTGTGTTATTTGTATGACCAGATGGGACAAGTTTTCGTCAATGGTTAATGCAGTTGTTATTTATAGTGTGTTGACAATCAATCAAGACACTAATTACAAGCTAATTTACAGAAATCACTATAGTTGTTTTGATGCAGCATGTGACCATTAAGAGATAATTGATTTCCTAGTTTCCTATATTTAGTTTCTGTTTTGATAAGTTAGTTTTCTATCTCAAGTTGGTTTCTGTTTTGACAAGTTAGTTTCATAGATCAAATTGGTTCCTAGTTTGTTATTGATAAGTCAGTTTCCTAGTTTAAGTTGGTTTCTAGTTTTCTTCTTTTTGTTTATATTTAAAGCTTTAGAGGTGTAACCTTTGGGAGCAATTTTGAATAATATTCTCTGATTTATTTTAAACACTCTCTTGAGTATTTCTTTCTGTTCTTTACAACCTTCCGCTGCACCAAAATTGGTAGCTATGTGGTCATTATGAATGGAAGGAGCTAGAGTGTTCACTAAACTTGATTTATGCAGTGGATATCATCAGATCCGTGTTCGAATTGGAGATGAGTGGAAAACAGCCTTTAAAACTAAAGATGGTCTTTATGAATGGTTGGTGATGCCATTTGGATTGTCTAATGCACCAAGCACATTTATGCGATTAATGAATCAAGTTCTTCGGCCGTTTATCGGGAAGTTTGTCATGGTTTTCTTTGATGATATGCTCATCTATAGTCGGGATGAGGAAGGACATCTAGCACATCTCAGGGAGGTTCTTTTAGCCTTACGTGCTAACAAACTGTATATCAATATGAAAAAATGCAGTTTCATGACTGACCAGCTTCTATTCCTTGGCTTTATAGTTGGAAGAGAGGGCATTCAAGTTGATGAGACCAAAGTGAAGGCAATTAGAGAATGGCCAGCTCCAAGGGACATAGGAGACCCCAAGCGACTTGGAGGTAATTGCGGTCTGCCCCTAGTCGTCTTAATTGCGGCAACTTTGTGCTGCCTTTATTGCAGCCACTAGCACCTTCATTATGCTAGATGTGAGGGGTGTGTTTAGTCCCACATCGCCTAGAGATATGGCCTAAGTAGTGCTTATAAATCTTGGGCAAACCTCACCTCACAAGCTAGCTTTTGGGGTTGAGTTAGGCCCAAACCCAAATTGCAAGATGGTATCAGATCCTATCCTAGATCCGTTGTTGGGTTGCCCGCATCATCCACGCTCCAAGCCCATTGGGCCTGGGCGTGAGGGGGTGTGTTGGAAATCCGCCTTAATTGCGGTCTGCCCTAGTCGTCTTAATTGCTGCAACTTTGTGCCGCCTTCATTGCAGCCACTAGCACCTTCATTGTGCTAGGTGTGAGGGGTGTGTTTAGTCCCACATCGCCTAGAGATATGGCCTAAGTAGTGCTTATAAATCTTAGGCAAACCTCACCTTACAAGCTAGCTTTTGGGGTTGAGTTAAGCCCAAACCCAAATTGCAAGAATAACATCTAACATTAAATACTAACATTGGCTTATCAAAAAAAAGAAAAAAATTGTCAGAAAGCTAAGGGCAAGGCTCAAAATACGGGCCTCTATACTCCTTTACCTGTCTCGGAGACGATTTGGCAAGACTTAACTATGGACTTTGTGCTTGGTTTACCGAGAACTCAACGTGGAGTTGCTTTCGTTTTTGTTGTGGTCGATCGATTTTCTAAGATGGTTCACTTTCTTCCATGTAAGAAATCCTCTGATGCTTCTTATGTAGCTCACTTATTTTTCAGAGAAATTGTTCGCTTGCATGGTGTACCCCGTTCAATTACTTTTGATAGAGATGTAAAATTCCTAAGCCATTTTTGGAGAACGCTATGGAAGTTGTTCGATACTTCTTTAAAGTATAGCAGTACAAACCATCCACAGACAAATGGGCAAACTGAAGTGGCCACCCGTTCTCTTGGCAATTTGATTTGCGCTCTGTGTGGTGACAAGCCGAAGCAATGGGATGCTTCCCTCCCACAAATTGAGTTCGCATTCAACAGCATCCTAAACCGCTCTACCAAGAAGACACCTTTTGAAGTTGTCTACATCAGTGCTCGGAGGCATACTATAGATTTGATTCGTCTTCCTTCTTCTGCCAATGTCAATTATGATGCAGAGGAGTTTGCTCAGCGCATTTAACAAATTCATGATGAAGTATGGAAAAATCTTGATGAGGCTAATTCCCGATACAAGTCAGCAGCAGATAGGCATTAGCCCGAGAAGGTTTTTCATGAGGGTGATTTGGTGATGGTGCATTTACATAAGAATCGATTTCCAGTTGGCACTTATAGTAAGCTCAAGGATAAGAAGACTGGTCCTTTTCGAGTTCTTCGGCGGATTGGTGACAATGCTTATAAGATCGAACTTCCACCTGAGATGAACATTTCCAACACTTCCAATGTTGCTGACATCTTCGAGTATTTCCCACCAGATGAGTTTTCAGCAACAAAACTCGAGGACGAGTTTTCTTCAAGAGGAGGAGATTGATGCAGCATGTGACCATTAAGAGATAATTGATTTCCTAGTTTCCTACATTTAGTTTCTGTTTTGATAAGTTAGTTTCCTATAACAAGTTGGTTTCTGTTTTGATAAGTTAGTTTCATAGATCAAATTTGTTCCTAGTTTGTTATTGATAAGTCAGTTTCCTAGTTTAAGTTGGTTTCTAGTTTTCTTCTTTTGGTTTCTATTTAAAGCTTTAGAGGTGTAACCTTTGGGAGCAATTTTGAATAACATTCTCTGATTTATTGTAGACACTCTCTTGAGTATTTCTTTCTGTTCTGTTACAACCTTCTGCTGCACCATGTTTCCTCACAATACTATTGTGGAGAGAGAAGAGAGTGTGAATAAAGGAAAATTTGGGAGTCCAAGATTTGTTTATGCTAACATGTGGTTGATAGTTCCAAGTTCTAATACCTTTAACTTTCATTATATGTATTATGTTATCTGATTTGAATGTGAAAATAATGACTTAACTGAACATCAAAGTATTATTTTATCTTCTTGATATACCTAGATGGCTTTTGAGCTGTATGGGATGTTGGCTGGGAATGTTAGTCCACTGACTGGTGAACCTGTAAAGCCTGCCTATGGTGGTGAAAATGAGGCTTTTCTGGCAAAAGTTGTAAAACCAATATATGATACATTAGCCAAGGTGCGTTTTCTGGCTTTGTATGAGCTGAAGAACTGTTTTGGTTTACTTTCAACATTTGATTGCTTTCTACCTGTTTTATTCGATTTTTCTGTATGACAGGAAGCTAAGAGAAGTAACAAAGGAAAAGCAAAGCATTCTCAGTGGAGAAACTATGATGATTTAAACGAATATTTTTGGTATTATGCTTATTTTTGATCCGGTTGCTTCCCTTTATAATGTTTTTTAATTATATCATTAAAGGGGTCACCATTCCCATATTTTAGGTCAGTTGATTGTTTCCGGCTAGGCTGGCCTATGCGTGTTGACTCTGGGTTCTTCTCTGTGCCTCTTCCTCGTGAGCAACGTCCAGTTAACAAAGATGAGGTATAACATATTTCATGGCTTACTTGTTAATTTGTTATCATCAAAATATGAATAAAGGATGTGGTATTTTGGACT
Source organism: Echinosophora koreensis (assembly GCA_035048595.1). Classification (NCBI taxonomy): domain Eukaryota; kingdom Viridiplantae; phylum Streptophyta; class Magnoliopsida; order Fabales; family Fabaceae; genus Echinosophora; species Echinosophora koreensis. Next base: position 4,628,018 of record JAPCYP010000011.1, on the reverse strand, counting down.
TCCTTCAAAATAAGAAGAAAGGACAGTTGGATTGAAAGGAAAAGAAGGAAAGTGAAAAAGGATACCATCCCTCTATGTAATTAGTATTTATATCAGAAATATGGTCTTTTATCGGGACCCAACTTAGGAGTTCCTTACTGGCTAGAATAGGATGCCACTTTGCCATTCCTAAGGCCTTTCAAGTCTGTAAGTCACATCATAACAAGATATAAAATATCTCTAGTAAATATCAGAATAAATTATTATTCTAACATAAGCCAAAGGTGACCTTGAGTCAGCATCAAAGAGTTTTAAAACAAAAAACCAAATTTGTTTAGAAAACCAAAAGGAAGTTCAAAACCTCCAAAACAGTGGAGATATCCCATATGACAAAACTAAAGGAAAACAAAAATAACAGCAGCTAAACCAAAAAGGGCAGGGGTGAGCCACAAAATTCAGTGATGGTAAACAACAAATAATAACAATAAATGCAAAGCATAATCATATATCCATAATCATGCCATTACTTTAGACATAACAACACCAAACATAGCGATAATCCACTTGCCATATTCTCAAATTACCATTGAGCAAGATACTTGTGTTTCTCTTGGAGTTGTTCACTAGAGTCTCCCACTCTGACAAACACATACACATTTATTCCCTGGTCAGATCCACTGACTGAGAAGTAACCTTGGTCACTGCATAATTTCTCTCCAAACTCCGGGGTTTTTCATTAGAGGCCCCTATTCTGACGATTGCATTTGTATACCGGTCGGATCCGCTAATTTGTCGGACACACCAAGTCTTGCTCAATGTTCAAACATCACATGAAGACCATAGATACATCATATCCTTAAGTTCTAAACAGTCATGTCCATCTCATGAATTGTTTCACAGTCCATATCACAATGTCATACATTCACAACTCAATCATCAAGGCCAGCCCAAGGCAAGGTGAGACCTAAAGCTAGGTGAGGCCATAGAGTGAACAAATCATTGGAGGGGACCTCATATCTGTAATTTTTGTTAGGTATTGAACATACATGTTCTTCACACCAAAAGCACGTTACCCATGCCAAGAAGCTACTCCTACTGCCTTAGATTGTCACACCTTCTTCTCCATCTCTGAAGAACGATCATAAACACAAATAGGGTTCTAAATGGCTATCAGAACCCTCATTGCTTGTCGCTATCCGAAATGGGATAATGCTTCCTGAACTGTCATAGGAATGGGGATGGAGGAAATAATAGACAAAATCATAGTAGGTGGGAGATAAGTGATGATATGATAGGAAATTATAAATGGGATGGGGTTAAGAGTAGCACATCTACCTTTATGGAGGGCGATGGGCAAGTCAGCAGAAGCAGGTGGACCCGGAGCAGTGAGGAGACTGGAGCAGGAGTTGATTCATAGGGTGCAACAACAGAGTAGTGGGAGAAACCGCGGAATGGGACTGACACTCATAAATGGTGCCAAACTGACGTAAAAGAGGAGTACACCCCTGTGGTGAAGTAGGTGGCATTGATAAAGCGGTAGGAACAGACACAACGACAATACCCAAGGAAAGAGATTGGAGTAAACGGGAGGAGCATTTGAGATGACAAAGCATGGTGTGTCCACAAAGAAAATGACATCGGCAAAAATGTAGAAATGATGTGTAGGAGGAGAGTAACACCGATAACCCTTTTGGACCTGAGAGTATCCAAGGAAAACACATTTGATTGCACGAGCAGACAATTTATTGCGACCTGGAGATAAATCATAAACAAAACAAGCACATCCAAAGACATGAGGGGATATAGAATAAAATGGGTCCAAAGGGAACAATAGGGAATGAGAAATCTGATTGTCCAACACCAAAGATGGCATCCGGTTTATTTAAGTATCCAACAGTAAGAAGAACATCACCCCAAAACTTTAAAGGTTCATTGGCATTCAACAAGAGAGTACATGTAGTGTCAATACTATGTCTATGTTTTCGTTTGGCTGTACCTGTATACCATCTTGCTGGGGTGTATGAGGACATCTAGATTGATGGATAATGCCACGGGAAGCAGTGAATGAATTGAAACAATCAGTAAAGTATTCTTTAGCATTGTCAATACGTAAAATGCGAATTGTTTTTCAAATTGAGTTTTTGTTTCTGAACAAAAATTCTTAAAGATATTGAATAACTCAGAACAATCATTCATTAAAAATATCCAAGTACAACATGAGAAATCATCAATAAATGTAACATAATACCTATACCCTGAGACATAATGAACATGAATAGGACCTCAAACATCAAAATGAACAACATCAAAAGGAGACAATGCTTGATTGTTAATACGACTAGGAAAAGAGACTCTAACATGCTTTCTAAGTTGACACGACTCACAATATAAAGACTTCAACGGTTAGAGATGAGGCACCATTTACTTCAACTTATGTTGACTCGGATGACGCAGACAACGATGAACAAGGCCAGAAGACTCCTTGGCAGTGTTACAATTGACTGAATTGTCTGTGTTCCTCACACAGCAAAATGGTGTTTACTTTTATACACTTGGAATATTAATTACAACTAGTGTTTACAAGGCAAATAAATGTGAAACCTATTTCCTAAGTGCATGATCTAGGAAACACATGAATCTATTAATTTACAATTGTCACTTCCTACGTTAATGTGGACGGTGGAATATAGATGCATGAATTCATTAATATGGACGGTGGAAGGTAAATGCATGAATACATTAATGTGGACGGTGGAAGGTAACTAATTAATGTGGACGGTAGAAGATAACTAATTAATGTGGACGGTGGTCAACACATTTATGGGTCAGCGGATTCCATGGCTAACATCCCCCCTCAAATTGATGCGGCTGGTCTAGGAGCACCAATTTGCCAGTGAGAAACTGATGACGAGGGCGAGGGACAGCCTTGGTAAAAATATCTGCAAGTTGAAGTTCCGAAGTGATGTGTGGAAGAGAGATAACACGGTTGTCAAAGGCTTCACGGAGAGAATGACAATCCACCTCAATATGCTTGGTGCGCTCATGGAAAACTGGATTGGCAGCAATCTGAATGGCACTAGTATTATCGGCATAGAGAGGTGTAGAATCGGGCTAAGGAAATCCAAGCTCAGCTAACAGACCACGAAGCCAAATAATTTCAGAACAGGCCGTAGACGTAGCTCGATATTCAGACTCAGTAGAAGACTTTGAGACTCTGGCTTGCCTTTTGCTTTTCCAAGAAATAAGTGCAGGACCAAGAAACATGCACCAACTTGTGACAGATCGCCGAGTATCCGGGCAACCAGCCCAATCTGCATCACTATAACCAAGCAATTGGAGAGATGACCCAGCAGGAAAAAATAATCCTCGATGAGAAGTGCCTTTCAAGTAACGAATGATACGACGGACTGCAGCCAAATGAAGATGGCGAGGTGTATGCATAAATTGGCTGACCTGCTGTACTTCAAATGAGATGTCAGGATGTGTAATAGTCAAATAATTAAGACTGCCCACTAACTGTCGATACAACAAAGGATCAGATAAAATGTCACCCTCATCACGACGATATTTGACATTGACTTGTAGAGGAGTGTCTACTGGAGTAGCAGTTTGAAGACCAGCTAAAGAAATTAAATCCTGCATATATTTGTGCTGATGGAGGAAAATTCCGTGGACTTGGAGTGTACCTCAAGACCCAAAAAATAGTGAAGACAACCTAGATCCTTCATATGAAAGGGAGCCTGGAGCTGTTGTTTAAGTTGCTTTATAGATTCATGATTAGTTCCAGTAATGGCCATGTCATCAACATAAATAAGAAGAACAATACCAGTCTTTGTGTTATGGATGAACAAAGAAGGGTCATACTTGCTCTAAATAAAGGAGAACCCAAGGAGAGTAGACCGAAACTTCTCAAACCATGCTCGTGGAGCCTAACGCGAACCATATAGAGAACGTTTGAGCTTGTACACACCTTCAGAAGAAGAGAAGAAGCTCGGAGGAGTCATAAAAATATCTTCTATTAGATCACCATGAAGAAATGCATTCTTAAATGCATTCTTCACATCCATTTGGTGGAGAGACAGGCCCTTGGAAGCAGCAATAGCAAGGACAGGTCTGATGGTGGTCATTTTAGCCACAGGTGCAAACGTCTCATCATAATCCACACCATATACTTGTTTGTTACCTAGAGCAACCAATCGAGCCTTGTAACGATTGAGAGACCCGTTAGAATTAAGCTTCACAGAATACACCCATTTGCAGTCAATGGGTTTAATACTAGGAGGGCAAGGAACAATATCCCAAGTATAATTCTCTTGAAGTGCTTGCAACTCATCTTGCATTGCTTTTACCCAACACATATCCTTAACCGCCTGTGAATAACAAGTAGGGATAGATATACCAGATAAAGTCTTATTAAGGGAAGTGTGTGGGAATCCGTACCTATCCGGTGGACAAGAATTGCGAGTTGATCTTCGAGGTGTTGTTGGTACAGGCTCAGGAGGCGGGTCAGCATCAAGAGGGGGCAAAGTGGGCTGGCATCTAAGATACACAATCCCTGGTTTATAACGTTCTATAGCACGAGAGATCTCATTAAAATTAGGAAGAGTGGCAACAACATTAGACGAAGATGTGTGACATGGAAAAAAATATTGACTCTCAAAGAAAACCACATTCCTAGAGATGCGTAAGCGATTTGCAGTAGCATCATAACACCAAAACCCTTTTTGAGTAGTACAATAACCCATAAATGCACACTGAACAGACTGTTCCCCGAGTTTGTGACGTTCGATAGGTGGTAAGTCAACAAAGCAGACACAACCAAAAGTGTGTAGATTATCATAACTAGGAGTCTTATGATAAAGACGAGAGAAAGGTGAGTCAAAGTCTAGAACCTGAGATGGAAGACGATAAATCAAGTAGACAGCGGTTGACAAAGCCTCAACCCAGAAATGAGAAGGTACAGAGGCTTGAAGAAGTAACGTTCTAGTGACATCAAGCAAGTGCCGATTTTTCCGCTCAGCAACGCCATTTTGTTGAGGCGTATATGGACAAGAGCGCTGAGAAATAATTCCCTTTTGCTGCAAGTATTCCTGAAATGCATTAGAAATATATTCTCCTCCAGAATCAGTGCGCAATATCTTAATGCTTGTATTAAATTGATTTTCAACATATGCCAAAAATTTCTTGAACACTGAAAAAACTTCAGCTTTAGAGCGGAGAAAATAGATCCAAGTAAATCGGCTATAGTCATCAATAAACGTCACAAAGTATTTGTAATTGGCATGAGAAATGACAGGTGAGACACCCCAAACATCACTATGAATAATATCAAAACATTTTTCACCACGATGACCATTAGATGCAAAAGGAAGAGTTTTACTTTTAGCCAGCTTACATACAGAACAATCAAAGGACAAAGAAGAAACCACATTTTTATTTCCCAACAAACCATGTTTTATTAAGTGAGACAAAACAAGTGAATGTGGATGACCCAGCTTTCTATGCCACACCTCACGTTTATTTGTGACACCATTAGAAGCTAAAGACATAAGACTAAGAAGAGAAAATTGGAGAGGAAACAATCTGCCCACTTTAGGCCCCTTCGCGATCACTTTCCCCGATTCCTGATCCTGCACAAGACAACCATCCCGAGAAAAATTCACATTGCAATTGTTATCAACTAATTGTCCAACGGAAATTAAATTGGAAGCAAGTCCAGGGGACACAAACACATCTCGAAAAGAAGAATTGATGTCACCAACACCATCAATTGGAAGAGTATTACCATCGGCAATCTGAATGGTTTGTGTACCTTTATAAGATCGAACATTGTGCAAATTTTCAGATGTACCAGTCATAAGATTTGAGGCCCCAAAATCAACAAACCATGGTTGAGAGATGTAGTTAGGCTTACCCTGGATGCCTAAAGCAGAAAGTGCTGAGAGTACCATTTGTTGCACCATTTCTAGAGTCAAGGTAGTAGTATTGGATCCCGTGGAGGGTGCTGGTGTGGAGGATTGACCCTCTGATCCTGCAAGAGAGGGGTGGACAGTAGCATGAAAGGCTTGCACTTGTCGCTGTGCGGGTCTTGTACGACATTTCGTTATGATATGACCATGTTGTTTGCAATATTTGCAAAATTTCTTACTGCAATTTCGTGCAATGTGGCCCAATTGCTTGCAAGAATAGCATTGGACCTGCTTCATATCTCTCCCTTTTCCTTTTCCTTGTGCTGCATAGGCAATAGTAACCACATCGGAAGCAAGGTTGTCATGTGACAGTGCTCCTTGAGTGAGTAGGCGCTGCTCCTCCCGGAGTAATTCTCCAACACAAATGTCCAAAGAAGGAACTGGATTCCTATTTAATAGGGCAGCCCGTGTGACTTCAAATTCTGGTATGAGTTTCATGAGAAATTGATCCCGTTTACTTACCTCATAAACTTCCTGAATGGCACCCAACGATTCCTTTGGAACATTGGCATGTTGAATAGCAGAGTGCTTAGCCCACAGGTTAAGGAAGCCAGAATAATAGTCCTGAATGGACAAATTACCCTAACTGTAATTGGCAATGTCTAGTTCCAATTGGAATCGATTGGCATTGTTGTCTTGATTGTAGATGCGCTTCAAGTAATCCCACATCTCCTTGGCAGTCGTAAAAGATCGCAGATTGTTGACCATCTGAGGCTCAATGGATCCCAAAATCCAAGAAATAATCTGAGCATCCTTTGTCTCCCACGTATCCAACTCAACTTTGGCCTTGGGTGCAACAGAAGAGCCATCGACGTGGCCCCACAACCCTTTCCCTTTCACGAACATCCTAAACTGAAACTCCCAGGCAGCATAGTTCTTCCCATTAAAACGAACACAAAAGTTTTCTTTGCCATTGAGAAAAAAAATGAAACTCCAAGAACCTTGATGAACAAAGGACCAAGAAAACCGAGAGCCTATAGATGCCTAAAGGTAGCTCTGATACCATGTTACAATTGACTGAATTGTCTATGTTCCTCACACAGCAAAATGGTGTTTACTTTTATACACTTGGAATATTAATTACAACTAGTGTTTACAAGGCAAATAAATGTGAAACATATTCCCTAAGTACATGATCTAGGAAACACATGAATCTATTAATTTACAATTGTCACTTCCTAAGTTAATGTGGACGGTGGAAGATAGATGCATGAATTCATTAATGTGAACGGTGGAAGGTAAATGCATGAATACATTAATGTGCACGGTGGAAGGTAACTAATTAATGTGGACGGTGGAAGATAACTAATTAATGTGGACGGTGGTCAACACATTTATGGGTCAGCGGATTCCATGGCTAACAGGCAGCACACAGTGGAAGTAGATAGCTGAACGTAGTAAAGATCTCATGATTTAGATCTTAGTCCAATCATCTGTCCCATACTCCTGTCTTGTATCGAGAAAGAGTCGGAAGCAAAGGTTATGGCACAATTTAAGGAGCGAGGGGAGAGGTGAAGCATGGCCAACACCTATAGTGATAGTGGGCGAACCTGAAAAGGCAAAAGAAATCAGAACTTTTTTCGAAAGATCAGCCCTTGGGTTCTAGTCTGAGAGTTCCTTCTAGGAGGAGCAAATAAAAAATTGTTGTATTATTTTATTCATAGTAGGAGTCTCTTTTATAGAGAGATTACAATAAAGGCAAAATAAATCAAATCAAATCTCTTCCTATAATTAAGGAAGGAAATAAAACAAAATAAAAATCAGAGTAATAAAGATAAAATATAGATATATTAGTGCAACAATCTTCCCATCAAAGGAAAATTTGAATAGGGTGTGATCGGCTTGTCCTTGACTGTATCCTTGTTTCTTCGTGGACTGGGTGAACCTCTCGAACCATGCTCTCGGAGACTGTTTCAGTCCATAGAGTGATTAATTAATTAGCCAAGCAATGATTAAAGAATTCTCAGATTTCCAGAACCTGAAGTTTGGATCATTGTTTGTAGGTCTCGGCGTGTCTCTTGTAAGAAATCCAAACTTGCCTTTGCTTTCTAGGATCAATCTAACAGTTTGGGACCATTCTGTATAGTTTTTCCCATGAAGTCGTGGAACGTTGACCTGAAGGGAATTAGAAAAACCCTCTTGGCCATTAAAATGACAGTTCAAACCTTCACCGACATCACCACCGTTGCTGCCAGTGCCACCTACGCCACCTGTGCCACCACCTGCACCGTGCGCCGGTGCTTACACCTTCGGCACCACCTGCGTCGCCACCTACACCGTCGGCGCCTCCCACGCGGCCTGGGGCAGCACCTCCTGCGCCGCCACTTCCTGGGTCGCCTCCGCTGCCTGGGCCGCCTCCTGTCATGCTGCTGCTGTGTCCGTCTTCAACAGCGCCTGTAAGGGCGTGCTTCCGTGAGTATGGGCATGCCGCCATGGAGGGGAGAAAAGAACTCTAACCTAAAGCTGCTGATACCATATAGAAGGCAGTGGAACAAATTGTTATATTATTTCATTCATAATAGGAGTCTCTTTTATAGAGAGATTACAATAAAGGCAAAACAAATCAAATCAAATCTCTTCCTATAATTAAGGAAGGAAATAAAACAAAATAAAATCAGAGTAATAAAGATAAAATCAAAGAGAATAAAATCAAGGATATATTTTCCTGATTCTCCTACAGTAGGCTTAGGTCAAGAAAGAAGGAACAGAGAGAAAGATACAGTTAAGGTATTATTGATAGGATATAATGTGATACAATACATTAAACTAATATTCCTATTTATATTAATAATTGGGTCAAATACTTGTACAAACCCAAGTCCACTAACTGTAAGACCAATAACCTAATTAAATAAGGAAATAAATCAGGAAATATAACGAAATGAGGAAACAACTCCTAAGATTGCTTCTTACTAATTGATTCCACAATATATCCTCAAGATATTCTAAGATAATCTAAAAGTATCCTACGTATATTCCATTAACTTTTTTATTCCTCCTGTCATTTAGAGAGTTTCAGTCTGGTTCTTGTATTTAGGACTTGGACTACGCGTAAGCTTTAAATTTATTATAGTTGTTTTCCACCTTTCTTTTTTAATTGAAATAGCTCATCATAACTCATTATTCAATGTCGCATCACATCTAGTAGTTACATGTATTGTAATTTTTTTTCCTGAAGTTCTTTCAAACAATCCAAATGTTGCCTCCAATATGAATGAAGTAATCTGTCTCCATGATAATATCCTTGTTGGGATCCCATATCGGCTAGAGATACAGCCAAAGTAGTCCTTATATGGCTTAGGCAATCCTCACATCTTGAGCTAGCTTTTGGGATTGAGTTAGGCCTAAAGCCCAAATTCTAAGATGGTATTAGAGCCTATCATATATTTGTTATTGGGCCAGTTATTCCACCCACATTTGTCTACGCATCACGACTCTAGATGTCTAGCTCAGGGCATGAGGAGGTGTGTTGAGATCCCAAAAATCGACTGGAGATATGACCAAAGTAGTCTTAGGCTTAGGCAATCCTGACCTCTTGAACTAGCTTTTAGGGTTGAGTTAGATCCAAAGCCCAAATTCTATGAATCTTGAATAATTGTGCTTGATTTTGGAAAACAGGAAAATGGAGCTTATGCCAGAGGTCGGTGGATTGGCAAAGTTAATTTTGTGGAGATACGCACATTTTGGCATGTATTTAGAAGTTTTGATAGAATGTGGAACTTCTATATACTATGTTTACAGGTAATAGTTCCTGATTTGGATTTTTCTTTACAACCTTTACTAACTTCATTCTACATCCATTCATTCTAATGACATATACTGATTAGGCTCTTTAATTAAGGCAATGATAATTATCGCTTGGAATGGCTCAGGCCAATTAAGCTCCATATTTGATGGTGATGTTTTCAAGAAAGTTCTCAGCATCTTTATAACTGCTGCAATATTGAAGCTTGCACAAGGTAGATAAAACCATCTGTCTACTGTCAAGATTATGAAAATGATCCCAAACAGGCTCAATGCTTCTGATTATTTAATTCCATTAATATCACAACACATAGTGATGCATCCTTTGTGCCCCGTTGATTCATTTTCATAGCAGGCAAACTAATTATCTAGATATGAATACTTGGATGCTACTATCCAAATAAAACTATATATATTCAATAGGAATGTGACAAATTAAACTGTTGGCCATGCTCTGAAATTGCAGTGTAAACATGCAGTTGAAAGAGAAATATCTGAAATAATATTATTTCTGAATAATAAACTGTACAAGGTTTCTCACAATATTTAGACTACGTACATTAATTGCTTTCCTAAGAATATGGCTGAAACAAGGAAACTAAATAATCTATCCTCATTGTCATATCTTTCTTAATTATTACACAATCTACAAATTATTTCAAAATAACAAAATAATATCCTGAGGATATATTCTAATATTCCAACACTACTCCTAAAGTTGGGGAACAGATATGTATCATTTCCATCTTGCAAGTAAGATCGCAAAACTTGTCCATCGGTAGCACTAAGATGGTACCAGTCAACATCCTCATACGGCACCAACAACACTATAAGATGGCACCAAACAATAGCACAAGGTTGTACCAGTCAACAACATCACACGGTGCCAATTAGCATCATGAGGCGGGACCATCAGACACCATAAGACAGTTCTAGAACTCCATAATATTTAGAAAGGGTATCCAAACAAGTCATTTTAAGGTGATGAATTTTGATTCCCCTCAAAAGTTACATTTCCACAATAGAATACTCCATCCAAACACTGCCTAAGAAACTGAAGAAGAATGACTTTGAGAGACTTGGTGACAAGCTTCACGTGATTTGGGATGACAATGGGGCGGGAAATACCCTCCCACTCCCCGTCCCGATCCCCACCGTAGGGTGTATTTCTCTCCAATCCCTGTTCCTTGCCTCCATGTGGATCCCCTTGGGTACCCCAAAAGGGCAATCCGTGCAAACCCAAACCCTAGCTCCATCTCCGTCAATACCTATCTCTCCTTCAATGCAATCTCCCTTTAGATTGTATTAAATCCCCTCAGCCCCACCTTCTTCTTTCCAATGTCATGGAAGGCGTTTTTCTACACATTAGAATATATATATGTATAAAAGGATATTTTTGTAATGTTCTTGGGGACGGGGATCTCGTCGGGTGGGGAGTATAATCCTCCATACATGTCCCCAATTTGTCTTCGCAGGGATTTTCTCCCCCTTCCCTTCCCCATAGGGAAAAAATCCCCGCCTGTGGGGCCTCAAATAGGACAGTCCCTACAGGGATTCCAGGCACGAGTGAAAACTGACATCCCTGCACGTGATGGACATCTATGCTTTAGGTTGATTGCGAGTCTGTAATTAACAGTATTGATTATGTAATTAACAGGATTAATTACTATTATTTAGGAAGGAATCTATCAGCTTTAACAGTATGAGGTTCAATTACTCAACAAGTCTCTAAGCTATTTGGGAATTCCTAAATTAGTCCTATATTTTAAAAATTTATAATTGGGTCCTAAACCTATAAATAATTTGTAATTGGGTCTCACGTTTGTAATCGAGTCCTTGAACTTGTAAATAACTTTTAATTAGGTGCTTGGGATAGGAATCCTGAACCGTGAAGTCTACTAATGGAACCCTACCCCCAGGGACCAAATTAAAAACTATTTACAAGTTCAGGGACTCGATTACAAACATGAGACCCAATTACAAATTATTTACAAGTTCAGGACCCAATTACAAATTTTTAAAGTATAGGACTCATTTAGAAATTCCCAAATAGTTCAGGGACCTGCATCGTAATTTAACCATAGTATAATTAGGATAACTAATTACGAATTATTTGGTCAGCAGATTTATAATGATTTATCTTACCTTCCTTATATAGGATAGTCACCTCTTGTATATAAAGATATCCCAAGCATGAAATAATCAGACATCCTTTCTTCTTTACAGCCTTGATTAATTATGATGTCTTTTATACTTTTCCAGCCATTCTTGACATAGTCCTGAATTGGAAAGCAAGGAAAGTAATGTCGCTTCATGTCAAGCTGCGATATATATTGAAATCTATTTCAGCTGCTGCATGGGTCATAGTTTTTCCTGTCACTTATGCTTATAGTTGGAAAAATCCATCTGGTTTTGCCCAAACCATCAAGAATTGGTTTGGCAATGGTTCAGGTTCCCCTTCTATGTTCATTTTGGCTATCTTCATCTACTTATCTCCAAATATTCTCTCTGCATTGTTATTTGTGTTCCCTTTCATTCGCCGGTATCTTGAGAGGTCCAACCATGGCATTGTAAAGCTCATGATGTGGTGGTCCCAGGTAAGTTGATGCATATTTGATTTGTGTATCTTTGTATAGCTTATAATAATCTATTTCTTTCTTAGAAACCAATAGCTTCTTATCATCCTTAAGAAGTACTTCTGGCAAATGTGATCTGCCCTGTTTAGTTTTTCTTAAAGATAATAAGTAGCTATTGATTTATGATAAAGAAGATAGATTTAGTACTCTGTTTTTTCTAAAATTCTTTTCAGTATCTTTTCTATTCTTTCTTATATATTTTTCATTAATTTTCAGCCTCGGCTCTTTGTTGGAAGAGGAATGCAAGAGGGCCCAATTTCACTTTTGAAGTAAGAGAATGAAGTTAATTTCTTGCATTGTCTGTGACCAAATTTACTGATCAGCTCTGACTGATTAAACTGTAACTGTCTTATTTTTCAAGGTACACTACTTTCTGGGTTCTCCTAATTCTATCTAAATTAGCATTCAGTTACTACATGGAGGTAAAGTTTTGATCCAGAAATATATCATATTTTATATTGGCACTTAGAATGATTACAATGTACTTGTCTGTCTAACGCCGACGACACTTTAAAAACGGAGTGTATGAGGTGCAAGAGGGCTTTGAATAGTGAGTTTCTATAATTCACTACCTGCATGTTGGAGGTTTCTTGACAGCAATTAAAAAATAGGTTTCTTATCATTTTTAGTTCCTTTCTGGTCCTATTTCTTCTAATTCCTTGTTGCTATCCCATTTTTTTTTTCCCGGGTAAGTTCCATCTAATCCTGCATGGAAGGGATTTATTGACTGATTAGGAAAATATATTTATTGACTGATTAGGAAAATATATTTCCTTTTTGATACTACTTTCTCCTTCTTCGTCTTCTCTTTCCCATTTTTTCCCTTTACATTCCGTCTACTAACTGGTTTATTTCATTACACCTAATTTTGGTTTGTACATTAACATTAGTATGTGTATATAAATCAAGAATAAATGTTCATGCTTGATTCTGTGAACCTCTAATCGATCTATGGAGTGATTATAAATGGACAATTGTACTACATCTGCAAAGGCGTGCAGTGTTTTTTATTTTATTTTATTTTATATATGGCATCCTGTATTCATCTGTTTGTTAAATTCATCTCTGCAAAGGTGTGCAGTGTTTTTTTATTTTATTTTTTTATATGGCATCCTGTATTCATCTGTTTGTTAAATTCATCTGGTTCATTTGCTTTACACTGCAGATTAAGCCTCTTGTGGGTCCAACGAAAGTCATCATGCAGGCTCATGTATCAGTTTATAGGTGGCATGAGTTCTTCCCTCATGGTAACAACACGGGAATACGGGAAAATGAATGTAGTTCATATAATAGAATTGCTCTTGATATCATCTTCTACTCTGTGCAGCCAAAAACAATATCGGTGTAGTAATTGCTATATGGGCTCCTATCGTGCTGGTTAGTCTTTCTGTCATGTCTCACCATTTGTATTAAAGCTATGTTCTTTGTATTTTAATAGTCTATCATGTCCCCCTTTGCAGGTCTACTTTATGGATACGCAGATTTGGTATGCTATCTACTCTACAATAGTAGGAGGCATATATGGTGCATTTCGTCGTTTGGGAGAGGTTTGTTTATTGTGTGTGTGTGTGTCATAAGCAGTCGTTTCTATCTTGGAATCTTTTCCAATTTTCCTTTTCGTATGTGTTAGAATACATGATCTTATCTTATCTTAGAGTACATCTTATCTTTATGTTAAGAGTATCTTGATTTATCTCATAGGATTAGGTTCTTATCACTTAGTTATTATCATAATTAGTTTCCCTTTTCAATTAGGATTAGGATTTAGGAGTCTTGTATCCCTATGAATAGGGGGTTAGTGCTTAATCATTTTGCACTACCAGATTATTATCAATCATAATCATAATTGAGTGTTCATTCTTTTTCTTCTCTTTCTCTATCTAAACCCAGTTCTCTCCCGAATTCTCGTTCAGCATGTTCTAAAGGTAATCTGCAACAAAACAATGCAGAAAGAGCAGGTCCTTGATTCTGAGGCAGAGCAGCACATTATACTTGTTGAATTGGAAGGTTTTAGATAGGGAAGGAGAAAAAGAGAGAAATAAACTAACAAATAGTAAGACTGATACTGATTTGATATAGTGATGATGTGATTACAAAAGACAACCCAATACTCCTATTTATACTAAAAGTAGGATCCTAATCTTAATCAAATAGAGAATTAAATCATAAAATATAAATAAGAAATAAATCCTAAGAGATCATCTAGGATACTCTAAGATATGCTAAGATATAAAAAGATATTATCAGATATTTCTCTGATTTTCTAACACTCAAGCTAAAGCTTACTTAGCTTTAAGCTTGTTACACGAAAACAATGCATATTCCTCCACAAATTAAAATTTAAAATAAAAAACTGAGTTCACGAAAATAATGGTTGGAAGGCAACTCAAGAATGTTGGAGAGGCCGAAGAGAGTTGCTGGAATGATAACTTAGCAAGATAGCTGGAATGATCACCAGCTTGACAGGAATTTCTTGGCAAGCAATCTACCAGCAAGGTCCAAACTTCTCAAAACCGCATTTGGAAGCTTCAACAACAATATCGGAGACCCAAATTATTTCAAATTGAAATTAAGTTAGACAACTACTTTTGGGACTGAAACGAGGCCAGTGCATCTGGGACAAGGGGCCAAGGCTAGTGCATCTGGGAGAAAGACGGGTCAATGCATCTAGGAAAAGAGCTGGGCCAGAGCATCTGGGACAATGAGTTGGGCTAGTGTGAGTCATAGCCAACATAAGTCAATCATCGACGGAAATAGAAGTCATGACTAATATGATTCATATGTAAGGAAAGAGTCACCACTGGAATGATCATTGGTGGGCACAAAAGTCACCACTAGTATGACTCATCTGTGGGACGGAATGATCGTCGGTGGGAAGAGAAGCCACTGGTATGATCCATTAGTTGATAAGAATTGCATGACAAACACCGGAAAAGCATACACTAGAACGGAGAAAAAGATTTGAGCTTTCGAACACAACAAATTATTACTCAAGCCCTTGGAGGAGTCCTTAGAGTATCTGAGGAGGTAGAACTAGCCACATGGGTCAAAACACAAATGCAAATAACCGAAATAACAGGTACCTGAACCGTACAACACACAGGGATGTTGCTCAAAAGAGGTCCGATGAAGGAGGTGAGCACAGATCCAAAGATAGCAGGGAACGACGACTTCGGCGCTGGACAGATCGACAGCAGGCGAGTCCGGTGGTGGTGTCAGCGGCCGGAGACGATGGCGGATGGCAGCTAATGGGACAGGAATGAAGGTCGGAAAGAAGAAGGATGCGCCGGAAAAGAACACAAAGGAGGAGAGAAAATGAATTTTTTTTTTTTTTTTTGTATGGCTAAGAAGATGATTAGAGTCCCTTCATACTTGTCGGAATTCCGCAGCGGAATAGTGACTGGACAGGTCACAGAGGATGGTACCTCTCTAATGCCATGTTGAATTGGAAGGTTTTAGATAGGGAAGGAGAAAAAGAGAGAAATAAACTAACAAATAGTAAGACTGATATTGATTTGATATAGTGATGATGTGATTACAAAAGACAACCCAATACTCCTATTTATACTAAAAGTAGAATCCTAATCTTAATCAAATAGAGAATCAAATCATAAAATATAAATAAGAAATAAATCCTAAGAGATCATTTTAGGATACTCTAAGATATGCTAAGATATGAAAATATATTATCAGATATTTCTCTGATTTTCTAACAATACTCATATTAAGCACCTTGTCCTTTGGATTGACCACCTTGATCCCCAACAACTCCTGAATTAAAGGATCCAAGCTCGTATTATCCTTAATATTGTCAAGACAACTAAAAGCTTTGGCGAATTCATCAACCTTGTCCTCTTTGACAACATTTTGAGAAGTAAATTGATAGGGACCGAGTAGTATGGGGTACCTAAGTCCCACATCGAGTAGTATGGGATGCTCGGTGGAGTACCTAAGTGACTTGGTTTTCCCGTCTTAACGGCTAGCTTCTAAGGGAGGGTTCCCCAAGTGCTGGGGTGCTTATCATTTGGTATCAGAGCTGGTTGCCGGTGTCTTGGAAAGGGCTACCTATGGAGGGGCTTACCGGAAAGGCCGAGTGAAGCGGTGTAGAGTGCAGCTGCCTGGAAGTCGGCTCTCAGGGGCGGTGCTATGATAGGGACCGGGTATTATGGAGTGCCTAAGTCCCATATCGAGTAGTATGGGATGCTCGGTGGAGTACTTAAGTGGCTTGGTTCTCCCCCTTTAACGGCTAGCTTTTAAGAGATGGTTCCCCAAGTGCTTGGATGCTTATCATAGATGAACCATTTTGCAATGGAGTGGGTACGAGACTGTTATGAGTAAAGGAAAATAGATAGTTGGTAGGCCATAACACACTTCTGTTAGGCTGTGAGAGAGATAAGCAAATGAATTACAGTATATGCTACACAAGTTGGTAACTTGGTATGCAGGAACAGTCTATCCAACATTAGCATTTCTTGTGGGTCGGCCATGTAAAGTCAAGCACTTGTCAGTGGTATAACCTAAGCGTTTGCTCAAACTTGGGATGAGGTTTACCTAAGTTACCTCCCCAAAACAGCCATGACTAGCTCTCTTAGAGGAAAGGGCAAAAGTATGACTAGTAGTAGGAGCCTGAGTTACATATCCAACACTTATATACTTACAAATGAGGAATTTTCATAACATATGGTTGTATATGACTCATTGAATGTAACATTCACAATTAGACTTGAAATATGCTATATATAAAACATTTTTTCTGTAATAACCACTTATGTCGATATTGATAGCTGTGTCATATCTAATTTATTATTAGCATTTTAATTTCATTTGGACCTTGCTCCTCCTATATGGTAATTCTGGCTTGACTGACAGTAAGGGGGCTTAAATGAGCAACTCTAGATTTTGACATATATAGTGGCAACTGGTGAGATAAGGAAATTTTGACATATATGGTGCCAACTGGTGAGATAAGGATACCCAAATTCAAAACGCAATTTCTTCGCTTGTAGTTGAAACTCTAACTATCATTGAAAGTTAAGAGATGATCCCGGGTTCAATGGTCAAATTTGAATTTCTCTCTTATGTTATTTCTGTTGTACATGCATGGTATTGTCTTGAGTCACAACACAAAGGCTATATCCTCAAAATATTCTAATGGAAAGCCGTGATGGTTTTTCTACTGCATTGGCTTCAGACCTATGGATCTTGTAATAAGGTCATTGTTTTCATTCTAATTTCAGATTCGAACATTGGAATTACTGAGATCTCGCTTTGATTCAATTCCTGGTGCTTTCAATGCTCGCTTGATTCCCATGGATAACAATGAGAAGCCAAAGAGAAAGGGATTAAAGGCCATATTTTCTCGCAAATTTGATCAGGTTTTTTTTAACTTTTCTGCATTATTAGATTCTGTTACTGACAACAATTGTTATCTTCAGTCTTGTTAGAAAACATATTTAACACATGCTTAATATGTAAATAGCAAGTGCTAGGAATTATGGATGCAGTTACTAATTAGTGATTTGATTTGATTCTTTTGTATTTATGATTGATTCCCTTGTACCCTAATATGTGATTATAAATAACATACATGTGTGGGCATATTACACACAACATTCACATATACTGTTCTTACATGGTATCAGTAGTTTAGGTCCTTTTGTTTTTACTCTGCAGTGGTTCTCCTCGGGTGAACAGTACCCACGCCACTGTGTGCTTCGTTTCCCGTGCCACCACGCTCCTTTCCTCCGATGTGCCCTCACCGCCTATCCGTCATCTTCCGGTGACCCCCGCGCCGGAAGCTTGTCCCAGACAGCCACCGCACGCGACTCCACGTGCGGCCTCTCTCCGGCGCGTGCGTCTCATGCGCTGTCAACAGATCCTTTTTCTTGCTACTTTCCGGCTTGACCCACTTTCCGACCACCACTCCGCCGCCTTTCCCTCACTCCGGCGATCTTCTCCAACCCTGTTTTAGCCCTTTTTCTCATGGCCTCCAACGATTCCTCTTCCGATTCAACTGCTGCAGTGACATTTACTCATCTCGTGTGTCTCAACTACACGGAGATTGTATTATATAAGCAATGAACAAATCAAAATACAATCAGAGTAATAATTACAAGATATTCACAATATCTGACTATCCTAATTACCAAATATTCCTATAATCAGAATATATTATTTCCATAAATAACAACACTCCCCCTCAAGCTGGAGCATATAAATCATATGCACCAAGCTTGTTACATATATAATTTATTCGAGGACCTCTCAAAGACTTAGTGAAGACATCTGCCAGTTGATCATTTGAATTGACAAAGTTAGTGTTGATGTCCCCAGAAGATCTTTTCTCTGATGAAGTGGCTATCTATCTCGATATGCTTTGTCCTCTCATGAAATACTGGATTTGAGGCAATGTGTGGTGCAGCTTGGTTATCACAAATGAGTGTCATCTGTGTAACATCCCCAAATCGCAGTTCTTGAAGTAACTGTTTGAGCCAGATCAGTTCACAAGTAGCTGATGCCATGGCCCGATACTCAGCTTCAGCACTTGACCTTGCAACAACATTCTGTTTCTTACTCTTCCAGGATATTAGATTATTCCCAATGAGTACACAGAATCCAGAAGTGGATCTTCTGTCAGTTGGAGAATCTGCCCAATCAGCATCTGAATATCCAAAGATATGAGTATGACCTTTATCCTCATAGATGAGCCCTTTACCTGGGCCCTTTTGATGTATTTGAGAATACGGATCAAAGCATCCCAATGACCTTCGCAAAGTGAATTTAGGAACTGACTCAAGAGATGTAGGTGGCCCGAAATAAGGAACAGACTCAAAGAAAGTGACATCAGCCAATACAAGATAACAGCGTAGAGTAGGAGAATAACACTGATAACCCTTTTGTGACCGAGGATAACCAAGGAAGACACATTTTAGTGAACGAGCGGAGAGCTTGTCAATACCTGGTTGTAGGTTATGAACAAAGCATGTAGACCCGAAGACACGAGGTGTTAATGGATGGAGGGACTGATGAGGGAACAAAACGGAGTGAGGTACTTGGTTATCAAGAACGGAGGAAGGCATCCTATTAATGAGATAGTACGCAGTGAGAACAGCATCACCCCAAAAACGGAATGGAACATTGCCATGGAGTTAGAGGGTGCGAGTTGTTTCAATAAGATGTCTATTTTTGCGTTCAACAACCCCATTTTGTTGAGGGGTGTGAACACAAGAAGTCTGATAAAGAATACCCTGAGAAGCCATGAAAGATTGAAATGGTTGAGAGAGGTATTCTCTAGCATTATCACTAGGCAAAGTACGAATAGGAATGTCAAATTGATTTTTAATTTCATAATAAAATTGTTGAAATATAGAAAATAACTCAGACCGATTTTTCATTAAAAATAACCAAGTACCACGCGAGAAATCATCAATAAAAGTAACAATATTTCAACCCTAACATGGACACAGTCCAGCTAGGACCCCAAGCATCAGAATGCACTAAAGAAAATGGAGTCTTAGCACGATTAACGACACGATTGGGAAACGAACTACGGGGGTGTTTCCCTAGTTGAGACGACTCACAAGACAAAGAAGTAAGCTTAGACAGGCTCGGCACCAACTTCTGGAGCTTAGCAAGGCTGGGATGTCCCAATTGAGCATGCGTGAGAAGAGGGGAATCCTTGATAGCACAAACCCGAGAAGGAGGTGACAGCTAGTACAAGCCATTGAACTCACACCCGGCGCCAATCATCTGTCCTGAACTCCGGTCCTGTAGAAAAACAGAATCTTTAGTGAAAGAGATGGTGCAATCAAGGGAATGGGTCAAGCGACTAATGGAAAGCAAATTAAATGGGGAACCTGGGACATAAACCACATTATTAACCGAGAAGGAAGGGAAGGGATGGACAATGCCAACCCCCTGGGAATATGTTTTAGAACCATTAGCCAAAGTAACTGTGGGTAAATAACCAGACATAGAAAGGGTGGAAAAAAGAGATTTATGACCAGAGATATGGTCGGTGGCACCAGAATCCAGAACCCAAGGACCTAGGGACGACTGAGAGAGACAAGCAAAGGAATTACCAGTGTGTGCAACAGAGGCAGTGGACCCAGTGGCCTGACGTTCTTCAAACCATTTAAGAAACTCTGTGTAGGCAACAGGCGATGCAGTAGGCTGAGGAGATGGCTCAGATGGGATTGGAGGATCAACCTGGGCAACATTAGCAGCGTGAGGAGGACGACCATGTAAAGTCCAACATTTATCAATAGTGTGGGTGGCCTAAGCAGTGACAGTGATCGCATTACGGGCGTTTACCCCGACCACGACCATTACCCTGAGACACAAGAGCAGAAGTATCAACTGCAGCAGAAAGTAACTCATGGCTAGGAGCAGCAGGGAGCGTAGAGGGAACTGATGTCTTGGACGGGACCCGAAGCAAAGCAGACCAAGCCGTGTTCAGAGATGGGACATTAGGAGAACCCAAAATCTGATCACGGGTGGTGGAGTACTCTGGAGGCAAACCGTATAGGGCCAACAACATGAAGAAGCGACTACGTTGCTCAAGTTCCTTGACTGGAGTGTCGGTCGGTGGCAAAAGTTCATTGAAATCATGTAAAGCAGCATGAACCTTTCCCAAATAAGAAGAAATAGGACCATTGATCTGGCGAGGGGCAATGGCATTCATGAGATTCTGGCAAACACCATAGAGGTGTTGGGTATCATTGGTGTAAAGAACCTTGGCTTGATCCCAAACAGATTTGCAGGTGAGATGGGCACGAAAAATCTGCTTCAAAGAAGAGTGAATAGTGGACTTGATAATGCTACACAACTGAGCATCAATCTTGTTCCACCGCGGGCGGTCAGCTTCGGCAATGTCAGTAGCCTTCTTGGTCAGGTGTTCAACATATTCTTGTCCATTCAGCCAGAGTTTGATATCAGAGGCCCATGTGTCATAGTTGTTTCTATCCAATTTGTCAGTGCAAAGAGGGGCACTAACATAATTGGTGAAAACAGGAGGGTCTGCCTTGGAGGAGTCCTTAGGAGTATCTGAGGGTCCAAAAGCAGCCATTGATCAATAAACAAAAAGGAAAACTGAAACCACAAAGTACCTTAAAGTAACAGTGCAATGGAAGGATGCACCGCAAGGCTGAAAGAGAGAAAATAAGCCCAGATCCAGGTAGAGCAGGCATGGGCGAGCACGGGGCTGCAAACGGTGGCCGGAAAGACCACCGGAAACGCCCTCACGCGCGGCTGGAAGGGAGGCACGTGTAATAGAGCACCAGAGACGAGATCGGCGCGTGTAGGCGCGTCCAGCGGCGAGGTTTGGACGGCTGTGTAGATCGGAGGCCGGCGATTCTAACCGTGTGGTTGTCGGCCGAAAAGGTCGTCGGACGGCTGCGAGTTGCGGCGGACTGACGGCGGTCAGCGGCGAATTGATGGAGAACAGTGATGGGTACGATTGGCAGCAACGTACTTGACTGGTGGGGATGCCGGAAGGAGAACACGGCAACCAAAGATGGTGCAAAACCGGAAAGACAACACGGTTTTGCAGAAAAAAATTTCACTGATGAACAGTAGGTCCACCAGGTAGGAAAGAATTAGGGTTTTGCCTCTTGTTAGGCTCTAGATACCATGTTAAGATGAGAGAAAAACAATGGACATTGGCATAACCCGTGTGTCTCAACTACACCACGGAGATTGTATTATATAGGCAATGAACAAATCAAAATACAATCAGAGTAATAATTACAAGATATTCACAATATCTGACTATCTTAATTACCAAATATTCCTATAATCAGAATATATTATTTACGTTTACATAAATAACAACATTAATGTAGTGATAACTATATATCGGAGTAAAAGGATGGTAGGATAGAACAGATTGGTATTCCCTTTTGCAGTTTTGATGCAGTATGCTGTATTTGGCTTGGTTCTAGAATTTAACATGATAGATTTTTCCTTGCATGCCTTTTATGTGATAGGCTTGCAGAATTATTGTTACACATGGATGTTGAATCTTTTTTTTTTTTGAGGTTGTTTCGTTGTCAAATATGCCACGAGATTGATTTTCTTTTTAAAGCTGATTTATTTTCTTTTTGTTGTTTTCTTTGTTGATATAATTCCTGATCTACCTGTTTTGTATTTGTTTTCCTTTTAAATGTATTCTTCCTTCATCAATATATATTTGATTCTGTGAAAGCGGTTGTTTCAGGTCTCTTCTAATAAAGAGAAGGAAGCTGCAAGGTTTGCACAGTTATGGAACAAAATAATTACTAGTTTGAGAGAGGAGGACCTAATTGATAACAGGTAGTATTATGATTGGACATCTCTTAGAATCTTCTTAATTGATTAATTCTTTGTCTATGGTGACACTTAAATATTAAAATATTGAGATTTTCATTTTTTATGTGAAGTCTTTATGGTTTGTTGCTAATAAGTCTTACAATAAAATATTTAGGGAAATGGACCTCTTGCTTGTACCATATTGGGCTGACCGTGATTTGAACCTTATCCAGTGGCCTCCTTTCTTACTTGCTAGCAAGGTTCATCTACTTGTGATCAATTGTTATAGGTTCTTGTATGAGAAAAATCTGTTTCCTGTTTAAATTCATTTATAACTAACTCTTCATATTGCACAGATCCCAATAGCAGTATCTATGGCCAAAGACAGTATTGGAAAAGGGCATGAGCTGGAAAAAAGATTGTCTAGGGATAAGTACATGAAATCTGCTGTTCTTGAATGCTACTCTTCTTTTAGAAATATTATTAACTTCTTGGTTCTTGGAGAGCGTGAGAAAATGTAAGTTCATGGTATTGAAATATACATCAACAGAGAAGATTGACATAGTTTCATATATTGACATTATTGCATTATGGTTTCCACTGATGCAGGGTCATAAATAATATTTTTCAAAGAGTTGATGAGCACATAGAAACCAGAGATTTGCTGAGTGAAAATGGACTGAATATGAGTGCTCTCCCTAGTCTATATGATCGTTTTGTTACACTGATTGAATGCTTGGTAATTGTTTAGGAAACTTAATTTTAAATGTTATGTTTTCTTATGATGAAGTCTGAAGTTTAACCAAATTTGGTCTTATTTCTTCAGTTGGAAAACAAAAAGGAGGTCAAGGATCAAATTGTGATTCTCTTGCTTGACATGCTAGAAATTGTGACCAGAGACATAATGTTAGAAGAGGTTGAGGGGTAAGTCATTTGGGATTGTCTATATCCCTAGATAATTTGATTAGTTGTGACTTGTGATAATTTTGGATTGATTGTCATTCACTTTTAGTTTGCTAGACTCAACTCATGGTGGGTCTTATGGAAAAGATGAAAGGATGACACCACTTGATCAGCAGTATCAGTTTTTTGGTAGACTTAAGTTTCCTGTCACCACAGAAACTGAAGCTTGGACAGAGAAAGTAAGTTTTACAGTTATAAGTGCTGTTATCACTAGGGGAAATTATGAGTGTTCTCTGAAATTCAGTTGACCTGGATTTCAGATGCCTGTAATTCTATTACTAGTTCGTTACAATCTCTCTATATATACTTCTCCTATATAATGATTATAGTTATTTTCTTTGTTGCTCTTTTATTCTTTTATTCTTCACAGATAAAAAGGCTTCATTTACTGCTTACTGTCAAGGAGTCTGCTATGGATGTTCCATCCAACTTGGATGCTAGGAGACGTATATCTTATTTCTCCAATTCATTGTTTATGGATATGCCACGTGCTCCCAAAGTTCGGAATATGCTGTCCTTCTCGT
This sequence comes from Echinosophora koreensis, assembly GCA_035048595.1. NCBI lineage: Eukaryota > Viridiplantae > Streptophyta > Magnoliopsida > Fabales > Fabaceae > Echinosophora > Echinosophora koreensis. Next base: position 4,603,916 of record JAPCYP010000011.1, on the reverse strand, counting down.
AAGCTCAGTTCATGTTTATAATTCACTAAGTTACACTCCACTATCTTGTTGTTTGTTAAAATGACTGCAGATCCCAAACTTCTCCGAAATCATACTCTACCCCATATTTTTTACTTTGCCTAAGTTTTTACTTAGCACCATTGAGTGCCTCAAAAAGAAAGAGAGAAAAGGTTATTAGTTATTGGCGAGTGGTGTGCATATATTTTACTTTGACTGACTTTTAACATGACACCATTGAATACCTCAAAATGAAAGAATGAAAAAAATGGTTTCCTATTAATGAGTTGTGTGTGTGTGTTTGTTTACTTTGACTAACTTTTGACTTAACACCATTGAGTACCTCTAAAAGAAAGAAGAAAAATGTTACTTGTTAGTAGTGAGTTGTGTGTGTAGTACCTCCGAAAAGAAAGTAAAAAAATTGTTACTTGTTATATTAGTTATAGTTGTATCACTTGCATGTGTGCGTTTTCTGCTATGGGGAAGGAATAGAGAAAATCTTTGTTTGATAAAGAGGAGTGGGCCTGGGTCCATGATCTCCAACCCCATGGGTACCTGCCAAATAAAATAAAGTACGTTTAGTTTTAAAATACAAAATATGTGACATGTAATATTTCACATAATGTTGCTCTTTAGATTTGCAAGTATATATAGTAAAAAAAAATGATTTGCTAGTATTTAAAATTTGAAAATTATATGTTATATCTTGCTTTATTTAAAAACATCAAAATATTTAACATGTATGCTATTGGTTGAATATTTTGATTCTTTTTTGGTCCATGAGCTTGGAGTTGTTGTCATTTGACAAGGTCACAGTTTTGAGTTGTGGAATAAGCCTCTTGAAAATGCAACATAAGGATAGCTACTATAGATCCTGTTATGACCAAACCTGAAAATAGATGAACGAAACCTGGAGAATGAAATAAAACAAACCCAACAGAACCAAGCAAGAAAAGAACAAATGCAAAACTTAAAGAATCGTAAAAACAAAGATAAGAGAAAAGGAAGAAAATGCACCAAGATTTGTTAACGATGTTCAGAGTAATTCTCCACGTCCCAGGGACTTAATCGGACTTCTGAAGATCACTATGGAGAATGAATGTTACATTGAGATATTCACAAAATTCCAAACCCGAATTCCCCAAAATTTTCCTCTCAGTTTTCCCTCAGTTTCTTGCTTACAACAATGTTGCCAGTATCAATGAAATGATTTTCCCATCTTATCAAACCCAGTAGCTAAAGCCTATTTATACATACATACATACATACATACAACCAACCCCATAACAAAAAATAGTTACAACTACATAGACTACTGCCCATTACAAACAGACACAATGAGTATGCATCGCAGGGCGCAAGGATGCTTCGTTGGGCGAAGCCACCTTCAAGCAGCTGCCTCTGGGCGAGCAGGAAGCTTTGCTGGGCGAGGAGTAGTTGGACAGTGATACTCGATCACTAGGTGAGAAGAAACCATGCCGAGTGAAGACAAGCAACACTCCATCCATGCTAAGCGCGAGACAATCATGCCAAGCAAGAGACAACTACATCCTTGCTAAATCCCCATGCTAGACGAGCACTTTCCTTGCTAAGTGATGAGTACCATATCACAACAATCTCCACCTTGGTACGATAAGCTTGAAGCCTCCATGATCTTCACAAATCCAAATTCCTTGTCCAATTCTTCATCAATCAACTTGAACTCTCAAATCCAAGCAATGTTTGAATTTGCTTAATGGCACATGCTTGGTGAACATATCTGTAGGATTGTCATTGGTGTGGATTTTCATAACTTCCACATGACCTTCTTCAACAATGTCCTTGATGAAATGTCTCCTAATGTCTATGTGTTTGATCCTTTAGTGATACATCTGATTCTTACATAGGTGAATTGCACTTTGACTGTTACAGTGCACTTGAACACAATTTTGATTTGTACCCAATTCACTAACCAGCCCACGAGCATGCAAAGCTTCTTTAACAGTTTCAGTTAAAGCCACATACTCTACTTCAGTAATTGAGAGAGCCACAATGTGTTGCATTAAGGCTTTCCCCAGAATCTTCTTAGCAGCTCCTGAGTCCTTCATTTCAAATTCCTCCTGTAGTTGTCCCTTTGAGCAAGTCAATTTGTGACATGTCCTTACAGGCCAACTGCATTTCATCAACATACAGGAGCAGGTATATATTGTGTCATTAGGCAGCAGTTTAAATTGAACACAACTATCAAAGCTGGTCCTACGAAAATTGTGTTTCAGCATGAAAGAATCAAACTTGAAATACCACTCTCCGGGTGATTGTTTGAGCTCCTAGAGTGATTTCTTCAAATGACACTAGGAGTGTTTTTGAACACCTGAAAATCATGGTTAATGACGTTCAAAATCGTGGTTAATTACATTCAGTGGATGGTTAATGAGTTGCGGCACCTTGTTATATCCATTAATCATCCACTGAACGTAATTAACCACGTATTTGAACTGTGTTAACCATCCAAATTGTTGTCCCATTTTTGGGTTCAAATAACACAACTGCTACTAACTAATAATAGTTGAGTTTTTTTTTGTTCTTTTTAAGATACTTAATAGTGTTAAGTCAAAGTAGGGTAGAGTGTAATTTATGTTTTTTGTATTTACTGTCTTTTTGACAAACCTCGCGGTAGTGTAATGCAATTTACTCTTTATAATTTTATAACTAGAGTGAGAAGAGATCTGTATGATTATATTATAATAAGCAGCATTTTGAAGTATGGCATACATGTACTGGATATAATCTCTATCCAAAATACGTTAGTGACATATTATATACCTTGATTTTGTAGTGTCTTGACACCATACTATGATGAACCTGTTCTTTTCTCCCATGACCATCTGGAAGAGGAAAATGAAGATGGAGTCTCTATCCTCTTTTACTTACAAAAGATATTTCCAGGTTTCTCCATTTCCTCTAGATATCTTTGTCAAACTGCTTGACCTAAAAGCTTTAGTTGTTATGTTAAGCAAGAATCCAATAATGGGTATCATTCTCGAGTTTGACAACCTTGGTTGCTATCACTGTAGCATTCAGGGATGGAACTACATGTTCCATGGGAGGGGCCTTGGCCCCCTAACTTTTTATTTTTAATAAAATACTATAAAAATTACTACTTTTTAATTTTAGAATTATTAATAGGCTTGGAAACTATTTTTAATCTGACATTGATTGATAAAAATTAAAAAAGCAAAAATTTCTAATAAAACTGCATCAAAGTTCATTGTATACTCGATTATAGATGATTTTTGTGACATGCAGGAAAAAAGTTGTGTTTGGATAAATTTAGTGTAATTAACGTTTTGGAACATATAATTATGAATATTTTATATGAAGTTTGATGCGTATATATTTGTTAGATGAATTTTATTTTTAATAATTGGCCCCCTATCATTCATGTTTGGCTCCGTCCCTGCTAGCATGTCCATGCAAAAGTCCTCCAGGCTTAAAATGTAGTAAAAGACTACCCTTGTACTGAACCAAATATTACTTTAACTAAAATTTTCATTAGAAGATTGATATAGGCATGGATTGAATTGTCCACTTAGTCAACTTGGCTGTATACCATGTCAAAGAACCACTTGTCCTAAAATCTTGAGAGTTTAATTTAGATGCATTGTTTTGTAAAAATTTTAAACACTACCTTCTAATCTTGTGTTGACACCTCGCTGAATAATTTTGACTATGTTAAGAACCACTTCAGGTGTCAGACTCATTAAATGTCGTAGTCACATATCATTGGATTTAAGTGTAAAACTTTACATCGATGTTGCGCCAAAATTAAATTCAAATCATATATTGTTAAGCAAGGGCATATATTCATTTTTGTACTTCTAATGATCAGTGACAATCCAAAAAAAATTTGGGTACGAGGGGCAAGCACAGTAGAGATGAGCGGGTTTCAAAATTTCTTTAGAATTTACTCATTCATCCCCATGATGGGGTCAAAGTTTGAAACATACAAGAATGACCAAATAATACTATAGAAAAATTGTAAAATTTAGTGGGGGAACAACATCTTGGCTCTATCCGTTTTCTCCTTTCATACCACACTGCATTGCTCTAGTATACTCTTGCTTGAGATCATGATTTACTGCAGATGAATGGAAAAACTTTCTACAACGTTTCGATTGTAAAAATGAAGAAAAACTCAGGGGAGAGCTACAAGAAGAACTCCGTTTATGGGCATCATACAGGGGCCAGACATTGACCAAAACTGGTACAAATTGCTTCCTCTCCCTCCCCCAATCTTTGTATGTGTGTTAGATATGTAATTTAATGTTATATTTTGCATTGCATTATATGAATGTCTTCTGTGCATTTTCACTTTACTCACACCGAGTGAAGTCCGAGGAATGATGTATATCCGACAAGCATTGGAACTACAAGCCTTTCTTGATATGGCAAAGGATGAAGGTATGTGGAGGAAGATTCAAAGAGAGAGATCACTGCCTTATCTATTATACAGCTCAGCTTAATATTGTCATTTCAATTGATTAACAGATCTGATGAAGGGTTACAAGGCAGCTGAACTACAGAGTAAGGAAAATCCAAACAGTGAGCGGTCACTGTGGACACATTGTCAATCATTAGCGGACATCAAGTTCACATATGTAGTTTCATGTCAACAATATGGTATTCACAAGCGATCTGGTGATCCTAGGGCCAAAGAAATTCTAAAACTCATGACTAAGTATGTCCCTCAAATCAACCTCACTTGTTATAGCTTATGCTAGCAACAGTCCTGTTACATTTGCAACTAACGTTATTACAGGTACCCATCTCTTCGAGTTGCTTACATTGATGAGGTTGAAGAGCCTAGCAAAGATAAATCAAGAAAAACAGATAAGGTTTATTATTCAGCTCTTGTGAAAGCTGCTTTACCAGCGAAATCAAGTGATTCATCTGAAACAGTTCAAAGTTTGGACCAGGTATTGTTCTTGTACCATTCCTGCAACTATGTAAAGTTGTTAACTAAAGTCAATAACTTGCAATTGATTAAAATTCTGAATATAATTATACTGCATAGCCTACCTTTAAAAGCTCAATACTAAATAAGAAACCAGAATTAATATCGGCATACACAAGAGTGATGCCAATTTCTACAACAAAAGCATCAGGTAAAACCTGACTCATCTTTCCTGCAGGAAGGAAATATATAGTAAAATGGCTTTTCCTCTAGTTTTGTAATGAGTTATTTTGGAAAATGATCAAACAAATTCTAGGTGGATAAATTGTTTACAATTATGTTTTGTGGTACTGGCTAAAGAAGAAATACCAGGTGCTATGATATATTCTTTACAATACCAATGATTGATAATTTCTTGTTTGGTTATGCTGGTGTAGGTAATTTATAGAATAAAGCTTCCAGGACCTGCAATATTAGGTGAGGGGAAGCCAGAAAATCAAAACCATGCCATCATTTTCACACGTGGGGAAGGCTTGCAAACAATAGATATGAATCAGGTCTTACATTATTTATGTATGAAAGAAAATGGGAAAAACAAGTAACCAACTTTTGAAAAAATCCAGTTAGCTAAGTATTCTTGTAACAGGATAATTATATGGAAGAAGCTTTCAAAATGAGGAATTTGCTGCAAGAATTTCTCCAAAAACATGATAGTGGGAGATTTCCAACAATACTTGGACTCAGGGAGCATATATTTACTGGAAGGTAAAATCTGTTGTTATCAGTTTCTATGGTAAATTACACTTTCCCCCTGTAGTTTCACCTTTTTACAAATAGTCCGCATCTACTTCTTTGTGTGTCACTCAACCCCCTCAACTTTAGTTTAAGTTGAAAATGTTAACTTTTCAGTTAACTTGCAGCAGTTTAACATTTTTTTACATACCCCTCTTAAAGCCTTATTTTTTTCTTTTTGATGTCATCTAACTCCCCTTTGGTTTAGTCTATGTTGAAAAGGTGATGTTACATTTTGATAGATCACGTTTCTTCATCATTTACATGCATCACAGTTACTGCATAGGTCTTGTTGTGTGTTAACACCTCTACATTCACTATACCACACTGTGTCTGTGTTAGGAACCAAGATTTGAACTAAGGAAACAGAACTGAATTCAATGTATTAATGGAAATGGAGATCTGTATCAGGGTGAGATAGCAGAACCTCTGTATGGTGTTTATTGTTTATAATAGGAAATGCAGAAGAAAATAGAGAAAAGATAACCTAGGCAATTCGAGAGTGCCTAGTCTCTCCCAAGTCCCAATCCCAATTCCAGCCTAAAACTGTTATGACCCTCCCCCCATTACAATATACTCCCAGCTGCTGAAACGCTGGGAGTATGATTAGATTCCAAAGCCGTCATCTCATCAATCATTGCCTGTCGCCAACCTGGATGACATAGTGCTTCCTGAACATTCTTAGGAATGGTAACAGATGACAAGGTAGATACAACGGCATAATGGGAAGGAGATAATCGATGGTAACTCAGAAAATTGTAAATGGGATGAGGATTAAGAGTAGAGCGTGTACCTTTACGAAGGGCAATAGGTAAGTCAGCGGAAGTGTCAGGTTGGACCGCAGTGGGAGAAGCGATTGGAGTAGGAGCTGAATCATGAGAATGAATAGTAGGTATGTCCTCCGGAGCTGTAGGAACCCGACGCTCATAAAATTGACCATAGCGACGCAATGAACGGTCATCCTGTGGTGATGAATCATCACAAAGAGGAATGGGCAGGACCTGAGATGGAGTGGAGTCGGATGTGGCTGATGTGTCAAAGAAGGAAGTATCCTCAAAGAATGTAACATCTGCAGACACATAAAAGCGATGTGTAAAGGGAGAATAACATCGATATCCCTTCTGCACTCGAGAATACCCAAGAAAGATGCATTTAATAGCTCGTGCAGACAGTTTATCACTACCTGGGGAGAGATCATGGACAAAACAGGTGGAACCAAACAAACGAGGGGCAACAATATAAAGAGGATCATTAGGAAATAAAAGAGAGTGAGGAATTTTATTACCCAAAACAGAGGATGGCATGCGATTTATCAAATAACAGGCTGTAAGAACAGCATCACCCCAAAACTTCAAGGGTGCATTAGCATTTATTAAAAGAGTTCGGGCTGTATCAACAAGATGACGATGTTTGCGTTTAGCGACACCATTTTGTTGTGGTGTGTGAGGACAACTGGACTGATGTATGATGCCATGAGAACTCAGAAAGGATTTAAAAGATGTAGAGAAATATTCTTTTGCATTATCACTGTGCAAAATATGAATTGTTTTCCCAAACTGATTCTTTATTGTGGAACAAAAGGTTTGAAAAACATCAAATAACTGAGAACGATCTTTCATTAAAAATAACCAGGTACATCTTGAAAAATCATCAATGAAAGTAACATAGTACCTATATCCTGAAACAGAAGTAACACAACTGGGACCCCAAACATCAGAATGGATAAGATCAAAAGGGGCCCTAGTTTGATTATTGACACTACTAGGAAAAGAGGCTCTAACATGTTTTCCAAGCTGACATGACTCGCAGTTCATGGTTTTCAAATATGAGAGATAAGGGACCATTTGTTTTAACTTGTCCAAACTTGGATGACTAGACGACGATGAAGGAGATCAGCAGAATCTGAAACAGCACATATGGTGGAAGAGGAAGGTTGGAGGTAGTAGAGACCTCGTGATTCAGATCCAGCTCCAATCGTCTCTCCCGTGCTTCGGTCCTGTATAAGAAAGGAATCCGAAATAAAGGTAATTGAACAGTTTAAAGTGCGAGTAATTTGGCTAATAGAAATTAAATTAAAAGGACACTCAGGCACAAACAAGATTGAATTTAAAGGTAAGGAAGGAAGAGGTGAGGCTTGTCCAATACCAGTGGCCTGTGTTTTAGACCCATCGGCAAGGGTAATATGGTGAGTGGTTTTGGGGAATGATAGTTTAGAGAAAAGAGAAGGATTACCAGCTAAGTGATCAGAAGCACTAGAGTCAAGAATCCAGGATCCAACAGATGCAGATTGAGAGAGACAAACTGTAGAATTACCAGTGTGAGCAATGGTGGCCGAAGAAGAAGCCTGTTGAGTGGCTTTAAACTGAAGGTACTCCTGATACTCATTGGCAGTCAAAAGGTGATCCTTCCTGGGCTCAATCTTGTGTTCAACAACAGGTTCATGAGACTGAGCTATATTAGTGGTTTTATTTGGGAATCCATGTAGGGAGTAGCATCGATCTTGAGTGTGTCCATCTCGCTTACAATACGAACAATAAAGGTTACCTCGTCCACCTTTGCCACGACCACCACCTCTACGGCCATGACTTCGTCCCCCTCGGTTAGTGGAGTTTGAGATAACAATCGAAGACTCTGATCCTGAATCAACTCCAATCGAAGCTGCTGGAGAAGGAACTCGAAGCAATCAATTAATGAGGTCCTCCACAGTAGGAATATCTGGATTGGTCAAAGTCTGATTCCGAACAGATTCAAAGTCTTTGTGAAGGCCATGAAGAACAAAAACCATAAGCATGTTATCCAGCTTATCTGACATCTTTTTTGCATCATCATTAACTAGCATCAATTTGACCTCCTCACAAATGGATTGTGCCTTATTCAGTTAGGAGGGCAAGTCAAGATCAGACATCTGCATTGTTGCCAAATTATGAATTGTCTCATATAGCCGTTGTATGTCATTAGCATAAAAAGTTTGAGCCTTCTTCCAGATCTCGCAACATGTTTTGTAAGGACGAAAATGCACCATTAACCCTGGTTCAATGGACTGCCACAATAATGATACAAGTTGATAATCTGCCCGTTGCCATTCTTCTTTCTCAGTTGCAGCAATATCAGCAGCCTTTTTGGTGAGATGATCAGACAATCCCTGACCCAGAAACCATACCTCAACAGCATCACGCCAACTCACATAGTTCTTACCATTCAACTTCTCGGAAGTAATGGTGGGGGACCCAGAAAAAGCAAAGGAAACCAAACTTTTCTTTGCTGTCATGGAAGAGCTTCAGTGAATAAACCAAAAGAAGACACAAATTCTCACTGAAAAACTGAAAAAGCAAAGAACAGAGCACTCAATCCAAAGGAGAAGTAGCACAACAGTAGACCCGCAGACCAAACAGGGGCAAAACAGAACCGGGAGGAGGCGGCGAACACGACGGTGCAAGCGGCGGCGAATAAGACGGCCGGGAAGGTGGCCCGGAGAGTGAAAAAATTGGCGGTGGCGCGTGAGAGCGCGTGGCGGCGGCTCTGGCGGCGGCGCTTGGTGGGACGACCGGTCGGTGACGTCTAAGGTGGTTGCCGGTGTTACTCCGGTCACCGGACAACTAGAAAACAATGGGTCAGCACTGACAGTGGCTGAAACCCAAACAACACCCAACCAGGAACAAAAAGAGCTCTGGTACCAACTTGAATATATGAACTGAATATTTGTTCTGTATATTTCCATTCCAATATGACAATATATATACACTTGACAATGAGATAGGAAACCTGATTCCTAGAGAACAATAACTATCTATGCTAAGTCCTAGGAGAAATGTACAATGAACATGAGGATACAATGGATGAGATTCCACCGTCCACATAAATTCACCGTCCACACATATTAATTATATTTAACAGGCCTATTGGGCTCCAGGTCTGTATCAGTCTGACGGTCAATGATAGCATAAGGCCCACTTGAGAAAGATTTAGAGATTTTTGGATGTGAGAATTTATGAATTGCTAGAGTGAATAGCATTCCGCAAACTTGATATTTATATACACTTAAGAAATAATTACAACTTATGACTACAAGACAATTAATAAGAATGCTACTCCTTAAATACATGTATGATACAACCTAGATGCATGAACCTACAAATACATGAACTACAAAGTTTATTATTGTTATTTCCAACACTCCCCCTCCTGTTGCACCATAAAAGTTAAATGCTCCAAGTCCAAGCTTGGAACAACGAGGTCCCCTAAGAGATTTTGTGAAAATTTCTAGTTGATCAACTGAACTAATAGATTTAGAGATAGTTTCCTTAGAAAGGATTTTCTCTCGAACAACATTACACTCAATTTCAATATGCTTAGCTTTACATGTAAGCTCACAACTGGCTGTAGCCATAGCCTTGTATTCCTACTGCACTAGACCTTGCAACAACATTTTGATTTTTACTCTTCCATGAGACTATTTCCACCAACAAAGACACTATACCCTAAGGTGAAGTGTCCATCAATAGAAGAACCTAATCTGCATCACAATAACCAACTATTTGGGTGTTTCCTTTATAGAGTAACTCTTATTTCGGTCCCTTCTTAATATATCTCAGAATTTGTACCACTGCATCCCAATGATTAATATAAGAAGATTGCATGAATTGACTTGCTACTACAACTGCAAATGAATAATTGACCTTATAACAATGAGATAGATAAGCTTTCCTACTAATCTCCGATATCTCTCAAGATCTGAGTAAGTCACCCTTGATTAGGTAGGGAACTATCAATGGGTCTACACTCCAACATACACATTTCTCTGAGTATGTGTAATGCATACTTTCTTTGTGTGATGGTAATTCCATTACTTGATTGAGTAACTTCAATATCAAGGAAGTGATTTGATTTTCCCAAATCCATGGTTTGAAAATGGCTGAACAATTGTTCTTTCAACTAAGAGAGTTTTTCATGGTCATTACCTGTGATGACTATATCATCCACATAAACCACCAAGTAAACACATTTCTCAGGAGAGGTATGACAATAGAAGACTGAATGATTCGGTCGACTTCATTTAAGAAAAAAGTCTTGGATAACATAATTAAAGTTTCGAAACCAACTTGGGGACTATTTAAACCCATAGATATAACATTGTAGTTTGGAAATCAATCCAGACTCCCTTTGAGCAACAAATCTAGACAATTGCACCATATAAAGTTCTTTTCAAGTTCGCAATGAAGGAATGCATTTTTAATGTCTAAATGGTATGATGGCCAGTGACGGATGGCAGCCATGACAAGAAAAAGGCAAATTGAAGTAATATTTGCCACAAGAGAAAAGTATCACCGTAGTCAGGGCCATAGATTTGTGCATATCCTTTGGCCGCTAGACTAGCTTTGAGATGATCAATCTGTCCATCTAGGCACTTTTAATAGCATACACCCATTGACAACCAACAATTATCTTACCAGGAAGGAAGGGAATTGAAACATTTTTGGGAATTGAAACAGAAGATAAAGATGATACTAACAAAAATAGGAAGGAGATAATGGGCAATAAATGAGGATTCAGGGTGGACTGGGTACCCTTTCTAAGAGCAATGGACCATCAATATTGCCTTAGGAAAGGTCTGTAATATAGGTGTTGATGGAGTAGCTCATGATTCATTGGGGTTTTCAGCTTCCTCCGATGTCGGATCTGCAACCTGTACTCGACGGTAGTATATGCTGAGATGGCACCGAGATGACTTGGTGTGAGAATTGCTACAAGAGACTTCATTAGAACCTATAGGAGTGACTGGTTATGGTAAAGGAGAGGGAAATGGGCCAAAGTAGGTAACATGTAATACTTCAAGGATAGCATTGGACTCGTCCAAGGAAGAAGAAAAGTATGGAGTTTCTTCAAAGAATGTAACATTTGCAGATATGTAGTAGCGATTATTGACTGGAAAGTAACAACGATATACTTTCTGTAACCCGGAGTACCCAAGTAAAACACCTTTGATAGCTCGAGCAAAAAAGCTTGTCTAAACCTGCAGCGAGATCATGAGTAAAACAAGTACATCCAAAAACACGAGGAGCAACTTGAAACCATGGTTCTTTAAGAAATAAAAGAGAATGAGAAATTTTATTATCAAGAGAGGAAGCTGTGTACTTCATTAGAAAACATGCAGTTAAAATTACATTACCCTAACGACGGATATGTACATTTGCATTAAGTTACAATGTCCGAGCAGTTTCAACGAGGTGTCTATTATTCCTTTCTGCTATTCCATTCTATTGACCTGTATGAGGACAAGTGGATTGATGTAAGATACCTTATGAAGACAGAAAAGTGGAGAAAGCATAGGAAAAATATTCTTTGGCATTGTCACTTTGAAGAACCTTAATTTTCTTGACAAATTGAGTTTGAATCTCATTATAAAAGAAAGTAAAGATTGAAATTATTTCAGAACGTTCTTTCATTAGAAATGCTTGTGTACATCGAGAGATTCAAAATATCTAAAACCAAAGGAAGTCACACGACTCGATCTCCATATATTTGAACGAATAACAGCAAAAGAGAATCAATTCGACTTTCAATCTGTTTTGGAAAGGAAGAGCGAACATGCTTTCCTAGTTGACATGACTCACAATTTAAAGTTTTTATTTTTTAATACTTGGAACCACTTGCTTCAATTTTGACAAGCTTGGATGACCTAAATGTTCACAAAGAAGATTTGGAGATGCAATTGCAGTACAAGTCACAGAAAAGGCTGATTGAAGGTAGTAAAGACCACGTGATTCTTGCCCTATGCCAACCATCCGACCCATACCACGTTCTTGTATAACAAAGGAATTAACATCAAAGATTACTGAACAGCTAAAAGAGCAAGTTGACCAACATAAATCAAATTAAAAGGGCAGCTGAGTATAAACAAAACAGATTTTAAAGGCATAAAAGGAGTGGGTGAGACATGACCAATTCCTTTGGCAGAAACCTTAGAGCCATTTGCTAGATTAATGAAATGAGGAAGTTTAGGTGAAGATATAGAAGAGAATGAAGAACTATTACTAGCAATTTGATCAGAGGCACTTAAATCAATTATCCGTGGACTTTTATCATTGCCATATTGAGATATGCGGGTTGTGGAATTATCAGACATTCGGGATTGCTCAACAGATTTCAATTGGAGATAATTTTGTAGTCAGCTTCTGAAAATTTAATCCCGGACATTTCAGTCTTAGATATATTCAGAGTTTTCTAGAAACCCATGGAGAGAGTAACATGTATCTTGAGTATGACCCATTCTTTTGCAATATGAACATTGAATACGACCACTTCTTCCACCTCGTCCTCCATGTTTTCCACGATCTCATCATGTCCTCCATGATTCGACGCCATGGCAGAAGATTCGATTGAATCATCTGAATTTGCCACTAGATTTTAGTGAAGGAATTGGAAGAAGTCGAGTAACCAAATTATCGATTGAAGGAACCGCTTGACCAATTCAAATTTGGTCATGAACATGATCAAAGTCTGGATGCATTCCATGAAGAACCAACACCATAACAGATTATCAAGTTTTGTTTTTATACCTTCAAGAGTATTGGCTTCCAAAGACATTTTTAACTCCTAAACTGTAGATTGGGCTTTAGAAACAGGAAATCGTATCATGATTAGACTGTTTGGGTGTGGCCAACTTTTTTGCTAAATAATACAACCTTTGAATGTCATTAGCAAAAACACTTTGAGACTTTTTCCTAAAGGTATTACAGGTTTTGAAGGTTATAAAGTTTTTCAGGATACTTGGTTCAATAGATTGCTATAGTAAAGCACAAACTGATAATCAAGTTTCTATGGGTCAGTGATAGTAGATTGTTATGTCCACACCTCTACATTCATTATATTGCACTTTGTCAGAGGGTCATTGATAGCTTTAGTGCACTTTGTCTGAGGGTCAGTGACAACATAAGTGTCTACAGGTCGGTGATAGCATATCCTCTATGGCATATAATAAATTAATAATTGTAGATCACGCCCTTCATCATCTTCGTGCATGATAGCTATCTATCACACAGGTGTTGTGTGTCCTCTTCATTCACTATATTGCACTTTGTTGCGGGTCAATGATAGCAGAAGTCCTTGCATGTCGATTATTACTAATCATGTCTCTTCATTATTTACATGCTTCACAATTGCTGCACAAGTGCTATGTGTCAACAACTCTGTAGGGGATTTGATGATAAACAAAAAAAAACTTTAGGAGGTATGTAGGTTGTGAGAGTGTTACACCAAAAGGGGTAATATGTGAAATAAAAAGTAACTCTTGTTAAAGTTTACATATTCAACTTAAACCAATGTTGAGAGGGATTATGTGACAAAAAGTAGAGGGGAAGTTGTTTGAAAAAGGGTGACACTGCAAGGTAATTTACCCCAATTTCTACATGGTTTCTGGTATCATTTCTGATGTAAGCTGAAAATCTATGAACGGACTCTATTCATCTTTGTCTCCTTATGTTTATTGCAGTGTTTCTTCCCTTGCTTGGTTTATGTCCAATCAAGAGACTAGTTTTGTGACAATTGGACAAAGATTGTTAGCTAACCCACTGAAGTAAGTTTTGTTTTTGGTTTTTTTAATTTTCACCATTTTTTCCATGCTTATGATGAGATGTGTAACAAAACACTAACCTAATGCTCTTATTTATACGAATAATCTAGGTTAAGTGCTATTGTAGTACAACTAATTCAAACCAACACAATAAGTTAAGGTTCCTAAAATAAAAAAAATAAAAAAATTCATATTTTTCTAATATTCTAAAAACAGTTCTTCATGAAAACCAATTTCACTGTAGCTACCTTCTTTTTTGGGTATATATGATTAGGTGTAAAAATAATAGGTTCTATTTATATCAAAATGGACTGTTTTACTGTTCTATTTCTCAGCAAGCTTCATCTCTGGTCTTAGGTTGTCATCAATTTCCTGAGCCTGAAATAAAATGGTGATACCTGAATTTGGTTTCTATTTTTGTTTTGTTAATTTTGGTCAAGGGAAAGCTAGGTATAGTAAAGAATAGATGATTGCAATATCCAAACGACTTAAATTCAGTTGCTAATGGTCTACTGGTTTTCAAATGGCACATAATGAAGAGGTGAAAGTAATGAAGAAGGTGAGAGATGGATGGGATGTTTTAAAAGAGTGCAATGATTTAAATCATATATTGCCGAGATTCATGAAAAAATTACCTTTTAGGAGTAGCTGGCCTAGTTCCTACAATCATAATTAAAGTAAAAGAATTTCAAGCTAAAGAATGACCAGAATACATTTTCTGATGTATCCTTCCTTTCTTTGCGTTAAGGTTGCTCAATGTGCTGTGTCACAATTCACATGCTATTCAGTTGAAGCATTTACTCTTTATGTCTCTACTGGCTGTGTCCATTTATCTTTGAAGTTCTTAGTAATGTTTTTGTGCTTTTCATTCAGAGTGCGGTTCCATTATGGCCACCCAGATGTATTTGACAGACTTTTCCATCTGTCAAGAGGGGGTGTAAGCAAGGCTTCTAAAGTCATCAACTTGAGTGAGGATATATTTGCAGGCAAGTGTTTTAGTTTCTCCATGTGCATAATTTGTTTCCATTTCTTTTAAAGAAGTATCAATATTGTAAATTTCTACATGATCTACAGGTTTCAATTCTACATTACGTGAAGGCACTGTCACTCATCATGAGTACATACAAGTTGGTAAAGGAAGGGACGTGGGTCTTAACCAGATATCAATGTTTGAGGCAAAGATAGCTAATGGGAATGGTGAGCAGACAATGAGTAGGGACATATATAGACTTGGGCACCGCTTTGATTTCTTCCGAATGCTATCTTGTTATTTCACCACTGTTGGATTCTATTTCAGCACCCTGGTATGCTAGGAACCTTCCTTACTTCTTGTGACACATGAATATGATCCATTGTAAGTACTGAGTCTACTGACTTTGCTTTTGACAGCTGACTGTCCTCACAGTTTATGCATTTCTTTATGGCCGTCTCTACCTTGTCCTTAGTGGACTTGAAGAAGGGCTGAACAAACAGAGAGCTTTTCGAAACAACAAAGCTCTTCAAGTAGCTCTTGCTTCACAGTCTGTCGTGCAAATTGGACTTTTGTTGGCCTTGCCTATGCTGATGGAAATTGGTTTAGAGAGGGGCTTTCGTCAGGCATTAAGTGAATTTGTATTAATGCAACTACAGTTGGCTCCTGTATTTTTCACCTTTTCTCTTGGAACAAAAACACATTATTATGGAAGGACTTTATTACATGGGGGTGCACAGTACAGAGGCACTGGTCGTGGTTTTGTGGTATTTCATGCCAAGTTTGCTGATAATTATAGGTTGTATTCTCGCAGCCATTTTGTTAAAGGAATTGAATTGATGATTCTGCTTGTGGTCTACCATATATTTGGCCATTCATACAGGGGCACAGTTACCTATATTTTAATTACCATGTCCATATGGTTCATGGTAGGGACATGGCTTTTTGCTCCATTCCTTTTCAATCCATCCGGATTTGAGTGGCAGAAGATAATTGATGATTGGACAGATTGGCAAAAATGGATAAGTAACCGTGGAGGTATTGGTGTACTTCCTGAAAAAAGTTGGGAATCCTGGTGGGAAAAGGAGCATGAGCATCTCCGTTACTCCGGAAAGCGTGGTCTAATTACTGAGATAATACTAGCTCTCCGCTTTTTCATATATCAATATGGGCTTGTATATCACCTGTCAATGACTAACAAGACTCAAAGTATTCTGGTATGTGTTTTTTTCATATGGCTCTCCTTAGGAAAGCTCCTTTGGCTGTTCATGGTTCTTGCAACTTGGATATCAATTTAATTGTGGTCACTATTGGCATACAGGTTTATGGCGTTTCATGGATGATAATCTTTCTAATATTGGGTTTAATGAAGGTGAGAACTCATTATTATATTTGGATCTTTAGTTGTCATTATTTCTCCTGGCAATTCTGCATACTTCTTCCGCATGCACGCCAGTTGAAAAGAAATTTTAATTATAAACATCATCGATGAGTTTTAAGAATCAAAATTTGCCATTGTATGTCACTTGAAAAAAATAATAAATACAAAAATAAGTAAAAGAAAACCAAAATTCACCATACAGAAGTTTTAACTGCCTTACAGTATCTAATTGAGACACTTCTACTGCTGTGTCCTTATGAGTGATTCAGTTGAATATTATTTGTAACATTGAATTATTAAAACTAAAAGCTCATATCCACATGATATGCCATCTTTTCATCAACTTCTGAGGTCATCAACTTCCTCTTCATTGTCCTTTGGCCATGATCTTGTAGACATATTTATATTAATCCTTTCTCACTGTATAATGGTTATAACCATAGTTACCAGGTTCTCTTGTTAACCCTACGTATCACGTACCGTACTTGTCTTACTCGTCGTACCGTGTATTGCTATACTCTCCTTTTCTCTTACACCCTCACACATCCCTTCCTATACTATTGCATTTGTTTCTGAATATGTACAGTGTTATATCAACAGTTTCTATACTATTATGCTGCATTTTTGCAGAGTGTATCTGTTGGAAGGCGCCGTCTCAGTGCAGACTTCCAGCTTGTATTTCGATTGATTAAGGGTTCCATTTTCTTAACATTCCTTGCCATCTTCATCACATTAATAGCAGTCGCCAATATGACAATTAAGGACATAGTAGTCTGCATTCTAGCTGTCATGCCAACAGGCTGGGGGTTGCTGCTGGTCAGTAAATTTTTTTTCTTTACTTACATTCTTTGTGGCATTTGTCTTTTATCAAATCTGAAATTTCATTGCTGAAAAGAAACAAAAAAAAAATGGATAAAGTTCCTTTGAAGTGGACAAAAGTCTAAAGTGTGAAAATAAGGGTGTATCTACCAATGATTAGTTAAAGTGCAATTGAGTTCTCAATCCACTTTATCTAATCAAGGGTGGATACACCTTCACTTTCTCACGTTACACTTTTGCTCACTTCAGAGGAGTCAAATCTTAAATAAATAAATAAAAAATGATAGCCCAATATTTCTTCTCATAATCTTATTTGAGATTTTACTCATTCCCATTTTGTCAAAGATTGCACAAGCTTGTAAACCTCTCATTCAAAGAGCTGGATTCTGGGGATCTGTTCGAGCACTTGGTCGTGGATATGAAATAATAATGGGCTTGCTTCTCTTCACACCAGTTGCTTTCTTGGCATGGTTCCCATTTGTTTCAGAGTTTCAGACACGAATGCTTTTCAACCAAGCTTTCAGTAGAGGTTTACAGATTTCTCGTATCCTTGGTGGACAAAAAAAGGATCGCTCCTCCAACAACAAAGAGTGATTTATAGCCCAACATATATCCTATTGTACATAGGGTTTAATATTGACATCAAAGGTTATTGTTACTATAGTCAAAAATCTTTTAATCTTCGAATAGTACATAATTAGATGATAGTGAAAATTTTTATGGGGATAATGGATTATAAAATGATTGTACATATATATTTAAAATGGGGTTATACAGCTTATTCCCACAAGTTGTACATTGTATAAGCTTTGCTTTGGATTATATGTTAAAAGCTGCTTGGGTAGAGCAACTGGTTAGAATTGTCTTTGTTTGGTTTTCATTAATGGATGCATCTTGTTTTATTTAAAATAAGTTGAATGGATATCTTGGTATGTACCCTCGAGTCATATGATTATAATATTCATTATTAGTTTTCATTATTCATTATTTCAAAGATACGCGACTTGAATTAATAATTAGTGTTCTAAATAGTATAGGTCATTTTTGTTAAATTTTACATATGGTGTTGGAACGTGCTAACAAGGATTATAACCCTAAAATCATTTTATAGGATTTTTCAAATTGATGAAAATTGGGGTTAGGTTTCCAATTTTGTGTTTCCGTGTTTATGTTTTCAAGAGAGAGCATTATTCTTTCTCTGTGGCTTGTTTGCCGCCATTAATTGCGGCCTTAAAGATTTTTGGGCTCAAAACAGGATGGCCATCGTGTGGCGAATAAAGGGACGTGACGATAACCATGTGAAGAAGTGGTCAAATAATTGAAAAAATATTTATTTATTATGTGGTAAGAAAATACTTTAGTTTGTCGATATATTTTTTTTTACAATTTTAAAATTCTCATAGTTTAATAGACAATGGTGGATACCTGTGGATGTTTGTAAAATCCATTTAAAACACAACTAACGGATACTCGTGTAGGTACGGAACAAATTTTCAATAAACGAGGCTGGTGGTGCGGGCGTTTGTTTCAAGGTTTGAGATATATTGTCAGTAATCACATACCCATGAATGTTATTATGGGGAATGTCATTGCCAGGTGTTTTGTAAATGATGTTTGGTTAACAATTGATAGAAAAAGGTGTACTGTAAGGTGATACAGTGCACAGCACTGTATCCCATCTCTAAGTCTGTTATAGTATAGCTGTCTAGAAGTAACTAAAGTCTGAGTCGGTTACTGAGTTTGAGAGTTATCTAGACCATGTATAAATATCTCATCTATGTACAATTGTGATCAAGAAATGAGAATATGAAAATTCAGTTTAACATTTCTCTCCTTACTCTCTACATGAATTCTTTCATGGTATCACAGAGTTAGGTGAAGCACATCAATGACTTCTGAATCTTCCCCTCCTCCCCCGCCACCTCCGCCGCCTCCGCCGTCGCCGCCGGTTTCTTCTATTCCTCCACATGCGTTCTCTATGACAATATCGGAGAAGCTCACCGAAGATAATTTTTTACTGTGGAAACAACAGATCGAGCCTCTTATCAAGGCTCATCAATTGCATCACTTCCTAGTTTCGCCTCAGATCCCGATTAGATACCTCTCCGAAGCTGATCGTCTCGTCGGAACCGTCAATCCCGATTACACGCTCTGGGAGCTCCAAGATTCGCTGCTTCTGTCTTGGCTCCAGTCGTCGGTGACGGTGTCGATCCTCACTCGTTTGACCGGTTGTGTCCATTCATGGCAACTTTGGGAAAAGTTGCATAACCATTTCCAATCCAAGACTCAAGCACGAGCTCATATGCTTCACACAGAGCTAAGAAACACCGAGAAAGATGATTGTAGCATCTCTGAGTTCATCTTGCGAGTGAAGGCCTTGGTTGATGCACTTTACTCCATCGGTGATCCTGTATCTGATCAAGAACAGCTAGATGTCATCTTAGAAGGATTACCGGAAGAGTATGATTCGTTGATCAATTTGGTAAGCACCAGATATGATGCGTCAGATCTGGACGAGTTGGAGGCTCTCCTTCTAGCTCAAGAAGTGAGACTAGAACGATACAACAAACTGCTCGACCTAATGCCACTGTTAATGTTGCGTCAGTGGCATCTTCCACTGCCTCCTCTCCCTCCGATCCGACAGCGCAAGTTAATGTTGCACAGGATCAACAACTCTATTCGGCTCCTCCATCTCAGTATTTGCCGTGGAAGTGGCCACGGTGGCCGTGGTGGTAGAGGCCGCGACGGTCGGAGCTCAGTGCAGTACCCACTCTGCCGTAATTACGGCCACGATGCGGTCGCCTGCTGGCACAGGTTCGATCAACAGTACCAACCAAACCCTAACCCGAACCAAAACTCCAACCCAAACTATCAATATCAACCCAACCCACCCAACCCACCTCCATGGCAACAATAGTCATCCTTTACCCAACCTGCGGCCTCACCCCAAGCCTTATTGACTACCCAACACAACAACAATTTCCAAAATCAGTGGTACCCTGATTTGGGTGCCTCCCACCATGTTACCCCCAATTTCCAAAATATTCAGCAACCCATGCCCTATGAAGGTTCAGATCAAATTTTAGTGGGCAATGGTCAAGGTTTATCAATTCCTTCCTCTGGTTCTACTTTCTTTGATTCCCCTGTCAATTCTAATGTTAAATTAGTTTTCAAAAATCTTTTGCATGTCCCTAATATTACTAAAAATTTGGTCAGTGTAAGTAAGTTTGCTAGAGATAACTGTGTCTTCTTTGAATTCCATTCTGACAAATGTCTTGTCAAATCCCAGGTTACCAGTGAAGTCTTGCTTCGTGGAGAAGTTGGAGCTGATGGACTCTATCAGTTCACGGATCTTCACCTTCTCCCTCAGCAGAGTCTTAATTCCACTAGTAATGAATTTTCTTGTAATGCTTCTGTTTTTCCTTCAGTCAACACAGTGACACATTTATCACTCACCACATGGCACCTAAGATTAGGCCATCCAAATAAAGACATGCTTAAGCATGTATGGCAAAGCTGTAATCTTCCTATCAGTAATAAAACTTTTGAATTATGTTCATCTTGTTGTCCTGGTAAGGCTCACCGCCTACCCTCTACTCAATCTACTTCAGTTTACAACAATCCGTTTGATCTTCTTTATAGTGATCTATGGGGACCTGCCCTTTTTACTTCTTCTAATGGTTATCAGTATTACATTTCATTCATTGATGCCAACACAAGATTTACTTGGCTTTTTCTTCTTAAAAAGAAATCTGATGCATTGCCAACTTTTCTTAACTTCAAAACAATGATTGAGCTTCAATTTAACACAAAAATCAAAGCCCTCCAAACTGATTGGGGAGGCGAATTTCGTTCTTTTGCAAAGGTTGTCAAGAATGTGGCATTAATCACCGGGTTATTTGCCCTCATACACATCACCAAAATGGTGTTGTGGAACGAAAGCATCGGCGTATTGTTGAATTAGGTTTTACACTCTTGGCTCATTCTTGTCTTCCATTTAAGTTCTGGGATCATGCTTTTCTCACTGCTGTGTACCTAATAAACAGATTGCCTACAGCATCTCTTCACAAGGAAGTGCCACATACTAAGCTTTTTGGTCAAGTTCCAGATTACAGCTTCCTAAAGTCCATTGGTTGTGCTTGTTTTCCTCTCATTCGTCCTTATAATCGTCACAAACTTGAATTTAGATCACATGAGTGTGTCTTTTTAGGTTACTCTACCTCTCATAAAGGCTATGTTTGCCTCTCACCCATTGGAAGAAACTTCATCTCAAAAGATGTCATTTTTAATGAACTTAGATTTCCTTATCAAGAGTTATTTGGCAACAAAGAGCCTGCACCAACTACCTCTCCTCATTCCCTCTCCCCTATTCCTCTCATTCCTTATCCTCCCACTGTGCCCAACTTACCTTCACCCAATAATTCCCCACCATCACAAAATGACTCATTACCACCATTAAACAACTTTCCACACACTATTCAGCCTGCACACTCTTCGCCTACCTTATCCATGCCTCAAATTCCAGCACCTCAACCCTCTGCCACTCCTTCTATTTCTCGCACACTTGCTCCCTCTCCAACCATCCCTAGCACTATATTTCCCTTCCCTGCTTCTTCTTCAGCCACTGGACCCTAAACACACATCCTATGACTACTAGATCCAAGAATGGAATTGTCAAACCAAGGCTTAACCCCATTGTGCTGCTAGCCCACACAGAACCTAAAACTGTTACAAATGCCCTTGCTGGTCCGAATTGGCACTCGGCCATGAAGGCTGAATATAATGCACTTATGAAGAACTCTACTTGGTCTTTGGTTTCTCTTCCACCTCAAAGACAAGCTATTGGTTGCAAATGGGTTTTCCGTGTTAAGGAAAACCCCGATGGTTCCATCAACAAGTACAAGGCTAGGCTTGTAGCTAATAGGTTCCACCAACAGCCCGGCTTTGACTACATAGAAATCGTTAGTCCAGTTGTCAAACCCACTACCATTCGGGTTATCTTAACTATTGCGTTGTCCAATGGCTGGCCACTTCAACAATTGGATGTAAACAACGCATTCCTCAATGGAGATTTAGAAGAAGAGGTCTATATGGAGCAACCTCCAGGGTTTGTCTCCAATGATGCAAATCTGGTTTGCAGGTTGCATAAGGCTCTCTATGGCCTAAAAAAGCCCCAAGGGCTTGGTTTGAGAAGCTCAAAGGAGCTCTCTTGACACTTGGGTTCATTGGCAGCAAGTGTGACCCATCTTTGTTCACCTACACTCATCAATCTCAAGTGATTTATATGCTTGTTTATGTTGATGATATCATCATCACGAGTACTTCATCTTCCCTCATACAGCAGCTCATCAATAAACTACACTCTAACTTTGCTCTCAAACAGTTAGGTGAACTAGACTACTTCTTAGGCATCCAAGTTAGAAGAACTTCCAATGGTTCTCTTCTCCTAACTCAGACCAAGTATCTTAATGACCTCCTATCTCATGCTAAAATGGCTGAAGCTAAAGCCATTTCTTCACCAATGGTTGGTGGCTGTAAATTGTCTAAGTTTGGTGCTGATTATTTCTCGGATCCCTCTCTTTATAGGTCCATTGTGGGTGCACTGCAGTATGCTACCATCACAAGGCCTGAGATCTCTTATTCAGTCAACAAAGTGTGTCAGTTCATGGCACAACCCCTGGAATCTCATTGGACAGCAGTCAAACGCATCCTAAGATACCTCAAAGGCACTCTAACACATGGTCTATACATTCAGCCAACATCTGCAGCCGTTCCTCTTGTATTAACTGGTTTTTCTGATGCTGACTGGGCCTCGGATCCTGATGACCGACACAGCGCATCAAGTTCTTGTATCTTTTTGGGACCAAATTTGGTTTCTTGGTGGGCTAAGAAACAAACCATGGTAGCCCGTTCAAGTACTGAAGGTGAATATAGAAGTCTTGCGGCCACAACTGCAAAAATAACATGGCTCCAAAGCCTTCTCCAAGAGCTACATGTGCAGCTTCCTCCACCGGTTCTTTATTGTGACAACATGAGCACAGTTGCTCTATCTCACAATCCTATTCTCCACGCTAGGACTAAACATATGGAGCTTGATCTGTTTTTTGTCGGAGAAAGGGTGACACTACAAAAAAAGTCTCGTTTAGCGACCGAAAATAGCGACCGAAACTTTTCGGTCGCTATTTGCGACCGATATTGCGACCGTTTGGTTGATTTGTAGAAAATGTCAAAATCTGGTATTTAGCCACCGAATTAGCGACCGACTAAGAGGTGGCAATTCGTCGTGGTCGCTAATTCGGTCGCTAAACCTAAAATATTAAAAATCAAATTTTTTGACCAGTTAGCGACCGATTTAGCGACTGATTTTTTGAGAGATTAATTTTTTTTATCCTTTTAGCGACCGACATTAAATCGGTTGCTAAAACATGATTGTGAAAAAGCACAGGGGCTTAATAGCGACCGATTTTGCTACTAAGTTTTTATTTTTAACCAGCGACCGTTTTAGCGACCGAAATTTTCGGTCGCTAAAACTAAAAATAAACTGGTTTGAAACTAATCGGAGATTAATTTTGGATCGTTGATTTTCTTAGTTGATAAATTCAACTATCAATCTTTACTCTAAATTGAATTTTGAAAGTACATATTTGTCACCCTTTATTTTTAGATTCAAAAGCCAAAAACATGTTTATTTTTAGGCTTAATATTTACCACTCATTTTATACCTACTATTACTAATAAGAATTTTTCCTCCTTTTATCTCCCTCTCTCACGCGACAGCCCCCCCATTCTCCTTTCTTTTCCTTTTGTTCTTTTCTCTCCTCTCTTCTTCTTCTTCTCCTTCCTCCTTCCACTTCACTTCACACTCCTCCCTCTTCCTTGCTCTGCTCATACCGGCGCCGCCCAGCACAGCTGCCGGCCGCTGTCGCCGTACAGGGGAGCTGTGTGCCGCCGTTGCCTGCTCGCCTGGCTCATCCCTCCGCCGCGAAAATGCGCCCTGCCGCTGCGATGTCGTTCCCCCACCGCGGTAAGTCCGAACCGCCGCCCTTCCATGGTGGTTTTCCACCCCTTTCCTTTTAGTTGAGCTTCTTCTTCTCCTCTAAAGCTTGTTTTTCATTTTGGGCTATAGTTGTTACAGAAAAATGCCCTGCCGCCATTCTCCGCCACTGCTGCCACCAGCCACCGCATCGGACCACCCCATGTCCACCACATCTTCTTATTGGGTGAGTATGAATTTCACTTATCTATTGTTTAAAATTCAAAATCCCCAAATTATTGAAACCCTGACTATCTAACTGAAAACCCTAAGTTCTAAATGGGATCCTAAATCCCCAAATTGATGATATTGATTGTAAATTGGGTATGTCAATTTCAAATTTCTCATGTCAGTTTCTCAAATTTCTGTTAAATTCGGTTCTCCCCCAATTTCACTCAAAACCTAATTTTTTTAAGGCGCAGAAATTAGCTCTAAGGCACTGGCTTGAAGCTGTAAGCTCATACATCTACATCTTGACTTATATTTTAGTTTGAAATTCATTTTTCCAAATATATTAATTTTTTGTTTGGTCATATGTTTACTTATAATCCAAAGAAGTCAGCTAGTCTAGGCTAAGGTTTCCTTGTATTTTACAGATTGATCCCCCACATCGTTATGGCCACAACCTGCATTTCTACTATGATGTCTGGTCTCATTGCAGAAGCAGTGCATAAGGTACTCTGTCCATTCTCTGGAATGCTTTAACTGACAAGTATTGTAGGAAGTCCAGTGCAAATTGAATTGCTCTGCGGTGTTTTTGCATTCCGAATTTCACCATATTTATATTTATGATTGGAGACAACACAAACACTAACACAAATATACTAAATTATAATTTCACACTATAGCATTTGGATTCAGATTAACTTCTATCAATATGGATTTAACATCTTTTTTTTGACTCTGAGATGCTTTCTTAGTTGAATTGTTTTCACTATTTCTAATACTCATGAGCATGATCAATCACATGATTATAAAAGTGGCATTCAAAGTGTCATTGTTCTAGTATGCAATTTGCTACTGAATAATGTAGATTCTGCCCAATTGTGGAATTTGTGCAACTTTAGATTCAATTGCTACTATTCTTGCATTCTTTCTTGCAGGATGGGAAGTACCGGGAGACTCTGGGTAAATGGGAAGCTGCTCTTATGTCCATGCGCTATATTCTTCTTAGTCATGTCATGTTCTTTTAATGTATACTTTGCAGATGGTGTTTGTTATAGAATATAATTTCAATTATCTGTGGCTCAGTGCTTGAAATATGACAAGTTTATGGTCTCTACTTAGCAGGAGCTACTGTATTGGAACCATCATGGGCTGAGGTAACACCACGTTATTTGCATATGCACTGTTAAACATAATTATGATTTTCTGGCATTATTTCTTCCAATTCAAGATAGTTCTTTATATCATTTTTCTTTTACAAATTTGTTGAGTAGTTTCAATTAGTAATTATGTCTAAGCAAATTTATAATCATAGTTTAGTACTGGATGAATGTCATTTGAAAGATTCTCTTTATGGGTGTTTGAAAAATGGGTTTGCAAATGTTGGACATGATTTTGCCGAAGCTATCTGCCCTCTGAACGTGCTTCTGTGACAAACTTGTCTCAATATGACTAGTTACAAGCAAAGTTGGAATCTCTTCTAAAAGGTTGGTGCATTTTATGCCTTAATCTCTAGATCTATAAGCTAAAAAATCAAACTATAATTCATTCACAAGAAACATTGACTAGCGTGACTACGTAAGTTTTGGAAAGAATGCAATCTTGTATCTAAAAGATTAAGAGAACGATATTTTTATTTGATTAATATGTAAAAAGAAAAAACTGATATCCTATATACTTTGCTTTGTTGTCGGGTTATGAATGACAAATATTTTATTTATCTCTATATACTTTGCTTTGTTGTCGGGTTATGTATTAAATGGGTACTGACATCCTTGTGGTGTATTAGAGAGAAGCTGAATTCCATGAACCTTCTCCTTTGCATGGCTCCAGTGGCCACTGAAAATTTTCTGCTGGATGGTATTTTCTAATGCTGCTATTGCTATTGACAGCTTATAAGGATTTAGAACTAATAAGATTGAATTGTTAGTGAAATTTTGTCTGTAAAGTTTAATTATTCGGCTTAGAGTTGCTATGAGTGTTCCTTAGATTTTCTTTAGCCATCTGCTTCTATTTTGTATTCGTATTGATTGGCCTGAGTTAATATCTATCTTTTTGCAGATGTCATGGGACTTCTAACCGGTGTAGGTACTGAGAAGGAATATGATGAGATGTTAAGCTGACTAAGATTAATGTTATTGAAATAGATGTGGATAGGTAAATTAGACTATTTTGGTTTTAATTGCAATCATGTAACTTTGGTTTGTATATATAATCATCATTGCAATCCCGTAACTTATGGTTGTATTTATGATAATATAGGAATGTGATGGATTTGTATTTGGGTGTCGTGGCTGGATTTTTAGTTTTAGAAGAATTGGAGCATGATTTGGTTTTAGAAGTTCCTTACATAGCCAGGGGAGAAGGGTGAAATAAGACAAGTGTATTTTTTTCATATTAAATGTATTTATGTACCTAAGAATCTTGTTGGTTGATATTTAATTTATTTTCTATGAAAGTTATTTTTTATAACAATATTGTGACAACAATAAAGAAGTTATCTTTTATTTGTTGTAAAAAATGGTTTGTTATAAGTTTTTTAAAGAAATCAGTTGCTAAATTGGTCCCCAGAATAGGTGTTGGCGACCAATTTGGTGACTTTTTTTTTTAAAATCAGTGGCCAATTTAGTGACCGAATTAGCAACCGAATATTCGGTCGCTAAATTGGTTCTATAATAAGTGTTGGAGACCAATTTAGCGACCGATTTTTATAAATTAGCGACCGAATAATTCGGTCGCTATTAGCGACCGATTCCAAATTCGGTCGCTAAACCTGTTTGCGACTAGGGTTTTAGCAACCGACACTATTCGGTCGCTAATTCGGTCGCTAATCCATTTAGCGACCGAATTTCAGTGAATAGCGTGTGATTAGCAAGTAGCTGCAGGTGCTCATCCGAGGAGCAATGTGCAGATCTACTAACCGAGGCACTATCTCCAACCAGGTTTTTGTATCTAAGGGACAAGCTCAAGGTGCTTAATCCCTCTTCTTTAAATCAGCCATCTTGAGCTTGCGTTGGGTGTGATAGAATAAGGTGTACTGTGTGGTGATACAGTGCGCAGCACTGTATCCCACCTCTAAGTCTGTTAGAGTACAGCTGTCTAGAAGTGACTAAAGTCTGAGTCGGTTACTGAGTTTGAGAGTTATCTAGGCCGTGTATAAATATCTCATCTATGTACAATTATGATCAAGAAATGAGAATATGAAAATTCAGTTTAACATTTCTCTCCTTACTCTCTCTGCATGAATTCTTTCGACAATTAAAATTCCTTGGAACCATTCTTAAAATTACTGGAAATGATTTGAAAGTGTCTTTGGTTCATGACTTATATTCCTGGGGGGAAAGTTGTAACATCAAAATGCCCATGTTAAATAAAGTGTTATTTAAATATTAATTTTTGAAAGCAAATGATAAAAAATAAGATAATTATAATATTTGTAATATAAAATCATATTTTTATATTTTTATTGATTTTTGAACATTTTTATTGATTTCTTAATAAATTATATGTTATAATTATGGTAATGCAGTGTATGATATTAACCCAATATTAACTTTAAGATTAAAATTAAATAAAAATGTATGTTTTTTAAAAAAAAAATCTAATTTAGTGGGATCAACTATCTAAGATTAAATATTATCATGTCCATGTTACCAGCAATGGATCCAGAAAATTTGAGTAGTGGGGACAAGATTATACTATAAATTTTTTTTATAAAAAAATATATCAATGCATAAAAGATAAATTAATGACATCATTATCGTTAAGTCAAAATTGGAAATTACAACTATATTATTGCATGCCCAAAACATTGAAGACACTTCAACATCTACAAATTATAATTGCTTTCTATGTGTCTTCAAATTTAGAAATTGTTGTATGATTTTTTCATTTTGAATACTACAAAAAATATCTCTCTTTATGTATTTGACCAAACAATCATTCAACAATTCATCTACCATTCGGTTGTACATTTGATTCTTCACAAAATTCATTGTAGAAAAACTCCTTTCAACAATTGCAGTTGCCATAGGCAAAATCAAAACTAACTTAAGAAGTAAATACATTATTGGATATGCAATATACTTTCTAGAAATTATAATTATATTTTAGATTGTACTAAAAAAATGAAGAAAATTTTGTAGAATAGGGGTGTAAGGCAATGGGACAATATTTATTTTCTAATGGGGAAAAATTTATTTTTTAGTTGGAGCAAAACTAAAATTATGTAATACTTAGTAAAAAAAATAAAATTTAGTTAGTGGGGGCAGCCCATGTCCCTGCATGTTATTGATTTTTGAACCATCTGTAATTGTTTGCTTGTTGCACGTTATTAGATAAATGAACTTTTTGTAATTGTTGCACGGTGGAACAACTCTTGTAATGGACGCAATTGATGCAAGTGGGATCGATAATTACAATAATGTGGGGAAGAGATATGGGGGCGTGGGTCTGAGTGAAGAGAGTGAGTAGAGCAGTTATAGTTGTAGAGTTAGTTTGTATTTTTTTTAACAATAATAATTCATTTATCTATTGATAATCTTTTCACAATAATATTGATGGGAATAAAACATACCTAACATTGGAGATGGGAATGAAAATGGACAAAGATATAGGCAAATTACTTTCCTAAGAATAACTATTTTCTAGGAATGTTTTTTAAAAATTCTAACAAACACAGAAATATTTTGTTCCCGCCATCATATTCCCGTCAATAACTCAACATACCTTAAAACAAACACTACCTAAGTGGGAGATTCTACTAGTTTTGTCCATTATTCTTCTCAATGGCTTGTAGTGCCATGGCAACTACAATGAAATGTTAGTAAAATAGTTGTATCTTCAGTTGCAAGACTATTGAGATTATTTATAACATGCTCATTGCTTCAGTTTGATTGGTGTCTTAATGTGTTGAAAAATGAATATTTAATATATGTAATGACTCAAACACTCATGTAAGTGAAAGTGTATGATGAATGCAAGGAGTAGGAAAATACCCTTACTCCCATTATTATTGTAGCTCTTCATAGAGGATTGCCCGAGTGAGTTTTGAAGGCCAAGTTAGAGTAAACGGTAATTTCATCATTGATTGTGCACTGAGAAAGCTTGGGAGTACTATCCTAAGGCTTAGTTATGCATGTTTTCTTGAATGGAATGTTCTTTTTTTTTTCTGGGGAGATAAGTCGGTTCTTAGTGGGCAAGCTTGGCCTTATGGGGCCCACACTCTGGACTAAATCATTGCTCCCAAATCAATGTTGTGATGGTTGTCAGAATATCAATCTCTTTCTCTCTAGAGGTTTTGGTAGCTATTAAAGTGAAGGTGCATGATCAATGCAAGGAGTAGGAAAATACCCTTACTCCCATTATTATTGTAGCGCTTCATTGGGGATTAACCGAGTGAGTTTTGAAGGTCAAGTTAGAGTAAACGGTAATTTCATCATTGATTGTGCACTAAGAAAGCTTGGGAGTACTATCCTAAGGCTTAGAGGACTTATGCTTGTTTTCTTGAATGGGATGTTCTTTTTTCCTAGGGAGATAAGTCGGTTCTTAGTAGACAAGCTTGGCCTTATGGGGCTCACACTCTGGACTAAATCATTGCTCCCAAATCAATGTTGTGATGGTTGTCAGAATATCAATCTCTTTCTCTCTAGAGGTTTTGGTAGCTATCAAATTGTTTGACCTTATCGACCATGCCTCTACAATTTGATCGCAACCACTGTTATTAAACCCGGATCGGCCGGAAATCGGACCACTGGTCGGTTCGGTTAGTGTGTTGGACAAGATAGGAAGTTGAACCGCTGCTGACATCATCGACTCGTGGTTGAACCGCGCGGTTTGATGTTGAACCGGTTCGGGTCCTTGCTGTTCAGGCTTTCTGAGAAACTCACCGTGTAGAAATTCGAATTTTGCAGCAAAAATATACGAAGAGAGGATCGAACACATGACCTCCTCACAAATGAGGCGCAGCTTTACCACTGAGCCATGACGCATGTTTGGATTACTAACGACAATTATATAATATATAGATATCTCTGCCACAAAATTAATAAACTTGTTATATACCGGTTCATACGGTTCAACTAGTGACTCATTGGTTGGACCATTGACCCATTAACCCAATACCCCGATCGAGTCGATGACCGGTCCGGTTTTAATAACACTGATCGCAACTGATCAAATTCCAAATCAGACCCACTTTATTTAGATTTGGGTTTTACCATAGGATGTCATCGAGCTCGCTTAATAAAATAGTTAGGGAAATCGTTATGGTATGAGTGGAATGTGGATTTTTCTCTATGAAAGATTGTCACAAGTGGGTCCCATGGTATGCAATCCTCTTGTGATCTAGTATAGAAAATTCTTAGCTGTGCTAGAGCGGTTATAGAAACCTATGACAAAAACGTTACAACAGTTGTTGAGACTAATCCAAAGAGGGAAACACTAGTATCTTGAGCATTTCCTCTAGATGGATACCATAAAATATACATTGGTAGTTCTGTTCATCATGAAACTTTAAAAAAAAAAAAAAATTGGGTTGCTTTAGGTAGAGCACCAATTTTAAACCCAAAAAAAAAAAAAGTAAGACAAAGGATCAAAAGTATATTTTAGCTTATTGTTTACAATGAATTTTTTTATTGAACTCTCTCACTGTAATCTTTGATTTATTTCATTGTGTTTAGCAATGATAAAAATTAGCTATCAATATATTCTTAACATATCTAACCTATAATAACTTTTAGACATTTTTGTCAAAAACCAAACATATAAAATATTATAAGTTTGAAATATTAAAAAGAACCGGCATTACCTCTATTAGGAAGTAGAGGAAGGGTAAACTAAAATTAGTGTAAGACTTAACACTCTTACACCAACTAATAACTTTTTATACAATATATGTTTTATTGTTCTAATCGTTGAATTATAATTATTTTTTGTCTAGACCATTTGTCTCAGATCTTAGAAAATTTGAAAAAAAAAAAAAAATGATAAATAGATCTTATTTTCATATGTTTTAAAAGTATATATTATGTGTTAATCTTGATATATATATATATATATATATATATATATATTATATATATAATTAATGTTATAAACGATTTCAGAATAATGAACATCAAAATGATGAAAGATTTTAATCCAAATATTATTTTTTTAAAATAAAAAAAAAAAAAAAAAAACTTATCCAATAAAAAAATATTCATAAATGTAGAAATGAATCTAACTTACACATGTATATGTACCCCTCCTTGATGTACATTGAATATGGATATACACAGGTCTGGGACAACCCAATGAACCCAAAGAAACCGACCCAAACCAAAGCATTTGGTTCGGGTATTTTTCCTTATGGGTCCAACCCGAACCCGATCCATTGAGACACGTCCCTGATTGGTTCGGGTAGCGGGTTTGCTGTTTGTAAACCCGTGAACCCGATACCCGAGTCGTTCAAATCACTTTTTTTTTTTTTACACCTTTGCCTTTCTTTAGTTAGCGATTGTGATTCACTAGTTCACTTCAGACTTCACAAGACCAAACACGAGTTCACCATATAGGGTTCCTGGTTCAATTTCTTCGACCTCTGTCCTTAACCTCTCACTCTATCGGTGTCAATCCGCCCAATCTGTCTTCGCGCCCATCGCCGATCCTCTCCATTCACGCTGGGTCGCCAACCGTTGGTCTTCTCCACTCAATTCAAATCATGTTGAGTGCTTGCTCCGTTCTACTTTGCTTCATTTTTAATTTTTCCCCCTTCACCTTGCTTCAATCTTCACTTTGCTCTAACAATGACACCTCATTCCAATGCCTCAGCGCGACAAAACTCTGTCTCAAACCAGAACCACGGTGCCTCCGCCATCTGCAAATCAACCCATGTGTAACTGTGAGCCACCTCATGCTCCACCGTGAATCACCCCTGCCCCTTCCCTCTTAGGTCTCCAACTTGTCGTTACGGAGCCAAGGTTTATTGATTGCTAGGTTTCTAACTTTCTATTCTCTAAACGACTAAAGGTAGAGAAAAGCCGTTCATCCAAAATGCTTTTAATGGTTTTCATATGCTGGGCTGGGCTAAGAGGTTGCTGTTATGTTGGGTGGTTTCATATGTGATTGTTTTATTTAAACAAAGCCGATAGGCCCGACATGAACCAACACGTTTTTTGTTGGGTTAGTTTGGTTCAAGTTTCACAAAAAAAAAAAAAAAAGAACCTAACCCAAGCCTACTCATGAGATTTTAGTTGGTTCAATAACTGGTTTGGCCAAACTCAACCCGACCCGACCCGTGTAACCTCTTACATGAATAACTCCTATCCCTTTCGATTGAAACTTTAATGAGAAATTAAAAATTAATTCGAAAAACAACTTTTTCACTAGTGTAATAAGTGTTTTTTACGTCAGTCAAAATTGATTTTATACGTCAAAATAATGTCTGACGTAAATACAGCTGACGTTAATAGTTAATATTTTAACGTCAGTTGTTTAAATAACTGACGTTAAAAGTAAAACTATTAACGTCAGTTGTATTAATGAACTGACGTTAATAGTTTTATTTTTAACGTCAGTTTTATTAAATAACTGACGTTAATAGAGTATCTTTTTTTTTTTTAATACTAAAACAACTGACGTTAAGAGATTTATTTTTATTTTTTTTAAAATTCGGTTTTAAAATAACACTACCCCCAGCTATCCCTGCATTCAGTAAACTTCCCAGTAACACAGGATATTGTTACAGAATTGTAAACACTCAACTTTGGCAAAAATAGGATCTCATAAAGTGTACCCTTAAATTTCAATATTACTAAAAGAAAAGAAATATACAAAGGAACAATGGGGGGACTTAAAACCAAAACCCATGTATAGGAAAAATATAACTATCTACAAGTATATATATATATATATATATATATAAATTTTAGCCTCTAATGTCTAAAAACAAAACTACCAATCTAAGTATATATAAATGTTAGTCTCTAAAAAGTCTAAAAACAAAACTACTCATCTAAGTATTCAGGAGGTATTTTCTCAATTCTTTTTTCAGTAGCATACTTGAAGAAGAATTCTGCCAAGCGCATCCTCAAGTCTCTAAACTCATCTTTATGAAGAGGCGATTGGTCGTTAAATGTCTATACACGTTCAAATAATAACAATAACATTAACGCAAGTCATCACCAAAACTATAATATATAATTTAATAAGTTGTTTAAATATTACCTTCTTCCATCCCTCCATAATAGATGCGGAGACTATGTTTAGCATATGATGCATCACATAATAGCCGCACGACCACCAGTCATTTTGAAATTGAGACTACAAAAGAAATTAAATTCAATGTCAGTTAAATATACATATAAATTAGTAATTATAATATTAATTATTTGATAAATAAACTACCAAACCTTGAGGATGATCCAATCAGGATTTCCTTTAGCCTTGGAAGTCCTACTTCTCCCGTTGGTGCAACTTATGCTACTCACCTTCAGCGCGCTATCATAAACAAATAATCATGTCAATTAACAAATTCATCACGTGTGTAATAAAATAAAAGCAACTGATCTTAAAACTTAAATTAAATTGAAGATTAGTTACTTACGTATTAACAGCTTCCATCACCTCCTGTGGCGGGTTTTGGAAGAGAGAGCAGAAGAATATGACAGTATGCCTAGACGGGTGAAGTACGAGCAACTGCCAATGATTTTTCATACAGTAGGGAGCCAGATATAATTCTTTCCGATTGTCTCCCATCAAGTTCCCTATGTATTTACTTAATTGATCACCGTTGACAATGAATTGAGGCAGAAGGACTAGCGGATCTAAGAAGCCATATAGTAATTTGGAGCCCTTATCAACCTGAAGACGATTCACATATAAGGCATGTTTTATGCCCCTTGACACTGTACCCGGACAAGTTACCGTATGCTGGAAAGTCGTTGATGGTGCAAAATAACATGGCACGAAGCTTGAAAGTCTCGTGAGAATACCCATCAACTACATTAACACCTTCCACCCACAGCATTTTCAAGTCTTCAATCAAAGGACTTAGATAAACATCTAAGTCATTTCCCAGTTGCTTTGGGCCCGAAATCATCATAGACAACATCATGTATTTGCGCTTCATGCACAACCAAGGGGGCAGGTTCTAAATTATCAACAGAACAGGCCATGAACTATAAATACTACTCATGTTACCATATGGATTCATTCCATCCGTAGCAAGTCCAAGCCTTAGGTTTCTTAGCTCATCGGCGAAATCCGGAAATATAGTATCAATATTCTTCCATTGCACATAATCAGCAGGATGACGAACCTTTCCATCACGTTTCCTCTCATCATTATGCCATCTTAGATTCTTCGCATCTTTCACATTGGCAAACAATCGCTTGAACCTTGGAATTATTGGAAGATACCACAACACCTTCGCAGGAGGACCCTTTTTTCTCGCATCACAAATCAAATCATCAATATCATCACCATCATCACCACCCTTCACTTTGTATCGTGATAACCCACACTTGGGGCAATCGTGATTGTCTTCATGAACACCCGTGTACAATATGCAATCATTGGGGCATGCGTGTATCTTCTTAAACTCCATACCCATCGGACAAAATACTTTCTTGGGCTCATAGTTACGGCCAGGCAATGTGTTGTCCTCCGGAAGCAAGTCTTTCAACACTTCAAGCAATTCAGTGAAATTTTTATCGGTCCAACCATTTCTCGCCTTCACACAAACCAATTTTAGCACCGCCAACAACCGTGTATGAGTAGTACACCCTGGATACAAAGGCTTATCTGCATCACCGCACAACCTATCATACACATGTGCTCGATGAAAAGATTCTTGTCTAATATCACGGATCATGTCCTCTACTCGATCATCCTCCATATCTACGTCAACGTCCTCACTTTGGGAGACACTTGCCTTAGTACTCAACAACATATCACCATGCCATATCCATCTTGTATAACTCAAGCAAATCCCTTCACAAATCAAATGAGTAGGTATATCCTTCACTGTACATTTCCTCGTATTCAAACACTTGACACAAGGACAACAGAACATTCCATTACTATTAGGAACATTCCTTTGATCAAATTCTATAAACTCTCCCACTCCCTTCAAATACTCAGCACTTGTGCGCTTACAAACCATCCAGCTACGATCCATAGCTAGATAGGTTCTGTAGATATACAAACATATATCCAATATAAGCACAATACGGGAGATTGAAAACTAGTTTTTGAAAAATGACAGATGAGAGCATGATACAAGCTAGGTGGTTTATTTCCACAGTAATCTCACATCATTCTTCTCATCAAGCAGGCAACAACACATATTAGGACTATTGCTATATCTAGTACTATAACCACTCAGCCATATGAATCAATCCAGAGAGCATGATACAAGCTAGGTGGTAAAAAATTATCTCAGATTTACACCATTTTCAGGTTTCTTAAGACAGAAAAGAAAGAAGCAGATTAAGATAAATTATCAAAACAGAATTCCAATGAGCAATTGTTGATGTCACATGCTACAAACAACTCTAAATTTATTCCCATTT
Source organism: Echinosophora koreensis (assembly GCA_035048595.1). Lineage (NCBI taxonomy): Eukaryota > Viridiplantae > Streptophyta > Magnoliopsida > Fabales > Fabaceae > Echinosophora > Echinosophora koreensis. The sequence continues at coordinate 4,567,702 of JAPCYP010000011.1, read as the reverse complement.
TGAAATAGGTCATGACAGCAGAAGAAAAATAAGAGAAAACACAAAGCCCTCGACCAGAAATTGAGACATTCCAAACAACTCAAACTCACAGTTTTAACTACAGAGACTACAGTTTCAACATACACTCAAAACCAAAAAAAAATCAGTGCCCTAAAGAACTCACCAGAAATAGGTGCTCGCGTGATGGTGGGGAGGGGAGCTCGAGTGGTGGCCAACGTTCGATGTGGTTGCTGAGAGTCAGAGGGACAAGGAGAGTTAGTGCGCGCAATGATCACAAGGCAGAGAGTGAGCGGGAAAGACTGAGTTAGGGTTAAAAGATAGAGAGAGAAAGAGTGTACCTCACGGTGGTGGTGGAGAAGCCCTCGCGGTGGTGGCGGTGGAGAGGAGCTCGCGATTAGGGCAAAGTGAGAGTGAGAGTGAGAGTGATGAAAATAGAAGAACAGAGACAGAGCAAAGTAAAGAAGGCATACAGAGTGCGCGGGTGTAAACGTTATAACCAAATAACATGGATGATAAGGTTGAGTAAATCACATAATGCGATTCCCTCACCTTATTTCAAACAACTTCTGAGGTTGAGTAAATCACATAATGTGAGTTGCTCACCTTATCATCCTTCAGGAGAATCGACGGCTAGAGTTCCAAAACCTCAGCTTTGACAGCCAGTGACTGTTCCAGGACCATTGCTGAAACAGATCGAGTGCACCATTGCTCAGCCGCTCTAGAAAACTCAGCCGCTCGACTCTCCTCTCTTGCTCACCCGTGAAGGGAACGAAGCCTCAACAAATGTTTAAGATGTTGGCCTCTGATTTCGCAGCAAGTGACTGTGGCCTCAGATGGAGCATCAAGGACTTCAACTGAGGGGTACGAAGGGGATGCAACCATTAGAGTTTCTGAGGACAGGACTGAGAAGAAACTAATGTTGAATCAGAAACTTTTTTATATTTTAGGGCTATGTTGCAGAAATTTTTTTATCTTTTAATCATGTAATTGTAACTTATGAATCACTTCAATGAGATACGATTTGATTATATATATAACTTGTTTTATATTAAGTGTTTATTTATTTTAATTTGCACATGAATTTGTTTATTAATTCAAGCTCATTAAGATTAGAAATAAAAAGCACTATATATGGAGTTATCTGCGTTAAGAGTGACAATGAGGGAGATGACAACGAAAGAAAGATAGGAATGAGTTTCAGATAGGAATATAGGATTATTTACATAAGTTTTTTATGTAACTAAAGTAAAAATCACAATTTTAACGTCAGTTGTATAAATAACTGACGTTAAAAGTGTTAGTCATTCTTGCATATCACTTTTAACGTCAGTTAGTTAAATAACTAATGTAAATAGTGATTTAATATTTACAAAACTGCCACCGCCTCCTTTTTAACGTCAAACATATGGTTAACTAACGTAAATCGTTCTAGTATATTACATTATTTCCACTAGTATTTCATTGTGAAAATTTTCATACCGCTATTACAAAAGTAGAAAAGAAACTACAAATTTTGTATAGGTTAATCATATGTTTTAGTCCCTATACGTGTCACTCGTTTTTAAATTAGTCCCTATACAAATTTTTTTTTATATTAGTCCCTACACGTGCAACCGTTACCAAATAGGTTCCTGACATCCATTCTGCCGTTATCATATATCCGGCAACTAGTTGCCGGAAGTAGAAAAATGTGAATCCGACATTTAATTGCCGGAGTTTTTTTTATTTATTGAATCCGGCAATTAAATGCCGGAAGGTATATTATTGAATCCGGCAACTAATTGCTGGAAACTCTAAAAAAATGAAAAAAAAAAAAAAAATCCGGCAATTAAATGCCGGATTCACTTTTTTATACTTCTGCCAACTAGTTGCCAGATATATGATAACGGCAGAATAGATGTCAGGGACCTATTTGGTAAAGGTTGCACGTGTAGGGACTAATATATAAAAAAAATTTGTATAGGGACTAATTTAAAAACGAGTGACACGTATAAGGACTAAAACATATGATTAACCTTTTGTATATTAGAGTATTTTATTAATACCAACATCAAAAATATTTTAAATATTTAATAAATTAATAACTCATGTAATACCAATAATTTTTACCCACGGTACTTTGAGTGGGATGGACAAGCTTGGGGCATTTTTCGACTTGACCAACTCATCAAACTATTGAGTAGGTTAAGAATATTTCTCTTAGTTCAATTTGACCTAATCTGACTTGCTTAAGTGGGTAAAGTCCATGATACCAATATTTTTCAATAAAAAAGGTAAAATAAGTGTTGAAGTACAAATTATAAAAAAAAATATTGCACATTAGCAGGTTTTAATTAGAAGCAATACATGATCCAATTATGCTAAAAAATCATATAACAAGTTTTATAGTAAGAAAATAAATTCTAACAAACTAAGTAAATAAAATAAGTCCAAGTTAACTTAAATCTGAACTGAATTAACAAGCTAAAGAGCTATAAAAGTTATAAACAATAAATCAAATCCGCTTATTGAAGTTAATGTCATATTCTACTATCTATTATATACATGAGTAATAATAGGTGAACACCTGGGTTTGACACCCAGGTGGACTCCTTGGTTAATCATGTGTAAATTTTTGGTTAATTTAGTTCATTGTATAGTTAATGGGTTATATGAAGCTTATTTTCCATAATCATGTAAATATTTGGTGAATCACATGCAAATATCTAGTTAATTCAGTTTTTTTATATGATTAATAGGTCATCATGAATTAACCAAATATTTACACGTGATTAACCATATAATGAACTAAATTAACCAAATATTTGTACCGACTAAGGTATCAACTTTGGGTGTCAACTTTGGGTGTACAAATATCATTACTCTGTATACATTAACAGGCCCACAACCTAGACTAGATCATTGCTTCCTGATCAGTGTTGTGATGGTTGTCAGAATACCGATCTCACCCTCTGTAGGGGTTTTGGCAGTTATCAAAGTGTTTGACATTATTAATAATGCCTCTACAAATTGGTCTCCACTAATCAAATTTCAAATCAACCGCACTTTCCTTAGTTTTAGGTTTTGCGATTGAGTTATGATATTTTGATATTAAAATTTGACATCATGAGGGGACACCTTAGTTTTGAGTAGGTTGTGTATCACTTTACTCTTTCTTTCTCTTTATTTCATTGGTTCACAACCTACTCAAAAATAGGGTGTCCCCTATGGTATCAAATTTTGGTGTCAAAATATCATAACTCTTTGCGATTGGAAGTCATCGAACTCGCTTAATAAAATCGTTACGGAAAATCGTGATGGTATGAGTGGAATGTGGCTTTTTCTGTAACAACTTGGTTGATATCGAAGGATTGTGAGTCCCATGGTATGCAATCATCTCGTGATCTAGTATAGTATTGAGAGAATCTCATGAAATCATGTAATTATGTAGTTGCAGATTTTTAGGAAATCATGTGCATACTTTAGGAAATCAAATATTTGGCTATATTAGGCGTGGACAAATAGGAGGATTTGTTGCAGAAATTATAGAGGTCTGTTGGCCTTGTAACCTGTATATATTGTATGCCTTTGCTATTGGAATAAACAGAAAAACACAGCTGCCATATTCTATTTTGGCATCAGAGCGCAGGGCAACCTCCGCTGTCCAGCATCAGTGATTATGGCTGTAGATGGCGAGAAGGGAAGCGGCGATAGTTCTGACTCTGAAAAGAAGAAGATTAACGCTTCTAGTCATGAACAGAAGAAGGCGCTGATGATCGATCCTACATCTCCTTATTACCTTACCTCGGGAGACAATCCGGGTATCGTTGTTACACCGGTGCAGCTCAAAGGAGACAACTATGATGAATGGTCAAAGGCAGTTCGTAACGCCTTCCGAGCCAAGAAGAAACTTGGATTTATCGACGGGAAAATTCCGAAGCCGGCGAACGATTCATCTGAACTGGAAGAGTGGTTGGCGATGAATGCAATGCTGGTGGGATGGATATTTAACACCATTGATCCATCTTTGAGATCCAGTATCTCTTATTTGGAGAATGTGAAAGATCTATGGGATGATTTGAAGGAACGGTTCTCTATTGGCAATGATGTGAGGATTCACCAACTGAAAACTGATATTGCCAATTGCAAGCAATCTGGGCAGAACGTGGCAGCCTACTATGGGAAGTTAAAAACAATGTGGGAAGCACTGGCCAGTTACATGAAGAATCCAACATGCAGTTGTGCTGGGTGTACATGCGGTGCAGCACAAGAATTAGCACAAGAGCGGGAGAAGGAGAAGGTCCATCAATTCTTAATGGGTCTCGACGATGCCGTATTCGGAACAGTTCGTTCAAATATCTTAAGCATGTCGCCGTTGCCCAATATAAACAGAGTATATGCAATGGTTATGACCGAGGAAACACACAAGTCATTGGCACGTATGCGGGATGAAAGAACAGATGCTGTTAGCTTTGCGATTCACAGCACACCTCACACAAGATCTGGGCAGAACCGAGGAAGTGATCGAGGGACATGCACCAATTGTGGAAAGCATGGTCATGAAGCCAATGAATGTTTTCAAATAATTGGATACCCAGATTGGTGGAACTCCGGCAAGACCGGAAGAGGTGCAGGGCGTGGCAACCGAGGCACACGCAACAAGGGCGTAGGCCGAGGTAGAGAGACACACATTGCAAATGCCGCACAAGTGCAACAAGCTCAAAGTGCAGCAAGCATACAGACAGGGGGAGTCACAGATGAGCGTGGGTCTTTCCCCGGGCTGAGCAACGATCAATGGTCAGCACTGATGAACATTTTTAATAGCCACAAGTCCACATCATCCACCGAGAAACTCACTGGTAAGCAAGTGAAAAACTCTTGGTTGCTGGATACAGGAGCTTCAAATCACATGACAGGTGATATTAGCTTGTTAACAAAATTAATTGATGTCTCACCTTGTCCCGTTGGGTTGCCTGATGGAAGAAATACAGTTGCGAATAAAGAAGGAACAATAAATTTTGGAAAAGGCCTAGTCTTGAACAATGTGTTATATGTGCCTAATTTAGCTTGTAATCTTATATCTGTCTCCCAATTGATACATGACTCAAATTGTGCAGTCACTTTTTCTAACAAATTATGTGTGATACAGGACCACACTTCGAGGACAGTGATTGGTGTGGGTGAACAACAGAATGGGGTCTATCATTTTCGGGCAGTGACCTTTGTGCAGGCATGCAAAACAAGTGGAGCTAATTCATTTACCATGTGGCATAGACGTATGGGTCATCCTTCAAGTCAAATAGTTAGTTTACTTCCTAGTATTCATGTTGGTAAGAAAGATAAGCATGAGCAAGTTTGTGATATTTGTTTAAGAGCTAAACAAACAAGAGATATTCTTATTCCTAGCCAGAATAAAGCCAATGAGCCTTTTCATTTAATACATTGTGATGTGTGGGGGCCTTATCGTGTTAGCTCCTCTTGTGGTGCTTCTTATTTTTTGACTATTGTGGATGATTTTTCTCGTGCCGTGTGGATATATTTGTTGGTAGAAAAAGGTGAAGTTGGGAACACTCTTAAAAACTTTTGCACTATGGTGGGTAATCAATTTAACAGAAAAGTCAAAATTGTGAGAAGTGACAATGGCACTGAATTCAGAGTCTTGAAAAGTTATTTTGTTGAACAAGGAATAATTCACCAAACTTCCATGGTTGACACTCCGCAACAGAATGGTCGTGTCGAAAGAAAACATAGACATATTTTAAATGTTGCTCGAGCTCTCCGTTTTCAAGCAAATCTACCCATTGAATTTTGGGGTGAATGTGTCCTTACTGCAGGGTACTTGATTAATCGTACACCATCCGTTATACATAAAGGTAAAAGCCCCTATGAAATATTGTTTGGTCAAACTCCCACTTATTCTCATATTCGCATTTTTGGGTGTTTGTGCTATGCACACAACAGACCTCGACAAAAGGACAAGTTTGGTGAGCGAAGTCGAAAATGTATTTTTGTGGGCTATCCTTATGGGAAAAAGGGTTGGCGTCTCTATGATTTGGATAGTGGAGAGTATTTTGAATCTCGTGATGTTGTGTTTTGTGAAAATGAGTTTCCTTTCTTGACTAATGCTTCCAATGTGCAAGATGACTCCATTCCTTCCACACAAACCTTGTGGAACGATGGCCCTCCTCTCATTGATGAATCTAGCATGGGTATACATGATGCAGGGGGGAGCAGAAACATTGAAGAAAGTGTTGGGGATGCCCAAGCTGTGATTTTGACCCAAAGACAGTCAGGTGGGGATTCAATGTCAACACCTCAGGTGAATGAACAACTTGGACGTGGTCACAGGGAACGTCGCCCACCGAGCAAGCTCCAAGATTATATATGCCACACTGTGAGCTGCGCTAATGACCCCACTTCTGTGTCACACCCACCATCACAGTCCTCAGGTACGTTGTATCCTATCACACACTATGTGACTTGCAATAATTTTTCCATGAGCCATAGACAGTTTCTTGCAGCAGTCACTTCTGGGCATGAGCCATCTCGGTTCTCTGAGGCTGTTCGAGATCCCTTGTGGCGCACTGCCATGAAGCAAGAAATAGATGCACTAGAGAGAAATGGCACTTGGACGTTAGCAACACTACCACCTGGAAAGAAGGCTATTGGATGCAAGTGGGTGTACAAGATTAAATACAAATCAGATGGCAGTATTGAACGTCACAAGGCAAGACTAGTTGTTCGAGGAGATAATCAGAAAGAAGGCATTGACTATAATGAAACTTTTGCACCGGTTGCAAAGATGGTCACAGTTCGGACTTTGTTAGCTGTGGCAGCTGCTCGATCATGGATATTGCATCAGATGGATGTTCATAATGCCTTTCTGCATGGTGATCTGGATGAGGAAGTTTATATGCAACTACCTCCTGGTTTTTCCTATGGAGATTCTAAGAAAGTGTGTAAACTCCGAAAGTCTCTTTATGGGTTACGACAAGCACCGCGAAACTGGTTTGCAAAACTTGCTGCTGCATTGAAGGAATATGGGTTCCAACAATCTCGTGCAGATTACTCACTATTCACTTATTATAGTGGAGAGGTGACCTTGAGTGTTCTTGTGTATGTTGATGATCTCATCATTGCAGGGAACAATGGAGATGTGATTGAGTGTTTCAAAATGTATCTTAGCAAATGTTTCTACATGAAAGACCTAGGGAGTTTGAAATACTTTTTAGGCCTTGAGGTAGCAAGAGGACCTCATGGGATTTTCTTATGCCAGCGAAAGTATGCTTTGGACATCATCTCAGAAACAGGATTATTGGGGGCAAAACCGGCTAGTTTTCCTCTCGAACAAAATCATAGGTTAGCCTTTGCTAATGGCGCTATTTTGGAGGATCCAGAACGATATCGTCGGCTAGTTGGGAGGCTCATTTATTTGACTATTTCTCGGCCCGAACTCAGCTACTCTGTTCATATCTTAGCTCAATTCATGCAATGTCCTCGAGAGGAGCATTGGGAAGCTGCAACACGGGTAGTTCGTTATTTGAAGGGCAACCCAGGTCAAGGGATCTTTCTTCACTCTGATAGTGATTTGAAGCTATATGCCTATTGTGATTCAGACTGGGCAAGTTGCCCTCTTACCCGGCGCTCCTTGACAGGGTATTTTGTATTCTTGGGAAGATCTCCTATATCCTGGAAAACCAAAAAGCAAGTTACTGTCTCTCGTTCATCAGCAGAAGCTGAATATAGATCTATGGCCACCACAACTTGTGAGTTGAAGTGGCTTAAAGCCCTCTTGATTGATTTACAGGTGCCTCATTCCCAACCCATGCGACTCTTTTGTGATAGTCAAGCAGCCATTCATATTGCAGCCAACCCGGTGTTTCATGAACGCACCAAGCATATTGAGGTAGACTGTCACTACATCCGTGATGAGATCCAGGATGGTAATATTGTCACAATGCATGTTCGGACTTACAATCAGCTTGCGGATATCTTGACAAAAGCTCTAGGCAAACGACAATTTGAATTTCTTTTGAGCAAGTTGGGCATTCGAGATCCTCACGCACCAACTTGAGGGGGAGTATTGAGAGAATCTCATGAAATCATGTAATTATGTAGTTGCAGATTTTTAGGAAATCATGTGCATACTTTAGGAAATCAAATATTTGGCTATATTAGGCGTGGACAAATAGGAGGATTTGTTGCAGAAATTATAGAGGTCTGTTGGCCTTGTAACCTGTATATATTGTATGCCTTTGCTATTGGAATAAACAGAAAAACACAGCTGCCATATTCTATTTTATAGCAAATTCTTAGTTACGTACGCTAGAGTGGTTATAGAGAATTATGACAAAAACTTTAAAACTATTGTTGTGACTAGGGGTGTAAATGAGCTGAGCTATTCATGAACTATCCGGGCTCGGCTCGTTAAATGCTCGATGAAGCTCGTTCGTTTAATTAAATAAACAAACTCAAGCTTGAGAGTGAGCTCAATTATTTAAATGAGCCAAGCCCAAGCCTTATAGGCTCGATATTAAGGGCTCGCGAATAGCTCGTATATATATATATATATATAGTATGCACTGACAGTGTAAAGACACAGTCAACCAATCATAACTTGCCACATAAGCTAAAATGTTTGATTCTTATCATAACTATCTTAAAATTCATCCATATCATGAATTCTAATTGGTTGACAGTGTAAAAAACTTTACATTGCCAGCATATAACAGTTAAACTCACAATAATATGACCAAAAAAATTATATATAATAATATATTATATATACTAATACTACAGCGTTTTTCATTTGCTTCCTCTTTCTTAACGAATTGTTATGGATGGATTTTCCAATACTTTTTTGTTATTATCCTAATGAAAAGAGTTTCCAACGCCTACTCATAAGTCATAAGTCTCTAATATAAAGAAAACCATTTATATCCTACTATAATACTAAGTTACTAACCTACAACTACAAGCAACAAAAAAAAGGCACTAAAATGCACCATTTGTATTTTTGTGTACTCATGTGGACAACATTTTGAAAGAGATTATTCTACAAATAATAAATTGATGGTGATGATTTTAATAATTTTCATTATTTACATTATGGAAATATGTAGAACTATAATGAGTATTAAAATTACTTTTGAAGTTTCTTTTTTTGTTAAAATCTTAATTAAATACTAACCGCAAAATTTTCATTTATGAAACTATGTATAGTTTTTTGTTAAGGAAAATTTTCATAAGTGCAAAAATAGTTAAGTTACAAATGAGCTACACAAGCCAAGCTCAAGCTTTACTTTTTTGTAACAAGCCAAGCTCAAGTTTTTAGTTAGGCTCGTTTAAATAAATGAGCCAAGCTTGAGCTTCCCATTTTTTTCACAAGCCAAGCGCAAGCTTTAAGTGTTCGGCTCGGCTCCACTCGTTTACACCCCTAGTTGTGACTACTCCAAAGAGGGAAACACTAGTATCGTGAGCATTTCCACTACATGGGTACCATAAAATAGATGTTGGTGAATTTATTCATCATGAAATCTTTGAAACGACATGGGGTATTTTAATTGGAAATGACGCAATGTTGGTGCTGGGATTCCATTGTAACATGGAAACTTATTCTAGTGTTAAGGCTGAACTTTGAGATTTACTCCATAGGCTTCAGATCGCAAAGAACCTTAAAATATCAACTATAGTGGTTAATATAGATTCCATCATAGCCAAAAATTTGACACTCAAAGGATTAAATTCATCACTTGTTCATAATATTCAAACCTTATTCTACGAAGAGTATATGATAATTCTATTCCATTCCATTATAAAAAGTAATATATTTGCTAATTTTCTTATTAGATTAAGGCATTCGAGTTCCCTTTTTTTTAGCATTACGGATCTTCTTCCCAATCTCTTATTAATTTCCTTTGGCAAGACTCGTCCTCTCGCTCGTATGGCTAATTAATTAGTTTTATCTCATTTTGAGCCGCTATGCCCCTATTTAATATATTAGAAAACAATAACACTATAGAATTTGTTTATTTATAATTCCCAAAATTCAAAAAAACAGAAGAAAAAAAAAAACAAACTAGATTTAAAGAAGTTTCGTCGAATGAAAGGCAGCTCCTACTTCCTAGTACATAAGCACAAAGCCACAGATACATTTAAATGAACATTTGATGACAATGTAGCGTAAGGTGGACACCACTAGGCAAATTTTGATCCCTTCCTGTCTGAAGTGTGCTATTCCAAAAAGAGAAATTTTTGCAACACTCTCAGAGCCTCTTTCCAACATATTCTCTTCTGTTGATTGAAATTCAAGTGAGACCCACATAAATTATTGAAACCCATTTTCAAAATATTAGGACCCACATAAATTTCAACCATCCAAAGAATGTGTTGGAAATAAAGTGTCTTGGTAGCACTCCTCATTCTAAAAATATTCAATCTTTCTCGAAGTGCATGGATCCCACATGAAAAATTATGGAAAGCAAACAAAATCTACATGGTACAGTTCCTATTACTACTGGCCTTCCATGCTGCTGAGTGCTGATTCCTCTGGGAGTCCTCCTTGTCACAAAAACAAAATAAAAATAGCAAATAATAATAAATATAATTAAGAACCGAAATCAATCTCCTCCTGGTGAAAGAGCCATTCTCCTCTTGCACAACACAACTCCATGATTAACCTGAATACTGATACAAATGAACAGTGAATCAAAACAAAGAAATCGATGAGTCAGTTAACAAACAAACAAAACAAACAAATTCTCTAAATTCTAACCGGGCAGAGCACTGTCCATTTCTTATTCAGTAGTAGTTCCAAAGTCCTACTCAGTCACAGCCCATGTTTATCCAAAGAGTTAGGTTACAACTTACAAAAGATAATTGAAATTAACAACTAAATTAAACTAAACTAAATTAAACTAAACTGTCACTACATCTATCAACCTAGAAAAATATATACAATCACTTACAGACATAACATCAAAACCACTAGAAACATCCTTATCCTATTCGAAAAGAAACTTGCAACCCAAGTAATGATGAATGTATGGTTCACTCAAACACAGTCACCATCACCATAATTACCATTTCCCACACTCATCTCCGAGCAAACATCTCCGGCGAGGTCATCTTCAACGTTGTCCAGTGCCGCCGACACCTCCCGGCGGCAACCACCAACAACACCATCAGTCTCCAAACACTGAACCCTCCTCCTTAACTCCCCCAATTCCCTTTCCATCAGAAAAATCCTCTCTTTCAGCGTCAAATTCTCCACTTCCAGATGAGAAATTTGTGTGTCCTGTTCATCAACCCTATTCTCCAAAGCATTGCCACCGGAATTTGGGTATATCATCTCAAACCTACTAAGATCATGATCCAATCTCTTCTCAAATTCCACACACTCTTCAACGTCGCTGCCGCTGCAACCGCCGCCGACTTCTTCGCCGGAATATTCTTCGTCGGAATTCTCCCCTTTCCCCGACCTGAGCCGGATCAGGCCCTTCATCGACCCGTACCCGTCGACCCCCCACTCCGCCTTCGCCATGTCGACGAGCACCTCTCTCGACGGCGACAGCGTCGGCGTCGGGAGAATCGCCGGCGTGACAGGGTCCGGCGATACCAGCGACGCGATGCCGCCGGATTTCTTTGCGCGAATTATGAACGACGTCGTGTTCCGCGGTGCAAACGGAGCTGCGGCGGCGAATCGGGCGCCTCCGCCGCCGAACTTCTTCTTCCGGCGATAGAACCGCCGGCCCTTGGAGCCGGAGCGGTTCAGTGAATCGCTAGGGTTTAACCCGAATTTGTACCCTTGACCCGTAACCGTATCGAACGGTTCCTTCCACCTGAACTCCTTTCGCTTGTCGGGTTTGTTCCCGTTGACCCGACCCGGGTGACCGCTCACCGGCGGAAGCGGTGGTGGCGGGCCGTTGAATGCGAACATGGCCGTGTTTTCAGGTGGATAAGGCGGCCAAACGACGTAGTTTTGGTGATTGTGCAAGATCTGAGGCTGGTCGTTCATGGGGCTTGGAAATTTCAAAACTTGATGTGAAATTTTATGGGGAAAATGAGATTCAGAAAAGAAAAATTATTAAAATTGGGAAATTTGATGAAACCCTAAAAACCCCTAAAAAGTGAAAACAAAAAGGGGTGGTTCAGATCAGTTTTTCTTGAGAATTGAGATTAATAGTAATTGGCACAGAGTGAGTGTAGAAAATGGTGTCTGAGAATTTGTAACTGAAACGAAAAAACTAATTGCTGATTAGTGATTACATCTTGGGACGATGAAGATAGAGAGAGAGTGTTGTGTGTGTGTGAGAGAGAGAGAGAGGGGGGGATTAACGGTTGGATTTGAGTTTCTATGAATTGGACGGTGGAGATTTGATTATGCTCTTATCTTGAGATTTGGGTTCTTAGTGTTTCTGCGAAGTAGAATCATAGTGTATTTGGGGTGTCAAAGAATCATAGTGTATTTATACCGAAAAATTAATGCCACTTCCAAATGGCATAGATGGATGCTGCCAACTTGCATTGCAATGTCATGAAGGCTGAAGTTGAAGGCTTTCATTGCATTACAAAAATACACACTACTTTTATTGTATAATAATATTATGAGTTCGAATAATAGAATTATAGAATTATATTATTTGAACATCAAAATTTAGATACCGTATGTGATATCGTACATGTTTATTTCTATCTTTCACTTATTTTTTATCTTCTATGTATATACGTTTCTCGAAAATATACCTAAAAAACAAAAGAGATAAGATATGATGTCCCCATTTAGTTGTACAAAAATAATTTCTAATATATTTAAGAGTTTTATTGAGAGAGATAGTCATGTTTCATCGCTATTTTTTAATTCTATTATAAAGTAATTAACCTTCTTTCTATAAATATAATTACATATGGATCTTGTGTAAGGAAAAAAAAACATCAGAATCTGCTTTCATTAGTTTTGATTGCTTTTCAATAATAATTTATATTATATTTTCAGTCCAAAAAAAATAATTTAAATTCTATTTAGGTAAATGTCAGCAGGGTTGGTTTGGTTTCTTAAAATTTGTGAATACACTGAACTTCAAATGGTATAATTTTTCTTCACTTAAATTATAATATATTTAAAAATTATTTATATACTATCTATGTTTAATAATATTCCTTAATTTAATTTCATAAAAATTATAAAAAAAAAATTAGGCATAATTAAGAAATACTTTGACTATATTTATCTAAATTACTTTTTTTTCTATTAGAGTTTTGCTATCAAGTTCCTTGAATAGACTAAGTTCCCATAAATATTAAGCCAAGTTCTTCTTATAACATACAAGTATTTATTGGTTATGTGAGGCCTATTAGTATATTTGTATTTAATCAGATAATAAACACATTCACTAAATTGAACTCGTGTTGCTCACACTCATGGGCTAAATCTAGTTTTCTATTCCTAAAATTAAATAATTTCCCTTCAACAACACTATGTGTGTGTTTGGTTCGGCGTCTCCCTTACTCCATACTCGCGTCTAGGGCAAAAACGTGATTCTGCATTGAAGACCCATATGTTTGGCAACAATGAAGAACGCGATTTGTCATCCCCAGAAGCACGTTTCCAACGAAGCTGCTCATCGTAACTTCTGAGTCTAGGAAACTCGATTTTGAATCAAAGGGAAAGGGATATTCTCCTATTGCCCTTCGTTTTACCCTTCTTCTAGCTGCATTCCTGCATCTGCCATTTATGGTGGTATCTGTTATGGTATGTATTTATGGAGAGATGTTCTCATATTTGCCTTTTTGTGGAGCACAAGGATGCTTCCTCTATTCTAACAAGTAGATGAAAAAAGAAAGGAGATGTCAATGAGAGTTTGAGAGAGCCGGTTTTCGAGACTGAGATGGAAATGATGGCGGAGAGACCGAAGGCGGAAGGAGGCAGGTTTAGAGAGCAAGTGTGAGAGAACGTTCCAGAGATTTGAATTAAAAAAGTGAGAAAATTTAGTTTGTGAATTAATTAATTGCTTCACATAACATTCTTTATAAAATATTATTTTATTGTGAGAATTAATAGAGACATGATACTTTGCGCCGTTTAGTGACAAAACATGATGAAAAAGTTTGAATTGACAAAATTAAGTGAAAATAAAAAATATAAAAATGTGAGTATATGTTATATTATATTATATTATATTATATTATATTATATTATAGTAAAGTCCTTTCTAATAATTACACACTCAAAAGCAATTTTGATACAAACTATCCAAACAACATGAATGAATGAAAATCACTTTTTTCATGAATGTATCAAACGTAAATCACTTCACACTCAACTCACTTTTAACCAAAATCAATTCTATAAAATCGCTTTTATTCAAAATCACGTTTATCAAACGCTCATCCAAACACACACATGTTGGCCAATCAATTTAAAGCATTAAGCAGTAGTATCAACGAATAAATCAAGTTCGTGATAAAAACTAAAAGGAAGGATAAAAGGGTCAAACTACATGATGGAATCCCGAGGACCTCCTAGAAAAACATTTAGCAATACTCCATCCGGTCAATATTATAAACAAAAAACCCTAAATTTTTTGGTTTAAAATATAAGTAAGTTTTTCGTACTTCCATCCAATTTAATGCTATTATTGCTAAAATACCCCCCACTTAATATAAATTATGTTTTTCAATACTCCTTGACATTATTCCCAATTTAATGCTGAATATATATAAAGGGTCATCTTCCAATTTAATGCTGACATTATTTTCCAATACTCCTTGACATACAAAAGGTCATGTTCCCTCTCATCCTTATTGAAAGTAGGATCTATTTAATGCAAATATATTTTAACGATGAAAATTAAAATTTTAGACCATCGGCATCGCATGAAAAAATCGGGGTGCTTAACTTTAAAGCATTGCTGCTTACGTCTCAGGAGCGATGTGCAAGGTTCTTACCGAGGTGCTTAATAAGCACGGATCTTCCACAAGCACCGAGTGCTTGTGGTGATCCGTGACATATTATTATTATTATTATTATTATTATTATTATTATTATTATTATTTTAATTCAAAATAATTGAAACAATAGGGGAGGGGAAGTAACCGTTGGGGAACGGCCAAAATTATGACCGTTTGGTCTTAATTTTATTTTTTAATGTACCAATTAACCAAACCTATCTAAATTTTCTGAATAATATTCTCATAGTTTCTCAAATTTTATCTTTCTTTTTTTTTTCACAAACTTTCATCTCACACAATGGATCCTGACCAAGCCAATATCAATTCCTTCTTAAATTTCATGCAAAACTATCAACAAACTCAATACTCCAAATTTTCAAAATCATCCACCGATACCAAACCCACAATATAATCCAAATATGGGTAATTTTCAATTTCCTACACTCTCATTTCCATTTCAATTTCCCAATATGGATCATGGGACTTCAATGGGGACTACTGGTGGCCAATCTTGTGAAAAAGACCAAGAAAAAACAGCCGAGTTCGCTACAGAATCTCAATCTCCAGCATTTTCCATGCAAGTCGGGTTGGATAATATTACTCTTGATGAAGAAGAAGATCAGCCAACTCAAAAAAAAAAAAACAAAGAGCAAGGTTCAGCACAGAGGAAGATAAAGTTCCCATCCAATCATGGCTAAATGTTTCCAAGGATGCGGTTGTGGGGGTAAACCAAAAAGCAGATTCCTTCTGGTTAAGAATTAGAGATGGTTACAATGAGAATCGTGGTCATTTGAAAGCGAGGGAATTAACACAATTAAAATGTCGAGGACAGAAGTTAAATAACATAGTTCAAAAATTTGCAGGGTGCTACAAATAAGCCTGTCATAGAAAGAAAAGCGGTAGCTCCAAGACTGACATCATGGGAGATGCATATCTGATTTATGCTCAAGATTTACGTGAGCAGTTCAAGTTAGAGCATGCATGGCGGTTGTTGAAAGATGAACCCAAATGGTCAAACCCATCATTTGAAGGAGCTAGTAAGAGAACAAATATTTCTGCATTTGGAGCATACTCATCATCTTCTAACCTGGAGACACCATATCAAATGATGAATACAACCAAACTTCACCTAATATGGCTCGTCCGATGGGGACAAAAGCAGCAAAAGCAGCAAAAAAGAGGGGGAAATCAAAAGCAAATGAAACATCTTCTGCTTATGTTGATCTAACTGCAATGGATGACAGACAAAAGTCGAAAATTATAGCTATAGAAGAATGGACACGTGCCAAGGTAGAACACAACAAGTTGAAGGAGAAAGAATTATGCATGAAGGAGAAAGAGCTCGAGATGCAGATGAAGATGAAGGAGAAATAGTTTGACTATCAAATCCTCTTCAAGGATACATCTGGGATGACAGAGATACAACTACAAGATCATGAGAGGTTGTGTCACATAATTAGAGGAAAATATATGTAGTGAAACGATGTTGGTTTAGTTTTAAATTATTAGTAACGATGTTGATTTAGTTTTTAATTAGTGTAATGATGTTGGTTTGATTTTTAATTAATGTAATGATGTTGGTTTAGTTTTTAATTAGTGTAATGGTGTTGGTTTAATTTTTAATTAATGTAACGATGTTGGTTTAGTTTATAATTATCAAATATTTTTATGTTAAACTAGCCGTTGTAGTCAAACTAGCCATTATTCAAACTAGCCGTTGGTGTCAAACTAGCCATTGGTAGTCTCTCTATATATATTCTTAAGATGTAAGAGGATTTTCACACCTCTCAATTGTGCAATTCATTCACATCTTATCCAATTCTTTCAAAACATTTACTCTCATGGATCCCAACGATTCAGACCATGAAGAAATGCTTGAGTGGGAGCTGATGGATGATTTCATAAATGATGACTATGAAGAACAACGCATGAGGTATGTAGTGCAACAAGAAGCTACAACACATAGCCGTAGAAGAACACACATAGAACGAAGTCATGAAGAAGGACATGCTCGATTGGTCAACGACTACTTCTCAGATGATCCAGTATACACAGATGAGCAATTCCGACGAAGATTTCGAATGCGAAGGGATGTCTTCCTTTGCATTGTTGAGGCCCTTCGCAATCAGGATGAGTATTTTGATATGAGAGTTGATGCAACTGGAAGAATGGGGCTTTCATCATTGCAGAAATGCACTGCTGCTATTCGTATATTGGCATATGGATCTTCTACCGACAGGGTGGATGATTATGTGCGAATCGGAGAAAGCACTGCACTGAAATACTTAAAAAAAGTTTGTAAGGGGTATTTATGAGATATTTGGGAACGAATACTTAAGAAGGCCTAACAATAATGACATTGAATGCCTACTACAAATAGGGGAGGCACGTGGTTTTCCAGGTATGTTAGGTAGCATTGATTGTATGCATTGGGAATGGAAAAATTGTCCGGTAGCATGGAAAGGTCAATTTACTCGTGGTGATCATGGGAAACCCACAATCATGCTTGAAGCAGTTGCATCACAAGACTTATGGATTTGGCATGCATTTTTTGGGGTTGCGGGTTCAAACAACGACAAGGGGTGTCAATTTACACCCATTCATGGGGATCCCCGAATGGGGCCCCGCGGGCGGGGAATTTTACCCCGCGGGGACGGGGATGGGGGGTAAATTCCCCCCGTGGCTAATTCGGGGACGGGGGCGGGGACCATACCCCCCGCCCCGCGGGGTCCCCGCCCCCGTGGAATTACATATTTACCCTTAGAATATATACATGTATATTATATTATATGTATGAAAATATTGATGCTATTTGGTCTTTTCACATTATTTTTTTTCAAAATGTTCATTATTCATACACTCATCTGATACACTCATTCACTCCAATTCTCCAAAGTTCAAAATCAAAACCCTAGCACCACTCAATTCTGTAGCGCCGCCAGCCCCCCCTGCAGTCCTCTTCCTCGACGGCTCGACCTGTGACTGCGAGCTCCATTCCCCCAGTCGTGCGGCCCTCTCCAGGCCTCTCCTCGCTCGTCGCTCTCCGCACGGCCTCTGCTCGCTCTTCGCACGGCCTCCTCGCGCCGCTCGCTCTTCGCACGGCCTCCGTTCGCGATCGCGCCTCTTCTCGCGCCTCTCCCTCCGCCCTGAGTTCCGCCATTCAGATCTGTTCCTCTACTGTGTTCGACCAGCACTGCTTCGTTCGACCGGCACTTGCTCTGTTCGACCACCACTGTTGCTGTTCGACCTTCACCGAACGTCCACCGCCGAGATCTCAGGTATATTCGCCGTCCTTCACTCTATAGCCCACTGTATTCAATTCATTTGATTTGTTCTTAATGGTATTTGTGCTACTGGACTTAGATTTTTTGTTTCAAACTCCGATTAAAGGGAAAGATCTGGAGTGTAATTTGTTAAGGGTTTCTGTGGTTAACATGAAAGGAAATTAGGAAAAGCCTAGATAGCAAACAAGATTCAGGTAGAGAACACGGCTGTTTTGTGACTTTGTATACATGGTTTTATAAATAGGAGTATAAAAATATGATAAATATCATTTGGTTGTTACTATTTCATGTGTAAAGTTATGCCTACAAATCTGTTTTATTTTCCTAGTCATTTTTATTTTTCCTTTTGAAGAGAATCAATGAAGCTCATCTACTTTTTTTCGCTTGAGAAATGCATGTAACAGTTTATTAAACATTGTTATGGGTGTATATGATGGGGGCTGTAATGGCATCATGTAATTGTGTATCTGTGTTACATTGGTTATTAATAAATTGTTCTACTTGTATTGCAGGAGTTTGTCTAAAAATGGTGGTTGAAGACCAATCATCTAATAGTCCTATGGAAACTGAAGTTCCACCCACACCTCAGAATGAAACACAAGGAACCGAAACTCCACAAAATGAAACACAAGCAACCGAAACTCCACAAAATGAAACAGATATGGAAAATCAAGATCATTTGTTTGATAAGATACCCCCTTCTTCATTTGTTTTGAGTGGGGAATTATTCCATATGCGTTGTTGTGCTCATATATTGAATTTGATAGTAAAAGATGGCTTGTCAACAATTGCAAGATCTATTGAAAAGATTAGGGACAGTGTTACTTTTTGGGTTGCAACGCCGAAGAGGGAGGAGAAATTTAGAGATACTTGTACTCAATTGAGCATGAATTATGGGAAGAAGCTTGCACTTGATTGTAGAACTAGATGGAATTCTACTTATTTAATGCTTGTTTCTGCATTACCTTATGAAGAAGTTTTTAAACGTTTAAGACAACGTGATTCTCAATATAAATGTTTGCCCAGTGAAGAAGATTGGAAAACATCTCTACAGTTGCTTCAGAGTCAGCCTTTAGTACTGGTGGCCGTGTTTTAAGTTCACAACGTAGTAAGTTGAATGAAGATACTTTGGAGGCTTTGATGTGTACCCAGAATTGGTTACGTAAAGAAATGCAAGGTAATAAATTTTATTTTGAATTCACTCTTATTTATTTATTTATTTATTTATTTCCATAAATGGTTTTCTTTGGAAAGTTAGTTTGGTTATTTATTTGTTAGGTTCTTCAAGCTCAAGCACAATGCAGCAACTTGAATCTGTTGGAGAGGATATGGATGATGATAATGAGGTAATGGATATATACTGTTTATAGTTTTTTAAAATATTTTTATGAAAAGATGATGATGCTTATGTATTTATTTGTAGGCAACGGAAAGAGGGACATAGACATTTGGGATGGATAAAGACCTCATGTTGGAATGTTGGAAAAGACATGGAAATTTGATATTGTAATTTTGAAACTTGTTGTAATGTTTATTTAATATTAAGTTTGTATTATTTTAGACTTTTTTTTAAGACTTGTTAAGACTTATTATGTTTGTCATATTTAAGACTTATTATTTGTGGGCTATGAATTGTGGCATATGTTCTTTTTATTAAGACTTTTTTTTTAAAATTTTATTGGATTTAAATTTATGATTTTGTATTTTTTTTATAAACGTTCGGGTCCCCGCGGGGACTGCGGGGATCCGTGGGGACGGGGACAGGGGAGGAAGGTCCCCCACGGCGGGGAGCGGGGACGGGGACGGGGGGGGAAGCTGGGGGGCGGGGACGGGGACGGGGAGCGGGACAGTGCCCCCCGCCCCCGCCCCCGCCCTCCCTCGTTGACATCCCTAACAACGACATCAACGTTCTCAACCAGTCTAATGTGTTTGATGACGTTTTGGAAGGACAAGCCCCCGCTATGCGATATATGGTAAATAAAACCCAATATGACATGTGGTACTATCTAGCAGATGGTATTTATCGAGAATGGGCCACATTTGTCAAGAGCATCCCAATGCCACAAGGAGATAAAAGAAAGTTATTCGCCCAACATCAAGAAGGAGCAAGAAAGGATGTGGAGCGTGCATTTGGAGTGCTTCAATCTCAATTTGCAATTGTACGTGGCCCCGCGCGTGCTTGGAAAATGGATACAATCAACGATATATTACATGCGTGCATCATTTTGCATAACATGATTGTGGAAGATGAACGACACACATATGATGATCATTTTGATTATTCGTATGATCATCCCAACAATGATGTCTCAACAAATGAAGTGTGTAATGGTCCTCATCCACATCTTGCATCATACTTACAAAGGCGAACACTTGTGCAAGATAGGCAAAATCATCACCAACTGCAAGTGGAACTTGCGGAACATATCTGGGAACGTTTTGGGCGTGATAATCAGCAAAATTAAATTTTCAGTTAATTATGTAATTTCATCATTTAATGTCTTTATTTCGTAAGTTCATCGTTTGTAGTTTTATAATTTTAAATTTCATCATATGTTCTAATTTTTATTACAAGGTTTTTAATTTTAATTTTCTATTTTTTATTTAATAAAAAAAATAATTTTTATATTAGAAGTTACTGGTGGGGTCCGTTTAAAAAAATAATATAATTTTTTTATTGTAAGGATGTGGGGTCACTGGTGAAGTCCGTTTAAGAACTTTGTAAGAGTTGCTGGGATGGAGAGATGAAGTGCTTAAGTTATTAAAAGTAAAAATGAGTGATGTGTAATGGTGGGACCCATTTAAGAACCCCAAAATGGGGTGCTGGGATATGGATGCTCTTAGATGAAGGGTAATTTAGGTAATAAGCCTAATTTTTTAACAACATTAAATGAGATTTATTAACTCCTTAATATATGTGTTTTATTTAATTTTTACTTATAATAGTGACCGGAGGGAGTACATAATTATCCAAAACACCAATCTTAAATTGAGATGCATCATCAGAATCAAGAAAAGCAAAGAATGAAGGGTATGGAAGAACTTGTTAGGGGCATCTTTCAGTAGTGATGAATAATCCCGCTTGTTAAGCTTTGCCTCTTTCGGAATGGTTGCCGTAAATCGATGCTATGGACCTTAAAAATGTCTAACACGTAAGGCACACTGCAGCTCTTGATGACAACCAAATGGAGGGTTGCCTTTGCATGATCGTTTTGGTTGAATTCTTAAACATAAATGGCGCAAAATAAAACAAGAACAAAACAAAGTTCAAGTGCAGAATTGTAACATAGATAAAAGTGAAGAAATAAAGAAGAAAATGGATGGGAAAGAGATGATGATAGGTGCCACAAACAAGATTGTTTGATAAGCCAATGATGTTCGTCACAAGAATCTTGGATTCTTGATAAGAACTAGTTTTGGTTCATCCAAGAACCCAAGAGAACAAATCTCTCAACAAGGGATATCAATCCACAATGAACTTCCAAGTTATCATTCACATGTTTAGGACCAAATACATATACTTTGGAGTTGGCTTTCACAAACAAAGCATAACCCCCACTTAATTGGCCTATTTCATGACTCTAAACACACTAAAAACCTAACTTAAATCAGCCACCAAAATAAAAACGAAAATCCATAACCTACACCTAATAACTCACATAACTCACCCACTAAATGGCTCACTTAACTCACATTTTAACTCAGCCACTAATTGGTGAGTTTATTATTCTCTCTCCCCTCCATTACATAGCAGCCACACTTATTTCTCATATTAAAAGTGTAACTCCCACATAATTAACAAAACACATAAAAGACTAATAATTCAAAAAGGAGTTACTTGTGGTATGTAAACCAAAAGATACCTCCAACTAAGCCTAGAATTCGAAATTCCTCATGAAGCCAATGCTTATTACACTTTATTGAATTAAAATGTAAAAACAACTAATGGACCCCAACTAGACTTCATGAAATTCGCCCCACTTCTTCATGCATCTTCATCATGGATAAACAAAGTCATTAACTTGGGCTCATTATCTCCTTGTGTTGCATTTGGGCTTGAGTTAGAGCTTCTTGATCCATGGTCTTTATTGGGCTCATATCAGTCTTGCTGCAAAGTTGGGTTGCCCCTCCTTGGCTTACATCAGCTCTAGTATGTGTGTTGCAGCGCATGACTGTAGTGAAAAATAACATTCTGAATTCATCACACGCAATGACGTGTGGCATCATGTGACTTCAAGATGTGTTTTCCTTTTTTATTTCTCACATGATCCCAAATTTTTCCTTGTTGAGTCCCCTATTAGCCTCCTTGAGGTCCAACCTTACAATTAAAATCCACAAAAAAATATATAAGGTCATTGAGGCACTTTAAAGTCGTATAAAGATCATCCACAGTTTGTCACTCTACACATGATTTAGTATACAAAAATAAATTAATAAAAACAATTGCAGCTGGGCTTTTTTGCTAGAAAAACAATTAAAAATTAGGATAAACAATAATTAATCAAATAACGCTTGAATAAGTCTAATTTCTTGAAGTTATCATTCATCACCATTATAATTAGAGGAATAGAGTCTAAAGCAACTGCACTATGCCTTCCCTGTTTAGGCTCCACAATAGGTGATATCCAAAAAATTGTAGATCACCATCTTGATTATTTACTTGTGTCTTTGCCTTCCCCATGCCTCCATTCTGGTGTGATCTATCTTCATAAGCAAAGAGCATGTTAGAATATGTCATAGGAAAATCAGAGTTAAGTTCATCATTTCAGTACAAAAAATTTATCATGTACATAATGACACATTTAGTGATCGTTAAAAGCATGGGTATAGGTATCATATACCTAAAGATGTACAATAAACTGTGGGTATATATATCATATATCTTTAGATGTCCAATTTCATCACTATTTGTGTTAGTGACGGATTTAAATCCATGGATGTAAACATCATACACCTACAGTTTTCTTTATCCGTGACTATGTGTTTTACTATATATTCAAAATTTGTGGGTATAGATTACATATACTATGGTTTTGTCACCATACCATTTAGTAATAGATTCATAATCGTGGTATATCCTGATCAAAAAATAATCATGGTATATCATATGCCAAGTGATAGATTTAGAAATTGTGGCTATAGATTGCGTATACCTACAAATACATGGTTCCATCACTATGCATATACAGATACTTAACTTCATTATGCATTTCTTTTCTTTATAATTTTTCTTTTAATTTATATTTTTAGGTTTTACCTAATTTTAATTTGTTGATTTTTAAACCTAATCTAAATTTTTACCCTAATTTATTTAGCTTGTTTTGCATTTGTAATAATATCCAGAAACTCTAAGCTAAGCAATAATTAGATTTTAGGCCTTTAGGATAGGTAATTTGTTGGCCATGGCAACCATCACCCAAGAGGGGGGTGAATTGGGTTTTAAATAAAGATGAAATCTTTTTCGTTAACTCAAAAACCCTTTTAAAATATAAACAGAAATCGCAGCGGATAAAAGGTTCTTTTCAAATTAAGGCGCTTTATAAAAAATAAAACGTTTGAAATTAAAGCGCAATAAATAAAATGTGGAAATGTAAAGAGTATAGGGAAAGAGGATAAACACAACAATATATCCTGGTTCGGCCACAGACTACCCACGTGGCCTACATCCAGTCCCCAAGGCAATACGACCAAGGGTTTTCAATCAACTCTAGTTTTTAAACAGGATCAACTAGAACCTTTACAAAAGAGAGCACTCTTCACAGACCAGGGATATCACCTCCCCCAGTAAAAGAGCCTCAAGACAATAACCCAAGAGATATCACCTCTCTTGTCAACCACAAGGAATATCACCTCCCTTGTAAACACTTGGAAATCACATCCAAGAAATACCACAAGAGATATCACCTCTCTTGTAAACCACAAGGAATATCACCTCCCTTGTAAACACTTGGAAATCACAACTAAGAAACACCCCAAGAGATATCACCTCTCTTGAAAACTTGGTGTAGAAAAGAAGGGATTGAGTCACACGACTCTTACCAACAAATATGCACTCTTAATAGTGCTGATAAAAACAAATTGAAGCCCAATTACAATAACACCTATGTGGTGTGTAGAACTCTCAATATAATATGGTCAAAGTGATAGTGCAAGAGAAGATAATAGAGAAAATGGTTTTGAGAGTTTTAGCATAAAAAATATTGCAGTGTTCTCTCTCTTTGCTGATGGCTGCCTAGCTTGGCTTTTATAGGTGAGAAGTGTTGGTACAAAGAAAATAGGTCAAGCCTCTTAATATATATTCATTTTTGTCACAGCATAATCGATTATTTAAACCAATTTCAAGAAGCGCTCACTTTGACAGAATAAGCATAATCGATTATACTAATCGATTACGAGTTCACTGACTTTCATATAAAAAGCTATAATCGATTACATAATCGATTACAGGGTTTTTGTTTGAAGCTCGTTGAAAGGCAGAAAGGACATAATCGATTATACATTTTACATAATTGATTATTCTAATTCAAAATTCAAACTCAACGGCTTTAATGTCATAATTACTCATTAAACACATTTAAAGCCTTTTAATACATATCATAATCGATTATTGGTTTCCCATAATCGATTATGCCTCGAAGCACATTTGAATTTGAAAAACTTAACAATTAATATTTTGATTACTCATTAAGCATAATTAATTGTCAGTTATAAAACATGTTAAAAAGGTTTTAGGCACATGTTAAAAGTGTGTGTGTGAGACCAATATTAAGTTGAGAACTCTACTTACCATTTACACACTTTTCTAAAACAATCAATACAAATATTGAAATGCCCATTTTGCCCCTCGTGCTTGCTTGCTTTATGACTTTCCGCTTTTTGCAACTTGGTCCTTCTGGACCCTTTTCCTTTTTGTCCATCATCAAAACTAAAGTACCTGTCAAGGCATATATTCACATAATTTAGAAACAAATAGGAGTTAGAGGTACCAAAAGAGCTTAGGAAGGAGTTTAAAATATGGAAAATCACGCTTGACATGAGCACGACAGTGCTTATTGGTAGAACACAAGTCTGTGCTGAAAAATATCATTATAGCACGGATCAACGTTAGAAATTTTAGATGACATTGCTGAGCATGACCATGCTTGTCATCTGGATGTTATTTTAGCATTTTTACATGAAAGGACGTGGAGGAAGCTTTATAAATAGCTTCTAAACTCTTTAGAATGAGTTTTTTTGAATCCTAATACAACCTAAACAGCTAGGTAATTGTCATGAAGAATCCTAATGCTCGGGAGAAGGGATTTGTGAAGGAGAAGAGACTAGGAAGAGAAGGAGAAGAAGGGGTTTCAAGGCTTGAATGGGTGACATCAAGGCTTGGTTCTTGAAATGTTGGGAGCCTTTAGGAGGTCTACAAGGGTGAGTAAGCATCGTTTTCTTACCCCCTCCATGGTACAATTTTAGGTTTGAATTTAGCAATGACATTTTGGGAAATTAGTTGGAAAAATTTGGGATTTTCTATTTTACGGTTCAAGAGCGTATTTATAATTGGGGGTTTTCTTGAAATTGAAAATTAATATCGTATTAATGTTAAGAACTATGAATAAATGTTATTGTGTTATCGGTATGATTGTTAGTCGATGCGTATACACTTCAATGCTCTGTGATGGTTTGACAAACTTGATAATTGTTTTGGATGCATTAAAATATTAATTGTATAGTGTTGGATAGCTCTTACTGGGAATGAGATGACAGATACCTACTCGTTATAGGAAATGATAGATACCTCCTCAACCTTCATTAGAAAGGAAGAAATATACCTCCTCGTCATGTGGGAAGATAGTCAAATACCTCCTCTTGGAGCGAGGATGATAGATAATAGATACATTTATTTTAGGAGACGTCAACGGGGTGTCATTGCATTGTCACGAGCTCATAGACATAAAAAAAAAAAATGTTGGCGTAAGGGTATCACGTCCGTGTTTGGCAGTCGATTACCACGGCTCGAGGTCGCGAGGCCCCGGCCTTCTGTGGCATTCAAACCCAGATGTCCCTAAAGACCCGATGGTCCGAACTTACCCAATGTGTCAGTCCAATTATGGAATGGTATGCTCGTAAAATCATGGCACGTCTGCCACTTCATGCATGTAAAACAGTTGGTTTTTATGTTTTCTTTTTCGCATTATTCTTTCTTTGTCGAGGCTCAAGGATCACGACTACAATTTTCTCGAAGGCATCAAGCCCATCCATACTTAACACAGGACATACAGTCCGAGTACTCAATCACAGTACACTAGGCTGATGCACCGATCCTAGGTTTGCCGATATTTGACATGAAGTCAAGTGTGCCAACTGGGACTTGAACCTGCAACACATAGGACATATAGTCCAAGTACTTACTCATAGGAACTCTAGTCCGATGTCTCGGCCGCTAGCTCCTCATAACTTTTTTGTTTTCAACACAATTTTCATTCTGTGAAAACAAATATCAAAACAAAAATCCGAAACTCATCAAAGTTCATCTGAATCATTTTCGCTCTTTTAAAACATTTTATAGAAAATCTTTTCTGCTGAAATTCATTTTAAAACTTTAAATCATCAAAAACCATTTTAAAATCTTTTGGTTCTGAAACAATTGTGAACAGAATTTCTGCCACAATGGCATTTTTCAAAGATTTTTCATTTGAATCAAACTTTTTGTAAAACAAAAGACTTTTTATTTCAAATACGATTTTTCCTTGGTAACATTAAAATATTTTAGAGACTTCTCTTTTTTTTCCCAAAATATTTATGGAAAATAAAGATAATGCGAATTTTCACTGCTTGACCTCACTAACACTCACCCTTTAAAATTTATTCCAAAATCATCTCTAAATCTTCTCTGAATTCTTAACTTGTCCAATGACAAAATCCTTAACATATGTTTTCATAATCTCTTCCTCTTGAGAAAACTGAAAATCTCATTTCTTTTCTGATTAAACTCTTAATAACTTAATTCATCATTATCAAGCTATGACCAGTGTCATGCTCTCAGTCAAACCAGTCATACATAACATAATTTCATAAAAGCATATAGATAGTTATAAACAGTTATTCATTGACAGTTAAGTAAATTTCATTCATCATCAATACATCAAACATCACCAACAAAACATCAATAAACAAACATTTAAGCATGTAACTGTCAAACTCATGAGGTAAGCTCCCCTTACCTATATTAGAAAAACCAAAGACCATTTCTTTTAGGTTCCACAGTTAACTCCCTTCTCAACGAAACTTCGCAAGATTGAACACCTACTGACAACCTGATTTGACGTTCCAGTTTCCTCTAACACTTTGCACCGCGCGCATGCAACCACTGTTAGCTCCCAGAAATGCAAAAGTTGCTCCCCCAAGCAAATACAATCACAATCATCAACATAGGAAGAGCGTCCAAGCACAAAAACTACCAAAACATAGAGGATCATGAAATTGAGCTTACAAATCATCAATTAAAAGTCCTAATTGCACTAAAACATAGTTAATTTCACAAAAACAGAACCAATTTAAAAAAAAAAAAAAGATTTGGGCTTAGGGTTCCTAAACACAATTTGGGGAAAAATTATTTGATCGAAGGATAATAAAATTAGCTTAATAAAACACTAATTTACAATCCCAATTGCATAAAAATAGTGTTAATTTCACAAGGTGTGGCATAGAAAGTTGGGTCATCCACATTCACTTGTTTCGTCTCATTTAATAAAACATGGTTTGTTGGGAAATAAAAATGTGGTTTCTTCTTTGTCTTTTGACTGTTCTGTATGTAAGCAAGCTAAAAGTAAAACTCTTCCTTTTGCATCTAACGGTCATCATGCTGAAAAACGTTTTGAAATTTTCGTAGTGATGTTTGGGGTGTCTCACCTGTCATTTATCATGCCAATTACAAATACTTTGTGACGTTTATTGATGACTATAGCCGATTTACTTGGATCTATTTTCTCCGCTCTAAAGCTGAAGTTTTTTCAGTGTTCAAGAAAATTTTGGCATATGTTGAAAATCAATTTAATACAAGCCTTAAGATATTGCACACTGATTCTGGAGGAGAATATATTTCTAATGCATTTCAGGAATACTTGCAGCAAAAGGGAATTATTTCTCAGTGTTCTTGTCCATATACGCCTCAACAAAATGGTGTTGCTAAGCAGAAAATTCGGCACTTGCTTGATGTCACTAGAACGTTACTTCTTGAAGCCTCTGTTCCTTCTCATTTTTAGGTTGAGGCTTTGTCAACTGCTGTCTACTTAATTAATCATCTTCCATCTCGGGTTCTAGACATTGACATACCTTTCTCTTGTTTTTATCATAAGCCTCCTAGTTTTGATAATCTACACACTTTTGGTTGTGTCTGTTTTGTTCACTTACCACCTATCGAACGTCACAAACTCGGGGTACAGTTTGTTCAGTGTGCTTCTATGGGTTATTGTACTACTCAAAAAGGGTTTTTGTGTTATGATGCTACTACAAATCGCTTACGCATCTCTAGGAATGTGGTTTTCTTTGAAAATCAATATTTTTTTCCATGTCACACATCTTCGTCTAATGTTGTTGCCACTCTTCCTAATTTTAATGAGATCTCTTGTGCTATAGAACGTTATCAACCAGGGGTTGTGTATCTTAGACGCCAGCGCACTTTGCCCCCTCTTGATGCTGACTCGCCTCCTGAGTCTGTACCAGCAGCACCTCGAAGATCAACTCGCAATTCTCATCCACCGAATAGGTATGGATTCCAACACACTTCCCTTAATACAACTTTTATCTGGTATATCTATCCCTACTTGTTATTCACAGGCAGTTAAGAAGATGTGTTGGGTAAAAGCAATGCAAGATGAGTTGCAGGCACTTCAGGAGAATTATACTTGGGATATTGTTCCTTGCCCTCCTGGTACCAAACCTATTAGCTGCAAATGGGTGTATTCTGTGAAGCTTAATTCTGACGGGTCTCTCAAT
Organism: Echinosophora koreensis; assembly: GCA_035048595.1. Classification (NCBI taxonomy): domain Eukaryota; kingdom Viridiplantae; phylum Streptophyta; class Magnoliopsida; order Fabales; family Fabaceae; genus Echinosophora; species Echinosophora koreensis. Next base: position 4,538,507 of record JAPCYP010000011.1, on the reverse strand, counting down.
CGTTTAAAGGCTCGATTGGTAGCTCTAGGTAACAAACAAGTATATGGTGTGGATTATGATGAGACGTTTGCACTTGTGGCTAAAATGACCACCGTCAGAACTGTCCTTGTTATTGATGTTTCCAAGGGCTGGTCTCTCCACCAAATGAATGTGAAGAATGCATTTCTTCATGGTGATCTGACAGAAGATATTTTTATGACTCTTCCTCTGGGCTTATTCTCTTCTTCTGCAGGTGTGTGCAAGCTCAAACATTCTCTATATGGTTTGCGTCAGGCTCCACGAGCATGGTTTGAGAAGTTTCGGTCTACTCTCCTTGGGTTCTCCTTTATTCAGAGCAAGTATGGCCCTTCTTTGTTCATCCATAACACGAAGACTGGTATTATTCTTCTTCTTATTTATGTTGATGACATGGTCGTTACTGGAACTGATCTTGAATCTGTAAAACAACTTAAACGGCAGCTCTAGGCTTCCTTTCATATGAAGGATCTAGGTTGCCTACACTATTTTTTGGGTCTTGAGGTACACTCCAAGTCCACGGGAATTTTCCTCCATCAGCACAAATATATGCTGGATTTAATTTCTTTAGTTTGTCTTCAAACTGCTGCTCCAATAGACACCCCTCTAGAAGTCAATGTCAAATATCGTCGTGATGAGGGTGACATTTTATCTGATCCTTTTTTGTATCGGCAGTTAGTGGGAAGTCTTAATTATTTGACTATTACACGTCCTGACATCTCATTTGCAGTACAGCAGGTTAGCCAATTTATGCACACACCTCGCCATCTTCATTTGGCTGCAGTTCATCGTATCATTCGTTACTTGAAAGGAACTTCTCATCGAGGATTATTTTTCCCTATTGGGTCATCTCTCCAATTGCTTGGTTATAGTGATGCAGATTGGGCCGGTTGCTCGGATACTCGGCGATCTGTCACAGGTTAGTGCATGTTTCTTGGTCCTGCACTTATTTCTTGGAAAAGCAAAAAGTAAGCCAGAGTCTCAAAGTCTTATACTGAGTCTAAATATCGAGCTATGTCTACGGCCTGTTCTGAAATTATTTGGCTTCGTGGTCTGTTAGCTGAGCTTGGATTTCCTCAGCCCAATTGTACACCTCTCTATGCTGACAATACTAGTGCTATTCAGATTGCTGCCAATCCAGTTTTCCATGAGCGCACCAAGCATATTGAGGTGGATTGTCATTCTCTCCGTGAAGCCTTTGACAATCGTGTTATCTCTCTTCCACACATCACTTCGGAACTTCAACTTGCAGATATTTTTACCAAGGTTATCCCTCAACCTCGTCATCAGTTTCTCACTGGCAAATTGATGCTCCTTGACCAGCCACATCAATTTGAAGGGGGATGTTAGCCAAGGAATCCGTTGACCCATAAATCTGTTGACCACCGTCCACATTAATTAGATATCTTCCACTGTCCACATTAATGTATTCAAGCATTCACCTTCCACCGTCCACATTAATGAAGTCATGCATCTACCTTACACCATCCACATTAACTTAGGAAGTGACAATTATAAATTACTCCCTCCATTCCTTTTCTTTGGTGTTTTAAGGTTTCTACACAGATTAAGAAATTATTAATGTTTAATTCCAATTGCATGTACTCCATACTCCACTAGCCATTTATGTACCTAGCCATTTATATGTGCCACTTTTGTTTTGGAACATGCAGAATTTATGACTGAAATTAAGTATAAAGGGTTTTGTGTATTTTCAAGGGAAATCAATTTAATTCTATATAAGGGTATACATGGAAAAAATTGGTCAATTGTACCTTGAGTTTATAAAACACCCATTGTTTTGAAGCAAAAACAAGTAGCTAAAAACACCAAAGAAAAGAAACGAAGGGAGTAATAGATTCATGTGTTTCCTAGATCATGTACTTAGGAAATATGTATCATATTTATTTGTCTTGTAAACACAAGTTGTAATTAATATTCCAAATTAATAAAAGTAAACACAATTTTGCTGTGTGAGTAACACAGACAATTCAGTCAATTGTAACAATAGATTGAACATCATTCTCAGAAGTGAATGTTTCGTATTGTAATTTCGGGTACGACAAAGGTCGTGATTTTGATCATCTAAGAGAAATATTGAATGTATTACATTTGAATCCATTCATTAGGCATTAAGGGTAATTAAGTCCCATTAGTATGTTTTATGGTTATAACCTTTACTATTCCTAATAATAGTGTAGTAAGTCATACACATTACGGGGAAGTGTAACTTTTCTCCTAAAGGACATCATTTTTTCATGAAGAAGGAATGAGAAAATTAGTGATATGGTTACTTCCGGAAGAAGTATACCTTCTTGTGTTATTATTTCCTTTGTCCTAATCTGTTCTTATATTGTTTTTTCTTCTAATTACAACATGTTCAAAGTATTTCATGATAACACTTGAAAAGTGTGAACAATTTGTTTTTAGCAAATGAAATGCTTATTGATAAAGAAGCATTTGAGCTTTGGAAAGTTATTAGATGTTAGAATACTCTAATTATTATGAACTATCATTTTGTTTTGTTGAATATGAGTTAGTGTTCAAATTTTGCTTACAAAAAATTAGTCATCTGACCATAGTCTTACAAATAATACGCATTTGGATATGTTCGGTTTGTTAAATATTTTGAAGGAAAGTTTATTATATTTGACTGAAGATTCGAGTAATTAAATTATTTTATTGGAATTCATATGATCCATTTCATTATGTTTTTATGTAATTTTAGAAGCACATGTACATGTTTTCTTTTATTTTGTTTAGTTTAAAGGTTTTAAATAAAATATATATATGATATTTCTAGAATTTTACTATTGAAGAAAATTATGTCTTTCTTATGCTTTATATATAAATGGTAATATAAAATGTGCCATTATTAAGGATGTAGTGATTATAACATTTAGCGTATTTTATTCCTTTGTAACTATTGTGCTTATTTTGTAACCATTTTACATGATTGTGTATTATATTGAGACGTCTAACCACTTTCCTTATTGATGTTTGGAGTCCTATATAAGGAGATAACCTCCCATGAAGAAACCGGAGAAAGTTATAATTAACTTGGTTCTAAGCTTCTTTTCTTCTCTTCATCTCTCTATTTCCTCTGAATTAGAAAAGGTAAATCAGTCTCTAAAATATCTACTATATTATTTTACTTGGATAGCAAAATTTTATAAATTTTGTTTATACATTAACAACTCAAATAGACTTGAATGCGGTTGAAAGACGTTTGATTGTAAACCAGAAGTTTGCAATGCATATGTAAACAAAGTTCACTATACCATTGTAAACCATAAGTTTACGGATCGTAATAAGTTTGTTGTTTGGCATGACCGGTTGGGCCATCCCAGGTCTATAATGATGCGAAAAATAAATGAAAAATCATGCGGACATCCATTGAAGAGCTAGAAGATTCTTCAATCTAATATGTACTACTTGTACCCAAGGTAAATTAATAATTTGGCAATAACCAAAAAATTGGGAGTGAATCTCTCATTTTTTAGAGCACATACAAAATGACATTGGCGGACCAATACAATCTCCTCATGGACAATTTAGATATTTTATGGTTTTAATTGATGCATCAACTAGATGGTCATATGTTTGTGAACTCGTAACCAGAAGTTTGCGAGATTGCTTGCTCAACAAATTCGACTAAAACTCATTTTCTCGATTATCCAATTAAGAAAATATGCCTTGATAATATTGGTGAATTTATATCTCAGGCCTTTTAATGAATATTGTATTTTATTGGAAATGATATTGAACATCTTGTAGCATATGTTCATATACAAAAGGGACTTGCAAAATTATTCATTAAGCGTCTAAAGTTGATTGCAAGATCATTAGTTATGAGATCAAAACTTCCAAATTATACTCGGGGACATGCAATCTTGCATGCATGATAATTTGCATCAGTCAACAAGTTATTATAACTCCTCCCTTCAGAAACCTAATATTTCCCATATAAGAATTTTTGGAAGTGTTGTATATATTCCTATTGCTTCACCACAACGCACTAAGATGAGTCCTCAAAAGATTGGGAATATATGTTGGATATAAATCTCCATCTATAATAAAATATCGTGAACAATCAATAGGAGATTTATTTATGGCTCGGTCTGCCGATTGACATTTTGATGAATTAGTATTTCCAATATTAGGGGAGGAAGTAAGCAGTTGAAAAGGAGATTAGTTGGAATGAATTATCTTTAATCTTGATCCTCGTATGAAACAATATGAACTGGAAGTTCAAAAGATAATTCATTGACTATACCAACTGCTAATGCTCCAATTAAAATTAATGTCCCTCTTGGACATTGTAATATTGTAAATGAGTCTCAAGCACGCATGAAGCATGGCAGACACGTCGGTTCCAATGATAAAAATCCTTAAACAAGAAAAGGAACTAAAGAGTAAGATGGTCAAATTGAGGATTTGAAAACTCCAGAAGAGTCCTAAGACATAATAAAATTTTCAGTTCCAGAAGAAACTCAGGTACCTGAAATTTGTGAAAAATAAAGTGATCTCGATAAACCGGAAATGAAGTCAATGTTGACAATGTTTTTGCATATAATATAGCGCTAAATGAAATAAATGATAATGATGATCACAAACTAAATTCTATTAAGGATTATAGATAAAGAAATGTTTGGCCAAAATTGGAAAGATGCAATTGCGGTGGAATTAAACTCGCTTGTCAAGCGAAAAGTTTTTGGACCTATAGTCCGTACATCTGAAGTTGTAAATCTAGTTGATCAATACAAATGAGTTTTTGTGCGAAATCAAACTGTCAATGGTGAAATTGTGAGAAACAAAGCGTGACTTGTTTTTCAAGGGTTTTCGCAAAATATCTTACATTGATTTTGAAGAGACATATGCATTTGCGGTGGATACAAGTACTTTTTGATACTTCATCAGTCTTGTAGAACATGAAGGACTCAATTTACATCTGATAGATATTGTCTCAACCTATTTCTATGAATCACTTGATAATTAAATTTATATGAAAATCCCCAAAGGATTCAAGATGCATAAAGCGTATCCCTGAAGGACTTAAGATATTTGAAGTGTATAATTTAAAATATTGAAAGATGTACTCTTTCAAATTGCGCAATTTGAGAATTTTGAACAATAGTTCAAGTCTTAGAAGTAGTTTGAATGGACTTGAAGTCCAAAATCTATAGAATATAAAATATACTCATGTATATAGTTGTTATTACATCTTATGGTTGAGTCGAGAGTAATATCTACATGCAAAATTCTGGAATGATATATATTTGGATTTATAGTTTATATGCATGATGTTTTTCATGCAATGATAGATAAATTTATTTCAATTTCTTAACAAGTTTTTCATTTTATTAGATATCTATATGAAGAAATTTGTAAATGTGTTTAATATAATTGCTATGATTTTATCTCGACCTGTAGATCAAGCATTTAGCAAGGTGAATTTTGTCTAACAAGTGATACATAAGTAGTTCTTAATGTTAAGTCTCTAAAATGTCTGATATGCATTTCCCTAAGTTTTGATGAAAACTAAATATTTGTTAATGATTTAATTAACCTTCATATTGGTTGCTAACCTATCTATCAAGTGTGCAGATCAAAACAATAAGAAGTCACTTTCTCACTTGTCTGCCCACATAGATGACCACCTGTTTGGAGAAGCAAAAGTCAACATGTTTGCTGACTAGGATATTGACTTTGTGCATTGAAAGTTCAATTTGTCTTCTGATAAGTTCTTATACTTGTCTGAAGTCCTTCGATAAGGAACACAAGTACAAAGAGCTTTTGAAAGTTGTCCCTTCGAATAGAAGACTCTAAAGCTCTCTCTTTCTTCTTTTCACGTTTATCAAGAAAGTCAGAAGGTCATTCTCACAAGCAACCTAAGATATCAGAAACGAAGTCCAGTTAAAGAATGTTTCAAACATGCTTTATTTCCTAGTACTCTTGGTTATTACACTAAAAGGGAAATATGTTCTGCAAAGTATAAAAACATTCTGCACAACTCTGATTTGGCTACTGTTTGATGTAAAAAGCCATGATCCTCCTTGTTAGAGTACAACCAACGTTCCTATTGCATTAATGGCTACCCAGAACTAGGGCTGGACAAGAATTTCGACCCGACCGAAACCCGACAAGATCGAAACAAAAATCAGCCCAGCGGGCAGTTATGGGCAGTCCAGCGGGTCTTCGGTTCATGTCTTTAGTCTCCAACAGTCTTCAGCGGGTGGGTGCGGGTGTGAGATTTAAATTCCATCGGAACCCGCACCCGACCGAATATGCATATAAGGAATTTTTTGCTTTCATATTTTATATTGGGCTTCCACTTTTCCTTCCAGCCCAGAGCACCGTCCCTACCAATTTGGCATTTACCCAGCCCATTTCTTTTCTCATTTCAGCTTCACTTTACCCTACCCATTTCTCTCATTTCTTTCATTTTACAAATTTGCAAACCCTAACCTAGCGTCGTCATCATGAGAGCTCTCGTCCCTTCTTCCTCTCTACTCTTTCCAATATCCATTGAAATTGATTTCAAGTTTTTGACCCTAACACTGTAACACAAAGACACACTCTGCCTCTTTCTCCATTGATATGGCATAAGCCTCCATCGATCGTTCGATCACCAGAGCCCAGAGGTAATGGTTTCTGCTTTTGTGCTTTGTTAGTTTGGGTTTAGGGTTTCACTTTTGTACTTCGATTTCGACCTTTCAATCTTTCAAGTTTAAAGTTTCAATCTTTCAAGTTTCAATCTCACACACTCTCTCTCAAGAACATTCACTCTGTACTCGTTCAATCTATGAATCTAGCATGTATGTCCTCTTTTAACCATTTTTCGTGTTCTTACTGTGACCTAGGTACTAATGGTGGCCAACGTTTGTTTTTGGGGTGCTTGGAGCTTCTGTGGCCGACTTTAGGAGCTTAGTCAGGGTTTGTGCTTGAAAAGGTAAGCACTTGCCTTTGTCTTTGTTTTGCTAAGGGATTGTGTTTTCTAATTACTGGGTTAGGATTTTTCCCTTTTGATAATCAATATTTGGCTAAAAAGTTTTTTTTTTTTTAGGACACTGTTGATTTGGAACAGCAAGCAAGCTGAGGCCATAGTTATTGGAACCTGTGAGCAATCAATTCCAAAGGCATATCCTGATAAGGGTACTCTTCACCTCACTCTCACTGGTTAATGTTATCATTTTTATTGATTGTACTCTATTTTTCATTGCATAATTACTATCTTTGACTGTACTCTCCCCTTGCAATTTGTCACAGTGTGCTTGATCCTCTCTTTACATGTTCTCTTCTTTGCTTTATGTTCTTGTTATTTTTACTTGATTTGTTTGCTATTCCAGTTTTGGAACATTAACACACACACACACACACACACACACACACAGAGTTTTGGTACCTATTATCAGTCTTGTAATCATGATATGTTTAAACAGATAAAGTTTAAAACTTATAATTTCTAATTTCTAAACTATAAACTGACCAAGACTTTAGACACCTAATGTGGTTGGCAAATGTTGACCAAGACTTCTTCATTGTTTCAGTAATGGGGCAGTCTAGTCACAACATGCCTCCTACATTAACTCCACAAATACCAACACAAATTGGAACTCAAGGGGCTGTAAATCCAGCTACTTCTGCACCTGCAGTAGGAGGTGGTGTTGGATCTCAGCCTACTAAACAGGCAGCTGCAGCTGCAACTGCTGCTGCTGGTACTGAATCAAAGCCTCCTCTCCCAAAGAAGAGGAAACCAAACGCAAGTGGTCCTAGGAGAACTTCTACTGCCTGGGACCACTTCAATAAATTACCTGATAATGAAGTAAGGGAACCAACTGTAGAATGTAAGTATTGCAAGAAAAGGTACTTATGTGACACAAAACAACATGGCACATCCAATTTGCATGCTCACTTAAAAACCTGTCCTAAGTATCCACATGCAATAGTTAGTGATCCCAATCAAACAACACTCACCACTGGAGAGGGTAGTGGTTTAGTTTCTGCAAGCACAAGATTCAATCTTCAAGCTTGTAGAAAGGCTTTGGCACTTTTTGTCACTTTAGATGAACAACCTTTCAGAATTGTTGAGGGTGAGGGGTTTAAGTACCTGTGTAAACAGCTTCAGCCACAATTAACTATCCCTTCAAGGCGAACAGTAGCTAGGGACTGTTTTCAAATGTATGTTGATGAACAACTACGCTGAAAGACTTTTTTAAATCAGATTGTAATAGGGTTGCACTTACCACAGACTGTTGGACCTCCATCCAAAACCTTTGTTATATGACCATTACTACGCACTTTATAGGCAATGATTGGAAATATCAAAAAAGAATAATAAGCTTTTCTTTAGTTCCCAATCACAAGGGTGACACAATAGGTAATAAAGTTGAGGAGGTTATAAGGGATTGGGGGCTTAGAAATGTGTCAACAATCACAGTGGATAATGCATCAGCCAATGATGTGGCTGTAGCTTATTTGAAGAAGAGATTGAAGAATATGAATGGGTTAATGGGGGATGGGCACTTCTTTCATATGAGGTGCTGTGCCCATATTTTGAACCTTGTAGTCAATGATGGGTTGAAACCAGCATTAGAAATGCTGTTAGATTTGTAGGGTCTTCCCCCCAAAGGTCAGCTAAGTTTAAAGAGTGCATTGAATTTGCTGGTATTGCATGTAGAAAATTAGTGTGTCTTGATGTTCCAACTAGATGGAACTCGACATACCTAATGCTAGATTCAGTTGAAAAGTATCAAACAGCGTTTGAGAAGCTTGAGGATGAAGATTCAAGCTATGTGGACTTCTTTCCTGCTGGTCCCCTACATTTATTGATTGGGAAAATGTGAGTGCATTTGTAAACTTTTTGAAGATTTTTTATGAGGCAACCAGGGTTTTTTCATCATCACAGCAAGTGAGTTTGCATAGTGCATTCCATCAGCTTGCCAACATATATTGTGAGCTTAAGAAATCATATATGAACTTAAATACTGTTTTGGCAACTATGGGGTTTGAAATGAAGAGAACGTATGAGAAATATTGGCGTAACATGGCAAACATCAATCAACTGTTGTATTTTGGGGTTAATTTTGACCCCCGGTACAAGTTTAGATATGTGGACTGGTCGTTTAATGACATGTATGGTGATCAGCCTAATGTTGCAAATGAATTGGCAACCAGATTAAAAAAACAATCTTTTTAACATGTACAACTTGTACAATTTAGCCTATGAACAACAAAATAGATCTCAACAATCATCTAGAGGTTCACTAGAGGGAGTTTCCCCTACTGAATCTCCTATGCTTGCTGAAATTCCATCTTAAATGGCAAGGGCAGATGCCTTCAAGCAGTACCTAAAGGAGAAAGATTCAATTGATAAAAAAAAAAAGAGCTAGAGAGATACTTGAGTGAATCTTGTGTAGATGAGGGCCCTGCATTTGACATTCTTGTTTGGTGGAAGCAAAATTCCTCTCGTTACCCCATATTGTCAACAATGGTTAGAGATGTATTGGCCACGCTAGTCTCTACGATTGCTTTGGAGAGTGCTTTTAGTACGGGAGGTAGGGTTTTAGACACCTATAGAAGCTCCTTGAACCCTGAAATGGCAGAAGCATTAATTTGTCTTCAAAACTGGTTGAGGCCTTCTATCTCCCAATTCAAGGACCTTAGTTTTCATGAAGAATTTGAAGTGTCTGAGCATATTGTAACAGGCAGCATTTTCATATAATTTCCATCTGAAATCCATTGTATTTGTGTCTTTGTGTGTGTATATATATAAAGTAGGGTTTTATGTATCATAGAATTTCAAGGAGGCTCATTGGGTGTTGGAGGGACTGCTGGAACAGCTGCTGGAACTGGCACATCATCTCAGTCACAGCCAACTAGCTGTGACTGAGAACATGTTCTAAGGTTGTCCTTTGATTGTTGCTAAATTTGAGTTGATTTGTACATTTTAATCTTTGTATTAAATGATTCTTTTGTATCATGTTTACAGTGATAAAACTTTTTGCTTTTTGGAGTCATCTATGAGACATGACTCAATGGCTTTGTGCATCTTATGACTGCTGCATCTTTTGTGCATCTTTTGGACAATATATGTGCAGTGGCTTTGTGTAAGTGTTCCTTTTAGTTGAAGTTAACTTTATCAATTTTTTCATGTGAATGCACTACTGTTAGGATAATTGGTCTTCGATTTAGCTAAATGTTGAGTCATAATGTTGCATAAAGCATCATTATTTATTGGTGTAGGTTTGACTGGACTTCATGACCTGCATTTGTTTGGTGCAAAAATCACAGATTTTGGAACAACCTATTTGAAAAGTATTAAACATTGTACTAATACTTGTTTCTTACAATTATCTGAAGTAATTTGGTGTTTTATGCTTTTTCTGAAATGTTATTTTTTCGCTGGTTTTGTACTTTCTGAATTCAGTCAGGATGCATCAAGCAAATTCTAATGCAAAAAAGGGCTAGGAACTGATTACTGAATTGTGGGGAAACTCTGCTTGGGAGAAATTTAGGTACTACAGTTTTATAACACTATAACAAGCTTTGGAAAGTTTTTTGTGAATGTCATAATTAAGAACTAGGAAGTGATTCTGAAAGTTATTTTGTGTAGACCTGATCATGGAATGCTATGGATAAAGTGAAACATTCAAATTTAGAGGATTAAGACCCTGTAGGGTGCAGACAACTCTTGTGAGCAAGCATGCTTACATGCCACCATTAGTGGGAAATTTGCTATGGGTTTGCCTTTGCATTAAGTTTTATTTTGACTTACATTTACACAAGAAGCTACTAAAGTAATATTTCCTCATTTATTTATGAATGGTTAGATTTTGATTCAGTGTGATTCTTTTCCTTGCAGGTGATTGATGCATGGTCATGGCCAGTTAGAGTGTTTAATGTTATGTTGCACTGGCCAATCATTGTACTTTTTTAAGTAAAATAGTTAACTGTATGTTATATAATTTTAGGTCTTTTAGAGTTTTAGTTGCTTGGACAATTAATATGAAATTTAACTGTGGCATGTTAAGTGGATACTAATTACTAGATAAGTGATTAAGTGGATTTTGGATATGTTAATTTGAAATGCATATAGTCACAGTCACAGAGACTAACTCCAAAAATATGCTTAATGTTAAATAGCCCAAAGGCAATAAAATGAGCCCAATCGTTGAAACTGTTTGTTTTGGCTAATAATTATTATATAAGAAAAGAAAAAAAATGTCCAGTTTAACGAAAATTAGGCCCAAAAAATGAACCACCAGAAAAAAAAAATGAAACCCAAATTTGGCCCAAACCGATTGGACCCAACCGTTTCACCCGCCCAAACCGATTGTATGTCACTCGCCCAAACCGAAGAAGTAACGGATGGAATTGGGCCAGATTTCTTTTTGGTCGGTTACTGTCGGTTTGGCCATTTTGGGCCAGAAACCCCCCAAGACCAACCGAAGTCCAGCCCTACTCAGAACGACTCTATTGCATTTAATGGAGTCTGCTTGAAGCCAACGTTTGATGGAATGTCTCTAACGGATCTTAAATGCTTGAAGGTTACAAATACATAAGTCATTGAAGATGAAGAATACACAACATTAAAGAGCCACTACTCTGCACATTTATTTCTTCATTCTTTCAATCTGTATTCTTCAATCATTTGAAGTTATCACGCAGTCTTTCCTAAGACTACATTTAATCTACTCTCTGAGTGTTAGTAAAAGAACTATCTATCTGATTGTATTTATTACAAACAAACTTCTCAAAACAAACCTGTGTGAGCCTGAAGAGGCTAGGTGAGCAAAGAATACTTGTCTTGGAGCCTGAAGAGGCTAGGTGTGCAAACAATACTTGGAGTCTGTAACCTGATCAGTTATAGTGGAAAAAAACTTGGTGCTGCCAAGGACCGGACGTAGCTCTTTGTGTTAAAGAGTGAACCAGGATAAATAGCCATGTTAATCTCTCTTCCCTTAAACTCTTTAGTTGCTTTGATTATATTATCTACTTTCTAACTAAAGGGGTTAAAGTGTGAATATCAAGCTTATTTTCAATTTGTATGCTTGTGTGATTTTCTGTTAAAATACACCAGACAGGTCACCTGTCTGTACAGTGCTTTCACACTTGTCTGAACGTAGCTTCTGTGTACAAAAAGTTTCCAACTTTATTTTAAATTCTGATAAACACAATTCAACCCCCTTCTCATGTTTATAGTTGTCTATTTCACTTAAGTGTCTCACAATAGATTATATCTATTGAGTACACTACTATAGTTCGGTAGCTGGATGTGAAGAAGATAATGAATATATTGGTCTTGAAGACCTTACCTTATTGTTAGAGAAACACGTGTACATATTGCTAAATATTATATGACTTGATATAATAAGTTTTCATGAAGCTTATTGCCAATTAATCTTGTAAATATAAGAGGTATTTCTCTCTTCTAGATGAAGTCGATGGCATCGTTAATGTTGTTATGATTCATCTCGTTCAAAAATCTTGTGATTCCAATTGAAGAAAATATTGTCATACAAAACTCAATCAAAAAGAGGGTGTCAAAAGTGTCAGAGATAAGAATATTGTCTCACTATTGTTTTGGTTCATTTAATAACAATTGAAAATTTTTAAACTAGTCCTTATATTTTAAAATTTTTAATTGGATCCATAAAGTTGTAAATAATTTGTAATTAGATCCTATATTTGTATTCAGCTCCTTGAACTAATAAATAATTTATAATTATGTCTCTAAAATAGGATTTCTGAAATGTGAAGTCTGCGGATACAACCCTATCATAAGGACGTAATTACAAATTATTTAAAAGTTTAAAGATCTAATTATAAATTTTAAAATATAAGAACTTATTTAAAAACTTTTAAATTCGAATCGATGTACCTTCAAAATAATTAAACCTAAATCTAATTTTCGAACTCTCTCAAATTGCGTTAAGATTGATGGAACCGATCCTATTGTATTCAAAACTTCACTTCTATCGATATATCGTTTAAATATTGTAGTCCACGAATCCCTAATTTTCTTCCATTCTCACCGTGCTCTCCGAAGAACAGAACTTTTTCTTTTCGGAATCACACCACTTGAGTTCAAAGCCCCTTCATCACTATCTATCTCTCATAGCCTCGCCCCTTTTTCTCTCTCAAGTTCAAAGCAAGAACAAGCACCCCAATTGGTCATTTTCCAAGGAGAACATATATGCACAGTTAACTCGGTAATTCAGTTTTTTCGAATCAATTGGAGTTTCTTTCTTTTTTAATTTTTAATTTTTCATCATCTTGGCTTTTTTGTGTTTACTTTGTTGGGTTACAAATCAATTTTGATTTCTTTGCATATTCTTTTCCTGTTCAGAATGATTAACCCATTCTCCTGTATTTGGTTTTGTTCTAACTTCTAAATGATAATTTTCTTTAGTAAAAACACTTCAAGAATAATTGCAATATGAATTGTGTGTATGAGATGCTATATGAAGCACAGACACCTCTCAGAAGTGCCGTGTCGCGTGTCCAACACGCCTCAGACACCAACACTTTTCGGACACGCCTTGGACACTTGTGGACACTGGTCAGAAACTCTTCTGCGGTGTCACAATTAAAAAATATTTTTTTCATCTCGGACACGGCTCGGACACTTCTCGGACACCCCTATCATGAAAAAATATTTTCTTTTAAAAGTTAACATTTTGAGATCATGGATCACCAACCCTAAATATTTTTTAGGCAAATATTTTCTAGAAGGGCCATGGGTCACCAACCCCAAATTTCTTTTACTTTTTGTACAAAGCAAAATGATGTCTCTTAGCATTTTTTGTGAGGTTCATTATCATAGGATCTAACTAGTTGTTTTATGAAACATGATTCATTTTCTTATCTTGGGATTATTTTTGTAAGGATTGCATTGTGAAATGACCCCTCTTAGTCTTAGTATTCTTTTTGTGAGGGTCATTATCATATGAAAATTGTAAAGCTTAATAATTTTGTTTTTAGAAGGTGAATTTATATATATATAAGCGGTGTCCCGGTGTCCTATGTTTTGGACATTAGTCGTGTCGTGGTATCCATGTCGTGTCGTGTCGTGTCGTGTCGCGATGTCTGTGTCAGAGTCTGTGCTTCATAGATGAGATGTTTGACTAGTTTGAGCAAGGGATTGTGTCTTATGCAGCAATCATAATGTGGGTCTGGTGGTGTTCTTGTTCATGTTTTAGTTTCATAATCATTCATTTATTAGTGTGAATGTAACTTTGATTTATTTTTATTTTGTATTAGGACCTTGATATATTTGAAATATGTTGTTGATGGGAAAAACCTGAGCAAAAAAGAACGGAAAAAGCTGTAATGGAGCTTGATTTGAATCAAGAGCCTTCGGACCAAATTGAGGAGCGTATTAGACGCCTTGAGGCGGTAATTTTCAGAGCTAGGCAGCGTCAGAGGTGGCGACAGGGTCACACTCCAATTCAAACAACAGCTAATGTTCAAGATGATGGCAGGGTGCACCAGGAAGAGGTTCATATTGATGTCGAAGGAGGAACAGCAGATTGTGGGAGAATTCGCAAAAGGAAGGCTACCTATTTAATTGCTAAAGCATTGGGGATGGAAACTAGTTCCAATGAGGCAGAGGGATGCAGTGGAAATTCCTTTGATTGTAATATATGCTTGTACATGGCAAGAGATCCTGTTTTGACCTGCTGTGGTCACTTGTTTTGCTGGCCATGCTTCTATCAGTTGTCATGTGCTTATTTGAATACAAAGGAATGCCCTGTTTGTGAAGGAGAGGTCACTGAAACAGGCATTATCCCAATTTATGGCAATGCAAGTGTCAATAGCAGTGATCAGTTGGAATTAAAAGAATCTGGCTTCAGAATTCCTTCTCGACCTCGTGCACCTAGAGTTGAGAGTATTAGGCAGCAGATCAGAAATCGGGGAGCATCTTCTACAATCCAGGATACACAGTGGTATGGTAACTTCTTTGGTGGATTAGGAGAGAGAGTTCAGATGGAAATCCCCAATACTGCAACTGATAGAACTAATGTTTTGGTCACTCAATCTCGCCAAGAGATAGAAAATAACCAACATGCCACGTCCCATCAATTTTCAGGGCTATTACCACAAGGAGCTGCTTCATTTTCATCCCTTTCATCAGCAATAAATTCTGCAGAAAGATTATCTGAGGATCTTTATTCATATATGCACGGTCCCCCCATAGGAAGCATCGTCCAGCATCTATATCCTCATACTGTCAATAGTGATTCACTTTTTAGCATTGGATCTACCAACCAATCAGAGAGTCATAGTTGGGATGTTACTGCAACCAATTCTGAAGTTGCATC
The DNA here is from genome assembly GCA_035048595.1 of Echinosophora koreensis. Classification (NCBI taxonomy): domain Eukaryota; kingdom Viridiplantae; phylum Streptophyta; class Magnoliopsida; order Fabales; family Fabaceae; genus Echinosophora; species Echinosophora koreensis. The sequence goes on along the minus strand of JAPCYP010000011.1, from coordinate 4,523,166 downwards.
TTCTGTTTCTTCTTTAAGTAGGAATGATGACATTAATGATCTTACAGATTCTGCAGCTGCATCTTCTGTTTTTTCTTTGAGTAGGAATGATGACATTAATGTTGTTTCAGAATCCAATATCCAGCCAACCGATAGTAGAATGCAGACTATTTCACCTGACCCTTCATCTTCTAGTAGAACTGATGTTTTAAGATGAGTCTCAAATGAGACTGGAAGCAGGTTTACACGATGGTCCTTTATGAAACGAGAATAGATCATGTTGACAGAAGGTTCTTATGTGTATACTAGAATTTATTTGATATGCATCATTTCCTGTTTTTTTTATGCTCTCTAGTTTCTACTTTGTGTATATAGTGCAAACCCCCATTTTGAGCAATTTGTATAGGGTATAACCATTTTTTCTTCGACAGATATGAGGCTGTTCACAGCAAAGCTGCAATGTCTTTTTGTCCATTATTTATAATTTGTAATGTGCATATGAGGATAATTTCTCTTCCCTTAAGGTAATTGCTGAATATTGCTATATCTGCAACAGTATGGTGTCACACTTTTGCAAGTAGAGTGGGTCATTCATTACACAATGCCAGCAATTAGACAGCCTATGTTAGAGATTCTTATATTCTTAATTCATCTTTTGATTAAAAACCCAGAAAGATAACCCCTTTTACCTGTTTTCCAAGTTTTATGATTGGTTTTGGTCTTCTGAATACCTCTTAGCAATCAGACAGCTTTCACCTAGAGCTTTCCTGCCTCTTTTGTCCCTAATTTGAGGGGTCATGATCATAATTTGATTGGTAGAACATAAGGTTTGGATCAACTTTATTATGCAATGGCCTCTCACATTCTAACTTGTGCAAATAGGATCTCTCTTTGACTGATAAGTGAGCTTGAAGAAAAGGTATCATGCGATTCTACATTAACATCATAGTTCTTCTAGAATTGCTTGGTTGAATCTGTGGAGTTGAATTTTCACGCAAATGTCATCAAAAGTGGATGTATGAAACATCAATTATTCATGAATCAATACTTTACTAGTTAATGATGAGCCATGCAGAAAATGTTCCTGAATTTTTTTCGAATGGTTGGGTGGGCAGCAATGAATTTTGGTCTTGGACCAGGACTCACAAGCATAGATCTGATGGCTTCAGAATTGGAACTCCTGACTTTACAAGTAAAGTTTATCTAGGGACGTGATTCACCTTATGACGACTAGTCAAAACTATGAATTTGATAACAATATATAAGCATCAATAGTTTGGATAAGTTGACATGATAATTATTCTTTATTTTGGTCTCCAAGGGTTTGAAGAAACCCAAAAACGATAGTTGGATCATGTCCATGGTGGTGTTCTCCAAGGCTTGATCCTTCGTCTTCACCTCCCAATTCCTTGTGGGTAGTTGACATTGCAATTTTAAGTTACATGATTGGCCCATTTTGAGCAATGATAGTAGGGGTGGCAAAACGGGTTGGATCCAACTGGCCAAACCGTTTAACCCGTCTTTTTTGGCGGGGCGGGCTGCACTTTCCAACTGGCACTATCTGCCTTGCCTAACCCGCTAAGTAAACGGGTTGCAATTTTCTACATTTTTTCGTTTTTTGAGCAAAAGGCTACATAAACATAACTATACAAATTTTTTTTTATCTATATTATTATGTTTATGATGTTTAAATTTTTTTAACATTACTCAAATATTATCAATAGAACTCAAATGAATAATAAATAATAAATATTTTTCCCAATATTATAATAGTAAAATCGTATATAGAAGAAATTAATCACACAAATGAAATAGGGTGTGATTTTCAAGTGGAAACATGATTACTTAAAGATGTTTTAGAGAATTAAATATTTAATTTTGTATTTTTTTTTATTTTTGGCAGGCTAACCCCCCAACCCGTCGTGAAATGGGGCGGGGTGTTATTTTCAACCCACTTTTAACATTCAACCCGCCCCGCCCCGTTTTAGGCGGGTTGGCAGCGGGTGAGTTGGGCCGTTTTGCCAAACTTTACCGAACTAGTTCGTTGAAATGTAATTTAAACTCTCATTTCTTGTGGAACTTTTTGCAAGGACTAGTGCAGATGTGCATGATTTGAAGTAGAACCCAACCCACTTGAGGATTTGTATCACTAGGTATCCTTTTTGGTCCTCATGGCTACAATGCAAGTAAAATAGGCAGACGATATATAGTTTGTTTCATAAAATCTTAAGGGCCCTGCTATTTGCACTGGTTTTTTTTTTGCTCTTTGCACCTTGCTTAATTTTTTGTTTCACTTTCTTTCCAAAAATACCCTTTGAGTGAAATCTCCCCTCCCCACACCGCCGCAGAGCCGTTTCCTCCACACACCACGACCCTCGTCATTTTCTTGCGCAACCTAGGTTCTGCCTCCACCCTTGAAGAGCTCTTCCTCTTCCCTCTACTCATTTGCGTAGTTTCAAGCTCCTAGTCGGTCCTCAGTTGCGCAGTGTTCAGCCTCCACCACTCATAGTTGAAGCTCTTATGGTTGAGTTTTCCGGAATTGTCTGCATTTTGCTTTCCGGAGGAGGTAGAAGATGATGACTTCCTATAGCTGATAGTCCAGAAATCCGTTTTTGGGAAACTTCCGAAATTCACTTTCCGGACACTTCCGGAATTCACTTTCCGGATGTACAACAGCATTGGAAAAGTTAAATCATGAAATTTAACACATTCGGAATTTACTTTCCGGATTTATAAGTATATCCGGACAGTAAAATCCGGATGTGTTAAATTTAACACCTCCGGAAAACTGTTTTCGGATGCACAATTATAACAAATATGCAATTTATGCATCCGGATTTTGAATTCCAGAGGTGTAAAGTGTCCGGATTTCATTTTCTGAAAGCTTCCGGAAAGCAATTTCTGGAAGTTACGTTGCATAAAAAAACTTGCAAATTTAACACCTCCGGAAAGCTGTTTCCGGATGTATAATTGTAACAAATATGCAATTTATGTATCCAGATATTGAATTCCGGAGGTGTAAAAAGTGTCCGGATTTCATTTTCCGGAAGTCACGTTACGTAAAAAACTTGCTGAAGGTGAGTGAGTGAAAATGGTATTTTTTGGAAAAATAAAAATCAAATTGAAGCTACAAGGTGCAAATATCAATTTGCAAGGTGTAAATAGCAGTGTCCAAATCTTAAATGTGGTTTTTTTTTTTTAGCTGGATTTGGATATGTTTCGGCTCATTTCTATTTGACAAATTGTTTATGAAAGAAATCGATTTTGGCATGTAATTTTAGAAGATAGTATTTCAAAAAAGCTTAATTTTGACAGGGTGCTTTTGGGGTAAGATTTTGCCTAAATTATAGTTCATTTCCAGTGTTAAGAGATTGTTTTTGGTACATTTTTTAAGAGATTGTTTAAATTGTGTATTTGTCATTTTTTTATATTATTATTATTTTGATAAGCAAAAAGTGTATATAAGGAGTACAAGGGGTACCCAACCCATATACAAGGGAACACTAAGGGACAATTCCCCAAAGTGTTAGATGGTATACAATTATAAAAAACCACCCCACCTAACCAGAAAAAACCAAAACAGAACCATTTAGCCCCAAAATAAAAACAGAGCAGACAAGAGAAACAACCCAAAATAGATTAATAATCTCCTACACCTAAGCCAGCCGATTGACAAGCACCAGAAACCAAAGCAATGGATAACTTGCACACCACCAGTAAAATACAAAGAAAACGAGGTGTGCCAAAACCAGAACTAAGAGAAACTGACCATAACTTTCCATAATGATTGTGCACCTTCAAGCCAAACAACCAAAAGGGGATACACACCAATCATGGTAGCCATAGAACAAAGTTTTTTGTTTACCTGAGTACCAAAACCAAGACCTTGATTTAACCGCTTCCAATAGTTTCAACACATCTGCTTGCGCATTTTTTAAGACAATTTCATTTCACATCAACCAAATCGACCACATTGTTGCATGCCAAATAATTTGCCATGACCTCTTACATTTTTTAGATCTAAAAAGGCCTCTGTATGCAGTATAATGTTGAACTATATCATTGTATGAATCAATCGACAAACCCAACCACCTAAGAACACTAGACCAAACCTGTGTAGCAAAAGGACAGCCAAGGAAGAGGTGACCTGAATTCTCCTCATTAAAACCACAGAACACACAGCCTGATTGTTCGGCATCCAAAGTGACTGATCTATATGTGAGATTAGCTCTTGTAGGCAAGTGATCTAGCAGTAGTTGCCACGAAAAAGATAGGACTTTTGAGGGTGCGAAGCATAGCTAGAAGTTTTTAAAGATCAGCTCCAAAGAAGGCTCCATTGGAGTGCTTTGTTGCTGTGACAAAAGCATTTCATATGCAGACTTGACATTATACTCTTTTGAATTTCCAACAATCCAGATCCATGAGTCTTCCAGAGCCCTGTTAAGACATACACCTTGCAAAGTGTCATTGAAATTACTTAGTAACTCTTCCTCCCATACTAAAAAAACCTCTCCTCCACCTCCAGTTCCATCTCCAAATTCCTCCCTCCCACCAACCCATTTCCGCAATAGAAGCTTCTTTTTGTACCGAAAGAGAAAACAATCTAGGGAAAACATCCTTGAGGCAATGCATCCCAAACCAGACCTCTTTCCAAAAAGAAGTTCCCACGCCATTCCCAAACTTCCTTCTAATCTCCTTGGAGAACCAATGTAATCTTCCCGGGCTATCCACCTCCATAGTATTCAAATCCCTCCACCATTGTGATGAGTTCCTCGGTGATCATATTCCTAACATGTCACCCCTCTTCTCCCCCAAAACACCATACCTAGCTTGTAAGATTTCCTTCCAGCACAGCACATCCTTTACAAGAAATCTCCACCACCACTTACCTAATAGGCTCAAATTGAATAATTCTAGGTCCTTGATACCCAAGCCTCCTTGCTCTTTTTTAGAACACATCTTTCTCCAACTCACCGAAGGAATCCTCCTTCTACCCTCACAACCTCCCCATAAAAATGATCTTTGAATACTCATTAATGTCCTTAGTACCTTCTTAGGTACCCTAAAAAAAAGAAAAGTAATAAAGAGGAAGACTCGATAGTACCGATTTAATAAGGACAATCCTACCACCCAAAGATAGATTTCTTCCTTATCACCTAGAAAGTCTCTTCCTCATGACATCTATAACCGGTTGCCAGGTGGACGATTTCCTTGGATTTGCTCCAATTGGGAGACCAAGATAAGCAAACGGTAATTGACCCCTATTACAACACAAAAAGGTTTCTGCTGCCTGTAGGAAATCCTCACCCGTGTTTATACCATATAAACAACTCTTGTGAAAGTTAACTTTCAAGCCAGAAACCATTTCAAAGCTTCTAAGGACCGCCTTTATAGACCATAGGTTGTCAAAAGTAGCCTTACCAACCAGAATAGTGTCATCCGCATATTGAAGATGTGAGACACTACAATGCTCTTGGAAACCGAACCCATCAAATCTTCCTTACACTACCGCTTTGGACATCAAGCCAGCTAAGCCCTCTGCAACAATGAGGAAAAGAAAAGGGGCTAAAGGGTCGCCTTGCTTGAGACCCTTCTCTAAACTAACCTCCTCCGAGGGACTTCCATTGATCAAAATCAAAACATCGCCTTTGAACACAGACGCTTCTATCCAACCCATCCACTTATCATTAAAACCCATCCGGCCCATCATATACTTGAGGAAGCTGCAACTTACCGAGTCGTAAGCCTTTTCGAAATCCACTTTAAATATGAGACACTCATCCCCTTTCTTTTTTTGCAAGATCCACAACCTCACTAATTGCCAGGACTCCATCCAAGATTTGTCTATTTGCAATAAAAGCCGATTATGCATTTGAAATTAAAGAACCTATCACTTTCTTCAATCTTCTCGCTAAAAGTTTGGAGATCAGTTTATGAATCACACCAATTAAAGAGATCGGTCTGAAGTCAAAAACCTTATGTGGATTATCTCTCTTTGGCACTAGAGCTGTGAAGGAGGAGGTCACAGCTTTTGGGAGAACAGACCTACATGAAAATTCAGCTACCAATAGAAAAATTTCCTCTTTAATTGTGGACCAAAACCTCTTGATAAAATTGAAGTTGAAACCATCGGGTCCCGGGCTTTTGTCCCTATCACAACTCCAAACCACCTGCTTGATTTCATCCTCAGTAAACGGAGCCACCAGAGAAATATTTTCTTCTATAGTTAAGCACTTAAAAGCAATGTCATCTAAAGTTGGCCTTTGTTGCACTTTTTCAGTGTACAGCTCCTTGAAGTGTTCTTTCACCACATTTCTAATATCTGAAACTCCTCTTACCCATTGTTCCCCTACAAGAAAAGCTGAAATATTGTTTCTCCTTCTCCTAAAGCTAACACAAGAGTGAAAAAAAGATGAATTTGTGTCTCCTTCTCTAATCCAGCGCACCCTTGATTTTTGGTGCATCAAGTTATTTTTCGGCAACCTAACCTGAATGAGATCAACAGTGATAATTCTTCGATTTCCGGCTTCCTCCTCTTATAAAGCTTGAACATTGGCCAGATCATCTAAGGCGCTGAGATCAGCCACCAATCTTTCCAACCTCGAATCCAAATTCCCGAAAATCTCCTTGTTCCAGACCTTCAAATTAACCTTTAGCAGACGCAATTTTTCTTTAAAGGAGAAGATTTTCCAGCCTTGCACTGAGCTCCCTTTCCAACAAGAATCAACAAAACCTACGAAATTTTTATGCTGGACTAACAATTGTTGAAGCGGAACGGTTTCGCCCCCCAATTTGATGAATCTCCTATCAACATAATAGGGCAATGTTCAGAAACATCCCTCGAGCCAACCCACTGTGCTGTTAAGCTCCACAAACTGACCCAACCTTCTGAAACAAGAAACCGGTCTAGTCTGCTCATCGCTGACCCGTCTGGTCTAAACCATGTGAATCTCTTCCAGAGCACTGGCAAATCTACAAGCTCCAAATCATTTATAAATGATTGGTACTCCACACTCTGAGAATCCTGTGAATGCAAACTTGTGCCCCTCCTTTCTGCCCTATTCTTTACCGAATTGAAGTCTCCAGTGAGGCACCACAACTCACCTCCAAAACCCCTCACAAACATTACAATATCCCTCCATTGAACTCTCTTCTCCGAAATTTGGCATGGAGAGTAAACATTGACTATAAAGCAGCATTTGTTACTCTTCACCCACAAGCCACTCACTCCTAAAAAACCTTTACCAGAAAAATGGAATATAAGAGAAAACTGAGCATTACTCCATAAGCTTAGTATTCCACCCGCTCTGCCTTCAGCTGGAAGAAAAACCCAGCCCATATCTTGATCACCCCACAAATATTGGCAAAGACTGTTATCAACAATCTCAAGCTTGGTCTCTTGTAATGCAACAAAATCAGCTCCTTCTTCCTTAATCATGGCTCTAACCTTTTCTTTCTTCAGATGGCTACCAAGGCCTCTGATATTCATAGATATAATCTTCATGGACCACCGTTATTCAACCCATTTCCAGCTTTTGCTAACTTATCCCTCTCTTCCATGTTTTCCACGATCCGGACCATGTGTGAATCTTCCCCGGTGTGTGTAACCCCAATATCTTTGCAGATTTCCCAAACCTTCACAGCCTGAGATCTACTCACTGAAACAAGAGCTCTAGATTTGAAAGTATCGGAGCAGTCCTCCAAGGCCAAATTCAAGCTTTCCTTTAGCGCAACTTTCTCCTTGCCTTTATCAAGACTTGTAAATTTCCTCCCACGTTTGCTCTTCTCCCTTGAAGAAATTCCTCCACTAACCTCTTCCACACTCTGATTTGCAGTGTTCAAAGAGTAGCTTCGACGAGAAAGCACACGATTAATGCTTCCACTTGGCCTGGGTGATTCCGGAACCACTGTTACTGAAAGGGACCTTAGGCCAACATCAGACCCTTTGATCTGATCACTTTCGCTCTCTACCCCGCCAGCCTCAGGTTGCACAAAAGGGTTAGTTGGCCTAGCAACCATTAAAGGACCTACTTCCTTAAGTCCAATATCATCCTTCGCCCCCAATAATTTTTTAGCTGGCCCATAATGAAATTTCGACCCACCTAAGGTGACACTGCCAGACGAAATTTCTTCCTCACAAGAGCTTTGGGCTATTGGCTTTATCCTACGACCCTTCTTACTGAAGCTTGGCTGCCCCTTCCTTCTTGATTTGTTATTTTTTTGGCCTTTCTGAGGTTGGAGATTTGGATATTTTAACATACCCAACCCAAGAACCCTTGAAAAAACTTTTTTAACTTCCTTACCTTTCCTCCCACCCTTTCGAGCTGTAGCTGACTTATCCATTCTAGCCAAATTACTACAACACGCTCCTTTTGAAACTCACCATCCTTTTGTTTATCCCACTTCTTAGGCCCAGCTTGTAAGCCCAAACCTTGGTCAACTTGACCCACCTGCACCTCTCCCTGTAGACTAGTAGAGTTGCCCAACACCCAGACTGGCGCTTCCTTTTTTGGGCCCATGCCTTTTTTTGACTTAAGTTTTTTTGCTCCTGACTTAACCCCGTTTTTTACAATTTGTTGTTCCCCCTAGCCGTCTGACAGACTGCTATAATGAGGCTTCTCTGCCATAGTACCTTCAACAACATTATCAACAGAACCTCCAGCCTCCCATTTGTCTACAGCAGCCTCCTCCTCGAGCCCAACACCCAAACTAACCTTCGGGTAAAGACTGCTAAACCTGTTTGAATTTGAATTTCCAGCCATCACCAACTGTAGCACCTGCAGCCCATCCTCTCCGAAAACCACCGTATCTGGAATATCAAGAAGACTATCTATTACTGAATCACTCCATTCTGAACTTTGTGCTGCTTGCCTCCCTACCTTTCCAGACCGAAACATTCTAGCATTATCAACTGAGTTATCTTCCACAATTCTAATAACATACAGCCGCCCATTTATCTGAACTTTTAAAGATCTGTTTATAACTTCTGGATAGTAAGTAGAGATGAGAACTCTCGCAGCATCCAATCTTTCTTTCTCTTTTGTTTCATCTGCCAGCTTTCCAAACCTCCCCACCATTTGTACAATTGTTTTGAAGATATGCTCCCTCCAAGCTTGAACCGGTAACCCTGTAATAACCAGCCATACCCATCTATCTGACTCATGACAGATCCTTATCACCCTCCGTTGTGAGAAGAACGGACAGGTCCCCCCAGTGGAAATGCATGCCTTTAGGGAAAAGATTCCCTCTCTATGGAGATTGTCCTGGATTCCAAGAATGTGATCAATGCTGTAAGCATGTGCAATGTAAGATCCATGCAGCCAAGCCATATCTTCTTCAGTGACATTAAATGACAGCCCCCTCCATTCATTAGTTGGGCCAGTATTTACTACAGGTCTTCTACCCACTTGTAGTCATTGTTTTGTTGCCTCTTTTGTGCATCACTATCCGTAACAGTGTTGGCAAATGTCTTGGCAAAAGAGAACCCTTGTTTTACCCCCGAAGTTGAAGGGCCGTACCTATTAGCTTTTGTTCCAGAGCTTTTATGTTTTCTACTCCCTTGAATCTGACGAAACCAAAACGTTTTCCCCACCTATCTCTCTTAGATGGGATTTCGACCTCCCTAACTGTACCCCACCTGTAGAAAACATCCCACAGCTCCTTAACACCGATATCATCTGGGAAGTTTGTGAAAAAATAGGGTGTTGTACCCACTAAATGACCATCATATCCAGGCCTTCGATCCGGCTTAGACTGTTAGAACTCCCTTAATCTACTCGAGTAACCATTAAAAGGATAGCGTGGTCTATCTCTCACTGGGTTTCCTAAAGGTCTTGAATAACCTTGTTCTCTCATGATCTACCCTATTTAATCTCATTCAATGATAGGAATAATTTATTTTTATATTTTTGAGGGGGAAAAAACAAAAACAAAACAAAATATATTGCAGTATCAGGTGCCACTCCATCTAAGTACCAGGTCATTGAATCTTCATCATACCAAGTCATGATTTGTAATTCTTCGTTATATAGGTGTAAGTATGACGATCTTATCTGTTTATATTTCCTTTGTATCCCCTTTATTTATTTATATATTTATTTACATATATTTGATGGCACTGTACAGAGTTTACTTTCTCATTTCCCGCTTCTCTCGCTCCTTCGTTTTTCTCTTTATCTCTATTTTCTTGATAGCTTGGATGCCTTTTATAATTGAAAGTAAAGTAACGAATGACTAGAAATAATAATTGTAATTAATCAAGAGGCATGATTTGCTATTAATCAATGATTCATCATATCAACATGGAGTGACACAGTTGGTAGATAACTGTGTCTCTTAAGCATATGATCAGGGGTTCGATTCCTGACTCTTGCGTATGGAAAAGCATAGTCGCCGGCTCCTGGCCGGAGGATACCCGGGTTCACCCAAAAATGAATGATTCATCATTCCAAGGAAAGGCTCATGGCCTCATACGTACATGATTTTGTCTCCCTTTTCTTCTTTATGGGCAAGGATCATAATTCTTTCTCATTACATGATATACAATCTTATAATATATTCATGGTTTAAATAAGTTTTTGGTCCTACAAAGTTCATCAATATTGGTTTTGGTCCCTGTGAATTTTTTTTTAGGTTTTCGTCCCTATAATCTCAAAAATTTTGCAAATATTCCCTACCGTCATCTTTTTCCGTTATCTAGTACTCATGGGTATCAAGGTAATTTTATTTTACTGTCCGAATTGCTGTAAAATTTGGCCATAAAATAGAAATAAAATCATATATGAGGGACATAAGGTTAAAATTGCTAAATTCCTTCATTTTGTATGATATCTAGTACTCAGCGAGTACTGAGATAATTTCTTGTTCTTATCCGACTTGCTCCAAAATTTGGCTAGAAAGTAGAAATAAAGTCATACATTAGGGCCATAGGGTTAAAATTGACAAATTTTTTCATCTAGTATGATTTCTAGTATTCAGGGGTAACAATATGGACTATTTACAAAATTTTCATAAATATGGGGACGAAATTCTAAGAATTTTTTTTACAAGTGCTAAAACCAAAACTGATGAACTTTTCAGGGACTCAAAGCTTATTTAAACCTATATTCATCAAGATAAATTCTCATTTTTGTCCTCAAAAGATTATTACAATATTTTCCTGATAAAAATAGATTATCTATTATTGAAATGAAACAAACTAGATTTTCTTTTTAGGTCATGCTAATGAGTTAGGACTCTCTTTAAGGAAACAAAAAAAAGTAAGTTTTCATGGAAAACTAAGTATTTTATCTTTTTAAATATTAAATACATCAATTCTCCTTGAAAACTTTCTTTTCTTATTTTCTTAACGTACTCGCTACCATTCTTCTTTCTATTATTTTTTCTATTACAAAAACTAGATTTTAAATACAAAAGTTGGGGCTCACACCTAAAATAAGTGTTCTGACAAGCCTATAAATGTGTCTGGTCGAAAGGCGAAAAAGTGATGATGTAGTTAAGTGGTACCCATGCATATTCTATTGCCGCCTTCATTGTCATTATGCTCTTGGTTATGTTTCTTTGCCAATCAATTCTTCAAAGGTAGGTGCTTCATTTGTTTTGGGGTAGTAACGTCTTGTGTCCTCAGGAAGCTTGCAAGTAACTAGGTAGGTAGTGCTTCTAACTTGGTTCACATAGAGTACTTAAATTTAGAATGGTGCTCATCCCATGACTTGGGTTCATGAGAAAGGTCCCAAAACCTTGGCCATTTTTCAATGAGCAATTCACTAATGAGGCATCGCTTTGGCTCCTCGAACTGTTCGGAACTAGGTAGTGTGCACATTGATCAACTTGAAAGATGGGACATGGCAAAGTGGTGGCATTAGACAGAATTAATTCACCATAAAAACCAGGCCACAAGCATGTGATGGAGTCATCATTGATGGAGCAGCGCTGCAAGTAGCAGAGCGCCAAAGCCAAATAGGCAAGATTGACGACATATGTTGGGGAGTCCGGAGAGCACCGGGAGTAACAATGGGCTAATGACAAGGACAACCAAGAGATCAAGAAACCACATCTCTACCCAAAACCTTAAAGCATTGAGTATATGGGACACGTCTCTTATATATCATTCATTTTGCCTATTTCTATCTAACGTGGGACTAACCACCCACACTTAATTTCCATCAACACAGGCCTTGCCACAATCAATAAAGGACACAATCACACAACAGAGCCAGATCAAGCTAGAAGGGGGCTCCCCAAGGCAGCACACAATTCATCCACAATGGGTGGTGCCCCCATGCACAAAACAGAGCGAAAGCTGAATACATTCAAAGGGAGCTTAGCAGGAATTGGAAGTAGCACACACACAAACACACTAGCAGAAAGTGATCCTTTCTTTTTACTTCTCCTTTGATTATTACATCATTTTTTTTTTACGGAATTATTACATCATTTTAATCATACACTAATAATCGTCAGCATAAAAAAAAAAAAAAAAAAACCGAACTTATTGATTTCAAAGACCAAATGATATTATTCAATATATAAAATTTATTATTTAACAACCAATTCAATGTCACCAAACTCTAAACAGCCAAATCAATAATTTGGAAATCTTTCTGTTCGTGCCAAACGATAAAAATATATATGTTAAGTGCTGATTGTATTGATAAAGCTCAAGTACAAGGAGATGGTCTCAGTATTACATCTAGGTCATTGTCCTCTGCTCAAAGTGTGAGTGTGTGAACACTACAATGATCTGCCTAGAACTATGGACCCTCCATTCTATTAGCGTGATTCGTGGTTGTCGGTAGATGATTTTCTTCTCTCTCCAATCATCATGAGATTCTTCTAGAACTGTGACATGTCCTTGTGACGTGTCCTTGTGTGCTATTTATCTTCCATACACCTCAGGTAGGTCGTTGTCCCGGGGTTCCGACCTACGTTTATGCATCCGTCTCAAGCCAGGTCGACCCGAGGGACATTTCCTCTATATCTCATGGGTTTCGGGCTACCGACTCGTTCTGTCAACTACCCGATCTTCCTTGGATGAGTCGTGGTGTTTCCTCAAAAAGGAATGTCACGGGTCTTAGCACCCAATACCTTATGGGCTTCTTCCATCATACTTCATCTATTGGGCCTGTGACCAATTCTGGCGGGAACACTTTCAAATGTCAAATTAATTAAGGGTTTATTCTAACATTAATATAGCATGCATTCACTGTCCCTCATTCCATGGGAAATAGCATGTAGTTACAAATTTATGCTTACGTTAATATATGGAACAGTAATATAAAAAAAAAGCATAATATCTAAGTTATAACTAAAATAGAATTAAAAAATCACTAAGTCCTAAAATTGTGGGATAGTGGATAGATATGGTTAGATGACCACTAAGCTTCAGGTTGTTGTTGGATAATCACTGAGCAAGCTACTATGGAAGAACGTGGGATGTATCTAAAAGGAAGGGATTTTTTGTTGCCTAATGGTTTTAGTAGCTAAATGTTAACCATTTTGTCAGCAATGATGTACACAATGTTGCTAGAAAATAGGAGTAAGTGGCTAATAGGAGTAGCTTTAGCATATCTTACAATTTTGCCTATAAATACAAGTTGTACATAACAATTTTAACAACACCCATCAATCAAACAATTTATTCATATTGTCTTTGCACTTTACTTTCCTTTCTTTTCCTTTATCATTTTCCTTTATTGCTTTCATGCAACTTTAACTAGCTTCCTAGTTCAACCTTCTACACTAGACACTTTCTTTAGTAGTCTAGGAACCCATGGCTGAGAAACAAAATCTTTTTCTCAGCGTAATCGCCTGAAAACAAAATGAGGATCATTATCAACTGTGTGAATTAGCCGAGCAAACAGCTAAGCACAAAAATTTCGCACGACAACAACAATCTGTTATTGAATTTATTTATATGTAAAGTTACAAATGTTGTTCATTCAATATTACTCTATGCAGCATCCTATACTTGCGAGATGAGAGGTTTTTGGGTAGGTACATATATATATATTGATCATAAACATTCCATCTCCGTTCAAATTTGAATAATAAGTGGGACACTTTACTGAAATATGAATGGAGTGCCTACGACATGCACGTATCTACCCAAGATCTTTTCTAACTATGTTGATATGCGCCATCATGCTTATATATACCCATCTTATAATTTATGAGTAGTTTTGCGATATATATACCACGAAGAGTGTAAAAATCTAATACATCATTGGTTAATTCTCTGGAACCTTCTATAAATTTTGGGTAAATTTTACATTACCTATGTGGCCCAACTAGAATATGCCACCTCAATTAAAAAGTCCATATCAGATCCACATTGGATTAAATTTCATTTTTATATAAAAAACCTTATTCAACTTTTGTTTTTAATTTTTGCCCCAAAGGACCTTATTGCAAAAAATTAAACATTGAATCAGAATCACACTCTTGAAAGAATAAGGAACACTGTTCATCTCTTCCAGCATCCCCACCTTCGTCTCATTTGTAAAAATCAAAGACCATAATTCCAGCCCTAAGCACCATCCCCTCCAAGAGTTACAATCTGCAAAAATTGAGAACGCCATTGAAGATCCGCCTCCTACCTTAACCAACAGCAGCTCAAGCCTTAACACCCGTTAGATGACCTTTTTATTCTATTTTTAAACTTTTTCTGGATGTAAAAATTACAACTTTTTAATCCTAAATCATCAAATAATCATCCCCAATCAATAATCATTAAAAAAGAGTTCAGAATGTTCAAGAAAATGACCAAAAATGGCTAAGGGTAGCGCGAACCCGTTTTCCTGCATTCCGGGTCTTTCTGACCCGGCTGGAGGTTGGGGGTGATGATTGGACTGCTGCTTCGTTTTTAACAGTCTTTAGGAATAAAATGCCATAAGTTAATATCCCTTATAATAGTGGTGCGGTGGTCTGGTAGCGTATTTTCACAACGCCTGTGCTTGGGCTCGAAACCCATCAGCGACGTTTTTAGTATCTTAAAGTCTTATTACTATTTTGTTATAAAAATGGTAACAAAGAAAAACATATGTGACCATGAAATTCGAACAAGAGACCTAAGCGTTGACAACTCAACATACTACCACGGGACCAACATTAGTTTTCACCGAATAGTTTATTTACTTAAATATTTAACACTTAATGAAATTTTTGGAAAATTATTATTTGATTTTGGAATTTCACTAATTGAAGAGAATGTATAATATCACAATGGTCCATTCACAAATTTCTATTGGATTATCTATCAATTTTCTTAAATGTTATGTTTCTTGAATAATTTATAATTTAATTTACTCATAAAAAATAAAATTATGAGTTATTATTGAGACATTGTTTATTGAGAATGAATTAAAAGTTAAAATTTATTCTACCAACAAGTATTAGAGTTTGATATTGTTGTTTGCATAATATATAATCCTTCGAAAGAGGAGTTTTATATTATATGTTATTGGGGGAAGGGACATAGAGTTGGAGCGATAAGGAGGCCATGAGTTCAATTCTTCACACTAAGAGTGTGTTTAGAAAAAATGAATTATTTATCTTTCACTTTTTTTTTTTTGTCTAAAAAGCTATTTTATAAATAATCTATTATGTTTGGCTGTGTTGCTTAATTTTTTTTTAAATTTTTTTTTTTTTTGGGAAAAACATTGTTTTACTATCATATAATAGAGGGAGTGTTAGATGGTTTTATTTTGATTATGCTATAATGAAAAAAAATATTTCCCGTGTTACCCTCAATGACTTTATGCTATTCTCATTCGGCTATCGATCTATTCTCTTTCTGGCTTTCTACACTCAAGGATGCATGACTAACAACCATTTAAATATTTAATGTCTCGTCACTTCAATTTTTTTTCAAATGGAATATATATATATATATATTTGAAATAACCAAAGATAACACAAGGAATGGGGTTGAATTGTGTTTACCAACTTTTTTAGGAAAAAAATTATTTTCGCAGCACAACAAGCAAAAATAAAGCTACAGAAAATTAGACGGGTGATTTAAGACAGAACACACGCGCACACAGTGAAGGTTAAAACATAGTTTGATATTCACAATATTAACTCCCCAAGTTAAAAAACTTAAACAAATTAAAGAGATAAGGGAAGAGAAATATCACTCAGTGTTTAAAAAATTAGACTGGTGAAGAGCAATCCAAAAATAGACGGGTGAAGTAAGCCAAAACTTAGATGAGTGAGTAAGTTATTTTTGGACGGGTGATCCATTGAAGCTTCTTCAGTCTTATGATTCTTGCCATGTCATCAACTAGATCAGAACCTTGATTGAGCGTTGACATGGTCTATATCCGAGTTGACTATTTTTTAAACTAGTGACCTTAAGTCTATTTTCCTGCATACTTAACAGACTTGCCAGTATTTTCATATGGTTCAATATTACCATTCTTAATCTATTTAGAATCATAAAAAGAATTCACATATTGAATGTGTTCCAGACTTATGAGGTCTCAACATATATTCTTCAAATGCTTTAAATAATATATTTTTTAGGTTAAAATCCTCTATATTTTTCAAATAGAATATATATTGTTTTTATTTAACTACTATAAAAAATAATATATTTTAACATGTTTTCCATAGTCATGAAAAAATGTAACATTTATTTTTTTGTAATAGAAAAAAAACCAATGACAAGATATAAAAAAATAAACAAGTTCTAAATATAAACAAATAAATTCAAATCCTTTTTTCGTAATTTATTTTGTAAAAGTGCTTTTTTTTTTCCTGCACCACCTAAACAAAATAAATTATCTTAAAATCACTTTTCAGTAAACATACTCAAACAAAAACATATTTTGAATATAATCAATTTTCACAATAATCAACTACACATATAATCGATTATCAACGTAATCTATTTTTTTTCAGCTTTATCAGACACACTCATAATCGATTAACATGCTTATATGATTATTTTTTGCAAGCAGGTTCTTTAAATATATATTTTGTTAATTCAAATAGAAGATAAATGAGGAATTTAATTAAAATAATAATAATTAAAATGAGAAAAAATATTATAAGTTATAAGTCCATTTATACTTCATAACCCAAATTATTTTTTCAAAGTTTGTTATATTTTTTTTTATTCGAGTTGAGACGGGCAATGTGATATAAGCCTATTTATAGATCAACAGTCCTATATGTTTTTGGTTTTATTAATTTTGTTCTAAATGGTTTCATATTTATTAGATTTTTCTATATTTTCAATTTTCAAAAGAGTTTAATTGGTATACATTGTCGATGTAAAGGATTTTTACACTGTCAACCAATAATATATTTCCACGTCATTGAAAATCTTTAATTCTTATCCAAATTACCTTAAAAGTCATTCAGTATATGATTTGTGATTGGTTGACAGTGTAAAAAACTTTACACTGATAGTGCATACCAATTAAACTCTTTTCAAAATCATATAAAAATACAAAATTACATATAATTTTTAGAATACTATTTAACTCAAATTAAGTTTTTTTATTTATTTATCATATTGATTATTAGTTTTTACTTTAAATTTAAATATAATTAAAATACTTTATTTTTTTTAAAATAACATAAAATGACAAAATTAGATTTGTGTTAAAATTACATATTTTTTTTATTAATTTAATGATATGTCCAAAAATTTCATTGAGTATCAAATATTTAAGTAAATAGACTGTTTGGTGAAAACACAGATACTAATGTATTTTTATAACAAAAATAGTCATCAGACTTTAAAATACCAAAAGTTCCCTGCTAAGGTTCGAACTCAGGCACAGGCGCTGTGCGAAATGGTACAATGCCACCACGCCACTATTGTAAGTGCTGTTAGCATGAGTCATTTTTTCCTTATTTGACTGTTAAAATAAAAGCGGCAGTCCAATCATCCCCAACCTCCAGCTGGGTCAGAAAGACCCTGAATGCAGGAAAACGAATTCGCGCGACCCGAAGCCATTTTTGGTCGTTTTCTTCAACATTTTGGAACCTTTTATGATGATTATTGATTGGGGATGATTATTTGATGATTTAGGATTAAAAAGTTGTAATTTTTACATCCAGAAAAGGTTAAAAACAGAATAAAAAGGTCTTCTAACGGGTGCTAAGGCTGGAGCTGCCATTGGTTAAGGTAGGAGGTGGAACTAAAATGGCGTTCTCGATTTTCGCAGATCGTAACTCTTGGAGGGAATGGTGTTTAGGGCTGGAATTATGCTCTTTGATTTTTACAAATGAGATGAAGGTGGGGATGCTGGGAGAGATGAACAGTATGCCTTTCTTTCAAGAGTGTGATTCTGATTCAATGTTTAATTTTTTGCAATAAGGTCTTTTGGGGCAAAAGTTAAAAAGAAAAGTTGAATAAGGTTTTATATATAAAAATGAAATTTAATCCAATGTGAATCTGATATGAACTTTTTAATTGAGGTGGCATATTATAGTTGGGCCACATAGGCAGTATAAAATTTACCCAAAATTTATAGAAGGTTCAGAGAATTCACCTACATCATTATTACACGTAGATGGATATGCAGCCAAATGGCCCAACACTGCGCATCATATCCACTGTGTTAATGGGATTGGAGGACCCTATATAAGGTTTGCGTTCCCATACCGTGTGATTGAAAAGCAATGCCGAAATCAGTATGGCCCCCCCTTTGTTAGTCTAGTGTCAAATACTGTAATAATTTGTACATACAATTTTAGTTTTCGTATTAATATTTAGAGTATGATACCTAAGTGATACCTTTTTATATGATATATAACTCAACACCCACACATAATCACTTGTATAGAGTGTCTGTATCAAGTTCAAAGACCATTTTCCTTGTATATAACATATTTTCAGTCCAGTCCTAAAGGAAGGAGAGTGTTTCTCCCAGAATTGGACAAGACCCAATTCCTTGGAGGATAAACTAAATTGGGCCTCAATCCCTCTAAAAGCCCACCATTGGCATTATATAAGGAGACCTCTAGCTCCTCATAAAGGGATTGATTTATTCTTACTTCGTTAAGAGAGGACCTTAAATCTACGTAAGCCTTGATTCCGAACAAGGATACGTAGGAATGGGATTCCACATTCCGTCAAGCTGAATTCACAATTTCCCCACCGTCTCCACCATTACCAGAATTTATTGTTCCACCGGGAACAGAGAGCTATCACTACAGCAGATGCCTGTGGCTGATAATAATGATATCAGTGAAGCGAATAGCTAGATTGTGCTTCTTCTTTTTTTCTTCTTTACATGATTGCAGCAAACAAAAGTTGTCACTGATCTTCATCACACGAGGGTGTGGGAACATACACTATGTATATCAAGTGTCCCAGCCCAACGCACCCGACAGGCTTGCCTTTTGCTCACTGAGTTTGTTCTCAATCTGCCTTGCCTTGTCCCTCACACTTGATATGTATATAGAATACCTCATCGATATCATACATTATTGAGCTCATATCATCACATTCACACCTGATTTAGTGGATGAATCTCATTACTTATAAAAAAAAAAAAACCCATTTTGACTAACTTCAATGAAATAATAATTGCAAGATTGCAATCAATTGGATATGGAACGATCGAATTATTTATTCAATTTCGAGGAAAGATCCAGTTTTTCAAAATCTTAGCTCAATTAGTTGTTAAATGTGGGTTAGAGACTTAAATAGACGTTCTAAATGAGATAATATGATTATTATTATTTTTGGTAAAATTAAAGTTTAGGATATGGGAAAGATTTTTGGGGTAAAAAAATGCATATCGTACTTCTTACTCGAAGTCTCAAGTAATAATAAAGATTCCTTATCTCACTTCAGTCTTCTTTATAATACTAACTTGTCACATCGGTTAAAAATTAGTTAAATTATACACTTGATCTCTTATCTTTATTTTAGATTTCAATTAATTTGGTCTCCTTTTTTGTTCTTTGTTTCGAAATGGCCACTTATCATTATTTTAAGTTCAATATGGTCTTTTCCGTTTAAATTATGGTACAGAGAAGACCACATTGATATAACTTTTTCTAAATAAAGGACCATTTTGGAGAAAAAAAGGACCACATGTGTTTAATTTTTACAAAATAAGAGACTATTTTGGAACAAAAAATAAAAGAGGTATCCAATTGAAACCTAAAATAAAGATAATAGACCAGAAGTATAGTTTAGCCTTTGTTATATTTATTTAGTTATAAATAATAAGATTTTTTTAACATATATCAATGATTTTTACATAACATGAAAATATATCTATATTGATATTATTTATTTTGAAATATATATTGAAAAATATACCTTAAGTTTAATTTATTGCTTTAATAATTTTATCAATCAACTATGTATAATATTGTTTAAGCAATAATGCTATAAGGTGTAAAAATAATTTTCATGAATAGTAGGAGTCAGTTAGGGTGGGCATGGGTCTGCGTACCAACCTGAATTGACCCAAACAAAATAAAATGAGTTTGTTTAGGGAGTCGTTTCGGGTCAATTGCATAAGACAGAATCGATCAGTTCGGTTCGGGTACCGGGTAAGGATATTTGAAACATGTGTAACCCGACCCGAAGGATATGATTAATTTTGTTTG
Source organism: Echinosophora koreensis (assembly GCA_035048595.1). Taxonomy (NCBI): domain Eukaryota; kingdom Viridiplantae; phylum Streptophyta; class Magnoliopsida; order Fabales; family Fabaceae; genus Echinosophora; species Echinosophora koreensis. Next base: position 4,502,604 of record JAPCYP010000011.1, on the reverse strand, counting down.
TAACTGAGGAAAACAAAATGGAGAAAGAAATGAAAAACCTTCCATTTAATTGTATTCTTGTGAATCCCAACTTCGCTTCCTTGTTCTTCAATCCTCTCCAACTTGATCTCGTTGTTCCTCTATTTTTCAACGGCATTCTCCAATCTCAAATTTCAAGCTCTGAATCCGAATGTGAATCAAATCTTGGGCCAAAGCCAATACCCATTTGAATTCACACAAAGCTGAAAATACTACAAACTATGAGGGGTTTGGTTTGTTGACCTGATAGAAAAAAGTTGGAAAGAGAAGAGTGGAAAGAAAAAACTGAGATGCGTTTGGGTATTATGATCAATTTTTTGTGTAAAATTGATGGTTATGTAGATCGAGACATAATACCCAACAAAGAACCTCCTTTGGCGTCTTCATCTCATCCTAGACTTGGCTACATAATATAAAGCATATCGTGTATCCAAATCCAAATTGGACATCATGGAAGCTTTTTCTATTCTTTCTCCGTTCACTTTTCTTTCCCCATCTTGCATCGTCGTATATATAGCCACCGTATCAGATCTGTGATGTCAGCCACCATCGCCACATGTTCACTTTTCATCTCATGCTTCCTGCTTGTGGATGCTTTTGGAATAACTTTCTAGAGACAAAGACACCAAGTTGGGCTAGGTCTTCTCTTTTTTTAGTTTCTTTTCGGATGTTAGTTAGCGTCTGAAGCAAGAAAAGAAAGTATGCTATGGTAGTGTTTGACCTAGCTTTTTTTTTAGCTTCTCATCTCCTTAAAAGAAGAAGTTGGGCCAAACACTTTTTTTAGAAGCTCTTTTAAAAAATAAAGTAGCTTATTTATATAGAACAAAAATAACAAATAAGGAGCTTGAGAAGAAGCTACTCTCATTAGCTTTTTTTAACCTGTGCGGTGCTTTTCCACTATTTTCCATCCTTCGATCCCTGCATATCCTTTGTTGCTCCCTCTCTCCTATTTGACATTGTGGGCAAGGCTATCTCATAACTTGTCTAAGGAATGACTGCAAGAATAGCTATTGTATTTTTTTTTTTTTTGCTATTTTCTATTTTGAAAAGTATCGTGGATGATCACTGGACTTTGGTTGCCTGGCAACATCTCCAAATTTTCTTTTCAAAAATAATACATCTTATCATAATATTTACCATCAACTACAAGGTCTGAAATACAAATCTTTCCTTCTTTTTTATGGGCATGGACGATACCAACTCGATGTTGATGCAACCATAATTATTTTATCTCCTGTAGTTTTAATTAAAAAAAATTACCAAAATAAAAGTACCTTTTAAACTACTTTAATTTAAAAATTACCAAACAACTTTAATTTTATATTCAAAAGATTCTTTTTTTCAGCTTTGACTTTAAAGTAGCTTTTAAGCTAAAAAAAAATTAGGCCAAACGCTACCTGTGTAGTATGTAATATTGCAGATGGCTGGTTTTATTTTTTTATTTATTTAAATGACCAACCAGATGACTCAACCCAACCTAACCCAAATCGAGTTGAGTTGGTTCGGTTGGGATTACACAATTTTTTCCCATATAACCCGACTGATGGGCTCCGGCAAGTGTACCAGATCGAAGCAAGTAATAAAACACGACAAGTAGATTACCGAAATCGAACACAGGAATTGGGTGACCAATTTATCAATATTCAAAGTCGACAATTAGAGTTGACCAAGTCAAAAGGAGAGAAGTTTTGATTTGATATAAAATTAAGTAACAATTCAATTATCAAATTCAAGCAATAACAAATCAAAAGCAATTATCAAAGATTGTGATTTTGATTGGGAAGGATCTAAGGTCACGAATTCACCAACTAAATCAAGCATAGATCCATGTGATTATTTTCTATTCCTAGGTTCAATTTCATTTCAACCAGGAACCCTAAATTATTCTAATGTCTCATTTGAGCACAGGAGAAAACACCTGAACATGCCAATCAACTATATCTCTATTCGAAGATTAACAAGCTAGATTCATTAAGTTCTTGGTTCCCTATAATGATTGTACAAATCTCCTATTATATCTCTACTAATATTCAATTTGTGTTCTTAATTCAAGTCCTAAAGCATGAATCTCCGGTCGGACTTATCCCGCTTGACTAGTTAATCACGAGCTCTTTTGATTAACACAAACAAAACAGAATTAAGAAGCAAGAATTAAGAGTAGGGAGTAGAAAACATCATAATTCACTATGCTGTCATGAGCGGCTTCATCGCATCCTTTGAAAAGAGGATTAGTATTGAGACCTCATAAGTCTGGAACACATTCAATGTGTAAATTCTCTAAGTTTTGATGATTCAAAATAGATTAAATATGGTAATATAGAACCATATGAAATTACTGATAAGTCTGTTAAGTGTGTAGGAAAATGACTTAAGGTCACTCCTCTAAAATCTGACCCTTCTAAATTTCAGTACAACGCAGTTTTTAGACTCGTCTAAAAACCACCTGTCTGAAAGAATAGTCAACTCAAACATGGACCAAGTCAACTCTCAATCAAGGTTCTGATCTAGTTGATGACGTGACAAGAGTCATAAGTCTGAAATAAGGTTCAGTGGATCACCTATCTAAAAATGACTTGATCACCCGTCTAAGTTTTGGCTTATATCACCCGTCTAATTTTGGACTGCACTTCACCCGTCTAATTTTCAAACACTGCTACACTAGTTAAAGTATCAGATTATCAGAAGGAAGTCCAAGTCAACCTTATTTGAAAAAGATGTCTTCATTAAGGATCTTGAAGACCTCTGGACAATAGCACCAAGAACAAAGGATAAAGAATTTATTCTCTCAAGTGTTTAAGGAATAAACACGCAACCTCTGCACCAAGTCAGTAACTTTTAACTGTTTTAGTACAAAGTAAAAGTGCTTTCCAGAAAGTGAACTGAGTGTTGCACTGAAAGAGGAAAGCTCTCTGCTGCTAGTACAAGAAGTCTGTTACTGCAACTCTGAAACAACAACTGCTCCGAAGCATGGTGTACTCTTGGTCTGCCTTGTCAAAGCTCAATGTCCTTGAACATTTAATGCTTACACAGAACAACTCTTTGGCATTAATGGGGTCCCAGAAGCTCAAATCAAAGGAGCACACTTTCTGAAGTTGTGCCTAACGGATCAAATTGATTGAGGCCTTTATATAGACTAAACCATGACAAGAAGTAGAACAATATTAAGATCTTTGCACAAATACTCAAGAAGCATTTACTCTCTTCGTTTACTTCTTCATTCCTTCATTGAATAGCTCTTCAATCATTTGATATTAATTCGCAGTCTTTCATACTTTCATATTTATTTCACTCTCTGGGTGTTATCTGAAAGATTTGCAAGTTATATTAATTACACAAAACCTTTACTCCTTGCTTGTTGAGCTTGAAGAGGCTAGGTGAGAAAATAATACTTGTTTGAGTGTTGAGCCTCGAGAGGCTAGATGTGCAAAGAATACTTGTACTGTAATCAGATCAGTTATAGTGGAAACTTGGTGCTGCTAAGAACTAGACGTAGCCCTGTGGATTTTGGGGTGAACCAGTATAAAACTCTTGAGTGATATTCCTTTTCCCTTATCTCTTTAATTTGTTTAAGCTTTTAACTTAAGGAGTTAATATTGTGAATATCAAACTCTGTTTTAACCTTCTTTGTGTGTGCGTGTGTTCTGTCATAAAATTAGACAAGTCACCCGTCTAATTTTCTGTAGCTTTATTTTTTCTTGGTGTGCCTGCGAAAATAATTTTCAAAGTTTCCTAAAAAGTTGGTAAACACAATTCAACCCCCTTCTTGTGTTAACTTTGGTTATTTCAATTAGTTCCTCATAGCGTATATCATCATCAACAATTCAACAATAAACATCACCTAAACTCAGAAAATCTGTGTAAAAACTAAGCGAGACGCAGTTCAAAGAAAACGAGGATTGGATCCCTAAATTCGCACAAATACAAGCTTAAATAGGAAGTCTGGGCAGCACACGCTCATGGGGCGAGCACTTGATTTTGGTTCCACTGAAATTTGAATCCCCCCGCAAGACAGAAGGACTTTAACATTCCTGCTTCTGCTTCGTGGGGCACATCATTGATTCGCAGGGCGACCCAGAAAGGCCTTAGAATCCCTATGTTTGGCTCGTGAGGCGAGCCCTTGCTCGCGGTGCACCCCAGAGCATGCTCATAATCTTCTCAGTTCAGCTTCGGCTCGAAACGCGAGCATTGTCTCGCGGGGCGAGACACCCTTTTTCTTCAATTTGCTTGTTTTCTTCAATTTTTTCATGCTTTCTCGAGCTTCACTTTTAACCTGAAACTAAAAATAGCACCCAATGCTTTATTTGACTCAAATCGTTGCTTGATGACAAATAAAGTCAAATTTGGGTGAAAACGATGTTAAACTCGCACAATTAGTATCAAAATCATCGCCTTTCTAGTTATTAAACTAGATAAGCCAAAGGTTTATCAAAATACATCAAACTTAAACTTTGCTTGTCCCCAAGAAAACTAAAAATAAAAAAGACTCAAGACTAGGCAAGCTCGATGGACTCAATCAAACTTCGCACAAATTTCATGCAATTTATCAATTCAATTTTCATTCAATGTCCCCTCCACATTTCATCTTAATAATCCCCACATTCATTTAATTTTAAACAAAGAGAATCTCATCATTCATACAATCATCAATCTAAGCAAAGGATCCAACATACACACAAAAGGGAAATCACCAATTTCAAACAATTGCCTTCCTCACAAGGGCATTTAGTGTTTCACTCATTCACTCAAGTGTCTAGGTTATCAACTTTCACTCGATTTCATATTTCAAGCACATTTTTCATGAATTTGATTTTCATCTCAAAAATAGTTCCCACGAAAATATGCATGCATCGTCAAAAAGGTCTTTTAAAGGTTGTAACGGTGCTTGCCTCAAGGTAGGATATTCAAAGGTACAAGACTAAGACTCTAGTATTTGAGAGAGCATGAAACATCTTTATTTACATTTTGATTTTCCATGCTCATTCCTTTTTCCATTTTTCCTTTTTCATACTTTGAGTGGCTATAACCTTTTCCCTTTTTATACCCTTTTATTTTAACCCTCTTTGGCATTTTGTAGTTTTCTTCTTTTTTTTCTCCTTTTGCCTTTGGCTTCAACCTTTTTATTTTTCTTTTTCTCAACCCAACACAACATAAAACCCTTGTAGCAACCCCAAACTTAGTTTCCTACAACATTTGTCTTGCTAAGCATCTATGCTCTCCTAAATCCTAAGATTGGGTAACATGGTTTTTCAGGATTATTGGCTTATAACATAAGGTCTGTAGGATGTGGAAACGGTTCTAAGTCAAGAAGGGGGGTGAATTGATCTTTTAAAAATCTTTTCGAAAACAAGATTTAACTTTCCTTTTTCAAATGGGGTAGCAAGAGAGTAATTTTCTTTGAAACTTAATCAAGAACAATTACAATATCAATTCAAGAAAGAACTTTAAAGAAAGATATACAATTGCATAAGCTAAGAGAATGTATCATATACCAATCATGCAATATAGTATCATAAGCATAGAACATAAAGAACATGCATAAGATAATAAAATTTGCAAGAAAGTAAAGAGAGTGGGGATAGAGAAAGTGACACAAGTATTTTACTGGTTCGGCCCATAACCTGAGTGGCCTACGTTCAGTCCCCAAGAATCTTCTTGGAGAAATTCACTATGACAAAGTTTGTACAAGAGATACCACATTCCTTACAAAATACACTCTCCTCATTTAGGATACCTCACCCACAAGAACCACACTCTCAAGAGATACCACACTCTTGAATCTTGTTGGATACCTCCCCAACAACTCACAAACGGATGCCTCACCCTTACTTTGATGGGTACCTTACCAACAAAGATTTTTCACCAATGGTCACTTTGATGGATACCACACCAACAAAGATTTACACCACTCAAGAGATACCTCACTCTTGAGTAACTATGGGATTCAATTACCCAATGCAACACTCAGAAATACAATTGAGTAGAAGAGAAATTCCTTAGCACAACACTTGTGCATCAAAGCTTGAAAAGCTTCAAAGATCACTTGTAACAAAGAATGAATAGATGACTCTCAATTTTGGCATAATAACAGTATGTTTTTGTATACGATTTCATGTTCAAAACTCTTAAGCATATGCCCTTTATATAGATTTCAACTGGAGCTGAAAAAAGTTGAAGTTTGTTGCATTTTCAGGTGAGTATTTGAATACTCTCACAGGGTATTCGAATACTCCCTGTTAACAGAAGCCAATGATCTTAACAGAATACAGGGTATTCGAATACCAAGCAGGGGTATTCAAATACTCTGCTTGAAATTGCTAAAATGCTTGAGTAATAGCATACATGAGTTGGTATTTGAATACTCTTGAAGGAATTTCACATATTCCTTAAAGTAGACCAATATACAACTATGTATGTGATTACTTATACACTTGAAAACATTTTTCATTATTGGGAATTTTATATTGATTTCTATTTTAGGTTAAGCATTATTACCTTTTAAATTTGTTAAGCCATCTAATTAAACTAAGTTACATAATGACATACATCAAAACCTACTAAAGCAAACTTAGACATCTAAACTGTTACATCATCATCAAAACACTTCATTTCATCAATCTTGAAAATAGGTGGAGATTTTCTTCACGGAAGCACATTTGAGACTCAATCTCATCATCATCTACAATCTCCCCCTTTTTGATGATGACAACGCTTTTGATCTTTTGATGAAACTTGAATCTTGCTTTGCTTTTGTATCATAAGGTTTTGACTGAATTTTAACTTGTGAATAAAGTGTATCATGATTTTTGCCGAACTCCCCCTGAATATATGACACTCTCCTTGAGTAAAGTGAGTCCTTCAAAATATACACAAAAACACACATTTTCTCCCCCTATGGCATTATCAAAAATCATATAATATTTTGAGAGAAAAGACAAAATATTCACAAATAAAGATAATAGGGATGCCATACATGCATAAACAAAATATCAGATAAGTTCAAGGCATGCATACAAACATCCATCACACATCAGTCTATCAGAGTCAGTTGTACACACATATACTTATCCTCTATTGGTGTACCAAATACAATCATTTAAAATGTATAAAACATGGGTCAAAAAGAGTAACATCACAGCGGTCCAGGATATAACAGAGAAAATTACAAATTGCATTTCATGTAAATTGGATCAATGACCTTTTAATCTAGAAACTCATTTCTCATCGTCATCTTTAATTTGCATACAAATGTTTCATGCATATATAAAGGCACATGATCTGTTGTTTGGATTACTATATTCAAATAAAGGTTATGCAGTTAACCAGCATAATGAAAGCATAGAAAGAGGACTAAAGAAATCAAATATCGTCATCATCACTATCCTTTTCATCATTAAACTGGAAATTTAACCTCCATATACTGTAATCTCAACATCATAACCATATTTTTTGTTGGTATTCAAACACTACATGTGGTATTCGAATACTGCCCAAAAAACAGAGAATTTTTTTAGTGTATTCGAATACTCTGTGGTGGTATTCGAATACAGCCTGGACAAAGAGCAAAAATCACATAGATTTCACATATATTCATACATATTGCTCATCCAGATATCAAACCACATAATTATAAGATTAAAGATGAATACATACATGAGATGAACCAAATAAACATGTATCCAAACAATCATAGCAAATAATTTCAATCAATGCATGTTTCATCTATGATCCCTAGTTCTCTTCTTATATAAAAGAAGTTTTCTCTAGGCAAAGGTTTGGTAAAGATATCGGCAAATTGTTTATTTGATTCAACAAAGTCTGGAACAATATCTCCTTTTTGAACATGTTCTCTTAAGAAATGGTGTCTTATCTCAATATGTTTAGTCCTACAGTGTTGGATAGGATTCTTGGATAGATTAATGGCACTTGTATTATCACATCTAATTGGAACTTGGTCCAATTATATTCCATATTCAATTAACTGTTGTTTCATAGAAAGAATTTGGATGACATTATCTTTTTGGGGTTCTCCTGAAAAAAGGAAGTTCTTTACTGGACAGACCATCTAATAAGGGCAACTGCGACGACGAAACCCCTTGCTTTAGCTTATCTAAAAGCTTGGGGCGTGTAGCTCTCCGTACAAGTAAGAAAGTTAGTGCCGTGTAGCCCTAGGCGAAGAAAAAGAAAGAATAAGGAGTGAGAACCAAGGAACTCCAGAGAGGTTGGTTACGAAGCTGGTCAAAAAGCTAGTACATCATCTCCACCTGGAATTGGAAGGTGCTAAATAACTCCTTTATTAGCGGCAACTATAACTTTATCTGCTTATTCAGTGAGGAGGGCAGATTCATTCTCTTCATAACAAAGAGGAGGTAGAACCAATAAAGATTTATTTTTCGATTCATCCCTGGAGTTGAATACCTCATTCAAGAATAGTTTTTGATCCAATCCGGAGGAATCAATAGAAAAGGCAAATCCCTTATGATACACCAGATTCGGCTCGGTTATTGATAGAGTGAATAGATCTGCCATTTCTTGAAATCTCTCTTCTGATTCAAAATCGTGGTGTAACGTGTATCCCCCCATGTTCCGGTCATGGAATAGATGAAATAAACCAAAAAATGGATTTTTGTTCAAGAATGAAATCTTATTGGCACAACAACAACTGGCCGCAACGTATTCTGCTTCGGTGGTTGATAAAGCAACACTCACTTGCTCTTTACTAAACCAAGATATTAAGCAATTACCAAAAAATATGACATGTGCCACCAGTACTTTTTCTATCAAGTTTGCAGTCGGCAAAGTCCGAATCCGAATATCTAATCAAACTACAACTAGAACCTTTAGGATACCAAAGTCCTACATTAGTTATACCTAACAAATATTTCATTATTCTTTTTACAGCGGTTTGGTGAGATTCTTTAGGATTTGATTGATATCGAGCACACATGCGTACACTACACATTATATCCGGTCTAGTAGCGGTAAGATAAAGTAGAGAGCCAATTATACCTCTATACTTAGTTACATCTACCAGATTGCCATGTTCATCTTTATCAAGATAGGAGGATGTGTCCATTGGGGTGGAAGCTTCTTTTGCTTTCTCCATACCAAATCTTTTGAGTAGTTCCTTGTAATACTTGGCTTGGTTGATGAAAGTTCCACTAGGCACTTGTTTGATTTGTAACCCCAAAAAGAAAGTGAGTTCACCCATCATAGACATCTCGAATTCACCTTGCATTTGCTTAGAGAATTCCTTGCACATATATTCATTAGTGGCTCCAAATATAACGTCATCAACATATACTTATACAATCAAAATATCATGCTTTTTCTTTTTAATGAAAAGAGTAGTGTCAACCTTTCCTCTTTGAAAATCTTTTTGCAAAAGAAATTTGCTAAGTCTCTCATACCAAGCTCTTGGAGCTTGTTTTAAACCATAGAGAGCCTTTTTAAGTTTAAAAACAATTTGGTTTTTCAATGTTTTCAAAACCGGGTGGTTGATCTATATAAACTTCTTCTTGAATTAATCCATTAAGAAAAGCACTTTCAACATCCATTTGATAGAGCTTAAAATCCATAAGACATGCAAAAGCAAGAAGCAATCTAATAGCTTTTAACCTAGCAATGGGTGCATAAGTTTCCTCATAGTCTATATTCTTCTTGGTTATATCCTTTGGCTACTAATCTTGTTTTATTTCTTACAATTATACCATTCTCATCTAACTTGTTCTTAAAGACCCATTTGGTTTAAATTACTTGTTTATTATTAGGTTTAGGTACAAGTTCCCATACATCATTTCTTGTAAATTGATTTAGCTCATCTTGCATAGCAATTACCCAATGTTCATCTATAATAGCCTTATCAATTGTCTTAGGTTCAACTTGAGACACAAAAGACATAAAATGACATACATTCCTAAGAGAAGAACGATTAGTTACCACTTTGGTGATGTCACCTATCGCCTTATCAATTGGATGGTATTTAGTCATTCTCCACTCCTTAGGAAGTTCCTCATCTCTTTGTTGTTGATCTTGAGGCTCCATGCTTGGTTCTTCTTCATTGTCCTTTGCTTGCTCTTCTTGAGATTCCATTCTAGTATCTTACCCACTCCAAGAATTTTACCCTTGTTGTTATCTCCATATGTGACATGATCACTTTTCTTTGGAGATGTCTCCGGTATATGTTTAGAGCATCCACTATCCAATTACCACTCCTTGCATAGTGTTTTCAAGCATATCTATACAAAAGAGATCAAATCTTAGGTGCCCAACTTGGATTGGGTCCTTGGATGTTAGTCTTAGGTTTACTCCCTTTTGGGACCCACATCAAATTACAATTATCAACACCTTTTCTTTTGATATGACATTTTGAAATATGGTGTGCTTACTTGCAACAAAAATAACATTGTATTGTTGATTTCTTTTGTTTACTTGGTGGAACAAATTGAGTCTTGTTAGAGGCTTTAGCATCAAATGGATTGTACCCCAATCCGGCTTTAACAAAAACTCATGTTTTGTTTACCAAGTAAGACATTAAGATTGTTACTTCCATTTGTGAATCTTGCAAGTGACTTTTTCAAATCAATGTTTTCACTTTCCAAATTCTTGTAATTTTCACAAGTGGTGCAATATTCTTTTCCTTTTGAAGAATTTTTACAAATCTTTTGCATAGTCTCAATATCTAGCTTTTGCTCATCAACTTGTTTCTTTAAAATAAGTTTTTCTTTTTCAAGTTGAGCCATCAAATTCTTTTGTTTCAAAACAAGTTTTGCTAGATCAAGAGACTCTTTATGCAATTCTTCAAAAGCATCATGCAACTCATCATAAGTAAAAGAAAGAGAGAGTTCATCATCCGTTACCTCATCTTCACTTTGATGTGAAGTCATTAAACATAGATTGGCCTCTTCACTTTGATCATCTTCATCACTTGAGGATGACATCTCATTTTCCTCCCAAGCTATATATACTTTCTTTCCCTTCTTGTCTTTCTTGCCCTTCTTCTCATCTTTATCGTTCTTCTTCTTGTAGGTAGGGCAATCATATTTCATGTGACTGGTTTTCCACATTCATAGCAAGTTGGGTGGAAGTACTCTCCTTCTTTGTGAACTTCTTGTTGTTGAAGTTGCCTCTCTTGAAGTTGCCTCTTCTCTTGAGAAATTTTCCAAATTTACTCACCAACAAATTGAGGTGCTCCTCTTGGAAATCTTCACTCGAATCATCATTATCGATCTGCCTTTCTTGAAGATGCAACCAAGGCTATGCCTTTCTTCTTCTTGTCTTGCTCTTCACTCTCATTTAATCTTGATAGCTAAAGTTCATGCTCTTGAAGCTTGCCGAAGAGTGTAGCAAGTGTTATTGTTGAAAGATTCCTTGATTCCGCAATAGCCGTCACCTTAGGTTGCCAAGACCTATTCAAACATCTTAGAATTTGTTAAAAAGATCCTCATTATCAAACACTTTACCAAGAGCACTCAATTGGTTAACAATATATGTAAAACGTGTTGATACTCATGTGTTAAAGTGTTCATCCTAGATCTCGTGCCCTCATGGGCCACTTCAAGTGTATTCCACATTTCCTTTCCAGAATTGCAAGTGGGGATTCTAAAGAACTCATCAATAATAACACCGGTAGTAATGATGCTCTTTGCTTTCTTATCTAGTTGGACCTTTTTCTTATCATCTTCGGTCCACAATGACCTAGGCTTATCTTTTTCTTCATTATTAACAACATGCTTAGGTGCAAAAGGACCATTCAAGACGTATCCCATATATCAACATCAATAGCTTCAATGAAAATTTTCATTCTTGCTTGCCAACAAGGATAGCCTTCACCATTGAAAATATGGGGTTTAGAAATAGAAACATAATCACTTATCCCATTTGATTGAGAAGCCATTTCCACGAGACTTGAAAGGTGATTAGCCTTATTCAAGAACCCGCTCTAGATACCAATTGTAGGATGTGGAAACGGTTCAAAGTCAAAGGGGAAGGGGGGGTGAATTGACATTTTAAAAAACTTTTCGAAAACAAGATTTAACTTTCGCTTTTCAAATGGTGTAGCAAGAGAGTAATTTTCTTTGAAACTTAATCAAAAACAATTACAATATCAATTCAAGAAAGAACTTTAAAGAAAGATATACAATTGCATAAGCTAAGAGAATGTATTATACACTAATCATGCAATAAAGTATCATAAGCATAGAACACAAAGAACATGCATAAGATAATAAAATTTGTAAGAAAGTGAAGAGAGTGGGGATAGAGAAAGTGACACAAGTATTTTACTGATTCGGCCCATAACCTGAATGGCCTACGTTCAGCTCCCAAGAATCCTCTGTGAATATATGCCTTGACAGGTACTTTAAGTTTTGATGAATGACAAAAAGGAAAGGTCCAGAAGGATTAAATTGCAAAAAGCGGAAAGTTATAAAGCAAGCAAGCACGAGGGGCAAAATGGGCATTTCAGTATTTGTATTGAGTGTTTTAGAAAAGTGTGTAAATGGTAAGTAGGGTTCTCAATTTAATATTGGTCTCACACACACACTTTTAATATGTGCCAAAAACATTTTAAACATGTTTATATCTGACAATTAATTGCGCTTAATGAGTAATCAAATATTAATTGTTAAGATTTTCAAATTCAAATATGCTTCGAGCCATAATCGATTATGGGAAACCAATAATCGATTATTATATGTATTAAAAGGCTTTAAATGAGTTTAATGGGTAATTATGTTATTAAAGCCGTTGAGTTTGAATTTTGAAATAGAATAATCGATTATGTGAAATGTATAGTCGATTATGTCTTTCTGGCTTTCAACGTACTTCAAACAGAAACCCCGTAATCGATTATGTAATCGATTATGGCTTTTTATATGAAAGTCAGTGGACTCGTAATCGATTAGTATAATCGATTATGCCTATTCTGTCAAAGTGAGCGCTTCCTGAAATTGGTTTAAATAATCGATTATGCTGCGACAAAAATGAATTTTAAGAGGCTTGACCTAATTTCTTTTGAACCTTCACCTTTCTAATATAAAAGCAAAGTTAGGCAGCCATCAGAATAGAGAACACTGCAATATTTTCTGTGCTAAAACTCTGAAAACCATTTTCTCTATTATCTCTCTTGCACTATCACTTTGACCATATTATATTGAGAGTTCTACATACCATATAGGTGTTATTGTAATTGGGCTTCAAATTGTTTTTATCAGCACTATTAAGAGTGCATATTTGTTGGTAAGAGTCGTGTGACTCAAACCCTTCTTTTTCTACACCATTATTACAAGAGAGGTGATATCTCTTGTGGTGTTGTCTTGGATGTGATTTCCAAGTGTTTACAAGGGAGGTGATATTCCTTGTGGTTTACAAGAGAGGTGATATCTCTTGTGGTATTTTCTTGGATGTGATTTCCAAGTGTTTACAAGGGAGGTGATATTCCTTGTGGTTGACAAGAGAGGTGATATCTCTTGGTTATTGTCTTGAGACTCTTTCACTGGGGGAGGTGATATCCCTGGTCTGTGAGGAGTGCTCTTCTTTGTAAAGGTTCTAGTTTATCCTGTTTAAAAACTAGAGTTGATTGAAATCCCTTGGTCGTATTGCCTTGGGGACTGGACGTAGGCCACGTGGGTAGTCTGTGGCCGAACCAGGATATATCATTGTGTTCATTCTCTTTCCCTATCCTCTTTATATTTCCTCATTTTATTTATCGTGCTTTAATTTCAAATGATTTATCTTTCAAAGCGCCTTAATTTGAAAACAATTATTTATCCGCTGCGATTTGTGTCTATATTTTAAAAGGGTTTTTGAGTTATCGAAAAAGATTTCATTTTTATTTAAAACCCAATTCACCCCCCTCTTGGGTAATAGTTGCCACGGCCAACAAGTGGTATCAGAGCTTTGGCTCTGGTTAGTAGCTTAACAGCTTAGAGTTAAGATCCTGTTGGCAACCTTTTCAAGTTTTCCAAAAATGTATGGTTTTGAAATTGACAAACCACCATTCTTTGATGGTGAGAATTTCATTTATTGGAAAAAGAGAATAGAAATTTTTATGCAGTCAATTGATGTTGATTTATGGGATATTGGAGTCCATGGATTCATTCTCAAACCCAAACAACATCAGACTGAGTTGGACAAAAATTGTTTTTGCTTGAATCTCAAAGCTATGCAAATTCTTAGGAATTGTTTGTGCGATGATGCTTATGAGAAAATTAAGAATTGTGATTGTGCCAAGGATATTCTGAATGTGCTTGATTATAATTACCTTGTCACTAACACTTTTGAGATTGAAAGTAATTACAGGAAAGGGCAAAACTCATTAGAGGAAAGAAATCCTCAAGAACATGCCAATAAGAAGGACCACAAAAGCAAAGAGCTCATGGTCAAGAAAATAGAAACAACTCTCCAAGCGTCTCAAAGAAACTTGGAGGTAATAGATTCTAAACTCAATCCTTTGAAAGATGAATGGTCACATACATACAATAATTTGTGTGATGAATTGATGAGTTTAGAAAATAAGAGCTTGAATTACTTGAAAAATATTGCATCTATTGAAAGTGATTTGGAAAACGTGAAAATTGAATATACTTGTTTTAGTGAAGAAAGTATTGTGAAATTTGAATCCTCACCATGTTATGAAAATTGTATGATTCTTGATAATCAAGTTGAGGACTTATTTCATGAAATTGAAAAATCAAAAGAATCCACATGTGTACAATCATCTTTCGAAAAAGAAGAAGTTCATGTCAACTATGATTTGTCTACTGTTAATCATGATACATATGAAGATCACAAATGTTCCATAGTTGGAAATGAAAATTCTCATCTTAGAAATGAAAAGGATGTAACATGTAATTATTGTGGAAAATTAGGACATATTTCTCATATGTGCAAGTATAGGAAAAAACTATTCCATGAGAAATAAAGTTGCTTGGGTGCCTAAAGGAAAAAATAATTTGTCCACTAACCTTCAAGGACCCAATATGAAATGGGTACCAAAAGGTCTCTCTAGTTCCTCAAATTTGCAGGAAAAATCAAAGCTTGAGAAACATTCTAGCTCGCATAAGGAATTGACATCAAGAAGAATGCTTCACAACTTTGATATTGCAATCACGACATATAAAAGCAAAGATCGCTTGATGAATAACTCAAACAAGGGCAAGATCGATGATGCAAAAGGTAGATCCAAGATCAAACAAAAGTGGGTAAGAAAGGATAGTCTTGTGAATCTACATAACAAGGTTTTCTCCCAAGAGATTGACAAAGTTCTGAAATTTTCGAGTGATAATCGATTATGCACAAGATATAATCGATTATTAAAAAGTCAGTAAGGTTGTAATCGATTATCATAATCGATTACTCTTGGACGAGGAACAGAAGACAAAAGTCAGAATGCCTCTAATCGATTAGAATAATCGATTATGCAACTGGGTAGTTTTCCAGAAGAGTCAAAATCGATTACACAATCGATTATGCAAAGAACCTTGAAAATAATTGATTATATAACTGATTTCACGAAAGGAAAAGGTCATGCACTCAACTTATGATTAGTTATTGTACATCTTCATAATCTCATGAGAAATAACTATTTGCACGTTAGAACCTTTTACATGATTAACTCTTCAAAATTCTTTGAAAATGATCCTTCATCATGATACATGCTCGTCATACATAAAATTTTCCATTGCATTAAATCAAGCTAGTTTTTAATTTTATCACTGATGTTGGTTGACATTAAATGCTTGGTTATCCTTTTCTCAAATGCCTTAGAAAAATGAAACATTAATTTGAAAAACTATTTTTGAAAGGGGGAGAATTATTTGCATGCTTAAGGGAAATACGAATACAAAATCATACTCTTGCAAAAGGGGGAAAATTCTCTTGGAATAATATTCTTCTATCTTGGCACTTGCTTTCGCACACATGTTTGAATTACACTGATGCCTGCATATATATATTTTGACTATATTTATTACTCTGAATATATGCCTTGCTTTATTTGCTTTTCCCGCTTTTTGATAATGCCAAAAGGGGGAGAGTTATCTGAATGCATGATTCAGGGGGAGTGGATTTGAATGTATGCATAGAGTGAGGGGGAGTAGAGCAAACTGCGCTTAGAACTTAGAACGCTGATATATTTGCTTGAACTGCTCTAACCCTATCTTTCTAGCAAATCCCTCCTGAGATGTTTGTCATCATCAAAAAGGGGGAGAATGTGAATATATGCCTTGACAGGTACTTTAAGTTTTGATGAATGACAAAAAGGAAAGGTCCAGAAGGACTAAATTGCAAAAAGCGGAAAGTTATAAAGCAAGCAAGCACGAGGGGCAAAATGGGCATTTCAGTATTTGTATTGAGTGTTTTAGAAAAGTGTGTAAATGGTAAGTAGGGTTCTCAATTTAATATTGGTCTCACACACACACTTTTAACATGTGCCAAAAACATTTTAAACATGTTTATATCTGACAATTAATTGCGCTTAATGAGTAATCAAATATTAATTGTTAAGATTTTCAAATTCAAATATGCTTCGAGCCATAATCGATTATGGGAAACCAATAATCGATTATTATATGTATTAAAAGGCTTTAAATGAGTTTAATGGGTAATTATGTTATTAAAGCCGTTGAGTTTGAATTTTGAAATAGAATAATCGATTATGTGAAATGTATAATCGATTATGTCTTTCTGGCTTTCAACGTACTTCAAACAGAAACCCCGTAATCGATTATGTAATCGATTATGGCTTTTTATATGAAAGTCAGTGGACTCGTAATCGATTAGTATAATCGATTATGCCTATTCTGTCAAAGTGAGCGCTTCCTGAAATTGGTTTAAATAATCGATTATGAGAATGTAATAATCGATTATGCTGCGACAAAAATGAATTTTAAGAGGCTTGACCTAATTTCTTTTGAACCTTCACCTTTCTAATATAAAAGCAAAGTTAGGCAGCCATCAGAATAGAGAACACTGCAATATTTTCTGTGCTAAAACTCTGAAAATCATTTTCTCTATTATCTCTCTTGCACTATCACTTTGACCATATTATATTGAGAGTTCTACACACCATATAGGTGTTATTGTAATTGGGCTTCAAATTGTTTTTATCAGCACTATTAAGAGTGCATATTTGTTGGTAAGAGTCGTGTGACTCAAACCCTTCTTTTTCTACACCATTATTACAAGAGAGGTGATATCTCTTGTGGTGTTGTCTTGGATGTGATTTCCAAGTGTTTACAAGGGAGGTGATATTCCTTGTGGTTTACAAGAGAGGTGATATCTCTTGTGGTATTTTCTTGGATGTGATTTCCAAGTGTTTACAAGGGAGGTGATATTCCTTGTGGTTGACAAGAGAGGTGATATCTCTTGGTTATTGTCTTGAGACTCTTTCACTGGGGGAGGTGATATCCCTGGTCTGTGAGGAGTGCTCTTCTTTGTAAAGGTTCTAGTTTATCCTGTTTAAAAACTAGAGTTGATTGAAATCCCTTGGTCGTATTGCCTTGGGGACTGGACGTAGGCCACGTGGGTAGTCTGTGGCCGAACCAGGATATATCATTGTGTTCATTCTCTTTCCCTATCCTCTTTATATTTCCTCATTTTATTTATCGTGCTTTAATTTCAAACGATTTATCTTTCAAAGCGCCTTAATTTGAAAACAATTATTTATCCGCTGCGATTTGTGTCTATATTTTAAAAGGGTTTTTGAGTTATCGAAAAAGATTTCATTTTTATTTAAAACCCAATTCACCCCCCTCTTGGGTAATAGTTGCCACGGCCAACATCCTCTTAGAGAAATTTACTATGACAAAGTTTGTACAAGAGATACCACAATCCTTACAAAAGTCACTTTCCTCTTGTAGGATACCTCACCCACAAGAACCACACTCTCAAGAGATACCGCACTCTTCAATCATTTGAAGTTATTACGCAGTCTTTCCTAAGCCTACATTTAATCCACTCTCTGAATGTTAGTGAAAGAACTGTTTGTCTGATTGTATTTATTACAAACAAACTTCTCAAAACAAACCTGTGTGAGCCTGAAGAGGCTAAGTGAGCAAAGAATACTTGTCTTGGAGCCTGAAGAGGCTAGGTGTGCAAACAATACTTGGAGTCTGTAACCTGATCAGTTATAGTGGATAAAACTTGGTGCTGCCAAGGACTGGACGTAGCTCTTTGTGTTAAAGAGTGAACCAAGATAAATAGCTTTGTTAATCTCTCTTCTCTTAAACTCTTTAGTTGTTTTGATTATACTATCTGCTTTCTAACTAAGGAGTTAAAAGTGTGAATATCAAGCTTGTTTTCTCTTTGTATGCTTGTGTGCTTTTCTGTTAAAATACACCAGGTGACCAGACAGATCACCTGTCTGTGTAGTGCTTTCACACTTGTATGAACCTAGCTTCTGTGTGCAAAAAGATTTCAACTTTATTTTAATTTCTGATAAACACAATTCAGTCCCCCTCCTCGTGTTTATAGTTGTCTATTCAGTTGGTATTAGAGCTCAGCCTCTGGGTTGAGCATCTAACAATGTAGAGGTAAAGGTCCTAAAGAATAGACATGACTACTAGAGCTAGTGGGAGCCACCAGACTGAAGGAGCTTCCTTAACCAGACCTCCATTCTTCAATGGAGAAAATTACAACTATTGGAAATATAGATTTCAATGGTTCATTATATCTACAAACTCTGATCTCTGGGATGTCATCACAGATAGTCCATTCATTCCTAAAAATGATGACAACACTGACAAGCCAAAAGCTCAGTGGACCCCTGCAGAAAAGACAAAATGGGAGTTGAATCACAAAACCAGATACAACATCATGTGTGCTCTCAGTCCTGAAGAATTTGAAAAAGTTTGTGCCTGTGGTTCTGCTAAAGAAATATGGGACACTTTAGCTGTCACACATGAAGGAACACCCAAAGTTAAAGAATCAAATATTGCCATACTTGTCAGAAAGTATGAACTATTTCTCATGGAGGAAGGAGAATCTGTTGCTCAGATGATAGGAAGGTTCCAAACTATCATCAATGGCCTAAAGTCTCTTGGAAAAGTTTATTCTAATGCTGAGAAGGTTGGAAAGATACTAAGAAGTCTACCTAAGCAGTGGAGACCTTTGGTCACTGCTATCTCTCAAGCCAAGGATCTCACTTCCTTGACTATGGATGAACTTCTTGGTACACTCACTGTTCATGAGCAAGAACTTGGAGATGAAATTACAACAAAGAAGAGCAAGTAAATTGCTCTAAAGGCTGATCAAAAGTCATCAAAGGCTTCAAGAGCTCTGAAGGTAGATAAGTCATCCAGTGATGCTGACTTGTCTGAACCCGAGGATTCTGAAAGTGATGAAGAGTTATCTCTCCTAACCAGAAAGATAAAGCTTCTCTTGCAGAAAAAGAAGTTCAGAAAGGATAAGCCATTCATAAGGTTCAACAAGGACAAGAACTTCAAAGAATCCACATCAACAAACAAGAGTTCAATTGTCTGCTATGAGTACAAGAAGTCTGGTCACATCAAAGCTGAATGTCCTCAACTCAAGAATGCCCCTTTTAAGAAGTTCTTCAAAAAGAAGAAGAAATGGATGATGGCTACTCGGGAGGATCTGGAGTCAACATCTTCTGATGAAGAGACAGAGGAAGAAGCTAATCTCTATCTGATGGCCAACACTGACTCAGATTCAGATAATGAGGCACATCTTAACTATGAGGAATTACTTGATGCCTATGGGGAATTGCTGGAGGAATCCAACTGCTTATCTAAGGCTTTCAAATCCCTCAAGAGAGAGTATGTAAAGCTTCTCAGTGAGCATAAACAGAAATCTCAAGAGTGTGAGAAGCTGGCCAAAGAGAACAATGAGCTAAAGACTGAAAAGTCTGATGAAGCTAAGATCTCTAGTGAAACATCACAATCTAAAGAAGTTGAAAAACTTCAACAGAAAGTGGAAGATCTCACATCTGATCTTGCCAAATTTGTTAATGGTAGAGATAATCTGACTAAGTAGCTTGGCTGTCAGAGGCACTCCCTTAACAAAGAAGGTATTGGATATGTCCATCAGACACATCATAAAGTATCAAATAAAAACTCAAAAGTGTCTGCTAATTCAATTTTCATTAAATCCATACCTGTCTGTAACTTTTGTGGAAAAACTTGACATGTTATGTCTAGGAGTATCCATAAGAAAAGAAGGAAGTCTTCACAGACTCCTAGAACTAACAGAAAATTATGGGTACCTAAAGAACTCTTTGTTGCAGATGTCCTCAATAGGACAAAGAAAACACCACTGCTAGTACCTGGACAGTGGTTGCTCGCGACACATGACAGGAGAAAGGTCTATGTTCCTAGACCTCCAACTTAAGAAAGGAGGACATGTTGCATTTGGAGAAAATCAGAAAGGGAAGGTTATATGCATCGGTACTATTGGTGGTAAACCTCCTCTTCCCTCTATATCTAATGTTCTTATGGTTAAAGGATTAAAACACAATTTGCTTAGCATAAGTCAATTATGTGACAGTGGATTTGATGTCTCCTTTACCAAGGATTTATGCATAGTTAAAGACCTTAGTGGCAAAACCCTCTTTTCAGCTAAAAGGCAACAAAATCTGTATAAGATTGAACTGACTGATCTCTTAGATCAAAGTGTAACCTGTCTGATGTCTAAAGAGGATGAAAGATGGTTATGGCATAAGAAACTAGGACATGCTAGTATGAAACTAATTTCAAAACTGAAAAAGGATAACCTTGTGAGAGGATTGCCTGATATTAGTTTTAAGAAAGATGTTCTGTGTGATGCATGTCAGAGAGGTAAACAAGTAAAATCAAGTTTCAAATCTAAAAACCAAGTATCAGCCTCTAGACATCTTCAGTTGTTACACATGGATCTGTTTGGACCAGTTAGTGTTACTAGCTTGGCTGGAAAAAAAATATGGATTTGTCATAGTCGATGACTATTCTAGATATACATGGGTACTCTTCTTAACCCATAAGGATGAGTCTTTCAAGGCTTTCTCAGTATTTTGTAAAAGAGTACAAAATGAGCAGGGTTTCTGTATTTCTACCCTTAGAAGTGACCATGGGGAAGAATTTGAAAATGAACAGTTTAGACAGTTCTGTGAGGAGAATGGAATCTCTCACAATTTCTCTGCACCTAGAACTCCTCAACAAAATGGAGTGGTTAAGAGAAAGAACAGATCTCTGCAAGAGATGGCTAGATCTATGCTCAATGAGAATAATCTCCCTAAGTACTTCTGGGTAGATGCAGTAAACACTGCATGTTATGTACAAAACAGAATACTCATTATGTCTTTTCTAAAGAATACACCCTATGAATTGTTGAAAGGAAAAAGCCCCAACATTTCTTATTTTCATGCATTTGGTTGTGAATGCTTCATTCTAAATACTAAGGATCAACTTGGGAAGTTTGATTGCAAAGTAGATAAAGGTATCCTTGTAGGCTATTCTGAAATGTCTAAAGTCTTTAGAATTTATAATTCTAGAACTTCTATTATTGAAGAATATGTTCATGTTAAATTCAATGATGGTTTAAAGACTGATAAGGAATTATCAGATCTAGAAGATGATCTTGTAGGTCTTGACATAAATAAGCCAGAAAATCAACAACCTAACGTGACCAAGACAGAACCTGAAAATGAACCAGGAGACAAGTAGAGCAGACAAGTCAACAGACAAGTCAAGATCTTCATGATGATCTAAAAAGGGACTGGAAATTCAAAACTCATCATCCTAAGGATCTTATTATTGGAAATCCCTTAGAAGGAGTGAGAACCAGATCCATTTTAAAAGAATCAAGCAATGTGGCCTTCATGTCGGAAATAGAGCCAAAGCACATTGAAGAAGCTCTTGATGATGAAAGCTGGATTCTTGCGATGCAAGAAGAACTCAACCAGTTCACCAGAAATGATGTCTGGACACTTGTCTCCAAGCCCAAAAACAAGTCTGTCATTGGAACAAGATGGGTCATCAGAAACAAATTGGATAAGGATGGCAAAGTTGTCAGAAATAAGGCAAGGTTAGTAGCTCAAGGCTATAACCAACAAGAAGGTATTGACTATACTGAAACCTTTGCACCTGTAGCTAGAATAGAAGCTAATCGCATTTTGATGTCATATGCTGCACAATACCAAATCACCCTTTTTCAAATGGATGTAAAAAGTGCTTTTCTTAATGGTATAATTGAAGAAGAAGTATATGTTAAGCAACCCCCTAGTTTTGAAGATACTGATAAACCAGATCATGTTTTCAAACTTTTTCAAACTTAAAAAGGCATTATATGGTTTAAAACAAGCACCTAGAGCATGGTATGATAGATTAAGCTCTTTTCTCATGCATAATGGCTTTACTAGAGGACAAGTAGATACTACCTTGTTTAAGAAAAGTTCTAAAGAGAACTTCATCATAGTCCAAATATATGTTGATGATATTATTTTTGGAGCAACTAATGAAAAGTTATACAAGGATTTTTCCAAGCTAATGCAAGCAGAATTTGAGATGAGCATGATGGGAGAATTAAAGTTCTTCCTTGGATTACAAATCAAACAGACAAGTGATGGAATCTACATCCATCAACAAAAGTATATCAAGGAGATACTTAAGAAGTACAAGATGGAAAGTGCTAAACTTATGAAAACTCCCATGCAACCCAATGCAAAACTAAGTAAAGATGATGAAGGTAAAAAGGTAGATCAAACTGTCTACAGAGGTATGATTGGATCTCTATTATACTTAACTTCAACCAGACCTGATATTCAATTTAGTGTCTGTATGTGTGCTAGATTTCAATCTAACCCAAAAGAATCTCATCTTAAAGCTGCTAAAAGAATATTTAGATATTTGCTTGGGACTGCTAATCTTGGTTTGCTATATTTAAGAACTAAAGAATATAGATTAGTGGGATTCTGTGATGCTGACTTTGCTGGAGACATAATAGAAAAGGAAAGCACTAGAGGAGGACATCACTTCATTGGAGCATGCTTGGTCTCTTGGTCAAGCAAAAGGCAGACAACTATTGCCTTATCTACTGTTGAGGCAGAATATATCTCAGCTGCTAGTTGTTGCTCTCAACTTTTATGGGTAAAACATCAACTTGAGGATTACTCTATTTATGAGCATAATATATATGTGTGGTGTGATAATTCTAGTGCCATTTTCTTAACTAAAAATCCAATTCAGCATTCTAAGGCTAAGCATATAGAATCAAACATCACTTTATAAAAGATTATGTTCAGAAAGGTATCTTTGATATTAAGTTTGTTAAAACTGAAAATCAATGGGCTGATATTTTAACTAATCCCTTAGCAGAAGAAAGGTTCTTATTTATTAGAGATAATCTAAACATGCATTGCATTGTTGAATGACATGTCTGAGTGTTAACATGTCTATGCTATCTACATTATATCACCTGTCTATGTTACCTGTCTGACTCTGCTAAGTCACTTTGCTAGAACTCAACAGTTTTTATTGAAATGGTTAATTATTTAATACCATTTAATAATCTGAAGCTAATCATGTGTACAGCAGTTTTTAATCTTGAAACCATTTTTTCATTATGTTTTAAGTAGGCGCTGCAGTTCCCCACAAAAATCGAGCCGTTTTTGAAATTAAAAATGTTTTCTTTCTCTCTCCTGCCTTTATTGCTATAAAAGGCAAAGAATTAGAAAGGTTTAATCTTTACTTTTTCAAATCCCTAAAATCGTTTCGTCTTCGTCTTCTCCTCTTTCAAACCGTTTTCTCTTCCAAAACCCTAGAAACTCTTTCTCTGAGAAATGGCATCATCAAAGCGTCTCTCTTCGATAGAAATTGCTGAGAAATACAACTTGAAGGTTGCTGATGTGGAAAATATCCTACCTGGCAAGACTGTTGATCTTCAACAGTTGAAGAAATGGGGTATGGATGTCACTGAAGAGTTGGAATACTCGAAGTGGACTTCTTTCTTTGACATCAATGAGCTTGTTCATCCTAAGCTTGTTAAAGAATTATGGTCAAATGCTGTGGTTGTCACCAGCAAGATTGATGGAACCAAAGCTTTAAGGCTCGAATAATGGATAAAACCCTTCTCTTCCCCATTAGTTCTCTGGAGCTGGTTACAAAATGCCCTAGGATTGGAGCTGCTTTCAAACCTGAGTGGGAAGATCAGGTGGGAATCGAGAATGTCAACATAGCTATCTATGGTGTTCCCAACTTTGAGAACAAGAAGCCTATAAGCATGGTGACAAAGTGCAGATTCTTGCACAAGCTGTTGCTGGAGTGTGTGATGCCTAGGAAAGGCTCACGAGATAGTGTGACCAAGATGGACAGATTTGCTCTATACCACTTGATTCACAAAATCAAGGTGGACATCAACGACCTCATCTACATGTACCTTGAAATTCTGATCAAGAGAACCAACATGCAAACCTATCCCTATGGGATGCTGTTGATAAGGGTCTTCAGGAACAAGCTGTTTGTTCCCAGTGATGCCCATTTTGTAGACATGTCACTTCCCATTGACAGGAAGATCTTGTCTATGATAGAATTGAAGGTATCCTTCTGAAGGATGAGGATGAAGATAAGAAGAAGTCTGCTGCTGAGCAGAAGCAGAAGGAGGAACCAGTGGTTTCCACCGATGAATCAGAGTTTCCTATCTCTGAAAGGATCTAGAAGCCCTCAGGAAAGGTGGCCAGACAAGACTAGAGACCCGAGTTGGAGAAACCTTCAGTTTCTGAAGAAACTACTAAAACAGTTAAGCCTCTAAGGTTCAAGCTGAAGAAACCCTCTCCCTATCTAGAAGCCCTCAAGAAAGGTGGCCAGACAAGACCAGAGACCCGAGTTGGAGAAACCTTCAGTCTCTGAAGAAACTGCTGAAACAGTTAAGCCTCTAAGGCTCAAGCTGAAGAAACCCTCTCCTAAGAGGAAGACAAGTGAAGCTGAGGAATCAGTTGCTGCATCTGCAGAACCCAGCAAAAGAAGAAGGATAGTGAAGACCTTTGTCAAGGTCAGACAACTGGAGTCTGAACCTAGCAAAGATGAAGTATCTGCTCAGGGGGAGTAGACAACTCTACCCTTGGAGGAACCCAAGGAGAAGAAGCCTCTTGATTTGGGAATCATTCCCAGAAAAAGAAGGACAGGCTACCCAGTGCCAATGGTGGCTTATGCTGAAAGGGAAGAAATTCCTGCAGAAGGACCCTCTATAGAAGGTAAAGTTGCTGTTGTAACTGCTGCTGACCTGTCTGGTGGGACTCAAACAATTGTTCACCCTGAAGTTGACACTATGTCTCCTTCCAAGAAGAAGCTGAAGCTATCTAAGGATCAGATAATTCTTTCCTCTATCCCATCTGCACCATCTTCTCCCTCTCTCCAAGGTATCCATAACTCTTATGTTTCTTCTCCATCCGCTCTGTTTGTTCAACCTTTATCAGTTGCCTCTCCCCTTCCCTCACCTGTATCCTCTCACCAAACCCAAACATCATCATATGATGTTGTGTCTGATATATGTCTGTACACAGTTGTTCTCAGGGACTCAACTCCCAAAGAACCAACTGGCATATCATCAAAACTGTTTGTGTGTGATCTGCAATCTCTGATGATTGCAAGTGTTTCTTATCTAACTGTCGTTCCTTCTCCTCCATCTCATATCCTTAACCCTTGTAGGGAGATTTTCTTCTATCCCCCCTATTGTTGTGTTCATTAGAACATTGGCTAGAACTCACTATCCTGCCTCTGTTGTAATGATACCTAATAGGTCTAGGTATTTCTTTCTTTTAGTAATAGGATTAAACTCCTTTTTCTATCATATAGATTCCTTGTTACCTATACCTCCATCTATCTTAGCTAATCAACCTCTTCCCCCTCCTATCCATATTACAGTCACCCGTCTATCTCTGTCTGAGAGACTTTCCTGTGTCTTCTTCTCCAGATACTGACTTAGTCAGAATCAATCCCCTGTTTAAGTTAGCTTTTCTTCCATTCTTTTTTTATCGAACCCTTCATCAACTCATTTTCCCTCACATTACCTCACCCTTCTCTGTACCCAATGCACCCCCAGTTTTAGCTCTGCCTTGGTATTCAAACCTGTCTGTTGTATCAACTAGCTCGTCTACAGGAGCCCTCACTTCTCAGATGCTGGACTTACACAGCTTCAATCTGCTTAAAGCTGAGCTAGAAGAAATCAGAAAGCAACTGGATGAAGAAAGGCATGCTAGGCTGCTTTTGGAAAAGAGAGTTGATTCTATGTTTTTGCTTTTTACTCAGCCCAGGTAGTTTATGTTGTAAAAATATGCCTTGAACTTGAAAAAGCTTATGATGAATAGTAATCAATGTTCTTTTATCATGTATCTTCTCTGTTCTTTATTATTTCTGTGTATTCCTTTTTGTTGTTGACAAAAGGGGGGGAAAGTAAAGTGAAGTTAAGATGATTGAGTAAAGTAAAAATTGAACTTGAGTTGCATTCTATCTCTAAAATGATATTGACTCTGATACTATGCTGTTTGAAATTTAGAATTGAATCTAAGTGCACCTATCTGCACAATCCTTCTGGTTTAGAAAATTTCAACTTGTCTGAATTCTGTTATCTCTTTTGTTGATATTTTCTAAGGTTCATTAAATCATCTGAATGTTTGTCATCATCAAAAAAGGGGAGATTGTTAAGTCTCTAAATGTTTGATGTGTATTTCCCTAAGTTTTGATAAAAACTAAACATTGGATAATGATTTAATTAACCTACATATTGGTTGCTAACCTGTCTACTTAATGTGCAGATCAAAATAATAAGACTCACCTGTCTGCCCACATAAATGACAACCTGTCTGGATAAGCAAAAGTCAACCTGTCTGCTGACTAGGATTATTGACTTTCTGCAATTTAGTTTCAACCTGTCTCTGCTATGTTCTCATACTTGTCTAAGGTTCTTCAATGGAGAACTCGAGTACAAAAAGCTTTTGGAAGCTGTCCCCTCATACAGAAGAGGGAAATATGCTCTGCAAAGGGAAATATGCTCTGCAAAGTACAAAAGGGAAATATGCTCTGCAAAGACTCTTGGTTATTACACGAAAAGGGAAATATGCTCTGCAAAGTACAAAAGCATTCTGCACAACTCTGATTTGGCTACTACACGATACATAAAGCCATGATCCTTCATGTTAGAGTACAACCAACGTTCCTATTGCATTAATGACAGCCCAGAACGACTCTATTGCATTTAATGAAGCTCTGCTTGAAGCCATCGTTGGAAGGAATGTCTCTAACGGATCTTAAATGCTTGAAGGATATAAATACAGAAGTCATTGAAGATGAAGACATCAGAGAATACAAAGCATTAAAGAGCCATTACTTTGTTCATTTAATTCTTCATTCTTTCAATCTGTATTCTTCAATCATTTGAAGTTATTACGCAGTCTTTCCTAAGCCTATATTTAATCCACTCTCTGGGTGTTAGTGAAAGAACTGTTTGTCTTATTGTATTTATTACAAACAAACTTCTCAAAACAAACCTGTGTGAGCCTGAAGAGGCTAAGCAAAGAATACTTGTCTTAGAGCCTGAAGAGGCTAGGTGTGCAAACAATACTTGGAGTCTGTAACCTGATCAGTTATAGTGGATAAAACTTGGTGCTACCAAGGAGTGGACGTAGCTCTTTGTGTTAAAGAGTGAACCAGGATAAATAGCTGTGTTAATCTCTCTTCCCTTAAACTCTTTAGTTGTTTTGATTATAATATCTGCTTTCTAACTAAGGAGTTAAAAGTGTGAATATCATGCTTGTTTTCTCTTTGTATGCTTGTGTGTTTTTCTGTTAAAATACACCAAACAGGTCACCTATCTGTGTAGTGCTTTCACACTTGTCTAAACCTAGCTTCTGTGTGCGAAAAGATTTCAACTTTATTTTAATTTCTGGTAAACACAATTCAACCCCCTTCTCGTGTTTATAGTTGTCTATTTCAAAAAAGATCATAATAACCCCAGCCTAAACTCAATAAAACGCGATCAAGTTTGCCGGGTCATCCTCATCATCCTGGGTGCCAAAATCATGCTCGGGTCCAACTGGCTGCGGTGCAGGTGGTGCCTCGGGTACACCCCCCTGTGGGTGGGCATCCTGGCTCCTAGGAAAGTCCTGCCACCCAAGCCGATGTGCCAACTCCTCCTCAGAGGGATAAACATGGTCCTTACCCTCATGTTGGGCCCTCAGCTGCTCGCGAAAGAAATCCCTAATCGCCTCATGGGACCGCCTCATCTCCTGTAAGTTATGCTGAACCATAACCATCATCTCATCAGTCTGTGGGGGTTGTACAGCTGGTATCGGTCTCCTGGAAGGTGCTGGATCTCCAATGCAGAACCATCTAATGTAATGACGGTTGATCGGCTGCCGAGCACGTTTCTCAACCTCATTAGAAACAGCCAGACCAACCTGAGCATACAGCTCGGTTATCAGAAAACAGTGTCCTAGCACTTCCTGGTTCTTGGCATTAGCAGCCCCCTGGATGACGATCGTTATAACCGAGCCCACATCTATAGTCTTCTTCTCCATGATCGCGTACAACAAGCAGGCTCTAGCAGTCGTAATATCGGACTTGTGAGACACATAACTCAAGTTAGCATGTATAAATACATGCCACACTCGAGCTACGGGACTCAGGCCCCTCCTGTATAACCTCACCGAATTCCTTGAAGTCCCAGTAATCCACTGAGCTCCGGGTACACAACAAGTGCTCAGAATATCCTGCCCTAATGCCTGAACTGCAGGCAGCTCCTGATGCTCGCACCTGTCCCCCCAGGTGTTCTGAATACCTAACAGGGAGTTGATGGTGGCCTTATCAAATCTAATCTCATGGCCCCTCACCATAGAAATGAACTTTGATTCATCAGGGCGGGGGTTGTAAGCATTAGCATAGAAATCCTTACGAGTTGGATGTTAACTCACCTCAGAAAGAAAGCTAATAGCTGCTAACCCCGTCTATCAATCTCCTTGGAGATATGAGGATACTGGCCCCTTAGAAGGATGACCTTCCTCTCCAGTACTGCTCCCTCACAGAGACTATCTTATAGTGTTGCTCATGCTCATCAGAGCGAAATCTCTGTGGGGCAGCATCACTATGGGAGGGGGGGCTAGGACCCTCAGTGAACTCATCCTCCTGGACAACTTGGCACTTTTTGCGCTTAACTTGCTACTTTTCAGCAGCATTCTTGGGAGGTGCCATAACCTGAAACTCAGAAAAGTCCCCAGTACAGATCACAATATCAATATCATAGTGCAGAACTTAGAAATCTATCCTACACTACTGACAATTATATTCCAGTCAGTTCAATCACTGAAAATTCAGAATTTTTGTTTCCATACAACCAGTTTTTACAGGGTTCTAAGATCACAGAGTTCCTTTCTCAGACACAATTTTCAGAAAATCACTCGTTGCCCCTTAGCATGCATCAGTCTCTATTATTTCCCAGGGCACCCCAAACTTAGAGTCTAGTCAATCCATAGATAAAGTTTATTCTAAGCATTGAAAATTGTTACTTTCTACATCCCTATGTCCATCCTAAGTTTATCCTCACCACATCTCTCCTGAATTACACAAGTTTAATATCAAAATTTTCATGCAAAGAGAATCATATACTAACAGCATTCATACATGTCCTTTACTGTAACCTTGCTAACCATGCATATATCATGATCATCATCCTCTCCCCCTAGTAGTTATCATTTACGCACAAGAAAGAAGAGAGGGAGGATTCACATTCAAGCTTTTTCAACTCCTACTATACAACATTGATGAAGAACAAACCTTTAGATGAACATAAGATGAAATAAATGGAGATGGGGGTGAGTTCCTTAAGTTCCCCCGCGAAGAGAAGAGAGAGTTTAAGAGAGAGTTGTGTGATTTTCTGCCCAAGTCAGCCAAAAGAGGCTTGGAGCGTTTTGATTTCCCTTACTTGCGGGGCGAAACAGGGTTTGAGGGGCGAATTTTAAAAAGTCCGCTAATTCTGAACCCCAGTTGCATACTCGCGGGGTGAGCATGAGGTCGCACGAATTGCCCCACCTGATTTTTCCAGATTCGCGAGGCGGAGAGCCATTCACGAGGTGACACAGAGAAGATCCAATTCTAGATTCTCTGCCTCACGGGGCCAAAGAGTTTATCGCGGGGTGAATCTTGAATTCATGACCTTTCATCTTTTCCAGATTCGCGGGGCGATTCTGTAATGAATTGCCTTTTCAATTTCTGCTATCTTGCGAGGCGAGACTAATTTCGAGGGGCGAGCCAGAGGCAATGTCACAGCCAGAGACAAAATTTGCCCCCTAATTTCTTCATGCAATTAAATTCTATATGCTTCCTAAATGCAATTTTCTAACTAAAGACTCTATATGAATACATTTTTTTAGTTTTTATGACTCTATTTATGCATCAAAAGGATATAAACCTTGGGTTGCTTCCCAAGTAGCGCGTTTAACGTCCCAAGCCTGACTCAAGTCGACCGCGAAGGGCTACTCCAGGTTAAAGCTTTGATGGTCTCTTTAGAAATCTTCTCTATAGTAGTGCTTGGGCCTTTGATCATTCACCTTGAATATGTCTCCTGGTTCATTGCCCTCCAACTTCACTGCTCCAAGTGGAAAAACTTTATGGACCTTAAAGGGTCCCGACTACCGGGATTTCAGCTTACCCGAAAACAGCCTCAACCGGGACAAGAGAACCCGTTGCCCCGGTTCAAACCTCCTAGGCAAAATGTGCTTATCATGCCAAGCCTTTGTCCGCTCCTTGTAGATTCGTGCATTTTCATAGCTTGCATATGGATCTCCGCCAATTCATTCAAGTCCAATAGGCGCTTCTCACTGGCTTTCTTCAAATCATAGTTGAGGGCCTTAATTGCCCAATAAGACTTATGATCCAATTCAACCGGCAAGTGACACGTCTTCCCAAACACCAAATTGTATGGAGATCTCCCAATGGGTGTTTTGAAAGCGGTCCTATTTGCCCATAGTGCATCATCTACTTTCTTTGACCAATCCTTCCGCGATGAGTTTACTATCTTCTCAAGAATTCTTTTCAACTGGTGGTTGGATACTTCCACTTGACCACTAGTTTGCGGATGGTAAGGAGTTGCTATCTTGTGTGTGACCCCATATCTTGACAGTAGGTGATCCATTTGTTTGCTTCAAAAGTGTGAACCACCATCACTAATTAAGACCCTTGGGACACCAAACCCTGTGAAAATGTTACGCCTCAAGAATACCATGACAACCCACGCATCATCCGTTGTGGTTGGTATGGCTTCAACCCACTTGGACATATAATCCACCGCCACCAAAATGTATTGAAAGGAGAATGGCGGAGGAAAAGGTCCCATGAAATCAATGCCACACACATCAAAGATCTCTACATCTAACAAGCTTTGGAGAGGAAGTTCATGTCTCTTTGAGATATTGCCAACCCATTGGCAACGATCACACCGCTCCACAAAAGTTTGTGCATCCTTGAAGACGGTGGGCCAATAGAACCCACTGTAGAGGACCTTTTCCGTAGTTTTCTTTCCTCCAAAGTGCCCACCATAATCCGAGCCATGGCAATGCCACATCACATTTCTAATTTGATCATGAGGAATGCACCTCCGCATCAATCCATCCGCACATTGCTTGAACAAGAAGGGATCCTCCAAAATGTAGTGCTTTGCATCTGACAAGAACTTATTCCTTTGTTGCCTAGTTAAGCCTTTCGGGACCACTTTTGAAGCTTTGTAGTTGGCCATATCCGCGAACTAAGGAGAGAATTTTTCAAAAATAGAAAACAAGCGCTCATCCGGAAATTCTTCCTGGATATCTAATAATTTCTCCTCTTGGCCGGGATTGACCAACCTTGACAAGTGGTCCGTAACTCCATTCTCGGAACCTTTCCGGTCCCTAATCTCAAGATCAAACTCCTGCAAAAGTAATATCCACTGATTAGTAGGTTTGGCCTCTTGTTTTGTCATCAAGTGTTTTATGGCCTCACGATCGGTGAATACAATAATCTTATATCCTACTACATAAGATCTAAATTTATCAAGAGCAAATACCACCGCAATGAGTTCTTTTTTAGTGGTGGAATAGTTAGCTTGTGCATCATTTTAAAACTTTGCTTGCATAGTAAATCACATGGACTAACTTTTCCACCATTTGTCCTAACACCGCCCCCACCGCATAATCACTTGCATCACACATGATTTCAAAAGGTAAATCCCAATTAGGTGCAGTGATTATGGGTGCGGTTACAAGTCTATGTTTCAAAGTATTGAAAGCATTTAAACAAGAAACATTAAACTCAAAGGATACATCCTTCATAAGAAGGTCACATAGAGGCTTCACTATTTTGGAGAAATCCCAGATGAAGCGTCCATAGAAGCCGGCATGCCCGAGAAAACTCCGTACCCCTTTCACATTTGTTAGTAGGGCAACTTCTCAATCACTTCAATCTTGGCTTTGTCAACTTCAATCCCCTTTTGGGAGATTTTGTGCCCCAGACCACACCTTCCCGGACCATGAAATGGCATTTTTCCCAACTAAGAATGAGGTTGGTCTCTTGGCACCTTTGTAGCACACATGCCAAATTCTTCAAGCAATCATCAAAAGACACCCCGAAGACCGAGAAGTCATCCATAAAGACCTCAATGAAATTCTCCACCATGTCCGTGAAGATAGAAAGCATGCACCTTTGGAAAGTCGCAGGAGCGTTGCACAATCCAAAGGGCATCCTCCTATATGCAAATACACCATATGGACAAGTGAAGGCCGTATTTTCTTGGTCCTCTGGATCCACCACGATTTGGTTATAGCCGAAATACCCATCCAAGAAGCAATAGTACTCATATCCGGCTAACATTTCCACCATTTGATCTATGAATGGGAGGGGAAAGTGGTCTTCCTTGTTACATCATTGAGCTTCTAGTAATCCACACACACTCTCCACCCCGTAATGGTCCTTGGTTGAATCATCTCATTCTTTTCATTGACCACTTGTACCTCCCTTCTTTGGGACCACATGAATTAGGCTAACCCAACTACTATCCGAGATTGGATAGATAATTCTGGCATCTAAAAGTTTAATCACCTCTTTGCACACCGCTTCTTTCATGATGGGATTTAATAGTTTTTATGGTTGCACCACCGGTTTATAATCATTTCCATCAAAATTTTTTGCATGCATAATGAGGGACTTATACCTTTCAAATCTGAAATCTTTCACCCAATGGCGGACTTGTGTTCCCTAAGAACCCGTAAGAGCTTTTATTCCTCATCCTTTTTCATTGCATTGCTAATGATGACCAGATTGTGTCCCTCCTGACTGAGAAATGCATACCTCAAGTGAGATGGGAGTTGCTTCAATTCTAGTTTCTTGTTGTCATCTTCCGCGCTTTCCTTGTAAAGCTCCTCCTTTTTGCACTCTTCCTTGGGGAGAATTGGTAATGCCTCCATTTGCTGAAAGCATCCAATAAATTCCGCATCCTCCAAAAACTCCTTATCTTCATCATCAACATGAGATTTTACCAACACTTTGGCACGTGAAGAACCATGCACTTCATGAATGGCAAATGATTTCACAATTGGCTCCACCACATCTATGCTAAAAACACTAGCTTGCTCCACCGGATGCTTCATTGCTTCAAAGACATTGAAGACCACATTTTCATCTTGCACCCGAAGTGTGAGATTTCCTTATTGCACATCTATCAAAGCACGTCTGGTAGCCAAGAAAGGCCTACCTAGAATAAGAGGAATCTCAGAATCTTCATCCATATCAAGCACCACGAAATCCGCTGGAAAGATGAATTTGTCAACCTTCACCAACAAGTCCTCAACCACCCCATGGGAGTATTTAATAGAACGATCCACAAGTTGGAGTGAAATCATAGTCCCTTTGGCCTCTTGAATACCAAGCTTCCTCATCATAGAAAGCGGCATGAGATTAATGCTTGCCCCTAGATCACACAATGCCTTACCAAAAATCATATCCCTAAAGGTGCATGGAGTGCTAAATGAACCCGGATCCTTCAACTTCAAAGGTGGCTTGTGTTGTAAGATTGCACTACACTCCTCGATTAATGCAATTGTTTCCTCATCAATGATCTTCTGCTTCTTGGAGAGAAACTCCTTCATAAACTTGACATAAGATGGCATTTTTTACAAGGCTTCCGCAAAAGGAATGTTTATTTGAAGCTTGCAGAAAACATCAAGGAACTTGAAAAATTGCATATCTTGCAAAGGCTTCTTCAAGCGTTTTGGATATGGCACGTCATGTAAGGAGGAAGGTCATTGGGCTCTACATACTTCTTCTTCAAGAAATCCTCACCTACCAACTTCAGCTTCCCCTCTTACTCTGGCACCTTTTCAACCACCACTTCTTTTCCACTACTTGCTCCGCTTCCACTTGTGGCACCTTAGGAATTTCTTCCTTATTAGAACTAGAAGGACTCCCCTTTGAATCCAACACCTTACCGCTTCGAGTTGTTACGGCATTGCATTGGTTTTTTAGGTTGTTCTCTGTATTACCTAGAAAAGAGCCTGGAAGACGCTCATTCAATTGCTTTGCAAGTTGTGCTATCTGGGTTTCTAAATTCTAGATCGTTGCACCTGTATGAGTTGCTAACTTGTCAATAGCAGTATCTGTGTGCATTGTCAACTTTTCAACGGCCGCACTAGTCTTCTTGGGAGAGCTTGTTGATTGTTCTGGTTATTCCCACAGTATTGCCTTTATTGCTGCTGTTGTTGTTGTTGTCCTTCTACTAAACCACCACTAGTATTTCTCCAAGAGAAACCTGGATGATCCCTTCCTCTTGCATTCCAATTCTTTCCCTGGTGGTAGTTGTTTTGCTTATTCCTCTGATAATCATTGTGCTGTGGCACCGTATCATAAAAATTGTGACACGAGTCCACATGCTCCTGTGAAAAATTACCTAGACAACTAGCATTATCATGATCACCTTGACAAAAATCACAACCCGAAGGCAACCCCTCTCTTACCGCATTCACCTTCGTCTTTGTAAGTGCTTCATTCTGTTGCTTCAAAAGTGCATTTTATGCAAGAATAACCTCAAGAGAAGTAGCATTATACCCGGATGTAGAATTCTGAGGAGGTGATTTAGGAATTTGTTGCATATTACGCTCATCTTTCATGCGGTTGTAATCATTCTTAGCCATCTTCTCCAATAATGCTCATGAATCGTCTGCCGATTTGCAAGAAAAAGAACCGCCAGCTGCGGCATCACAAATAATTTGAGATGCACCTCTCAAACCATTGAAAAAATTATGCACCTTCATCCATAAATCAAAGAAATAAGAGGAAACTTCCGTAAGAGCACATTGTACCGCTCCCAAGCTTCGCTATAAGTCTCACTCTCATATTACCTGAAAGAGGTGACGACTTTTTGCAATTGACCTGTTTTCTGAGGAGGAAGGAACTTTGTAAGGAACTTTTGAGCCATGTCCTCCCAAGTGGTTATGCTTCCGCGATCCATGTTCAAATCCAACCAATCACGTGCTCTATCCCGTAGAGAGAAAGGGAATTGACCCAGGCGATAAGCATCATCTGAAACTCCAGCATACTTTGAAATATCTCATATCTCCAAAAACCACGAGATATGCTTGTGAGGATCCTCATGTTCTCCTCCATCAAATTGATGTTGTTGCACCAGTTGAAGAACCAACGGCTTGACATCAAATGCATTAGCCGTGATGGAAGGCCTAACAATAGTAGAAGTACAATCCTCCAAGCTTGGAAGGGTGTACTCATAAAGGGGCTTGTAGACAGGTTGTTGTTCTTCAGCCATATCCTCAAGATTGATAGAAATCTATGCCTCAAGGCTCCTTTGTTCTCTGAGTTGTTTCCTCAATCTTTTCTCGGTCCTACGAATTTTTAGGTCGTATAGCAATTCTTCTGGTGGAACGGTACCTCGCATACAACAAAAACTCACAAAACCAAGTGAAATGAAGGAAATTCATGAGAAAGATATTCAGTAAAAATTTAAAAATAAAAATTGGCTTGTTCAAATTATTTATTTTCTTTAAATAAAGAAAATTGGTTATGCCAATCCCCGGCAACGGTGCTAATAACTTGATGGGCTTCGGCTGATCGAAGCAAGTAATAAAACACGACAAGTAGATTATCGATATCGAACACAGGGATTGGGTGACCAATTTTATCAATATTCAAAGTAGACAATTAGAGTTGACCAAGTCAAAAGGAGAGAAGTTTTGATTTGAGATCAAATTAAGTAACAATTCAATTATCAAAGTCAAGCAAAAACAAATCAAAAGCAATTATCAAAGATTGTGATTATGATTGGGAATGATCTAAGGTCACGAATTCACCAACCCAGTCAAGCATAGATCCATGTGATTATTTTCTATCCCTAGGTTCATTTCATGCCAACCAGAAACCCTAAATTATTCTAATGTCTCGTTTGAGCACAAGAGAAAATACCTAAACATGCCAATCAACAATATCTCTATTCGAAGATTAACAAGCTAGATTGATTAAGTTCTTGGCTCCATATAATGATTGCACAAATATTCTATTATATCTCTATCAATATTCAATTTGTGTTCTTAATTCAAGTCCTAAAGCATGAATCTCCAGTCAGACTCATCACGCTTGACTAGTTAATCACGAGCTCTTTTGATTAACACAAACAAAACAGAATTAAGAAGCAAGAATTAAGAGTAAGGAGTAGAAAATATTTTAATTCACTATGCCGTCATGAGCGACTTCATCGCTTCCTTAGAAAAGAGGATTAGTTCCTCATAGCGTACTTCATCATCAACAATTCAACAATAAACATCACCTAAACTCAGAAAATTTGTGTAAAAACTAAGCTAGACGCAGCTCAAAGAAAACTAGGATTGGATCCCAAATTCACACAAATACAAGCTTAAATAGGAAGTCTGGGCCACGCACGCTCGCAAGGCGAGCACTTGATTTTGGCTCCACTCAAATTTGAATCCTCGCGGGGCGAGCATTGTCTTGCTGGGCGAGACAAAAGGACTTTAACACTCCTACTTCTGTTTCGCGGGGTGCATCATTGATTCGTAGGGCACCCCAGAAAGACCTTAGAATCCTCGTGTTTAGCTCACGGGACGCCCTAGAGCCTGCTCATAATCTTCTCAGTTCAGCTCTAGCTCGCGACGCGAGCATTGTCTCGCGGGGCGAGACTCCCTTTTTATTCCATTTGCTTTTTTTTCAATTTTTTCATGCTTTCTCGAGCTTCACTTTTAACCTGAAACTAAAGATAGCACCCAGTGCTTTATTTGACTCAAAAATAACAAAAATT
The DNA here is from genome assembly GCA_035048595.1 of Echinosophora koreensis. Classification (NCBI taxonomy): domain Eukaryota; kingdom Viridiplantae; phylum Streptophyta; class Magnoliopsida; order Fabales; family Fabaceae; genus Echinosophora; species Echinosophora koreensis. The sequence goes on along the minus strand of JAPCYP010000011.1, from coordinate 4,465,323 downwards.
CCTAAAAATTACTTAAAAGACTCAAATCGTTTCTGGAGGACAAATAAAGCCAAATTTGGGTGAAGATAAGGTTAAACTTGCACAATTAGTATCAAAATCATAGCCTTTCTAGTTATAAAACTAGATAAGTCAAAGGTTTATCACCAACCCAATCCAACCCAAGTACATCCGTTTGGTTTGGATCCGAAATCCCTCCAAATCCGACACAACCTGACTCGAGCCCACCAAGAGGAATCAATTGTAAAAAGCGATGGTGGAATCTTAGTTATTATTCTATTCATATATGAAATCAACATCAACTCGATTGAGTTGGATTCAAATAGAAAATTGACTAGAACAAAATAAAATGTTAGGTCGAGGTCAAGGAAAACTTGTCTCTTGCATACATTTAATGCATCATGACAAGCCAACGATACATCGATTTTCTTTTTCTTTTTTGTTATGAGTAAATAACATTGCATCACCTTCAAATATGTTAAAATAATAATAAACCCCAAAATTGGTCATAAATTATATTCCACCCCATTTTTTCTTGTTGATTAACTATTGACTTAACACCGTTGATTTTTTTAAAAATAAAAAAATATTTATATTAAGCAATTTGATATTTGTATACGAAAATCATTTTTAAAGTAATCTTATACCATTTTGTCTACAAAAGAAAGTTGACTTTTAATTTAAAAAAGGAAATACATAATTTGGAAATCATATAAAAAATAAAATATTTCATTTAAGCATTTACTTTTTCAATCCATTATATATATATATATATATATATATATATATATATATATATATATATATATATATATATATATATTATTTATTTTACTCAAAAATATTATTTTTCAATATGCTCTAATAAATAATCCATATAAAACATGTATCAATTATATAAAAAAATTATTTTTCATTATATTCCTTTTTTTAGTTATTTTGATCAACAACTTCAAATAAATATTTTGCTTTTAATTATTTTATCTTTAGAATATAAAATTATTATAATAGTTGTTGATAAATATGATAAAAAATGCTATTTAAACAAGCATATTTGAGAATAAGAGTATAAGACTGAATATAGAAACTTTTTTTGAATATTTTTATGATTTATATATAGTTATTTTAAATTAAAATAATTAACATATATTTTGTTCATTATGTAACAAAAATATATATATAATACTTTTTTTAGTCGATTTATTTATTTTGTTGAGCCTATAATTTAGTTTTTTTTAGTAAAGTTCTTACTTTAGATTGCTTTATTTATTCTTGACAAAATATTATAATATGAACATATATATTGCGTATATTTTTTACACTAAATTTATTTTTATAAGTTTATATATTAATTATTTACAAGAACGTAAATTTTAATCCAACCCCTATATATCACCATTTAGAAGATAGAGACATATTTATCTTTATTCTTGTACTCAAATATTTAAATGATATTTTTATTAACTTTATTAGTGACAATTACTATAATAAATCATATATTCTATAGGCACTATAATTGAAAGTGTAATATTTGTTTTGAAGTTGTTGAACTAAATGACTCAAAGAAACAAAAAGAGTGTATACGTTATTTAGGTATACATTTAATATTTATTGTAATTGATAGAGTATATAATAAAACATCATCTATTTTCTATTATAAAAAAAAAATCATCTAAAAAATCATCTATTTCTATTGGGCATGTGTAAAAAAATCACTTATCTATTGTAAATTACTAAATATGGTATGAAATTATTTATATAATTTAATAACGTTTGTTTGATAATTAGTTTTGTAAGGGTGAAATGAGAAAAATGTTATTAGTTTCAAAATAATCTAACAATCTAACAACTTAAGTAATATTCAAACTTCTAACTTCTAGCTACAAACAACTTTTTTCTCATAAAATCAATTGATTTGAAATATAATCAGTTTGCCTAAACATACCAGCTTCTAATGAAAAACAATTATGAAAAACGACTATTTGGATAAGATTAAAAATTCTGTAATTAGATCAAATATAATTTTTATATTTGATTACCATTTAATATGTCTCAATTTTTTTTTTCATATTTTATGTTTTGAGTTGATTTATTATTATTTTTTTTGACTGGTTGAGTTGATTTAGTTTGATCCTGGTTTTAGTTATATCTTCAATTCTAGTTTCTGATTTAGAGTTGAATGAATAAATCTTAATTCAGATAAGAAAAGAAAGAAACACATCATTTGAAAAGACTAGCTACATTTATATTTCCTTTGATTAGATACATGATTAATTGTGGCCTTTCAAAAAAAAAAGATACTCGATTTTATGTACATCGATTTTATAATACAAATACAAATATTAATAATGGCGAAAAATACATTTATTTGAAAAGAAAAAAGAACGCGAACCATTTTTACATGTTAAGGCTAGATGAGTTAAAGTGGTTTTGTACTATCCTCATTATTAAGCTATCTTTGAGTGGGGTATCAATACATGATGTTATGATCATGATTCATGATCGCTGAACTACTTATATATCTTCCATTAAGTGTGTTTCTGGTCAAGACTGATTGAAGACATTTGCATGATGTGTGTCGGAGGAACCAAATGTTATATCAATAATTCAATATCATGAGCTTGTTTCTGCTGAGAATTGAATTGTGGGGCACTTGACATGGAAGCTTAATTAAGAGTGATATTCATTTCTCTCTTTATTTTTTTCTTGCACTTGGAGTTGGTTGGCAGTTTTGGATGCAACTCATCATATTTCCATTTTAAATGTGGCACATCAAGTGTCCCATAAATACTATTACGTAAAAAGAAAATTGTACCATCATTTCAATTGTTTGCAATTATTCCAATCAATAATATATTTGAACGCATGCCCAGCTGATATGAAAGAAAAGAGAACAGGGAGAAGAGATGGAATCAAAGACTAGTTCATCAGGAACTAGCTATGATTTTTGTATTGATCTGGTTGAGTGAGTACAAGAGTAAAACCTAATGTTCTACTTATAGAGATAAAAGAACCACTAATTCTGGACCAAATCAACAGCCATAAATAAGAAGTAAATATATAGTAATAGTAAAGAAATTATAAGATAACAAATTAATATAGTCATCCATAATATCTGAATATTTATAACACTTCCCTTTGGATGACTATACATTATGAATATTGCCTCGTTAAAACCTTGCTAAGAAAAACCCAGTGGGATAAAAACTTAGCGAAGGAAAAAGAGTACAATGTTCATAATAACTTATTTCCCCTCAAGAATACATCAATTATGAAAATCATTTAGGGTGTGTTTGGATGGGGCATTTGGAGAGGGTAAAGTATTTTAAGAGGGTAATCAAAATACTTCAAGCTAAAATACTTCGTTTGGGTATTAAATATGAAGGATTTTAGAAATAAAGGGATTTTATGGGGATATTTGGTTTAAGGTAAATTTGAGGAATTTGAAATATCACCTAAAGAGATGGTATTTTAAAATTCCCTCTCCTTACTCATATGTCACCTACCACCGATGCTGGCCCCTGGACCATTGGACCCGGTCCCGACCCTCGAACCACCCAGACCAGGCCCCCGCACCACCCGGGCCCGGCCCTGCACCACCCGGGGCCGACCCCCGCACCACCCCGGCCCAGCCCAAAGACCAACCGGACCAGACCCCTGCACCACCCGGACCTGGCCCCTGCACCACCCGAACCCGGCCCACGCACCACCCTGGCCAGACCCACGGACCACCCGGACCCGATCACCGCACTACTTGGGCCCGACCCCTAGACCTCCCGGACCCCGCCCACGGACCCAGCTCCTTTGAAGGTAATTAAATTGCTTTATCCAAACAAAAAAATTGAAATACAAGGTATTTTAATTACTCTATCCAAACAAAGTATTTTCAAAATGAAAGTAATTCAATTGAAGCAATTCAATTGCCTTGTATTTCAAATTCGTTTTCAAATTCATTGGAATACCCCATCCAAACACACACTTAGCTAACGCATCCCAATGTTATGCACATGTTTCTTGAAAGCTGAAGTTGGCAATGCCTTCGTGAATTGATCTGCTGGGTTGTCACTTAAACGAATTTTGCAAACATCAATGTCACCTTTTTTTTGGGGTTCATGAGTATAAAAGGATTTTAGTGAAATATGTTTAGTTCTATCACCCTTTATGTAGCTGCCTTTAACTTGTGCAATACATGTTTCATTGTCTTCATGCAATGTTGTTTGGCTTGTTTTTTTTCTTTCATCAATCCACATACTCTTCTGATGTATTGAGTCATAGTTCTTAGCCATATGCACACACGACTTGCTTCATGAATAGCCAATATTTCTGAATGATTTGATGATGTAACTGTGATTTTTTGCTTCACTGATCGCCATGAGATAACAGCTTTTCCACATGTGAAAACATAACATGTTTGTGACCAGGCTTTATGAGGATCAGAAAAATATCCAGCATTAGCATACCGTACCAACCCTAACTTTACTCCATTTGGGTAAAACAAACCCATATCGGATGTACCATGGAGATTACTAAAAACATGTTTGACTCCAGCTCAACGGGTTGGTGCTGAACTAAATCTTGCTAATAAGTTCACTGCAAAGGCTATATCTGGTCTAGTGCTATTTCCAAGATAAAAAGTGCTCCAATAGCACTAAGATATGATATTTCAGGACCAAGAATTTATTCATCATCTTCTCTTGGACGAAAGGGGTCCTTTTTCACATCAAGTGAACGAACAACCATTGGAGTGCTTAACAGATATGCCTTATCCATATAAAATTGTTTCAAAATACTTTTTTATATAAGTAGATTGATGAATAAGTATTCCACTCGCAATATGTTCAACTTTAAATTCAAGACAAAATTTTGTTTTTCCAAGATCCTTCATTTGGAACTCGTTTTGTAAGTACTCTACAGTCTTTGAGATATCTTCTGGAGTCCCTATCATGTTTAAGTCATCAACATAAACAACAACTATTGCAAACCCAGAATTTGTTTTCTTGATGAAAACACAAGGACAAATAGGATTATTCTCATACATAATTTTTAATAAATAGTCACTCAAACAAGTGTATCACATCCGTCCTGATTGCTTTAATCCATACAATGGTCTTTGCAATTTAACAGAGTACATTTGTCGAGGTCTTGAATTACATGCTTCAAGCATCTTAAGTCCTTCCGGGATTTTCATATATATGTCATTATCTAATGAGCTATAAAAGTAAGTTGTCATTACATCTATTAAGTGTTTGTCAAGTCCTTCAAGGACTACCAAACTAATCAACAATTTAAATATAATTGCATTCATAACTAAATATGACAACTTCAGGTGTCTGGACTACTAGTCCAGATGCTTTAGTTTGGCTAATAACCATAGGTCAACTTGCATTATTCTTTTCAATTTTTGGCCAATTAATTTAATGTCGACATTCCTCTATAATTTGAGCTTCACGCACTCATTATCATTAATAATTTCATAAGCAACTGTTGTTACATATGCAAATATATTATCAACAATATATCTTCCCCTTATATTTTCATATTTTTGTGAGATCTCATATTTTACCGATACCGGAACCACTTATGGGGTTACTTCTCTTGAAATATGGGGTTGTTACTTTTGACCTCTTCTAGAATCTCACTGAACTCTTTTGGAGCATCACATTGAAATTTTATTTTCCTTTAAGGAACAATATTCTCTACACCAATATGTCTACAACGCTTCTAGCGTACTTTAAATTCATGAGTTATGTACCATTCTCGCAGGTTTTCCATCTGGGACAATTAACCATGAGAAAATATTTGCGGTTGGTACATATGACTTAGTGACATTCTGGGTCTATGACAATTAAACTTATATGGCAGAGGCAATCATGCCAAATTACAAAATATATATTTGAAACTTAGTAGATTTCTTTAGGATATACTATAATACAATGCATCAAATTATAATTGTGTTCCACTTAGGAACAATAATATAAGATCTTTCAAAGCATTTAATTACTTTTGCAAACGTCTGGTTGCAAATTGAAAATAAGCAAACATTAGATCATCTGGTTTCTGGCCGTAATCATATAGCATTAAAAAAATGCATAACATATGAAAACTCATTATATTAAAGAATCTTTTGTCTTCAATGACATCAATATGAATCATCAATATTGACTTCGGATGGCGTAATTGACCGTATGCCAAATAATAAAATTATTTAGACTAGTAAACTTCTGGTTTACAACAATATAATTAAATTTGATTTTCAGGTGCATAGCAAACATCTGGTTTACATTAGCACGTGTTTCAATTGCGTAATTGACCATATGCCAAATAATAAAATCATTTAGACTAGTAAACTTCTGGTTTACAACAATATAATTAACTTTGATTTTCAAATGCATAGTAAACTTCTGGTTTACATTAGCACGTATTTCAATCGCACTCGTATATTAGAATTTATAATTGATATAATCAATAAAACCCTAAGAAGCAAATACATTTTCTTCAATCAATACAATACACATCCACACAAGAAATTCAACTATTTATCAATATTATACACCTAAATAATATTATAAGTCTTCATGGTGATCTTAAACCACCTAAGAGTATACATCCATCACACATATATATATGAATAATGATAAACATTGAAGGTATTATTGATCATAGAGGGATAATAATAAACACTAAATATATTATTAATCATAAAAGTTCTAACATACGACAATATCCCAAAATCCAAATAAAATAAATAAATAAGACCTTAAACATATGATAATTCATAAACACCATGATGTTCAATAGTGAACATTTCCATCCCCAATTAAATGATCAATTTTGCCACTAGGATCTTCGAAAAAAATCAAAGACATCAAAATTGACACCCTTAGGATTCTCTTCTTTGTTAACAGATTCAGATAAATTTACTTCAGCATTTTTTCCTTTTTCCTGAAGTGATGGCAAGTATATATCCGCTAGATGTTTTGGAGTGCGACATCCAATGACCTTTTGTCCCACATCTAAGGCAAAAATTGTCATTGCCTTGCATTTTGTTGCTCTTTCCAGAGTTTTCCACATTTTTAGCCCATTTCTTTGGAGGAAGAGGATTAACACGGGTCCAAGTATTTTTTTTCTCCCACAACCCCTTTTTCCACCGCAACCTCGTCCACGCCCTTGAGAAAAAGCCACATTCACTTCAGGGAATGCTGTTGAGCCAGTTGGACGAGATTGATGGTTTTTCATTAAAAGCTCATTATTTTGTTCAGCCACAAGCAAACAAGAAATTAGCTCAGAATATTTGGTGAATCTACGCTCTCGATACTGCTGCTGCAGGAACACATTCGAGGCATGAAAAGTTGAATATGTTTTTTCCCACATATATTCATCAGTAATTTTCTCACCACATAATTTCAATTGAGAGCTAATTTTAAACAAAGTTGAATTATATTCACTTATAGATTTGAAATCTTGCAATTACAAGTGTATCCATTCGTATCGAGTCTTCGAAGGAATCATCGTTTTTTGGTGTTCATATCTCTTCTTTAAATTATTCCAAAGGGCCAATGGGTCCTTAATAGTAAGGTACTCAGTTTTTAATTCTTCATGCAAATGATGCCGAAGGAAAATCATTACCTTAGCGCGAACCTACAGGGATGCTTAGTTTCCTTCTTTAATAGTGTTTCCGAGACTCATAGCATTAAGGTGAATCTCAGCATTAAGTACCCATGATAGATAATTTCTTCGAGAAATATCAAGAGCAACAAATTCAAGTTTCATGATGTTTGATATGGTAAAGGCACTTGAAAAGAAAAAAAAAAAGTTAAAGTCAGATACTTAAAATAAAATGAACAATATAATTTCAATATATCATAAACAAATAGAAGGGAAAAAAAAGTTTTGTGAATAAAATTATTACTCGTTCTTACTCAAGTAATATAAATCATATGCATGATTCCAATTATGGTATTAATATAAATCATACTCAAGTATGTGTTATGAATATTGGTATGAATATGTGTGATTCCAATTCTTACTGCCTTTGTCAAAAAAAAAAATCTCGCACCTTATTTTAAAGGATTTTTACAAAAAATCTTTTTGGAAAATTTCAAGATTGAGTATGCATGATTTCTTACCCAAAAAAGAAACACGCAAAAATTTGTTACACTATTAGAGACTCGTTCGTGTTGATAACGTGTTATGAAAGAAAAGAGAATAGGGAGAAGAGATGGACTCAAACACTAGTTTTTCAGGAACTAGTTATGATCTTTGTGTTGATTTGATTGAGAGAATACAAGAGTAAAAACCTAAGATCCTATTTATAGAGGTAAAAGGACCACTAATTCTGGACCAAATCAACATCCATAAATAAGAAGTAAATACATAGTAATGATAAAGATATTATAATATAACAAACTAATATAGCCATCCATAATATCAAGGAATGGCAAAGGGGACGGGCGGGCACGGGTAGCACCACCCCCGCCCCCGTTCGCAGTGGATAAATCTGTGTCCGTCCCCACCTGCTACCCGCGTGGGTACCCGCTGGGCGGGTATTTGGCGAGTTTCGCGAGTATTTGCGGGTACGGTTTTTCCTGTAAAAATGTATTAATTCCTTAAAAAATTATAAAAAATATTGCAAAAAATGAAAAATATCAAATAAAATAAAGATCAACATACTGAAAATACATCATTATTCAACAAGCCATAAAAATCAAACCACACTTAAATAGAAAAAAAGAATCATCACCCCCCATTACAACTTAACCAAAATAAGTTACAAAAAACATAAGTACACAACCATCACAGCATCACCCTCGTCCCTCTATTACAATTAACCAAAATCAGTTACAAAAAACACATTATACAGCAACTCCAAACAGGCAAACAACAACAGTTCCAAGCAAATCCAACCGTCCAAGCAGCCTCACTGTTAAGATAGAACATAAATAAACTTAGAATGGACAGAAGCTATGTTTACAAAAAAAGAATCATAAAGAATGTGGCAATTTGATAATTATTTTCATAGGATCTTGAATACTTACTGACCATCGATTGCTTTTCATCATTGAGTTGCAATAACCAGATTTACTCATGGAGCATTACTTTCACATTCCTAAAATAAAAGTAAAAGTATCTAATAAAAAATGCAAACAACCAACATTATTGGGAAGGTTGAAATGAAATCTTAAAAATATTTACTAACAATGTCATCATCCATATCTTCCAATATTGTAATACATTCGCTATTATCGTCTTTCGATTTTGAAGAACCTGAAGAAAGAAAAATAATTAAGTAAAAAATTTGTAATAATCAACCAATGTAGATTTTTAATTAAAAGTAGTAAATTTGGTTACCTTTGACATCAGTCCATAGCCAATCTTGGAGACACATCAATGTCTCTAAAGTATGTGGACGCAATCTACTATGATGAGGAGTAGGAAATCGACCACTAGTGCTAAAAGAAGACTCGGAAGCAACAGTTGAGATAGGAATTGCTAGAAAATCTCTTGCGATCATTTGCAGGATTGGGTAGTTTAACCCATTAAGCTTCCACCAACCCAAGACGTCGAATACTCCACCTGAATTAGGCAACACTGGCTCCTCCAAATATCGATCAAGTTCTGACCTCCGACCTCTTGTGACAGTTTTTTGAGCAACAACCTTCTTTTCATAATGTGACCACCAACCTTCCACTTTTACAACACCCACGTCTTGATTTTGGTTTGTCCTTGAAGATGAAGAAACATTATCCTTACCCTTAATTTTGATCTCATACTCCCTCACCATTTCTTGACAAACAGACATCACATCTTCAATTTTCTCATCAGCGGGAGAAAAAATAATCAAATAAAGTGACTTTATACATGGGATCTAAAATAATGTCTATAGTCATCACCCCATTGATCACATTCCAATACTTGTCAAATTTGGTCATCATGGATGTAGCCATTTCATGAATGATAAGATCAGGAATGTCAACCCACTCCATCAAGGCCAATTTAATTTCACACACCTTTGTAAAATAAACATTTGCAGTTGGATACAAAGTATAAGAAAACAACTTTGTAACATTATAAAACAATTCCAACTTCTTACAAATTTCTGTAACCATCTTCCAATCATCTTCATTAGGTACAGTTTTATACAAATCCTCCATTTGTGCCAATCGTTCAAACACATCTTTGTATACACCAGCGTATTTTTTGGGATATTGTTCGACATCCAGTGTATGTTTCTTAAATCAACAATCATTTTAAAGGATATTTTGTTAAAAAATAAGTTTTACATTATTAAAAAAAAAAAAAAGAAAATCATGAAATTCCCAAAATATTTTTAAAATTTATTTTTTTATTTTTTTATTAGCAAAATTTAATTTATTTGATGTGCGCTATCACTGACTATAAAGAAGAGAACTAGAAGATTTATTTTAAAAAACAAAAAATTAGGGAGGGAAAACATCTATAACTATATGAAAAGAAATCTAATAAGGTCATCTAAGCCAAGCCGTTTAGAAAGTGAATTCAAACAGGATAAAAATGAGTTAGATTCTCTAAAGAATCTGCAAACCCATTGTCTTCTTTGAAGAAAGTTTCTCATTAAGTGGCATGTTCATAGTTCAGTTAGTTGAAGCTGGAGATAAGGAAAATAGTAAGTTTTGATCCCAATGCTCTATCTTCCAAAATTTTATCTTCCCCCGTACCCCATCCCCTCCATAGGCCTCGTTAGAGGGTCATTTAGGACCTCCATTAGGGGCTCCTCTATTAGACCCATGACCTTACCCCAAAAAATTCTCATAAAATTAATATGGTTGCATTTGCAAAAAAAAAATAAATGAAAGTATCTTAAATATTTAAGATATACATGACTTTCAAATACAAGCTTTCTTCTATGTATGTATATTTGAAGAGTTTGACTATTACCTCAGATAGGAATAATGTTTACTCTTTGCGTAAATTGTCACTCATAATTTATAAATTTGTCATTAAGTGAGTATCTTGAATCATTGGATATCAAAACAAGATAAATTTCATATGCTAAAAAGTTAATGAAATAAGAGCAGTAGACCCTCCTTTATCCTAAAATATTAGTATATTGAACGAAAAAACATATACAATAAGAGAAGGGATGGCAATATTATCCATACTCGTGGATAAAAACAGCAATGAGAACGGGATACGTAGCTTAACAGGCACTCGTGGCTAAAATAAATGGATTTTTTTATATCCCCACTAGTTAATGGGGCGAGGATGGTTATTGAGGTATCTGTACCCGTCGATACCCACTAGTAAAATTATTTAAATACTCTTTACTTTTATATCTATCTAACATTTCTTGTACACCCTTCACCTCACTATGCACACTGTTGTCTAACATTTCCTGTTCTTCACGTCTTGGGAACTGCTTCTTAGCTTTCAAAGCTTGAGAATAACTTCTATTGTTTAAATGAATCAAGCCCAAGTCTTCCAGGCTTGACATTAACGATGCGTGAACAGCTAGATTACATACACCCACAAATATATATATATATATATATATATATATATATATATATATATATATATATATTGTAAAATATACATTTAACATCGAGGTTTTAACATCGGTTTTAACAAAACCGATGTGAAAAAGGAGGCGGTGGCATTTTTGAAATTAAACTGAAATCTTTTAACATCGGTTATCACAAAACCGATGTGATAAAATATTTAACATCAGTTTTTATAAAAACCGATGTGCAAAAGTAAAACAAAAAACATTTTTTTTTATCAAAATAAGATTAGACATCGGTTTTATAATAACCGATGTGGAATAGTAATTTTAGACATCGGTTTTTTGATAACTGATGTGGAAAAGGGAAACAAAAAAAAAAAATTAATCAGCCATAAGATTACACATCGGTTGTATTATAACCGATGTGGAAGATTGACAAAAAAATGAATTTTTTAAGCAGCAAAATTTTTAACATCGGTTTTTGTTGTTAACCGATGTGGAAATATGTATAACACATCGGTTTTGTGTATAACCGATGTGTATTTTCATTTTGTTTTCTTTTATTCATCCCTCCATTTCCCTTTCTTGCGCGCTACCCCAATATTTTCTCTGTTGCATGCGCGCTCCGTAACCCTCACACACCCTCACACCTCCGTTCTTGCTCGCTCTGCCGCGTCCTCCGCTGTCACCTCAGCCTCGAAGTCCCTCCGCTTGCTCCGCCGCTTCATGCTGTGACCCTGTAGCCTCCGCTTGCTCCGCCGTTTCCTGTAGCCTCGAAGCCCACTGTCCGACGCTTGCTCCACTAGCTCCGCTGCTTGCTCCGCCGCTTAGTCATCTCAGGTAATGCCTCTTATACCATGTTTCTAAGGAAGGATTAAAATGTGGTGCTCTGATGATGGTCAAATGCCTGGAAACTTGTCCTGCTTTCTGGCTCATGGCAGTGTGTTATCTTTTTTTTGTTATTGTGGGTTGAGGTGGTTTATTTTAAAATTCCAGCAAAAGTTTGATTTAGAAGTTTGGAGTTCTGTCTGGTTTATGGGTGGTGCCCTATTTCTGGTTTTATTAGGGGTGATGCAGGTTCTATATGGCTTTCTGTGTTAGTCTGTGCACTACACAGTGTAGTTTTTGGTTTTCTAGCATGCAGGCGTTATAGCAACATTTAGTTTTTGGTTTTAGTTTTTGGTTCCAGCACTCATGAAGGCAGCAAGCTATGAAGGTTGCAACTCTTGTTTTGGTTACAATTTTAAGAGTATGTAAGTCAGTAAAAGGTGCATATAGTATAACTTGGGGATTCAAGAGAGAACAATGATTCTGGATGGGGGGAAGATTAGAGTTATAGTTCAACCTTATAGCAACATTTAGTGTGTTTGGTTGATACAATACCCAATCTTACTGGTTTTGTTTCTCATTTATTGTTGGTTGTCTCTAGTGTGTGAGAAGGTGGAAAGCAAGGGAAGAATGGGCTGTGTTTTTCAATGTGTTTGCATGTGCCTGTGTATGTTCCTTTGTTATTTCTTTTCACTAGTTTATTTTCATTTTATTTACTTCATTTTTCTTAATGTTTAGGATTTTTAGCATGTCAAGCGATACTCCATGGGCATAGCTTAAATTACAAACGGGTATGGTAGATTTATCTTTATAATGTTTTTTCTATTGGGTTATTTTGGTTGTCATATTGAATTACTAAATGTTTGTGTTACTTTTTTTCCCATTTAGAATTAGAATAATTTATGCTCTTACTTTTGTTAGATTGCTCCATTTTTTGATTTGCTTTAGTGAAATATCTCTTCATGTCTCTGGTAGGTTTTAGAATATTTTATCCCCAAATAGAAGTGAAGTCCATCGGATTTGAAAACCATAGGGTAGGATGGGCTGTTTAAGAATAAATGATCATATGAAGGATTTGTTCCATTAACTATGTAATGTCTATATAGTTTGCTGTTCAGTTTCTTTTAGAAAACTTTTTAAAGAGCTATCACCCTTTGTTTGTGAATGCATGTATTGTGTTTGTGACAATGTGCTAGAGACAAGAGTAGATTTGTACAATTAGTTATAGCTTCTTAATTTCTCTTTCTCTTTCAGGGTTTCTTGATTATTTGAAACTTAGGACTTCGTTTCCACACTTGTTGTGTTTCTTCCCACACCCGGTAAGCTTTCTCATCTCTATTTTTCTAGTTTTATTTTTGTTTGTTTTAACTTGGGAATTGGAGTGTTTTATTACTTGTTTAGTGTTTATTAATTAGTAAAGCCTTAGTTTCCCGTTTGAGATGCAATATTAATGAGCACACGTGTACGTGCTTAAGGTACAGCTCATTATATTGGATCTTGAATTGTCCAAGTTGGACAGTTTGGGAAAAAACTTTTTCTTCATTCAGTTAAAATAGTTATTTATTGATTCTCATGTTATATACCTGATGAAAGTTCGGATTGGCACATTTCCTTTAGTTCTCCGGGTGCATACTTTATCGTGGTGGATGGCATCGCGTTCAAGTCGTGTACGTCGGAGACCGAAGGGAAATGCTGCCGAAATTTCGTAGAGTATGAGCATGAGAGTTAAGGACTAACTGTTAACCGAATGTTGAAAAAGTTTCTTCTCGAATGGGATAGGGCCATACCCTATCATAAGAAGTAGTTGATGAAGATGTTGGACTAAGTATGAAGTTAATGTTTTAGTCATGGATCGCGGTTGGATGAATGCTAGACGGACAAGTGATGAGTATGAGAATGGAGTGGAAGATTTTCTACAATTTGCAAAAACAAATGCTCCTGATAGTAGTGACGGAAGGTTTTGTTGTCCTTGTGTTAACTGTTTGAATGAGAGACGACTAGAAGCTGACGAGATACGGGATCATCTTATTTGTGAGGGGATTTGCAAGAGTTATACAATATGGATATGTCATGGTGAATCGTTAGACAGGCCAAGGATGTCGGATAGAGAGGAAGTTGATGACGTAGATATGGACGATGGACTAGAGGACATGATCCGTGATATTGGGCAAGAGTCCTTTCGGCGAGCACATGTGTATGATACTTTGTGCAGTGATGCGGAAGTGGCTTTGTATCCGGGGTGCACTAATTTCACACGGTTGTCAGTGGTGTTAAGATTGTTCAATGTGAAGGCGTGAAATGGGTGGAGCGATAAAAGCTTTACCGAATTGCTTGAGTTGTTGAAAGACATGCTTCCAGAAGGTAACACATTACCATCCCGAAACTATGAGGCGAAGAAGATATTGTGTCCGATGAGTATGGAGTATAAGAAAATACACGCTTGCCCCAATGATTGCATATTGTACAGAAAAGAGTTTGAAGAGATACACAAGTGTCCCAGGTGTGGGGTATCACGATACAAAGTGAAGGATGATGATTCTAGTTGTGATGCGGTCACCAAGGGTCCTCCTGCGAAGGTGTTATGGTATCTTCCAGTAATTCCGTGGTTCAAGCGATTGTTTGCTAATGAAAAGGATGCAAAGAATATTAGATGGCATGCAGATGAGAGGAAATGTGATGGACAGCTTCGTCATCCGGCTGATTCTTTGTGCTGGAAGAGAATTGATAGTTTGTTTCCGGAGTTTGGCAATGAGCCCAGAAACCTCAGGCTTGGACTTGCTACCGATGGAATGAATCCATATGGAAACTTAAGTAGTAATCATAGTTCATGGCCTGTTCTCCTGGTAATTTACAACCTATCTCCTTGGTTGTGCATGAAGAGCAAATACATTATGTTAAGTATGATGATTTCGGGTCCAAAACAGCCAGGAAATGATATTGATGTTTATCTGAGTCCATTGATTGAAGACTTGAGAAAGTTGTGGGATGAAGGCATTGATGTGATCGACGGGTATTGCCGTGAGACTTTCAGATTGCGTGCCATGTTATTTTGCACCATCAATGACTTTCCAGCATACGGGAACTTGTGCGGGTATAGTGTTAAGGGGCATAAAGCATGTCCAATATGTGAAGAAGGCACATGTTACCATCAACTGCAACATGGAAGGAAGACAGTCTACCTTGGGCATCGGAGATTTCTCCAGCATAATCATCCTTATCGTAGGTTGAGAAAAGCTTTCAATGGACTTCCGGAGAATGCAATTGCTCCGGTGGCATTGACTGGAGACCAAGTTTATGAACGGGTGAAGAAAACTAATGTTATCTATGGGAAGTCCCAAAAGAAGGCTACTGAGAAGAATATATGGAAGAAGAGGTCGATCTTCTTTGATCTTCTATATTGGTGCAAGCTTGATATAAGACATTGTATTGATGTGATGCATGTGGAGAAAAATGTGTGCGACAGTTTAATCGGAACGCTTCTCAACATTCAAGTCAAGACAAAGGATGGTGTGAATGCTCGTCTGGATCTAGTTGCGATGGGTATACGAGAGCAGTTAGCTCCACATAAAGTGGGGGATAAGAAGACTTATTTGCCCCCAGCATGCCATACTTTATCAAAAAAAGAGAAAAGAAGTTTCTGTGAATGTCTACGGGGAGTCAAAGTGCCACAGGGTTACTCTTCAAATATCAAGAGACTTGTCTCAATGAAAGATCTCAAATTAGTTGGCTTAAAGTCTCATGATTGCCATGTCTTGATGCAACAACTACTACCGGTGGCCATTCGTGACATCTTGCCTAAAAAAGTCAGACATGCCATTACTAGGTTATGCTTATTCTTCAATGCTATATGTAGCAAGGTCATTGACACTAAAAAGTTGGATGACTTGGAAAATGAGGCAGCCATTATCTTGTGCCAATTGGAGATGTATTTTCCACCTTCATTTTTTGACATCATGGTTCATTTGATTGTTCATCTAGTGAGGGAGATTAGATTGTGTGGCCCCGTTTATTTAAGGTGGATGTACCCGGTTGAGCGATACATGAAGATTTTGAAAGGATATATGAAGAATCCACACCGTCTCGATGCATCTATTGTTGAAAGGTATGTTGCAGAAGAAGCTATTGAGTTTTGTACAGACTACATGTCAGAAGCGGAACCTGTAGGGCTTCCGAAGTCTCGTCATGAAGGAAGATATGATGGGAAGGGTACACGAGGTATCACTGTTAAGAGCATGGATCGGGAGGAAGTGCTTCAAGCACATTTGTATATATTGAATAACACTGATGAGGTTGAACCATACTTATGTGAGCACAAAAGCATCATCAACGAAACTTATCCTAGAATGAATGAAAAATGGTGTTTGAACAAGCATAATAAAACTTTCTTGAACTGGTTTAAAGAAAAAATTGCAAAGGATGGTACTGCTTCTGAAACATTAAAATGGCTAGCACAGGGACCTAACTTTGATGTCATATGCTGGAGTGGGTACAATATCAATAAGTTTTCCTTCTATACAAAGTCCCAGGATGACAAAAGTACTATGCAAAACAGTGGGGTTATGGTCGTCGCTGAGTCCATGCATTTCTCTAGTTCGAAAGATAAAAACCCTGTTATGGCATCCGTTTCATACATTGGGATCATTGAAGAGATCTGGGAGGTTGATTACACGAAGTTTAGAGTGCCTGTTTTTAAATGTCAGTGGGTCGACAGTAACAATGGTGTGCAAACCGATGAGTTAGGATTCAAATTGGTGGACCTTAATAAGGTAGGCAATAAAGACGAGCCTTTCATCATGGCATCCCAAGCAAAACAAGTGTTTTATATCCGTGATCCTTCTAACAAAAGGTGGTCAGTGGTTCTCCAGGGAAAAAACATGTATAATAGTAGTGAGGGAAATCAAGATTCAACTCTTGATATTTCTGACACTCCTTCTTTCTCAACACGGGTGCCTAATTTCAATGAGGAAAATGAAGTGGACGATGTACATGCTACTCGTAATGATCACCAAGAAGGGTTATGGGAGAACGTTACTACTTGACCACAATGTAAGTTTAGTTTGAGTTATGTTTAAAGTCATATTATATGTTTACGTTGATATTTATAAGTTATGCTTACGTTGATTGATATTTATAAGTTATGTTTGATATTTATCTAGACATACTGACATTTTGTTTTTGTCTAAACAGGTATACATGGCTGATCCTGAGGATATCCCTCCTTCATGCAGTGGGTCGGAGACCCCGTCTTCGGATAGAAAGGGTAGACGTGCCACACGAATGAGGAATTTGACTGCCAACCGTGGTTCAAATCAAAAGATAACAATCGACTTTGATTGTAACCTCAATCCTATTGGGCCAATGGCAGAGCAGTTTATTAGTTTTGTGACGACCCTTGCTCGAAGCAGGCCTAGCATACTTATTGAGCGTTGGAAAGATGTACTTCAGGGCGTGAAGGATCAGATATGGGAGAGTATTCTGGTATCTATACTTTTACGTCCTGTGTTTGTATCTACTTTATTTTAATCTTATTAATATCATACAGTAATTCGTTGATTCTTTTGTTGTTAATGTAGCTCACCTTTGACCTGCCGGATACGACGGATATGAAGAAGCGTTGGATAAAGTATGCTGGTGAGCGTTGGAGGGGTTTTAAGGTGGACCTGGGCAGATACTATGTATTCAATCCACGCTGTGAAAAGAACCCACTTGAGGTGTACCCGTTTCTTGACCAGGCGACGTGGGATCGCTTTGTTCAGAGCCGACATGATCCCAGCTTTCAGGTTAACTTATTTGAGTTGTCTCTAAATTTATGTAATTTCATTAATTTTATTAATTTACTGATGTAATTTAATTGTCTTCTATTTATAACAGGAGAAGAGGAAAAAGGGGCAGGAAAACCAAAGCAAGAATGTCTACCCCCATGTATTGTCTCGTGGGGGATATAAAAAGCTTGCTCAGACCATGGTGGAAGAGGAAAAGAAAGCATGTCAGGAAGCAGCATCTCAGGCAGATCCTAATGCTGAAAATCATCCTGAAGTTGTTGATCCACCTCCACCCCCACGCCATCGTAAATGGAAGAGGGCCCGACAAAGAAAAACGGGACAATATACATCTGAGGAGGCACGCCAAGTAGCTGAGAAGATTGTATGTGTAGTTTGAATTGTAATTGTGATTTTAACAATGTTACTTAATTGTAATGTGACCTAATATTTTATATGTTGCAGGATGCCTTGGACGAGCAGGCCACTCAAGGAACCTTGGTTCCTAGAGGACGCGAGGATATCTTAGCTGCTGTCATCGGTAAACCAGACCACCCGGGCCGTGTCATTGGTGTTGGATGGGGCGTTGGCATTCGCCAATACCATGGTTCATCTTCACACCAACGCCACAGGGATGTTGCTGCAGATAGAGAACGGCTAAAACAGGAGATTGCAGATGAGCTTAGACAGGAGATGACCCAGCAGTTTAACCAGCAGATGGCAATAATGGCTGCTATGTCCCAACAATTCACAAGTGTCCAACCCTCTGTCCAACCCTCTGTCCATGTGAGCACTAAGGGCTCATGTGATCCTCCTCATCAGCCTGATGAGGATGATGATGATGATGATGATGACGCCCCTGATAGGTGTAAGCTGAATGTTGATGATCATCATGATATTCTGCCTAAAAGGTCAGATCCAGGAAGACCAAAGAAATCTGCTCCTGCCAAGGTATTCATTTGACCATACAATTAATTACGAATGAAATAACTTAACTGTGATTACTAATGTATATCTTTTTTGTTGTTTAGGGGAACGACAAAGGGGATCCTGGTGATGTTTTTCAATGTCTTGCTATAGAGCTTGTCACCATGGAGGTTGATGCAGCTTTGGTAAGGTTGGAACATGATGGCAGGGCGGATGACGATCTGTATATCCCAGAGAAGGAACTTATGGAAATGGCGCTCGACCATGAAATGGCTAGTGCTCACCACATCTCGTTATGGTGCACGTAAGTACATTTTATTTATAAGTTAAATAATTAAATTTTAAATACTATGATAATTAACATGTTTTATCAATATATTAGGTATCTGCATCGCATGTTAGCTAATCAGGGCAACCTCACCCTTTATGGGTTCATTGACCTCATGCTCATTCAGGGTGATGTTCTCCTAGCATCAGAAGACCCGGTCGCCACCATACGTGATATAGTTGCCCGAGACCATCATCAGTTCTACCTTGCGCCTTATCTCTATAAGTAAGTACCAGTTATTTAATTATAACTATATATGACTTAGTCACTAATTGTTCCGCAAATGCAGACGACATTGGCAGTTGTTGATCTTGTGCCCTCGTGTGAATGTCGTGGTCTTCTTCTGCTCGATGGGAAATAGGCCGGCGAATGAACTGAAGAACATCATGGAAACGTAAGCATTAAAATAAGTTAGAATCAGTAATGAAGTTGTTTTAATTATCTGAAATCTATTAGATATACTTTAATTAATGTTTATTTTCTTATGATAGGTCTATTGATGCAAGCCGCATGCTGTGTGGTGAAAGGCGTCGGCCTATTAGATGGATCATTCCTAACTTAAGATATTTATTAGTTCAAACGCTTCAAGCGCAGTGGGTATAATTATTGATTTCTATTTAATTTCTCATATTCTAACTGGGTTTCATTTGTATGTAGTCTCATAGACAACGTGGATCATGGGAATGTGGATATTATGTGCTGAAGTGGATGGTCGAAATTATCTCCTCCGGTATCACTGAAAGATGGCAGGAGGTAAATGCTAATTGGTAACAATTAGTTGTAACAATTATATATAGATTCGTTATATGTTTAATTTTAGTTTATTACTTAAAAGATATAATCTTATGTCCAATTAAACTTGCAGATATTCAACAATCCGACTCCACTCTCTGATGCCGACATAAAAAAATAAGGATACGTTGGGCAACTTTTTTTCTTGAAGTGTACCAACAATAGTTTGTATGTAGTTAGTATACAAACGCAAGTGTACTAGCTATAGTGTACTTTTGACTGATATATGTTTTGACATGAAATCTATAATATATCATATGTAGCTTTTTGGTTTCTAATTATCTTTGTTGTCTGAATGTAATTGAATATATTTATTGTTAGTAATCTTTTAATTTAGTGTGTTTTGGTTGTACAAACGTGATTCTGTTGAGAATATTTGATTCTGTATTGATCTGGATTACTGGATTACTGAAACAGAGGAAAGGACTGTCAATACTGAAAAGGATGAATTTTTTTAAAAAAAAACACAAATTCACATCGGTTTCTGAAAAAAACCGATGTGATAACCCCAATTTTCCACGTCGGTTTATGAAAAACCGATGTGGTAACCCCACTTTCCACATCGGTTATTTTAAAAACCGATGTGGAATTTGCTGTTTTTAACATCGGTTTTTAAAATAACCGATGTGGAAAGTGGGGTTATCACATCGGTTTTTTCAGAAACCGATGTGGAAAGTCCTGAAAATGATTCAATGGCTTGCTGAAACAGACTTTTTTACATCGGTTTTAAAACCGATGTGAAAAGTGGCAATAAACCACATCGGCCTTTTCAACATCAGTTTGAAAACCGATCTGAAAAGCCAAAAAAAACCTATGTAAAATCCCTTTTCTACACTAGTGATATATATATATATATAGGGGGCATATCAAGTGAGAGTGCCTAATTTATATGAGAATGAGAGGGCTCTATTTCAGTCATTGGATTAAAATTAATGGCACAGATTATACTGCCCAATTAAAAACTCACGTGACTCCTTTTCTACTAAAACCTCATGTTCCTAATACCCTGTTTGGTTGTTTCTCACGTTCGTGCTTAGCTGCTTTCTTCGAGATCTCTTGTTCCTCTGTTCTTCTTTTCTTTCAGCCACCATCTCTTGTTCCTTTTTTCTTCTTCTCTTTCAGCCACCGCCTAACCCCTACCCACCTATCTCATTTGTTCATCTTGTCTCCATCCACCTATCTCTTCATCTCATCCCTTCCTGCGATTCCGATGACAGCCCCTCCATGGAGAACTTGTAGAGCACAACTAGTTTTGTGTCACACCCACCTTCTCTTCATCTCTTCCCCACAACAAATTAATCGTTGTATTCTGCATCACACCCACTCAATCAATTTTTATATCACATGATTGAGATGTATTTTCCAGTTTATTTTGAAAAGATTTAAATGGATGCATTTTCTTAATTGTGCATGATCTGCTTGATGAAATGCCTGAGTTAATTTATAGTCCAGTTTTACCATATTTTTTCATGTTCAAAAAATAATGCTTACAACCTGTTTGATAGAATGTGTGAACCAGTGGTGCAGAATTGTTGTAGAGCACAAGAGGTTTGATATTAGTCCCTTTTTTGAAAGCATTTTTGTGAATTGCTAAAAACCAATTGTTATAATGTATGCCATTTTGTGAAACCAATTCAATTGGGATTAGTAATTTATGTTTCACACAGTCCCATAGCAGCTGACACATTAATTTATGGTTCTTAGTTGCATCATGGACTATGGCACCATTTGTGTTCAATACCTCCAGCTTTATTTGGTTGAAAACATTTTATGATATAGCGTACAAACCAATTGTGTAAATGTATAATTGCTAATGCTAACACAGTGAAATTCCCTTACCTCTTCCCTATCACTACATTGATATGTTTAACATCTTTATTGAAGATTTAAATTTTTATGATTGAATGTAAGATGCTAATGATGTTATGTCTTGTTTTTTCCTGTCATGGTTGTGAGGTCAAGGTCAAGATACTATGAATTTGGACCCACTACTCCCCAATTTTGCTTCTGAGCTTTGATAATCTTGATCCAGAGAGTTTTTGCTTCATGGCAAGGGAAATTCACACCCTACGTTACATCAATGATGTCTTGTAGCTTATACCTTGTTTTTGAGTACATGGAGCATGACTTGGCTAGGCTAGCATCATATCCTGGATTGAAGTTTATAGAAGCACAAGTTTTGCAGCTGAGAATCTAGAAGCAATTAGCAAGTTAGTGTGGTGTAGCATAGATTCTAGATGTAATTGTTAAGTTAGGACAACCATGTTAGACATTGAATTAGGTGGTTGTAATTTTGAAAAAGTAGATGTATTTAAAGAGAATTGTTGTAATTTATTTATTGATTATTATTAAATGTTGAAATTTGTTTCTGTTTTCAAATTTATTATTTGTTGTTTATACTCCTGAAAGCACAGGTTGGTTTCTATTTCTATTATACAAGATTTAACAAGATATAACATTAAAGTCATACTCTATAAGCCATAATACAGATCTTGTTAATTGTAAGGTGTGATGCAATTATAAAAACTATATTTTTTCAGGTTTTACATTATTTTTGGTTTAATGCTATTGAGTCTAGAAAAGAGAAGAGAGTCATGTGATAACCCTTTGGAGCATTTCAACAAAAAGCTTGAAGGTGTAAGGCATGCACTTGATATATCCCTTTGGAGCATTTCATCAAACAGCCTCCCTTCTTTATATCTGAAACTCGTAACAAAAATCATCAGCAGCAAGCATCAATATTGGCTTATCATGTAAAGGAGAAGCCAGAGGGCTGGGCATTCGCGATGGGACGATGCAGTGCGAACAGGTAAAGAGACGATGTTGGGGGAAGACAGGGAGATGGCGATGGAGAGATGTGGGAAGAGTCTTCATCCATTTGTGTCGGCCTGCTGCTATGGCAGTGGAGACATGAAGTTTCCAGCTTTGTTTTTCAGCAATGATGGAACATGAACGGGAGAAGGAAAGGGGCCAACGTGAATTTTGTTAGAAAATCAGAAGTCAGAAGTAAGAGAGAGGCACGTGACTTTTTTAATTGGGTCTTTGGATCTATGCCTTTGATTTTTATCTAAGGGTTGATATGAGCCCCTCTCACTCTCACATAAAAACCATCTTTCTCACTAGATATGCCCCCTATATATATATATATATATATATATTCAGAAAATTAAATTATATCTATCTCTATTATTTATATTATGGAAATATGTAGAACTTTAGTGAGTGTTAAAATTAACGTTGAAATTTATTTTATGTAGTAGTTAAGAAGTTATGAATTTTTATTCACCAATTTATAAAAATATAATAATCTAGAATTTTTGAATTTCACATACCACATGTTAAGCACATATTTCTATTTGTAAATTATCATATAATATTAAAATATTTATTAAATTCTAAATTGATAAAATTAAAAAATAATTTAAAGAAAATTTTCATGAATACAAAAATAATTAAATTATAAATGAGCTAAACAAGTCAAAAAAGCTTAATTAGGCTCGTTTAAATAAATGAGTCAAGTTTGAGCAATCTATTTTTTTTTTTTTTTACATAATTCAATAAGCTCAAGCTTCAAGTGCTTGACTCGTTTATACTTTATACCTCTACTAAGCAGTTTTTAAGGATAATTGTTAAGGAATCAATATATTAAAAGTTTTTATTGGATATCACATCTTTTCAATTTTTCATTTATTAAATACATTTTTTTTACTGAATTATTGAATACATCTTTTTCAATAAAAAGCTATTAGTTATAATTTTAACGAAAAAAGAAAAGAGACCATATCATTATCGCATGTTTTCTTATATGCATTATCATATGTTCTATTATGATTCACTGTCGTTTCCTTTTTTCCCATTGTATTATTAATCACAAATTATATGGATCATCCAAATCATTTTTTAGCTGTAGACTGTATAGTATAGTATTCCCTCATCGTTAAAAAGAGCTGTATCAAATGCCAATCATATCACCATCAAACAATATCGATCGTTATCATGTCTTTTTCTCTCTCATTTTCCCTGGAAAATTTTCTCCAATTACCCACATTGCTCCATTTCCAAACATATCGTTATGCTGTTCACTTTAATTAAATTCAATCCTTGCAAATTTGCAAGCATTATTGTGGGCTCTCCCAAGAGGGTAGAAGAGGAGGTGGGAGGTGGGAGGTGGGTAGCCTTAATGAGGAGAATCCCTCTAAAGTCATAGAAGATGATAAATGATGCACACCCATATGCACCCACACACAACACAACTTTTGAGACACAAAAAATATGAGTCCCCAAATCCCAACCCCATAGCATAGCCCCAAATGAACGCCAATAATAACTAAGCTCAAACCTAACCTGCATGATGGGGCACGCGCCAAGCATATAATTCTTTCGAGGAAGAATGTTATCGGTCCAATCTACAACTGCTAATACAATATATTTTAAAGAGATTTACGAACGTATATCATAAGGATATTAATTTTTTTATTCTAAATCCAGTATATCCCAACATTATCTATGACAGACTAATCACTGTTTGTGGGTGTGGCTTCCGCTGGCCAAGCATTATTTTAACAACGTCAGGAATCGAATCCGAGAGCAAACCGAGTCGATCCCTAGGATGTCCCTGGGCAGGCCTTACAACCACTGAAGCAAGAAGTTTGGTTCCCTAAGGACATTATTTGAGAAAGCCAATAAGATAATTAATTATTAAAAGGGTCATGTTAACGAGTACCCTTATGACACTTTTTAAAGAACCAATAAAAGCAAGTTTTCATGGAAAAATTAAGCATTTCACTTTTTCAAATATTAAATACACTAATTTCTTAGGTAAACTTTATTTTCTTGGTTTCTTAACGATAGAATTTTCCTTATCAAAAAATTGATTTTTCTAACATTTGCAACTTTGCACATGTTAAAAAATCAAAAATAGAAATATTGTATTGGAAGTTGTGTATTTAATTCTTTGAAAACTTAAAAGCTACTCTTTCCAATACAATATTTTCTATTTTATGATTCATTAACATGTGCAAAGTTGCAGAAGTTAGAAAAATCCTTAAAAAAAATTAAGTATATATCTTCCTAATGTATTGACTACTTTTCCCATAAAAACTTACTTTTGACTATTCCTTAAATAGTGTCATGCACTCATTAGTATTTGTGTATTTTAAAATAATTATTATTATATAAATTTTCCTATCCCATGTAACCTTGCAACATATTAAGAATTAAAAATAAAAATGTTGTGTTGAAGGTTGTATATACATTCAATTCATTGAAAATTTAAAAGTTATTGTTTATAATACTATATTTCTACTTTTTGATTTCTTAACATGTATAAAATTACATGGATTAGAAAAATCGTTATACTAAAAGTTAGCTAAGGACGTTGGTTCAGGAGTCTGAAAAAAATTAAGAGTTTATGAAAAAAAAACTAAATATACAACTTTCAAAGTAATAAATATATCAATATACTTCATCAACAATATTTTAAATGCATTGACTAGAATTTGTCTTATAACTAATGCATTGATTAGAATTTATATTATTTTTGTCAAAAAAAAATAAATTATATCAAAGACTGTTTTAATTTTCAATAAAATATTTTCTTTACTTAATTTGTAACCGACATTAGTTAGCAAAATCCTATTATAATCATATTTATATAAAAAATTATTATGTTATTTTTTTTTTTTTTTAAATTTTTTTATGTTCTTATAATATATTAAATGTATATTTGGAAAGGTTTTTTTACCTTTAACTTTTAATAAACTTATAATAAATTTTCAGTGACAAAATTAAAATTAATGATAAATCTTAAAATACACATTTGTATATTTCAGGAACATGTAATTATATCTCAACTTTTTTTTTTGACTGAAAAAATAGTTAAAGTATATAACCGTATAAAAATTAATGTGACACTAATTATAATTTTTTTTTTTTATTTTTGACATGAGAAAGTTTAGGTAAGTTGGGTCATGGGAGCTCACCAGAGCCAGGTAGGCCTAAGGGCTCAATAGCATTTACAGAGGTACTTATAGATTACCTATCAACGAGGTCCTCACATTGGTAGTGGGATTCGAACTCACGACCTTGTGAGTTATGAGCCGTATCCTTACTAACTGGACCAACCTTCTTTGGCTGACACTAATTATAATTTAATAATGAAATTATATAAATATAAATATAAATATAATATAATATATATGAGATAATTTGTTTATAATTTTTTTATTAAAAAAAAAACCTTATACACAAATTATCTCATATATTATATTTATATTTATATAATTTCATTATTAAATTATAATTAGTGTCACATTAATTTTTTTTCGGTTATACTTTGACTCTTTTTTTTTTCCTCATACTTTGACTTTACTGTATATTTAGATGTGTGGTGATATACTCACCCTAATTTATTAATATATATATATATATATATATATATATATATATATATATATATATATATATATATATATAATTCTTATTCTATTTCTGATGCTATCTACTACCTAGTGCAATAGTATCTATATCTAGCATAAAATAGGGATTCACGTGTGTTTGTCAACCTTCGTGAGCTTTGTCGGTCAAAGACCCTTTTTCTTGCACAATATTTTTTAATTCTATGTATTAATTGTATTTTAAATTTAAAATATAAAAACTTATAAGAAAGAGAAAAAGAAATATAATACCCATTAATCAAAAGTGACCACCATATGGTCTTCCTTTGATCACGTTAGACTCTCTCTTATCTATGATTATAAAGACTCTTCTCTTTCAAGTCTTCCTCCTCCTTAATTCTCAGTCCAACCCACACCCCTTTCCCCACTTCTATTCAACATTCTCTCTCTCTCTCTTCTTTTGAACATTTTTTTCCTATGCAAAGGAAGAGAAGAAGATCATCATGGAGCTTGGTTTGAGTTTAGGAGATTCTTCAAGGCCTCTTATTGGGTTCATAGAAAAGCCTAGTACTGAAGCTTCCAACCAGCAACTGGGGTTAGGCTTCAACACCACCTTATCAATTGGTCCAATTGTCACTACACAAAGAGATCAACAACAACAACAACAACAACAAGAATTAGAGACAAAACCAAACAACAACAACAATAGTAGTCACAAAACTGAAGATCATGATCATCATCATAACCATGAAGCTACAAATGAATATCCTAGTGTTTCATCCAAGGACAATAACCTTATCCTCCATCAACTTGATCTTCTTCCAAGGCTCTCTTTTCCATGGCACCCTCCTTCTGAAAACGGTAAATACCCACTTTTCCTCTCAAGTTTCCCTTTTTAAGTGGAAAACACAAAGTAATCACAGCTGCGATCGTAATTTAAAACCTTGATAGCAGTAACTCTTATATGGGTCTTTGTTTCTGTTGTGTTGTGTTTATCAGCTGAGTTGGGGGGTTCTTCAAGAAGCTTGGACGTGAACGTGTTGCCAGCGGCAGCGGCTGAGGATGAGGCGGAGGAAGGGGCGGCGCTGTCGTCGTCCCCCTCCCCCAACAGTGCATCATCTTTTCAGATGGATCTTTTCAGAAGAGGAAGGAGTTTCAGTGGTTCAGGAGGGACCTATTACAACAGTGGTGGTGGTGGTGGTGGTTGCAAGAGAGATTTTGATGGTGAGGCTTATGATAATCAAAGGGCTTCTTCAAGAGCAAGTGATGAAGATGATAACGTTGGTGGTAGCACAAGGAAGAAGCTTAGACTCTCTAAGGAACAATCTGCTTTCCTTGAAGAGAGTTTCAAAGAGCACAACACTCTTAATCCTGTAAGTTTTCATATTTTTGTCTTTTATTAGACAAGAACAGTAAGGAATACTCAAAACCTTTTTACATGAATAATCTCATATCGCTATCCTTTACTTGCTAGTATTAATTTGTGGCCACAAGTATTAATTTGTGGCCATTGTTTGTTTATTTGTGTGTTTCATTTGGTTTTTAGTAATAATAATGGGACATATAAATTTTGTGGTGTAGAAACAAAAGCTTGCTCTTGCTAAACAACTCAATCTTCGCCCTCGTCAAGTTGAAGTTTGGTTTCAAAATAGAAGAGCAAGGTAAAGTATCCTAATACACATATTTAGTCCACCGCTTTTCCTATAAGTATATACTGTGTTATGCAATATTATGATTTTAGTAGTCTCGACAATTATATTACCAATCATATTTTCTCATAAAACATTATTGAATTCATATATATGAAAAAGAATTACTATTGGGAGTAGTCTTTACTTAGATGTCTGATAGTGTCACGAGATATTAGTCTCTCACTTATCAACTGAGAGGATACTACCAAAAAAAATCATCTTCTCTCATGATATATGTGGATGCATGCAGGACTAAGTTGAAGCAGACAGAGGTGGATTGTGAGTACTTGAAGAGGTGCTGTGAGACACTAACTGAAGAGAATAGGAGACTTCACAAGGAGCTTCAAGAATTAAGGGCTTTGAAGACTTCAAACCCATACCACATGCAGTCACCAGCCACTACCTTAACCATGTGCCCTTCTTGTGAGAGAGTTGCCACAAATTCCACTTCCACTCCTTCATCTAGTGCCACCATCAATGCTAATACAGGAGCCATGGCCACTGCCAGAACTAGTACTAATGACTCCAAAGCCATTGGATTCCCACTTGGCAAACCCAGGTTTCATCCATTTGCTCACACAACCCAACCACATCCACATCAGTCCACAGCTTCTTGAATTGGATTGAATTAATTATACTAAAAGCATGCAGTTCAAGACTATTAATTATACAGTGCTGCTGCTGGAGTTGAAGCTTTTGAATATTGATTTAATTTTTGTATATAGGTGAAGTTATGAGAGGCTGATAGGTTTTTTTTTTTTCTGTTTTTTTTATCATATAGAATTCTGATCATTGGGTTTTGTTTTTCTAGTTTGAATCTCTCTGGATATTCCTTCTTTCATGAGCTTTATTTATGGTGAAATCAGAAAGAAGGGACAAGAAAATCGTAGACAGTGAAGAAAGATATCAGAGAAAGGGAAATGATACTGGGTTTTGTGATTAAAAAATCTCTTCTATATAATTTCTTTTTGTGATTTTTTTTCTGGCAGATACAAGTATAGCAAACTTTTTGGAGAATACTATCGTGTGCACTTTAAGAAATTAAGGAAAAAAACATTTTTTTTTATATGAGAATACCTAGGTACAATTTAATAGGTACATTTGGTGTTATTTTCAACAAGAATAAGACATATGTATGCAGGTTATGTTTTTATTGATACGCTGTTGTCATAATTTTATTGGAAAACATCTAATATATTTTTGAAATTATACCTTTTTTTTTTATATTCTTAACTAGTGTTCTAAACTTGGCTTTTTTTTAGAATGCTAATTAGTGGAACATAAAGAATCAAAGTTTTTCTTGAATAGTGCAAGGCTTTTTTTAACTATATATACAATTATACAATTACTTTTAAGGTTTTTGCTAATGAATGTCGGATATTGATTAAGGAATTAATAAAACGAAAGTTTATATATTGAGAATATAAGTTTATCACATTTTAATATAATAAATATATCAATTTTTCGTACAAACTTACCTCTTTTGATTCGTTAACCAATACTCCCTCCGGTCCACAATGTAAACAAAAATTTCCAAATTTTTTGGTCCAAAATATAAGCAAATTTCAACTATTTTCTTCTCATTTAATGAAGTTATTGTCAAAATACCCTTCATTTAATATAAGTTTTGTTTTTCAATGACTCATTTTATTCTCGATAACACAAGCTTAATAAATAAGAGGAAGGGTAATTTAGGTAACAAACTTAATTTTTTATTTTCAATAACTCTTTTAAATGAGATCAACTAACTATCTTAATATGTGTGTCCTATTTAATTTTTGTTTATAGTAGAGACCGGAGGGAGTATCATATAAAGATATCTTTAGCATTCTCGTTACTTTAAAGTTTCATTGTTGGTGCAAAATTAATTAAGTGATTAATTAGAGTTAGGTGGGTATGGTCTACAAGGTCATAAGGTGAGGGAGTGGAGGCCGTTGTTCAAGGCTGCTTTTCATCGGAAAGACCAAGAGACTTTCAAAAGAATGGATTGGCCTACCTTTTTTTTTTTTTTTTTTTTTTAAGGATCTTGTTAATAGGTATCCTAAGGATATTATTCAAGAAACTCATAAAAGAAAAGTTTGTATTAAAAATCTAAGTGTAGTACTTTTCAAAATATCAAATATACCATATTCTCTTATAAATTTTTCTTCATTGATTTCTTAAATAATATTCTAAGAATACTTGTTTAGCTTCACTTTTTAATTCCAATTTCTTGAAGATTTCAACCTTAGCACCCACTCATCATGAAGGATGGTTCAGACTTGGGAGGCCCCGATGGGTCTGGTGGTAGTACATTGAATTCATTTATTTATTATGAGTATGAGAATTCATAATGGAACACTATGAGGATGCAAGCATGCCTTTTGCTTCCCTTCTTGGACTTGGGAATGCAACAAATGGGACTGAGACCCAAAAGGGACGGGACAGGAATGCCACATTGATAAAAATTGTCCCCTAAAGTGGGGTACCCCAATTATGAGTATGCACGAGGGAAGTACACTTTTCATTATAGTTAATCAATGAGTACTAGCCGTTTCAAAGACGCATGTGTTCTCACGGCAAAATCATATTCTTTATATCACCTTTTCATTCTCGGATCATTTTTCTAAAATGTTTTTATTTTTGAAAATAAGACATTTGGTTTAGATTCTTATGAAAATATTTATGCTAATTGGAAGAAAGAAAAAATTTATATAAAAAATTATGTATTTAATATTTTGAAAAGTGATATAATTATTTTTTCAATATAAAATTTCCTTTTATTGATTCCTTAAACAAGATCCTCAGGACACTCGTTAGTAAAACCCAAAATATTTTGAAACGTTTTTTTTTTCAATTTGGTCATTTAATTGATAAATCATCTATTTATGGCCATCTACATGTGTGCTTCCTTTTGACGTTTTTTGACTTTTAATTTTAGTTTTAACATTTTTTTTAATTAAAAATCAAATAAAACTAATTTTACATTAATATTATGTCGCAGAGGGTTAGTAAGATCAACAATTCTATTTAAGTATTGAATGATAGATTAACGGTATGATCAGATTTAATTTGTTTGGTTTTGAAATTAAAGATACTTGATTTGAGCTATTAAAACTATGTATTGAGACCGAAACTTTAATTAAGCCAAAAGTAAACATTATCTTTCACTTCTGATTAGAGATGACAAAACAGATTAATCAGACTGGTCTAGCCCGATATAGGATTTTGGCTCAGGCCTCTTCAGGTCAACCTGACATATTTTTTATTTTGCAAAAAAAATAAAAAAAATAACAAACTAATAAATAATTTATATATATCCAAATCAAAGTATCAATCAAACATTCCAACCAAGGTTATCAAAACAGGACCGGCCGGTCAGACCGGTTGAACCGTGAACCGACCTCTTATCCGGTGTCAAAACCATTTCTTCGATTAGACCACTTTAAACCAGTCAAAAACCCGGTGGAACCAGGTTCGACCGAGTTAAACCGGATCTAGCCGGTTTTTTAAAGAGAAAAAAATAAAATTGAAAAATTGAAAAAAAAAAATGAAAACAGACTCCTTAATTCTCGCAAAGCTAAAAGTTAAAACGTATAAAGCTAAGAGTTGTAAATTTATATAGAGATGGTAAGTTCAGTTTTTAATTAATTGTTTTAACTTTTAAGTATTATAATATTTTTTTTTATAGTACTACATATTATAATTTATGAGAAACTTTTATGTTATACAATATCCGGTTAGACCATCCGGTTGAACTGATTAAACATGAACCAAAACATTTTTCGATTTCCTGTCCGATCCAGCTTTAACAACATTGATTCCAACAACTGGATCAAAATCAAATTACCTAAGATTTCAATAAATCAAAGTTCTAACGTTCCAATAAGGCAACAACACTCCATTAACATAAAAAAAGATCAAATGTTCAAGCCAAACCCGCTAAGCTCCAAAGAGGATCGTTATTCGGATTGTTTAGGTTACATTACTAGAAATTTATGGATTACTTGCGGATTTTTTCCACTGGAATTTCCTGCTAATTTTGCTGCAATTTTTTTTTTTCAGAAATAAGGCTTTTTCTTATAGATTTAGATTCTTAGGAAAATTTGACAGTTCATGCAAATTTTCTGGTGGATTTAAATTTTTTGCAAGAAAATCTCCAAGAAATTTCCTACGGATTTAAAAAACCGCAGTAAAAATTTACCTACGAAGGTATTACCTAGAGGTAGAAGTTCATAGGAAAATTCGCATGAAACCTATTTCTTGCGAATTTTTGAGCAAAATCCATAGAAAAATCTATAGGTAATAAGAAGATTTAGAGTAGTGTGAACCCAAGCCTAGTACCTTATCAAGTCAGGAAAAAAGATCGATTTTTCCAGGCTTAAAATTCCCATTCCCTAAACCCAAACTTACGAATATAAACATAGACCAAAATTAAAACATCAAATTAATTAGTCATTTCATCACAGTTCATTCTATACATTACAAACCCAAATGAGTGTAGTTCAATTGGTTACGTAGGCTGAGCTTGAGGGAGAGGACCTGAGCTCGAATACCACAGAACACATGTAACACCTTGTTTTTCGGAATTAAGTTTAATTAAGCTGAGTTTACTAAGTTGGATTTATCGGTCGAGGGCTTAGTGGGATTTTTGGCTAAAAGTCCCTTTCTGGTACATGAGCACGCTCGTGCTCATTAGCCAGCACGCCCGTGCTTAAAGTCAGAAGCGTGTTTCTGATTTTAAGTTGAGCACGACCGTGCTCAACAGTGAGCACGCCCGTGCTCAATGCGCTGACCGCGTCTCGTAACGTTAAGTCGAGCACGACCGTGCTCAAGAGTAAGCACGATCGTGCTCAGGTCTGAGTTTTATATACGTGAACAGAACTCGAGGGTTTAACGTTTAACCCTAATTGTGAGTGCAGCAGCCACATTGAGTGCGGCCAGAACGAGTCTCCTTCCTTTTCCTCCTTCTTGAGCAGTTTAAGTGAGTATTGGAGACCTTGGAAGACCGTTAGAATATCTGTGTTGATTATATAGGTAATGTTTCTTCCCTGTCTAAGTTTCCTTTTCATTATTGTGATTAGGGAACTAATTATTCGTGTTTTTATTTGTTTAAGGATCGTTTGAGGTCAAGCCGTCTTAGGGGAGGAACCGTTTACCTTTAAGATCACCGTTAGAGCTACCTTCAATCCAGGTATGGGGAGAAGGGTAGTGTGATCATAGGGTCGGGGTTAGAGTAGAGTAAAGGGGTCCCCATGGCCCCGGTTTTGTTTGTATAATTAGCTATTTATGTATGCATATTTGTTGGTTATTCTGATAGCATGTTAATGATTGATAATATGTTATGTTTATGTTAGTAAATGATTGGTTGAGTTTATGTTGTTGGAATGACTATGATCATGATGATGTTGTTGGTTGATGCCACTGTTACGTTGATGTTGATATTTTTGCTGAGTTTAATCCTTAAAAACACGTTGATAACTGATTTAGGATGTTAACTGATTAAACTCTTAAAAATTGGTTAAAACTCAGTCTCTGTTCCTGTGCAGAACAGCACTGTCGCGCGATGAGCACGACCGTGCTGGATAGGGAGCACAACCGTGCTCCCAGTTGAATTCTGGGTAAATGACCGGGCTGTTCAGCACGGCCGTGCAGGACAAAGAGCACGACCGCGCTGCTGAGCACGACCGTGCTCAATAAGAAGCACGACCGTGCTTCACTTAAAGGGGAGCACCGTGCTGGGTTACGAGCACGACCGTGCTCAATCCACCTGAACAGAACAGAATTAAAGGACTTAAGGGGTTTCAAACCCCACTTCCCTATGATGATAAACGATTAGACAACTTGACTAATGTCCACTTAAGGTAATTAAAGATGATGAGATGGTGACGTGTTGAGTTTGATAAGTCGGTGCCCATCGGGTGCCGCAAGCTGATGAGTTGTGCCTTAGTGCTTTTTGGCCAAGGAAGCCTTGACCCCACGGTTTGGGTTTAAGGTGTTGATGTTGCTGTGTACCTTGGTGGCCGAGAGTTTACCCCAGGTACTGCGGTTGATTCCGCTTAAGTCCTCAGGTAGATTCCACGAGGCAAGTTGTTGCGGTTGATTCCGCTGTTATCTTCGGTCGATTCCGTTGGAGTTATGGAGGTGGTGTTGCCATTGTTGTTGTGTTGCATACGCATTGCATCGGAGATGTTGTTCAGGGATGTTCGACATAGGGGAGGTCGTCCTAGAGTACGGTGATCTGGCCATCCACGGTTGGAGTAGATTCTCCTAGTGCCCTCGTGATGAGGCATTCGTTGGTTTGATGCGTTGGCTATCCAAGGAGTAGATTCTCCGGCGTTGAGTAGATTCTCAATGTAGATATTTAACTCCGAAGTTGTTCATCCCGAGTTTAGTGGATCCACATGCATTGTTGGTTTAGCGGAGTAGGACTACATTGCACTGCATAGCATAATGATGATGTTGATGTTCGGTGTAATGTTGCTATGTTTACTGTTTACTTTACTTCCTACTTCTTGCTGTATATGATTACATGAACTTACTCCCCATGTTTGTTTGTGTTTGGCCTGATTGACACCTTGCAGAGGATGACGAGCAGCCCGGAGAGGAGTGACTCTGAGGAGCCGCCAGTCATTGTAGGGCTAGTTTATGTTATCGTAGTTGCTAGTTTACAGTTGTAATTCCGTGGATTTTATTCCGGAACGGTTATACCAGCTCTGTATGTGACATCGGGGTTGGGTTATATTTTTGGTTCGTTATGTCTTTACGGTTTTAAACTTATTTCATTTTCCGCGTTGTAACCGGTTCATGTGGGACTTTTCTACCCATGGACAAATGTTTTATTTATTTCAGTTATATGCATGTTTTCTCTTTAATGGCTTTTATAATTAAATGGCTTATAACATACGAGGTAGAAGGGTGTCACAACACATTCTTGGGAGGGTCAAAGAATCTTAATGTGAATAAGTACTGAGCGGAGATTAGTCTCATGACGGATCCAAACAGGGACGGACGCATACATATATTGGGAGGGGCCTTGGCCCCACCCTAAATTATCATTTTCTTTTTCACACACACACATACATATATATATCATGGTCGTGTATAGCATAAGGCTATTAAGGCCACAACCTTAGGCCTCAATTTTTTTCTTCTTTTTACTATATATATATATATATATATATATATATATATATATATATATATATATATATATATAATATATACACTAGTAGCAATTGACTTGGCAAGTGATTGAGTAACGAGGCCTAATTCCAGGTAAAATAATGTATTATTGAGATCGAAAATCTATCATAGGTAGTGCAATCGCTGCAAGGCACAACATTGGTTAGTTTTAACATTCAAGGTTCCGCCATTATGTCTTATTGCCTTTATTACTCTTATGTGGACAATGCTATAGTTAATTGTCACTGGAGGTAATCCGCATAATTAACAATTGGGAAATGAGAATGCAACTATGCAAATTAAAGGAAAAAATAGTCATTGGAGATAGTTAGTTAAGATTTAATGACTTTTTTATTTTAGTATATATATATTATAAAATTTTAATATTTTCATTTCAAAATTTTTGAGCTCTATCATTTTTTTTCTCTCCATTTCTCCTCGTCTTCATATTCTATTGAAAGTGAAATGTTAATATTGTTAAATCATAAAACTCCGTTAATTGATTTCGCAAATTAAAAGGTTAGAAAATTAATATGATAATTGATAATTTTATAATTTTATAAAAAATTTCGCCTTAGGCCTCAAAATTCCTATACACGGCCCTGATATATATATATATATATATATACTAGTAGCAATTGACTTGGTAAGTGATTGAGTAACAAGGCCTAATTCTAGGTAAAATAATGTATTATTGAGATCGAAAATCTATCATAGGTAGTGCAATCGCTGTAAGGCACAACATTGGTTAGTTTTAACATTCAAGGTTCCGCCATTATGTCTTATTGCCTTTATTACTCTTATGTGGACAATGCTATAGTTAATTGTCATTGGAAGTAATCCGCATAATTAACAATTGGGAAATGAGAATGCAACTATGCAAATTAGAGGAAAAAATAGTCATTGGAGATAGTTACTAAAAGTTCTAAAACTACTATCTTTTAATTCTAAAATCACTAATAGGCCTGAAACCATTTCAAATTTATGTCATTGATTGGTAAAAATTAGAAAAGTATATGTATATCCTCTTGTGTATAGAATGATATTTTTTATTCTTACACTTCATGTTTCAACAACTACTATAGAGCGGTCTTTTTTAGCTATGAATATAGTGAAAATTATGTAAACAAGATGAAAGATGAACTTTTGACTGACTGTCTGCTAATATACATTGGAAAGAAAATTGCTTAAAAGTTTAGTGTAGATTCAACTATAGATGATTTTTATGACATGTAGAAAAGATTGTATCTTGAAATATTATTAATGCATTTAACGTTTTGGAACATATAATTATGCATGTGTATATATTTATTGGATGAAAATTTATTTTTTATTTTTTGCCCCCTCTATTCATTTAATCCTGAGTTCGTCCCCGGGTTCAAAGAATCTAAGCTTGTGGGATACTCCGTGAAGTGTGAACCCATTGGAGAGCCAAAGGTCCTAATTATAATGGGTTCCATTCCCAAAAAAAAAAACACCTATGCATTACAAATGAATACTCATGGAGGTGTAAGAAACTTCAGTTATTATATGTGTGTTTGTGTGTGTGTGTGGATAATAAAGAAGTAGTCTCCAGATATATCGTCTAAATTTTGACCTCTTTTTCCTTCCTTTTTCCCCTTCCCATATATCATGGCTTTTACATAGTGTAGTGTAGCATTTGCAACATTGAAGGGTGAAGAGAAAGCAATCAATCTGGTGAAACTTTTTAGACGTTTATCTGACATACATTGCTACTTAACCTATTTTACACGTAGCACCTTTTGATATAAAATACAGTGCAATATCATAATGAAAAGTTCTCTAGATCATGACATACACATAATTATCATTACTTGCTTCCAATAGTAAAATACCATATTTTATGTACACACAAGTAATATATAAGTTAATTTAGAAACCTAACAAAAATGAGTCCTTATCCTTTTCAATTATCTAATATCACAAAATGGTTATTTATTGAAAGGGAAGGAAACCGCAAGTGAATTAAATAAACGGTAAAAGACAAGGACATCATTTTCTATGATTAAGCTAGCACCCAAGACATGAAAGTTGATAACTCATGCAAGGCATGCGTTGGCTCTCAAATATTAATGTCCATAGTTGAAACCTGTGTGGGTGGTCACACACATAGTAGAGACACAGCACATAGCATGCAAAAGCAAAATTATCATTAAAATATGCAACCGACCATGGACCCATTCATTTCACATCTTCATCGGTAACACTTAGGCAAAAGGAAAAAAGGAGGAAAAAAATTTAAGACATGACCTAATCACCTTAATAGAAAGTTCAACTGCCATTATTGTATGTCACCCAATGATTTGTGCTAGTTTTGTTCACTCATGATTTCACAACCCTCTTTCTGAATATAAAGAATTATTAGTCATAATCTGATTTATTTTCTCCATTTTTTATTACCTTGTTATTAAGAGGACATCAATATGAATAGTAGACATCCATTTTCAAATTATTATAAAGATAATGGCCAAGGGAGAAAGATCTAAATAAAAATATCACTAATATATAAAATTCTTAATTATATGTAATTTTTCACAAATTAAATTAATTATATTATATCATAGTAAATTCATATATAAGTTCAATGAAATAAAAAAAATAACTTACATATTTAGTGGGTAACATCAGGGTTTTAAAAATAAAGGTCCATGACCACAAATTGGGGCGACAACGTATTGGTTTTTGAAGGTCTCCAAAATCGAAACACGACTACAGTTGCGGACCCATCAACCGTATTTTCTCACAATTTTCCGCAATTGCAGTAAACGCAACGCAATCACAAGCATGACCACCGCGCAGCAATTTAAAACCTTGGTAACATCAATTACATAATTACAATGTCCTCTTTTATTTGGTAATATTCCTTTTTTTTTTCCCTTAAAGATAGTGATGGAACATATGAGGTGGGTATGCAGGATTATCTTATTATTGTGATTGGCAAGATCGTAGAAGGTGTGTGGAAGAGTCCGATTCCTAGGTTTTCACCTCTAAGTAGATGACCCCACAAGTACAGGAGTTTGAAGGAGGGGGAACCAACTTTTCAACCATTTGAAAGATTGTGATTTGCAGATTGATGGGTGGTGACTGGTAAGGGGAAAAATACCAGTCTTACCTGCCTTTATTGCATGTGGGAAACAGGCTTAAGTTAAGGGACACCAAAGACATAGTCAAGTGGGGAATCTAATTAAAATTCCAACCCAAATACCTGATAATATCCCTAGTCATGCCCTATATCCCATGTGAATGTGTTTCTTACTAAGTGCACCATAATAAAAAAAAAAAATTAAATAAAATTAAACTAGATATTGAAGATCTTTGGTGGTCAATTAATATGCAATTTGTCAAAGCAATGGATGACAATTTTTTGTTTCATGTCGAAAGCTTGTTAACCAAGAAACGTACCAATACCTACCAACTAATAATAAGCACCTTTTGCATTTGTGATTTAGCTTTTTCCCTTTTCAAGTTTTTCCTTTTCTTTTTTTATTTTCGTCCACTCTTCTCAAATTATCCACGAAAAGCAAAATGGGATTTAGTTGTGATGCTTCTTGATTTTGGATAAGCTTTAAGGTTTCGTTAAAAGTAAAACCATAAGGTGAATGGTGGCTAGACACTCATCATCCATTGTGAAAGCCGGTTCTATAAAATTTTCGTGCATGTAGAATATTTCACACTATTAAATCCTTGTGAGTTATAGTGGAAAAAGTGCCACCCACTGAAACACAATTAAAATAAATGTAATCTCTCCACAGCCTCTTAATGGAATAACTAGACACAACTCGTGTCTAGTTGTATAAAGGTTTGCGTAAAAGAACCTTCTAACATATTAGTTTGAACACGATTAAGCACTTCCCATGATAGATTACATTTGCTTAATTCTTTACTCTATTTTATTTTGTTACTGGATTAATTTGATGCATGTCAGTGTAACTTTTATAACTTCATTTTCTAATTATGTTTTGCAACTGGGTGCCAGTCTCGAACTGAGTACCTGAAGGCTAAATTTTCTAATTATGTATTACCAAATCATTAAAAAAAAAATTACTATTAGAACCATATTTCTTGTAAAGTCTAACTTTTTTAAATCCATTCACTAGTGCAATAAGTACCCTAAACAACTGACGTTAATAGAGTATCTTTTTTTAAAAAAATACTATTAACGTCAGTTGTTTGAAACAACTGACGTTAAGAGATTTATTTTTTAAAAAAAATTTCTGTTAAAATAACACTATCCTCAGCTATCCCTGCATTCAGTAAACATTATCCCAGTAATATTCATGTCAATTAACCAATCCCTGCATTTAGTAAACAGTCCAGTCCAGTATACACTCTAGTAACAGTCTTTACTTAAATTTCATTAATAAAAGAAAAGTATATACATACAAAGGAACAAATGGGGGGATAAAACATAACTAAAAGGTTCTATACTAATTACTACACACCTACATATAATAAGTTTCTATACTAATTACTAACTACACATCTTCTATATACTCCTGAGGTATACTTTCGGCCAATCCTTTCTCTTTAGCATACTTGAAGAAAAATTCTGCAAACCGCGTCCTCAAGTCTTTGAACTGTTTTTTGTCAAGAGGAGATTGGTCGCTGTTAAAAGCCTGCACACGTTCAAATAAATCACGGTAACATTAATTAACGCAAGGAAAAGGAAAACTAAAATATATAATTAAATAAGTTGTTTAATTAAGTATTACCTTTTGCCATCCCTATGTAATAGATGAGGAGACTATGTTCAGCATATGATGCATCACATAATATCCACATGACCAATCGTCTGTCTGATATCGAGACTACGAAAGAAATGAAATTTAATGTCAGTTAAATAAACATATATATTTGGAATTAGTAATTAGTAATTATAATGTTATATACTATTTAACAAACTAGCAACCTTGAGGATAGTCCAGTCAGGATTTCCTTTAGACTTAAAAGTCCTACTCCTCCTGCTGGCACAACTCAAACTACAAGTCTTCAGCGCACTATCATAAACAGAATATTCATGTCAATTAACCAATTCATCATGTGTCGAATAAAATTAAATTAAATGTTAAAACTTAAATTAAATAAAAGATTAATTACTAACCTATTGATAGGTTCCACCACCTCCCGTGGTGGGTTCTGGTGGAGAGAGCATAGGAGATGACAGTATGCCTGGCAGTATGAATTATGAGCAACTGCCAATGCCCTCCCATTATGTACGGTGCCAGATATAGCTCCTTGCGATCATCACCTCCCAGTAATCTCGTTAAGTACGCTGTGACTTCGTTGTGGTTGGCAAAGAATTCAGGCCGAATGGAGTAGGGCTCTAAGAAGCCGAATTGGTTGGAGCCCATATCGAGTTGAAGTCGATGGAGATACCTACGATATGAATACAGTAAATCATAAAATTCAAATAAAAGATATAAATTGAATTAATTATAAAATTATAAAGCATATTTAAGTCGACCAAAGACTCACAATCGTGGTGGATAGTTGCCGGCCATCATTGCAAAAATCCCCAATATCGTCACCACAGAATACAAATCCAAGCTCATGCTCATGAAGTGGGCGTGCCAGCCAACCATCATGCTCCAACTCCCATTGAAAAAGCATGTTCCCATAATCCTCGCCAATCGAGAACAACCGAGTCATGAGAGACATCTTACTCGCCTTTGCCTTCAATATTAAATAAATCAGGTATATAAGTTGTTGATAGTTAAAAAAAAAACATAAGTAATTAATTGACAAATTTGGACATTAATAATGAATATATACCTTCCGTGCTAACTCGAGCTCCCGCTGCGCCAGCTCAAACTCCCACCGTTTCGCTTCCAACTCAAGCTCACGGCGTCGAATCTCCACCTCCCGCTCCCTATCTGCCAACTCATCCACCTCCACATGTGTCCTATTATAGCTCTCTTTTGTGCTCACATGTGAAGGGTTAGCAGCTCCTGCGGTGTCCTGGGAACCCACAGAGACAAGCTCCCTAACAAGCGCCTGCTTGAAATCTGGGTTGGATAAGAAGTGGCTTATCAGATGGCCTGTAATGACTGGGTTCGAGAAGAGCTGCTGTGTGATGGATTCTCTAAGTGCATCCTCATCGACGACCCGCTTTCGTGAACTAGACTTGCCATAATATTCTTTGATGCCCACCGTCTCTGGAACACCGATCACCCGACCAGGATGGTCGTCCTTGCCTAGAGCAGTGAGCAATATATCCCGGCGTCCAGAAGGGACTAATGAGCCCTGGGAGCATTTTTCCTTAAGCTCCATCTATAATGAAGAATTGAAAAAAAGTGTAAGAGAAAGGTGTTCCTTAAAAATATCAACCATATACAGATTACAAATATCAACTATAAATGCATATAGTTAGTTACTTACAATCTTATCTGCCACATCATGAGTAGCTTCAGCTTTAAAAGAGCCTTTCTTTGTCATCCGACCGGCAAACCAAACATCCTCGCGCGGGATGGGTGACGGAGGACTAACTGGTGTGCCCTCAGGCACCTCTCCATTTGCTATCCTCGCAGCCAGCTCCTCCTGCTTCACCCTCAGCTTCTCCGCCATCATCTCGTCGATCCTAGTGCCGTACCCACCCTGAGACAAGGTGTGGGAGTGGATGTTCTTAGCTTGATTCTTCCTACCCCTCTCCGCCTTAGTCTGTTTAAACAAAAACACATAATTAATATAGTTAAATACATTTAATTTCTTTACTTAAATGATCTTTAAGAAGCATAAATAAATTAACTTCATCAACTAACCTGAAATTTGGCATCATGTCGACTCCTAAGAAAGTCAGCGCCCACGTCCCCCTATCAATCCAGGGGTAATCCAAGAACATCTTTTCAATCTTCTTCTTCCCAGATACATAGAACCTAGTAAGATCATGCTTGAACCCACTCCAGCGCCTTGCCCCAAATGAGAGCCATTTCTTCCAATGATGCTCGTCATTCAGCACGGTCCAAGCTATCTACACATTAAATACATATAACAAGCAGGATGGATTAGAACTCGAATAATTATTTAATAATGTACATCAAAAGAATGTAAAAGTAAAATACCATGATAGCCTCTCAAATCTGATCCTTAACGTTCTGTGGAACGTCATCCCAATGGTTGTATAGGATGCTAACGTGCTGCTTGGTTTGTAGAATCACCCACGTTTTAAATGCTTTAGCATGGGGGCCTTGGAGCTTTAGTTTAGCATCAAAGGACACCTCAAGCTTCTGACCACTTTGCCTAGCTTTCTCTAATTTCTTCAATGACGTGGCTCCTCTACCCCGTTTCCTCCGAGACCGTGATGTCTGTTTGGACAAAAAAATGTTAAATTAGTGGTTATGTATAATAAGGATAAATAAAGAATATATAAAGAACTTAGACTTACATTATAAATACTGGATAAATTTTATATAACATGTAAACTTACAGTATCATCAGGCGTAGGCCCCATAGTGTCCTCTCGTGCATGCGGGTCCGAGTGGTCCATGTGTATGCCTGTTCAGAAATGGTAAATATTAAAATATATGTTTTTAACATGGATAACTAAAGATAAATCAAAAATAGCATACTCACATAACCTATGTTAGAGATAAGCTATGGCTTATCACACATACTCACAGAAACATCAAAAATA
Organism: Echinosophora koreensis; assembly: GCA_035048595.1. Lineage (NCBI taxonomy): Eukaryota > Viridiplantae > Streptophyta > Magnoliopsida > Fabales > Fabaceae > Echinosophora > Echinosophora koreensis. The sequence goes on along the minus strand of JAPCYP010000011.1, from coordinate 4,422,309 downwards.
GCATAGAAAATAATGATTTATTTACCTCAGATAAATCTAAAACCTATGATACTAATGTTCAGTTAGACAAGTCTATGCCATATTAAGCACCAATATATAGTTAGTTCAGTGCATTCCCTAAACAAGCAACAACATACAGTTCAGTACAGTTCAGTGCATTCCCAAATTTACTTAACATAAAAAATGCAACCCATATCTAAATTACAGAAATATAACAACCTCAAGAAACAGTTTCAACTAATCCAAAATCCCACAAGCAAACATACACAAATTGAGAAAAACAAAAGGTTCTACAAGCAAGTTCTAACAACTGAAAAGAAAGACAAGAAAAGAAAAAAAGTGACTTTTTTAAGAGTCCGAAAGGTAGTAAATGGTTTACATGGAAAAACATTTTGGGAACTTAAATAAAAATATCCCACAACTATCAAACTCATAGAAGCAAACTTATCAAATGTATCTCATTCCCTTCAACAAAATAAATATCAAATTTAGACTCATCAATGGCATTTATTTTAAACCCATTAAACTCATAGAAGCCAACTTGAAACTCTCATAAAGGATTACACGTTAAAATCTCACCAAGTAACAGCATCTATGCTACACACATTCTGGTTCCCCAACTCAAGAGCAAAGTTTTTAGAGGATATGCTTTGAATATCATAGCCAAGTAGAAAAACTAAGCCAGCCAAGAGATAGATAAAACAGAACCTAATAGAGAACTATCCTAAAGATTGTAAACAAAACCACTAATGTTAAAATAGGCAAAACCAAAAATGAAAATGAAAGAGTTTTTCCCAAACAAAACAGTTCCAAACATGAAAAGAGAAGCAAAACCAAAAATGAAAATGAAACTTTGGGGGTTTGGGGTTACCTGAGTTCAGAGAGAGGAGAAGGAGAGTGGCTCAATGGTGGTGGTATCACTAGCGGCCACCGTTCGATATAGCTGAGAGTGAGTGGGAAAGACAGAGTTAGGGCGCGCACGAAGTGAGAGAAAGATAGTGTACAATAATTCAGAGAGAGAGAGAGAAAGAGTGTACCTCGCGGTGGTGGTGAAGAAGACCTCACGGTGGTGGCGGTGCAATGGAGCTAATGGTGGTGGAGAAGGGTTAGGGCAGAAGAGGCAGAGGCAGAGAGTGAAAGTGCAAAGGTAGAGAGTAAAGAGGAAGGCGCGCAGATTTGTAGTAACGTATACATTCAATAAAAACATTTGAATCCACTTTTAACGTCAGTTGTTTATACAACTGACGTTAAAAGTTCCTCTTTAATGTCAGTTGTTTAAAAAACTGACGTTAAAGATAAACTTTTAACGTTAGTTATTTAAACAACTGACGTTAAAGGTGATTTAGGTGACCTTAATAATTACAGTTATGCCACCGCCTCCTTTTTAACGTCTAAGTTTTGGTTAACAGACGTTAACATTTCTCATTTATTACATATTTTGCACTAGTGATGATTATTTTAGCCTTTACTAATTGATTTTATTTTTTATTTTTGGTCTAAACCCATTATATCCCAACACTGGTAACGAATGACTAATCACTGTTTGTGGGGTATGGCTTCCGCTGGCCAAGCATTATTTTAACACTGGCAGGAATCCAACCCGGAAGCAAACCCTTTCCTAATTAATTTGAGTTAATGTTGATTTATTTAAAATATACTACTCCTATTTCCAACTAGTGAATACATTTTAAAACTCGGATGCTGGATCTTAAGTTTCTTAATCCTTAAATCGAAATTTGCGTATCCTATTACGACTATAGCAAATTTTATTAAATGATATTTATATATTCCAAATATATCATTGTGCAATTAACGCATGCATTCTTTTTTTTGTTAAAAAAATTTAAAGTGAGGCGATAGTGTCTCAGTTCAAGGCACGGAAAACATCAGGATTCTATGAGCACTTATAAAGATTTACATTTACCTTCCCGAAAGAGACTAATAGAGAGCTCAAACCTGTAACCTGTCAGATACGATACACTGTAATGCTCCCCTAGACCAACTCTTTGGATTTTTTTATAAGCCAAAAAATTATATTAAAAAGGGTAAAGGGGTAGGGTTATTAATGCATACATTTTAATTAATTCCAATTGTACCAAGTTTCTTTGGGGATATATATATATATATATATATATATATATATATATATATATATATATATATATATATATATATATGTATATGAGTCGTATCCTTACCAACTGGATCAACCTTCGTTGACTTACTTAAATTATATCATATGTTATACTGAGTTTTTTTCTAGATTAAGACAATTGGATAAGGTTATAACCTTAGTCAACAATGTGATAATATTAATACATAATTAATCCTGCATTAATCTTTTAAATAAGACATCCAACACCATGTATGTTTTGTTCTTTTCGAAACGAGATTGAGTCGTTAGTGTAATAATATTTTCAAATCAACGAAATTTCACTTATTTCGTTCAACAACTTCTTTTAGCTACCTTGGTGGAAAATAAAAAATTTCTTTTTTGGTACATGGTCATAACATGATATTTAAAGTTGTAAAAAAGTCAATTTTTTGTTGAAATGGCTTGAATTCCTAACATGATATTTTGTTAAAAAGGCTATTTTTTTTTTTCAGTAATGCTATATAGTTCGAACAACATTGGTACGAATCACATACCAAAAGTTATAGTCCAATAAGAAAACAGGGTCAGCGGAATTCACGGTAACAAAAATGGGAGAAAAAGGGAAAAAAAACTTAAAAAGCAACGTGCTCGTTGCTTAGTACGAAATTTCGTACTAAACAGTATTACTGTTTTTTTTATAGTCAAATGTTAGTATATTAGTTGTTATGTTATTTTTCTCCTTTGTTAAGGTTTGAACTTTGGACTTCCACCCACCCTCTTCATCTCCTTATATCCTTTAACTCAAACAACTTGAGCTACTCTACCCCCAAATTGTAATCTGACCTGATATAATGGAGCTCAAAATTTATGGAGAAAAAATATGGTTTGTGTGGGTGTTCAATGCATGTACCTATGATTTTCGTGACTCCTTGTGTATGTTCTCTAATAGAAATAAGAAATTCTTTGATTGTTTGTGGATGTAGGACTTCACATTGGCCGAACCTAATAAGAAATTTCTCACAATTGATCATCTAATAACTTTGGAGATTATAAATTAATCTAGTTGATTGAGGTTGTACAAGGCACCAAATTAGCTTATAAACTATAGTCTGCTAGTTTTTTTATACCAAAATAAAAAAGCAAGTAGAGTTGTTTAGTAAAATAGCTTTTTTGAAAGAAAAAAGCTCTTTATTTGATAAGCTATCAGCTAGGGATTGAACAATTGTTTTTTTTTTTTAAGTTTTGCCGCTGTCAGTTTTATAAAATGCCAACATTTTATATCTTTCAATAACTAGTACTCTCATTTTCAGTCTTAATATCAAATAACCCTAAAAGAAACTCAACTCTTCATATATCCTTTCAAAATATATCTCTCAATACTAATTAATAATAAATAATAAATTATATATTTTTAATTATTATTATATATAGACATACATAAGCATGTCATTTTTCGTTATTTTAAACGTATCAGTTAGTTGATTACTTAATTTTAACAAAGACTTCTAAAATATTTTTACTCTTTAGATTCATCTTACGCGTGTATAAAATGGAACTAATTAGAACACTCCACTACTCCAAAAGAGTAACATCAATCCTTGTTTTTTTAAAGCAAAAATGATATGCATGGGTATCACTATAAAATCCAACATCCCAACTAGGTTGGTACTCTAGATCTTATCAATCATTTACATCATATCATTATATTATTAATAAAAAATTAAAAAAATACAAAAGAGCCATGAGGGACATAAAGCTAAAACCCATTGAAAAGATAACATCATTTAACCCTATAGTTTTGAAGACCAAATCTATTTCTAAAAAAAATCATCTCTAATAAAATCAGGTATTGAATCCCACTAAATAATTCCATGATGTTTAGATCCATACCCAGCTAATTTATCTGCACAAATGTTTCATTCTCTATAAATGAGAGAAAAACCAAAAATTGCATTCCTTTTGTAATAACAACACAATTATTCCAGCGATTTCTTATCCTCCAAGGAACCACCTTACTATCTTTAAAGGCTACAACAGTAATGGAAGAATCACACTCCGAACATAGAGTTTTCCAACCTTTCTCATTTGCAAACTTAATAACTAGCATTGCCCCATTTAATTCAGCAAATAAGGAGGATCTCGAACCAAGGTTTGCTGCAAAACATCCCATTACAACAGCTCTATAATCCCTATAAATTCCACCACAAGAAGCAAAGTTTGCAATCCCTTAGATGCCCCATCTGAATTACATTTAGTCCAACTGCATAGAGGAGGCAGCCACTCAATTTGCTGAATGATAGGTGTTGGTCTTGCATGACATATTGTAATTGAGAAAGCTTTCAACATCAATCTTTGTTTCACCACAACCAATTAAATTCAAACTCCTAAGCTTTTAGTAAGATGAACAACCACCCTTAATCAGATCTAACTCCTTAGATGACGTTTGGTTCATGAAATGTTTTATTTTTAGGTAAAATACATTCTTAGGAATCACATTCCCGAAAATATTTCTTTTTCACTCCCACATGGAAATAGAATTTTCAGCTTTTATTGGTAAATTTTGTTCTTGAGCATCTTTTATACCCGAGAATGAATTTTTATCCCTTGTATTAAACATGAAAAAATTTTACTCCCACCTCACTTTATTGAAAATATTAAAATATGACTGATACCAAATGCTACCTATAAACCAGTTTTCACTTACAGTCATTTTTATTCGTTGATCTTATTTTCAACTTTAGTTAGTGTGTATATAGATTCTGATCGAAAAATTACATTTCATGCCCTCGGAGAGTGCTTTGTCATGCTAGGTCACTGACATGTCCTTTGTCTTTCTTTGACCCCAAGAATGGATTGGATCAAAAATGTGTTTGTGTGTCCCCATATTGGAAAAGAATGGACAAGTTAAATGTCATATAAATAAACGAGACTTGTAAACCTAATGTCTTAAGGTTTTCAGTCCATGAAAGAATAACACATTAAATGCAAATCTCCCTAGTGTTTGGGCTCCCCTATCTTAACAAGTGGTAATAGAGCCAGTGATTTGACTGAGACGAGCATTGGAGAAGACGATAATAGATGGCAGACCAGGGGTGTGGGGTAGCTCAACTAGTTTGAGCTAAGGGTATAAGGAGTTGAAAGAAAGGGGTTCAAACTCTGGCAAAGGAAAAAAAAAACTAACATAACAACTTACATACTAACATATTTGCCTATAAAAAAAAGATGACAATGGTGCAAATATAAAGAAGAAAATGAGTGGCAATTCAAGTGATAGGAGTGTATTTTTGTGAGAGATGAGATGAGATCACACATGAATGGTCAAGACTATATAAAACATAAAGTCATGTGACTTTTTTAATAATCACATAATTACCGACTAACTTCTAATCCCGACCATCCATGTAAGGTTAATGACAAACTCACTCTCACAATGACGGATCTTTCCACTTGAGTCGCCCGCGCGTACATACATACATGTATGTATGTATGTTGAGTCTGTACCTTTTTGATTAAGCAATCATCAATATATTGTAGCTTAATATATTATGTAGTGTTTATTTTTCCCTCTTATATCAATAAACACTTGGTGAAACGTTGGCTACTCTAATCCATTCGCTTGATTTAAAAATCATCGCGTGGTTGTCTAATTTGAACCAGGCCTTTGTTTTCAATCATGTTTTTGAATTGCGTGGCTTGGAATTCTGAATGATTTCAACAGTCCTAATAATTAATAGCAAATATAGTAATGCCCACAATTCAAGGAAAAAAAAAACAAATATAATAATAAATAATAAATTAATAATAGCAGTACCATTAGTACGTGCATACAACAGAACCCGTAGAATAGAATTGAATCAAATCAAAAACAAATGACGTGATGAATGCGTGTGCTGTGTGGTACAAAACTCCATGGCATGGTGCGAGTTCCATCTTCAACACGCAAGTTGCAATGATGTATTTGAAGAAGATCAATGGATATAATGGATAGAGCCACTTCAAGCATTGATATTAAAATAAAAATAAAAATACTTTTTGACTTTGAGACACCTTTCAAATCTCATTCTTATCCGCTGAATATTAGAGGAAAACATTAAAAGGAAAAGACAAAGAATCAGAGTTGAATTTTGATTAAAACAGACAATCAAAGGGGATAATCAAAATGTTAATGGTAGTGGTTGTAAGGTGACGGTGTCATTGTGTATATGATTAGGATAATAATTATATCTATCATGACCAAAGCATGAAAATACCCTTTAGATTAGATGAATTCTTTCGGGGCGGTGGTGTGATGCATGGCGGCAATATGTGGATCATTGTATGTGCTTTCTTTGCCTAACATTTGTGTTGTTTGGATATCACAAATTAGATCAACCGAACTTGATTAATAATGTTCAAAATCGTGGTTAATAATATAATGGATTTTATTAACAAGTGCATCAAGATGGGTAACTCATAAACCATCCGCTGAGCTTTATTAATCAAGATTTTGTACATATATCATTAATCAAATCGTCCTTTAACAAATTTGGACATCTAACAAAAGTGTATTTATTAATCAAACTTAATACATTATTAATTACGATTTCGAACGTGTCAATTTTTGTCAAAATTTCTGATGTACAAATATCATTATTGTTGCTGAATGAAACTTCCTATGATCCTTCATACATACGTATCCACCCCACCACCTTTTTTTTTTTCCTCCCAAAATATTCATTTTTGGGGTTCTGCCTGCAAGTCCAGCACTTGGAATTGATCCAATTAATTATGGGTTGGTTGGCAAATCCTCCAATTCCCACACAAATTTGACCAAGCAGGCTAAGGTGGAGGAATTGCTGAGTCATTGTGAAAATTAGTCTTTGATTAGAAACAAACGCTAGCAGATTGGTTGCATTTGTTGCTCGTCAATGATGAGAATTGAATTTCACTACCAACCTCAACATCAGCAACTTGATGCTTTATGGCTTCAAAAGGAACCCAATTCAGATTCCACATGGGAAACGAAAATGACTTCAATATGTATTTTTACTTTCAACTTTTCATGCCATCCAAAAAGGAGAACATCGACACATTGAAGGTTTCAGGTTGAGACCGTGTTTGATTTGTCAAGCTCATTCTATTTGCAACTACTAGTCCAAACGACTACAATGAGTCAAATTTCTTTTACAAGCATCAATAAAAACAAGTTCAGGTGCCACTTATTCATCAGAAATTTGAAATCTGATGTGTGAATGTAATATTAATTTCAAGCAGAATTAACATACACGCCTTTTTTAGTTTTGATTGTCATATAGTTCCTTTTAGCCTATATTATTTACTTCAAAGAGAACTCTGTTACGGTATTGCCTGGGGGAAAATGATCATTAGAACGCATGTCACGCGTTTGATGCCAATCTTATTTGAACGGGTATTAGACCTTAGATTATAGCTGCTTCAATATTTGAAAACATATCAAATCAAATAAACTGTCCAACAAAAATGTGATTAAATCGTTTGAGGGTTTGGAAGCCAAGCACTATATGTTAACACAAACATTATTTGAACAATAAATAATTCTACGACATTCTAATACTTGGTTAATGACATTCAAAATCATCATTAATAACAAATTGGACTTGATTAATGAAGCTCGATTGATGGTTAATGATGGTTAATGAATTATCTATCTTGATATATTCATTAACCAAGTCCAACACACTATTAACCATGATTTTGAATATCATTAACTAGATGTCAGAATGTTGTCAAATTTTGTTGTCCAATAACATTAGTGACATGTTAATGCTTATACTAAGTAGATTATGATCCAAGAAAGATAAAAGAAAAGTTACAATCATCATCCAGGCAGAAACGGACATGTCCTTTCTAAATGAGTTGGTTTTTCGTCGTATCAGCCTTCAAGAATGACAATGGTCTAGGCAGCCAATGATTTCTGATTCATTGCTACTCAATCAAAAACTAGCTGGAACCAATTTAATTGGTCAAAAACCAGACATGAGAAATTCTAGATAAAAGCAGAAACATGTACCCCCATTTTGAGTCTTACATTTGCTACTATGAAGAACATAACTTGCTTTTGGAGTTAATGTAGAGAAAAAAATTATCTTTCCCCTAAAGTAAATATACCATGAACTTGTTACAGATCCATCATCCCCAACCTACCAAACTAAATTCTTGAAGGTTACAAACATAATACTAAATTAACTACAGGCATGTTAGAGTCATCCAATAACACTGATATCTGTAGAGTCAGCAAGGTCAGTTCCCAGCAGCTGTGTCATTTCTGAACTGCTCAACGGGTGGAGGGAGCAAAAGCCTAAGCCTACTTCTGTACCTTGTGATACGGCGCAACCGTTCCTCCCTTAATCTACAAGCAGCAAAGGGCAGTAATTATGACATTGTTAATCTATGATATATATTTTTTTATCATGAAGTATGGTTTTATCCTACAAAATATGAGCCTGCAAGCTTTCCAAAATCATAAATTTTTTAGATTATGTAAAATAATTCTTTTGGGATCCACACTCTATACAAAGGGAAAAACTCAACATAAAATGGCAACCATTGCTCCAATACAAGATCGGAAGTGAAGCTCAGTAAATATGTATATGCTTGAAAAACAATCTATTTCAATGTTGCAATTAAAGATTGTAACGGACCTTATTATGTATGAAGAGATCACAGTGTTTTTATAATGGACCTTAGAAAGAGGTGCAATTGAAGAGAGGAAAAAGCACATATGTTGTATTTAATGCTTTGGCAAGGAGAAAACAGAAAGCTCTATATACAGGGGCAGTGATGTATTACTATTTTTAGGATTACTTTCATGGGGGTATTTTATAATTTATGGACATAGGACTTACATACAATGTGTACAAATAGACACGTGTACACAGAATGCTTATATGGTGATAAACGTGCAGAGTCCATGAAATCCTTGATAGAATAATTTTTAAACTGCAGATATATATCATAGTAATTGAAAAACCAAAGGTTTTAAGTTTTACCAAATATTTTGCTATATTTAAGTAATTCACTATTCTGTCTGGGTGTCCAGTTTCCTAGCAAAGTTCATTTGCTAAGAGCTATAGTTACTGACAGGGAAAGAAAGAGGTAAACCAAAGTTGGAGAGCGAAGATATAAACGATTATTACAAGATTGTCCTGCTGTACAATGTAAACAATGTAACTAGATTGCTCATACACAGAACAATACCAACTTATCTAATCCTTCCCCTTAAGCTGGAGCACATATATCATGTTACAAGCTTGATACATATGTAAATGATTCAGGGGTCTCCAAGAGATTTTGTCAGTACATCAGCTAATTGGTCATTTGATATGTTCTGTCCTTTCATGCTATGTAGTCAATACTGGCCGTAGCAGCCGCTATCATGGCGGAGCGTGGCATAGCTGCCCCTAGGCGCTATGCGAAACATGGTAGCGTTGCGCTTTTGAGGAGCGGCTGTAGCGCCGCAAATAGCGGCTGTAGCGGCCACTACTGTGATTTTCCAAGCAGCCCACCATTTTTTCCGGCCAGCCCATCCCTTTTCCGGCAAACCCACCCCATTTCCGGCAAACCCACTCATTTCCAGCCCTTTTCCGACAGACCCACCTCATCTTCCGGCAGCCCCAACCTCCTTGTACCTCACCTTCCTCTATTTGGTTCATGCCTTTTCCTCTACTTTTCCATATTTGTGTTTTTTTTTTTTGTCTTTCTATCTCCCATTAATTACAGTCTAGATTAATGGTCCACTTTCCAAGCAGTCCAGATTCTTTGTACACCAAGTTGAAGGTTCAATGCATCTTAGGAAATAGTAATAGCTTAATTATTCTCTTGTAAATTGCACTTCACATTTATTATCATTGTAATCTTCATTTATATAAATTTAAATATTCTGCTGGCTATTTACTCACTCAAGATATTAATGTGATTCTATTTCCAAAACACACACACACACACATATACATATACATATATATATACATATACATATACATATACATATACATATATATATATACATACATATATATATACATACATATATATATATATATATATATATATATATATATATATATGTATAAAAAATAAAATATGTGTTTATGTTTATAATTTCAAAATATTTTTTATTATATTCATTGTTTGTGGTTAGTGACAATGAACGTCTTTAATTTTGTGTATTCTTCTATGAATATGTCTTTAGTTTTGTGTATTTTTCTATTTTTTAGCTTTCATGTGTATGGTATAAATTTCTTGTATTGTTTTCCTATGCTTCAACATAGCGGCCATATCGCTACCCGCTATACGGCTATTGCATTTTAGGGGTTGGCCACTATCCGCCATTGAATACATAGCTTTCATGAAAGACATGATTGGATTGGATGCAATATGGAGTGCAGCTTGAGAGTCACAAATAAGTGTCATCTATCTTGCATCCCCAAATTGGAGTTCTTTTAGTAGCTGTTTCACTCACACAAGTTTACAAGTTGCCATATTCCTACTCAATATTCTGCTTCAACACTTAACATGGCAACCACACTTTGTTGCATACTCTTCTAAGATATTAGGTTACCTTTATTAGAATATCTGAAAAATATCTTATAATATATTTATTATATCTTCAGATATTTAAGAGTATCCTAGATGCTCTCTTAAGATTTATTTCCTAATTCTTTCCTTATTTGATTAGAACCAAAAGTCTATTATTAGTAATAGAACTATTAGTTTTATCCTTTGTATCATCTTATAATTACATCAAATCACTATCAATTACAATTTCATATTATTCCAAGTCTCTATTCAATATTTTCCTCCTTCCCTACCTAAACCATCCAATTCAACATGCTATCAAAGCATTACCATCCTCCATAACCTGTATAGCAACTATTCTGATGTAAAGTTTTCAAAACTCTAGAGCTCGGATTAGCCCACCTATCCTATTGTGTGTTGTTTTCTCTTTTGAACGCCCTCACTCTATCTCACCAACGTCACTTTCTCTCTCTCCCTTTCTCTTGTTTGTGGCTATTAGTGGTGGTTTGCTATTGTCTGTAGGTATTTCACCTCACCGCCGCCGCCATCAATTTCGTCTTATCCAAATCGGTCAACGCATGAAGTCACAGCGTAATTGAAGCCTCCACACACTGCCTCTGTCTATCATGACATGACACCTACTACTCCAGAGGTGGAATATACTTCACCACCACCACCACAAGGGTCTGCTCCTCTTTTGCGTCGATTTGGCACCGCTTATGAGCGTCGGTCACATTCTGTGGTTCTATTAGGGCACAGCCCAATTAGGAATGAAGAGAAAATGTAATAGTTAGTTAGAGATGTTGGTTATATGAATAGGGGAAGAGAGTAAGAGAGGGAGATAGAGAATTGTTGATTTGTAGAACTAAGCAGTGGCTTAGTGTGAAAAGGGAAACCCTTTGTGAAGGGGAAACCCTTGGAGGAGATCACTCTCCTATTCGTGTTCTTTTTCTATTCAAGATTCAATAAGATTCGGTCTTTTCTTTCTCTATTTCTCACTTCTAATCTTTGGTTCCTAACAAATTGGTCCGACCTACCGGATCCTTTTCGCAATGGAGAAGATGCCCAGCGACCATGAAGTGATATGGGCGGAGATGAAAGCTGACGTAGAGTGCATTAAACAGTTGTTGCGGGAGATGATAACCGAGAAGACAGCTTCCGTTGAAGGAGATAAGTCAGTTAAAAAGAAGAAGGAGCCAGTGTTATCGGAGATGAAGGACATGTGGGCCAAGAAGGTGGAGTTGCCGGATTTTACGGGGATAGACCCAGTCGGGTAAGGCTGAGAAATTCTTCGAGATGCAAGAAATACCTTCGTTCAATAAGTTGCAGTGGGTGTTTATGAGCATGAAAGGTGCCGCAATGCTTTGGTTCTAATCTTGGAGCCAAGAGAACCAAGATCAAGAATAGGAGTCATTTTCCATGGCTACAAATCAGAAGATTCAGTGGCAATGTCACTGACAGATTGTCAATAGGGGAGGACAGGACCAACGAACAAGAACTGGGTGAAATTGAAACTTTGGAGAACCAAGACGAAGCAAAGATGGAGGCACAAAGATGATGAATAACAGTGAAGAAGGAGGAACTGTCAAGGTGGAGGCTAAGGTTGAGGCAAGGGAGCAAATGGTGGTTGTAGATCGGGCGATAGTAGAAGGAAGGCGTGCGATGGCGGAGAAGAGAGGCTGAGTGGGTATCTCGCATGCCTGCCGACTCTCCGCAGTCAACACTGCTGCTGGCACCACCGTTTAAGCCGCTGGACTCAAGCACGTTCACGGGGAGTGATGGAATTTCAACAACAATGGAGCTATGGGTCATGGATCTAGGGCCACGGCCGCCGCCACCCGAACCACCGGATTCAAGCCCATATGCGACGGTAATTGGGTTCATCTCAGCGATGCCATCTTGCGGGTCGAAGAGATCCAGATCGTCTGAACCGCTGAACATTGGTCCACTTGCGACAGCATCTCCGCAGCTACTAGAGCCGCCAAATTTCGACCCCCTGAGACATCCCGTCCACGGCCGGAGCCGCTGGTAGCCATTCCTCTTGCGACGGCCGAAGGGTCATTACTGACAGAAGCATCCTGGACACTTGCCATGGAAGACCCGAGTCCACTGGTTTTCAAACCACTTGCATCGGCACTGGCCGAGTCGGAGCTGCCGGACGTTCGGTCACCTGCGACAGCGACGGAGTTGTTGTGGACAAAAGCTCCAAGGATGGGTCTTTTTGCAAGGGAAGAGGCGAGTCTGATGAAGAAAGAAGATAGAGGGGTAATACGGGCAATTAGGGAGTTAAGTGATCCATTCTTTAACCTGATGGGCCAAACCCATCTCTGTGGAAAAAGGAAAGGGGCTATTAAACAAGCCATGAGTTCATTTTCTGATGGCATTGGTCAAGCCCATCTCCTTGAAAAGAGAAAATGGGCTATTAAACAAGAAAAAACAGGAGTAAACAGGGCAAAATGGGAATTGGGGCCTTTCCTTATCTTAATGGGCCAGAACCAATTTGCTAAGGAGAAGAAGAAGGCCCATCAGAAAATAGTAATGGATTCTTTGATGGAAGGAGGCCCTTCATGCATTGGTATAAAGAAGGTGCTTTCATGCAGCACTTACAGAGCAGTAAAGACACCCTTTTTTTGGGCCAAAATTGCCACCAAAAACAGAAGATTTGACCCAAGAGGAAATTTCTATATTCCATGCATAGTTTGGTCATCATACTTCAAGATATGGGACCCCGGTGGATGCTTCAACCTTGAGGATAGGACAAGGTTGTTTCATGGGAGGGTAGTATTGTTAGGGCCCGGCCTAATTAGGAATGAAGAGAAAATGTAATAGTTAGTTAGTTAGTTAAGCATTTGTTGAGATGGTTAGTTAGTTAGAGCTGTTAGCTATATAAATAGGGGAAGAAAGTAAGAGAGGGGGATAGAGAATTGTTGATTTGTAAAGCTAAGTAGTGGCTTAGTGTGAAAGGGGAAACCCTTTGTGAATGGGAAGCCCTTGGAGGAGATCACTCTCTTATTCTTGTTCTTTTTCTATTCAAGATTCAATAAGATTCAGTCTTTTCTTTCTCTATTTCTCACTTCTAATCTCTGGGTCCTTACAGGTTCATCCTAGTGCTCTTGCTGCTGAGCCCAGTGATTGAGTGATTCCACTCTTGCTTCGATTCCACCAGCTTCTGTTGACTTGCCTATTGCCCTCTGTGAAGGTAGGCGTGCTACTCTTAAGTCTTAACCCTCATCCTATTTATAACTTTCTATCATGTCATTGCTTGTCTTCCACCTACTATCCTTTGGTCTCCATTGTTTCCACTATTATCCCATTCCAGATGGCAACAAGCATTGATTGATGAGATACAGACTATAGAATCTAACCATAAATGGGTCCTTGTCCCTCCTCCTAGGAAATCTATTGCTAGGGCTGAAAATTTGAGATGCAAAAAATCCATTTTGTGGATAAATGACTCTATGGATGTTTTAATTAATGACTAAACTTAATCACTCCTAAATAATAGACTAATTACTTGTGCAAAGTTTTAGTTTTGATTTAGCATTACAGCAAGAGCAAAGAAATTCAAAGTGAAACTCTCGGTGAATCACAAGGATCATGGAGATAAACAAAGGAAAGGCATCAAGAACAAAGCAAATGGAAGACAAGTATTAGATGCCAATGTGAAGGGTTGCTCACTTTTCACTCTTAGAAAGCTTTCAATGAAAAAGGCAAATTAATTTTCAAAAGTAAAGAACTTTTTAAAATGAACTTAGAATTGAAAAGGTTAATTAAAGGATTTACACATTTGTGTATACATCTTTGTGCATTCCGTTAATTAACTAACTTTGTTGTGAAATCTATGAGTACATCAATGTATAAGAGTTATACATCGATTAGTTCTTGAGTTACATGAACTTAAAATGTTTTGAGATCGCATACATCTATTAGTACATCTGTGTACACTCAAAATAGAAGTTGAAAGTCATAAGTGACTGACATAAATCGATTAGCATAATCGATGTATTAAAGTTCCGGGCTGAGGATACACAAGTCTGAAAGATATATATCGATGTACCAAAGAACACAATCAATGTACTCAAAAACAACAAAGAAGTCAATCTATGTACACGAGATCAATCGATGTACACATGTTTAGAAACTGAAAATCTTGTTTAATACATTTGTGTACTAATCGATTGACCTGTTATAGTATTTTAAGTTCAATTATATTTTGATCTTAACTGATTTGTTATGCATCTCCAACGAATCTATTTTGATTTCTAACTTTATAAAAACATGATCATACACATTTTCAACAACTTAGGAACATACATAATTCATATTTCGCAATCAATCACTCAAAAATTTCCTATAGAGCTTAACATTGAGAAAAAGTGAGAAACACCTATAGTGCTTCAAGTTGTAAAGGCTGATTTCATAGAATCATTACGAAACTTCTGTTATCAATTTTATGATTAAAGAGAAGTTATCTCTCGTGGGTTGTTCAAGAGTAGAAGGGACTCTTGGTGTTGAGAAAGATTGCTAGAAAGTGTTCACAAGGGTAGAAGGAACCTAGAAGTGAAGCTTTGTAAAGAATCTTGTAATATTTTGATTTTATAGTGGACAAAACTCACAGTAGTGTGGAGACTAGATGTAGGTTACCAGCGGAGGTAGCTGAACCAGGATAAAATTGGTTTGTGCATTATTCTTTCCCTTACCTTCTTATATTTGCTATTTGAAAAATGTTCTTGTTAGAACCATGTTAGGGAAAGTTTGTTGATTTGATTTGTCAAAATCATTTTCTGAATACTTGCAAAAACAATTTTGTTTTGTTGGTTGACAAAAACTTTGAAAAGAAAAATTTCAGATTTTGCAAAAAGTCACAAAAAGTTCACACTCAATTCAACCCCTTTTCTTGAGTGAAAAGCCACAACCAACACATTGGTCCCATAAGTTGCAATGGGCGTTCATGAACATGGATGGTAAGGTGATGCATTGGTTTCATTCTTGGTTCCAAGAGTACCCAAATTCAAATTGGGAGTCATTTTCCATGGCTATGATCAAAAGATTTGAAGAGAGAAACACTGGCAGTGTCGTTGAGGGATTGATAATACAGGAAGACAGGACCAAAGTACGAGCTCTTGGTGAGATGAAGAGGAATGAAGCAGAAACCGTGGATGACCCAATTGTCGAGATCGAGAGGAAGATCGAAGCTGGAGAAGCACCGGCAAAGGCTTACTTTTTTCAAAGCCCGAAGCTGGTTGACATGACAACAAAAGAGGAGATACGAGAATCACGGCCAAAATTCCACCCAAAGCAGTTCGTGGAGGTGGATGGAACAATACAGGCATGGGAAACTCAAATTTCGAACTTGTTGATGGAGTGTATGAATGGTAGCATGACGATAGATGGTGTCGCGGTTGAGATTCAGGTTACATGGAGCCTACTCATGTGCCCAACACCGACCGACCTACGACAGCCCTTCCCCAGCCAAAACAGCCAAACATCAATCCACCAGTGACAAATATTAGGCTGCTATTGACAGAACCACCATGGATGAGTGTAATGGAAAAGCCGACTCTGATGAGGGAGGAAGATGAGGGAGCAGAATGGGTCATCTATAAGTTGGGTATCATTCTAAACCTAATGGGCCAGGCCCAAATTGAGACCAGTTCCGATGGCACACAATGTGAAATTATGGGTGTCTCTATTGTGTCATATGTGCAATATTGGCTTCTTTATTTCTGCTTCATGTGAGCTTGTCCAAAGTGATTGGGCTCGTGGACCCACTGTTCTATCGGAGTTATTAGATATATCTAATTCTTCCCATGTTGTGATATGCGGGACAGAGCCAATGTATAAAGCACCTCTTAAAGACGTCAGAGCTTATTTGATCTTATATTGGGTGCCAACTCGTGCAGACAACAAATGTAGGGGTCCATTGATTGCAATTTGCAACACCCCAATATCATGTTTACTGATTTTAGCCTTGAGGACAAAGTTGTTCTTCCAGCAGCAGGTAGTGATAGGATACTGGGTTGTGGGCCAGAGCCCAACAAATGGGCTAAACAAGGCAGGGATTCATTATGGGATCCAAGTCCTGCAAACCAAAGGCATGTTGCAGGAATGTGAGAGGGGGAAGTTAGAGGGGAATGCTGATGTGGTGGCTAGTTTGTTAGGAGGGAGGAATATAAGGAGAGTACTGGGAGTAGAGTGAGGCAGTTATTGGTATTCTGTTTGTATTCTGAAGGAGCTTTCTCTAGGGATTATAGGGGGGAACTCTTGTAATCTTTTTCTTTTAGTAAATAATATTGTGATTTTCATCCTATTCTATTCTTGGTTTCTATCACATTGACTTTAATATCAATCAACATGGACCTTCTAAGATCTTGAGTCCATTTCCTAACTTAATAATCAGGATGATTAACAATAGATGCAATATGGACTCATAAATTCACAAAACCTATATTGCTAATCTACAATTTTCTATAGACTTGCATGTTACAACTTATATTGCAATGTCAACTCAGTCATGCAATGTGCTGACCACCAAGTCATGTGGGTGATGAAATAAACCAAAAGGTGAAAGGGAGGGTTTAAAAACTTACCGTGCTCTAACCCGTTTAGCACGTTTAATATGTCTCTTCAATAGATCTTGTGGTGACAAGTGCTCAACAGACTTCTCATCCTGAAAGCAGAGATGAGTGTAACACCACAGATAGGGATTAATAAGATCAATGTCTTGGCATAAAATTGAAGTAAAATAACTCTATTTTCAATGTAAACTGCATGACAACTGCACTATCCTATAAAACTTACAACACAAGTTGTGTCAAAGGAAGACTAATTTCCATGTAAATAAGGATTTCACTTTCACAAATTATTTGACTGCTTTGAAATAGGCAGTTAACAAGAAAACCGAACCTCTTCCTGATCGTCTTCGTCTTTTTCATCTTCTTTCTTGTTTGGCATATAACTTTCCACCACAGATGCGGGCAATGGTTTGGGAAGTGCCTTCATTACATCTTTCTGCTGTGGCTGACAAGTACAATGAAACATAAGAGAATAGATAAATAAATAACACATCAAAATAAACAGACACATATAAAAAATTCATCCTCCTAAAGCAAGTTTTCGGTCATGGCATCCTAATCCTTTAACACTTTACTATGGCAAAATTACAAAGGAAGAAACTAAGAACATAATTACCGAGAAGTCCAGTTAGAGAAAAACAATAAAGATAAAATCCTATTAATTGTTTTTCGAAACCACATATCAAATAGACCATCCCCAGCAATACTTATTTTAAGCTTCTGAAAATAAAAACAGTCTTAATTCTTAAAAACAGCATTTATTTTAATTCTTGAAAACAACATTAATTCCAAACTCGTGAGACCCGTGGAAGAAGAGCCGGTGAAGCATTCATATCCAAGGGTGGTAAGCATAACTGTCACAGACAATGATGCAGTCCAAAGGCTACAAGAGCACACTCCAAAGAATATGAAAATCATGCAAAAGCTACGGAGGAGGCTTGGATAGCCACAGAATATCGTACACTCCAACAGCTACAATATCAAAGAAAGCTTCAAGAGCACCTTTTGCATCTGTACAAACTAAAATTGGTGGCTGAGAACACCATATTGTTGGATAAGAAACGAGGGCTTGAGTCATTAGTGGAGTCCAAAGAGAGGAAATTTTGGGAACTTGAATGAAAAGGTTCTGAAGTTGGAGGATGATGTAAAGCTTTTGATGAATGTAGATGTCGGTGAAAGTGGTGGAAACACTGAGGGGGAGGAGCCTAACTAAGGTTGATCCTCAAGAGCTACAGGCAAGGTAGTTAAGATCGAGATTTTCCCCGTAAAATAGCACATTATTATGATTTTCTATGGTCTCTCCGATCAGGAACTCGCCCAAAACTCGCCGAGATGAACTAACAGTAGGATCGCCGAGCAATATCGTAGAATCAACAAAATCGTGTGATTGACCAGTTTTCCATGAAAATGGGTAAAGCTATCCCTAACCCAATTTCCAACCCCACTGTTATGCGATATGTGGCTGGTGCTTCCTTGCTGCGACTCTGGCGGTGAATGATTGCTTCCTTGCTGTAACTCTGTGACAGGGAATGGTTGGGTGCCACTTGCTGTGAGCCTCTGGTGGGTGAGTTTCCAAGTCGTTGAGGGCTTGGCGGTGGTATAGACACGAGTGACGAGATGAAAAGGTCATTGTGTTAGTTATAGGTGGGTTTTGTCTTTTACTCTTTTATGATAAAGAGATTGCTTTATTGTAAAGGTAGGTCATTGTGTTAGTTTTTCTACTTGTCTGTGATACACCATTAAAACTTAAAAATAAAGTGGCAAAAAGAAATTTAAAAGAATAAGATCTTTGCAAAACTTAGTAGACGAGAGGTTTCTCGTCTTCTCTGGTATATATATAGCTTTTTAGTTTCTGAAATTTAATAGTTTATGTGATTTAAGTCTTCTTTTTCTTGATTGTTTCATCATATTATATATTATATATAATAAATATATATTTTATTATATAGGTAGGATATTACGGTTCGTGTTATGATTCCATGTTCACGTATTTCTTTTCTCTTCCCGATCTCACGTAAGATCTCGGTTTTGACAACCTTGGCTACGGGTGTTGAATGACAGGGATGTTCATGCTTCAACGAGGTGCTGCCCAATGGCTTTTTTGAGCTGGGAAACATGAAAAACTGCATGTATACGGGCCTGATCTAGCAGCTGCAGTTTAAAGGCTACTGCTCCTATCTGCTTAAGCACCAAGTATGGGCCATAATATCGAGTTGACAGTTTAGGGTGAAGCATGGTAGGCATAGAGATCTGTCTGTGAGGTCTGATTTTTAAATGGACCCAATGAACCATCTGATTTTGTGCCTTTTCTAGATGAAACTTTAATTGTTTCAAAGCTTCATCTCAGTCCATCATCCATAGTGGCTCAACCGGCGGATCCGGCAGTAGCCAGGCTGGCGGCAAGGTTGTCAAACTCGAGATTCCACCTAAGATCATTTGGGGGAAGAAAGATCGTAACTCATGGGATCGAAACACGGATCGTAAGATCCCACCAAAGAGACAAAATTATATTTAATTATTTATATACACATAAAATAATATAAATAAGAAAAATAACCTTAAAATACCAAAATAATCTTAACATAACAATGTCATATCCAAATCAGAAGTCATAAACTCCCATACATAAAACTAAAACACCAAAATAAATGAGTCAAACTCTAAACTAACAAACATGAATGCTTGAAGACATCTTGACCAGAGAAAAGTGAAACAAACTAATAGAGAAGAAGGAGACAACTCAGTCGCAATCGCTGGTGGTGAAATGCTTATTGATTTTCAGATTGTAGAACAACGAAAAAGAAACAGGGGTACGGTAGTAAATAGCCATTGTTAAAAGGTATCAGTTAAATGTAAAGTGTAGTCAAAAGTGAAATAAGGGATAAGTTTTGGGCTGAACGAGTACTGTGCCTGAAATATCGGGTAAAAAAACAAGCCAAAAACGTGTTATTATTCTGAATAAAATCAGGTCACGAACAGAAAACGGGTCACGTTTTGAAAATTGGGCCACGAACACAAAAATGGGTCGAAAAACCCAGATCCTTCAACGCGTCCAGAAATCACCACTCCCACCGATCTTCCGCGTTTCCCCATCGATCCCACCGCGTTGGTCGCCGTGCGAGCTTTGCCAACGTTCTGCCTCGCTACAAGGTACCGCGCGAGTTCGACAACCATGGTTGGCGGGTCTAATGGCGGCAGGTATGGTGGTTCTAATGATGGTGGGTATGGTGGTTTTGGTGGCAGCGGATCCGGTGGTTCTGACGGCGGAGCATCAAGCTGTTCAATAACTAGCGGTTCCGATGTATTTCCCAGCGGTCTCAAGTCTGGCTGTTCCGGCAGTGACAGTGGCCTCACCGAACCATATAAACCCCAACAATCTCTGGCCATTGAGAGGTAGTTCTGCCCTTGCTCGACTACCGTATACAGTGTTGTCCGCATCTTCGCTTGTGTGTTGACACCAAACATTGCCATGATGATGTCAGTTTCTGCCCATGCCCGACCACTGCATAAAATTCTCTCTCCATCTCGATCCTTACGTCGGCTGTTGTGGTTTCTTTTTCACTGAACTAAGCCTTTTTTGAAGTTCTTCCATCGTCCTCTCAAACCCAAGCAACTCTGTCACTTGGTCATCCTCTGTTTCAGGCTTTGTATCGAGTTCAGCTGCTGTTTTTTGAACTTTTTGCACATTTTCTTATGACCAATCTGATTCTTCCTCAGTTTCTTGATCTTCTTCAACCTTCTCCAAATGCAAACAAGATTCTGGTTGTTTCTTGCTTTTTCGGCATCACCTTCTCCACCAAGTGCTCCATCTGCGCTCCAAATCTTCCGATCAAAGCCATGGAAAATGACTCCCAACTTTGATCTGGGTCCTCTTGGCTCCAAGAATAGAACCAAAACATGGCTATACCCTCCATGCTCATGAATGCCCATTGCAGTTTATTTGTTGGCAAAATTCCTTCCTTCTCAAAGAACTTTTCATCTCTAGCGATCCACCCAATAGGGTCTATACCTGTAAAATCCTGCAGCTCCGTTTTTAAGCCCACATATCCTCCATCTCCGGTTACACTGGTGCTCCTTCGACAATCCGGCAAGTCGAACCAATTGTTAGAACCTCTTTTCAGAGATGGGAAAAATAGAACCTAACTATAGTATAACAACACATAGTAGGGAGAAGAAAGGCTGAAATAACTTCTTTCTTGAAGATTGAATGCAAAACAGTAAAAAGGAACAAGGTATACAAGTATACCCCCAAAAGGAGCACTCTCCTTTCACACTGGAAATTGTCTAGTTAAACTGAATATTCAATAGCTGCCTCTCTAAATCAGTAGAGGACTTATTTATAGGGTTACAACCATCCTACTAACTGAAACTAAGCAGAACTAACTACCTCAGAAACTGACTAACAGTTAGTTACAAGTTTGACCCTTTCCTTTACAAGTTTGACCCTTTCCTTTTCCTATAGTATACCTGCAGGGTCTTTCCAACCCCTGAAGGTTGCTCCATTACATTCCTAACAGGACATCTGTGGGTGGCCCAACGAATCTAGGATAGGCTTTGATACCATCTTAGAATTTCGATTTGGGCCTAACTCAACCCGAAAAGCTAGCTCATGGGGTGAGGGTTAATGAGAAATTTGCATGATAGAGAGGTTAATGACTATAGTCTCTTTTGGTTTTAATTGATACTATCCATACCTCTTCTGATCCTGACTCAGGAAAATGGGTCCTTGATCCTCGGGAGTTTAAACATGTAAATCCTATTTTCAGTTCTTGACTCATTCTAACAATACAAATAGTTTTCTTTTGGATAAATCCATTTGGAAATCCATTAAAGCTTTTGTTTGGACTGTTGTTCTTAACAGGATTAACACTAATGACATGCTCCAGAAGCACAGATCTCTAGCCACTTTGTCTGCTAATATATGTATCAAATTCTGAATCTGGGCCTCATTTTTTTTTGTTTAAACATTTTTCGGCCACAAAACTTCTTTAGAATAAATTGTTTGATTTCTTTGAAGAATCTTGGATCTGCCTATGGAGCTGCACTCTTTTCTCCTTACTAAATTTAGAGGTTTTGGTTCTCGTAAAGATGGCAAAAGGCCTAAAACTCTGTGACAGTATTTGGTGTATATGATTGGAAAGGAACTATAGAATTTTTAACACTCTTTCTTTTCCCTTTGGTGCTCTCATCACGGGTTTCTTAGTGGGGCTTCCTTGGTAGACATGCAAAGGGATTGGCATGCTTTGTTGCATGGATCTATCTCCTAATTTTAGCTGTTTCTTTTTGTTCTTTGTGAAGATGCCATATCCTCTTCTTTTGTACTATTCTCTTCTCATCTAATAATACTTCTTTTATTTTAAAAAAAAAAAAACACACACACACACACAACTTCACCAATACACAAAAAAAAAGAAGAAGAAGAAGAAGAAGAAGCAGCAGCTTCATTGTGGTGATAAGCTGATTTGGTTTTAATTATCTAAATAGCTTCCTCCAATGATTTGGATTCAAATAAGTTAATTTTAGTTTATTTTAATAAGATCCAATTTGATGCTTGTCTAGGAAAGCTACATCCTGGTCATAGTTTTTAAACCCAAATTCCATGGTCCAGTTAAATTTGTAATCTGGTGAACTGCACCCTCATCAATAGCTTCATTTAAACCCTAAAGTGCCATTTGGTTCCTGGAATGTTTTATTCCCAGGCAAACTACATTCATGGGAATACATGAAAATAGAGTTTTCCCAAATTTCTGACTATCGTTCGCTAATTTTATTCCCGGGAATCTTTTATGCCTAGGAATAAAATTTTAAAATTTGTACCAAATATGGGAAACTTTTATTCCCTCGCCAACATTCCCGGAAATAATTTTTTTAAACTTGTACCAAACGCTACCTAAAACAACTTCACTACCTAATGCTGTGCATTCCACAGGAAAAGCACTTAAATTTGCCAAAAAAGAAGCTACTAACTTCTAACTCTTAAGACCCATGGATTATTTTATACAGCTTTTAAATATCAAAATATTTATTCAAATTCCATGCAGATAAAGCATGACTTCAATGAGACATCACCTTTATTTAGTTGAAAATCCGATATTTTCCATATAAAGGATAGGATACAACTGAAGTATTAATCAAGTCTCCTCAAGTCAAACTAACTTATTAGAGATAATTTGATCGCACACAAGAACTAAAATGGAAGTTCAATTATAGCAAAAGTTTGGCAAAGTTGATGCAGCTTGCAAATTATCAAAGCATAAACATAATTAGAACATCATTTCCTCACATTTTAAAGTAAAATATGATCAAACTAGACTTACAAAAAGAATATTAAGTCAGTCACCATTACAATTTTGAACTCAGAAGCAGATGCCAAATTCTAAAAAATGAAGTACCACGATATAACGCAAACCTGGCTTTCTTCATTTATACCATTTCTCAACCATGATCTACAAAGTGCATACAGAGAAGCATCCTCTGTTATTTTGACCTAAAATTTGAAATATAACGTAATTACCACAACAAAATAGAAAAATACCACTAAAGAAATCAAAGATGTTAGCTCAAGGTACCAACTCATTGTCATAACCAACACTTTCCAACTACACCCATTTCCCTATATTTTATTTAAAAAATACTATCCATTGGGCTAAATATTAAGTTAGTCACAAAACTGTTAATAATGAATATAAGAATAGATTGTAGGGCTTTTCAAATTAGTTTTTGTATCATGAACTTATTTTGTTGCACTAATTTGTTAGGGTTCTATTAAAACTGTTCAGTTAGAATTTAGTTTAATCTAAAACTGATTCAATCATTTTTCTTATTTGACTTCAGGTTAATTGGGAAATTATCTTTCTACAGAAATTAGAATTCTTAGACCTCCCAATCCTTGCTTCCTTTTCCCAGTCTGTTGTTGTTCTCCTAAATCTCTTTTTGTCTTTGTTATGCCCAGGCCCATTAGGAAGGCTAATCTGCATGTGTATAGGAGGCAAAGGAGGAAGGACGGTATGGGTATTGACTCAAGAGGGAGACCAGCACAACAAACTGGACTGCTGGCAGTCCAAGAGAGAGGAGAGGAAGGGGATAATTATACCGGAATGTTAGGTGGGGGTAAAGAGGTGGTTAGACGTTAGAGAAGGGGATGAGGCAGAGAATGTTTGACAATAATCCAGGAAATTGTCTGGGCTCAGAATATTCCTGAGGGGGACCTCTGGGTATCTTTGTATTTTCTTCTTCTTTCTAATGTCTTGTTGATTTCTATACTTAAGGAGGTTTGCCTCCATTTCCATCTATTGATGTCTTAATCCTGATACTGTGTAAGGAAGCCTACCTCCCTTGAGTTCAGTCTTAATTCAAGTTATCTATCATTCTTTTCTTCATTCTCTCATGTTTTTGCACAAGTATACATCAATTTAAGAGTCTAAAGCACATGATATCAAGGTATGGAGTTCACAAGAGGAAGAGCAACAAACACACAGTCACACACACACACAACACAAAAACACAAAGGAAGAGCATCCTATTTGCATGTAAATAAGAGAATGTGGGCTCACTCTTCTATCTCTAACAATGGAAAAAGTATCATCTCTGCTTCTTTCCCTGAGAAACACATCAGAGCCATCAATTCAACTCCATTTCCAAAGGAAAATAGGATAAAAAGCCAAAATGAATACACTATTCAAAAAATTCACCTTGTACTTGTATCTTTAATGCCATTATTGCTGTCAGATATCACAGATCGAGGAGTAGCCTAAAACCAACCAAAAAGAAAAAGAAAAGGATCAGCTCAAAAGCACCAAGATAGCAAACAACAAGAAGAAGATATACTTTCAAAGCACAGGACATCATGATTTTAAGTTGCAGTTGTAGTTATGATGCATTTACCATAATTGCAGACAATTGCAAGAAAATGCAGCTGCAATTGCATCCCAGACACTACAAAACCGCAATATAGCGGCTACAATTGCGGTTGCAGACCACAATTTAAAAACTTACCATACATTGAAGCCAATTCATACAATTATTTAAATTGGCTAGATTTTGAATCTCAAAACAAAAAATTAAAAAAAAAAAAATTCATGACTCTTTTTCTCTTTTTATATACCCTTCACTAAACAAAATGCCATATTAACCCTTTACACAGAATTCAAAATTCAAAGCAGCTAAGCGCTTCAAAGTTCAAACCTTTGGCTGTGCCGAACCCGCGCCGCCCTTGATGGAGGCGGCGGCCGGAGTGGGCCTCATATGAGGGTACTGCAATTGCGGCGGCGGCCTGGCCAAATGCAAGGCGTGGTGGAGATAGCCCAAGTGAGGCGAATCCATGGCGCCAACGCCATGGGAATAGACAAGGGACGGCGGCAGGAAGCCAACATCAACTCCTTTCGGGGGGCAACGGCGACCTCCGCCGCGGCCGGAAGAGGCGAATGGGAAGAGAAAAGGGTGAGATGGGTTTGGGCCACGAATGGGGAGGGCTTGTTGTTGAGGTGGGAATAGGGGTTGTTGTTGTTGTTGTTGTTGAGGGGATGGGTAGTGGTGGTGTGGGTGTGGGTGTGGGTGAGGGTGAGGGAGTGGTGATGTGGGTCTTGATGACGTGGCCGTGGCGGTGGTTGATGTGGTGGTGGTTGCGGTGGCAACCAGGTTAGGGTCGAGGGGCATGGTTATGTGACGTGTGTGTCTGTTTGGTATTTGAAGGGAGCTATGGAATTTGAGAAGTGTTGTTGTTGCAGTGAGGCGGAAAAGGAAGAAGCATAGGTTGTTTGATTGTGTTGTGTGTTTTTGACTTGTCTGTGAGCTGAAACGAAAGGGAGGGAAAGGAAAATTATTTATGAGAGAAATCAAACCGGGGAAATTAATACTAGGTGGGTTTTTGTTTCGGTCTCACTTCACTGTTGATCCGGAACAAGGCACTGTTTCTGTTTCCCACAATTTTTTATTTTTTTTACTTAAAAGCTACTTTAAAATTAAAGCTAAAAATAATAGCTTTAAATTAAAAGCTCAAATTGTTTGTTAATTTTCATATTTGAATGGCCTGGAAGCTACTTTTAAAATAAAATTTGTTTGGTAATTCACCTATTAGTCCAGTAAAAAAAAAACCCCTTTTTTTAGATTTTTTTTATCTCCATTATTCAATCTTCTTTCCAGCTGCCTTATCTTCTTCTTCACTTCCTTTGCTCCACCTCGGACAGTCGTGCAGATCTGTGTCCCAGCCAAGTATTGATGTGTCCCAGCCAAACGCCGCCGTGTCCCAGCCTAGCGCACCGCCACACACAGGTGCTCCAACCATTAGACAACACGACCAACGCGTAGATCCGAAACCGGCGTCCAAGCCAAGCACCACGCGTCCAGCCAAGCACCACACGTCCAGCCAAGCACCGCCGCGTCTAGCCAAGTACTATCGCGTCCTAGCCCAGCATCGCTGCATCCAAGTGCTCCAACCATCAAACAACACGACCTGCACACAGATCCGAAACTCGCATCCCAGCCAAGCACCGTTGCGTCCCAACCAAGCACCGCCGCATCCAGGTGCTCCAACCATCGGACAACACGTCAGCACGCACCATTCTTTCACTTGTCACATACTTAAGGGAATTACACAATTCTTAATCAATTGTCTAATAATATTATGTCTAACATTTATATGTCTTCTCTTTGTAGACACTAATTTTAGCTACTCCAACTGCAGTTGTGAGCCGTAAAAACACGAGTGCTCAAGGTCTTTCCCATAGAGATATGTCTACCATTAAACTTCTTAATCATTCAGCTTCTTGACCTGCTAACTCAAGAGCAATGAATTCAGATTTCATATAAAAAAAAGTGTTTTGTGCAAGTTTGTTTCTCAAATTTTCAAGAAATAGCACATTTAGCTAGAGTAAAATCATACCTTATAGTGGAATTGAAATGTATCCCCAAGGTCACACCAGAACTACAATAATTTATATAAAACACCAAAACAATATCGCAAAAATTCTCTAGCTATCTCACTAAAGTCAGAGCCACCACGATGCTGGGTAGCAATTGTACCATCCATCTTCAATTTGTGCTCATTGCAACGACTCCACCATGATGACAAGCTATGGCCATCAACCCCAGCCAAGGAGACCTCCCTTCCAAACTAATAATTAACACAATCAACCACCCAAATATGTGGCTACCAAAAATAAATAAATAAAAAACACAACTTACATGCACCATACACGGCTACACGTAGCTTGAAACATCTCACAATCAACACAACGTAAAATAAACCATATGTACTACTTTAAACACTCAGATTTAAATTATAACTATTAAACACATAGATCTTCCCAGCACATAGTTTTATGAATAAAATTATGAAAATTCAAAAGTGCGTAAGAAAGACAATCAAAGATATTAAAAAATTTGTAAAACTACGAGAAAACACCATAATGCTCAACTTTTCTCCAAACCTTCACTAATTTGGTGAAGTCGTAGGCTCTTAGCAAGTCAAAGCTTCAATGTTGTCCATGGTATGCATGCTATTTTAATAATAACCACCAATCTCAAAAATGGATTGAGAGCCTTCCCCTAAGTTTCTTGCGCCTTTGGTTGATGTGTAGCCATCGATAAAAAAATATTGCTTTTAGATTGTTAGATAAAATAAATCGATAGTTGTGCCGTGGATGAACCACTACCTTAAAAGCAATATTCTAGCAAACCTTGGGTGCAATCTGACAACCGGCTTGCTCCCCAAGGTTAACACGGCAAACTATTGCACTTGTGCACTCAAGGTCAAGAGCAATGAGATTTACACAATTCAATTACCCAGATACTATCTATAATGAAATTGTATTCTTCTTATTTTTCTTTTATCTAATACACCCACACAATCCCTTTTTATATGATACTATCCTTCTAAACGAATATATCCGTATCAGTAAAAAAAAGTTGCAGCCCTCAAAAAAGTCGTACACCCAAAAAAGTTGAAGACTTTTAAGTATATAGATATAGATTGAATGAAAAATATGGCAATAAAAATCCAATTGAATGTTGAAAATGGTATACTATAACCTAAAGTCTGAATAGGAATAAATGTAATCTCTCTCTACAGATAAAATTACTGAAATTATATTTCCGGTACTATAGAATTATAATACCGGAATTATAGTTCCCGTATGTTACTGAAATTCTTTAGACAGTCTACCTGAAATAAATTTCCGGTACTATAAAATTACAATACCGGAATTATAGTTCTGGTATGTTAATGAAATTTTTTTATACAGTGTACTAGAACTCCGAATGTGGGGGGGATAGTGGAGGATCTTTATGTGCTGAATCACAAAGAAAATCAATGCCTGGCACCAACCTTCTCAGTTTATAGTCCTTTAGAGATATATGCTACAGTGACTATATGATTCGATTCAACCCCTACAAAAAACAGTCTTTTACCCGCTACCTTATTCTTTAGACAAATACAACTTCCACAAACATCTTATGCACAAAGAATTTAGTACCAGTACCGGTAAATTCGCTTCCATTTTGACATATATCAACAAATTTTTTGTTCAAGATGCTAAGCATACCCATACCGGTAATAAAGTTTTGGTATGTTATCTAAAGAATTTCAGTAACATATCAGAACTATAATTCCGATATTATAATTTTATAGTATCGAAAATTTACTTCCGGTATATTGTTTAAAGAATTAAGAATGTTGATAACATACCGAAACTATATTTCGGTATTATAACGGGATAGTCCGGGGATATTAAAAATTTGTGGCGTAAAGAGTATAATACCCTAAAAAATTTCTGGTGTATTAAAAAAATTTATGGTGTAAAAAGAAGCACCAAATATTTTGGGCCGAAATGCTGACCAAGCCCAAATAGACGTTTCGCCATACACTAGTAGCTACCAGGTACTGAAGACAGTGCTGCTTTCGTAGTGCATCGTCTTCCACCCTTCTTCCATCACCATCACCATTATCATCCATCGTGTTTTTAGGGTTTTGAAATCTTCGCCTTCACACTCAACAACACCCATCTATGCACTAAAAATCCCTCAGAATCCCCCATTCCTTTTTCCCATTCTAAATCAAAGGTGGGTCCATAGCTTCCGTTTTACGCACTAAAAATATGTTCCCTCAAATTGTAATATTTTTTCCTTTTCCTTAGTCTTCGATTTTGATTTTGAGATATCCAATATTATTTTTCTTTCTTTCTCTGAAGCCAAAACGATGTCGGGTAGGAATCGCGGCGGCCAACCACTTCCGATGAAAGGCGCTCCGCCTCCTCCTCCTCCTCATGCCGGATTATCTCCGCCGATGCACGATCCTCTCTACGGCGGCGGCAGAGCCCTTGGTCCCCACCCCGCGCTCCTCGAAGAATTGCGAGAATCGCAATTAGGGTTGGGTCCGCGCCCCTCCCCCTCCACCCCGCGGCGATCCTCGAGGACCGCCTCGCGGCACAGCACCAGGACCTCCAGGGCCTCTTGGTCGATAACCAGAGGCTCGCCGCCACCCACGTCGCCCTGAAGCAGGAGCAGGAGGTCGCCCAGCACGAGCTGCAGCGGTTGGCGCACTTCAAGGAGTCGCTGAGGGAAGAAACGGAGTCCAGGATGAGGGAATTGTACGAGAAGTCGGTCAAGTTGGAGGCCGAGCTTCGCGGCGCGGAGGCCATGAGGGCCGAGCTTGTTCAGGTTCATGGTGATATCAAGGAGCTTACAGCTGTGAGGCAGGACTTGTCCGGACAGGTGCAGGCGATGACGCAGGACCTGGCTAGGATGAATGCGGATTTGAAACGAGTGCCGGCTTTGAGGGCTGATGTGGAGGCTATGAAACAAGAGTTGCAATGTGCTAGGTATTAGCTCTTTCACTTTGAAGGAAAGTGCATCTTTGTTAACACCTAAATTTCGAGAACCAGAAATGCTGCCAATGTACTCTTTTCAAAACACTCTTTTCAACCCACATTTTATTATTTATTATTGAGTGAATTTCACGTCGGACTCACTAAATTGTATCACTCCACTTCTTATTTAGTGGACCCCACTTTTAAAAAAGGACAAACCTTAAGGTATAGTTCTTTAATTGCTTGTGGTGCTTTTTTCCAATGAGTGTGTGTTTGATTCCACTTCTGGAGACACCTGTCAAATGTGATTCTGGTAAAAAAAAAAAAAAAAAGGATGTGTTTCGTTACACGTTTGGGGAAACAATTTTGCATCCAAAATTGATTCTACCAAAAGTAACTTGGAGTAGCTCTGCTTTTGGATTGAAAAATTACACTAAGTTTTACATCAAACTTGTTTTCAAAGTAAAAACATCCAAACATAAATCACTTTACTTCAAACTCAGTTGTATTGAAATCAGTTCTACAAAATCAATCTCATCCAAAATCACGTTTGTCAAATGTTCAACCAAACGCACCCTGAGAAGAACATCCCATCAGTAAAAATATAACATTAACACCTATTACACACCTATTAAGGTTTGTCCTTTTAAAAAAATGTGTTGCTAGTATTGTTATTTTGAAAAATAACCATTAAAATAACCATTTGGAAGGAAGCTTTAGATCTTAAGCTGTTTTGAATACAAAATAAGTTAATCCATACTCAAGTACACAAGTTATACATTGTGCTTAGGATAACCCGATTTATGATTATTTTTGAATTATGTTACTATAGACTTCGGTTCGTTAGATACATAGCAACATATCCAGCATTAAATTTTATAATATGCATATATTTATGTTTTGAATGGTGGATACATCACTAAGTATATATAGGGTTCTCCATGATCCCAAGTCTATATTAACAGTGCTCTCAATTTCTACCTCTTGGCTTGTAGAGCTGCCATTGAATATGAGAAGAAAGGGTTTGCAGAAAACTATGAACATGGTCAGATGATGGAGAAGAAGTTGGTCTCGATGGCTCGGGAAATGGAGAAGCTTCGTGCGGAGATCGCGAATGCAGAGAAAAGAGCTCGTGCTGCTGCAGCAGCTGCGAATCCAGGTATATTCAATTATACGAGCTTGTGTATGTATTTGCTAAATAGTGATGCAGTCGTAATGAGGTAGTTAATTCTGATTAGTGACGTCTAATGGCAGTGGGTCCACGTTCATTCTCCTTTGTATGCTGAGGTTTGGATTTTCATATTTTATCAAGAGATCACAATTCTTGGTTGACAATGACATTTGTACCTTGGAATTTGTGCCATCTAATTGACTTAAATCTTGCTTTCTTTCATGAAATTTTAGCCTATTAATTCTCCAACTTAGTTTCCTATTGATTTTATTTGTAGGTCCAGGGTATAACACAAATTATGGGAGTGCTGAGGCTGGATATGCTGGAAATCCTTACCCTGCCATTTATGGCATGAATCCTGTAAGTTTTATCATATTCGAAATGTATCTCAATTGTATTTGGACTTTATAATTTATAATGAATAATGTGACTCTGGTCTGAGCAGAATCTAAGTGGACCTGCCTGAACCTAACGGTTGCAGTTGGTTATCATTTGTCAGTAAATCCCTTCCATTTAGGTTTATTTTTGAAAAATCTTTGGGTTGTTTGGTAGGAGTGGGTTGAAGTGACCCTGCTAGGTTTTGGTAAAACCTTGGATTTGTTAATATTCTCAGTCACATGTAAGGGTGGCAAGAAAATCCATGAATCCATTCTCTGTTTAGCTGTACCCATCTTTTTTGTCTGTCCTCATTTCCTGATATCTTCCCTATCAATATTGTCGTGCCTCCCACTTCAACCATGGCACATTATCTAAGTTGAAGATCTAAGGTTGTCATCTCCGATGCCCTTTCCCATCATTATATCAGTTGTGCTCCGATGCAGTTGGCATGAGATCTGTGCTTCCCACTTCTTCTCTGTTGACACTTGATCCCAATAGATTTAACCACCATTGATGGAACTTTGTGCATTTGGCAGTTTGGACACTTGAGCTCTTTTTTAACCCTGTTTTCCTCCTAAATATCAACTATTATCTGATTTATATTTGATCTTTAGCTTTATTTTCTGAATATGAAAGCTTCATGCAAGCTTCAAAAGGTGAAATTCATTGGTTTGGGGTTGTTATTATAGCCCTCCCGGAGCTCCAGATCAAACCTCCAAACTATTACATTTGATCTCTTAATCCGCTCAGTTTAAGTTAACAGCTCTAAATGTAGTTGTTTGTATATTGATGGAAGTTTTTATTTTTTTTCTGCATGGTATATGATCATGTAATTCCCTTTTTCCTCCTTTGGGCTGGTTTGGATATTTTTCTATGCTAATGCTGGCTAATTTCAGGTACAGCCTGGTGTGGAGAATTTTCCTCAGTATGGACCTGGACCTGCTGCTTGGGGTGCATATGACATGCAGCGAGCTCAAGGACACAGATAGATTCTTCTATCCTGTTAAGCAATCTTATAACTGGTATCTTGGGCTGCAACTTTCTAGATGATTGGTTCCGGGTTTTAAGAGTTATCTACTCATGAACATCATGGGAAATTATCCATTAGTTGATTTTTGAAGTTGTACTTTTATTAAAAATATCATATATCATATTAGGTTGATGATGCAGTAGGTGATGTTTGTCTATGGTGTCTGTCAATTAATGGATATTTTGCTTTATCTTCTTTTTCTTGAGGTATGGTGCTCATGCAAACCTTGCTGTTTCCTGTGGAAAATTTAATGTTGTTCATTGTCAAAATTGTTCACCTATAGTTGTATTGCATGTAAATATCAGCTGCTTGGTAACCATCACCCCCCTCCCCCCAAGAAAACAAGGAAAAGAAAAGTTGTTATGTATTCTTCCTTCAATTGTAGTAGGCTTTCTAGGGAGCGTTGTGAAATTGATCATCATGTTATAAAATCTCTGTTGTAGCTATTGTTTGTTAAAAAATTGAAAATAGTTAGATTTTATATAAATATCAACTGCCCGATAACGAATTTCTAGGAAAGAGTTGTTCTTCTACCCCCTTGTACTAGGATTTCTA
Organism: Echinosophora koreensis; assembly: GCA_035048595.1. Taxonomy (NCBI): domain Eukaryota; kingdom Viridiplantae; phylum Streptophyta; class Magnoliopsida; order Fabales; family Fabaceae; genus Echinosophora; species Echinosophora koreensis. The sequence continues at coordinate 4,389,167 of JAPCYP010000011.1, read as the reverse complement.
GGAAGCGTTGTGATATTGCTCATGGCATGTAATCACTGCTGGAGCTGTTAGTAAAAAACGGAAAATAATAATTGTGAGATTTAGCTGTACCTTATTTGTGTACAAAAAAGAAGGTTCTATCTTGTAAACCTTGATTCTTTATTGATTTCTCACAAGAAAATTTATTTTGTTGAAAGCTGTATAGTATTGCAGTATTCTTTATTTTCTATTGCTGCCATTTGTGTCTTTTGGAGAGAATTAGAGAGCCTTAATTCTTTGACGATTAGTTGTAGGTGACATTTTGAGCAGGGTCTGATGAAATTTTCTTTAGCTTTGGTTTTTTGCTTGTTTCTAGGTTGCTTCCTATTCCCCCCTCCCAAAAAAAAAGTCTATTCAAATTTGGTAGCATGACTTCCATAAACCTAATAAGTGATTAAATTTTTACCCAAAAAACAGTAAAACATCAAATGCTTTTCTTCATGGATGCTTTTACCCTGTCACAGTATCAGTGTTCCTCATGATTTTTCTATGCATTACAGTCTTTCAGTTTGGCCACAGCCCACAGTATTGCTATTAACTTTTCTATCCTCATGTTGCCTGCCTTATCACCAAGTGAACGTGGTAGCCCTTCCTTAGCTTTCACTCACAATGAGGTTGTAAAGAGAAAATCTGACTTTTTTAAGGAATGAAGGTTTCCTCTTTTTAATTCTAAAAAGCTAATTTTAATTTCAACATGCAAAAAAATATATTTTAAAAAGAGAAGTTCCTACAAAGGCGTGGGTGGAATAGATTTTCCTTAATCCCTATTAGCTAATTGTCTGTTGCCCTATTTATGAAAGCTTTATATTAAATGTTATACTAGCTTCCTATTGTCTCCAATGGCAGTGCCAATGCCTAACACCTTGAGTACAGTTCATCTCCAGTTTTACTCCATTTTTTCTTCAGAGTTCCAGTTATATGATTGCATATGTTATTGAAAAAAATAACGAGAGACTTCCTTTGGCTAGGCTTAGTGGAGAATAGTAAAGATTTTCAAGGAAAAACCTCCCACCCTAGGGCATGCTTTAGGACAAGGTTGCTTTTTCGGTATCTAGTGCTTGGCTCATGATTTTCTTTTAGTAGTCTCTTTGGTCCGATCTACAAAGGGACTGGAGAGCTCTTTTAGATTAATGGTTTAGTAAGTTTCTGTTGATTGTTGGTTCCTTACTTTTGTTGTACAAGGAGGATGCCATTGCCAATCTACCATAATTGCATCTTTTGAGTCCTTTGAAATTCATTTCCAAGGTTTATGCCTATTTCAGTTTGTTACCTTTTTTTAAAAGTAATGGCAATCTTATTTGATTTGGGTGGATATATGGGTATTGGATATTTGAAGGGGGCCTTGGGACAACGGTTATAAGTGTTGCCATGTGACTCAGAGGTCATATGTTCAAGTCGTGGAGTTAGCCTCTTACAAATGCAAGGTAAGGATGCCTTCTGCAGACCCACGTAGTGTGTTCAACTTGGACCCACACAGTGGAAGATTTATAGCACTGGGCTACCCTTTTATTTGGGTATGTGGTATTTCCTTTTCAGAGGCATTTCTTCTCAATCATCAACAACAGCCAAGGCCTTTTCCCACTAGCTGGGGTGGGCTGGGCTACATGGATCAACGGTGTCATTGTGTTCTATCAAAAACTAAATCTTCTGATGGGCCATTTAGGTCAAAATCCTTTTTAATGGTTTCCTTTCACCAAGAGTTTATGTTTAGTCTTCCTCTCCCTCTAATTATCGAGCCATGCTTCATCTGATCAACTCTTCTAATTGAGGCTTCTATTGGTTGTTTTGTCACATGTCCAATCTATCTTGCGATTCTACCATCTTTTCCTCAATAGGTGCTACTCTTGCTTTCCCTCTAATACTTTCATTCCAGATATTATATTTTCTTGTATGATTTTCATCCAACTCAACATTTTCATCTTTGCCACATATAATGCCACTCATCCAACACAACAATCTCATCTATGCCATTCTTATCTTGTGCTCTTGCTGTAACTTCATTGCTCAACATTTAGTACTATTAGAATATATGGAAAATATCTCATAATATTGTTATTATAACTTTTAGAATATTTTAGGAGTATCCTAGTTGATCTCTTATGATTTATTTCCTATTTATATTTGTATTTCCTGATTTGTTTCCTTATTTAATTGGACTACGTGTTTGCTATTATCATAAATAGGACTATTGGGTTTTTCTTTTGTATCATCTCATTACATTATCATCGTATTAGTATCAATATCATTCTCATGTTATTCTAAGTCTTTATTCTCTCATTTTCTTCTTCCTTAGCTCAAACCTTCCAATTCAACAAGTACCATAAAGCATCCCTATGGCTGTGGTACAGTTTTCCTTTTAGCTTAATGGTACCTTTTGATACAAATAACAGTATAACACTTGAACCATTCCTCCATCGTTTCCACCCAGCTTGTATCTTATGATCTACAGCTCTCCCTACTTCTCCATCACTTTGTATGATAGATCCAAGGTGCCTAAGCTGTGTGACTTGTGGTATGTGTGATCTGCAATTTCCCCTTTAAGCTAGTGCTAACACGTGTCCTACTGAACCTGCATTCCATTTATGACATCAAACCTCTGCTTAAATGGAAGCTGCGTGATTCGAAAGCTTCCTTTCATAACTCTACTTTAGGATTTATTCCCTCTCTTTTTTGCATCATTCTCTTTATAATGATCAGTCACTTCTTGGAACATCCATTTCCTTGAAGCGTGCATGACAGAGAAACTTGAGTCTGAGTCCCTTTTATTCTTGTTTGTTTTTGCTCTTACGAATTCTAGTTTGGACAGCAGAATTTGGACTTTCAATTCTTCTGGCATGAAAGACCCATTACGTCTTGCATTTGGATAGCAATAGATATGCTGCAGATTTGTAGACCTGACATTGCTTTGTCTCCTAATATATGTTCTACTACATGTTGTGATTTAGTAAAGCTGTGGATTTATTTCTATGTTCAGGGCAGTAAGCTATGTTTGTAGAATTTGAGGAACCTTGTTCTGTCCTAAAAACTTGGAGCAATTTCTAATGATAAGGTTTGGAGGGTTTGGCTGGGGTAAATATTCATGCTTTGGGACAAGATTGTTTCCTTGGCCTCTTGGTGATGTTCAAGACTTGGTTTATTCTTTGAAGTTTCTTTGTTAGACTTGCTAAGGAATTGGAGAGCGTTATTTTTATTTTTGGTTCGTAGTTTTCCTTTGTTTCTGCTGGTTGATGATTACTTCAGTTTTCTGTGAGGAGGATCTCTTTTCATCTTTATTTGTATCCTATTCCTTTTCATCTCCTACAAGTTCTCTTTTATAAAAAAGAAAAAGTTAATAACACATTGAGTACAGTTTTCCTTTCACTGCTGCCATTTTTATTTTTCTTTCCTGGTTCTATAGACCTGTAGAGGCAGTATCTGTGGGTTCAGTCATTGTGTATTTGTGTTATAGCAACGATGGCTGATTTGGTAAGTTGGAGTCAATTCTTCACTAAAGAAGTGTCGTGTTCTGAGCTTGCTGCAGCTGCAAATTTAGTTTTATCACGCCCCTCTTTTCACTTTAGTAAAATCTCTTTCATAAAAATCTCTCTCTCTCCCCATCTTCCTTTTTGTCTTGTGCTTGGTTACACCCACAGATTAATGTCAGAAGCAGTTCTGTTATGGTGTTTAGGTCTAGTCATACTCAGCTCACAGCACGTCAAAGGCAAAATGATAGACCCATAATCCAAGTATATAGTTGAAGGATTAAGGATGGGCCAGGTAGGAAAGGGTCAGATGGACCATGCGGATTGAAGGAGAAAGAAAATGTCAAGAGAGAATTGAAGGAATGACTTTAACAGTAGAGAAACAGTCAAAAGAGAGATCAGTTATGGGAATGATGGTTGTGACTACAACTTGGACAGCTGGTGTTGAGGATTCAGGAATCAGGGGAGAGGAAGGGAAATGTGAATTATGGTGGGAGTGGAAGGCTAAGAGACAGGCTTGAATTTAGTGACATAGGGAACTATTGAGAGGGTGGGTTTTGGGGGGGGGGGAGGTGGGGGTGTTAAGGGTGTCTCTGTGCATCTGCAGAACATCCAATGTTATCTTCTATTTTCTGTTTGATAAGAGGACTATCTGTGTGTAAGGAGCTAAGTCTCCATTATCTCTGCGTAAATCTCCTTGAGTGAGGTTGCATTCAAGGCGAGACATGGTCTATTTGGATGTTTTCTGTTCCTTTCTGAAGCAGACAAGCATATTTAAGCATGATGTATGTTGCTGGCATGATATATTCAAGACTGGAGCAGCAGGATGGGATTCTTAGTCGAGTAAGTTAAGCAGCTTTCTGAATGGTTAATTCTCTTGTCTCTTTGCCTCCTCTATTCCCCATTATGTGTTGTCTTGAATGTAGTAATTGCCGTTTTTTGCCCATTAAGACTTTAGGTTATGCTAATGCTTCTCTTTTTCTACGCTGGTGATTGATGTAATAGTTTGTGCCCATTAAAAATGTTCTACTTCAATCTAAAATCTAATTTTCTGTTTGGTTTCGGTGATCCAGGTTTCTATTTATGTCATGGTTTTGTTTGAGTTTATTTTTCTACTTGTCTGCTAATTGGTTTCTCCCTCAACTGTTATAGCTGAGCAATATTGTGCTTATTGCTTGCAAAACATTTGGGCTAGTATTTGACAAAAAAGGGGTGACAAAGTTTGGGTATTATTAGGTTTCAATCATAACTAAGGATTAGTATATTGGGACTATAAAAAAGAGAAAGTTACTATTGAGTTTGGGGGTGGGTGGTGGGGGTCTATTGTTGTGCTGAAGGTGATTGACAAGATGCTATAGTCCATTTCATAGTGAGTTGAGTGTTTAGAGGTGAACTTCTACTTTTTTATCTGTGAATTCCACTTTCCAGGTCTTCCCATTAAGGATTCTTAGCTTTTCTTTTGAAGAATTTCGTCGATGTACTAACTATTAGGTTCATGAGCACTTTAAAAGTCGTCTTAGTACAACCAAATGTTGTGTTACTTCTTGCTCACTTTTTCTTGCCATGTTCTGAGAAAGGGTTGAAAATGATTAAATATGAGGCGCCTTATTGTCAGTTTTGGTAATTACAAGTGTTGCTTGCTATGTTATCTGTATAATCCAAAGATTTAGACTGTTTTGTTTGTAGTTCTATGTAGTGTTTGCCTTTTTTTTCCTGGGGTACTGGATAGTCGTGGATTCTAGTTCAATGATGAATAACATACATAGTTGTTTACCTACTATTGTTAACTTTTTCTTTCATTATATTCATTCCATCTTACCTTCACTGTTCCTCAAAGCTGGAATCACTGGTGTCAGATTAATGGTGTTAGAATATTAAGATTTTAATTATGTTAATTATATTAGAATAAAGAAGTTACTTAGGAGTGTTATTGGACTGGGCTTGTATTAGTTGTAAGGTTATTATTTTAATATGCTGAACTGAGAGTCGTAGTAGTAAATATATTCTTTTTCTCCTTTCCATTTTTCCTTTGAATATCAACAAGTGGCTTTGTAAGATGTGGTCCATCCCAATATTAGCTGATCTGTTTTACTCTTGACCTCGAGCCTTTTGTTTTGTAGTCCTTGGCAATGAAATCCTATTTAGTCTGCATTTTTGTCATTGTAACATAAATTTTTTTTCCCCCTCTATCTGTCATGTCTTGGTTTTGTATAATGGTTTTCTTGGTTTTTTAGCATGTGTCTAATGCAAATGATTTTTTGTCCAGGGTTATGATCATTGGGCCCGAACCTTCTGCCTCCAGCTCTATTATTCCCATCTCCATGTTGAGGTATGTTATAACTTTGCATGTTCTACTATTTTGTATCCTTGTTGGTGGACATTTCTACCTTTTTTATTTGTGGCGTTGTGGTTTTACGCACAGAAATGTAGAGACTTGCAGGTTTTTGCTTTTCTTTCATCATTTTAAATCGATTATTTATTTTATTTTTGGGGTATATAAGTAGAAGCTCATTAAAACAAAGGGAAGAAAAGGAGGAGGACAAGGAATCACCCATAGCAAAAAAATAAAAAATAAAAAAATGGAAAGTTAAACATCAAATAAAATGATAAACATCAATAAGTCATGCTGCCCAATCCATCAATCCCTATAACCATATTTAAGGAAACCCCTTTAAAAATACTAGCTTTTGTTTTATTTTTATATTTAACGTGGATCTAACTTACTATCAGATATATAAAGTCATTGATGTTCATTTACCTAATAGTTTAAACGTTTAAACTTTTAGAATAGGTGGTTATCAATATGGTACCAAAGCCTCTATGATTTAGTGGTGATGAGTTTGATCCTTGCCACCAGTGTTGATTGGTAATGGCAGATGTCGGATCATGGCAGCTAGCCAAAAATCCACCATATAATATGGCAGATAACATGGCCGACAAAATAAATATATTATAGAAATAAGTATGAATACAAAAACATTAAAAACATATGTCAAGAGCCATAAACTAAATTGATAAAAATTATTATAAGTATTATATTTGCCTATCATAAACTACTAACACGCTTCGTTACCATCAAGTACAAGACTTAAAATAAAGAGTAATGATATTTTGACACCAAAAGTTGACACCAACTTTTGACACCTTGGTTAATCGGTACAAATATATGGTTAATTTTTGTTCATTATATGGTTAATCACGTACAAATATTTAGTTAAATCATGATGACTCATTAATCATATAAAGAACTGAATTAACCAGATATTTACATATGATTAATCAAATACTTACATGGTTAAGGAAAATAAGCTTCAAATGACCCATTAACCATATAATGAACTGAATTAACCAACAATTTGCACGTGATTAACCAAGGTGTCAATTTGGTGTCAAAAAACTGGTGTCAAATATCATTACTCTAAAATAACAACATAATCACAACAATACAAACACAAGGTAAATGTCTAATCCTCTTCCTCAACCCCAATATTATCATTTTTTTTTTGTCATCTAGTGAGGCATATCCCTCTTTCCTCCCCTGCTTTAGATTTCTCAAAATCAAATAACTCTTTTCGGATTCTTTGGAAATGATCCTCAATGATCTTCAACCACTATCTATTTCCCTTGAGTTTGAAGTTGTTGATGAAAACATTCATGCTTCTGCAAAAGTTGCCGTCACTCAAATGTTTTGATGATGAGAACATTACTTGAGTCTAAGGTGGGTAATATTTAGAGGTAACATTACTTGAGTGAGGTATCTCAAGGGAGAAGGGTAAAGATGAGGTATCTTTTATGCTTGTTTGTATGCTTGTAAAACTATTTAATTTTTAAGTATAGTGATAAATCTCAAGCGTTGTTTGAGGACTGAATGTAGATGATAGTGATAGTGATCGAATTAGGATAAATTTCTTGTGTGATATTTCTCATCTTTCACTCTCTTTAATTGTGCAATCAATCTTGTATTTTGTTGTATCTTGCATTACATGATACAGCTACTTTGTATTTTGTAGGCGATAAGATGAACAATTTTGACTAAGCTATACAATGTGCTGGCTAAATACAGCTACTTCAAGACAAGGTACACGTATTTTGTACTTGAATGTGTCCACCACGCTAGGTTTATTGCCTTTATTATGTGCACGATCATATTTATGAATGATTTGCCAACAACATTGCTCGTCTTGTTTCCTTTTTCACAAAAGTGTTTCTTTATGCAGAGTCTGGAACACATCATGTTTTGAGGGGCTATAAAACCAGGCTTCGATCCTTAGCAAAGACGCCAAAAATTTGATACTGCAACAAAGTATATTGTTGCAAGTAATGAAATTGGTGAGAAATCAAATACCATCCTCAGGGATGATGGAGCAAGTACTAGCTCACAAACTTGGGATCATGGCCTTTAATCCCTTATGAACCTCTAATGAAGTTCATAATATGGAATCCTGCTGCCATATTATGGTGGTGGTGGGCTATTGACCGCTCTAGAGAGACAAGCCTGTGAATCGTCCTAGACTGGTCTAGAGCTTTGTGTTATTCATGTAGGTCGACGTCCCTCTGTTGGGGCCTCGTTGTCCAATAAGCAAAACTATATGATATGCACTTTATTAATTGAAGAATTCATAGGCTACCCCTCTTAAGAGACCCGGGCCTTCACGATAACAATTGAAGATAATGACAATTAATATATTTCACAATGAAATTAGTTGGAGAAATTGTGCTGCTTAGATTGGTATACCACTTCATCAAGACAGAAATCGACACACATTCTTTTTAAGTGTAATTGATTCAAGAGCTCAAAAGAAAAATGACATTTTTTGAAAGTGACACTTTGTTTCTAGAATATTTCATTAAATTTGGATAGTTTATTGGAAGTAATAAGTACTAGACTAAACAAATTAGTTGCAAGTTACATTAGTTAGGAAGTTATTACTCATTAGTTATAGGCAACTTCTATAACTCTTGTAACGTCACTTTCTCATTTGTACCATTTTAATTCTCTTGATCGATTCACTTTCAGAGTTTTCTTCTTTTCTTTCGTGGATATCATGTTTTCTAATATGGTATCAGAGCCTATCTTAGATCCATTGAGCCATTTGTAGATGTTCAGTCTTGCAAATTTTACCATCTAGATGTCCGGTCTTGAGCGTGAGGGTGAGTGTGTTGTCGTCACACATTGGGGTTGTAAGTGAGAAGCAATCCTTACCTTATGAGCTAGCTTTTGGGGTTGAGTTAAGTCGACACCCAAATTTTAAGATGGTATTAAAGTCTATCGTAGATCCGTTGGGCTACTTGCAGATATCCATTTCTATAAATTTCATGATTCATTTGTCCAATGGCGGTGTGCGTGTGTTGGAGTCCCACATTTGATAGTGATATAGTTTGAATAATGGTTGTAAGTGGGGGGAAATCCTCACCTCACAATCTAGCTTTTGGGGTTGAGTTAGGCCCAAACTTAAACTTTAACATGGTATCAGAGCCATCCATCCACCTTGAGCATTTCTTTCGTTGCATTTTCCTTTTTCTTAGATTATTTTCTTTTCCTTTTAGACTTTCCCAAGAAAATCCGTTGAGTTCATTTTGCTTTCTTTTTCTTCCATTTCGTCCTTTTCCTAATGTCAGTAATTGTTCCACCTTTTCTCTCATATAATCAACCACAGAAACAATTACAAATCTTGATCTTTATTTTAGTTGTGTTATTTTGCTTCTTTCAAAGGAGACAATTCTTTGGTGCCCCACTTCATTTTTGTCAGATTTGTGGCTTCTTGGATTTGAGTTCTTAATCTTAATCAGGTGTCAGCAAGATGCATCTATATGTTTTCAAATTTAGGAGTAGCTGCTTAGATTGATGTGTGTTGCCTATCTCATGTAAATCGAATTCTTAGTGAGGCAAATGGTGATCATTATATTCCGTTTCGTGATTTCCCAAGGCATTAATGCCGAAGGTTCAAAGAAGCTTCAGGATGTAGGGATATACATCTGCAATGGCTGCTCTTAAGTTGTTTGTGATTAATCCTCTTTGAGGATATATTCATTTTTTTTTTTTTTGGCTCATTTAAGTGTTGGATTTTTTTTTTTTATCTAGTTTCTGCTAAGTCTATTGGCTATGTTGTAAGCTTCTGCTCGTGGTGATTACGCCTTATGTGAGCTTCTACCTTTAGTGAAATTATCTGGCTGGAGGTAGGACATGATAGGCAAATGTTGCTTTATGTTTTTCAAATACAAATAAGTGTCGGAAATTGACATCTCAATGTGTGGCATGATGGTTGGTTGCCTTTGTTTTGGACAATGTGCTCGATCCTCAAGCTTTGACAAGTTTGCATTTTTTGTTACCGTGTTAATTTTAATTGGAGAATTGAAACAAAACAAACTCAACTGGGGTTTGAGCATAGGATGAAACGATGAGGATTCGAATGACTAACCACCAAAATTTTAAATAGTTATCCGTAACAAGTAATATTAGGTTAAGAAAATATGAAAGGTGACCACTTACTAATTCTCAACGATAGCTTAATGGTTAGCTCTTCTCATTCTCATTACTAGGTTGCATTTTTGGATCTCATCTAGCGCGTTCCGTTTTATTTTCACGTACCTTGAATTGTTTGATAAAATGTTGACAAAAATTTTGAAATCGTCACAGTATGGGATCGAACCGAAGACATAGGAGTACCGCATGAAAATCAGGGAACATAACCATCATACTATCATAAGATTTGTGTTAGTAATCAACGTATAATTTAATTTGTACTATGGGGTCTTCTTCCTCCGGGCGGGTCAATCAGACCCTGAAAATGGGTATTTATGCTGGCCAGTACGAATCTGGGCAAAAAAAATTTTTTGTCAGCTTCACATCTTTTCATCCCAAAAATTGAGCATCCATATTCTATAGGTTGGGTGAATCACTAAGCCATCAAATGTGTCTAGTCGCTTCTCAAAATGCTCAGCTTTCACACACTGCCAACTTCCTCAATGAACCATGCCCAACAACCACTGTTGCCTCCACCACAGATTTGTGATGCCATCAATAGATTCAACACCACACTCAGTCACCACTATAGTGCCTATCACCGTTGAGCCAAACCGTTGTGCATCCGTCGTCCAACCACCAAGAAAAACACTTGTGGTTACAAGATAGAAGGAGAAAAGAATGAATAGGGTTGGTGCATGGACTATCATGCAATTTTAAAAAACTATTCAAGTCTGTCCTTATCAAAATTTAATATAAAAAAATTACTTGATAGATGCTGAGAAACCGGCTAGTGTAGATCAAAAATCATCTACACTGATGTACTCACAAAACACCCATTTCATGCTAGAATTCACCCTTTCCATGTTAATATGTTGAAAGAAACCACACTCCCTATTATCTCTTATTTTTAAGGGATATGCATAACAAATTAATAATCTTTGACTTGGTCAACTCAATTTCAGCTCACATTTTTTTTCTAAAGGACATCAGTTTGACGTTTTAAGGGACTTAGGTCCTCTTCAAATGGAGTTCAACTATAATTCTTTTCAGCCCTCTCCATCCTCTATATATCTCTCTTAATTACTCTCTCTCTCTCTCTCTCTCTCTCTCTCTCTCTCTCTTCATCATCTTCCCATTTGCTCTCCATCCTCTCACCCTTTTCTTGATGCTGAGGCAACATGATGGGAATGGATCCAATTTCAGCTTTAGGCGTGTTGGGTTGCTTACCATATATATTAGGCCACATCAGCTAACATCGTTTCTATGTGGTGCCCAACTCACTAAATTTGGGTTACCAACAAAAGGTTAAGAGCTCTATATAACATCATTGAACAATGATATTTAGTTAGGGTTGTCCGATACTATGTAATTCATCTTCAGGATTGGTTCTCCAATGTTTTTGTTATTTTATGAATACCAGAATATACTTTTTGAATTAGAAAAGGCCTTTACTTTATTTTTTACATTATTAAGAATACATCAAAATATTTAACGCATGTTTTTTTTTTTTGGGGTACTATTAATGCACGTTTTCAAGTTACCTTTATTTGGTTTCACTAACAATCTTAAAAACAAAATCTTTCAGTTATAAACATAACAAATAAATTTAAAGTTTAATTTCTATACATTGTAAAAATGGTTTTACACTGACATCTAATGATATATTAATAAATTGATATTATTGTTATTTCTCTCTCTTACTATACTCATAGGCCCATTGTTATGCAGTTCTTGCACCTTAAAGCCATAGTGTAGTCGTTGATAGGCCCACTGTGTTGATTGTTGCACCCCACTATCGGCATGCACAACTTGTTGGATCGTGGCCCATTTGCTAATTGGAATCTTTTTCAACTTGATGTGCATAATGCTTTTTTACATGGCACACTTGATGAAGATGTTTATATGAAACTACCACCGGGTTTGCATTCTCCTAAGCCACATCAAGTGTGCAGATTACTAAAATCTCTTTATGGCCTTAAGCAATCCAGCAGGCAATGGTTTGCTAGGCTTTCTACTTTTCTCTTATCCAAAGGCTATACTAAGTCACCTTCTGACCACTCTCTCTTTATTAAACAGGAAAATGCCTCTATTACCATTCTTTTAGTCTATGTGAATGACTTAATACTTGCAGGGAACAACTTAGAAGAGATTCATTCCATCAAAACAGCATTGCACACTACCTTTAAGATTAAGGATTTAGGAACCTTAAAATACTTCCTTGGGTTTGAAATAGCTTGATCCCACAAAGGAATTCAAATTTGCCAACGCAAATATACTTTGGACATTCTTTCAGAATGTGGTCTTTTGCTTCTAAACCAGCCCCTACACCTATGCTTAAAGGAACTCATTTGATAGAAACAGGGGGTACACCCCTGGATAACCCAGAATCCTATAGAAGGCTTATAGGCAAATTACTATATTTAACTCATACGCGTCCTGATATTTCTTTTTCTGTGCAGCAACTTAGCCAATTCATGTCTCATCCTTTAGTAAATATATTTTTAGAAATATATTTTTAGATGTATTATGATCAGTTTTACTTCTTAATTGTAAAACTGAAATATGTTGTTATCTAATAGTTTGTTACTCAATTAGAGTTTAGGATAAGTTTGTTAGTTAGATCTTCTTTAGGTCTTCTTTTTCCCTTTCTTGGAAAAGTCATGCCTATATAAACCTCTTGTATTCTCTTCATCAATAATCAATAAAGCATATGAATATTCAGTTTTATCTCTCTTTCAATTATAATAATGCAAGACTACTCCACTACTCCATTATGCATGTGGATCCAATCTACCTCAGGAAGACAACGTCGGAGTTACATATCCACATTGGCCAATAAGCACCAACACCGACAGTTCACCAAATCATGGGTGAACGCTTTGGATAGCCGATGCACCTTACTCTCGGATGCACTACCATAGGGGGCCAGATTCACCTAACTCTCGGATGAACCACCACGGACGGTCAGATTGCCTTACCCTCGGACGACCTCCCCTATGTTGAACATCCCCCACTAACATCTCCAATGCGTGAATGCATGAGCAGCAACGGCACACAATCAAACAATCACCACCTCCGTTTTGGCCAATAAGCACCAAAGTTTATCACCATCAACACCTCGACCAATAAGCATCGAGGCCCCCTTGGCCAATAAGCACCAAGGTTCAACATCAACAACACATTGACCAATAAGCATCAAGGCTCCCTGGCCAATAAGCACCAAGGTACAACAACGTGCGGTAACACATCGTCACTGTCTTAATCATCTTAACGTTTGTATTTAATTATCTTTGTTAAGTCTTCATTGAGTTATCTATCTTGTCTTTACTTCGATTGGTATCTTATTACATCATGGGGACAATTTGGGTGAAACCACCATTGTCCCTGTTTCAGCATCTGTTCTGCCTAGAGGAGCACGGTCGTGCTTCCCCCAGCACGGGCATGCTGACTTTTAAGTTAAGCACGGTCATGCTGTCTATTGAGCACGGCCGTACTTACTGGAGCATAGTCGCACTAATCTGGGCAGAAACACATGGGATTCCTTGCCAACTCCCTAGAACACTCAAAGATCAATCCTAAGGTCTTTCAACTAAACCATTAAGCATTACTCTCGTTACTCTTAATTAATTTCCATGTCTTATGATCACTGGGAAATTAATCCTTTAATTATGTTTCATTATTAATGTCCCTGAAACACTCACGGATCAATCCTAGGGTCTTGACTATGCCATTAAGCAATAATCTCACTCCTTGTTACTACGGTTCATGTCTTGTGAACATTGGGAAATCATCCCTTAATTTCATTCATCATTACTACATTCTTTACATCTTATTACATTAACGTTGGCATTAAGAACCTTAACAACCAAACAATCATTCACAGCATGACGACATCATCATCATCATCATTCATGCATGGCATAAGCATCATCATTATCAATTATTCACAATAGACATGCTAGTCATACATAAAACGTAATTGAACATATAGCAAGACAAACATTTAGGCAACTAACAAGCAATAGGGTCATGGGTTAACCCTTCATCTTACGCTACCCCCAATGCCTACATGTTCATACTATCCCTTCTCCCCATACCTGGTATGAAGATTCCAACTACAACAACGCAAGCAAACAATTCTCGTTCCCTCGGGCGGCTGGATGAGTTCCTCAAGCCTTGGCCAAACATGAAAAGAATAACCAAGTAATCCTTAATCCAAGAAATAGGAAAAAGAGATTAATAGAGGGATAACCATTACCTTTAATGGTACTAGCACGCGTGACTTCTCTCCCAAACGAACTCAAGAATACCAAGAACTATGAAGGGTTCAATGGAAGGGAAAGAGGAGAGATTTCTGTCACACTAGGGTTACTAAAAGTGCCAATTTGAGGGTTAACACTCAAAACCCTTGCAGACTCTTCTATATATATATACCTTAGGCCCCGAGCACGGCCGTGCTCCACTTAAGCATGATTGTGCTTAAATGAGCACGGGGTCGTGCTGGTTTAAGCACGGGCTCACAAAACTCAAGTCACAACTCACGAATTTCCGACACGGTTGTGCTCCCCCTGAGCACGACCGTTCTTATGGCTCAGGCAGCCACAGAACACGCGCCTTAAGCACGGGCTTGCTGATACATGAGTACAGCCGTGCTCATGCACCGGAAAGGGATTTTCCGCTCTAGAATCCCACTTAACCCCATTTAACGTTTACTAGGTACATTCCTAGCATCTACCCAACAAACAAACATACGTACAAAACATATAGAAGCGCTTTAAGACTTTATACGAAAAACGGGGTGTTACGCTGAGCTAGGCCCCGACATGAACAGGCTTGACCCGCGTTCCAATCTCAAGGGTGGAGCCTGACTTATTAGCGTGATATAGGCCAATTTTTAAGGCATGGGCCTTGCCTACTTCAAAGCCTGCCTGACTTGAGAACCTATTTAAAGGCGTATTTAAAAGTCTATTTAAAGGCCTACTTCAACAAAGCCTTTAAATATGCATCCACATATAAATGGGTCATAGGCCTTCACTTGTTAATAGGATTATAAGCCTCTAATGATAAAGAGACTGATAGGCCTATACTGATAAATAGGCAACTAGGTTTTCACAAATAAATAGGAAAGTAGACATTTACATTTAAATAGGTCCTTTACGTGCAAATATTATAAATAATATATTCCAGTATTATAATATATTAAATTATTATATATATGATTTTTCTATCCTGTATGATTTTACACTGGTTAAGCAAACCGAAAAAAGCAACTATTTATTGAAAAACTAAGTATTTTATTTTTGAAAGTATAAAATATACAAATTCATATATAAATTTACTCTTTTAGGTTTTTTAATATGTGCAAGATTGCACATGATAAAAAAATCATGTGTGTGTTAGTGTCAGTATGATTTGATTATGATTATTATTATTATTATTATTATTATTATTATTATTATTATTATGATGATGATGATGATGATGATGATGATGATGATGATGATGATAAATTAAACTTTATTTTTCTATGATTTACTTCAAAACTCTGTGTCTCTCCGTGCTATACAATTTGTCAATTTGACACTTTACTCTCCTATGGTTTGGCTCAAAAACATTTGCACCATTGCAATATTAAATTGGCACTTCACCTTGTGTTGTTTGGTTTGGAAATACTTTACCGCTATTATACAATTTGACATTTCATCTAAAGATGAAATTATTTTTATTTATAATTGTGTCGAGACAATTTTTTTAAAAACATTAGTTACATAATGTTAATTTTACTAATTATAGACAAAGTTAGAGATGAATTTATCAAGATATAATCAGTAATCAGTCTCTATTTTTCTCTTAATTTGATCAAAATCTTATTTAAAAGTTAAAATTATTTTAATATTTACCGATATATATAATATGCCATTGATAATTTTTTTAACCGAAAGCTTAATGGCAAAAATTGGTAGTAGCTATATTAGTCTAACATTTAAAAAAAAAAAAATTATTTATCCTTTTGAGTTTTGAGACAGATTATTTCCTCTATGAATTGTTTTTTTAGTTAAAAGCATGATATTTGTTATTTAGAGATCGAATTTTTTTGCCTTAAATAGTATCTTGAAATTAAAGTACTTACAAAATAGAGATGAAATTACACATATGTTGGTCATGGATAAATTCCATCTCTAATACTCTGTAAAGAGGTTAAGAATATCGTAACAACTGATTAGCGTATCATATATATAAATAGTCTCACAAAAAATGAATCGAAATGAAATCTTTAACATTAAAAGCAAGTGAGATTAAAGATATGAGTGTAACATGCCAATTAAGATGAAAGAAGAGTGATGGTCAACAAGAACTGATACCCATTAAAGTCAATCGGGTTGGCATGTAAGTCACAAAACTTTGTATTATTAATTTAATTTAATTCTTTTAATAATCCGCTCTTTTTATTCAAAAATGTATTTTACGACAACTAAAACAATCAAGTCTTTCTCTACATGAGATTGGTTGTATATATTAAACGACGTCATAACTCATAATATTCTGTTGTAAATCATGTATATAGATAAACTATTGACCTTTAAATCCTTTCGTTCTCATCAAAATTGGACAAGGCCCAATAACATCAAGGTCCAATAGCTCAGAGCATCGTGGCCTCATAGCCTAATGATTCAGAAGACCTCTGGCTTTTAAACCCAAGCTCCTGAAATTGAGCTCTTGATCAGTTCAAGGTTCTAGTACCAGAGCTCATGAACTAGAGTTCGAATACTTACCTAAAGAGCCTCAAGTGCCTGAAAAAAGGGAATCTTCTAGAAGAGAAGAGGACACTTAGGAAGCATCCACAAAGAGTGATGCAATGGAAAAGGGGGGCATCCGCATAACTAGAGTTCAGGTACTTACTCAAAGAGCCTTGAGCGCGTGAAAAAAGGGAATCTTCTAGAAGAGAAGAGGACACACAAGGAAACATCCACAAAGAGTGATGCAATGGAAAAGAGGGGGCATCTGCATACCCCTGCTAGCAGAATGTGACTCACTGAAAGCAACCAAATCACGCCCTCCATTCCTCCCCATTGGATATAAAGGCACTCTCATGGCATCAAAATCAGCAAGCATTCTACACACATTAAACTATGCTACTCCCACATGTGCTCTAGATTATACCCGTTCTGATAGGCTGGAACAAAAGGGGGCTACCTTGGGCCAAGTAAAACTTTTCCTTAGCCACATCATTCTAGGATAACATGGTTCAGAAATGCAGTGGAAGCGAAGCAGAGACACATGTTGAGCAGCGAAAAATGTTGTCGCGGGAAAATGAAGGCCCCCTAGGTCAGTCAGGCAGCCACCCAAGCATTACTAGCGACCATGGAACACCTCCTACAAGAGAATGCTTATATGCACAAAGACCGCATGAACCCCCGGCGACATCCAGAGCATGATGCTGATAATCAGGCGCGACATAATCTCTGTCCCGAGTCAAAGAACAATCATGCGTGACAGAATCTCTCTAACGGAATAATTAGGGTTCCTTTTGTCGACGACCTCAAAGCATTGGAGATGCACAAATACGACAAAACAACAAACCCGAAGGAACAACTCGCAACATCCAACACTCAAAAATTATACTCATCACAGCCACAAACGTTGTCAAGTGTTGAACCTTCCCAACCACTGTTATGTCAGATTCAACTGTTAATAGTGCTTAGTTTTGGCATTTTATAGTGCTTTCGAGCGCTCTCTATATTAGTGTTATTAAAAGAGATAACAATGATAGCACTTTCGAAACTCTATCATAGATGCACATACGATAGCCTTTCCCCAAGGAAACACTATCATAGTTATAATTGAGATAGTGTGTCTAAGAGGAAGCACTGTAGTAGGATATGACTAAAGATAGCGTATACTTTAAGAAGTGTTATCTCAATTGCCCGCAAAGATATGTTTGTTCAAGAAAGCGCTATCATAGTTGCACCTACGTTAGAGTTTTCTTGGAGAAGCACTGTTTATTATACCATTTTATTTTATTTTTTGAAAAAATATTTTTCGTGCTTTGTTTACATTCCCCTGCATTTAGCATTCAAAATCATGCATTCATCATATCAAAAAACAACATTCAGCATTCTTAGACAATATTCAACATTCAAAAGCCAGCATTCAACATATAAACAAATAGCATTTAGCATTCAAAAAACATTATTCATAACATTCAAGAAATGCATGTATATCCCATAGTTCATTATCAAACTAAACGGATTCTTAAATATACTTCATACCAAGCAACACCAAATTGTCAAATTTTATGAAACAAAATCGGTCATGCAAAAAAACACAAAATCTTTCCTGGCTGAATTTAATAAAGTAAATAGAGTAAGTACTACCTCAAAATTTATGATGGTTGGCCCACGCCGGCCGACACCCCTTTTACTGGGTGTTAATGAGCAATGAGCAGTGTCGTCATTGGGAGATGTCATTTTACCTACAACAGAATTAGAGAATAGACAAGTAAAACATCTTTGATCTATAAGAGAAAGATATACAAATGAAATAAATTAAAACTCTAAATATAAGATTAATTAGAAAAAATCATACTTTTTTAAGTCAATATTTTCCTTTTCGTCATCAGATTAAGTCATATTTATCCCATATTGGTACAAAATGATGGATTGACTCAAATCTTCTTATCATGATCATCCCTCATATACAACCCATCATCTCTATTTGGATTAGTCTCAAGTGATTGTGATGTCCGTGAAGAAATGATCATCATCAATATTAGTAGCTACATTGTCTTGATCATCGATATTATCGACATTTATCTTATTAGTCAAAAGAACAATGGATCACTTCTTATCAGATGGAACGATAACATAGAATACTTGTTGAGTTTGAGATGCCAAAATAAAATGTTCATCCTTATACCCCATCTTAATAGTTTAATATCTTAATATTTATAATATTTTTTTTTTTATATGTATTTTTTAATATTTTTGATATTTTTCGAATCCAAACCAATGGTCTTTAATTAGTTTGGTTCGAATTTCCTAAAAACAAAAAAATTGTAAATCCAAATTAAACCAAACCAATTGACTTTAATTGGTTCCAATTTTTTTCATGCAAATCCAAATTAAATCAATCCGTGAACACCCTTACCGTGTCAATACTAGTTCTCTATTTGTGCTTTATACATGCAGCCACAAATCCCACAATACATCAATATTGTGCACGGTTTGTGATCGTAAACTTGAACATGTAATGCTTCTCTTCCAAAATTCAGAAGGGACAGATAAGAAAAAATATATTAAAAAATTATGATTTTCATGATTTGGGTAGAAAGTCACATCACATGCGACATGCCTAGTAGCAGGATGTTATTGGAAAAGCCATAACCAAAGCATATGATGGAGTTTCACAATTTTGTCCAGTGCCATGGAATAATCTTCACTGCATATTCCTACAGTTCTCCCTTCCCAAACAGATATTTCCCCAAGGCAATGCTAATTATATTATATACCATATTATTTGAAAACTATGATAGCCTGAATAAGTTGCTGCAATTTGACAACAACATACAGCTTGAATGATAAATAAAACATCTAATGACAAATGAACATTTCTTCTATAAGAAGGCAATCTTAATTATTGAAAAGGATTGGCCTGAGCAACCTTGGGATGTCATCAACACCTTCTCCACCTTCCATCAGTGCCCCTCTCAAAAATGCGAGGCTGCTTCTTGGGAAAGGTTTCTGTCCAGTGTGGATGCTCGATCAAATAATTCCATTGTCTGAAGATGGGAAATTTGATATTGTAATGTATACAAATATGAGAAACTAGTACAAAATAAATTTGCACTCTATATAGATTTAGATATCATTCTAGTAGTCGACTCAAACAAGTGTTGAAAAGAGCAATGGATTGTAATCAAAGAAATGTGAAATATGCTATTTCAACATCATCATCATCATCATTCAATAAAAGATGAGGAGTAATTAAGATAAATAAATGGAAGGGTTTGAACTTTTACAGTTGAAATTAGAGTATTCAATGGAAAAGCACAGACACTCTAAAATAGTTGGCGACTTGGTGTCCATATCGGACATGTATCCGTATTGAAACACTACAGTTCACGGACATTTTCAAATACTCCTAACTGTATTCTACAATTTTTTTACATTTACTTTCTGAAATCTTTATACCATTATATATGAAAAAGCCATAATAACTAGATCAATATTAGCATTTTTTATTATGTTATAATACTCATGCTAACTTTTAAAACATTATTCCTCTCTTTAATTTAAGATTTTGATTTAATGTTAACCTTGTATAATTTTATATCTTGTACCATAGCCTATCATCTCCTATCATTATTAAAATTTGCTATATCATCCCCCTGTCTGTGTTGTATCCATACTTCCTAGGAAGGCCAACCTCACTGGTTGCAATTACAAGCATAAATTTTTATTTAATTTTTTTTTTTTATAGAAACTACAAGCATAAACTTGATTGTTTAAGCATGTCATAGTCACGTTTTACCCTTAGAATATGTATAGTTATATACAAAGTACTACATTAAAAAATATCAAATAATAATTCAAAAAAAAAAAATTCTCTGTTATGCATCATGGAGACAGACAGACAGTGATAAATAACATAGGAATAATAAGGATGACAATCAATAAAGTATCTTATTGCATAGGTGAGGGTTTATGGAATTCTAATTTATCCAATTCCGTTGTTTAACTTTATTCAGTTGGGTTGTTGTTTAGGAGTTTAATTTCGTAATGCTTTACAATTTTTCCTAGGCCATCCTGTTATATATTATTTGGTTCAAGGAATACAGTAGATAGAGTAATCATTATGATTTTCTATTCCAGTCATATTTATGAGCTTATATTGAAAAATTGGGAATAGTTTAGGATTTCCTATTACCTAAATAACCAGCTATAGTGTAGTTCAGGTCTCAAAACTTCAATTGATATCATATACCAGAAAAATGTGTCCTATTTATTTGCTTCTCTGCTGTCTTCTTTCCTTTCCATTTGTTATTTTACATTGCTCTCCTATTGCCCCTCTCAGCAGCATCAAATTAGTTTCTCCATGATTTGAGAGATTTGACTCAATTATTTTTCAAATATATCATTATAACCTCTTGTTATTGACATTCAATAAGGAACTGAGATAATAGCTTGAAACTTTTAAAATCAGAACCAAGCAGATGTTTTACCTTCTCAAACTATCCACAAAATCTGGGCCCTCAGCAGTAGGTGAGGTAGAACAGACTGAAAGAATTTCTGAATCAGAATAATGCTGAAGAGACAAAGCAATATGATATTGGCGAAGAGTCCTAAATAAGAAGGGGCCAAGAAGAATCAGTATAGCAGAACAGAAGAGAAAGGAGAGGGAAAAAAGATATAAAATCATTCCTTCCCAATAAGAAAATGATTTTCACCAATATGCATGGCCTAGCACAATTTATTATTTTATTTTCTTTCTACATTGGTTAATAAGCACTTTTTACAGGTAGGGTTTGAAGATGAATTCAAGAAAATTCACAAGTTACCAGCGACAAGGAGCGATTTTGAACCGATCAGTGCCAGTATCATACGTCTCTAGTAACTTCCCATTCCAATTGCTATCTTCATGAGAAGCAGATACTCGTATTCTTCTGATAGTTTCATCTGGGCATCTGGAACTTCGATCAAAACTTGCTGGGATCAAAATTCCTGTTGTAGTCTCCACCTGAAGTGGTGCATAGGATGTAAGAAGTCAGAATCCCTTTTAATGGTTTGAATACGATTGTAACCACCACACCAACAAAGTATCGTGTTCATATGCACTTTTAGCATGCTATATGTGTATATAATTTTAAAAATTGGATGTTGTTGTTTGTTTTAGCAAGAGGTTTCCATGGATATCATGATTTGTGATGATCCTTAGTAGCTTGCTCATGGATTCCTGTAGTAGAAATAAATGCTTATGATTTAAATCATGTTAATAGCTAATACATATGAACAGATCCACTTGTGGTAGAAAGAAATGCCTGTGAATGATCCGTGTAATATGTAGATCATTCAAGTTGTCTATTAATGGTTCAAACATATTATGCCTCTTTTGATATTATACAAAATTTTAACATAAAGGAAACACAATAAGTATTCTATCAATGATCGACGATAATGCTAAACATATACGCAGGTAAAGCTAGCAGAGAATAATCAGCTCCATATGCTTTACACACAATAGTTATATAGATTTTATATTGATGGAAAGTAAGTGCTTTACCACTTAAAGTAAATGAATCAGATGTAAAATAAGATTTAAAAGCAGGAACTGACCACAAATCCATTAAAAAGAGGGGAAGCATTTCCCTCACGATCCCTTCTGGTATTATGTTCTAGAACACACATAGTTTGAATGTGAAACTTCTCCTCTCTTGCCCATAAAGTTTGAATAATCTTTGTACACAAAGGAAAGGAATAACCATCCAAATCTGCATCGCTTTCTGATACAGTGCTACCATTATCATGCTGCACAAAAGTTCAACAGACTCAATTTCAATTATTCTGTTTCTGAGTGACTACATATTGAAAATTCACTAACAAAGAGGATCCTGGGGCCGGACTTGCAGAGAAACATCTTCAAAACCCCCAATTAGATGCACCTACAATTTTTTAATAAAGAAAAACTCTCATTTAAAAAATATGTAAGTTAAAAAGGAGTCTCTAAACAAACTGATGAAAACAAAAAACACTGCAGAAAGTAGAAACTAAGAAAAGGAAACGCACATCCAACTCAGCCTCCAAACTGTCATCACTAAGTAGAGACAGCATTTGAGAGAGGCCCATTTCTACAGTTTTTGGTGAATCCATATGGGCAACCGAAGTCCTGCAGTATCAAATTAAAATTGATAAAATCAGATGTTGAAAACCAGGTAGAAAAAATACAGTGAAGTTTTCATCTATATGGTAACTAATCCTTAATCCTTACATTCCATTCCTTCGATTCCGAATAACAAGGCCAACACAGGTTGTTGCTTCATCAGTGCCAACAAACTAGTGATGTGGGGAGAGGAGAAAAAAGCACATAAATACTAAAGGAAGAAATAATTGTAAAACTCAGCACAATCAAATATATTTTTTTTTATTGATAAGCCTCAGCACAATCAATTAAAAGGAAATTGGCAATCATATTGTAATGATCCTTAGTAGCTTGCTCAAGGATTCTTCATATTATTAAAGCAGTAATGGCTTGGAGTTATTGATTCATCATTAGAAAGTTAGAAACAAAATTAAAACAAAAAATTTTAAGAGAGTCTCCCCATATGTTCTGCATCAATTTCTGTAACAAAAAGGAAGCCAACAGGAGCCCAAATAAAAGAAACAGATCAAATAAATACATAAGACAAAATAGGGAGGGAATGGGATGCAAGGAGGAGTCCATGGAACACTCAGGACAGGAAAAAGAAATTCCATAGATGATGTCACTAACAGTCCAATTAAGTATGAAGTGCCTGTATGCAAAAAGATTATTAGTTGCATGCCACAATTAACTAATTTAATATTAAAATACAATTTAACATGCATTATCTCTTAAATATCTCAAAAAAGGGGGGAGGGAAGGTTAATGAAATTACAAAGGGTTAAAAAGTTTCATACATTGACTAATGCAGGGTCAACAGTAGCATATTCTCTTTGGAAAATGTAAACCAATTTTGATCTCTCTGGACTAGACTCTTCAGACACTGAGAACTTCCTCTCTGGCTTAGCCTTGAAAGAGCTTGAGGCAGATAGCAAAATGGGATTTTCCAACAAAGCAAGCAGAATATCCTTTCCCTGTTCATAACCATAGAATGTCAGGCCTTTCACATGTTTATTGCGTGACTCTAAATTGATTTATACTTGTAAGACAAACACCTAGGCTTGTTTTTTTTTTGTTTTCAGATTCTTGTTTTCATTTTTTGTTTTCATAAATAATTGCAAAAATGTCACATACTCACATTGTTTTTATTTTGTAGAAATCTGAGGGGGAAAAAAATGAAAATAAGGTAACATTTTTGTAATTATTTATGAAAACATGAGAAACTGGAAACCAAGTAAAGAGACTCCTAATTTCCAACCATCCAAACAAGAGTCCTGATCCCCACACCTAAATGAAATGGATCTCAGTTTTCACTTTTCTTCTATGATTATGATCCTTCTCAATCAAGGAAGCTGTTGAACTATTTACTCAATTAACTCTCAATCAATGGTATGAGTGCACTCTTCACTTCTACAATGATTTAAAAAAAAAAAAAAAAAAAAAACCTATACAAATTATAGGTTGACAAATGACAAGAATGTGTAATATAAACAAAACAAAACCCTGCTAGAATGCACATAAAGATGTGTAAAGACAGTTCTGTGAACATCAGAAAATTTAATACTTTACCTAGTTAAAGACGTTCAAAACCGTGATTATATGTAAAAACAGTTCTATAACTTGAACATCAGAAAATTTAATACTTTACCTAGTTAAAGACGTTCAAAACCGTGATTATATGTAAAAATAGTTATGTTACTTGAAATCAGAAAATTTAATATTTTACCTCGTTAATGACATTCAAAATCGTGCCTAATGACATCTTGAATTTGGTCAACGAATATGCCAAGATTGGGTAACTCGTCAACCATCCATCAGATTTTATTAATCAAGATTTTGTATATTAGTCGGTTAGCGAATTACTCATCTATCAAGTAGGTTTATTCATTAACCAAACTCAATACGTTATTAACCACCAAACCACACTCTTGAACGTCTTTAATCAGGTATCATGGGCATCAACTTTTCAGATGATCAAATAATATTATTGATGTAAAAAAAGTGCATAAAGTAGGTTGAATAAAATTATAGCATTTTCACTTCCTCAGGCAAATGGGTATTTGGAAAAAGAGAAGTGGAGGGAGAGAGAGAAAGGGAGGTAACCTGAGATGTTGAAGATGAATGTGTAGAGAACGGAACCGTGTCGACGAATATCATGATTTTCGGAAGTGAAAGAATAAAAAAGAACGAAGGTTGATTAGCGTTAAAAGTAAGCAGGTGCTGCTCTTCTTCTGGTTACTCCCTGATGTCAGTTGTTCTTAGCAGCACCGCAAGCAAAGTTTCATGAGGCTTCAACTTATCAAGGCTTCTTTTTGACTTTCATTTTGCTTTGGTCTCTTCCTTTTGTTTTTTAATCTTTTGTGTGTTTCCTTGAAAAAAGAAAAGTTTTGTCCTTACCGGATAAAATAAAAATAAATACTTAAAATTGTTTTTGGAGGAAAAAACAAATTAGGGTCGAAATAGTCCTTGATGTATCCATAAAATTTTAATAGAAAAATGACTAACTTAATCAACATTTTAGATTTTATAGATTAAATTATAATTTTTCATTTTTTAAAGAGTAAATTAATAGACATAGTTTTTTAAGAAATGAATCTAGATATTTTTTTCACAAAATTATTTCACTAAAATTGAGTTGGAGGTCAAATTTTTTAAATTTGGCAATTAATTTTTAATTATTTTGCAATATCAAATTACATAATTCAATTTAGGGTAAAATGCACTTTTGGTCCTTCATGATTTTCAATTTGGCAAAATTCATCCCTCAACTTTTTTTTGGCGATTTTAGTCCCTCACTTTTTTCAATCACACAAAAATAATCCTTATGTTAAGTTGCCATCTAAAAATTAACAGAAATTGATGAGTTGACATACATCTAGCCAGTTGGCACCCAAATACATGTTGAGTAGGGAACAAAAATTATTAAAAAAAATTAAATAATATAAAAAAATTAATAAAAAAAACACTTCATCTCCTAACTAGATTGACGATGGTGCGCGGATGGAAAGCAACGATGTCAAATTCGCCACCCTCTTGATGAGGTGTCTGGACAGACCCAAACAGCCCAACCACCATCACTTCTGCCGCCGCCGTGCCCCCAGCGCCGTTTTGCAAAGAAAGGTCACGGATCTGATTTGCGAACCTTCAGAAAAGGGTTACGGGCACGTGGTGGAGCACACGGCAGACTGACGGCAAGTGGCGAGGCTGGAGCAGATAGGTTGCAGAACTTGGTTGAAGAGTACATGAACCTAATCTCTGGTAATAGATCTTGATCATAGCTCAGTAGAAATATTGCTAAATAATCAAGATCAAATTGTGAGATTTTAATTGGCTTTGCAATTCAGTAAATTAAAAGGTTCAGATTGCGTTTTGTGGAATGACAACGAAAAGGGCAACAAAACAAGCAATTGAAAATTGTTGCTGTGAATGCTTGTTGTTCTAACATTGAACCTAGAATATCAACACATTGAACAGAAAATTCTAATTCTCGGGCAAAAGGAGCATTGCTTTTAATCATTTTGTTAGTCCTTCAAGGTTGATGAGATGTGATGCTATTTTGGGGGAGTGTCCCCAGCAATGTAGTGAAGATCATGTCTTATTGCAGTATGGTTGAATTCCTTAGTGTTACAAATGACAATGTGAAAATAACCCTCTGACGCATGCGGCCGAACAGTTTGTGTGCATGATCGCTGTTGGGATTGAGGGTTGCATCCTGTTTTTCGTTCTTCCTATAATAATAAATATAATACCATTTTGTATTTTAATTATATAATTATAATATCTTTTTAATGTTATTTAATTATTTTATTTTAATTATTTTTATGTATTTGGGTGCCATGTGGCTATATGTATCATGTATGCCAACTCATCAACTTCTGTTAATTTTTGTATGGCAACTTAACAGAAGGACTATTTTTGCATGATTGAAAAAAAGGACTAAAATCGCCAAAAAAAAAAAGTTGAGGGACGAATCTCACCAAATTGAAAAACATGAGGGATCAAAAATGCATTTTAACCTTCAATTTAAATGCTAACACTTGTACCTAAATCTGATATGTGTCAAGTGTAAAATATCTTTTAATTATCGAAAAAAAAATGTGTCAAGTGTAAAATGAATAAGTATATATATTTATCCTCAATTAATTAGAGTGTATTAAAATTTTCAACTTATTTTGATGGAACCTTATCCTATAATAGGTTGGCTTATGGGGATACATGCATTTAATTAGTTTTTTTTTTTTTTTGTGTCTATTGGATGAGATCACTTTCTCACTTACGAGAACACTAAGATTCGTCGAAGGGTGTGTTTGGTTCAAAGAAGTGGAGGGATTTTAATGGAGAGGAGGGGAAGGGAAATAACACTTTCATGTATAGTTCAGGGAGGGGAGGGGAGGGATTTTAAAACAACTTTACTTTTAAACCTTATAATTATTTATTTAAAAATATAAAAGTAGGGATATTTTTGTCAATTCACATGAAATGTTTTAAAATCCCTCCCCTCCCCTCCCCTCCAAATCCCCCAATATTGGAGAGGAGTTAAAACTCATTTAAGGAGGGATTTTGCTCCCTTCCTTTCCCCTCGCCTTCAAAAGTTGAACCAAACATAAAAATTTTTAAAAAAATCCCTCCTCTACCTTCTCCTCCACTCCAAATCCCTCCAACCAAATATTACCTTAGTGATAATTCGTAACTAATATTTGATTAAGTAACCTAAAAGCACTCAACCACAGTAATTTTATAAGAAATAGATCTCTATCTTTAATGTTTCATTATAAGTAAATCCATAAATGCATACAGTAATTTTACATACGTCAAAAACTTCTAAACTCTGCTTTAAAGCCTTTAACTCTTATCCAAAACAAAATACTACTTGAACTCTTTTCGGCCTTACATTTAATCAGAGTCTTCATGACTCTTCGTGGTTGAACAAGACTGGCCGCGGGACCTTTATTTCGGATATGATGACTTGTGCAATTGTTGTTAGGTTTAACTATTAAATTAGTCCCAAACTATTTAAGAATTTTTAATTAAGTTCCTGGATAGTTAAACCTTGTTGTTATTAAACCTAGAGTCAAAACCTCATTTTGCATGGGTTTTTTTTTATAGACAAATGTTAGTATTTTGTTAGTGGGTAAGGTTTGAACCCTCAACCTCCTTATCACTTCACTCCTTAACTCCCTCACCCTGACCACCTTATGACTCCCCCTCATTTTGCATGGTTGAAATACAATTTCAAAATCACCTTTGAATGGGGACATTTGCATCACGTAACGTTAGATTTAAGATTTTCTACATTTGAAAACAAAATACTATCAAAATCTCAGGATTGAAATGTGCGAAGTTATATTTTATATTAATATTTTACATTACCAGTATAAAAGGTTTTTAAATTGTCATTCAAATTTATCATATAATGTTACGTCATAAAAAATATTCAACTCTCACTATATATCAAAATAAAACAGAGCGTGGTATAACCCATTTCTTGTAACATATACTGTATTCAGGGCCGATCCAACACCTATTGAGACCTAAAACAAACTTTGTGGTGAGGCCTTTTTAAAAAAAAAATTAACAAATTAACCCAACAATTTTCTCATACAAAAATTATTTTATACAAAATGAGTAGTTAAACCCTAGACCATGTAGATAATAATAACCTTTCATACCAAGTGAGCTAGTTTATGTTTGTTCATGTATTAAAAGTATAAAAAAAATATAGTATAAAAAGATACAAATTGGGCTTTTTATTTAAAAGAAAAAAATTAGTTTTTTGAGAGGCCTAAAGCAAGGACCTCACTAGCTTGGCCCTTGGGCCGGGCCTGACTGTATTGCACAACCTCATTTTGATGTGGTTATCTATGGTTTAGATTGTGTAAACTAAATTTCAGTTTCAAACAATAACATCCTTGGCTGCTATATGGATTAACGACTGACCCCACAGACCAACACGAGACTTTTCAGCGAGCTTTGTCCTCACTCACACGCTTCCTGAGAAAACTTCTCAAGAGGTCACCCATCCCAGAATTACTCCAACTCATGAGCTTAGTGACCTTAGTTGGCCGAGCCTACCACCTTGGTGCATTTGTCATTCAAACTAGTAAAGTAGGTGACCAAGCTTCACATCTTGGTCCATATACAATTTAGCTCGGTAGGTTTGGTGGTCGAGCTTTACACCTCGGCTCATACACAAGCCCCCCAAGCTTTGAGCTCCAAAGAGCATGAAAGCTTCATTGAAGGAGTCGAGCCAAGACGAGACAAGAGCGGTCGTGTCAATCTTGTATTGTGACGTCAACTTCTTGTTTCCCGAGGTGAAAAGAGACCTTGCTTTTGTTATGAAGACCAGTCTTATTTGTGACACGTGGCCTTTATGGCCTTATTTCTGAGGCCTGCTCTGCAGCTGCGTATCTGAATTCTTAATCGTCATATAAGACATCCTCAACTGTATAGTCCCATACCTACACAGTCTCAGGATCCCTCTCATTCCAGTGTGTAATCGGTTCGTTCATGTGTCCCTCCGCCTAGAAGCCTGTCAGGAGCCGCTCCTTGTCCGTGCCTTCTTGCACCGGTGACCACTCCCCGCCCTCATCAGCACCAGGTGTCACATGCCCACCAGCTTCCGCTTGGTTCTTCCCCGAACCACACCGTACTGGGAAAGGTGCCGCTCTGATACCATTTATAACATCTCTGACTGCTCTATAGATTAACGACTGACCCCACAGACCAACACGGGACTTTTCAGCATGCTTTGTCCTCACTCACACGCTTCCTGATAAAACTTCCCAGGAGGTTACCCATCCCAGAATTGCTCCAAGTCAAGTACGCTTAACTGTGGAGTTCTTAAGTGATGGGCTACCAAAAAGAATATGCATCTTGTTGGTATAGGTAGTACCAATCAATTCATATAAGACATCCTCAACTATATAGTCCCATACCTACACAGTCTCAGGATCCCTCTCATTCCAGTGTGTAATCGGTTTGTTCATGTGTCCCTCTGCCTAGAAGCTTGCCAGGAGCCGCTCCTTGTCCGTGCCTTCTTGCACCGGTAACCATTCCCCGCCCTCATCAGCACCGGGTGTCACATAAACAAGGTGAATTCTTCCATACCCTTCTAAAATTGGGGCCAGATTTACCCTACACATGTGGTCCAATGAGTTGCTGCCAAGTATGTCCAGCTCATTTAAAATGATTCACCTCTTCATAGGCTTGGTCAAACCAGCCTAAGAGTATATAATAATCACTGATATGTGAATTTCCCCTTATATCCTTCATTCATCCCCTTCTTTGCAAAATTAGACCACCATCTAAAATCAACCTCCTAAAAACCTAAACGCATCATCGTCACTACAATTCCAAAGTCCATCAGAGTAGGGATGTCAATGGGGCGGGGCGGAGAGTATCCTCCCGCTCCCCATTCCCTATATTCCTCCCCATCCCCATTCCCCGTCTCGGGGAGTATTTCTCCCCCGTCTCCATTCCCCACCTCCCCACGAGTCCCCACAGGGACCTCGAAAGGACAACTAATCCAGGCCTAAACCATAAATTCATCGTTGTCAATACTTATCTTATTGCAATTCCCTTTAGATTGCATTAGATTCACTCAACCCTACGTTTGATTCCTTTTTCTACACACGCTTTTCAAATTCCAGAACCCTTAGTCCGCTTCTGCTTTCAAGAATTTACAAAAAATCTGTAAAGGGATTTAATTAAATAAAGTAACAAGTTTGATCGTTGTGTTTGATGTTGCAACTTCTGATCTTTAAATGAGATATACTTTAATTTTCTTTTATGAATTTAATAAAATTATATATATATATATATATATATATATGTGTGTGTGTGCGTGTGTGTGTGTGTGTGTGTGTGTGTGTGTGTGTGTGTGTTTTAAGGGCATTTTTGTAAGGTTCTCGGGGACAGGGTCCCCAGGGGGCGGGGGTATGCTCCCCCTCCCCGTCCCCATATTGCATTCGGGGGGATTTTCTCTCATATCCTCGTCCCAGCAAAAAAAAAATCCCTGCCCACGAGACCCCAAACAAGGCAATCCCCACAAGGATCCCCCTTTAATACCCACACTACCCCCTGTTGGTGAACGTGAGTAACAATTTATTTCCATTCCAACAGTCCATAAAACAATTATAACTATTTATTCTACTTTTCCTTTCTGGTCTTCTGTCTGATAACTGGAGAAAATTGCTGCTTCTTTTTTCTAAATCAGAAAATTATCAAACTTAATGCATCAAAAGTCTAAACAAGCATCACCAACAATTCAGTGTCTCCAAGGTAGACCCCAACTTCTTCGCATACTCAATCAAGTTAGTTTTATTTTCATCATTATTATTTTATACGATAAAACAAACAAATCCCAGGTTGCTTACAATGCCCATTTCAAATAGCACCAGAAAAGAAAATACTTTCCAGGTTATCCATAGACCCAATACATGTGAAAACAGAAAAGTTGAGAAATTGAAGCGACAAGTGTATCTGGATATTGATATACCAGTAGAAAGGCCAAAGGGTGTAATCGAGATCAAAGACGACGAGACGAGGGAGGTTCCGGAAGGTTCCAATACCTGTTCGCTATCTGCTTCTCTGCATCAGACATGCCTTACGTTTTTTCATCCTAACATTGATGCTGCCAAGTTGCTCACGTTCACGAACAGGGGTGGTGTGGGTATGATGCTCTGGACTTTTGGAATTACAGTGATGATTCGTGTAGGTTTAGGTTTTAGGAGGTTGATTTTAGCCGGTGTTCTAATTTTGCGAAGGGGATAAATGAAGGACATAAAGGGAAATTCACATATCGGTGATTATTGTTTTTGCATATATACGGACTACGGTTAGGCTGGTTTGACTAAGCCTCTGATGAGATAGACCATTTTAAATGAGCTGAACCTACTTGACAGGTCCTCATTGGATCACACCAATTTTAAGGGATATAATATAATATGGATGAATTCACCTTCAAACCAACATATTTTGCAAATATTCTTGTATTAAAATTAATTTTTCAATCTATAATTTAACGAAAGAATCCACTGTGTGCACGGTACAATGTTAAATCCATGTTTTGCCAGAAGTAAATTACATTTGGCTGGAATCACTGCAACGCGTATTATTAGGAATCAATTTACACTTTATTTTAACATTTTAAATTAACTTTTACAAATTTTTAGTAATTTCGTACCTGGATATACTTTTATCTAAATAATATACCCCCAAAAAAAAAAAAAAAAATCAAGAAAAACTATTAGAGGAACATTTAAAATTCAAAACTCATTCTTCCAAATTACATTCTACTCAAAAATTAGTTTATAGAAATTACTAAAAGCATATCATAAACAATAACTTAAATGCAAGCATGAAGCATGTCTATCTTTTCAGCCCATCGCCAACCTCATCCGCAGTTTCAACTTTCAATCTTCCTTATTAGTAAAAACAACTTCTGATCGATTGCAAACTTAACACAATGGGAAGCATGCCCTCTCAGCATCATCTGAAGCCCACCAAATGATGCAAATATCTCCCTGGAGCAAGACAAAAGAACTCACTTAGAGAATGAGAGAATCGACCAATCTCATAAACAAAACTAAGCAAATGGATTCCTGTATTTCCAAATAGATAGAAAACACCAAAAGTAGAATAAGAAAGGGAAAATCCCCATTATATGAATAAATTCATATTTAATTCCATATCATAGAAATTGCATATAGGTATTCCTCCATGTTTTCAAAACTAGACCGATCATTAAACCAGAGTCGAATTGAGGTTTTTTTTATATACACAATATATTATAAAAATATATAACATTATGTAACCAAATATGATATACATGTTAATTGTATAAATAATACCAAAGAAAATTATTGAAAAATATTTATTACATAATTAAAATCATTTATCATGTAAATAAATATTAAACTAAAAGTATTATACTAATATTAGCATAATTTTTACAAATACTAAAATACTAATACCACATTGAATAACTAAAAGGTTAAAAGGTGACGCTTGTCATTATAAATTAAATCCAAACACTCACTGCATTATAAGCTACTTTTGTCCTACATTGGACAAAGAGGAGATATGATGAGTTTTGGTTACAAATTGGGAACTCATTAATCAGTGTCTTGAAAAAGATTTAAATATTTGTTTTAAAAATAATTGGTTTTGTTCAGAAAACAATAAAAGGACAGGTTCACCCATGTAAGTGAACTGTGGCTGGTTCAAACGGATTTGACTGGTTCAGGACTGTCTTCTTGTTTTTTTACTGGTTTTTGGAAATCTTGTTTTTGAGGGTTAATTTGACCGGCCAGAGGAACAGTTCTCGATTTTTCTGGTCTGACTGGCTGGTTCGGTTCGGTTCTAAAAATCATGGCTATCTCTACCCCCAAGGATCTTTCCATGTGCACTACTATATTGGGTTGCATGCAATCCAATAAGTTTTACAAAGATATGATTCCTTTTAGCAAGGAGCAAACAATAATCTCCTCAAGTTCCATGAATAAGCAGAGAAACAGAATACTTGCAAATATGAAGCAAAATTACTTGTGCTGTATCTCAATTTGTAATGTAGAGCTGGGTTTGATTAAACATCCTAGATTTATATCTGACAAAAATGAACAGGAGTAAAACAGCTATATAACATGGAAGAAGTTTACATACACGTCAAGCTCCTTATTTGTAATTTGGTATAACCTTCCATGCATGATGTATTCAAACTTGTCTTGAATTGAGACCGAGCCATCCTAGAGAGTAAATCAATTCATTGTAAAGTCAATATCCGCTACTATAGACACAAATATAAATCATTCAAACAACTCTATGCAGATACCTTCAATATAGATATCACTAAATAAACATTATCCTAACTGATATACTCAAATAGTAACAAAACACTGTTATCACAGACTGTTTATGTAAAATACCCTGAGAAATTTCTTTTACTTGTTGTTTATCACACCAAAAAATCCTTAACCATCTACAATTTGTTTGAACCTAATCTGCCATGACTTCGTCACGATTTCTTTATAGTTATTATCAAAGGCAGTGGGAATTAATGAACATTGTTAGTAGGTACTGTTTTAAACAACCAGATGAAAGATAAATGGAGTTAAAGACCTTCCACTTTCTATAAGGTCTGTCAACAATAATTAACAGAAACAAAGATGCAAAATGCTTTTCTAATTGACACAGCATTCTATGAAGGATGAGAATGATATGGGTCTTCTACAAAGTCTAAGATTTTCCCATTTTCCAGTGAGAAAATACATACTGAAACAAATTAAAAAATACTACTTTTGATCACCTCCTTGTTATTTCATTACATTATGAGGCAGAAATTTCAATTGGTCAACCATTACTAACAGAAAATAAAAAGCTTCAAGAAAAGCCTGATAATTCACTATATTAGAGTTAGCTACAATTTTGCATGGTGTACTGTCTATTTGTCAGTATATTAGAAGCTTTTTCTGTGGTATCACTTACTCTCCTTTTTCTCCTATCTATCTTAATGAAGCATTTTCTATAACATTTTTCACAGATGGCTATTCTGAATTTTTTTTCATGCTGAAGTAAAAGAAGACATAACATAAGGAAGACACAAAAGAGCTTTTCTTTTCCGGGTTTTATCTGTACTAGTTATTCCTTAACAATAAATCACACTAGTTTTATTTATTTTCCATGGAGTTTACTAGATTTTATTATATATGAAAATTGAACAGTCTTTTCTGAACCTTTCTCTGCCTGGTCAACTACAAATTGAACTTCTATATTTCAATGAATGGAAGACATTTAATCTCATTTGACTTAGTGACTTGCCATTAATTTATTTAATTTACTTTAACCAGGCCCGTACTGCAAGCTACCTTTGGGTAAGAGTTATTCCAATTTTCAAACCATATATCGACAATAAATAAAAGATTAGAAAACAGAAACTGTTAGTTAGCACCAGTTGACAGCACATCTACATAATATGTGAAACTGAAAGCATGGTTTTCTGTCCATGTCCACAAATGATCAAGCAGACCAGAAAGTTTATTTAAGAGTTGGATAATGTAAGAAGTATAAATAACTTGTTGAGTAAAGAAGAGAACTATGTTTATATGATTTATAACCACAGTAAAGCAGGGAACCCTGTATAAGAAGAGAATTAAGTTTACCTTAGTATTTAAAACAAGTGATGGAGACAAAGCCACCAAGAATCTTTCATTTTCTTTCATAGGATAAATCTCTGTATTTACATCTAAAACTATGTTCATGTCACGCTTCTCACTTTGTGCGACAATCCGAGAAACTACAAGAAAATAGTCACGAAACTGTTAAATTCATGTCAAATGAACACTTGATTAATAGAAAGGAATAATCAGAATGAAAGCACACACATACATATACCAACACAGGTTATTACAAAGCTACATTGCTAAACGTTGTCTAGCATGTCAAAATCCACAGGTACCTAGAATGACATCCGAAGAATGATATAATTTCTTCCAAATTATATACCACATTGCTGATACAATACAAGTACATTCAATTGAGTTGCAGATCTCTACAGTCTACAATGAACTAACATATCCCACATAGCAAATGTTTCCAATTTTCATAATCAAATGCTAGACTTTTCCTAGGTTCACCATTTTTTTAAAGAGTGAATCACCGTTTTGGTCCCTAAAATATAAAGCAGTGACAAGTTGGTCCCTCACATTAAGAAATATGCAAAAGTATCCTCAATTTAAAAAAGTTCATTATTTTATAATACCCAAATTGAAACAAGTCACCAAATTGAACTAAAGTGATGGACTTTTTTTTTTCAATTTGGGAGACATTTGACTTTATTCTTAATGTGAGGGACAAATTTGTCACCACCCTACAGTTCCAGTGAAGATAGGGATCCATATCCGCTAACTTTGTGACGCCAAAAGTCACCTGACTTTCTCTCTATCTCTCTCCTATATTATTTTCTCTCACGTTTTTTCTCTCTCAAAATACACCAAAGTCACTTTTGGCACCAAAAAGTCAGGGGACTGGGATCCCAAAGATAGTGATTCACTCATCCTTTTATATGGTGCACTTTAACTCTTGGTGCCAAAGCAAAACATAATATTTACTCAACTCGCATGGTGCTGCTTCACCCCACAAATAATATCAGATAATCAACTGAGTAAAAGAACTTTGCATATCAAAAGCACCTAACTTTAATGCAATATGTGATTTAAAAAGTGCAAGAAATAAGTGGTGGGTGTGAAACTAAACAGTAGCGAGAAACAGGGTTCCAATCCAACAAAGCAGCACATACCTTTATCATAATTTTTATCCAATTTATCAACCTTAAAAACGTCATCAAAGAGAAGCTCACTCATCATTCAAAGCCAATTAGAAGAAGTGGCAGTGAGTGAGTGCAGCGGCGGCAGAGGACTTTTTTCGTACGAACTCGAAAAAAGGTTTATGAACCCTCTTGTTTTTTTTGTTCTTCCCGGCAGCTCTGAAGCTTAATTTAAATTGCAATTTAGGAATAAAAAATTGGGTCAGGGCTGAGAAATGGACATTGGGGACGGTATTACTGGGCCAAAATTGGTCGGATTACTGAATTGGGCTGCAATGAGTGAATTCGGGGAGCTGCTACATGTACCCCTACAATTGCTCAATCCACTCTCACACATCTTTTTTAAATATATATATATATATATATATATATTATTACCAAAATACCCATAAGAATAAAAAATATATCTACTCTAATTTTTTACCATCTTCTCTCACCACCCCCTACTTCTCTCTCATCTCCCTCCACCATCTTGCTCTAGTGTGTAACAGGTAAGCAAAATCTTGAAAACACAGGCAAAAATTCTCGTCTGCAACATATACAAAAAATTACACCCACTCAAATTCCAAAAGCCACTATATCGAAGAAGAAATTTACCAGACAAAGGCAGTTTAATATCATATGACTAAATATTGTTTTATAGTGGAACTAAACCAAGGACCCAACCTGAATAATTTGACTAGGTAATGCAAGAAACCTGAATCATCGTATGAAATGAACATTGATTATTACTAGACTATATAAAGTAAAATACTACACAGAAAATAAACTAAAGACAGAGAAAAGGATATGAATGTATCCTAACCAATGTTATTAAAACCGAATCGGTGATCGACTCGGTCAGGACACTGAGTTAATGGGTCAGTAGTTCAACCGGGGGTCACTGGTTGGCTCGGTATATATCAAATTTTTATTTAATATATGTAATATATATAAAATAGTTGTAAACCGTATAACAAAATTCTTTGTGGCTTAGTGGTAGCGCCTCCTACTTCTTTGTTCAGTTCCTGGGTTCGAGTCCCACCAATGTATTTTGCTCCATTTTCCAAATAGGCAGGCGCATGGCATGTGACCTCAGACAGCATGCAAGCTCGGAGAACGTGATTACAACTGGTTGGACCGGTCCAACCGAGTCATCGTCGGTTCAATGTCTTATCCGGTCTGATAGGCTAACCGGACCGGACACTGGTCCGGTTTCCGATCCAACCGGTTCGACCGGCAGGTCAGGTCCGGTTTTAATAACACTGATCCTAACATTGCTCACTATGACCAATTTCACCAACGTTGATCTTCTCCTATCTCTCAAAAATGAGACCCATTTCACAGTATAGAGCTTACCAAAGAGAGAGAGGCAAAAGAGAGGAAGAGGTTTTGAATTTCACATGGGCAAAAGTGTCATTTCATGCACGAAAATTAGATTCGTAGGGGTGGATGAAGCAATTGCAGAGGTACATGTAGCAGCTCTCGAAAACTCGGCACACATTAGCATTTAACCCTCCTGGGTCGTATTACTATTTCCACTCTCCTTGCGAATTTTTTTAACTTATTCCCCAAAATACCCTTCTACTTCCCCATCTCCTCACCACACCCATCCCTTTTCGGCTTTCCCACCCCATTTTACCTTTTTAACTTAGTTGGTGCATATGAAATACTTGCATAGCCAAGGAGAAAAAAAGTGTGATGCTCTACCTTTAGAATTGGCATTTGCTACAATGAAATCGGAGTAAGGTGTAGTAATCTTGGAAAATTGATTCTTCAGTGCCTCGCAAGGGAGATGCTACAATGAAGGAAGTTCATCTCCATTTATCGGAAGCCCAATAATTGCTGCCATGTCCAGCAAGATATGACTCATGATGTCAAATGGAAAACTAAAAAGCAAGTCAGAATTATAGAAGAAATCATGTTGAGACATTAGAACTGGCAAAATGAGTTAGCCCAATCTAGTTAGCCCGATAAATCATAGGGTTTGGGGCTACGAAATTTGAGCCCAAATTAATCCTGATCATCTTTGGCTCGTCCCGATGGAGCTCGAACCCGAAGCGGGCTAACCCAATCTGGTACAGGACAACCGGGTAATTTAATATATTTTAATATTTATTTATTTAATTTTCATAAAATATTAAATCATATGAAAAACAAATTTAGAAAAACTAAACGTATACCATATATACGACACTCACACAATAACTTACAAAACGTATTTAATATTAATTGACATATATTAAGCCATTGTATTTAATATAATGGTATTCAAATATTTATTTGTACGTTACCGTGTGTATTGAGACAAACTGTCAAATGTAACACCCCGTTTTTCCTATACCTTGACCGGTAATTATATATTTTATATTTTTACTTGTGATCAAGAAAATGATTTTGAGGTAAACAAAATCATGGTTAGAACCTACTCTATCATAGGAGGTTGTGATTCAAATTCGGATTTAAGACTCAGACGGAATCCGGTCTGCGTTTTGGCTGACAGCACAGTTTTACATCGATTAGAAAACCCTAGCTTGACCCAAAAAGTGTTTTACCTGTCGATTAATTTCTTCTGTGAATAAATTGTTTGAGAAATACAACTTGACAACTATAAATAATGTTTATTGTTCATGCCTGAGAATTTATTCAAATTCGAATTAAGAACTCAGATAAGAACTGGACTGTGTTTTGACATCCGGAACGAATTTAAACGGTGAATTGTAATCCATTAACCTGGTATATGTCTGAGGAAGATAAATCATAAAATAATTGTTTGAGCCTCTCTGTGTTATTTTTAGGCGAAGCCGGTGAAAATATTATTATTTTAATCGGGTCCGCTAGTTTTTATATTTCGAGACCAGAAATCTCGAAATATGTGCCAAATAGTTTAAACTAGATAGTTTCAAGCCTAACTAAGTCATTACCTCACTTCGTTAGAGTAACTAGACAAATTAGATGACAACTTGTCAACCTTGCCATAGGTGGATAAAGTCATATTTTCTTAAATGGTTAATCGTACACTTTATGCTCTTCATTAGACAACACATTATCCTTTTGCATCATCCATCCTCCATTCTCTTACACCTATATTCAATAGCATTTTGATTAATTTTTCCTCCCTAATGGCTTGAAGTGCACGACCACTTCACTCTCCACAACACCTCACCACTTCATTTTATGACATTTCACTAGATCAAAAGTTTAAACACTCCAAAACTTGAAGCATTTTCTCTCTCTACACTCTCATATTCGGCCAATCTCCATAGATTACCAATCAAATTTGTTTTCAAAATTCTAACTTCGTATCCTTGATCATCTCCATCATCTAAACACTTTCTATTTCACAAATATTTTCATTTGGACCACTTTGGTTCATCACATCCAATGGAGCTCAAGAACACTCATCAAGTTCTTGGTTTTCTAACTTGATAGTAAGCCTTCTAAACTATTCTCTATTCCGTTTTCATGTTTAGAATCATGAATACAACACTTTTAGTTCATGGTTTTTCAAATGCCGATTACAGGCAGATGTGAAACATATATTATTAACCACTCCTTCCGACTGTCCTATTAGCACCATGGTGTAGGGGTCTTAGTCTTCCTCGAGTACTAGATGGCACATGTCTAGGTTGACTTTGTCCTATGAATGTATAATTGTGATTATGAATATCTTTGACGTGCCTTATTGGTATTATTGTACCTGATATGTATACCTGTGTATGTGTGTGGTACCTCTGCATGTCCGACATATGTTGTATGATAATGGGGATTTCACCTCGTTATGTTAGTTCTTCTTTCTCTTGTAGTGTGTCTTCTTTAGACGAGGATACCGACGAGGGAATCAGAGGTTTCATGGCATATCACCATGAAGATTCATGAAGGCATAGACTCTTTTGTCATCTATGACGATCCAAACGATTTTCGTTATTTTGGACCAGTGACTTGGACTGTTCATGGCTATCATGGAGGGTCACCTCTTTTTGTTTGGACTGCTGCTTGCTGTATATATGGAAGGTTGTGTGACGACGGAGTTTACGATTGGACTTCGCACTGGGTTTTATCCACCCTTTATGTAGTGTTGCTAGCTTTTGGATAGTCTTGATTAGGTCTCTATTTACCCCGTTATTACCTTATGCTCTTATTATGGAGATATGTTTTCTCCACTATGTGGTTATATTTGGAACTTATGCTTTATATTCATAGCCTTACGAGCTACCTCTGTTGTTTTGGAACCTCTTGAACTGATGTATCGTAGACCTATGTCTATATATATATATATTTTTTATAAAGACTCTATATGTCTATTTAATTTATGTTTTTGTAAGTTGGTGCCTGAGGCATCTTTGACCTTTAATTTATATATGTATCATGTCCTAGAAATGCTTTAATGTTTTATAATGCATGTTTTACTTTAAGTTGACTGACTAGTTTCATGAAAAGAAATTTTGAAACTGTATTTATTTATTAAACACTGTATAATTATTCCATTATTTTCGACCTTATAATCATAATATGTCCTTAAGTGTGGCGCTCTGGGAAGGGGTGTTACATCAAATTGCATAAAATAGAGAGAAATGTCAAAACGCAAAACGTAAAATTTTATTGTGTTAATACTACTCCTAGAAATTACTACCTTGTTGCATTTCTTTAAACTCTAATTACATGTGAAATGCACATAAAAATCACAATATCAATCAATACATTCACACAAAAAATTTTGGTCAAAGAAAATGAGGCATTAATATATGACATTATGAGGAAAAATGCAATTTTAAACATAAAACCGGGTTGTCCCGAACAAGCCCGTAGCACGCATAGGGCCGGGTTTGGGCACCATTTTTCTAGCTCGAATTAAAACCGAGCCTTTTTGGCATGACTCGATAAAGCCCGAACTCGCATCGAGCCAATCCGCTGCGAGCTGAGTAGTTTGAATTGCCACCTCTATGAGACATCATAATCAGGTCATAAATGCTCCATTCTTTCCAATTCTCGCCTCGGCTAGCCGATACATGAGCTAACCAATCTGTATACTGAATAGTTGGATGGGTCCATGTGCATATTTCATTTAGGCAGGGAAGTGGAGTACCTGGGTGAAGTTATGGGCAATTCAAATTTGTCTGGGTAGAGGAAATTCTCCAAAAATAGTTGCCCTACTTTGATATCAAAGGTACAAGGGCTTAAAGTTTGTGAGTTAATAATGAGAACTAAGGTGGAAGAAGAAGAGCTATATTCTCTTTTGGGGGAGGAATTGATGCTTGGAGAAGAAGAGGAAAGCGAGGATGATGAGGAAGCATCACCATAATAATAGTCTTGGTTCTGAGAATCAGAAGGAAGACATGATTAAGATTGAAAGCTTAGAAATGTTTGCAAAAAGCTAAGGCAAGAAGATGAAGTTGAAGGTAAAAGTAATCTGTAGTTTAGGAGGCTCAGTTGGTTTTAAAGAGAAGGATAAAATTCAAAGGAGTGTTGAGTAAAATGGATGGATAAAAAAAAATCTTATTGTTTGAATTATTATCGTTGCGAAAGGTTAAGAGATTGATCGATATTTTATCACAATTATGATAAGTGGTTGCACTTAATGGTGAGTAGTTGCGCGCAGTGCTCGAGAATAGTGGAAATTTGTTACATTGTTTTAGTTTCACTCAATTTAAATGAAAGATGTAAGGGAGCAAATGTTATCGCTAAAAAATTAGCTGATAGCCGAATACGATTGACAGATGATTAGCTGATATTGGCAGCCGATTGGTATAACAGTCGATGATGAATTGGTAAAATTCGTCTAATTAAGTATTGAGTTGGGCTTGAAGTTTGGGACTGATTATTAAAGAAGAAGCATTTGTGGTCAACCAGAGATATGAACTTCGGTTTGTTAACTCTTACATCCATTAATTCCTAAAAATATGGATAATGGATGAAATTGGTTTGGAGCTGTTAGCATGATTTGAATATCAAGGAAGCTGAAGATCAATCAAGCTCAATGGATAGGTGCCAACGATAGGCCTAAGTTAAGCATAAAACCTAGGGATAAGCTTGAACATGGGTTAGCCGTTGGGCAACTTTTGGGTTAGTGTTGTTAGTGAGGTATTGTTCGTAGCTATTTTCGTCAACCATATTACACACATTATTTGCTTAGAATTAGGAGGTAGTGGCCAACGGGAATGACTAAATTTTTGTATCTATAAATACCCATTTGTACATATGAGTTACACATAGGGATGGCAATAGGGCGGGGTGAGTGCAGGTAGTGCTTCCCCCGCATTCATCCCCGTCAATATCCATGGATATTTATGTGGGTAGCGGGTATCCATGGATATTCGTAGGTATTAAAGAGTCTAGAATAAATATAATGAAAACAAAATTATACAATATAATATAGCAATATATTATATTAACATTATGTAATATACTATATTTATTTTAAAAAATTATTATTATGGGTTTAACAATTAAAAAGTATAAAATAATAAAGAAAATAAAGTTTATTTCATCTCAAAATGATAGAAATTGTCATAATATATATATATATATATATATATATATATATATATATATATATTATATAAGTATGTGGGTATCCGCGGGGCGGATACTATGATCCTCATCCTCATTTAATAAGTATCCATTTACTATCCGTTGATGGGTAATTTTGCCATCCCTAGTTACACATCAATCCAATTAATACAACTTATATTCTTCCGCATGTACTTTCTTCAAATTCTTTACTTTTCATGTAATCTTAGCTTCTTTAATCTCATCTTTCACACTAAGCGCTCCTTGGAGTAGCTTAGGAACCCACAACTAAGAAATAGAGTACCTTTCTTAGCTAAATCGATTGATTATGAAATCATATGACACAAATCAGTTGAAGGCTAGGCTAGCGCCAATTTGTATAGCAACAGGTTGCAAGTGATGTCGTGCTAGTGATAGGGGATAGGGTCGTCGTCGTTCCTGGTAGGAAGAGAGTTGGTGGGGTCGGAGAGGTGGAGGTTCGCCTGCAGGAGGCCTTCCTGGTTTACAAACAAAGATAGTTGTAAAAGAGAGACAAATAAGAGGATAAAGAAAAGGAAAAGGACCATTGTTAAGGTTGTTGTGTGTTAAGGTTGCTGTGTTTGGTGCAGTATGTTTTTATTTTATTTTGAACAAGAGCAAAGGGAAGAGAGACACTCAATAAAGAAGAGCAATGTGTTTGAGTGTGTGATTTTAAATGAACATGATTTGATAAAATGGCTTGGTTAAAATTGATTTTGAAGCAAAATAATTTATGTTTGAATATGAAAACAAGTTTAATGTAAGACTTAATGTAAATTTTCAAACTAACCTAAAAGTTATTTTTTTTTTTCCACTTATAATCAAACCGAGGTTTGGAGGCAAGATTAATGTTTCCTAACTATAGCCACACACATGCACACACGCACACGCACACTCTAAAAATATGTTTGAGAGGAAGTAAAACAATTATGATACTTTCAACTTTAACACTAAGACACACACACGCGCACACACACACACACACACGATGTTTAGCTACTTCAATTTTTTTTTAGAAGCAATTATAAGATGAAATGCTTCATCCCAAAAAAAAAAAAAATATAAGAAGAAATGCATGTTGAAGCTGATGAGACAGCAGAAGACTGAAACGAGATAGAACTATTCGAATCAGATTTAATAAAAAATAGAAATAAAAAATAATATTATAATAAAAATTAAATATTTGTATAATTAAATAAAATAAATAATCTTAAAAGAAAAAATAAATAATTATTCTTAATTATTCTTATATATCATGTTACGTGCCACTAAAATATAATAATAATAATAATAATAATAATAATAAATAATTTAATATATTTGTCAATATTTACACGACACATCATATGTCACATCAACATTTAGCAGTGGAATATTGATGATAATGAGTAATATTAAAGTTTAGAAACTTAAAGATTCCAAAACATTAAAAAAAAAATATAGAGATCAAAATCAAAACATACCCGCTTTGCAAGATTAAAAAATTTATTAAACCTTTATAATATATTTATTAAACCTTTGTAATATATTTTTGGTAAAGAGAGCTGCCACCTTTACAAGAAAGCAAGCTCTGTCAACTTTTATCCATTGGACTTTGATCTTGAATGAGTTTGTTATTGTTTATTTTGTTAAAAAAAATATTTTTTAATTGAATAATCATTTTTTAAATTTTTTAATGTGTTTGTCTTTTTTTTGAAAATAAGGAAAAGCAAAAAAAAAAAATCATTTTCAGGGTTAAAATGAAAATTAACTTTCATTAGCTTTTGAAAAAAAAAAAAATCAGTTTTTATAACTAACTACTGTTTAAAAAAATAATTTTTTTTATTATAAACAAATACAAGTCTACTTCTTCTTTTCTTTAAAATCTCTAAAAATAATCACTAAATTATTTTGTATCAAAATCATTTATTTTTGAAGCTTAAACAAACAGGCTCCTTACCTCTTGCGGGTTCTTCCCAAGATAGATGAGAGGTACTATATTATTAACCATGCTGAAAACTAACTTCTTTGATGCATTTATATTATTAAAAATATTATTAGTTAATCATATATTATTAAAAATATTTAACTTTATCAATTGATGATATATTATTATAATATTAAAAAAATTTATTTTTTTATATATAGGA
Organism: Echinosophora koreensis; assembly: GCA_035048595.1. NCBI lineage: Eukaryota > Viridiplantae > Streptophyta > Magnoliopsida > Fabales > Fabaceae > Echinosophora > Echinosophora koreensis. The sequence goes on along the minus strand of JAPCYP010000011.1, from coordinate 4,344,410 downwards.
AGTTACCATGTGATGATATATAATACAAATAACTTTATTGTTTATGGCAACAAAATTAATTTTTTTATGTATATAATTTGAAAGTTATACAGATAGCAATTTTTTAAAGATATGTATACTTTTTAGTAACACTGAAAACATACATTTATATTATTTTGATTATTGACGAATAGTAGAAAGATTTTTGGCTTAATTACAGTTTTGGTCCCCTTACTATTGGTCATGTGCGATTTTGGTCCCTAAAGTTTTTTTCATGCACAATGGGACCCCTTGTTTTTTCAATGTTGCAAATTTGGTCATTCTGTCTATGTCTGTCAAATTTTCAATGATTAACATAGAGGAACCACTACTCTAGCACACGCAATCACTGTTCTAAGCACATAGAACCTCCTTTTGAGCTTTTGTGGTAAATGATCATGTGGTGTAATAAAAAAATAGTCTCAGAAAAGAGGAACAAAACCAGTAAATAATAGAGTGGAACAACTGAATCATGCTGGATCAGAGACACAAAAGGAGGGAGAACCTCAATTAGAGGTTGTGTGTGCTTGGAGGAGTGATTCCTCTATGTTGATTATTGAAAAAATTGACAGACATGGAACAGAAGCACCAAATTTGTAACTTTGAATAAATAGGAAATCAAAACTACAATTAAGCCAAGATTTTTTTACATGCAGGTTCTAAATGTTAGGCAGTTGAATTCAATTATAATATAAGGTCAATATGAATATTTTTTTATACTATTGACTAATTATTCATTTTTATATCATTAAAAATATTTGATTATTATAATAACTATCTTAAAGTTGACACAAATGATAATATTTGATTAATTGATGGTATAAAAACATTTTACCCAATCAAAATTACACTCGTAGTTAAACATCAATAATATATGTTTGTGTTGGACAAATAAAGCCCGCGGAAAGTCTTTGTAATTTACTTTAGAGAAGGACGAGTGATTAATACAAAGTCGATATAATAACCACATTTATGTGCTGAATAGTCTACTATGCATTGGATGGGCGACATTAATGACAATAAATTGCAATAAAAGTTTAAAAAATTATTGAGTAAAGGGCTATAAGTCTAAACTGGTCACTGAAAAAAAAAAAAAACACCGAGACATATCTAATTCCTAAAAAATAAAAAATATTAATTTGGTTCTAAAAAAGATCTAAAACTGATCAAATTAGTCATTTTAAAAGATATTTTAGCCTTTAGCGGAAATTATTTTGACCAATATTTGAGATTGTTAGAATTAAATTGTTATTTATCAATTTTCAGGAACTAAATATGTATCAACGATTTTTTGTCCACGACCAATTTGAGCTTTTACTATTATTTAATTTTTGAAACAGTAACCACGAGTACGATAAAGAAGTACAAAAAAAGTATATTATTTCTTCTTTATCCAAAAATATTTTTCTTCTGAAAACCAAACCAAATCTGGATCATTCATCTGTGAGGATATAATTTACTAATTTGAATAGACACAAACGGAAACCTCATAATTGTGAATGTGATTAACTGTACAGTCTCTGTACTTTATTAGTCTAAAACCGTAAAACAGATGGGGAATTGGGCCTAAAGGAGCATCACAATACAAACAGAAAAACAAAAATACCCATAAAAACGGGGCCAAGAGTCCAATATCCACGTGAACCCGAGGGACAAGTGGGGGAAATTACTGATGAAATTTGAGGTCAGAAAGCAAAACACTCCAACTCAGTTGCGTGCTTGAATTAAGTAAATATATATATGTGCCCCGAGCCCGTGTTAGTGCAGACGTTATTAGTGCACAGTATTGGTACATCACAAACTTCACCATACCACATCACCGTTTTTCTTCCACAACCCAAAGAACCAAAACAAACACCATTTTTTTATGAATTTGATGATTTTTCTCATCCAAAGCCCCATAAATAAATGAAGAAAAACATGAAAACAAACGTGACCAAATAGGTAGAAATTGTTAATAAAAAAAATGGAAAAAAAAACCCTAATGGTTATTATTTTTTAATTTTTTAAGTTTAATTTATATATACTGTTTTTTTTTTTTTGAAAAAGATTTAAGGGATTGGATTTGAAGAGGTGTGAGAAGAGGAGGCAAACAAGGGTCTTAGAGAAGGAGTTTTATGGTTAAAGTCCATCATCTTTGTGAATATCATATGGAAAACCACCAAAACCACAACCCGAACCAAGACCCAAACCTAGAAGAGAAACAACGCCACCGCCACCAAGACCACCAGGTTTGGGGCACGTGGGAGGAGCTTTTGCTAGCGTGCGCCGTAAACCGCCATGGCTTCAAGGACTGGGACGCCGTCGCCATGGAGGTTCAGTGCCGAACCACCCTCCCTACCCTCCTCGCCACCGCGCAAAACTGCCAGCAGAAATTTCACGATCTCAACCTCCGATTCGCCGACCAATGCAACGACCGCTCTCCGCCGCCGCGACAGAACGGCGTCGCCGACGGCGACGGAACCGATCACGTTCCTTGGCTCGACGAATTGCGGAAACTCCGCGTCGACGAGCTCCGGCGAGAGGTCCAACGCTCCGACGTCTCCATTCTGTAAATCTCTCGCTTTCTCTCTCCATCTCTATCCGTTTCTTTCGAAATTTCGAATATTTATTTTTATTTATTTTATTATTTTTTTAGGATTTAGATCTAATTTTAATTCTTTTTTTTTTTTCCTATTTTTTTTTTCACAAGGTCGTTGCAGTTGAAGGTGAAGAAATTGGAGGAAGAAAGAGAGAAAGATAACAACGGAAAAGAAGAGGAGCAACCAGATCTGGAAGTTTCCGGCAAGAATCGGTCGGAAAACGACAAAACCGGCGAAGAACGACAAGAACCCGAACCGGTCAGTTCCGAACCGGAGATGCGTCGGCTCGATGAGAGCACCACTAACACAGATAAAGTATTACCAACAACGGGTGAGGAATCAGACCGGGAGAACCAGTCAGTTAACGAGTCTAACTCAACCGGTTCGAGGTTCGAGGGAAGAGGGAAAACCGGGGAAGGTGAGTTAAAGTTAGGATCTGAACCGAACCCGGTTCATACCGGTCCTAAGGAACCGGACCCGACCGGGAGAAAGATTAAAACAGTTGGGGAGGAATCGAATAACGGAAGCTGCGATACCGCGGCTAAGGTTTTAACGTGCGAGTCGGTGCCTCCGAGTGAGGAGAGGAAGGTGGAGGGGGACGACGACTCGTCCGAGTTGCGTGACTCGGTGGCTCACTCGGGGGAGGGAGGGACGAGGGAGAGCGGCGAGGTGCAAAGCTCGGCGAGCTTGACGAGGAAGAGGAAGGCGCGGCGGAGGAAGGAGGTTTCCGGTGGTGGTGGTGGTAATGACGGTGGCGGCGAGGGGAACGATGACGCGGCGGCGGTGAGATCAGAACCGTTGGCTGGGGTGTTGGAGTTGATCAAAAGACATGAACACGGTTCATTGTTCGAGCGCCGTCTCGATAGCCAGGTATTCCCATTCAACTCTCTTTTGCGTGGATAAAACCGGTATTTCACGCGTTTTTTAAAAATTTAAAAAATAATAAAAACTTTTTGATTTTGTAATTGTGTTTTTTTGTTTTAAATTTATATTTTGTAATTGTGTTTTAAATTACATGCATGCACGTTAAAACTATAATATATTTTTTTATAATTATTTTCATTTTTTAAAAAATAATTTTAAATAGATGAATTAATCTTTTCGTTTTTTTGAAAAATACAATATGGAGCGCAAGGAGGAGTGGATACGTTATTAAATCATGACTGTCCAACAATAAGGGACCACTTTGAAATAGATTGATTTTTTACGGGCACGAAGTTTGTGAAAAAAAAAAGTCCAAAAACAAAGAAAAAATTTGAAGTTTGGTAAAACAATCAATTTTTTTTTAAAATAAAATAAAATCTAGAAGCTGTTTCAACTGCAAAGGGTCAAGTGGAGTTGGAGATTTGATTGTGTCCTACGGCCGAAAATGGTAGGTACCTATGGTCAGTTCCTGCTGTTTGTTGGCCCTGTAACTGGATGGTCGAAATACGTCATTAACCATCTCAAAAAGTAAATAATTATTATTTTTTGACTGGCAAAAAGTAAATAATAATAATTACATTATATGCAATACATAATTTCATAATTCTTTTTCCTATACCATTGATTACGCATATAGTAAGCATAAATAATTAAATATTAAATCTATTGACTCTTGTCTTGCAGATATGTTATGCCTTGATGTCTACCATGCAAAATTATTTCTATATATCTATATTATTCACACACACACACATATATATATATATAAAGCAATACTAAATGATCATTTTTAAGAAGCATTTTTCACATTGGAATAAAAATAATTTATTTAATTTCATAATTTAGGAAAACAAACTGATAAAAGATTAGCTTTAAAAAAAAAAAAACTGATAATCTCTTCAAAAAAAAAAAAAAAACTGATAAAAGATTATGGTTCGGCTGAGCACGTGCATTATTCTGAGCCCAGGATTGGGTGCCGTCCATGCAACGTGCTTACATATGATTTCAGACAAAAACAGTCGAAGCCCATTAGCTGGATTGGTTTTGGGCTACATCCTATGCAGCAACACAACCCAAAAAATTTGATATGACCAATCCTATATGTAACTATGTCCAAACAAAAAATGATTATATTTAACTATTATGATTGGATCCTATGACCCAAAAAAAAAAGTTTATAATACCTTTTGAATTTCTTACTTTTCTTGCTCCCATGCTCCGCGGCGGTGACGTGTTTGGTCATATGTCATAATCATCCAAATGTGTCGGGTACCTATATCATATGCAAGTATGTTTTGACATTTGTGTGCATGGACTTTTATTTTTTTAATAGCTTTTGTTATTCAAGTATTTCTATTTCTTAAAAAAAATAAGTATTTATGTTTAAATTTTTTTTTTGTTCCCAACGTTATTTTTTTTCCAGTTTATTTCACTTCAAATACTACTAATTTTAATTTTTTTTATTATACATAAATTAAGGTTAGCATTTGATAAATAGATTAAAATTTAGTATTTTAAAATTTTTAAAAATATTTTTATTTAAATATATATAAGATTATATTATTATATTATTTTCTTTCTTGGATGCAAATCGACTGTTTGTTGTTTAATGTTTATAGGCCACCGTATGTGTGGAATACGGAAACGTTATGGTTTTGTGGGCTGTAAGGCTGTTAATGCTCTATTTTAAAATAGAGCTAAAGAATATCTAAACGGTAGTGGAATTTCATGTGGACCCTATCCTTTTTGGACTCTTTCTTTATTTGTTCCTTTCCTATTCCTTTCTCGGTGAAACAACAAAAAGCCAGGTCTTAGGTATGCACCTATTAATATAGTTACGTCCAAAGTATGTTTAAAAAGAGAAATGATATGTGCACACCCAAAGTTGACACCTTGGTTAATCGGTACAAATATTTGGTTAATTCAGTTCATTATATGGTTAATCACGTGTAAATATTTGGTTAATTCATGATGGCCCATTAATCATATAAAGAATTGAATTAACTAGATATTTGCATGTGATTAACCAAATGTGTACATGGTTATGAAAAATAAGCTTCATATAACCCATTAACCATATAATGAACTGAATTAACCAAAAATTTATACATGATTAACCAAGGTGTCCACCTGGGTGCCAAACCCAGGTGTGCAAATATCATAACTGATTTTAAAATTCTCCAGTCAAATCTAAGCCGTTGGATTAATCTATGACCAGGGAGAGATCCTTCGACCGTTAGATTAGTCCAACGACTTATATTTGACCGGAGAGAATTTCAATTTACACCCAAATTAATTATAAAAAGTAATTAAATTTATTTATTTATTATCAGTCAGTTCGTTTCTTTTATGCTGAGAATGTCGTTAGAAACTCCAATTCTATGGGTCGAATATTCATACCAATAGTGTTTGTAAATTTGTTTGAAGAAATTTTTTTTTTCGAAACGCCCCATGTATATTTCAAAATAAATGCTACTTTTTTTTATATTAAACGAGAATGTAATGATAAAGGAACATTAGATAGAGGTTCATGGACTTGTGAGTTGTGACAATTTAGTAATTTGCTCAGTTTTGATTTGGTCTCTTGTGGCAGCAGGAATCGGATACATACAAAAACATAGTGAAACAGCACGTGGATTTGGAGACCATACAACTGAGACTCCAAAAGGGTTGCTATTCCTCCTGCATCAACGCATTCTTCCGCGACCTCCTTCTCCTCTTAACCAATGCCACCGTGTTCTACCCCAAAGACTCCGGCCAATCACGAGCGGCGCAGCAGCTGCGCCACCTCGTGATGGCCGAGATGAAGAACCAAGGACAAGCTCAATCTGATCCTATCACCCAGAAGACTGATTCACTCTCTCCAAACGCACCACCGGCCAAACTAGATTCTCTTTTTTCCAAGCACAAAGCCTCTGCTCCTATATTGGTCTGCCGCAAGCGCAGTTCAATCTCAGCCAAACCTTCCTCAGCATCAACCTTTGGCCAAAAGGGTGACCAAGTCATCATCAATGACAGGAAGGAAAAGCCATCTTCTGATACAAAACCACACTCGAAACCCTCTTCTGAAACGGATGAAGAGGAGCCTCCCAAGGGTAAGGAAAAACCAGTTACTGGAGCGAGAAGCCTGAGGAGAAGCAACAAGAACCTTGAGAGCAACCCTGGCAATAAGAAACTCCCCTCTAACTCCACCAAAGCAGGTTCCTTGGCAAACAAGCCAGCCGAAACCTCGAAACTGGAGAAGAGCAAAGCAGAGGGCAGCTTGGATAAGAAGAGGAATGCAGCTGCAGATTTTTTGAAACGGATAAAGCGAAATGCTCCGGTGGAGGTGCTGAGGAGTGGTGGTGGTGGTGGTGGAAGCAGCAGCAGCAGCAGGGGTGGTGGAGGTGGGGTCAGTGGGAAAGAGCAGAAGAAAATTGTGAATAGTGGTAAGGGAGGAGATAAAGGGAAAGAAAGGGCTTCAAGGCATAATAACGGTGGAGGAGGGTCAGGGTCAGGGGCAGGGGATAAAAGGAATAAGAATATGGAGAATAGTTCTCAGTCAAAGAGGAGTGTTGGGAGGCCTCCAAAGAAGGCAGCAGAGACCAATGCAGGTTCTGCAAAGCGTGGGAGGGAAAGTAGTGCTAGTGCTGGAAAGGATAAACGACCTAAGAAACGTGCTAAGAAATGATTCCAAGTTTCATAGTTAGATTAGGTTTTATTTTACTTTTTGTATATTGTTGTGAAAGCATGTTTTCCTTCCTTCTTTATTTATACTGCTAATTTATTGGTCAGCTGTAGCCTGTAGACGGTTCTCAGTTAAATGTAACAGTGTTTTTGTATTTGGGCAACATTGTCCTTTAGTGGACTTTTCTTAATTTTGCTTTTACAGGAAAGCATAGGTAGTGTTTGTTCTTGTGGATCACTAGCTCTTTTTGTCTCCTCCTTTTCTTTTTGACTTAGGAGTTGTATATAAGGATAATCAAGATTTGGGGCTCCTTTGTTTTTTTGTTTGTTTTTTATGGTAACAGCATTGTTAGCTCTGTTTCTAAAGAAAAAAAACATCTTTCTACAATTATTTTTCTATACGAAATACTAAAAATCACATAAAATGTTTTTCAAATATTATTTTTAAAAAACTAGCCCAAGTTAATTTTTTTAAAAAAATTGTGCTTTGTTATGCACATTCATATGGGTACATCAATTAAAATTCATTATTAATTTCGATGGATTGTGTACTTTTTGGATCAAGGAGGTTCTTTCTTGGTCCGACCAATCCGTTCTGGTAAGACTTTCAGTTCCAAGGGCGAAGCCCTTACAATGGGTCGAACTTTGTCTGAAGCCAACCTGCACCTTGTGCTGACAGCCTCCATTTGAATTGAGTAGTGAACCCACTGAGGATTAGGGCTTCTAGAAGTCCTATCAACTAATGTAAGAACATGGATATTAAACTTTATCACCTATACATTATTGAGAATTCCTCTAGCCGATGATATTTATCTTATCTATGTTTCGTTACATACCTACACTATAAATAAGGCGGGGTGCATTGTAGATAATCAGAGTGTCTTTGCAGATACCCTTGCTCATCCCACATCGAAGTTGGAAGGAGATCAAACCTCATTTCGACTGGATACCCAGATCTTAGGTACTTGCATAGAAGAATTTGAATTTATTAGAAATATTTAATTAGGTTCACAAACTTAGAAAGTCATGCGAGTGATATTCACTTACATATATAGCATTTCGTATCTACATAATTTTTAATTGCCTCATTGAGAAATAAAATCTATTCTAATATAACTTATAAAATGAAGCTACATACTTTAAGAATTCTAACTTGTCAATCCTTGTTGTAAATTTCTGCCATGTAGCAACTTGATCCTTTATTTCTTCTCACGTGTCGTACATGGCATTAATAGTCAGGTTGCTGACCTATGAACAAATAGATGTATATGTCGTATATGCCGCACCATTTATTTTTGTGTGAAGAAAAGGAATTTTTTTTTTTAATATCATTGATTTAAATGTGTCAATCCTTGTTGTAAAACAATTGACGATCCTTCACTTGATCAACCTCGAAATCCTCCAAACAGACTTGATGAAACAAGAAGTACAACCCTCCTGCAGAAATGCGCATAGCCAAAACAGCTACACAAGAAAATTGATTACAGCTACAACCACCCAAACAGCTCCAAACCGTACAAACAAACAAAATTAACTAGTCTTAAGCATTGATATCCATGGATTATCGCAATAGCGAAAAAATACAAAGAATAAAGACACCAAAATCTAAGTATAATACCAAAATTATTACTACAATTGAATTCAACAAATCTTAAGAAAAAACATTAAAGGCATGGTTTCAAACAACAGCCACAGATTACCAGCTCAGTTTAAAGCTCATTGTTCAAAATATCAACACCCAACTAAAACTAAATTAGAACAATTGAATTAAAAGATTTTTATGAATCAAAACAATACAAAGGTTCTTATTGCAGTTAAAATTCTTGTTTTCCTTCCAACCACAAGAAACCCAAGAAGAGCTACGAGCTCAGATCCAAATCAAATGCATATAAACTCCCAAAACCTCTAAAAAAAGATAAAATTAATCGAAATCAAGATACCACAATCCCTTAGAAATCAAATGCCATGGTACTTGAGAATGGATTCAATGTTGTGTTTCGAAGGAGAGAAGAGAGATTCAAAACGTTTAGCGAGGACGACGACGCGGCCAACTGTGGCCAATAGACGGAAGAAACTCTCCAGATTCTAGGGTTCCTGGTTCAGAGTTTCAAGTTTTTGAAAAAATGCAAGGGTTAAATATGTTTTTAGTCCCTCGTTTTTGACAAAAGTTCGGTTTTAGTCCCTCTTTTGAAAAATGTACTTTTTTAGTCCCCCGTTTTTTAAAATGTGTCGGAAATGGTCCCTGCACCACACTTCCATTTGAAAACCGAGGGACTAAAACCGAACTTTTATAAAAAATGAGGGACTAAAAATGTATGATTGTCAAAATTGAGGGACTAAAAAATATTGGTGCAGGGACCATTTCCGACATATTTTAAAAAACGGGGGACTAAAAAAGTATATTTTTCAAACGAGGGACTAAAACCGAACTTTTGTCAAAAATGAGGGACTAAAAACATATTTAACCCAAAATGCAAATATGGGCGACTTGTAATTTTGCAATTTTTATGGGGCTATTTTTGTCCAATTGATTTGTCAGGGACAACTTCCTTAGAAGTTAAAATCAGAGAAGCTATTGGAGTGGGCTTACAAAAAAGGTCTTCTTAGAACTTTTATAAAAGTTTTAAAATGTGTATCCAAATACCAAAAAATATTTGAGAAGTTCTACTGGGCTGCATCCAAACGGGCCTAACACTTTGTAACTACCTATGCTCTTTTTAATATGAGAAATGATATTTTGTCTTGTAAAAGTTTGTATTAAAATCATTTGATTATGTATATATTTACAATGGTCCAAGATCTCCCACCAAGGTAAAAGAACTAGGTTCTAATGGCAATTCCGTTTAAATATTAACATTGGTAAAATGTTAGATGCTCTCATATTTCAGTAAGCAATACTTATTATTAGCTTGTTTACTTTCAATTTTTTATCAGTGGCATCTGTGCATATACTGTGAGGGATTTCTGAAATAATGAAAGTCACAAGAACACAAGTTGAAAAGGGGTACTACGCTCAGTGCAAAAGTAACAACGCTCAGCGCTAGAGTGACAGAGAGCTCAACTTTGACAGGTTTTGGCGCTCTGCACAGGTGAGCTGGTGCTGAGCAAGGGTAATTTGGGGCTTAGCCCTAGACCCACCGATAGCAATGGTTTAAGGAAAATGGGCTTGGGCGCAACGTAGTTTCCTGGGTCTTAGCGCCGTGATGCAATTTTTTGCGGAATTTTATACAAAATGTTGTTTTGACCATTTCCAGAAGATGTCTCTTCATGGCTCTCAAATCTTTACTAATGGTGTGTTCTTTCATGATATAATGTATCCAAACATCAAAGGATACATTAATGAATGGTTGCAACCAAGGGGCATAATTGCCATTGACGATATGCTTGATATGGGTCTGCAAACCAAGTCAAGGTTTCTCCATTGTATCATGAAGGAAATTCACCGATACACTCTCATTGCATCCAGTCCAGGTAGAAACTGATAGGGGCAAATCGCACCTAAAGCCTAGTATTCGCACACGTATTGCAGGGTTGCAAGTTATCTTTGTTGCAGAACCATCACCACCAACATATACTTCGTTAATGTAGCCAGGCTAACCACCAGAGTGATACTAGACAGTGTTAGAAGGAGTAGCTATTCAGTTAGATGTGAACTGTGAAGGTGGTAAGGTTTCGAATTAAAGTGGGAAAAGGAAGCTGCGGATCTTAATGGTTGGTAGGGGCACTGGAGGCAGGGGACCTTGTTTTGGTTCCGGCAGCAAAGCAGGTGATCGACGAGTTGAACTTTGAAATATTGGAAGTTCTTTTAGTGTTGTTTGGTAGAAAACTTTCTGGTGAAGCTTGATTCCTAGACAAATTTTCTTGTTAAGTCTCTTACCTTCACTCCACTTCAGATTAACTAAGTTTGACCTTTTGAGTCTTGCTTCAAGAAAAGGGCTTCCTATAAGCTATTTATCATAGTTATATGTAGAACCACATTACAATATATGCTAGTCAACGCAGTTAGTTTCCAACATGCCTAGTAACAAATCTAAACTAATGGATTTTGTAGGGTAACCTAGCTAGCAAGGTTTTAGTTTCTCTAAACAATACTAATATTCTTGTTTCGGAAGAGAGCATTATTCTAATCTTCCTTGGATCATTTCACATTCGTCATCAGGACATAGTGGTCCTTCAAAATGGACAGCAGTGTGACCGTGACATTTTAATATAGGACAAGATATGGGATATGGTTATGTCATAAATAAATATACTAACTATCCTTCTGATCTTTTCAGTTTTATTTAAATGAGTTCCCCTTTCTCCTTGCTTTGGGGATGCATTCGCTTTTGTTTATTTCATTAGGTTTCGCATGTTAGAGTGGATTAACAAACTATGTGCCCCCATGTATCCATACTATTGTTGTCTAAGAAAGAGAAGAGAGACACTCACAAGGATGGAGAGGAAACATTTGACTTTCTATCACTGTCTATATTCAGATTATATTATGAGAGCTTCCTAACCAAGCTTTGACAGCTGTATAAAATATCAATAATAATAAAATTAAAGTTAACAATTAAAAATCAGTGTAAACTTTTTATTTATCTAACATTCCTCCTCAAATTGGATCATATGTATATCATATAAGTTCTAACATCATATTCGGTGGTAGCCGAAACAATAAGGGAAAGAGGTCACTGATATATCTTCTCCTACTCCATTTGGCAACATCAAATTAATTACAGTTTATTCTATTTATTATTAATTCAATAACATAAGATTGTTTAACCTAAATTGCTTAGTTCTCTCTTGAATTTACCATCTTTTAACTTTAACCAATTATTAGTCCATTTAAAGTAAATAGGTAACGTTAAAAAAAAAGGCAAATAGTTAACACCTCATTATTAACTTGGTCGTTTACCAAAATCCTAAAAACTAAGGGATTGTTTGTTTTGTTTTTCAACTTCCTATTTTCATTTTCTGTTTTCAAAAATAATTACATAACTATCACATTATTTTCATTCTGTTTCTTGTTTAGAAAAAAAAAAATTTGTATAGTAAATATTGAAAACAATTTTTTCTTATTTTCACAATTTTCTGTACAAATCTTTGGAAACATGAAATAGAATAAAAACAAGATAGCAATTTTTTTTTTAAAATAAGAAATGAAAACAGGAAACTGAAAATAAAATAAGCAGAGTATTTATTCATCTTCTTCTACCCGACAGCCTGAAATATGCACTTGTTAATCTTTAGTATGACTACATATGATACAATCTTATAAATGTAACAATAAGGTTTACAACTCTACTTTAAGAAAATACACAACGACCTATTTACTTTGCCCATTTCCTGTCATTTCCTATTTTTATTTTCAGTGAAAATAGAAAATGAGCTTGAAAATGTGTTTGGTTGAGCTTGATGAAAATGTTTTCACTAAAAAACATTTTTTGAATTGATCCTAAATCTGGAAACAGGAAAAAATTGTTTTCAATATTTCCTTCCCAAATTTTTTTAAATAAGAAATGAAAATAAAAAGTAAGAAGTTTTTTTGACAGCAAAAAAGTAAGAAGTTAAAACAGACATGTTTTCAAATTTTTCAAAATTTAAAAATGAAAACAATTTTCAAAAAATAAAATCAGAAAATAAAAACATAAAATAAAAATGCAAATCAAATAGGCAGTAAGTTTTCCGAAGAAAGCGATTCTAGTAATACTCTAAGAACATCTCCAATGCTAGAACCCAATTTGGGTTCTTAAATCTATTTTAGTGGACCCTACAATGTCAAATGGGATTTAAGAATTTCAACAAATTTTTACTCCAATGATAGAACTCAACTTAGGTTCTTAATTTATTTTTCTCTCTCTTCTTTTGGTTGGTTTTGCAATAGGGAAATCTTTTTTTAATTATAAGAATCGGGTTCTTATAGAAGATCTATTCCTATAGAATAACCCAACTTCTTCTTCTTCTTCTTCTTCAATGGTAGTTTTATGTAAGAACAATTCTTAGCTCTAAGAACATGTGTTGGAGATCCTCACACCCTCCAACATCAATGCATTAGCTCGGCCATACCTTCGCCCATGGTCAATGCATTCTTTCTTTTGCTTGATCACCGGAGGAAGCTCTAAGGTCTTACATGCCTAAAAATGTCTAATGTATAACTGAGTTTCTTCACCCTACTCCCCTCTAACACTTTAGACCATGTGTCAGGTTAGTCACTATCAGCTAGGACCCAATAGCCAGCCAATTGAGGACTGACTAGAAACTAACAAGTGCAGGTAAAAACCCAAAACAAAACAAAGGCACAATACCACATTGACCTGACCAGACACCAATTAGATTCTCCTTGTTAAAAATCACATTCTTTCATGCATCTGTGTCCCTTTAGGAAAATGATTTTTGAACACAAAAAATGGACACAAATATGATGTCCCTTTGTTTTTATTGTGTATTTTTGGAATATGTGTATACAAGAAGATAAAAAATAAGTGAGAGATAGAAAGAAATATATACGATATCACATACGGTATCAAAATTTTGTGTTCAAATAATATAATATAGCTAGTCCCTTTAATGGGATAAACATACTACAATAAGAAGACTGCCAAATTCATAGTGTTTAGAATCCAACTCATCTCATCTTCAGCACATTCCAAATCTCATCCAGACACATTAAATGGCATAGATAAAATACAATGTATACGCAGATGGCAAAGACTTGAAAAGTACACCATGCTATAAATTACAGTTACCTCCCAAATTAGGATCCACAGCCCATAGTAAAGGATCATAGAAGTACATGAGACTCTGCAGGGAGCGAACTGGACAATATTTTTCTAGTGGACCCATAATTTGACACAACAAATACAAGAATTTTTACACTATCACACGTTTTATACAAGCATAAACTGTTCCTAGGTCAATTTTTAACTTCAATAAATAAATTACCAAACTACATAATTGCTACCCTACTTAATGGCTAATACACAAGATCCAAGCCTAGAGCTATCATCTGTCAAGTAAATTATCTTCTACGGCATAATACAAGAGAGTCCTTCTACCATAATGCCTCCTCTGCCCATTGTACAAAGGTAGTCATCCATCATTCTCGATCCATTGATGGAACATGTGAGAAATGGTGGCCACCCTCATCTGTATAAACAATAAGAACATCAATAAAGGTTATACAAAGAATTAAGTTTAGTACTAATCACTGCCATGTTGAATAGCTTAATGACCCCGGAAATATCATCTATAAATTCATTAACATTCACATGGTGATTTCCACAAGGTAAAAAGCATTCTCATGTTTTAATGAATAATGACAACATCACTATTTGGAAATTGAAAAAGAAAAAGTGACTACTATCAGTAGATACTTAGGCTAGGCTTGTTCGATTAGGTGGAAAACGGAAGTGAAAAATATTGAATCAAATTTACTTCACACTTGCATGGTACAGCAAAATTGTGGGGAATGCAACAATTTGTTGCCACTCGCCCACTCTTTCTATAGCATGAAAGTGTTTAAGGTGACTTTCCAATTTCTAAAGTGATTTTCCAATTTCCACAGTCTGCCAATGCCAATTAGTAAAAATGAAAACCTTTCCATCCAAAACCAATTTTACTCCTCATTTTTACTCAAATTAGCATACCCTTGAGTTAAATGTCCCAGGCATAAGGTTTAGTAGTGAATATCCCTAACAGGTAAGACTAATCCATAGTATGGCAACATCCCATCACGTGGAAATCCATTCGAATTGCATGCACAGAAATCTATGGCTAAACCAATGAAAATTCTAATTTATTATCATTGGTTGCTAAATAGACTCATTCAACACCCAAATAATGTCCAAACTACTCTAATCTCTAATTTAGAGGACTGCTTTTGAAAGGATAAATCTCAGATAGTACTGCAATAAGATATGGAAACTGAGAAGTACCACTTTCGACATCAGAAAGATCTGCAAGTCTTGCAATTGCATCAATAAGAGCTTGCTCATGATCCTGCATTTAATTAAGTATCAATTGCATCAATATTGAGTATTCATACATACACCATAAATAAGTCAATAGCTAGAAGTATAAGAAATATAAAACTAGCTATATAATTGTCCTTTACCTTCAACACTTTCTTGGCTTTCTCAATTTCAAGTGCATCAGGATGATTTGCACTGAAAACCCTCTCCACCTGTCAAGTTCACCAGAAACTTAAATATACGCCAAAATAATATCAAACAATCTAAATCAAAGAATATTCTGATTTTACTGTTTTCAATTACCTCCTTGACTAGTGTGTCTGTGTGAAGTATTTGTATATCATCTGGAGCCTTCTTTCCAATTCCATTCTGTGAAGACAAGAAATCTTTTCTGGATTGCCCCTTTGGGGCTCCTCTACCTCTCCCAGCTCTAGGAACACTATCACGTCCTACAGACCTACCTCTCCCAGATCCACCAAAACCCCCATGATTTTTGATTCCAGGATCCTCACCTACCCATTGAATATCTTCAGGAGAGATCTACAGTTTAGTGTATCTGAATTAGCTAAAAAATTATAGTACTAAAAGTGGCATATCAAGCAGATGTAAAATCCATATTCTACAAATTATCGAATATTCAAGATACATGGGAAAAGCAGTACTTGCATCTTAAAAAAATTAAAATAACCACCAAAATCCACAATTCAGGGTTTAGGGAAAGTTTAAAACAAATCACAATATTGTTTAAGCAGCATTAATTTGAAATATTGTAAACATTATTTACTCATTCCTACATTAACATAGTACAAAAAAGTAGACTAAGCCAGTTTGAAATCCCACTTTGGCGCTGAAAAAGATAAGATCAACATGCCAAAAATGAAATTAAATGAAAAAGGGCATACAGTAACCAGCACAAAGTATTAGGAGCAACCATTTCCTTATTTAACTTGTTAAGTGAAAACAGATTTCACTAGTATAGTCATATTTACATTAAATGCCAAATAGTTTCCTTAAACACAATTTCAGCATTTAACGAATATTTTTAAAATTACAAATTTTGTGCCTAGTTTATCACCGCAATAAATTCAGAACAAAATCAGTGCTAAAAGCCTTAAAGTTTTAGTTTTATCAAACACACCCTAACTCTCAGTTTAATAGTGGAAGCAAATGCTTACCAAAGCATTCATAAAGGCATGCAACTCTAAGAAGCACAGATACAGGGAACAACATAGATGCACCCTCTGATGCACTGATGCGCCATCGAGCCTCCCGTGGCGGTATCGGCATGCTTCGAACCTCCGATACACCAATACGTTCCATACGCCATCAATATGTGTCAACGCAGTATCAAACACATTTTTTTAAAAGAAAAAACCTTGATACACCATCGGTACGTTCAAAGGACGCCTCACCTCTTCATTTCTTCGTGACTCTTCACCTCCCATACATTTCTTCGTGACTCTTCACCTCTTCGTGAAACTCCCACTCATTAATTGTAACAAATGCAGTTTATATCAGCAGTTTTAGCTCCTAATTCCCATTTTCTTCTCCTATATCATCTGAAATGTCTCTCTCTCGAGCTTTGACTTCACCTATATTTACTAATGTTTAATTAGAGGTATGTTCTTAGTTAGGATTTTTTGACTTACAATAATATATTTATTATATTTGGTGAATTTTTTTATATATTTATACATGTATCCTAAACATATTGTATCCTACATTTTTTCAAGAAAAGACATATCGCCGTATCGAATACATATCATATTCGATACTCATATCGTATCTGTGCATCATAGGATACACCACATTTACTACAGAAATACAAAGTTTTCTGAAAAATATAGGATATAAAAGCAATTGTACATCAATACAATTTATTTATTTATTTTAAAAAAAGAGTTAAAATAGGAACATTATATTTGATAACCACCCAAGTAAACAACATCAATTAGTAGAGCATATCACAAAATTAGTATACCATAACCATACTCTAAAGTTTAATTCGTAAAGTATATTATTGTAAAACACTCTTTTTGCTGAAAATGTTATTGTAAATCACTAAATTGTGATAAAGAAAATAAAACAAGTTTTGGGCTAATCTTTCATGACTGACTTTAAATGCAGGGGCTGGTGGCTAGCGGGGTAAAATTATTAGAACCCAGAATATCCCCGGGAAAACTATGCGTTTGTTCTATTGCCCCTCCATCCTTGAGTGTCTGCTTCTTCCCTCTTTGGAGGAAGTTTCTACACCTCAAAAAATACAGAAAAATAAAGAGCCAACAACAACAACAAAGAAGGATCATGGGGAAGTTCTAGTTGGGCCAGATCATCCAAGTAGAATCCAGCAAATACGAGCCGGACCAAAAATAGAAAAATGAGTTTTGATGTTCGGTGTACTTTCTGTGTTGGATATTGCAAATGCATTTGCTAGACTCTTAAATTCTAACAATGCTACCTAAGGTCCCAAATAATGAGAAATTTCTTAACATGCTTCATAAAAAAAAAAATCCTAATTTTCCATAATGTTAACATACTCCAAGGCATTAAATTCTGAGTAATATTATAGACTACTTTAGCAATGTTAAATTCTTTGTTTATATAAATATGCAATGTACATTCTAGTGAAATGTTAATCTTTTGACAAAATAAGGTTTTTCCTGCCACATACATATAGGATCATGGGATATCACTTTTAGGGCTCATGAGAAGACTAGAAACAACCTTTTTTTTAAAGGAAATGAAACACATTCATCACTTCTTCATTGGGGGAAGGGGTCAAAAGAAGATGAATGCCTCCCTGTTCTGTTATTGCCTCATTTCTATTTCATGTTTGTTAAACCGCTTCAAAGCATTTTACAACCATAATTTTACAATGATAAATTAGTGCTACAGTGTTTAAATCATAACAAAGTACACAAGAATTCACCACACTAATCAGTATCAGATATACCTCAGACAGATTAACCCATTCCCATGTTTCATTTGCACTCCCCATGTCATAGACCAGAATATGTCGACCCTGAAAAGTTAGAAGCAGGAGTAAAAATGTCAGCTACATACTAATGGACGAACAAATTCCTAAGTAATTGGGAGCTATAAGTACATCAGCTGGATTGTAGTCGCCGATAACAGCTTCATAAAAGTTATTGTCATCCGGCCATTTTGTCCGTACTCTCCGACCAATCAATGAATCAAATGATGCTCCCTCAGGAAGCTCACCCATGATGGTACCAGAGGTAACTCTATTAGCTATTTGATTCCTTCCACCTGGTCCTGATGAAGGGTATTGCTTGATTGAAGATGCACCAGGTAATATCTGGCCCTGCAATAATTTTTTTTTAATAATAATAATAATGTTGCTGTTGTATTATTACACTCTCTTGATGTTATGGTTCATTTTTTAAATCATTTTTTGCTTAAAAGCCAAGGATTTATTGGGTAGCTACCAAGGGGCTAGACCCAAGCTCAGCGACAGACGACAGTAAACAAAAATGATCAGCACTGTAAACTGAATTCATCGTTCACTTACAGGTTTGTGCTTCTTGCCCTTAGTTCCAGGAACAGGTCCACGTTTTGCTGCAGATGAAGATGGCTGATGTGGTGCAGCCACTGGTTGGGGGTGAAATGGAGAAGGCCCACCAAAAGATTGTGATGGTACAGACGGTGTTATCTTCTGTTTCTTTCGAGATGCAGAGATTGTGGGACTCGGAATTGAATCATGAATAGCTTGCCCAGAACTCAGCATGCCAGACTGATGGCCTCCTGCCTGTCTCCACTCCCTAACATCAGCATAAGTGTTGATTAGCAAAATAAAAATGTATATATATGGATAATGCAATGACAAGAAACCATGTTTCACAATTTTATCGGACCTTATCGTTCGTATGACATCATCTGCATTAACATGGCCTAAAAGTTCCCTGTGTTCCTCATTTGATAATCTCAGTTCTTTTCTAAGTTCTGTAATCAAACTTTCCTTCTCCTGAAGAAAATACATATCATGTAGCAGTCATTTAAACCTGACCAAATTAATTTTAAAAATTTTAAAATATTATATATGTGAAAACAAAATGACAAAATGTACCCAAGTAATAGCATCAGCTTGAGCTTTAAAGGCTCGCAGAACTGAACTGTATGCTTCCTGCTCGAGTTGGTGAATTTGAGTTTCCATATCAACTTCACCATACATTCTGGGGTATGGAATTGAACCTACTGCAGATCTTCCATTTCCAGTAAGACGTCCACCTCTGGGAATTCTATTTTGATGTGTTGGTGGAAGATCATCATCGGTTCCTGCAATCATTGCATCAAGTGAATAATATAAGTATAACAAGCGAGGCTAGACCATAACTCCTTGAAATATAAATCAACAAGAATCTTTTGGAACTGCTGAAAAATCTCTCTCATTGACAAGAATAAATTGTACAAACAGTTGTGCATCATGAATTGAATTTATTAATTTATGAACCAGAGGACACAATCCACTCACCACAGAAAGAATTAACTAGATAAGAGGTACAGTAGTAAGGGAAAAATTTAATATTTCGAAGCACAAATTTTTTCTGTGTACAATGCAAGCATTCTACCATAAATCAGTGTTACACTAATGGTATACAGAATCACTTACACAATATTATTTCCAAAGCAAAAAGAAAAAAGAAAGAAAAAAACAGGTTAAATAAGTAGACATTCAAGGATATTGAGTGTGTAAACAATTAATATGGAAAAACTCTAAATCCTAGTAAACAAATGGATGAAAGTTGAAACACCTCTTTCTGGTTGAAATGCTGCCCTTTCATTGATTTTCAGATCTCTGGCGCCTTAGGCACAGTAAACCTTTCGTGTTGAGGTGAGGCACGTCTTTAGTGCCTTATTGATGACTAAAATAAAATAAGGCTTAGCCATTTAACTTCCTAACTGTGATGCCAGCTAGTCAGATTGCTAGTAAAAACTCACCAGTCTGTCTTTGGAACTCTTAGCAGAAGGCAGCTAAGCCGTTTACAAATTGCACATTTTAATACTTTATGTTTACTATGGATGCTATGCTTGACTAGTTAATTTCTATGGAAAGTTAATGAAAGCAGTCAAATAATTTACTGTTTTCTTCTTTCTAATGCATTTCCTCAGTAAGGCACAGGCTTTTTCGGCATTGCTTGCCTCAAATCATTAAAACACTCAATCCCTTTGATTACCTTCTTGTCTTGTCCATAAGACAAGAAGCTACACAGTTGGAAAGTACACAGTAAATTCATAGTTTGACACCAAGACTTCTGATTTCACCATTGAATAATAACACTGTCAACAACAAAACTACTCTTTTAGTCACTTGAGATATTATCAAAAAATAAAATGATGAAGTCACAAAACATGCAACATTTGTATGAATACTCAGTAACCAGCCACACTCTCAAGTCATTCACTGTGAAATGGATTGCAGAAAATAAAGCACAACCCATTAATTTTGGTGTCAATTGAAGTTCTCTCCCGTCTAAAAAATAAAAACTTGGTGGATTAAGAGAAGAGTGGCAAAGAAATTCAAACAAAACACCAACCCTAGATTTGAAAGAGAAAAAAGTCACAAGCTTTTGATATAGATATGCAATAAAGTATGGAATTTTTAGAGTAAAACTAACCGCTACTATCATAGGGTTCGTAGTCCATAGCCAGTTTGCACCGAAATTGAAGTAGCCAGATCCACGAGAAATGCGCAAAACCCTAATTCCACCGAAATTGAGACCGAATTTGCAAGGAGAAATGGGAGAGGAGGAGGAATCAGGTGCGGTGCGGAGTAGGAACAGAGTGTAGGCGCGGATTGTGGTTACTGGCTTACTGCGGGAATCGAAGGCGGAATGAACGGAAGTTTGTAGCTCTGTAGAGGCGAGGCTCCATATGTCGTGTCGGACTCAGACACCGAGTTATGGGTGCGAGTCGTTTTTTTTTTTTTTTCCCCTTCTCTCCCTGTTCTGTATTATTTTTTCCTTAAAAAAAATTAGGTTCAAGGTATCGAGGGAAAAATTAGTTTAGGGATCTTGATGTAAAAAAACAAAGAGTAAACCATTATGTGTGTTTGGTTTCACTTCTGGAGATACCAGAAGTACTTCTGTACCAGTCAAATGTGGTTCTTCTGGCAAAAAAAGATGTGTTTGGCTACACGTTCGTGGAATCAATTTTGCATCCAGAATTGATTCTATCAGAAACAGCTTGGAGTAGCTTCTGCTTTTGGATTGAAAAATTACACTAAGTTTTATATCAAACTTGCTTTCAAAATAAAAACATCCAAACATAAATCAATTTATTTCAAACTCAATTGTATTGAAATCAATTATACAAAATCAATTCCATCCAAAATCATGTTTGTCAAACGTTCATCCAAACACACACTATTGTGGTCATGCAAGTATGAGGCATTATCACATCAGTTAAAGGAAGGAACAAAATTAAAAAAAGTTTCTCATTACCTCTTCCGTTAGCCAAGTTAGGCTCTGCCGTCACCCTAGTTACATAACTTCATTGGAAGTGTTGATGTGGCACGTTAAGTGCCACACGGCTCCTCGTGTCCCGCCACATGTCACCCCAATTGCCACTTGTCTCACCACAAATTGATCATCGTCGCATGATTTTGGAAGAGGGGGCACCCCAAAAAAAAGGGTAAAAAGTAACACAACAAACTACCTCTCCCTCGCCTCCATAAAAACATGTCTCATCATGTGAGTCTTCACCAGGATCAATGAAATGAAAACTTTGATGTTTAGATATATCTTGTTTACTCCACGATTATAGCATGCAAAGCAAGAGAGAAGCTACTCCATATATATATATAATATATTTCTAAGAGTATGTTTGAGAAAGATAGATTTTATGCATTTCAGCTGTTTTTTGGTCATTTCAGCGGTTTTATAAACAATCTATTATGTTCGGTAACTAGATTAATTTTATAAAAAAGTTTTTTTTTTTTTAAAAAAAGTTGTTTTACAAACATCTCTTGATAAGGACTGTTTCATCCGATTATAATCTGTTTACTACTCATCCTACAGCTCCAACCACATTCCACGACACTCTAAAAAGTTTGCTACTTTTCACCGTATAAAGTATTTACTAATAAAAAAATTACTTTGTCCAAAAGGACATTATTCAACAAACAAGGATAAAAATGTTCTAAAAAAAATATTCAGACCAATTTGGTAGGTTTACAAATCGAATAAAAAAAATTGTCAAAAAAAATCAATGATTTTAATAATAATAATAATAATAATAATAATAAATATAAATATAAATATAAATATAAATATAAAATTATGCTAGAAGTTTATGGTTGATAATAAAAAGTTAAGTGATTAAAATGAGTAAAAAAATATATTAGCAAGAAATAATATTTTTTTTTTGAAAAAAAGACATTATTCAAATAACTTTATACCTTTTTTCGTAATTTAATATGTAAAAGTAATTTTTATGGACCACCCAAACGAAATATATTATCTTTCGCTTTTCAGCAAACATACCCAAACAAAAATAAATTCTGAATATAATCGATTATTACAATAATCGATTATTTAAAAACAGATTATCAGCATAATCTTTTTTTCAGCTTTCCCAAACACACTCTAAGTGGATCAGAGAGTTGGCTTCTTGAATGAGCTTCAAATTCTGAAATCGATATGAATTCTTTACAACAGCTGCAATGAATGCCACCTCGTGTGATCAAATCATCCAGTAGCACAGAGTATTCACCTTTGTGTTCCATATAATAAATTGGCTCATCTTCCTGGCTTGCTCCCAAATCAATCATTCGAGAAAGTTCGTTCATTTACCATAGTATGCATGCTTCTTGTTTTGTTTTCTCCATTTCTTATTACCCCTCATCTGAACTGACATCCTGTAAGGTGATGTAAAATCTTGGTAACCCAGGTCTAAACCAGAACCCACTTCAAGATTCCTTAGCACACTAAGGAATCTTGAAGTGGGTTCTGGTTTAGACCTGGGTTACCAAGATTTTACATCACCTTACAGGATGTCAGTTCAGATGAGGGGTAATAAGAAATGGAGAAAACAAAACAAGAAGCAAGCATACTATGCTAAACAAATGATGCTTTCTTAGATGATTGATTTGGTAGCAATCCGAGAAGATGAGCCGATTTATTATATGGACCACAGAGGTAAATATTCTATACTACTGTACGGCTTGATAACATGAGGTGACATTCATTATAGTTGTTGTAATGAAATCGTATCGATTTTAGAATTTGAAGCTCATTCAAGAAGCCAACTATCTATTCCAATTAGAAATATATGTATAGAGGGAGGAGCTTCTCTCTTGCTTTGCATGCTACAATCATGGAGTAAACACGACATACCTAAATGTAAAATATTTCATTTTATTGATCCTAGCAAAGACTCACACGATGAGACATGTATTGTTTGCGGAGATGAGGGAGAGGCAGTCTGTTGTGATACTTTTTACCTTTCTTTTTCATGGGTGTTCCTGCTTCCAAAATCGCGCGAGAATGAATGATTGAAAGGCACCATATAACGGAAACTTCGAGTTTGAGATGTGCGTGCACGCTGCCAAGAAAGGAAGGAGAATCTAACACTTATCTCTTGAGTGGTTGGATCGAGATGCATGCGCAACTGAGAAAGAAAAGAGGGGCTTGGGGGATAAAGAGGTTGGAGAAAGAAGATGGTGAGGGTGAAGGGAAGGGTTGAACAATTTTCGTTTTGGTTCCTATGCTGTGAGGGAGCCGCTGCAACGGTGGATCTGGTTGTGGCACTGCAAGATGAAGGTGGTGAGGCACTACAATAGTGACCTGTTGCGGCAAGGACTCAAGAGGAGAAGACAAAACATTAGCAAGGAGGAACAACTCTGCACCCTTGTTGGCAAGGAGGAGGGAGGAGAAAGATATGCTTGATGGTTGAGGGAGTTTCGGATCTAAAAGAAGGAGGAATGAGGATATGCTATGCGACTGTGGAAGATATGTTATATATGCAGCAGAGGAATTTTCACATCTAGGGTTTGTTTAAAACATTTTAAAATTAAAATTTTTAGTGGCCCAACTTGCATCCAACACAATTGAGCCCATCAGCCTGCCTAACAAGTCTTTTTTTTCTTATTTCTTTTTATCTTTTTTATATGTTAATTTATTATATAAAAATTAAAAAGATATATTTAATTAATATCGGTTCAAACATGATTCAACCACGGTTGGGCCAATGAACCGTGAATTAATGCTTTCATCGGTTTAATGATTGGCGATTTTTAAAACATTGGCAGAAAGTGAGAGTAAAGAAAAAAAAATCATATTTGTAAAATGACATAAATGCTTTTACATTCTATTTGGAATGAGGAAAAAAATGGGAAAGAGTGAAAGATAGAAGAAAAGGGGGGTTTTACCACTGTATGAAACAATAAAGAAAAGGATAGGATAGAAAAATATAGCATAGGACCCACCATAAACCTTTTCCTCGCACAAGTGAGAAGAAAATTCATGGAGGAGGTAAGAAGATCACCACTCAAACAAAATTACCCTTTTAATTTATCGTCTCTCAATCAATATTTCACGTAGCAAACCCATGCTTGGTGGAGATTGATGGAGGCCGGAGGGAAAGGGAACAATGTGGTCACCATAGTTGCACATGAGTCAGAGCTTCATCGAAGTCGGAGGAAAGGGTTCATAAATATGTGTTATAGGAATGGGGGAGGAGTCTACAGAATCCAATTAGTTGAGGTGGGGTGACAACGCACCCACAAACGATAGCGGCGGCGAAGTGGAGGTTGCACTTGTGCCTCTTTGATCATTTCGGAAGAGATTATTTTCTTTGGTTGTTGCTCCTTTTTGCAGTGCAATATATAGAAAAAAAAATAGATTATTCTCCTTATTTGATGCTTTTACAATAGAAAGTAGTAATTTCACGGATGATTCTCATAACCCTTTTCTTTTTTTATTTGTTTAAAATTGATATTTTCATATTTCATATTTTTACTTTAGTTTTATTGCTAATGAGTATCTTTAAAAAAAATTGTGCATTTTGGGAAAAAAAAAATAGTGTGACATGAAGGGACGTAAAAAATAACTACACAAAACAAGTAACTTTACCAAAATTAATTAAAATCATAATTTTTTTACAATAAGAATTAATTCAATATTATTGACTTTGATGTACTGTCTCAATAAGCACATTGGAGCAAATATTCTCTAATATGCAATCTCCAAGATCCTTCCCCTATTCCTCTGTTTCAATCAGTTTGGAAGGGCAGGATCCAGCTAGGATAAGGTCCACTATCTGGAAACTTGCTCATGGTAAGCTACTAACTAATCAGGAAAGGAAGCATAGAGGTATGTCTCAAGATGATATGTGCCCAAGATGTAATTCTTGTTGTAACACCTCGTTTTTCCTTTAAGCGCTTGTATGTATGCCTTGTTTGTTAGGAAGGTTTAGAGTGGGCTAAGTGGGGGTTTTTGAGTTGAAAATCCCTTCCTGATGCATGAGCACGCCCGTGCTCATGTGTCAGCACGCCCGTGCTTAAGGCTGCATGCATCTCGTTGACGTTGATGTGAGCACGCCTGTGCTCATTAGGAAGCACGACCGTGCTTAGCAGTCAACCGCGTCTCGTAGGCACTAAGTTGAGCAAAGTCGTGCTCAAGGAGGAGCACGACCGTGCTCAGGCCTCTGCCTTTATAAGCAGAACAGTAACCGAGGGTTTACGTCATAAACCCTATTTTGGCACTTTTAGGCAATCCCTAAGCGTGACGGCAGCCTCTCCCTCCCTTCCCCTTTGAACCCCAAACTGTTCTTGGTGTTCTCGCTCTTTTAGGAGAGTCAATCACGCGATAGTGCCAATTAGCTAAGGTAAACGTCCTTCCCTTTTTTGTTCCTTTTCATTCTGTTGAATTGAGAACTAATGGGTTAACCCTGTTTGTGTTGACCAAGGCTTGGGATCGTTCGTCGAGCCATTCGAGGGAACC
The DNA here is from genome assembly GCA_035048595.1 of Echinosophora koreensis. NCBI lineage: Eukaryota > Viridiplantae > Streptophyta > Magnoliopsida > Fabales > Fabaceae > Echinosophora > Echinosophora koreensis. Next base: position 4,318,304 of record JAPCYP010000011.1, on the reverse strand, counting down.
GGTTTAGGAGCGTCTTCAGGTTAACAGGAATCTTCATACCAGGTATGGGGGGAAGGAATAGTATGAGTATGTAGGCTTGAGGGTAGCGTAAGATGATGGGTTCTCATAACCCTCTATGTTTGATAACATGCCTAAGTGTTTAATTGATGTTGACTGTTATTAATTGATAGTATTGATGAGAACTGTTTGTGAATGCATTATTGGCATGACTATTTGTGATTGACTGTTATTGTTTGTTATGAGTATATTGATGTGATGATGCCATGATCTGAGTGTTGTTATTATAATTATGATATTATGATATTTTGGCTGTTGACTAATGTTGTGGCGCTTTAATGTTTAAAGATTAAATCTGTTAAGCAATGTTAAGGGAGGTGATTTCCCTTTGTTCATAAGACTGAATGTTAGTAGTGAGTGAGGTGATACTAACGGTGTAGTTAAGAACCTTAGGGATCGAATTATGAGTGATTAGGGACAATTTAATGAACTGAGATTAAAGGACTAACCCCCTTTAATTTGTAAGACATGAACGTTAATTCAATGTTAATGAAACCGATGATTTATGGTTTAGTAAGAGCCTTTAGGATTGAATCTGAGAATGTCCCCAAATCAATTGGCTAAGGGTCTGTGACCCTTTTGCCCAGAACAGTAGGGCGCACGTTTGAGCATGCCCGTGCTCAACAGAGAGCATGCCTGTGCTCTGATCAGCCTCTGGCTCATCTAGTTTTATAGCTAGTGAGGCCACGCTTTTTGAGCTAATTGTGTGAGTTTAATCTCATTTTTGCCCAAATTTGGATTTAATTGTCCTCGAGCAATATTTTGAGTCTTTTAAGTAGTTTTTAGGAATTTTTGGCTAATTTTGAGTTAAATAAAGCATTTGATGCTATTTTATATTTTCAGGTTAAAAGTGAAGCTTAAGAGAACTTGGAAAAATGGAGAAAACAAGCAAAAAGGCAGAACTGGTCGTTCGCCCCGCGAACTGACACTCGCCCCGCGAGCCAGAAGGACAGATTAAGCAATGTCAGCAGCCATTCAGCCTCGCCTCGTGAGGATGTGTTCGCCTCGCGAGCCAGACACAGGGAATTGAAGATCATTCTGTCTCGCCTCGCGAGACCTGTCTCGCCCAGCGAAGAATCCAAATTTGAACTGGCGCCAACTTAAGATTCGCCTCGCGAATCCATGTTCGCCCCGCGAGCGCGCGCAGATCCCAAACTTTATAAATAGCTTGTTTTAGGTCAATTGGAGGCAGTTTTGAATAGAGATTGTAATCCTAGTTTTCTTAAGAGCTGTGTAGTGAGTTTTAGTTTAGTTTCTTGGAGGATGAATGCTTTTTATACATTGTTCATTGTTATCGTCTCTATGAGGAACTAATCCTTATTTCTAAGGGAACGATGAAGCCACCGTTGATGGCATAGTGAATCCAAGTAATATTTTCTTATACCCTTGCCTCTTTTCTTGTTTCTTAATTCTGATTTGTTTGTGTTAATCATATGCGCGCATGATTAACTAGTCTAGTGCGTTGAGGCTGGCAGGCAATTCGTACTTAGGACTTGAATTAAGAACACCGCTTGAATATTGCTAGGCATAGAATAGGAAAACGGTGCAATTGCTATTGGAACCAAGAATTTGATAAATCTAATTGTGGGTTGAATAGATTGGCAGATTGACAACTCGCAATTGTAGAAAATTCCTTTTGAAAATCGGCAGTGACATTAGGATAATTGAGGGTTCTTGATTGACAAAGAAATTAAATTGAACATAGGGATAAGGAGATAAACACTTGGGTAACTTGCTTGATAGGGTAGGTGGATTCGTGACCTTAGAAGCCTTAATCTTAATCAAATCTCATCATAATCTTTTAGGATCTTTAATTACTTGTTTTGATCTCAATTTTGATTTGATTTTCTCTCTCTTCATAACGATTCCCCTTTGACTTGGTCAAAAGATTTGAATTTCTTATTTAGTTAAATTGGTCTTCCAATCCTTGTGTTCGACCTCGGTATTTACTTACCGTGTTTTTATTACTTGCAACGAAACGGTACACTTGCCGGATCGTCAACATGCTCCTGTTCAAACCCAGAACCTGGGCGTACTTTTGAGCATGCCTGTGCTTAACAGACAGAACGACCGTGCTTGCCTGGGAAGCTCAGCACGATCGTGCTGAAGGGTGAGCACGACCATGCTCACCTGTGCAGAACAGAAACAAGAATTGTGCAGAAGCAGGGGTGTTTTCACCCCAAATACTTTAAAAGACTTAATAAAATACCTACGAAACGTGAAGACCAAAGACAAGTGATAAGATGCTGTACCTTGGTAGCCTAGTGGCCAAGGAGGCCTTGATGCATAATGGTCAAGGTGGTAATCTCTATTGCTAAATGGCTAGAGTGTTAATGATGATATGGTACCTTGGTAGCCTAGTGGCCAAGGGGACCTTGATGCATGATGGTCAAGGTGGTAATCTCTAGTGCTTAATGGCTAGTGTTAATGATGGTATGATACCTTGGTAGCCTAGTGGCCAAGGGGGCCATGATGCTTGATGGTCAAGGTGGTAATCTCTAGTGTAGAATGACTAGAGTGTTTAATAAATAAATATGAAAAGATAAACGTTAATCCTCGATAGTCGAGTGGTCGAGGTGTTAATGGTGTTAAAACTTAGGTAGCCTAGTGGCCCAAGCGGAGGTGGTGGTTGTGCTTGTGTGTTGTGTTGAGCATCCATTCACGCATCCGAGATGTTAGTGGAGGATGTTCAACATAGGGGAGGTCGCCCGAGTTATGGTGATCTTGCTGTCCGCGGCGATTCAAGTGAATCATGTACAACCGTGGTGACACATCCGAGAGTAAGGTGCGTCGGCTCTCCTAGGGGTCCATGTTTGGTGGATTGCCCCGGCATTGGTGCTTGTTGGCCAATGTGGAGATGTAACTCCGAAGTTGACTTCCGGAGATAGATGGATCCAAATGCATTATGGAGTAGTGGAGCAGAGTTGCATTGCATAGCATACACGTTTGTATGATGATGTTATTATGTTATGTTGTTGTTATTGTTATAACATGCTTGTTTGTTGTATGCTCGTCTTGCTAACTGCTTCCTTGCCATTATATTCATATTCATGTTTCTTACTCCCTATTTCTATGTTTCTTATGTGGCATGTATCTTTTATACAGAGGAGGGCGAGCAGCCAGTTGAGGAGTGACTCCGAGGAGCTGCGACTCTTTAATTAGGATTTCTAGTTTTTCAGTAGTTCAGTAGTTAGTTGTCTTTTAGTTGTATCCGAGGTTGTTTTTCCGGATTGGTTATACCAGCTCTGTAATGTGACATCGGGGTTGGGTTTATCTTCTGTTTATGTTATGTTTTCCGTGCTTGAGATTTGACACAATGTGGTGTTCTCTACCCGTTGTTTGGTTTTAATTAATTAATGCATGTTACCCTATCTTTTAATGCTTTATATGTATGCGGGGTAGAGGATGTCACATTTAGTGGTATCAGAGCAGTTCGGCCCTGTCTGGACGTGGTATGAGTCTGTTGTGAGTCTGTTGTGTGCTCTTGTTTGAATTGTCTGTACTTGTTATAGACAATGGTGCTATATGTTAGAAGTCGTAACTTTTCCTGCTTTAAGTTCCCTGTATTTAACAAGTTGTCTTGGGCATTTACAGGAACTTATGGCAGGAAGAGGAGGCAGAAACGACCAGGCTATCGCGGATGCTTTGGCACTCCTTGCCAATGCGATAGGCCAGAACCAGAATGCCAACAACAATGGGGGACCAGCTGATTTCCAGGGTCTCGACAAATTCCAGCGGAACAATCCCCCATCTTTCAAGGGAGCTTACGATCCTGAGGGTGCCCTATTGTGGTTGAGGAAGACGGAGAAGATCTTTCGAGCTATGGGATGCAACGATCAGCAGAAGGTCATTTTCGGGACTTTCATGTTGACTGAGGAGGCTGAGCACTGGTGGGAGAACTGTCATCAGTGTATGCTGGCTGAGGGTACTTTGCTCACATGGAATGTCTTCAAGGACAGATTTCTCGAGAAGAACTTCCCAGTAGATATCCACGACGGAAAGGAAATGGAATTCTTGGCACTGACGCAGGGCAACATGTCAGTGAGAGAATATGCGGCTAAATTTGAGAAGCTGGCTCGTTATTACACATTGTATCAGTATGTGACGGGCGACCGCTCTAAATGTGTCAAGTTTGAGGATGGTCTGCGTCCAGAGATCAAGCAGGCTATCACCTATCAGGAGATTCGAGTCTTCCCAGTCCTAGTGAACAAGTGTAGGATCTTTGAAGATACCTACAAGTCCGGAGGGTCAGCCTCCAAGGGATCAGACAACCAGAGCAACAAGAAGAGTGATCAGGGAAACAAGTGGAAACCGCGTCTCGCTCCTAACGGCAAGGACTTCAAGCAGGATGGCAAGAAGTCTCAGTTTTCTTCAGACAAGTCCAGGAGATGGGATTCATCTGATACTAGACCTATTTGGTTTGGCAAGTGTGGACAGAATCACTTTACTACTCAATGCAAGGAGACGGACATCATCTGCTTCAAGTGTGGCAAGTATGGCCACATCAGCCGGAATTGCGAGGGAGGAAAGTCAGAACCACAGAGTGCGAGCAAAGGTCAGAAGCCTCAAGCCAATCGACTGAAGACCACGGGGAGAGTCCTTACTCTCAGTGGAGCCGAGGCCTTCGAATCCGAAGATTTGATCCAAGGTATGTGCCTCATTAATAAAGTTCGTTTAACTGTATTATTTGATTCGGGTGTGACTCATTCGTTCGTGTCATATGAATGTGCTAGGAGTCTTAAGTTGCCTGTGACACTTCTTGGGTGCGATTTAATTGTTGCCACACCCACGAATAAACCTGTTCTTACTTCTTATGCATGCAAGAATATTCTTATTACCATAGATGGTAGAGACTTTATTGTTGATCTTGTATGTTTACCCCTAAAGGACCATGATGCTATTCTTGGCATGGACTGGTTATCTTCCAATCACGTCCTTCTAAATTGTTTTGATAAAACCATAGTTTTTAGAGCTCCAGTGGAGTCTACGGATCCTAGCTTTCTCTCTGCCAATCAAGTTAAGGCTTCAATGAAAGAAGAAGCCCAAGTTTACATGATGCTAGCTTCCCTGGAAGTCGAGAGCCCTCCTGATGTCGACAACAAGCCGATTGTGCGAGAATTTCCTGAAGTGTTCCCGGGGGATGTTTTCGAACTACCCCCAGAAAGAGATGTAGAGTTTACCATAGACTTAGTGCCTGGCACTGGGCCTATATCCATAGCACCCTATAGAATGTCTCCTCTAGAGCTAGCTGAGTTGAAGAAACAGATAGAGGATCTGATGCAGAAGCGATTCATTAGGCCTAGCGTATCCTCATGGGGGGTGCCAGTGTTGTTAGTGAAGAAGAAGGACGGCAGTATGAGGTTGTGTGTCGGCTATCGACAGCTCAACAAAGTAACCGTTAAGAATAGGTATCCCCTCCCTAGGATTGATGATCTCATGGATCAGTTGATCGGGGCTTGTGTTTTCTCGAAGATAGATTTGAGGTCAAGATACCATTAGATTCAGGTTAAGTCTGAGGACATCCCGAAGACAACATTTAGGACGCGATATGGTCACTACGAGTATTTGGTTATGCCCTTTGGTGTGGCCAATGCTCCTGATGTGGTCATGGATTACATGAACAAAACCTTTCACCCTTACTTGGATAAGTTTGTGGTGGTGTTCATAGATGGCATCTTAGTATACTCCAAGACTAAGGAGGAACATGAGGAACACTTGAGGGATGTTTTGCAGACCCTTATGGAGAAGCAGTTGTATGATAAGTTGTCTAAGTGCGAATTTTGGTTAGAGGAGGTGAGTTTCTTAGGTCACGTGATATTTAAAGGTGGCATAGCCATAGACCCGGCTAAAGTAGAGACAATGCTCCAATGGGAAGTGCCAAAATCAGTGACCGAGATTAGGAGTTTCTTGGGTTTAGCAGGGTACTATAGGAGGTTTATAGAAGGTTTCTCTAAGTTAGCTTTACCCTTGACCCGTCTCACAAAAATGGACAGTTGTTTGTGTGGGACTCTAAGTGTGAGGAGAGTTTCCAAACCCTGAATGATAGGTTAACACCAGCACCAGTTTTGGTTTTACCCGATCCTAGTAAACATTTCGTAGTGTATTGTGATGCATCGAAGCAAGGTTTAGGTGGAGTGTTGATGCAAGATGGTAAGGTAGTAGCTTACGCTTCTAGAGTTAGGAGCTGCGGTTTTTGCCTTAAAGATTTGGAGGCATTACCTCTATGGAGCTAAGTTTGAGGTTTTTAGTGATCATAAGAGTTTGAAATATTTGTTTGATCAGAAAGAGCTCAATATGAGGCAGCGTAGGTGGATGGAGTTCTTAAAGGATTATGAGTTTGATCTGACCTACCACCCAGGAAAGGCCAATGTAGTGGCCAATGCTTTAAGTAGAAAAACCTTGCACGTCTCCTCTTTGATGGTTAGGGGATGGATCTGATCGAGGAGTATAGAGACCTAAGTTTAGAGTGGGAAGTTACCCCTAAGAGCATTAGGCTTGGAACCTTGAAGGTTACCAACAGTTTGATGGAACAAGTTAGAGAAGGTCAAAAGTTAGATAAGTTTCTCTTAAACTAGAGGGAGTTGCTTGCTCAAGGTAGAGACCTTAGTTTTAAGGACGGAAGCGATGGAGTCTTGAGGTTTAAATATAGAGTTTGTATACCAAATATCCCGGAGCTTAGGAAGCTGATCCTTGAAGAAGGACATAAGAGTGGATTGAGTGTGCACCCAAGTGCCACTAAGATGTATCAGGATTTAAAAAGGATGTTTTGGTGGCCTAGAATGAAGAAAGATGTGGCTAAGTTTGTGTACGCTTGTTTAGTGTGCCAAAAGGCTAAGATAGAACATCAGAAGCCATCAGGAAAGTTGCAACATATAAGTATCCCAGAATGAAAATGGGATAGTATCTCTATGGATTTTGTGTCTGGACTCCCGAGGACTCCAGCAGGTTTTGAGTCTATATGGGTTGTTGTGGATAGACTGACAAAGTCCGCCCATTTCATCCCTATAAACATGGAATACCCTTTGGAAAAGTTGACCAGGCTGTACATCAAAGAGATAGTTAGGTTACATGGTATACCTTCTAGCATAGTGTCAGATAGAGACCCGAGGTTTACCTCTAGATTTTGGACTAGTTTGCATGAGGCTTTAGATACCAAGCTTAGGCTGAGTTCAGCTTACCACCCGCAGACGGATGGTCACACTGAGAGAGCCATCCAGTCCTTAGAGGACTTGCTTAGAGCTTGTGTACTAGAACAGTCGGGTAGTTGGGACAAGTTTTTGCCCCTAATAGAGTTCACTACAACAATAGCTTCCATTCCATTATTGGGATGGCACCTTATGAAGTTCTTTATGGGAGGAGATCTAGGACACCTTTGTGTTGGAGTGAACTTGGTGATAGCGTAGTGTTAGGACCTGAGATAGTACAAGATACCACGGAAAAGGTGAGGATGATTCAGGAAAAGATGATAACGGCACAGAGTAGGTAGAAAAGCCACCATGACAAAAGGAGGAAGGCGCTCGAATTCCAGGAAGGCAATCACGTATTCTTGAGAGTTACACCAATAACTGGGGTCGGTAGAGTGATGAAAGTAGAGTGATGAAAGCGAAGAAACTTACTCCCAAATTCATTGGCCCTTACCAAATTCATAAAAGAGTCGGTGAAGTTGCGTACCAGATTGCATCACCACCTTTCTTGTCTAAACTTCATAATGTCTTTCATGTGTCACAACTTCGTAAGTACATTCATGACCCAAACCATGTGATAGTTCCCGACATGATTCAGTTGAAAGAGAATTTGACTTTCGAGGTACAACCCCTTCGAGTTGAGGGTTGGAGGGTGAAGCAGCTGAGGGGCAAGGAGATTCCCTTGGTTAAAGTTGTTTGGAGCAGAGGGACTGAGGAAAGTTCTACATGGGAACTTCAGAGCAAGATGATGGAGGCGTACCCGCATCTCTTTGTTTGAGGTGAGTAGAAATTTCGAGGATAAAATTTTTATAAGGGGAGTGGAATTGTAACACCCGTTTTTTCCTTTTAAGCGCTTGTATGTATGCCTTGTTTGTTAGGAAGGTTTAGAGTGGGCTAAGTGAGGTTTTTGAGTTGAAAATCCCTTCCTGATGCATGAGCAAGCCCGTGCTCATGTGTCAGCACGCTCGTGCTTAAGGCTGCATGCGTCTCGTTGACGCTGATGTGAGCACGCCCGTGCTCATTAGGGAGCACGACCGTGCTCAACAGTCAACCACGCCTCGTAGGCGCTAAGTTGAGCAAGGCCGTGCTCAAGGAGGAGCATGACCGTGCTCAGGCCTCTGCCTTTATAAGCAGAACAGTAACCGAGGGTTTACGTCATAAACCCTATTTTGGCACTTTAGGCAATCCCTAAGCGTGACGGCAGCCTCTCCCTCCCTTCCCCTTTGAACCCCAAACTGTTCTTGGTGTTCTCGCTCTTTTGGGAGAGTCAATCACACGATAGTGCCAATTAGCTAAGGTAAACGTCCTTCCCTTTTTTGTTCCTTTTCATTCTGTTGAATTGAGAACTAATGGGTTAACCCTGTTTGTGTTGACCAAGGCTTGGGATCGTTCGTCGAGCCATTCGAGGGAACCGGTTTAGGAGCGTCTTCAGGTTAACAGGAATCTTCATACCAGGTATGGGGGGAAGGAATAGTATGAGTATGTAGGCTTGGGGGTAGCGTAAGATGATGGGTTCTCATAATCCTCTATGTTTGATAACATGCCTAAGTGTTTAATTGACGTTGATTGTTATTGATTGATTATTATTGATTGATAGTATTGATGTGAACTGTTTGTGAATGTGTTATTGGCATGACTATTAGTGATTGACTGCTATTATCTGTTATGAGTATATTGATGTGATGACGCCATGATCTGAATATTGTTATTATAATTATGATATTATGATATTTTGGCTATTGATTGATGTTGTGGCGCTTTAATGTTAAAAGATTAAATCTGTTAAGCAATGTTAAGGGAGGTGATTCCCCTTTGTTCATAAGACTGAATGTTAGTAGTGAGTGAGGTGATACCAATGGTGTAGTTAAGAACCTTAGGGACCGAATTATGAGTGATTAGGGACAATTTAATGAACTGAGATTAAAGGACTAACCCCCTTTAATTTGTGAGACATGAACGTTAATTTAATGTTAATGAAACCGATGATTTATGGTTTAGTAAGAGCCTTTACAATTGAATCTGAGAATGTCTCCAAATCAATTGGCTAAGGGTCTGTGACCCTTTTGCCCAGAACAGCAGGGCGCGCGTTGGAGCACGCCCGTGCTCTCGTTCAAACCCATAACCTGGGCGCGCTTTTGAGCACGTCCGTGCTTAACAGGCAGCACGACCGTGCTTGCCTGGGAAGCTCAGCACGATTGTGCTGAAGGGTGAGCACGACCGTGCTCACCTGTGCAGAACATAAACCAGAATTGTGCAGAAGCAGGGGTGTTTTCACCCCAAATGCTTTAAAAAACTTAATAAAATACCAACGAAAAGTGAAGACCAAAGACAAGTGATAAGATGTTGAATCTTGGTAGCCTAGTGGCCAAGGAGGCCTTGATGCACAATGGTCAAGGTGGTAATCTCTAGTGCTTAATGGCTAGAGTGTTATATGGTACCTTGGTAGCCTAGTGGCCAAGGGGGCCTTGATACATGATGGTCAAGGTGGTCATCTCTAGTGCTTAATGGCTAGAGTGTTAATAATGATATGGTATCTTGGTAGCCTAGTGGCCAAGGGGGCCTTGATGCTTGATGGTCAAGGTGGTAATCTCTAGTGCAGAACGACTAGAGTGTTTAATAAATAAATACAAAAAGATAAACGTTAATCCTCGATAGTCGAGTGGTCGAGGTGTTAATGGTGTTAAAACTTGGGTAGCCTAGTGGCCCAAGCGGAGGTGGTGGTTGTGCTTGTGTTGCGCATGCATTCACGCATCGGAGATGTTAGTGGAGGATGTTCAACATAGAGGTCGCCCGAGTTATGCTGATCTTGCGCGGCGATTCAAGTGAATCATGTACAACCGTGGCGGCGAATCCGAGAGTAAGGTGTGACGGCTCTCCTAGGGGTCCATCCGAGGTTTGGTGGATTGCCCCGTCGTTGGTGCTTATTGGCCAATGTGGAGATGTAACTCCGAAGTTGGCTTCTTGAGATAGATGGATCCAAGTGCATAATGGAGTAGTGGAGTAGAGTTGCATTGCATAGTATACACGTTTGTATGATGATGTTATTATGTTATGTTGCTCTTTGGGGTAGCTATGTAGGCTCTTTGGAGGGACAGGAACACTTTAGTTTTCTCTCAAGCAACTCATAAGGGAGATGATTTGTGGTCATTCATTAATAATCAGGTTCACCATATTCAGAATTCCATTTCGAAGCTTTTGCCATCTAGAGGAATTAGTGAGAGAACTGCGAATCAGTCATGGTCTGCACCACCAATTGGGATGGCGAAACTGAACATTGATGGGTCGTATATCCATGGCAAGCGAAGCTCAGCATGCGGCGGTCTCTTCAGGGATGAGTTCGGATCTCTGATCAAGGGTTTTTCCTGTAAGTTTTCATCTAGCAATGTTTTATGGGCGGAAATTTGGGGTCTGTATTCTGGTATTTGTTTAGCTCGAAATGAGGTTGAAGAAGCTCATGGTAGAATCTGACTCCAAGGAGCTTGTTGATATACTTCAAAGAGGGCATATTAGAAATCCCGCTCTCCACTCTCTTCTTAAAGACATTAAATCCCTTATTAGGTAAATGGATTGGGAGGTTGAACTGCTTTATATTTCTAGATCAGCAAATAGGTGTGCTGACTCCTTGGCTCATTCAGGGCATTCTGGTTCATTATCTTTGTCCATTATAGAGAATCCTGATCCTGTGTTAGCTATTCTGTTGGAAGAAGATGTAAGGGGCTCTAGAGCCTCAATTGATACTTTGATTTAATAATATTCCATTTCTTATAAAAAAATATATGCACATTGGTTTTTGTTTACTAAGGGGAAAAAAACTAAAGCAACTAATAGCATAAGCTAATAAAAAACTTGAATCCACATTTGATCATTTGATTATAACTTGAGTTTCTTTAACTAGTTAACTTTTTTTTTTTTGTTCTCAACTTTTCTTATTTTTAAACTTATATAATTTTAAAGCACCAAACAAAAATTATATAGTTTTAGTTTTACTATTTGTGCATCATCTAATAATTATAGAAGTTGATGATATGACACTAGGAACATGAAAATGTTTAACTCAAAATTTGTTCAAGGAAAAACAGAAAGGCATATCTTATAACTTGAAACTTCAAAATCATTTTTTTAGTTTTTAAAATTCAAATAAATATCTTGCGATCAGAATCCTTTTCACCTTTTCAAAATTAAATTCATTAATCAATAATTATTTTTAAGAATATTGTAACTTTGATTTTTCAATACATCAAGAGGAGAGGAAGTCAAGTGGGTGTCTTTCGTCAAACCAAAATTAATTTTCAAAAATTTAGTTTTTTTTTCAAATAGTTTACTTTTTCAAATTTATGTCGCTCATTTTATTTTTATTTTATTTTAAGTGATAAAATAAATATTATTGAATTTTTTTTTTAACTTATCATGGGTTATCACTTAAAATAAAATTTTTAATTTATTTTTTCCATTAGTGGGAGTATATTTTACATTTCTATTCCATTTATTATATCACAATTTTAATTAAGGATATTTATTTTATTTCACAAATATGTTTTTTTCTCTCTCATTTTTTACCCAATCAAACAAGAGGAATTTTCTACTCTTTTTCTCTCCTTCCTCTATCTTTCCTTCCAATTTCTCTCCTCACACTTTCTTTCCTCATCCAAACAAAGTGTTACCCTATGTTTGAATGAAAAGAAATGTGAAGGAAAGAAAAAGAGAGGAACAAAAAGAGGAGAAAAAGAACTTTTTCTTGTTTGGTTGTGTTGGGAAAGGGAAGGAAAGAAAAATAAGTAGGCCTCATAAAAAGATTTTCTTCCAACTTTGGGAAGAAAAGTGAGGGAAAAGGAGAAAAAGATTGAAAGGACGTATACATTGCTAACCTTTTTATTACATCCAATTTTTACGGAAGAATATTTGTGTAATTTCAAAATATGTTTTTTTTTTTCTTTTCATCTCACTTTCTACCCCGATTAAGCAAGTTGAAAGAAAAGTTTTAGTTTTTCTTCCTTTCATTTTCTCTCCTTCCAAAAAACTAAACAATCATCTTATTTTCTACTCTCTGTCTCTTTTTCCTTTCTTTCCCCTCATTTTCTTTTCTCCCACTTTCTTCCCCTTCAATGCAAAGCAATTGTCTGTAGAGTGTCCCACAACACTCTACATGATACTCACATTGTGCATTTGGGAATACCATTCAGGGCATGGAGGTTCTACAAAGTTTATGGCAAGGGGCAAATGCTTGACTCCCGAAGAGCTATAAAAAAGTTGAGAAAGGGAAGAATAAGGTGGGGGAGGCTTATATAGAAGAAGCCGCAAAGGAGAAGGTGGAAGCACCAATAATAAGACTTGGCGAGCACAAAAAAGAAGTGATTGATGAGGAGAGGCTATTCTTGAATTTCATAAAGTGTTGCATTTCAACATTTGCAAGGGTATGTATCATTGACAAGTAATAAAAAAATGAGTAAACATATCTTTATCACGAGAATTGAATATTAGTTACAAAAACTTGTCTATTTAGGCAACTAAATTTAATGAGTAATGAAGAAAGAAATTAAAAAGGCAATTAAAAAGCAATATTGAAAGGCAAACAATCAATTAAAGAAAGCTTTAGGGATCAGATTTCACTACTACTACTTTGATTTGGTTTTATTATTACTATCTCCAATTTTCTATCAACACCTTTTTGCCAACTACGAACCCTATTTTATTTAATGATCTCTTTCAAGCACTAAAGAAAATATTCCCAAATTAATAATCCCCTATATTTCTATGTGAATCTAATTAATTCGAAACTCATTAAGATCTATGGTTCTTTATTAAAGGTTAAACAAAGCATGATGACCTATTCATAATAACCTTATAATTTTATCTCAATACCCTAGACACAAAGCATAATGACCTAATGGTTAGTTAATTAGAAGCATTAAGAACATATAATAAATTGAAAAAAACAGGGATGAAGAAAACTAAGAAATTGAAATAAATCACCAAACTTTTATAGCAAGGTTACATTAACATCACCCTAGAAGAAATGGTGTTTATTTCATGATGTATGAAAGAACAACATAAATCAATGAAAGAAAATCCATGGTTGAAGAATAAGAAGAAAGAGGAGAAGAAAAGTGTAAATCTTAACTTTTGATGTTGCGACAACTTTTCCCTAATCGTGTCCTCTTTATTTGAGCCCTAAACCATCCTATTTATAGAGTTAAATCATAGGCAAAAATGTACAAATTAAAACCTAATAAAATTCCGAACAAATCTTTAAGTAAAACATGCAACAACAATATGCATGTGCGCCATGCACTACAAGAAAATAGTGAATTAGCAACCGAAAATAGCGACGAGATTTGCGACTAAATTATGTTTTATAAGAAGGTGGTCACTTAATTAAATGTAGTAATTGAATTTGCGAAAGAATTTGTCGATCGCTGATACGGTCGATAATTTGGTATTTTTAAAAAATCATTTGATTGACCTATTTGTGACCGACTAACAGATATATCTAGAGGCCTCCTTTAATGCGGTTGCTAATTAATTTTAGTTAAGGTTAGTGACGGATTTAACAATCGAATGTTTCGGTCGCTAAATCAGAAATCACTAAAAATATCCCGCATCCCTCTTTTCCCCTCATTTTTCCTTTCTTCTTCTCATTTCTTCTTCCCTCTCACTTTGAAACTCTCTAAAAGTCTCACTCTCCTCTATGGTCGTCACCACCGCCAACCATCCCGAGCCACTCTCCTTTTCCCTTTCCCTCTTCCTTTCCCTTTGTTCGTGCGCACTGTGAGCCACCACAGTCACCACCACATCCGCGACCACGTATTTTATTTTATGCGATGGCCTTATTCGGTCACTAATTAGCGACCGACCGTAACTTCGGTCGCTAATAGCATTTGCAACCAGGCCTATAGCAACAAACAATTAGCGGTCGCTAATTCGGTCGCTAATACGTTTAGCGACCGAAATCAGTGAATTAGTGACTGATTTCGTCTGTCGGTAAAATGCATTTTTCTTCTAGTAATGGCCTGTACGAAAATGAGTGGGCCCTATTGCTTTCCTCCAATTCTTGTTGTTGTTGTTATGCTTTAGTTTGCTATTTGAAGCAATTCTTAACGTTGGTCCCTTTCAAAAATAAAATAAAAACAAATTGACGTGATTTCCTTTGCAAAAATCAATTCCATCTTTTGTCTTTATTTTGTTCATGGGCCTCACTTACTTTTGTTCCACGTTGTCTACTTCTAATTAAAATTCTCGTCTTTTAAGTTGCAATTCAGTTCTCCACGTGGGTCTCATTTCAATTTTAAAACAAATCCATCATTTTATTAAATTCCAATTCTGCCTTTTGTTCCCAAAGCCTTCTTATTCTAATTCGAATTCTCTACCTTTATGGCAGGAAAGGTATTGTGCATTTCCCTTACTCTACATTGTTGGGCCGAGGGTGCTCCAGAAGGTGCTAGATGTCCTAATTTTTTTGTTTGAAAAAAATAATCAGAAATGCAATAGCTACAAAAAAAAGGTGTTGGTTGTGGCTACAAAAAAAAGAGTGTGTAATGTTATTGTGGGTTGAGAAAAAGAAAAATAAGAAGGTTGAAGCCAAAGGCAAAAGAGAAAGAGAAAAAAAAAGAAAAAGAAAAATACAAAAATGCCAAAAAGGGCAAAATAAAATGGTGTAAAAAGGGAAAAGGTTATAGCCACCCAAAGTGTGAAAAAGAAAAAAATGAAAAAAGGAATGAGAGTGAAGATCAAAGTATAAAAAGTTTCATGCTCTCTCAATTCCTTGGGTCTTAGCCTTTTACCTTTGCATATCCTACCTTGAGCCAGACCCCATTACAACCTTTAAAAGAACTTTTAATGTTAAATATATGTTTTCATGGGAACTATGTTGAAAATCAAATTCATGGAAAGTGCGCTTGAATTGTGAAATTGAGTAAAAGTTGATAGCCTTGACACTTGAGTGAATGAGTGAAATACTAAATGCGCTTATAGGAAGGTAATTGTTTGAAATTGGTGATCTCTCTTTTGTGTGTATGTTGGATCCTTCGCTTTGATTAATGATTGCATGAATGATGAGGTTCTCTTTGTTTAAATGTAAATGAATTTGGGGATTGTTTAAATTGAAATGAACGAGGGAACATTAAATAAAAATTGAATTTATGAGATTGCATGAAATTTGCGCGAAAACTGATTGAGTCCATTGAGCTTACCTAGTCTTGAGTCTTTTTGTATTTAGTTTGCTTGAGACAAGCAAAGTTTAAATTTGTGGTATGTTGATAAACCTTTGGTTCATCTAGTTTTATAGCTAGAAAGACCACAATTTTGATACCAATTGTGCGAGTTTAATCTCGTTTTCGGCCAAATTTGGCTTTCTTTGTCCACGAGAAACATTTTGAGTCTTCTAGGTAATTTTAAGGAATTTTTACTACTTTTCAGTCAAATAAAGGACTGGGTGCTATTTTTAGTTTGCAGGTTAAAAGTGAAGCTCAAGAAAGCATAGAAAAATTGAAGAAAACAAGTAAAAAGGAGAAAATTGATGTCTCGCCCCGCGAACCAGAAGCAGGACTGAGTAGAAAGGGAAGGGCTTCTGGGGCGCCCGCGAGCCAGATACAGGAAACATGAGGATCTTCAGGCTTCACCCCGCGAGCACAAGCATTTGCTTCGTGAAGCAGACAACAGGGAAGCTGAAGTCCTTCTGTCTCGCCCCGCGAGACAGCTTTCGCCTCGCGAGGATTCAAAATTCTTGGAGCCAAATTTAAGCTCTCGCCCCGCGAGCACGCACAGATCCAGTTTTCTATATATAGCTTGTTTCAGCACGAATTTAGGATGGAATCCTAGTTTTCCTCTGAGCCGCATCTCGTTTAGGTTTTTATACAATTCGCTTTGTAACACCCGATTTTTCACTGTTTGCTATTTTTATATCGGGAAAATAAACAGAAATGTTTATATTTTAATTTTTAAACTTAGAAAGTGATCTTGGATAAGCCAAGATCATATCCATACTCTACTTTAGCGTAGAGAGTTACGATTAAATTTTGGGTTCGAAAATTCAGACGAAAACCGGTCTGCGTTTTAATGACAGTAAGAATTTTACTGCTCAAATGACCTAATATTGACTCGTGAATGAAATGGTTAGGTTTTATTTTGAATTTGCAACAACTTAGGGAATTTTTACATTTTTCACTAAAAAGTGGAATAATATATATTATTCGGGCGTTATATTAAATCGGGCGAACAACGGAGCTGAATACGGGATTTGCGATACCTGCTAAATGATCAAGGACATGTCAAATCATGGTGACTCATAAGGGGCGAGTCATAAGATGACTACCCTTAGTCATGATTACATTTTAGAGGAAATTACAAGTTTAGCCTTTATGTTGGTTTTAATCACAAGTTTGCCATTGTACAAGATTACCATTTTGCCCTCAAAATTCATGTGTTGGACCCTTCTCCTCCTCAATTCCCACGGCCCAAGCACCCAAGGAGCCCATCTTCACTTCTATAAAAGGCTTGTTCATCATCTTCCTTCAACTTTGCTCATTTTCACTTGAAAAACTCTCAAGTCCATAGCTTGATTTTGTGAAGGAAGTGTCAGATTTCTTGCTCATTTCTCAAATCCAAGAGGTATACCATACTCATATCCCTTATTTAGCATCATGTTCTTTAATTACTTTTATGTTTTGAAGTCTTTTTCAATATGATGCATATTAGGGTTTCCAACTTCAAAAATTCATAAAAATTCATAGGAAAATCCAATGAGCATGAAACCAATTTCTATAATCCTATTATCATCTCTATATTCTAGATCTATGATCTTGCATCAAACAAAAATTTCTATCCCATTGAACCCCATGAGGCCGAACCTAGGTTTTAGTGTTGGGGGGGGGGGGGATTTTGTTCATTTTCTTTACATGATTCAATCTTATAAGTGATATATGTATTGAATCTATGTTGTTTGAATGAAATCAAGGTCTCTAAGCCATTTCATTGGTCATGGCTGAAATTCATTTCTTGGAGGATTGGAAGTATTGTTTTCATTCCTTGTATATTAAGTGTTGATTTAGGGTTTTAAGTGATTAGGAATCACTAATCCAAAAGCTTAGGAATTTTAGAGATTTCTAACCTAAAGTCAGCACTAGGCCGAAACCAACATGTAGGAGTTTAGGTGTTTTTAAGTTGTTTGATTGTTGATTGGTTGTTGTCTTTGTTGAAGGATAACCTAATTTATCGTGTACGCGCGTTAACGGCACTACTTGGATTTCCGGAGAATCTTTTATCAATGAAACGTTGCTTTCAGGTAAGGGGGTTACCTGAGGGATTTTTCCGGTAGCCATGTGTAATTGTTTGTGTCAGTATTAATTATTTGGTGTATGTAATTCTTACGTAGTTAGCATTATTTGCTTACTAATTATCTGCTATTAATTGTTTAATTATCTGCATTTAATTATTCGTTATATTTTGTGGCATGTCTTTAATTGCTAATTGCTATATTATTGATATGAATTTATTGTTGGTGTTGATTGTGGACTGGAAAGCCTGACAGTGATCAGAGCTTAATTAAATACGAGGTTAAAAGCATTTAAAAGCTTTTTATGAAATAATGAGTTTAATTTAGTGGAAATAGTAATATAATATTACTTAATTAATTATTTGGTGAAAAATGGGAAATAGTGAAAAATATTATTATTATAACGATTTAATGACAAATGAGAGTTCTGAGAGTCATAGTGAGGACGTAACCGTGGAAAAATTTTAGTACTGCTAATTTTCACACAAGAAAATTCTAAATATTAGAAAATGGTGTTTTAAGAAAATAATTGTTAAAAATGATTTTATTACAGTGTTGGAAAAATTATTTTACTAGAAGAGTCTTGTTTTGGACTTAAAACGTTTTAAAAAGTCAAACGACGAACAATTCTGTCAACGTTTACAAAAGTATTCTTACAAAGGGTAATATTGAGTAACACCGAGTAGTTGTCTAAAACGATGTTTCTAGACTCAAAATATTGATTTTTAACGAAAATGAGTTTAAGGAATTTTGAATGCTTTTACAAAACGAATTTCCAATGTAAAAGGATTTTCGGTAAACAATAGTGGTATTTCCATCAACTTAGATAAGTTGAGGAAACTTTGATTTGTTTTGTGTTTCACGGAACGAAAATACTTTAAAGTTGAAAACGAACCTAGCTACCGAGACGTCGCGCCTAGTGTTCTATGATATGGACCCGGGGTCCGAAAGGTGAAGTTATGGACTAGATGTCCTATAAAATGAGTAATGGTTTTGTGCACTAAAACCTACATATCTACGATTGGTGCATCGGTCTAGATTTCGTAATTTGCAGACTTTTGACTTGAAGTCAATTATTTTGGAAAGAGGTATTAAATTTGAAAGTTTAAAATGGTGGTTTGGCTGTGAGACTTTTAGCTCCGACATGGAAAGAGTGAACACAAAGAAAACTATGAGAACCAAACGTTTTACATGCATTTTTTGGGCAGACATGCCTTTGCATAGGACTTGGATACTTGATGGCAAGTATTCATGCAGTTTGCATCACTGTGCCTTAATGGACATATGAACCAGAAACCATATACTATGAGTAGTACTCACTGTGCCTCGTTTTGGACAGTGATATGGTTAATTTGAACTCTACCTTATTGGCGAGTATGCCTTATTCAGCAATTGGAGCCTGATTAGCTCATTTATTTGTTGGTTGGAGCTCCGAAGACTAGGTAACAAAGTTAGTTGATGAGTATTGAAGTGCCATGGTTTTTAAACGGTTACGACTGTCGGGTATGAAACCCTTTGATAAATATATTGTTTATCTTTGCATATTATTGCTAAGTGGTATTTGAGAGTCGTACATGTGGTTATCGTTTTAAAATCCATATATTGGTTCTCACCCTTGCATGTTTTATTGTTGGTCTCCTTTCTGTATGGGTATACCATTATCTGAGTATAGATGGATCCGGCCATACCACTGGCTCATATGGGGGTTCGATCCCTTCACTTTGAGGATGCCGACAACATCAACGCGTGGGTTATACACCCGGGCGCCCACGTCGTGAGATATACCAGGCATGTACATACTATTGAGGGCATTTTAGAGACGGGGCCACAGCGTGAGCACCGGTCGATGGAGACTATCGAGGTATCCTTACCTCCTATGTGGCTACTACAGCACTTGGTCGAGCATGGACAGCTTGAGGTGCAGCCAGTAGCAGAGGCAGTCCCAGCGCCAGCCCCAGAGGAGATAGCAGTAGATCCAGAGGAGGTGGTCATTGATCCGGAAGAGGACCCGGAGGAGTTTGTGGAGGACGTGCCTGAGAATATTCCTCTGGATGATGACGACGGTTCACCCGATGAGGGTGCAGTTGCGTCTTCTTCTGATTCATCTGCGGGGAGTGGGATTGACCCTGGTCTCCCCAATGGGTACCACTAGTCCTTGACCAGCTGTAGGTAGTGTTTCCATTTTTGGGATAGTGATTTCGTCTAGTCTTCCTGGCTACTGAGAGCCAAGTTTTTGTTATATAGTCTTAGACGTTTCACTACGTGTCTGTTGTATATTTACTGCTTTACTTAGTGATGTTGAAAATAGCCTGTACTGATAAAGGCCTATATAGTTATATAGTTTGTACAAAACTGCTGATGCATATGATATATATATATATATATATATATATCTGTGTGTGTGTGTGTGTGTGTGTGTGATGTTAATTATGTTGTTGTATGATGTTGGATGTCCAGTTAAGAAAAAAAAAATGTATCACCATTTTTGGTATTAAGAAAGTGTAATAGTTATTATTTTCCGAAAGTAACCAGCATAATTAAAGTTTATTTTTCCGTAATGTGTTACTATGTGACGTCCTAAGGAAGGGTGTCGCACGCTTAGTTTTATTTTATGTTTCCCATTGAATTGATGATAATGATATATGCTATGAGGAACTAATCCTCTTTTCTAAGGAAGCGATGAAGCCGCTCATGATGGCATTGTAGAAAATAATCACTTGGATCTATTGCTTAATTGGGTTGGTGAATTCGTAACCTTAGAACTCTCCCAATCATAATCACGATCCTTGTTATTTGCTTTTGTTTGTTATTGGTTAAATTGATACATTGAATTGTTACTCAAATTGATTTCCAAACAACTCTCTTCTTTGACTTGGTCAACTCTAACTGCTTTCTTTGGATGTTGATATAATTGGCCACCCATTCCCTGTATTCGACCTTGATAATTACTTACCTTAATTTTTTTTTACTTGCTTTGATCCAGCACACTTGCCGAAGGCCATCACACCATTACTTTTTTCTCTCGCAATTTTGAAGAGCCAAATGCGATGCTACATCTTTTGATAGGGATAAAGAAATCTACTTTTTATTTTATTGGTGTTTGAGCTTTAAGTCTTTACTGGTTTTTATCCACTAAGCATGAGGGCAATAGAGAGACATGATTCAATGAAAGGCTTAAATAAGCTTTTGGTCCCTGAAAAGTTTCTGTTTTTTAGTTTTAGTCCTCTTAATTTTTTTTCATAGGTTTTCATCCTCACTTTTTCCAAAGTTTTGGAATTAGTCCCCCGTCGTCAACGAGTTCCGTTTTCTGCTGACGTGTAGCCACGTCAGCAATGCCACGTCATCCACATGCCGTTAAGATTGCCACGTCAGCAGGGACTTTTTCCAAAAAAATTGAAAATACAGGGACTAAAACCAAAATTTGTGAACTTTGGAGGGACTAAAAACTTATTTTAACAAAAAAAAAAAACTATTCTCAGAGCAATCAAACTGGAATAAGAAATTACCTTGATACCCTTGAGTATTAGAAATCATACCAGATGATGGGATTTGTCAATTTGAAACTTGTGGCCCTAATGTACGATTTATTTCTATTTTCTAGCCAAATTTTGGAGCAAGTCAAACAAAAATAAGAAATGAACTCTGTACCATTCAGTACTAGATATATCATACAAAATGAAGGAATTTAGCAATTTTAACCATGTGGTACATAATGTATGAATTTGTTTATATTTTCTTGCCAAATTTCATAGCAAGTCATGTAGGAAAAGGAAATTAACTCGGTATCCCTGAACTAAAAATCATACCAGATGAAGGAATTTGACAATTTAAACCATGACAAAACTTGGCTAGAGAATATAAACAAATCATATATTAGAGCTATAGGTATCAAATTTGTTGGAACCAAAGTGATTTTGGTTAAATAATCTTTTAAGTTTTGATGTTAACAAAAATGTTAAATTTGTATGGCAAAGTTGTGTTAAAGGACTAACTCGTCTATTCTAGCTTGCAGAATTGTCCTAAGTATAGCTAGACAGGAAATTGAGTATAAGTTTCTTAAAATAGCTTTAAGAGAATATTCGGGGATATCGAGGTAGTTTCCTGTCCCTGTACGACTTGGTGTGAAAAATAATTGGAAAATAGTTTTTTGTTAAAATAAGTTGTTAGTCCCTCCAAAGTTCACAAATTTTGGTTTTAGTCCCAATATTTTCAATTTTTTTTGGAAATAGTCCCTGCTGACGTGGCAAACTTAATGCCATGTGGATGACGTGACATTGCTGAAGTGGCCTCCGTTAGCCACGTCAGCAGATAACGGATGAGAGTTGATGGTGGGGACTAATTCCTAAACTTTGGAAAAAGTGGGGATGAAAACCTATGAAAAAAATTAAGAGGACTAAAACCAAAAAACGAGAACTTTTCAGGGACAAAAAACTTATTTAAGCCTTCAATGAAATTATCGCATTTGGGAATTCCGAACATAATAAACCACCTTTATCAGATGACATTTTTTCATTGTGAATGTTTTAATTGTTAAAGATTTCAAATGTGTCTATTGCTTGTGCAATTCTTTTTGTTACAGGTCCTTTCCTAGATTAAATGCTCACCAAGCAAAATGTCATTGCCTACAAATATTCTATTTGTGATGTTGCTGTGCCACTTGTGAAAATTTAATTGGTAAAAGATTGTTGTTTGTATTGGATTTTCTTTTCCTCCTTTAATCTATGTCTTGCGTTAATTTGCTGCATTGCCCACACATTAGACTGAAATTTGAAGTGTTCTATGCATTTCTCAATTATCCATTCTCACACTTAATAAAGGATCTTATAGTTTTGGGTGGGTGCATAATCTTATAATTTTGGGTGGGTGCATTTTTTTTATGTTAGCTGAATGCCAAGCGGTGGTACAGGTTTTTGATGCTATGAGGTACAATATTGTTTGTTGTAAATTGTTATGTCTCTTTGGCTTTTATGCTTCTATTCGGTGGATGCTAGCAGCTTAGTTATCATTTGTGTTTATTTTGCTTGGAATGCTATCAATAATTCTATGTTCAGCCTGCACCATATTTCTCCTCCAAAGTAATAGACAATTGTGTTTTTTCAATCCTTTGATGGGTTATTATACAAATGGTGCATTACCTGCTTGTAAGGATTTTTAATAAAGTAGAATCTATTTTAAGTTGATCTTTAGTGAAATTTACAATGTCTGTGGCATGATTCATGCTTGCAATGTTTGGTTGGGTTCTCCACGGAAATTGGAGTTTAAGTATAAAAGAAGATAAAAGAAAATACTAACAAAAGTATCAGGTTCTGTTCAAAATCAAACAAATTAAATATTGAAGTTGCCCCGGAAATATTTTGAAAGAAAGAAAAGGAAGAAGTGATCCTTTCTATTTGATATTTATCTATTTTAGAATATTTGTTCATACGACTTTTTTTGGAGTGTTGGGATTTTGGATCTTTGCTACGTTCTATTGTGTGATGATGTAATGAGGTTGATATGGATTTTATTACTCATTTTATTGTATATCACATGTTGGCTTAAACATTTGAACCATGGTTGTTGAAGGGAATATATTTATTAAATTAATAAGAATGGTGCTAGCAAGTGCTTGAGCATACTAGATGTCATTTTGTCATCTATTCCAAGTTTGATAACACTCTGTGATTACTGATTGCCATGGTTGTATATGTGAGAGGGGAAATTGAACTCTATTTCATGAATATGTGTGGGTGCTTTTTCCAATAATTTATCTCAACATGCTTGAATACATTTGATTTGTATTATACATATATGCTTTCCATTTTTGTGGCTAAATATTGTCCCGTGCAGTGGAAGTATATTTGGAGCAGCTTTCTAGAATAATGCATACTAGTATAGGAACCCGTGCAACGCACAGGCACATGTATCATCCTAAATGTTAGAATAATACATTTTTCTGAAAATTTTGAATTAGAAAAAAAAAAGTATACAATTTTAAACTGTTTATAATTTTTAAGTATTAATAAATTAAAAATAGAAAACCAAAGAGTAATAATACTAGAGACGAAATATAGTGTATATATATATATATATATATATTACAAATTTAAATACGATATAGTATAAATTTTTTGAAGGAGAGACTATATAGTATATAAAATAATAATTTTATAATATAAATTATTATTATTATTATTATTATTATTATTATTATATATGTGAGAGAGAGAGATATTTGGGTCAAGTAACTGGAAGAGTAAATTTAAAAAAGCTACTCCAAGAGTAACTTCTTTAGTGAATCAGTATAGATCATTTGATAAAAACAAAATGAAGGGTGTAAAATTTACTTAAATCCCTACCTATAAATGTATATATTTAAAATACATTATGTGTAATGTATAACCTATAATAAATAATGATAGGTATTCTCAGTACCACAGAGCTGCTACATCAATCTTCAATTCACGCATGTCTGCTGGGTATGCTGTTTATGGTGCCTGATTTTTAGTTTATTCCTTGCGCTGCCATTGTTGTTTTTAGAGTCTTTAGAAAGCTTGTTCAGTTACTCTGTTTGGTTTCATGCTTATGAATTGAGTTCTTGGGTGTTGATTGTATATGATCTTTGCTGGGGCACTTCTTGTGCTTTTATCAGTTATTTCATTAATAATTTTTTTTGGCCTTTAAAAAAAATAAACACAACATGGGTGTAGACAAAATTTTACTTGCCAAGGCTAAAAGGCATGCTAGACAAAGGCTATTTAACCCTAAATACATAATGAAGTTTTGAGTGATCTATAAAATAAATGAAGTATTTTTATAATCATTTTCACCTCCATACAGACTTCGTGGTTGGTGTTTTGTCTAGCAAGAGATGAACACATATAGTTTTCTTGCAGTCAATGTTTGGTAGCAAGATCAGACATCATATTAAGCTGCATAATATATAGCTTAGGTTTGATAGATTGCAGTTGTTCATGTGGCATGAGGGGTTTTTGATAGGGTATCCTTTTCGAGCAAGGAGGAAGCTCCAGAGAGTTAAGGAAGAGAAGGAAAACAAAGTATAAAATTGTCCATAATTCTTCTTGACCCTTCATTCATTGCATCATTCCTTCCTTATATAAAGGAATTAGTTACAATAGAGGTTGGTTGCTCTAACCACCTGATATTCTAGAAGCATCCAGCTACTAACAACTTTAAAATAAAAGGATTGCATAATTAAAAAGGTTACAACTAAAAGGCTTTCATTGGGTTTCATTATAACACTTTTGGGCATTTCATTTGGGCTTGTACCTGCTCCATGTGTTTGGGTCGTATCATTACCTACCCCTTCAAGACCAACCTTGTCCTCCAGGTTATAGAAGTTCTTCCAATATTCCCAATTCTCACATGATGTGACATCTGGAGACAATCCCTCCCACTGAACTGAGACATAAACATAACTTATTGCCAAGCTAGCAATCTTGGACTTTTGAAGTTTTTGATAGGTATCAAAGCAAGCATCCATTTTCCCAAGACCATACAAAATTTTAGATTCCATAATGATAGTTTCATTGTTTCTTTCTTGTCTTTTCAAAGACTCCAAAGTTCCATCCAACTTATCTCGTCTGTATAAGCAGTAGGCCTTGCCAAAAGCCTCTTCTGATTTCTTACTCTCTTTCAAATATTTGGGTAAGCCTCAAGCTGTAGAGTACAAAAGTTCCAGCTCAAGCATGTTGTAGCACATTGACAAATAATCCATGGAAAGAGAATGGATGCCTAAAAATTGTAGCCCATATAAGAAGATAACCAAGCCCAATAAAAGAATTTGAAAGACCCAAAATAAAAAATAAAAAATAAGGCCCAGTAGCATCTCCATGTAAGGCGCAAACCTAATGTTCCCCTATGCTTCCAATCTCCATGGTACCCATGGCCAAGTAGAGGTTGGTCCAGGGGCGGCTCTACCACCGAAGAGGGCGAAAACCTGGTCGACAGCGACGCATCTGACAAAACCGGATAGGAGGGGACCGAAATCAGGAAACGCGAAGCTTGTGAAGCTTCCGACTCGGAGACGGCGACACACAACGAAGTTGAAGCCGCCGGGATCAAAAACGAAAGCTGAGTGCGGTGGCGACATGGCGTCGACCACCGTCTGACTGGGTTGTTCCAGTTGTTCGTCCACCCACGTTGCCGTCTTCCCAGTAGTGCAACTGGTCGAGATGCATGATGCGGCTGCCGTCACTGCTCTCTTCCCAGCCGCTAGCGCATCCTCCTCCGCCGTACAGGGATAATGATCTGGCGGTTTCGGTGGTGGTGGGTCGGCCAGAGGTTGGGTAAAACCCAATTCAATGTACAGTAAAAATTTATACTTTACCAAGATAATAATAAGAGTGAAAGCCCAAATTGGTCCTTGAAAATTTTTGAAAACCCACTTTTAGTCCTTGGAAAAAATAAAGTAACCATTTAGTCCCTCAAATTTTTAAATGCAGGACAAATTAGTCCATAGATTTAGTTCCGACATTCATTTACTTGTCTACATGTCCCATTAACCATCCTACTTGGCCCGTTAGTGGTCCTACTATGCTTATGACGAATTTCCTCTGTGGAAAACGATTAAAAAATGAAAAATGTGTACAATTTTAAAATTTAAATACCTGAATGTAATGCACATATTTTTCACTTTTCATTAATTTTTTACAACGGAAATTCGTTATAGGTCATGCATGACCACTAATAGGCCAAGTAGGATGGTTAATGGGACACATAAACTAGTAATTGGACATCGGAACTAAATCTAAGGACTAATGTGTTCCGCGTTTGAAAATTTGAGGGACTAAATAGGTAATTTATTTTTTTCAGAGACTAAAAGTGGGTCTATTGAATTTTTTAGGGACCACTTTGGGCCTTCACTCTAATAATAATCAACTTTCGAATGGGAGTATACCGAGACAGAACTACAACAAGCTCCCATGCGAGGGGGTACTTTCACTTAGGGGTGTTCGTCAACCGATCCAAATCGATTCAAATCGCAAAAACCGAACCGAAAAACCAAAAACCGAAAACCAAAAAAACCGAAAACCAAAGAATAGCTTTTTTTTTATTGGATTGGATTGGATTCTGGACCCTCTAGTGAAATCCAATCCAATCCAAACCGAGCTATTATATACATGTACTATCATTTTTGAAATTATAGTATTACTCATACTTGAACATTGTTTTTCATACTTTTATGTCCGTCATTCTCTTTAATATTTTTGTTGGAATGAGATATATGAGACTATTTAGAATAAATATTAACGTTTTGAAGTTAAATTTTACTAAAAGTTTTGATGTATGACATATATATTCTTGATTGAGTAAACATGAAAAATAAGAAATCAATTAAGTAAATTTGAAAAATAATTAACTACAATTTATTTGTCGTCGATATAAGGAAGAAGTGGGATAAGTGAGAGTAGATATAGAGAATTAACATAAATGAAAGTGTTAAAAAATATCAATAATTATTTCTTCTCAAAGTTCCAAATTAAAATGAAGATTATCTTTTGTCCACTATTAAATATAAGTAGAAAGGACACACTTGATATAAGAAAAAAAATAAAGTATGACAAAAACCGAATTATCCAATCCAATCCACACCGCATTTGATTGGATTGGATTGGATCGGATTTTTTTTTTAAATCAAACTGATCCAATCCAAATCGCATTTTGTTTTCGTCATTGGATTAAATGACTTTTTAGCTCAAAACCGAGCCAATCCAATCCGAGAACAATAATAGGCAGAGCTATCAAAAAGGGCCGAAATCCATGAGTCAACCCTGATAATCCTATATTTGGCCTCATTATTGATTAGCCCCTTTTTTGATAGGATTGTCTAGCCCTAACCTATACAGTCCCTTAATTAAGTGGGTTAAGAATCCGTAGGACTGGGGCTTACCCGTGGATTAACTCTGCATGTGATCACAAATAATAATAATAATAATAATAATAATAATAATAATAATAATAATAATAATCATGTAGATTGTAAGTTTGTAACTGTTTAGTGAAGAGAATAGCCATGTTTCAAAATCAGAAATGTTTGTTGAACACATTTTGGGGACATCATATGGTGTCCACTTTGCTTTTTGGTGGTATTCTTGAAATGTGTGTATACAAAAATGATAAAAGTAAGTGAGAGAGAGAGAAAGTATCATATATAGTGTCTAAATTTTGTGTTCAAATAACACAACTTGCTACCCCCGTTGTGCCATTAATTATTCGCTTGAGTGGCGACGACTTGCTACTTGCGCATCACTGGAACTTATGTCGTTTCATCACCACAATAAAGTGTTGTGTTATTAATTTTGTATTCAAAATAACACACTCAAGTACCCCGTTGTGCGATTAATTATTTATTAATCTTAATCGTGTACTGAATGTTAAACATAACCCGAAATTACGAAAATATTAAAAACTTATTTATAACATAACCAAATTCGAAAGTTAACACACCACCCCCTGATTATATTATACATACACACATATGTTTATTCAACATAAAACAGAACACTGTTTATGGTATCCTATCGGTAGGATCCTTTGCAGGTATACACTTACACAAACTATTAAGGTCAGACATTTGCGGAAATATAAAACGTCTTATAAGACTCACTGGCCCTTAGACACTAAACTACATCACTGGAATCCACAGCTCGTCTTCCTGCATCCAGTTCATACGGAATCCCATCTAGCTCCTCAGTATCAAGCTCCTCCACAGGGTCTTCTTGTATGATCACATAATAAATAAAATACATCATACAGAAAAAAAATAGGGGATAAGAAACATTGCTATCACCAAAAGCGAAAAAGAATACATAACATATAATAACAGTCAAAGACATGCATCACTCATAACTAACAATCATCATCAAATCACAATATCTTCCTCTACCCTCAAACTCATGCAACTAAACCTTTATGCTGACTTGGCCATCTCGATTTCTGTCACGTTAGTCAGTAGTCCAGAACGATCCAGTGGAAATAACTTTTCGAACTCGTCAAAGACTAAACGAGTATTAGTCCAAAACGGTCCAATGCCAATAACTTTCGAACGCGTCAAAGATTAAACAGCGTAGTCCAGAACGGTCTAGTACCAATAACTTTCAAACGCGTCAAAGACTAAAAAGTATTACAGTAGTCTACCTCGGCATCCACATCCGTAGGGTACTCACCCGCTGCGACACCCCTCCTTGGGGTCCGTCACATAGTTACCCAAATACGGAAAATAAAAATTATAATTGCTGGTTACTTTCGGAAAATAATCTTTTATGATACTTTACTTAATACAAAAATGGTGGTAAAAATTTTTATTTTCTTTGACATACATAATCCTATCACCAATATAACCATGTCTGTATATATATATATATAGACATAAAGTACATCATACAACTATGCTGCATCATATTAATCCTGTATAGGTTCTTAACAAGACCACATAAATATCATTATACATTATTCAAAACATAAGTCTCCTTATTTCAAAAGTATGGCCCTTCAAAGCCAAACATACATATTATACACCCATCTAATATCCTAGTTGAGCTGGTCACTCTATACGACACCTACTAAGAAGACTCCAGAGGTCATTCTTAAGATCCACGGTTGCTTTAAAGGTCAGGCCTAAAGATTCTCAAATGCGCCAGGGGCATCTCCAGGTCCACCTATACTCAGATAGAATATAATCCACCAGCAGAGAGACCAACAAGAAAATATGCAAGAGTGAGATTCCAATATCTGGATTTAACACGACAACTACATGCCCGACACAAAAGAAAATAGATAAACATATACATGGTTATAACAACATAAACATTCATATCAAAGCAAATAATTCATCCATGGGTTTCACACCCCAAACGTCATCATTTGAAAACTATGCATGAACACGTCATATACCTCATCTACATTCACTACTTAATCTTTGGAACTTCAAACACCAAATAAATGAGCTGATCAGGCTCGATTGCCAAATAAGGAACGCCTTAACGCCTTCTTGAATACCTTTCCATTAAGATATCCAGGTTCGCCTTTCTGGACTACCTTATCTACTAAGATACCCAGATTCGCCTTTGCCTTTGCCTTCGCCTTCTTGAATACCTTACCCTTTAAGTTATTCAGATTCGACTTCTTGAATACCTTATCTACTAAGATACCCAGATTCGCTTTCGCCTTCGCCTTCTTGAATACCTTACCCTTTAGGCTATTCAGATTCGACTTCTTGAATACCTTATCTACTAAGATACCCAGATTCACGCCTTAGACATGTCTACCATGTAAATGCATGTAAAACCTTTTGTTCCTAACACCTTAATTAGGGTACCAAATCCAAAGAACACTATGTTCATAACGCCTTAAGAATACTAGCACACCATTTTTCGTTTAACACAAAACTGCACAACTTGTCCAAGTCATTGAGTAAAACTCGTCTACAGAAAACCATTCAAACCTAATTGAAAATCTCTTTATAAAATCATCATATTTCTAATAAATCTTTTTCTGAAATCTTTACTTTTCTAGAAGAGAGTCACATGGACTAAATCTTGGTTCAAAATAAAAACTACCATTTTAAAATTACTTGCCGTAAATACTTTTCCGAATTGCCGTCATCTAGCCTTTTAAAGTCCTTTATGTTAAAATTTGATCTTTTCCACTTAAATAATTTTCTAAAATCATCATTAAGTTATTTTCGAAAATTAATTTCATGAAATAACTTTTTCTAATATATTGGATTTATCCACATAAAAATTAACAGTACAAAAATAATTTTACGGTTACGTCCTCACTGTAACTCATAGTTCACTCTTACGCCGTAAAATCTTTAAAATAATCTTATTTTCAACTTTTTCACATTGTCCACCAACTAAAACCTAAGTAATATTATATTACTCTTTCTCATTAATTAAAACTCATTATCCCGTAAAAACTCCTTAACACTTTTAACCGCATTATTAACTAAGCACTGACCACTGTCAGGCTTTTCAATCCACAAACAACATCAACAATCATCAACAACATTGTATCAATTAACCCAGGCAGATCATGCATCCAAACACTATAATACATAACTGCAAATAAATAAACACAGATAAAATAGCACGACATAAGGTAGCACGACATAAAATAAATTAAACAAAACCCCACAACCACAGATAACACAACTTGATAGCACGTAGCCATCGGAAAAATCCCTCAGGCAATCCCCTCTTACCTCTTGAAGATCTTTCCTTACGATACCTGTTCGCCGATACTCCGGTTTCTTGATAGCACACGTACACGATTCACACACAATCTCCTTCAACAAACCACATAACATAATTATCAATAAAAAACAAGCAACTAAAATCACCTATCCCCTATAGGTAAGTCACGACCATGCTAGGGTTTAGTGACCAAAAAAATTTCTAAATTGCTTAAGTTTTTGGATTAATGATCCTTAATACTTAAGACATAGGATTAATGGTTTAACACAAAGAATTGAAATCAAATACTCCAATTCCTTTAAAACTCAGTTTCGGCCCTTAATAGAAACATGAGCTAAGGATTTTATTTGAACACAACAACTTGGATTCAACATACTTACATACTAGAAAGATGACATACAAGTTCACTTTCCAAGAAAAATCAACAAAACCTCCTACACCCACACCTATATGGTTCGGCCTTGGGGAGAGAAATAAGGAGGAAATTTTGGTTTAAGTCATACTCTTGGATTATGATAGTAGAGATGATAACTAACTCATAGAAATTGATTTCATATTTTTAGGATTTTTCTATGATTTTCTAGAGAATTTCAAACTTCTAGATCTAAGAATGAAAAGTGATGATCATGGCATGAACAAGGCATTGAATCATAAAACTACTTGAAACACATGAAGATGATTAGGCAAGGAGAGTAAGATTCACCTCTTGAAGCTCATAAACAAGTGAAGATCCAAGGACTTGCTTCACAAAATGATGAATAAGCTTATGAACTTTTGTGTTTTTGTGTTAAGTGAAAAACAAGAAGAAAATGAAGTGTGATGGAGGGCTTTTATAGGGGGCTGCACCTAAAAGAAGGGCCAAGGAGCAAGGAATTTGTGTTTCCTAAGGATCAAGGTGCAATTTTGATGAAGGACTAATTTGCAAAACTTAAAAGTTCAAGGACCAATTTGCAATTTCCTTATAGCTTGTCATCATGAGGCCATGTGCATCATAAATGCATTCACATGGGTGAGTCACCTTGTGTGACTCATTGGTATTATCCTTTAGCGGCTCCCGGAAATCCCGTATTCAGCTCCGTCGCTTACCCGATTAATATATCACCCGGATAAAATATATTATTTCACTTTTTAGTGAAATATTTCAAAATAACCAAAAATGTTGGAAATTAAATAAAAACCTTAAGTGTTTCGTTCACGAGTCAAAATTAGGTCTTCTGATCAGTATAATTATACTGTCAGTGAAATTCACAGACCGGGTTTCGCCTGACTTTTCAACCTAAATTTTAATCGTAACTCTCTACCGTTAAGTAGAGTGTAAATAAGGTTTCGGTTTAATTAAATGAATTTTCTAAGTCTCAGATAAAAATATAAACGTAATTATATAAATTTCTGATATTAGAAAACGGAAAAACTCGGGGTGTTACACCCGCAATATCCGATATCCCAAAATAGGATATCCCGACCTCGGGTGTTCCACTCACACGGCTGTGAATAACAATGCATATACATATAAATCTCACTAACCCGCATCCGTTACAACCTAGTGCCTCAACATTCCAACACAGTCTCAACACACATTCCATGTCATATCTCATATATTAAATACTTTAATTCGGCTAGGCACCTCTAAGTCACTTTCATTCTCTCACCCATATGAACATCTCCCGAACAACACATATCTTTACTTAAAAGTCAACTAAACATATTATCAAACCAGGCAGATCACGCATAACACAATAATCAATAAACTATTCAACCATCAAAGTAAAACATCACATGCAGTAGAATACCTCAACCAGCGCATCATAAATACTCAATAATATTAAATTAAGACATCCTCAAATATTCTAAAATTATCCTTATGTCGATAAACCTACAATTCCCAAATCATCATTGGTATTACGGAAAAGATTCCAATGCAATTTTGGTCATGTCGATTACTCGACCACTAGTAGGGTTTAGGTCGCCCTACACAATTATTATATTATAAACTACTTATCCATTCCGATGATAGGTTGAATATTTCCCCCACCTAAGCTAACACCAGAAACACGAAGTCGAAGCTCCTCGTTACCACATCACAAGTTAACAATTCAACCTTCAACCAAATTCAACATACAAATATATTAATCAAACAAATCCAACTATGGACATATGGTGCTAGGTTTGACCAACTTAATCAAAATGAGACTAGGGTTACTTTCTTAATCCAATCTTTTAGATACTAGTTCCTACAGTATTAACTAACATGGATTAATTATTACAAGACAAAGGTTTGAAACAAAATCCTCTAACCTCTAGGGTTAAGGTTTCGACCATTTATAGTAAAATAGGCTAGAAATTGTTTTTGATTGCAAGCTCTTGGATTATCACTCTAGGGATTTCAAGTAGCTTATTTCAAGTCATCATCCAAGTTAAAGTTGAATAAAACTCATCTTACTCCTTTAGTATAGGATTAGACCAAGACATAAAAATAGGGTTAGAAGTTTCTTTTCTTTACATACTTTTAGATTTAAAACCTAGAAACCTTACATAGCCTAGAACCATCATCATTTATGCAAAACTTTGAAGAAAACTCATCTAGCCCACTTATTATTAGATTCGGCCAACATAGGAAACTAGGGCTAGGAATTTCTTTTGCTTACATGGTCTTAGATTATGAAAGTAGAAGACATATCAAGATCATAGAAATTGGTTTCACATTAAAATGATTTTTCTACAATTTTCTAGAATTATTTGAAGTTCTAGATCTAATAATGGAAATTCATGAAATAGTTCATGAACATGAAGATTGATGGATGATTAATGAAGCTAAGATGATTAGGAATAAGTTCCTCACCCTATAATGAAGAACTTTGATGAAGAACTTGAAGAAAGATGAAGAACTTTGCAAGAACAACTATGGTGTTCTTAGTGTTTTTGGTGAGAAATGACTTAGAAAGAAAATGAACTTTGGTTAAGTGTGGGAAGGGTATGGCAGCCACGAAATTGAGTGAGTGAGTGAGTGAAAAATGCTTTGTTTAATGTTAAAATGAACCAAGGTTAAGTTAATTTGACATAGGTTAAATTTAGAAAATAATATAATAACTTAACAACGGTTATAATAACCTAACTAGAGTTAATTTGTAATCATGATTAGGTTAGGTTATGTGGTAGAGAATGAAGGGAGGTGTGACTCATTTTGGGCCACATCTCATGAGTCATCCATGACTCATCGATCCAATCCATTAGCGGTTCCCGGAAATCCCGTACGCAGCTCCGTCATTCACCCGATTTCGGTTTTTGAGAGGAAAATGATGAAACGAAAGCAAAATGAAATAGGTATGGTTTATTGGAGGTGGCTGCACGAAATTGGAGATATGTGGGAGGTTTACAACTATGTAAAATGAGTGGTTAAAAGTGAGTAGATGTGTCTTGTTAATAACTACGAAAGCTTGGGGGTATTTTGGTCTTTTTACCTTAAAATATCTTAACCATCATTACTTGTCATAAATGCTAGGTGAGTCATCCCTATGACTAACCACCCTAGGTGGCAAGATGTCCCATCATCCGGTGCCCGGTTCTATCTCTACTGTTCTGTTTCCGACTCCGTCGGTTTCCCGATTAGGGTTTCCGTCCTTTTTTCGCCAAAATTCGTCCGAATAAAATCAAATATTTATTTTTGGGCAAAACTTTGGAAAATAGACTTCCTCACGGACATAATATACAAATCTACAATTTTTCAGTTTCGGGTCAAATTAGGGTTTTCTGTCAGTATAAAATTATACTGTCAGTAAAAACGCAGACTGGTTTCCGTCTGAGTTTTAAACCCAAATTTTAACCAGAGCTTCCTAACATAGAGTAGGTTCTAGATATGATTTTGTTTCCTCCAAAATAATTTCCTAGGTCTCAGATAAAAATATAAATAAATATATCTTTACCGTTAATACAGCGTATCAAAAAATCGGGCTGTTACAGGCTAGCCCTAACCCACAAGGCCCTGTGGGCTTTTTTGCATTGTGGCCATTTTGGCCCTGTGACTGTTTTAGCCCTAGCCCATATGGGTTAGGGCTAGCCCATTTGACAGCTGGCTCCCCTTCCCTCCCTTCCACTAAAATCTCTCCCCTCCCCACCTCTCCCCTTCCCTTCCCTCCCTTCCATTTGGGTTTGAATTCACCCAGTTTGGTTACCCATGCTGCAGCAAAACTTTGTTTCAAAGGATTAAACCTCAATTCCTTTACTTCATCCACGACTTTCGTCAGGCCATTAGCATGGAATACAAAAGTTCTCATCCGAATCTAATAGGCAATGTTTGAGTCCCTCACTCCATCATCATGCAACAATTTCAAATTTTGCTTCACAAGCTTCTTCTTTTCAAATAAAACAGGCCAACTAATTAAACAATCAAGGGCTTTCTTATCAGATTGAAAGAATATTCTCATCAACCCATGCATAGGGAATATGTTATTGTCTAGGCTTGAATTCAGGAAAAGGGGGCTCTTACTGCCAGCACTGAACAATAAGTTTGACTTGAAAATTTTTAAAATATAATAATAGAATTAAGGGTGAGTTTGGATACACTGTTTATTTAAACGTTTATGCAATAAGCCATATTTCAAATAAGTTAAAAACAACTTATTTTCATAAGTTTCACTGAAAAGCTTATGGAAATAAGCTAAAAAGAGTTTATGGAAAGATCATAAGCTATTTTAATAAATTATTTGCTTAGGTTTATTATCATAAGCTATTCTCGTAAGCTTTCTATAAGCTCTTCCAAACACACCCTAAACATAACTTTGTCATAATTCTTCAGCCACAAAAACATGCTCATTCTATAAAACTTGTGTGTAAGCGTGATTACTACATGCAAGTTGCACCAATTAATTTTATGAATTCCAAAGTAAAATATCAAGACAAAGGAGCTTTGATACCTCGAACTATCTCACCAAATCCTCAAAGCATTGTGGTGAAAATTTTAACTAAAAAATTCTTGTAACAAGCCAATATGATAAAATTTTATAAATTATATATACTCTAAATCTAAATACATAAAGAACAAATTAATGTGTATGTCATATAACTCTAAATACCTTATCAGTGAAACTATATTTGTCACCCAACAAAACTAACAACTGAGCAGAAGAGGTAGGGGGTTGAAAGTACTGATGATAAACAATTGCATAATAAATGATATAATATAAATAAAAATAAAAATGCTGACCACATATATGATAAGCAGCATCCTATCAGTATCTGAAGTGGAGTATTTTATAAGTAGCCATTTTCATTGGAACAATAGATCTATTTAAATAAGCTTAAGTAAAATAATAATACTGAATCACACATATTTTAATTAATTCACAGGTTAAATACTTCAGTAAAGCCACATGCTACCATAATCAAGTTATTCTTAAAATATACATTTTCCTACAACTAATTATGTATTTGGATGAAGTATTTCAAAATTTTAAGGAATTTGACATACATGACAATTGAATTGCATCAATTGAATTACTTTCATTTTCAAAATATTTTGTTTGTATAAAACAATTCAAATTCTTTGTATTTCAACTTCTTTTTTGAATAAAGCACTTTAATTTCCTACAATTATAAAATTATATTTTTGAATATTTATTTAAAAAATTGGAATTTCAATATAAAATGTGACAAATAAGTAAGCATTAGGCAGTTTTTAAGTAATAAAAATTCAAAAATAATGTAAAAAACTTACAAATTGGACAAGTTAAACTTGTGTCAATTTTAATATATTTCACTCACTAATTTATTAATATTATGTCGGGGATCTAGCTAACTTGTTTAGAACACTCGAGCTCCCACACATTTCCAACACTTGTCACAACGAAGAGAGTTGAAGTGGAAAATTTTTTTTGTTAATAATAACAAACCCTATGTAAACAATCATTTGCTATAACCAGAAAAAGCAACACAAAGACATTATAAGGAAAAACACCCAAAAAGAGTTCTTCATTCACTGTTAACAGCAGAGAAAAAGAACACAGCACCAATTAAAGGAAACCACACCCAAACACCACCTACAGTAGGGCTAGACAATGGGCGGGTGCGGTCGGATTCAGGCCCAAACAGCCTCATCCGAACCAACCAGTCCATCTATTTATGAGGCCCAATTCTACCTGTAGTATCATTCGGTTTGGGCAGGTTGTGGGTTTGGGAGGGTTGAACCTTTTCAAGTTTTTTTGGGACCAATAAATTTTTTGACCCTAAAACTGAAAAAAGCCCAATAACAATTTTAGGGTTTGTGGTTTCTTTCAGAAAGCAGGAGATGGGAGGTAGAGAGAGAGATAAGTGGCGAGAGAGAGATGAGGGGAAGAGAGAAGGACTCCACCGTGACGAGCTTGACGGCACTGCGATCGGCGTTGCGACGATTGACAACGGTGGGTTGGAGGAGTGGCGTGGCGCACCACCACCACTCAGTTTCGGACCAGCTCTGTTCAGTAGTTCGGGAAACGTCGCAGTGGTGGCCACGCGAAGTCGATGTGGTGGAGTCGTTGACAAGGGGAAGTGGATGCAGTAGCTTCTGAGTTGTAACTTCTGGACTCTGGGTTTGTCGATTGGCCTCTGGGTTGGTAATTTTCTGTATAAAAATCCTTCCTTTCTTACATACGTCGATCGGGTTCGGTCACCGATGGTCTGAAATTTCCGGAACCAAGCTCGACTGTCGGCAACCACCCTAACCTTATTTTTTCAAACCGATGACCCGTTGACTTGCCGTCAACCTCCCGTACACTGAAAATGCCCTTCAGATTCTTCGGGTTCGAGTCGATACGATGTTTTTGTCCAGCCCTAAACCTACAGCCCCTTTGCTTTCCACAAAGACTTCATAAACCCAACACCATCATAAGCATAACATCAGCATAAGATCAAGTAAGCATCAACAACACCATCATAAAACAGAAAAGAAGTGCAGGCCGCATCATGTCAGCAGTTATGACAACAAATTGAGATACATATCAGCAGTTTTGACAGCAACAGAACCCAATCAATCTTCCAATCCAATATCCTCAAAAATTCAATTCTTATACAGAAATATAAGAACACGATGTCCAATGACAGTGAAGCCAATGTCTTGTCTTATTACAATATAGGATGAACAAGTCATATATCTTATCTATGTTTTTATCAATCACACTCTGAATACTGCACATTATTGAAGAAGAATCAGTAATTATTTTCCCTTGTAAGCAACAAAGTTGGACATCCAAATACATTCATCAGAACACAATAGTTGATCAGATCGGACCTTATACCATGAGTCCCTTCAAAAGTACATAAACCAATTTGCGAGCAGATTTGTCGTGGCAAAGCCCATGAAAAAACAGTTGGAAATTTAATAAATGGTTCAAAGTTGAAAAGATATGGATGGAAAACACATCGAGAGTCATTTTAGTATAGGGGTAAAAATGGAGTGAAAAATTCATGATCAGTTTTTAACTCCTCGTTTAACTTGATGCATAATTATTTGTTGTAAAAAGATAATTTAGACATAAGTTCAAGAGTGCATAAATTACATTTCAAGTAAGAAATAATTCCAGCATTCCTATAAATGCACTACTAGCCAGTTCTCGGATTTGGTCTTTTGGTCTTCTTGGGCCACAAAATCCTACTAGCAACCTTGTGGTGCCAACTAGTTACAATATAAGGCTCCAATTATACTAACAGACTAAAAAGACATGGGTTTCTAACTGAGTTTAGGTACACAAAACTAAATTATTGTACAGGAAATTCATATAAACAAGTTAAATCAAAACTGAGGTAAATTTATGCATTCAAGGCTTCGGATCAGAGGTTACCTACCTAATAATGATTTGCGTAGAATATTAAGAAAGTTGTTGTCTTAATAACTTAGCTATCATGGTATATCTAAGACAATTATCACAACCCAATCTTTAAAATCAAACTGGGGTTATCACAATTTTCTTAAATTCACATAATTTTTACTCAACATACATGTATATATTAGCTTTCAAGCGGGACCAGTTTCAACTTATCAAGAGTTCTATAACTCAGATATCCAATTTACAAAATCAGCTTCTAGCAAATTCAATTTTCATCTTACAAAACAGCATGACGGGAAATATTCACCAAAATACACAAACCATTGAAGATACACAACCAGTGTCAAATCAAAGTAGAGAAAATGGACCACCAACTTTCAACTTATGCCAAATTTCTAATTTTCGAACACCAACACAATTGTCCAAATAAGGACCAAGCAACACACAAGCAACACAAGCACTAAGTTGATGAAGCTATACTGTAACTGAACTCACACAAGCAACACGCAAGCACTGACAACTCACACAAGCAACAATGTTCAAGTCAAGTTTGAAAACTACGAACAAGAATAGTGGTGGCTGATTTGAGGAAAGTTTGAAGAATTGAAGATACCCAGAAACAAAAATTTGGGGGAAGGTGAAGATTTGAAGGATGAGACAAGTTTGGTAGTCTAAATTCCCTATTTTGAGAAAATCAAAAAACCCATGAAATTTCCTGAATTTTTAAAATTCTTCATTTGAAGTGTCCAAACAAGATATTTTGATAAAAGAATTTTAAATCCCCTAAAAAAATACA
This sequence comes from Echinosophora koreensis, assembly GCA_035048595.1. NCBI lineage: Eukaryota > Viridiplantae > Streptophyta > Magnoliopsida > Fabales > Fabaceae > Echinosophora > Echinosophora koreensis. Next base: position 4,279,008 of record JAPCYP010000011.1, on the reverse strand, counting down.
TTGCTTCCTTAAATGCTCGATCCAAACACACAATAAGAGTTTCTAGCTTGACACACTTCAACAAACTTCAAGAGGAGCAACTCCTCACCAAAAACATGTAGTCTGAACTCTGAAGAAGCAAGTAATATTGTCTACTAGACCTTTTAATAGAAGAAACAGAGCAGTTTTAAATGTTTGAAAAATCTTTCAAACTGAACTCATAATGACAAGTGTTGATCATTGGCAAGCCCCACAGATAGAGAATTGTGCTATGTTGTGTACTGTATATGAAAGCATTTATATAAAAATAGTCAAATTGGACACAACTTTGCAAAGAAAACATGTCACTTAAAATAGTTGAAATCCTTGCTGAGACAGGAGTAGAATTACTGAATTAGTACTTCAACTGGCATCAAGAAACATAACATGGATGAATTACAGGTTTACACAAAAACCTGTATCACTAGCTAACAATTTGATAACTGCTAAGTTCTAACAGATACTAAACCTCCCTCTTATCTTGAAAATTCAAAAAAAATTTCCCTCCGTGGTATAGGTTTAACAGCTGAACAGCTTCGTCCGTGAAATTTGTCACATACTTTTCAAGAAACAAATTTTCAGGCAAGACAAAAGGTGTAAATAAGCTGGCATTCTTCTTCATCAAACCTTTTGTGAGTAGATACTGGACAACGAAAGCCCTTGGCATGATCCTTTTCTCCAAACTATATCCAAAAAGCACTGGACACATGACAAGGTCCAAAGAATTCCAATTTAGCTGATTGACCCAAAAGCTCACCATCGAATTAATTTTATCCTCAGATCTCAACATACAATCCGGATGCCTCCTAAATGCAGCAGCAATTGCTTCTTCAGACCAACCCCAGCTCTTAAAGGCATCAACTTTTGCATTCCATTTGGGTTTTGGCACACTCACTCTGGCAGCCAATGCTACAACAAAACTTACTTTCGAAGGATCAAACCCCAATTCCTTTACTTCATCCGAATGAAATAGGCAATGTTTGAGTCCCTCACTCCTTCGTCACGCAACAATTTCAAATTTTGCTTCACAAGCTCCGTCATTCCGAATAAACTAGGCCAACAAATTAAAACATCAAGAGTTTCCTTATCATATTGAAAGAACCGTCTCACCAATCCATACATAGGGATAATTTTATTCTTGAGGCTTGCACATAGAAAATGAGGGTTCTTAGTCACTGCCAGCACAATGTCAGAGGTGGAAGCACCTTTGGAGGCTAAAAATTCAAACTTTGGCAATATAGATTTGTGGGATTTGCATGAAAGCAACTGTGGAGACCTTCTAAGAATACCACTCACCTGGAATTGTGAAAAGTCATGGCTACTGAAGAAGGCGACAACTGTGCCCGGCTTCTGTGAGGTATCTAAACGATAATCTTTGCAAGCTTTTAAAGCAAGTTCTGGCGTGAACCCGAGATTCTTTACGGGCAAATTGATCAAAGAGTGTTGTTTTAGAAACTATTTACCAGTTTAGGGTTGTTCTGAAACAATTTACTAATGGAGGGTCCTTTTGGTCACGTGTAATTTTTTATTTTTTTTCCCTGACTGGTCAAAGGCGCCAGTCAGAGTGGCTCCTTTAAAGGCACCAGTCAAAGTGGCGTCTACCATTAAAAAAAAAAAAAAAAAACATGACCTGAGGCGCAGCAGGGTTCCCCCCCTCCCCATCAGAATGCCCCCCACCCCCCAATCCCATTCTCCCCCAATCTCTATAAATACCGTAACATTGTCTTCATTTTTCACACTGCAAAACGAAAATTTTTTCTTCACTAGGTATTGTTTCTAAGGTAATAATTTAAAATATCATGTTATTATTTTTAATTTTTAATACTGATACAATATGCTATTATTTGAAAGTTTAGTTAAGTTTAAATATTTATTAATATTATGCTAATATTGTAACTGTTATTGTTAAAATGTGATGTTAGCTTGTTATTATTTTGTATGCTCAGTATTAGTAGTAGTAGTTATGCCATGTTGTTGTTATTATTATTGTTATTTTTAACACTGATGTTATTACTACAACTATTATTATTATTAATGTTGTCATCATCATTATCATCATCATCATCATTGTTAATATATATCAGTATCATTGTTTCTGGTATTATTTATATTATTATCATCATCATCGTTATCATAATCGGTATTATTATTATTAGTATTACGACTACTATTAAAACAATATTGTTATTATCATCATCATCATTATTATTATTACTATTATTATTATTATTATTATTATTATTATTAGTACTATTTGATAATTTATTATTATGTTAATTATTGTGGTGACTGTTATCAGCATAATATTTTCATTATTCTCCATATATATATATAAGCACTCACATAACAAAATATATAATTTATGAAACAATATGCATAATATATATATATCAAAACATCTGATTGATAGGCTAAATGGCTAGTAGCAACTAAACAATACTATATAATCACGTACATCACAACAACAAGATGGGAATTACAACCCCCATCATTCCCTGGAAGTCAACCATAGTGCAAAATTGAATCCTATGTGGCATTAGCTCCTTGCACTCAGCCACCAAGTCCTTCATCAACTGTAAACAATATTTTGATTACAAGGACTTAGTGGCTGAGTGTAAGGAGCTAATGCCACATAGGATTCAGTTTTGCACTGCGGTTGACTACTGGGCAGGGATGTGGGTTGCAATTCCCAAGTTGTTGCGATGTACGTGATTATATAGTTTTGTTCAGTTGTTACTAGCCGTTTAGACTATCAACCTGAGGTTTTGATATATATAGTATGCATATTGTTTCATAAATTATATAATTTGTTATGCGAGTGCTTTTATATATAGGGTTGTTCAAAAACTAATTAAAAATAAAAATTGTAAATTGATGGCTTATCCCATAATTTGTGACGAATTTTGTAGGGCATACGTCATGAGCAGGCTTGCAGTAGTTGTGTATTTCAATGGGAGAGTGTTTGATGGACTAGAAGGAATTACATTTGAAGGTGATCAAGTAACAATGCAGATAAAATTAGGAATCGGGTACGGGCACTTGAAGACAAAGATTCACTCGAAGTTGAGGCTGTCCCCAAATCAATCAGTTTCAAAAATTGTGACTAGATATATCACATGTGACAACCCGGTGAAATATATTCTGGTTGAAGTTGCTGATGATCGAGATGTGGAATACATGTTGAATGGTTTTTGCCAAAATGCGCGCATGTCAACACTTGAGTTGTATGTTGATGTTAATGTTGCAGGCACTTCCAGATTCGCTGATCTTGGATCATATGCAGAGGACGAAGATGACGAAGATCAAGATTGGGCGAGCGAGATGGAGGTTGAGTCAGATGAAGATGATGACGAAGATGATATACCAACCAGTGGTTCGTCGGACACCGAGGAGGAGATTGAACAGGGTTCCAACATAGTTCTGTCCGCAGTGGCATCACCTGCAATTGCTGCATCGCCCATTTCATCAAGAGTTCCAGGTGCAATCTTATTAATGTTATTATTATCAATTATTAATAGCATGGTGGAAGATAATTAAAAATTGAATCATTTGTTACTCACTTATAGGTCAATCACATGGTGCATTCTTCAACTCATCCCCGCATTATAATTATATAAATTGGGACTATCCCGACCAGGAGGTAGAATTTGATGGCGTGGATGTTCCAGATTCATGGAAAGTCGGTCAGGAATTGTATGTTGGCTTACGCTTCGTTAGTAAAGAGGCTGTTCAAATGGCTGTTAAACATTATTCCATGAATGTTCATCAGGATTTCAAAGTTGTTGAATCTAAATCAACAGTTTACTATGTCAAGTGTTCAAATCATGCAGCGGGATGCCCATGGAGGTTGAGAGCTATCTTGTCGAAAAAGTCGTCAAAATGGGATGTTACAAAGTGGGCCGGGCAGCATAATTGTGTGAATCAGATGTTGTCACAAGACCACACAAAGTTGGATTCTAACTTCGTATGCTCTTGCATACTAGGTACGACTATTAACAATAACTTTTGTTTATTTTTAAGTCTTCCTCTAATGTAACTTTAAATTTAAATTGATTTATTAGGTATGGTCCGTGAACAACCGGCAGTCACAATCGGGATGATACGCGAAAGAATTCTAAGTACTTACGGGTACAAAATATCATACAGAAAGGCATGGAAAGCTAAGCAAAAGGCCATAGTCAGGGTATTTGGAGATTGGGACGAATCCTATGCCATGCTACCTAGGTGGTTACAACATATGCAATTGTTTTCACCAGACTCTTTTTACAAGATCGAGACCAATCTATTTCTGGTAGGCAATCGTGTGAACAACTGATATCGTACGTTTCATCGTGTTTTCTGGACGTTTAGACAATGTTGTGATGCTTTCAACCATTGCAAGCCAATAATACAAGTTGATGGTACTTTTTTGTATGGTAAGTATCGTGGCACACTGTTGATTGCCACAACACAGGATGGAAACAATTACTTGTTGCCGCTAGCATTTGCTGTTGTCGAAGGAGAAACATTGGATGCTTGGTCGTGGTTTCTTGGTTTGATCCGGCAACACGTTATTAACAAAACCGGAATATGTTTGATCTCCGATCGACACCGTAGTATTATATCAGCGGTTTCAAACCCTAACTTAGGTTGGCAGCCTCCAAATGCTCATCACGTATACTGTATTAGACACATTGCCAGCAATTTCAACCAGAGATTCAAGAATAAGCATTTGAAGGAAGAACTGATGACTCTAGGTAAATGTGTTTTATACTCATTTATTTATTTATTTACTCTATTTTTTTTAAATAAAGCGGTGACCTAAATGATGTAACGTTTTCGTATAGGATACATGGCATGCAAGATTAAGTTTGATCGGAAGTTAGAGACATTCCGTGAAACCAGTCCTGAAGTGAAACGGTGGATTGATGGCATCAGGAAGGAGAAATGGTCGCTGGCTTATGATGATCATGGTCGGCGATATGGACACATGACAACCAACTTGTCTGAATGTGTCAATAGAGTTTTAAAGGGTGCCAGGAATTTGCCAATCACTGCTCTAGTTAAGTGTACGTATGGCAGGGCCGTTGAATATTTTGTTCAGCGAGGATCCGAAGCGAGAAGCAAGCTTAGTTCTGGTCAACGTTTTTCTGAAAAGGCAAGAAAGTTTATCACGATGCAGCAACAACATGCTTGTTCTCATCAGGTCCGTCGTTATGACACCAATAATCTACGCTTTGAGGTAGAAGAGGCTTTCAATCCGGTTACCCAAAGAGGAGGTCGCAGTTGGAGGGTCAACCTACAAACAAAATATTGTCAATGTGGAAGATTTCAGGCATTTCACATCCCATGTTCACATGTGTTTGCTGCATGTGCGGCCACATATCTCGATTTTGATCAGTATGTAGATGAAGTATACAAATGGCGGGGCATCATCAACGCCTACGCTCCTCAGTGGTATCCAATTGGAAACGAGGAAGCAATTCCAGAGATACCACAACCGTGGACCTTAATGCCGGATTTGGCGATGCTGCGCCAGAAAGGGAGACCCAAGTCAATCCGCATTCGTAATGAGATGGACTGGGTGGAGTCACAACCGACCCAACGATGTGGATTGTGCAAACACTGAAGGTCATAACAGGCGGAACTGCCCACAACGAGCAGGAGGATCGGGAAGCGGAGGAGTTGGTGCTGAAGATAATATTTAAATTCCACCTTATCATGTATGATCGTTAAGCTTTGTTATTATAATATTAATGGTATTTAGTATGTTTTGGTAGTGTTACAATTTTTAAGACGATCAACTCCTAAGTTTAACAAAACCAAATAGTCTCTATTAAGTAAAAAATAAATAAACAAACGTTCATTACATACAAAGTATACAATAACAAATTTTTACAAAATTAAAAAGAACCATAAGGTAACTAGTGAGCACCATCATCATGCTGATCGGGAGACAAGATGCATTGTCGTGGTTTGCCCCTCACTACTCGAGGTGGATTTCTTCTTACAACATTACGATCAACTCTGTCAGAGCTTTCACTTGTGGAGCTAGATTCTATAACTCCGGCGAAGTCCACGTTCAAGTCGATACCCATACCTTGGTATTCAGCAGAGTACATTGGGGTATTCTGTATTTGATCAATGAGGGGGTTTGGTGCATCTGGTGTGTTATAAGTTTGCTGATATGCGGGTGGTGTAAAGTACAGATGGGTTGACGTTGGAGGCATGGATGATGGCGGTTGGCTAGGCATGGATGATGGCCCTTCCATGTAAGGGTCAGAAGATGGAATCTCCGTTTGATAATAAGTTGGAGCGGGTTCCTGTGAGTAATCGTGGTCCTGGGTGGGTGGATAATAATATCCTTCTCCACGTGCTGGTATAGGCGGTGTGTAGAAGGCCTGTTGTTGCAAACGTTCTCTCCCTCTACTAAGACACTGCCCTTCCACCCTTACTGCTGGGATGCGTTCAAACGTAGGAAACGGCTCCAACTCTTGTGTGAGCGGTGCAGCTGACACAGAAGGTACAGTGATGCGATCGGCCTCATCCGATGCTGCAAGAATGGCATCGGTTTGTTCCTTAAGTTCAGCAAACGTGAACTGATGTTGACCCTGAGGAGTACTTAAGTAATTCAACCGCTCCACCCCATCAACCTAAAACAAAACAATAGAATGATGTAACAATGGACAGTTGGAAAAATTCCTTATATAACCAGCAGTTAATATGTGGGGAAACAAAAACGTTACCACATAGCCTCGGAGTGCACCTTGCCTGCCAACCCATCGACGTGTCCGGCACAAGTACCACCGCATATACTCGGATTGCTTAGTTAACAGACCAACCTGTGGCTCACAATGACAGATTACCTCCATGTGTCTATTATTCCAAAAGGCAATGTCTGGCGCCAACAATTGTTCCCAATTCTCAGAATCTTTGCCCCTGAGTGACAGATCGTGGCGATTCGGCGGTTGGACAGGCTCACTGGGTATGGATTGTATCATGCCGAATTGACGCATCACACGATCTGGTTGATGCCACTCCACGATGTTGAAGCAAATCAGGGGAAGAATAATCCTCCATAGGAACATCGCCTCGACGCAGACCTCAGGTAATGTATCACTTTCCAGGTGGTCGTACGGACACCATATGATCTACAAACATTGGATAAAATAATTCAATTCACTACCATGGATACAATAGAAATTTGTAACTAATTAAATTTAATAGATTCCTGGCTTTAAACAAATTGGAATTTGATAATCACATCAGTCTGCTTCAATTTGTCAAATAAGTCACGATAAAACGTCAAGGAGTGCAGCTGTCTGGTATAAGTTTCACCTGACCGCCAGCTGTCATTGTTTAAAAATTAAATATCAGTTCAAGTATAAGTACAAACAATCATGAATTCAAATATTACATGTTGCTTACCGTGTACCATATGGGGTACCCTGAAGTCGTTGGTCTAGAACGATCATAGGAGCAATAGATGGCAGCCTTTCCCATGCCCATATTTGAACCAATGGCAGGAACCCACATATCTCCTTTGCTTTATAATTTGTTGCCTTACACAACTCTCGGTATAAGTAACTCAAGACAGCCGAACCCCAGCTATACTGTCCTGCCACTTCAAAGTTCTCTAACAAGGGAAGATATCTCATTGACACATATCCATTGGAGTGATCAGGGAGCAACAGGTTACCTATCATCCTGAGTATATAAGCCCGTGTATACGCAACCCTCCACCAATCATTTTCCTCGTACAATGAGAAATGTCCAAAATTTTGTTCTAGCCACTTCAACTTTAATCTTGAACCTCTCATGTCAGCATCATCAGGAGCAATACCCAACTGGTTGGCGACATACTGCTTCCAATTTTTTTTTGTTGCACCGACAACCGCAGCACCATGAATGCGCAAGCCACAAATAATAGCAACATCCTGTAGTGTGATGGTGCATTCTCCGAACGGCATGTGAAATGTATGTGTCTCTGGCCTCCATCGCTCCACAAGTGCACTAATCAGATTGTGATCGAGCTGAGATAAATTTACTTGGGCCAGCCCTAACAACCCTGCTGTTCGAAGAAAATCTTTGACAGAATCTGTGAGATCCAATACAGAAGGGTTAAACCCCAGACCACGACGAGGTCTAATTACCCGATCAGGTGACCCATTCCACACATATTGGGAAACATGTTTTTCTTGCATATACAATAATGATGTATCCACTGGGCCGGGGTTTACCAATCGTTGCCCCGATTGTGAGCTAGATGATGCCATGTTTTAACCTGACATTAAAGATTAATAGCATTAATTACAATATAAAATAAATTCTATTATTACTATTAAATATTTATTATAGTATATTAGTAGAATTACTGACCATGTCACATATTAAGATTGATATAAATAAAAAGATCAAGTAGCAATTAAATAATAAGATAAAAAAATTTATTTTAAAGTTTCAAATTATTTAACTTCTCAACTACGCTCATTATAGTACTCGTAAAATATTTACCTTATAAAATAAAACTGAAGATCTTACCAACCTTAAAGAAACACCAACAAAAAATTACACTGAAAAATCCAAACAAATTTATCAGAAAAGTAAGACAAGGAGGGGGTAAACAAATGTTACGTGTACTATGCTCATATAGTGCAGTGGAAGGAGAAACAATGAAGTATAAATTTATACAAAACACACGAGTGCAGAAATTAATTAAATATCAACATTTTAAAATTACACCGACAAATAATCACATAACTAATACCACTAAATTATTAACAGTAACAATGACAATAAAATAAACATAATTATGTATGGATTTCAAATACCAAGCAAAAAATATATATATACATATAAACAAGTAGCAAATAATAATATAGGAGATATTGACAAAATAAAATACTAACAGTATAACTTTTTACCAAAAAATAATCATCATGCATTATAGTACTCGTAAAATATTTACCTTATAAAATAAAACTGAAGATCTTACCAACCTTAAAGAAACACCAACAAAAAATTACACTGAAAAATCCAAACAAATTTATCAGAAAAGTAAGACAAGGAGGGGGTAAACAAATGTTACGTGTACTATGCTCATATAGTGCAGTGGAAGGAGAAACAATGAAGTATAAATTTATACAAAACACACGAGTGCAGAAATTAATTAAATATCAACATTTTAAAATTACACCGACAAATAATCACATAACTAATACCACTAAATTATTAACAGTAACAATGACAATAAAATAAACATAATTATGTATGGATTTCAAATACCAAGCAAAAAATATATATATACATATAAACAAGTAGCAAATAATAATATAGGAGATATTGACAAAATAAAATACTAACAGTATAACTTTTTACCAAAAAATAATCATCATGCATTATAGTATTCGTAAAATATTTACCTTATAAAATAAAACTGAAGATCTTACCAACCTTAAAGAAACACCAACAAAAAATTACACTGAAAAATCCAAACAAATTTATCAGAAAAGTAAGACAAGGAGGGGGTAAACAAATGTTACGTATACTATGCTCATATAGTGCAGTGGAAGGAAAAACAATGAAGTATAAATTTATACAAAACACACGAGTGCAGAAATTAATTAAATATCAACATTTTAAAATTACACCGACAAATAATCACATAACTAATACCACTAAATTATTAACAGTAACAATGACAATAAAATAAACATAATTATGTATGGATTTCAAATACCAAGCAAAAAATATATATACATATAAACAAGTAGCAAATAATAATATAGGAGATATTGACAAAATAAAATACTAACAGTATAACTTTTTACCAAAAATAATCATCATGCATTATAGTACTTGTAAAATATTTACCTTATAAAATAAAACTGAAGATCTTACCAACCTTAAAGAAACACCAACAAAAAATTACACTGAAAAATCCAAACAAATTTATCAGAAAAGTAAGACAAGGAGGGGGTAAACAAATGTTACGTGTACTATGCTCATATAGTGCAGTGGAAGGAGAAACAATGAAGTATAAATTTATACAAAACACACGAGTGCAGAAATTAATTAAATATCAACATTTTAAAATTACACCGACAAATAATCACATAACTAATACCACTAAATTATTAACAGTAACAATGACATTAAAAGAAACATAATTATGTATGGATTTCAAATACCAAGCAAAAAAAATATATACATATAAACAAGTAGCAAATAATAGTATAAGAGATATTGACAAAATAAAATACTAACAGTATAAATTTATACAAAAAAATAATCATCATGCACTATAGTACTCACAAAATTTTTACCTTAAAAATTTAACTGAAGATCTTACCAACCTGAAAGAAACACCACAAAAAAATTACACTAAAAAATCAAAACAAATTTATCATCGAAGTAAAATCAGTGAGGGATAATAAAAAAGGACGTTGGGAGGGGAGGGTATGCCATTCCTTATATAGGGGTGCCCTTATATAGAGCAAGGAAAGAAGGGTCCTGGGAGAAATGGCGTGGGACACGGGTAGAAAAAGATTAGGGGTGGGGGACATTCGGATGGGGAGGGGGGAACCCTGCTGCGCCACGTGGCGCAAGCAGGGTCAGGTTATGTTTTTTTTTTTTTTTATGGTAGGCGCCAGTCTGAGTGGCGCCTTTAAAGGAGCCACTCTGACTGGCGCCTTTGACCAGTCAGAGAAAAAAAAATAAAAAATTACACGTAGCCAAAAGGACCCCCATTGGTAAATTGTTTCAAAACAACCCTAAACTGGTAAATAGTTTCTAAAACAACACTACTTTGGTCAATTTGCCTTGTTTATGAGGTAGGAGACAGTAAGAGAATGTGATTGTGATGTGGTTGTGCAGAATTTGAGAGATAGAAATGGAAATGGATAAAATTTAGGGGGTAGTGGCAGCGATGTTGTTTGTAATGTGAGAGAGATGAGGTGGAGAAGGGGTTTGTAATAGTGGGTCTCAACATCATCATAGCCCCAAACTTGACCAAAAAGTGATTGTGTATTGTGTTTTATTGTAATTTTCACAATATTTTTATTTATGGTACAATGTAGATGATAATTAGTAATTCACTTGTGTTATTTAAACAAAGAAGAGAAGCAATTCAAATACTCGGTTATTCACGTTTGGTTAATGAATAATAATACAGTATCATAACTCATTAATCATGCATCAAACATAATTAATTATGAATTTGAACGTTATTAATTACAATTTTCATAATTAGTTATATTCATTAATTATCTACTGAACATAATTAATCAAATATTTGAACTGGGTTAATCATATAAATTGGTGTGAAATTTGATGTCCAATTTTTGTGTTAAAAAAACATTTCTGTAACTAGTTACACACTCACCGACCTTTACACGTATCTCAATATTAAATCTTCATTTTTAGCTTGATGACTATGGTTTCTATTAATGTGCCAAAGGTTATTTTGGCTATGGATGCGATAACTGAGAGCCTGGAATCATCACTCCCAGTTCCGAGTGTTCAAGAGCTAGCACTCCAACGCATAGAGAAAGTGCCAGCAAGGTACTTAAGAGATAGAGATGGTGATGACGTCATCTCCACCGTTTCTTCCGATCCATCTCTTCGAGTACCCTTGATCGACATGGCCAAGTTGGTCAACGCGTTGACACAAGAAGAGGAGCTTCAAAAGCTTCACCTTGCATGCAAAGACTGGGGTGTCTTTCAGGTACTACTACTACAACAAAAGCATTTGTAACTGTTTCTTGCTTTCTGTTACTTCAGGTTTTGATTTGTTCAAGTTCCGTGTTTTTAGGCACTTGTGCTCTTGATCAACAACTTTAATTTGGATTTGGATCCACAACTTTTATTTTGTCATTTCTTCTCTCATGTTTAGAAAGGAAAAGACACTTTTTACTAAGTTTTAATGGAACCTACACATTAAAGCAAATTGGATTTTGTGTCTTTTCCTCTTTAACATCATAGGAAAAAAGAGAGAATAAAAGGGAACTAAATCCCTTTAATTTCTGTACATAAATTAAAATATAGAATTTTCTCAATTTGTTGATGAAGTGCCTACAATTGAAATAGCAAAATAGCTAGCTGTATAAATGTTACATACATACCCAATTAACCATAAATGAAGTATTTATAATGGATAATTTCATTTTTATTTTGGTTGATATTGAAATAACCCTGGAAATATCATTATTTCATGGACTTATATTCTTAAAAAAAAGTGAAAAACAATAGCTTAAGTTGTGTCTATTTGTTCCTTTGGGTATTAGAAAGATAATTGAAATAAAAGCATATCAGAGTTGGGGGAAGGTGATGCAGATTCATGAAAATTTGGGAGGAGACAATTCCTTTTACCTTTTCATTTTCTGCAGGTGTTAAATCATGGAATTTCAAATACATCCCTTAATAATATGGGGAATCAAGTCCAAGGATTTTTCGATCTCCCTTTTCAAGAGAAACAACAATGGGCACAGAAACCAGGAAGTCTTGAAGGCTATGGCCAAGCATTTGTAGCATCAGAGGAGCAAAAGCTGGATTGGAATGACATGATCTTCCTCAAATCTCTCCCAATTCAGGAAAGAAAATTGAATTTGTGGCCACAGAACCCTCCCAAGTTCAGGTAAATGAATACTAAATGGCTGAACAGAACAGCATAATGATGTTAATGGGTCTTAGAATATGGATAAATCAAATAAAGCAATGGTTTGAGAGGTGTTATAACATGATATGCTTAGAAGCTCTTTGAGTTAGAACAAAATTAGCTCTTTTTCATGAAAATTGTTCTGTACAAGATACCAATAACCCTAGCTCCACATTGATATCACTTACTGGATTGTGTTATGTATATATGTACCAAATAGTCTCCCTTAGATTTTCTTTGCCCTGTTTGACTATTAAAGGCATTAGCATGGAATCAAACATACTAGTTGTGGAGATACTGTTTCTGATCTAATTAGTATTTTTTTTTATGTTTTCTCTTTGAGTATTCTTCTCATAACAAGTTATCATCTTTGTATAAGCAGGCTAAATGCAAGGAATTGGTCAATTTTAGAAACCCTTGTGACTCAACTCAACAACTCAACTCCATAAACTTATCAAACTGTGCATATTGACTCTATGGAGAGTTGTCTGCAAATACATAGGGGGTTAAATTTACACTAAGTTGCATAATTTTGTGAAGTTTAGGGAGTTCAATCATTGAGTTTTGAACCACAGGAGTCTTTGAAATTGACCTATAATTGGCAGGGGTTTCTTGCATTTTAACTTCCTATACTAGTGATTGCAGTGTAAAATTTCTATTGCAACCTTTTCTTATGTTTGTAAGGATGTCCTTTGCAATTGGTTATCAGGGAAGCATTAGAGAGATATTCTGAGGATATGAGGGAGGCAGCAATTTCAATTGTTCAGTTCATTACTAAGGCTCTGGGGCTTAAGGATACACAGATATCAGAAAGTTTCAGAGAAGGACTATATGATATAAGGATGAATTGCTACCCGCCCTGTCCGGAGCCTGAAAGAGTTCTTGGGATTGTGCCCCATGCTGACAATTCTGGGATCACTCTCTTGCTTGACCGTGGCGATTTTCCAGGGTTGCAGTTCCTCAAAGATGAAAAATGGGTCAATGTTGAACCTATAGAAGGGGCCATTGTTGCAAACATTGGCCATATTATTGAGGTTTGTACTTGTGACACATTAGGCTACAAGATCAACCTCAAATAATGATTGGTTGCAAGTTAATTTGTTATGGATCACATAGACAGATAAAGCAATAGGATCAAAGCATTATATTTGAATAGGAATTCCCATTGCATTCTTTCATTTGGAAAATGAGTTATACACAAGAGGATAAATTTATATAAGATCAAAAGCATGATCTTGATTATTACCAAAAAAGAGTTTAATTCTGCTTGTTTTTTTATCGCGTAGGTAATGAGCAATGGGATATACAAAGCTCCAGAGCACAGAGCTGTAGTAAATAAATGGAAGGAGAGGTTGTCAATAGTGACATTCTGCTATCCCAGTCCTTCTATGGACATTGGACCAGCTAAAGAGCTAATTGGTGAAGGAAACACACCTGTATACAAGAGATTGACACATGCAGAATATTTCAACAACTTTTTCAATAGGAAGCTTGATGAATCATTCATTGATAGCCTCAGAGTCTAATTTATGTTTTATCTTTAGATGAGGTTACTTTACAATTTACATCATACAACATTTACTAAAACAAGTCACAAACATTTGATCATCTTTTTTTCTTTGTTTAGAAATAAACAATTACAGAGATGTGTTGTTGCGCGATGAAACATCAATACCTTGATTACATACAATTGAATATAAGAATAGTACACAAAAAGCTCGGTGCAAATACAAGCAATTTTTATGTCAAATTATTAGCTCTTGTATTACTAGAATCAGCAATGCAGTGATACAATTTGGGGGCTCTTCTAGTCATATGCCAAGATTAGCATTTTTGACATATTGGACAAGAAAGTCAGTTACAGCATCACATAAGTGATAAACATAACTAGATTTAAAATGATTAAATCAAGAAGCAATTAGAAAAACATCATGTGAATAGTTTTACAAAAGGATAAATCTCTATTATTATCTTAAATGGAATCATAAACTTGCTTAGCATCTCACTCTAACCAAATGTTCTTGAAATCAAGCTTTCAAGCAAAAATTATACCTTCACTTACTGCTAAAAAGCTCGGATTTGGATTCCTTGCATTCATCATTTTCACGTGTTCACGCATTCATTGACATAAATCATTGGATACATTTGAGTGTACATTAAAAAAAATTAAAAAATTAAAACAATATTGATCTAATGGTGGATTTTGTAACTTCGTGAATGCGTGAATGTGGAGAATCCAAATCCAAAAAGCTCACCATGCATATCCGGTCCGATGACAAACCAATCATTCAAGTCACAGATATTACCATTAAGACTTATATTAATCAAACCTCGATTAAATTACAGACCTCATTGGCTCACTCTTACTGTGAGTTATTCTCCACAACCTCTCTTTTTTCTTAGTGAGTCATGTGTCATTTTTAAATGTATTTTCTAATCTATTTACTTCATCCTCCCTCCCTCCCTCCCTCCCTCCTAGAGAAGGTTATATATGTCCAAGAGGGGAATGTGTTAGAGAAGGAGCACATATGCTAATGAGTCGCAACTAGAAGGTTCAGAAGGATTAATGATTGCCATTGTTGGAGTAGCGAGAATGATGAAATGATTGAGAGAAGTAGAAAATAAAACTGAGAAGGAAAAAGGGAAAAGAGAAAAGAAAACAGAAACTGAGATTTGAAATTTGAAAGCAAAAGTCAGTTGTCATCCATAATCTATTCTCACTACAAAAAAATGTATTTTAGCGATCGAATTTAGCGATCACACTTAATCGGTCGCTAAATATGAAAATTTGGTCGCTCAATAGTTTAGCGACCGATTTAGCGATCACCGAAGGGTTTAGCGACTAAGTAATCTGTTACCACGTTTGGTGGTCGTTAAATGGTTTACCGACCGAGTTTTCATATTTAGATAGCGAATTTGGTTGTTGCTAAACACCTCTTTTGTTTGTAGTGTCTCCCTTTACCCAATATAGAAGGAGCCAAGAGGTGTGTTGAAGAAGCCATTACTTGTGAGGTCGACAGATGGAAAAACTTTCCCCAAATGTGACCACCAATTGTATATAGTATAGATATATATAGATAGAGGTTTTAAGAGGTTGTATCATAAAAATATAATCAATGTAATATAAACTTTTACACTTTCTTTTGTTTAGAAAAGAAAGTGAGAGGGAAGAAAGTGGAACAAAAGAAAGGGGAAAGATAGAAAATGAGTAGAAAATGAAATAATTGTTTAGTTGTTTGGTAGAAGAGAAAATGAAAGGAAATGAAAGAAAAATAAAACTTTACTCTCCACTTGTTTTGATTGTGTAGAAAGTAAGAGAAAAGAAAAAAAAATGTGAAAACACATAAATACTCGTAAATAAAATTATACTCATAAATACACATGAATACATATAAGTTAGGGGTGTTTATGTCTTTTTCATCATTTCTTCCACCTCCCTCAACTTTTCTTCCCACTTTGGGTGGATTATCTTTTTGATGTGGGGCCACAAATTTTTTTATTTCCTTCCTTTTTCCTTTGTCAACCAAATGAGGAAAACTTCCCTTTTCTCTACTTTTCCTTCCTCTTAGTTCCTGTTATTCTCTTTCCCCTCAAAACTAACATAGGGTTAGTGATAACCTTGGGCTCTTTTGCTCAAAGGTTCTCCCAAGGTTGTACTCATTTACTCCATGTTACTTTCATTCTCTCAAAGGTCAAGGCCCAGGTTAATTAATAATGTCTTCACCTTATGCTTCTCATCTATTTCGATTGTTAGTTTATCAAGCCTTGTCTACTTTAACAGGAATCTTGTTGGAATCGTTGCATTTGGGGAGCGAATGGGAGCCATTATATTTAGTAGGTTAAATTAGACTTTTGGTCTCTTATCTTATTTTTCAGATTTGTTTTAGTCTCATATTTTTTAAAAAGACTCGTTTTAGTCTTTTAAGTATCAAACGTTACCCAAAGTAGTCCTTTCCGCCAGATACATTAGTAACAACATTAACCTTTCTCATGCGTGCCAATTAAGTGATGATGTAGGAAGTTGAGATGTCACGTCTGCAATGTGGTAGCATGTGGTGGTGCCACGTGGCAGTATGTGGTGGTGCCATATGGAAGGACTAAATCGAATCCAAAAAATGAAATAAAGGACCATATCGAATCCAAAAATAAGATAAAGGACAAAATCAAAATTGTAGCCCCTTTTCCCTAATGTGTATTCTTCTCCAATGGGTATTCTTCTGTAAGGGTTGTAGACAACTATGGATGACATTTCTCCAAATTAGTGACTGGTATAGCACGAAGGAGCCCATATCTGGCAAATGGAGCATGGTTACTTTGATGGACTTTACAGAGGCTGGTTTGCGTGCTGCGTGGAAGAAGGCGGTTAAGTTGCACACTAGTGTAAATAACGCATTCTAGAACATGATTCTACATCGGTTGCATTTTAACCGATTTTTAAAATGAGGCGGTGACATTTTTAAAATTAAATTGGAGTTTTTTTAACATCAGTTGCTTTATAACCGATCTTAAAAGTGTGTTTTTACAAAATGTTAAGACTTTTAAGATTGGTACCTATAGCAATCGATCTTAAAAGTGTATTTTACAAAATGTTTAATACTTTTAAGATCGGTTCCTATAGCAACCGATAAACATTTTGTAAAACCGCGCAGTCCCTTGGCTATCTTACAACCCCAACGTCTCTCAAACCCTTTTCTCGCGTGTACATCTCTGTGACCCCTCCAGCGCTTCCCTCCACCACAAGCGGCACCAACAGCGCCTCCCTCCACCACCAGCGTCTCCATGTGCAACGTCTCTCAGTCATCCCACATTGAACCATCTGCCACATCACTCAATCTCCATCTCCCTTCCCTTGTTTTGGTTCATATTATGGCAGAGACAAAGACAATCGTGACGACAGTTGTCACTTACTCTCAGCCGACGACCGTTGTCCTAACACGTCTCTGCGCTAACAAGTTGCAACAGAGCCTGAATCGTGGGGAAAGAGAAATGCAAACCCATTTTATCCTGGTTCAACTACCTCCTCTGGTAACCTTCATCTAGTCCCCACACCATTGTGAGTTTCGTCCACTAATCAAATCAAACTTTACAAGATTCTTTACAAAAGCTTTACTTCTAGGTTCCTTCTACCCATATTACAGCTTTCAAAGCAATCTTGAAAACCACAAGAGTTCCTTCTACTCTTGCACAACACCAAGAGTCCCTTCTACTTTTGAATCAATCCACGAGAGACACCTCTCTCTAATTAGAAACTTACAAACAAAGATTTGAATATAGATTCTCAGAAATCAGATTTACAAATTGAAGTTCAATAGAAATGTATAGTTTTCTCAATGCTAAGCTCTCCTAAAATTTCAGTGATTGATCTCATTAAAGTGCATTCTTCTTCTTGTAAAAGTGTTTGATCATGTCCTTATATAGTTATGGTTCAAAACAGATCCGTTGGACATGTATAACAAATCAGTTAAGATCAAAACAGATTTAACTTTGAAATCCTATACCCGGTCAATCGATTAATACACGGATGTATTAAACAAAATTTTCTCTTTTAGAACATGTGTACATCGATTGTTGTTCCTGTGTACATAGTAAATTTTCCTGTATACATCGATTATGTTCTTGAACGTTCTTGATTCAAAAGACTACATGCATTGTATATCGATGTAGATTCATGATTTATTTATTTTTTTAATTTTAGGGATGAATATGAAAGAGAACAGAGAGAGAAGATATGATCAGAGGGATGAATTGAATTCAAGTTGAGAATTGAGAGTGGGTGACGGTGTTATTGCTTATGTTGAAAAAAAAAATCCATTTGCCTTGTTTTGATTGGGCAACAGGACCAACAAAACATATGGTACTGTATATAAGTATTCTCCTTGATAATATTACAAAAAATATATATATATATTCCGAAAATAAAAATTATAAATAAAACAAGTATTCCCTATTTTATTTTAATTTTGAGTGATGGTATCCAGAGTTAGTTGTCAAATAATATATATCAAGCATAAATATCATTATTTTGAGAATAATCAAGACTAGAGCAGAAATAGTACATGGATTTTTTTATATTTTTCTAAATCGGGTCGATGCCGGTCCGAGTTTCATAACACTGTATTACCCTATGCAGGATAGATTAAGACTAGCATTTATGCAAGCATCGTTCAAATTTGCAGCAGAACATGTTCAAAGAGTAAATGGTCTACAAGAGGGCGGAGGTGCAGATGGACCCTAGCCCAAGAACACAGATAAAGTTGTGAAGAATCATGCAAAATGGAAATCAATACTCTCACCCAGGAACAAATTTGGTCCAGAGAAACATGTTCCACTTCGTAGCATGATCCACAAAAGGAGACAAACTCAACTGCATGAATCAAACATAATGGATATATAATAAGTTTTCACTCATTTTACTTCTCCATGTGGGGGCCAAAAGCATATCTCGGAGCAACAGTCATAGCATATAGATAGACCCTTCGTAGCTTCTCCCCGTAGTTAAAAACCAGCCCACCCAGCAGGTTGAGAAGTTGACTTGTTCTCAAAGGCTTTTGCCTCACTAAAAACCTGAGAATTACTCCCTTCACTAGGTCTTAACATCTGTGGGCTGCCAGCACGAACTGCACTGAAGTTATCTGTTCCAAAACCCCATGTATCAAAATCAGTAGCAACTTGAGCAGGCTGCTTGTTCGGCTGACCATTTCTTGTTCTGACAGATTTGGAAGTATTGTCTGCTGAAAGGGACTTCAGTGGTTGGGGTTCCTCTGGAAAAGCTTGCCATGACTTTGGTTCTGAACTAGGAGTTTTCCATTCAGTTTTATCCTGCTGAAGTTCCCAAACCGACCCGCCAATCTTCTCCCTCTGCAGTTATAGTGCAACATATATATCCGTCTATCAAAAACACAGCTTAAACAAAATCAGCAAGGCAAATGATTATAGAAGAAAATTACAAATTGTTATTACCGCAGCAGATGCAGATGATGTAATTCCAGGAGAGGTTCTCAAACCCTCTCTACTTGGCGAAGGAGTTCTTGCTGCAAGTGCTTGCTTGAGCTCCTGTAATTCTTGCCTTTGCGATCGGCAGATAGCAGAAAGCTTTTCATATTTTGAAGTTATTTCAGCTTTCTCCAACTTAGCTTCCTTCAGCTGCTCTTTGAGTTTCTCTACCTCAGCCTCTAATGCTTCTTCCCTTTCAGATTTGTTATTAAGTCCAGAGCTGAATTTAGTGGAATCAAATTCGGCAACAAAGGTGTTAAAAGTCTGATCTTCAAAGGTAGCTGCTGTGTTCTCCACACTTGGCATCCGCCTCTCACTTGTATGAGCTTTGTCCTGAAAAAAGTTTATTTCGAAGTCCTTGGAAGATCCAGTGTCGGGCTTGTGTGGTTTTCCATGTAGACTGCTTTTTACAGTATGAGTTTGTGTGTTAACCACTTTGTTAGTACTACTATTTTTGGGAAACTGATCATTCTCTGGATGAACTGCATCATGTTTCAATGAGATGTGGTGGCTAGATGGTTCTTCATCAAATATAGGTTTGCTCTTTTCTTCAGGGACAAGTGAATCCTTTGCATGCTGAGTGGACCAGAAAGCACCAAGCGGCCCCCCACTCCCCACTCCCCTAGAAGCAAGGGATGGCTGTGATGTATTTCTGGGTTCTCCAGATGACGGTGGAGGAGGTGGATTCCTACGAGGCATTGGAGGTGATTTATTTGCGGACATTGAAGCACCTGCTAAAATTAAGCTACAGATAAATTTTCTTGCTTGAGATTAGGAATAAATTGTATACACAACTCCAATCTTCTACCACCAGTTTTTAGCCTCTTATTCAAATCAAGGTCACATTTAACTATTTAAGTATTCTGAAAACAGGAAAGAAAAAAAAAAAGTAGTTATCTTTGCCAAAAAATGCATCACCTTCATGATTGTTTGAAGAGGGCAATTCAGGTGGCCTGTCAGGCAATGACTTCTGCAAATTAACAGGGAGCTGCTCATTAACACGAAACCAGACCTGCAACCATGGTAGAAAATCCAATGTCAGTAATTGAGTGCTCAAATTCTAGTACCTAGGAATGCTATTGATGGATGATCTAAGACCAACCTAAATTGATGGAGATGAATGGCCAATCAAGCAAAGCTCTTGCCTGCGTGATATCTGGTCTGTCATCTGGTCTAGCTTGAAGCATGTCTCTGATTAAGTCCGTGACAGATGAACTGTATTTAGGTACATCAGGAATGCGGTAGTTTCCATTCAAGACTTGGAGCTTTGATTCTCCATCAAATGCACTTTTGAAGTAGCATATGCGAAAAAGGAGACACCCAAGTGCCTAAAATATTCAACCAGTAACATGATTCATCAGTCAGCCTAGAAAGACTTGGCAGAAGTTTTAATCATTAAACATGAGTTTTAGGCATGCATGACTTACCCAAATGTCCACTTTCTCGTTAATGACTTCTCTCAGGAACAGATCCCACATCTAAAATGCATCACAGAAATGAACATTCATATCACACATGACTATAATTTTATTTATAGAAAACAAATCTCAACTTACCTCGGGGGCCCTGTAGGCAGGGGTTGTGTACTTCCTGATATTGTCTTCCTCAATTCCCATTTCTTCTGGCTTCTCAAAACGTTTGTGGTTGGTGGAAGTGCTTCCAAAATCACACAACTTCCATGAACCATCTGGACCGAATAAAAGATTCTCTGCTTTCAAATCTCTGGGGAATGTAAAGAAGAAAAATAAAAATCATTATGATTAAGTAAACAACATATAAACTCTCATTTGATTTGCTAGACTCTTTATATGATGTCATATAAAAAGAAAATAAAGTCAGTACAGTTGAAATACACATTTCAATCATGTGTGAATAAATTAAGATCTTAACAAAAACAGAACATAATCACAGCGCAGCTGTGTCTGAAGATTCTAGGAAGCACAGACACTGACACGGACACCGGACATGACACGGACACCGACAATGTCCAAAACATAGGACACCACGACACGGCTATATGTGTGTGTGTGTGTGTGTGTGTGTGTGTTAAATCAAATAAAATTAAATGAGCATCATTTAAATGATATAAATTGAAAATCAAGATAATGAGTCTAATGATAATGAGTCTCACAAAAAATAAGGAGACATCATTATACAATCTGAGCACTTTGTTTCTTTATAAGTGGAGGAAGTGGAAGTGCGGGCAAAAAACAGAGACTACCAGAAGAAGAAAGGAATGTATACAAGGAGGAAGTAAAAAAGTTGTTTAATGAAATGGAAAAAACGACAATGAAAAGAGTCTATTCATTACTTTTTTATTATTTAAAAGTTTTATTTTATCTTTTATTTTAAAAAAAAAAATTTGAGATGTGTCCTTGAGGTGTCCAAGGCACATATAGAAGTGTCGGCAAAATGTCCGAGCCAAAAAAAAATAATTTTTAAATTGGCCACCTGACAAGAAGTATCAGACACGTGTCGTGTCAGTGTCGGTGTCGGATACGTGTCCGACACTCGGACACCCCAAAAGCTAGGGGTGTCTGTGCTTCCTCATTGTCAATACATATAGGGCTGTAAGTGAAGGCTTGCATAGATATAAATAAATGTATGCTGCAAAAATGGAGATCACACGGAAAACATGAAATTTCTTCTGGAATATTTTATAGAAATAATCAAATATGAACATAAAACTTCATGCTATGCAAATGGTTTGCAATTTAAAATTTTAAAAGAACTTTGAAGAATAAAGAGAAATAATTTTTGACACTCATCAAGATTTATTAGCTAGTGTTGTTACCGGTGAGCAATAGGCGGGGACTGGCAGTGCATAGCAAAAACTGCATTACATACATCCCTGAAGATTAAAAGAACTTGTTTCTCATCAAAATAACCAGATCCTCGGCTCTCCAGCACATTAACCAGAGACTTCTCACAAAATTCCATCACAAGGAATGCCTCTTTTGTCCTACCCATATCAAAGATTGTATGTGCATGAAGTGTGACAATATTGGGATGGCCTACCAGCAACTTCATCACAGATATCTCCTTCTTTACCAATGCAAGTGATTCTTCGTCATTGCATATTATGTGCTTCAAAGCATATTGCTTTGACATATGCACAGCATCACGGGCTAAGTAGACACAAGAGAACCCTCCTTCAGCAATAGCCTTCTGGACATTTATTTTAAGATTGCCAACATCTATAGATCGTCCTTCAAGTCCAGCTGGCTCTTTGTGCAGGAATGGCTTAAATTTCCACATTTTTTTAGGCAAAACAAACTAGGATGCTGCATATGTAAATTAAAATGAGCTATTACTTGCACAAAATAAAGGACACAGATTTTTTAATTAAAAGACGACATTCATTTTGAACATATAGTAGCATAAATCATTTAAACTTACAGATGATAGAATTTCCATTCTCATGTTTTGCTAACTTACTATTTGATTTCATTCCCAACATCAATTGATCAAAGTTATCTACTCTTAAAAAAAGAAGGAAAATAATACTAAATACTACATCTACAAATAACCAACCCCCAAATGAAAAACGAAAAGAAAAGAAGAGAGATTTGGATCCTCTCCTTAGGAGAGATCCCAATCCCTCATTCATATGGTAAAAGTAAATGGTTAATGAGGGTTCTGAGCTATAGAGATTAACCAAAAAAAAAAAAAACAACAACAACAACAACAAACATAGAATTAGATAATCATAATACACTTGCAAAAGGGGGATAAAATACAATAATTACTATCCCACCCCAGATCAAAATTACTTAACTTACCAACATCAACTTAATAAAACAGTTAAAAGAAAAACTCAATAATAGAGGTCTTAAAATCATTGATAAATTCAATAACTCAATAACTTCTCCAGAACCGTAACCTCAGATCATCATTAAACTTTCAATTAAAAGTTAAAACCCACATTTCCAAGAGATCCAATAACAACACAACGGTAATCAACACTTCAACAAATGCAAATAAAATAAATTAAATTAAAACAAAATAATATAAAATCACAAACAAGACGTTCACACGCCACCTTACCTAGAAAAAGATTCACCTGATTACTCTCAAAGATCCTTCAATCCGAGATTCAGCTCAAATTCAATCGAACAAGCCCTCGATCTGCATCGAATTCAATTACAATTCTACTCTAAAGATCACATAACTCAAATCCCCTAAAAATCATAAATAACGAAACTCAACAAAATTCACGATCGAATCTCACTTGATTCTACCCGTTCAAACCAGATTGAGGGATCGAAAAGTCCGTCGCGGAATCGAATCCAATCGAATCGAATCTAACGGTCCGCCATTAACGCAACAGATTGAACTTCAGCTGCTACTGGTTCGGATTTCACGAAGTAAGGAGAGAAACGCGTGAAGAGTATATATAGGTGGATGAGTTGGGAAGAAAGGTTGAGAGAAAAGATCTAGGCCATCCAAATCGGGAATTTCGTGGGGTCCTAGAATCAACCGGTGCATGATGAAATGATATGGTGGGCGTGACCGTAGTGAATCAGAGGTTCCTTTGTTTTCGGTGGGAATTGGAGTAAGGAGTAAGTAAACGTGACTTCCCCGCTATCACAGGTGGGGGATTTTAATTTTACTGTACTCGTGAGAGGGAATAAAGTGGTGGGATGTCATGGTGGCTGCAAAGGTTGGGATGTCATTGGCAATTTTTTTTCATGATCTTACTAACAAGTGCCCTTAGAATTAGGGGTGACAAAATGGGTTGAGCCCGACAAGCCAACCCGTCACTTTTTGGCGTGGCGGGGTAGGGATTTCGACCCACCAACCTGTCACAACCTGCCCCGCCACAACCCACCATGAAAACGGGGCGGGTTGGGCCGTCGGGTTGTCTTTTTTTTTTTCTCTCATTTTTTTAGCCTTTTAAGTTTTAATGTTAGTCATGGTTTTAATAATCACTATATGAGTACATGCTGATTGTTACAAAAATGGTGCCATGTATACTTTTATTCATTAAAAAAGGTTCAAAATGCTATACTACCATGTATATACTAAAATATTTATATTTTTATCATGTGAAAGTCCAGTTTTGTGCATATAGAGATTCACAACCATGCATATGTTGGATATCTTAGTATTTGCATTCTAGTGTGTATACCTCCTATTCTTTCGTCAAAATTGATTTTAAAGATAATTTAAGTAACTAACTATTTATTTTTATTTTTATTTTTATTTTTTGTTTTCAAAAAAATAATGGCGGGCCAACACGCCAACCCGTCACGGGGAGGGGCGGGGGTAGATTTTCAACCCACTTCAAAAAATCAACTCGCACGGCCCCGTTTTAGGCGGGTTGACGGCGGGACGGGTTGGCCCGCTTTGCCACCGCTACTTAGAATACTAATTAAGAATGGGGGGCCATCTTCCAAGCGAAAACCCTAGCAAAACCCTAATCCTGTGGAACGACCTGAAACCCCATTCCGCCGCCGGAACACCCACCTTCTCTACGACATGCCACCATCGCTACTAGAACTACGTAAGCCTTGATTCCCTACCGGGATACGTAGGAGCGGGATTCTCACTCCGTCAGGCTCAATCCACAAAACCCTCACTGCTCCGCCGAGCCGGAGCTCATTATTTCTACCCGGACAAAACAATTGGAGCCCACCGTGGGGCCTCGGTAAAAATGCCCCGGCGCACATCACACATACTCAGCCATCGACACCGGCGATAGGCTCTAAATACTCAAACTAGAGCTCGGTCGTCATTCTGCCTTCATCGGAACCCTTGTCCAGCGTGACCGCTACTTGCCAAAGCGCCGAAGGCCCTCTTTGTCTGTCGGATGACGCAACCTCGCCCCACCGTCATGGACATCTTCAAATACCCACCAAGATCTCATAAAATATCCTAGAAGATACACCTTCAGATCGTGATGAGCTGCCGTTTTTTAAACCTTGCTTGCAACCATTGGAGACGCCTGAAGAGGACACACCACTCAAACCCTCGGATCTACTAGAGATAGATCTGTCATGGTAATTGTGCATGTTACAGGTCGCAACCCTACCCATATCCAAACTCGGGTCAGCTTCATGTCATATGGACCTCGAGACGATAGTTCAAGCCTTGTCGAGATCGGGATCTAGTCTTGCCGGTCCTCAAGCATTACACCAAGACGTAAAGGACCACAAAGTAGGGAAGTTGACCCAGAGAAAGTGTTCGTAATCGAGAAGGCATAATATCGGGAACCTTTAAATCCACTTGTTCAAGAATTCATTTCACGGTCCAATCACTGCTTCTCGGGATGCCCACCAAAGGTGACTTTCAAGGCGAAATCATTGCTTATCGGGATGCCCACCAAAGGCGACTTCCACTGCTAAATTATTGCTTCTCAGGATGCCGACCAAAACCGACCTTTGATTCTCGGCCATCAACATAAAGTAAACATGAATGTCATGGACATCTCGGGAATACACCAACTCAAGACGGTCCTGATCTAAACAAAGTGGAGACTCCAGTTCAACAACTCGGTTGAGCTTCGGCTCCCGTCTCCTTACTCGGTTGAGCTCCGGCTCCCAGCTACTTGGTTGAGCTCCGGCTCCCTACTCGGTCGAGCTCCGGTTCCTGGCAACTGGACTTTGGTCCAACGACTTGGTTGAGCTCCAGCTCTCTACTCGGTTGAGCTCCGGCTCCTGGCTACTCGGTTGAGCTCCAGCTCCCGGCTATTTGGTTGAGCTCCGGCTCCTTTCTCAGTTGAGCTTCGGCTCCCCACTCGGTAGTGCTCCGTCTCCCAGCTGCTTGGTTGAGCTCCGGCTACCGGCAACTGGACTTTGGCCCAACAACTTGGTTGAGCTCCGGCTCCCTTCTCGGTTGAGCTCCGACTCCCGGCTACTTGGTTGAGCTTCGACTCCCTTCTCGATTGAGCTCCGGCTCCCCACTCGGTAGAGCTCCAGCTCCCGGCAACTGGACTTCGGTCCAACGACTTGGTTGAGCTCTGGTTCCCGACAAATCGGTTGAAGCTCCGCACTTCCCAACATGGTCGAGCTCAAGCTCCCAACTCGGTTGAAGCTTTGCGCTTCCCAACGTGGTCGAGCTCCGGCTCCCAACTCGGTCGAAGCTCAGTGTTTCCCTTTCGATCGAGCCTCTGCTCCTGGTAGTTGGACCCCGGTCCAAAAACTTGGTTGAGCTCCGGCTCCCTAGTCAATTGAGCTCCGGCTCCCTACTCGGCAGAGGAAACACCAAAGCTCTTCCCTTCTTAACTAGGCTAGTTGACTGCCAAATAAAATACAAGTCCTTTTTGGACAGGACGGAAGAATGCACTTTGGTTCAACAGGCAAAATCTAGTAGCTCCTTCTCGGGATAAATCTAGTAGCATTTTGGTCAACCTTTCCCTTTCAAGTCGGGATAAACCCCCTTGAAATAGACCAAGGTTGATCTCTCATGCTCTCTTAACTAAGTCGGGCACAGCCCATGAGCCCGCTTATTCAAATCATGTCGGGACAAGCCTCCCAGTAATATTCCTAGAAGATGAAGACCACCAAGGTGCGATATTCCTAGAGGACGAAGACCAAGTCGGAACGTTTCTAGAAGAAATCAAGTCGGGAGAAAACTCTCCAATAGAAATAATAAACGCCGAGTTACTTGAAGACATCAAGTCGGGGGCAAACTAGTCCATCACTATTGAGAAGAAACAAATGGAACCAAAAGCCCCATCACCAAATTATAAAGTCGAGGTCGAGCTTCGGCTCCTTCAAAACTCACAAGTCGAGCCCTGGCTCCTTAACATATTCGAGCTCCGGCTCCCTTACTTGGTAGAGCTCCGGCTCCCAAAGTTCAAGGTTAAGCTCCGGCTCTCTACCATGGTCGAGCTTCGGCTCCCCAACTTGGTCGAGCTTCAGCTCCCAAGTTTAAGATTAGGCTTCGGCTCTCTTCTATGGTCGAGCTCTGCTCCCAGGACCAAGATTGAGCTCCAGCTCCCAAGTAATGGATCTCTGTCTTGGTCAAACAATAGCTCTAGCTCAGGATCCGAGAAACTTCCAGAAAACACACTTGGTTCTCGGCCAAAGGCCCTTGATGGGCACCCAGAACCTCGATCACCCGACTTGGGCATCAAGCCAGTCATAGCGTACGCACCCCGAGAATAGGGTGACACACTCGGGAATATGTGGCTAATCGAGCTACTACCTTGATCGAGGGAAGAGCACACCCGGCCGAGTGCCACACACACTCGGCTTACTCGGACCCGAGTAATTGACAACTCTACCTGAATTCCGACCAAGTACTCTGCCTACTCAGTACTCGAGCGAGCAGCTCATACACCATGGAAAGTCGAAAATGTTGGAACTAAAGTAATTTTGGCTAAATAATCTCTTAAGTTTTGATGTTAACAAAAAGGTTAAATTTGTATGGAAAAGTTGTGCTAAAGAACTAACTTGTTTACTCTAGCTTGCAGGACTGTTTTTAGTATTTCTAGACGAGGGAACTAATTTAAAGTTCCTTTGAAGAGCTTAATTTGCATATCGGGTCTAAGACTTTACTCGCTAGACGAGCCTTCAAATCGTATGGTAAAATTCTAAATCTATAAGGTTATTTTATCCATGTGTATTTATCTTGTTTTGCTTGCAAAAAGGTTTTAAGAAAAGGCTTTTTCGAAAAACTGTTAAGAAACACAATTCAACCCCCATTCTTGTGTTTCCCTGTGTCAACTTCAGTTGGTATCAGAGCTCAGCCTCAAAAGGGTTGAGCATTTAACAAGTGCTGAGGGAGTACGATCTAGCAAGCATGGATACAGAAGGACAAGTAATCAACAGACTCCACTCTTTGATGGTAGTGATTATGTCTACTGGAAAAAGAGAATGATGGCTTTTCTTGATGCACAAAATGTGGACATTTGGGAGCTTATTGAAACTGGCTATATTGAGCCAAGAGGTGATAATGGAGCTGTTGTTCCTAGAGCTCAGTGGACTCTAGAGCAGAAGACTCAACATCAACTCAATCTGAAGGCCAAGCACTACTTGATGTGTGCTATCACCATATATGAGCATGATAAAGTCCATAGTTTTAAAACAGCTAAGGAAATATTGGATACTCTAGCCCTAGCTCATGAAGGGTCATCCCAAGTCAAGGAGTCAAAGATAAGCATGCTGGTTCACCAGTATGAGTTGTTCAAAATGGAAGTGAACATGAAACCGTAGATCAAATGTTTGGAAGATTCAAAACTATCACAAACAGTCTTAGATCTCTTGGAAAAACTTATGAAAATAGAGATCATGTCAGAAAAATCTTGAGGAGCCTACACAAACAGTGGAGACCTAAGGTCACTGCTATTCAGGAGGCAAAGAACCTCAATACTCTCACTCTAGAAGAGCTTACTGGATCTCTCAAAGTCCATGAGCATGAACTCAATGAAGAAGAGAGTACTAGAAAATGAAAGTCTATTGCCCTAAAGGCAAAGAAGGCTAGCTCATCCAAAGTTCTAAAGGCTGAGGAATCCTCAGATGAAGCAAACCCTTTTAATAGTGATGAATGATCTGATAAATATGAACTGTCTTTCATCTCCAGAAAGATTCAACATATGTGGAGAAAGAAAGGTGGTTTCAGAAGGAAGCAGTTTAACAAAAAGTTCTCCAAAGAAAAATCAGACTCCAGGGAAAAAGGTCCACCTCTATGCTTCGAGTGCAAAAAGCATGGTCATTTTAAAGCTGACTGCCCAGAACTGAAGGACAAAAGGAAGTTCTTCAAAAAGAAGAAAGGTCTAATGGCTACTTGGGAGGATATGGATCTATCATCATCTGAAGAAGAAGATGAAGCTGAAGAAGAGGCAAATATCTGTCTCATGGCTGTCACTTCTTCAAAAAGTGAATACACTGATGCTGAGGTAATGGATTCTGACTCGTTTACTCTTCAAGAAGCTTTTGATGAGTTATTACACAACTCGTCCATTCTGTCTCATGAATATAAAATTCTCAAAAAGAAATTTTCTAAATTGACTAAGGAATATGATAAAGTTTGCATGGAAAGGCAAGATCTTGTAAATAAAAACAAGAAGCTTGAGTCAGAGAATGTCACTCTAACTGACAAATTCAAAGTTGAGCCTTATGTCTCTTGTGAGGTTGCAAAACTGAAACAAGATGTGACATATCTGACAGACACCCTATCTAAGTTTGTAGGTGGCTCAGAAAAATTGAGCTTGAAATCGAGGTACTCTAGGTCAACTCATGTATGTTTTACTTTAAGTTCGACCAACTAGTTTCATGAAATGAAATTTTGAAACGGTAATATCTATTAAACCTTATATAATTATTCCATTATTTTCGGCCTTATAATCGAAATACATCTTTAAGCGTGGTATCCTCAAAAGGTGAGCTACAGCTGAAGCTTGGCTCATTTATTTAAATGAGTCTAACTAAAAGCTTGAGCTTTGCTTGTTAATTGTTAAAAAAGAGTAAAGCTTGAACTTAGCTTGTTTAACTCATTTATATTTTAAGTTTATCAACTTAGTATTTAATGAAGATTTTAATATTATATGATAATATACAAATAGAAATATGTGCTTAACATGTAGTATGTGAAATTCAAAAATTCTAGTTTTAAATTGATCATTTATTATTTTAAAAAAAACTTAATAATCATACGTTTTAACTCACAAATAAAAATTTGTGATTACAAAACTATAAAAAAAAGTGCTTTTATACAAAAAATAAATAAAAAATAGGATATATATAATTTTATTTTTCGGTGATATATATATGGGGCAACTCAAGTGAGAGGAGTGTCTTATTATGAGAGTGGGAGGAACAAATCTGGGCCATTAAATCATACATGGATGGTCAGGATTAGAAGTTAGTTAGTGGTCATGTGATCACTTAAAAATGTCACATGACTTTATGTTCTAATCTTGACCATCTATGTATGATCCAAAGGTCCAGATTTACTCCTTTCATCTCTCATCATAACTCACCCCTCTCACTTGAGTTGTTCCCCATATATATATATATATATATATATATATAAGAGTTATTCACAAGCCTTTAGGGCTTGTTTGGTGGTCAGGATAAGAGAGACAGGATAGGATAAGCTATCATTTTCTGTCTGAAACTGTTGTTTGGTGAGCCAGCAGGATAGGATAAGTCTATCCTGTCACCTATCCTATCCTGTCCATCTTGTTAAAATTTTATCCTAGGGGGGAGCTGGGTTAGAACTCAACAGGATATGATAAGGTGATTTAAAGTATAATAAAGTATAAAAATATTTTATATATAAAATAATTAAAGTATAATAAAATATAATATGGTTACAAAAAAAGGTATAATAAAACATAAAATAATAAAAATACCAATAATTAATTTTAAAAAATATTTTTATTTTGTCACAAGGCTAATTTTATTAATGTATATTATTGTAAAAAACTAAAAAATAAATAAAAAAATATTCTAATAATTTAACTATATGTAAAGTAAAAACTAAAAATGAATATTTAAAACAATATTTTAAAATTTAAGAATATTATATGTAATTTTATCAAAAGGACAATTTTGTCTTTTTATATAAACTTAAAAAATGAAAATTATAAAAAAAAACTTAAATCTAATAAAATATGAAAACATTTAGAACAAAAACGAAAATTTTAAAATTCATACTAAAATTATAATGCTATCCAGTTGGTTATCTGGTGGACACCAAACGTCGGATAGGATAACAGCTTATCCTGCTCATATCCTATCCTACTCTTATCATGCTCTTTTATCCTATCCGCCCATATCCTATCCTGACCACCAAACGAGCCCTTAATATCAAGTTTGTAAGGCTTGCACTTGACTCATTTATATAATCGATCTCATGTCTCAAGCTTGGGTTTGTTTATTTAATTAAACAAACAAATTTGATCGAGCATTTAACGAGTCGAGCATGAATAATTTACGAAAAGCTCAGCTCATTTATATTCATACATATAACAACATAACTTCTTAAACATTATTTATCAGAGTCACGGAGAACATCAGCTAACTCTAAATATGGCCTAACCTCTTCACAATTTTGAAGAACGGAGAAAGAGACGACTTTAAGGTCATGTTCCTCCATAAAGAATTTGATGAATTTACCACTCGCTCTGCCTAGAAAATTGAAAATTGATATAAGCAGTCAAAGTGGTTAAGCTTGGTCATGTATTATTGGAAACCAATGCCCGTGCTTCTTGGCAAAAGCTTGTGTTTTAGTCGGGGTCTTAAGTCCTGTTTCCGTCTCTTTCTTCAGCTTTATATCCTTCACTATTGGAGGATATGGCAGGTGTTGTTTATTTTTTATCTTAGCATTTCTCTTTCTTCCATTGTAAAAAAATAAAGTTAAAGTAATAATTAAGTTTATATAGGTGACACAGATTTTTTATTTAGTCTTTATATGTAAAAAAAAAAATCATTAACAAGGTCCTCATACGTACAATCATTACACATTTAGTCACTCCCGTTACTCTACCATCTCTAATGATCTGTTAACTCCTACATACAAGGATAAGAATTTGTGTCACGGATAGGAATAAAATTAATACTTTAACCTAAATTATTGGATCCCTATACATGATAGATTCTGCATTTAGTCCCTATACGTAGGATTTAATGGTTCATTAGAAATGGTAGGATATCAGGAGGGACCAAATGAGTAACGACCGCATATATGAGAACTTTTTTAATAATTTTTTTTGTGTATAGAGATTAAATAAAGAATTCATGTCATCCATAGAGACCAAATTATTACATTAAGAAAAAACAACTAAATTTCCCCTTTACTTAACTCTTTAGCCATATTTGATCATATGATAATCCAATCGATAGGTTTAGATGATTTCTTTCATGGGTTTGATGAATATCCCCCATGCTTTTTATATTCTTTATTATTTTTTATTTTTTAATAAAATTTTGGAGTGCTTCAAATAATTGGTAGGGGTTAGGGTGCCTACCTAGTTGAAATTCTTGTCTCTATTACGATGTCTTTACATGTCAATTTGCTTTAAAAAAAAAAAACTATAGAACTTGCTGAGATTGCATGGCATGTATTACACGAATTACCATATGAAAGTTCTTTTACGTAAAAAAAAAAAAAACTATACTGACTTTAAAAAAGGATGATTGTGGAATATTAATGTGGATGATGAAATTTTGAAATTTAATTTTTGTAATGTCCGGCCAAGATTTTTACTATTCTGGCTAGTAATAGGGAGTCAGGGAACAAGGTCAAGGATTAAGGATTTTTCCATTTTTTTCATAAAAAAAAAAAAAGGATTATTCCATTTCCCTCAACTTGGGGGATTGGATCTATGAAAGGCCAACAAGGTTTCCAAAGATCCGGAGAGACGACACTAAAATAGACAAAGCAGGAGAGTTTTGATTTTCAAAAGCTCAAAACCGACAGCATAGCAAGATTGTTTCACCTTTTGTTATTAAACTATTTATTGGTTCGGATCGATCCGACTAATCCAAAAATTCGAATAAAACCAATTAAATTAGTTCAAATTTTGTAGGGTTTAAATACAAACTAAACTGAACCAAACCAAATTCAATAGTAACCGGTTCGGTTCTCGAATTCAGGGATTCTATAACCAAACCGAATCAATTGCTATATTTTAATATTTTTATGTATTTTTAGCTTTATAAATATTTATTATATTTTAATATTTATATATATTTTGATTTTTTAATTTTTAATTCGTTGATATTATTGTATTTTATTTTTCATATATGTGATTTAATATTTTATATTTTTAACATTTACATATTTTAATATTTAATATTTTTCAGGTCTGAACCGAATTAATCTATTCTTCAATGGTATGGTTTGGTTCGGATTTCTTGACAAAGAATTGTCAATCCAAAAGGAACCTAACCAATTGATTTTAATTAGTTTGGATTTATTTTTAATGCAAATCCGAACTAAACCGACCCATGAACACTCATATGCATAATCTAGGTTATATGATTCGGATAAAGTGAAATGTTAATACTATATAACTTATTCCAATGAGAGATCATTAAATATATATGGGAAAAAATAAGGGTGAAAAGTTCACGAATCAAATTTATTTAAATTATGTTAAAAACTTATTTTATTTCATACTAATTGACAATAAGTTAAAAATTATTGTAAAAAATTTAGTGGATGTGAATTAGTCGAATTACTTATCCCTTCATTTATTGGTGGATTATTTTTTCAGAAATTGTGAAAGATGTTCCCTTTTAATTTTATGATCTTGGATCCAGTGGCTTCTTGGCTGACTCTTCAATTACCATCAAAGACATGCTTGGGTTTTTGGGTTGGCCCGTGGATCTATTCAATTCGAATCTATCAAATATTTAAGGGCCCAACTATATCTACCTTGTTTTTTTCTTCATACACCTTAGACTCCTTTTTTATATTTGTTATCCCTAAATTACCCTTCGCATAATGGATATTTTATACCGTGATAGTAGACATGTTACACATCCATAAATTAAATTCCGGATGTGTAAAATTTTACGAAAGGCCATTTTACACATCCAGAAATTAAATTCAAGATGGCAGATGTGAAAAAGTTTATACATCCGAAAATTAAATTTTGGATTTGTAAAATTTTACGAAAGGCCATTTTACACGTCCAGAAATTAAATTCTGGTGTAAAATTTTACGAAAGGTCATTTTATACATCCGAAAATTTAATTTCCAGATGTATAAAATTTTACACGTCTGGAAATTAAATTCCAGCAACTCTAGAAACATACGACATGCCATTTTACACATCCAGATTTTAATTTCTAGACGACTATTTTACGCATTTGGAAATTAATTTCCGGAAGTGTTCCAAAAAATAAATTCCGGAGAGTACAAACATAAACAAATCAGGTGTGATTTCATCGTGGGATGAAGGACATTTTTAGAAAATAAGAATAAATAAATTTCACACTAGGTGTGTGGATAAAAAAAATAGGGTGCGAAAAGCAAGGCCCAATATTTAACTGTTAACAATCAAACAAGCAGAATCAAAGTAGCGACACTCATACTGTCATCTTGAGTTTTATTTTTCCCACCAACCCAAATTCATCCTCCCTGCCTCTTTTTTCAAAAAAAAAAATTCATCACTTTCCCTAAATACCCCTAGCCTCACCCACCTCACCTTATCCTCTTCCCAAACCTCTGACCTCACACCTCCCCATCGTCCCCATTCTTTCTTCCCTACGAACCACACACAAACAGCGACGACGGCAACAAGAGGCATTTTTTCTTGTTTTGAATTCTTGTTGGATCCCAAATGAAAGTTATTGTATACGTCTTGATTTATGATATGTTTCTAACCTTTTGTTGTTTGTCAAACTCCAGATTTCTGGGGATGTTGTGGTTGTGAAGAAAGTTTTGTATCAAATTTCATCTCGACTTCATGACAACCCGTCACAGTCTCA
This sequence comes from Echinosophora koreensis, assembly GCA_035048595.1. Taxonomy (NCBI): domain Eukaryota; kingdom Viridiplantae; phylum Streptophyta; class Magnoliopsida; order Fabales; family Fabaceae; genus Echinosophora; species Echinosophora koreensis. The sequence goes on along the minus strand of JAPCYP010000011.1, from coordinate 4,243,974 downwards.
GCATTTGCTTGCTTCTGCAGTTCCTGGTGTATAAACGATCGGGGGTTCACTCATGGGTCCAAGTGCAGGACCTCCAGTTATGGGAATAGTTCCTCTTATGGGTGCATATGGGTGGTATAAAGGTGAGGACACTGGAGACTGGCCATGGTCCTTGTATTCAACACCATGGGGTGAAGAATCTTTGAAGGAAATTTCAGTTCGAATTGTTTGTCCAACTGGAAACATTGGAGGTGTGATAGACAAGGGTGGTGCTTTAATAAATCAAATTAGATAGGATTCTGGGGCAACAATCCTTCTAAACCCACACCTATACAAAAATTTCTTATTAAACACGGAAACTAGACGGAAACGAATTTCCAGGGGTTCAAAAGATTTTGAACCATAGTTTTTGTGTGCAGTGTGAGTTTTTTTAGAATTTTATTAAATAAAATGTAATACACACGAAATCTAATATAATTTTATTTTTTTAAAAAATAATTCATAAGGAAATTAGTTTGTTTCCGTGTATCACTAAACACCAGAAAAAATTACTTGTTGTGTAGTGGCTCGTGCTCCTCCGCCGCTCACCGTGTCTGATTGGCGGATGAAAATGGAAGATGTATTGTGTAGTGTAGCATGGGAAGGGAGGAGAATGATAGAAATAAAAAGATATGGTGTGGTTGTGGGTGGTCTTCGCTATAAGGAAGGGAGAAGAAGGAATGTCATCATGCTCCGCTCTGTCTCCGAAGACTCCGCCACCTCTCGTTGCCGTCATCACTGTCTGTGGCTCGTGGGGAAGAAAGAATGGGTGGGGACGATGGGGAGCTGTGATGTCAAAGGTTTGGGGAGAGGATACGGTGGGGTGGGTCATGGGTGGGACTAACGGTATTTAGGGAAAGTGATGAATTTTTTTTTTAAAAAAAAAAAAAAAAAGAGGTGGGGAGGATGCATTTGGGTTGGTGGGAAAAACATGGGCCTCTCATCTTATCTAGACATACAAGTTTGGTATTCGCTTTTTACACCACAACCTTTTATAATACACCATAATCTTTGCCAAAAAAAAAATTTGTAATATTCCACAAAATACCCTTAACCATCTTCATACACCCATAACCTATATTCTGAGAAGGGTCATACTAACAAGTGTCCTTAGGACATTGGTTAAGGAAAGCTAAAAAAACAAAAATTCATTGGGAAAGTAAGTTTATCATTCTTCAAAGTATAAAATATACCAAGTTCCAATGCCAAATTTCTATTTTTAGGTCCTTAACTTATGCCCTTAAGGAACTGGTTAGCAGTCTCCTTCTGAAAAATACATCACTCTCCTCTTCTTCCCATTCCTACTTCTCCTTCCTCACCCCCACCTATTCAATAACTTCCCTTTAATAGGTTAATACATTATTTTTCCTCTTTTTCATTATTTCTATTTTCTCTTTGATAGCTTCCTCCCTTGAACACATACTTCTGTCATGCGTTTCTCCGTAGCTGTCTGCAAAAATTTCATACTACCTTTATTTCCGGTACATTCTTTATAGCATGCCAGAAACTAACTTCTGGTACATTCTCACTTTATAGCATACCGGAGACTAAGTTCCGGTACACTGAAGAGGGTTGTCATCTACGTTATTACCAATGGCTTAACCCATCAAAGTTCTCGGCTTTTCTCTGTATTTTGATTATTTACTCGTGCAGACCAAAACCAAAAGTTTTCCTCCTTATATTGGATTTCCCAATAAATTATAGCACTATACATATAATTCCTTCAATTCTCCACTCCAACATGTCGAAGTTGCTTTCGAAAAATCGCCATGTTACATTATTTGTTACTATTTAATCTCTTATTTATTGGTTTAGATGCTCAGATGATGGTAATCATAATAATAAATGAAGTACAAAAGTTGGTCATCAAAGGGAAGTTATTTAATGGGTGAGGGTGCGGAAGGAGAAGAGGGAAAGAGAAAAAAGAAAGGTGTGGTATATTTTTTTCTTCAGAATATAGGTTATGGGTGTATGAAGGTAATTGTGGGTATTTTTGGGATATTACAATGTTTTTAAAAAAGTTGTAGTGTATTAGAAAAAATTGTGATGTAAAAAGTAACACCCTACAAGTTTTGCAAAGGCCCAAAGCTTGCTACAAAAAATTAAAATTAAAATGACCTGGTCATTAAAATGTAGACCACATATCTGATCGTGTTTCTAAATACCAGCCCTGTTGGACTGTTGGTATTGCCAAGAGTGAACAAAAAACTAGAGCCTAAAAGGACTAGTACGTAGTACTACTAGATAATATCTCCTTCCCTTTTTACTTTTGTTGAAAAATATTTATATAATTACAACAAAATTTAACAATTCATAATTATTCTGCATTCACCAGAGCAATAAGAAACGTTTGGTAGAGTTTATAAAATTGAGATTATAGAAATAACTTATATTAATAAGCTTATAAAAAAATTAAAAAAGAATCTTATAAAAATAAGTATTTTTTAGTTTATTTCAAAACAACATTATTGAATAAGTATTCAAATAAACTGTTTTTGTTGGATGTCCCACACTGGCAGTGGAGTTGGTAGATAGACGCTAGTGCATGATGGGTACGATCTTCTTATGATTTGTTGCCCAAGCCCAAGAAAGATATATAATCCGCTCCTCATTGTCACTATTGTCAATTTAGAGCTGGGTATAAGAATATGTCCGGTCTGTTTAAGTCCGGTCCGGACTAGACTAGTCCTCAAAATAAATGGACCTATAATTGTATAGTCTGCATCCAGTCCGTAAAGTCCACGGGCTAAACGGACCGGTCCATGGACTCATCAATAAATACTTAATTTTTTTTCTTTACAGTAACATTATCATAATATTACAATAAATGAGGAAAATTATGTCAGAAATCAAGCAATTTTTTTTAAAAAAAAAACTAAAATCAAACACATTACCAATGAAATCGAATCCAACTAAATTAAATTTCATCAATTAAAACATTTTCCCTTAAAAAACGAATAAACTCGTGAAAGTAATTACTAATTTGGGATCTGAAAGAAAACTGAGAAAGGAGCGTTTTCGAGGCGAGCTTCACACGACGGAGGAAGGTGCTTCACACGATGGCGCTTCACTGTGGTAGGAAGGAGAATGACACCAGAGAGAGGTTGGTCAGAGACTCTGCTTGAAGACTCTGCTCGTAGAAGACGAAGACGAAGATGAATGGGGGTGGTCGGAGCATCACGCTGGTCAGCGGTCGCAAATGAAGAGAGGCTGGGTGGGTCGTGGCCGCGTGGGGGCGAGATTGAGAGATAGAGAGCTCTGTGTTTTAGACTGAGTGTTTGTGCGGCTGAGACCAGAGTCAGTGAGGTGAGAAATTAGGTTTTTTTTTTTTTTTGGCCTAGGGGAGAAGTTAGGTTTGTTTCAAGGAATTGGACTGAATTTTTTTAGGTTAAAATTGTGCTATTAGAAACGGGCCATGCGAATTTGGGCTGATAAGTTAAGGATATCATCCTGGCAATTGTGATTAATGTTTTCTAGGCAATTTGACATTGCCAAAATCAATGCAGGTTAAAAAATGTCATCATTTCTCGGGTGCATGCAATTAATTTAATAGTTTCAGCTACCTCTACTTATGGTGCATTCTCAAAGGGAACAATGTCTAATTCAATTTTTGAGTTTTCAATCCTCAAAGTGGAAGCACATATTTCCAAAGCAGAACTGCAATCAAACGAGTAGATTGCCATCCCCTACTTTGTGGTTGAATTAAATGTAATACAGATAGAGCCGCCCAAGGTTGTCTAGGCCATGCTGCAGGAGGTGGTATTTTTAGAGATTCCATGGGAGCTTTTTTGGGGTGTTCCTCAACTTACTTTGGCATCACTAATGCTCTCCATGTTGAATTCACAGCAACTATGTTAACAATTGAAATTACTTTCCAAAAAGGTTGGCACTACTTTTGGTTGGAGTGTGACTATAAATTAGTGGTTGATTCTTTCTCATCCAACATCTTGGTGCCTTCGAATATGAGAAGTAGATGGAAGAATTGTATTCTTTATTGCCAAAAAAATGCAATTTAGAGTATCACACATTTTCAGGGAAGGGAACTCTTGTGTGGACAAATTAGCTAGGCATGGACTTGTTAGTCGGAATTTTATTTGATGGTATTTCGTGGCTCATTTTGTTAGGCAAGTCTTTTATCGTAATAGATTGGGTCTTCCAAATTATCGTTTCAGATTATTCATGATTCTTTCCATGGGTATTGGCTTTAGCCGCCCCCCCCCCCCCCCCCCCCTCTTTTTTTTTTGTATTCTTTTTCTTTTTTTAATAAATTTTTCTTGTGTTGCAAATGATTGGTAGGGTCTAGGGTATTAGCATAGTTGGGATGTCTTTCCCTATTGTGATGTCTTTGCATGTCATTGACCTTCATAAAAAATATAGAGCGAATGAAAATAGATGCTCACCTCCTTCCAATTGGCTACAATCTCTACTTATGCTATGACAAGAGCAACCAAGATCACATAACACATCAATTAAGGAGAGACTAAGCAAAAATTTAAAAGCAAATTTTAGAGCAGAAAATGAGCAAAAGTAAAAAAGGAAAGATATAGGTAGGAATTTAATTTTGAACTAGAGTCAGTTGGAGGATACAGAGACTCAACAACAATAGCCCCATGCAGTTCCGACATAGCCAAAGCAGGAGAAAGTTATACAATATGTAGAAAAATTGATTTTCAAAAATATTTTTCCTTCCCTTTTCAAGTGTAAGACTAGAATGAAAAATACTTGAAGAAAGTTATACAATATTGTAGAAAAATTGATTTTCAAGTAACTAATTCAAGAAACAAATTCAAATATTTTAGCAATCTTATAACATCACATGTGAACACAAAATATCACAATATCAATATAAAACATTCAAATAGAACAAAATTAAAGAATGCTTGAAAAGTAAAAGAGTTAGGGTAGAGAAAATGACAATCGATTTTATCCTGGTTCGATCATATCGTGGTCTACACCCAGTCCCCAAGCTTGGCTTGAGGACGTGGAGTCCTGGCACGTTCTAGCGTTTTACCTGATCAAGGATGTCGGTCCTCGCGCGTTCGTCCAATTCTGAGCCGCAATTGCGTATCTCTTAAACACATTCAAATGACAAAACATACTTAATGAGCACACCAACTAAGATTCTAAAACACAAATGTTACAAGCGCAGTAAAGTCTTTCAGACGAGTACACTTTTAGTTTCAGACGGGTGTGCTTTGAAGAATCTTCAGTGTTTAGCTTTGGCACGTCGACTTTTTAGTAGACAGGCCTTCATGCTGAACTGACTTGACTCCATGCTGGGCTGTCTCTATGTAGGCGGGTGATTTCCAGACGGGTCTAGAACTTCTGTCAGAGTGACAGACTTGTTTCTTTAGAGATGGTAGACGAGTCATGAATAGACGTATGATCCTTAACTTATTTTTCTATACACTTGAATAGTCTCATTAGTCATTTCACATGGTTCAATATAAACATACTTATTAATATATTTGGAATCATCAAATCTTAGAGAATGCATTGAAATGAGAACTAGTAAAATTAATTTTATTACAATTAATTGTAATAATCGATTATTATATGTGTAATTAAGTATTAAATAATTAGTTTAATAAATAATAATAAATAAATAAATAAAAAACAGTTCCCCAGTTCCCTTGGTGACTGGACGTGGACAATTATTGACTTGATATAAATGTTGAGTTGTGATACAATGACACAACTTTTTGACACACATACGGTATGTGTGCAGGGGACACGCGCACAAGACATCATGCACTGTAGCGCTACTGTAGCATTTTTTTTTTTAATTTTACATTTTGACTTTTAAAAAAAATAAAAATTGTTTCTAAAAAAACTCATTAACCAGATAATGAACTGAATTCACCAGATATTTGTACCTGATTCACCAGATATTTGTACATGCTTAACCAAAAAATTTGTTTCTCAAAAAAACCCATTCACCAGATATTTGTACATGATTCACCAGATATTTGTACATGTTTAACCAAAAAATTTATTTCTCAAAAAAACCCATTCACCAGATAATGAACTGAATTCACCAGATATTTGTATATGATTCACCACTTAACGAAAAATTTTATTTCTCAAAAAAACCCATTCACCAGATAATGAATTGAATTCACCAGATATTTGTATATGATTCACCAGATATTTGCACATACTTAACCAAAAAATTTATCTCAAAAAAACCCATTCACCAGATAATGAATTGAATTCACCATATATTTGTACATGATTCACCAGATATTTGCACATACTTAACCAAAAAATTTATCTCAAAAAAATCCATTCACCAGATAATGAACTGAATTCACCAGATATTTGTACATGATTCACCAGATATTTGTACATACTTAACCAAAAAATTTATCTCAAAAATATTCATTCACCAGATAATGAACTGAATTCACCAGATATTTGTACATGATTCACTACTTAACGAAAAATTTTATTTCTCAACAAAACCCATTCACCAGATAATGAATTGAATTCACCAGATATTTGTACATGATTCACCAGATAATTACACATACTTAACCAAAAAATTTATTTATCAAAAAATAACATTTAAAAAAAAAACCAAAACTTAAATAAATAAATAAATAAAAAAAGAAGAAAAGTGCGCTACAGTGCCGTACAGTACAGCTACAGTGCCGCACTGTACGGCACTATACGGTATAAGCGTATGTGTGTCAAAAAAGTGTGTTAGGGAAGCATTTCTCATAAATGTTAGACTTTTTTAAGATATTTTGCTTAAAAAGACGAAGGACGAAGACAAAGTTGAGGACCCAGAAACAGAACTTTATTAAAATAATAATAATGACTGATTGTCACGTCGCGTTCATCAATCAGGGATAGAAGTAGAGAAATTGAAATTGAAATTTTTATATAAATTTAAAATCTATAAGGCTTAACTATATTATCAATAATTGGGTATAAAAAAAAACTATATTATCAATAAAATAATTATTATAATTTATTAGTAATTGATTATTATAATTTAGGCTTAATTACAGTTTTGATTCCCTTATTATTGGACCTGTGTGAATTTGATCCCTAAAGTTTTTTCATGTATATTTGATCCTCCTATTTTTTCATGTTGTAAATTCAGCCCTTTTGTCAGATATATATCAATTTTTTAATGATTAACAGAAAGAAACTACTGCTCTAAACACGTAGAACCTCATGTTGAGCTTTTCTAGTAAAAGATCATGTGGTGGAACAAAAAAAATGCCACGAAAAATAGGAACAAAACCAATAAATAGCTGAGAGAAACCATTGAGTCATGTTGAATCGAAGACACAAAGGAGGGAGAACCTCAACTAAAAGTTTTGTATGGTTAGAAGAGTGATTTCTCTATGTTGATCATTGAAAAAATTGACGGACATTGGACAGAAGGACTAAATTTGCAAACATTGAAAAATAGGGGGACCAAATGTGCATGAAAAAACTTTATATACCAAAATCGTACGTAACAAATAGTAATGAGAACAAAACTGCAATTAAGCCTATAATTTATTATAACTATCTGACTTAAATATTTTAAATTTATATAAAAAAAATTTGAATTACTGATATAAAAATAATTGTCTAATTTTAATATATTATTGAGATAAATTTTTCCATACTATTATCCAATTATGTACTATAATTATATGAGTCGTGATCCGTTGACGTCACGTGTGAGTCTTTTGACTTACACCAAATCTAGACCGTTGAAAATGTATAATCTAACGGTTTAGCATATTTCAATTAAATAATTTTTTAGGAAAAAAACTAAAGAGTCATGTGCCCTTCTTTTTCCTCATGATCACTGACTCCTCGCCCTCTTCTTCTCTGCTATGGACCTTCGAGGAGCACAGTCGCACACCATGCCGCTGCCGTAGGACACCGCCACCGGAGTGATGAGAAAGCAAGGCACTTTTATTTGATGTGGATTCTATTGCTCTACAACCCTATTTTACATAACACCTTTTATTTTTTAGTACAACTTGGTCACATAAATAGTGAAATATTTTTCTATAGTGTTGAATATGAAATAATATACAACAATCTTAAAGTATGAAGACACGTAGAGAGCAATTATAATTTATAGAAGTTGAGATATCTTCAATTTTATGGGTATATAATGATATAGTTTTTATAATCTCCAATTTTCGGGCTTAACGATAGCGATGCCATTATTTTATCACTTATGCATTTATATAATTTTTTATAAAACTATTTATAATATACGATATTGCCCCCACTAATCAAAATTCCTGGGTCCATCCCTGACGTTGGAGAATGCTGGCTTCGGCCTTCCGGTGAAGGATGAGGCACCAGATAACTCTGGATCTGAACTCTTCTTATCGTTGTTATCGTCGTCGTTATTGTTATTCTTGTTGCTACTGTTGTTGCGGTTCTCTTCTGCTTCTGGTTCATCGTCGTTCATTGTACCGCTCCTCTGCTCCATCATCGTATCTTGTGAATCGTTCATCGGAGTGGGTGAGTGGGGCTGGTGGTGGAGAGGGTGGAGGGTGGAGGGTGGGGGGGGGGAGCATGTATGAGTTGGGGGAGGGATAATATGTGGAGGGTACACGGAGCGCTTTCCGCATCTGACCAAGTTGAAGAGGTACTTGATTACCGTGTGAACACAAAAATCTAATGGTTGAGACAACTTGTGCACAGTGAATGTACCCATCCCACTTGTGTACCATAGAATCAGCCATGTAAACAATTATCTCCATAGATGAAAACAAGATTTTCAACCAACTCGTATGAAAAAAACGATCCATTTGAATCTTTTTCTATGGTTCATTTGTGTGGCCAGGATGTGAACAAGAAGAAAATGTATTGAGTTTACAAAGAAAAACTAGCCATTTTTATAAACTTTATATGACATTCCCTTAAACCTTAAAATATTTATTAGAATCATTTCTTAGTTTCTGAAAATGCATAATATAAATAGATTCTCTTGTTTATTAATTGGACTAGTAATAACGATAGTAATAAATTTTATGTGTGCAAACATTTAAAAATTGGGGAAGAGACAAACAAACAAATGAAGGATGAAATAACACTATTCTCGAGTGAGATTACATATAAAAAAAACAACAACATTAGATATGTAATCTCACTCGAGTATAGTGTCATTTCACCCTTCGTTTGTTTGAGAAAAACTAACAGATTTAAGGTCGAGTAATACATTGACCAACGTTAAAAACTTAGAGGATAAAAATGAAATGCTTATGTGCAAAAAAAGATGAAATACTTATATTACTTAAAGCATCAATTTGAAACCAAAAATTAAGTTGGGGATAAAAAAAAAATACTATTTTAAATAATAATAATAACAATAAACAACAAAAGGTTTTAAGGATAGTATAGCTTTTTCCATATAATTTACATTCTTAATCTTTTTATTAAATATGTTTTCTAAAATATTATTAATATAAATATGTAATAATTTTTCAAGATAATTTTACTTATTTAGATAGAGATATATAAATATAGATATTAATAATTAATAAATAGATTGAATAATTTCCTCAAGTACTCCTAAAATTATAAATTTGTAAGAATTTTTTAGTTTTAATAAATTAAACCATCTCCAGATAAATTATATCTTTTTATATTATTTTTTGACTGGATATTTTTTTTTATATTATTAATTGCACATCTCGAAAGAAGTCCCTAGCATCAACGAGATTCCTTTATAACGTTGGGCAGAATTCGGATGGAAGCCATGCCAGCGCATATATGGGAGACATAACTATGGCTGGCCTACTCAATTGCTATTACGATTACTATCCAACTGAACTTGCTTCCATTTTCAAGAGGGATAACGGTAGGTTTGGGCACCTATCAAGTGAGACTGCATTTTTCATGCGAGGGTGTGATTAGATCCAAATTTTAAATGATTAAGATTAAAATATAAAGTTATGTGATTTTTTTAAGTGGTCCTGTGATATTTTAAAATTATTAAATAATATTTAATATTAACCATTCATGTATGATTGTATGATCCAGATTTACTTCTCTCATTTTCATATAAGAAAATTCTCTAACCAGATACATCCGTTTTGTATAGTTAGTGTAAATCTTTTAAACTATTAACATAACACAAACTAAAATGTGTGATTTTTAAAATAATTATATTATAGTAAAATATTTTTAATAACTTGTTATTGGATGATTAATTGATAATATAAAATTTTAAATTAATGATATATAACAACTAAATTTTATATAATATTTTTTAAAATATTTATTATATTTAATTTCCACTGATATTTTCAGAATCTGTTTCACGTGCTTGTGATGTATGGGCAGTTGGCTATACATATCACCCGACATTAGGATTACGGGATATCGTTTCTGGGCCTCATGGGGCCAATCACGACAGTGAAATTATTGTCCTTGTGACCTTGTCAATCCTATAACCGTGCCTCCATATCGACGTTTAGGTGAATTATTTTTACGCTTAAATTCATATACCTACCCTTCATGTTTGGGAAAAATTAAATTTTTCCTAAACAGCTGTTTTTCCTCATATAAGCTGTTTTGTGAATAATTATTTTTGTTTGGGTTTGTAGCTGCAATGAATAAAAAGCTTTTTTTACACAACTTTAAGCTATTTTAAACCATCTCTCATATAGGACTGTTTGATGATTTTTTTCTGATTATCCTGTGACTACACTTTCCCTTCCCTGTTATAACCCCTCCCCACCGTCAAAATAAAGTCTGCTTCATGGTTCTTGTATATATCCTTAAGTATAAAATAAATAAATAAAAATATAAAATACCCTTAAATAAGGGTTAGCTCTTAGGCGCAGCTCATCACCATCCATGCCCCTCAAATTTGTATTCACATTCACATGTATTCCCTTGAAGGCAGCTGAATTTGCTATTTTTTTGAGATTTTTTTTTTCTTTCAATGTTGGTATGGTACAAAAAAATAATGTTAAGAGAAAAACAAATATTATAAACAAATATCTTCATTCCATTTTTAGTAATTTACTATGTAAAAGTGATTATTTTTGCACCACCCAAACAAAATAGATTATCTTAAAATCGCTTTTCAGCAAATATACCCAAACAAAAACAGATTCTGATTATAATCGATTATCACAATAATCGATTATTTGAAAATAGATTATCAGCATAATCTTTTTTTTTTCAGTTTTGGAGAAAAATATTCATTCACGCTTTTTCTTTTAGTAAGTGTAGACGTGTATGAAATTATAGCATAGTAGTTCTAAATTAAAATATGATATGTACAATAGAACTCTTTATAAGACTCTTTCTTCCTGATAAAAAAAAAAAAAAATTTCCTTGTTTAATTACACTTTTTGTTCTTTATTTTTTTTTTCTAATTATACGATTTTGGTCCCTCAAAAATTTTAATTACATATTTAATCCTCTAATTTATCGAATTGTGCAAAATCAGTCCTTTTGTCCATGATCAGTCAATATGTTGTAAGGACTAATTTTGCACAATTCGACAAATTGGATTACTAAATGTACAATTAAAATTTTTGAGGGATTAAAATCGTACAATTGAAAAAGTTGAGTGACGAAAAATGCAATTAAGTCAATTCTTTATAAAACTTTTCCAAATTTTCACGCATGTATTTGGATAACAAATTTTTATTGTGATTTTTTTTAATGGTGGAAGCAAGTCCATCTTAAATGAAGGGTTTGAATGGATGATGTTGTTTTTCAACAAGAATAAGACATGTGTAATTCTACATGTTATATTTTTATTAATTAATGAACTATTACATATGTCTTGTTTTTATTTGAAAACTGCATTACAAAAGTATCTACTTAACAACACCTAATTTTTAGAATGTTTTTATTCCTCTTATTTGCAATCAATTTTACAAGAAAAAAAATTAGAAGTGTCGATTAACTATTATCTTTAATCTTTAGTGCTAATAGTACAAACATGCATGCATGTACAACACATATTTGTTTGACACCAAAAGATTGAGTCAAACTGAGTTGCGAGCCATTGAGTTTGATTGAACAATTGGATAGGAAGATGAGAAGCAACCAAGCCAAACAAATACAATGCTCTTATTTGGATACAAAGAAGGTGTCGTATGCCGTATTTTTCTACTAATCTCTATAAAACTTATTGGGCACAATATCTACACACATGCAACATACGGTGTCGCCTATTTTGGTGTTGGAAAACTGTGCTCAAAAAACAAACATATATAACCGAGGAGATTTAGCTTAGGCAGGATGAGTTGGATGGGGTTACTGAGCTGAGATGGACTTGAAAGTTGTTGAAAGACAAATTGATTTGTTAGGAAGTGATGTATTTGTAAATATGATGATCGTATAAGACCATGGATGCTTTGCCAGATTCAAAGGCTTAAGGGCATGGAGCTGACTAAGATCAGGGTTGCCCTTCTATTTTGGGTGCCATGTGCGAATTGTAAAAATGATACCCTTAGAATCATTTGAATATTATCCTCCTTGCATTTATTTATGCAAAATCATTAATAGTCCGTTCATAATCAAGGTTCTTTAAAAATTCACTTTTGATAAAAATCAAAACAAGACTATTTAATCTACCTTGTGACATATATATAGTTAGTATTATTCTATAAGTTGTGCATGCATTAAGAAACAATTAAAAGAATTTAAATAAATAAAAGAATGTGATTTTTTGGTATTTTCACCGAAAATAATGATTGGTTCCTTGATTTTTGTGTTTTCCTCCAAAATATCGAAGAAAAAAAAAGTTGAATGGGTCCCACCAATTTTTTTCCTTTCCTTTGCTTTTCTTTTCATTCCAAACAAAGGAAAAGTTAGTTTTCTTCTCACTTTCTATCATATCTTTTTCTTTCATTCCTCTTTTCCTAAAACCAAGCGATGCATAATTCTTCAAATAGACTCTCGCCTTCAAGTCTAACATAGAGAAGCATTAGTTGTGCAACAAATTCCCGATTTATGAATGATCAATAATCTGGTTATTTAAGCATAAAGTGGAGTTGGGGTGCTGAAATAATCCAACCATTTATGAGTTGATTAGGTCAATGAATATGCATGATTATTAGTTGAGGTGCTGAAATAAGGATATATAGTAGACATGATGGAATCATCAGTTACTTAGTCCACAGCTTAGAAGTAGGGGTGGACATCGGTCGGTTATGGTCGGTTTCGGGTGACCCATTTAGGTTTTGGTCGGTTTTGGACATCATAATATGTGAGCCATTTCCGTCCGTTTGAGTGGTCGGTTTGGTCGAGTTGCGGGGTGGCGGGTGGCGGTTGAGTGACGGTCGGGTTAAACGGTTTAAGGAAAAAAAACATGTTTCAACAAAAAAAAAATGAAGGAAAAGATGAAACAGAACACACACAGCAACAACCAAACGTCCCTGAGAAAGTGACCGCCACCAAACATCCCTGTTCGCACGTCCTGGTTCGTACGTCCTTGTTTGCACCACCGTACATCCATTCCCGCCACCACCATCGGTCATGAGAACGAGAAAGACGAGTGATGACTGTGAGAAGAACTGAGGAAGACGAGTGAGACTTAAAAAACCAGGAAGCATAGCAGACAGAACGGTGCAAAATATTTCTAAACTAGGGTTTGCAAGTGCAAAAGCTACAGGTATGCTATGTAAGGAACAAATGAGTATGGGCCTGTTTCACCTCTCACATAATAAAAAACGAATTGGGCCGTTTTTTGGCAAACAGATAAAAAAGAGCCCAATGATTTTTTTAAAATGCACATAAATTTGATAAGGATAAAAGAACAATGACTAAACCTAACCTCAGACCACGTTAACAATTTTGGGCCATTGATAAGAATGAAAGAACAAGGACTAAACCCATACCACGTTAACGATTTTGTTGGGCCATTTAAATTTTGGGTTTAATATTCTTTTTATCTTTTTTTAACCCCAAAGGCCTAAACCGAAAAAAAAAACGTAAAGCTTCACAAGAAAACTCTTCTTCAATTCTCATCTCACGACTGGCTCGGTGGTGGCGGCTGCCTAGTGCCCTCAGGGCCTCAACCCTCTCAGATTCAGTCTCTGTTTTTTCAGTCTCACTCTCACCTCTCGGTCTCCCCTCTTCCTCTCCTTGTCTCTCTCCCCTTCGAAGAACTGTGAGATGGAGATCGGCCGGAGGCGAAGCACATACAACGAGTCAGACTGGTCGGAGTCGAAGCATGAAAGCAGATGGTGGACTGAATCTACTTCTGCATCTATTGTCAGTCGGGTTCGGTCGCCGACGGATGGTGATTTTCCCACCCGCACCCGCCCGACCACACCCGCGTGTATCTGACTGAAGAGAACCGAAGACCCGAGTGCCCGAGTTAACCCGCCCGTTTGCCATTTTTCCTTGCGGGTTGCTCGGCTCCGGTTCGGGTCTGAGAGTTTTGTCCAGCCCTACTTAGAAGTTAGAAGTTATCTATATATTGTTGTCAGACTTAATTTTGCAGGATTGCAAACGTCATTTCATAAGAATGACCAATTATTTTTAGGTTTATATATGGATTATACAAATATTTTTTAGACCCACCCTATCAAATAGGAACTCTCAATCTTTCGCTTCTATTTTTTTTGTCCTTTTTTCTCTCAATCTTTTTCATTTTTTTTACTTATTTTCTCTTTTCTTGTACTTTTATCCTCCCTACTTCATTTCATTCTTCAGGTCCAAAACAAATAAGGATGACAATTTGTACCATATCCATTGAGTACCTACAAAAATTACTCATAATAGGTAGGGTAATTACCCACACAATGGGTAAGGGTCCGGGTACGGGGTACGGGTACTATGATACCCACCCCGCCCCATACCCGCACATATGTATATGTGTATAGAATTATTTATTTATTTATTTATATTACTAATATATATAATTTTAACTATAATACAAAATTTAAAACCAAAATTAAGCTAAAGATTATTAACTTTCTAAACCTAGTTGCATTTTTAATTCCTTTTTGGATGTTTTTATTTATCTAAATATTTTGATTTGTAATATTTATTAGTAGATTTAAAAGACTTTTGAATTGTTTTTCAATTGTTATAACATTCTTTTGTTATTTATTGCTTTTTCATTGTTAAAGTGCGGGTAACGGGTAAGGGTACTAAAGTTGCTACCCACGAGAGTACGGGTCCGGGTACGGATAATTTTTTCAAACTAGGATATGAGGACGGGTACTATAGTACCATACCCAAACCCTACCCATTACCATCCCTAAAAACAAAGGCCAAGCACAAGCAAAATCATCAAATACTCTAATAAAATAAAATAGAAAACATAATATCACACTGAATTCGACACCAAAGTAGAAAATATGTTTAGTATTAGATACTGTAATTAATAAGCTATGCAAACAGAAGTATAGGACCCCCATCCTTCTGTATATAAAGTGGACAGTCCTAGAGCATTATTATTGGACATCTACAGCAGTCATGAGTGTGAAAGGTCGTTCCCTCCTCTGCCTTTTATCTCTGGTCACCCTCCTTCTAGCTGGTGGCACAGAAAGTGCAGCACCAAGAGTGCAGCCAAGTCACTATGCTACACCGTTCAATAGGAGCCTTTTCCCTTCTGATTTTGTATTTGGTGTAGGCACTTCTGCTTACCAGGTACTGATCTCAAATTATCAGTGTATTTACTTATCTTTTTCTTATTAAATTTTTTTTTTTTTGGGCTAGTAACTAGAACATAAGAGGTTTAAAGAATTAAAGTTTACTAATTGCTACAAAAATTCAGATCTGTCGTCATCGTATCTTCTTGAATACAAACCATAACCCTTCTCCCATTTCTGTTGTTTTGCTGATTACTTAGGTAGAAGGAGCAGCAAATATTGATGGCAGGGGACCAAGTATATGGGACATCTACACTAAACAGCACCCAGGTTACTGTCTATCCCTTTCTCTCATCTCGCTTTGAGTCTCTCTCTGTTCTTTTATTATTACCATAAAGTGTATTCTTATAGAGTTGGTTAGCTTAGGTGAAGATAGTTTGCTTTACTTGGGGGGACGGTCTTTAACTAGTTTATTTACTTTCTTATTTTATAATAAACTTATTTTTTGGTTTGAGGCTCTCGTATCCAAAAATTATATTAGATTTCAAAAATATATATATATATATATATATGCTATATTTATTGAATATAATATAAATATGTATATTTGTTACTATTAAATATTATATTTATTAAAATTGATATATTAAATATTATAACACAAACACATAAAATTAACTTGAGATTTGAGGCCATTAATGATAATATTGATTATAAAAATAAAGAAGATTACATAAAATATTATAAAAGTGTTACATTTCATAAAAATGTCATCATAACTAAGAATAATAAATTTGAATGATATTTTTCACCCTATTCACATAATTTACATGTAACTATTGTATCGAGTACATTAACATAAATTAAAATTGTATATAAGTATGAAAATTTTAAGAATGAAATATTAAAATTTAAATTAGTCTATTTATGAAATATTTTTATAGAAGCAATATAACAATGAACGTGGTCAAAAAATTTGACAATTTTTACTGATTTGATGAAAAAATACATAGATTACATAAAAATATTATTTAAAATCAATTTTTTAATCAAATTTTTTAACATATATATTCCAGCTTTGTGTAGTTAAGGTCCTACGGTCAATCATAATCATAACTCTTTTTTTTTTTTTTTTTCTTTTTCTTTTTGTGAATGTGCAGATAAGATTTGGGATCATAGCACTGGTGACGTATCAGTTGATTTTTATCATCGGTACAAGGTAAATGTATTGACATATATCACCAATTAGGCAATTACGGTTGGTTTTTTATTTTATTTTTTGATAATCTTTTTATTATTATTTTAAATAATGCAAATTCTAACTACGTTTGGTGAATACAGCTATTGGAACTTTATTTCCTGAACTACGTTTCATTTATTAACAGTTTCCTTAAGGTTACATTTTAATTTCCGAAAATTATACCGACCTCCTCTTAGATTTAATTTAAGGGTCATGCCTATCCTGGGACACTCTAGGGATCGACTCAGTTTGCTCCCGGGTTCGATTCCTAGCGGTATTAAAATAATACTTGACTAGCAGAAGCCACGCTCCGTGAACAGTGATTAGTCCTTCATTGTCAGTGTTGGGATACACTGGGTTTAGAACCAAAAAAATTTAAGGGTCTTATTACAAATATCCTAAGGATATAAGTTAAGGAATTAATAAAAAAAAGTTTGTATTGGAAAATTAAGTATAGCCCTTTTCAATACACTAAATATATCATTTTCCCATATATATAATTTTCATTTTTGTTTCCTTAAATAATGTCCTGAGGACACTAGTTAGCATTCTCTTTTAACTTAATTATTATATTTGACATCCATTATATTTTGAAATTACACTTCTCCTTAGTTATACTGTGCACCCGTTTTGAATTAAGAATTAAAATGCCAATACAATTTTGCAGAGTGACATTAAACTGGTGAAAGAAATGGGGCTGGATTCTTTCAGATTCTCCTTCTCGTGGAGCCGAATATTCCCCAGTAAGATATAATCCTAAGTTGAAACTATTGCTGAATTCTTTCATGTAAAATTCTTCATAATGTGTAGCAAAAATAAAAACCCTGTCATGTTACATACGTGGAAAGTGATTTCAACATAGTCAATTATTTTTTTCCTGCAGAGGGCAAGGGAGCAGTCAATCCTTTGGGGGTTAAATTCTACAACAATGTCATTGATGAGACCCTATCAAATGGTCAACCTCTTAACACTTTAATCATCCATTCATTCATCCTCTAAGTTGGATACAGATCAGCTGTCTCATTTTGATATATCATACCTTATTCCTATTAATAATATTTTGTCACATAAATTAAAATTTTATATGCTTCTCAAAAAAAAAAATTTATATAATTTTAAAAAGATAAAATATGTGACAAGATATTATTATTGGAAACCGACTATGATATACCAAAATAGAACAACAAATTCTAATCCCTCTAGGTTCTCCGTGTTAACTCATATTTTGACTAACTTGGGGGCAGGCTTAATACCTTTCGTGACTCTCTTTCATTGGGACCTCCCACAAGCTCTTCATGAAGAGTATGAGGGATTTCTCAGTAATAAAATAGTGTAAGTCACACTCAATTTCCAAATTACCCTTCAATTCCCAAGGGAAAAAAATAAAATAAAACAACCATGTTTTTTTTTTTTTTATCTAATGGAAAATTAGGAAGGATTTTCAAGACTATGCTGACTTTTGCTTCAAGACCTTTGGCGACCGGGTCAAGTATTGGGTCACTTTGAATGAACCCCTTTCATACTGCATCAATGGCTACAATGGTGGCACATTTCCACCAGCTAGATGTTCTAAATACTCTGGGAACTGCACTGGCGGTGACTCGTCCACCGAGCCCTACATTGCTGGCCATAACTTAATACTTTCTCATGCTGCGGCTGCCAGACTGTACAAGAACAAATATCAGGTTGATTGGCTTCAAAAAAACATTGTCATGCTCATGCCTATATATATTGCCAAAAATGAAGATAAAATCATACGCATGTTTTTAAAAATAATTACAAAATTATGTTAAATATGTTTTTAGTCCCTAAAAAATGAGTGAATTTTGGTTTTGGTCCCTATAAAGTTTTTTATTTGGTTTTCATCCCTCTAAAATATGAAATTACTAATTTTGGTTCCTATAAAATCGGAAATTTTGATTTTGATCCCTATAAATTGTTTTTCTTTGGTTTTCATCCCTCTAAAATTTGATATCATCGTTTTTAGTCCCTAACATTCATTTTAGGAAAGATAAATGTAATATATTTTAGGGTTCAAGGAAAATTTTAGAGTAATCACATGCTAACATAACACTATGTAGGTTATTAGGTATCACTTGGGATGATCATATGACTTTCTATTAGACACATAAGTACTTAATAGATGTCACATGATGGTAGGGACCAAAAATAGTGAATTCAGATTTTACAAGGACCAAAACCAAAAACATATTTAACCCTTTTTTCAAATGACCTTCTTTTATTTTGTAGGGATCAAAAACATATTTAACCCTTTTTATTTCATTTCCTATTTTCAAAAATTTGTACAAGAAACACTAGAAACACATTGTTTCCTATACAAATATCTGAAAACAGGAAGAAAAATGAAAATAAGGTGACATACATATTATTTTTAAAAACAGGAAATAAATACAGGCTTATAAAACAAAACAAACATACCCATAATGTTTAAATCAAAGAAAAGCTATATTGTTTTATCAATTAATTCAAGTAACTTATCGCAACAATATAGTTCTTGAATGAAGTGGCATTTTGCTCAAGAACTATTAGATGTCGCAAGAAGTTAGCTAAATTAGTTGTTCAAATTACATTTTATTAATCGTGTGAGTGTTGCTTTATTTATTTAGCAATTGACCAAATTTGTTATGGTACCATAGGCTCATCAAAAAGGACAAATTGGAATCACCTTACCCACTCACTACTTTGAACCAAAATCTAATACTGTTGCCGATCACAAGGCAGCACGTCGAGCTCTGGACCATTTTTTGGGATGGTATGTATTTCTCATATTAAAAACAAGTTAGAAAATCTTCGGATATTATTTAACTTTGATCTAGTTACTGATTTAAGATATTTTAATTCATAACATTGTATATAATTGAACTGATTATTTATGTAGGTATGCACATCCTGTTGTATATGGTGACTATCCCATGACTATGAGAGCATCAATTGGTGATAGACTCCCCAAATTCACAAAAGCTCAATCCGAATATGTCAAAGGTTCCATTGATTTCCTTGGTATAAATTATTACACCACATATTTTGCAGAACATGCTGCACCGTCCACCACCAACAGGACCTTCTACACTGATATACTAGCCACTCTCTCTAGTAAGTAACATATATGGCAAAACTTTATAAATGGTTTGAATTTAAAAGTGAACTAACAAAAACAAGCAACTAATTTTCTCTTAATCACAGCGGTGAGGAATGGTCTACCTGTTGGCACGCCGGTATGATCTTTTTACTTAATTACACCATTTTTTCACATTATATTAATATTATTTTCTATATCAATAGTGTAAACAAATGATAGCTAAGTAAACCATATGCAATAGTTGGGAAGATGTCTTTCTACTAAAACTAATGAATCAAAATTCTATGGATGTGCAGACTGCATTGGACTGGCTCTTTGTCTATCCGCCGGGAATTCATAAGCTTATGATACACATAAAGAAGACCTACAATAATCCACCAATTTACATTACTGAAAATGGTAAGTACTATATAGTTATATTTTTTAAATAGGCAGTTAGATCACAAGAATCCTAGCTTCAAACGTTTCATCTATCTAGTATTTCCAATGAGAGTTGCTTAAGAAATAAGAGTCGGTTCTTATTACGGTAACATAATTGGAACATTGGTGGTGTCATGACATGGGATCCAGTTGTAAGCATCGATCGTTGCTTATAGAAGTAACTGATTCTTATATGGAATCATTCTAAGTTTTTAGAATGCACGACTGTACTTGACAGTTACTTAAAGTAGTATAAAGTAATAATGGTGATGTGTCATAGTGGAAACCGCAAAAAGAGGAGTTAAACAACTCCAATGAATTCAATTATTAAAGATGACCTTAATTACCTATTTAAGAAGTTAACTTTCGTTCTCAATAGTTATTCTTGGACAAATTGATGCAATAAGTGATGAGAAGCATTTTTCAAGTCACACTAGCTTAAGTGCAAATGATTGAGTGTGTTAGAAATTATTTCTTTGTTCCAACGTTTCAGGTGTTGCTGAGTCAAGAAATGACTCAATACCAGTCAATGAAGCCCGCAAGGATGGTACAAGGATCGAATACCATGATGCACATCTCAAATTCCTTCTTCAAGCGATCAAGTGAGACTCAAAAGGGGATTCTTCAGTTTAACAAAGAATAACATATATATTGGTTCATATTGAAATGTTTAACTATGGTAATTTATGTTTTTCCTTGTTCTTGTGTTTTTCTTTTCATTGCAGAGATGGTGTTAACGTGAAGGGCTACTATGCATGGTCATTTTCGGACAGCTTTGAATGGGATGCTGGTTATACAGTTCGATTTGGCCTCGTATATGTAGATTACAAGAACAATTTGAGAAGAATTCCCAAGTACTCTGCTTTTTGGCTTAAAAAGTTCCTTTTGAAGTGAACTAAATTTATTGTAGTACCTTTGGGAACGCTGAGGATTTTCTTCCTGTTGTTAATCCTCTAGATATCACCACCATGTGCTTCGGATGTAATAAGAGTTGATATCAAATAAATAAAACTGATGATATTCTCACACCACTCTTCTTTACACTATTTTTTTACACATAGTTTATAGCCATTGATCAAGTCACTTTGCTTTAAAAACAACAATGGGTAGACCATAGATAGTTAGGATTTAGGTGCAAAAAAGTAGTGTAATAAAAAAAGTGATAAGGTGAACATTTTTCAATAAATAAAGGCTAGTGACATGGCAAAATAACTATATAACTATATAACTATATAAATACACACTCATTTGAGGATACTTTATTATTGTGAAAAATGAGAACAATCAATCTTGACTATTGAATGGTTAAGATTAGCAAAAACTAAATACGTGAGTTTTTAAATTAGTCACGCCCTTATGTGGATTCTATGTCTGCTTCCTATGTTGAATCGGTGCAATAGGTGATGTGGGCATAGTCATTGTTGTGTGTAGAAACAATTAATTACTCAGTTATGATTAATTTTGAGCAAGTTGGGCCAATCATTCCAGGTAGGGGGATTAGGCAAGGAGATCCCCTATCTCCTTACCTATTTCATCTTTGTTCCGAGGGATTGAGTGCTTTGCTTCACCAAGCTTAACATGATGGGAGGATTCATGGTATTAATATATGTAGAGATGCTACAACTATTACACATCTTTTTGCAGATGATTGCTTCATGTTCTTCAGGGCTTCTAGAGAGGAGGTTGAGCATATTATGCATATTTTACAAGTTTATGAGATGGCTTCTGGACAATCTATCAATCTTCAAAAATCTGAAGTTTATTTTGGTGGCAATGTGCAGGAACATTTGCAAACTGAGCTGACAGATATTATGGGTGTTCAAACTCGGTTACGTGCTGGAAAATATTTTGGGGTTCCACCTATAATTGGCAGAAGCAAGTCAGTCACTTTCAAGTATTTTAAAGATAGGGTGTGGAAGAAACTCAACTCTTTAAGTGGGAACACTAGTGCAGGAAGCACTTTTAACCCTTTTAATGTAAAAAAAATACCATAAGTTAATACAGCCGACGTTAAAAGTCACACTTTTAACGTCTGTTGTGAACCGACGTAAAAGTTTACTTTTAACGTCTGTTGTTTATACAACAGACGTTAAAAGTAATATGAAACAGACATTAAAATATTACTTTTAACGTCTGTTGTTTATACAACAGAAGTTAAAAGTAAATTTTTTTTTAAAAGTACTGGTTATGCAATATCCCTTTCCAGCTCCCGGCATACACTAACAATCCAAAATACAGAATTCAATAGAATTTGCACAGATTACAGAATTTGCTAACACACACTAACAAGTTCATGGAGTTTGCACATAAATTAACTTATGCATTTGCATTCCAATATATTCAGAACTAGCTAGTTACAATTATACAGAATTTTCCTTAACACAATTCAGAATATATTCTATACTAGCTAGTCCACTATACATGAAAAATTCATAATATACTCTATACTAGCTAACACAAGTCCAATATATAAATATATACATGTAAATTCATACAACTACTCATTATCTTCTAATGGTATCTTTTCTACTCATTTTTCTGCAGCATACTTAATAAAAAGTTTGCAAATCGCATCCTCTAGTCTCTAAAATCATCTTTCTTAAGAGGAGATTGATCGTTGAAAGCCTGCACAAGTTCAAATAAAATCAACATTAAATTAAGTCATCACCAAAAATAAAATATATTTAAATAACTTGTTTAATTAATTACATTCTTCAATCCCTCAGTAATAAATGCAGAGACGATGTTCCACATATGAAACATCACATAATACGCACACAACCAACCATCTTCCTGTTTACGACACTACAAAAGAAATGAAATTTAAAATCAATTAAATGTATATATATACATATATATATATATATATATATATATAGTAATTATAATATTAATTACTATTTAATAAACTACTTATCCTGGGGATAATCCATTCATGATTTATTTTTGAATTTGAAGTCTTACTTTTCCTGTTAGCACAAGATATGCTACATGCCTTCATAGCGCTATCATAAACAAAATATTCATGTTAATTAGATGTTCATCATGTGTAATAAAATAAAAGCAAATGTTATAAATTAAATTAAATAGAAGATTACGTACGTATTGAATGAGGCCACCACCTCCTTCGCCGGCTCCTGGTGGAGAGAGCTTAAGAAGACGATAGTATGCCTAGAAGGATGAAGTAGGATCAACTGCCAATGTCCTCGAGTTACAAAAGGTGCCATATATATCTCTTTCCGATCACTTCCTCCCATTAACTTCTGCATGTATGCAAAGACTTTACTGGGATCGGTCAAGAAATCACGTAGCATAACGGTGGGGTCTAAGAATCTGTAAACATTGCAGCCTCTATCAATTTGAAGGCGATGTAGATACCTAAGATATGAAATAAGTGGATGTTAATTACGTAATATGTTGAAATAAATTATAAAATTGAAATAAATTATAAATTAAAATGTACTTACGTGCACCAAATATTTGGAACCGTGTTGGCTATCCACTGACCATCTGTGCAAAACTGACTAATATCCTCACCGGCGAAGTGAAAAGGAGCTGGGTCTGGGTGTGCCACACATCCATCGTGTTCCAGCGGAAATACATAATCGTCCAACGCAAAATCCACACCAAATGCTAACAAACGAGCAAAGGGAGACTGACGAAGTGACATCGACTTCGGCTTTGCCTTTAATTGTAAATAAAGAAAGCATAAGTAATTGAGAATAAAGAAAACATAAGTAATTGAGAAATATGATCATTATGAATATACCTGGGACAACTCGAACTCTCGCTGCGATAACGCCAACTCCCGTTGTTTCAACTCCAACTCCCGCTTTGCCAACTCATCCACCTCCACATGTGTCTTTGGACAACTCTCTTTTGTGCTCACATGTGAAGGTTGGGCAACTTCCGCTGTTTCTTGGGAAGCCATGGATGAAAACTGCTTCATAAGCATTTGCGTGAAGGCTGAGTTCGTTAGAAACCTACTCATCAGCTGACCTGTAAAACTCGGGTCGGCAATGAGCTCCTGTTTAACCTCTTCTCTAAGCTCCTCCTTATCGATCGCCTGCTCGACTAGCCTACGTGACGCGCATGATCCATAGAATTTCTTAATGACCACCGTCCCTGGAACACCATGGACACGACCAGGGTGGTCGTCTTTGCCTAGGGCGACGACTAAGATATCCTGACGTCCATGTGGAATCCATGTGGAACGAATGATCCTTGCGAGCTTTTTTCCTTCAGCTCCTCCTACAAAGACGAAATTAAAAACAGGTAAGACAATGTGTTACAATTATCAAGTAGAAAGGCAGTTAATTTGTTACTTATAGTCTTTTCTGCCACAATGCCTATTGCTTCAACTTTAAAATCTCCTTTCTTTGTCTTTTGGCCCTCCACCCAACAGTTCTCGCGTGGGGGTGGAGATGGAGGATCAACAACTATGTCCTCGGCTACTTCTCCTGCTTCTATCATCTCTTTCAACTTCTCCTGCCTCTCCTTGGACTTCTTCTCCATCAAATTCTTCTCCACACGAATATACCCACCTTGAGACATGGTGTGATGTTGGACATTCTTTGCTTGATTCTGCTTACCCCATTCCCTTTTAGCCTGTTACAAATAACACATACTAAATTTAGTTAAATAAATTTTTTTTACCTAAATGTACTTTAACATGGATAAGTATGTGTGCCTCGGCTCCTAACAAAGCTATCCCACGTATCCTTATCAAGGAATGGGTAGCACTCAAAAGGAGATTCGTTCCTCTTCTCTCCGAATATGTAATATTTAGTCAGAGAATACTTAAACCCCGTCCAACGCTTAGCCGCTAGTGAGAGCCGTTTCTTCTTATGTTCATCAGTATTCGGCACGGTCCACGCGATCTACATTAATTACATAACAAAATGGAGGAATTAGAACTCAATCACAATTTTCTTTAATAATGTACATCAAAAGAGTGTAAAAGTAAAATACCGTGATTGACTCCCAAATCTGATCCTTCACATTCTGCGGTACGTCTTCCCATTCATCATACAGAATACTAGTATGCTCTTTAGCTTCCACAGCCACCCAATTGGTGAATTTCTTAGCAAGGGGTCCCTGGGGAGTCAGTTTACTAGTAAACCAGACATCATGCCTCTAACCACTGAGCCTAGAGCTGGACAAACTTTTCAAAGTAGTGGTTGTTCTACCCCTTTTTTTGGATGAAATACTAGCCGACCCTGCTGAATCAGCCCTCTGTGATGCCTGTTTGGATAAAAATAATAATATATTAGGTTAGGTATAACATGGATAAATAAAAATCTAAGCCTACTTAATTAACATTATATGTATAAATAAAACTCACACTATCATCTGGCATAGCCGCCACCGACCCGTCCCGTGCATGAGGGATGTATGCTGAATTAGCCATGTGTATGCATGTTTAGATAAAAAATAAAAATAAAAATTAGGTTAGTTTAACATGGATAAATAAAAATAAATCTAAATAAACATGGATAAATAAAAATGAATCTAAATTAACATGGATAAATTAAAATAAATCTAAACTAACATGGATAAATAAAACACTTGCCCTAAAAGAACAAAACTCACACTGTGGTCAAGTTTAATTTAGTTAGATCAATATCCCTTCGTGATGATCATCACGAGTGGCATTTACATCATCCACATCATTTTCCTCAATGATAGCAGGCATGTGTGTTGAGAAAGAAGGAGTCTCAGGAATATCAAGAGTTAAATCTTGATTTTCATCACTACCGTTATGCATGTTTTTTCCTTAGAGAACCACAGACAACCTTTTGTTAGAAGGATCAGTCAAGTAAAACACTTGTTTTGCTTGGGAAGCCATGTGATAAAAGGCTCTTCCATATGACCTACCTTGCCAAGGTCTACCAATGTAAATCCCCATTCATCAGTTTGTACACCACTTTTACTGCGAACCCACTTACATTTAAAAGCCGACACCGTAAGCATAGTGTAATCGACAACCCAAATCTCTTCAATGACTCCAAAGTAAGGTATCGGTGCCATAACGAGGTTTGTATCTTTTGAACTAGAGAAGTGCATGGATTCAACCACGATCATAACCCCACTATTTTGCATGGTACTCTTGTTATCTTGTTCCTTTGTATAAAAGGAAAAGTTATTGATGCCGTAGCCACTAAAACATATAACATTAAAGCTAGGCCCACGTGCTAGCCATTTTAATGTATCAGAAGCAGTACTACCATCATTCAAAATTTCTTCTTTAAACCATTGTAAGAAAGTCTTGTTATGCTTGTTCAACAACCACGTTTCGTTCATTTGAGGGTTTTCTTCCTTGACTTTTCTTTTGTGATAACAAAAATAAGGTTGAACTTCACCAATGTTATTCAATATATACAAATGTGCTTGAAGCACTTCCTCCCGACCCTTGCTCTTAACCATTACACCATGTGTACCCTTACCTTCACATCTTCTCTCATCATGACGAGGCTTAGGAACCTCTATAAGATCCGTCTTAGAAAGGTAGTCTAAACAAAACTCAATAGCTTCTTCTGCAACTTACCTTTGAACAATAGATGGTTCGGGATGGTGTGGATTCTTCACATACCTTTTCAAGATCTTCATGTATCGCTCAACTAGGTACATCCACCTCAAAGAAAGGGGCCATATAATCTAATCTCCTTCACTAAATGAACAATTAAGTGAACCATGATATCGAAAAATGAAGGAGGAAAATACATCTCCAATTGGCACAAGATTATAGCAGCCTCAACTTCCAACTCATCCAACTTATGGGGGTCAATGACTTTGCTACATATAGCATTGAAGAATGAGCACAACCTAGTTATGACATGTCTAACATTTTTAAGAGCAATACCATGAATAGCCACGGACAATAGTTGTTGCATCAAGACATAGCAATCATGAGACTTTAAGCCAACTAATTTGAGATCACTTGAGACAAGGCTCTTGACATTTGAAGAGTAACCATGTGGAACTTTGATGCCCTGAAGACACTCACAAAAACTGTCTCTCTTTTTTTGACAAAGTATGACATGCTGGAGGTAAATATGCCCGCTTACCATCCTCAATAACTGAAGCTAACTGCTCTCATATACCCATCGGAACGAGATCGAGATGAGCACTCACGCCATCCTTTGTCTTGCCCTGAATGTTGAGAAGTGTTCCGATTATACTATCACACATATTTTTCTTCACATGCATCACATCAATACAGTGTCTGACATCAAGCTTGCACCAGTATGGAAGATCAAAGAATATAGACCTCTTCTTCCATATGTTTTTCTCAGTAGTCTTAGCCTTCTTTTTGGCCTTGCTGAAGATAACAATGATGTGCTTCACCCGTTGATAAACTTGCTCTCCATTTAAGGCCGTCGGAGCATTTTCACTCTCTTGGTATCCGTTAAAAGCTTTTTTCAATTTACAATATGGGTGATCACGTCTAAGAAATCTCTGATGCCCAAGGTAAACCGTCTTCCGTCCATGATGCAACTGAGTGAAGCATGTGCCTTCTTCACATATAGGGCCTGCTTTATGCCCTTTAACACTGTACCCGGACAAGTTCCCCGTATGCTGGAAAGTCATTGATGGTGCAAAATAACATGGCACTCATCTTGAAAGTCTCGTGAGAATACCCATCAACTACATCAATACCTTCCACCCATAGCTTTTTCAAGTCTTCAATCAAGGGGCTTAGATAAACATCTAAGTCATTTCCCGGTTGTTTTGGGCCCGAAATCATCATGGATAACATCATGTATTTGTGCTTCATGCACAACCAAGGAGGTACGTTGTAAATTATCAGGAGAACAGGCCATGAACTATGAATACTACTTAAGTTACCATATGGATTCATTCCATCCGTAGCAAGTCCAAGCCTAAGGTTTCTTGGCTCATTGGCAAAATCCGGAAACAAAGTATCAATTTTCTTCCATTGCACAGAATTAGCCGGATGACGAACCTGTCCATCATGTTTCCTCTCATTATCATGCCATCTAAGGTTCTTTGCGTCTTTTACATTAGCGAACAATCACTTGAACCTTAAAATTATTGGAAGATACCACAACACTTTCGCAGGAGGATACTTTTTTTTTCTTCACATCACAACTAGAATCATCACAATCATCACCATCATCACCATCCTTCACTTTGTAGCATGATAACCCACACTTGGGGTAGTCGTGCATCTTTTCATAATCACCCGTGTACAATATGCAATCATTGGGGCATGCATGTATCTTCTTATACTCCATACCCATCGGACACAATACCTTCTTCGCCTCATAGTTACGGTCAGGCAATGTGTTGCCCTCTGGAAGCAAGTCTTTCAAAAATTCAAGCAATTCGGTGAAGCTTTTATCGCTCCAACCATTTCTCGCCTTCGCACTGACCAATTTTAACACCGCCGACAATAGTGTATGAGTAATACACCCCAGATACAAAGGCTTATCCGCATCACTGCACCATCTTTCATACATATGTGCTCGCTGAAAAGATTCTTGTCCAATATCACGGATCATATCCTCTACTCGATCTTCCTCCATATCTACATCAACTTCCTCACTTTGGGAGACACTTAGCTTGTTATTTAACAACACATCACCATGCCATATCCATCTTGTATAATTCAAGAAAATCCAAAAATAAATAAGATGAGTACGTATATCCTTGACCGCACATTTCCTTGTATTCAAACATTTGACACAAGGACAACAGAACATTCCATTGCTATTACGAACATTTCTTTGAGCAAATTCTATAAACTCTTCCACTCCCTTCAAATATTCATCAATTGTGCATTTACAAACCATCCATCTACGATCCATAGCTAGTTAGGTTCTGTAGATATACACACATATATCCAATATAAGCACAATAGGGGGAGATTGGAAAAGCACTAGTATTTGAAAACCTAACAACCGTATATATACAACACTACACTCTCTCCCTCTTTGAAAACCTATTTGAAAACCCAACAGCCATAACAACCATATATACACACCACTATCTAAAGTGCACTCCTTGCTTTGGAAGTCTAGAAGATCTAAATCAATGTAATATATACTCCAAAAGAATATACTTCTATCAGTCGTGATTCAATAAAAATGATTTTTCTTTTCATATGCAAAGCAGACATTAAACCTTGATTGAACCCCAAAAACCCCAATGAGATTTCCTGAAGCACTAAGAAAATGATGAAAAATCTTGGTCTTTTGGGAAACTATTTTCTGGAAAACTATTCTTTAGGTCATTGATCATGGAACATATAAAAAATAAAAATAAAGAGAAAAATTGAAGAAACTTATCAACTCAAACAAAACAAAACAAAACCCAATTTAACCCTTTCTACACAAAGAAAGTAACATGAAACTGAAAATTTATTTTTCTTTCTCCACATAAACAGCCCATATTTCAACAACTACTGTGAATTGTGCTTTTCACATTAAAACAAACCAAAAAAGAATCCAAGAAAACCAAACAGAGAAGAGAAACAGAGCATATATCATGACATATATAAATATATAATCTAATAAAATATCACCTAAGTTTTGTACCCTTTGAATCAAATTCAATGGGTAATATTGAGAATCCCTTAAATTTCAATGTTATATAGAGCATGTATAAAAGCTCTTTGCTTTGTTCTCCTATGCTGATAGCTGCAAATTGTACTGCAGCTTTCTTTTGCTGATTCCATACAACATGTTCTAAGCTTGTACCAATAATCAAGTTAAGATGTCACAGTTGAGCAAATTCAAACCAGCAAATTTTCCTGTTTTTGTCCAAACAAACAACAATAGTTTGAAACTCAAAACCATCTTAAGTTTATTCCTACTGAGCTAACATATTTACAGACAATATGATTCAGAAATAACATAAGTTTTAACAGAAACCATCACACTTTTCAGTTTGCCATAAGTTATCAAACCCAGATGCCATTAACAAGGTACCCAAAGAAGAATCCAGATGAGCAAATGAGGAAGATTTGAAAACACAAACAAAAATGGGTATTGCAAAACTGGAATTTGGGGGTTTAGGGCGTTACCTGCATTCACAGAGAGGAGAAGGAGAGTGGCTCAGTGGTGGTGCTACCGGGGTGGTGGTGCGACGGCTCGATGCTGGCTCTCCACTGGTGGCCGTCATTCGAAATGGTAGCTGAGAGTGAGAGGGACAAAGAGAGACGACCAGAGAGTTAGGGCAATATTCAAACAACAGAAAGAAAGAGAGAGAGAGAGGTAGTACCTGGGGCAGGAGAGATCCTCGCGGCGGTGGTGAACAGGGGCAGAGTGAAAAGGTTAGGGCAGAGAAGGGCTGTGGTAAACAGGGCAGAGTGATAAAAGTGTTGAAGCAAGGCGCGGGACACAACGTTATACTTACTAAAAAAATTTGAGTATCACTTTTAATGTCTGTTGGTTAAACAACAGACGTTAAAGTTCATCTTTTACGTCTGTTGTTTAAATAATAGACATTAAAGATGATCTGTTGTTTAAACAATAGACGTTAAAAGTGATACTTAAATTTTTAACGCCTGTTGTTTAAATAACAGACGTTAAAAGTGATTTAAATGAACCAATTATTTACAATTCTGCCACTGTGTCGTTTTTAATGTCAATTATTATTTAACGGACGTTAAATCTGGTCGTTTATTCCATAATTTCCAGTAGTGGAAGTTCCTTTCATCTGCTGGAAGAGAAGTCATGATAAAATCGGTTTTGCAAGCAATCCCATCCTATTGTATGAGTGTTGTTCTCCTTCCGAAATCTTTATGTGAGGAGATTGAGCGAATGATGAACTCGTATTGGTGGGGAGAGAAAGGAAACGGTATTAGATGGATGTCGTAGAAAAGACTATCAATTAGGAAGGAAGAAGAAGGTTTGGGTTTTCGGGACTTGCATGGATTCAATCTAGCAATGCTTGGTAAGCAGGGATGGAAGTTTATGTCCCAACCAAATGCTATGGTCACAAAGTTTTTCAAAGCCAAATACTTCCCTAGAGGTGAGTTCTTGGATGCGGAGAGAGGTGCTAATCCAAGTTATGTGTGACATAGCATTTGGAGTGCGAGAAGCTTGTTGGCAGAAGGATGTCGTTGGAGCATAGGAGATGGTTCAAGGATCCGGGTGTTTGATGATGCTTGGCAGCGTGGGGAGCAGACTGCACTGGCTGGCCCTCCAACAAATGAATTTGTGAAGCAATTGTTTGTGCAGGATCTTCTGGTGCAATGGAAGAAAGAATGGGATGCGGTTTTTTATTAATGGTGTATTTTCAAGGGAGCAGGCCAGGAAAGTGCTTATTACTCCTCTAGTGGATTCTGTCAGGAATGATACTTGCCTATGGCACTTCAGTAAACAAGGAGAGTATACTGTTAAAACAACTTATCATCTATACATGTCCAGGATCAATGAGGTTCAGCCTTGTCTAGTGAAGGGGAATTGGAAGTTCATTTGGCATTTATCTGTCCCTCCGAAGGTGAAGTTGTTTGTATGGAAATTGTGTAGGAACTGTTTGCCAACTAGAATGAGACTTCAAGGTAAAGGAGTGCAGTGTCCAGCCACTTGTGTTCTGTGTAGTAGAGAGCTTGAAAATGCTTGGCATTTGTTCTTGACTTGAGACTTAAACAGGAATTGCTGGCATCAGAGTGGCTTATGGATTTTCATTGAACCGCTGCTGGAAAGTGCAGACAGTTTTCTGGAGTTATTCTTGAGGTTATGTAGCAGTTTGAGTGAGCAGCAGCAGGCCACATTTGCAATGCTGGCGTGGAGTATTTGGAAGCGCGGGAACAATAGTTTGTGGCATAATCAGACCGAGACAGCAGCAGATGTTACATGTCTGGCAATATCAGTTTTAGAGGATTGGATTAGTGTAAGGCTATGAAGCCGGGATACTCCAAAAATGCAAACGTATCCTTGTCGTATCCATTTCCGATACCGATACTCGTAGGATACTTCCGGATACGTACCCAAGGAGTATCCTCTATTCTTAATTTATTTTTTAAATTTTCTTTTACTCGATACTTTTAGGATACTTCTGGATACATATCCAAGAAGTATCCCTTTAATAAATGTGTCTTTTGATGAAACCACCCTTAGAAGCTATGCTTTTTCTAGATGATTGTAAAGGGGGAGAGGAGACTAAATCAGTTAGCATTAAACATTAAGTAAAGAAACTTTTCAATTGTTGGCTATTATATAAAGTCGAGACTTGTTTTGAGTTCTGCTAAAAATGCTTTTGTTGATATTCTGACATAGAGGAAACAATATACTATAATATGGGTAGGATTGTATTTTTTTTATTATTATGATCCCTTGTATCTTTTTATAAATTGTGATCATCATAGTTATATATTGAGGAGAAATGATCAATGTTTCCTTCTTTATAAATATTCTGCATCTATATAAAATATTTTTCTATAAATTTTTATTAACGTATCATGGCCATATTGTATCCTCAAAAAATCTCCCGTATCCGTGTCGTATTGTACCCGTATCGTAATAAGTATCCGGGCTTCATAGGTGTGAGGCCTCCTTCGGTTATTAGCAGCATCCATAATGATTTCAGTGCAGGCCAGGTGCAGTGGCAATGTCCTCCAATTGGCTATGTGAAATGTAATGTACTAATGTAGATGCAGCATTTTTTGAGAAGGATCAAAAGATGGGAATTGGCTTATGTATTAGGGATGCATCAGGTAATTTCATCCTTGCTAAATCTCATTGGAGGGACTTAATTCTGTCTGCTAGGGAGGGGGAAGCTCATGCTTTATTGATGGCTATCCAATGGATTCAGAGTTTGGGCATGCAGTATGTTATATTTGAGGTAGACTGTAAAACTGTGGCAGACAAATTGCAATCCAGCACAAGGGACATTTCTGAATTTGGATCTCCTATTAACCACTGCCAGCAGCTGTTATCAGAATTGCCTTACAGTAAAGTGCAATTTGCTAAGAGAAGTGTGAATGCTCAGTCACATCACCTAGCTAGGAATTCTATCTGTTATCCTAGGAATTTCATTTTTCCATGTATTTCCTGTTTGTAATTCAGTTACTGTTTATCCATCAATGATATAAATTGCTTTGGTTCAAAAAAAAAAAATAGTAGGGTAAGTTACACTTTACCGAATGTGGTTTGCCTCAACAACACTTTGCTCACCTATGCTATATAGTTTGGCACTTTACTATATATGGTTGTGCCCATGTGCTAAAAATTTAATGCTTTACCCCAAATCCCCAATACAATTTGGTCCAAAATCACTTTGTCCCATGCCATAAATTTAACATTTTACTTATACTCAGGCCCTTATATGGCTTCTGGTGGTAACTTCATTCATCAATGCATACTTTTCCAGTCTTGGTGAACTTCAAATTCTAGGTCTTTGTGTCACCTTGTGTTTTATCGGGTAAAATCTAAACTACCTATTTTAGTCTTTAGTGCAACCTTGAGCGTTCTAGTAATAAATATATAAATGAACTGCAAGTTTTCAAATTCCTATCTACTCATGCAGTAAGTTAAGTAAAGAAAGATATTGACATGTAGAATTTGGACAGTCTTAATATGAAAATCAAGCCAAATATTTTATTTTGGTGTTGGTCTTAGCTTATATGTAACGACATTTGCAACAATGTGAGAGCTAATGCCATTGTTGATGTTGGTGAATGGTTAGGACTTAGGTGTGGCTTCATTTTGTTTTCCTTACATTTCTTATAGGCAAGAGCAAGATGCTAAACCTACGTCTGTTTGGCATTTTCAGGACATTGCACGGTTAGAAGTAATTATCTTCTTTTGAATCCAAAGAGTGGAGTGGTAGTTGCCTCAATGTCGAAAATTAAAGTCAGAATATTGGTTGACAAGGGTGCTGTTTTATTTTTTGGTTGGTGCTTTTTGCTATCTGGTGCAAGGGTTCACTCATGACAAGGCAAGAAAAAAATGGACAACTCAAACTGGAGAGTTAATAATAGAGTGGATACTAATTTGCAGATTGGTGTAATGCACCTTTGGAGAGTTCCTGCGCAGTGGCAAGGCTTGGTATGATTTAAGGTGTTTTGGTGTTGCTGTCATAATGTGGTCAGTCTGGTATATTATGCAGATAGCATGAAGCTGGCGTCAATATCCCTGTTCTGATGCGCATGATTTGGATGTTTTGGGGAATTTACTTATATTTATACTTATACTTGCTGGTTTGTGGCAATGTAGTCAAAAGTGTACTGTTTCTGGTGGTTTGTTTCTCTAGCCAATTTTGCAGGTGCTGGAGTTTTGGGTGATATACAGGGGTCTCTCCATATTGGAGATTCATGTAATTATGGGGAAATTGTAAACATACGAGTACTTTATTGCTCACCTATATATAAAATTTTGTTTATTAAAAAAAATAATAATAGAGTGGATACTGTTAATAGAGTTTTCTGGTTAATGGTGCTATTTGTTTATGTTGGTAAAGGTTTTGATATTCTGCTGTTTTGATGCTCTGATTGGTTACAGTTAGTTTTTGGGTATGGATAGTTTTTGTTGGTAACAAGACTATATATTATTGGATTGTTGGCTGATTTTTTGGTGCGTTCATTGTTAGCCTTTGATGGTAAGTGGTAACATGACTAAGGTCTTTTTGGTAATGCAGAGGGGTAGCAGGTTTATATTTGGGTACACAATTTGGTCTAAAAGGAGTTTAGTCTGTCGTATGTTGGGTATGTGTGGGTCTATTGGTCACAGTTTTTTGGATTGTGATATGATGTATTGGGTTCCTTTTAGTCTGTCGTATGTTGGGTATGTGTGGGTCTATTGGTCACAGTTTTTTGGATTGTGATATGATGTATTGGGTTAGAGCACACCTTATACTCGTATAATACAATTGTTTGCTTATCCAAAAAAAAAATAACAATAAGCATTATTAACAGTCAGAATATTGGTTGAATAATGAGCATAGTTTGTGACTTCATTTAGTGATACTTTTTGTTTGTGCATTAAGTGCTTTATTGTTTCCATTAGATCCCTCAATGTCAAAGATGAGGTTCTGTATATTAGTTAAGCAGTGAACATAAATTATGCCTTCATTAGTGATAAGTTGATTATGTTGGTGTGAGGGTTTATTCTCTTTTTACTCTTTATTTTACATATAGCTTCCGACTTCTGCCGTGTGGTGTGGACTTTTTTGATCCATGATGGAACTCAGGGTATCCCTACAGTCGTTAGCTGTAGGACTAATTCCCCGAGGATGTAGAGTACCAATTAAGGGACAACTCCTCTACCCACAGATGCAGCTCTATTCCTATTACCAGGATTCGAACCCTGGACATATGATTAAAGGGTTCAAGCTACTAACCACTTGGACCATACCTTGTGGGTGGTGTGGACCTTTTTTCTATTAGATGATAAGAGTATAAATTATTTAATTATATACATAGGTAATTATAAAACATACATAAAAACAAATAAAACCCGTGCCTTTGCACGGGTTACTAACTAGTAACCAGTTATTTATTTGTTTAATAAGTACAATCCTTTTTTTTTTTTTTATGAGGCATATTTTAGCCTTATAGGGAATGGGGAAATTGGAGATATCACGGGTTCAAAATCCACAATCTCAGTGACATCAAATATCCCCATCTACCACTTGAGTTACTCTAGCAGGACATAAGCACAATCCCTTTTCTACTACACATTGGTTATTCTCCTACTTCTACTTTTACTGAGGCAACAACATTTATCCTTTCAAGCTTTACCGTAGTGGGCTTCTTTCGGCTTCATAGATTTTATGTTTAGTTAGTTACGTTATAATTAGTTAGCTATGTTATGGCAATATGGCCCATGCTAAGATGGATTTACTTGATAAAAGACCCTAATAGTTTTGGGACATTACCGATCCACGCTTTGTAATAGTATCACTTTTTTGCGCTTGATAGATGTTTATGGGCTTGTAAGTAATATTTTTGGGGTAACAGGAGGGAAGAACATGAGGGATTGAGGGGTATCCAAAGTATTAGGGAGAGATCAAACCCTCCCCAATTTTCTTTTTATGTTCACAATTTTGTTGAAATCACTCACGATCCCGTGCCTGATGTTTATATTTATACATCTTTTAAGGAAAATAATTCTTGCATACAGATTTTATGTCCCAAACTCTTCACACACTGTACGGTGGATTCATCTAAGCCATTTATAAAATATAGTATGCTCATAACTATGAGAGAAACTTCAAATAATTTAAATTAAGAGAATGCTAATAAGTGTCCTTAGGACATTGTTTGAGGAATCAAGAAATGAAAATTTGTATGAGAAATAGTATATTTATCATTTCGAAAAGTGTAACACTTAGTTTTTCAATAAAAATTTTGCTTTTGTGAGTTCCTTAACAAATGCCCTTAGGACACTGTATTGAAAAACTTAAGTGTTACACTTTTTGAAATGATAAATATACTATTTCTCATACAAATTTTCCTTTCTTGTTTCCTTAAACAATGTCCTAAGGGAACTCGTTAGCAAGACCATCTAAATGTAACGACCAAATCAAAATTGCGTAGGCTAAATCACAACTGCATTCAATTTTTTTCATTCCCAAAATTGCACTTTCACAATTCACTCCTTGGCATAAATATACACTAATGTTTTTCAGACAACTGAAGTGGACAACATACGGTGACAACCGTATGTTTGTCCACTGTAGCATTACTGTAGCGCTACAGTAACGCTACCTTTTTTATTTTTTTTAAATTTTGACTTTTTTTAAAAAATATTTTTTTTTTATAAAAAAAATAATTTGTTATTTTTTTAAATATTTAGTTTTATTGAGAAATAACATTTTTGGTTAAGTATGTGCAAATATCTGGTTAATCATGTACAAATATCTGGTGAATTCAATTCATTATCTGGTTAATGAGTTTTTTTGGTTAAGTATGTGCAAATATCTGTTTAATCAGGTACAAATATCTGGTGAATTCAGTTCATTATCTGGTTAATGGGTTTTTTTGAGAAATAAAATTTTGTGATTAAGTATGTGCAAATATCTGGTTAATCGGGTACAAATATCTGGTGAATTCGGTTCATTATCTGGTTAATGGGTTTTTTTTTAGAAATAAATTTTTTGGTTAAGTATGTGCAAATATCTGGTTAATCGGGTATAAATATCTGGTGAATTCGGTTCATTATCTGGTTAATGGGTTTTGTTGAGAAATAAAATTTTTGGTTAAGTATGTGCAAATATCTGGTTAATCGGGTACAAATATCTGGTGAATTCGGTTCATTATCTGGTTAATGGGTTTTTTGGTTAAGTATGTGCAAATATCTGATTAATCAGGTACAAATATCTGGTGAATTCAGTTCATTATCTGGTTAATGGGTTTTTTTAGAAATAGATTTTTTTTTAAAAAGGTCAACATTTGAAAAAAAAAAAAATAGCACTACAGTAGCGCTACAGTTTGATTATTTAATTTTTCTTAAAGGATAAAGAAAGTTTGAAACACAAATCTCTCTATTGTGTCTATCTCTCTCCTAAATGGAAGGTAAATGGAGAGAACTAAATGGAGAGGATCTCTACTCTACAGTGCGCTACAAGACAAAAAGTTGTCCCGTATAGTTGTCCAGTCGGGTTGTCCGAATAACACTCCTCTAAATATAAGTGTTACTAATGTAACACTTGCTGCTTGGGCTGGGAAGTGGGAAGGCAAGTCACATGAGATGTAGGCATGTACCAGTGCTGCACTTGTGCTTGGAAGGGAAGCCCAACCAAGTTGTTACTATACATAAGAAATTTAGATTTTTGGGCCTTCATAGTAGTAAAAAATTATAGGGGGGTAAGTAAGTAAGTAAAATTATGAGGCCTAAAGCAACTGCTTTACTATGTCCACGACCCTGCTCATTCACAAGTATTATTAATATTTTTGGTTTTGATACATAGGGATTATTTGTGAATGCATAACCTAACTTTTCCTAAACTAAATACAAATCTTCTATTAGAAGTTGTTTCCAAACAATTTATGTACAAAATTAAGGGTAGGGATCCTCTCCATTTCTCGATATCCATTACTAAAGTTTTGGGATAATAAATGTATGGTGGGACTCCACACATATATATAATGCACATTTATTTTATCAAAACTTTGAAAATGGACAGAAATGGAGAGATGAAAAATGGAGAAAATCTTTTTCCCAAATTAATCATGAACTTTCCCCCAGAACTTCACAAATAAACTTTGAAATAGTCAAATAAATAAAGTTACAAAAAGATCTTAAATATTTGCTGACCCAGAATGCTAATTAATAGGCTTCTTTAATAGGCTTCAAAGCAAAATTAAATGAGTTGTTAAGGAATGCAAAAGTAGAAATGCTTACTCCTCCAAATGTTCAATATACAAATTTCAATGAAAATTTTCTATTATTGATTCGCCTATGGTAATTAACAAGATATAATTCACCTGTGCCTTTTTATGAACATTTTTCCTTTTTAACCAAGAAATCACTGAAGGTCAAATATAACTGATACTATAGCTTTGGGTTTTTAACTAAGATGTTATTGTTGTTTCCTATCCTAAGTTGTGAATCTACATAAAGGAATTCATGTTCAGTAGTTATACTTCCAATGCTAAATGAGGGGCCTCTAGTTAGGATAATGTTATTTACAGTTAAAATACCTGGAGCAAAAGTGCAAAACAAGATAGGGGGTGCCTGTGTGAGTGAACATCATCTAAAAAGATTCAATAAATGCACATGGAAGAGGGACAATCCTCACATGTTAGAAACATGGCCCTTGACTGCTGTGCTTCCTGAATTCAAAGCAATCCCACTTTGGTTTATTATTATACATCCAATCATATTTCTTCTCCTTATCCTCTTTGCCAAGCTATAGCTATTTGTCCATCCTCACTTTTTCCCCTAATGAGTAGTAGATAGCTTCAAAATGAGCCACCCTTTTTTTTTTGAAGAACCCCACTTTGTAAGTTTTGTTTGTCCTAATTAAGCAGGAAGGACCATTCAATTTAATTGTAAAAAAGCCCTTCTATAAAAGGAATTATGCTCCTCATTCACATGGATGACATGGTAACTTCATATAGAGTGGGCTTATTGTGTATGAATAAGTGCCAAACCAGTGACCCACTTTGTTGTTTCTCTTGTAATCCCAATAATGCAAGCAACTCCGTGATTAGTAGTATTTACTCAAGAACACAACCTCAATTGTAGGTTCAGGGGTTACTAGTTGATTGCTTGTCCTCCACACTGAGCACACAAACCACCAATTAATGAGTTTTGGATAAGTTCAACTTCTTTTTATGTAATAAATAATGTTCATGATATGTCATCAATTTATCAATAAGACCAATACAGTAGAGTATCCACACATATAATGCTCAGTCATTGGATTCCTACGGTTCAAATCCTAGCCAAATAAACATTATTTAATTTAAACTAACTTGCAAATCCTAGGGAGTCTCAAAGATGCAGATCCTTGCAAGAAGATTATTCTGGTCAAGAACAGAACGGGCTAATCCATTCACATGGCTGGCTTCCCAACATTAAATCATTAATTAGTACAAGTTCATGTAGCACCTACGGAAAATGCTCCTACCTCATCTCTCTTTGAATGTATAATATAATTTGCAAACTATAAGTGAGGATGTGTTTTTATTTAAAAATTAAAAAAATTCATTTATAATACACTGTATTGGGGAGAAGCTTGTGATAACATTTTCCATTGAGATGTGGCTTTCTCTGCTTTTAATTATTTTTTTTATGAACCTATGTAACTAGGGCCTTTGCCTCTTCAGTGACATCTCAGGTATCCCAACAAACTTCGGCCCTTTGGACTAACTATGAGACTAATTCTCGGTCGGCTGTAATAGAGCAAGGAATTAACACTTGATTTTTGCAACCTCCCAACTAGATTATATGTCATCAGGATTCGAACTTGCATTCTTCTTCTTATGGAGTCGATATGATTACCACTTGACTAACCCTTGGTTGGTACGTTCCTAATTATTTATTCAAACTTTTTTTTTTGGTTTGTAAAAGTTTAGGTGAGTTAGGTCCCGGTGGCTCACCAGGGTCAGGGCAGGTCTCACGGCTCAAAGATCGCTTACAGAAATACTTACAGATTACCCACCAATAAGGTTCTCATACCGGCAATGAGATTCGAACTCACGACCTCGTGGGTTATGAGCCTTATCCTTATAATTTCATAAAATAAAAAACTAAAATTATAATTGATTATTCTGTAGAGTAAATAAATAATTTGGATTGCAATTAATAACATTTGTTATTCATCTGGTTTTGGTATGCTAGCCTAGGCAGGATTGTGCCAAATATTCATCTGCAGATCAACATTTATGGACTGTGGACACATTATTTTCTTCAATTGTACTCAAAGTGAAATATTATGATGCCACTTGTTCAAAAATCAAAACCAATATCATGTAATCTTATAGGAAAAGAGTACATTTGTACACTATCAAAAAGCCAGTGCCATAACCATTATTGTTCAACCCAAGTGTTAACTTGCTTGTGCAACATTCCTTTCTTGATAATATAAAATTGAAAAGTTCCAGGGAACTTGAGTAGTTAATATAGTGTAATTCAACCTTCCCCTCTAACTCTTCCTACCTAAGCAAACACGATCATGAAATTATGAACTCAACCTCACCTTCTCTACCACATTATTGCTATTATTGAAAAGGACTCGTTCACTTCCTTTTATTTTGTTTGCTTGCCCCTTTGTATTGTATATAGACTATAGTTCCCGCATGAGCTACTCGTGATTTTGACCAATTAACTACCTCTTTGGATATTTAAACCATTATTTGAACCTAATATTTTTTGGTTTCTCAAAATAAAAACCTTATCGCAGCTAATGAAGTCTAATAAAGTAATAATTGACATATCTTCCAACCTCAAATGAAGATGATAATAATAATATATAATGATAGTTAATAAATAAAGCTCCTCTATGGCACTTGGTTATGCAAGATTCTGGCATATCCCTAAAGCCAGGTCCACTATAAATTTTCTTCTCATATAAGGAAAAAGAAGCTTTTCTTTTCATGCCCTTTATTCTGGAAAGTAATTATTAATATTGAATCTTAATGTCGGAACCAATTAATTATCAAATGAAAGAGTTGTATTCCTCCACTCTAAAGGATGAGGAGTTTTTCGCTGGAGTGCAAATTGCATCAACAAATCTACTTTCCTTTTAGAATATTTATAACGTACCTCGCCTTTGGTAGCTAGAACCAGAACCCAAATGCATAGACTTGAAATAGACAACTAATAGGAGTATTACAACCACTTTCGCCTAAAAATGACAATATTATGGAGTTGTTAATTAAAGTTTAGTAGTTAGAAGTTAGAAGAGATCACACAACCACCCAATAATCACAAAATTAAAAACTAGATAATCATTAATATACTCTCAATCTTAAGGTCCAAATCATTAGTCCAAATCGGTGTAGTTAAACAATGACAATGAGTTCTTGATTTATAAATTATTTTTTGACACATTTTGTCAATTTCAATATATGTTCGATTTCATGAATTAGTACGAATACAAACACCATGAAAGAAACTTGTTCGAAATGGGATGTGTGGATCAGTATTTTGAATGTGTCAAAGAAGCAGTGAACCAGCCGGGGGAAAGGGAAAACAACACACAAAAAACAAAAGTGGAGTGCACCAACTATTTTTTTCCTCTTAGTGGGTGGGTGAACTGTTACTGTTAAATCAATGTTAATAAGTTTAGCAAGTATCCCATCCACGGGTATTTTTAAATTTAGAAAAAAAAAATGTAAAAAAAATTAAAATTATAAATGATATATAGTTAACTCAAGTAGAATCTAAAAAGTGTAAATTAAAAGAGAAAATATTTAAATTTAAAAAATTTATGTATAAAATTTGAATTTAAATATTAAAAAGGAGAAATTAGGGGGGGATATTATTCTATTAGGATTTTGAAAGATTCTTAGGGATACAAAAAGTCTTACTAATTTTAAAAAATTATTTAAAAATGTAATGACTTATAATATTTTTTTTAAATAAATTTATAGTCAAGAATCTGTACATTCAGATTTTAAAAGATGTAAATCATAAGAATTTATAAAAAATGGTCTTTAACCGGGTATCCCCATAGGCAAAACTGTGGGATTAACCATCAGACCAAGGGTGGTGGTAAGGTAAAGCCCTCCCCAGAACAGTGACGACTCCAAAATTCAAACTTCTGACCTTGCAGGTAAAGTTCACATGTGGGTACAATTAATAATTTATAAAATTTGAAAGGACCACATAGATTTATAACATTTGAAATCGAAATACATGTTTTTGGATTTGACTCCTCTAAAGTGAACAAACTTGTAAAGCGAGAAAGTGAGGGTGTATCCATCATTGGTTAGATATTTTTTTTATAAGCAAATGTTAGTTGTTAACTTGTTATGTTAGTAGGGGGTGAGATTCGAACCTTGCACCTTATAACTCCAACAACCTTTGTTTCACACCCCAAACTACCTTACCACCTTATGACTCTTATTGATTAGATAATGTGGGTTGAGATCTCATTATAATTTAATTAATCAAAGATGAATACATATTCACTTTCTCACTTTATACATTTGCTCACTCTAGAGGAGTTTTATCCCTTTTTTTAGCAAACATTAAAAGTTATGAAAGTCAATAAAAAAGAAAAGAAAAAAATTGATAATTTTAATATAAAAAAGAAAACAAAAGAAAAGAAAAACCCCAAATATTTTTTCAATCTTTTAACAATTAGGGGTTATAAGGTTGACTTGGTGGTTGGGGTGGGGAATTAAGGAGTGGAGTGACAAGAAGGGAGAGGGTTCAAACCTCACCCACTAACAAAATACTAACATCAATACCAACATTTGTCTATCAAACAAAATAAAAAGTAGATGTTGTAGAATATATATATATGGAGCATACATGAATGGTCACGATTAAAACACAAAGTCATGTGACTTTTTTAAGTGATCACATAACCACCAACTAACTTTTAATCCTGACCATCCATGTATGGCTTAATGGCCCAAATTTGCTCCTCTCACTCTTACAATAATGCATTCCTCTCACTTGAGGTGCCCCGTATGTGTGTGTGTGTGTGTGTGTATATATATATATATATATAATATCAAGTGAGAGGGCCCTTTTTATATGAGAGTGAAAGGGTTATATCATAGTCATTGGATCAAACTTAAACGGTCAAGATTAAACCACGAGGTCATGTGACTTTTTAAGTGGTCATGTGACATTTTAAAACCATGAAATAACTTTTAATCATCCATGTATGGTTGCATGGTCCAGATTTACTCCTCTCACTTTCATATTAAAAGAAAAAAGAAAAGAAAGAAAGAAAGATGATATGTAGTTATGTAATGTACAAAGGTATTGACTAATCACAAATATATCAATGTGCGTTGGTTCAATTGAAGGGATTTTGGGCACTTAAATGGGTGATTTTGGTTCGCTTCATAAATCCATATATGTATTAAAAGTACTCCCTCCGGTCCATAATGTAAGCAAAAACTTCCAAATTTTTTGGTCCAAAATATAAGCAAATTTCAACTACTTTCTTCTCATTTAATGAAGTTAT
Source organism: Echinosophora koreensis (assembly GCA_035048595.1). NCBI lineage: Eukaryota > Viridiplantae > Streptophyta > Magnoliopsida > Fabales > Fabaceae > Echinosophora > Echinosophora koreensis. The sequence goes on along the minus strand of JAPCYP010000011.1, from coordinate 4,200,092 downwards.
TCTCAAAATACCCTTCATTTAATACAAATTTTGTTTTCCAATGACTCCTTTTATTCTCAATAACATAAGCTTAATAAATAAGAGGACGGGTAATTTAGGTAACAAACTTAATTTTTTATTCCCAATGACTCTTTTAAATGAGATTAACTAACTATTTTAATACATGTGTCCCATTTAATTTTTGCTTACAATAGAGACCGAAGGGAGTATATTGTTGGAAGAGGCCTTTTAAACACCTAATGACGCTTATCATGAGGACACTTTAGAAAACTAAAAAAACAAAATCATAAACTAATTGAAACTATTGATAATTGAAATTATTGAAGTCAATGTAGTTCAAGAAGATACGGGCCTCAATAAAATGGGAGGGGGTTGGGGAGATGGGTGTCTTGTGACAAAATAAACGAATATTTGTGACTTTATTTTAATGGGTATTATAATTATAAGGCTTCATGAGATCATGCGCGAGACATGAGGCTTTATGTGATAGTGGTGATTGCGTCATAATGTTTTAAAAATTTAGGAATCAGAGAATAGTTGATGCTATGATCCTTACATGTCAACTGCCTAGCTTGTGCATGCATTTGATTATTGTAATCAAAGTTGATACAGATTGATACAGATGCACATGATTTGTTATTTTGTTTATATTGAGGCTGGAGTCTGGGTAAAATATTTTATTAATTATTATTAAGAACTTAATAATATAATAGAGAACTCGTGAATTCTTTAAATATTGTGAAGGGAAAAGTTTCATGGGCTCAAATTGATGGATTCTATAAGCTATGTTACCATTTAAGCAAAAATGGTATACAATAGCATCATTAATCTAACTTCCCAACTAGGTTGGCACCTTAGACCTTATCAAATCATTTGCGGCATAGGGAGTTATAAGGTGGCTTGGTGGCTTGGGGGGATGGAGATGGGGTTTGGAGTGATAAGGTGGAGGTCATGGGTTTAACTCCCCCCACTAAAATAACAAATATCAACAATCTAACATTTGCCTATAAAAAAAAAATCATTTGTGGCATACCAAAATCTTATTAAAAAATTAAAATGACATGTTTTTTAACACAAAATCGTGACATCGTATGCTCGACACCGTAATCTGAATGGTTTAAAGATATTGGGTTCAGCAAATAATAGCGGGGTCCAATCAAAATCCGTATGTTTATACGGTGTCGGTTACCTTTTTTGTGTTCAAATAACAGCTCAAGGTACCTAAATAGGTGTATCATTGGTGAACGACTAAATTGACTTGTTGTAGTAGGTTTTCAGTTTTTAATTTTATTTTTTCATTTCTTTTATTTTAAAAATCCCTTTTGCCCTCCTTCACCACTACCTTCATCCCCACCCTTCTGCCCTCTTTCCTCAATTGGAGCTCCGACCTCAACACCATTGCCACCGCCCATATCTGGGTTGCCGAGGTTCGACCTCAACGCCATCGCCACACAGTTTTTCGCTTCTTTTTGGTGGGTGACATCTTACTTGGTATCAGAATGGTAGCTTTCATCGAGGAGGGTGATGGTTGCATTGGAGTCTTGGTGGTGGGTTGTCGGTCGATAGCTGGTGGTTTTGGTTTTGGTCAGGCAGGTTGCAAGACCAGGAAGGCAAAAAGTGAACAAATAAATTAAGGGCAACTCATATTTTGTTGTTTTCAGCAGCACGAGGGAAGGATCTGGGAGGCAGCCGACGCGGCTGCCGACAGTGAAGCCAGGCAGAACGAAGCCACCATCATGACAATAAAGGCTTTGTCACCGTCTCCAACGACAATGCCACAATCATGAAGCTCTCCTCGACATCGTCCACCCCGCCACCGAAATTCTCATTGACATCGCCAAGTCTCAGGACTCCGAGTTAAACTCCCATTTTCTCCATTTCAAATTCACGTCGTTAAGATTCATTTTGAACGGAGGTGGGTCAGATCTAGTCTTAGGATTCCGCTTGTTAGAAGAAGGTGAGGAGGACATATATGGTCTTCTCTCTAACGCTTATGGTTTGATGAAATTAAAGAAGAAGATGAAAGCCTATAGGGAGGGAGGGTGGTTGCAATGCGTCTGGTCGGTGAAGAATGTGAATATATGCCTTGACAGGAAATTTTGTTTTTATAATGGACAAAAGGAAAAGGTCCAGGAGGACTAATGTACAAAAAGCGGAAATTCATAAAGCAAGCCAGCAAAGGGGCAAAATGGGAATTTCAGTATTTGTATTCATTGTTTTAGAAGAGTGTGTAAATGGTAAGTAGAGTTCTCAATCTAATATTGGTCTCAAACACACACTTTTAAGATGTGCCTAAAACATTTTAAACATGTTTAAATCTGACAATTAATTGTGCTTAATAAGTAATTAAAATATTAATTGTTAAGATTTTCAAATTCAAATGTCCTTTGTAATCGATTATGATATGAATTAAAAGGCTTTAAATGAGTTTAGTGAGTATTGATTTTAATTAAAGCCCTTAAATTTTGAATTTGAAATAGAATAATCGATTATGTCATTTGTATAATCGATTATGTCCTTACTGTCTTTCAACGAGCTTCAAACAGAAATCCCGTAATCGATTATGTAATCGATTATGGCTTTTTATAGGAAAGTCAGTGGACTCATAATCGATTAGTATAATCGATTATGTCTATTCTATCAAAGTGAGCGCTTCCTGAAATTGATTTAAATAATCGATTATGAGAATGTAATAATTGATTATGCTGCGATAAAAATGAATTTTAATGAGGCTTGACCTATTTTCTTTATACCAACACATCTCACATATAAAAGCAAAGTTAGGCAACCATCAGCAGACAGAACACTGCAATATTCTCTGTGCTAAAACTCTGAAAACCATTTTCTCTATTATCTTCTCTTGCACTATCACTTTGACCATATTATATTGAGAGTTCTACACATCATATATGTGTTATTGTAATTGGGCTTCAATTTGTTTTTATCACCACTATTAAGAGTCCATATTTGTTGGTAAGAGTCGTGCGACTCAAACCCTTCTTTTCTACACCAAGTTTTCAAGAGAGGTGATATCTCTTGGGGTGTTTCTTGGATATGATTTCTAAGTGTTTACAAAGGAGGTGATATTCCTTATGGTTTACAAGAGAGGTGATATCTCTTGTGGTGTTTCTTGGATGTGATTTCCAAGTGTTTACAATGGAGGTGATATTCCTTGTGGTTGACAAGAGAGGTGATATCTCTGGGTTATTGTTTGAGGCTCTATCACTGGGGGAGGTGATATCCCTGGTCTATGAGGAGTGCTCTCTATTGTAAAGGTTCTAGTTGATCCTGTTTAAAAACTAGAGTTGATTGAAAACCCTTGGTGGTATTGCCTTGGGGATTGGACGTAGGCCATGTGGGTAGTTTGTGGCCGAACCATGATATATCGTGGTGTTAATCTGCTTTCCCTATCCTTTTTATTTTCCGCAATCATTTGCTTTTCAACGATTTATTATTTGCGAAGTTTTCCTTATCGTGCTTCAATTTCAAACCGTTTATTTTATCAAGCGCTTTAATTTGAAAATAATATTTTATCCGCTGCAAATTCTATTTATATTTTAAAAGGGTTTTAATTTATCAAAAATGTTTCATTTTTATTTAAAACCCAATTCAACCCCCCCCCCCCCTCTCCCCTCTCCCCTCTCCCCTCTCCCTCCCTCCCTCCCTCTTGGGTATGGTTGCCATGGCCAACAGAAGAAGACCCGAACAAGGCAGCTCCGATGGTGGCCGTCGATTTGGGTAGTTGTCGATTCCGACAGGAGGGTTGAGGGGAGGAAGAAGAAGGGTAAACTTGTGTTTTCAATTTTTTTGCTACCATGTTATCATGTTTCAAGTCACTTTTTTTTTTGGCAAAATAATCTCGGTCGTTGATTAATTATATAGTAAATTTGATGGCTGATAATAGTTATTCACTGGTGAGGTACCTATTTAGATACCTCACCGTAGAATCCACCCTCGGAATTCTTGCATTAGCAAAAGGCAGTGATCATAGCCTGTCCTAGGTTGTGTTAAAAACATTTATCCACTTCGATAATCTTTACTTTTCGAAAGAAATTAGTCTCCGGCTATCGAAATACTCTTGATTCACAAAAAAATAAAAATAATAATCTAATAATATAATTGTTAAAATATAAAAAATTGTGAAATTGAAATATTAATATTTTTAAATATAATTACCAATGAACTGTGATGTAGAAAATACCACTAAAAATATGATATTTCAATTTCACCATTGTTAAAATATTGTTGTCAGAAAAAATTCAATTCATATAATTAATTCTAAACAAAATATTAATTATTGAGTGTAATAAACTTGTTAAGAGTTTGTTATGAAAATTGAAAAAATAAGTAAATAGAGCAAATCTATTTCTGAAATAGTGTCTGAAAATGTTAAAATAAACGATGAGCGAATCTATTGGAACAGTTTTGTCTTGACCAACAGATGAGTGGTAGGGCATTTTCTAAGGTGGGAGATCATGTCATGTCTCCCACCATGAAAGACTTATTAAGCCTTTATTTGCAAAAATAATCTTTACATTTGACCCCCTTCTCCATCTTCTCTCTCTTCCCCTACCCAACCCCTCTTTTTCCTCTGCCATCCCTCCTTCCTCTGCCACTACCACCACCACCACCACCACTTCCACCTCTCTCTCCTCCACCATCCATGCCCCCTCCTTTCTCTGCCATCCCCACCCCTCTCTCCTCCGCCATCTCCAACCTCATCCACTCTCTCCTCTCTCTTCATCTCCATTGTGACACCCTCTACCCCGCATGTATTTATAAAGCGGTAACATAGAAGAGATAATTTTAAAAAGATAAACACATGCATATTATATCATAATAATAAAAACTGGGTAGAGGTTGCCGCATTGTAACATAGCTTTTCAAACGCGAAAATATAAAACATGTTTATAGAAGAAAACATAGCATAACTGAAACATAAACCCAACCCCGATGTCACATTACAGAGCTGGTATAATCATATTCTGAAACACTCGGATAAACAACATAAACTAAACTAAACTAAACTACGAGTAGCGGCTCCTCAGAGTCACTCCTCAGCAAGCTGGTCACCGTCCCCTGCATATCCAAAAAGATACATGCAAGCAAACAACAAAAGACGGGGAGTAAGAACCATATTTATAAACAGAACGGCAACAGGATAGTTGGCAAGATGATCATACAACAAGGCAATTATAACATATGTCATCATACCAACACAACAGTATATCACAAACATCTCACATACATCAGTCAGGCCCGGCCCAAGGGGGAAGCAGCCCAAGCAAGGGCTTTAGGCCTCAAAAAAAACTTTTTATTTACTACTTACTTTTTTTGGAAAAAAAAAAGTCCACATGACTCTCCATCTTCACCCCTCAGTCACGTTCAAATTCAATCACGTATCTGAATGAATCTCCCTATGTTTAGCATTCCAATTTTTTGAAAAATAAAAGTTAATAACTCACAATTACTCACATTTATCTCTAATCTCTCCCTCTCTCTTGTCTCTCTATCTCCCTTTGTGACTCCTCTCAGACTCTGTCCCTCACTACCTCACCTCTCTTTGCTCATTTCAGTGATTTGCTCTCAACTCTGCATCTCCCTCAGGCCTCACTGACTCACTCTCAGACCCTCACGGCCTCACTCTCTGCGTGATTGCGTCTCCGTTGACACCTCGCGCCTCGACGGTCTCTGTTGGCTCTGCGACTCCCTCCGCGGCCAGGGGGCCTCCGGCAGTACGGCGCGCCGGAGCTTTGAGTACGGGACGTCTCCCTCCTCCGGCCTCCGCTGCGGTGCTATAACTAGTTTGACTGAGGGGTTTGCCGCAATTCCGCCGAGTCGGCAACTGTTGGTGTCTGAACTTGGAAGAAAAAAAAGAGAGCCATTTTGATGTAGTAGAGTGCTGGTCAGTACATATTAGTTGTTATGATACTCTGATAGTGTGTATAATGTTTTGTAGAGTAGCGTCAGCAACAGTGTGTTATAGGCTTTTACAACTTTGTGCGGTTGTTATTGTGTAAAGTGTAACATCTTTAATTTTTTATAAAAATATTTCAATAAAATGATAAATTTATTTTTCTCCCATTGCAGAAATTTGTATCTGTTCATGTTGCATTTGGCCAAACAAGCATCCAGAATTTTCATGTGAAATAATCTTTTGGCAACCAGGTTTTATTGTTCTTAACATTTTCTCTTTAGTCTTGATTTATAGTGGTTTAATTTATAATTTTTATATAAGATTCATTGCTTTTATTATTGATTGAAAAATAAATGGTAAATGAAATCGTTTATAATAGTTTAATAAATGATTTTGCATCACAAAAAGCACGAAAGATAAACTTTAAATAAAAATATAATAATTTTAATAAAACATTATTATTTTCTCTAAAAGGCCTCATTTTTAGAGTTCGCTTTAGGCCTCAACAAGTGTTGGGCCGGCCCTGACATCAGTTATATAATGCAATGTAACTCACTACTCCGAATGCATGTGGATCCATCTATACCGGACATACCACTTTGGAGTTACATTTCCACATTGGCTAATAAGCACCAACGCCGGGGGCAATCCACCTTACCTTGGGTGAACCCCTTGGAAAACCGACGTGTAACACCCCCTTTGGGCATTACCTCTTAATCACATTTGGAAATAAATTAAAAGGAAAGTTCACTTGTTGCTTTCGAAAAAAAAAACTTTTATTATTTTCATAAGCCTAAAAAAAATATGGGGGAATTTTTTTTTTTTTTTTGCTGAGTGGTTATAATAGTGCACACAATACAACCAATATAATCATACCGTACTTAATAATACACAACAACTGGGTTTATGTATAAATCCAAAACACTTCAACATCTGAATATTCTTGGAAAAATCTTTCGTACTAAAATTTATAAAGTCATTACAAGACTTTTCGAAACCACCTGTAATAACTCCTTTAAAACATCCGTCCCAAAGGAAACATCCTAAGCTGGTCGTTCTAAAAGACAACTACTGAAAAGAACTCTGTAGTTCTCATCATAGAATTTTCACCAACCTCGTCAAGGATTTGGAGAACTATCCTAAATGAGATTAGGAACTTCTTGACACCACTTGCCCTTGTGTGACAACGCATCCCAACAAAGGGTCAGAAAACCTGATATATTGTAAGGGTGAGATACCAATATATGGATAATTATGATAAACTACATACTTGCAACACAAACAGCATATACAGCAGATATCATCATGTTTACAGCATGCGAAAGATTAAACTAAATATAATATCACACCAATCCATCATCAACTTTGAAAACTCATGATGTTTTAAAATTTCAACTTTAATGCAAGACTCCGGAGATTTTCAACTTTCTTTAAAAATTAGCTGATCAGGCTCAGTTGCTATACAAGGCTCAACGTGAATTTCCACTTACACTGTCCAAACTCCTGGCACAGTGTACAACGTGCGTGGAATGTCCATAGCATACTGTCCAACACAAGGCACAGTAATCCGGGCTAATGGACTTCATTGTCCATCAAGGCACAATGAAACACCGTAGCATGAAATACCTGGCCTTCCAGATAGTCACACGGAACAACGTAGCATGAGATATCTAACTCTTCCAGATATTCATACAAAAACAACGTGGGCACGTCTGCCAAAAATGAATGCATCAGAAAAACCACTTTTGTTTTCAACTTTTCTTTGCGCATCATTCTTTTCTTTTTGTCGAGGAACAAGGCTCACGACCTTTCAACTTTTTTGATATCTTACAAACTTTTATTAACAAGACAGGACCTTAGGTCCGAGTGTCGAATCACAACCTGTAAGACTCAATGACATAGAGATTTTGATATATGACAAATATACAATTTAATGTGTGTGCAAGTGTTTTAGTATCAAATTTCAAAGACAGGTATCAAGCTGTAAAAGTATCAAGTTCTATAAGCAATTAAAAGGAGAATATCCAAAGAAGGACTTGAAGAGCTCAAGGAGCAACAAGCAAGGACAAACATCAAGGAATCATCAAGACAAGAGCTTAAAGAAGAATTGGTTTTAAGTCTTAGATGTTTTGTAAGAGAAGAAATCTCTTATTCACAAATAGCTCATTTGAAATGATGCATGAAGAAAATCAATTTTCATAACCTGCATTAAAAAGGAATAAGTATTAATGAAAATGATTTTTGGAAGTTAAGTAAATTCTCTGTCAGTACAGCCATGTATTAAATGGATTTATACCATTTCCTGTAACTGACAAGTGAATATAAAGTTCTTAATATTCAATACATAGATGTACTACACCTATGAATAACATGAAATCAGATCAGTTATAAATGGTTAACTGAATACAGGCCTGTACATATGCTATGTACTCGTGTATTCAAGTTTCTGGAAATATCTGATGTTCATTAATACATAGATGTACTGAATAGGTGTACTGGTGGTACTGATGGATTAACCAAGATCAAGTTTTTAAAGAACTCGTACAGCCATGTATTACACAGGTGTACAGAAACTTTCAGTATGTAAAATGGTTAATACATCCCTGTACTCAACCCCTGTCCAAGAACTTGAATCAGTTTAGCTGATTCTGATATCAGACCCAAATCTGTTTGGACTGATCCCAAAATGGTTACAACCTGTTTTCTATATAAAGTGGGATCAATAGAATACTAAAAACATATCAGAAACACACGAAATTAATTTGAGAGATCAATTGTGAAAATCATTCATCATCTTTCTTGAGCTTATTGTGAAAAGAGTGTTTCATTCTTATTAGAGCTTCAATTTGTGTATTCAACTTTTGAGAGTTTAGAAATCAATCTTTCTGTTTTTATTTGATTGTAAGAGAGAGGGAGTCTCTCTGTGTGATTAGGGTGAGGAATCCTAAGGAAGAACATTGAGGCTTTTTCACAAGAGGTGTGGTATCCTAGAAGTGAAATAAGTGCTTTGTGGTGTAAAGGTTTTTCAAGCTACCTGACTAAAGCTTGCTGTGTTAGTGTGTGAAATCCCACATGTGGAGTGTGGACTGGATGTAGGTCACAGTGGTGGTGGCTGAACCAGGATAAATCTGGTTGTGTGGTATTCCTAAACTCAAAGCTCTTTAATTTCTGTATTGCGCTTATAACTGAGTTCTTGATATTCATTGTTCAATCTGCAATAATCTGAAATACCTGATTGAACATTATGCAAACTGCAATCTAATTTGTGTTGTTCGGATCTAATCTTAAAGACTCACTCTCTGAACTGAATTGCATATAACTGTTATTGAATTGCAAGGCTTAAAACTCAATCATATACAATATGTTCTTGTTTCTTAAAGATTGAATTGTATGCTATAGAACCTGATTGTTAAAGTTGAGAACTTGATCTGTTTAATTTGAATTGAAACCAGAAGTATTATTGCAATCAATCTTGAGTTATTAATTGTTCAAAACTGAGTTGATTAGAACTGAAACTGAATCTGAAACTGATATATTGTAACTTCAGTTGCTGACTGATTAAGGCCTGTATCTAATACCTGTATTATCTATTCTGAATCTTAAAAAGCCCTTTCTTAATCTGTTAAAGATCCTGTGGTAAATCTGATTTAAAAAGTAAGTTTTTGAAAAGGAAGAATTTTTGAAAACTCAGTGTAATATATGAGAACTAAAATCTCTTTAGTAAAGAACCAAAAACTTGATTTGTTTTCAATTAAAAATTTTCAACATTAAATAATTCAAAAAATTAAAACTTTTATAGAAAACATCCATAAATGTTTCCAAAATGATTTCTTTTCACCTTTTATGAATAAAATCTTTTATTTTCAATCTCTTAAAATTTTCACTTAAGTAAATAAAAATATTTACTTTCTCAAAAATACGTTTCAACTTAAAAACATTTATCTTTCAACTTGTGTATAGTTTTCTTAAGGCTTTTATCTTTCCTTAAGGGTTGGGCTCTAACCAATGGTTAGGCTACTATGCAACAATCAACACAACTTTCAACATAAGCAATTTATCAACATATCATATAATCCAACATATTATCAAATCCACATAAAAATTCAAATAATTCCAAGCAACCGCTTAACAACAACTATAGAATAACTTCATGGAATTAAACACACAATCATATAGCACAACATCAACAATTCAAACATACAAGTACATAGCTATCACAATTTTAATATCCCTCAGGCTTTCTCCCCTTACCTAATTCGACGGATAGACAAGGTCTTTGTTTCCGTGTTACCCAGAGCGAACTTCCTTTTTCTCACCGTGTGCCGCAAGTCTACGAATTAAGCGAACGACTTAAGTTAAACCAACAAAGTCGTCTTATCTTCCTAAGCATAGGTTTTGGCTATGGCTGGAAAAATGATGCTTGAGATGTCCTATCTTTTTCAATTTCTTGGATTGTATTTTGTTCAAGACTTATATATATATATATATATATATATATATGTACTTTAATCCCATATTTTTTATATATTTACATTAACACTTGTTTATAGTCCATTTTATACCAAAATCTTTACTTGAAGACATTATTATTAAAAAAAAACATATTTTTCCTTCAAAAATTTGAGTGAACTCTTTTATAAAATCATTTTCAGAACAGCTGTGGGTTTAAATTGTGAACGATCATTCAAATGACCTTCAAAATCCTTGAAAATTTAATTGGAGGTACCCAACTCACATATAAACATATGGTAGTTGGTCCCATGTCAAAATTCGAAAGAATTAATTTATTAAAAATCCCACACTGCCTCTATTTGTACAGGATTTTCCAGAAATCCAAGTTCACCCACTTGCAAATTTAAGAAATTGTTTCTCTTTACATACATATTTAAAAATTCTAAAACTTCAACAAAACTTTAGTTCTACTTTAGTAATAACCCAGAAAATTTTATAAAGGTTTTTAACTTTCAAAATCATATTTAAAATCATCATGCAACCAACTATGTTCTTATTTTCGCAGTCAGAATTTAATTCTACTTTGAGAGGTGTTTTAACCCAGTAAATCTTATCTAAATACTTACATATTATATATCAAATTGAAGCCCCAGAAGTCTTATTTCCAAATATGTATTTATTTTTCAGAAATACATTTGTTACAAAAATTTATTGGCTTACGAAAAAATATATATCATGCTGCCAGAATCAAAATCTACACAAGTTTATCCACATCAAGTTACAATCTTCACTCTAGCATCATCCACAAGCCATAGAACCAACAAGCAAGGGTCCTAGACCCTCGAAAACATACATGCAAACATACAATATAAGGAAAATCATTAAAACACTCTATCTCTTTCTCATGCATGTCATCAAAATAGTGATTTTTAATTAAGTGTTCTTCTTAAAAATACAAAACATGGTCTTTTCAACTTTTTGCCAAGATACATGAAATCTATATGAAAATCAAAGTACTTATCTTCTCAAAAACTTAAAACCAACCATTTTCAATTTGGTACCTCATGCATGTAAAAACTTAGGATCAAAACAACATGCATGTGAACTCTTTGAAAAAAATCATCATCCTTCCTCCATTAGGGTTTCGGGCACCCATAAAAATGATCATAGGAAGTTCTTTTTCAACATGCAAAGGTTGAAGAAAATTGTAAAGATGTTAATAAGCTTAAATCAATTGATTTCATGTACATTCACTTAAAGAAAAACCAACTTTCAATAGAACTTATGAACATGCAAGATGATAATAGGAACTTAAAAGAAAAGAGCAAGAGTAATCAATACCCTCTAATTGAAAATGATGGTGAGCAAGAGATGGGTATGTAAAAGATGAGTAGCTTCCAAGTTCAAGACTTAAGGTTGAAGATGAAGAACTTAAGAAATTTTTTTGCAAGAGTTTGGGTACACAATCAAAGATGAAGCAACTGAGTAGAAGAGGTGGTGAGGGGTATTTATAGGGGGGAAGGGTGCTGCCACAACAGAAAAATCTGGGAATTTTTTTAAAAAAAATTTTTTTAACAATTTTTAATTCAAGTTTTAAAATGATACATTTCTTATTAAATTGAACTTAATAATTACACTATGTCATGAATAGTGTTGAATAGTGATAAGGGTCACTATTCACATCAAGGAAAATCTTTTCCAAATCTGAAAAAAATCAGACTTAATTATTTTGGGTTCGTTCCGGTATCGATTGTTACGTAACGGTAAAAATCGATCGTATTTTTATTCGTAAAATTTCACCCGAAAAATTCATAAAAAAATAAAAAATTTCTAAGATCATAAAAATAAATATAATTGGGTTTAAAAAAATAAGATTTTAAATTTTTGAATTTTTAAGATTATTTTCGGGTCAGTAGGGTTTTTACTGATTGCGAAAACTCAAACCGTAAACGTCGGAAATTTTTTACTGAAAATTCAACTGTATATTTTTAATATAAAATAAATAAAGATGACTTAATTTGGTCTTATCAAAATAATTTATCACCAAAAATAAAATCTTAAATATTCACATAATCACAATTTACAGACAAGCAGAAAATCGGGTGTTACATAACTTGTGTAAATGGCTAAAATGATGAAAAGCATTTAATGGAAACACTATTTACATCAATCTTTCAAGGGTTTCCTTATCAAGTCATTTCAAAAATCTGCGCCAATGAAAATTGGACAAAATTTGTTTCGTTCCGGTTTCATTTAGTTCTTAACGGTGGAAATCGATCATATTTTACTTCTTAAATTTTCTACTAGAAAATTCTTATTAAAATAATTCTTTCAAAATTTAAAATAATAAACACACATATACATTCATAATCATAGAGTATTAAGAAACGGAAAAAAATTGGGGTGTTACACGACGCACCATACTCTTGGATGCACCACCTTACTCTCGGACGACCTCCCCAGCTGTCGTACCTCGCCCTAATATCTTCATGCATGATGCATGCACACAAACAAACAATCATTTGACCAACACCTCCATCAACACCATATATTATGGCTTATCGTCTTTGGCCATCAAGCAACAAAGTTATTATCTTTAATCTTTTATCTTTAACATTAAACAACACTCTGGTCATTAAGCATCAGAGCTCAACACCTCAACCACTCGGCTATCGAGGTCCCCCTAGCCACTAGGCTACCAAGGTACAATATCAACACTACCTTGATCACTCAGCTATGAAGGCCCCCTTGGCCACTCGGTTACCAAGGTACAACGTTAATAATAACATCATATTTTCGACTTAATTATTAACACTCTAGCTCTTAAGCATCAGAGCTCGACACCTTAACCATTAAGCATCAAGGCCCCCGTGGCCATTCGGCTACCAAGGTACATTATCATCTTTAAGTTGTCTAACTTGTCTTTTCTTCGTTTGGTGTCTTCTTTCATCTTTTACTTGATTGGGGTGAAACACCCCTGTTATTGCTTTCTGTATATGTTTTGGACAGGTGAGCACGGGTGTCCTCACGCTCAGCACGGGCGTGCTTATGCAGCGCGCCCTTTTTGAATTTCAAACTGGAGCACGGGCGTGCTCCCTGTTAAGCACGACAGTGCTCATTGAAGCGTGGCCGTACTGTTTCTGGGCAGAAGGGTTGAAGAACCCTTATGAGTTTCTAGGGCATTCAAGGATCATTCCTATTGGTTTTTAACTATCCATTAGTCCTCAGTTTTGTCATTCTTAATTAATTCCATGTCTTACACTTATGGGGAATTAATCATTTAATCACAGCTTCGTTATTAATGTCCCTAAAACACTCACTAATCAATCATAAGGTCTTTAACTAAGACCTATGAACACAACCTTGCCTCTCATACTATGTTCATGTCTTACATCATTAACAAGTCCCACTTAGCCCTTTATAACCTATCTAGGGTCAAACATAACACACATATAAACACTTAAAGGCTTAACACGAAAAACGGGGTGTTACATCTATCTTCAGGTTCTCTAAAACCGCAAGAACCAAGTAACCTTCCTCAGGCAGTCACTATCTCTCCGATTCGATCCAAGCTTGTTGTGTTGCCGTCATATATCCTCCGTCCGGAGCCACCACGCCACTCCAATCAGTAGAACCTGAACCGAGACCCAGATCTGGCTACCATTAGCAGCGTCCCACCTTCACATTTTGCTCCAAACCCGAGTCCTCGTCCAGAGTCAGACACCACCCGTCCAAACAGCTCCGCCGTTACCACATCGGTGCGTCCTCTACAGATCCACCATGAACATGCCACGCCGTCACCATCCACGCAGATTTACCATGAACCCGCCTTGCCGTTACCATCCACAGACCAGCAAGTTTCCTTGCCAAGATGATGTCGTCGTTCTCTATAGGAGGTTAAGGACGTAGGTGAGAGAAAGTAGTGGAAAGGGGAAGAAGGGACAAATTTTAAATTTGAAGAATTTAAGGATTTGAAAATACTTTTTTTTTTTTTTTTTTTTTTGTAAAAATGGGCATGCTCATGGTCCTAGCAAAAGCCCGAGTAGTAGTGCATTTAATGAAGTCAAGTCAAAGTTTTGTTTTTTAACATGAAAACTTTTGCTTTTACAAATTTGTCCCCCGTAACTAAATGAGTTTAATCTTTTACCTTTAAAATTTTAATTCTGATTATTTTTTTATTTTTTTGAAAAGCATGATAATTTTTTTTTTTAAAAAAATTATTCTTATTTTGCAGAAATCAAATACATGACCATCGTGAACCCTTGTCCCCCTTCACCTCGTCTCCATCTATGTAATTCTTTTGTTTCCAATGATCCCCTTCGACACGCACACATCTTCCTCAAAACGATGTTCTGCGCGGTAGAGGAGCCCGTAAGAGGTTGCTGCAAAATTTTGCAGGGTTTGCACTTGCCTGTCTGGTTACACTTTTTGGTAGTACCCATGAATCTATTGTCTTGTATCGGTAGGAATTTTGTATTGCTTTGTGTACTAAACTCTTATTTGCTGGTTTTTTGGAACGTGGGGATCAACCAAGTGGTGTTACATAGAGATACACGGAGCATATTGCTGGTTTTGGTCTTGCATTGTTGGCATACCTAGTTACATAGGGAGATGGCTTGAATCTAGGTAGTAAAGAAATGGAGAAATTGTGAGAAAGGAAATGGGTAGCACAAAAAATTGGGGATAAATGGGCAGCACACTAGTGTACAAACAATTATGATAATTAATCTCTTTGATTTAATCCAACAATATTTAATTTAAGTTTTAAATAAATCGTAATTTTAAATTTCTGATAATTAATATTTTAAATTACCAGGGTTAAAAAAACTTAATGTGAAGGACTATATTGTAAAAAAAACAAAAATTGATGTATTAAATAGTAAATAAGACAACTTTAATTCATTAATGCTTTGTTTGTTAGAGTAGAGAGAAAACAAGAAGAGAGAAAAGAAGGAGAAAATATATTTTTCTCTTGTTTGGTGGAGGAGAGAAATATAGAAGAGATAACAAAATTGGTGGGACCCACCTCAAATTTTTTCTCTCTCAAAAGAGAAGAAAATGAAAAAGAGAGTGAGTATTTCATCTAAAATGACTTTTGTACCCTTCTTGGGTTCTCATTCAATTATATGCAAGATCTTTATCTATTGGTACTAAGCAAAATTGTTCAAAAATCCTTCAACTTTCAACGGTATCCTAACAGTTCCCTAACTCTCCTGCTCATATGCCAATTCGCAGTGCGATTGGCCATTGGAGGTTCCCAACCATTTCGTGTCTAACAGGAATTCGTAGTATCCAGCGCTGGTCAAAAAATTAGTCCTACATAAAAAGATGACGACCTAAGCTAGCATATGAAATATAAATATCACTACTCTAACTCTTTTATTGATACATGCAGACGCAGTGTTATATATTTAATTATTATTGGAAAATATTTATCTCATCACACATTTTTTATACCTCTTTTTTACATCTAAATATTAACTATTTCTCATTTATTTATTAATATTTCCAAAACAAAAGTGATTTGATCAATGATTATAAAGTAGATTAGAAAAATGATGTGAAAAAAATTGGTGTAAGAATATCTTTATTTTTAATTATTTGATTATTTGATAATACTTGGCGAATAACAGAATGGCACAGCGCATGTATAAATTGTACAAAGTAACATAACTGATGTTATCAAAAAAAAAAAGTAACATAACTGAGGGATGGCATAATGTATAAAATTGAAATTATGCATAGCTAACACTACGTCACAAATCATCTTTAATAGCGTTTTTGATATATATATGGACCTAAATTTGCAAGTAATATGAATTATTATTTATTTAAATGGAATTTCCCAATATGGATGCAGCCACAAATTAAGTTGACATGTGAGAATGTGATAGTCTGGAAGCTGGATGTGCGTGATTGCGGAGAAAGCATTCTATAAAACTGATGAATATTTGACTCAAAAGACATAAACATCAAATTGGTCAATCTCTATTAATTCCAAATCAACACGAAAACTAGAATGATCGAATTTTCTACAGCTGGATAATGGTGCTTTTGAGTGTGTCGTAAATGGGATGGTATTAGATAGAAGCATTAGAGAGAAAGAAAACAAAGAAACGTAAGGGTCATTCTCAGTGTCATTATGATCTTTCCACTTCAGATCAATCACTAACAAAGTTAAGAATGTAATTCGTTGTTTCTTTGGCTTCATCTTCACTTGTCTTTGTTTGGTTCTTCACGTTTCACTTAATCATCTTTTCATCATTCTTAAAGTTCTCATCATCTCCACGCAGATCTTTTCTTTCCTCTTCATCACTTCTCTCATAAGTAACCTAATGGCCAATTTTTTTTCCCTGTTTTTGTTTCTTTCTTTTTTTCTACCTTTTCTTTGAGTATTTTATGTTGTATTTAAATAAAAGTAGATCTTTAATTCAGTAATTCAAACATTATAGAGTCCCAGTTAAGTTTTTGAAAGGTTAAGTTTTTGTCACCAATTTTGTCCTTAAAAAAAATACAAAATGTCATCATATTGATGCTTTTGTCACCCACCTTTTAAGAACATTAGATAGCATAAGTACTAATTTAGCTCATCTAAAGTGAGCAGATACTAAAGTAAGTAATCTTAACCGATCTTCTTAGCATTTGTCAAAAACTAACATCTTTTCCGATTGTAATTTACTGATTAGCTTTTTTAAGAAATCAAAATTGTTTCCATATAATTTTTTTGTTAAAATGCATTTTTAGTCCCTCAAGTTTTTCACTTTGGCGAAAATGGTCCCTCTAATTTTTTTGAGTGATTTTAGTCCCTGTATTTTTCAAACGTTGCAATTTCCGTCCCTCCATTAAGTTGCTATCAAAAAACTAATGGAAAATGCATACATGGAAAACGGTTTACCATATAGCTCCATGTGACAGACATAGCTGGAAAAAAAAATTCTAAATTTAAGGCTGAAAACCAACATGTTATTGGTCCAAGTGTTAACGAGCTTGGGCCCCTTAAATAAGTGGTCAAGAGTTTGATCCCTGGCTCTTACGTATGGAGAAAACCTGGTTAGGAGAGGTCAGCCCTTAAATGTCGTCCAGTACCTAGAGGGATTAATTTTCGCAGTTGCGTGCGGAGGATACCCTGGGACACCAAAAAAATTTAAGGCTGAAATGCACTTTTAGTCTCTCAAGTTTTCTAATTTGGCGAAAATCAACCCTCAATTTTTTTCCCCAAATAATTTTAGTCCACATAGATTTTAAACATTGCAATTTTCGTCCCTCCATGAAGTTGTTGAAAAAAAAACTAACATAAAGCGCATACGTTGCAAACGGTTCGCCACATGGCTCCATGTGGCATACCTAGTTGGAATAAAAAAAAAATTTAAATAATAAAATAATAGAGTGAAGGGTCAAATTTAGTCCCTGAAAAAAAAAAATCAGATAGTCCCCCAAATTTACCAACATGGGACACGTCAGTCCCTCCGCCTGTCTTCGTCCATAGACCTCTGTTAAGTTGTCTATGTGGCTCGTTAACTTGCCCAACAAACTCATTATTCAATTTCCAACTTACATTATTTTTTTTTTAAAAAGATGCTGTGAAATTTCCCAAAACATAGTCGTTCTGAGCTAAACCATAAGTCACTTTGGTTTTCTTCTCCTTGTGACCCAAATTTGTTGTCTTCTTCCTTTCTGGACGCAACAAAGCAGTGGTATAGGTGGTGGCTCTGACAGCCATATACGATGGTGGTGACTGGTGGTGTGGTCCGATTGACGACGACAAGCGGTGGTGCGAATCTGATGCATGGAGCTCGCGGCATTGTTCTGTTGCTTCTGCGAGCATTGTTGGGTGTGACCAAGGAAGAAGATGACTTTATCCATCTTTTACATTTATATTTTATAATAAATATTAAAATAATTTATTAATTTTTATTATATTTATATTTTTAGGTTTCATTTGTGCATGCCACGTGGACACGTGGAGCCACATGGCAAACCGTTTGCTGCACATGGCTTTTACGTTAGCTTTTTGAAGCACTTGATGGAGGGATGAAAATCATCACATTTAAAAACTATGAGGACCGAAGCCGCTGAAAGAAAAAATCCGACGATTTTTACCAAATTTAAAAAATTGAGTGATTAAAAGTGCAGTTTAGCCTTATTTTTTTATTTTAATATTTTTTGTTTCAGTTGTGCATGCCACGTGGCGAACCGTT
This sequence comes from Echinosophora koreensis, assembly GCA_035048595.1. NCBI lineage: Eukaryota > Viridiplantae > Streptophyta > Magnoliopsida > Fabales > Fabaceae > Echinosophora > Echinosophora koreensis. The sequence continues at coordinate 4,181,525 of JAPCYP010000011.1, read as the reverse complement.
TTTCACATATGCATTTTCCGTTAGTTTTTTGGCAGCAACTTAACAGAGGAATGAAAATTGCAACATTTGGAAACTATGAAGACTAAAATCGCTCAAAAAATTAGAGAGATCATTTTCGGCAAAGTGAAAAACTTAAGGGACTAAAAATGTATTTTAGCCTATATTTTTTAGGGTCTTGTTAACGTGTGCCCTAAGAGCATTGTTTAAGGATTCCAAACAAGGTAAATATTCATTGAAAAGCTAAGTATATTATCACTTCCTAATGTATTGAATATACAACTTCCAATAAAAACTTACTATTTAAACTTGGCTAATATACATTTTTGGTCCTTTTTCTATTGGTAAAAATTCTTTTTGATCTTTTATCTTTTAAAAGATTCATTTTGGTCTTTTATCTTTCAAAACGTTACTCTAAATAGGTACTTTTTTTTTTGGTCCAAAATATAAGAAACATGCATCAATTTTCACACATATTAAATGCTAATTTCCAATATTACCCTCATTTATAATAGGATTTATATTTATGAGATATATCAACTTTCCATACAAGCGAGTTTGTTCATTAATTAGAAGGGCTATTTTTGGAAATTTATATGAATATTAATTATAATTAGCTCATTTCAATGTATTTCCTTAATATGTATGTTTTAGGGACTTGTTTTTTATAGTATTTAGGACCGAGGGAGTATCACTTCCCAATACATTGAATATACAACTTCCAATAAAAACTTACTATTTTAAACTTCTTAAACAATACCCTTAAAAAACTTGTTACCATTTAGCCTATTTTTAATAAGGGATCAAAACGGTCTTTACTGTTTCAAAATGAATAAACACCCTATTTGATCCCTGAAATTGTGAAGTAATATCAACTTGGTCCTTGAAATTATCGAAATCCCAAAATCGTCCCTGAATGATAATTTAGTATTAATTTGGTCCCTCATTTTACACACTTAATATTAATTAAGTCCCTGACACTGTTAACTTAAAATCAACTTAGTCCATAAGATTTTTAATGAAGAGATTAAGTTGATTACCATTTTATAATTTTAGGGACTAATTTAAAATTTTGATAATTTCAGGAATCAAACTGATATTACTTCATAACCTGGGGACTTAAACGCACCGTTTGGAACGAAAGAAACAGATGGGAAAGAAAAGTTGGGAATGGAAAACACGAAAAACGAAGCTTTTCCATCGTTTGGAACAAGCATGAAAGAGAAGGGAAAAGAAAAAATGCACATGGGACCCACCAAGTTTTGTTTCCCTCCACCAGTGGCAAGAAAAGTCACTAAAAGACAAAAATTGCATGTCTTTTCCCATACCATCCTTATCTTTTTATCACATCTAATTTTTTACTCAAGGATATTTATGTCATTTTATATGTATATTTTTTCTTTCCTCTCACTTTCTACACAATCAAACAAGAGGAGAGAAAAATTTCGGTTTTCTTTCCTTTCATTTTCTCTCCTACCAAACAACTAAATAATCATCTCATTTTCTACTCACTTTCTTTCCTCTCAATTTCTTTCCTTTCACTTTCTTTCCTCTTACTTTCTTTCTCAAACCAAACGGAGCCAAAATTTACTCGTTTCAAAAGTTAAGGGCTAAAAACTTTCTCGACATTGTTTCTCTGAAAATAACAGAAGAGAATTTCCTACCTCGGACAAATGAAAAGGCTAGTGGGACCCATATAACCCAAGAGCTATATCCCCTGTTAGGCACTGCTGGATGCGTTCCTACGAGTGGTGGTCCTCTCCAGTAACTGGAGAGGCCATTATGAGAGAGGAAGAGACAAGTAAAAAAAAAATCTTCAAAGTTTTTACATAATAAATAATATATATCACATCAGCCCCTTTTTGTTTCTTTCTCTTTCCACTGGCCTCTCCAGTTACTGGAGAGGACCGAAACTCGCGTTGGTATACCCCGCATGGCAACTTTTGACAGCAAGGTTTTAAGAGTCTCCAGCTGTTGAGTTGGTATTCGCACTCATCCCACCTCAGAGTTTCAGTTATCACAAGTCAAGTCAGAAGGCAGAACCGTTTGTGTTTGAGTGCCACGCGCTGCCGCGCACGAGGCCCCAATTTCATTATAAAAAATCCAGAACCAGAATAGGTTTAGTATTGCATTATGCATTATATTGCAGCTAGAAGAGGAATATTCAATATTGTGAGACGTTCAAGCCCCATGTCAACATATTATTGTGTAACTAATAATTATTTTCTTTTGTAAAAGTTTAACAATATAAAAGGTTAAAAATTAAGCAAAATAGATGGATTGGTCTCATACATTCTGTAAGTTTCTTTTTTTTTTTTTAAATTAGTCTCGTAGTTTTTTTTTTTTGGTCAAATAGTCTTGTAGGTTATGTTATGTTAATTTGTTACTCTTTGTTATTAAAATAAAAATATACATGTCAAATTATTAGTAGATGCTAGTATAAAATTTCTTTAAACTGACAATATATATTATTCTAATTCTAAATATTATTATGTTATTAAAATATTTAAATATTATAATAATTATTTTAAAAATTACAAACACAACAATATAATAAATTAATAGAACAAAAAATTTATTTATACTAATACTAATAATAATAGATTAAAAGTAAAGACTATCAAATGTGAAAGAAGAATGGAGGGAAATGGAGGCAGAGTCAAATGACAGACAGGATCGTTTTATGGCTCCCCCTCAACAAGTAAGCAGTAATTCCTTGTTGGCATGGCAGCTGGCTTCTATCATGAAACGACACAGCATCCTTCTCGAGACACAAGTTGAAGCCTATAAAATACATATACTGTTGATAGTACAAATAAAAGTAATATTCTTTGATATAAATTGGAAACAGATATACAATATTCTCTGCTACTACTAACTTCTATCTTCCAGAATTTGTTAACTGCTTTAGAAAAATAAGCAATTATTTTTCTCAAAAACTATCTAATTAAAACATAGGTTTTGTTGTACTTTTGGTCTTCCATGTATCGCAATCGTGTAATTTTGCTCTTTTAAGTTCTAATTGCGCCAATTGGGTCTCCAGATATCACGATTGTGCAGATTTGGTCTCTGAGGTTTCAATTACACCAATGAGGTCCCTCAAATATCACGATTGTGCAATTTTTGTCCTACAGATATCACAATTATACCATCTTTAACACGAGTAGCCTACGTGGCAGTGAAGGCTGATTTGGGACCAATATTTAGAAATGTCATTTGTAGAGAAACATTGGACTCATATACCTACTTGATGTACACATAACCATTAAAGTATGTGAGGTGTAGATAATGCCACATATGAATGTCATATAAACTATCAAGCTAGTCTCATTAAGGCTATGTTTGGCAAAAATAGCTGATAAGCTAGCTGATAGCTGATAAGCTAATTTTTAGCTGATAGCTGAAAAGCTAGCTGATTGAATTTGAAGTGTTTGATAAAATTAGCTGTTTGAATCAGCTTATGAATACAAAATGACATAAAAGGACATCTTTATATAACACTTATATAAATCATTTTAAAAATTTGTTAATGTGAAAAACTAAAATCTTTTTTTTTTTATGGAGAAAAAGTATTATGCTCAATAATAAAAATTAAAATCTTATGCTCAATATTAATTTAAATAAATATAAAATTATATTTAATATATATCATTTACGTATTATGCATGATATTAATATATGAGCAACTTGTAATATGAATATATGTAGTATATGCAAAACTATTTAACATATGTAATATATCACTAACTTTTTTTTTTGATGCAACTAACCTAAACACTTAGGTAATGTATCATATATAAATTTTTATAAATTGATTGTCATCGAGTACTTATAACACCAATGTCGCGCAATATTCATATTAGAACACTCATGCTTATATAATTTATTTATATGCATAAAAATAATGTAAAAATATAACATACAGAATAAGCAAGATCCTTTTAATTTAGGCTCAACAAAATAATAATAACATGCATAATAAAAATAACCCAATTAAGTAAAAATGGGACGGTTGGGTAATAAAAGAGTGTACGTAATAAAAGAGTGGAAGTGGGACAGTTGGGTAAAGTGGGAATAAGATTAAAATAATAGGGGTAAAAGTGGGAAAAAAAATTGATAAGCTATAAGTTATAAGCTAAAACGCTATTTCAAATAGCTTATCAAAAAACGCTATAAGCTCATGCAATAAGCTTGTTTACCAAACACCTCTAATTTGATCAAACAAACTTATAAGCTAGTCAAATAAGCTATAAGCTAACTTATTGTGCATACCAAACAGAGCCTAAGTGTCAAGTCAGTCCCACATGTGCCATGTAGGGTACTAGCATTTAAAATTACACAATCATGATATCTGGGGAACCAAAATTGTACGATTGTGATACTCGGGGACCATTGACAATTGGAACCCGTGAGATTAAAATTGTACAATCGTAATATCTAAGGGACTCAATTGCTGCAATTGAAATCCAAGATACCAAAATTGTACAATCTTGATACTTCGGATATCAAAAGTGCAATTAAGGCTATGTTGAATTCATTAAATTTTGAACTCTTTTTTTAAAAGTCTTTTTATTTTCATTTTATCAAAGTAAGTTTATTTTTGTTAATATTTGGAAAATTAAATTGTGTTATCCAAATTTTATACGAGTGAGTGTTTAGTTGCACGATGTGTAAAGAGTCATGTCCATGGGCCAAAAAATATTGATAATAGCTTCTCAAGAATCACATCCAGAGCTACACTTGAACACAACAATGGTGTTCGATACCGTATATTTGTATGCTTTAATGTTTTTTTTTTTTAACTGGGCCCGATAAGTATTCATTTTGATAAATACGGTGTCAGTCTATTGTTGTCGAAATTGTGTGTCCAAAAAACATTTCTCAATCACATCATACTGACATAAATGCATTTTCAAACATGCCCTAAATATACTTGATACTACTACTACCTCCGGACTTAATTGTAAGCAAAATTAACTAACTTTATACTTGTTAAGGAAGTTAGTTAATTTAGTTTAATTGTTTTGATTTATGTAAAAAAAAAAGTTATAATTACTAAACTACCATTTAATTGTCACGGGAGCGTGCAATGCTTTTGGAAAAGTAAAAGGAGAATTTATTTGATTTGTTGATTGTCTTGACTTTTGGAACACTGACATTAAATAGAGTTGAATTAGTTGACTTTTGCTTATATTTAAGTACATAAAATATAGGTACTTTTTTATTTATAATTGAGTCCAAAAGAAGTACCGCTCATTTCTTTGGGACTAGTTGAACATTACTTCATCCTGACGAAGAAAATAATCACCTGGGAACAGCGATCGAGAAATCATTGAACATTAATATAAGTTGGAAGGGTTTTGCCTATTTGATTAGAAAGTATTAAATAAAGGGTAAATTCTATTTAAATTTTTTTTTGAAAGAATTTAATTTTTTTAATAATATGAAGAGTTTAATTTTAATAAATTATCAGTATACAAATTTTTATATTATCAATCAATAACAAATTATCCTATATGTGACTTTTAAAGTGATTATTATAAAAATCAAACATTTTTTTGTGATATCTATGATTGATTGATAATATACAAAATCTTTACATGAACTATTAAATTTTAATATTAAATACTCAACTTTGTATGTAAATTTTTTCTTAGATATCTTTAAAATAGCAGTTAGACAAACCCATAATATAATAATTAGATGGCTTTAGATGTACCTCGTATTAAATATTAGGCCCCTCTCAATACAAGATGAAATGAAAAAGATACATCAGATACCATGGAAAAAATTGATCACCCACAATAATAGCTACATGCCATAATCTAGCAAAAAAGTCCATAACTTGATTTGTAGCCATTTATTCATTTATTTTTTAAGGTTATTAAGAAGGGGGCTTCATGTCACAATCTAACAAACCCTAACTAACATACTATTCATTCATCCACGGATCCACACCTATCCATCAAAAATTGAAAATTTTATACCACAAAGACGGAGAAATGAAATGAAATGAAATGGATAATGTCATACTAAAGAATAAAGTTATGAGTATTCTCGATTACTTATTTTCATTTTTTTAATTAATTATAATTTTATAAAATAAAAAAATAAACTTTTGATTAATAATTAATCATAAATTATATTATTAAAAATATTTGATTCTTATAATAAAAATCACATGAAATGATATATATTTGATTAAAAATGTTAAAAACTTTACACTAATCATATGTCAATATTAAACTCATAAATAGTTTGAATTGCTAATATCTAATAACATTTGCTACCGCTGTAAATGTCAATTGCAACTGCAAAAACGAATCTTATTTTGAAAATGAAGGCATAGTTGTCTTGTAATAGGACAAAATATGATATATGAGGTCTATTTTATATTTAATATATTTTATAAATAGAACAAATAAGACTTAAGATTAATTAAACAAAATATCTTAATTCAATTAAAAAAAGTGACTCAAGAGTAAAAATAAAATAAAACAAAAATATTTTATTTTCTTGTAAAACACAACCTAAATATGAGAAAGAAGCATTTAAAATTAGAAGTTGTTGGTGACGGTAGAAGTGAGGATTTCGATTACCTGTACTCGTATATTTCTTATATTCAAGTATTCACTTGAATTTACAGTCAAAATCTCATGTAATTATCTTTATATTAATATTAATATATGATTTTAATTGTTATATATTATCAGTATAAATTTTTTTACACTGTTAACCAATCACCAATCATGATATAAATGATTTTTAAGATAGTTAGGATAAAAGTCAATAAAACTTGTTGATGTGGTAATTTATGATTGGATATCTGTGTAAAAAAATTATATTGTCATTATATAACAATTAAACTCTTAAAATATTTATTATACTTACAAATTAATGTATGATCGGGATCTCATGAATTCATATCCTTAAGTATGAGATCGTAACATTATTAGGGTTTTTCTATCCTGTGCAACATTACACGGGTTTAGCATCATTAAATACCCACTCTTAATTAAATTTATCCACCTAACTAATCATGTTGTTTTGGAAAACGAGTTTCTCTCTCTTCCTATTTATTATCCTATTTATTATATGAATTCACTTCCCTATATAATCTCTCTCAATTCATTTAATTTATTTTTTCAAATCAAAACAACAACAATTACGTTAAAAAAATTATTATGATGATAATATTAATTTAATCAATTATAAATTATTTTTGTTAAAATATTATCTATCCATTTTTTTTTTCTATTCAATACATTTTATTTTCAATTATAAATTATTTTCGTTAATATGATGGTATTATTATTTTCGTTAATACGACTTTTTTTTTAATGAATTTTAATACAAATTGTATTAATTATGTACAATATTACTTATTTATTTTAATTTATTTTCTTCTTTTCAAAATAAAGATTACTAAAAGAATATGTTGTGAAAAAAATTCTATATGCACAGATTAAGCATCATTAAAAATAAAAACTATTAATAATAAGTGAAAAGCATATTATTATTGAAATTATTAAAATAAAAACTATTAACTCTATATGCACATGTTTAGCATCATTATGATAATATTAACAACAATCCTATATGCACAGGATAGAAATAATTGATTTTATGCACATGATAGAATTAATGGGTTTTTCTATTAATAAAAATAACTTATAGTTGATTATATTAATATTGTCATCATAATATTATTTTTAACGTAATTGTTGTTATTTTGATTTAAAAAATAATAATTGAATTGAGAGAGAGTACATAGGGAAGTGTATTCATATACTCCATAAATAGGATAATAAATAGGAAGAGCGAGAAAACCGTTTTCCAAAACAATATGATTAGTTAGGTAGATAAATTTAATTAAAAGTGAATATTTAATGATACTAAACCTATGCAATATTGCATCGGATAGAAAAACCCATAATATTATTATTATTATTATTATTTTGGGTAGAATGAGATGGTAAATTTTAAAGACAAAAAAAAAAAAAAAAAATCTAAAGCCATCACATTTAAATAAAGATGACAGGAACAAAACTCGTCGAAACTCTAAACCATAGTTTTCCTCCATCTTGATTACTCATTCACAAGTTGCCATCTGACTTCAAGTTCCCGCCGACCCCTCCTCCTTTGTTTTCCACCACTCTTTCTCTCTCTACAAAATAAGAAGACTTTGAATGCAAAAGTATGGTCTTTAAAAAACACACCAAACACATTAATCTCTCTGTTCCTGAATTCTTCTGAACCTCTTCAGAAAAAAAAGAAAGAAAACAAAAGCTCTAAAGAAGAGTCTCTCTCTCTCTCTCTGGCTCTTAATCTGCAGTTCTTCAATGGCCAAGTCCAAAAATAATGCCAATAAGTTATCCTACATATCAGTTCCTTCTCAGATAATCAATTCAATATCATCATCTTCTCTGCAGTCTCTTCTTGAATCCCCAAAGAAGTCTTCAAGAAACACCAGGTTATTCAACTTCAAGAACCCAAGACACTGGTTTTTCACCCTCTTTCTTATTGGTCTCCTTGGCATGCTCAAGTTTGGCTTCAACCTGGACACCCCATTTCCTCCATACCCATGTGGCACAAACCAACAACACCTCTTGACCCCAAATGAGCATTCAAAATCCCATCTTGGTGTTATATTGCAGAAAGAGAAAGCAGCTGAGAATGCCCACAAAGATGAGGTTTTGATGAAACATGTGCATTTTACAGCACAGGAGTCAAGTGGATTGGACAAGGTGGAAAGTGGTGAGGATGTTGAGAAAGGTGAGTTTTGGAAGCAACCAGATGGGTTGGGGTACAAGGCTTGCTTGGATTTGAGTAGAGATTATAGGAGAACTAGTGAAGGGATTCTCAAGGATAGGAGAAAGTACCTCATGGTAGTGGTTTCTGGGGGGATGAATCAGCAGAGGAATCAGATTGTTGATGCTGTTGTCATTGCTAGGATTCTTGGGGCTGCTTTGGTTGTTCCTATATTGCAAGTCAATGTCATTTGGGGTGATGAAAGGTAGATAAAATATTATTCTTGTTTATAGTTGAATCATCTTAGCAACATAAATAGTTGTGTTTTGATGATTAATGAATTCAAAATTTAATAACTTTGCAATTTTAATCATAAAAATAAGTTTCTTTCCTTATATTGAACCAATTTCTTTGTTAATGTTGTTAACTATATTTCTTTCCTTATTTGTACAAGTAACTTTGTTGATTTTCCTTATTTGTAATATTGGGGTTGCTTTGATTGCAGTGAATTTGCTGATATATTTGATCTGGAGCACTTCAAGAGAGTTCTTGCCAATGATGTGAGAGTGGTTTCAGCATTGCCATCAACTCACCTAATGACAAGGCCGGTGGAGGGAAGCCCTCCCCTTCATGTCACTCCCAGTTGGATCCGTTCGCGCTATCTCAGAAGAGTAAGAGTTCATTGCTTTTGTTGTGTTCTGTTCCTGTGTGCATACCCCCACTAGTACTCAGTGTGCATTTGAATTAGCTTATTTTGTTTCAAAATGTATTCAAAATAGCTTGTAATAAGAAAGCTCACTGGGAGAGCTTTTGAAAAAGAAGCAATTATTTCCTAAAATTTAAGGGTCATCAAACATGCACATAGGCTTAACCTTCTCCACGTTTTGAGTTCTAGAGTGTCTTCCCATAGTGCTTGATTCTTTGTGGAATAATTTCATAGAAGGTCATCATGCTATGGATGACACTAACTTACTATAATAAGATTTGCAATGTTGTAATCTGTTAAGTTGCTACTGTATAAGCTTGTATCAGTTACGTGCACTGTTAACTAAGGAAAGGTTTATCTTGTTTCGAAAAAGTACTGGGTCATGTTGATGATCATGAGTTTTGTTCTCTTTTTTTAAAATTATTATTCTTGTTGTACTATGCAGTTCAACAGAGAAGGTGTTTTGCTTTTACGTGGCTTGGATTCAAGGCTGTCAAAGGACCTTCCTTCTGATCTTCAGAAGCTTAGATGCAAGGTAATGCAAAGTGTTTTCTATACTTAATTTAATTTTTTTATGGGAAAGAGGAAAAACCAAAGCAGTAAAAAAAGTAGAAAGGAACTAAAACTCAACCTTCATAAATTTATTTATGTGACAATTGATATCAGATTCTGAAAGTTCTACCATAAATCTTTCAGGTTGCTTTCAATGCATTAAGGTTTGCGAAACCAGTTCAGGAACTTGGTGACAAGATTACTGAGAGAATGAAAAGCAAGGGACCGTACCTTGCTCTTCATCTAAGGATGGAAAAGGATGTCTGGGTGAGGACTGGTTGCCTCCCTGGTCTGAGTCCTGAGTTTGATGAGATTGTAAACAATGAGAGGATACGACGGCCGGAGCTCTTAACTGGCAGATCAAACATGACTTACCATGAAAGGAAGATGGCTGGTCTCTGCCCCTTGAATGCTATGGAAGTTACCAGGTAATTATAACACTTAATTAGGTTCTATTGGTCTTATAAATTTGAGTACAATAGGTAGGATTTTCTGAAGATGTTTTGATTTCATTTATAGGCTACTTAAAGCTCTAGGAGCTCCAAAAAATGCAAGAATTTTTTGGGCTGGAGGACAACCACTGGGGGGGAAAGAAGCCTTGCTTCCATTAATCCAAGAGTTTCCTCAAGTTTATAGTAAGGAAGATCTTGCCTTGCCAGGAGAACTACAACCATTTGCAAAGAAAGCGTCTCTATTGGCTGCCATAGATTACATAGTTTCTGAGAAGAGTGATGTTTTCATGCCATCTCATGGAGGAAATATGGGCCATGCCATTCAGGTATGCTTATTAAGTTATTAGTGATTCTTTTATGAGTTTAATTTTGATGCACTATTAGTGTAAACTGTAAATATTTTTACACCGTTAGTCAATCATAAATCACCTCATGTTTGACTTTTAAGTTAGTTATTACACAAGTTAAAGATTTTTAATGATATGCTAATCCATGATTGGTTGACAATGTAAAAAACCTTTATACTATCAGTGCATTCCAATTAAATTCGTCTTTTATTAGTTGACCCCTTCATGACTGTATTAAACACTTTGCAGTTTGCACTTGAATCTTTATGTAGCAACTCCTTAATTTCTGAAACTTAATATGCTATTTCAGGGTCACCGGGCATATGCCGGGCACAAGAAATATATAACCCCAAACAAAAGACACATGCTCCCCTATTTTTTGAATTCTTCCCTCCCTGAAGAAGAGTTCAACAGGATTATCAAGGAGTTGCACCAAGACTCATTGGGGCAGCCAGAACTCAGGACTAGCAAGGCTGGGAGAGATGTCACAAAGTATCCTGTCCCTGAGTGCATGTGCAATGACTCACATGCTCTTTCCTGATTTCAAATTAATGCCTGGCATGAAGGCTAGTTGGCAACTGGACATGGAAGTGAGTGCTATTTTTGGCAGGATGTGATGATTTTGATCCCTTGGGAACCACTTGAGATGGCTTTCAGTGCAATCATGGCAGTTCAAAGCAACATTTTTTACTACATATCATGTCAAGCACACCTCTCCCTGCAGGTGTAGACACAGTATTCCATAAATACTCTTAGTATGTATGTGAGGCAATTAAGTTTTCCATCATCTGTCTATGATAGATTTAAAATAATACACAGCATCAGATCATTCTTTGATTCTTTATACAAAGAGATTGTATAGGATACATGTTCCTTTTATCTGTGAAATTCTTTGTACTACATTATGAAGGCTTGTGGATATTTGTATAAATTATCATTATTTAACTAGTCATTTTTTTAATCTGCAAGATCACCTTATCACCTTATGCTACCCGTGCTACCATTCAATTCAGCATTAGGAGTTTAAGACAGGTTACAAACTACAGAGGAAACATTATATACCATTGGCTTGGTATAAAATATCAGGAAAGGAGAAAAACATTGTCAATATTTTTGTGGTAACTTGCAAAAAGCTGAAGTGTTCTGCATCTTTGCCATCATTAAAATATATTAAAAAGGGTGTTATTATTTATAGTAAAGTTGGTTAATGTATGTAAATCAGCAATAGAAAGTTACCAAGGACCACTCCAACGGCCAAAGCATGGTGTTATTATAGGTTTGGCATTATATGTTTGTTCTGGCATTATTGTAGTTCAGGTGTAATTTTCACTACAGGGTTTATGGCAAGTACCCAGAACACAACTGAAACATTGTCTAACCTTTCATATTCTTGACTTTTTATTAGTAATGCATTCTCTCTACATATGTTGAATTCAGATAGGTGTGGATGACTAAGTTTGACTCATAGATGTATCTCCTAAGGCATGAAATGAATGAACTTGATTAGAATCTGGAATCAAATTGACTAGATTTAAGATTATCTCACAATCCATTTGATCCTAGGAAGAATGCTTGGAGTGCTATTTGGAATGAAAACATATGATTTTATTCATGGGGCAGGATAGAGATGCTATTTGGAACCATGTTCCAATGAACCAGGGTATGAAAATTGCTTAGGATGCTCATGGTGATTAAACAAGTCAAACATCAGCAGGACCTACTTAGATTTGGTTTTTTCTTCTTGTCTATGTTATCTGCCAGCATCAGCTATAACTAGAAAGTTTGAAACCATTGGACCTGCCATGTATAATAATGGTACCTTCTTAAATGGTTCTGATTGATCTCTTTTTACAGTGTGTGCCCGCTGCTCTTCAAGATGAGCAGCACTATTTACTGCTTTGCTGGCATTGCTGCTATGCATCACACCTACAATCACGAATCACTATATACAAGGAACACAACTTAGTCCTACAACGTCATGACGTTGAGATGGTGAGTCTTGGCACAACGGTGAGATTGTTGTCTTGTGACTTAGGTCAGGTCAGGTTCAAATCTTGGAAACAATTTCTCCACTTGTGGGATAAGGCTGCTCACTTCTACCCAGCTACCCTCCCGAGACCTTACCCGATGGGATCGTGTATTGGGCTGCCTTTGAATGTCATATGATATTGAAAAATGTGGTCTAATTGATGTGATGCAATGCAATATGACAATACAAAGAACTTTGTTATTTGAATATCTAATTTTGGATACCGTATTGAATATCATAGTGACATCGTATATATTCATATCAAATGTGATGTTCAAGAATCATTTGCCTAATACAAAAGAGATCATCTAGGATAATCATTTAATATACTTTAAAATATTCTAAGATACAATAAGATATATTGAAACAGTTTTCAGATATTCAAAACTTATGTATACCTAGTGTGTCAGCAAACATAAGATCAACTCTGAATGTTATAGGTCATGATGTCCTCCAAGGCTGTACCTTTGCCCAATGTCCTGGCAAAATGCTCAGATTCCTTGATCACCACCAGCTGGTCCCCTCAGACAAGCATCAGTAGTTCAGTACTAAGCTTGTAGCCTTGTGCATGTCTTCCATTGCAAGTGAGCATCAAAATAGTATGTGATAGGGTGTCATAGGGGCCCCAGATGGCCCATAAATCTTTACAGTGTTGTTAGAAATTTATGGGATCATGAATAACATTTAAATACCCAATTGGACATTATCCAGATGTGGCACCATTTAGGGATTCAAAAAGGTTTAATTACTCTGTAGGTCCCTATACTTTTTGGGAATTTTCAAATAGGTCCCTATATTTTTAAAATTTGTAATTAGGTCCCTGAACTATTATTTCATTTGTAATTAGGTCCCTATACTAAAAAAAATTGTAATTGGGTCCTCGAACTTTTATAAAGTTTTTAATTGGGTCCCTGAACTAAAAATGTTTTTAATTGGGTCCCTGAACTTATATAAAATTTTCAATAAAGTCCCTAGGGTAGGGTTCCGTGAAGAGGTCTTTAAGTCTGCTGATGTTAAACGTGACCTGGAATTCCCCCAAATTTGTATTTAGGGTTACAGGAGACCAAAATGTTGAGTCAGAAAACCAAAACTTGGACTGTGATTGTTTTTCCTCCATATGAACAAATAGTTTATTCATTCCCCGATTTATGTTTTACGCTTGTATATCCTTTCCTTGAGTTAATTTCGTCCAAAATAGTTTCTTCACTTACAATTTACTACATCTCACTTCATCTTGTTATATCTTGTTACATTTTATTGTGACAATATCTCAAGAATTTTATAATTTAGGGACCCTATTGAAAATTTTATATAAGTTCAGGGACCCAATTAAATTTTTTTTTAGTTCAGGGACCCAATTGAAAACTTTATAAAAGTTTGAGGACCCAATCACAAATTCTTTTAGTATAGGGACCTAATTACAAATGAAATAATAGTTCAGGGACCTAATTACAAATTTTAAAAGTATAGGGACCTATTTGAAAATTCCTAAAAAATATAGGGACCTACAGAGTAATTAAACCATTAAAAAATAATCACAATTAAGTGAAGGGTGCCAAGGACTGGGAGTATGTGATGGAAGGATGCATTTTTTTGAATTGAACACTAGCTTTTGTGGTTCGGGTAACGCAAGTAGAGGGAATCAATTTCCCCTAAAGCAAAGATGTAAATAATAACATCTCTGGGGGAGGCATATCACTCAGAAAATGGAGCTAGGCTATTTTATTTACCAAGCAAAGATAGAAAAGTGTTGGACTCAACAAAGCATGACTGTAGGTTATGGATAGGGGTAAGAGGATGCGGATTCTCTCCCGCTTCATCCTCTACAGCGCCCCTGCAGCATGCGATCTGGGCCGTCCGTTCAGATCGGACGGTCCAGATTAATTGCTGCTTTAAAAAAAAAAAAACCCCAAAATCCCCTTTTCTGATTTCAAATACCCCAGTTCCCACGACCAACCGCTTCTTCCGTAAACCCTTGCGCACCCCCCCACGTCGCCTCCCACCACGTCGCCGCCGCCGCCATCGCCGGAGCAGCCGCGCTTACCTCCTCCGTCTCCGGTAACCTCCGTCGTGTGGGGACAATAGTCGTGTTCCTCTCTGTTCTCTCTCACCGTCGAGCTCTGTTCTCCCTCACCGTGGAGGAGCTCTCAGCCGTGGTTCCTCCAGAGCCGTCGTGGAGGAGCTCTCTGTTCGTGGCGCCGCCACCACTTCCTCCGTCCACCGCGTGCGAGCTCTGCCCCTTTATTCTTCCGAGACCTCCACACCCAGGTTCTTTGAGTTTTGTTTCCTAGAATCATTTTCATCCTCAGAATTATACTCTGATTTTGCTAGTTTGTTCACTGTATCAGTGCTAGATTTTAGTTTCCTTAGTGTCTTCCTTCAAGCTGTGGTCAGTTTCTAAATCTATGCCATGACTGCTTTAAATTTGGTGTCTGGTTGGATTGTACCAAAGGTTCTCATAGACAGATTGGTGTTTCAATCCTCTGGCTTGTCTTGATGCTGCTAAATTTCTGTCTTGATGCTACTGAATTGTTGTTCTTAACTGTATGCTTGGTAGTAGTGGAAAACCCTTCAATTATGTTATGCTGCAAATCTTGTATCAAATGCTGTGAATGATACTGAAGCTGAATGGGCATTTTTACTGCTGAAAGAATTCATGAAATGCTGAATTTCTTTAGTCTGCAGAACACTTCTATACAGGAAAAAAAATGTGAATGCTTACTACTTCTGAAATGTGAATGCCTAGTTCTGAAATGTAAATGCTTGTGATGCTCATGTGGATGTTGCTTGTAATAATACATTGTTTTTTTTCTTGGTAGGCACTTCAGAATGAATTCAAATGACTGCTGCTTGCTAAGAGGTGAATTATGAACGAAGAGGAGAAAGAAATAGTTCCTAGAGGTTGAACAATCACAGGACAGTGCATGTAGAATTTGAAGTTGGCAAAGCTCAAAGTTGTTGAAGAAAATCTAGAATTGCAAGTTTGAAGTTGGCAAAGCTCAAAGTTGTTGAAGAAAATCTAGAATAGGACCTATGTATTTTTTGTTGTTGAATAAGTACCATTTAATGTAGCAAAGATACAAAATTGCAATAAAATAATACTTGTACTTTCATTCATTGTGTACAATCTTTAATGTAGCAAAGATACAAAGTTCAATAAAATGATATTTGTACTTCCATTCCATTCCTTGTGTACAATCTTTAATGTAGCAAAGATACAAAGTTCAATAAAATGATATTTGTACTTCCATTCCATTCCTTGTGTACAATCTTTAATGTAGCAAAGATACAAAGTTCAATAAAATGATATTTGTACTTCCATTCCTTGTGTACAATCTTTCAAATAATTTGGAGCAAAATCACATATGTATCCCAAAAAGTCCTATACCAAAAAAAACCCATTATATAGCATATGTCCCCAAAAAGTCCTATACCCAAAAAAGAAACATTATATAGCATATGTCCTCAAAAAGCCCTATACCAAAAACAACATGTCTACTATATCCAAAAGAAGTTGTATAGCTCGAAATCTTTATGGGTTGGTTGACGTTGTGAGATCTTCATCATCTTGTGCCTATAAATAGAAATACACAAGTTAATAGCCAACTATAAATATGAAAAGAAATCACCTCATTTGAACATAATTGCTAAACTTACCATCAATAAACTTACCATCATACTTTAGAAGGAGGGTTCTCCAACCATCTTCAAATTTTTCTTCATCTTCATACCCATACATACACTTATTAAAGTCGGTAAGAAAATGTGACCCACCCTTCATTAAATTGCCTAGATGCTTGATGCCATTTTGCATCAAATGCCACGTACATAGGCCATGGTAACTTCCAGGCATAACCTGAAGCAATGCTTTTGCCATTGCTTGGTCTTGATCGGTAAAAACTGTTTGAGGCATTTTCTGCTTATGAGCCTCAAGAAATGTCTCAAAAAGCCACTTGTATGACTCTGCTGTTTCGTCATATAATAGTGCAGCCCCAAAAATCACTGCTCTTCGATGGTGGTTAAATCCTGAGAATACTGCTAGTGGTCTATGCGATTTATTTGTGCAATATGTTGAATCAAGAGAAACCACATCACCAAAATACACATAATCAATGAGCATTCTCGCATCCGCCCAGAAAACATTAGTGATTTGCTCTTCCGTATCAATTTGATAGGCATGGTAGAACGTTGGATTTTCAACCATTTTTCTTTGAAAGTATTGCAACAAAAAACCGGCTTCCCCGTGAACCAAACTCCTTTGCCTTCTTTTGGAAAGATAGTTCTTTTGATCAATGCGAGTATATCCCAAGTTAGATCTACCTCCCACTTCTTTACTCATTAAATCAAACAACTTCCTTTGTTGCAGGCCGGCATCATCTGCTAGGTCAATTTGTTGGCATTGAACCTCTGAAAGCTTTCGTTGAGATGGCAACATATGAGCTGTTTCTTTTGTATGTAAAATGTGGTTATGGTCCTCCACAAAATCATGCACTAGTAATTTTCCACCCATATTTTTAAGTCCTAATCTTGCTGGACAATTTGTTCTGGTCTCCGGTCTTGGATTGACTGTTTGATTGTCTCGTTTGTCTGCCTTTCGCAAGCCTTCTTTACAACAAACAAACCTACAAGAACCAAAAGAACCATCTTTTTTATCATGTGACCATTGTTTCCTCGCTCCAAATCCAGCTCTTCCACTGTAATCAACCCAGAAATTCCAAGCATCGTCATAGCTATCAAAAATCATACCCACTTTTGGTTTCCAATTTTCTTGCATCTTGCTTCCAATCCTAATAAAAGACGATAACAACAACAACAACAACAACAACAATAATAATCATCAATTTAGTCAAAATAAACAATTAAAAAAAAAACATTAACAGGAATCGCATAAATAGGGTGTAACAACCAAAAAAAAAAAAAAAAACAGAAGGTGCTTCTTCAAGTATATCAGGAATCGCATAAACAGGGAGGAAGTCGCAACCTTACGTGGTGGCGGTGTCAATGTCGCGGTGGTTGTGGGTGAGAACAGCGGTGGTTTCAGTCTTATGCAGTGGTGGTGTGAATATGAAGCAGAGGCGACGGGAGAGAGAGGAAAACGAGATGGAGCGGCTGGCCACTGGTAAGGGATTGAGCCGCGGCGGCTCCGGCGATGGCGGCGGCGACGTGGTGGACGGCGGCGGCGTAATGGGTCACTCACAAAAGGGGGGGTGGGTGGGTGCGCAAGGGAAGAAGAAGGGGCGCGGGAACCTGTTTTCAGAAAAGGGGATTTTGGGTTTTTTTTTTTTTTTTTTTTAAAGCAGCAATTAATCTGGACCGTCCGATCTGAACGGACGGCCCAGATCGCATGCTGCAGGGGCACTGTAGAGGATAGAGAATCCGCATCCGGGGTAAGAATAGGTGAAGCCACGAGATACTTTTAACGACTCTCTCAATTCAAGATAGTTACTTTTAACAATTCACATAGTTACTTTTATCATATTTATTGGAAAAATATATTATATAGGAATTCCACATTTTGATACCTAACTTTTATTTTTTTTTAAACTATTATTATAAACTAATTATAAAGATTTAAAATAAAAAAGTTAATTTCATAAAAAAAAATTAAGTTCATTTTTTTACTATAAAATTAAGTACATTTATTCTTCAATTATGATAGTTTTCAAGTAATTTGTAATTTCTCATCATAAAATTTATTTATTTTATAAGCCTCATTATACTATTATAATTCATGCTAAACATTCGTTATTATTATTATTTATTATTTAAATAAAAATCTAATTTATAATACATAGTGTATGTGCATGCACTAGTGCAGAAAATGAATTTAACGTCGGTTAAAATTGACCTTTGAAGTCGGTTTTTGAACCGATGTTGAAACAGACGATGTTGTATGTGAGCGTTTTAGACCGATGTCTAAAGTGCCTTTTAGACACCGGTTCTTAGCAAAAACCGATGTCTAAAGTGCTCTTAAAATAGTTTTTTAAGAAAAGAATAGCACTTTAGACATCGGTTCTAGCTTAGAACCGATGTCTAAAGTTCTCTTCAACAGTTTTTAAAACAAAGAACAACACTTTTAACATCGGTTCTCGATAATAACCGATGTTACCTCCAAAACCGATGTTAAAAGTCCTTTTAAAAAAAAGATAATTGGTTTGTTATATCAGTTTAGACACATTCAACAAAATAAACATCAAAATTAACACAGAATATGAACTTAAACATGTTCCCATACAAACTTCAATGTACAATGTCATTTCTAGATACAAACTTCAGGTTACACAGCAGCTACATCTCTAAACTACCCTAAACCCATACTCTAAGACAATGATCACCCAAGACATTGAGACCACCTCTATATCCTTTTTCTTGTCTGATATAGCAGCATCATCAAACTTTGGGATCTCCTCTGTTTCCATTATCTTCATGTGTATTCCAATGGGTATTGTGAACCCAAAACTTCCTGGCACATTCATTATACAAACTCTGCATACAGATTGATGAACCAAGCTTCATACTATATGAAGGACTAATAACTCAACGAAAGAAATAATGCTGTGATCTGAATTTTGATTTGGGAGAAAAGTGATGCTCATCAGTGAATACATAAAAGCTTAAATATGAATAATTAAAACTGAGCAGACTTTTACTGAGCAGAAATTTAAACTGACAGATAAGTGGAGTATGCACAGCAATCAAAAAAATGGGATTTGTAATGAAAATGAAATTAACTCATTGATATTTAATCACAGTGAATACATAGCATGTTGAAAGAACCTAAACCATAGAATCAACCGAGTTAACAGTAATCATAGTAATCTTACTTATACTATACATAACATGTCAAAGTAACAATCATAAATAACTGCATATATGTAGAAAGGAGAGCTCACGGGAGGTTCTTCATAGTGTGGGTGGCCCTTTGAAAGATTATAAAAGGCTAAAGTAGTGCATGTAGCCATGCCAAGATATGTGATATTCTCCCACTTGGCAGTCTCATTTGATACAAATGAGAAGATAAATAATTGAAAAAACAAAAACTAGAAGAGAAATCAAGAAAGAACAATATAAGGAAGTGACACCAAAGTTAGGTGAAGAAAAACCTTGTCACCTGTAACAAATCCAATATGACAATGTAAAAAATCTTGTCATCTGTAACAAATCAAACTAGGCACGGCATTATCCATAATCAGTAAACAGTATACAACCATCAATATTGCACAAGTTTAATCTTAAATTTCATACCTTTTCACACACATACACGAAAGCTTGCACCCACACGGTTCAGCAGCAAATTCCTCTGCCTTAGCAGAGTTGATCCAATGGAGTTCATTTAGGACTTGAACCCAAGTAAGCTAAGCGACTGGCCAACACATTGACATCTTCATCTTCACCTTGAGAAGTTGGAATGTCTAATTCTTTGAATCTATTAGGAAACATTAGAAGACAATTAACCCTGAATCCAAATCTAAAAAGCAATAGAAAAACGAATAAAGGTTACCAGGAGTAGTTCAGTTCAGTTCAATCGAAACCCTTCACTTCTTCGGCCACACTCTTCTCGATTCCTTTTATCACAGAATGATCCCTAAACGCAGAAAATTATAAAACTGAAAAAATAAAAAAGAAAATCGCGTCCAAGTTTTGAAGTAGAGGAAGAAAGAAGAGAATGGGTTTGGGTTACCTTGGTGTGAACCAAATCGTGAAGGAGATCGATGGGTCGCTTGGCGTTCAGCGATGAGGAGGACGACGACACGATGAAGCGCAGAAGAAGAAGATGAAGGTTTAGTGTAATGAAAAGGAGAGATGTTTCAAAATATGTAGCGTGTAGATTTGGTACATTAGACATCAGTTAAAAGAAAACCGATGTCTAACAGCGAGGCAGAGTTTAAACTTATTGTTTGTTTTTAAAATGCTTTGATATTAGACATCGGTTGTATAGACAACTGATGTTGTTCGTAGACATTAGACATTAGACATCGGTTATAATATAACCGATGTCAAAACTTGGGCAAATTTTATGATTTCCTTTTTGTTTTTGTTTGTAGACATCGGTTGATAAATGTAACCGATGTTAAACATTTTAGACATCGGTTAATTAGAAAACCGATGTCAAAAGTATTGACATTAATTTCAAAAATGCCACCGCCTCATTTTTAACATTGGTTAAAATTGAACCGATGTTAAATCTCCGACGTTAAAAGCATATTTTGCACTAGTGATGCATTAATTTATACTAATATAAAAAGGGAATACCAAATTTTGGTCTCCACATTTTATTTTGCTTAAAATAAAATAGGTATAGATAGTTATAGGTAGTTTTTGTTGCGATTATAGGTGGTTTTTGTTTTCAAAAGATTAAAAACAAAGTCGGTAGGAAATCGAACATGCCTAATCAAATATACAGGTCTTATTTAAATCACCAAAATTATAAGTAAAATATAAAAAAACGTACCCAATGAAGAAAAAAATGCGGACAAACAGGCTTGTCATTCCGCTAATAATAATATATAAAGAGAGTCTAACGAGAAAATGACAAAAAAAAAAAGTCATAAACATTGATATGATAACATATTTACTTGTAATTCATATTCCTAATATGTAAAATTGCAAATGTATTCAACTACATATGTGTCCCTACGAATAACGAATAATGTTAGAAGTATGATATAAATAATTAAAAAATATGATAATTTAAATAAATAAGTATTTTAATCATTTGAAATTATTTTTAATCAAACAAATGTGTTAAATAAATAATTTTTTATAAGTAATTTTAATATAAATATAAATTAATTTGTTAAGTATAATTATAATTATAAAATAAGCTAAAAATACATAAAATATAATTAATAAATCATTAATATACTAAAATTTAATAAAACATATATTTGGATAAGACAACTGATATTTTTTTTTCTACATCGGAACCCAAAGCAAGAAACGGAACCCAAAACATTTTTCCTATATGAACTTATGAAGACAATTGTTTTCTTATCATGATTAGACTAACTTAAATTGATAAGCGACATGACAAATTTTTTCTAACAAAAATAAGTATGCAGAAGCATCCCCAAGGTTGCCACCTCAAACCCCAACAATCATCTACATCATATCTAAAATTTATTAAAAATATTCAAAGAATACAAAAACCATGGCGGACAAAACCAAACCCATGAAAAATAAAACAATTCTATCTAAATCTGTAATTAGGGAGATCCCAAGTGAAATACTTAGAATCTACCCCTTAAGAAGCTAACTTATCTCTGCACAATGATTACCCTCTCTAAAAATGTGAGTAATTTTAAATTCAAAGCTAGAGGTAATACAAATGCAGTTTTTCCACTTGTTCTTAAATTTCCATCGAACAATTGATGGAGAAAAGAATGCTTGAACCACCAATGTAGAGTCACACTCCATCCACAACCTTTTCCATCCTCTTGCAGCAGCTATATGGATTGCAGACATTGCAACATTCAACTCAGCTTTGAATGAATCAACTTCACCATAAAACTCAGTAAAGCATCCCATTACAACTTCCATTTTACCTCTAAATATAGCTCCTCCACCAGCAGATCCAAGACACCCTCTTGCTGTCCCATCTGTATTAACCTTAACCCAACCACATGGAGGAGATATCCAATCAACTTGCATGATCCTATCAACTTTTGGAGGATGACCAGACACTTTAAAATACTTCAGAATAGAGAACTCTCCAATTGATGAAGACATAGTTCCTGATGTTAGCTGACCCGAGAGAGTAACTGAAGCCTTGATTATGTTGATTGCAGCTCTAGAAGTGAATCTCTTCTCTTCCAATTTTGTTTTATTTATGGAAAACCAAATCATCCAAATAATGTTAATGATTGCAGTAGGAACTATATCCCTTAATTGAGTGCTCCAAGGCTTGCTGCAGATAGACAACACTGCACTAAAAGAAGATCTGTCCACTTGCATATTCAGTATTGAACTTAACCAATTCCAAAAGGCAGTCACATAATTACAGTTCAAGAAGAGTTGCTCAACAGTTTCAATTTCAGAACAACAAATGCAACATACAGAAGCAAGAATGCAACATCTCTTTTGCAATTGATCCTCAGTTGGCATTTTATTTTGAAGTAACTCCAAGCAACAAAAGACTTTAAGGGTGGAATTGATTTGTTCCAAATCACCTTGGTCCAACTGTTTTGAGATTGAGGAGGCTTAAAGTGAAGATATGCATCCTTAAAAGAAAGGATTCCAGTGACAGAAGCTTTCCAAATGAGCTGATATGGCTCATCAAAACTAGGGACATCAATATCAGCCAGAATATCTCTTAAACCAGGGTAAATTTGTAGAATGGAAGTAGGAGTACACCACCTGCCATTCACCATATAATCTTAAAAAGAAGAATGCAGGAATTGATGCAAGTGCTCTGGAATTTGCATGAAATCTACCAGAGGTGGAGAAGTTCAATTATCCAACCAGAAATTAATTGTTTTACCATTGCCAATTTGCCACACAGAATTATTAAGAACTGTTTGAAGGTTGCCCTTAATTCCTGGCCATATAGCAATCTTTATAAATTTCACAACTTGTTCATTGATGAAAGTAAACCTGCTTCTAATGAACACGGTCCATTCCTTACTAGATGCCATCATCTCCCAAGTGAGCTTTTATAAAGAAGCATCATTGAGAGCTTTAAGGGACTTAATTCCAAGTCCACCCTCACAGAAAGGAGAGCATAATTTATGCCAAGCAACTATGCCAGTCTTCTTTGTTTGAATATCACATGTCAAAATGAAATTTTAGTGGGTTTTCTTAAGAACTTTAATAAGAGAAGAAGGCCAAAGGTAAACCTGTATAACAACATACTTTTTATTATAGACTTGACAAGTTCCACCAGGCCCGTGTAGGAAAGAAGAGATCCTTTCTAAGATGTAAGCTTTGTCAGAATTCTGTCAGTAATACCTTGAAGATGTATTTTCTTTGGTTTCCCTTTAAAAGAGGAACACCTAAATAATTAAAAGGGAGAGAGCCAGGACCAAAACCAAGGATGCTTGCAATTCTTGCACATTTGCTTGCAAAAATTGAACCAGAGTAGAACACACACTTGCCTAGACTCAGATGCTGTCCAGAAGCTTGGCTATGCTTCTTAAAGAGATCCAATAGTGCCTCTAAACAATTTTTTATGCCCTTACATAAAAAAAGAACATCATATGCATATAAGACATGGCTTGGAGTTGAGAGGTTCTTAGGTCCTGCAATAATCTTGAGGGAACCAGATTCCACCAAATGAGAGATGCCCCTGTAACACTCGGTTTTCTTGATTAGGGTTTGAGGAAGAGATTAAAAATTCTTAAGGTCTTAATATTGTTCCTTAGATGCTATTGAGTCTGTGCATCAATTTTGAGGCCAATCGGACTTCAAACGGGCTCAGAACGCACCGAAACACGCAAAATCGGGCAACCGACATCAGAAGGGACGCTCAAACATTGGAAATGGACGCTTAGGCATGCATGGGCCTCAGACATGTGGCACCACGTGTCAATTACATGAACACATGGCTAATCAGGGTGCCACGCTCTAGCTTGGAGGAGCCCCACGCTAAAGCGTGCCCACGCTAGAGCGTGGGGCGACAGCACGCTTTAGCGTGCACAACTGAGAATGAAAAATAAAAATTTTCCTCCTCCCTCTTCTATCATTTGCATATTGCAAATTGAGAGTTATAGAGAGGGCCTAAGGCGAGTTAAAGAGAGAAAGTGAAGGGAGATAGAGATTTATCCGTCCGATTTCGTTTCCGACTTCGAATTCGTGTTTCGGGCAATGTCAGCAACATGTAGCTAGCTTCGATTCGACGATCCGCTGAGGTAATTCTCAATCCCTAACTCGTCGACACGTCGACATTGTCATTTCCCTTACTTTCAATTCTTGCTTCGATTCTAGCTTTGTTTGAAAATTTGTGGCAATATTAGGATTTATGACATTGTCGGGACTCTGTCCATGTGTTAGGACAACCCCTTGCTTGTATTGAGCGCGGTCGTGCTCATATCTTTAAGCACAACCCCCTGCTTGTATTGAGCATGGCCCTCTCCTTGTTGCCTGACAGCACAAAAACACTAATTTTAGAGGGTTATGAGCCATAACCCTCATTTTGACACTTTTTCGCAATCCTTGTGCGATAGATACCCTCTCCTCTCCCTCCTCTTGAACATCTTCGAATCTCTAGGTGTTTTCTCTTGCGATTGGAGAGTAAGCCGTACGTTAGATTAAGGTCAATTAAGGTAATCGTGTAAATCTTTTATTAATCTCCTTTTGTTTTCATGAATTAGGGATTAATTGTTATTTACTTTTTAATGTTCTTGACGAATATTCGTTGAACCATTTGAGTGACCCGAGTTTGGATATTGTTCACCCCGTTTTTCTTGTTAAGCCCTTAAGTTTGTTTATGTGTTGCATGTTGTTAAGTTTGACCTTAGGAACGTTTAAAGGGGCTAAGTGGGACTTTCAAAGTGGAAAATCCCTTTCTGGCACATGAGCACGGCCATGCTCATGTCCAGGACGCCCATGCTTGATCAGCATGCTCATTGGCTGCTTAAGCCACGAGCACGGTCGTGCTTAAGGGGAGCACGACCGTGTCGGAAACACGCACCTATGACTTTAATGGGAGCACGGCCGTGTTGGAAATGTGCGTCCATGATGTTAAAGTTGCAAGCCCGTGCTTAAACGAGCACGACCCCATGCTCACGTTAAGCACGGTCGTGCTTAGTGGGAGCACAGCCGTGCTCGGGGTCAGAGTTTATAAAAAGGAGGGTTTTAGAGAGGGTTACGAGTTAACCCTCACAATTGGCACTTTTAGCAACCCTAGTGCGGCTGCAACCCCTATTTCCCCTATTTTCTTTTAACCCATCAAGTTCTTGGAGTTTTTGCGTTGTTTGGGAGAGGAGTTGCTTGATAGTGTCAATTAAAGGTAACAATTATCCCTCTCTTTAATCTCCTTTTCTTATCTTTGATTTGGAGATTAATTGGTTATCCTTTTAATGTTGGCCAAGGCTTGGGAAGTTCATCGAGCCGCTCGAGGGAAAGTGAGTAGAGTTGCTTACGTTGGTGTTAAGGGAAATCTTCGTACCAGGTATGAGGAGAAGGGATTGTATGAACATGTAGGCTTTGGGGGTAGCGTAAGATGAAGGGTTAACCCATGACCCTATTGCTTGTTATTTGTCTAATTGATGTAGCCTGCTATATGTGTATGTTATGTTTTCAATATGTTTGGCATGCTCAATTATGAATTGCTATTAATGTGAATAATGACGATGTTATGCTATTGATGATGATACTGTCATGAATGAATGACATGATTGTTTGATTGATGTTGTGAGATGAATGATGATGTTAATACGACATTAAAAGAAGTTAAAATGATGAATGAAATTAAGGGATGTTTTCCCAATTGTTCATAAGACATGTATTACAGTAATGAGAGGCAAGTTATTGCTCAAAGGTTTAGCCAAGACCCTAGGATTGATTCATGAGTGTTTTAGGGACATTAATAGTGAAACAATAATTAAAGTGTTAATTCCCAATTAGTCTGATTCTGATGGTAAGTTAAAATCCAATATGATTGATCTTGAATGCCCTAGGAAGCTTATCAAGGGTTCCTAACCCTTTTTGCCCAGAAACAGAGAAGAGGCAAAATAGGTGGGCTGAAGGCTGAGGGGCGGACGGCATGGCGGAGAAGTCTGATCGGCAGTGGCGAACTCGAATGGCAGCGCGAACAGCGAATTGGACATGTGCTGGGTGGACCGTGGTGGTATTGGTCGACAATGGTAAGGACGACGCAGCGGCGGTAGTCCATGACTGTGAGGCGTTCGAGGCGGTGGAGGTCACGCGACAGAGATGGCGGCAAGCAAGGAGAAGACAATGGCGCCAAGGGTTTTGATGGGGATCTGGGTTCAATGGCTCATGGCGGTGACGACGGCGGCTGACGAGGGAGATGGCAGGGCATGACGGAGGAACTTAGGATGAGGTTCTATTCTATTATTTTTATTCTTGGTTTTTATTGTGAAAGGGATGATGGTGAAGGGATTGTTATAAGTGGGTCTGTTTTGATTTATTTTTGGTGATGGATATGGATATGATACGGTGTTTGGCTATGGAGGGGGTTGGCTATGTTGAGATGTTGAAGATGAATGGTGGAAGTGGTTCCGTTTTTGGTTGATGAAGGTGAAGTAGATAGATAGGAGTGGATGGTGTTTGGCTATGGGGGTCTTGGATTCTCAGTAGTAGATGGCTGAAATGTGAGAGGGAAGTGGTGTTTTTAGCTTGGGTGTAACAATTGGGAAGGATGAAGGAGAAACTAAGTGAGAATGGTGGCTGTGTTGATGCCTCTTGATTTATGCCTCCTCCCCTTTGATTCTTCTTGATACTTACATTTATGCACACTAAAGGGGAAAAATGACAAAAGTTCCAATCTGCCAGCTGTAGAGAAAGGGATGATACACTAAAGGAGAAAAATGACAAGGGTGTGTTTGGTTCAAAGGAGGTGAGGGATTTTAATGGAGGGAAGGGGAGTGCAGGGGAAGGGAGGGGAGGGGTTTTAATTAGACATTATGTTTGGTTGAGAGGAGGGGAGGGGAGGGGAAATATCACTTTCATGTTTGGTTCAGGAGGGGAGGGGAGGGGAGGGGAGGGATTTTAAAACAAATTTATTTTTAAACCCTTATAATTATTTATTTCAAAAAGACAAGTGGGGATATTTTAGTCAATACATGATAAATGTTTTAAAATCCCTCCCCTCCCCCCCAAATCCCCTTAATATTGGAGGAAAGCCAAAACTCACTTAAGGAGGAATTTTGCCCCCCTCCCCTCCCCTCCCCTCCCCTTCATTCCCCTCCAACCAAACAATACCTGAGAGTGTTGCTACAACTTTGAGGGTGTAGAGGAGCAGAGATTGTGCATCATAGTTTTGGAAAAAAAAAAAAAAAAGCATAAAAAACCAAGGTAATGTTTGGTAGGAGGGGAATGGAGGGGAGGGGATGGATTTTTTTAAAACTTTTATGTTTGGTTCAACTTTTAAAGGGGAGGGGAGCAAAATCCCTCCTTAACTGAGTTTTGGCTCCCCTCCAATAATGGGGGCATTTGGAGGGGAGGGGACGAGAGGGATTTTAAAACATTTCTTATGTATTGTCTAAAATATCCTCACTTATCTATTTTTAAATAAATAATTATAAGGGTTTAAAAGTAAAGTTGTTTTAAAATCTCTCCCCTCCCCTCCTCTCAACCAAACACAATGTCTAATTAAAATCCCTCCCCTCCGTTCCCCTCCCCTCGCCTCCCCTCCATTAAAATCCCTCATCTCCCCTCATTTGAACCAAACACACCCCAAAAGAAAAGAAAGAAGACAAAATTGTCCTACATTTGAAAGGGGCGGAAAAGAAAGCTATGGGACATAACATTTTTCAAAATATTATATATATATTTTAAACAAATCAGAAAACTTATTTTTTGTTTTTGTTATTTTCTCCTTTTTCACTTGGGCGCTTGGGTCCTTGGGCTTAAAATCTTGCGATCAAAAAAGAAATTTGGGCCCTGCTATTAACACCTTGCAAATTGCTCCCCACACCTTGCAACATATTTTTTAAATTTTTTTCCCAAAATACCCTTCCCTTTCCCCACAACCCATCCTCTCCTGCGCGCAGCTTCCCCTTCCACCCCCACCCCTCAAATTTTTTCCTCTTCCCTCCTGCTTCCACCAAAAAAGCTATCCTCAACACACACGAGATGCACAATAAAAACCCCAATTTTGCAGCTACAAGTGAACCAACCAGAAATAAAATAATAAGCTGAAGACATGCTCATACTAAATTCAAGAGAAAAAACGTTGCAGCAAAACCGCATATTGCATCCTTAATTAACACTATACTTGCGCCACTCGGTGAGTCACCGCCGTCCACTTCGCCAAGGCCGGATTCGCCTCTGAATTTCGATTCATGACAGTTGCAGCAACATTGACCAGAAAAGAACCTCCAGAAAACCAAATCCGGATGCCATGACAAGAACCTCCAGAAAACCAATTCTGGATACCATCCGCATTACATATTCCAGACGGTACATGCAGCAACATTGACCAGACAAGAACCTCCGGAAAACCAATTCCGGATGCCAAGAATCTCCGGAAAACCAATTCCGGATGCCACCGGAATCAAAAATCCGAACACACCAAAAACTTGAAGAAAAAAAAAATCAACAAACTAAGATCACAAGTGGAACAGAGAAAGAAGGTGTGGATGGGGAGCCAGGTAGGTGGCGCTACAACAAAGCATGGAACAATTTCTGGAAGAAAACCAAAGAGAATGATGTGGTGTGTTGTTGGGGGAGGAAGGTAGGTGTCGATGGGGAGGCGGTGTGCAGAGAAAGAAAGGGACAAAGGGGTTTATGTGAGGTGTGTGGAGGAAAAGGACAAGGGGTAGTTTTGGAATAAAAGAAAAGAAAAAAATGTTGCAAGGTGTTAATAGCAGGGCCCAAGAAATTTTTGGCTAAGTCTGGTTATGTAATTGGGCCAAGTGCAATCAGCAAAAAAAAAAATTTGTTTTTTTGCTTTATTTTATATTTTTTTTCTTCATAATATTAATAAAAAAATAGTAACACCCGGACAAAACTAGGTGTTCACAACTGCCCTTCTTTACTTGTTTCTTATTAGATAGTAGGTGTAACCGTAGTTAATCTATTATCGTTATAAGAAACAAGTAAAGACATGAACTCCAATTTTGTTCGGGGTACACTAACAATCAAAAGGACCTGTGACTACAAAATGATTTCCTGTAAAGAACCGCGGGTTGGATTGCCCACTGAAGTTTACACATAAAGAGCTTGCAGGGTGGATTGCCTGCAGAGCTTGAAAAACAAGGATAAAGACCGAAAGATAAAAGAGCTTACAGGGTGGATTTCCAGTCAGAAGCTCGAAGAGAAAGATAAAAGAGCTTACGGGGTGGATTACCCTTCAGAAGCTCGAACAGAAAGATAAATAAGCTTACGGGATGGATTGCCCGTCAGAAGCTCGAACAAAAAGATAAAGAGCTTACGGGGTGGATTACCTGTTAGAAAGATAAGGAAATTAATGATAAAGATGTTGATAATGGTTAAGACGATAACAGTGATGTTATGGCACGTTGATGCTGTTAAACTTTGATGCTTATTGGTCAAAGTTGACTTTGATGCTTATTGGCCAAAGTTATTAAACCATAATTAATGGTGTTGATGGAGGTGGTTGT
This sequence comes from Echinosophora koreensis, assembly GCA_035048595.1. NCBI lineage: Eukaryota > Viridiplantae > Streptophyta > Magnoliopsida > Fabales > Fabaceae > Echinosophora > Echinosophora koreensis. The sequence continues at coordinate 4,151,445 of JAPCYP010000011.1, read as the reverse complement.
TAATGGTTAATTGTGTGTTAGCATGCATGCATTCATGCATGAAGTAGTTAGTTCGGGGAAGTTATGATGACAAGGGAGTTCATCCGAGAGTATGGCGAACTAGCCGTCCGTGGTGATCCATCCAAGAGTTAGGTGGGTCGTGGCCCTCCGTGGTGATGCACCGAGAGTTAGGTACATCGGCTATCCAAGGGGTTCACCCATGGTTTGGTGGACTGCCGGCGTTGGTGCTTGTTGGCCAATATGGATATGTAACTCCAGAGTCGTCTTCCTGATTTAGTTATGGATCCGCATGCATGTAGAGTAGTGAAGTAACACTGCATTGCATAGCATATTTTAATTGATATGATGTAATGGAATTTGATATGTTAAAAATCATTATGCCTTATTCTTTATGTGCTGTGTGAGCATTTTACCTCCTATTCTATTACTGTTTAAGTTTATACGAATGATTTCTTACTCCCTATTTATTGTTGTTTTCTTTGCATGTATCTTAGCTTATGCAGAGGATGATGAGCAGCATGTTGAGGAGTGATCCCGAGGAGATTGCTTACCCATAATTTAGGATTTTATTTTAGTTGTTTTTTCGGATTGGTTACCAGCTCTGATATGTGAAATCGGTTTTCGGGTTTATGTTTTATGTTTTGATTTATGTTCTTTTCCGCAGTTGTTAGTTATACTTATTTGGTTATGAAAATAAATTAATGATAAGCAGATTTAGTAACAATGACAATTAATTGGAAGATTTGAAAATACATTAAAATATTAATATAAAAAATTAAGACTAAGTTTATTTTTCACCATGCATAATTAAGATATAAAAAATGAAAATAAGTTTTTTTTTTCACTCAAAAAAAAATAAATAATGAAAATAAATTAAACGATACATATACACTTAAATGATCTAATATAAAATGGAAATAACAAATAAGTATGTGATATAGTAAATAATTGAGATAATTTCTGTTGAAATCGTTGAAAAGATTTGTAATTAATTCAAAACTTTTTAAAAAGAAAAAGAAAAAAAAGAATCAATGTCCTGAAAAGGAAAAGTATTGAATGAAAAAAAAGCCAATATTTAGATGAATATAAGAAAGTAATATATATATAATATTTTTTTATATCATAAGAAAAAATTTATTATTCATAATTATATTATAATAAGGGTTTAATCTTGATATTTTGCCAGAATAAAAAAATTTAAACCGTTAATCAATCATAAATCATCTTATACGTGACTGTGATTTAAAATAATTATTAAAATAGTCAAACCTGTTTAATATATGGCATATTTATTTCTATTTGAGACTATACCATTTAGTTGTATATCATTTAAATATATTTTTCCTTCAATAAAAAATATATTTTCATTTAATTCATTTAATTTATTATATACTAATCATGCACAATGGAAAAAAAAACTTAGATCTAATTTTTTAATATTTGTATTTTATTGTATTTTCTGTTCTACTAATTAATTGCTATTATTACTAAATTTAATTATCATTAATTTATTTCCATGATTTGAAATCACGTATATATTTCATTTAAATTATAACTGACTTAAAAATATCCCTCTCATAACTAATTGTTTATTGTTTATGCTAATGTAGTGACCCATGTCATGCACGAGTCTACATTATTTTTGTATTTTCCTATAAACATTTAAACATATAAAATTTTCTAAAAATTTGCATTAGAAATTATCTATCAATAAAAATATGTAAATAATAATTTGATTTGATAATAATAGTAATCAATTAGAAGATTTGAAAACATATTTAAAAATACAATATCAAAATAAATATGCTTATGATGTAAGTGAATCCACGTGGTTAGGAGAGTATCATTAGAGAGTGTCTCACGTTTAAAAGTAAGGACTCAAATCTATACTAATATAGAAGGTGGAGAGTCAATTTTACTGTACGTTTCAGCGACAAGATTTTTTGTTTTTAAAAAAAATTAATTTTTCTAAAAAAATTTTGTTTTTTCAAAAAAATTTAATTTTTTTTAAAAAAATTTGTAATCTTTTTTTTACATTTTTAATTTTTTTTACGTTTATTTTTTTATTTTTAAACTTTTTTTGTAATTTTTTTAAAAATTTAAATTTTTTTTTTACGTTTTCTAATTTTTTAAATTTTTTTTTGGTAATAGTTTTTTTAAAAAATTTATTTATACACTGACAGTATAAAATTTTTTACACTGTCAACCAATCATAAATTGACAAACAGTAAAAATAGAGTTGTCATATTTTTTATGTTTTAATTTTATATACTTATATTTTAATGTATATATAATTTAATAGTTTAAAATTTAAAATTATATAAATATATATATTAATTTTAATATTTTCCTGTTCGAACTTAATCAAACAAAACTAATTTTAATTAGTTCGGATATTGTTATTGACTTTTTAAAATTTATAATTTTTTTTGTTTTTAAATATTTTTAGCCAGGAAAGGTAACAAAGCTACCGTGTTTTTTGAAAAAGTTTAGGGTCGTAAGACTAGACCCGATAATTCGATGAATTTGACAATTTTTATATACTTATATTTTAATGTATATGTAATTTAATAGTTTAATATTAAAAATTTATATTTTTTTTATTTTTATATATATTTTTTAATATTTTCCAGTTCGAACCGAATCAAATCAAACCAATTTTAATTGGTTCAGATATTGTTATTGACTTTTTAAATTTATAATTTTTTTGTTTTTAAATATTTTTAGCCAGGAAAGGTAGCAAAGCTTCCGTGTTCTTCGAAAAAGTTTAGGGTCGTAAGATTCGAAACAAATTGAAAATCAGTGTCACGTATAAGGACCAAAAGATTACTTTAACCATTTTTTAAATATATTTATTTCCAAATTATTTTTTTCCTCATTTTTCTTATTTTTTTTCTATTTTTTAAAATTTTTTCTAATTATTTTAAATATTTTTTTATAATTACTTTTTTTTTTCCTAATTTTTTAAATAAATTTTTCCTAATTACTTTTTTTCCTAATTTTTTTTGCTAACCTTTTTTAAATATATATTTTTTCTATTTTTTTTAATTTTTTTCTGTTAATATATTTTTTTTAAAGCTACATCCTTGCTTTTGTTTTTTCTATTTTAAATAATAAATCTATATCTATACTAATTGTTAACGGGAAATTTTGATTTTTGTATAGGACAATAGTGCAAGCCAAATGTTAAGTTATGGTATATTTTTATTATTATTTTATTAATTTTCAAAAATTTATATATTTTTTGTTTTAAAATATTTTTAAACCGGTAAAGGTACGTTGTTTTGGGAGTCAAACACTGCAATCTCTGTATTGACATAAAGAGAGGCAGAGCTATTGATATTTTGTATTTTTTTTTGTCTACATCCTTGCCTTTATTTTTTCTATTTTAAATAATAGATCTATATCTATACTATTTAATAAGGGAAAATGCTAATTTTAGTGTAGCACAATGGTGCAAGCCACATGTCAAGTGATGAATTTTTTTTTTATTTTTTTTATTTTCTAAAATTTATATTTTTTTTGTTGTAAAATATTTACAAATCGGTAAAGGTACAATGTTTTGGGAGTCAAATACGACAATCTCTGAATTGACATAAATAGAGGCAGAGCTATTCATATTTTCTAATCTTTTTTTTCTACATCCTTGCCTTTGTTTTTTCTATTTTAAATAATAAATCTATGTCTATACTAATTAATAAGGGGAATTGTTGATTTTCTAATAAAGGGACACGTGTCAGCACCACATGATTTAAGAGGATTATTTGATCATTAGTTATAATCAAAGAGGAACACTTAACACATAGTCGTGTACATTACGTATTGTAATATCATTTTCAAATAAAAATAATATTCAATTCTTTGCACCCAAATTATAGATAAAATTGTTTCAAGATTTTTGCTGATCATTTCTGTCTATAAATAAAAAGCCTGGGAGATGAATGAGTACCACCATTATGAGTGGGAAGGAAATATTGAAAGCAAAATGTGAAATAAGTAAGGAAAATATTTGACATAGTGGACTTAATTTGAGATAAAGGAAAAAAAAAATTGGTATATATAAAGACACAATTCAAGTTATTAATGATAATAATGCTATCAATAATCAATAATAATAGTAAATGCACGGGTGCAAAAATACTTGTTATCATATAAGAGTTGATGTGCAAAACAATTTAGTTCGTAAAAGACAAGTGTTGGATTGTTGTTGTAAAAACTTTACAAAAATAGTCCATCAAAGTCAAACTCAATTATGACCATGCTTAATATTAAATTGTCATTATATTATTATTACTATCATTATTGAATCATCACATCAAATTATATATGAGGATTATATATTAAATACAAGTTTTTTTGTATGAGATTATTATATATAATATCATCTGCTAACATCATACTAATATTTTTTTAATCCTCTAACTTATTTTTTTGGCTTTGAGTTGGTCCTCCATCTAACTAATAAACATTCTGATAGACTCCTCTAACTTGAAAAAGTTACTCGATGTTAACTCTTTTCATCAAGTCTGTTAAAATAGTGTAACATTTCATCGTTAAATCATCGGAGACTCGCCAAATTCCATCATGGATGCTCATAGTGATGATCGAACAACTAAAATTGATAAACTGATTCCTCAAAAGATCCAATTCAACACAAGTGGTTCTGGATTTTGGATAGGATGTAGTTAATAGGACAAATATTTTAATCTAAAAAGTATAGATATTTTTTTTGAAGCAAAAAAGTATAGATATTAAAATTAATAAAGATAAAAAGAAATTTATAAACTTATAAGATCAATAAACATTTAAAGAATATATCTTGGATGGAGAAAAGGTTTATGCGACAATTAAAGCAAAAAAGAAAAGGAAATAAATGTGATATGATAAAATTAAGTTAAGTTTCTCCCAAAAAAATAAAATGAAGTTAAAATAGTTTATATATTCCATTCAATAATTCCTCAATGATGACAATATAAGATTATTATTATTTTGACAAAATGACAATATAAGATAAAAATAATCAAAATTGCTATTGAAAAAGTTAACAATATAATATAATTTAATCAAGTAGTATATTAAGATCAGCTGTATGAATGGAGAAAGTGCCTCGCTTGAGCATAAAAAGGAAAAATAAAAACAAGCTGAATCTAATAAAATCGAAGAAAAATATAATATAAATAAAGATAATATTTGTTAGATGGATATAATATTTAATTTAAATAAATTATCAAAAGCATTTAATATCTTTGAAATTTTAAAAATTTATTTAATACCTTATTATTTACGTGATTGACTGATTAAAAAAACTGAGACTTCTTCCGAAAATTATTAATGAAATTTTTTATATTAATAGCGGTTAAGATTATCTAATATAGTAAAACTCAAGAGTCTCAAATATTATTTAATCAATTAAATTTCTGGGTCACGCATCACATGCAACTTTTTTAACAAAAGTTTCACAATGAATTTAAGCATGCAAGGACGAATGTATCCAAGGTATATGATTTAATAAAAACTCTCAATAATTTTTTATTGAATAATAAATTCAAAAGTATTTAGAATAAGGAACTTAACGTGGGCATTTAACCTTGTCAAGTAATAGCATATAGGTAAAATATTGTACCAAAAAAATAGATAAAATATAAAATTCAAATGTCATTGACAAACATATTCCAAAACATAACATAAGAATTCTTGATTACTTCATATTAAGATCTCTTCACTACTCTTCCTCCATAGGACGAACTTTAACGTGCGTTTGGAGGTTGGGCGTTTGGAGGAGGAGCATTGGCAGGAGGAGGAGCATGACCTGGACGAGCATTTGGGGGCTGAGGATCATTTGGGAGCCGATAAACCTTCACATTGTTTGGTGTGTGATAAACCGCATGATTAAAGGATGCCTTATGTTGAGTTAAACCACGCTTAGTTAAGAATGTTTCGCCACACTGCTCACACTGCCAATCCCACATGATGAACAAATTAGAGGTGTGTACTTGATTTCGCCTCTAGTGGTGATTCATGCATAACTGAGTGACTTGGCCCTTTATTTATAGAGCACGCTTACTTGCAAATCAAGTTGTATCTGACGAGATACAATTTATGTATAATTAGAATCAAGGTTATGTGGGAGATATATGATCCCAAAATATCTTTATTTAAGAAGGATTAAATTAAAAGATGGTAGTTTTTTATACATAGACAATTGGTTATGAAGGTAAAGATCGCATGGAGCCATCTTTTTACTGGTATCGGCACGCTCATATTAATTACTGATTTGGGATACTGGCCAGAAGAAACACCTTGTACCTGACCTAAAAACGTAGTTAATAGCATGTGCAATGCACAAATTTTTTTTTTTTTAAAATTAATATTAATCTAATGCTTATTTGTTCATTAAATATTTTTATATGTATGCGAAAAAAATAATTTATCGTGATATACATATGGAATATATGTTATAATAATTTTAAACTACTTGATTGGTTTTTTTTTTTTGACATACTTGCTTTGTTTATATTTAATTTTTAAAATGTTTATATGAAAATTATAAAGTTTATCAATAAATTGGATTATACAAAACTGCATATATTGATTCTTGTATAAGATAAATAATAAATAATTAAATATTATTATATTATAATTATAATTTAGATTATACAAAGTCCCGCCTCTAATAGCCAAATATATATTAGTAAACTGTATCATAAATTTTAAGAGCAAAAAGATGTAAACAAATAAATAAATTGATTAAAAAGTGTAGTATCTATCTCTTTTAAAAATAAAGATCCATAAGATATAAACCATTCATATTTTGTATAAAAAACAAAGGGATTGAAAATAATATTCATCGCATGTGAATAAAAAATAATTTTGAATGTATAACAACTTAAAATATTTTGATTAATAAAACAATTTAAAATCATGTGAGATCCTTAGAAGAGGAGGTTGTGCTTCTAATTCAATTGCATATATTTAGTAAAGTGGTCAGGATATTGATCAGTCATCCCCTTTATGGGAGTAGCACCCGTGTGAAAGAAAGAATGAATCAATTTACTCAAACTTTTTATATGGGATATTTTGAAATCATGTGTGATTTCAAATTATAAAAATAAATTAATGATAAGGTTTTTTTTTTGTTATAAAATTAATGATAAGGTGATTTTTTAGTAACAATAACAATTAATTGGAAGATCTGAAAATATCTATATATCTATATATCTAATACATTTGTGAACTTTCTCAAATCGGTAACCTCCAAATGTCAATCATAGGAGTCTCCACTTTTCACATGTGGCTTAACCACAATCATTCCCTCCAAATTTCGCTTAGGGTCGCGCTCTCATTCAATCTAATACAATTAATGGAGGTGGATAGACTTTTATGTATTAAAAAAAGTTATTAATAAAATTATAAATTATAAATAAATTACAAATTATAAAATCTAAACAATTAATACAATCATAACCTTCTAATAAAATTTCCAAACTATGATAAGCCAACAAAATATTCGAAAATTATGATTATTGATTTCATGGTAAGCCAACAAATGTATTATATATAGATTATGATAATTTGCTTTAAGGGAATCATGATATCATGAAACGAACACGCCTTAATTTTATCTTTTTCAAATAAATGCATTAAATAACGATTACCAATCTGATGAATAGGGATGCGCTGCAATAAGTAATTCGACCCATGATATGCAATTGTATGATAAATGCATTTATTGGAAAAGGTAAAATCAAGTATTATATATAGATGATATGAACATGTCTTAATTTTATCTTTTTCAAATAAATGCATTAAATAATGATTACCAATTGGATGAATAAGGATGTGTTTGATCTGTAATTAATTGGTCGATAATTTAAAAAAAATAAAAATTCAATTTTAAAAGGAAATTCAATTTATCTCCTTTGAGTGCTCTCACATCTATTCCCAATCTGGTGTCAATAAAAAAATGGCAATAAACAATTAAATCAAATATATATTGTACATAAAAATATATTTATTTACAATTGAAAACTAAAATATTTAATTACCTCGAAATAACGATCTAATAATGATGACCAATAGGAATCGGTTACATCTGTTTATAATCAATTTTGTCCTGGAAATATAAACATAATTAAAGACTAATACCAAGAAATTCGGAAGAATATTGTCCAAAAAAAAAATCGGAATAATAGGGATGTGGTTGATCTGGAATTAATTTAGGCATCACAATCACATGTCTCGATATCAAATCCTGTGATTCAGCAAATCATTTTAAACTTCTAGATAAATGTTAATCTGTCAAGTATTCAATTCCTATATATATTAACACTACCATATTCCAAAACATACCAAATCATTTTTGCCTCACTCTTTAATCTCAATAAATTGAAATGGCTCCAAAGTTTGACTTGATTTCTGATGTTACCGCAAAACACAACAACTGGAACTTACTTGTCAGAGTATTAAGAATGTGGAAAGTATGTGATTTGGCTAACAACAAGAAACCATATTCACTTGAAATGATCTTAATGGACCCTGAGGTAGTATTTTCTTAGTCTGCCTTTGTAGACTTATTTTGTTTCTATTCATCTTATCTATTAAGATTAGCTTCTAACACAATGATGTTTTTCAAGGGCAACAAAATACATGCTGTAGTTAAGAAAGAACTTATCTACAGAAATGAAAAGAAATTGAGCGAAGGAGCTGTCTACAACATTGTCAAGTTTGGTATTGCTTCAAATTTGGGAGAATATCGTGCTGCGAGGCATTCATTCAAAATAAATTTTACTGAATGAAAGGATTAGTATGAAAGAATTCATGAATGAAAGGCCAGACCGTGATCAAGCATCAAAAGCACGTGCCATGAGGACCATGTTGATGCGAAATAAGGCTTCCAATAAAAAAATATCTTCACTAGGTTTGTCTAGGCATCTTTAGTGTGTTGTTAGGGTGTCACTATTATATTAATATCATTTTTTAATTGATACATGTTTTACCGGTTGTTTCAGAAAAAGGCATAAGTGGTAACAATCAAAGTGACCAGCTTCATGGTTCTGCTCCCCAAGTTGTTCATAGAACACCATTGTCCAATATAACGTCTGGTAATAGAAAAACATTCATGTTGCACATCATTTTTTGGATCAAATAGAACTTCAGAATTTACAGCTAGTTGTTACATGCATGCTCCTTTACTTGAAAGTTATACCTTTGCAAAAATACAATGACAACCAAGATATATTATGTTGGTAAATTTAGTATAATAATTATATTTCCTCTGACATGTATAGCACATTATTCAGATGTTGCAAGTGCACATGCGAGACGCAAAAAAGTTCTCCAACAAAAAACACATATTACAAACAGTCGTGTTTCAGGTTTTCATAGTCAACACCTTGAGGGTTCATTGTTTTAATTTTATATTACATCTAGCTAGGTTTGTTTGTTGAGTAATTAAATATTCAGCTTTGTGATTTTTCCATATATCGTTTCAGTTGAAAATTTGTGTCCAGATACTGTGACATCAAACCTACGATGTTTGCCAAGTGTGAATCCTCAAATCGATAATTCGAGGACAATATCAATAGGTGTGGAGTGCTGTTTATTTCATTTGTCCATCTTAAAATTTCATCCCTGTCTACAATGTGTTTGAATGCATTAGGGTACATTCTCTTATATACCTTTGTCCTTTCAAAAAGAGACAATCCCTATGGATACTCCTAGCACAAATGTGGTGAACATCCAGTCTTCTCGAACTGCATACACTAGATCTAGAAGGAAATCTATAGTGGCCAACAAGAACTCTGGAAAAGGTACCTATTTATCAGGTACTAACATGGTTCTTTTCGAGTTATTTTCTCCAGTTCAATATCCTTTTTTGCATCATAGATTTATTTGATCTTTTTAAGAATTGATTTTATGTGACCTTTTGTGTCAATGCACAGATCAAAACTCGAACAAGGACAGAGTTTTAACCACAGGGTATAGTTCACCATGTGGTGTTTTTTACACGACTCCTTTGTTGTCAATATCATTAATTTGTTATGCTATCTTTTCTATTTGAAATGTAAATGCGTCGTGTACATTTTTTTAATTTAAGGTTTACAGTTTTTTTTTGGGGGAAAATAATCAATGAAGTTTCTTACCAATATATATTATTTTACTAATTGGAACTTGTGTTTGATTTTTTAGTGCATGCATCTGCAAGCATAGAGAACATCACTACTCAACAGGACTGCAACATATCTTTGACTACTTCAAAAAATTCAGGTTGTTGTCTGTCACAAAATCCTTAATAAGTGTAAATGTTTTGTCAAACTCATGATTTAATGTAATATTATCATAATTAATATTGAGGGTCCTATATTGCAAACAAGAGGGATTGCTTCTCAGACATTGTCCCCCAAGTCCAAAACACAAATGTCCAAGGTATTAAATCAAACTAACAGGAAAAGGAAAGGGAAAAGTACTATGCATTCAAACAATGCGAATAAGATATTGTGCTCTACAAGGCTCGATTGTGATGAAGATTTTACAACTGATGCCAATCAAGGAGAGGGTTCTTCTACTGGTAAGTTTCTGTATCATCACATCATAATTATTCATGTTTAGTTTTAGAATCTGTGGTCTTTTGTATAACATTCATTTTGTGGCTTGAGCTGATTTTTGTACGGTCATTATAATTGTAGGTACACTTAATGAAAATGATAGAACTTCTTTCCGGTCGCCCTTATATGACAAAGCCGAGGGTCAACGTATGATCGCTTCTTATGGAATGAACTATAAATTGCCGTTGTCTTTATTGAAATGTTTTTACGTTATAAGCCTTGGACTTACACTTTTTTTTTATTTGAAGTGTGTCTCGATATTGGAGATCCATCGTCTTTTTGCAATTATTGTAGGGCGCCACTATGGATTGAAGAGAGGGCTGAAAAGAGTAAGAAGGCAGATGATGCACAGTTTTCTCTATGTTGTATAAGGGACAAGTAGAACTACCACTCCTTAAAAAGCCCCCGACAGAACTGTACAGTCTAATTACCGGAGAAGACCTCAGAAGTAACAATTTCAAGGACAATATTAGAGCATATAACAACATGTTTTCATTTACTTCTATTGGAGGGAAGATTGAATCATCAATAAATGATGGGGGCGGTTTGTTGCCAGAAGTTGGATGTGGGCCTAAATTTGCCCAGTTGTATATATATGACACACAAAATGAAACTTCAAATCGCATTGGACATTTCAGGTAAGATTTTATTAATGCATTTCCGTTGACAAATAATGTTGTTCCCCTTTCACTCTAATATTGAATCATTTTATCTTTCCAGTTCACAAAACAAATCACGATGCTATGATTTTTCATTGGTTGAAGACCTGACAAGGATGGTTGATGAGGAGAATTCAATATGTAAATCTTTTAGACAAGTTAGGGACTATGCCCAACAACATCAAAACTCTTATTTCTGTTTGAGATTGATTAGAAATCGCTCAGCGGATCCAAGGATGCACAATATTCCTACTTGTGATGAAGTTGCATCATTGATCATTGGTGATGACAACAACATTGAAAAGGGCAGAGATATAATTGTTAAAAATAAATCTGGTGAATTGGAAAGACTTCATGAGATCCACATTGCATTCCTTCCTCTACAATATCCAATACTTTTTCCTTATGGGGAGGATGGTTTCCAAGAAAATATTCCAATCAAAATTACAGAGGCAAATGGGCGAATTCGGAAGAGACAAAGGGTTACACTAAGAGAGTTTATTGCATTCAGAATTTAGGATATGGATGTAGAGTACGATAATATTGTTCACTCGAGGAGGTTATTTCAACAATTTGTTATGGATTGCTATACCATGTTAGAGTCCCAGAGGCTTACTTTTATCAGGGAAAATCAATCTTTGATAAGATATGACATTTTGAATGGTTTACAGGATGCAGTTAATAGAGGTGAAACAGAAGCATCCTCTATTGGTAGACGTGTTATACTGCCACCATCATTTACAGGGGGTATGAGATACATGTTCAACAGATGCCAAGATGCGATGGCAATTTGCAAATGATTTGGATATCCAGATCTGTTCATCACCATAACATGCAACTCTAAATGGAGGGAAATACAAGAATTTCTTGAAGGTATGCAACTTAAGGCATGTGATAGACCTGATATTGTTTCCCTTGTGTACAAAATTAAATTGGACCAAATGATGTCAGATTTAAAAAAGGAGGAGATATTTGGAAAGTCGATGCAGGCAAGTAGTTTTGTCGAATTTACTATTTTTACTTCTTTCCATTTTCAAATATTTTATAATATTAACTATATTAATGATTTCTTTCTGATGCATTGCAGGAATGTACACAACTGAGTTCCAAAAAAGAGACTTCCCCATGCTCATATTTTGTTATGGTTAAGTGCTGCAAGTAAGTTGATTACAACGACAGATATTGACAAGGTAATCTCCGCCGAATTGCCCGATTCGACTCTGTATCCTAGATTGTATGATGCTGTATCCACCTACATGATTCACGGGCCATGTGGAGCTGCTAACCGAAGGTCACCTTGCATGAAAGAGGGGAAGTGCTCAAAGTTTTTCCCAAAGGCTTTTCAACCAACCACTTCAATTGATGAAGACGGTTATCCAAGGTATAAGCGTCTTGACAATGGAATATATGTTGATAAGTGTGTCACAAAGCTAGATAACAGGAGTGTTGTTCCATACAACCCTCATCTACTGTTAAGGTATGGCGCACATGTGAATGTAGAGTATTGTAACAAGTCCAACTCCATAAAGTATCTATTTAAATATGTGAACTAGAGCCCAGATCAAGCTACTTTACAGATATGGCGTGGAACAAAAAATGGGGACAGTGATAAGCCTATTGACGAAATTAGGCATTATTATGACTGCAGGTATGTGTCGCCATGTGAGGCTGTTTGGAGATTATTTGCATTTGATATTCATGAATGTTGGCCGCCTGTTCAAAAGCTGACTTTTCATCTTCCTGGCCAACAGAATGTTTATTATGCTGATCATGATAACATAGAGCAAGTTGTTCAGAGGAATCATGAAGTTGACACAATGTTTATGTCATGGTTTGATGCTAACCGGATTTATGCCGATGGAAGAGATTTGACTTATTCGGAATTTCCCACAAGGTTTGTCTACGACAAGCAGGCCAGACGATGGAAACCAAGGAAAAGGGGTCAGAGTATTGGCAGGCTTCATTACATCCCTGCTGGTGTTGGTGAACTATATTACATGCGTATATTGCTTACGGTTCAAAAAGGGTGTATTGGATATGATTGTCTAAGGACTGTCAACGGTATAACATACAAAACTTTCGAAGAAGCATGTTATATAGTTCAAGTGAGCTAGCTTTTGGAAATCAAATGCGAAGATTGTTTGTTACATTGTTAGTAATGAATACAATGAATAAACCTGATGTTGTATGGAACTCCACATGGAATCTATTGTCTGATGGCATCGTCTACAACCGTAGGAGGGCTTTAGATATACCAGGTATACGGACTTGAGTTATTCCTATTTGTGTTGTTTGTATTATTGAACATACCTGACACAATGTTTTATCATGCAGGTCTACAGATTGGTGATGATGACTTGAAAAATCTATGTCTTATTGAGTTGGAGAATCTGCTTCGATCAAATGGAAGATCTCTAGCAGACTTTTCTTCTATGCCATTCCCAAATTTATCAGATGCCTTCGACTTCCAAAATAAGATGATTGACGATGAAATGAGCTATGACAAGGATGAGTTGGGAAGAACACACCTTTCTTTACTGGAGAGGTTGAGAACCGAGCAAAGAAGTGCATATGATGAGATCATGTCTTCGGTATTGTATGGAAGAGGTGGTTTTTTCTTCCTTTAAGGATATGGGGGTACCGGAAAAACTTTTTTATGGAACACCCTGTCTGCAGGACTACGGTCACAAGGATTCATTGTACTTAATGTGGCTTCCAGTGGCATTGCTTCATTACTCTTGCCCAGTGGCCGAACTGCCATTCCACATTTTCCATTCCATTGGTTATCAGTGACGACTCAACATGTAGTATCAACCAAGGCAGTGCTAGAGCGAAACTACTTATTCACACCAAGATTATAACCAGGGACGAGGCTCCAATGATGAACAGGTTATGCTTTGAAGCTTTTGACCGCACAATGCGTGATATAATGTCCTCCCAAGATCGGCATAACATGGATATACCATTCGGCGGCAAGGCTGTTGTTTTAGGTGGTGATTTCAGATAGATTTTGCCTGTGATCAGAAAAGGATCGAGGCATAATATTGTGGGATCTGCCGTAAATGCATCTAAAATCTGGAAAAATTGTAGGGTATTGAGACTTGCAACAAACATGAGACTTGGTGGTTCACATTTAGATGCAGACAAGAGAGACATCAAAGAATTTGCAGAATGGATTCTCCGTGTTGGAGATGGTGATTGCAATGCAAATGAAAATGGTGAGAGTGACATTGAGATTCCTGAGGACTTGCTGATTCACGAATATGAAAATCCACTCCAATCATTAGTTCAGTTTGCCTATCCTGAATTGCTGCACAACATGAACAGCCAGCATTTTTTCGAGGAGCGAGGTATTCTTGCTCCGACTTTGGACTCACTTGAGCAGGTTAATGATTACGTGATCTCATTAATTCCTGGCGATGAAGTGGAGTACCTAAGCTCTGATTCGGTTTGTCGATCAGATGAGGACAATGACGTTCAAGATGAGTGCTTCACCACCGAGTTTCTAAATGATATAAAATGTTATGGGATTCCAAATCATAAATTGAGGCTGAAAGTCGGAGTCCCTGTCATGCTTATGAGGAACATTGATCAGTCTGCTGGGTTATGTAATGGTACCAGGCTGACGGTGAACGAGTTAGGGAGGAACGTCATAGGCGCGACTGTTCTAACAGGAAAAAATATAGGGGACAAAATATTCATTGCTAGGATGAATTTGGTGCCAAGTGATCCCGGATTACCGTTTAAATTCCAGAGGAGACAATTTCCACTTGCTCTTTGTTTTGCGATGACAATAAACAAAAGTCAAGGACAATCCCTTTCTCATGTTGGTATTTATCTTCCAAAGCCTGTCTTCACTCATGGTCAACTGTATGTTGCGCTCTCCCGCGTGAGGTCAAGAAAGGGTCTTAAGATACTAATATTAGATGATGACAAAAAAGTATGCACATCAACCAAAAATGTTGTGTATCGTGAAGTATTTGACAATGTTTAGGGGTTAGTATTGAGTAGCATCTTTACCTATTTTTCATTAGTTTTCCTTTAAAAATCTTTATATTTTCAGTTGAAAACTACTATTTGTTTGGGTTTTATATATATATATAGGGAATAGTTTCAGGTTTCATCAATATGTAAAGAGGGAATAGTTAAAATAGTATCAATTGCCTTTGGACTGTAGTGAACAACACTCCTATCGCCAAGGTTAGATAATAAGAGTGGTGTTCCAAACAATCCTCATATATAATCCCCTAATCATAATTGGTCTATTATAAATAAAGATTGATATAAAAATATAACTTCCTCATGCATACAATTCAACCAGAGCAAGCTCAAAGTTAGTTGATGAGTAACCAATAATCTAATAACCAGCATCTTTTGATCATATAATCATGTTAGATAGCATAGGGAATCAAACATTATAGAATTAAACAATGTTCACCTTTTCAAAATTCTCTCTGGCACATATTCTGCTCCGTTGCTATATCAACATCATTATCCAGTTTCCTGCAGGCTTCATAACTTGCGTATATCAGAACCTTAACATAATATATAAACTAACCTTAACATAATATATAAACTAAGGGTTGGACTAAGATGCACCACCCTAAAATTACACCTCCTAATGCACCACCCATGTGGCAATTTGTGGGCCAATAGAATTGCCACATGGATGGTCAAAGTTTCAAACCTTGGAGGTGTATTTATACAGTAGTCAAAGCTTGTATGTACTGTATACTGCAGTATAGTATATGTATTTATGGTATTTATATATTTTTCCCTAAAAAATTATTTATTATTTTTAATATCAGAAATAGTTTAATTTGTATTATGGACGATCCTGTAGGCACTCATCGTTGGAGCTATTCTGGACAACAATATACACAGAACATAATACAAATTAAACTATTTCTGATATTAAAAATAATAAATAATTTTTTTTGGGAAAAATATATAAATATCATAAATACATATACTATACTACAGTATACAGTACATACAAGCTTTGACTATTGTATAAATACACCTCCAAGGTTTGAAACTTTGATAATCCATGTGGCAATTCTATTGGCTCACAAATTGTCACATGGGTGGTGTATTAGGGGGTGTAATTTTAGGATTGTGCATCTTAGCGCAACCCATAAACTAAAATCATATATAGATACACATAGCTACTGAACATAGGAAGAAATTATTATAAAAAAATTTGCAATGGATACACCTTTGGAACTAAAGAATAAACATAGAAAAGGAAACATAATAAGGAAATAAACCTGCTGTTGAAGTCTCTTGGTAAGAAGCATAACGTCTGTGGTGAAAACTGGACGGAGAGTAGCATTTTCGTCCTAAAAACGAAATTAACCCTGGAGGAAGCTTCTATTCTCTCCTATGCATCCTTTGCTCATTTTGCAACAGATCTGAAATCATGTTTGTGTTTCCATCATCAACCAGCTTACGAATCTGAAGGTAAATCATCGTCTCCTCCTTCTTCTAACACTGCGTCAACGGCGGCCTGTGGTTCCAGTCTCAACGCCTTTATGATTCGTCCCAATTGAATGTTGCTTTTGAAGGTGTGAAGAAGATGAAGAAAGCAACAATTTTGAGCTACCAACTAGATGGATCTGACAAAGAGGAAGATGAATATGAATAGATGGAAGAGATGTGACCAGAGTGGTATGCTTTAAATAAATTAGATTGGGGACCATTCGGTTACTATAATCTAATAATCAATTTTTTTCACTTTTTTTCGCTGATTTTTTTTTCCACCTATTAATTCTTTCTTTAAAGTGAATATTGATAAGGTTCAGATGTCCAATGCTTTTTTTTTCTTTTTCGGTTAATTTGGTTATTAATTAATTAGTGTGGTTTATCTTGCTTATTTTATTTTCATTTTAGTTACAATGGTAAAATAAATATTTTTAAATTTATCATTTATTTAATTATCTTGGGTTCTTAATTTTATATTAATGAAGATATATTTTATATTTTTATTCCATTTATTATATCTTATCTTTACTCAGGGATAATCATGTCATTTCACAAGTGTATTTTTTCTTTCCTCTAAGTTTCTCTTCAACCAAAAAAGATATAAGAAAAGTTTTGGTTATCTTTCCTCTCATTTTCTCTCCAACCAAACAATTAAACAATCATCTCATTTTCAACTATTTTTCTTTTCCTTTCTCTCCTCTCACTTTTTTTCATCTAATTTTCTATTCCACAACCAAACAAAGTGTTAAATTTAAAGCGGATGGAGCATGGGAAGGTTTGAGAGAAAGGGACAATAACCTTCTAGAGGGAGTGTGGGAGTTCTAATTTATAATTCTAAAGCAAGCACTAATTGTTTAAAAAAAAATTTATCACCTTGATAATTCCAACAGTGTGATAGTTCCAATTTGATAATTATGAGCTGATATTTTTTATATTGTCACGAAAAAATAAATAAAATATATTTTCTAACTATTTATCTTTTTATTTTTAATAACAAGAAATGAACAATATTTTAAGTTAAAATAAAAGTGATCCAAAAAAAAAAGTTTAGATTGCTTAAAGATTGCTTATTGTGTGCATGGTTGGAGTGAAAACTGGACATGTTGCTTCAATGTGATGTTTCAAAAGAGACCCATTTAAAGGAGATATAAGAACCCAATGTAGGTTGCTTAAATAATATGCATTGCTTAAATAGATTTTTTTTACCAATATATATATATATATTAAATATAATTTACCAAAAAAAAACTCAACCATATCCCTCCTGAGTTGATTATAAACAAAAAAACAAAAAGCACTTATATTTTGTAACATATAATTCCTATTACAAATTTTAGGAACTTTTATATGTTTAAATTTTTTATTGAAATATTTAAAAGCGACATATATCCCGTGCTTGGCACGGGTCAAGAACACTAGTATTAAAATATAAATATAAAAAATTAAGACTAAGTTTTTTCTTCACCATGCATAATTAAGATATGAAAAATGAAAATAAGTTGAATGATATATATATATACTTAAATTATCTACTTTAATTTAAAATGGAAATAAGTATGTGATGTACTAAATAATTGAGATAATTTTGTATTGAAATCATTGAAAAAGATATGCAATTAATTCACAATTATTTTAAAAAAAAAATCAATTTCTGAAAAGGAAAATAATTAAATGGAAAAATTAAGATAGCCAATATTTAGATGAATATAAGAAAGTAATGTATAATATTTTTATATTATAATAAAAAATTTATTATTCATAGTTATATTATAATAAGGGTTTAATCTTGATATATTGTAGGAGTAAATTTTTTACAATGTTAACCAATCATAAATTAACTTATGTGTGATATTGTGACTTTTAAAATAGTTATTATAGTAGTCAAACATTTTCACTATATCACAAACTTATTTTCCTTTTGATACCCAATGGGTGTTGTAACACCTCGTTTTTCATATAAAGTCTTTAAACGATATTATATGTTTTGTATATATTATAAAGGGCTAAGTGGAACTTCAAAGCAGGAAATCCCTTTTTGGTGCATGAGCACAGCCATGCTCATGTACCAGCACGCCTGTGCTTGTTAGCGTGCTCTATGACTGCTTGAGGAGCACGACCGTGTCGGAAAACGAGTCTTAGTGACGTGAAAGTTGAGAGCCCGTGCTCTTTTAAGCATGACCCCGTGCTCAAGGTGAGCACGACCATGCTCAGGTAAGCACGACCATGCTCGGGGTCTGATGCTTATATAAGAGAGTTTTAGGGAGGGTTACGAGTTAACCCTCATTGTGACACTTTTAAGAATCTTAGTACGGTAGAAAACCTTCGTTTACCCCTTTCTTCGAGCTCATTATAGTTCTTGGGTTTCTTATCGTCGTTTGGGAGAGAAAGTGTAAGTTACTGTCAATAAAGGTAAACTGGTTATCCCTATCTTTAATCTCATTTTCCGTTTGTGATTTGGGATTAATTGGTTACCCTTTTGTGTTGGCCAAGGCAAGGGATGTTCGTCGAGCCACTCGAGGGAAACTGAATAGAGTTGCTTATGTTGGTGTTAAGGGGAATCTTCATACCAGGTATGGGGAGAAGGGATAGTATGAACATGTAGACATTGAGGGTAGCGTAAGATGAAGGGTTAACCCATGACCCTATTGTTTGCTATTTGTTTACTTGCTATTCTACTCATGATGATATATGCTTAATTGTTATTGGTATGCCTAATTATGAATTGTATTTGATGATGCCATGCTTGGATTGATAATGCCATGAATTATGTTTTTGGTTTGATTATGCTATTCATGATTATGGATGAATGTTGATTCTGATACTGTCATGAATGAATGACTTGGTTGTTGGTTGATGCTGTGAGATAATGAACGATAATGTTAATAAGACATTAAAAGACGTTAATAATGATGTTTAAGAATTAAGGGATGTTTTCCCAATGTTCATAAGACTTGAACGAGAGTAATGAGAGGCAAGGTTATTGTTCAAAGGTTTAGTCAAGATCTTAGGATTGATTCGTGAGCGTTTTAGGGACATTAATAATGAAACAGAATTAAAGGATTAATCCCCAATAACTGTAAGACATGAAGAGTAATTGAGAATAATGAAACTGATGTTTGATGGTTAGTTAAAAACCAATAGGATTGATCTTTGAATGCCCTAGCTAACCCTTTCTGCCCAGAAACAGTACAGTTATGCTCCAGTGAGCACGACCGTGCTCAATAGGCAGCACGACCATGCTCCCCTATACAGAACAGAACGCTGAAACAGGAACAGGGATGTCTTACCCCAATTGTTTCCAATGATGTAATAAGACACCAATCGAAGTAAAGACAAGATAAATAACTTAATGAAGACTTAACAAAGATTATTAAACACGAACGTTAAAGATGATGAAGTCGGTAACGATGTTTACTGCACGTTGTTGTACCTTAGTGCTTATTGGCCAAAGGAGCCTTGATGCTTAATGGTCAAGGCGTTGTTAATATTGAACCTTCGTGCCTCGTGGCCAAGGGCCCCTCGATGCCAAGTGGTCCAGGTGTTGATGGTGATAAAACTTGGGTAGCCTAGTGGCCTAAGTGGAGGTGGTGATTGTTGATTGTATGTTGTTGTTCCTCACGCATTCATGCATTGGAGATGTTAGTGGGGGATGTGTAACATATGGGAGGTCGTCCGAGAGTAAGGCGATCTGGCCGTCCGCAGTGATTCATCCGAGAGTTAGGTGAATCGTGTACACCAGCGGTGGCGCATCCGAGAGTAAGGTGCGTCGGCTATCCAAGGGGTTCACCCATGGTTTGGTGAACTGCCGACGTTTGTTCTTAATGGCCAATGTGGATATGTAACTCCGAAGTTGACTTCCTGAGGTAGATTGGATCCACATGCATGATGGAGTAGTGGAGTAGTGTTGCACTGCATAGCATACATTGATTGAATTGTTATAGATGATATAATGCGTTGTGTATGTTGACTCATGATAACAAGTTATTGTTATGATGTATGCTCATCTTGCTAACTGCTTCCGTGCCATTATTTTTTTTACATGTTTCTTACTCCCCGTCTTTTGTTGTTACTTTGCATGTACCTTTTTGTTATTCAGAGGATGGTGAGCAGCCTGTTGAGGAGTGACTCTAAGGAGCCGCTACTCGTAGGTTATGATTTCCCAGTTTTTAGTTTGTTTATTCGTGATATTTCCGGATTTTGGTTATATCAGCTCTATAATGTGATATCGAGGTTGTGTTATGTTTTGCATGTTAAGTTTTTATTTCCGTGTTGTTTATGTTTGCTTACAATGTGGTACTTTCTACCTATGGTTTTTCATTTTATAATAAATGATATGCATGTTTTTATCTCATTTCTTTTATGGTATGCCTTTATAAACATATGCGGTGTAGAGGGTGTCATATTTAGTGGTATCAGAGCAGGTCTGTCCCATCAGGTCGTGGTTTGAATCTGTTATGAGTCTTCTGTGTGCTGTTGTTTGAATTATCTATAATTGCTATAGATAATGATGCGTAGTATTAAGAACCTTTTGTTCTTCCTGCTTGGTTCTCTGTGTTTAATAGTTGTCTTGGACAAGTGCAGGAACCAATGGCAGGAACAGGTAGGAACAATCAGGCTATCGCTGATGCATTGTCACTCCTTGCCAATGCTACAGGACAAAAATAGAACAACAACAATGGAGGACCAGCTGAGTTACAAGGTCTGGATAAGTTCGAGCGGAACAACCCGCCCGCGTTGAAAGAGAGCTTATGACCCTGAAGGTGCTCTTTTGTGGATGCGGGAGATTGAGAAGATCTTCCAGGCTATGAGATGCTACGACATTCAGAAGGTCATATTTGGGACCTTCATGCTGACAGAAGAAGCTGAGCATTGGTGGGAGAATTGTCGCTAGCGTATGGAAGCTGAGGGTACAGTGGTTACTTGGAATGTCTTCAAGGATAGATTCTTGGAGAAGTACTTTCCAGCTGACATCTGTGACAAGAAGGAGATGGAGTTCTTGGCTCTGAAGCAAGGGAGTATGTCAGTCTACAAAGTTTGAGGAGCTTGCTCATTATTACACACTATATCAGTATGTAACTGATAACCGCTCCAAGTGCCTGAAGTTCGAGAATGGTCTGCGTCTAGAGATCAAGCAAGCCATCAGTTATCTTGAGATCGGCGTCTTTCCGGTCTTGATAAACAAGTGTAGGATCTTCGAGGATGCCTACAAATCCAGAGTGTCAAGCTACAATAGTTCAGATGCTCAGAGCAGCAGGAAGAATGATCAAAAGGACATGGGAAAGCAGCGTCAAGCTCCAGTCGGCCGAGACTTCAAGCAGGGTGGCCAGAAGCCACAGTTCTCTTCATGCAGGTTTAGGAGTTCGGATTCTTCAGCACCTAAACCCATCCGGTGCTGTAAGCCGGCAAGTGTGGACAGGATCATTACATCGCTCAGTACAATTATGATGTATGCTCATCTTTCTAACTGCTTCCGTGCAATTATGTTTTTTACATGTTTCTTACTCCCTGTCTTTTGTTGTTGCTTTGCATGTACCTCTTTGTTATGCAGAGGACGGTGAGCAGCTTGTTGAGGAGTGACTCTGAGGAGCCGCTACTCTTAGCTTATGATTTCCCAGTTTTTAGTTTGTTTATCCGTGATATTTCCGGATTTTGGTTATACCAGCTCTGTAATATGACATTGAGGTTGTGTTATGTTTTGCATGTTAAGTTTTTATTTCCGCGTTGTTTATGTTTGTTTACAATGTAGTACTTTCTACCTATGGTTTTTCATTTTATAATAAATGGTATGCATGTTTTTATCTCATTTCTTTTATGTTATGCCTTTATAAATACATGCGGGGTAGATGGTGTCTCAGGTGTAGCTCAGTTGGTTGTGCAGACTGAGCTCGTGGGGGGAGGACCTGAGTTCGAATCCCACAGAATACATTCTTGGGGAGGGGCGAAGAACCTTAACTGTGACTAAGCACCCGAATGAAGATTAGTCTCATAGCGGGTCCAAAGAATCTAAGCTTGTGGGATATACCATGGACACACTGGGGAGCCAAAAGCCCTAATTACGGTGGGTTCCTACCAAAATATAGTTATTTCCTTTTGATACTATACAATTTTGCTGTATATTATTAAATATATTTTCCATTTAATTTAGTTTTATTTATGATATACCAATTATGCACGATGGAGAAAAAACTTAGACCTAATTTGTTTATATTTATATTTTATTGTATTTCCTGTTCTACTAATTAATTGCTATTATTACTAAATGTAATTATCATTAATTTATTTCCATAATTTGAAATCCACTACAAGAAAAAAGGCTTTTAGCGACCGAAATTATCGGTCGCTATTTAATGATTTTCGGTCGCTAAACAGTTCAGCGACCGAATTAGCGACCGATCACAAACGGTTGCTAAAACCCTGGTCGCTAAATTATATAGCGACCGAAATTTCGGTCGCAGAATGGTCATAATTTGGTTGCTAACATTGGTCGCCTTACCATTCAAGTGACCAATTTCAGCGACTGATTTTTTTTAATTTAGCGACCGATATTTTCGGTCGCTAAACCCAACGGTCATATTTAAAATTAGCGATTGAAAAAATCGGTCGCTAATTCGGTCGCTAAATTCGGTCGCTAATTCAGTCGCTAAATTAGAAGAAATCGGTCGCTAATTCGGTCGCTAAAAGCAACGGTCATATTTAGAAAAAAATCGGTCGCTAATTCAGTTGCTAACGGTCATATTTAGAAAAAATCGGTCGCTAATTCGGTCGCTAAAAGCAACGATCATATTTAGAAAAAATCGGTCGCTAATTTGTTTTTTTTTTTAATGTAACAAAAAATTAAAACAAGAATAAATTAATTAAAATAAACTTAAACCAAATAAAATTAAATATGAATCATATTAAAGCATTTAATTCAATAAAAATTCAACTTGGATATATAAATAAAATGGAGAAGTATAAATGTAACAATTAATATATCATACAAGGCCCGAAAAAGTAAAAACTAATCTACGTGGCGAGGGGGTGAGGGGAATGGGCTGATGTCAAAGTCATCCAAGGTAGCGGCACCAGCAGTAGTGTCATCAGTAGCAGCAGCAGCGGCAGCATCAGTAACAACGGCGGCATCCGCAACAGCGGCGGCATCAGCAGTAGTAGCCTCGACAAGGGCACCTCCAGATCCGGACTGCTCAGTCGGAATCCCAAGTGCCTAAACAGCTCCTCCATGCAACTATCCTGCTCTCGCATGTGACTGTCCTGTTGTCGTGCGTACTCCCACAACTCCTGTATCTCGTTAAATATGTTTTCATGTTGTGCTGTTATATGCTCAACCATATTCACTCCTACCCACAAAGCACAGACAGGACAAATCTGCAAATACAAATAAAGAAATAATTAAGTGAGTGTAATTCAACAACTATACATAGTTCTCAAAATGAGTAGATAATTAACAAATGCATTAGTAGTATTTGCAACCAGTCAACATTACACTACAACAAAACGTACTTTTAACGGCAAATATTAAGATTATTTGCCACTCAAAGCATGTATGATTTAATTAACTAAAGTTTTAACGACAATAATATTTTCTCATAAAACACTTAAGTGGAAAAAGTACAATAAGATTATACGTATATATACCAAGCAATTTGAACATGAATGTGCATTAAAATAAAGTTAACAAAGGTGAGATTACATTGTTAAATAACATTATTCTAATAACATCATCATCACCTAAGAGAGATACAGATAAATAGAATGGAAAGGAAGTTGACAAATGAACCAAAGTTAATACATACGTTGAATTGCACTGGAAAAGATATGCTAGCAAAAGGCATGGTATGATTCTTTTTGCCACAGGTTGTAGTGCATCTTTATGGAATCAAATCTTTATTCCTAGTTAAAAACCACATGCAGAGAAACCATGAGTTCTTAACACAAATACAGGAGAAACAAGGGAGATGCTACTAGAAATTATGAGTTTATGAGCAAGAACAATTATCAATGCAATACTCAATGAGTTTATGAGCAAGAACAATTCTGTCATTTATCAAGATATGACTCTTATAAGTGAAAAACAGAGTCATACCAGTTGTTGGTGTTCCCTCACAACTTCTTTTCCTTCTAATTTGATTAATCTGAGCATAAAATTGGCAAATATCATAATAGAATTCTTCAGTTTATCAAATCATTTTAAATAAAGAAGACTATTACTGCACATGCTACGCAAAATGCAAGAAAACAATTATACAATTAAAGATAAAAAATAAGGTATACATAAGAGGTACTCAAAACTCATCTACAAAGTACCAAAACCAAGAAGAAACAAGGATAGATCAAGTGTAACTACCATATTGAAGCATCCTATCAACAGTATGATTAATATTCAAATCAAGCCTTCTAAATAAAAACCATAAATATAGGAGAAATAACCAAGCAGTAACAGAACATTTCTTTGCTTGTATAAAAAAAAAAAAAAAACTAGACTAGTGTGTAGAATGTATGGATTAAAAGGAACCAACAAAAAACTTCTTCCCAAAGTCTTCTTCGCTTAAAAGACAGCAAATATAGCCGAGCACCACAAGAAATCATCCACAGGAAAAGATCAGAGTTCATGGCAAGCTTGACTTTGTGGAAAATCAAAAATAGAAGTCACGAAACCAGATCCTCAAATAAAATAGAAGCCACATCAAATGAAATAAGTTTATAATCATGGTTATGAAAATAGAAAGGACCCCACAACAGCAACAAGAGAACAAGCAGTTTCACATATGTCACCATGTCAATAAACCAGAACCTCAAGAAAACAAAAGCCACAGCAGCTGAAGAAAGTATACAAGCATGGTTGTTAAAATAAAAAGATCCCCGCTGCAGCAAAGAACTAAGCAGGAGCTCCACCAAAATCACATGGTTGCCTCAAAGATAAGTCAGAGTGACATAAGAAGACACCCAGAAGTCAGAGAGGAAAGCAGAATAGTATGTTAAATATTGAAGCACCCTTAGCAGAAAACAAAAGTGGCAGTTACTCAGAACACCAAAAGAGAAAACCAAAAATATCAGAAAACCAGGGAACCAATTGGGCAAGGAACCCAAAAAATGAATCTGAAAAATTGTTAACCAAGAAACAAATTCCTAGACGCAACCTCACAGAACTCTCAGTGTCTACAAAACTGAGATAAAAACAAATGCAAGCAAATTGAGACCAGGTTTTTGGACAACAACAAAGATCTTATGGACAACAGGAAATTCAGTGTATAATGGACCAGCCAAAGTGAAACAATAAATCAACAGTAGCCTAAAAAAACACAAAAGAATTTTCATTTAACCACAACAATAACAGTATGAGTATGAACTTGCAATAAAGAGCAGGCAATCAAGAGTTAATGTTTCATACTCTCCTCCTTCGCCACAAACATTAATTCCATATAACTTGCAAAAAGGGAAACAAGAAAGAAGGAAAGCTGAATAAATTTAACATACTTTTTCAATTTATGCAAATAAGCATTTAAGAAGGCTAATTCTTTACCTAAGTGCCTAGCAGGATCCAAACCCATGGCTGCTACCTTGTAACATAAATAAAGCATTTAAATTCCAAACTAACAGTTATGCAAAGAAAGTTGAACATAAATTTACAAAGGAGAAGGAAATAGTTTCACTTGCATAACTCTTTTTTTGGCTGCAGATTACTCATATAACCCACCACCATATATTCAAAGCCAAAAGAACCCTCAGTTTTATAAGATTACATGGTACCATTAGCATCAGGAAAAATGCTCAACGCTATCAAAGCAGTAATAAGATCTCCTCCATGGATGATAAGTAAGAACAACCATTTTATAAGATTACATGGTACCATTTTCAGTGCTTGCGCATAGATGCAAGTAAATATAGAAAATTATGATAAGAGATCACTTCAACTAACAAACAAAAAAGACAAAAAAAAAAAAAAAAAAAAATTTCTTCAGCACATGACATAAAAAATAAGAACCCATAAAATAATTGCACAAGAGAGAGGGATTACCGAAGTGGGACTTGACCCTCGATTGGTAGCTTGATGAAAAAGTGGAGAGGCCAAAGGTCAAAGCCTGGTCTTCCATTCAATTTATACAGTAATACTATTTGGTTTTCAGCTTGAGCAAGTGAATACAGTATAAGAACTGGAATGCACTTCCTGCCCAAGAAGAATACAAGAAATAATTCAAGCCTTGTTTAATATCCTCTTTGATAACAGATGAGACTTTGTGATTATAAGCTAAGAATAATAAATGAACAAAATAATACTAGATATATATTTACATCTCATTAATCATATATGCCTTAAGCTATAGTGCCCAATATAGAAATGGTACGCATAACAACAGAACCCTATTAGGAGAGGCTTTATATAAAGCAATAATTCCATTTGCAACAGGGAAAGCAATAAAAATGGTACCTTGTTAACAGATTTTTAACTCATGCTGACTTGAATAAACAATTTTAATAGCAACAACGAGGACAAAGGCTTTAAGATAAAGACATGTGAGTTTGTCTCTCAAACTCAAATCACTGAAATGGGAGCTAGTATTTGAGGTTGCTAAAGCTAATTTAGAAATTAAGCTCAAAAGGACTCTTATTTTTTAAATTACTCAGCTTATAATTCAATTGACCTAACTAGTTACTTCAATATACTCATATAAACAATAATTTTTCAATTTCAAATCACAATCCATCAAAAATCATAAATGTTGTCATTAAAGTATTTTCACAAACACATGGTATGCTTCAATATTCAAACATCCTAACTGTTGAGGTGAACAGAGCCACAGATTGAAGTAAACTACTAATTGATAGAAAATACCAATCACACAACCTAATATCCTAAAATCCTAAAATCAAACATGCACATCATATTAAACAATGGAGCTAAAATAACTATGAAAGATGGCTTACAGTGTATCGGCAAATTTTTTTAGCACTCTAGCATTTTCACTTCCAACATTGCCACCTCTCCCCAAATTGCCTCCTCTACCCAGTATTCCATTTATGCCTTCTATACCATCTCTCATTCCTTCCTTTCCTTCTAATCCAGCAGGGTCTTCTTCCTCTTCAGGCTTGGCTCCTCTAGCTCATGATGGAGACCATGAATTAGATTACTTTGGCATATAAGGTTAAGGCAATTTACCATCTCCTCAAATTCTTCCACTCGAAACCAATTCATTTAAAGTGCTAAGCAAGAGTCACATTTCAGAGGGAAGTAATTAATTCAGGTCCCTTGAAACAAGTCATGCCATCTTTATATAAAAATAACAATTTAATTTCCGAAACTAAAACTTTATCTCATACAATTTAATCAACTCATAAAACTTAACTCATATACATACCCTTAGCCAAAACCAAACCCCAAAACTTCCCAACATACCCACAATCATAGAATCACGCAAGCACACCTATCACATTGTGAGAGAGGTTTTAGGGGTAGTCTATAATATCTTTATCAGGTATAAAGCAAATACAGGAAGATTTGAAGAAAGAAATAGAAAACCTGAAGCATAAGTTTCTGAACCTGCAACAAAATTGTAGCACTCAAGAACCCTAACATTTTTCGGCCACAAAAACAAGAAAGGAACGAGCAATAATGACAATCTATCTTCATTTTAATCTCATCATCTAACAATGGTTTCCCACAAACACTAACCAAAAAATGCTATTGCAAAACTGACGCTTTGAGGGTTTGGGGCTAACTACCTGCATTCACATAGGAGAGAAGAAAAGTGGCTCGGTGGTGGTGCTACCGGGGTGGTGCTGCTGCTCGATTGTGGTGATCCACTGGTGGCCGCCATTCGAAGTGGTGGCTGAGAGTGAGAGGGACAGAGAGAGACGACCGGGGAGGGAGAAAGAGATGACCAGAGAGGGGGAGAGAGAGAGAGAGAGACGACCGGAGAGGGAGCGCAGGTTGACGGAGTGGTGGTGGTGGTGATGGCCGACGACTGGAGCGAAGGTTGCAGTGAGGGAGAGGGAGAGGAGATTGCAGTGAGGGAGAAGAAGAGGGAAAAATGAAAAGTGAGAGGGAAGAGGGCTCGATTAGCTGATTTAGGGTTCAGATTTAGCGACCGAATTTATCGGTCGCTAATTCGGTCACAGATCATTAAAAATTATATAGCGACCGAATTTAAATCGGTCGCTAAATTTTCATCGTAATTCGGTCGCTAAATCGGTCGCTGACTAAGAAAACTAGTTTGACTTTTTAACTTTTGGTATAGCGACTGATTTAGCGACGGATATGTTG
Organism: Echinosophora koreensis; assembly: GCA_035048595.1. Lineage (NCBI taxonomy): Eukaryota > Viridiplantae > Streptophyta > Magnoliopsida > Fabales > Fabaceae > Echinosophora > Echinosophora koreensis. The sequence continues at coordinate 4,122,439 of JAPCYP010000011.1, read as the reverse complement.
GGACCGAATATTTCGGTCGCTAAATCGGTCGCTGAAGGTAAACCGGTGACCAATTTTTGAAAAAAACAACTCGGTCGCAATTTCGGTCGCTAATAGTGACGGATCTAAATCGGTCGCGAAATTCGGTCGCTAAAAACCTTTTTTCTAGTAGTGATCATGCATATATTTCATTTAAATTACAATTGATTTCAAAATATTTGAATCTTTCTTAAATAAAAGATATTAAGAATCGTATCTCCCTCATAATTGTTTATTCTACATTGTATCTCATCATATCATATACTTGCAAGTAAGTGCACTCTATAAATTAATATAGGGTTAAGTCATCCGGTATGCATAAACCACTGCTCGAAACGGGACAACAAGAACACGCCTTACAAGATTGTTCATCATGCGGGATTTGCAATTGTCGAAATGGCAATGTAATCAGTGTGGCGAAATTTTCTCAAATCAGCGTGGTTTATCTCAACATAGGGCATCCTTTAACCATATGGTTTATCACACACCCAATAATGTGACGGTTTATCGGCTCCCAAATGATCCTCAACCCCCAAATGCTCCGCCCGGACACATTGCTCTACACCCAAATGCTCCTCTGCCTCCTTATGCTCCGCCTCCGATCACTCTACCTCCACCTCCAAACACTTGGTCTCCATATGCTATGCCCCCTCCCAATGTCCAGCGTCGAAACACACGTTAATGTTAGCATTCGTCTTATGGAGAAAGGGTAGTGAAGAGATCTTAATATAGAATAATCTTTGAATTCTTATATTATTTTTAGGAATATGTTTGTCAATGTCTCAATGATATTTCTTTGCAAACTTAGAAATTTATCATATTCAAAGTAGTTTTGTATTTTATCTATTATTATTATTTGACAAGCTTAGAAATATGTTTAATATAAAATTGTTGAGTTTTTATTAAATCATATACTTTTGATATATTCATCCTTATTATATGACTAAATTTATTGTTAAACACTATTAAAAACCTGCATATTAGCATGTCACGCGTGACCTTAAAATTTAATAGATTAAATAATATTTGAGCCTCCCTTTTTTATGAAATTAGATCATCTTAACAACTTCTAATATAAGTTTTTTCTCACAAATAATTTTCTAAAAGAGTCTAAATTTGCTTAATCAATTCCATTTTGTCAATAGCTTAAACAATAAGATACTAAGGTCGCGTTTGGGTAAACAACTTAATTAAGAGCTTATCACATAAGACCTTATCACATGAGAGCTTATGCCATAAGAGCTTATGAAGAAAGAGGCAGGAGAGGATTCGAAGGGGGGAAACACGGAGAGGTTATAAGCACTTGTTAAAATTCCATAAGCTTGTTCCAGTGATTTATGAAAATAAGTCAAAAACTCCTTATGAGATGACATAAGTTACTTTTATAAGCTCTGTCAAACATACTGCATAAGAGCTTATGTCATCAGATAAGTCAAAAAGAGCTTAAATAAGCTCTTCCAAACGGTACGTAAATAATTTTTTTAAATATCAAAGATATTAAAAGCAATTATAATTTATTTAAAATTAATATTACTAAAAATTGCCGCATAATAAAAAATGTTTGACCCTTATATTGTCAGTGTATCAGTTTATCAATAATAAACTGAGCGCTACCACTTGAGTTACACTAGCGGGACATTAATAATAAACTCTTAATAGTACTGTAAATAAACATATATGTTGTTGGAGTTATTATTTAACGTAATAGGCAATAAGATGTGGCATTCATCTAAAAAACTTATTATAATAGGTAAATAAGTATAATTGTTAACTCAATTAATTTAAAAGTATTGTAAATATTTTTTTATTAGAGTTGATAAATTAATATAATTACTATCTGAGATAGTTTAAAACAAAGTTAGGTCAGAATAATATGTGAAATTCACTTATTAGAAAATTGTAAAAAAATAATAATAATACGGAACAAGACAAGCACAATATGGCAATATATATCTTCTAAATGTAACAATAATTCCAACACAATGTAATAATGCAAATGCAACACAGCACAATTCCAACACACAACTATGCAAAGTCTTTAAATTCCAGCCATGCATTACAGCGACTCAGCGTCGAGCAAGAGGGAGACAGGGCCGGCCCAACATTTTTGGAGGCCTAAAGCGAACTCCAAAGTGAGGTCTTTTAAAGAAAATAATAAAAAATTATAAAAATTATTATATTTTTATTTAAAGTTTATATTTCGTGCTTTTTGGATTGCAAAATCATTTATTAAATTATTGTAATCGATTTCATTTAACAAATCTTTTTCAATCGATAATAAAGCTAGTCCATTTAATCTTTGTTGAGACATTGTCGATCTTAGATAAGATTTTATTAATTTTAGTTTTGAAAAACTTCTTTCTGCCGAAGCAAACCCTTACGGGAATCGTTAACATTATTCTATAAACGATATATGCATTTGGAAAAGAATCAAGTCTTATTATATAATTAAGTATGTCAATTGGTGTATCATTTTCCATTTGTATAATTTCTCTTAAAATTTTTAGTTCTGTAAATAAATCTAATCCATCAATATCAAAATTGTCATTATGTTTTAATGAATGTTCACGGTTAAGACAATTTTTTTAAAAAATTTTCATCATCCAATGACCTTAATTTCTCAATACTAAATAGAAAACCAAAAATATCTTGATACATTTTAAATTGTTCAAATCTACTTTGAAATAAGGTGATTGCTTTATCTATTATGTACAAGAAGTAATCAACTTTAAATGATTCTTCGGGAGATTTTACAACTTCACTGTCAATAATCTCATCAGATTGTTTCTTTCTACGAATAATACGTTTTTCACGGAACTTTGGTTCTATATTCATTTCTATAGCAATTTCTTTGGTAGAAATTAAAGCATTTTCAAATCAGTCTTCCCTATATTTTTCAAAAAATGAAATAAGATCTTTCAAATGTTGTATAGCAACATCGATACACATATCCTTTGATTGCATATTTTTACTAACTGAGTTTACCGTAAACAATATCTCATACCAAATAGTCATGCCTAATAAAAACTCAAAATTTTCAAGCTTATAAGTTGCTAAACAATCAGCTTCACTTTTTATTTTACATTCGTCATTAACTTCACCTAATTTCAATAAAGCATCTTTTATTTGTGAAGTTTGAAATCTTAAAGTTTTTACACTTTCAATACAATTTTCCCAACGTGTTTGTGACAATGATTTAAGAGTTAGGCTAGGGATATGATCTTGTAAAATGTTCCATCTTTTAGTAGATGAAGAAAATATGGTATATATACGTTGTAAAAAAATATTATTAAAATAGGTAGTAAAAACAAATTGGAGGCCTAAAGCCCTAGCTTCACCCTTGGGCCGGCCCTGGAGGGAGATCAAAACTAGGGTATCTTTGGGAGGTTGGAGTGAGGTGGTTAGTAATGGAGTGGAGTGGTTAAAAAAATTAATGTATTATTTGAGAGTTCATTCATCAATGGAGTGAGATGATTTAGGATGGTAACTCAACCACTTCATCCCATCCGAACCCCCAATTTATGGATTCGGAATTTCCTCCTTAAACTTTCAAATAATGGAGTGATATACTTTTATCTCTCCACTCCACTCCACTCCATTACAAATCACTCTATTACTAACCACTTCACTTCACCCCCTTCAACACTCTCAAACATAGCTTAAACCAGAGATTCAGAGAGATGTTGTGCTACCTAGGATTCAAGCCAATGGAAAGGGATGGGATGGAGACATGGAGAGTGCGTTTTCACTTTTCTAAATGTTCCTTTGCACAAAAAGTAAAAATAAATTCAGTTATTCAAGTGAATTTTCAAAATGTGTTCTTACTTTTCAGTGACTTGGGTTGGGAAACGTTGGACTTGGGATGGGCCATGCTAATGCTTGGATATATCTTTTTTCTTAAAAAAACAAACAAACAATTGTTTGAACCCATGAGCATACTCGGCCAACCCGGATATGTAGCTGGATTAAAATGACACGGGTAAAAATGAATCAGCTTATATCCAACTCAACCCACACGGAGCCGAGTTGGGTAAGGTTAGCTCACGGGTTTCAACATATATTGACAACTCTAAGATCACTAAGAAGAAAGTATTTCATAATAGTATTTTGTTGATAAGTGGCTCCAATTATCTCAAGAAGGGATTAATTAAAGATAGTCTTTTCTTCCAGAATTGTTCCAACACAGTTAAGGATGATGAGTCTCTGTTGAGTTTCAAAAGCCAAAATATGATTTTTAGTATAAATACAGCCACTAATATTGAATTGGACTAAAGTAGTATGCACTGTTAGTATAAAAAAAAATTACACTGATATCCACTAACATTTTGACATGTGTGTTTTTATTTTAATAACTAAGAAAGAGAAATAACAATAATGTGGATTTGTCAAAATATCATTGGATGTCAGTGTAAAAATCATTTACACTGACAGTACATAAAAATTAAACTTAATTGAATTTTAATTCTTATACATTGATGTAAAAATTATGCACATCGATGTATACATTCAAGAATATCAATGTGTATGAAATCTATGCTATATTGAAGATTTCTAATATGATGCAGAACTGAAATTAAAGGGTTTAAGGCTCTCTTTGATAAAAACTAGTTGACAGCGGATCAACTAGCTGATAGCAAATAAGCTTATAGCGGATAATGGATGAGCTCACTACAAGAAAAACGCTCATTATCAACAGTCAAAAGCCGTCAGTAAGACCACATTTTCGATGGCTCACCGACAGCTCTGTGTCCGTCGATAATTAGCTGGTTCGTAATGGTTACCGATGGTAAAGTGTTGCAATTACAAATTTTATATATGTATATATATATATATATATATATATATATATGTATATATGTATATATATATTAATTAGTTAATATTTAAAAATAATATAGAGACTAAAATCAAAACTATCGGACTTTCTACGGACCAAAAACTTATTTAAAATTACACGTGCCTTATAAAAATATGTATTTCCCTATGTGGCAGTGATGTGGCATGGCTGTCGTGGTGTCCGTTTTCGACGTCATCAAATAACGGAGGATCCTTGACGTTAGGGACCGTTTTCAGAGGTTTTGAAAATGTAGGAATGAAATCCTAAAAAAAAATAATTTATAGGGACTAAAACCAAAACTCATGAACTTTTCGGGACCAAAACTTATTTAAACCAAATCATCATTGATATGATTCTAATATGAATACATACATTATCCGTACATATGTTTCTAACATGAGACAAAGTTCTTATACCTTATTAATTCAACTCAATCCAATATAAATTTATCGAGTCGGCTACTGATTATGACTACTGGAAGAAGAGGATTGGGTTGAGTTAATATATATGATTACAAAGGACAAGCCATCAACAGACCTCCTCATCCTCAAAGGAACTTCAATCAAACTTAGTTTATTAATTTTGAAATCAAAGTTTACGATCACAATGTTTATTAATTTTGAAATCAAAGTTTACAATCATAATGTGTTTTTTCTTTTTGGTACATTTTTCGAAACTTGAGCAAAACAATCACAAATTGAAGCTATGGATAAATATGGTCCACTCTGCGATCCCAACACCGGTTGCGGAATGGTACATCCCTCACAAGATCTACCTGTTTTATTGGATTAGGGGTGAGAATAGGCTAGGCCTTGATAGGCCTAAGCCTGGCCTGCATCCCAATCTCAAGGCATGAGTCTGACCTATTTGCTTGATATAGGCCAATTTTAAGGCCTGAGCTTGGCCTACTTTAAAGCCTGGTATGGCCTGAAAGTCTATTTAAAAGCCTACTTATCAACAAAACCTTTAAAAATGACTCATTGGCCTTTACTTGTAAATAGGCTCGTAGGCCTCTAATGATAAAGAGGTCGGCAAATCTATACTGATAAATAGGCCACTAGGCCTTCACAAGTAAATAGGCAAGTAGGCCATTACATTTAAATGGGTCAATAGACTTTTATTTTCAAATATTATAAATAACATATTTTAATATTATAATATATATATATATATATATGTATATATATATATATATATATTTATGTTTGTGTATGTGTTAAATAGGCCAGCCTGATAGGCCCGGTTGGCTTTTTTTAAAGCCTTAGGCCTGGCCTCTTTAGCTATATATGCTTTTTAAAAAGCCTTGACCTGACCTTTTTACTAAATAGGCTAGGCCGGACTAGGCCTTAAATAGGCTAGGCCATAGGCCCCCTAACGAACGGCCTAGTCTATTCCCACCCCTATACGGATTTGACTTTTCTGAAGTGAGTGGAGCTCTAAAGTGAGAAAGTAAGATGCTATTCACCCTTAGATCATTTAGTGGGTCAAAATCTCTATGTATTTAATCAAATCAATACTGGATATCTATTATTTTCTTACTTTAGAGATCCACTCACTTTAGAATAGTCAAATTTTCGTAATACATCCCTCACAAGACCTATCCAAGAAACCAATAACGACATGTTTTGAACATCAAGTTTTAAACATCGTATGTAACACCATATATAATTATCTACATATCTCACTTCCTTTTTCATCTCCATATATCCATATTATATATTTTAAACAGAATATTACCATTCTACTTTTTAATATCATATTCGATTAAAATAGAATGCACACTAAGCAGTGTGCTTTTTATTAAAAAAAGTAAAGAACACACTACACCCCATCAAAATAAACGAAACTTTTTTTTGAGGTCAAGGTAGGTTCAACACATGGACACAACAGACAGAGTAACCAGTTGTGTTCCGTTCTTTTTGAGTGGAACTAAAATATTCTATTTTTTTTTAACAAATATTTATCTAAATCATATTAATTGGAAGGTACGTATTCTCTTCATAAATGGTAGGAATAAATAAAACAGTGAAACATGATAGAATTTCGGAATTTTCCCAAGAAAATAATTGCACCATGGCAGATGGCCTATTTCCACATTTAACTATTTTATTAATAATTGTAGTTTTTCTAAATCATCAAGGAATTTCAAGAGAGGTAAACTTTAGGTACTCCATAATATGAATATTGCACTTTAGAGGGGGGAAAATGAAATACGTTCTCCCTTTTATGTGTTGTCATTGAACCTTAATTCAGAATCCTGCATGATATATATTCAAAGAAGAATCTAGAAACAGTAACATACCAAATCAAGGTTTGCAAGTTTACATGATGAAGAACACAAGCTAAGCATAACAGTCTCAGAAATGGCTCTCTGAATAGCAACATTGATAAATTGAACAAATCAAATCACATCTTTACACTTGTCTCTTTGAAAAAATGATGCTTATGACACAACATTTCATCTAATGACCAAGAAAAAAATAACCTGATCAAGACAACTGCAGCCACAGAAACCTGTGTATTAATTTATTTTACTTCTCTATAAAAATGAGACCAAAACCTGAGGATATATTTTTTTATTCCTAATCTGCAACATCAGATAGCTAGCTAGCTTACTTTCCTACCACTCCTGAATACATCCAAATTACGTGGATCATTACCCCCCATTCGGCGCGAGCTTTGATTATAAATCAACCCTCACCAAGATATTCCTTCGTGTCAACGGGATTTAGATCCTCATCTTTTCTTCTCTCCTTTTCCCTCTCATGTTAGGAGAGATAAAGACATAAAAATAAGTTTTAGTAGACCCTACACACAAAACTAAACTTGTTTTTGTGTCTTTCTCTCTCTAACATGAGAGGAAAAAAGGAGAGAAGAAAAGGAGAGGATCCAAATCCCATGTCAATTAGCTTCTCAGTGTTATTTCTCAACAACATCTATAATGCCTGCATTAAACATGATTCTTCTTTTGTAGAAATTGGCCAAAATGGTGATAATTCAACAACCTTTCCTATGATAATCAGTGTTGGTGACACCAACTCAGCAGATGTAATTTTCTCAGCAAGGTCCTTCAGTTCTGCAAATACCTGCGCCAGTGCAAATAATAAATATGATCAGTTATTGGACCTAAATAATAGCCTGAAATGTTGAATACAAATCATTGACTATGCATTAACTACTATTATTTTCTCTATTCATTGCTCAGTTTCCAATGTTAGCTACCCTCCTATTGCACAAAATAAAATCTTGGCCTTATCAAAAGTTCACTGCTGCATCCAGAAACTGAACATTTACACTGGTGCCACATACATCTCCTTCACAACTTCTCACATTCAATCTTTTATCATTGAAAATCCTTTACAACAATTACTTTGTTAAGATTAAGATGACAAATTGGATCATCTCCTTTTTCCATGGGAGTATGTAATGTCATTTTCAAAAAGTTAAAGACACAACTGACAAGCAATTCCTATACTGAATATATAGGTCCCTACATATGAAATGGTGGGTCCTGTGCAGGAACTGTTTTATGTATTTCTTTCACCAAAAATGACATTGCATGTTCCTAAGAAAAAGGAGGATCCGGATCACAACAATAATAAATGTGAATGATGTGTCCAGAAAATTACGTGAAGAGCACAAACAATTGGAACCAGTGCTCAATAAAAAAAGGAAGCAAGGTTTGAGACTAGGGACCTGCCATCTACATAAAACAAATTCCGTTTGCTGTCAGCATATGATTTCAGTGAATGTTTTTCTCTTTCTAAATCTAGAACCAGTTTTTGCAGTGTTAGCTGATTTTCATATATATGAAGTCAACAGGCAGAAGGTGCAGATACATATTCGATGAAGCTTGTCTTTCAATGAAGATTTTCAGGTATTGGATAGTCCAATAGATGAAAAATTGATGTCCATTAATTACTCTAATTTATTAGTGATTTAAGTTTCCATATCATCTAGAGCAAGTCCACCTTCATTCTTTTTCCACGAGCAAAAATGTTACAAGTTAAAACAAGAATAGCCGTTCCCGTTATAAATGAGAGCCCTCTTAATGTATTATGTCAACAATGATTAGAATGGAATGTGATTACAGAAAAGACAAATAATTCGCTACTCAATCAATATAATAGGAGAACAACTACATAAAAAGGAAGATTATGTTTCATGCTTACTGTGCGCTGTTGAGGTGTAGTCCCTCGCTCAATGGCTGCAGCAGGGGTCTGAGGGGATAAACCGTGATGCATTAATTTCTGTGCAAGTGAAGGGAGGGTTGACAAGCCCATATAAACCACCAAAGTAGAATCAGGATCGGCAGCATTTTCTGCTACAAAGAGAGGATCAGATCCTCCTTTCCTTGAATGCCCTGTGAGAAATCTCACGGTATTTGCAATACCACGGTGAGTTAATGGAATCCCCAGTTCTGCTGCTATTCCAGATGCTGCAGTTATACCTGCAAGCAATGAGAATAATTGAATATACTAGAATCACCACTATTTTCTCCTTCTCTTTTAGAAACCAATACAGAATTCATAAATCCACAGATGGATCTCACAAGCTAAGCAACATGATCAAACAAAACAAAAGCAATAGCAGGTGACCTGGACACAATAGAAGTCATGTTTCAGGAATTAATTTTATATTCTTTTAATAACTGAAGAATACACTTTATCTACTGTACATATGTTCTTTTACCTTTTAAAGTATGCACCTGATTCTATTATTTACAATGAAAAATAATAATAAATCACTTTCTAAAAGTAATGCATACATGGTGCCTAGGAGCAATCATCTTTCGATGCAAATTCGACAATGTAACCCTTACTTTGCAATTTAGAAGAAGCAGTCATTATTTCTAAGGAAAAGTGCCCATATGAGTTGTTTTAACCAAAAACCTGCTAGTTGCTACGAATGGCTGAGAGAGAGATTAGCATACAAATTGAAAATACACATAAGACTGTTATATTTAGTGTAAGATATGACTGTGATTGATAGAGATAACTGCTTCAAGTTTAATAACCAACTGTTTTCCATAATGACTCTATCTGGGAAAAGCCACTTTATTTTTGGGGGTCTACATGTGAACTATATAACAACAGTGCAGCATTGGTGCCAAATTGGCTGTATGGGTTGGGGCTGAAAATAATCCACTCTAAAGGGGGCCATAAATTTACAGGGCTGCATATGGGGCCAAATGGGGTGGGCTGGGGGCTTTAGCCCATATTGACAGCTCTACAGTGCCAATCAACAATCAACATTCATGTAAATCCAAACTCCTTTTATTACCAGTTTCAGCTTGAAATCGACAAAGACATCAACAGCATACCTGGAATAACTTTCACTTGGATACCTTGCTGTTGCAAAAAATCCATTTCCTCCCCACCCCTCCCAAACACCTACAAATACCCAACAATAAGTATGATAAGACATCTAGATCATACAAACCATCACAACCTAATGTACTAAATTGCTTCCTCATTAGACAACCTCAAATGAAAACTCACCAATGGATCACCCCCTTTAAGTCTCACAACAGTAGCCCCAGCTTCTGCAAAACTGAGAAGAAGCTCATGAATTTCCTCCTGCCACAAGTTAACCATACAAAAAACATCACAACAACAATAATAATAGAAGCAGTTTTGCTAATCATTGCCCTATGGTCAAGCAATCAAAAAAAGATAAACTTTTATTGGAAAACAATGTTATTTTTTTTAATTCCTTAGTCAATAATGAGCAAAACCGGAATAGAAATTGACATGTAAACTTAAAATTTTGACATGAGCAATAACCCATAAGAAACTACCAAAGCCATACCACAATTTAAAACCATGCATCAGAAATTCTAGAAGAAACCCACCATCCCACTTGGCTGAAAACAACAAAGACAATATCTTTACCTGAGTTCTACTATGATACCCAGCAGTTTTCCCAACATAAAGAAGTTTAGCATCAGGGCCAACCAAATCCAACACATCATTAGAAACCAACCTATCATACAACAACAAATCAGCACTCTCCATCACTCTCACTGCCTTCAGAGTCAACAATTCAGGATCCCCAGGTCCTGTTCCAACCAAGAACACATTCCCTGCTGCACACTCTCCTCCACCACTGCACTTCCCTTCACTCTCCCTCTTCCCCTTCAGCACCTGAAGAAGCTTCTTCAGCTCTGGAAGTTGAAGGGATATGTCATCTTCCCTTATGGCCCCTGAATCAGAAGGGAGGGGACACGACATTGTTTGATTCAATCGATTCTCGTACACCCATTGGTCCCTTTGGTACCTCTCTGTGGAGTGCTTCTCTGTGAAGGGTGATGATGATGCAGAAGAAGTGGTGGTGCAGTTGAGTGATGAAATGGGGTGGCGGTGGTTCAGAGAATGGTGGTTATTGTTGAAGGGTGTGTGTAGAGAGGAGAAAGATGCAACCTTGTGAAGAAGAGCCATGTGGGGTTGTAACCAGAGGGGGAGAGAGAGAGAGAGAGACCTAAGAGACAGTGTTGGTTTGAATCGGAGTGGTTAATGTATTGTTGTTTGTAGTGTTCTTAATGGACTTTGGGGAGATTGAGGAGACAAAGTTGCACTTTACCTTTGGGCTTTGGGAGGGTCAAGTGTGTAAGTTGAAAGGTTGTTTTTTCCCTTTTTTTTTTTTTTTGCTGGTGCTCGTTATCATAAAATAAATAGGAAAAGTGGCTATTAGATTTAAGGCACTTACCTGGAAACAAGGTCATGAACCCGGAAGGTCAAGAAAGAGCGGCTCAGGAACGCAACAAGATGCGGCGGGCCGGCGGCTGTTGAGAATAAGAAGGCATAGTGGTGGAGATGGTAATGGCCAAATGGGTAGGGTCATGTTGTTGTTGTTGTTGTTTTTTTTTTTTTTTTTTTTTTTTTTTGACATAGGTAGGGTCATGTCAAGGTATTAAGGTATGGTAATGTCTAGCATGAAACATGTTGCCATATGGCACATAGGTGAAGCATTTGAAATAGCCATTGGATATATTAGTATAGTAATCAATGGTTTAGATTAAATACAGATCATTATTAAAAAATAAATAAAAAGATGAAATTACAACTTTGTCTTTTATCCTCATCCCACCCCACCCCACTGTTCCGACCAGTACCACAGTCCACCGTCAAAGCGGTTCATGGTTCAGCCATCTTCAGGTTCAACCATCATCAAAATGCAGTTACAGTCCCAAAAACCATTATGTGTGGTCGCCACTCTCGTGGCTTCCTCCGCCGCGAAGACCCGCCGGAACCCTAATCGGAAAAGGGGATGGGAAAACATGGTGAAAATGGGGGAAGAGAAGACTACGACAGCAGCGTTCCTCCTTCCGCCTCAGAGTTCCTCCGTCCGCCACTCTGCCGCCAGATCTGAAAACTACGACAACAGCGGAGCAGATCTGCGTCAAACGGAGTGCGACGGGCTTGCGGCTATAGGGAGCGTTCTCCTTCTGCTTCCTTGATCAATCTCCCCCTCTGTATGTGTTTATGGGTCTATTAATCTGATTGTGGCGGCGGCGGTGGTGGGGTGGTGGTGATGGTCGATGAGGTGAATATGTTGATGATAATGGTAAAAGTGGATTTTCACATGACTATTTAATGGTACATGGATGTGTGGCACCCTAACTTGGGTCATCACATGGTTACCCGTTGCAGAAAATAAAATCATAGATTCGCTGGTTGCTTTCGGAAAATAATGTTTTCTCAACATTTGTCTTGAACAAAATGTGGTGATAAAATTTTTTCTTTTCAACATCGTCACAACAACGTTCACATAATCACACTTAGATATATCGATATACATATATATAAGTCATGCAGCTATACTGCCTCGTATGTTTCACACTTAAACATTTTTAATGAAAAGATTATTCCCAAACATAACTTAACGTAAACCTAAGCTGGTCAAACACTACAACAAAAAGAAGCGGCATCAGCATGCCCCGATCTAAATATTCTTCTTCTTGTAGACGCCATAGTCCTTAAGAGGTTCATCTGAATTCCACCACATAGAACCCAGAAAAGAAACCACAAATAAAACATGCAAGAGTGAGAAACCGACATATGGACATAACGCGATAGTCACATGCACGACATAACAAAAAAAAACACATATACGTACCCATATACATATTTGCGATCTCATAAACATTAACATCAAAGCATAATGGGTTTCACACCCCAAACAACATCTTTTGAAAATATGCATGAACACTTCATATACGTCATCTAACGTTTTCACTTAATCTCATGAGATATCCCGACCTCGTGTTTGAGTTGATCAGACTCCCGGCACGTAGCCACAGACATATAGCCACAGGCCCACGTCTGACCGAAACCCATCGCACATTGTCCAACATCGTGGCACAGTGATAACATCGTGAATGGGGTTCCATTGTCCATCTGGCACAATGAAAACTTCATGGCATGAAATACCTGACGCCGCAAGGTAATCATATATCGTATTGTGGCACGGCTGCCAAATGCATGCTCGAAAACATATTTCTTTCAACACTGCTCTTTGTGTTATATCTTTCCTTGGCAAAGCTCAACGGCTTTAGACCAAATATCGTTTTAACATCTTTAAAATCATTCATTAACAACACAAGACCTCAAAGTCCGAGTGCTCAATCACGAAACCCTAGACCGATGCATCCGGCTTAGGTTCGTGGTAATAGAAAACATCTCAAAATGTACCATACACTGAACCTTAACATCCCGACGTCTCGGTTATTAAGTTCAAACCTCTTTTAAAACAGTTTCAACTTAAAACTTCATTTCGGAAAATTTCTTAAGTGGGAAGATTTCTGTCATAAAACACCGGTTACCAAAACATCATTTTCAAAAAAGAGGGTCACAGAGATTTGAAGTTCATCAAAAATACATATTGCCGTTTCTAAAATACTTGCCTTCATCAGTTTTCCAAATTGTCGTCGTTAAGTCATTTTAAACTATTTTAAGGTAAAACTTAGCTTTTTCCGCTTAAACAATTTTCTAAATTCACGGTTAAGTTATTTTCGCAGATTAGTTTCACAAAATAACTTTTTATAATATTGCGAAATATCTTATGTAAAAATTAGCAGTAGTAAAATATTTTCACGGTTACGCCCTCTCTACGACCCATAAATCACTTTTTTATAAATAAATCATTAAAATAATAATATTTCTCAAATACTTATTATTTCTCCCAAATAATATTTTCCACAAACATTATATCCCAATATTTCCCATAAAACATTCAATATAATATACACAGCTTATTAAAGCTATTATCTCATTAATCGGTTGTGCACTGACCACTGTCAAGCCTCACAAACAGCATTCAACATCATCATCATAATTATATTACTAGCAAATCATGCATCACAGTAATATAATATATAACTGCAGATAATTAAATCAATTAAAAGCAGATAAACAACCGAAACACAGATAAACCACTTACAGCTATAAACACATAGCTCAGTAAAATAAACCAGAAAACACCACAGCCACATAGATAAACATATATGGACCACAAACAAATTACAAATGGCCATCCGAATGATCCCTCAAGTAACCCCTCTTACCTCTCGAAGCTCCTCAGTGAAATTAAAAGAACTCTGTCGGTTATCGGAAACCCTCGTACGTCGTAAAACAATTAACCTTCAACACACAACCAAACAATCCCTTAATCAAACAATTAAAACATCACTAATACACCTATATAGGTCACGGCCTAATAGGATCAAATGACTAAACAAACTCCAAAAATGTTTAAGTCATGGATTAAGGATTCTAAGGTACTTAAGACAAAGGATTAAGACTAAACAACGAAGATTAGAATCAAAACCATCCTAACCCTTCAAAGCTCAAGGTCGGCCAAAGCAACATCCAAGGGCTAGGGTTTTCATTTTCATGAACCAACTAGGATTCAACAAGTGTACATGCATGTATGTTAAGAGACATGAACATACATCAAAACCATGCACAAAACTCATCCATTTCTTCCTCTGCAATTTCGGCCAACACATCAACCTAGGGTTAAAGACTTCATTTTGATTGGCTAATCATGGATTAGAGCATGTCATAAAGGATACATGATCATACATGAAAAACAAGAACAAAACACCATCCATCCAATACCTCCTAGTTTCGGCCTAGATGGGTTTGAGGGGAAAGAAATTTTTGATCATCACATGCTCTTAGATCTAGACAATATACAGGATTATAAGGGCATAGGAAGTAGTTTCAACATCATATGATTTTTCTAGAATTAGTTATGGATTTTCAAAGTTCTAGATCTAGAAATGGAAAAATATGATTCATGGCATAAACATGAGAAACAATTGAATATGAAAGCTTAGATGATCAAGGAGTTGAGCTTTTACCTCTTGAAGATTGAAGACATGAAGAAAATGATCAACCAACACTTATATAAAATCTGGACAGTTTGAGGGTGTGTTGGTTTTGTGAGTATATCTCATGATCTACTCATCCAAAAATTACAAACTTTGGCTTATTGGAAAAATAAGAAGAAAAGGAACAACTTTGATGTTGAAGGTTTCATTTGGTTCGGATCATAACATGGGTAAAAATAGGCTTCTTTCTGTCTCGCATGGATCTGAGGACTCTGGGCAGTTTCTGTATTTTGGTTATAACTCTCAATATACTCATCCGTTTTGATGATCTTTAGCTCGTTGGAAATAAGAGAGAAAGAGGAACAACTTTCATGTTGAGAGTTTTTCGAGTTTCAGAAAGGAAGATGGTCATAATTTCGATGCAAGTTTGGTCAGTTTAGGACATCCATGGGTGTTCATAATGTCTAAGTGAAAAAAATGACAACTTGATGATGATAAATAGTAAGGAGGTCCTTGAACATGTGGGTGAGGATTTTTGAAGGTGTGGCTTATTTTAGGCCACAAGAATTAACCGTGGTTCCTTAACCATGGTTAAAATTTAACTCGATGTCGGTTAGGTTAACTTAGGGGCTTTTCGGTCATTTCACTTGAAAATTCCCGATCAATAAAATTTGAGGCAGGACTCCTTGTCCTCTATGCTACATCAACCTCTCCTAATACCTCTGCTCCAAAATCGACTCCATTGTCTCTCGACTTATCCCTGGACTTAGGTTTTACGCGTTTTCTTTAGAGATTACGCCCGAATAAAATAGTATTATTTCATCGCTAACGAATTTTTCCTAAATATGGAAAATCGTTCAGGGCGAAATATAAAACCTAATAGTTTCATTCACGAGTCGAAATTATGATTCCTGATCAATAAAATCTTACTATCAATGAAAATACAGAAAACACAGACCGGTTTCCGTCTGAATTTTCAGCCCAAAATTTCCCCATAACCTTATGAAAATAAGTATGACAGGGAAATGACTTTAGTTTATCCAAAGTCATTTTCTAAATCTCGGATAAAAATATAATCATTTATATAATTATTACCGATATTAGAAAGTCGAAAATCGGGGTGTTATAGGATGAATCACATGATAGAGTGCTTCATGCTACCCTCCGCCTTAAGGTATTATAGCTCTCATACCCGTGTGAGACTGTGAGAAGTAAATTTAGGGCATGTTTCCTTTGGTTTCTATCATTTTTTATTTTCATTTTCAATAAAAATAGAAAATGAGCTTGAATATGTGTTTGGTTGAGTTTAATGAAAATATTTTCATTGAAAACATTTTGTGAATTGGGCCCAAATCAAGTTGTTTTCAGTGTTTCCTTCTCAAATTTTTTAAAATAGGAAATGCAAATAGAAAAAAGGATGTCAAAACAAACATGTTTTCAAAATTTGAAAATGAAAAGAATTTTCAAAAAATAGAGACAAGAAATGAAAACAGGAAATAAAAATGCAAACGAGACATGCCCTTAATACTCTTACTCGTTTACCATACTTGTATTAATCACTTTCACTTTAATTAATTAAGAAAAATCAATAAATGAAAATATTGATTAAAATACAACTATAAATGTTTACTAAAATCTTGGTTGATAGGGGGCAAGCGCAATTCTGATGCTCTCCACTGTGGAGTCAAAACACGCAATCAATTGAAAAACTATTCAAATTCAAAGATCATACAAACCTAATCATAAAAAATTACAAACAAAATATTTAACTAAATTTAAATACAACATAATAAGGTTATCAAATCTATAATCTATAATATATACAAAGGAGAATGTATGAAGGGACCTGTTTTACACGTGTCATTCAATCAGACTGTCCATGTCAGCATTTTCCTACGTGTCGTTCATACCATGTTTCAAGGGATGACTAGATATGTAGCAATTTGCCTATAAAAGGACAGATTTCAATGCATTAAAAGACATAAATTTTCAAATTCATAAAGGAGTATTATTGGAAGGTCAATTATTTATTTTATGATGAGAAATTCTATCAATGGAAAGTTTTCAAATTTTATTTGAATATGAAAATTTGATTTGATTGATATTTATTTGATTTGATTGATTGATATTTTTCAAATTTGATTTGATTGATATTTATTGGTCTTTTGTTCTCCTAGCCCTTCTTCTCTTTCTCTCATGACCCCTCAACTCTTCTTTCTTTGGTATGACTCTTCTCTCTTATCGTTTTTATATTCTTTTGTTCTATTTGTTTTCACATTTTATATTTTATATACACTTTTCTCCTTTGTTCTTCTCATCTTTTGCAGCTATCACTTGGGACTTTTAAGTGAAGGCAAGTTTTTTCTTTCTTTAAGTGAAGGCAATACTTTAAAGGTAAATATCTATACATATCGAAATAGTTCTCATGCTATGATTTTACTATGAATCACTGTTTTACAGGTGTTGTCTAAGGTGCACCACCTACAAAAGTGGTGCAGTGGTGCACCACCCAAGTGACAAAATCTGGACCATCCAGATTGTCACTTGGGTTTTGAAATTTTTGACTTTTCAACCCCTATCAACCCCTATAAAAGGGTGGATTTATGCTATGAGTTTACTATGAAAATGCTAAGGTACATATCTATTTATATCGAAAAAGTAACTCACCGAACTTCATACAATATTTTATTATATTATATTTTTAATGTAAAATCTTTAACTTTGGTGTTTATGGTTTATTAACTTCATTCACTAGCTTTGGTGTTTATTCTCATGGAACTATACACTGATAATCAAGTTCCTATATCAGACTTCTTCTTCTTCTTTTTTTCATTTTTATATATTATATTATATATCTTGATTTTTCATTGCTTTTATATGATTTATACTTGAAACATCTTTTGCTTCTTTTGTTGATACTTTATCAGAGGGATTTAGGAAGTCATAGATTTGTTATTTTTCAGGAGCCAGGATTTCATATTGGAGCCACTCAAAAAAGAAAAAGAAAAAGGATTTGATATTGGAGCATAATCATTCTCCAATCTGCCTAAATGAATTGATCTTGAAGATGAAACAACAATAAGTTAATTCCTCAAGCAATTTTTCACACTTGGCTTCATTACAACACTTCCCTCCAAATTTCGATTATGCGTTGCGCTCATATTGATTTGAAGAAAAAATATAATGATGATCAAAATGTCATTAATGAAAACAATAATTAATGAAAACAATAATGAAATCAATTTGAATTTTGAAATTTTATGAATGAAAACATTGATACTGATTATGCCAATTTAGTATGAAAATAATATAATGCTTAAACAAATAATACAAAAAATGTTAACCAAAGAAAACAATAAAGGTCATAAGAAAAAAATCAAAGAGGAATTAAAATATTAACGAGAATGTTTGAAAAATAAATGGAAATAAAAATAGAATTTAAAACATATTTAAGTTCAGAATTTAAAGTTAAATTTTTGAAACAAATTAACATGACACAACACAACAATGTTGTCTTTATCTTTTTTTATGCAAATGTTGTCTTTAGTTAATTTGTTTGTTTGATAAGTTTGGTGTTATGTACCACTTTCTTAGTGGTTATGGTATGGTATAGTTTTGCTTACTTAAGTCCATTCGTCTTGACCTAACCTATCTTTGATTTCAAAGTAATGATTAAATAGCATAGAAGAAAAAGAAAGAGAAAAAAAATATGCATGCACAGTGGGTGTTACCAATAACACCCCTCTGTTAAAATATGAACACTTTGGAGGGAAAATATTATTTTGTCTCTTTATTTAGTTGGTGTTGATGGGTATGAAACATATGTAAGATGATAGCTAAATAAAACTATTGGTAAGGTGCATCAATCCTTTTTTATATAATAAAGATCAAACATACAATAAGACTCTGTAGATCAATTACAGATTAAAGATTTGATCCAATAACAAGAGAGGAAAAAGTTCACTTGCATGAGATACGAGGAGAATTAAATCAATTAGAATTTCAAGAGAGAAGAAAAAAATATGATAGATAAATCTATTTTCTAAAAATTGTTAACTTACACTGAAAAATATGAGAAATAAATCAAATAGATTTTCAAGAGAAAATAAAAAATATGATAAATAATCAAACGGATTTTCAAAAAATAAGAAATAATGATAAATACATATATATATTTTTTAAAAATGGTTAACTTGCATGAGAAAAGATGTGAAATAAATCAAGTATATTTTTATGAGAGAAGGAAAAAAACAACATGATAGATAAATATATTTTCTAAAAATGGTTAACTTGCATGGGAAGAAAGGAGAAATAAATCTAATAGATTTTCAGGAGAAAATAAAAAAAAAATATAATAGATTTTTAAGAGAGGAGTAAAAAATATAATAGATAAATATATTTTCTAATAATTGTTAACTTGGAGGAAAAAGAATAAAAAAAAAAATTATGAGAGAAGGTTTATAAATAAATAAAAAATAAAAAATATTATAATTAAAATTATATGAAGATTTATCTTTTATATTTTACATAACAGTTTTTTTGAAATATTTCTGTATAATTAACATCATAATTCAATAATTTGTGGTATATAATTCCTCAATAAAAAGTTTTTAAACTAAAAACGTGATATCAATAATTATATATTTTTTGATGAAATGATAAAAAATTAGTATATTCCCCGTGCATGGCACGGGTCAGTTACTCTAGTTTAATACATAATATTAGGTTTGAATCTTGAGTAAATGTTGCAATAAACTCTCGAAACAACTAGTGCGCAAACTTGCAAGTCCTTAACTCTCCAAAGTTTTCTAAAATATGATATATTATACTAATTAAAATATGATATATTAGTTGTCAAAATTAAAACAAACTAGATGCTGACCGCGTGTTGTTTGGTGGGAATAAATTGTTTAAACCGTTTTTTTCTAACAATAAATTAGTCCTGTTCATAACTTGTAGAATATTATTTAAACGCATAAAAGTATGTAATTTTGGGTTGAAAACAATAACTTTTCTTACATTTAGTAAAATTGAATATTCTGGAAAAATCAATAACTCTAATTATCCATATTGATAAACCTTAACATTCCACCTAGGATTCTATGGTGTCATGACAATTAAGCATTTCGTAAACCTTTCTTTTCAGCTATATAGTCACATTGCGTTGTCCCATGATTTTTGTTTTCTTTGAAGCTTTTCTCCTTAAATTTTGTATCAAGATTGGCTCTTCATATGAGGATTCTTGAATGTCTTTTGATATTTTATTCCTTAACTATCGCTTAAGGATTGAAGCTTCGTCCGATGATGTTGTGTTAACTACTGCTTTTGGATGATTTTTTGTTTGCTTTTTTGGTTCGAAACTTAGTTCACTCTTTGCCTAATAATGTTGTTTCTTTATCTGATGATATTTGTTATAATAAGGATAATCGTTAATTGTTGTAGTATACACAATAATGAATTATTTGAAATTTGGATTTTCACTACGTGTTTTATTTTTTTGGAGAGTTTGATCCGTAAGATTGTTGTTTGGGATGAAATTTATTAATAAAATATTGATAATATATATATATATATACACAATATTTCATATATCTCATCATTAAAAATTATTAAATTAGTATTAAACTATTTAATATATCAAACATACATATTAGAAGATTATATATAAAAACTTTATTAGATAAAATTTACGAATACATATCAACATGTTATCTGCTTAATTCAATACTCAATTTTAAACAATGTTTATAATATAACATTATATAAAAATTTATAAAGCTTTAATTAGAATATAAAAAGAATTTATATAAAAATTATAAACAATTAAACATATACTTTTATGTCATTGTATTGTATATTGATAAGCTAGTTTAATGAAATTATATAAAAATCATATAATTATGTTTTTTTTTATTATGTCATTTTATATTTATAAGATAGTTCAAAAACTAATTTTAACAAATATTAATCCAAATTCAATCAGACTTATAATTGAAAGCTAGCTTATCAGCTATTTTTGTCAAATAGATCCCATATATAATATGGTTCGATTTGGGTTTCATCGTACCAATTAAAAAAATTATTAATTAGTTTGGTTTGAGTTTATTGGTTCGGTTCATTTTCTTGAGTTATTTTGTTAATAAATAATTGGTTCACTTTTGTAATCGTAGTAAAGCAATCAATGATAGTTATTTAGTTGTATGGGCTTTTTTTATTTATTTTTTTATAATCACAAATTTTATAAATATAGAATAGAGCACAAAATGTACTCCCCATATACAGTAAATCACCTATAAGATGTTTAGTTACAAAAGTCTCCATAATGAGGAGAACAAGTTGAAAAGGGAGTAATTAGTAGCTACCCACAGAATAGCCAAACAAAAAGTCCCCCAGCCCACGTAAGTAGTAATTCCACCTGTGAAGCAAAACCAACTAGAGCTTGTAACTGTTGGTTCACATTCATGGTAACTATTCAAATTTCATAAAATACAAATGGTGAGAATATGTGAGATTGACATGTCAGTAACTTAGATGAGATGGAGAGTTATGAAAATAGAAGCTAATCCATTATACTTGCTTAGGTGACAACACTAGAGTCTGCACTTCAGATATTATATTATATATTATACAAAGTATCTTAGTTTTTTTTGGTAGATTACTAAGTATCCTAGTTTAATCCTTCCCAAGATTCCTCCTTGAAAAGTCACATTTTCACACAAATATTAATGTGGCAAAATCATATTGTAGGTACATAGAAAATGAGGTTATATACTATGTATGTTATTCTAATAAATAATAAAGATTATAGAAATGTAAATTATCATGTATAAATGTGATATTCTCGAATCACTCACCTTATGTATACTGATGATTAAAAAATTTAAAAGTTCTGATAACTCTCACTAATTAATTAATGAGAAGTGAGATGGGTTATTTTAGAAACCTGTGTGTTTTGATGTCTTTTCATATTGTTAGGTTATTTTACCTCATCATCTCTAAAAGATCACAAACGTTTATTTTCAAGTGTAAATATTGTTTTGACAATAATATTGGAATAAATTCTTAAGAAATTAATGTATTCAATAAATAAAAGTTTGAATATACATGCACACATGAACGTGAACACGCCATTTATCTTCGATTATAAAAATTTCTAAGAAATACTAGATTTTTCGTTTAAATCTTTTTAAGGTAAACAAATTTCTATAACTTGGAAAATCTTTCTAAGAACTCTCATTGCTTTTTTTTAAATATTATATTATATATATATATATATATATATATATATATATTTGTGTGTGTGTTTGTTTGTGCATGTATGAGGCGAGGTGGGTACTAGCAAGAAGAACTTGGAAATGAAGAAAGGTATAGAAGATTGAAGACACATTCAAGTGTCTTACTCAAGCGTTTTATGAAGCATCTTAAGAGTAGTGAAATGTCTCAAGACTGGTGAAACGTGTAAGTGTGGAGTCCGATTGCAATTCTTCCCCAAGATGCAAAGGTATGTGAACTTATTCATCCTGACACAATGAAATGGAGGAGAGATTTAGTTTTCATTATTTTCAATAGATTTGAAGCTCAACAGATTGTCAATATTCCTTTATCCTTGAGACTCCCTGAAGATAAATTGATCTGGCATTGGGAGAGAGATGGTGAATATTCTGTTCGCTCTGCCTATCATATGATTATTGAAGAAAAATTCAGGGATGCTGCAGAGTCATCAAATGCTAGGGGAAAAAAGATTTGGAAGGAGATTTGGAGAGCTGACGTCCCCAATCGCATCAGGAATTTTCTATGGAGGTTAGTTAGAAACATACTCCCTACAAAAGTTAATCTGAGGAGAAAAGGTGTTGTTTTGGATACAACTTGTCCTATATACAACATTGGGGAAGAAGATTCAGATCACTTGTTCATGTATTGGCAAGCCATTCAAGTTATGTGGTTTGCGTCCCAGCTAGGCAAACATACTCCGATTCACATGAGTCTGGTAGATTGGATAACTCAGTGGATGTCCTGCCCGGATCCCCTAGCCAAACAGATGTTCTGTGTTACTTTGTGGAAGATTTGGAAGGTGAGGAATCAAATTGTTTTTAACAAAAGCAGTTTCAATCCTATTGCTGCTGTGACTTCTGTAGCAGATTTTGTGGAGGAATTTAATAAAGCCAATAAGAGGACTTGTTGTGGAGAAGGCAGTCGGGTACCAACCAAATGGGAGCCTCCGGACACTGACATAATCTATGAAGCACGGACACTGCTCCCTTATGCAGTGTCGGGGTGTCGGACACGTGTCCGACACGGACACTCGTACGACACCCGTACGACACGTGTCCGACACCCCTCATCAGGTGTCCAATTTAAAATTCATTTTTTTCCGGCTCCGACACGACTCCGACACGGCTGGAAAATGAAGCCGACACTGATATTTGGCTTGACACCGTTTCGGACACTGGTGTTCCAGTTTTTTTTTTAAAAATTCGATTTTTTTTTTTAAATGAAATAAAAGGAGAGGAAACGACTTAAGCTTACTCGACACGCCTTGTCTATCTTCGTTCCAGTGTTGTGCCTCAACCTTCTCTTTGATCTCTGCATCGTCATTGTTGGCCTCTCTCGACGGTCCCGCACAGCAAGGAGAGTTCGTCGCTGCCCTCTGTCCCGGCACCGCCGTCGTCGTCTTTCCCACACAGCAGCAAGTTCGTCGCCCTTCTCTATTACGGCTGTCTCACACAAGAAGTTCGCCGCCTTCTCCGTTACGGCACCGCCATCCTTCTTCGTCCCGAACGGCAAGTAGCACCGCCGTCCTTCTCCATCCCGACATAGGTACGAAACACATTCCTTCTATTGTTCTTTTCTGTTCGCCCCTTTTTTCCGGCTCCTACACCTCTTTTTTGCTTCTGTTCGCACCTCATATGTCTTCCATGGCAAGTGCTGCTCCTGAGACGGTCCTACTATTTTGTTGCTTCTCCTTCAATCGATTTGAAGTTTCTTGCCCTAGGTTTGTCTTACACTCAGTTGCTTTGCATTTTATTGCTACACCTGGGCCTTTTATTCTTATTATTAGTGTCTTTGTTGTTGTAATGGTGTCTTTGTTAATATTTTTGTGTCTTTGTCTGTGTTGAAGACCTGCGCGTATACACTGTCACTGTCACACTGCCCTAAATTCTTTCATTTTTTTGTTATTTGGGTGATTGGGTCTTTGACATTATTTTTATTTTTGATGTGTTCAATTGTTTATATTTAAATATTAAATATTATATATATATATATATATAAGCGGTGTCCCGGTGTCCTATGTTTTGGACATTAGCCGCTTCGCGGTGTCGGTGTCGTGTCGTGTCGCGGTGTTCGTGTCGGAGTCGGTGCTTCATAGGACATAATAAAGATAAACAGATGCAGGGTGTTTTGATGATGAAACAACTGGATGGGACTTCCTGGTTAGGAATCATGAAGGGGCTGTGAGTTTTGCTGCAACAAAACTGGAAAGCATCAAGACTTCCCCTACTTTGGCAGAGGCTCTTGGCCTTAGATGGTGTCTCCAATGGGCAAAGGAACAAAATTATCCCAAGTTAATCATTGAAACTGATGCTGAGTTGATTGTTAAATGTCTTAATGATAACATTAAACTTGCTCTTATTGGTCCCCTTGGGGTGAACCAGCTGGTAAGATCCCACTGTCCTGCTAGCCAGGTCGTGGGTTCGATTCCGCTTCCCCTCGTATTATAGCCTATACAAAGCGGACTTGCGCGGTGGGCAGGGACAGGTAATCCGTAATCCCACCGGAAATCCTCCTAGAGGTTGGTGGTTGGCTTTGGCCTTGCACGGGGTCGGTCCTTGCCCTAATCTAAACTTATTAATTACCAAAAAAAAACTTGCTCTTATTGATTCTGTTATCTTAGATTGTAAAACGCCGTTAGATCAAATGTGTAATACTAGGATTGTTTATGTTAGAAGGGAAAGCAATGCTGCTGCCCATGCTTTAGTTGGCTTAGCTAAGAGTAGTGGTTCCAGATCATGGGTGGGAAATGTCCCAAACCAGATCAAGCATATTATCTGTATGGATTCTGTTTCCAGTTTTTGATTTATCCAGTTTTACTGTAAAAAAAAAAAAAAGGATTCGGTGTGTTGAGATTGAACACATTAGAGAACAAAAGCATAAAAAAGACCGAAGACTAAAATCAAGGTCTAAAATGTCATTTTTTGAGCTACACTCATCCAAATGAAGTTATCTTGGTATAGCTGGAAAGATAAGAGAAAGACCTAAAAATTTTATGAAGAAGTCGAGACATGAATCGATCTCTATATGGGCGACACAATGAAACAATTTTGGTATCATTAGAAAGCTGAGAGACATATCTACCACTTTCAAGAAGACGTTGAGACCTAAATCGATCTCTAGCTTGGTGAAATTGCGCCCGTAAGTGGGTTAACATGGTGTTGTTCCTTCCTGCAGTGCTGTAGGTATCCAAATTGACGAAACCAGTGCTAAATGAAAGCTATTAACAGCTAGATATAGTGATATACAACTTTAACGAGTAAATAAGTGACTGGTGATCGAGGATAACTCCTGTAAAAATGATCTGGCAAGCTAAATCGACTCACTTTATATCAAACTTTGTGCTTCGATCTTTTCCGCCAATATGTGATTTCTCATTCAATTTAATTCTCAAATTTCTATTATCACTTTCTATCTCAATGTTCTCTCCTCTCGGTCATGTTTTTCAACACCAGTGAACCATCCTACTTAAATTTTATTAGTCCATGTTCAATAAAAGTGGCATACAAACTAACTTCTATGCCCCCACTATACTGGGTTCGAAACTCTAACAACCACTTGAAAAAAGCTCAACAAATGTTCAACGTACTGAGGATGTTTTACTAGCTACCTTTTTTTAATTCGTTGAAAAAGTTCAACATACACACCCTGTTCGCAGAACAAATCAAATTAAAGGATCGAGGAGTCCCTGCACTCTTGTGGATACCAGCAGCTATACATATTCAATTGACTACAAGCGAGAAGGGTGAGAGTTAACTGGGAAATAAGAAACAACAATAGGAGCTGAAGATGGTTGAGGATCTGCTTTTGGTTTTCGTGATAAAGAACCCGCTTCCACAATAGAGCTCTGGTCTTCCTTGGACTTTTTGAAACAGCATAATATGGTTGAGAGGAGAGACATCATCATGTGATGAACTTGTTTTTCTATACTTTGGATTAAAAAACAAATTGATGAGAGTGAGTTAGGTGAATATAGCCTTAAAGGAGCCGTGGATTTATATTTGCCAATACCTTGCTCAAGAAGCATTTGATTTGAATTATTTGGCTTGCACAGCAAGGAAAGGACTAGAGTGCGACAACGACTTTGACTTGAGCAAAGATAATCTTAACAATTACAGAAATGTTTTTTTTTTTACACCCACCGACGACAACTACCAGGGACACCTCCACAGTATCCGCACCGTAACGGTGATATTTTCATAATTTTGACTTTTTTTTATTTTTTTTAAAAAAATATTTAACTTTTTTTAATATTAACATTTTTAGTTAATTTCACAAATATTTGTACGTGATTAACCATATATTGAACTAAATTAACCAAATATTTACACGTAATTAACTAAATATTTACATGTTTGTAGAAAATGATTGTAAGCTTCAGGATGAGTCATTAACCATATAATAAACTGAATTAACCAATTATTTACACGTGATTAACCAAATATTTACATGGTTGTTGAAAATGATTGTAAGCTTCGGGATGATCTATTAACCATATAATGAACTGAATTAACTAAATATTTGTACGTAATTAACAAAAAATGTTATTACTCAAAAAAACTTTAAAAAAAAAAATTTTAAAAAAAAGAGATGTACAGTACCGCTACAGTGCCACTACAGTAGAGGTGTCGCTGGTGGGTGTTCAAATAACACTACTGTAATAATTATAGACTAGTAAATATAATCTGCTTTGAAGTATTTGTCAGTTTAGTAAAAGTATAAAATGAAAAAATTCAAAGGGTGAGGACTCTAGTTTAAAATATAGGGTGTTGAATAAATATATGGATTTTTCTATCATTTGCAACTTTGCACGAGTTAAGAAACTCAAAAGCAGTAACTATTTATTGAAAAACTAAGTATTTCAGTTTTGAAAGTACAAAATACACAAGTTCTTATGTAAGTTTACTTTTCTAAGATCCTTAACATGTGTAAAATTGCACAGGTTATAAAAACCCTAAATATATAATGGTTGATTGGTAGAAATAGTAAACGATTAGTAGTAAAAATTTTGAAAACTAATATTAAACAATTAGTACATAATCCTAAAATTGGTATTATAAATTATAAGAATTTAAACAAAGAATAAAAAAATAATTAAATTAAAAAAATAATTAAGTAAGCATATTTGATAAGATTTTAATTTTGATATATTATCAGTATAAAGTTTTTTACACTATCAGATGTAACACAAGCACCATGCCATAAGTTGTGCAGGGCAACCCGTGTGAGGGTGACGAGTGACATTGAAAACAAAAATGTTCGACAAGTGGCCGACCAATTAGAATGTGGGATAGCATTTTAGTTTGTGACTTTCATTTATTATTGTCTTACGATAATTATGAAGATTAATATTCTTTTCACAAAATTGACTGTGTCATTATTTTATCCTCTTCACTCCAAATTAACATAAAATAAGAAATTATCCAATGTATAAAGAAACTACATTCAATGTGCTAGTCACCACCATAAAACTCAAACTAAAACAAACATAAAAATCCAAGAAAACCAAATCCTCGTATTTAAGTGCTCATGAGCTTCATTAACAGTTTTCCCATCTTTTTTATTTTTTCATTTATTATGAACATTCCCCACACCCATGTTCCTCGCAAAAAACCTATAATAGCAAACATAATGGTATAATTGATCAGCAAATAGAAAAAGGTCATATTGCACCCAAAGTAAGCAACAATGATAGTAATTTGATTTGAAGTAACTGTATCTTCAATTGGTCCTTTCTTCTTTTTCTTGTTTTTCTTCTTTTTCTTGTTTTTCTTCTATTATTCAATTATTCTTTGTTCAGGTTGATTTGCGTTGTTCTTATATTCACCGTGCTGGAAGTTTGGTTTCCCCAATTTACCCAACAGAACTGATATAAACTTGAAACATATGATTATATGAGAGAGAGAGAGAGAGAGAGAGAGTTACCATGTTAGTCTATGTGCTTGGGGAGCAAGCACAACATGGGACCAATGAGGCAAGCTTGACCATCTATATAGCACCATATGATTATATTTAAAAAAAAGAGAGAACCGTTAGTCTATTTGCTTGGGGAGCAAGGAGAACATGGGACCCCATAGCTCTATGAAAATTCATATGATGGGATCTTTTGCGGCTGCTTTAGACCTCGCCTAGTAGTGCAACGAGTGTAAGTGTTTAAACTCTTCAATTCTTATGAGATTATCATTATGTAATAAATAAAGAATCAGTTAGCTAATTAAATTATTATTTTTTTGGGTGCTTCAGTTAGCTACTTTATTTTTTTATTTTTTGGATATCAACGGGGTAAAAACCCATCGGTTAGCTACTTTATAAACGCACTTGTCGGGGGGGAAAAAGCTACTTTATAAACTCTTTTTTTATAAATTTATATTTATATATATAAATGAATTCAAGTAAACTCAGAGTCCAACTAAATTTAATTTGATAAATTGGCAAACTTTAAATTCTACTATAAGTCTATATTTACATATTAATTTGGTCTCAAAATTTAAATTTTTGTTGATATTACTGGGCATATGGTTGAATTATTTATATATTACAATATGATTTTAATTAGTATGCACTCTCAGGTGTTTTTGTTTGCTGGAATGTTTTTTAAATACAGTGTGTTACAGGGTTAAACAGGTTGTTTTATTTGCTGTTATTAGTCAAGATAGTTTATGAATTTTAATAGGTGAATCATAAAAGGATTGTATTATTCCTTGAAATGTTACATGATACAGCATGCTATAAATAGATACAATAGTTTGAATTGAAACAGAAACTAAACTCCTTAGATTCAGGAGCTGATACACAACTAAAATACTGCAACAAACAGCTGTACAGAATTGAAATTTAAACTAATACCAACAGCAGTAACAACTTTGCTAACTAAAGGATCTTATCTAGTTCACTGATTCAATCTTATCCCTATTACGCCCCCTCAAGATTGGGTCACCATTGGTGACAGCAAGTTTGTCTCGAAGAAGAGATTGAATCTTAACCTTGGCAATGGCTTAGTTAGAATATCAGCTAACTGATCTTTGGTAGATATGTGTGACACTCGAAGTTTTCCCTGTTGGATGAGTTGTCGAACAAAATGGTAGTCCAGGGCAATGTGCTTCATTCTTGAATGAAAAACTGGATTTGAACAAAGATATGTTGCTCCAATATTATCACACAATAGTGTAGGTGTTGTTGTACGAATGCCTAGTTCACCCAAGAGATTTAACAGCCACATAATCTCAGCTGATGTGTTAGCCACTGATCTGTACTCAGCCTCTGTTGATGATCTAGCTACTGTCCGTTGTCTCTTTGATAACCAAGAAACTGGATTACCACCAAGGAAAATAACATAAGCTGAAGTGGAGGTTCGATCATCCAAGTTGCCACCCCAATCAGCATTGCTAAAGGCTTGTAACTGCAGATGAGTAGGTTTCTTAAGCATCAATCCATGATTAAGAGTGAACTTAAGATACCTCATAACCCTTTTTAGCTGCTGGAAATGAATTTCAGTAGGTTGATGCATGAATTGGGACAGCTTATTGATTGCAAAGGATAAATCAGGACGAGTGAGAGTTAGATATTGCAAGGCACCAATAATGCTCCTGAACAATGATGCATCTACAGCTGCAGAACCATCAATAAGCTTCAGAGGTGTGGAGCTGCATAAAGGAGTGCTATTCGGTTTAGCACCACTCATTTTGAACTTCTCCAGTAAGTCCCTAATATAGCCATGCTGAGAGAGAAGTATGCCTTCCTTTAGAGGAATTAGCTCAACTCCAAGAAAGTAATGAGGATAACCAAGATATTTGAGGGAGAATCGAGTGGACAGCTCTGCCATAAATTGATTTAGGAATTTAGAGTGGCTGCCAGTGAGCAGAAGGTCATCTACAGAGACCAGAAGAAAGGCTTGGACACCATTCTTATTATAAATGAATAAGGAAGAGTCACTAAGACTCATTGTGAACCCATAGGATAGAACAAAAGACTTGAGGGAGTCATGCCAGGCACGGGGGGCTTGTCTTAAACCATAAATAGGCTTCAGTAACTTGCAAACATGATTGGGAAATTCATTATGGACAAAGCCAGGTGGCTGTTGCATATACACAACCTCAAATAATTTACCTTGCAAGAAAGCATTGTTAATGTCCAACTGATGCATAGGCCAACCACAACTGAGAGATATAGTGAGAACTACCTTGATGGTTTGAGGCTTGACAGCAGGTGAGAATGTCTCCTTGAAATCAAGACCTGGGGTTTATGTAAACCCTTTAGCCACTAGCCTGGCTTTATACCTTGCAATACTGCCATCAGGATGTCTCTTTATACGAAATAGCCACTTACATCCAACCATACTCCTAGCTGCAGTTTTAGGAACCAATGTCCAAGTGCCATTGTGCAGTAGTGCATCAAATTCTTCTGAACATGCCTTTCTCCAGTAAGGAATTTTAAGAGCTTGTGTCACAGTGGAAGGTTCAAGATTCTCTGGAAGATCATGTTTGGTGACAGCTAGTAGCTTCTTAGGTTTGACTATATTGTTCTTGGACCTGGTAATCATGGTGTGGCTACGAGATGGATTAGTGGATATAGTAGTGGAAGATGGAAGGAGAGTAGAATTGTTACCTGATTGAGTTTCCTGTGAGGAGGTTGAACCAAATTAGGCACTGCTGCAGGGACCAACTCAGATGGTGAAGTTCCAGAAATTAATTCAGTGGAAGAAGGAGATGTAGCTGACATAGAACATTGTGTAGAGGGAAAAGGAATGATGTTATGCAGTGAGGAATCTGTTGGAGGAATGATAGGGGAAGGCTTAGAGGATTGTGTAAGTTGCTGATATGGAAAAGAATTTTCAATGAAATTGACATGTCTAGAAACATAAACTCTGTTGGATAGTGGTTCTAGACATAAGTAGGCATGTTGGGACAAAGAGTAGCCAAGAAAAATACAAGGCAAGGACCTAGGTTGGAGTTTATTGTTAGTGTAAGGCCTTAACCAAGGAAAGCACAAACATCCAAAGGAGTGAGGGTATTATAATTAGGCAATTTTTGAAACAACATTTCAAATGGAAATTTCATGTTGATTGTAGGTGTAGGCATCCTATTAATTAGATAAGTGGCTATATTGAAAGCATAAGACCAGAATTTTGCAGGTAAGTTTGCATGATGAAGTAGTGCTCGGCCAGTTTCAACTATGTATCTATGTCTCCTTTCTGCAGTACCATTAACTTCAGGAGTATGGGGAGGGGTGGTTAAATGTGAAATGCCATGATTTGCCAAGAAAGATTTCAATTTAACAAACTCACCACCATTATCAGAGAAAAGAGAAATGATAGGCAAATTGAAAAACTTTTCAACAAGAGATTTGAATTGAATGAAAATAGAGAATACATCTGACTTATTTTTCATTGGATACAGCCATACATATTTGGAAAAATGATAAAAAAAATCAAATAATAAGAGAAACCATCTAAAGACCTAACAGGAGAGGGCCCCCAAACATCTAAATAAATGAGCTCCAAAGGTCGAGTACTGGTGAGATGATGATCCGAGAAAGGGAGCTTATGACTCTTAGCACAATGACATGAACTACATTCATGAGATG
Source organism: Echinosophora koreensis (assembly GCA_035048595.1). Taxonomy (NCBI): domain Eukaryota; kingdom Viridiplantae; phylum Streptophyta; class Magnoliopsida; order Fabales; family Fabaceae; genus Echinosophora; species Echinosophora koreensis. The sequence goes on along the minus strand of JAPCYP010000011.1, from coordinate 4,090,397 downwards.
AGAGGATCTTTATTGGGATATGTTGACTGGCTGCCAGATTCTTGATTATTTTGGAGGAAGGATGACCAAGTTTGTGATGCCATGTGGAGATGGATTGGATGCTTGTGTTGAGAGCTGGATGTTTAGTGGAGGTGATGGATGTGGATGGAAAGTGGTAGAGGTCTTGTTTAAGTGGCCCTTGCAGCAGAGCTTGACCCAAGTTCAAGTCTTCACAACAAAACAATCAGGAAAGAATTCAACATAACAATGGTTAGTTTGACACAATTTTGAAACTGATAAAAGATTGGATTGAATATTTGGTACATGTAACACTTGATTAAGATAAAGAGGTTTAATTGGTGTGTGAAGTGAAGTGTGACCAATATGAGTGATATTCAAACCTGTGCCATCACCAACCATGACCTGATTTGACCCTGGATATGGATTTCCTAAAGACAGTTGTTGTAGATCTTGAGTTACATGATGAGAGGCTCCAGTGTCCATGATCCAACTGGAATTATGAACTGGTGGCTGATGAGTAGCCACATTGGCTGTAGGTCTGTGTCCATGACATTTAGGATAGCCCTTAATCTTGTAACAATTACGAGCTATATGGCCAGGCTTTTCACAGAACTGACACGTGACCTTGCTGGTAGATGACTGAGCAAAAGAATTTGAGGGATTGCTCGTAAAATTCTGGTGGAATTTCTGCTGTCCTTTGTTGTGAGTGACTGCATTTGCTGTAGCCACAATGGTGTCAGATGCAGCAGGGTCCTCACGGTGCAGAATAGTTTCAAAATCCATAAGCTTCTCATGGAGTTCAGCTAAATCAATTGGAGTTTCCCTGCTTCTGAGTGCAGCTGAGACCTCTCAATATTCAACACTCAGACCATTCAAAGTGTGAATGACAAGATCAGTATCATCTAAAGGATGATCAATGATGGATAGTTCATCAGAGATAGCCTTAATACCTTGAAGATAAGTCGCCATGGAGTGAGTACCTTTACTGAAGTCGGAGATTCTTTGCTTCAGAGCCATGATGCGCACTCGAGATCTCCCAGCATACATTTTTTTGAGAGTGTCCCAAGCTTGCTTGGCAGTTTTGACAGTACCAATATGAGTGACAACAGTGGCAGCAACTGAGGATACAATGCCATGGAGAATGAGTTGATCTTGTCTAATCCAGTGAGTGTATACTGGATTAATGATAGTAGGAGTGGCCTCCAAATGTTTCGATGGACAAGGGGTACTTCCATCAATGTAACCCATGAGATCATAACCAGTTAGAAGAGACAAACTGAATGCGCCAGGCAGGATAATTGTCACCATCAAGTTTGATAAATAGTTGGGAACCAGCATTGAGAGCAACTAGTTTATCAGAGAGGCTAGAAGGGGATGTTGGTGGGAGAGGTTTCAGTTTTAGTAGTGGCAGAACTCATGATGGGAATTAGGATCGAAAAAAAAAATTGGTGTTAAGCTATAAAGCTCTTGATACCATAAAAGGATTGTATTATTCCTTGAAATGTTACATGATACAGCATGCTATAAATAGATACAATAGTTTGAATTGAAACAGAAACTAAACTCCTTAGAATCAGGAGCTGATACACGGCTAAAATACTGCAACAAACAGCTGTACAGAACTGAAATTTAAACTAATACCAATAGCAGTAACAACTTTGCTAACTAAAGGATCTTATCTAGTTATCTAGTTGACTGATTCAATCTTATCCCTATTAAATCATTGATTCATTGTTACATGGGATTGGTGCTTTGAGCTTTGTTGTTTTTTTTTAATTAGCTGAAAGCTAAGGTGTCCCCATTACATACAGGGCGGGGGAACATTTTGTGATTGTGATGAACCATTGGTCTCTGTAATTAGTACAACTAGTACTCCTTTTATATTGGAATATACATATATCAAAAAAAAAAAAGTATCCACGATCTCAGGGGTAAGATTTTTTACACTGTCAACCAATCATAAACTATCTTAAAAATGTTTACTCTTATCGTAATTACCTTAAAAGTCACATATATGATGATTTGTGATTGATTGACCATGTAAAAAGCTTTACACTGATAGTGTATCAAAATTAAACTCTTACATATTGTATTTAAAAGCTATATATATATATAGACAAGAGCTATAATTTTATATTTTCAATATTATTTTTTCTTTGTTTTAATAAGTTATAAAATAAAGTAAGTGTTGGACGTCTAAAAATTACGGGTCTATATCTTAAAAACAATAGTCTCATGTGCAACACACGGATCTATATCTAGTGTGTAGAAGAAATTTTGAAACAAATTTATATTGATAAAGCTTATCCATTAAGCATTTCAATGGTTGTTCATTTGTTTGATATGAAAAAAGACCCTTTTCGTCTACGAGAAGATGATGAAGAAATTTTTTATCCTAAAGTACCATATCTTAGTGCCATTGAAGCACCTTGCAAGTAGACAAGACCAGATATATATAGCATTTGCAGTAAACTTATTAGCAAGATTTAGTTCATCACCAACATGAAAGCATTAGAATGGAGTCAAACAAGTTCTTTTTTACCTTCGTGGTACATTTGAATTTTTTTTTTTTTTACCCAAATGAAGTAAAGTCAGAGTTGGTAGGATGTGCTGATGTTGAATATCTTGCCAATCCTCATAGAGCTCCGTCGCAAACATGTTATGTCTTCACATAGGGGGAAACTGCTATCTCTTGGCGATCCGTGAAGCAAACAATTACGGCAAATCATCAAATCATTCAGAAACATTAGCTATTCATGAAGCAAGTCGTGAGTGCATACGGTTAAGAAACATGACGCAGTATATTAGAGGAGCATGCGGATTGGTGAAAGAAGATGACAAGCTAACAACATTGCATGAAGATAATGCAGCATGCGTTGCACAAATTAAAGGTGGATACATAAAAGATAATAGAACGAAAAATATTTCACCAAAATTCTTTTATACTCATGAACTCTAAAAGAAAGATGATATTGATATTTGCAAAATTCGCTTAAGTGACAACCCGGTAGATTTATTCACGAAAGCATTGCCAACTTCAATTTTCAAGAAGCACGTGCATAACATACTACAAAAAAAAAGGATAAATAGCAATCGCATTTGAGCGACCGATTTGATCCGTCGCCAATAGCGACCGAAATGGCGACTAATATCTCAGATTCCAGGTGTGGTTATATTAATACACTTAGCAACCAATTTAGCGACCGAAATTGATGGTTGCAAACACTTCGGTTGCTAAATCGGTCGCAAGATCAAGTAGTTAGAAAGTCAAACAATTTTGTCCAATTAGCGACCGAGTTTAGAGACCGATTTTTTATAACGGCAAAATTTGACCTATTTAGCTACCGATATTATATCGGTCGCTAAAGCGTGCTAAAATGAATTTAATTTAGAGCCATTCAGTGACCGAATTCAGCGACCGAATTTGAATAATTGGTTTAGCGACCAAACTTTTTGGTCGCTAAACTTAAAATCCCTAAATCGCGAGCCCCTTCCCCTTTCTTCCCCATTTCTCTCATTTCTTCTCTATTCTTCTCTCTCGCACCTCCCTCCTCCTCCCTGCCACCACGTGACACCCAGCTCTGGCCACTATTCGCAGCCACGCAACCCCCCTCTCTCTGCAACCCAGTCTCTCTCTCTCTCTGTAACCCATCACCGCAGCTGTAACACCCCGCTTTTCGTAAAATGTTTTTATAAAGCTAGATTTATTTATTTAAAATGTTGGTTAAGGGCCAAGTGGGATTTTAGCCTAAAAGTCCCTTTCTGGTAAATGAGCACGCTCGTGCTCATCAGCCAGCAAGCCCGTGCTTAAGGTCAGAAGCGTGTTTCTGATTTTAAGTTGAGCACGACCGTGCTCAATAGTAAGCACGCCCGTGCTCAATGCGTGGACCGCGTCTCGCTGACGCTAAGTGGAGCACGACCGTGCTTAAGGAGAAGCACGACCGTGCTCAAGTCCGAGGTTTATAATCGTGAGCAGAACCCGAGGGTGACGTAAAAACCCTATTTCTGTTTTGGCAGCCGTCACTAGTTCGGCCAGAGAGACCTTTTTCCCTGTTTCCTCTTCGTTCATTGCCATAGTGGACTTGTGGAAGCTAGTTGGGTTGGAGTTAAGGTAATGGTCCCTCTTCCTTTGTCAGTTTCCTTTCATTTTAATGAGAGATACTGACTGTTTGTATTTCTGATCAATCAAGGCTTAGTACCGGAGTGAGCCACTTGAGGATTCGGGACCAGTTCGTCGTTGGGGACCGTCAATAGAGCAACCTTCAATCCAGGTATGGGGAGACGGGCTTGTATTCATTAAGTAGTGGGTTAGTGTAAGGTAACGGGGTTACCCATAACCTCAGTGTCGTTGTATGTTTATGAATCATGATGTTTTGGTTGATAATGTATGTTTTCTGGTTATATGTTCATAATATGTATTTTATGTTCATGTTGGTTGGTTAATGAGTATGATGGTATGTTGACTATTGATTTTAATGTGATGTTGGTTGATTGACGTTGTGGTGGTGATGTTTAGTGTGTTGATAAAACTGTTTAATTGAATAATTAGGCTAAATAAACGTGTTAAGTCTAGGTATTAATTCCCTAAATGTTTTGGTTAACTTTCGGTTACTGTTCCTGCCCAGAACAGTGCAGTCGTGCATTGAGCACGACCGTGCTGAACAGGGAGCACGACCGTGCTCCCACTTAAATTCTGGAAAATGGCCGCGCTGCTCAGCTCGGCCAAGCAGGTCAAACAGCACGATCGTGCTGATGAGCACGACCGTGCTGAGTGTGAAGCACGACCGTGCTTCACTTAAAAGGGCAGCACGCCCTCACGTGTCCAAGCACGACCGTGCTAAGGTCTAAGCACGACCGTGCTGACCTCCTGGACAGTGATACAATTAAAGGACTTAAGGGGTTTTTAAACCCCATTCCCCTATGATGTTAAGTTGAGATAAATAATCAAACATAAAGATTAGACAACTTGGTTATTAATTATATAAGATAATTAGATAATCAAATGTTAAGTCGGTATCCGTTGGGTCACCTCACGTTGATAAGTTGAAGTCTTGGGTGCTTATAGACCCAAGCACGTTGAGTTGAACCTTGGTGCTTATTGGCCAAGGGAACCTTGACCCCACGGTTTGGGTCTAAGGTTACGTTGAGTTTGATGTTGAAAGTCTTGGGAGCTTCATGGCCCAAGCAAGGAGGTGGTTGAGATTGTTTGTTATTGTGCCATTTGCATAAAGCATTGGAGTAGTTGATGGGGGACGTTCGACAAAGGGGAGATCACCCGAGAGTACGGTGATCTGGCCATCCACGGTAAGTCACCCAAGGTTTGGTGACCGAGGCCCCCGTGATGAGGCATCCGCGGTTTGATGCGTTAGCTATCCATGGGGTTCACCCAAGGTTTGGTGAACTGCCGGTGTTGGTGCTTTTATGGCCAATACGGATATGTAACTCCAAAGTCGTTCATCCTGAGTTAGTTCGGATCCACATGCATAGTTGGAGTAGCGGAGTAGTTGATGCATTGCATAGCATAGCATACTTGGTTGTTATGATACTGTTGAATATTGATGTATGCTTATGTGTATGTTTACCTTGCGTACTATTCCCCTGCTGTTTATATGATTACATGAATCTTACTCCCTGTATTGTTTGTGTTTGGCCTGATTGGCATTTGCAGAGGATGACGAGCAGCCCGGAGAGGAGTGACTCTGAGGAGCCGCCACTCATAGTAGGGTTTTTTTAAGTTTAGATAGTTTGTTTCCAGTTGTATTCCGAGGATTTATTTCCGAAACGGTTATACCAGCTCTGAATTGTGACATCGGGGTTGGGTTATTTATTTGATTATGTTTTTATTTGATTAAACTTATTTGTTATTTTTCTGCGTTGTAAACAAGTTCATGTGGGACTTTTCTACCCATGGACACTGTTTTATTTAATTCAGTTAAATGCATGTTTTTCTTATTAATTGTTTTATTTTTAAATGCCTTATAACAAGCGGGGTAGAAGGGTGTCACATTTAGTGGTATCAGAGCCGTTCGACCTTGTTCGGACGTGGTATGAGTCTGTTGTGAGTTTGTTGTGTGACTCTTGTTTGAATTGTCTATACTTGTATAGATAATGATGTTTTAAGTTAGTTGCCTGTAGCTTTTACTCGCTTAAGTTTCTGTATTAAGAGTTGTGTTGGACTTGTACAGGAACTAATGGCCGGTAGAGCGATCAGGCAATCGCGGACGCATTGGCACTTCTGGCCAATGCTATCGGGCAGGTTAACCCTAACAACGGTGGGCCAGCTGAGTTCCAGGGACTGGATAAGTTCCAGAGGAACAACCCTCCGTCGTTCAAGGGCGCGTACGATCCGGAAGGAGCTTTGTTGTGGCTGAGGGAGACAGAGAAGATCTTCAGAGCCATGGATTGCAACGATCAGCAGAAGCTCATCTTTGCTACCTTCATGTTGACCGAGGAGGCTGAGCACTGGTGGGATAACTGCAGGCAGAGGATGCAGGCTGAGGGCACAGCGGTTACATGGGCTGTGTTCAGGCAGAGGTTCCTGGAGAAGTACTTTCTAGCGGATATCAGAGACAAGAAGGAGATGGAATTCTTGTCTTTGAGGCAAGGGTCGCTGTCAGTTGGTGACTATGCGGCAAAGTTTGAGGAGCTGGCCAGGTACTACACTCCCTACCAGCACGAGACGGATGACCGTTCGAAGTGTGTGAAGTTTGAGGCTGGACTCCGACCTGAGATCAAGCAGGCCATCAGCTACCAGGAGATCAGAGTCTTCCCTATTCTGGTCAACAAGTGCAGGATCTATGAAGATGCCAGCCAGTTCAGGGTTGCTAGTTCCAAAGGGTCAGATAGCCAGAGTGGCAAGAGGACTGATCATAGGGACAAGGGTAAGCAGAGGTATGCTCCGACCGGCAGAGATTTCAAGCAGAGTGGTAAGAAGCCACAGTTTCAGCAGGATGGGTTTAGAGGCGGGTTCTCTAACGTCTCTAGGCCCATGAGGTGTGGCAAGTGTGGTGCTACGGATCACTACTTGTCTCAGTGCAAGGAGACGCAAGTGATCTGCTTCAGATGCGGCAAACCAGGACACATCAGCCGAGAGTGTGAAGGAGCCAAGGCCGAGCCTCCCAGCGCCAGCAAGAATCAGAAGTCCCAGGCCAATCGACTGAAGACCACTGGAAGAGTCTTTACTCTTAGTGGAGCTGAAGCCTCCGAGTCTGATGACTTGATTCAAGGTACATGTTTTATAGATGGAACTCGATTAACTGTGTTGTATGATTCGGGTGCTACTCACTCATTTATATCGCATGATAGGGTCAAGAGTCTTGAATTGCCTGTTGCTTTCCTTGAGTATGATTTGTTGGTTTCTACACCTATAAATAAACCTGTTTCTACTTCTTATGCATGCAAGAACTGTCATATAGTTATAAATGATAGGACATTCATTGCTGATCTTGTATGCTTGCCTTTGAAAGACCTGGATATCATTCTGGGTATGGACTGGTTATCTTCCAACCACGTCCTCCTCAACTGTTTTGACAAAACCTTGATTTTTGGAACTCCAAAGGAGTCTAAGAATCCGGACCTTCTCTCTGCCAGCCAAGTTCAACCTTCGATGAAAGACGAAGCCCAAGTATACATGATGTTAGCTTCCCTGGAAGTAGAGAGCAGCCCTCCTGATGTCGCCAGCTTGCCTGTTGTGCGAGAATTTCCTGAAGTATTCCCGGGGGATGTTTATAACTTACCCCCAGAGAGAGATGTTGAGTTTACCATAGACTTAGTGCCTGGCACCGGGCCAATCTCCATAGCACCCTATAGAATGTCTCCTCTAGAGTTAGCTAAGCTGAAAGAACAGTTGGAGGACCTGATGAAGAAGCAGTTCATTAGGCCAAGTGTGTCTCCGTGGGGAGCACCTGTGTTGTTGGTGAAGAAGAAGGATGGTAGTATGAGGTTGTGTGTCGACTTTCGACAGCTCAACAAGGTGACCATAAAGAATCGGTATCCCCTCCCTAGGATTGATGATCTTATGGACTAGTGGATGGGCGCTTGCGTCTTTTCAAAGATAGATTTGAGATCAGGGTACCATCAGATTCGGGTTAAGTCCGAGGACATCCCGAAGACAGCGTTTAGAACGCGATATGGTCACTATGAGTACTTGGTTATGCCCTTTGGTGTGACCAATGCTCCTGCGGTCTTCATGGACTACATGAACAAGACCTTTCACCCTTACTTGGACAAGTTTGTGGTAGTGTTCATAGATGACATCTTAGTGTACTCCAAGAGTAAGGAGGAACATGAGGAACACCTAAGGGTTGTCTTGCAGACCCTTAAGGAAAAGCAGTTGTATGCTAAGTTGTCTAAGTGTGAGTTCTGGTTAGAGGAAGTGAGCTTCTTAGGACATGTCATCTCTAAGGGTGGCATAGCAGTGGACCCAGCTAAGGTAGAGACGGTGCTCCAGTGGGAAGCGCCAAAGTCTGTAACCGAGATTAGGAGTTTCTTGGGGTTAGCCGGGTACTATAGGCGGTTCATAGAAGGTTTCTCTAAGATAGCTTTGCCCTTAACCCGTCTCACCAAGAAAGGACAGTTGTTTGTGTGGGAGTCTAAGTGTGAAGAGAGTTTCCAAACCCTTAAGAATAGGTTGACATCAGCACCAGTGTTAGTTTTGCCAGATCCTAGTGAACCCTTCGTAGTTTACTGCGATGCTTCTAAGCAAGGGTTAGGTGGTGTGCTGATGCAGAATGGTAAGGTAGTAGCTTATGCTTCTAGGCAGTTGAAAACCCATGAGAAGAACTACCCTACCCATGACCTAGAGTTAGGAGCTGTGGTATTTGCCTTAATGATCTGGAGGCATTACCTGTATGGAGCGAGGTTTGAGGTCTTTAGCGATCATAAGAGTTTGAAGTATCTCTTTAATCAAAAAGAGTTGAACATGAGGCAGCGTAGGTGGATGGAGTTTTTAAAGGATTATGACTTCGAGCTGACCTATCACCCAGGAAAGGCCAATGTGGTGGCCGATGCCTTGAGTAGGAAAACCATGCATGTCTCCACTTTGATGGTTAGGGAGATGGATTTGATTGAGGAATTTAGAGACCTTAGTCTAGCTTGTGAGTTTACCCCTAAGAGTATTAGGCTTGGTACCTTAAAGGTTACCAACAGTTTGATGGATGAGATTAGCGAGGGTCAGAAGTTAGACAAGTTTCTCTTAGACCAGCGAGATTTGCTCGCTCAGGGTAGAGACCTAAGTTTTAAGGATGGCAGTGATGGCATCTTGAAGTTTAAGGATAGAGTTTGTGTGCCAGATGTTCCTGAGCTTAGGAAGTTGATCTTAGAAGAAGGTCATAGGAGTGGTTTGAGTGTGCACCCAGGTGCCACTAAGATGTATCAGGACCTTAAGAGGATGTTTTGGTGGCCTAGGATGAAAAAGGATGTAGCTGAGTTTGTGTATGCGTGCCTAGTTTGTCAGAAGGCTAAGATAGAGCATCAAAGGCCTTCAGGTAAGTTGCAACCTTTGAGTATCCTAGAATGGAAATGGGATAGCATCTCCATGGATTTTGTGTCTGGACTCCCTAGGACTCCAGCTGGTTTTGAGGCTATATGGGTTGTTGTGGATAGACTGACTAAGTCTGCTCATTTCATTCCGATGAACATGAAGTATCCATTGGAGAAGTTAGCTAAGCTGTACATCAAAGAGATAGTTAGGCTTCATGGTGTACCCTCTAGCATAGTTTCAGATAGAGACCCGAGGTTTACCTCTAGGTTTTGGAATAGTTTGCAAGAGGCTTTAGGGACAAAGCTTAGGCTTAGTTCAGCTTACCACCCACAGACTGATGGGCAGTCTGAGCGGACCATCCAGTCCTTAGAGGACTTGTTGAGGGCTTGTGTGTTAGAACAGTCTGGAAGTTGGGACAACTTTTTGCCCCTAATAGAGTTCACCTACAACAACAGCTTCCATTCCAGCATTGGGATGGCACCTTATGAAGCTCTGTATGGGAGGAGATGTAGGACACCCTTGTGTTGGAGTGAACCTAGTGATAGTGTGGTGCTAGGGCCAGAGATAGTCCAGGAAACAACAGAAAAGATCAGGTTAGTTCAGGAAAAGATGAGAGTTGCACAGAGTAGGCAGAAGAGCTACCATGATAAAAGGAGGAAGGCGCTCGAATTCCAGGAAGGTGATCATGTATTCTTGAGAGTTACCCCGACGATTGGGGTTGGTAGAGTGATGAAGGCGAGGAAACTTACTCCGAGGTTCATTGGTCCTTACCAAATCCTTAAAAGAGTCGGCGAAGTCGCCTATCAAATAGCCTTGCCACCGTTCTTGTCAAACCTCCACAATGTTTTTCATGTGTCTCAACTCAGGAAGTACATTCATGACCCTAGTCACGTGATAGTTCCCGATACAATACAGTTAAAAGAGAACTTGACATTTGAGGTGTTACCCCTTCGAGTCGAAGATAGGAGGGTGAAGCAGCTAAGAGGCAAGGAGATTCCCTTGGTTAAAGTAGTTTGGAGCGGGGCAACTGAGGAAAGCGCTACCTGGGAGCTCGAGAGTCAGATGATGAAGGCGTATCCGCATCTTTTCGTTTGAGGTACGTAGAAATTTCGAGGACGAAATTTTTATAAGGGGGGTGGAATTGTAACACCCCGCTTTTCGTAAAATGTTTTTATAAAGCTAGTTTTATTTATTTAAAATGTTGGTTAAGGGCTAAGTGGGATTTTAGCCTAAAAGTCCCTTTCTGGTAAATGAGCACGCTCGTGCTCATCAGCCAGCAAGCCCGTGCTTAAAGTCAGAAGCGTGTTTCTGATTTTAAGTTGAGCACGACCGTGCTCAATAGTAAGCACGCCCGTGCTCAATGCGTGGACCGCGTCTTGCTGACGCTAAGTGGAGCACGACCGTGCTTAAGGAGAAGCACGACCGTGCTCAAGTCCGAGGTTTATAATCGTGAGCAGAACCCGAGGGTGACGTAAAAACCCTATTTCTGTTTTGGCAGCCGTCACTAATTCGGCCAGAGAGACCTTTTTCCCCGTTTCCTCTTCGTTCATTGCCATAGTGGACTTGTGGAAGCTAGTTGGGTTGGAGTTAAGGCAATGGTCCCTCTTCCTTTGTCAGTTTCCTTTCATTTTATTGAGAGATACTGACTGTTTGTATTTCTGATCAATCAAGGCTTAGTACCGGAGTGAGCCACTTGAGGATTCGGGACCAGTTCGTCGTTGGGGACCGTCAGTAGAGCAACCTTCAATCCAGGTATGGCGAGAAGGGCTTGTATTCATTAAGTAGTGGGTTAGTGTAAGGTAACGGGGTTACCCATAACCTCAGTGTCGTTGTATGTTTATGAATCATGATGTTTTGGTTGATAATGTATGTTTTCTGGTTATATGTTCATAATATGTATTTTATGTTCATGTTGGTTGGTTAATGAGTATGATGTTATGTTGACTATTGATTTTAATGTGATGTTGGTTGATTGACGTTGTGGTGGTGATGTTTAGTGTGTTGATAAAACTGTTTAATTGAATAATTAGGCTAAATAAACGTGTTAAGTCTAGGTATTAATTCCCTAAATGTTTTGGTTAACTTTCGGTTACTGTTCCTGCCCAGAACAGTGCAGTCGTGCATTGAGCACGACCGTGCTGAACAGGGAGCACGACCGTGCTCCCACTTAAATTCTGGAAAATGGCCGCGCTGCTCAGCACGGCCAAGCAGGTCAAACAGCACGATCATGCTGATGAGCACGACCGTGCTGAGTGTGAAGCACGACCGTGCTTCACTTAAAAGGGCAGCACGCCCTCACGTGTCCAAGCACGACCATGCTAAGGTCTAAGCACGACCGTGCTGACCTCCTGGACAGTGATACAATTAAAGGACTTAAGGGGTTTTTAAACCCCATTCCCCTATGATGTTAAGTTGAGATAAATAATCAAACATAAAGATTAGACAACTTGGTTATTAATTATATAAGATAATTAGATAATCAAATGTTAAGTCGGTATCCGTTGGGTCACCTCACGTTGATAAGTTGAAGTCTTGGGTGCTTATAGACCCAAGCACGTTGAGTTGAACCTTGGTGCTTATTGGCCAAGGGAGCCTTGACCCCACGGTTTGGGTCTAAGGTTACGTTGAGTTTGATGTTGAAAGTCTTGGGAGCTTCATGGCCCAAGCAAGGAGGTGGTTGAGATTGTTTGTTGTTGTGCCATTTGCATAAAGCATTGGAGTAGTTGATGGGGGACGTTCGACAAAGGGGAGATCACCCGAGAGTACGGTGATCTGGCCATCCACGGTAGGTCACCCAAGGTTTGGTGACCGAGGCCCCCGTGATGAGGCATCCACGGTTTGATGCGTTGGCTATCCATGGGGTTCACCCAAGGTTTGGTGAACTGCCGGTGTTGGTGCTTTTATGGCCAATACGGATATGTAACTCCAAAGTCGTTCATCCTGAGTTAGTTCGGATCCACATGCATAGTTGGAGTAGCGGAGTAGTTGATGCATTGCATAGCATAGCATACTTGGTTGTTATGATACTGTTGAATGTTGATGTATGCTTTTGTGTATGTTTACCTTGCGTACTATTCCCCTGCTGTTTATATGATTACATGAATCTTACTCCCTGTATTGTTTGTGTTTGGCCTGATTGGCATTTGCAGAGGATGACGAGCAGCCCGGAGAGGAGTGACTCTGAGGAGCCGCCACTCATAGTAGGGTTGTTTTAAGTTTAGATAGTTTGTTTCCAGTTGTATTCCGAGGATTTATTTTCGGAACGGTTATACCAGCTCTGAATTGTGACATCGGGGTTGGGTTATTTATTTGATTATGTTTTTATTTGATTAAACTTATTTGTTATTTTTCCGCGTTGTAAACGAGTTCATGTGGGACTTTTCTACCCATGGACACTGTTTTATTTAATTCAGTTAAATGCATGTTTTTCTTATTAATTGTTTTATTTTTAAATGCCTTATAACAAGTGGGGTAGAAGGGTGTCACAGCAGCCACCATTTGGCCTCCCTCCCTCACCACCGCCACCACTCGGCGTTCCTCCTATGGCCAATGTTCGCGTCGCCACCGCAACGCCCTCCCTCACACGACCAAGGTAAGTTGAATCCCTCCTTCTCCATTGTTTACATTTTCCCCCTATCTCTCTGTCTCACTGTCTCTCATTTCCCTATCATTTCAGGGCTCATTATGGTCACACTGGTCACAGCACCACAACCACAAAGCCCTCCCTCACACTGACCAAGGTAATTGCTTCTCTCGTTGTCTTTCTCTACATTGTTGTTTCTGTTGTGTGTTGTGTGTGCATCGGTGCTCTGTGTGTGTGTGTGTGTGTGTGTGTGTGTGTGTGTGTGTGTATCTTGTGTGTGTGTGTGTTTGTTGTGTGTTGTGTGTATTAAAGTTTGTGTGTTCAATTAGAATGTAAGCATAGGGTAGGTGTGTCTCACCGTGTTTGATGTGTGTATGTTTGTTGTGTATTGTGCTTTTGGGGTGTTGTATGTGTGTTTGTCTGTCTGGGATGTGTGTGTGTGTGTGTGTACAGAGATGTGTGTTTAGTGTATGTGTGTGAGTTTAGGGATGTGTGTTTTTCCGGTAGTGCTTTCATTTTTTATAGGATGCTTGATCTTCCCATAAGTTTGAGGCAAAAAAAATTTGTAATTCTGCCTTTGTATGAGCTTATTAAAAAATTGTAACTTGTGGGTTGAATTTAACCACTTATGTCTAAACAGGCTCTTGATTTTGAGGTGTTGGATTGCAGTTTTTTGACTTTGTCGCCACCACTAGTTGAACCAGAGTCCCTTTATCATTGTGTGCTTGAAGTTGAGGTAAGTAAAATACTCTCTCTTATTCCTTGAATTAAATGGTATCTGTAATGTGTTATGTGAATTATCGTGTTGTTTGTTAGTGGAGAGCTGAGCTTAATAGGATGTGATCATGTCCGAAAGGCAGGATGTTGGTTGTGTTATGATAATTTATCTTTGGTTAAAATATCATTTTGGTCCCTTAACTTATTTTTTAGATTCTGTTTGGCCCCTTAACTTTTAAAATGTTCAATTTGGTCCCTTAACTTATTTTTTAGATTCAGTTTGGTCCCTTCACTTTTAAAAAGTTCAATTGGTCCCTTAATTTATGTCTGTTGACCTAAGTTAGTCATCTCCGTCAACGAGTCATTAACAGTGTTAATTTTTTAGGATCCGGTTGAAATTCGTTAACAATTTAAAGGACCAGTTTGAATCTCGTTAACAGTTTAAATGACCAATTTGAAACAAGTTAATAATTTAAAGGACCAATTTGAAACTCATTTAACATTGTTACTGACATTATTGATGGGAGAGGACTAACTTGAGTCAACATAGACAAATTAAGGAACCAAATTGAACCTTTTAAAAGTTAATGGACCAAACTGAATCTAAAAAATAAGTTAAGGGACCAAATTGAACATTTTAAAAGCTAAGGGACCAAATTGAATCTTAAAAATAAGTTAAGGGACCAAAATGATATTTTAGCCTTTATCTTTTATGCATGTGTTTGCCAATATGTGTTGTCTATTAGTGGAGAGCAGAGCTCAATAAGATGTGATCTTGTCCAAAAGGCTGGATGCTGGTTGTGTGCTGATAATTTAGAAGTTATGCATGTGTTTGACAATTATGTGTTACTTGTTAGTAGAGAGCGGAGCTCAATAGGATGTTTGCTACAATAATTTATCTAAGTTTGTATTGATTTATGTTGCAATATATAAGCTCAACTATGTTGCAATATTTATAGGTTAATGGTCTTATTTTCTGTTAGAGTTAATTATTAATTTATGAAAGCCTTAGTTTCCTATTTGAGATTCAATATTAATGAGAAGGTACGCATACTCATTGTACTGAATCTTGAATTGTCCATGTGGGACATTTTGTGGAGAAACCTTTATCACACTTGTATAATAGTCATTTCCATGTTCAAATGCCTTATATACCTGATGAAATTTCGGTCTGATGCATTTCCTTTTGTTCTCCGAGTACATACTTGATCACGGTGGATCTTACCGTGCTTGAGTCGTGTACTTGGAGACCGATGGGAAATGATGCCGAAATTTCTTGGAGCAGCGTGACATTAATGCTGCTCATTTGTACATCCTTCAAAATTGTGAAGAGGTAGTGCCGTATTTAGAGTAACTGTCTACAATGTGTTTTATAAGTTCAATTGTCATTTATGGTTATTAATCTCCCTCCTGTTAACCTCCCATGTGTAGGATATATGCCAATTTTCTAAGAGAAATCCAACCTGACATTTCGAACGCTCAGATTGATTGAGAAATTACTTCTCACTTTCTTGCGTGGTTCAGTAAATATGTAGGTTAGGTATCTTCATTTGTTGCAATAATTTTTCTCCCCTTAAATATATATGGTTTATAAGTTGGGTTACATCATGGAATGCTTACATTGTAAATGGATATAAATTTAACACAAAACGATGAAGTAAAGGAATGTAGTCATGTAACTATGGTGTTTGTGTGCGAGCCACTGATGGTCATGTAGAGGATGATTTTTATGGGGTTCTAACTGACATCCTTGAATTTGAGTATACCGGTTTCCCTGTGATGAAATTAGTTCTCTTCAAGTGTGATTGGTTTGATCCTACTCTTGACGTAGGAACAAAAATCGATAAAAAGTATGACATTGTTGAAGTTAGGCTAGCTCGTAGGTATAATAAGGCGTACGACCAATTCATTTTTTCATAATAAGCAGAACGGGTTTATTACACGTCATATCCCGAAGGACATCAAGGCTGGTTGGGTGTCATTAAGATAAAGGCTCGCAATATAATTACCGATAACGTAATCAGCCAGCCTGAAAAAGATGTTCCTTACCAGGATGATGAGTTTTCAGGGCCCCACGTATCGTTGGATATGACGTCGGACATAATTGTTAATTCTCTGGCGGACGTTTCTGGAGATGGGGAATAAGTTGAAAGAGGGTTAATGGATCAATCTGAGTTGGACGAATCTAGCGAAGGCACATTCCAATCAAGTGAGACTGATGAGAGTAAGGGTGAATTTAGTGACGCAGATTCTACTTAGGTAATTTATATATGTACTATTCATTGTGTAATGTTTATTAATTTCTAAACTTGTTGATTAATTAGTTAATATTTATACTGTGATGTAATAATTTTATCATTTTTTTACACAGATGGTAGATTCCTCTAGAGGCGGGGGCAGCGTGGTGGTCGTGGCAGATGTCGTGCTGCGAGAGATCCTCCCCGACCGACCCACCAACTTCTGATCGAGACTACCCTGCCAGTACCTCTGTGGACGGGCCTCGGGGTAATGGATCAGCACCCACTACGCAGCCCTTAGATGTCGGGACACAGGCTGGACCGTCATCATCCACACCCGTGCCACCACTATCATCATCACCGATGCAGGAGTGTCGTCATTCATTAGACCGGAGGACTCTTCTTATCCCGAGGGGAGATAACGAGTAAGCCAATTTAATTTTTTTATATATAAATATCATTAATTTCCGTATTACTTGTTTAATTATTCATAACATTTATTAATGCTCTAATTTTCCTGCAGCTATCTGCCCGCGAAGGGCATTTCTAATTCGATCTCGAAGATCATAAGGCAGAAGTTTGATGGTCCATGGCCTACCTAGAAGGGCATCCCTGGCGGCCATAGGGATCAGCTGTTTAAAGAATTTAAGGTAACAATTTATTATATTATTTAAAATAAATTTACATTACCTATTAATTTAAATTATATATATATATATATATATATATATATATATATATATATATATATATATTGCCTAACAATTGTCTGTTTCAGAAAGAGTGTCGATTGGCCCCATATTTGGAAAAGATCATCAAGGGCATATTTGAGCATAAAGGTTCATTGGCCACACATTGGCCACGTTTATATCCTTGGTATGTAACCGTCGCAATAAATTTGTGACCGTTTGTACGGCGGTTTTACAAACTGCCGCAAAAGCTGCTCGCGACGGTCGACATTGCGGCGGTATAGGAACCACCGCAAAGATGAATTGGCGGCGCATAAAATCGCCGCTAAGCAAGCTAATAACCGCCGCAAAATAGCGCTTTTTTTGTAGTGTGAATACGGAACTTAGGAAGAAAAGCGGGTGATGGCAGAGCAGATTGTACACTTGATAGCAGCACACCAACAGCTAATGCAGACAACCATGGAGCAGGGCCAGACACTATGCATGGTGTTGGAGTAGATGAGGATCCAGGCTCCGGTTGCTCAGGGTGATGCTCCAGTTGTTGTGCTGCCTGTGGCTCCTCTAGTTCCATCGCCTCCTGCTACTGATGATGCTGCTCCAGAGGATGAGGACATGGCAGACTAAGGAAGCACGGATGGTGAGGACGGTTGGTCGCCTTCGCATCATGACTGAAGATTTCATTTGTATTTTTTCATTTTATGGAGTTTACAAATTTTTATTGTATGACATTTATATTTATTTATATACTGCCATTGTTTTTATATTGGTGATTTATATTAGTAAATTGAAGAATATTAAAGTAAAAAAAATTAATTATTAATTTTTAAAATAAATTTTAAAATAAAAAAGAAAAAAAATAAAAAAAAATTGTGTTAGCGGCTGTAATAGCAACCCACAAATAGGTCGGTAGGTGTAAATAACAGACAAAATAAAAATAATTATTTAAATTATTTCTTGTTTAGCGACCGAATATTCGGTCGCTACATTGGTTAAAATAACCAACATTAGCGATCGAATTTGCGACTGCAATTATGTCACCAAATTCAGTTAACCAGATCATGCGACCAACCTCATTTGCGACCGAAATATATAATATAGCGACTGACTATTCGGTCGCTATTTTACGACCGATATATAAACTCGGTCGCTAAAACCAAACCTTAGCGACCAAGGTTTCAGCTACCCCCTTGTTTTGGTCGCTAATTCAGTCGCTAAAATGGATAACGACCGAATTAGTATGTTTAGCGACCGAGTTCTTCGGTCGCTAAACTGGTTTTTTTTTGTAGTGACATTGAGATGCTTCAATTAAAGGACATTTCATAAATGATGTATATCAACCAGACATATTCATAGTGTATCTATGGGGAATTGTTGTAAATATGTAGAATTGATGGATGACTATCTTAATTTGTTATATGAAAGTATCTCATAATATCTTTACCATATCTCAGAATATTAAGGGTATATCTCTCGATTTACTCCTTATTTGTGTCTCCTCTTGATTTGGTTCAGAATTAGTCAGTTATTTCTATAAATAGGATTATTAGGTTTGTCCTTTTACACACTTTATCTGGTTATCAATATAAAGATTATAGCTAGTTCATGAAGAACTAGCTTTGGAATCCTAGTTCCCGAAGAACTGACATTTGAATCCATATTTCTATTATCATGATCTCCATGTTTTCTTTTCTATTTACAACAGAAATTAAATTAAATAAAGATAAATATATAAATATTTTAAAAAATACTTGATTTCTTGTCATTTGGGATTATTCTCCAGATTCAAGTGATGTGCTCAATCCTTTAGTGTTAGATGCACATTTAGCTTATTAGAGAGTGTTTTATGAAATTATGTATCATGTTCAATCTTGCTTAAGGCTCGTCCATTTTCTTAGTAGGTTTTTTTTAAAGGCAATGTGATCCTATGTAACCATAATTTATTGAAAAAAAGAAGAAAAACAAAATAAAATAAAATTATGGGGGGACATAAACCAAAACCCATGCAAAATAAATCATTTAAACCTAACATTAGGTTTTCTATTCATCCTCATGTTATATTTCTGAGATTTAGACAAAACCACCGTGAAATCAGAATCAACTTCAACAGCATTATCATTATTTGACTTCTCTACTGAGAGAAAGTTATTCTCTAGGTCATCCTCATCCCTATTTCCCAAAAACTTGGCAACTATTATCATATTATGAGCAACATTAGGATGCATAGGGGTTGAATTAGACTCAGGAGTCTGAAGATTCTTACCACTAACTGTTAAATCACAGGTAGCTATGGAATTCTCGGGCACCAGAATATCCTTGACTGTAGAGTCAACATTCGTTGCAATAGAAGTTGAGATTTTCTCTGTAGAGCCATTGACAGCATTAGTTGCGACAGCAAATGAGTTCTGTGGAATGCAATTTGAGACATGATCAGGGGATAAAGGTTCCTCATAGACGGTCTCAACCGATTCACTGTCACTTAAATTTTCGCCTGGTGATGTATCAATCTGCTCATTATCTTCAATTTTTTGCTCTGAAACTTTAGGGACATAAGCTTGCTTAGTCTTCTGCACCAATGGCGGATCCTTATGCACCAGTTTAGGTGCAGTCTTACGAGCTACCAGATGCTTTTCCTTCGGAATCACTTGATCATTACCAGAGTTAGGAACAAAAGGAGTGATCTTTTTACAGTTAGCCAAAGAATGACCAATTGTTTTGCAAGTAGGACAGAAAAGAGGTAACTTTTCATATTCTACTCCCACAAAGAAAGCATATCCCTCTCTTTCCACCAGAATTTGGTCATGCAATTGCCCAATAAGATCAATGTCCACAAGAATTATAGCAAAGTGGCTCAGAGTTCTATTTCTAGTTGATTCATCCAAAGAAATAGGGATGCCAAGACCCCCTGCAATTTCAAAAAAGATTTTCGGCCGCCAATATTCTTGAGGTAGTCCATGTATGCGAACCCAACATTGTGCGTGTGTATGCCTTAAAGAATTAGGATTGAAATTAGGAGACCAAGAAAACAGTCGTAGAAATCCCGGTGTGACATTCCAAGAACCCACCATCCAAACTCTACGCAGATCTTCTATAGAGGCAAATTCGAACTCATAAAATCCTTTGCCAAGAGGAACCATCTTCCATTGAACAAGAGGTTTCCAAAGCTTAGATAATTTGGAGCACAAGTCTTCATACTTGACAGGTGAATCACCTTTTGAGAGGATTAATCTACCATGAAGATTGTTTTTACATCCGTCCAAGCCAGCGTTATATTCTTCCTCGGAAATTTTGATCGATAAAGCATCACCTTTCAGGCAAGGTCATGGCAATTGAATCAAAGGTGAAATAACCAAAGTTAACACAAGAAAGGGGGTTGAATTGTGTTTACCAACTTTTTAGGAAACTTTGAAAATAATTTTCGCAGGCACAACAAACAATAAATAAGGCTACAGAAAATTAGACGGGTAACTCGTCTAATTTTAAGACAGAACACACGCGCACACAGAGAAGGTTAAAACAAAGTTTGATATTCACAATATTAACTCCCCAAGTTAAAAACTTAAACAAGTAACTCTTAAACAAAATAATGAGATAAGGGAAGAGGAATATCACTTAAGAGTTTTATACTGGTTCACCCCAAAATCCACAGGGCTACGTCCAGTTCTTGGCAGCACCAAGTTTCCACTATAACTGATTAGATTACAGTACAAGTATTTTTTGCACACCTAGCCTCTCCAGGCTCAACACTCAAACATGTATTCTTTTCTCACCTAGCCTCTTCAGGCTCAACACTCAAACAAGTATTCTTTTCTCACCTAGCCTCTTCAGGCTCAACACAGTAATGAGTAAAGGTTTTGTGTAATTAATACAACTTGCAGATATTTCAGATAACACTCAGAGAGTGAAATAAATATGAAGGTTTGAAAGACTGCGAATTAATATCAAATGATTGAAGAGACAATCAATGAAGGAATGAAGAGAGTAAATGCTTCTTGAGTAATTGCGCAGAGCTCTTAATGTTCTGTTGTCTCTTACTTCTTCATCTTCATGGTTTGGTCTTTATAAGGGCTTCAATAGATTTGATTTGTTAGACACAGCTTCAGAAAGTGTGCTCCTTTGATTTGACTTTCTTGGAAGCCATTAATGCCAAAGTGTCGTTCTATATAAGCATTAAATGTTTAGGGATGTTGGACTTTGGCATATGAAACCAAGAGTACACTTTGCTTCTGAGCAGTTGTTGTTTCAGAGTTGCAGTAGCAGACTTCTTGTACTTGCAGCAGAGAGCTTTCCTCTTTCAATGCAACACTCAGTTCACTTCCTGGAAAGCACTTTTACTTTGTACTAAAACAGTTAAGAGCTACTGACTTGGTGCAGAGATTGCTTGTTTATTCCTTAAATACTTGAAAGAATGAATTCTTTATTCTTTATCCTTGATGCTATTGTCTAGAGGTCTTCGAGATCCTTAAGGAAGACATCTTTTTCAAATAAGGTTGACTTGGACTTCCTTCTGACAGACTGACACTTAGTGTAGCAGTGTTTGAAAATTAGACGGGTGATGTGAGCCAAAACTTAGACGGGTGAGCAAGTCAATTTTAGACAGGTGATCCACTAAAGCTTCTTCAGACTTGTGATTCTTGCCACATCATCAACTAGATCAGAACCTTGACTGACAGTTGACTTGGTCTATGTCTGAGTTGACTGTCTTTCAAGACATGTGAGTTTTTAAACGATTCTAAAAACTGCATTGTACTGAAACTTAGACGGGTCAGAATTTAAACGAGTGACTTTAACTCTATTTTCCTGCATACTTAACAGTCTTATCCAGTGTTATTAAACTCGGACCGAACCAGCCGGTCCGACCGGAAACCGGACCAATGTCCGGTCCTAGTAGCATATCAGGCCACTTAAGTCACCAAACCGCGGTTGAACCGGTTTGACTCAGCTGACTCAGTTGGTTGACCTGCGGACCAAACTCGGTCAGTTTCGCACGCGCGCCACTCATGCTCCTGACACTTGGCCTCTCTCGCACGTGCTCCACTAATGCTCGACGGAGACGTGCGTGCTCCTCTTGAAATGTAGCAGAAAATTCTACTTTTAGCACCAAAAGTGCATCAAGTGGGATTCGAACCCTGCCTTGCTGAATGCCAATGCACCAGGCTTGCCACTAAGCCAACGATATTATTGAAACTTTGTTGCAAAATATATAACTAACTTATTGTAAATTTGATATATACCAGTTTATTCGGTTCAACCAGTGACTTACTGGTTCGACCATTGACCCATTAACCTAGTGCCTCGGCTGAGTCGATGACCGGTCTGGTTTTAATAACACTGGTCTTATCAGTCATTTCATATGGTTCAATATTATCATACTTAATCTATTTGGAATCATCAAAACTTAGAGAATTTACACATTGAATGTGTTTCAGACTTATGAGGTCTCAACAAAAGGGATATCACAGGCATTACTCAGAGCTTGTGCGAAGGTCTTCCGAAGAGGAGAAGAGATCGTTATATCTTCCTTGTCCATTGTTCTTGCGACAAATCGCCAAACACGGGGGTTGAACGAACAAACGCACCGCAACCTGTCGAACAAGTCACGCAAGAGAGTGGGAGGCAAGAATGTAGGCGATGAGCATGCAAAGTAGAGCCAGCAGAATGCAATCGCAAGAAAGACGAGGAGGTCTTCTGGCGGCGCATCTCTAGGTCGACGCAATCAAAATATCTTTATAGGTTTAATTATTGAGTTGATCCCAAATTATTTTGAGAATTTTCAAGTAGTTCTCTAAAATAAAAAAAAAGTTTCTAATTAGGTCCCTGAACTTATATAAAACTTTCAATTGGGTCCCTAAAATAGAAAATTCGTTAGTGATCCATTAAATTGGGCCAAATATTATTGATTCTATTTAAGCTGGACACATATATCATCCATCTATGTCATGTCATTGGCCGGGCAACACTCCACTCTCATTCACTAGGGTGAGGGATATGCAACCGAGAAATAGAAATTGAGAAACGAAGGAGTTGTGGGTTCAAATGAGGGGTCAACTGAATAATTTAACCTTCTTTATATATATATATATATATATATATATATATATATATAGGGGATTGCTACAATGCACCCACTAGTTTTTATGAAGGAGCACTTTAGCATCATGCACCTTTTAATTTGGACAAAAATACCCAATTTCTCTTTCTTCAAAACAACTTAAATGATGGGTTGCTATGTAATTTACATTTAATTGTTAAAAAAAAAAGCAATTCCCAATTATTTTCTCTCTCCTAATCTTGTTTTTACTCTCTGACGTGCTTCTCTATTTCCTCTATATCATTACTATTCCCACACGTATTTGTTCTCTGCCATATGTCAATGAATGTATTTTTATTTTTATTTTTTTACATGGTGAAAATGCACATACTTTAAACCCAGGTTAAGAAAATGGGCAATACATCTCATTTTGTTTTGTTTGTTAAAGATGAAGACGTGTTGTACTATTTTCTCATCATTGCACAGATACTTCATAAATCTATCTGTTTATATTCAGAAGAAGTAGTAAGCATAAAAAAACAAGAACAAAATGCTTGGTTTTTGCTTCTCTATCCTATCATGTATCAAAGTGAATCATGAATTAACACCAATAAAAGACAAACTCCAGAATTGATGAACACCGCATAACAAATGCCATTGCCCAATACAAAATAACTTTGCCACTTTGTGTTGCAGCACACACTCTATTTCAAGATGACTTTCTCCAACCCTTTAGCATCCTATCAAAGCATAAGAAAAAAATAAACAAACAAAACTTAGTCAATATTAACATTCAATAAGTCTGTGCATCAATAGAAATAACCTATGAAACTCATATTTAAAGTCATTATACCTCGAACCCAATGGAAAAGAAAACCAACTAGACAACTTTGCCACAATATGCCATATGCAAAATGCATGTTTTGTGTTTGGCAATTCAACTGCGATAGCTTCTTTAAGTGCAAGATCTTGATCCGTAAGAATTGTTTGTGGATATCTCCCTTTGACAAAATATAGAAAATTCTGAAAAACAATAAAGAAAATATAAAATATATACTACATCTCAAATTTAGAAATTGAATATTAATAACAACTTCAAGTAAACAGAAATTTACCTTTAAAGCCCATGTGAATGAAGAAATCTTCTCATCTCGCAATAGAACACAACCAAAGAAAATAGAATTTCCATGATTATCGACCCCTACCCATATGCCAAGTGGCATATCATAACGATTTATTCGATACGTGGTATAAAAAACAACCACATCTCCAAAAGCTTCATATGCTCGAATTGAATCACCAAATGCCCAAATAATATGCTCCAATTTGTTATTTTCATCTATTGTGAAATCATACTCAAAGGCATCATCTATATCTTTCAGACTTTTGCATAATTTGAGAACATTTGAAGCATCATTCTCTTTACCAATACCACTTTGGGATTGAATAAAATTTCTAATATCTTTCTCCAAAAATGGTAGGTTTCCTGCATCTATTCCTTTCTCTAACTCAAGCACTCTCATTGTGAGACTTACAGAGCAACCAGCTTTTGACAACAACAATATACGATTTTAATCAACAATTGGGATGTTTCGATAAGCAGGAAGAAACTGAACCTCTTTATCATCTAATAACTCATGGTTATGATGATTATTAAAATATTTAACCATCCATTTTTCTTCAAAGTCAATTGTTCTTTTAGTAACCAACATTTTTGCACTACAATTACATCTTGATGATTTTCGTTTCCTTTGACCTTCCACTTCATTGACTTTGTGTTGACTTTGTGTTGGTTAATAGTACCGGCACGATGACAAACAAACTCCCTTTTATAAATACCCAGTGGATTCTGCTCAGACTGATTCTTGTTAGATTTGTAAACATGATGACATCTAATTGAAAAACCACTTTTTCGTGCAAACAAATAGTAAAAATTGTAAGCATCATCATCACTGTTAAATACTTGCCCTTCATAAGGAATCCAATCATCAATGTTATTGGCTTCAGGAAAAGGTTCATTAGCTTGAGGCAAAGGTTCAGGTTGTGACTCTTGAAAGGTCAAAGAATTTATTATTTCATCATCTTCATATATAGAAGTATAATCTCTAAGAAGCTCCAATGACCAATCACTGACTCCATTTCTTACTTCGGATGACATAATGATCTCAATTTAATTCTGAATAATTCATATTTAAAAACAAATAATTCTCAGCAATTAGCAGTTAGAAACTATAAAAAGAAGTTACAAACTATAAAAAGAAGAAGGAGAAAAAAAAACTAAGGGACAGCAATATAAAATATGAATGCAAACTAAGGGACCACAATTCCTTTCAATCTAAGGGTGTCATCCTCTGTAGTTGTACGAGAGACCACAATTTATTCTCAAATCCATCATTATCTGAATAGTAAAGATGATTTGAGAAAAGAGTTTTGTTTCCATAAAAGAGAAAAAGGATTAATAATTTATTACCTCCTTTTTGCTTAACACAGCGGCTGCAACAATTTGCTCAGGACCTTGTTCCTTGGTCAGACCACATGAAGAAACAGGGGCAACTCCAGTGAAAGACTGGAAGAGAGAAAGACGTGCGCGGGAATTGTAATAATAGCGGGAATTGTAATAATAGAGAAGAAAATCAAGAAATAGAGAAACGCGTTAGGGAGTCAAAACAAGATTAGGAGAGAGAAAAGATAATTGGGAATTGCTTTTTTTTTTTAACGATTAAATGTAAATTACATAGCAACCCATCATTTAAGTTGTTTTGAAGAAAGAGAAATTGGGTATTTTTGTCCAAATTAAAAGGTGCATGATGCTAAAGTGCTCCTTCATAAAAACTAGTGGGTGCATTGTAGCAATCCCCATATATATATATATATATATAAACCTTCTGTATCTTATTTTTATAAATATTAACTAGTTTTTCTTGTATATTTAGAGCATGTTTGGGAACCCACCTTTCAGCTATTTTTTACTAAAAAAAAACTGTTTCATACAAGATCTTCATGTCTGGGCATTTAGCTGAAATTTGGAAAAAACTTTTTCTTGAAAAAAAAGTTGTTTTAAGCTTTTTTTCATCCATCTCTTTATATGGATTGTTTGATTATTTTGGTGTCCTGATTATTTACTTTTGAACATGTACCGTCATAAATGCCCTTCCCCACCTCACGCATGTAGCTTAGATATATTATACGTTTCATGGCTTTTGCCTTATGTACTCCACGCAATGACCAAACTTTCATCCTCAATGAAAAATGTTTTATAATTTTTATTCTCCATGTACTAATTCCTTTTTCTTTTTTTTTTACAGAAATACTAATTTCTTGATCATGTACCAATTGAATTTTATTTAATAAAATTTTACATTTTGTGAAATGATCTAATAATAATATTATATTTATTATTTAACATGTTTCCACATACATGAAAAAATTATTACAAATTTTATTCAATTTTTTATAAAATAAAAATAATAGACGATAAATATGAAAAAAAAGTACATATAAAAAATGTTAAAAGAACAGCAATATTTTTAATCTAAATCAATAATAAAATACCCCTTTTTGTAATTTATTACAAAAAAGTGATTATTTTTGCACCATCAAAACGAAATAGATTATCTTAAAATCGCTTTTCAGTAAATATATATAAACAAAAATAGATTATCAATATAATCTTTTTTTTCCAGCTTTCCCAAAATACATTTTTAACTCAACATAAAGTGATACTATTTTCATCTCACTTTCAGTACACTCGTCTTGAAGTCCATGCATCTGATATTCCATACGTTTAAGTAAAAGACACGTGGTTCCATCATTTATAAGTCAAAAAGCATAGATGAGATGAGAAACAAGTTCTTCTCAACTCTCAAGGAATATTGGACGAGGTCAAAAGCAGCCCCTGAAGACACGAGACTTTTTCATAGGAATATGTGGTCCCATGTTCACCTTCCTCCCCAAGTAAATGGACTTACCCTGTAACTTCTTAAATTTTTTCTTTCCCTTCTGTTTTTTAATATAATATCATATGTTGCTATAAATAGTCAAGTTTGCTTCAGTTCCATTCACTCACTACACAAACCATTACAACTATTTCAGCTTTGCTCACTCAAACAGAATCCCCACTTCAATTTCAAACTCAAAAGTGCAAATCACTTCCCCGCTTCCCTATTAGAATAGGAATTAAAATTGCCACAGATACTTTAGGTGAATCCACTCATAAAAAAAAAAGTAAAGGAATTGAAACACCAAATGGGTCTGACGTCAGCTTTCTTCAATTGCTTTGCTCCCTCCACATACTCAGCAGCAGCTCAAGTCTCTGATTATGCTGAAGGATCTCAGTTGAAATCTCCATCTTCTGAGAAACCAAAGAGCAAAACAAAATCAAAGGGAGCACCAATTGTGGTTTCTTATTTCCCTGTCAACTCTATTCTCTCACGATTGTAATGGGCATTAATCTGCATCCAGGATTTAACATAATTGACCGCAACATTATGGTTTTGGTAGTCTCCATGATCACATCGCAGCTGCTATAATTGTGATCGCATCGGCGGTATTATCCCGACAACAAACACAATATAATTGCAACTGCGATGGAATATGTAATTTAACCATTCTTTGAAGCTGTTTAATTTTTCATGAGTTGTTGCTGTATTAGGATTATAATAATTAGCTTTCTCTAATCTCTACTGCCACCTTTATGCTCTGATGGGTTAGAGCCAAGGGTTGAGTATCTGCGAGAATTCCAATACTTCAATTATTTTGAGTTTCAATCAGTCATCTTCTTAAGCTTATCTCTTCGTATAGTAATGATATTCAGAGAAACTTATGCAAACGTATTCTTCATGTATTTCTTTGTAAGTCATCAGATAATATGATATTTGATATCTTTTTTGTTTAACATACTTATATAAAATATATTAAGAAACTACTTAGAGATTGGACCAATGAAATGTCTGAGTCATAATTTTATCAATTCAATTGATTATATTTATTGTTAAATTATGTTTGAGACATGGTCTAACTGTGAACACAAATGATTCAGATAATTCAATCGGTTAAACCAATTGATTGATAGGAGACAATTCCCATTAAAGCAGGGGACACATTAGCAACGAACCAAATGAGGATAATTTTTATAACTCAGCAGGTCCACCACAGAAACTACAGGAGTTAGGAAGATAGCCACCAAGTGAGAGAGTGAACCTGTTTCACAAGCCAAAAAAGAGTTTCAAAAAGACCAGTAGCAACCCGGCAATCAGAACATTTCAGATGGACAATCCAAGATATAATGGAAACTACCAAGCCAAGACAGAACCATGAGCCACATTTCCGCCAACAGATATGAAAACTGATACCAACACACCTGATACTTTTCTTTTATTTTAGATATACGTCTTTTTCAGTGGTCTCCAGATTTTATTCCTAATAAGCAGAAACAATTTCATGCTCAATGTTGGATTAGAATTTATGACCTGCCGCAGGAATATTGGCGCTCGAAATTATTATTTGAAATTGCAAGAGGTTTAGGTACTCCAATAAGTTTGGATGAAGCTACCCGTACTAGGGCATATGGTCACTATGCTCGAGTTTTAGTGGATGTTGATCTAGCAGGGAAATTGCTTAAAGAGATTATGGTTGAACGTGAAGGTTTTGCATTTTCTGTTGGTGTCGAATACGAGAAGCTTCCTCCTTTCTGTTCTCACTGTAATTCAATTGGGCATTTGGTTACGACTTGTAAACAAATTGCCAAGGAGAACGTAGTGCAAAATGATCCACCTTTGATGCAGAAGACTAAGCTAGCTTATGTCCTCAAGGTTCCAGAACAAAAACCAGATAAAGATAATGGGCAGATTGATACATCACCGGGCGAAAACCAGAGTGATAGTGAATCGATTAAGATAGTTTATGAGGAACCTTTATCCCCTGATCATGTCTCAAATTCCATTCCACAGAACCCATCTTCGATTGCAACAAATGCTGTCAATGACTCTACAGAGAAGATCTCAACTTCTGCTGCAACTAATGTTGACTCTACAGTCAAGGATACTCCCGTGCCCAATTCCATAGCTACCAGTGATTTAACAATTAGTTCGAAGGGTACTCTGACTCCAGTGTCCGTGCATTCTAAGGCTACGTGTGATTTAACAGTTAGTGGTAAGAATCCCGAGACTCCTGAGATTAATTCAAGTCCAGTTTATGTTCAAGATCTTAGCGTTTTTCTAACTGTTGTTCAGAATGATTTTAATGTTTTATCTACTTGGTTGGAAAAGCAAAAAGATGCAAGTACTTCTAAGGAAAGAGAGCAGAACAATGATAATGTTGCTTAAGATGGTTTCACGGTGGTTATGTCCAAATCTTAGAAGAAGTATAACCTGAGATTGAATAAAAAAAATCTAATTCTAGGTATGCTTAATTCTCGTTTATTTTTCATGGGTTTTGGTTTTGGTCCCCCCATGTTCTTGTTTTCTCTTTTTTCTTTTTTATTTTATTAATAAATTTATGGTGACTTGTCACCTTGCTTAAAATATATATATATATGTACGTATCTTCCAAATGATTGGTAAGATCTAAAGTATCAACAAAGTTGGGATATATTTCCTTATTGTGATGTTTTTGCACACTAATTTTGTTTTTTAAAAAAAACATGCACGTATCTAACTTATACACCATGTAACCTTGTATATAACAAAGTAAAGAATGTAAATGATATTTTGAAATTCAGATCAAATAAATTGGTTTTAACCGATTGAACCGTGAATCGCCTATGTTCACAGTTAGAACATGGCTCAAACATAATTTAACAAAAAAATTAATCAATTGAACTAATAAATGATATCAAATATCATAAATGATAATTATTATCTGATGACTTACAAAGAAATACATGAGAATACGTTTGCATAATTATCTATGAATATCATAACTATACGAAGAGATAAGCTTAAGAAGATGACAAATTTAAACTCAAATAATTTAAGTATTGGAGTTTTCTAGCAGATACTCAACCCTTGGCTCTAACACATCAGAGCATAAAGGTGGCAATAGAGAAAGCTAATTACAATCCTAATACTGCAACAACTCATGAAAAAATAAACAGCTTCAAAGAATGGTTAAATTACATATTCCATCAAAGATACGATAATACGGCCGATGCGATCACAATTGTAGCAGCTGCAATGTGATTATGGAGATTACCAAAACTATAATGTTGCAGTATCAATTATGTTAAAATCCTGGATGCAGATTAACACCCATTACAATCGTGAGAGGTTTGAGTTGACAGGGAAATAAGAAACCACAATTGGTGCTCCCTTTGATTTTGTTTTGCTCTTTGGTTTCTCAGAAGATAGAGATTTCAATTGAGATCCTTCATCATAATCAGATACTTGAGCTGTTGATGATGCTGTGGAGGGAGAAAAGCAATTGAAGAAAGTTGACATCAGACCCATTTGGTGTTTCAATTCCTTCCCTTTTCTTTTCTTGGTGGATTAACCTAAAGTATCTGTGGCAATTGTAGTTCCTATTGCTAAGGAAGCAAGAGGTTATTTGCACAAGCTAAAGGCAATGAAAAATAAGTGCAATAGAGTGAGGTGAAGTGGGGATTCTGTTTCTGATTGAGCAGAGCTGAAATAGTTGTAATGGGCTAATGACTTGTGTTGTTGTGAGTGAACGGAACTGAGGCAAACTTGACTATTTATAGCAACATATAATTATATATTTTTTTTTAAAAAAAAGGAAGAAAGGATAAGAAGTTACAGGGTAAGTCCATCTGCTTAGGGAGCAAGGACAACATGGGACCACATATACCTATGAAAAGTCTTGTGTCTTCAGGGGCTGCGTTTGACCTCGTCCAATATTTTCGGGGTCTATAATGCGTTGCTATGTTCTTATTTGAGAGTGTCAGCAGCTCGAACTTTTGACTTATAAATGATGAAACCACGTCTCTTTTACTTAAACGTGGGGAACTAGTGAACTACATATGAGATGCATGCACTTCAAGAGTGCTGAAAGTGAGATGAAAATAGTATCACTTTGTGTTGGGTTAAATGTACAAGATAAACTAGTGTCTAATTTTGGGGATGGGATCACCCGTCCCATTTTGGTGTACCATATCATATCCCAACTAATAATATCTTATTATGTATTTTACTTTTTCAATATTAAATTAAGGGTAAAGGTCCATTTTGGTCCCAGACAAAAAGTGCGTGGGTCATTTTAGTCCCTGACAAAAAAAAAAACTACTCCGTTAGTCCGTGACAATTACTAACTGAGACAAGTTAGTCCCTGACAATTACTATGGGACATTATAGTCCCTAACAATATTTAAAGTGAGACTGATTAGTCCCTGACAATTAGTATCGTGAGATAATTTAGTAACGGACGCTGACTAATGGAGTGAACTAGGGACTAACTTGTCCCAGTTAGTAATTATCAGGGACTAACGGAATAGATTTTTTTGTTTTTTTTTTGTCAGGGACTAAAATAGACCACGCACTTTTTATCAGGGACCAAAATGGACCTTTATCCTTAAATTAAATTAAATTTTAATTTATATGACAAGATATAATTAATTGGGACATGATGTGATACACCAGAATAGGATATGAGATTTAATCCTGTCACTCTCCAACGGGTTTAAAAACCGAGCAACTCAAACTTGCCCTCTCACATTTTTGTCCATGAAAACTATTGTACAAGGTAGTCTTTCATGTGACTAATTCTAATTACAAGTTGTTACCACCACAAACTTTTGACTCTACCAAATGTCCAAAGTGAATCAATTGATTGATTGCAGAGACTGATGGCATAAGTAATTGCTGTTTATTTTAGTTTACTAGGGTGAGAAAGAAAGTTGCATGTACCAATGAGAACCTGGAAGGAACGGTGAACAGAGAAATGTTAATATAGTTGTCACCAATGTTTTTTTTTTTTTAATTATATTTTTTTACTCAAAGGCTAGTTTTTCATCAAGTAGCTATAATCTTTGTATTGATAACCTGATCAAGTGAGTACAAGGACAAATATAATAGTCCTATCGATTTTTCTATCGTGTGCAACTTTGCACATAATAACCTCAATGAAGACTTAATTGCACTTTCGGTCCCCCGTGATATCACGATTGTGCAATTTTGGCTCCCGTAGTTTCAATTGCGACAATTAGGTCCCCAGGTATCATGAATGTGCAATTTTAGTCCATCAGGTTCCAATTGCGTCAATTGGGTCCTCCAAGTATCACGATTGTGCAATTTTTAAATCTAGTAACCTACGTGGCACAAGTGAGACTAATTTGACACTTAGTGAGGCCAACTTGACAGCTTATATGGCATTCGTATGTGGCATTATTGACACCTCACACACTTTAATGACCACATGTATGTCACATGAGTATAGGAGGAGTCCAATGTTTCTATGCAAAGGACATTTCTGAAGATCGGTTCCACGTGTGCAACATAGACTAGTGGCATTAAAAATTGTACAATCATGATATCTGAGGATCGAAATTGCACAATCGTAATACCTGGATGACCTAATTGGCCCAATTGGAACCTCAGAGACCAAAATTGCACAATCATGATAATTGGGTGACCCAATTGGCGCAATTGGAACCTGATGAACCAAAATTGAACAATCTTGATACTTGGAGGATCACAAGTGCAATTAAGCCTAAAATAAATAGGAAAGTTGGTAATTAGTAAGGGAAAAAATGGATAATTAATTGGGCTTATTATGTGCAAGGTTGTATATGTTAAAAAAATCATAGTCCTATTTATAGAGATAATGGACTCCTAATTCTGAACCAAATCAAGAGACATAAATAAGGAGTAAATTCAAAGATATACTCGATAATATAAGTTCGAGCTCTTAAAATAAGCATTTAAGTTCTTGAAAGTGTGAGCTTAACCTTATAAGGTCGAGACCGAGCCTTCTAATGCCGATTATGAACCTTAATTATCAAGGGCAAATTTGAGCCCAAAGGATGAGTATTAATCTGATTTAGTAAAATTGATAAAGTCAAATTTGAACAAGTAGTGTTTAAGCATATCTAAACAAAGACAATGTTAAAATACAAGGTTTCTAGTCAGAACAAAATCCTATTACATTTATTGTTATCGATGGGGTTCTCGATGGGGTTCTCGTAAGAATCGAGCTCTATTACAATATACTAAGTTTAAGTAAGAGAAGTTCAATTTTAGAAGTCCGAATGGACGAGTTAAAGAGTTGGGTGCCGAAGCATGATTAAGTTCGGACGTACGAAAAAACATATAAGCTCTTTCGCTTTTTTAAGCTTAGAGCTTAAGAGGCTTGTGTACTGGTTGAGATTACAAGGTTGACATAATCGAGCTTACCCCATAAGACTTGGCTAATATTACCCTTGGATCGAAGATATACACCTCAGGATATATGACTTAATCAAAGTGTAGCAAACATTTATCCACAACCCGAGAATCATGGGTGATAACCACTCCATTATCCACTATCCCACAAAAGGGTCATAACCACCCCACTATCAAGGAGAGTTAGTTACAACACTAATATTATAAATAAGGGGTACATGACAAAAGTCCTTCACCTTTTTCTGATTTAACTTAAAACTATGTTAGCTTTGATTCTCATCTGGGATACCTACAAGCGGAATATTAATTCTGTCAAGCTATATCCACAAAACATCCTTAGAATACATACTCAAAATCTTGTCATATTCAATTTCGGTCAGATTCCGATTAATCGGATTTGGCAGGAACAGATCATCCTAGTCTCCACAAAGCTAAGGCGAAAAATAAAAAACTAACCATGTGATTCTATGATTTTTTTTCTTAACATGTTGATGATTCAAATTTCAAACAACAAACCATAAGTCGTCTCGGTTATCAAATAATAAACATGATAATGGTTCCGAAGCTTCTTCAATAGAGTAAGGGTGCAAATTTCCATATGCAACATTCTAAATTCTGATTGGCGGTTGCTATTTCGGTTGACCAATTTAACGACTAAATTAATGTTTGTTAAAATGGTCGTTAAGTTGAAAATTACAGTATAGTGACTCATATATTCGTTCATTAAGCTAGTAATTATTGTTTTACTGATTTCTATTATAAAAACAAATAAAAATCATAAATTTATAAAACCAAAAAGAATGATAAAATTTATATTTTATTAATAAATATAAAGTATTTTACAATAAACAAATACATAAAGTAAATGAAACTAAAAATAAAATAAAAAACAAAATGTCCTAAATCACTACAAAAAAAATAGAGCTTTAGTGACGATAATATTCGGTCGTTAATTGTATAATTAACACCCATTACAATCGTGAGAGATAAGAGCTGACAGGGAAATAAGAAACCACAATTGGTGCTCCCTTTGATTTTGTTTTGCTCTTTGGTTTCTCAGAAGATGGAGATTTCAATTGAGATCCTTCATCATAATCAGATACTTGAGCTGCTGAGGATGTTGTGGAGGGTGCAAAGCAATTGAAGAAAGCTGACATCAGAGCCATTTGGTGTTTCGATTCCTTCGTATCTGTGGCAATTCAATTGTAGTTCTTATGTCTAAAGAAGCAGAAAGTGATTTGCACAAGCTGAAGCAATGAAATTTGAGTGGGGATTCTGTTTGAGTGAGCTAGCCGAAATAGTTGTAATGGCTTTTGTTGTGAGTGAATGGAACTGAGGCAAACTTGACTATTTATAGCAACATATGATATGATTATTATATTAATAATAAAAAACAAAGGAAAAAAGAATAAGAAGTTACAGGGTAAGTCCATTTGCTTAGGGAGCAAGGAGAACATGGGACCACATATACCTATGAAAGGTCTTGTGTCTTCTGGGGCTGCTTCTGCTTTTGACCACGTCCAATAATTTTCGGGGTCTATAATGCGTTGCTATGTTCTTATTTGCGAGGGTCAGCAGCTAGAACCTTCCTTAAGTTGAGAAGAACTTGTTTCTCATCTATGCCTTTTTTGACTTATAAATGATGAAACCACGTCTAAACGTGTGGAAGTGGAACTACATTTGAGATGCATGCATTCAAGAATACTGAAAGTGAGATGAAAATAATACTAAATATAAGAATACAAAGTTGCCCTGTCCTAAACTATTGTATAAGTCAGTCTTTCATGTGGCTAATTCTAATTAGTAGTTGTTACCACCATAAACTTTTGACTCAACTAAATGTCCAAAGTGAATCAATCAATTGATTGCAGAGACGGATGGCATAAGCAATTGAAGTTTATTTTAGTTTACTAGGGTGAGAAAGAGAATTGCACCTACCAATGGGATATTAGAAGGACCCATGAACAGAAACATTAATATAGAAGTTGTCATCAATGTTTTTTTGTCTACATGATTAGAAAACATTGTAAAACCCTTTTATTCCAGAGGTCTTCGAGATCCTTAAGGAATGCATCTTTTTCAAATAAAGTTGACTTGGACTTCCTTCTGACAGACTGACACTTAGTGTAGCATTGTTTGAAAATTAGATGGGTGCTTCTGCAGTCCAAAATTAGACGGGTGATGTGAACCAAAACTTAGACGGGTGAGCAAGTCAATTTTAGACAGGTGATCCACTGAAGCTTCTTCAGACTTGTGATTCTTGCCACATCATCAACTAGATCAGAACCTTGATTGAGAGTTGACTTGGTCTATGTCTGAGTTGACTATCTTTCCAGACATGTGAGTTTTTAAACGAGTCTAAAAACTGCATTGTACCGAAACTTAGACGGGTCAGAATTTAGATGAGTGACCTTAAGTCTATTTTCCTGCACACTAAACAGTCTTATCCAGTGTTATTAAACTCAGACCTGACCGGCAGGTCCGACCGGTTCAGCCGGAAACCGGACCAATGTCTGGTCTGAGTAGCATATCAGACCGCTTAAGTCACCAAACCGCGGTTGAACCTGTTTGACTCGGCTGACTCGGTTGGTTGAATCGTGGACCAAACTCGGTCGGTTTCTCACGCGCGCCACTCACACGCCTGACACTTGGCCTCTCTCACATGCGCTCCACTAAGCCTGCCTTGCTGAATGCCAATGCACCAGGTTTGCCACTAAGGCAATGATATTATTGAAATTGTGTTGCAAAACATATTATATAGAACTAACTTATTGGAAATTTGATATATACCAGTTTATCCGGTTCAACCAGTGACTCACTAGTTCAACCACTGACCCATTAACCCAGTGCCTCGGTCGAGTCGATGACCGGTCCGGTTTTAATAACACTGGTCTTATCAGTCATTTCATATGGTTCAATATTACCATACTTAATCTATTTGGAATTATCAAAACTTAGAGAATTTACACATTGAATGTGTTTCAGACTTATGAGGTCTCAACAAAAGGGATATCACAGGAATTACTCAGCTTGTGCGAAGGTCTTCCGAAGAGGAGAAGAGATCGTTATATCTTCCTTGTCCATTGTTCTTGCGACAAATCGCCAAACACGGGGTTGAACGAACAAACGCACCGGAACCTGTCGAACAAGTCACACAAGAGAGTGGGAGGCAAGAAAGCAAGCGATAAGCATGCAAAGCAGAGCCAGCAGAATGCGATCACAAGAAAGACGAGGAGGTCTTCTGGCGGCGCATCTCTAGGTCGACGCAATCAAAATCTCTTTATAGGTTTAATTATTGAGTTGATCCCAAATTATTTTGGGAATTTTCAAGTAGGTCTATAAACTAAAAAAGTTTTTAATTAGATTCCTAAACTTATATAAAACTTTCAATTAGGTCCTTAAAGTAGAAAATTCTTTAGTGATCCATTAAATTGGGCCGAATATTATTGATTCTATTTAAGCTGAACACACATATCATCAATCTATGTCATGTCATTGGTCAGGCAACACTCCACTCTCATTTACTATTCGGGTGAGGGATATGCAACCGTGAAACAGAAATTGAGAAACGGAGGAGTTGTGGGTCCAAATGAGGGACCAACAGAATAGTTTAACCTTCTTTATCTTATTTTTATAAATATTAACTAGTTTTTCTTGTACATTTAACCCAACATAAAGTGATAGTATTTTCATCTCACTTTCAGTACACTCGCCTTGAAGTGCATGCATCTCATATTCCATACGTTTAAGTAAAAGACACATGGTTCCATAATTTATAAGTCAAAAAGCATAGATGAGATGAGAAACAAGTTCTTCTCAACTCTCAAGGAATATTGGGCGAGGTCAAAAGCAGCCCCTGAAGACACGAGACTTTTTCATAGGAATATGTGGTCCCATGTTCACCTTCCTCCCCAAGTAAATGGACTTACCCTGTAACTTCTTAAATTTTTTTTTCCCCTTCTGTTTTTCAATATAAACATATCCTATATTGCTATAAATAGTCAAGTTTGCTTCAGTTCCATTCACTCACAACACAAACCATTACAACTATTTCAGCTTTGCTCACTCAAACAGAATCCCCACTCAAATTTCATTGCTTCAGCTTGTGCAAATCACTTTCTGCTTCTTTAGACATAAGAACTACAATTGAATTGCCACAGATACGAAGGAATCGAAACACCAAATGGCTCTGATGTCAGCTTTCTTCAATTGCTTTGCACCCTCCACATCCTCAGCAGCTCGAGTCTCTGATTATGATGAAGGGTCTCAAATGAAATCTCCATCTTCTGAGAAACCAAAGAGCAAAACAAAATCGAAGGGAGCACCAATTGTGGTTTCTTATTTCCCTGTCAACTCTATTCTCTCACGATTGTAATGGGCATTAATCTGCATCCAAGATTTAACATAATTGACCGCAACATTATGGTTTTGGTAGTCTCCATGATCACATCGCAGCTGCTATAATTGTGATCGCATCGGCGGTATTATCCCTACAATAAACACAATATAATTGCAACTGCGATGGAATATGTAATTTAACCATTCTTTGAAGCTGTTTAATTTTTCGTGAGTTGTTGCAGTATTAGGATTATAATAATTAGCTTTCTCTAATCTCTACTGCCACCTTTATGCTCTGATGTGTTAGAGCCAAGGGTTGAGTATCTGCGAGAATTCCAATACTTCAATTATTTTGAGTTTCAATTCGTCCTCTTCTTAAGCTTATCTCTTCGTATAGTAATGATATTCAGAGAAACTTATGCAAACGTATTCTTCATGTATTTCTTTGTAAGTCCTCAGAGGTATTGTCTAAGGTGCACCACCCACCAAAGTGGTGTAGTGGTGCACCACCCAAGGGGCAAAATCTGGACCATCCAGATTGCCACTTGGATTTTTTTGACTTTTCAACCTTTATAGAAAGGAATTCTATGGTGCATCCTCTTCAAATTGGTGCATGGATGCACCTTAAAGTGGATCAATATGGTTCATTCAATTTGACACTTGTCATGTCAATTGTCATAAGTTAAATTTCAATATTTTTTATTTTTTTCATCAAAATTTTATTATTTATAATTATAATTATTTATAAATATTAAAATATTTTTTTGTTACTATGTTACTTTTTTTTATTTATATATGTAATATTTTGCTTTTAAAAAAATCAAAACCTTGGTAATAATTAAGTAGTATGGGATGATTACGGTGATTTTGAACCAAACCGTACCATCACAAGGCTTATTCCAAAAGTTTATTACAGTGAACTTTTTAAGAATTTGCCACGTGAAAAAAAAGAATAGTAACAAAAAATATTTTAATATTTATAAATAATAAATAATAATAATAATAATAATAAATAATAAAAGTTTGATAAAAAAATAAAATGTATTTTCTATTTGTTAAAATAAATATAATATTTTTGTAAATATTAAATCATTGATTTGACTAATTTGACCAAGTAAAAAAATATTTAAATTTAACTTGTGACAAGTGTCAAATGGAATGGACCATATTGATTTACTTTAAGGTGCACCCATACATCATTTTGAAGAGGATGCACCATAGAATTTCCCTCTATAAAGGTTGAAAAGTCAAAAATACCCAAGTGACAATCTGGATGGTCCAGATTTTGCCACTTGGGTGGTGCACCACTGCACCACTTTGGTGGGTGGTGTACCATATCCTTCACCGTCATCAGATAATAATTATCATTTATGATTTTTGATATCTATTTTGTTTAACATACTTATATAAAATATATTAAGAAACTACTTTGAGATTGGACCAATGAAATGTCTGAGTCATAATTTTATCAATTCAATTGATTATATTTATTGTTAAATTATGTTTGAGACATGGTCTAACTGTGAACATAAATGATTCAGATAATTCAATCGGTTAAACCAATTGATTGTTATGAGACAGTCCCCAAAAAAGCAGGGGACACAGTAGCAAAGAACCACCAAATGAGGATAATTTTTATGACTCAGCAGGTCCACCACAGAAACTACAGGAGTTAGGAAGATAGCCACCAAGTGAGCGAGTGAACCTGTTTCACAAGCCAAAAAACAGTTGCAAAAAGACCAGTAGTAACCCGGCACCTAAGACAAGAACCATGAGCCACATTTCCGCCAACAGATATGAAAACTGATACCAACACACCTGAGACTTTTCTTTTATTTTAGATATGTACGTATCTTGCAAATGATGGTCTAAAGTGTCAACATAGTTGGAATATATTTCCTTATTGTGATGTTTTTGCACGCTAATTTTGTTTTAAAAAAAATATATGCACGTATGTTACTTATACACTTTCTACACCATGTAACCTTGTAAAGTTGGGTGGATTTTAGCATGAAGTACCAGTTTTACTGATATACTGGTGTACCACTAAAATCCCAATTTTTTTTTCGTGTTTTTATGGGAAAACTCATTTCTACCCTTATCATCAACCTATTCACCCAATCCTTCTCTACCTTCACCACCACCCCACCGACTCAGCAAAATCAATTTTTTTTGTGGTAATGAAAGAGAAAACCCGATATCGTCAGCATCGACCATAGTGCCCAAAACCCTTTTGGTGCAAAACCTCCTATCTCGTGTGTGTGTGTGTTTTTCCGTGTTTCTTAACTCCTCAAGACAAAGTTAGATTAAAAAGGAACCAAAAAAGGGAGTTGTTCTATGAATAAAATCCAAATGAATTAGTCCAAACACAAATAAATGAAACGATCGTCATACCCACATAAAGCCTTTTCCTTTGATAGCAGATCTGGAGAAAATGACTATTTTGGTTGTAGATCTGAATGGAGAAGGCGGTGAGCACCACCGCGCCGAGCTTCGATCATCTTCTCCATCGTTCCTTTGTCGGTGATAACCTTGGGGTGGTGCTTTCTTCTCCTTGGTTTTCGTTCTAGTGTTTTATCATGGCTGCTTCCATTATCAGGGGCAGAGGATAGGGAAGAAGAGACAAAGATCCTTCTCTTCTTGGAATCATCATGGGATTCATGGCTGTGAAGGATTGAAGAAGAAAGAGGGGAGGGGCAGCACTTTAGTGGTCGATGATGCCAGGGGTGATGAATGAGGGAGATGGGGTGAAGGGCAACAGAGTCTTTTCAATTTCTTGTTATTTTTTTGGATCAAAAATCTAGACCATTCATTATTATAATAATATATCTGAGGGCTGAAAATCATTCCTGATGAAAAAATTGGTGCCTCACCGGTATACCAGTAAAACTAGCACTTCATATTAGAATCCACCGTAAAGTTGTATATAACAAAGTAAAGAATGTAAATGATACTTTGAAATTCAGATCAAATAAATTGGTTTTAACCGATTGAACCGTGAATCGCCTATGTTCACAGTTAGAACATGGCTCAAACATAATTTAACAAAAAATTTAATCAATTGAACTAATAAATGATATCAAATATCATGAATGATAATTATTATCTGATGACTTACAAAGAAATACATGAGAATACGTTTGCATAATTATCTATGAATATCATAACCATACGAAGAGATAAGCTTAAGAAGATGACAAATTTAAACTCAAATAATTTAAGTATTGGAGTTTTCTAGCAGATACTCAGCCCTTGGCTCTAACACATCAGAGCATAAAGGTGGCAATAGAGAAAGCTAATTACAATCCTAATACTGCAACAACTCATGAAAAAATAAACAGCTTCAAAGAATGGTTAAATTACATATTCCATCGCAGATACGATAATACGGCCGATGCGATCACAATTGTAGCAGCTGCAATGTGACTATGGAGACTACCAAAACTATAATGTTGCAGTATCAATTATGTTAAAATCCTGGATGCATCCTGGATGCAGATTAACACCCATTACAATCGTGAGAGATTAGAGTTGACAGGGAAATAAGAAACCACAATTGGTGCTCCCTTTGATTTTGGTTTGCTCTTTGGTTTCTCTGAAGATAGAGATTTCAATTGAGATCGTTCATCATAATCAGAGACTTGAGCTGCTGATGATGCTGTGGAGGGAGAAAAGCAATTGAAGAAAGTTGACATCAGACCCATTTGGTGTTTCAATTCCTTCCTTTTTCTTTTCTTGGTGGATTAACCTAAAGTATCTGTGGCAATTGTAGTTCCTATTGCTAAGGAAGCAAGAGGTTATTTGCACAAGCTAAAGGCAATGAAAAATAAGTGCAGTAGAGTGAGGTGCAATTTGAAATTTAAGTGGGGATTCTGTTTCTGATTGAGCAGAGCTGAAATAGTTGTAATGGGCTAATGACTTGTGTTGTTGTGAGTGAACGGAACTGAGGCAAACTTGACTATTTATAGCAACATATAATTATATATTTTTTTTTTTTAAAAGGAAGAAAGGATAAGAAGTTACAGGGTAAGTCCATCTGCTTAGGGAGCAAGGACAACATGGGACCACATATACCTATGAAAAGTCTTGTGTCTTCAGGGGCTGCGTTTGACCTCGTCCAATATTTTCGGGGTCTATAATGCGTTGCTATGTTCTTATTTGAGAGTGTCAGCAGCTGGAACTTTTGACTTATAAATGATGAAACCACGTGTCTTTTACTTAAACGTGTGGAACCAGTGAACTCCATATGAGATGCATGCACTTCAAGGCTACTGAAAGTGAGATGAAAATAGTATCACTTTGTGTTGGGTTAAATGTACAAGAAAAACTAGTGTCTAATTTTGGGGATGAGATCTTCCGTCCCATTTTGATGTACCACACCATGTTTCAACTAATAATATCTTATCATATATTTTACTTTTTTGATATTAAATTAAATTAAATTTTAACTTATATGACAAGATTTAATTGGTTGGGATATGAGAAATTCGTCCAATTTTGGGTTCCCCCAATATTCTTCGATAATCCTGTCACACTCCAATGGGTTTAAAAACCGAGCAACTCTCACATTTTTGTCCTTGAAAAATATTATACAAGGTAGTCTTTCAAGTGACTAATTCTAATTAATTGTTACCACCACAAACTTTTGACGCAACCAAATGTCCAAAGTGATTCAATCAATTGATTGCAGAGACGGATGGCACAAGTAATTGCTGTTTGTTTTAGTTTACTAGGGTGAGAAATAGAATTGCATGTACCAATGAGAACCTATAAGGACCAGCGACCAGAGAAATATTAATATAGTTGTCACCAATGGTTTTACTTTTATTTACTCAAACGCTAGTTTTTCGTGAAGTAGCTATAATCTTTATATTGATAACCAAATTAAGTGTGTACAAGGACAAATATAATGGTCCCATCGATTTTTCTATCGTGTGCAACCTTGCATATAATAATCTCAATTAATTACTCACTTTTTTCCTTACTATTTACCCACTTTCCTATTTGGTAGGTAGAGAGAGATTACATAGAGGTAAGTTCATAAAATAAAGACTTAATTGTACTTTTAGTCCTCCCGTGATATCACGATTGTGCAATTTTGGCCCCCGTAGTTTCAATTGCGACAATTGCGTCCCACAAATATCATGATTGTGCAATTTTAGTCCATCGAGTTCCAATTGCGCCAATTGGGTCCTCCAGGTATCAGGATTATGCAATTTTGGTCCCTTAGATATCACGATTATGCAATTTTTAAATCTAGTAACCTACGTGGCACAAGTGGGACTAATTTGACACTTAGTGAGGCCAACTTGACAGCTTATATGGGATTCGTATGTGGCATTATTGACACCTCACACACTTTAATGATCACGTATATGTCACATGAGTATAGGAGGAGTCCAATGTTTCTATGCAAAGGACATTTCTGAAGATCGGTTCCACGTGTGCAATGTAGACTAGTGGCATTAAAAATTGCACAATCGTGATATCTGAGAATCGAAATTGCACAATCATGATACCTGGATGACCCAATTGGAACCTCGGAGACCAAAATTGCACAATCGTGATAATTGGGTGACCCAATTGGTGCAATTGAAACCTGATGGACCAAAATTGAACAATCCTGATACTTGGAGGAATAAAATTGCAATTAAGCCTAAAATAAATAGGAAAGTGGGTAATTAGTAAGGGGAAAAGTGGATAATTAATTGGGCTTATTGTAACACCCTGTTTTTTCGTTAAGTGCGTTTTATAAGCTGTTTGACTGTTTAAGCTGGCTGTGTTAAGTTAAAATAGTTGGCTAAGGGCTTAGTGGGATTTTTGGCTTAAAAGTCCCTTTCTGGTACATGAGCACGCTCGTGCTCATTAGCCAGCACATCCGTGCTTAAAGCCAGGCGCGCGATGCTAAGTTTAAGTTGAGCACGCCCGTGCTCAATAGTGAGCATGCCCATGCTCAAGTGCGGACCGCGTCTCGTAAACACTAAGTCCAGCACGCCCGTGCTTCATGCTGCTGCTGTATATAAATAGTGGCACAGAAATCGAGGACGCACTTTACAACCCTATTTTGGTAGCAGCTATCACATAGTTGCGACTACCCGTGTGTTCTTCCTTATTTCCTCTTCATCCATTGCTATAGTGGAGTTTTGGGAAGCTTAGTGGTTCTGTGTCGGCTTAGAGGTAATAGTCCCTTTCCCTTTTGGTTTCCTTTTGTTTTTGGTCTGGAAAACTAATATGTGGTGTTTCTGTTGACCAATGCTTGGAAGATTAACGGAGCCGCTGTGAGGACCATGACCAGTTTGGCATTAAGAGCGACCTTCAATCCAGATATGGGGAGAAGGATAACGTACTTATTAGGCAGTGGGGTAGGGTAAGGTAAAGGGGTTCCCATGACCCCGATTTGTTGTGTTTGATGGTATGATTAATATGTTAGTTGATTCGTTATGATAACGTGTTCTTGACTGCTATTATGCTGTTGTATATGCCATATGTTCATAATATGTTCTTAATATTTATGTTGGTTGTTTTAATATGAACATGATGCTACGTTGATGATCGTTATTGGCATGATAATGTTGAATATTGGTTGATTCCTGATGTTGAAGTTTCTTAAAATATGTGGTTAACTGACCTAGGATTAATGAACTTAATCCCAAATTAATTGGCTAAGAATCGGACTTTAGTTGCTACCCAGAACAGCACTACTGTGCATTAAGCACAGCCGTGCTAACAGGGAGCACGCCCGTGCTCCTAGTTCAATTCTGGAAAAATGGCCGCGCATTATGCACAGTCGTGCAGGACAAGGAGCACGGCCGTGCAGATGTGCACAGTCGTGCCTACCAGGAAGCATGCTTCACTTATGTGACCAGCACGGTCGTGCAGGGGACAAGCACGCCCGTGCTTCCCTAACAGACAGAGATAGAATTAAAGGTTTAAATAGGGGCTTTTGACCCCAATCTTCCCAATAATATGTTGATGACATAAATGACTCAGTTTAGATAACTTGGCTATTGATTAACAAAGATGATTAAGAAGATGAGATGGTGAGATGTTGAGTTTGGTAAGCCGGTATCCGTTGGGTTACCGCACGCTATTAAGTTGATATCCTTGGTGCTTATTGGCCAAGGTGCCCTCGATGCTTATTGGTCGAGGTGCTGTTAAT
This sequence comes from Echinosophora koreensis, assembly GCA_035048595.1. Lineage (NCBI taxonomy): Eukaryota > Viridiplantae > Streptophyta > Magnoliopsida > Fabales > Fabaceae > Echinosophora > Echinosophora koreensis. The sequence goes on along the minus strand of JAPCYP010000011.1, from coordinate 4,045,834 downwards.
GTTGTACCTTGGTAGCCGGGATTTTGCTCCAAGGGGGCCTTGACCCGGTTGGGCCTAAGGTGTTGCGGTCGATTCCACTAAACTCTAACGTGTTGCGGTCGATTCTGCTGAAGTCTTGGGGTGCTTATAGGGCCAAACAAAGGAGGTGGCGGTTGCCCGTTGTTTGTTGTATGCTGCATGCATCATTGGAGATGTTATTGTTGGTGGACGTTCGACATAGGGAGGTCGCCCGAGAGTACGATGATCTGGTCATCCACGGTAGGTCACCCAAGGTTTGGTGACGGCACACCCCCATGACGAGGCATTCGTTGGTTTGATGTGTTGGCTATCCTATGGGTAGATTCCTCGGCGTTGGGTAGATTCCCAATGTGGATATTTAACTCCGAAGTCGTTCATCCTGAGTTAGTTTGGATCCACATGCATAACGAAGTAGTGGAGTAGTTGTTGCATTGCACCGCTTAGCATACTTGGTTGACATGATGTTGTTGATATTGATGTATGTTGTTATGTATACGTTGATGTATGTTATGATGATGCTATGCTGTTTGTTTTACCTTGCTTCCTATTTCCATGCTGTATATGTTTACATGATTCTTACTCCCCTCTTTTTGTTTGTTTGTTTGGCCTGATTGGCATCTTGCAGAGGATGACGAGTAGCCCGGAGAGGAGTGACTCTGAGGAGCCACCACTCATAGTTAGGGCCTCTCTTTGTTAGTTTGTTCAGTTATATTCAGAGGATTTTATTCCAGAACGGTTATATTAGCTATGTTGTGACATTGGGTTGGGTTATGTTTATCTTGGTTATGTTTTATTGTTTTAAACTTGTCTTTATTTCCGCAATTTGAGAACTCGTTAATCTGGGACCTTTCTACCCATGGACAAAGGTTTATTTTATTCAATAAATGTATGTTGGTTTATATCTTTGTCATTTAATGCTTATAGCATGCGGGGTAGCAGGGTGTCACACTTATCATGTGCAAGGTTGCAAAATCATAGTCCTATTTTTAGTGATAATGGACTCCTAATTCTGAACCAAATCAAGAGACATAAATAAGGAGTAAATTCAGATATATATACTCCATAATACTATGAGATAAGTAATGATATTATGACATATTTTCATATAACAAATTAATATAGTCATCAATCAAATCTCCATATGTACGATAATTTCATTATTATTATTATTATTATTCACATTAGCTACTAAAAAAGAAAGGCAAAAACATGTTGCAAGCATAATTGTGATTGCAATGGTTACAAAAATGAACTAATAGTATCACTCCGGAATCTTTTCCGGAGATACCCATAGCAAATCTTGCTTTTAACACTAATCCACTTCACCGGGCCATCTCTCACAATCATAACATAATGACAATGAAGCATTCTTCATACTTTGAGAAATTCAAAAGTCCAGAATGTATTTGCATTTAGAGGTGCTTCATTTGCAAAGAAAGATGATAATCAAATGACGAAAAGAATTAACATCTTATTGAAAATATCAATACACTAAAGAACAAGGTATGTCTCGGAACATATACAACAACATAAAGATAGATCATGTACTGATCGAGTTTACATGGTCGGCATAACCAAGCTTATCCCATAAGACTTGGCTAATATTACCCTTGGACCGAAGATATACGCCTGAGGATATATATGACTTAATCAAAGTGTAGAAAACATTTATCCACAACCCAGGAATCACGGGTGATAACCACTTCATTATCCACTATCCCACAAAAGGGTGATAACCACCCCATTATCAGAGAGAGTTAGTTACAACACTAATATTATAAATAAGGGGTACATGAGAGAAGGTCCTTCACCTTTTTCTGATTTAACTTAAAACTATATTAGCTTTGATTCTCATTTGGAATACGTAGGAGCGGAATATTAATTCTGTCAAGCTATATCCACAAAATATCTTTAGAATACATACTCAAAATCTTGTCATATTCAATTCCAGTCAGATTTAGCTTAGTCTTATTTGGCAGGCACAGATCATCCTAGTCTCCACAAAGCTAAGGCGAAAAATAAAAAACTAACCATGTGATTCTACCATTTTTCTTAACACGTTGATGATTCAAATTTCAAACAACAAACCATAAGTCGTCTCAGTCATCAAATAATAAACATGATAATGGTTCTGAAGCTTCTAAAATAAAGTAAGGGTGCAAATTTTCATCTGTAACATCCTAATTTCTGATAGGCGATTGCTATTTCGGTCGCTAAATTAGTAAACCTGAGCCAATTTAGTAACTAAATTAACGTTCGCTAAATCACTCGCTAAGTTGACAATTACAGTACAGTGACTTATATATTCATTCACTAAGCTAGTAATTATTGTTTTACTGACTTCTATTATAAAAACAAATAAAAAATTATAAATTTATAAAACCAAAAAGAATGATAAATTTATATTTTATTAATAAAATATAAAGAATTTTACAATAAACAAATATATAAAGTAAATGAAACTAACAATAAAATAAAAAAACAAAATGTCCTAAATCACGCACTTCAAAAAATAGAGCTTTAGTGACCATAATATTCGGTCGTTAATTGTATAATTAACACCCATTACAATCGTGAGAGATAAGAGCTGACAGGGAAATAAGAAACCACAATCGGTGCTCCCTTTGATTTTGTTTTGCTCTTTGGTTTCTGAGAAGATGGTGATTTCAGTTGAGATCCTTCATCATAATCAGAGACTTGAGCTGCTGAGGATGTGGAGGGTGCAAAGCAATTGAAGAAAGCTGACATCAGAGCCATTTGGTGTTTCGATTCCTTCGTATCTGTGGCAATTCAATTGTAGTTCTTATGTCTAAAGAAGCAGAAAGTGATTTGCACAAGCTGAAGCAATGAAATTTGAGTGGGGATTCTGTTTGAGTGAGCTAGCCGAAATAGTTGTAATGGCTTTTGTTGTGAGTGAATGGAACTGAGGCAAACTTGACTATTTATAGCAACATATGATATGATTATTATATTAATAATAAAAAACAAAGGAAAAAAGAATAAGAAGTTACAGGGTAAGTCCATTTGCTTAGGGAGCAAGGAGAACATGGGACCACATATACCTATGAAAGGTCTTGTGTCTTCTGGGGCTGCTTCTGCTTTTGACCACGTCCAATAATTTTCGGGGTCTATAATGCGTTGCTATGTTCTTATTTGCGAGGGTCAGCAGCTAGAACCTTCCTTAAGTTGAGAAGAACTTGTTTCTCATCTATGCCTTTTTTGACTTATAAATGATGAAACCACGTCTAAACGTGTGGAAGTGGAACTACATTTGAGATGCATGCATTCAAGAATACTGAAAGTGAGATGACTAAATATAAGAATACAAAGTTGCCCTGTCCTAAACTATTGTATAAGTCAGTCTTTCATGTGGCTAATTCTAATTAGTAGTTGTTACCACCATAAACTTTTGACTCAACTAGATGTCCAAAGTGAATCAATCAATTGATTGCAGAGACGGATGGCGTAAGTAATTCCTATTTATTTGAATTTACTAGGGTGAGAGAGAATTGCACCTACCAATGGGAACTTAGAAGGACCCATGAACAGAAACATTAATATAGAAGTTGTCATCAATGTTTTTTTTTCTACATGATCAGAAAACATTGTAAAACCCTTCTATTTGAGAAATTGGTTTTTGAAAACAATATTGATCTCAGGAATAATTACGAATAGAGAAGATATTAGATATTTATATTACTTATTTCACCCCTTTTGAATATTTAGAAAAGGACTATGAGTTATATATATATATATACACACTAGAAAGTTACCCGTGCCATGTACAGGTTAAACTAAGGATGTGTTTGATACATACTAAAACATAGGATAAGCGACAAGCAAAATAGTACAAAACAAATGTGTAAGTTATTGGGTACTATGTTCATGAGACAAAAAATTGTCTCAAGGTTTGTTAACTGGGTTTTTGTTTAGTCCATCACCCTTTTTTTTTGTATTGTCCCATGATCACTTCTCAAATCAAACATGGAACAATTATTTTATTGTTGTCTAGTCCCCGAATTTTTTGCAAATCAAACGCACCCTAATAATTGACGGCAATGTAAAAAATAAACTTAAAATATTGTAATGAGGCTTGAAAGTTAACATAGGAATGCTCAATAGTCAATAGTCTAATTTTAAATATTGTAATTGCGTCTAATTTCTAGTCTACAGGACAAAATTATAAAACCATTTAAAGTATAATAGCCACCATTTTCCTTTTATCAACTAAAATCAGCAAAACATAAAGGTAGCACTTGCATTGCCTTTTCCCCTGCTACTTGAGTAACTAGCTGCATATTCACACATCACAGTTGGTGACCAAAGCCTCGATTCATTCAAAACCATTCTTTCTATCCCACTTAAAGAACACAGACTTCCTTTGTCTCAGCCATAAAACCAGGGTGCTTAAGCATGAAAACACGAGTTGTTAAAAAACAAGCTTGGTCAATATTGTTAAAATCCCATAAGCACTAGCAATTGAACTCTAATTGTATGAGAAACAGATAATTCAGAACCCTTGTTTTCAAAAGTTGTATGAAAAGTAACTTAACACATACTTGACACTATTTTTCAGAAAATACAAGATATTCCAATTCTGAGCAAAAGACTAGAAAATAAGAAAAATTACACCCGCCACTATAGTCCATATAATATCCAAGTCAGCTGGTGTAAGTAATAACAGGAGATCCCATGCAACCTTCTTCCCAGGAGAGCACTGCCATGCCTGCTCAAGCAAAAAAAAGAAGTTGAAAGATTCAGAAGCGAAAAACAGCAAATGTAAAATCCTTCTGCCAACTGAAAGGACAACCACTAAATTCAACAACCACCAAGCCTTATCCCACTAGGTGGGGTCGGCTACATAGATCAAACGGCACCATAATGTTCTCTCATGAATCATGTTTATAGTTAAACCATTGGCCGCTAAATCAGTTTATAGTTCTACAACCACTAAATAATTCTCAGAATTTTTAGTTTCAATTCAGTTTCAGCCATTGGACCAGCACCATGATTGCATATTTGGTGCAAACATGCAGCACTTAAGCAAGAAACAAATGTTGAAAATATGACAAAGTCCTAGGAGAGCACCTGTATAAAAACATTTTAAACTGTGCAGGACAAAGTACACATTCTGATAAAATCAAACTATACCTGATCAAAGAATGAAGCAAGTACTTTTCTGACAACTTGCTTTTATTATATGTAAGTTGATATGTTACAAGGAAGTAAGTGTAGCTTCTGGGATGAGAAATGTATTTACTTTTTACTTTTTTCAGTATATTAAATTGTGATGATCAATGATAAAATTATAAATCAATATGTAATTAAATTGACAATCTTTGCATTCAAGTGGAACTTAATGGACCAAAAAGGACATCTTGAAGCATTAAAAACTCATAAAAATGTATGGTTATATTAATATTAATTTGGCTCACTCATTTTTGCTAGAAAGAAGATCAAAAGCACCCTTTTCCAGTTATCTATTATTCATTAGAGAATAACTTGTTTATGTCAGCGATGCAACATTATTAGCAGTGGCAATACTAAGGCTAGCCTGAGTATTATCTCCAAAGATTTGACAATGTAGTTTGAAGAACTGTAAATGCCACAGCTAACCGGGTAATGCTCAGTTTGGATGCACATGGAGATGATGGCTATTTTAGGTGAAGCAAAAAGCAAAGCAGGCGCTAAGAACTAAGAACGATCTTTGTTAAAAATCAGATCCACTATGAGATCTTTAAGGCACCATGTTGATCAACACCCGACTATTATGGTTAATGTATAACATAGTTCTTGGGAAATATAGTGACAAGACATATGCTAGTGTGTAATATAGAAATCTGCAATGGAATAAACTGAATCTTACTTTACTGCTATTAATTTCTTGTTAACAATTTAAGGTAAATCCAGTAGTGGTTACCATGACCCAAAATTTAATAGAACAAAACCATATGATGCTGGTGAGGAATTCCCATATGACCTGACAAGAGGGAGCCACATGCCAAACTATCTCTACCACCCATCACCCAGCAAGTATTAGCACCCATGAATGGGATGACATAGCAAACTAGGAACATTGATTACCTTAGTAAAGCGTATTGAGAACACCAATTTTCACTCCAAACAGAACAAAACCAGACCCCTACCACCAAGACTGGCGCATCAGTGCAGAACCGGAATTACCAACAAGTTAAATCACATTCAATATGGGGAGTTATAAAGTGGTCAAGGTGGTTTGGGGTGTGGGACAAAGGTGTTGGGAGGTATAAGGTGCAAAGTTCAAATCTCACTCCCTACCAACATAACAAAAACTAACAACTAACATTTGCCTATCCAGAAAAAATAAATATCATTCAATATGTCTCAGCAGCAGAATTAGCATCAGTGCAGAACCCCCACCAAACCAGTGCAGAACCCCAGAGCCTCAGCTCCTCAGAGAAACCATTTTCTCCGCCTATTAACAACTAACAACCATTTATTTGCTTTTCACTTAATCCAATCATGTAAACAAATTAAACCCTAAACACTCCATTGTGGGCCTTAACTATCTAGACATGCTACCAATCAATACCCACAAGAGGCATAACTAAATGATTGGTTGATTGCAACGACAAACAACCATAAAACCTCACCAACAGCACTGGTGCTTGTAGCTTCTCTCGGCCTCTAATCCTCATCAACTTCCTGTTCAACAAAGGATAACCAAAAAACAAACAATACATAAAATCAAAATCAGAAATGTTTTTTTTCACACCCGGGTGCGACACCTCCAGCCGACACCCGGGTAATGTGGATGAGCAGAAAAGACCATGTGCTGGTGTGGTTTTGAGGTATCTTAGAACCCGAGTGGCTGCTTGATGATGAAGGGATGTTGGGCAACTCATAAATTGGCTAAGTTGCTGGACAAGATAACTAAGATCTGGTCATCTTGTAGTACAAGCGGCCAATAAGCCTACGATATGCTGCAGGATCAGGAAGAGGTTCTCCTGCATTTTTGTGTAATTTAGTGTCCTTGGTCATTGGTGTGGAAGCTGGTTTAGAGGCTAAGAAGCCTGCATCAGAAAGGATGTCCAATGCATATTTGCGTTCACAAATATGTATCCCAGCTTTTGAACGCGCAATCTCCAATCCAAGAAAGTATTTCAATGCCCCAAGGTCTCAAACTTTGAATTTCTGATGGAGAAACTGTTTTAGTGTATTGATTTCATGAAGGTCATTGCCTGCAAGAATTAAATCATCCACATAAACAAGTAAGGCAGTAAAAGAAGCATGATGTTGTTTAAAAAATAATGAAGAATCACAAGTAGATTGTGTATATCCCTGTGATAAAAGAGAAGAAGAAAGTTGTGCAAACCACTGTCGACTTGACTGCTTCAAACCATACAAAGATTTCTTGAGTTTGCAAACTTGGTTTGGTTGAGTAGGAACAATGCCCTTAGGGTGTTCCATATAGACTTCCTCATCAAGATGTCCATGAAGGAAGGCATTATGGACATCAAGTTGCTGTAAATGCCAATTATTAGAGGCTGCAATAGCAAGAAGTAAACGGATGGTAGTGACCTTGGCCACTGGAGAATAAGTATCGAAAGAATCAATGCCTTCAATCTGGTTAAAACCCCTAGCCACAAGTCTGTCCTTATATCTTTCTAGAGTGCCATCGGCTTTGAGTTTAACCATGTATACCCATTTACATCCAATGGGTGTCTTGCCTTCAGGTAATTGTGTGAGCTCCCAAGTGTCATTTTGGTTGAGAGCTTGGAGTTCTGTCTGCATTGCTTCAATCCATTATTTGGATTGAATAGCCTGCTTATAGGTTCTAGGTTCAACAATAGAAGAAAGACTTAAAGAATAATGCTTATGAGCAGGAGAAAGTCTAGAATAAGTCAGATATTGAGACAAAGGATAAGTAATATTTGAGTCATTAGGAATAGAATTATAATGAGCAATGTTACAATGAAATTCTTGTAGGTATTGAGGAGGTTTCCTGATTCGAGTGGACCTTCGAAGAACCATAGAATCATCAGGTTCTGGAGTTGTCATATCAGTTGGTGTAGGAGTGGAATCTGCAGGTGGAATATACAAAGGAAAATCTAGATACAAAGGGTTAATAGTGTCATCAATAGGAGCAGTACCTGTTGAAAAGGATTGGTGAGGTGCAGAAGGTGATATTGAAGTTGCATAAGGAAAGATATTTTCATAAAAAATCACATTTCTAGAAAGGAAAACAGATCTAGAATGTAAATCAAATAATAGATATCCCTTAGTGCCTGGTTGAAAACCAAGGAAAATGCATTTCTTGGCACGGCTATCAAGCTTAGTTCAATGTTGATGAATGGTAGAAGCATATGCTAAACAACCAAAGACCTTCAAATCCATGAAGGTGGGAGGAGCACCAAATAACATTTCAAAAGGAGATTTATCATGAAGTACAGGAGTAGGCATGCGATTAATAATAAAAACAGCATGACATATAGCATGAGACCAAAAAATTTTGGGTAATTTGGAATGAAATAAGAGTGCTCTAGTGATTTCCAAAAGATGTCTATGTTTCCTTTCTACCTTGGAGTTTTGTTGTGGGGTTTTCACACAAGAAGTTTGATGAAGGATGCCATGATCATCATAAAAAGAAGGCATATTAAATTCATGTCCATTGTCAGATCTAATAACCTTGATTTTAGAGTTAAACTGTGTTGAAACATAATGCATGAATTTTAAAATTGAAGGCCTTGTATCAGATTTTGATTTTAATAGATATAGCCAAGTATGTCTACTGTAATCATCAACTATGGTTAAGAAATATTGATATCCTTGCATAGAAAGAACATTAATAGGTCCCCATATATCCATGTGAACCAAATCAAATGGTTTAAGAGACTTAGTGTGACTAATGGGAAAGGGAAGTTTGGCTTGTTTAGCCATATGACAAGAATCACATACAAAGGATTTATTGAATTTGATACATGGAAATTGTCTACAAAGATTATTCAAAACTGTAAATGAGGGATGGCCAAGCCTATAGTGCCATACATCAAAAGTAATATTGTCATTTACAGAAGTTTTATTTGCAACAGAAAAAGAAAGTAAAGTAGAACTTGCTGGAGTATGACATTGCTGAAGAATGTATAATCCATGGCTAGCCTTAGCAGCTCCAATCATCCTCAAGGAATGGAGCTCTTGTATGAGGCAAACCAATTGGGTCAAGAACCTTGATTGTTGGGGTTACCTCTTCCTTGTGGGCCTCGGTTAGGTTGTTTGCAGCAGTAAGTATAGATGATGAACCAGAATGAGGGTCAAGAACCTTCCTTTCTTGTTATGTGACCAGTGAGAATACCTTGTTTATAGGTGGAAGAGGTTCAAGTAATAAAATTTGGGTCTTGACAGTGTTGAAACTATCATTAAGACCCTTCAGAAAGCATATTACATATTCATTATCCTTGTGCACTTTCATAGATTGAGTAAGATTGCTAGAGCAAGCAGGAGTAGGCCTCAAAGATTCTAATTCTTCCCATAAGGTTTTCGATCAGTAAAGAAAGTAGAAACATTTCTATCTCCTTGTTTAAGGGAATGAAAATGATTACCTTTGGAGAACCGATCATGGAGATCCAGCCACAGAAGTCGTGCGTTATCAATGTAAATCGTGCTTTGAGCAATGTGAGGGGTTAAGGTGCGATTGATCCAGGAGAGAAAAATATTGTTGCACCTTTCCCAAGCATCGAAAAGAGGATTATCAGCAAGAGGAGCAGTAATGGAACCATCGATAAACTTGTGTTTGTTACAAGAGGGCACGTTTCATGGCACGGCTCCAAGAATGAAAATTCTCGCCATTAAGAGGTGGTGAGACAAGCATAGTCCCCTGGATTTTCGCCAGGATGAAGATAATAGGGGCTGGTGGGAAGTTGTGTGGGATCAACGATTGCCATTGATTTCAGTATTGGAATTAGGGTTACTTTGCGTAGAAGAAGAAGAGTCAGCCATATTTGGCAGGGAAAAGAAAGCAAGAAATTGGGCGGAAGCTTAGTAAACCGATACCATATTATCAGAGTTATTACTGAAATGCATCTAGTAATATTGAATTGAATTAGAAAAGATACAAGGGAATGCTCCTTATATAGCTAACTAAGGCTATGTTTGGCAAAAATAGCTGATAAGCTAGCTGATAGCTGATAAGTTAATTTTTAGCTGATAGCTGATAACTGATAGCTGAAAAGCTAGCTGATTGAATTTGAAGTGTTTGATAAAATTAGCTGTTTGAATTAGCTTATGAATACAAAATGACATAAAAGGACATCTTTATATAACACTTATATAAATCATTTTTAAAATTTATTAATGTGAAAAACTAAAATCTTTTTTTTTTAATGGAGAAAAAGTATTATGCTCAATAATAAAAATTAAAATCTTATGCTCAATAATAATTTAAATAAATATAAAATTATATTTAATATATTTCATTTACGTATTATGCATGATATTGATATATGAGCAACTTGTAATATGAATATATGTAGTATCTGCAAAACCTGCAAAAATATATTAACATATGTAATATATCAATAACTTTTTTTTTGACGCAACTAACCTAAACACTTAGGTAATGTATCATATATAAATTTTTATAAATTGATTGTCATCGAGTACTTATAACACCAATGTCGCGCAATATTCATATTAGAACACTCATGTTTATATAATTTATTTATATGCATAAAAATAATGTAAAAATATAACATATAGAATAAGCAAGATCCTTTTAATTTAGGCTCAACAAAATAATAATAACATGCATAATAAAAATAACCCAATTATTTAAAAATAGTAATAATAATTAAAAATAAAATTCAAGAGTGTACGTAATAAAAGAGTGAAAGTAGGACAGTTGGGTAAAGTGAGAATATGATTAAAATAATAGGGGGTAAAATTGGGAAAAAAATTGATAAGCTATAAGCTATAAGCTAAAACGCTATTTCAAATAGCTTATCAAAAAACGCTATAAGCTCATGCAATAAGCTTGTTTACCAAACATCTCTAATTTGGTCAAACAAGCTTATAAGCTAGTCAAATAAGCTATAAGCTAGCTTATTGTGCATACCAAACAGAGCCTATGGCTCTGTTTGGTGGTGAGAAGAAAAGGAGAAGAGAGAAAGAGGTGAGAAAGAGTATAAGAAGAGAGAAAATGGTGAGAAATAGAGTAGATTTTGATAGTTGTTTGGTGTAAGAGAAATATGAGAGAAAATGAGAAGAAAGAATGTGAGAAATGTTAGAAAATGACAAAAATATCCCTAGATATTATATTATTTTTATTTTATTTATTATATCTTAGGATTAAATATATAATTTTATGAATATATTATAAATATAATTAAATTTTATAATAAATATTAATAAAATATATTTCTATGGATATATTTATAAATATAAACCTATTTTATAATAAATATCAATTTATTATACATTATTTGTTTATAAATTAAATATTTTTTTGATGAATTATAAAAAATAAAAAACGTTATCCCTCAATCCCCATGGCACAGCCCCCAGATCCTACAATAAACACACACGCATTATATGCCATTGCTACTTGGCACGGAGGTAGTTACGTGGGAGTCTAATTTGCTGATGGGAAAAGGGTAAAAACATAAAAGTAACATTTTGTTCCATTTTCTTCCCAAGTATGAAGAGAAAATAAATTGGTGGGCCTCATGCTATTTTTATTCTCTCTCTTTATTTTCTCTGCTCCACCAAACAGGTGAAAAAGGTATTTTCTCCTCTAAATCTCTCTTCTCCTTTTCTCTCTCCTTCTTTTCTCTTACAACAAACAAAGCCTAAGGGAGCATGAAAATCAAGATTAGAAAAGAGATAAGAACAAGAGAGGCTAACTAATCTAGCTGTTAGAGAAATAACTAACTAACAGAATTACAAATTAGCTAACTGATTATCCTAACAAAATTATGATTCTAAAATCTATTGAGCTGATTTTTCTAACTCCAATAATTTGCAGAAAACAAGAAGGACATTCAAACAGCCAAATTTCTTTTCATTGCAACAGAAACAAAATTGCTCATAAAACAAATAGATATGAGGAGAAAATTCTTTCTTCATTGACAACAAGGGTTACAATGGAAACTAGGTGAATACATAGTTCTTTCATAATAGACCGAAAAACAAATATAGTGAATATATAACAGAAAGAAAAACAATGAATATGAAGCTAGCAGAAGGTCTTCAATGAAGTTCTTTCGAATTTCAATGAAATTCTTTTCCTGCAAATCAAATGAGGCTACCTAATAGACTTAAACTTGCAATGCAGAGACAGCGTCTACTTCTTGATGACACTCGTGTGGTATCAAAAAATGTACTACTCTTCTTGGTAGCCTTCGTTACCCATATCTTCTTGTCGTTTCCAATGACTTTCAATTAGGAGAGACCGCCCTCTTCTGGATTATAGTTTGGCTCTTAAGTCATAAGAGATCTCCAGAAATGAAGAATACAGAGAAGAAAGAGAGTTTATAAAATTTGTAGTGTGGGATTGTAAGAACACACAAAGGAGGGTTATTTATAGGAGAATTCGGCTCATGGTTCAATAACTATTAAGGAGTAATTGTTTACAGACAATTTTCTATGCGTTGAAGATTGAATATCGAACTTTTTATGCAGAGTGTTTATTATACATTCATGAACTGTGACAACCGGCGAGTAGAGAATTGGTCACCTAGAAGGTATTGTTTCAATACGAAGAAAGTATATCGTTTCCTCATTCAAGCACGATGAGTTTGTGATAGTTACAACTTCAATAGTGTTTGTTGGAATAAACATTATTAAATGCGTAAGTTACGATAGCGTTTCCCCGGTAAAGCACTAATGATATTTGACCGCTTTTTTTCAAAATAAGATATGGGGTAAATAAAGTGTTTTCTTGGGAAATGCTTTTAAAGATATAACTTTTAATAGCGTTTGGAAAGTGATATAAAAGCCTCCGTACATTTTTTAAAAGTGGTTCCTCCCAAATCCGCTATTAAGTGTGTACTATTAAAGACAGAACCTAATGTGTATATATTTTATATTATATTTGTCATGTGATTTTACTTCCTTACTTCCTCCCTAATTAACTCAAAATGCTCATCATTTCATTTCTTAACCCATGTGACTAATTACAGTAATCTATGTATTTTTTTTATTTGTTATCCAATACCTTTCATAAAACTTTTTTTTAATCAAAATGACATGCAAAAATATCACGATAGCAACATACATCCCAACTATGTAGGCACCCCTAAAACTATCTATCATCTGCAGCACACCATAAATTTATTAATAAAGAGAAAAGAATAAAGAATACAAAAAGCAAAGGGGGACATCAACCAAAACCCTTGCAAAAGTATTATTTAAACCTATAATTAGGGAGACCTATCCTATTACGATAAAAATCATCCCTAATAAATATAGGAATAGTATTCCACCAAAATAATCTAGGAGAAGTAATACCATATAAGGCTAATTTATCTGCACAATTATTGTCTTCATGAAAAATATGAGAATAAACAAAATTCATCCTAGAAGACAACGCTAAACAATTCCTCCACTTATTTCTTAGCTTCCAGGGAACAATAGAAATGGATTTGAAAGCAAGAATCACAAGATTGGAATCACATTCCAACCAAAGATTATACCAACCATTTTTATATGTCAATTCTATAGCCATCATAGCTCCAATAAGTTCAGCATTGAGGGCATAATTGATTCCTAAATTAGCAGCAAAACATTCCAAAGTGGCTGCACTTCGATCCCTAAAGATACCACCACAAGTTGCCAATCCTGGGGAACCTATTGCAGCTCCATCAGTATTGCGCTTGATCTAATTATAAGAAGGAGGCTGCCAACAAACTTCTTTGATCGAAGGGGTATTGTCAGGTTTGCCATCAATTGCAAAAACTTTTAGAAGACAAGCTCCTGCATTAAAGAAAACATAGAACCATTATTGAAGAAACCTAAAAGGAAACACTTGCAACTATGCTATTTAATGCAGCCTTGAAGGGAACCCTTTTGTTCACTAAAAGAAAAATTGAATTTAGCTAGGGCCAAAGGCCGTCGCAAACAGCTTAAATCCATCGCAAAACACATATTTCTGACGGATTTGCGACGGTCATAAATCCGTCACATATTGGATCGTCGCAAACGTATTCTAACGGTTTTTTTAAATGGCTGTCGCAAATTTACGACGGAATGGCTGTCACAAATTATCAGACATTAGCGACGGCCTAGCCGTCACAAATCATAAGACATCAGGCCGTCACAAATCAACAAACATTAGCGACGGCCTGACCGTTGCAAATCAACAGAAAGCAACGACGGCTTGGCCGTCGCAAATTATCAAAAATTAGTGACGGTCTGGCCGTCGCAAATTACAAAACATTTTTAATTAATTATTTATTTAAAATATGAATTATTTTTAGTTAATTATTTAATATTTAATATAAAATTTAAAATAATATAAACTTTAGTTACTTTTTATATTAATTATAATTTAGACTATAATATGATAAATAAATAATAATTTTAAATGATAAATGAATAATAATTTTAAACAATAAATGAAATTCATAACTAAAAGCAAATTGTTTTGACAGAGTGCGTACATCATATAAAATAAAACCTAATCTTAAAGAAACTAATAACTCAAACTAATAACCCTCTCTATAGCCCCGCATTAACAAATCTGTAAAGGATTTATCCTCCTCATCACTGGTCTGCCGATGACCCTCAGGCTGGGACGGTGGCGGCTGGGACGACGGCGGCTGTGGCTGAGGGGTGCTGTGAAGGTGCTGGTCCTGCTGCGACTGTGGCTGAGGGGTGCTGGTTCCTAAACGCATCATAAATAAGTGTTTTAGAGGTTCATTAAGCCACGGATCTGTCCAAAAGCTAATTATATTACCTGAACTAAGTTGTATAACAGATTGTTCATCACAATAGACACATGACTCTTCAATCCTGCCCAAATTGAAGATCTAATGTAATATCTCACCAGGCAATTATTTTTATACACTCAGTAAATGAATAATTAGAGAAAATAATTTTATGTGTACCACTTATAATATTTTGATTTTTCCAAAATAAAGATTATTAGTATTTAAATTAAAATTTATGATGTTGTGTTAATCATTACAATATTCTCTTGCTGGAAAAATATGGGATGTGACATTTTCTCCCCACTTAAAAAGAATTTCGCCCCTAAAATTCGCCTATTATCATCAAATCATGGAATCATTCCTTCCACTACTTCCAGTCTTGATCCTATTTTCCAAAAGGTTTGTACCATCTCTGCTTATATGTATATTTGCAGATTGATAAGCAAGTGAAGCATCATCGATAACAGAGAAGCTAAAACACTTATTCTCAAAGTTGTATTGTAGATAATGAATTAGTCATTGCAGTAACAACACAAGGACATAAAAGGTGCCCAAAAATTGTGAATAATAAAAATGCAACATAATTAACAGAGTATATTTATTTATAAACAACTGAATTGGATTTGCAGCAATTGAAGCTCAGAATCAAGTACTAGAGTATATCTTGAAGCTTGTTACAAAAAATATCAAGACAAGAGGACTCAAATTTGTTGCTTAGTAAGAAATTCCTCAATTTGATATGATTTGCCCTCACTTCTCTTCCAAGTTCATTCCCATCATCCATCACAATTTTCACAGCTTTGCATACACTTTCTTTTGTGAACAAACCATCTTCTTCACCTTTCTCCACTTCAACCCCAACCCTTAATTTTCCACTCATCATTCTTGCATTCATGATATGATCAGCACCGAGGCGTGGCAACAACACTACTTGACACTCACTCACAAGTGCCTCAGTTATAGAAGCTGCCCCACAATGTGTTATAAAGCACCCAATAGAGGGGTGTGCTAAAATCAATTGTTGTTGCACCCAACCTCCATATGCAACACCTCTTCCTTGGACCCTTTCTTTGAACCCTTCTGGTAGAGCTTCTTCAATAGACTCAAATTCATTAGGGGGCTTAAGTGCTGCAAGAAATGGAAAACCTGTTAGCTCAAGACCAAGCAACAAGTCTTGGAATTCATTTTTATTTAAAGGGCTTTCACTTCCATATGCACAATAAACAACAGAACCAGCCTCAAATCTCCCAAGCCATTCAACCCATTTTTCCTCCAAGGTAGAGTTTGGTGGCTCAGGTAAAATAGGCCCAGAAAGAAGAACAGGCTTCCCATATAGACTCTCAAAATAATCAGCATAAGGCCCATCAATTTCTCTGCAACCTTTGAACCCAATTGCATCTGACAAACTTGCACCAATAGCCATTCTATCATATATGAAAACCCCACTTCCAAACTCAAATTTCCTTGTGGCAGATAGGAACCTAAGTTCATGTGCATGAAGCTTGACAGATGAATCAGGGAACCCTTGAGGTGGTTTCATGAGTTCAGCTTCAGTTAAACCTCTTCCAAGGCACTGTCTTGGTCCACATCCTAGGTATGCTATTGAAAATGGATACACTATCATGTATTGCATGCACTTGATACCAAGGTTTTTAGTCAAGTTGGGTAGCCAATATTGGAAATCAAAGAGAACAACTTGTGGTTTCAGCTCTCTAAGGAGAAGTTCTATGTCCTTCTCTGTGTGATCCATGGCTGTGGCAATAAGTGGATATAAAGAAAAGGGAACATCTGCAGTGGTTTCTGCATCATGAGGAAGGCCATCTATGTGAGGAACAGTGATGGGGACAAAGGTGATGAGATGTGGGTGGAGGTTGAGATGTTGGATTTTGGTTTGTGTTCTTTTGGGGATGAAGAAGGAGATTCTGTGCCCTCTCTTTGCTAACTTGTTTGAGAGGTGGAGATATGGGGTTATGTGCCCCATAGCAAACCATGGATATATGACTATGTGTAAACGATCTGCATCCATGGCTACCTTGACCTGTTTGCAGTGTCACAGACTCACAGACTCTCAGCTGCTATGTCGTATTAATAAGAATGAAGATGATATATATATATATATATATATATATATATATATATATATATATATATATATATATATTAACTGAGGTGTCAAAATTTTGAGTGTTAAATAGGGAAATGTCCCTTTACTTAAAAATGTTCATCTCACACTAGTTTTGCTAACACTACCTTTTTTCACACACTTTATAATCAATGATAAAAAAAAAATTGTACTCTGAAAACAACAAAATCTTTTATGTTTAATAATTATTATATAAAATATGTTGAAGGGATCCTCTAGATCAATCCTGATATAAAGAAATAAAAATAAAATGATAAATAAAAATTGATATAATATAAAAATGTAATATTATAAATTTGATATTCCAAATATCACGGCCGGCAGCAAGCATAAAGCCAGCACAAAGTCCAGAGGGTTCTCTCTTCCAAGCTCTTTTTCCTATTGTAGTTTTTTTATTAGGAGCAAGGACAAAAATAATGGTGATGATCATGCTGTGTTAGGCAGGATGTCCTGCTCATTTTCCACCAAACTCTCTGTTTCTTTCTTTGAGCCTCCAGAGTCAAGACAATCATTTTTTTTCATGAAATCCCAAGCAATGATCATTGAATACTTTTATATTCTTTTAATAAATCTTTTTAACATATATCAAAAAACTATAATAAATAAATCTTTTTAACTTCTTTTTTTGAAATATTTAAAGAAAAAGTATGTTACCTGATAATCAAGATGCTGTCACACGTGATGGATGATTACTTACGCCTATTGTTAATTAGGGAAGCGTGTAATATTTTGTTGTTATTTTTTAAACTAGATTGACGGACCCGTCTCCGGGGAATATACTATTTTTATTAGGATTTTATTTTAAATATATAATTGTTGAATTCATATTTTGTGGTTAAATTTTTGTGTAGAAAATTATATAACTGTTATTTTATATTATGCTTGTTTTTTGGTAGAGATTTTATATTATGTTTGTGATTATATTTGTTTAATAAAATGAATAAATATTTTTATATCATTTATTTGTCATAATGATTTTAACGAAAAATATTTCTTAAAGAAAGAAGTGAAATGATTGAAATTATCATTGTGGCATAAATAAGTATTTCCCTTGCTTTTGCTTGTACTCGAAAATCAAAATATTCTTTCAAGTCTAGATTGATAAAGAGTTTTGTTCCATCATAGGCATTTGATATGCTCATTTGCTCCAATAATAAATAAGATCATCAAATATTAAATTAATTATAAAATTATTTTATCGATTAAATCATTTAATTAAAATTATTTACTAATTTAAATAGGCTTTAAAAGGAAATTTAGAATATGTACAAATCTTTATTTTATCATTAATTTTGTTTAATTAATTTAATTAAAACAATTTAGTACGTAAAAAATACATTGTATGCAATTCAGTGGTGAATCTGTTCAAGGAAATGGAGATTTTGGAACCATCTGCCGTCTATGATTCTTCATCCCTCCTTTTTTTCCGCAAATATTTGATTTCTTTTGTGGGAAAAAATGGAACGGGATATAATTGAATATGAAATTAAGTTAAGTTTGGTACTTTTAAATTTATTCAAAAAATTATCGTATTTTGAATACCAAATCAATATCAGCTAGTTCTACCAACATATGTTTGGTCCAAGTGGTAGTGGTAAGGGACTTGGGCACCTTAAGTAAGTGGTCAGGGATTCGAATCATGTCTCTTGTATATGGTGAAAACCTAGTTGGGAGGGGAGAACCCACCTTGTGTGCCCAACAAGTTCTCCGATGGAGATTAGTCACTACTAACGATAGTTGATACTTCGTACCTATGTCATGGTTAATATATAAATATATATCAGCTAGTTCTAATTGCATTGGAGGTCTAACAGATTTGCCTCTGTCGTAGGTTTAATGTTGGCAAAATCAAATGCAAATAATATAAACGAAAAACTTGATTTTAATAATTTTAAAAATTAAATTATATATATGAGATAAATTAATAACCATTCCCTATATGTATAGTACATATAAACAAAAAAAGTTTACACTAATATAAGAAGGGTTACGTATAGCAAAGAATTATGTATAGCAAAGTCTATTGAATTATAAAGAGGTATCATTAAAGGATTTCAACTTGCATATTTTTAAAATAATTATGATATGACCACTTGTGTCTTCCTTGTTCAAATAGATCTTTATTTGCTGAGCAAAATCACCCCATAGAGTACAAATAACTCTATCGCTCCTGTGATGAAATCAAAAAAATACTATATAATAATTTGTAATTTTAAAGCAATGATATAAATAAAAATAATAATAATAGTTAATTTGTAATATCCACAAATGAGTAGCTTACTCTAGAACCTCGAGAATACTGTCCATATGTGTTTTGGTTCCAAGTCTCCATTGATAAGGAGTTTTGTTCCATGATAGGCATTTGAGATGCTCATTTTCTCCAACAATAAATAAGATCATCAAATATTAAATTAATTATAAGATTATTTTATTGATTAAATCATTTAATTAAAATTATTTACCAATTTAAATAGGCTTTAAAAGGAATTTTAGAATATGTACAAATCTTTATTTTATCATTAAAAATTGTTTAAGTAATTTAATTAAAACGATTTAGTAGTAAAAAAAAACATTGTATGCAATTCAGTGGTGAATCTGTTCAAGGAAATGGAGATTTTGGAACCATCTGCCGTATGTGATTCTTCACCCCTCCTTTTTCCGCAAATATTTGATTTCTTTTGTGGGAAAAATGGAACGGGATATAATTTAATATGAAATTAAGTTAAGTTTGGTACTTTTAAATTTATTCAAAAAATTATCGTATTTTGAGTACCAAATCAATATCAGCTAGTTCTAATTGCATTGGAGGTCTAATAGATTTGCCTCTGTCGTAGGTTTAATGTTGGCAAAATCAAATGCAAATAATATAAACGAAACCCTTGATTTTAATAATTTTAAAAATTAAATTATATATATGAGATAAATTAATAATCATTCCCTATATGTATAATACATATAAACCAAAAAAGGTTACACTAATATAAGAAGGGTTACTAATAGCAAAGAATTATGTATAGCAAAGTCTATTGAATTATAAAAACATATTATTAAAGGATTTCAACTTGCACATTTTAAAAATAATTATGATAGGACAACTTGTGTCTTCCTTGTTCAAATAGAGATTCATTTGCTGAGCAAAATCACCCCATAGTAGAAATAACTCTATTGCTCCTGTTATGAAATCAAATAAATATTATATGATCGTTTGTAATTTTAAAGCAATGATATCAATAAAATTAATAAAAACATTTCACTACCAGAAAACATTAAATTACCGACGGAATATTACCGACGGACAGAGATTCCGTCGGTACATACTTAATTTCCGACGGACATAACCGTCGGTAAGTAAGAATGTCAATAGTTGGACTCATTACCGACGGAATTTCCGTCGGTAACGTTACCGAGGGTATTTTCAGTCGGAAATTCCGTCGGAAATGACTCGGATTCTTGGCGGGAAAATTTACCGACGGACCATTCCGTCGGTAATTTTGAATTGTAATTACCGACGGCCATTATTCCGACGGAATTTTCCGTCGGTAAACACTTATTTCGAGTTTCCGACGGATAATTCCGTCGGTAATCATTTATTTTTGAATTTCCGACGGCTTTTTCCGTCGGAAGCCGTCGGTAACTTCTATTTATCATCACCGTTACGACCCTTCTCCCCCCTCCCTCACTTCTCCCTCTGCTCTGTCCCTCTCAAGCTCTCTGCTCTCTCTGCTCCCTCGCCCGCCTCTGCCCACCACCGTGCCGCCACCAAACACCACCGTTCGCCACCAAACACCTCTCATTTCCTCTCATTTCCTCCTTCTCCTATCCCCTCTCCACTGAACCGAACCCCCCTCCCCTCTCCACCGAAGTACCGAACCACCACCACCACCCCTTTCTCCTCCCCTCTCCACCGAAGCAAACCACCACCACCACCCCTCTCCTTCTCCTCCCCTCTCCCTGTCCTCTCCATTCCCACCAGATCCTGTTCCCTTGCAAAACCACCACCACCACCACCACCACCATTAACCACCACCAGAGTCACCACCACCACAGTACTAGTGTATGTATCCTCCACATTTTGTTATTTTTGATTTGTAAAAAAATTTGGATTTTATTGATTAATTATAATGGATGTTGATTAAGATTATTTTTTGTGTTTTGTTGGCTGTTGTTGTGATGTCTGAAATTTTATGAATATGATTTATGTTGATGTTTTTGTGTTCTTTGTTTTGAAGGCTACCAGAGGTTGAGACTAGCCACCGTCACCTCTTTTGCGTACCAGTTTCTTAGGCTCCTAGAGGTACTGGCGGTTTTATATTTTGGGATATTAATTATAATTGTTCAATGCATGCTAAAGAAATGATATAAATTTTATTTGTTTAAATTGTTGTAATTTGTATATACCTATTTAATTTGTTTGAGTGTATTTTTTTATATATATATATTTGTGTAGTTGTAATTAAGAAAATTGTCTTTGTCAGTAGTTTTAAATTTAGTAAGCTATTGTTTTTGCTAATTGCATAAATTCATTAATTAATGTAGATTAATTAATGAATTTAGTCTAATATAAAATCATAAGGACAAGTACCGTTGATAGGATGAGACATAGCTAGGATTAGTTTGCTGGTAAAATTGTTTTTCTCCCACATATACTTGCAACAGTAGTGATGAAGCTAGCTGATTCGACGTAGCGATGGTGATCGATTATAAGCATGATCGGGATTATTTGTACGTAAATAATGGAGTGATTAAATAATACTTAAAAAGTTAATTAATTAAATCAGATTCGGCAGTAATGATGAGTAGATTTGCCAGTAGCTCATGGTGATTGATTAAGCGTGATGGGGATCGTTTGTACGTAGTTATGGTATAATTAATCAAGAAAATAATTACATAATAATGAGTAATTAGTTATTGGTTATGTAATACTTGATATTAGTGAATAAGTTATTTAATTAAATCATTAACTTAAACTGGGGGTCATACCGCGTCTCTGGCTCGTACCATCCGTCGGGGGTCATCGTCGAAGTTGACCATCCGGGAGACTCCACCCTCCGGCCCACAGGACACGGAGGAGATGCGGCGGATGAGGCAGGAGCTGGAGGAGCATAGGCGGAACTCACAGCGCATGCAGCAGCGGATGGAGTCATGGTCGCAGGTGATGACCACTCTGATCGATTTGCTTCCACCTGAGAGGCGCAGCGCTATGCAGGGGGTACTCGATACTGGCGAGCCCTCCACTATACATACCGATCCACCGCCGCAGCCGCATGATGGCGATGCGCCTACTGTGCCGCAGGATGATGGTCACCTGACACCGGCGACGTCCCCCCGACAGGATGACGATGTTACCCATTATTATGATGACTATTAGAATAGTTATATAGATGTAGCTGAGTTTAATACATTGACGGATATTTATGTATTTGTTTTTATTTTAATGTAACTGCATTCTTAAATTTAATTTGTAATTTCAGTTTTGAATTTAAATTATTATATTTAACTAATTATAATAAAATTAAATTAAACTTAACGTTTAAAATAAAAATTAAATAATAATCACTATTTAAAATAAAAATTAAATAATTAATAAATAATAATTAAAATAAAAAATTATTTAATAATTATAAATAAAATAACATTAACAAATTAATCAATATTTAAAAACAAAAAAAAAATTTAAAAAAAAATTTCAGAAAACATTTCCGACGGAATTATCCGTCGGAAATCGTGGCTCAGAATTTCCCACCGAATATGCCGTCGGAAACTAAGGAGCACATTTCCCCCGGACTTTTCCGTCGGAAGAGTTTCCGACGGAAAATTCCGTCGGAAATTTCGTAGTTTGCTTCCGACGGTACAATCCGTCGGTAAATATTCCGACGGACCTATTGTCCGTCGGAAATGCTTTCCAACCCGCTGTATTCCGACGGATTACTGTCCGTCGGAAATTCCGTCGGAAACGTAGTTTTCCGACGGCTTATTTGCCTTTCCGACGGGATTTTGCCGTCGGTAAATGGCTTATTTTTTGTAGTGTTTAATTTGTAATATCCACAAATGAGTAGCTTACTCTAGATCATCAAGTTTAATGTCCATGAGCTCAATGCTACTTAAATAGTAAATATTTTCATTCCCAATTAAATGATCAATTTTGCCACTAAGGTCTTCGAAAAATCCAGAAACATCAAAATCAACACCCATGGAAGACTCTTTGATAAGAGATTCAAATAAATTCCCTTCGGCATATTTTCCTTTTTCTTTTAGTGGTGCCCTATATAGATCAACTAGATGTTTTGGGGGTGCGACATGCTCGAGACCAACGACCTTTTGTCCCAAATCTATAGCAAACATTGTCATTGTTTCCTCTCTCTCTCTCTCTCTCTCTCTAGAGTTTTCCTAATTTTTGGCCCATTTCTTCTAGTTTCTTTTAACATCATTACTTTCAATTTTTGCAATAGGATTAACACAGGTCCAAATTTTTTTTTTCTTCCATTACTCCTTTTTCCACCACAACCTCGTCCACTTCCTTAAGAAAATGCCAAATTCAATTGGGAGGGAATGGTGCGGAGTTTACTGGACAGGACTGGTGATTTTCCATCAAAAGCATGTTATTTTGTTCAGCCACAAGTAAACAAGGAATTAGCTCAGAATATTTGATGAACCTACACTCTCGATATTGTTGATGCAGAGCACATTCGAGGCATGAAAAGTTGAATATGTTTTTCTAACATATCTTCATCAGTAATTTTTTAACCACATTGTTTCAATTGTGAGCTAATTTTAAACAATGCTGAATTATATTCACTTACAGTTTTGAAATCTTGCAACCGCTGGTGCATCCAATCGTATCGAGCTTTTGCAAGAATCACCATTTTTTTAGTGTCCATAGCTCTCCTTTAAATTGTTCCAAAGGGCTAATGGGTCCTTAATAGTAAGGTACTTTGTTTCCAATTCTTCATGCACATGATGTCGAAGATAAATCATTGCTTTTGCGCAATCCTACAGGGTATGCTTGATTTCCTTCTTTTATAGTATTCCCAAAATTCATAGCATTGAGATGAATTTCAGCATCGAGTACCCATAATAGATATTTTCTTCTAGAAATGTCAAGAGCGATGTGTAAGAATTAATATCTCATGTGTGTGACAAATATTAGTGGTGGTTTAATATTTGAATAAAAAGGACATTTGTTTAACATTTGAATGAATGGTTATGACTCTTGGGAAGGAGTCTTTTTAATGAAAGGATGTATTGCTTGATGGAAGCAATTATAAGTAGGAAGGAAATGAAACATTTCCTTATCTCTGCCTAAAAGTAAGTCTCATAATTTTCCATCAAAGTTAGAGGCATAAAGGGAGAAGGAAAGAGATAGAAGAGTTTTCATTGTTGATTGAAGGTTCAAGTCAAGAAGCGTTAACATTTAAGCATGAATACAGGTTAGTGTTTCTATTCATCCTATTAGTGAAAACTATGAATTCTCAAGATCCTTATTTGATGGCTTATGCATGAATAGTTTACATGTGTATCAAAGCATGTGTTAAGGAATTTATAGTTTTACATTGATGATGCTTGGTTTTAATCCATGAATGATGCCTTAAATTTGTTCTTGAATGTCTTAAGAATTCAAGAGTTAATGATTTCCGCTGCATGAATTATAATGAATGATAGTTTGAATGAAAAACTATTGAATGATGGAGAAAGACATTGGTGTATTTGTATTGCATTTAAATTTTCTAGAATGGCGTGATTGTTGATTTAAATAAAATTAACTATTCCCAGTATCCAACCGTCCTGCCAGTTGTCTGTCGGCAATGATGTTTGTCCCTCAATCTCCTATTCCGAGTTCGAATCCCAGGTTATGCATTTTGACTCATGAAGTCATTTTTAATAGGAAAAAAAGAAAAAAAGAAAAAGAGCTTTGAAAAGAGGCGAAAGATGGGATCGAACATGAGACTTGATAGTAAGGGGTTGAGAATGTTAGGGATGCAATCAATGTGCTACGCTCCCTGATTTGTTATGATTGGCATCAGTAATATATATTAAACTGTTGTACAGTACGATAGAATTGTATGCCAGTACGCTCACACCAATTAATGTCTTTTCCCGGTGGTTAATGTCGGTTCTGCAATGTTATGGGACAAACAGGGTTCAAATCCTATTTTGTGGATTTGAACCAATTTTGTTTGAAACAAAAGAACATTACAAAGTTAAAGAAAATTGAAAAGTGTGTCCAGTAGGTTCGAACCCAGACTTCAGGACCAGAAGGCAAATGTGCAAACCACTAGTTTTGTTCATATAAATATTGTTATATCCCACAAATGATACTTTACAATTTTTTGTATTTGCCACTAATGAATTGTATGATACTGTTAATGAAGTGTTTGCACATTGGAATTAAAGTATGATAGATTTGTTAATCACCAAAGTGGTCAAATCTTTAAAGTCTATTTAATTCCATATTATATGATGTTACTTCAATTACCCATAATTTTGATGCTATGAATGATTGATAATTATTGGTTTTATAGGTAAATTGAAGTTCATTGTTATAGGACAGTTAAGGATCACCCAAAGGTTGATTATTTGTTCCTTTAATTAATGAGTATAAATGTTGGTAATATAAATGCGTTATTAGTTATATTTATATATCCAAAGATAATAAATGTTTCTAGTGAGTGTATATATCATTACCAAATTATGTAACTTTCCACTAGCATCATTATGTCGTGTATGGCATGTTGATGGATTGCCTTAAGGTGAACATCATTGAATGAAGTTATGAATCTTTTAGCATGTTGGTATGTTACTCAAAGCGTTAATGTTTTTCAATCCTTTATTGCTCCAAAACAGTTGATAAGTCCCTTGTTGGGATACTAATGAGCACCTTGACCACCATGAAGTTTGATGGTTCACATGCTATGCATGAACATGTTATCGAAATGATAAAGATTGCAGCAAGACTCGAGTCATTGGGAATGGATGTGGATGAGAGTTTCTTGTGAAATTCATATTGAATTTATTAATGTCTGGGTATGATCCTTCCCAAATGAACTATAACGCCATGAAAGAAAAATGGAATGCGCTGGAATTGGAATTGCACAGTATGTTAGTTCAGGAGGAAACCAGAGTTAAGAATCAAGGAAATCATTCCACCAATTATGTTACCTATCAAGAAGCTATAATGAAAATTGGCAAGAAACAATATAAGAAAGATAAGAGACTCCTAAAGATCCATGAGTCCTCTTCTTCTCAAATCCACAAAAAGAACATTATGGAAACAAATACCATTTTTGTAGAAAGATTCGGCATTTCCAAAGGGAATGTCCAAAATATAAAGCTTTGCTCGAAAGGAAAGATAATCCTAGTGCTTATGTATGTTTCGAATCAAATTTAGCTGAAGTTCCTTATAATACTTGGTGGATTGATTCTAGATATACAGCTCATGTTTCTAATACGATGCAAGGATTTCTTACGACCCGAACCATAAAACCAAATGAAAAATTTGTCTTTATGGGGAATAGAGTGAAGGTTCCAGTTGTAACACCCCGCTTTTTGTTAAGTGGTTTCCTTAAGCTCGTTTGTTAAGTTCGAATTGTTGGCTAAGGGCTTAGTGGGATTTTTGGCTTAAAAGTCCCTTTCTGGTACATGAGCACTCC
This sequence comes from Echinosophora koreensis, assembly GCA_035048595.1. Taxonomy (NCBI): domain Eukaryota; kingdom Viridiplantae; phylum Streptophyta; class Magnoliopsida; order Fabales; family Fabaceae; genus Echinosophora; species Echinosophora koreensis. Next base: position 4,019,123 of record JAPCYP010000011.1, on the reverse strand, counting down.
CGTGCTCATTAGCCATCACGCCCGTGCTTAAAGTCAGAAGCGTGTTTCTAATTTTAAGTTGAGCACGACCGTGCTCAACAGTGAGCACGCCCGTGTTCACTGTGCGGACCGCGTCTCGTTGACGCTAAGTTGAGCACGACCGTGCTCAAGGGTGAGCACGACCATGCTCAGGTCCAGGTTATATATACGTGCACAGAATTCGAGGGTTACGAGTTAACCCTACTTTTGTGAGTGCAGCAGCCATTGTTATGGCCAAAATACACCCTTTCCATAATTCCTCTTTTCCCAGTGCTACAGTGGAGTTTTGGAAGCCAGTTGGGAAGCCCTGTGCATCTATTTTGGTTTAGAGGTAACGGTCCCTTTTTGTAACACCCCGATTTTTTTCTGTTTCTTAATGATCTGTGATTATGTATGTATAATTATTAATTTAATTTAGAGAAAATTATTTTGATAAATAAAAATTTATTCTCGTAGCTTATTTATATTTTTATCCTTATTCTTATTTTAGAAAACTATAGTTAAATTTTCGGTTGAAATTTCAGACGAAAACGGTCTACGTTTTCGCTGTCAGCAAAACTTTACTAAAACAGAAAACGAATTTCGATACGAAAAATAAATTTTTTTTTGGATTTCCTAAAATATTTACAACAATTCCCATGATTTTAAATATTTTTATTTATAAATATTACAAAAAAAACTAATTCTTCCGACTAAATTTTCGTTTAGAAAATACTACCGGTTTTCATCGTCGGGAAATTAATGGAACCGGAAAGAAACAAATTAATTTAAAATATATTAAATGCTGATTTGAAGAGACTTAATTTGATTTGAATAGTGTTTTCATTCATTACACAACATCATGCTTTTTCATCAAATCATTTCTTCAATTTTTCTGCTTGTCTGTAAATTGTGATTATCTGAATATTTAAGATTTTATTTTCATAAATGGTGATGAATTATTTTGATAGACCAAATTATGTCATATTTATTTATTTTATATTAGAAAATGTACAGTTGGATTTTCGGTAGAAAATTTCAGACGTTTACGGTTTGAGTTTTCGCTGTCAGTTAAGCTCTACTAACCCGAAAATAATTTTAAAAATTTCAAAAATTTATTTTTCTAACCCAGTTATATTTATTTTTATGATTTTAGAAATTATTTATTTTTATGAATTTTTCGGGTGAAATTTTGTGAATAAAAATACAATCGATTTTTACTGTTACGTAACAATCGGTACCGGAACGAACCCAAAATAATGAAGTCTAAATTTTTCCAGATTTGGCAAAGATTTGATTTGATATGAATAGTGACCCTTGTCACTATTTATCACTATTCATGACATAGTGTAATTATTGATTTCAATTTACTAGAAAATACATAATTTTAATTGAATTAAAAATTGTTACAATTTTAAAATATCCTAGATTTTTTTATGAGGAAGCAGCCCCCCTCCCCTATAAATACCCCTCATCACCTCTTCTATTCATTTGCTTCATTTTGGTTTTTGCTCCCAAACTCTTGCCAAATTTCCAATTTTACTATTCATCATCTTCAACCCCTAGCCACTTGAGTGTGGAAGCTAAAAACCACCTCCGTCTTCATCTTATGCTCATCATCATCATCATTTAGAGGGTATAAATTCTAAACCCTTGCTCTTTTCTTACAAGTTTCAAATATCAACATATATGATAATTATTTTAGTTGCAAGTTGAGTTTCTCTTAATGCATGTCCTCCAAATTAATTTTTTTCACTCATCTTCATCCTTGCTATCAACTTCTATACTTGCATGTTACAAAGAAATTTTCTAAACCTAATTTAGGGGGTGTGGCCGAAACCCTATAAAGAGAAAAAATGGAGTTTTGTTTTCAACTTGCATGTCACACTCTATGATTTCATGTTTATGTTTTGAACAAGAAATGAATTTTCAAACTCATCATCATCTTTACTTTTATTTCTATGGATTTCATGTGGTAAAGAAATCTTCCAAGTCAAATTTTTTATGATGGCCAAAAATCATATGTAAAGGAAAGTTGGTGTTTTATCCAAAATTTCTCATATTTGATTTAAAGATTTTTTTTTCAACTCTTTGTTTGAACCATTATTTGATAATAATGGTTACTAATTTTAGTTTATATATGTTTGCATGTATGATTTTGAGGGTCTAGGACCTTTGCATGTTGGTTCTATGGCTTGTGGATGATGCTAGAGTAAAGATAATAACTTGGTATGGATAAACATGGGTAAAATGTAATTCTGGCTGCACGATGTATCTTTATTCGTAAGCCCATAATTTTTTATACAGAACGGATTTCTGGAAAATAAATACATATTTGGAAAGAAGACTTCTGGGGCTTTAATTTGATATATAATATGTAGAAATTTGGATAAGATTTGCTGGGTTGAAACACCTCTCAAAGTAGAATCAAATTCTGGCTGCGAAAATAAGAACATAGTTGGTTGCATGATGATTTTAAATATGATTTTGAAAGTTAAAAACTTTATAAAATTTTCTGGGATTATTAATAAAGCATAACTAAAGTTTTGTTGAAGTTTTAGAATTTTTACATATGTATATAAAGATAAATAATTTCATAAAGTTACAAGTTAGTTAAACTGGATTTCTGGAAGAATCCTGTGCAAACAGAGGCAGTGTTTGATTTTTAATGAATTAATGCCTTTGAACTTTTACATGGGACCAACTCCACTGTTTTGAGTGTGAGTTGGGTACCTTCCATTAAATTTTCAAAAAATTTAAAGGTCTTTTAAGTGGTCATTCACATTTTAAAACCACTGCTATCCTGACAATGCTTTCATAAAAAGAGTTCATCATAATTTTTGAATGAAAAATATGATTTTGAAAATAATATCTTTTAATATGATTAATTAAAGATTTTGGTATAAAATGGACTATCAACAAGTGTTAATGTAAAGATATAAAAATATGGGATTAAAGTATATATATATATATATATATATGTGTGTGTGTGTGTGTGTGTGTGTGTGTGTGTGTAAAAGTAAGTCTTGAACAAAATACAATCCAAGAATTTGTAAAAGATTGGACATCTCTAGCATCATTTTTCCAACCATGGCCAAAACCTAAACTTAGAAAGATAAGACGACTTTGTTGTTTTAATTTAAGCCGTTCGCTTAATTCTTAGACTTACGGCACGTTGTGGGCAAAGGAAGTTTGCTCTGGGGCAACACGGAAACAAAGATTTTGTGTACATATGAATGTTGCTTACATATGTTGGAATGATTGTGTATGTGTTGTTGCATGGAAGCCTAACCATTGGTTAGAGCTCAAATAATAAGGATAAAAGCTTTAAGAAAATATTTACAAAGAAAATTATAAATAAAGGTTTCTTTTTAACAAGGTTTTGATAAAAGGGGAAGTTAAATAATTTTAATGATTTGTTGAAAGTTTTAGAGAGTAAAACAATTATTTTGAAAACTCATTTGGAAAAATTTGAGTGATTTTATACAAAAAAGACAATTAATTTTCTTGAAAATGTTTTGAAGAAAAACAAAAGTTAGTTTGAAACTTGAAAGGAATTTATTTGGAAATTTTCAAATGTTTCAGGAAAAAGAAGATTTGAAAAAAATTGGTTTTATGGAAATAGAATGGAATTTCCAAGACTTAAAGTTTTAAACAAAAGGATTTCAAAAGAAAAGTTTGCATTTAAAAGATTTTGTTCAAAGGAAAATGTCGGATAACTTGGATAAGTTACGTAAACTTTCGGTTTTGTATTTGTTTTTCACTGAACGAAAAATAAGATGAAAAGTGAACCTAGTAACCGAGACGTCGGGATACTAGAGTTAAAACACGTGGATCCATGATCCGTATCACAACGCTGTGGACTGTGTGTCCTATATATGAAGTTGTGGACTGGATGTCCTATATACGTTGTTTTGGACTGTGTGTCCTATACACGTTGTTGGGGACTGTGAGTCCTATGCACGTTGTTGTGTACTATGTGTCCTATTTTTGTTGTGGTGGACTGTGTGTCCTACATACGTTGTGATAAACGTGGTGAAAGTAGTAAAAAGGTAAAAGTTGTTTTCTACGACCACAAAGTCTAAGACTAGTGCACAAGTCTAGGACTGTTGTGATTGGACACTCGGGCTAAAACGTCCTGTGTCGACAATGAAAGTTTTAAAACGTTAAAAATTTATGGATGGTCATGAGCCTTGAGCCTCGACGAAGAAAAAATAAAACACAAAGAAAAACTGTGAAAACAAAGATGTTTTTACATGCATTTGACAGACGTGCCCACGTTGTTTTGTATGAATGCCTTGAAGGGTAAGGTATTTCATGCTACGTTGTATCATTGTGCCTTGATGGACAATGAAGTCCATATGCCTTGGTTACTGTGCCTTGAGTTGGACAGTATGCTATGGACATCCACACACACGTTGATCACTGTGCCAGGAGTTTTAGGCAGTGCTGTGGAAAAACACGTTGTGCCTTATTTGGCAATCGAGCCTGATCAACTCATTTTTAAAAACGAAGTTGGGGTCTCCGGAGATTAGGACAGAAAGTTGAAATATAGAAGTGCCATATGTTTTAAAAAAAAACAACGCTGATGCTTTGATATTATGCCTCTATTTGATATTTTGTTGAATATGAATATTTATCTGTACCTTTTGTTTTGTGTTTGGGCATGTAGTCGTCATAATACATCCATATATTGGTATCTCACCCTTACAATATATCAGGTTTTTCCTGGTTCTTCGCTGATTGTACCTTGGTACACGAGGGCAGGTGGTGCCGAGAAGCTCCTAACCTCACTTGGGGATATTAATCCTGATCCTTGAAGAGGTGGGTGATTGTTACAATGGTGAGAACTACGAAGTTCTTTCCAGTAGATGTCTATTAGAATGACCAGCTTAGGATAGCTTAGGATGTTTTCTTTGGGTTGGGTGTTTCTGAGAAAGTTATTATGAGTGGTCCTGATGAATCTTGTATAATTTAAATTTTCAGTATGAAGAACTATTTCAGGAAAAGTTTATATGTTGTGGTATTTTGATTCATAAATAAATCAGTTTGTGTGTGTTATTAAATATGATGTAACTATATTTTGGTGATATGTGTATCATATTCCCGAGGGGTACCTCAGAAAAGGAAAAAAAAAAAATTTACCCCCATTTTCAGACTTATGAAAATAATAGAAGTTTTTTCAAAAGCAACCAGTAAACATTCTTTTTAATTTATTTCTGCATGTGGTTAGGATGTAATGCCCAAGGGGGGTGTTACATTGGTGGTATCAGAGATGGTCGAGTCTTTCGGGAACCTTGGGGAATAGGTCCGTTATGTTTTTGGTTGTGTGATCTCTGTTTGGTCATTGCTTAAATTGTCCCCTTGTCGAGACAATGTGTGTTGGCACACTAGTAGGTGTGTTTTGATGGGTTCTGATTTGTTTGGGGCCTTATAAGGACTCATGATTAGTAAATGGTACGTTTATTTATGTTGACACGTTTGTTCATCCATTTGGGATGGTGTCAGACATTTGAATGAAGTACCCGTTGTGGAAGATTTTCCGGGAGTATTCCCTGAGAATGTTCTAAGTTTGTGCCGGTGAAGGATATTGAGATTTCGATTGATCTAATTCCTAGATGCAATCGGATCTCCATCGCTTCGTGTAGGATATTGTCTCCAGAGTTAGTTGAGTTAGATGGCTTAGCTTAAAGGGGAGTTTGATGTTAGAACAGTTCGGGGGACCAAGTGTGTAACACCCTTCTCGCGCGCTACATTGTCTGTGACATTTCTATTTTTATAAGACAGAGTAAAGCGGAAAATAATTATTTTGCCAAAAATACGGGTTTATTTTTTTTTATTTTCTCTTTAACAAATAATATCATACATACTCTTTAACATATAACATCAACTTATGCATCAATATTACATAAACCAAGTTCCAAGTACCATCAGTCATACATATTCAGAAAGAAGGCGGAAATACCAACGCCAGTAAATAACAACATATTGGAATATGTTTATAATAATAATAATATCTTTAGACACATAGCTCCACAAAGTATAACATAGACACGAGACTGGCCAGACACAAAATACTGACAAGAGTCCATTATACTAAAGCCCTCAAGACTGTGTCCATGTCTCCCAGCACTCTCAAACTCCAGCAGGGTGTGATGGAGAAACAGCGTTGTCGTCATCTTCGTTCAACGTAAGATAGAAAACAACAAACCAGAAAATATAGAAATGAGGTGAGATTTCCGTTCATCTTACACTTAATGCAGACATGCAATGGTACGACACACAGGTACGTACAACTATCAGCAAACAGTTATATCTTCCATCACAACAGAAATAATAATATTTCACAACAACATAATCACAGGGCACCGTTTTCCCTAGATAGAAGACATCTAAGACTCGAGGAATGACCTCTGATCCCCTATACCATGGTTTTAACAAACAGTCGGAGAGAGTGGTTCGGAGGATTGTTCCGGAATCCATCAGCCTTGGGTAATAAAATGCATCAACAGTCATCATGGTGCACATAGGCTTTTTCGGGAACATCCTTCACTACCAGAAAATACATAGTGTCTAGTCGAGTATGTCGGTGTATTGCAAGATCACCATGCCACAGAGGAGCAACCAACTGGGCCTATATGAGTATTTCATACCCCGACACCCCCGAGCATCAATAGATCGTCACTACGGAATTCGCACCCGCATTTAAGTGTTAGCTCAATCTCCTAGGCACAACGGCCTTACAGAACATAGTTTCACTATGTATTTAGGCAAACTTTGCCGGAAATGCGTTCTTCTCGTTCATCCAACTGATGACATCGTGATTCCTTCAGAATTCTTTCAACGTACTGTAACAGATGCTAGATGTCCTTAAGTCCGAATCACCGATACTCAATCATCAAGCTAAAGTTCTCAAGTAACCTTTCATCTCTGTGCAACGTTTTCTTAAAATACATCCTAGCACATTATGAGATTGGAACATAGGTTCAATTATTTATTTCTCTGTACTTTTCTAGTTGAGCCTTTTTCTTTGGCTTCCAATAAAACAAATCATTCTGAGTTCATTAAATTTTATGGAATATGGATAATGAATTATCCATACTTTATGACATAAGGTCGTGTTTCACCCCCACGTCATAAATTATTAGGTTCGTATTTTCACTAAGTCATTCTTGACTTAGGTTTTTACATTTTACAGCAAAATCTCGTCTTTGAAGACAAAAATCCTTTTGGCTTAAAACCAAAACCTTTAGATAAAACCAAATCCATTTTCAAGAGTAATTTCCCTTAAAGATACTTAGGTATCAATTTCTTCAAAGCATTTTCACAAAAATCCTTAAAAATGTTTAACGACGGTTCGCCGCTTTTTACTAAATTTAGGCTTAAAAATCCTACTTTTGAAGATATGGTTCTTCACCTCAAATGAATTATTTTCCTAGGTTATATTACTCATGTGAAAAAGTTGAAACACACATCATTTATACAAAATTCCTAAAAATTTGACCGAACGTCGTTAATTTTGTAAATCGTGTAAATCCTTTTTTAACGATTTTATACTTTAATAGTCCAAAACTCATTTTGGAGTTTTAGAACAGTTTTACAAGCATGAAAAACAGTTCCTAACTGTCCAATTACATTTATTTTCTAAAATTGCATTTTAGTCCCTAAACTTTCATTATTTACCAAAAAGGTCCTTATCCATTTAAAACCTTATAACTTTTTATTTATAACTCCAAATCACACCAAACCAACTTCTTTAGAAATATTTTTCAGTTGCCCTCAAATTTTCCAGAAATCACTTTTCTGCCCCAAATATTTTTCAATAATTGCACAAAGGTCCTTTTCCACCAAAAAAGCTTATAACTTTTTATGTATTAATCCATTTAACACCAAACCAATTTCTATAGTTTTCTCTCATCAAGGACTACAATATTAACATACAAGCACATGAATTTCGGTGCAGCCACTGAAATTCTCAGAATTTTCAATTTAGTCCCTAAGGACTCATAAAATCATAACTTTCAATATACACATCCAAATCAATCCAAACCAATTTCCATATTCTTATGTGATCATGCAATCCTCATAAAAATTATCAAACAATTTAAAACATCATGGAACCAATTAAATTCTTCATGGCCGAATGGCCTTAGTTCATCATGTAAGCCATTTTTATTTCACAAGACAATCAATCACTAACCAAGGCATATATCACAATCAAACCTCAACCAAATCCCCCAAGAGGATCACACACATAGGCAAACAAATATACAATTTATACTTAGGACTTTAGGAATTTCAAGGCCATATAAACACTAATAAACCATTACATATCTACCCTAAGGTAGGATGGTGGTAATCTCCCCCATACATTTGATGATCACTTGAACACAAACAAGAAGAGGATGATGTTCTCCTAGAGCTCAAGGTTTTGCACAACCAAAACCTAGCCATGAACAATCAACAAAACAACAAGTTAAAAATGAAGAAAAACTACCAAACCCATTTTGAGCATGGTTTGGCCTTGTCAAGTAAAATAGGCTAGAGATTTCTAAATTTTTCAAGCTCTTAGATGATGAAAATAGAAGTCATGTGAAGATCATAGAAATTGGAATCACATTAAAAGGATTTTTCTATGATTTTCTAGAGATCTTTGAAGTTCTAGATCTAAGAATTTGAAATTTGTGAAAACTTGAAATATGAAGAAAATTTGTGAAAGGGAATGAAGGTATGATCATGGATTAGAAGACTATACCTTTAGAATTTGAAGAAATGATCACAATCTACTACTTCCTTTGAAAATCAAGTGTATGTAACTTAGTAGTTTTTGTGTTAAAGATGAAGAACTTGAGCCAAATGGAGAAAATGAATGACCAAAGGTGCCTTATGGTGTTGGGCCCGTGGGTTTCTAGGGGTAAATGGGTAAATTGCATGATGGCAAACTTGAAATTATTATGACCAACTAGGGGTAAAAAGGGTATTTCTTTTACAAAATATCCTAATGTCATAAATGCGCCATTATGGCCATTATGATACGGATAGGATCGTCATAAATGCTAGTCACATCAATCATCTGAGCTCCGTTGCTGACCCTTTTAATTCATCTGAAGTGGATTTCCTAGAGACATTTCAACGTATACGTCCGCAGCAAATATAATATTTTATTTTTTTTGCTAAAATTTTCAAAACTTCCAATATTGAAGCAAATATGATAAAAATATTTTTCATCTCGTTCACGACTTAAAATTAGGTCTCTTGAGCAGTAAACTTTTTACTGTCAGTGAAAATGCAGACTGGGCTCCGTCTGAATTTTCAACCCAAAATTTTAGCGTAACCTTCTAGCATAAGGTAGAGTATAATTATGATTTTTATTTTATTAAAAACCATTTTCTAGATCTAATATAAAAATTACGAACAATTAAAATTCTATCGATAATTGAAAAACAGTAAAAACGGGGTGTTACAAAGTGTGTCCCGAAGGGAGCGTCAGAGTTGCTAATAAAGATGAAACATCACTGTTGTGAAAATGACTACAGATGGTGCTTAATCGCTCGTTAGGCTAACCGGTTATTATCGAGGAACTATCTAAGATTTTGGAGTTGTTGATTCACCTTATGAAGAAAGACCAACTCTTCACCTGACTGAGAGACGGACTATGTCATCGATTATCGTACGTAGTTCAAAGAAGAATGAGGAAGACGACAACAAACCAAATAAAGCGTGTTTAGAAAGACCTTCTTGTTTGTTCGAGGTCGTGCCAAGCCAATCTGAATCTTCACTTTTAGAATAAGTGTCTCATGTTTAAGAAGACTCTTCACTATACTTTTTGATTCATTATGAAGGTGTCAGTTAACATTTATTCTTCGAGTCCTTATGGTTGTATCAAACAATCGTAGTGAATCAAGTTTGCGTGTGTCAGATAAACTTTTCTGAGTTTGATTTGAAATCTGTCATGACTCCTATAGCGGTTATAACTATTTCTGGAGTTATGACCCAAATAATTTATTAGTAACCAAAGTTTCTTGATAAAAACTCATACTAGTCACTTTTATTTTTGGTAAATGTGTCCGTGTCCAATTATGTCAGACTGAATTCCCTTTAAAATCATCCTTTGACGAACGTCTTATAGTACGCTGAATACTCTTAGAGTTAAAACTAACCGAGGAAATTCTAATGGAAGGAGCAACTCTATTAGACTCATGTTTGTAAATGTGTATTGGCCATGCATTTTTACATCCACGAACCTAATTGAAGGATCTTTTTCCATACGGAATGTTCTTGTATCTTTCAAATTGATGAAATTCTTCTCTAAGCTTTTGTGAAAGTGAATTCAAGAAACTTCTTTTCTTGAAAATTTCTTTCTGTAATCTCCGAGACCATGCTTTATTATAGTTCGAAAGGATTTGTCATCCTTGATCAATTTTACCCTATGAATTCTTCCAAAAGTCATTGACACATAACCTACCTCACGAGTCATGAGGGTGAGTATCTTATTCACACCAGGATACCAGAGTTAGTCGAGTACAGTAAAAGAGAGATAACTTGACGCTTGAGACATTCCTTGACAAGAAGTTAGTGTGGCGATGGATTTTGTTATGAATTTATCGAGGGCCTTTGAGAGACTCGTCTTGTTTCGAGAGAACGTGGACAGGCTGACGAAGTTAACATCCTTCTTACCTCATATTTAGCTCATAGTGAGCTTACAAACAACAAAAGAAAATTAAATGGAAAATAAAACCATTAAAGCTAAAACAAGAAAAAGAACTAAAATGGAGGGAAAATGGTAAAAAGGAAAGAAGAAAAAGAAAATGAGGTAGAAGAAGATGAGTGAGAGGTAGAAGATGATGATAATGGGAGGTAGAAGATGGTGATATGAAAAGTGATGGCTGAATAGTGACATAATTCCTAGGGTTGACTTGCCCCCTCTCTCCTCCAAAATGGGTTTAGCTTGTACTTTTTTGGCAATAAACAAAAGGGCCCAACTTAACAAAATGGAATACCCAAAGTATCTTGGCAAATACCACTGTTTTGTCCTTTTCTGGTGCAGTGAATGCAGGTCCTGCACATGGGACCACGTCAGGAGAGAGAAAATGAGTACAGCTGACATTTTTCTGCAGTGAAACTCGTATCCAGTTGCTATAGCATCCCGGAGCATTTCTTCCAGTATTTGTTTATAAATCCCTTCAAAATCAAACATCCACATAAGTCACACTAAAACAGAACTAAACATCCTAAAAATAGAAAACAACACATTTGCAACCTATAATCCTAGACTAAAATAAAATCACACAATTAAGACACTAAAACACTCTTAGATTTACAATATTCAAGCCTAAAAAGTATAAATAACTCTTATTTCTAAGAGTTATCACACCCCCAAACTTGAATCATTGCTTGTCCTCAAGTAATGGAAAGAAAGACACAAAAGAAAAAGATACACAAATCAACAAGGTCCTAACATGCATACAAAACTAATAGACCACAAATCCTTTTTATCAAAGCAACATCATTCACCACAAACCAAAACCTCTTACTTCCTCAACATTCATGCATCACAAGTCAGCAGATTTTGATGACATCAATCATTTTTAGCCCAGAACAACATGCTACAACACTATGCACTCAGAACAGTGTGTTCTTCCTCACTCACAAAAGTATATTGGTTCACTCAATCATCATCCACATGCAATTCTATGATAAGCTTGACAAGCTTCTAAACTCACTAGAACAAAATTAAAGCTTTACACTGCTAGAGGACTTTTATTGGGTTGTAATGTGGCTAAGGTCAGGGAAGTATACATTTTTGTGAAGTGGCTAACACTAGGTGGAGTTCAAAAAATGCTTTCCCTACAATGTGTTCCAACACCAAATGCTTTTTACAAACCACCACAACAATCTCAGTGCCAAGGAGGGGGTACTCCCTTTTTTTTTTAGTTTCCTTATCCCTTCATTCCATTCCTTATTTCTTTTCTTTTCTTTTTTTATTTTCACTTTGTTTTTTTTTCTTTTTCTTTTTCTTTTTAAAACAGAGAACATGTTTCACATTTTAAGGCATTTGTCCTATTCATGTTCTCCATTTTTTTATTTTTTTTTGCACAACTTCAATAAACAAAACTCAGCAAAACTTAATCATTTTACAATACACCACTTTGCTGTATAGCACCCCCAAACTTAGAATGGTGCTTGACCTCAAGCCACCCCCAAACTTATGTACAAGCATATTGTCAAGAAAAGCATCCCTAAACTCCACCTAGATAGGACAATTATTGTTTTTCAAGTTATAGGGCTTGTAATGTGGCTAGTAACAGAATAAGGGGCTCAAGCTTAAAGGGCTCACACACAAAGTTAAAATCAAAGGGTAGGCTATTTAGGCTAAGACTAGGATTAAGAAAAATCAAACATGCCTCAAGCAAAAGTGTGTATGGCAGTGATATGTACATGCAAGCAAGAATCAAGTCAAACTATCCAGAGAGGGCACATGAATGGAACTCACAATCAAATAAAACTGTTGAGGCTCAAAATCTCACTGGTTATATCAAAATGTTGTAGCATATGTTTAAGCCTCAAACAATTTCAGTCAATCCAAACAGCTAAAAAGTTCATCACTCATGTCAAAGATTCAGAAATTAATGTTGTGGTCCAAACAACTTGATTCACTGTTCAAAATATGCCCCTGAATGGGGTTATTCGTTGATCATTTGTGGTCTAATCAGAGATAAACATACTAAAATAGAAAAAAGACAAACATTGCCAAACAGAACATAAACTACAGTAATAAAGAGAAAAGTGCAACATAAAAAAATAACAGAAACTTCCAAAACAACCAAAAAAAAAAAAGGTAAAAGAGAAAACATCCCTTATTCTGTTGCTATCGCATGCTGCAACATCCTGGGTGCAGAAATTCTTCACAGTTGGGCCATACATAAGTATATCCTCCTCTGAGCAGATTGAGCCATTTGCCCGAGTGTTTTCTTTCCCGAGTCTTTGACCTCTTTGGTAATGGCCACCTCATCTTACTCATCATATGTTTGAGTTGCCTCTTCAATCTTCGGGAGAAAGGTAGCGAACGCCTCTCCGGTACAAATTTGGGCAAAGACTTTTCTGCAAACTTTGCAGAAGTTTCTGCAGAATTTTTCTGCTGAGTTTTCTTTGGTGCAGCATGTTCAAAAGATTCTGCAATAACTACATCAATCTTTTTAAACTCAGATTCTTCATTCTGGACCTTGCTTTTAGCTCTATCAGAACATGTATCTCCCTCCTGCCCTGTTGAAGTAAGGACTTCTTTACCATTTTCGAGGATTATTGCCTTGCAGTGCTCCTTTCCATTAGGCTTAGGTATTTCTGTGGTGCTAGGCATTGTGCCAGTTTGTCTTGAGCTCAATGCTATGGCCAACTGTCTAATATGATTTTCTAGATTCCTCATTGCCACATCCTGACTCTGAAGCTGAGCTTTCGTTTCTGTCATGAAGACTTTAAGTACAGCTTCAAGTGATGTTTCTTGGTTTGTTGGCAAACTTTGCTGAGTTTCTTGGCCATAATATTGAGCTTGATGACCTTGAGGTGGAAATCCTGGATTGTATGAATTAGAATAAGGATTGTTGCTCCAAGTGTTATTCCCCATATAGTTCACAGAAAGTGGGTTGCTCGGGCACTCTTCAAACAAATGTCCTCCCTCATAGTAGACACAAGAAATAGAATTAACTTGTGCCATAGGAGGCTCAGGAATAACATGTTTTATCATCATTGGTTGAGTTGCTGCCATGCTTACAGTGGTGAGGTTCTTCACCATATAAGTGATAGAAGCCAATTGAGCTGATAATGCAAAGATCTCGGTTTCCATTTTAAGGTAAGGTAAGGTACTTGATGCTGAACACAATATACTAAAAATTCAGATTCTTAAGTAAACAAAAATATCAGTCTAAAAACTGTGAAAATAACACCATTGCTAATCCCTGGCAACGGCGCCAAAAACTTGTTGCCCAAAAAGTGCAATGTGCAAGTATACACAATCGTAACAAGTAATAAAGTGTAAGTAGAGATCGTTCCCACGAGGATTAGAATGAATTATAATCACAGTTTTCCCAATCAATATTCTATTTACCAAAAATCTTAAGAAATCAAGTTACAAAGTAACTAAAATAAGGAGTGATTGATGATTGCAATTAAAATAAAATAGTGACAAGGTAATAAATGCACAAAAGTAAACAGATGTGAAGAAATCAGAAGGATTAAATCAGCTAGAGATACTAATTCCTTGTAACTTCAGATACAGGCCAATTTATGCTTCATGATGCTGCAGCATTTGGTCCAGGAAATAAGATTTGCTTTCCAGCAGTAAAATACTGAGTTTCATTAAATGTTCCTTATTTCTAAGCTCAAATTAATTACACTCAGCTCTAGATTAAGCACGTCCAGTTAACCTAAGGACTTGGAAGAATATTCCTATTGCAACCAACTTCAATTAATTTTCCAATTAACCAAATTAATCCTTATCTATTAAGCATTTCCACTTGCTAAACTTTTCCAAGCTCAACAAGCTTGTATTCCAGCAAAGATGGCCAAACTCAACTAGAAATAAAATGAAGAAAAACTTAATAGAAAATGCAAAGCAAACATTCACATAAATCAACCCATAAATCTGTTACAAGTTCATAGTACCCTAACTTGAGAAATTTAGCTCATAGTGAGCTTACAAACAACAAAATAAAAGTAAATGGAAAATAAAACCATTAAAGCTAAAACAAGAAAAAGAACTAAAATGGAGGGAAAATGGTAAAAAGGAAAGAAGAAAAAGAAAATGAGGTAGAAGAAGATGAGTGAGAGGTAGAAGATGATGATAATGGGAGGTAGAAGATGGTGATATGAACAGTGACGGCTGAATAGTGACATAATTCCTAGGGTTGACTTGCCCCCTCTCTCCTCCAAAATGGGCTTAGCTTGTACTTTTTTAGCAATAAACAAAAGGGCCCAACTTAACAAAATCGAATACCCAAAGTATCTTAGCAAATACCACTGTTTTGTCCCTTTCTGGTGCAGTGAATGCAGGTCCTGCACATGGGACCACGTTAGGAGAGGGAAAATGAGTACAGCTGACATTTTTCTGCAGTGAAACTCGTATCCAGTTGCTACAGCATCCTGGAGCATTTCTTCCAGTATTTCTTTATAAATCCCTTCAAAATCAAACATCCACATAAGTCACACTAAAACAGAACTAAACATCCTAAAAATAGAAAACAACACATTTGCAACCTATAATCCTAGACTAAAATAAAATCACACAATTAAGACACTAAAACACTCTTAGATTTACAATATTCAAGCCTAAAAAGTATAAATAACTCTTATTTCTAAGAGTTATCACCTGTCAACATCCACTATGCAGTGGATAAGCTAACCGATATGGGTATCAGAGGACTGATCGGAATCCATGAAATATCTTCAAAATTTCGTTTCAAAGTGAAGACCCGAAGTTTACCAACATTGTCATGAAAATCCATTCCAAGTGTTGAAGACTAAGTTGAGATTGATTTCAACGGATCACCCTCGACTCGAGTGGACAAGCGATAGAAATAATATGACCTTTAGGAAGTTGGTTTGGAAGTAAGGGTAGTATTTGACTATGATCATCTCTTTAGTTGGGTGGACAAGAAATGACGAAAGTTTTGTTAAGGTATAGTGTGGCTAGTAAGATGTGAATCCTTAAGATCAATGATAGTGAGTGAGGAAATTTTTATGAATCAGATGTTGAACGAGGCAGAACACTGTTAAAGGAATCTAGGGTGATGATCAGTGTCCATAGTTAAAATTGATTTTATGAGTTTAAAAGGGAGTGTCTATAGTAGTTTCCCTAAGCTGAACAGGAGCAGTGAAGAGGAGTTCTTGAGTAAAACTAAGTTGTTAGAGAATTTCAAGATTTATGGTTTTAGATATTCAAACCAAGTGATTCCTTTTTGGTTATCGTTGCATGAAGGAGTGTAACCATGTTCTTTGAGATGGAAATGTACGAATATGACATAACTTTGGAGTAGTAGAATATCTTCAAAGGAAACTAAGACTACGGTGTTTTGATTGGAGAATTGAGGTATGTGATTTTGATAGAATTTGGAAAAGTAGATTATGTTCAGAAGGGCTAAGACTACAGATGTATACCTTGAGTAGTAAGTTGATATATGTTGGAGTAAAGTTAGTTTTATTTTGGTAATGACTATGAGAGTTAGCTGCGTGGAGGGCAGTTTTTCTAATGGATTAGTGATTGAGAATATAAGTGATTAAGTTTTGATTTTGCTTTTCATGAGAAAGGAACTAAGAATTCAACATCATCAATAGTGGATATAATCTAGTGGTAGAAAATTTCGAGGATGAAAAGAGAACAACATAGAATTTTAGATAGGAACTGATGTGTATACAGTAAAAGAAGTGGGAATCTTAGTTTAAAACTTGGTACTAACAGTAGTCGTTCAAGATGTCAAATAAAATAAAAATAAAAAAATTCTAATAGATTAGTATTAAAGGAAGAGGAGATTAAGTTTTAATCTTTATGTATGGGAGATTTAAAATAAAAAATTGTTAAGGATAAGGAGTAAGAATTGAGGATAAATGATTTTATGCTGAGGATAAATAGAACGAAGGATAAGTGTGAACTTCGTTATTAAGTTACAATTGTCACCTGAGGAAGAATTCGATGTAGGAAAACTTGGGACTAAGAGTTTCCGTCTAGTTTGGAGTCACGAAATTTCGAAGACGAAAATTATTTTTAGTGGGGTAGTAATGTAACACCCCGATTTTTTTCTGTTTCTTAATGATCTGTGATTATGTATGTATAATTATTAATTTAATTTAGAGAAAATTACTTTGATAAATAAAAATTTATTCTCATAGCTTATTTATATTTTTATCCTTATTCTTATTTTAGAAAACTGTAGTTAAATTTCCGGTTGAAATTTCAGACGAAAACGGTCTATGTTTTCGCTGTCAGCAAAACTTTACTAAAATAGAAAACGAATTTCGATACGAAAAATAAAATTTTTTGGATTTCCTAAAATATTTAAAATAATTCCCATGATTTTAAATATTTTTATTTATAAATATTACAAAAAAACTAATTCTTCCTGCTGAATTTTCGTTTAGAAATACTATTGGTTTTCATCGTCGGGAAATTAATGGAACCGGAACGAAACAAATTAATTTAAAATATATTAAATGCTGATTTGAAGAGACTTGACTTGATTTGATTTGAATAGTGTTTTCATTTATTACACAACATCATGCTTTTTCATCAAATCATTTCTTCAATTTTTCTGCTTGTCTGTAAATTGTGATTATCTGAATATTTAAGATTTTATTTTCATAAATGGTGATGAATTATTTTGATAGACCAAATTAAGTCATATTTATTTATTTTATATTAGAAAATGTACAGTTAGATTTTCGGTAGAAAATTTCAGACGTTTACGGTTTGAGTTTTCGCTGTCAGTTAAGCTCTACTGACCCGAAAATAATTTAAAAAATTTCTAAAATTCAAAATTTTATTTGTCTAACCCAGTTATATTTATTTTAATGATTTTAGAAATTATTTATTTTTATGAATTTTTCGGGTGAAATTTTGTGAATAAAAATACGATCGATTTTTACTGTTACGTAACAATCGGTACCGGAACGAAGTCTAAATTTTTCCAGATTTGGCAAAGATTTGATTTGATGTGAATAGTGACCCTTGTCATTCTTTATCACTATTCATGACATAGTGTAATTATTGATTTCAATTTACTAGAAAATACATCATTTTAATTGAATTAAAAATTGTTAGAATTTTAAAATATCCTAGATTTTTTTATGAGGCAGCAGCCCCCCTCCCCTATAAATACCCCTCATCACCTCTTTTATTCATTTGCTTCATTTTGGTTTTTGCTCCCAAACTCTTGCCAAATTTCCAATTTTACTAGCCACTTGAGTATGGAAGCTAAAAACCACCTCCATCTTCATCTAATGCTCATCATCATCATCATTTAGAGGGTATAAATTCTAAACCCTTGCTCTTTTCTTACAAGTTTCTAATATCAACATACATGATAATTATTTTAGTTGCAAGTTGAGTTTCTCTTAATGCATGTCCTCCAAATTAATTTTTTTCACTCATCTTCATCCTTGCTATCAACTTCTATACTTGTATGTTACAAAGAAATTTTCTAAACCTAATTTAGGGGGTGTGGCCGAAACCCTATAAAGAAAAAAAGTGGTGTTTTGTTTTCAACTTGCATGTCACACTCTATGATTTCATGTTTATGTTTTGAACAAGAAATGAATTTTCAAACTCATCATCATCTTTACTTTTATTTCTATGGATTTCATGTGGTAAAGAAATCTTCCAAGTCAAATTTTTTATGATGGCCAAAAATCATATGTAAAGGAAAGTTGGTGTTTTATCCAAAATTTCTCATATTTGATTTAAAGATTTTTTTTTCAACTCTTTGTTTGAACCATTATTTGATAATAATGGTTACTAATTTTAGTTTATATATGTTTGCATGTATGATTTTGAGGGTCTAGGACCCTTGCATGTTGGTTCTATGGCTTGTGGATGATGCTAGAGTAAAGATAATAACTTGGTATGGATAAACATGGGTAAAATGTAATTCTGGTTGCACGATGTATCTTTATTCGTAAGCCCATAATTTTTTATACAGAACGGATTTCTGGAAAATAAATACATATTTGGAAAGAAGACTTCTGGGGCTTTAATTTGATATATAATATGTAGAAATTTGGATAAGATTTGCTGGGTTGAAACACCTCTCAAAGTAGAATCAAATTCTGGCTGCGAAAATAAGAACATAGTTGGTTGCATGATGATTTTAAATATGATTTTGAAAGTTAAAAACTTTATAAAATTTTCTGGGATTATTAATAAAGCATAACTAAAGTTTTGTTGAAGTTTTAGAATTTTTACATATGTATATAAAGAGAAATAATTTCATAAAGTTACAAGTTAGTTAAACTGGATTTCTGGAAGAATCCTGTGCAAACAGAGGCAGTGTTTGATTTTTAATGAATTAATGCCTTTGAATTTTTAAATGGGACCAACTGCACTGTTTTGATGTGTGAGTTGGGTACCTTCCATTAAATTTTCAAAAATTTTAAAGGTCTTTTAAGTGGTCATTCACATTTTAAAACCACTGCTATCCTGACAATGCTTTCATAAAAAGAGTTCATCATAACTTTTGAATGAAAAATATGATTTTGAAAATAATATCTTTTAATATGTTTAAGTAAAGATTTTTGGTATAAAATGGACTGTCAACAAGTGTTAATTTAAAGATATAAAAATATGGGATTAAAGTATATATATATATATATATATATATATATATATATATATATATATATATATATATATATATATATATAGTCTTGAACAAAATACAATCCAAGAATTTGTAAAAGATTGGACATCTCTAGCATCATTTTTCTAGCCATGGTCAAAACCTAAACTTAGAAAGATAAGACGACTTTGTTGTTTTAATTTAAGCCGTTCGCTTAATTCTTAGACTTGCGGCACGCTGTGGGCAAAGGAAGTTCGCTCTGGGGCAACACGGAAACAAAGATTTTGTCTAACCGTCGAATCAGGTATGGGAAGAAAGCCTGAGGGATGCTCTTTATGACAACTACATGTTGTTGTGATTGATTTTATGTGTGTTTTGATGAGTTTTGATTGGTGGCTTAAGTTATTGCTTGACCTGATAATTATATGTTGTTTGATGATGTTGTTGTTGTGGCTGTTTTAGAATGATCTGGAGATCTTGTTGCCTTGATAGTATATTTGACTGATAAACATGCTCTTCTGCTTAGTTAATGTTTTATGAACATATGAATGTTGCTTATATATGTTGGAATGATTGTGTATGTGTTGTTGCATGGAAGCCTAACCATTGGTTAGAGCTCAAGTAGTAAGGATAAAAGCTTTAAGAAAATATTTACAAAGAAAATTATAAATAAAGGTTTCTTTTTAACAAGGTTTTGATAAAATGGGAAGTTAAACAATTATTTTGAAAACTCAATTGGAAAAATTTGAGTGATTTTATATAAAAAGTACAATTAATTTTCTTGAAAATGTTTTGAAGAAAAACAAAAGTTAATTTAAAACTTGAAAAGAATTTATTTGAAAATTTTCAAATGTTTTAAGAAAAAGAAGATTTGAAAAAAATTGGTTTTATAGAAATAAAATGGAATTTCCAATACTTAAAGTTTTAAACAAAAGGATTTCAAAAGAAAAGTTTGTATTTAAAAGATTTTATTTAAAGAAAAATGTCCAAAAACTTAAATAAGATACGTGAATCCATGATCCGCTGTAAACTGTGTGTCCTATATATATGAAGTTGTGGACTGCGTTAAAATCACATAATTCCTTTTCTTTATTCCCAGTTCCGTTCCTGGTCTGCGCCGTCCTCTCGCAGCTACTCTCCCTTACATTTGCGTCGTTCTCTCTCTCCCAGCAGCCGAGCACTATCGCCACCGTGAAGGTCATCGTTTGGTGCGTAACCAGATTTTGAATAATTTTCTTCTTCTTCTCATCTTGAATAATTTTCGTTTCTGAAACGACTCTGAACTAATTGCACAGATTTTGTATTCGTAAACACTTCTCACGTACATTGGAGTCTGAGAAACTTGTGAAGAATAAGGGACTCACTCCCTAAAACATTTGCCATTTCTGTGTTTCTTTGCAGAGTTGAAAGATGCCGTTGAAGTTGATTGACGCTACTGTATCGACATTTGATGCAGTTTTCGAAAAGTTTCGATCAGAAGCGTCACAAAATAACGTCAATCTCATTCTCTTCTTGGCTGATAAAGACCCTGTTACCTCTCTTAGCTGGTGCCCTGGTGCTTTTCTTTGTTTCTTTTTTCTCCCTCTTTTTTTTTTTTTTTTTTTTGGTTTTTCTAAAATTCATGGAACATGCTTGCTTTTTCTACGCTTTTTTTTTTTCCTCCTGATTTTGGTCTTACCTAGATGGAATCTTTAGAGGAATTCTCTGTTTTTTTTTTTTTTTTTTTTGTGGGTTTTCTGGGAGAATCTGGCTTCTGGAATTTTGAAAAATAAAAATTAATTGATGATAATGCACCTGATTCCATGAAGCATTTAGCAGGGTAAAGGCCCATAATTGAAAAGGATGTTTTTTTTTTTTGTAATAAAAATGGTAAAAGAGAAATTTTTTTCTTTTGAAGTGGATAAGAGCTTTTCACAGATTGCTGTTCAATGTGTCTACCTTTTTGTTATACCTCTTTGGGTGCTTTCAGGGTTTTAAAATGAGGCAATCAACCACAATTGAGGCCGTGTTAGGAACCTGGAAAAATAACAAGGAAACTGAATAAAAAAACAGTGTATTATTGCGAATATCGGAACTGTATCAAGATGATATCAGATTCTGAACATAGGAAAACAAGAAGAAGGCAATACAGAGAAGAAAGAAAATAGCCTAGGCAATTAGAGAGTGCCTACTCTCTCCCAAAAGTCCCAGGTCCCAATTCCAGCATCCCTCCCATTACCTCACCCCCAAGCCTTATACCCCTTACAACTGAATCACACTCTTACTGCCCTCCCTGCTGCCAACTCAGCAATTAGTTACATAGTTTCTTTCTCTTGGGCATAATCCCCTACATTGCACCTCTCTTTCTCCTCACATACACCTTGCAAATTCGCAAATCTTGGAGGAATTCAAGGTGAAACGAGATAGTGTTGTAGTCGATGTGATTTGATAACTGGCTCCACTTCCTGGCGCCATAGTAGAAAGTTCTTATTGTCTAAGCGTTCTGTGATTGAGTGAGAGAAAGTGACAGGACCTTTCGCGGTGCCTTGAGGAGGAGGAGGAGGAGGAGGAGAATCGGAATCGCTACCAGAAGCCATGGCTAGGATCTTGAAGCTCTACGATACCATATTGAGATTCATAGTGTCGAGAGAAAAGAAAAAGAATGATAAACTGATTCTGTTGTATTGAATTGGTTCAATCTTACATGAGTCTTCCTTAACACTATATATAGGTAGTGTAGGACAAGTAACTATCTAACAGAACTAGTTCTAGGCTAACCAACTCTAACTGAATAATGAATTTACATTTCACATTTGCATTTCATTTACAATATACACACACAGTCCCTATCAGGTCGCAATGTGGTAGTTTCGATAATCTTTGCAATTGCATCGCGGCTGCATTTTCCCGCAATGGTGGTAAATGCAACACCGCAACCGCAACTGCGAGTCTGCGACTGCAATTTAAAACCCTTGGTGCTTTGTATGTTCCACTCTATGGTGGTGAAATTGCCAATGAAAATATTGTACAAAAGAGTACTATTATACATACAACAAATCCGGACAATAGTGTGTTAGGTTTCCCGTTGGGAAGGTCCCAAACGGGTGGTTGGGCGGTTGTTGGGATGTTGTCGAGAATAAACATTGACTGATATTTTCCTATATTAAACAAGAAAACCTGAGATTGCTATTGGTTACATTTTTGTATCGAATTTGTCAGAATTTCAGTGACTGTTAAAGAAGCATGATATCCTTCAGTTTAGTAGAATCAATGAATGGCTAGTTTTCTTCTTTTTAAATATTTGTCCCTTCCTTGCTAGATTGTGTGACAGCTGAACCTGTGATCTACAAAAAGCTAGAGACTTCACCAGATGATATTGCACTTCTGAGAGCTTATGTTGGAGATAGACCAACATGGAGGAACCCCCAGCATCCATGGAGGGTGGATCCTAGGTTCAAGCTCACTGGAGTGCCAACGTTGATCCGTTGGGAAAATGATGCAGTCAAAGGTCGCCTGGAAGACTATGAAGCTCACCATGAAAACAAGATTGAAGCTCTTGTTGCTGACAAATGATTGGCAGTGCCTCTTATATAGTTGGTAGAACTGCTTATGGTGTAACTCTTACCAGTAATTCATCTCTCATACTGGGTTTAAAGCTTTGCTGGTAAACCATATAATGTTGAGTACTAATAATGGTGGCAAGATAAGTCTTTAAAGCAGACTATTGTTGGTTCTCATGTCATGTGTGTTTGTGTTTTTTGTTTAATGGTTTCATGAATGTGTTGGCTAATCCTTGATAATGTTCAGCTTGCTGTGTATTTAACCTGAGCCTGAATTTGTAAAACTGCATGTTATTTGTAGACCAGGATAATGCTCTAACTGATAATTTTGATTAATGAGAATTTCAAATTCATGCTGCCTAGTACAGTGCAAAAGTCATGTTTAAAAAACTTTTGAAATCAAGCAAGCTGCTGCATTTAACTGTGCATTCACTCCATCCAATGACAAACATGGCCTAATGAGAGAAAAATTTGGCTCATGGGTTTCTTGCAGCAGTTTTTTATCCTTTCTTTGAACAATCTAGTCCTTTTTCAACAATGGCTTATGAAGAACAAGAATCCTCACAGGCCATTTCCAGAACTAATCCCGGATGGAAATATTGCCATTCATTGGAAGGAGATACAAATACTGTTGTCTGTAATTTTTGTGGAAAATCCATAAAGGGAGGGATCAATAGGGTTTACAGAAATGTTATTTGCACACCCAAATGGGACACCCATTTAGGATACCTTGATTAATCATGTATAAATATTTGGTTAATTATGTTTATTATATGGTTAATCACGTGCAAATATTTGGTTAATTCATGATGACCCATTAATCATATAAAGAACTGAATTAACCAGATATTTACATGTGATTAATCAAATATTTACATGGTTATGGAAAATAAGCCTATTAATCATATAATGAATTGAATTAATCAAATATTTATATGTGATTAACTAATGTGTCCCAAATGGGTGTCCCAACACCCACTTGGGTGTGTAAATATTATAACTGTAGGGTTTAACAACACTTAATAGGTAAGAGGGTCAATGTTGCTGCTTCCACCAAGTGGCCAAAGGAATTTAGAGAAGAGCTTTGAACATTTCTAAAAGAGAAAATGGAGGAAGACAACAATGAAATTCCAAATGTGAGAGATCTTGATCTTGAGAATTTAGGATATGGTGAAAGAGAAGAAGAGCTTGACAAATACTGGGATTTCATGGCACCTAATATTGCTACGGGGAGACAGAATGTTGCTAAAAAAGGAGTCAATGGATCTATTTTGTAGAAAGTCTGAAATTGAAATTGGGAAAAGAAAGAGACAAATTGAGGCAAGCTAACATAAGATAGGCATGTGACGAAGAAGCAAAGGCCAAGGTCCATCAATATATTGCTCCTTTTTTTGTTCAACCTTATCAAGTTGAAGAGCGTCAAGATATGGTCACGGTCATTGATGCCTATGGTCCAAATTCGCCAGCTCCTAATTATCACGATATTAGAGTTCCACTCCTAAAGGTGTTGAAATATACTAAAAATTTGTTGAAAGATCCTAAGGAGCAATGGAGCAAATAGTGCTCCATTATGTCAGATGCATGGACCGATCGGAAGCAAAGATTAATTAATTTCTTGGTGAACTTTCATATTGGGACAATGTTTGTGAAGTCCATTGCTGGTCTAAATTCATAAAGACCGGTAACAAAAACTATTTGAGTTACTGGATTCTCTTACAGAAAAGATTGGGGAGGAGAAACTAAGTCAAATTATAATAGATAACTGGTAAGATGTTGGAAGATAAAAGAACACAATTATACCCTTGTGCAACCCATTGCATAGACTTAATGTTTGAAGACATTGGAAGACTTCCTTTGATTTAAAAAAAAAAAAAAAGACTATTCAAAGGGGAATCAGTCTTATTGGTTTTATACAATCATTCAAGTACCTTTAGTTTATTTAGGCATTTCACAAACTAGAAGGAATTGGTAAGGCATGAGGTTACTAGATTTGCTACATCCTATCTAGAAAGACTTCATGGAGATAAAGCAAATCTTAGAAAAATGTTCAATTCCGATGAGTGGAGAAAAAACAAATTGACTAAGGAGGTTAAGGGGAGGCAGGCAACAAAATTGTTCTCATGCCTTCATTTTGGAACCATGTGGTTTTTTACTCTTAAAGTCATGGCTCATCTTGTTTGAGTGCCTCGTCTTGTTGATGGTGAAAGAAGACCAACCATGGGATACATTTGTGAAGCAATGGAGAAGGCAAAAGAAATACTTATGAAGTCTTTCAACAATAATGAAAGCAAATACAAAGATGTACTTGCAGTCATTGATGATAGATGAAATTTTCAGCTTCATCGTTCATTGCATGTGGCTTGTCACTTTTTAAACCCGAAGTTCTTCTATGTCAACCCCCAATTGGAGTTTGATTTGAGGTTGTAAATAGGTGTGATTGCATCAAGAGGTTCGTGCCAAGTAGAAATGTGCAAAACTAAGGGTCTGTTTGGTTTATTTCCTATTTTCTGTTTTTATTTCCTGATTACAAGAATAATTACAACAAAAATAATTACAAAATTATTACTTTGTTTTATTTTTGTTTTCTGTTTTCAAAGATTTGTAAAGGAAACAGTGAAAACAAACAAAAAGTTGTTTCCAGTATTTCCTGTACAAATCTTTGGAAACAAGAAATATGATGAAAACAAAGTAATAATTTTGTAATCAATTTTGTTATAAATATTTTTAAAATCAGGAAATGAAAACAAGAAACAAGAAATAAACTAAACAGATCCTAAGATTTCAACTTCTAGTAATTTAAGTTCTTTAAAGCTTAATGTTTAAATAAATTTAAGTCATATGCTTTGGTTTTCTAGCTCAATGGTCGCAAATCGATGGTCAACCAGCTACAACAATTAACTATCAAAATTTTGAGCTCGACACGTACTACATCTAGATGTGAGCACGATTGGAGTGTATTTGTGCAAGTAGTAGTCATAACTCATAATATCATTTTTATTTTCTTTAGGTAGTCAAGCCTAATTAACACTTCTTTAATTATTTTATGTTGTAGATTCATTCAAATTCAAAAAAGAGAAATAAGCTTGATGTTATGGCCCAAATAAATGATAGTAAACCCAATTTCCCAAATACTAATCCCAAGTAGTATTAGCCCTCTTAGGTGCGACAATACACTTAGGTTAGAAGAGTCTAGAATATTGATGAGTTACTAGTTTGTAATTCCTTTTGCAATTTTGTTTCATTGCTCAAGAACTACTATATATGTAAACAATCTAATGCAATGACAAAAAGAAAATTGAAGGAAAGCATTTGCTTTAGGAGGTTGCTCCCCTCAAATTGGAGTGTTTTTATTTTATGTTACACTTTCAACTATTTTCCTTCCATTGGTGCTTTCATTGACTTGCTCATGCCTCCATTTTTTCTCACATTCACTACCAACTTCACCACCATTACCACACCTTCAGCCACCCCTTGTTTTAGCTATGGCTACCGACCACCAATGTTCAACCCCACTGACCAGGATGCCCAAAGACAATTACGACCTCTCCGTTCTGATTTCCTTCAGCTGGAGGAATCCATCACCAGATTCAACGCTTCTTTTAATCGTTACAACGACTCCTTGCTTAAGGCCATCCAAATCCTACAATCTGAACTCCAAACCCATCACCTACAATCCTCTGATACCCATGACTGCATTCGACCACCAGAGCCCCCCCCCCCCCACTCAGATTATGCTTCTGGGATTTTTACTTCAACGTCAATGCAGGGATGCAGGGGGAAGGAACTTCAGTGAAACCTCGGGAATTCCTTACCAACA
Organism: Echinosophora koreensis; assembly: GCA_035048595.1. Classification (NCBI taxonomy): domain Eukaryota; kingdom Viridiplantae; phylum Streptophyta; class Magnoliopsida; order Fabales; family Fabaceae; genus Echinosophora; species Echinosophora koreensis. The sequence continues at coordinate 3,992,451 of JAPCYP010000011.1, read as the reverse complement.
AGAGCATCTCCCAATGAAAAAACCAATGTAAGATATAAAAATTATACCTAACATAAACTAAAATAAAAGAGTGTTTAAAGAAAAAGGCTCCTTTAGAGGGGAGCAATCCTCCTAACAAAAGCAAATGCTTTTTCTTAATATTTTTCTTCTTGCCTTTCCATTCCATTCTTGGGTTACATATATAGCACCCTCCAGTAGCAAGTCTAACAAACTTAGTAATGAATCATCATAAATAGAATAGTGACTCATCAATATTCTACTCTTCCTAGATGATAATTGGGCTTAGTAATATTTGGGTCATTACACTTGACCATAAAATATTGCACAATTTGGTTTATGTCAAATATAACCAACAGCTCAAACACGGACATAATCTTAGATACAAAATTGACTCGATTACACTTGATGACATTGATGAGTGTAATGAGTGATTAGTTAGAGATGAATGATAATGGTGAAAATTTTGGGAATGAGTTGATTTTTTATGACGATAACACACTAACGTGTTTGGGAAAGCTGAAAAAAAGAGATTATGCTGATAATCTGTTTTCAAATAATCGATTATCTGAAAACAGATTATAATCATAATCTGTTTGTGTTTGGATATGTTTGCTAAAAAGCATTTTTAAGATAATTCATTTTGTTTGGGTGATGCAAAAATAATTATTTTTATATAGTAAATTACGAAAAAGGGTATAAAGATATTTGTTTATAATGTTTGTTTTTCTTTTAACGTTAGATTTCTTTTTATATCATGTCATCAAAATTTTACCTATTTATAAAAATTGAATAAAATTTCTAAATTTTGGGTCATTAATTTTCTTTGTTGATCAATTCAACTATCAATTTTTACTCTAAATTGAATTTTAAAAGCATATATTTGTCACTTATTGTTTTTAAATCCAATGGTTAATATTATTTTCTTTATTCTAAAATTAATTTCAACCACACAATTTACCTACTAAAAGAAAAGAAAATTTCAACACCTCTCTCATGTGTACCGCCTCGGTACAGCACCCCCCTCCCCTTCTTTCTTTTTCACCTTTTCTTCAATAGTAACCGAGGGTACACACGGAATGCTCGTTTCTCATTCCAACGTTTTAAGCAAAACAGTCCTTGAGAGGAGCTTATGGCAAAACAACGTTTTGTATCCAAAAACAGCTTTTTAAAAAAATAGTTTTTTTCCCAAACACAATAAATTTTTTATAAAACAGCTGAATGAGTATAAAAAGCTGTTTTGTAAGAAAAAAAAGCTATCCCAAACGCACTCTAAATTAGGCAACTATTTATGAAGCATCAAAGGTTAGAGACAGGCTAGAACATATTCTAGGCGATGAAGATAATAAAAAAATAAAAATAAAAATAAAATTGGTATTATAATTATGAGGAATCCGAAGAAGATAAGAGTTATTTGATTTTGAAAAATCGAAGACGAAAAACAAAGAAAATAATTATGTTGGGTTGAGGAAGATGATTGGATATTTACTTTGTGCATGCATTACTTTTTATCATTTTGTTATCATTTGAAGTCTTGAACTTAATGGTAATGAGGCTTGTTGCTTGTTAGTAGTTTATGGCAGGTGAATATGAGAAAAGTGATATTTTCCAACAAATATATATATATATATATATATATATATTAATTATTATTATTACTTTGTGTCACAGGCCACAACGCCATCCACCATATTGTATGACAGAATTTCAGTATAATCCAACATCCGCCATTTTCCATGTTTAACATAAATTATACCTCAACATACACAAATCCTCATTTGTTGAAAACGCCTTAAAATGACACAATTTTATATGTTGCACCTGCTTAGCTGATATTAACATCAGACCAAACTGCAAGGTGAAAATTTTAATTTAATCCTAATTTTTTTTCCCAACTAAATATAGATTGAATAAAAAAAGTCGATTATATAATTATAATTATACATATATTAAGCAAGATGCTACTATACATGCAAAACAAAGTGACAAAAACCATTCTCTTCATGCTCCATAATTTCACTTGTCTACCATGCAAACCCAACTGCATTACTGTTCTCGGCATAAAAACCTATCTGCAAGACAGACAAAGAAGTTTTGATTCGTTTTAACATGTAGATCATCACACAAGCATTTCATATGGATGAAAGAAACATTTCATTTAATTTTAAAATTTTAAAATTACAAAACACTATTATCATTATCATGTATTAAAACAAATGGTAAATTATGGTTTACTCCTAAAATTTTCATCGAAATCAGTTTTGGTACACCAATTTTAAAATTCAACAATCACGCTAATCAAAGTTTCAAAAGCAGACCTTACATCTAAAATCCCTTGAATATTCAAATACATAGCAAATAATCCTTTTTCCCACTTAAATTGCATATAACTTAACAAGATGCATTGGGATATGTCTTCTAAAACAGTAATAGGAGTCAGGAGAGACTGATTTCTATGCATAAATTGTAGAAAACAGTACAAAGAGCTTGTGTAAACAATAGAAAGCATATCACAATGGAAAAGGCAATGTACTTTGTTGGTGAATGAGAAAAAGAAAATTGTTAAATGCTTGACCTTTTCAATTGTCCGTTTTAACAAAACTAGCAATTCCAACCATTTTTAACTTTCTCAGGGCTCAAGGAAAGTAAAGTACATTTTTTTGCAGTTTTCATTGTTTTTGCGCCCTTTGATTCACCAAAGGAAGATTCTGTATTTGATTCTTGAGGGTAAAATTTAAGGCTTATAAACTTAACATAAAGTTGTTTTAAAAGAAAACTTGAGGGGGATAAAATGTAATTTACTCTCAAATTTTATAAACCACACCATGTCTTGTCACATCTGTACCACTAGTACCAAGACAAGTTTCTATGATCAGCCTGGAAGTCATAAAAGTATTATAGAAGTATAAAACTCTTACCTATATACATCAGGGCTGGCAGAGCGTTACAAATAACTTAATGAAAATGTCAAAATTGAGCCTTTGAAAGTGAAGGGGTCAACTTCAAACTGACATCACCATAAGGTTCTTTTTGCTGTACGTCAATGAGTCCATGATTTTTTAGTACCTGAAATGCAACATTGAACTTCCACATCAATAATGATACTCATAAGTTTGGCAACGTCACAACAATAGTCAAAAGGAGGGGGAGGTGGGGGGACAAGCACCACAATTATTCACAAGATGCTTGCTTTTGAAGAAAGAATAATTTATAGGACTTGAATTAAAGGATGATATACAAATACATATCCCTTAAATGATCAAATTAACTTAGTTTTTTCTAGAAAATATTTGCAGACTGCATCTGTCTGAGCAGATTTCAAATCTATAATTATGATGAAACCAGATTAAAACCACACATCCACAAACAACAAAAATTCTAATTCCTTGGACATAATTGAGGGTCTTTTCCAATAGATGGAAATATTTCAGAACTCACCAATACTTCAAAGAACATACGAGCAGAGAGCTTTCTAGTTTTCCCTTCCAAGATCTTGTTCAAGCTGAGATCTTCAGCGGGGTCCTCCATAATTGGGGTAATTGGAGAATGTCTTTTCAAATATTGAGCTACAGCCCTGGAATTAAATAAGAATATTAGCAATGTTCGGACATTAGAGACATGCAATGAAGAAGCAAAGGCACATAAACAACTTATATTTGGTAAAAAATTAACATGTTCTAAGACTTGTGATTTCTTTCAGGATTTCCCCACCTTTTAATTCCACTAACATTCATTTTCCTGAAAATAATTGCCACACTACATTGTCGTACTTGGTCTTGTTTGTTTCAGAAGAATTTTCACTCTAATCCTAATGCATGTCTTATGTATGAGATGAATAATCTATTCATGCCCAAGAAAGAAGGAAGATTAAGTCATGTGTGTCCTCCAATATGCATGCTCCTTGGTTATGCGTAAAATCAACATTAAAAACACCAGAAAGTTTTTCTATAGAATACACCATGAATAAATCATTCGTCAAAAACACACAATAGGTGTAGTTTGTAATTTATAATTTGTAATAATTTGTAATTTACAGTAATGATACTTGTACAACCTTCATCCTACTGGCCCCTCAGAAAAGAGTAGGGATCCTCTCCATTTATTTTGAGATAATAAATGCATGGATGCATGTGTATAATACACATTTATTTTTCCAAAACTTTGAGAATGGAGAAATAAAAAATGGAGAGAATCTTTTTCCCTCAGAAAATCATGCAAGTCGTTGGAAAATACCTTGGACCCCTTGTAACTTTTTCTTAATGGTCCAGATAATCGACCTTAGCATCTGTAAGGATGAAGTTTGTGCAAGTATCATTGCTCTTGAATTATATCAACATCAAAATTTTATCAGAAACAATTAAGACCCAATAATAGTTATTCTTCACCTCAGGAAAACTGCAGGCCGTTTATAGCTATCTATTTAGCATATAAACTGTTTCTTGAAATTTTGATGTCAAAGTATCAAAAGATACCTCAGTCCTCATATAGTGTAAAATGTTTTTCAAGAGCCTTCGCTAATTTGACCTAATTTACATTATATGAATTAATTGAACCAGAACAAATATATTCTATTATAGTAGATAAATGAATAAATACCTAGTCCTCACAGACAAGTTGGTACCTTCACTTGTACCTTGTGAACCTGCCATTAAAATGCTTATGTTATATATATAATACTACTAATGGCAATAACAGACTGGCCATCTACAAGTAATACCACAATAAATAAGCAAAAGAATGGCACATCACATAACAATTAAATTGAAGGCGACATGAAAAAAGAACCTACTAGCTGATGTGTTGATCTCCGTTTCCAGAAAAGAAAGCTCCTGCAAGAACAAGTTCGACAAGTTATTATAATGCTTCAATACAACCATTTAAAGAGCATTAAAACAGAAGATTACTAGCAGAAAATTTTCCACTCCGGACAAGATGGAAACCACAGATGATTAAAAAGAAACAAGGTAAGTATCTAAACAATAATTGTGAATATAGACAAACCAAAAGCAAAGCCATACAAGTAAAATTGTATACAAGGTAGAATATATCTGGTGGGTTTTCATGCTACTAGTTTGAAACATATGACCGACAGATAACTTGTGACACAAGCATTTTCATTAAAATATGACAGAAGTCCTCAAAAATTAATGAATAAAGCACTTAAATTACAAAGGCTAGACAGCACGTCATATCATATATACATCAACATCGATCTTAATGGAGAAACAAGTTACAAGTCTAAATATATCATCCTCATACATTCCTCACACTGAATAAATAACTAGAATAGATGCTATATACCAAAGGAAATGGGATATGATTAATAAAATGAAATTATATGAAAGCATTCATGACAAAACTTAAAGGCTTACTTCTGTTTCAGCAGAATTGATCAACTGATGAGTATCTGAAAGACCCAAGCTCGGAAATGTATCAAAAATGGGCGTTTCTATCACTGATCCAGGAGCACCAGGTGGTGTTAAATCTGGTGTCTGCACTTTTCCAGTCTCAATATTTGTTGTCACAGGAGAAACTGATGCAGACCTGAATTTTTTAGCTGAAACAGGTGTCATGTCATCTCTTCTAGCAGGGCTCCTACGGTCACCATCAATATTGGGTTCAATGTACACATCATGAGCTGGGATGGTGGGAGGAGTAATAACTGGGATAGTGGGAGGAGGAGTAGCAACAACTCTACGAAGGCCTTCAATTTCCATATCCATATCAGATGCAGCATCAGGAGATGTAGCAGCTCTAGGCTCTTCACGGGTCTGGTTAGTTGGAGGAGTTCTAGAAATCCCAGCATCCACATGGTCTTCCTCAGAGATGACCAAATGGAGCTTTGAACATATATAGTCCCTCTTGGATATGTCTAAAAGATCCTTGCACAACCCTGAACACATCCATAAGTTTTCATATGATGAGTTCATGAAAACTATAAGATAACACAATCTTCAAAACAAAAAAAGATAAAGATCAGGTTACCGGTTACTAAGGGCTGGTCAAAAATGTCCTGCTTCCTTCGGCTATTGTTCAATTTCCAAGTACCCAAAGTAGAGGAAGGCACGTCCCTTCTGCTCCGCAGTATGTCACGAGTATTATTTAGCGCTGCCCTCATAAATCTGCATATACACATCCCTGTATGAGTAAGAAGCATGGAAAGGACAACAGAAACTTATAACTATAAGTTTAACAACCATAAGTTGCAGGAGAAAGGACCAATTCAATAAAACTAAATCTAAAAGCATGACCTATTCGTCAACACTATTGGTTCATCAAAGAACTGTTTTCTCTTCTTTCCTTTCTTTTGTGGCTGCTGAATTGGACTTTCACGAAGCACCAGATTGGGATAACTATGTCCTGAAACAAAGTAAGGAAGAACACAGTAAGTTTTGTAATTCTAATATCTATATGTAAATGTCAGAGATAGCACTGACCTACAGCAACTTGTGCATCTGAGGTAACCCCTTGGGAATTGACTGGAGTTGATGGTCCAGGATGTTGCTCAGATGGTGCTGACGTCCCTTCAGGAACCATATCATCCATTTCAGGAATATGATCTTTTTCATTCGTAGTTTGGTCTTTATCTCTGTTTGGTTCAGTATCATCCCCATGATCTGGATATACCAGAGGGTTTTCTGAATTACAATCCTTGTTGGCATCACGAAGATTTTCAATTGGGATGTCTGTGGTTGCTTTTGGAGGACTGTCATCACTAGGACCCAAGACATTTGTAGCCTCACGACCATGATCTTGAAAACCCCCCACATCCGCCGATGGAGATCGAGGGGTAATGCTGTAGCCACAAAACAACAGATTATTCCATTGGTTCATAAGCAAGAAAACACCAAAAAAGAAACCGAACTTCACATGCAACAGAAGCTTACTCAACCATGCTTGGTCTGGCCCCTGAATCTGGCACCACTTCAGTGTGTGGGGGTACCATCATATCCTAAATAAATAATAAAAACCATGAAATAAATTTGCAACTCCAAAACCTCATTATTGAAAAGAACCATAGGGACTGTATGCAGGTAAGAGGAAGGAAATAAGGCTGGACCTCATCAAAAGAAATGGTTACGTAATGTTCCGTTGAAACAGGAACTCGATCTGCACATTAAGAAGTATTAATAGATCATCAACATCATGTTTTTACAAAAAAAGGATAATGAAAAAGACAAATATCTAATAGAACTCATCCACTCATATAACCTGTTAGAGTGATATCTTCTTGACTCCTCAGGTGAATATCCTCAATCCTGAGACATATATCCAATTATACGCATGTCATGTACAGATATTAATAGAAGAAAAAAATAGATCGGAAAAGCCCAGGAAATGTTACCCATTATGATCTATTTCACCATCCAAGTTCAGTGCATCAAGATCAAATGTGTCTGGTAAAGTAATAGATTGAACTGGAGCCTGCCTTGCATCCTCTGGTAAAGTAAGTTGTATAGAAGCAAATGCTTTGCTCAAACCAGTCAGAACAACATTACAGTCATGGAACAGATAATCAACTTTCTTTGAATATATCCGAACAACGCCCAAGAGAAGGTGGCCTGACATTCTCAGTGCAATGGGAACCCCTGGATCCATTATATGTTCTAAAATAGACATTCAGAAAAAACAAATGTTAACCTACATTCTTAAGCCGGATCCTCATATCATACCCTTCCTAAAATGAAAAACTTGTAAGTTGAAGGATACATAAGCTAGAATACAGAATAGGAATTGAGAAAACAATAACATCACTTATTAAACAGAACTTCAGGAATACTTCATAGTCAACAATAGAGACAAGAATATTTCCAAATCTTACTAAAGCCAAACATTGCAACAACTTGGAAAACATTTGCAATTGGCTAAATCCTTTCAATGCCTATGGGGAGGAAATGAACATAATGAAAAGACATCATGCCTCAAGATTCATTCCCCTTCAGACATTTAATTGTTGGTGTGGATACCATTCATCCCAAGGAAGGACAATGGGGTAAGCTGGGAAGTTACCACCGATGTAGCCATTTCCCCTTTATTTTATAATCAAAAGTTACTTGGTAACATGCTCTTAATATTGTTATTGTTTAGGTTATGTTATGCTTTGCACACTAGGGATTATTTTTGCTTTCTGCAAATGAAATTTGAGATTAGATTCTCCTTTAATTTAACTCTTACTATCTCATTTCTAAGCTATAACATTTTATACTGGAAGTTTCAGAGCTTGTGCATGTGCATAATTCAAAAAAGAGATAGTAACCCAGTAATTCAACTACTAGAGCATTCCAACATTGTATATATGCAATTATGCAAAATTGACATCAGCAAAATACGTTTCACTCTCTTAGTTATCAACATCAATCCAACCAAAACAAATTAAAAAAAATTAAGAAAATGCACTTTTCACAAAACCCAGATGAGTTTTGAGAAATGATTCACAAAAACATTAAATTTAGACCTTTAAGATGAAACAATGATTAAAAAAAAAGCGCTTTTTTTTATTTTGAGGAAAAGTTGTACTTACGAACAGTTGAGGGAATATCGGTGGAGGTATAATGAGACTTCTTGAGCCTGTGTTGGAGATGAGCAGCGATCCACACTGTTGAAAGTGGGCCTTTTCGCGCCAAAAATGTATGTGAATAAAACATCTTCTCTTCTTTGCTCTTCTTCTTCGATGGGTCCTTCTACACTGCACCTTATTATGGAAAAAGTAAAAATCAAAAATTGGGTGTGGAAAAAAATAAAAACTTTCAAGTGGTAAATAGCCATGAACTTTGGACCCTGAAAGTTTCACATTAGGGTTCAAAGTTCACTGCTTCGATTCGTACTCATACGCCCAATGCTCGACGCCGACGTCGTCGCCGCCATCAGCGCTCTACCGGCGAATAATCCAACAGCCTTACCTGCTCCATCGGCACGACGGAGGACGGCGGCGCCTCGACGGAGGAGCCTGGTCACGAAGCACGACTTTCTGGTGGTCTGGTCACGACGGAGGAGCGACGAGGCGTGGACTCCGACGGTCTGATCACGGCTGTGTCCCTGTGAGTTGGTGGCGGCGGCGGCGGCGGTTGATAGAAGTGAGAGTGAGTGATTTTCGATACTCACTATCAGGAAATTGGGGGAAATGTGAAACAAGCACATTTGCTAAAGACCCATTTCAATAAAAGGAGAAAGGAAGCACATGGCATGATCAAAATTGAAACTTTAATTAAAATAAACAAGATTTGGATAATAGCAGTTTAGTTCTTCTGTTGATATTTTTGCTAATGTTATTACCTCTGCTACTTCTGCTTCTTCTTCTTCTTTCTGCTTCTGATAACGATAATGGATGGTTAATAGAATAAACAATGTGAAAGTGAAGAGCTGATAATACGAAAAAACAGCAAAGAGAGAAAGAGAAATGTTTGGTTGGAGATTTTTAGGGTTTATTTGGTGTCAGCATTTTGGGAAGTCCATAAATAAATGTGAAAATATTTGGCGCGGGAAACCACGAATTGAAGTGGCGCTTATCGTGTCAAACGGTGTGGGGGTGCTCTGGTATCGTGCTTGTGAGAAAAACCTTAATGTTTTCAAAATTTACAATGACTGCCATTTGATTTTCATCTTTTTGGATTTGGTGAATGGTAACATTTTTTTTTTTAACGAACAAGAATTATAATTTTTCCGATATATCGTTAATTTAAAGTTTGTAATATTATCTTGTAAAAAAAAAGTTTGTTATACTATTAATTATTTTTTTGACCAAATTATATTATTAAGTATTAATTATTGTTAAATTATCATATCAATAATTTTCCACAATTTTTTAGATTTTTTTTGGTAGGGATTTATAACAAAATAATTATGGCTGATAATTTTTAAGATTGTTATTATAAAATCAGATATTGTAATAATATCATAATTTATAATTTATAATTAATTGATGATATAAAAAAGTTTTATAGTAAGAAAACACCACAATTAAATTCATATGTAAACTAAATAAATAAATAAAAATATATTTTTATTTAATTTAAAAATATTTAAATTTTTTTATGAAAAATATATATTTATTAATAATTTAAAAGTATAGTACTTTATTTATTCTCTTTACCAATAAACGTAGTTTAGATTAGTTGTTTTTTTTCAATACCACATAACAAAAAATTTAAAATTAAATTGGTCTTCTTTGTGATATATTGGTTTAATTTGCTATAGAATTATGGCCACGTTAGCATAATTGAATATATGATTTTTTTTATTTTATATAAATTTTAAATATATCTTCATTCTTAAAAATATAACATATTTTGGTTTAGGTATTTATCAAAAAAATTAGTTTCATTTAATTTTTTGAATTTTTTTGTTTGCATTTAATCTTCGTCATCGCTAAAAACATTTTTTACCCCCCATGTTCCCACTTTTTCTTGAGGACATTCTAGTCTCTGTACCTCGAAGCTTCTTAGAGAAGCTTTGTTTTTCAGTGCTTGTTGAGAAAATTGCCTCGTAAGCTTCTATGTGATACGTCAGTATTCGCTTCATTGTTCTTGAATCTGGACTCCGACGTCCTGTCCAAACATTTTTGGGGGTCTTTGGTAGATTTAATGGATAATTTTTTTAAAATTTTTTTTTATATATATAAAAAAGAATTATTATTTTATTAATTTCAATTTATTGTTATTAATAAAATCTTCTTTTTTTTACAGCATTAACAAAATCACTTGAGCATTTGAGTTTTTCCCCGGGTACCAACTTTTAATACTTTTAGATGAAAGGAATAAATAGTTTTCAATTGTAATCAATTTTTATTTTTAAAAAATTTCACTACGACACACCTATAAATATTAAAACCGTCCTGTTTAGAAAAATAAATATTAGGGTTATTGGGTCATATAATTATAGCACTTGATGTTTGCTTAGGCTAGAAAGTCAAGTTGTTACTTGATGCTTTAATAATTGTTGTTGTTGGGCCTTTTTATATTTTAATATACTTATTACATGTTAGATCTTTTTGCTTTTATATAATATATAAAATTAAAAAAGGTCAATAATTAATTGAATGTGGAGCCTAAGACAAGTACCTTAGTTGCCTTATGGCTTCCACGACCCTGCAAGTGTGCATTTGCGAAGCTCTGGTGTGAATGAGTAGTTCCTAACTTAATGATTTTTTTTCTTGCAAATAGGATGTGTTTTGATGTTAATCTTTGTAAAAAAATTTCATATGATTTGAAATATATTTTTTTTGGATGTTTTAAAACTTTGAAAATAGTTATTGTCGTTAGTTTATCACTGTTAAATGATGATATGGCTCATAGTGCACTATGTCACTGACACCATATGTGCAAATAAATAATTAATATTTTCCTTTTTTGTCCCTACAAATAGGATGTGTTTTGGTTTTAATATCTGCACTTTTTTTCCAAATAATTTGGCCCCTATACTTTTTAAAACTTTGGAAAATATATAATCTGCATTATTAGTTGATCAGTGATGACATGGTTAATTATGCATGTCTGAGTTAATCCAAAGGACTTGCAACCGACACATATGTCAAGTGACATGGAGTGCATTTGTTATAGATTATAATTATAATCTGAAAAAATCACTTTTTTTAAGTAAGCAATCATTTTTAATGGATTTAAGTATGTTTGTCTAAACTTTTCATTAAAAAAAATCATTTTTAAGATCAAAATCAGAAGTTACTTGTAGTAGCTTTAGGAAAAAATCACTTGGAATAAAGGAGAGAAATTTTATAAAAAAAAAACACGGAACTGGTCTGGCATCTTAGTTGTTGACCCTTTTACCCCTTAGTTTTAAATGCTCTGGTCATCTCTCTCATCTTTTCATCTAGTCAAGCAGCATATTTCATCTTGTCGTCTCATCTGACGTACTGTCAATGCATATTACATAATAGATCTTCTAGTAAAAAAAATTTTTTTCTAATCATGAGTGCAATTCTCTACTGCACCAAACTGATGTCCTTATTCATTAGTTATAAAATACTTCATGTCATATATGACCAATCGATTTTGATATATGACAAACATATCATTTAACGTGTGGGCAAGCGTTTTTTATATCAAATTGCAAAGACATGTATCAAGCTAAGAATGTCAAGTTCAATGAGCAATTCAAGAGGAATATACAAAAAGGAACTTGAAGTATTCAAAAGAGCAACTTGGAGAATTCAAAGAGAAACAAGCAAATACAAGGATCGTGGAATCATCAAAACAAAGCTCAAAGGAATATTAGTTTTAAGTCTTAGATGATTGTAAGGGAAAACCTCTCTTACTCAATTGATAGCTCTTTGAAAATGGATAAAGAAAATCATTTTCATATCATGCATAAAAATATAAGTTTTATCAACAAAATGATTTTTGGAAAATTAACATAGTTCTTTGTCAGCACAACCATGTATCTAATGGGTGTATATTATTTTTGGAACTGGCAAACTGAACAAGAGAATTTTGGTATTCAGTGCATACATGTACTACACCTCTGTGTTTTATGAAATCAGATCTGTTATTGAAAGGTTAGCTGAATACAGCCATGTACATAATCTATGTACGCACGTATTCGAGTTTTGAAGTATACGATGCTCATTCATACATAGATGTATTGAATGAGTGTATTGGTTGTTAAACCAAGAACAGATTTTGAAAAATACGTACAGCCATGTACTACACAGGTGTTAGTTACCAGTATGAATCTTGGTTTACACACCCATGTACATAACCCATGTTCAAGAAACCTGAAACTGAGTAACTGATTTAGTTATCAGTCCAAATCTATTTTTAATGAATTCCAACGTTCATATTTTGTTTTCTATATAAATGGGGATTGAAAAAACACTTGAGAATATGTCAATTGTTACATATGAATTCATTCTAAAAGACCAATTTGAAATTTTCATATTCTTCATTGAGCTATCCTGTGAAAAGGAAAGTGTTCTTCTCATAGTGCTTCAAATTGTGTAATATGACTTTTGAGACTTTAGATCAAATCTTTGTTTTGATTTTGATTGTAAGAGAGTAGGGAATCTCTCTGCGTGTGATTAGGGTGAGGCATCCCTAAGGTTAGAGAGAACAATTGATTAAGGTTTTTTCATAAGGGTGTGGTATCCCATAAGTGAAAAAGTGCTTTGTGGTGTGAAGGTTTTTCAAGGGCCCAGGTAAATCTTGTTGTTTAGTGTGTGAAAACCCACATGTGGAGTAGGGACTGGATGTAAGTTACAGTGGTAGTGACTGAACTAGGATAAATCTGGTTGTGTGGTTATCTCTCAACTTAAACTCCTTTAATTTTCTGTATATACACAAACTGCGTTCTTATTGTTCATTGTTCATTATTGTTTTTTGTTCTTGAATCTTTAACATTTGAACTGAACCCTGCATACTGTGTTATGGATGTTTTATGATTAAACTGAACATTGTGTGTAACACCCTGAATTTCACCCTACGTTAATAAATGTTAATGTGTTAGAATTGACTTATATATGTTTGTATATGCTTGTTATGTTTGTTTGTGATGTCTAAGTTCATATTTGGGAAAGTTTAGCCTTAGAAAGGTTCAATCCTTTTAGAGTCCTGGTAACATATTTCACCGTTTTGGTCATATCTTGAGTTCTAGATGTCCGATTGAAGTGATATTTGATGCGTTGGAAACCCAATTGTGCATAAATCGTCTTTAACCTCCAAAACCACGACCTTAACCTAATGTCATACATCTAGACCACTCTAAATCAGAATCCATTCCCTTATCTTTCAATTCCTAACCCTTTTCTCTATAAAACTCTTCCTAGAGGATCAACTCGTGCACCGTTCTCCACCGTTCTTCGATTGGGGAACATCGTTGCGAGCACGTGATCAATTTTGATTGCTGTTTAGACTTTCAAACTAGGTAGAATTCGTGCACCTTGTCCCTCTCGATTTTTTCCTTTTGATTTCTTGATCATGGAGTTGAATCAAAATGTTTCTTGTCGTTCTTGAGGTAGTAGACAAGAGTTCGTGAGACGGGATCCTAGCGGACTTTCTTATCTTCCTTTAGAATTTCAATCTTCATACCAGGTATGGGGAGAAGGGCTAGTATGAACATGTAGGCTTTTGGGTAGCGTAAGATGAGGGTTAACCCATGACCCTATCGTGTGCTATATGCTTGTTTGATGTATGTTGCCAATTGCGCTTGTTAATAACATGATTAAAGTCATTGAGATGTGAATGATGTTGTTGTCTTGATGATTGGCATGTGTTGGTATGAATGCTACTTGTTGACGTGGTTGTTGTTGTTATGAATGGGATAATTAAAGATTATCCCCAATGATCATAAGACATGAATCATAGTTAAGAGATGCGAGGTTAATGTTCAATGGTATAGCAAGACCCTAGGATTGATCCATGAGTGCTTTAGGGATGTTAACAATGAAATAAAGATTAAGGATCTAATTCCCAAAATTGCTCATAAGACATAATGATTAGTAAAAAAAAGGTGAGATTTATATTCAATGGTGTAGAATGAAGCCAATAGGATTGATCTATGAGTGCCCTAGGGAGTTTGGCAAGGGTTTCCAAACTTTCTGCTCAGATTCATACGGTCACGCTTCAGTAAGCACGCTTGTGCTCAATGTAAGCACGCCCGTGCTGGGGGTCAGCACGACCGTGCTCCCTAAACAGTAAGTGACGCAAGGGGGATTTGGGTAGTTTCACCTAGATTTCCCTATAATAAAATAATACAATAAGTTAATTAAAAACAAGATAGGCGATCCAAACCCATAATTAATGTTATAAGACTTAATAAAGATAATTAATGATACAATGTTAATGATAATTAGACGGTAATGATGGAATACCGCACGTTGACGAACTTTGATGCTTATTGGTCAAAGTTGCCTTGATGCTTATTGGTCAAGGTGTTGATGTTGGTAAACTTTGATGCTTATTGGTCAAAGTTGACTTTGGTGCTTATTGGCCAAAGTTGTTAAATAAAGATTAAAGATAATGTTAAACTTTGGTGCTTATTGACCAAAGACATTAAACCATAAATAAATGGTGTTGATGGAGGTGGAGAATAACAGTTGATTGTTTGTTGGTATGCATGCATTCATGCACAAAGTTGTTAGGGGAGGTACGATGACAAGGGAGGTCACCCGAGAGTAAGGTGATCTGGCCGTCCACGGTGATTCATCAGAGAGTTAGGTGAATCATGCGCCCCCGTGGTGGTGTATCCGAGAGTAAGGTGCATCAGTTATCCTAAGGGTTCACCCATGATTTGGTAGACTGCCGGCGTTGGTGCTTATTGGTCAATGTGGATATGTAACTCTAGAGTCGCATTCCAGGTATAAATGGATCCACATGCATTCAGAGTAGTGAAGTCACATTGAATTATACAGTTGAATTATGTGATATGCTTTTTAAATGATGTATGCTATACTTGCTATGTTATGTTTTGTTAATTGTTGTATGAACATCTTGCCAACTATCCTATTTCCATTATGTTCATATGTATAGTTTCTAACCCCTATCTTTTGTTGTTTCTTGTATGAATCTTGGTTCATGTAGAGGATGGTGATATGTATCTTAGGACTTTTTATGTTAGTAGTTTCTCCGATGTAATTTTCGGATTTTGGTTACCAGCTCTGATATGTGACATCGAGGTATTGGGTTTAAGTTTATGTTTGATTTTAATTATATGTTTTATATTTATGTTTCTTTTTCCGCGTTTGTTATGTTTTGATACATGTCGTGCTCGCTACCTTATGTTTATATTTTATTTTATAATAAATGAAAGTTTTATTTATATATTTAATTGATCGGGGTAGAGGGTGTCACATTGTGCAAACTATGATTTAATCTGAGTTGTTTAAATCTGTTCTTAATTCATCTTATCTTCACCATCAATGCAAGATTTGTGAAAATAACTTTTCTGTTTTACAAAGATCCTGAGGCAAAGTTTTTTGAGTGCTAAAAAGAATTAGAAAACTCAATTCACCTCCCCTCTTGAGTATTTGAAGCCACACCAACAATTGGCATCAGAGCTAAACTCTTGAGTTTGGCCTAACAGCTTCAAGAGAATGGCTTCAAATGATTGTTTGAATGAAGGGCCTTCCCTTGGGTGTCCCCTTTGTTGGAACTAAAGTAATTTGAATTAAATAATCTGTGTTTTGATGTTAACAAAAATGATTAAATTTGTATGGCAAAGTGTTAGTTAAGATCTAACAAGTTTAATCTAGTCTTACAGGGTATTCGAAATTCAATATGATAAGGAAATCTCTAGAGAGTTTATATCCACGTCCAACTGGGTAGATGAGCCTTTCTATTTATATGGTATATTTTTAATTATAAAAATATGCTCTAGTAGATAGAATTTTGAATAGTACCTTAGACAAGCTCTACTCTAATTTGAATAGACGAGCTATAGAACAGTGCGTATGGACGAGCTCTTAACTCATGCAAGTAGACGAGCGTTTGTACCACGTCAGTAGACGCAAATTAAAGTTGTTCACCGATATGTAACAAGTCCAAAGACTTGATTATGGACGAGTAAAATTCGCCACGTCACTGGACGAGCTAAAGTTGAATTTTAGCTATAATCATATAGAAAGTAGACGAGCTCTTTTTTGTTATAAATGCTTGATATAATCAGAATTAATATCTCGACCATATAGAAATATTTACTTCAAATGATTGATATTTATTTCAATTATATGATGATCCTTCTTATTTGTTTTTAACGGTTTTATTGTCTTGTTTCTATAAGAGAGACATAGTACATATGAGGAATTGCAAAAAGCAAAATAGTACAATGCAAAACGACTTGTACCCTGTCACCTTTTACGCTGGAATAGCTAGAATTTGTACAAGGAAGGCAAGACAGTTTTTCAAGTTGCATTTGCTCAGAGGTGTGCCCGTTTCATGCAAGAATGTTGTCATATAGTACAATGGCCACAAGCAAGCTGAGTCACAACGGATATTACATTGCTGATTCTATCCCTAAACGGAAAAATTCAAATACAACCGTTGAAGAATTTGAAGAGAATAGCAAGGTCTCTATAAATAGAAGGTTAAGACTTTTGAAGAAAAAAACTTTTGCACATATACAGAAATCTCAAGAAATCTCTTGTGAGCAAATATTCTTTTATTCTTTCAGAAAGCAAAAGTCTGTAATATCTTAGCTTGAATATTGTTATAATATTCATCCAATCTTAAACTTTCATATCCTCACACATAGTGAGTTAGAAGATCAAAAGAAACCAAATCTCTTTGTTAGAGGTAGAGCCTGAAGAGGCTTGGTAAGAAATGAATACTTGTGAGCCTGGAGAGGTGTTGAATACTTGCTGTAATCTATTTGGAGAATAGTGGAGAAAAACCTTCAAGTAGAAGGGACTGGACGTAGCTCTTGGTTGGAAGAGAGTGAACCAGGATAAAACTGTTGGAACCAAAATAATTTGGATTAAATAATCTATAGGTTTTGATGTTAACAATGAGAATTAAATTTGTGTAGCAAAGTGTTAATGCTTTGAATCTAACAAGTGCCTTCAGTCGTAAAGAATCTCTGTTCTTATAAGTTAAAATGTTAAATCTATTCTCTTTGCAAATCCGCGTCCATATACTTTATATTGAAAGAGTGGTCGAGTCCACTCTATCAAGGATCTCCTTTAAACTCAAGTGCCACGTCAGTGGACGAGCGCTTGAATGCTTTTAGTGGACGGAGAATTTCTTTTCATGTAGACGTGAGCTTCTCTCAAATAATATCCTTAGCTTTCTATTGCCACGTCACTGGACGGAGATTTCAAATGTCTCAAGTACTGGCAAGACCGATGTTTTAAGTAGACGAAGTTTTGGTTGCCACGTCAGTGGACGGAGCCTTAAAACTCTCCTTACTTTCCTTGCCTTTGCTTTCGTTTGTTGGACGAAGAATTTTAAGCATCTATACCAATCTGAACCAAAGCGAATTTATTTCTTATGATTGTTATTCATTTTATTTATAATGGTTCTTCTCTTTTTCTATTAACGGTTCTTATTGCCTTGTTTCATTGAGAGAGACATAGTACAAATAAGGACTTGCAAAAAGCAGAATAGTACAATGCAAAACGTTGTGTACCCTGTCACCTTTTACGCTGATATAGTTGGAACTTGTACAAAGGAGGCAAAACTGTTTTTCAAGCTGCTTTTGCTCAGAGGTGTGCTTTTACATGCAAGAATTTGTCTCACAGTACAAAGGCCTCGAGCCAGCTGAGTCTCAACGGATATTTACTGGGTTGACTCTATTACTAAACGGAAAATTCAAATACAACCGTTGATGATTCTGAAGAGAAGATCAAGGCTCTATAAATAGAAGACTAAAGCTTTTGAAGAAACAACTTTTGCACATACAAAGTAATCTCAAGAAATCTCTTGCGAGCATATACTCTCTTATTCATTCAAAAAGCAAAAGTCTGTAATATCATAGTTTGAATATTGCTATAATATTCATCTGATCTTAAACTTTCACACTCTCACATATAGTGAGTTAGAAGATCAAAGAAATCAAAACTCTTTATTAGAGGTAGAGCCTGAAGAGGCTTGGTAAGAAAGAAATACTTGTGAGCCTGGAGAGATGTTGAATACTTGGTGTAATCTATTTGAAAATAGTGGAAAAATCCTTCAAGTAGAAGGGACTGGACGTAGCTCTTGGTTGGAAGAGAGTGAACCAGGATAAAACATCTTGTGTAAATCTTCTAATCCCTTATCTCTTTGGTTTTACGTGTTTATACTAACTGTGGGGATTTGAACTTGAATTTGTTAATCTTTCAAAAGACTACTTTTCTGTGTGCTTTATTCTGCCTCCTTATCTTTGTGTGAGAAAATCTTTTTGAAAAGGCTGTTTTCGAAAAATATTAACAAACACAATTCAACCCCCCCTTCTTGTGTTTGCCTGTGTCAACTTCAGTTGGTATCAGAGCTCAGCCTCGAAAGGGTTGAGCATCTAACAAGTGCTGAGGAAGTACGATCCTACCACCATGGATGCAGAAGGACAAGCTATCAACAGACCTCCACTCTTTGATGGAACAGATTACGACTATTGGAAGAAGAGAATGATGGCCTTCCTAGATGCACAGAACCTAGACATCTGGGAACTGATTGAGAATGGCTATTCTGAGCCAAGAGGTGAAAATCAAGCAGTATTGGCTAGAGCAGATTGGAGTGTTGATCAAAAAGCTAAACATCAACTAAATCTCAAAGCCAAACATTACTTGATGTGTGCTATTACCAGATCAGAACATGATAAAGTTCACAGCTGCAACACAGCAAAAGAAATCTGGGATACACTGGCTCTCGCTCATGAAGGCTCATCACAAGTGAAGGAGTCAAAGATAAGCATGCTGGTTCACCAGTATGAACTCTTCAAGATGACTGATCATGAGTCTATAGATCAGATGTTTGGAAGATTTCAAACAATAACAAACAGTCTCAGATCTCTGGGAAAAGTATATGAGAATAGAGATCATATCAGAAAGATTCTGAGAAGTCTCTCCAAGCAGTGGAGACCGAAGGTCACTGCTATTCAAGAAGCTAAGAATCTGAATACTCTCTCTCTGGAAGAACTTCTAGGATCATTAAAAGTTCATGAACTTGAACTAAATGAGGAAGACAATTCCAGAAAGGGAAAGTCCAGTGGGCACTCTACATCTAGATGCATACATAACAGGCATGCCAAACATTCTCGTCCAAAGAAAACTAACATGAAAGGACCCAAGTCAGTTTGGGTACCTAAGGACAAGATAATACCTGTTGCAGATCTGCTTAACAACAGGAAAGAAACAAACATCCTGGTACTTGGACAGTGGATGCTCACGTCACATGACGGGAGAAAAGTATATGTTCCAAGACCTTAAACATAAGGATGGTGACTGGGTGACATTTGGAGGAAATCAGAAAGGAAAGATCACTGGTATAGGTAAAATCGGTAAACATCCTTTTCCCTCCATTGATAATGTTCTTTTGGTGAATGGTTTAAAACATAATCTACTGAGCATAAGTCAATTATGTGACAGTGGATATGATGTTTCTTTTAATAAGAACATGTGTTATGTCAAGAAAAATGATGGATCAATTTTATTCGCTGCTAAGAGGTAAAACAATTTATACAAAATTGACTTGGAGGACCTCTCAAATCAAAGTGTCTCGTGTTTAGTGTCCATTGAAGATGAACGTTGGATTTGGCATAAAAGGCTAGGTCATGCAAGCTTGAGATTAATCTCAAAGCTAAATAAGCATAACCTCGTGAGAGGATTACCAAACCTTAAATACAAATCTGATGCTCTCTGTGATGCATGTCAGAAGGGAAAACAAGTCAAAGGTTCTTTTGAATCTAAGAATATTGTAAGTACCAAGAGACCACTAGAACTGCTACACCTTGATCTTTTTGGTCCAACAAGGACTGCTTCTATCAGTGGTAAGAAATATGGTCTAGTCATTGTAGATGACTATACTAGATGGACATGGGTTATGTTCCTTGCTCACAAAGATGAGTCTTTCAAGGTCTTTTCTGTATTCTGCAAACGTGTACAGAATGAAAAAGGCATGTGTATAGCTTCAATTAGAAGTGACCATGGGGGAGAATTTGTCAATGAGCTATTCAATGAGTTTTGTGAAGAAAATGGAATTCAACACAACTTCTCAATACCAAGAACACCACAGCAAAATGGTGTGGTAGAGAGAAAGAACAGATCTCTTCAAGAGATGGCTAGGACTATGCTCAATGACAATTATGTCCCTAAGCACTTCTGGGCTGAAGCTGTGAACACTGCCTGCTACATTCAGAACAGAATATACATTAGACCTATTCTGAGTAAGACTCCCTATGAATTGTGAAAAGGCAGAAAACCCAACATATCTTATTTTTATCCTTTTGGATGTAAATGTTATATTTTAAATACAAAAGATCAACTTGGTAAGTTTGATGCAAAGGTAGACAATGGAATTCTACTAGGATTTTCTGAAACCTCAAAAGGATTTAGAGTGTATAACTCAAGAACTTTAATAGTAGAAGAATCTACACATGTTAGATTTGATGACAAACAGCCTGATAAGAAACTATCAGAGCTAGATGAAAGTTTTGCAGATCTTAACTTAAACATCTCAGGAGAAACAAAAGAAGTTAAAACTGATGATCCAGTTGAAGACCCTTCTCATCAACCAGAAGCATCCACCTCTCAACAAGACAATGCTCAGAGAACTTGGCATTTCAAGAATTATCATCCACCGGATCAAATCATAGGAAATCCAAGCGATAAGCTAAGAACCAGATCAACCTTCAGAGAGCAAGAAGACTCTGCATTGGTCTCTGAATTGGAACCAAAGACTGTAGACGAGGCTCTGCTGGACAATGGTTGGATTTTAGCAATGCAAGAAGAGCTAAATCAGTTTGAGAGGAATGAAGTTTGGACTCTGGTAACCCTACCTAAGAATAAATCGGTTATAGGAACAAAATGGGTTTACAGAAACAAGCTTGACGAAAATGGTAAGGTTATAAGAAATAAAGCAAGATTGGTTGCACAAGGTTATTCTCAGGAAGAAGGTATAGACTATACTGAAACCATTGCACCTGTTGCAAGATTGGAAGCAATCAGAATTTTACTCTCATTTGCTGCACATCATAATATTATGCTCTTTCAAATGGATGTAAAAAGTGCTTTTTTAAATGGTTTTATCAATGAAGAAGTTTATGTTATGCAACCACCGGGTTTTGAGAGTGAAACCCAACCTGAACATGTATACAAGCTTAAGAAAGCTTTATACGGCCTAAAACAAGCCCCAAGAGCTTGGTATGATAGGCTAAGTTCTTTTCTAATGGATAATGGTTTTGTCAGAGGAAAGGTTGACACAACCTTGTTTAGAAAATCAATTAATTCCAACTTCATAGTAGTACAGATCTATGTAGATGATATTATATTTGGTGCTACTAATGAATCTTTGTGCAAAGAATTCTCAAAGCTAATGCAGAAAGAGTTTGAAATGAGCATGATGGGAGAACTCAAATTCTTCCTTGGACTTCAAGTCAAACAATCTATGGACGGGGTGTTCATCCATTAAACTAAGTACTCAAAGGAACTTCTCAAAAAGTTTAAGATGGATGATTGCAAACCTATGAACACACCTATGCATCCCACGTCCACACTGAATAAAGATGATAAAGAGAAAAAGGTAGATCAGAAGGTATACAGAGGTATGATTGGATCTCTCTTATATCTAACTGCTTCTAGGCCTGATATAATGTTCAGTGTTTGCTTGTGTGCTCGTTTTCAATCTGATCCTAGAGAATCTCATTTATCAGCAGTTAAAAGAATCTTTAGATATTTAAAAGGTACTACTAATCTTGGTCTGTGCTTTACGAAAGATGGAGATTACAGATTAGTTGGCTTTTGTGATGCTGACTATGCTGGAGATAGAATTGAAAGAAAAAGCACCAGTGGGGGATGTCATTTCATTGGAGCTAATCTAGTATCGTGGTCAAGCAAAAGGCAGAGTACCATTGCTCTATCAACTGCTGAAGCAGAATATATATCAGCTGCAAACTGCTGCTCACAACTTCTCTGGATCAAACACCAATTGGAGGACTACAATGTGTTTGTAAGTAGTATTCCACTAATGTGTGATAATACTGCTGCAATTAATCTGTCTAAGAATCCAATTCTTCATTCTAGGGCTAAGCATATAGAAATCAAACATCATTTTATCAGAGACTATGTGCAAAAAGGTGTTTTTGATGTTCAATTTGTAGATACTGACCATCAATGGGCAGATATCTTTACTAAACCTCTTGCTGAGGACAGATTTATTTTTATCAGAAAACATCTTAACATGTTGTATGTGGTTTAATATGGTATATGTATTGATTGCATGTTTTATCTGCGTGTCCACTGGTTTTTGGCGTCCAGAGCACGTGTAGTCTACGCGTCCACTACTGTTGGTGTGCCGCGTCCACTACATATTTTTTTTCGTCCACCCTCAATCTTTTGTGGACCCAACCTTACATACATTTGTTTTTAAAATATTTGCATCTTTATATATCTGAACTCAGTTATCTTAAAACGTTTGATTTTAATCATTTCCTTGCTGAGTCAGCTACTTCCATCAATCCCATCGTAACTTTTTACGGTCCCAATAAACCAACGCCGTTTTTTCACTAAAGTCTTGTCTAATCAATCTTTTCTTTTTTGAATTTTCCTTGAAAACTGTTGGTATTCGGAAACTCTTTAAAGGTAACTCCTTTCCCTCTGAAAAACCTTTCGCTACTCTTCATCTTTGATATCTTCTCTCTGAAAATTTTCAAACTCTCCTTCTTCAAACCTAAACCTGTACTCAAGAACTCAACAATGGCTTCAACCTCAACTCCCGAGCCTGCCTATGTTACTGACATCATTAATATCGCTGCTGAACATCATTTCAACTTTGAAATTCTGTGTGAGTATAACTTGGATGTAAGCAAGTACATCAACGCTGCTGGTTGGGATGGTTTGTTTCTGGAAAAGGTCTCGATTTATCCAAACTTAATAAGGGATTTCTGGAGGAAACCAACGATTACTAAAACTGAGGTAGTAGGGTTTGTTCAAGGCAAGAAGATAACTGTCTCTGAGAAGACCATTTCTGATGCAATCGTTTGTGCCCAAGAGGGTTTAATCATGACAGAAAACTGGGAAGAAGATCTTGGTGGTATAGAAACCATCGCGGTTACACTGATGCGAGAAGACACAGTGAGGACTCACTCATGGAAGTCATCTGAAATGAAGGATCACATCAGGATTCTTCATCAGATTCTGAACAAGGCAGTGCTTCACAAGGCAGGGTCTAAGGACAACCTTTCTGCCCTTCACAAGTTCTGTCTCTGCAACTTGGTCTATGAGACTAAAATAAACCTTCCATGGATCCTGTTTCATCGCTTCAAGGATGCCATTGCAAACAGAGAAACCGCCTCCCACATCACCTTCTCTCATCTTCTATCAAAAGTCTTCAAGCAGCAAGGCTTGTATGATTACTTAAATGCAAAGCCTCAAGTAGAACAAGACAAGATCTTTCGTTCGAAGGGGATGCAAGCTGCCATTTTTGGAAAGAGCAATCTAAGTAGCATGCATCTTGACACATACAAACTTGTTGAAATGTCAAAGCAAGAAGAGAAAATGAAGATTAAGGAAGAAGCAGTTGAGGCCAACAATGCAGCTATTCTTGGTCTCAAGAGAGGAACTAAAAGGAAAACTGTGGCTGTCAGGAAGC
Source organism: Echinosophora koreensis (assembly GCA_035048595.1). Taxonomy (NCBI): domain Eukaryota; kingdom Viridiplantae; phylum Streptophyta; class Magnoliopsida; order Fabales; family Fabaceae; genus Echinosophora; species Echinosophora koreensis. The sequence continues at coordinate 3,968,233 of JAPCYP010000011.1, read as the reverse complement.
CTGCTCCTAGAAGGCCTACCAGAGGCATTGTTATCAATGAGCCTGGGAATGAGGCCCCTCAACCTGTTCCTCGACCTGCTCCCAAGAGAGCTAGAAAGCTGGTTCTGCCTCAAGATGATGATGAAGATGACAATGTTCCTCTGGGAACAGTCTTAAAGAGGAAAGCAGCTGTTGCTGTTGATGCTGCTGATGCTGCTGTGCCTACCAAGAGGAGGCAACCTGCAAGGAAAGCAAGAACCTTTGCAGCCTCTGAGGTAAACACCTCTTCTGATGTTCCTACTAATACTGTGAGTGATGATGCCCCTACTCCGAGTGTAGATTTTTTTGATAATGTATATAGACCTTCTTTACCTACACCCCAACCCTCACCGCAAAAAGAGCAATCTGACCAAACCTCAAATCCATCTTCACCACAAAATAGCCCGACTCAATTAACCACACCTCAACCTACACCACTCAAAACCCTCTTTCCACCCATAATTCCTGACTCAGATCCTTGGTTTCATCAAGAGGATGATGGAATTTGCAGAGGTGCCCCCTTTCCTAAACAACTAAGAAAACTCTTTCCACCAATTATTCCCCCATCCACTATTTTTGCCAATAGGTCTGAGAACTGGGCTCAGGTTAAGAGGAATTGGAAAATTCTGTTTCATACTCACCAACCTGACCCTGAAATTAACCTTGAAACTCCTTTAACAAGGTGGTACTCCCATCCAGATTATGACTTTGAACCCTATGAGGAGTATCCCTGGACCACAAAATACCCAAACTCTCAGCCTCCTAAAGGCCCCTTTCCCTCCGAGATGCACAACCAACATGGCCCTCTCCTAACCCATCTACCCCTCAACCGCTTTCCCCAAAGGAAAATTTACCCCAACCTACAAAAAACCCCACCTTTGATCCCTCACACTGCCGGAGTAGCAAGGCACATCATTCCTGTATGGGAAACTGATCCCAAAAGGAACCATCTGCCTTCTTTACCTGAGAAGAGAGCTCGATCATCTGGGCACATTCCAATTATTTTGGATGCAAACACAAAATGGATGAAATTTGAGCATCCCAGCATCTATGGAAGTGCTTCAGACCCCTTCGCAGATCAACTGATTTATAACATTCTGAAGTGGGAGTTCAGCTACTTCCAGATTGAAAGAGCTGCACGTTGGGTTCCTATCACATGGCTGAGACACAATAAGGAAACTCGAGTAGGCATTGCTCCCTACCCCATCTGTCCAAGGCTTGGCATGATAGACCTCAACAAGGACAAAGACATGAGGCGCAAAAGAAACAAGGGAGTCATGCCTGAAGCTCACTCTGCCATGCTGGACTTGTCTCAGGAATTCTTTGATCCCTCCGAGCTTGACTTCTATCTATATATGGAGGATGTGCAGAATATTGGAGAGATGAAGGCTGCAGACTTCTGGTTGTCTCACATCATCCACTGCACCAGGGAAGCTTCTTCTTCTGGTTTGACTCAAGAAGAGAAGAAAGAAATTCCTAAGTACAGAGGAAAATGTGGCCTATCCAGAGTAAGGCACATGATCTACAAAGATCTGTGGGGACTTCCTATTACCAGCAGGGATGTGGAGGAAATTATTCCTATCCACTGGGCAAAGGATTTACCTCAGAAACCTGCTACAGTTGCCACTGCACCTCCAGCAACATCTTCCTCTGATCAGGTAGCCCAAGAGTTGATTGTAGAAGGCCCTGAACTTGATGAGCAACAGTCTTCTCAGCCTACTTCAGTTGAACCTCCATCTGCACAAGCTAAGCAGTCTGCTGAGGCTGGTGTCTCTAAGCAAGGAGCTGAGTCTGCTAAGACTTCTTCTCAACCATTAGCTCTTGCTATTGTCAGAACAGCAGCCCAGGCTCAAGACACTGTCTCTGACACTGCTGAGAGCTCAAGACAACTTACCTTGCCACCCAATCTTGAAGACATCATTGGGAAAATTGTTGATGATAAGGTTGGCAAGATAGTTGAGGAAAAGACTGAGCAGATGGCTCAACAGATTGAAGAAAGAGTGTAGAAGCAAGTTCAAGACTCTCTGGCCCCTACAAATGCAGTGATGAATCAGATGCTGGCTCTAATCTTGGAGTTTCAGAGGAATCAAAACCCACACCCTAACCAACCACCTCCTCCACCACCTCCTTCCACCTAAAAACTTTTTCTTCTCTGTTTTTCTTTTTTTTCTTTTATTGTTTGCTGACAATGATGGTCCACTCCCTTTTACCTTTTTGTCTGATGACAAAATAGGGGGAGAAAGGAAAGATTAAATTTTATTATACAGAGATTTTTAAAAAGTACATAGTTGTCTGCATATGCATAAATATATATTCATCTTACTGTTACTATGCCTTGACATTCTTTTCATGACCTTGACTCGATAATGCTTTGGATTCTAAATGTTTTATAGGCTGCTATCTTGATCTGTTAACCAATATTATATTGCAAATAAGACTTAGCTTATTTTGCCTTAACTGTTTTTATCTGATGTCTGCTTTGTCTTAGGGGGAGCCTTATAAGCTCTCTTAAACTTTACAAAATAAATTTAATTAGTTTTTGTCATCATCAAAAAGGGGGAGATTGTTGGAACCAAAATAATTTGGATTAAATAATCTCTAGGTTTTGATGTTAACAATGAGAATTAAATTTGTGTAGCAAAGTGTTAATGCTTTGAATCTAACAAGTGCCTTCAGTCGTAAAGAATCTCTGTTCTTATAAGTTAAAATGTTAAATCTATTCTCTTTGCAAATCCGCGTCCATATACTTTATATTGAAAGAGTGGTCGAGTCCACTCTATCAAGGATCTCCTTTAAACTCAAGTGCCACGTCAGTGGACGAGCGCTTGAATGCTTTTAGTGGACGGAGAATTTCTTTTCATGTAGACGTGAGCTTCTCTCAAATAATACCCTTAGCTTTCTATTGCCACGTCACTGGACGGAGATTTCAAATGTCTCAAGTACTGGCAAGACCGATGTTTTAAGTAGACGAAGTTTTGGTTGCCACGTCAGTGGACGGAGCCTTAAAACTCTCCTTACTTTCCTTGCCTTTGCTTTCGTTTGTTGGACGAAGAATTTTAAGCATCTATACCAATCTGAACCAAAGCGAATTTATTTCTTATGATTGTTATTCATTTTATTTATAATGGTTCTTCTCTTTTTCTATTAACGGTTCTTATTGCCTTGTTTCATTGAGAGAGACATAGTACAAATAAGGACTTGCAAAAAGCAGAATAGTACAATGCAAAACGTTGTGTACCCTGTCACCTTTTACGCTGATATAGTTGGAACTTGTACAAAGGAGGCAAAACTGTTTTTCAAGCTGCTTTTGCTCAGAGGTGTGCTTTTACATGCAAGAATTTGTCTCACAGTACAAAGGCCTCGAGCCAGCTGAGTCTCAACGGATATTTACTGGGTTGACTCTATTACTAAACGGAAAATTCAAATACAACCGTTGATGATTCTGAAGAGAAGATCAAGGCTCTATAAATAGAAGACTAAAGCTTTTGAAGAAACAACTTTTGCACATACAAAGTAATCTCAAGAAATCTCTTGCAAGCATATACTCTCTTATTCATTCAAAAAGCAAAAGTCTGTAATATCATAGTTTGAATATTGCTATAATATTCATCTGATCTTAAACTTTCACACTCTCACATATAGTGAGTTAGAAGATCAAAGAAATCAAAACTCTTTATTAGAGGTAGAGCCTGAAGAGGCTTGGTAAGAAAGAAATACTTGTGAGCCTGGAGAGGTGTTGAATACTTGGTGTAATCTATTTGAAAATAGTGGAAAAATCCTTCAAGTAGAAGGGACTGGACGTAGCTCTTGGTTGGAAGAGAGTGAACCAGGATAAAACATCTTGTGTAAATCTTCTAATCCCTTATCTCTTTGGTTTTACGTGTTTATACTAACTGTGGGGATTTGAACTTGAATTTGTTAATCTTTCAAAAGACTACTTTTCTGTGTGCTTTATTCTGCCTCCTTATCTTTGTGTGAGAAAATCTTTTTGAAAAGGCTGTTTTCGAAAAATATTAACAAACACAATTCAACCCCCCCTTCTTGTGTTTGCCTGTGTCAACTTCAAAAACAACTTGCGTGAATCTTCTAATCCCTTATCTCTTTAGTTTTACTTGTTTATACTAACTGTGGGGATTTGAACTTGAATTTGTTATTCTTTCAAAAGTTTGTTTTTCTGTGTGTTTGCTTCTGCTTCTTTATCTTTGTGTGAGAAAACTATTCTGGAAAAGGTTGTTTTCGAAAAATATTAACAAAAACAATTCAACCCCCCTTCTTGTGTTTGCCTGTGTCAACTTCAGTTGGTATCAGAGCTCAGCCTCGAAAGGGTTGAGCATCTAACAAGTGCTGAGGAAGTACGATCTAACAACCATGGATGCAGAAGGACAAGCAATCAACAGACCTCCACTCTTTGATGGAACTGATTATGATTACTGGAAGAAGAGAATGATGGCCTTCTTGGATGCACAGAACTTAGACATCTGGGAACTGATTGAGAATGGCTATTCTGAGCCAAGAGGTGAAAATGGAGCAGTCTTGGCTAGAGCAAATTGGAGTGTTGATCAAAAAGCTAAACATCAACTAAATCTCAAGGCCAAACATTACTTGATGTATGCCATCACCAGATCAGAACATGATAAGGTTCATAGATGCAACACAGCTAAGGAAATCTGGGATACACTGGCTCTTGCTCATGAAGGTTCCTCACAAGTGAAGGAGTCAAAAATAAGCATGCTGGATCACCAGTATGAGCTCTTTAAAATGACTGATCATGAGACTATAGATTAAATGTTTGGAAGATTTCAAACAATAACTAACAGTCTCAGATCTCTTGGAAAAATATATGAGAATAGAGATCATATCAGAAAAATTCTGAGAAGTCTCTCAAAGTAGTGGAGACCAAAGGTCACTGCCATTCAAGAAGCTAAGAATCTGAATACTCTCTCTCTGGAAGAGCTTCTAGGGTCATTGAAGGTTCATGAGCTTGAACTAAATGATGAAGACAATTCCAGAAAGGGAAAGTCCATTGCCTTAAAGGCAAAGAAAGCCAACTCTTCAAAAGTCCTTAAAGCTGCTGAGTCTTCAGATGATGCTGAACCTTCAGACAGTGATGAAGGATCAGATGAAGATGAATTATCTTTTATCTCCAGAAAGATACAACATATGTGGGGAAAGAAAGGTAACTTCAAGAGAAAGCAGTTCAACAAGAAGTTTTCTAAGGAGAAATCAGACTCCAAAGAAAAAGGTCCACCCCTATGCTTTGAATGCAAGAAGCCTGGTCATTTCAAAGCTGACTGCCCTGAGTTGAAAGATAAAAAGAAGTTCTTCAAGAAAAAGAAGGGCTTGATGGCAACATGGGAGGACTTGGACTTATCCTCATCAGATGAGGAAGAGGACACTGAGGAAGAGGCAAACATTTGCCTCATGGCTGACACATCATCAGAGAATGAGTACACTGATGATGATGAGGTAACAGATTCTGAACCGTCTTCTCTCAAAAATGCCTTTGACGAATTACTGCATGACTCATCTATACTATCTCATGAATACAAAAGTCTTAAAAAGAAGTTTGCAAAATTAATAAGAGAATACGATAGAGTCTGCATTGAAAAATAAAGTTTAGCTCAAGAAAATGATAAGCTAAAATCAAAGAATGTCAGTCTAACTGACAAACCTGAATGTGAGACTGACAATTCTTGTGAAGTTGCAAAACTGAAACAAGATGTAACATACTTGACAGACACTCTGTCAAAATTTGTAGGGGGCTCAGATAAGCTTAGTCTTATCCTAAGGTATTCTAGGTCACCATTTGATAAATCTGGCCTTGGTTATGACAATAAGAAGCATGAGGCATCTTACAATAAGTCAAAACCACCTATGCAGCAAAGAGCTTCAAAAGCTCCAGCTAGGTATGCTAAAGCCAAGTCAGGCACGTCCAACAACTTTTGTAAAGTGTGTGGAAAAAATGGACGTACTACACATAGATGCATACATAATAGGCATAATATGCATTCGCGTCCAATGAAAACTAACATGAAAGGACCCAAGTCATTTTGGGTACCTAAGGACAAGATAATACCTGTTGCAGATTTGCTTAACAATAGGAAAGAAACAGACATCCTGGTACTTGGACAGTGGGTGCTCACGTCACATGACGGGAGAAAAGTATATGTTCCAAGACCTTAGACATAAGGATGGTGGCTGGGTGACATTTGGAGGAAACCAGAAAGGAAAGATCACTGGTATAGGTAAAATTGGTAAACATCCATTTCCCTTCATTGATAATGTTCTTTTAGTGAATGGTTTAAAACATAATCTGTTGAGCATAAGTCAATTATGTGATAGTGGATATGATGTTTCTTTTAATAAGAACATGTGTTATGTCAAGAAGAATGATGGATCAATCTTATTCACTGCTAAGAGGCAAAATAATTTGTACAAAATTGACTTGGAGGACCTTTCAAATCAGAGTGTCTCATGTTTAGTGTCGATTGAAGATGAGCGATGGATTTGGCACAAAAGGCTAGGTCATGCAAGCTTGAGATTAATCTCAAAGCTAAATAAGCATAACCTCGTGAGAGGATTACCAAACCTTAAGTACAAATCCGATGCTCTCTGTGATGCATGTCAGAAGGAAAAACAAGTCAAAGGTTCTTTTGAATCTAAGAATATTATTAGTACCAAGAGACCACTAGAACTGTTACACCTTGATCTTTTTGGTCCAAAAAGGACTGCGTCTATCAGTGGTAAGAAATATGGTCTAGTCATTGTAGATGACTACACTAGATGGACATAGGTTATGTTTCTTGCTCACAAGGATAAGTCTTTGAAGGTCTTTTCTGTATTCTACAAACGTGTACAGAATGAAAGAGGCATGTGTATCACTTCAATCAAAAGTGACCATGGGGGAGAGTTAGAAAATGAGCTATTTCTTAAGTTTGTGAAGATAGTGGCATTCTTCACAATTTCTCAATACCAAGAACACCACAGCAAAATGGTGTGGTAGAGAGAAAGAACAGATCTCTTCAAGAGATGGCTAGAACTATGCTCAATGACAACTCTGTCCCTAGACACTTCTGGGTTGAAGCTGTTAATACTGCCTGTTACATTCAGAATAGAATATACATAAGACCAATCTTGAATAAGATTCCTTATGAATTGTGGAAGGAACGAAAACCCAACATTTAATATTTTCATCCTTTCGGTTGTAAATGCTATATTCTTAACACCAAAGATCAACTTGGTAAGTTTGATGCAAAAGTAGACAATGGAATCCTGTTAGGATTTTCTGAAACATCAAAAGGCTTTAGAGTATATAATTCTAGAACTCTAGTAGTAGAAGAATGTATACATGTTAAGTTTGATGACAAGCAACCTGATAAGAAATTATTAGAGCTAGATGAAGCTTTTGCAGATCTTGATTTAAACATCTCAGGAGAAACAACAGAAGTAAAAGCTAATGATCAAGTTGAAGACATTCCTCAACAACCAGAAACATCCACCTCTCAACAAGATAATGTTCAGATATCTTGGCATTTCAAGAATTATCATCCTTCAGATCAAATCATTGGAAATCCAAGTGACAAGCTGAGAACTAGATCAACTTTCAGAGAGCAGGAAGATACTGCACTAGTCTCTGAGTTGGAACCAAAGACAGTAGACGAGGCTCTGGTGGACAATGGCTGGATTTTAACAATGCAAGAAGAACTAAATCAGTTTGAAAGAAGTGATGTCTGGACTCTGGTACCCCTACCTAAAGACAAATCTATTATAGGAACAAAATGGGTTTACAGAAACAAGCTTGATGAAAATGGTAAGGTTGTCAGAAATAAAGCAAGATTAGTTGCACAAGGTTACTCTCAAGAAGAAGGTATAGATTATACTGAAACCTTTGCACCTGTTGCTAGATTAGAAGCTATTAGAATTTTACTTTCATTTGCTGCACATCATAATATTATGCTTTTTCAAATGGATGTAAAAAGTGCTTTTCTTAATGGCTTTATCAATGAAGAAGTTTATGTTATGCAACCTCCGGGTTTTGAAAGTGAAACCCAACCTGAACATGTATATAAGCTTAAGAAAGCTTTATACAGCCTAAAACAAGCCCCTAGAGCTTGGTATGATAGGCTAAGTTCATTTCTGATGGATAATGGCTTTAATAGAGGAAAGGTGAATACAATCCTGTTTAGAAAGTCAATTAAATCCAATTTCATAATAGTACAGATTTATGTTGATGATATTATATTCGGTGCTTCTAATGAATCTCTGTGCAAATAATTCTCAAAGTTAATGCAGAAGGAATTTGAAATGAGCATGATGGGAGAACTCAAGTTCTTTCTTGGACTTCAAGTTAAACAAACTATGGACGAGGTGTTCATCCATCAAACTAAGTACACAAAGGAACTCCTAAAGAAGTTCAAGATGGATGATTGCAAACCAATGAACACTCCTATGCATCCCACGTCCATACTGAACAAAGATGATAAATAGAAAAAGGTAGACCAAAAGGTATACAGAGGTATGATAGGATCTCTTCTATATCTTACTGTGTCCAGACCTGATATTATGTTCAGTGTTTGCTTATGTGCTCGATTTCAATCTGATGCTAGAGAATCTCACTTATCAGTAGTTAAAAGAATATTTAGATATTTAAAAGGTACTACTAATCTGGGTTTGTGCTTTAAGAGAAATGAAGATTACAGATTAGTTGGCTTTTGTGATGCTTACTATGCTGAAGACAGAATTGAAAGAAAGATTACCAGTGGAGGATGTCACTTCATTGGAGCTAATCTTGTCTCATGGTCAAGCAAAAGATAAAGTACCATTACATTATCAACTGCTGAAGCTGAGTATATTTCAGCTGCAAGTTGCTGCTCACAACTTCTATGGATCAAACACCAATTGGAGGACTACAATGTGTTTGTAAGTAGTATTCCACTTATGTGTGATAATACTGCTGCAATTAATCTGTCTAAGAATCCAATACTGCATTCTAGGGCTAAGCACATTGAGATCAAACATCATTTCATAAGAGATTATGTGCAAAAAGATGTCTTTGATATTCAATTTGTAGATATTGACCATCAATGAGCAGATATCTTTACTAAACCTCTTACTAAGGATAGATTTATTTTTATTATAAAACATCTTAAGCCTATTATATGTTTTTAAATGCGCGTCCATTGCATACCACGTCCATTGCTTGTATGTCGCGTCCACTGCATGTCGCGTCCATACTGTTTTGTTGGTTGAACCCGTCCACACTTACTTTATTTATTAACTACATTTATTTTGTCTTAAAGACAAATCTATTTTATATTCTCTCTCTGCTGAGTCAGTATTTCTTTTATTGTATTTCCAAAAGAAAACCCTTTGGAATTCAAAACCTTTAAAACTAAAACCCTTCCCTTTGAGGAAACTTTATGTTAACCTTCGCCTTCAAACTTACTTCAACTCTCTGTTTTCTGTCTTGCAAACCCTAACCTTCTTTCTTCAACCATGGCCTCCTCAACTGAAACTTTCGATGTTGAAAAACTGAATCTTGCTATTGAACATCATTTCGACTTTGGGATTCTGAAAGATTACAACCTAGATGTTAGCAAGTTTGTTACTGCCGCTGGCTGGGACGGTAAGTTTGTTGAAAGGGTCCCCATTTATCCAGACCTGATAAGGGCTTTTTGGAGGAACCCTCTGGTGTCAGACACTGAAATTTCTGCTACAATAGGTGGGAAAAGAATTGTGGTCTCTGAGAAGACCATAGCTGAAGCCATCAACTGCCCTCGAGAAGGAGAAGTTATTACTGAATCGTGGGAAAAGGACCTTGGCGGTTCTGAGGTAATAGCCGCTTTGTTGATGAGACAAGATACTGTACGAAATCACTCATGGAAATCTATAGAGATGAAGGATGAGGTTCGTATTCTTCATCAAATGCTAAATAAGGTGGTTCTGCATAAAGCTGGGTCACAGGACAATCTTTCTGCCCTACACAAATTCTGTCTTTATCATTTGATCACAGAGACTAAAATCAACCTTCCAAGAATTCTGTATGGAAGATTCAAAGATGCAGTAGCTACAAGGAAGAAGATGTCAAGAATCCCTTACTGCCACTTGCTATCAAAACTTTTCAAGTCTCAGAAGCTGGATGATCTTATCTCTTCCAAGCCAATTGAGGAGCAAGAAAGGATTCTGACAAATAAGTCCATGTGCACTGTAATTTTTGGCAAGATGAACATTGCTAATATGAATCTGAGCACCTACACAGCTATTGCCCAAGCTAAGCAGGAAGAATTGCTCAAGGTTAAAGAGGAACAGGTTGAGCAAAACAATGCTGAAGTCCTAGGAATGAAGAGGACTTACAGGAAGAAAACTGTAGCTATTAGGACAAGAGCTCCTAAAAGGCCTGCAGCTGGCATTGTCATCAGGGAACCCACTTCAGAGGTCCCTCAACCTACAAGAGCTCATAAAAGGATAAGAAGCTTGATCCTTTCACAATGAGGATGATGATGAAGATGATGAGGACAGAGTTCCTATCAGTGCTATCTTCAATAAGCAAAATGTTGTCAGTGCTGCTGTTCCAACTAGAAGACAGCAACCTCAAAGAAGAGCCAATACTGATATGGCTACTGAGGTAACTATCCCTGCTAATGACCCTGTTCAGTTAGTAGTAGATGTATTAGTTTCAAGCTTAGAGGATAGAATGGATTGTGTCTCTGCACCATTAGTGTCTGTAAATGAACCAATTAACATTGATAATGTTTATATCCCCACACCACCCTCACCACAACAAACACATTTTCCACCTTTGATCTCTGAGGATGATCCCTGGTTTCACCAACCAGATGATGGTATTATCCTTGGTGCCCCTTTCCCAAAAATGAAAAGAATTCCATTCCCTTACACTTCTCCTTCTGAACTTTATAATGGCAAGTCTGAATCACTGGCCAAAGTTAAGAGGGACTGGAGGATTCTTTATCATACTCATGCACCAGAACCAGTTTCAACAAAACCCTGGTATCCATTACCAGAATATGAGTATGAACCTCAAACTATTGTAAAACCTCTGTATGGACCTCACCCTGACATTCCCAAAGGCACCCCTCTATCCAAAATGTTTAACGGACTTGGACCATTAATCACTCACCTACCACAAAAGAAATTCCCTCCCAGAAAAATCTACTCAAACCTTGTCAGATACTCTCCTTTCAAACCCTTCACGGATGGTGTAGAGAGACATATAATCACTGACTGGTCTAAGGATCCTGCTAAGAAAGACCTGCAAAATATCTTATACCAGAGGTCTAGATCCTTTAGAAATGTTCCCTTCATCATGGACAAAAATACAAAGTGGAAGACGTTTGTCCATCTAGATGAATATGGCAAGGCAGTTGACATAAAAGATTATCTCATGTATGCAATGTTGAAGACTGAATTTGAGCTTTACAGGGTTGTGCGGGCTGCCAATTTTGTACCCATAACTTGGTTAAGACATTCTTATAAAACCAAGATTGGAGTCCAACCCAGAGTGATTTGTCCAAGATTACCCATGATTGATCTCAACAAGGACAAGGACGGGAAGAAGGAAAGGTTCACTGGAAAAATGCCCTTCCCAGAGTCCTGCATAATCAAGCCAGATGATGTTGAGAACACAGATCAAAACATCATTGACTACTGGCTAGCACAATCTGTTGAGGATGTTAGAGAAGATGTAGCTGTTGATATATGGAGAAAGCATATAGTGAAGTGCACAGCAGAAGCATCTACTTCTGGCTTATCCTCTGAGCAAAAGAAGTTCATTCCCGAGGTGAGAGGCAAATGTGGACTGTCTATCTTCAGACACTTCATCTACAAGGACATTCTAGGTGTTCCTACCATCAGTCCAATATATGTAGAAGATGAAGTCCACTGGGCTAAAGAACTGCCACCACCCATTCTGCAAATCACAGACTCTCCTCCACCTTCACCACATTCTGAGCATACTGAAGAAGATATCTTAGTCGAAGACTCTGGCATGGAGATTGACATTGTTGCACCAGTTATTGCTAATAAGGAAGTTGCTGAATCTGAGACTAGACCAAGCACTTCTGGAAAGTCAACATCTCAACCATTGGTTATCACTATCATTCATCCAGAAAATCCCCAGACTTCAAGAGCTCTTGACACTATGCCAAGTCAAGCTCAGGCTCAAGAAAGTGCTGAAAGCTCAAGACCACCTCTTTCACTACCTCCAAATTTTGAAGAAATCATTGGCAGAATAGTAGAGGAAAGGGTCAAAATTGAAGTGAAAGAGCAGGTCAGAGAACAAGTTGCAGAAGCTCTGGCTCTTACAAATGTCATGATGAATCAGATGATGAGCATCATGCTCAGTTGTCAACAAAGCCAGAACCTGCCAACCCAAGTTCCTGCCCCTCCACAAAATCCAAATCCTAACCCACATCCTCCACCTCCTCCATCTTCTTAAGCCTTTATTTTTTTATTTTGTACTGACAATGATGGTCCACTTTCCTACCTTTTGTTTGATGACAAAAAAGGGGGAGAAATGGAGAGAGATTAAATTATATATATGAAAGTCAGTTTCTGAATATACACTTTTTGTCTGCATATGCATGTGTGTTACTTGCCTTACTGATTGCATAGTTATTATTTTATATGCTCTAATGCTTTTATCTGATAAGTAGTTCTGCTGATATGATAAGTAATATGTGATATATACTTATCTGTTGTTCATATCTTCTTATTTTTTTTTTTATTATTCCTGTTAAGTTTGAATGCTTTGTCTTAGGGGGAGCTTTGTAAGCTCTCTTGGACTTTGCACTCTCAAATTTAATTAGTTTTTGTCATCATCAAAAAGGGGGAGATTGTTGGAACCAAAGTAATTTGGATTAAATAATCTCTATGTTTTGATGTTAACAAAAATGATTAAATTTGTATGGCAAAGTGTTAGTTAAGATCTAACAATTTTAATCTAGTCTTACAGGGTATTCGAAATTCAATATGATAAGGAAATCTCTTGAGAGTCTATATCCGCGTCCAACCGAGTAGACGAGCCTTTATATTTATATGGTATATTTTTAATTATAAGAATATGCTCTAGTAGACGGAATTTTGAACAGTACCTTAGACGATCTCTACTCGAATAGACGAGCTATAGAACAGTGAGTATGGACGAGCTCTTAACTCATGTAAGTAGACGAGCGTTTGTGCCACGTTAGCAGATGCAAATTAAAGTTGTTCACCGATATGTAGCAAGTCCAAAGACTTGATTATGGACGAGCAAAATTTGCCATGTCACTGGACGAGCTAAAGTTGAATTTTAGCTATAATCACATAGACGCACTACTCTAAGTAGACGAGCTCGTCTTTGTTATAAATGCTTGATATAATCAGAATTAATATCTCGACCATATAGAAATATTTATTTCAAATGATTGATATTTATTTCAATTATATGATGGTCCTTCTTATTTGTTTTTAACGGTTTTATTGTCTTGTTTCTATGAGAGAGACATAGTACATATGAGGAATTGCAAAAAGCAAAATAGTACAATGCAAAACGACTTGTACCCTGTCACCTTTTACGCTGGAATAGCTGGAATTTGTACAAGGAAGGCAAGACAGTTTTTCAAGTTACATTTGCTCAGAGGTGTGCCTGTTTCATGCAAGAATGTTGTCATATAGTACAATGGCCACGAGCAAGCTGAGTCACAACGGATATTACATTGCTGATTCTATCCCTAAACGGAAAAATTCAAATACAACCGTTGAAGAATTTAAAGAGAAGAGCAAGGTCTCTATAAATAGAAGACCAAGACTTTTGAAGAAAAAAACTTTTGCACATATACAAAAATCTCAAGAAATCTCTTGCGAGCAAACATTCTTTTATTCTTTCAGAAAGCAAAAGTCTGTAATATCTTAGCTTGAATATTGTTATAATATTCATCCAATCTTAAACTTTCATATCCTCACACATAGTGAGTTAGAAGATCAAAAGAAACCAAATCTCTTTGTTAGAGGTAGAGCCTGAAGAGGCTTAGTAAGAAAGGAATACTTGTGAGCCTGGAGAGGTGTTGAATACTTGATGTAATCTATTTGGAGAATAGTGGAGAAAAACCTTCAAGTAGAAGGGACTGGACGTAGCTCTTGGTTGGAAGAGAGTGAACCAGGATAAAACAACTTGCGTGAATCTTCTAATCTCTTATCTCTTTAGTTTTACTTGTTTATACTAACTGTAGGGATTTGAACTTGAATTTGTTATTCTTTCAAAAGTTTGTTTTTCTGTATGTTTGCTTCTGCTTCTTTATCTTTGTGTGAGAAAACTGTTCTGGAAAAGGTTGTTTTCGAAAAATATTAACAAATACAATTCAACCCCCCTTCTTGTGTTTGCCTGTGTCAACTTCACCCTTGCCTTCGATGGATCTGAATATATATATTGGAAAGAAAGAGTGATTATCTTTCTTGAGGCATCAGGTGTTGACATTTGGGATGCAGTAGAAAATAGACCATTTGTCCCCTCTACTGTAGATGCAAATGGCATTAAAAAGGAAAACCTAAAATTGAATGGAGTGACAAAGATAAGAAGAAAGTTCAGTATAATGCTCGTGCTAAGAACATCATAACTTCTGCTTTGAGTCATGATGAGTTTTTCAGGGTTTCCAATTGCAAGAAAACAAAGGAGATGTGGGACAACCTACAAGTGACTCATGAAGGAACCACATATGTGAAAAGGGCAAGAATGAACACATTGACACATGAATATGAATTATTTAGCATGAAGCAAGGAGAACCAATGAATGAAATGCAAAAGAGGTTCACACATATTGTAATCAATTTACTGGTCTTGGAAAATCAATATTCAATGAAGATCAAATCAACAGGGTGATGAGATGCCTAAGTAGAGAGTAACAGCCTAAGGTCACAACAATTTCAGAATCAAAGGACCTCTCCTCTATGTCCATTGCAACTCTTTTTGGCAAGCTGCAAGAGCATGAACTCGAGCTGAATAGATTGAATGAAAGTGAAGAAATAAACAAGAAGAAGAAAGGTTTAGCTCTCAAGTCACAAGCAAAAGAGTTAGAGGAAACTGAAAATGATGGATTTTCTGAGGAAGAAATGGGGCTACTGGTCAGAAAGTTTTAAAAGTTCTTAAAGAAGAAGGACAACTTCAAAAGAAAGCCTCCTACCTTTCCCAAAAGAAATTTCAGCAAAGGTAAAATTCTTCCAACAATATAACATGCTATGAGTGTGGAAAGATTGGCCATTTCAAGCTTGATTGTCCAAGGCTGCAAAAGAAGGGCAAATCTGAAAAGTTTGATCCAAAGAACAATCAATGGAAAAAGCTAAGGAGAGCATATATTGCTTGGGATGATAATGACTTGGAATCCTTTGAAGAATATGGATCCGAGGAAGCAAACCCGTGTTTGATGGCAAGCAACAATAGTGACTCAGAAAGTGAGGTAAATTCTGATTCTCAACCTTCTTTTGATGAACTACAAGATGCATTTGATAAATTGCATGCTGAATACCTTAAAGTTGCAAAACAACTTGTTTCTTCTAGGAAAGTGATTGCTAAACAATATGATGAATATGCATGCTCGAAAATAAAAGAAAGAGAACTAGAAGCTAGGAATAAGATCTTGATTGCATCTAGCTCTAATTGTTCTAAGTACTGTACATGAAGTAAAGAAGTGGAAAAATTGAAAAATGACTTAGCAAAATTCACAAATGGAAGAGATAACTTGAATGCTTTGTTAGAACAGCAAAAGTGTGTTTATGATAAGATTGGAATAGGTTACAAACCTAAGATACATGAGAAATCTTTTAAGAAATTCTTTGCTGCACCTAAGAACTTGTTTGGGAATGATGAATTTTTAGAGTTTTAGCTATTTTGTTAGAAAAAAGCTTTTTTACAAGAAAATTATTATGTTTGGTTGATTAGCTTAAAGTTAAAAAAAGCTTTTATTATGTAAAAACAGCTGTTTTGGATAATCTAGAAAGAAGGACTGTTTTGCTTGATTACTTGTGATTACGCTTTTCTTCCAAAAGCATTTTCCCGTATAACCCCTTTCAAAAGTGTCATGTGCAGTACTATGGCACCACTTGCAGTGTGATGCGGTACTTTGGCACCACTTTTATATCAACTTCTTACACCACTGCTTCTCACTTCCTTCAAATAAGAGATGTAAATATTGAAATAATTTTTATTTATTTAACTGAAATATATATAAATTTAATTTAACTATTGTAAAAAAAAAATTTATATATTTTCACATGTTTTTACAATCATTAAAAAATGTTAGAAATTTTATTCAATTTTTTGTAAATAGAAAAAAAATGATTTCAAGATATCAAAAGAAAATTATAATGTTATAAAAACATCAAATATTATTCATTTTTCCACCAAATATCATACACAAAAAATTTCACACCCTTTTTTGTAATTTACTATATAAAAGTACTATTTTTTTACAACACCCAAACAAAATAACTTATCTTAAATTCACTTTTCAGCAAACATACCCAAACAAAAACAGATTTTGATTATAATCTATTATCACAACAATCGATTATTTGAAAACAGATTATCAGTATAATCTTTTTTTTTCCAGCTTTCCCAAACACACTCTAAGTCATCAAATAGTCCATTTGTTAGATGCTATTATTATGCTTAAAGAGGGCACACGGCTTCCACATGTTTCTACATAAATTCTGCATACAATAGACTTAAATGTGTGGGTTCCTTAGGGAACTCTTGAAGGAACTAACTCAAAAGGACCCAAATAGTTTTGGGTACCTAATGCCCAAACATAAACTCTGTTTTGTAGGTGTGTTTGAAGACCAAAAATTCTAAATGGTACCTTGATAGTGGATGTTCCAAACACGTGACTGGAGACAAAACCAAGTTCATTACCTTTACTCCTAAAGCAAGTGGAAGTGTTATATATGGAGACAATAACAAAGGGAGAATACTTAACATTAGCAACATTGGAAGTGACTCAACAACAATCATTGAAGATGTACTATATGTTGAGGATCTCAAGCACAATATATTGAGTATAAGTCAGCTATGTGACAAAGGTTATAAGATAAATTTCAACTCAAACAACTGCATGATAGAAAATAAGCATGATGATAACCTGAAATTGATTGGTCATAGAATATATAACATCTACACGCTTGATTTGGATAAAAATTCCTGAAATAATGCATGCTGTCTAATTTCTAAAGAAGAAGTAAATTGGCTTTGGCATAGAAGGATAACACATATCCACATGAACCACTTAAACAAACTGATTTCTAAAGATCTTATGGCTGGATTGCCAAAACTAAAAATTGTAAAAGATGGCCTATGTGATGCATGTCAAAAAGGAAAGCAAGTAAAGGTCTCTTTTAAACCAAAGAATATTGTTTCAACTAATAGACCCTTGCAACTTTGGCACATGGGTTTATTTGGTCCATTAAGAACCAAAAGCTTTGGTGGAAATTGTATGCCTTAGTGATAGTGGACGATTACTCTAGATACACTTGGACATATTTTCTATCTCATAAGAATGAAGCCTTTACTGCATTTAAGAAAACGGCTAAAGTTGTGCAAAATGAAAAAGACATGAAAATTGTATCTATTAGAAGTGATCATGGGGTGAGTTTCAAAATGAAATGTTTGAAAACTTTTGTGATGAATATGACATTCAACATAATTTTTCTGCTCCTAGAACTAGTGGAAAGAAAGAATAGATCATCATAGGAGATAGCTAGAACTATGTTGAATGACTCTAATTTGCCAAAATACTTTTGGGCCGATGCTGTGAATACAAATTGCTATGTGCTAAATAGAGTATTAATAAGGCCCATTTTAAAGAAAACCCCGTATGAACTTTACAGAGGAAGAAAACCAAATATCTCACACTTTCAGGTCTTTGGTTGTAAGTGTTTTGTACTAAATAATGGAAAGGATAATCTTGGAAATTGATGCAAAGGCAAATGAAGGAATATTCCTTGGATATCCACTAAGAAGTAAAGCATTTAGAATCTATAACAGAAGAACAAAAACCATTGAGGAATCTGTACATGTTACATTTGATGAATCTAACCCCAAAAGGTTGGGAAAGGATGTTGTTATTGATGATCTTGCAGATTCAATTGAGAAGAATCTCTTAAAAGAGCAACAAGAGAAGGAAGGAAATGAAAACTCAAAGGACAATTTGCTGGAAAAAGAGCAAACAGAGCAGCAACATGATTTACCAAAGGAATGAAGATCTGTTAGAAATCATCCTCTAGACAATATCATTGGTGAAGTATCAAAGGGGGTAGCTACTAGACAGTCTCTTAGAAATGCATTTAGTCATATGGCTTTTGTGTCACAAGTAGAACCCAAAAATATAGATGATGCTATAATTGATGAACATTGGATGATGGCTATGCAAGAAGAACTAAACCAGTTTGAAAGAAACCAAGTATGGAAACTAGAGCCTAAACCAAAAAATAGTCAAGTAATTGGTACAAAATGGGTGTTTAGGAATAAAATGGATGAGAATGGCATAATAGTGAGAAACAAGGCTAGATTAGTAGCCAAAGGGTATAATCAAGAAGAAGGCATAGATTATAATGAAACATATGCACCGGTAGCAAGATTAGAGGCTATAAGAATGTTACTTGCATATGCATGCATAATGGGGTTTAAATTGTATCAGATGGATGTTAAGAGTGCTTTCTTAAATGGATTTATTCAAGAAGAAGTATATGTTGGTCAACCACCTGGTTTTGAGAATAATGATTGCCTAACCATGTTTGTAAACTGTCAAAAGCATTGTATGACTTAAAGCAAGCTCCTAGAGCTTGGTATGAAAGGTTAAGTAATTTTCTCATTGAAAAGGACCTTAAAAGAGGTAAAGTTGACACAACTTTGTTCACTGAGAAAAAGGCACACAACATATTACTTGTACAAATATATGTAGATGATATCATATTTGGTGCTACTAATGAGCATTTGTGCAATGAGTTTGCAAGTCTTATGCAGAGTGAATTTGAAATGCCATGATGGGTAAGCTGAATTTTTTCCTTGGACTACAAATAAAGCAAACTGAAAATGGAATCTGCATAAGCCAAACAAAGTACTACAAAGAGTTGATCAAGAAGTTTGGCATGGAAAATGCAAAGGAAATGACTACTCCAATGGGTACTTCATGCTATTTGGACAAGGATGAGCAAGGTAAACCTGTTGATGTTTCAAAATTCAGAGGCATGATTGGCTCATTTCTTTATCTTACTGCAAGTAGGCCAGATATAATGTTTAGTGTGTGTATGTGTGCTAGATATCAAGCAAATCCTAAGGAATCACACTTTACAGCTGTAAAAAAGATAATTAAATATCTGTTAGGAACAAAAGACATGGGATTATGGTATCCTAAGGGAGCTACATGTACTAATAGGTTACTCATACTCTGACTTTGCAGATTGTAAACTAGATAGGAAGAGTACAAGTGGAACTTGTCATTTACTAGGAAATTCATTAGTATCTTTGTTTAGTAAGAAACAATCTAGTGTGGCTCTATCCACTGTTGAGGCTGAATATATGGCTGTAGGTAGCTGTTGTGCACAAGTTTTATGGATGAAACAACAATTAGTTGATTATGGTGTGCAACTAGACCAAATTCCCATTAGATGTGACAACACAAGTGCAATTAACCTAACAAAGAATCCCATAATGCACTCTAGAACCAAACGTATAGAAATCAGACATCACTTTATTAGAGACCATGTTCAAAGTGGAGAAATTATGATTGAATATGTTCATACTACTAAGCAACTTGCTGATATTTTCACTAAACCTTTGAACAAGGAAAGCTTCTTTTTCATTAGAAGAGAATTGGGAATAATTGATCAATCTTCTATCTGATCACTATTAAAGTGTTTGTGTGTTTGTATCTATGTATAAATATGCTTTATCATTGTATGATTTGTATTAAGTTTCAGTTTAAAACAAAATTGATCTAGTACACCTATGTATTGAAACCATGTACGCGTGTGAATATCTAAAATTAGATTTATACATGGGTGTGGTCAATAGATGTATCAAGGTTCAGGAATGATATCCCCTGTATCTTAGTTTTATACATCCCTGCTATACGTGGGTGTATGCAAAACTCAGAAACACATTCCTGTATGTCTTAAGTATACATGGGTATACTACATGCATGTACAATAACTTAAAAGTTTCACAGGAAAGTCAGAATGAACGTTCATAAATATATGGGTGTATAACACCTTTGTACATAAAATCAGTATAAACATTCTTGTGCGTGCCTAAACTTAAATCAAATTTCTAAAACTCTACTCTAAAAATCATCTTCTCTGAAACCCTAGCAGACCTACGTTTAGCCATCTTTCTTCCAAATCTAAATCCTAACATGGCACTGATAAACTGCCATTTTGTATATTTTATTGTTGGGAAATTGGGTGTAAATTATTGTTTATTTGGTAGTAAATGTGGATACTCACCCGATTTCCTATGATTATTGTAGGATATATCATCATGGCAGTGGATCATTAAATTTGGAGAAAAAGGAATAAATCTGGAAGGCATCAATCTCAGATTGCATGGCATTGCGCCATTCCTGAATATTCTTAGTCTCCGAATATGACTTTGATTCAGTATCAATAGCCAAGGAAGAAAGAAAAGAACGATGGGAAGAAGAAAAACAATGATATGATAAAAAATTAGAAAGAGGATAAAGTGTACCTGAACCATTGGTAGAAGAATAAGACTGTGATTTGGTGAAAGAACACAAATAATCATCAAGATAACGTGGCCGATGCCTCGTACGAGAAAAACGTTGTGGAACATGTGGTGGAGGAACATTAATGGCAGCAGGTGGTTGTGCGGTGGGTGTTGGTGATTGTACAGGTTCCTCGACAACTGGTAATGGTAAAACTGGATTTTGTGGTTGTTGGTCATTAGTGGGTAAATGGTCTATTGGAATTGGATGGAGGATGGGTGAGGAAATAGGCACATCTGCTGGTGGTAGGGGTAAAACTAATTTAGAATTCTGAGCATTAAGCATATGATATGGAAAAAAATATGTTCATGAAAAATAGCATCTCTTGTGACATAAATTTTTTTGGAAGATAAATCAAGTATTTTATAACCTTTTTGACCGTGAGGGTATCCTAAAAAAATTCCAGGAGATGGCCGATTTGAAGATTTGTGGGTGATGTTTGTGTTAAAAAGAATTTCATGAGGTGTGCGACCTTGTAGTGTTCCCGTAAGTAAACGATTAATTAGGTAGGCAGCAGTTAACACAAAATCACCCCAAAAATCCAATGGCAAGTTGGACTGAAATTGTAAAGCATGGACAATGCTTAGTAAATGTCTATGTTTACGCTCTACAACACCGTTTTGTTGTGGAGTATGAACACAACTTGATTAATGAAGTACTCCCAAATTTTGAAAGAAAATAGTTGTTTGAGAATTGAAAAATTCAAGTGCATTATCAGATTGAATTTTTTGAATTTTTGTTTGAAATTGATTCTCAACCATTTTTAAAAAAGAGGGAATAATTGAGTTTACTTCACTTTTGTGTTGCATCAGAAATACCCAAGTACTTCTAGAAAAATCATCAACCACAGTCAAGAAGAATTTGGCACCAGAAGAGTGATTTTTATAATATGGACCCCAAATATCAAAATGAATTAACTCAAAACACTTCACAGTAGAGATGCAACTCAAAGGAAATTTTAAACGAGTTTGTTTGGACAAAGGACAAACAGTACATGTACATTTATTAGAAAACTTAATGCTAAAATCTAAATTATTCAATTGTGGAGATAAAGTGACGGCTGGGTGTCCAAGGTGCCAATGCCATAAATCAAAATGAGAACCCAAAGATGTAGCAGAGATAAAAGAATTAGCCATGGTGTAGAGACCTCCATGTTGCTCACCCATCACAGTAATCTTCTTAGTCCTCTGGTCCTGTAGAAAACAAGTAGTAGGATTAAAAGTAATCCAAGAATTAGTGTCTTGAGAAAGCTTGCTAATGGACAAGAGATTAAAGTGAAAAGAAGGAACATGTAAAACATTTGAGATTGAAAATCCTAATTTTAAGAAAACAAAACCAATGTGATGAACTGGAACAAACTGATTGTCAGGTAATTTAACAGATGTAGATACTTTTTTGTATGAGTGAAAAAGAGAAAGATCATAAACCATATGATTTGTGGCACCAGAATCTAAAATCCAAATGGTAGGATGGGAGTTAAAAGAGACAAAACAGCGAAAAGAAGTACCTGCAAATTTTGCAACAGGTTGTTCATTATCAGTATTAAGAAGAGAGAGAAGTTGTTGAATCTGAGTTGGAGCCAAAGTATTCGAAGGTGTAGAATCCTAAGATGAGGCAACAACTGCAGGATTTGAATGAGCTAGTAGAGAAGCAGATCCTGAGTCACGACTATTCCGGGTTGAAGAGCCACATTGAGATTTTTGAGATCCAAGGTTATGTTTCCACCAAGAAGGATATCCAATTTTGGAGTAACAACGACTGTCAGAGTGACCATCAACACTGAAAATGGAACGATGATATTGAGACTTGGGATTGCATTGCGTGATGGAGTAGATTGTTGAACAGACATTGTTGATTGATCTAGTGAGACAGATCGAGAATATGATAAAGAGCGTTGACGTTCTTCCTGTAAGAAAAGCGAATC
The DNA here is from genome assembly GCA_035048595.1 of Echinosophora koreensis. Lineage (NCBI taxonomy): Eukaryota > Viridiplantae > Streptophyta > Magnoliopsida > Fabales > Fabaceae > Echinosophora > Echinosophora koreensis. The sequence goes on along the minus strand of JAPCYP010000011.1, from coordinate 3,945,526 downwards.
TGCTTTTGGCACTAAGGGAAGAGGTTCCATAAGAAGAATTTGACTTCTGATAGAAGCATATGAATCATTTAAACCCTGAAGAAAATCCATTAGATGATCAGTATCATAAATATCATTAAAATTTGGCACAATACCACATGCACATACTAGAAGTGTGCGATAAGATTCAAGTTCATCACGATAAGCCTTCAAATTGGCCAATCATGGCACCAACTCTCAAGGATTTACTTGGTGGAACAATGTCCCTGATTTTATTATTGACAATTTCAATAGAAATAGATTTAACCTTCCTAACTATAGGTTTAGGTGACTTTTTAGCATGGGTTTTGGTATATGTCCCCCCCATGTCTTATTCTTGTATTCTTTTTCTTTTATTAATAAATTTAAGATGTGCTGCAGATGATTGTTAGGGTCTCTAGTGCCAACCTAGTTGGGATCATTGATTCTATTGTGATTCTTGCTCAACGAATTTCAAAGATTCGAGGTGCATTTTTTTTCACTGAATCGAGCAAGAAGATCAAGCCAAATGTCACGTGCACTTTTAATCCAGAGAATGGAATTGGCAATGGTTGGAGTTGTGGAATGGACAATCCAATATTGGACCATACTGTTACAACGAACCTAAAACAGAAGATTGGGACTGTTAGGTTCAGGTTTTGGAATGCTACCATCAATAAAACGAAGTTTGTTTTTGGCCTCTAAGGCCATGATGACAGCTCAACTCCAATTGCGATAATTGTCACCATTGAGAAGTTGTGTGACAACTGACAAGTGGTTGACCAAGTTGATTAGAGGAATGAAGGTAGTATGCAGATGAAAGATCAGGTTGATTGATGGCAGCCATGAATTAATGAATGAAGTATAGGATCGAAAATTAGGCTGATACCATGTCAAAAAGTGATTATGCAGAATGCAACAATAAAAATCAGTAAAAACACGTATATATAAGATTACAACTAAAAGGAGAGAAACAAACTAATGAAACTACCATATAGGAACAAACTATCAGATAAGAACAAACTCTATCAGCTAAGTTTAAATATACAACAAACTAATTTAAAAATACAGCAAACTACATAAGACTAATCCTTTTATCCCGTAACTTTTCTTGTTACCGTCTGACTTCCTCCAAATTTTGGCTAGAAAATAAAACAAAAACATGCATTAGGGCCACATGGTTAAAATTGACACATTTTTTCATCTAGTATGATTTCAAGTACTCAAGGGTAATGGTAGGGACTATTTTCAAAAATTTTGAAATTACAAGGACGAAATCCTAATAATTTTTTTACAAAGACTGTAATCAAAATTGGTAAATTTTGCAGGGACTAAAAACTTATTTAAACAATTTGGCAATGATAACCGGGTTGGTGGATAAATTTTGCCAGATTCATGCCCCCTGAGATTTTAAGCCTTGCTATGGTTGGATTACACATGTTGTCATTCTCTTCTTTCTTGTGTTATTTTTACTCATGATTGTTAGTCACTTTAGAACTTGCCTTATTCTTTTCGAAATTTCATTTTCACTTGCACTCATTAATATGACAAAGTAATCCTTTCCCTTTTTTTTTGATGAATAAACTAATCCTTTCCTTTGCATTAAATTCAGAATTTGCTTAATTATTTGGCTTAGTTGAATTCTAGAAATTATGTTAAATTAATGATCTAAATGAATGCTTAATCCTCTAACATAGTTTAGAGTTCGTTTGTTATTATTTATTTTGCAAAAAAAATCATTTTTTAACGGAATAATCATTTTTTAAAACTTTTAGTGTGTTTGTCTTTGCTTTTGAAAATAATGAAAAACAGAAGAAAAAAAAAATCATTTTCAGGGTTAAATGAAAAGCAACTTTCATTAGCTTTTGGAAAAAAAAAAATTCAGTTTTAATAACTAACTACTGTTTAAAAAAATGATTTTTTTATTGTAAACAAACACAAATTTACTTCTACTATTCTTTAAAATCTCTAAAAATAATCACTAAATTATTTTATATCAAAATCATTATTTTTTAATCTTAAACAAACAGTAATCAAATTCTGAATGCTTCATTCAATAGATGATTCATTAAGATTTTATTTGATGCGTAATTAATTGAATATAAAACAATCATTTGATTGACACAAGAATGGAACGATTCTTTGAGATCAATGATAGATCTATAAGCAGAAAAATGTTTTTCCTTGAGACAGTTTTGTACTTGAATTTCTTTATGCAATTTGTAATCTCCCATGCTTACTTCTTAAATTGATTGATTAGTTATATTGATCCTAGTGAACGCGACCTTAATTTGCACCTTATGCTGTGAGTGACAGTGAATTCGATTTTTTTACATTTGACAGACTTCGGCAGTTCTAATCATCAACTATCGATTATGATGATTTTTATATGGATTTTTCTAACCTGTACAAAGTTGTATAAGATAAAGGCCTAAATGCAGTTTTCGACCCCCTATTTTTCACTTTCACGAAAATCGTCCCCCCATTTTTTTTTTACGTGATTTTGGTCCTTCAATTTTTCAATTTTAGCGGCATTAGTCCCTCCGTCAGAGGGCCGTCCAAAAACTAACGGCAGGTGCCACGTGGCGTTTTTTGATTGGCCAAAAATAATTAAAAAAATAAAATAAAAATTTGTTGAAAATATTTTGGCTTACATGTAGTTTTCGTCCCCCTATTTTTTCACTTTCGCGAAAATCGTCCCACTATTTTTTCACTTTCACGAAAATCGTCCCCCCATTTTCAACAATTAGTCCCGAATTATTTTTTTCCTGACAAAATGAATTTCTTTTATAAATTAATTTTTATTATATTATAAAACAAATAAAAAATACTAAAACTTACAGAGGGCGGGATCGAGGCATCTTTCCATTTGTGCTAACCAGGAGCGATTGACAACGGGAACGATCATCAACCTATCAAACACACCTTCATAGCCAAATGTCTCACCACTCAACTATCAGCCAAGCACCTCTCCACTAGCAGCACAGATCTGGATCCCTCCGCCAGCCTCTCCACCAGCAACACAGATCCGGATCAACCTCAACCTCAGCCTCAGCCTCAGCTGCGAGCTCCGCTGGTTCCGCCGCCGCACCGTCAGCCTCCGTGCTTCTCTTTCGTTCACGCGCACAGGTGAATGACAAAGGGTTTTTTTGCTTGTTTCATTCCTGACATTGGGTCTGTAACTAGAACAAGATTCAGGTCTAAAAATATTTTCAACAATTATTTTTTTTAAATTATTTTTTGCCAATCAAAAAATGACATATGGCATCCCAGATGACATGTGTCACCTGTCGTTAGTTTTTGGACGGCCCTCTAACGGTATATTTATGCTGTTGGTGGAGAGGTGCTTGGTTGATAATTGAGTGGCGAGGCATCTAGCTATGGAGGTGTGTTTGATAGGTTGATGATCGGTCTCGTTGTCAGTCGTTGCTGGTTAGCGCAAATGGAGAGATTGTTGAAAATAGGGGGACGATTTTCGAGAAAGTGAAAAAATAGGGGGACGATTTTTGCGATAGTGAAAAAATAGGGGGACCAAAACTGCATTTAAGCCAAAATATTTTCAACAATTTTTTTAATTTCTTTTAAAATATTTTTTGCCAATCAGAAAATGACACGTGGCACCTACCGTTAGTTTTTGGACGGCCCTCTGACGGAGGGACTAATGCCGCTAAAATTGAAAAATTGGATGACCAAAATCGCGTAAAAAAAATGGGGGGATGATTTTCGCGAAAGTGAAAAAATAGGGGGACGAAAACTGTATTTAATCCTAGCAGTTTTCGTCCCCCTATTTTTTCACTTTCACGAAAATCGTCCCCCCATTTTTTTTACGTGATTTTGGTCCTCCAATTTTTCAATTTTAGCGGCATTAGTCCCTCCGTCAGAGGGCCGTCCAAAAACTAACGGCAGGTGCCACGTGGTGTTTTCTGATTGGCCAAAAATAAATAAAATAAAATAAAATAAAATAAAAATTTGTTGAAAATATTTTGGCTTACATGTAGTTTTCGTCCCCCTATTTTTTCACTTTCACGAAAATCATCCCCCCATTTTCAACAATTAGTCCCGAATTATTTTTTTCCTGACAAAATGAATTTCTTTTATAAATTAATTTTTATTATATTATTAAACAAAAAAAAAATACTAAAACTTACAGAGGGCGGGATCGAGGCATCTTTCCATTTGTGCTAACCAGGAGCGACTGACAACGGGAACGATCATCAACCTATCAAACACACCTCCATAGCCAGATGCCTCACCGCTCAACTATCAGCCAAGCACCTCTCCACTAGCAGCACAGATCTGGATCCCTCCGCCAGCCTCTCCACCAGCAGCACAGATCCGGATCCACCTCAACCTCAGCCTCAGCCTCAGCTGCGAGCTCCGCTGGTTCCGCCGCCGCACCGTCAGCCTCCGTGCTTCTCTTTCGTTCACGCGCACAGGTGAATGACAAAGGGTTTTTTTTGCTTGTTTCATTCCTGACATTGGGTCTGTAACTAGAACAAGATTTAGGTCTAAAAATATTTTCAACAATTATTTTTTTTAAATTATTTTTGGCCAATCAGAAAATGACATATGGCATCCCAGATGACATGTGTCACCTGTCGTTAGTTTTTGGACGGCCCTCTGACGGTATATTTATGCTGCTGGTGGAGAGGTGCTTGGTTGATAGTTGAGTGGTGAGGCATCTAGCTATGGAGGTGTGTTTGATAGGTTGATGATCGTTCTCGTTGTCAGTCGTTGCTGGTTAGCGCAAATGGAGAGATTGTTGAAAATGGGGGGACGATTTTCGCGAAAGTGAAAAAATAGGGGGACGATTTTCACGATAGTGAAAAAATAAGGGGACGAAAACTGCATTTAAGCCAAAATATTTTCAACAATTTTTTTAAATTTTTTTAAATTATTTTTGGCCAATCAGAAAACGCCACGTGGCACCTGCCGTTAGTTTTTGGACGGCCCTCTGACGGAGGGACTAATGCCACTAAAATTGAAAAATTGGAGGACCAAAATCGCGTAAAAAAAATGGGGGGACGATTTTCGCGAAAGTGAAAAAATAGGGGGACGAAAACTGCTAGGCTTAAATGCAGTTTTCGTCCCCATATTTTTTCACTTTCTCGAAAATCATCCCCCCATTTTTTTTACGCGATTTTGGTCCTCCAATTGTTCAATTTTAGTGGCATTAGTCCCTCCGTCAGAGGGCCGTCCAAAAACTAACGGCAGGTGCCACGTGGCGTTTTCTGATTGGCCAAAAATAATTAAAAAAATAAAATAAAAATTTGTTGAAAATATTTTGGCTTACATGTAGTTTTCGTCCCCCTATTTTTTCACTTTCACGAAAATCGTCCCCCCATTTTCAACAATTAGTCCCGAATTTTTTTTTCCTGACAAAATGAATTTCTTTTATAAATTAATTTTTATTATATTATTAAACAAATAAAAAATACTAAAACTTACAGAGGGCGAGATCGAGGCATCTTTCCATTTGTGCTAACCAGGAGCGATTGACAACGGGAACGATCATCAACCTATCAAACACACCTCCATAGCCAGATGCCTCACCGCTCAACTATCAGCCAAGCACCTCTCCACTAGCAGCACAGATCTGGATCCCTCCGCCAGCCTCTCCACCAGCAGCACAGATCCGGATCCACCTCAACCTCAGCCTCAGCCTCAGCCTCAGCTGCGAGCTCCGCTGGTTCCACCACTGCACCGTCAGCCTCCGTGCTTCTCTTTCGTTCACGCGCACAGGTGAATGACAAAGGGGTTTTTTTGCTTGTTTCATTCCTGACATTGGGTCTGTAACTAGAACAAGATTCAGGTCTAAAAATATTTTCAACAATTATTATTTTTTAATTATTTTTGGCCAATCAGAAAATGACATATGGCATCCCAGATGACATGTGTCACCTGTCGTTAGTTTTTGGACGGCCCTCTGACGGTATATTTATGCTGCTGGTGGAGAGGTGCTTGGTTGATAGTTGAGTGGTGAGGCATCTAGCTATGGAGGTGTGTTTGATAGGTTGATGATCGTTCTCGTTGTCAGTCGTTGCTGGTTAGCGCAAATGGAGAGATTGTTGAAAATGGGGGGACGATTTTCCCGAAAGTGAAAAAATAGGGGGACGATTTTCACGATAGTGAAAAAATAAGGGGACGAAAACTGTATTTAAGCCAAAATATTTTCAACAAATTTTTTAAAAACTTTTTTAATTAATTTTTGCCAATCAGAAAATGACACGTGACACCTGCCGTTAGTTTTTGGACGGTCCTCTGACGGAGGGACTAATGCCGCTAAAATTGAAAAATTGGAGGACCAAAATCACGTAAAAAATAATGGGGGGATGATTTTCGCGAAAGTGAAAAAATAGGGGGACGAAAACTGCATTTAAGCCTAAGATAAAATGAATTTATTACCCACTTTACATCATAATCTCTTTTCTATTAATTATATTTTTTTGAAAAAAGAAAAAACATCTCTCCTAATTAATTAATCTTAATTCTCTGACTTCTCTCTCCCCATCAATAACCTCTCTCTCTTCCCACCAAAAACTTTTACACCAGAAATTCCCTTCTACAACGTTGTCCAGAAACGTCAACCTGAATGCTCAAAACAATAATGTAACTACAATAATGCAAAAAAAATCCCTTCTGCAACGTTGTCCAGATCCCTTCCCATTATTGTTTTCCCACCATAAGGAGCGGACCATATCCTCATCCTATATATTGTGGTTACGTCGTCGTCTCGTTCGTACCGAACCCCATCATCTCCGCCTTCGCCCCTCTGCCACACCTGCTTGCTCCGCCGTCGGGCGTCGTCGAGGTCTCCGTGGCCACGTCCTCCTGACGGTATCTGGGTTGCAAGCCTTAGTCCCACCGCCGCGCCGCGACGTCGAATATGCCACGCCGCCACACCAATGGTTACTCTCCCCACCGACAAACAACTTTATCTGTATCAATGTTGAGTAGTAGATCAAGACGGGGAAGGTTTTGGTTTGCAGAAGGGAATTTCCGGTGTAAAAGTTTTTGGTGGGAAGAAGGAAAGAGAAAGGTTTTTGAGGAGGGAGATAGAAATCAGAGAATCAAGAATAATTAATTAGGAGACAGATTTTTTTCTTTTTAAAAAAAAATAATTAATAAAAGTGAGAGATGATGATGCAAAGTGGGTAATAAATTCATCTTATCCTGTATAATTTTGTACGTATTAGAAAAATCTTTTTTATATCGATGAGTGAGATTCATTGTCTGCAACTCGATAAAGAAGTCCTTTAAAAAACAAAAAGTTTTCTCCAATTTTTTTTTAGAGTTTACTCTCTCCAGCCTCTATTGTAAGCAAAAATTAAATGGGACACACATATTAAGATAGTTAGTTGATCTTATTTAAAAGGGTCATTCGGAATAAAAAATTAAGTTTGTTACCTACATTACCCTTCCTCTTATTTATTTATTGAGAATAAAAGGAGTCATTGGAAAACAAAATTTGTATTAAATGAAGGGTATTTTGAGAATAACTTCGTTAAATGAGAAGAAAGTAGTTGAAATTTGCTTATATTTTGGACCAAAAAATTTGGAAATTTTTGCTTACATTGTGGACCGAAGGGAGTAATTTGTATATGCTGTCAGTATAAAGATTTTTACATTGACAACCAATCAGAAATCAAGGAATTTATGACTTTTAAGGTGGTTAGAATAAGAATCAAGCATTCATAATGATATATTAATTACTGATTGGTTGACAGTATAAATTTTTTTTACACTATCAGTATATACCAATTTAATCTTTTTTTTTTTTTTTTTTAATCATCAGATCGTTTTTATTCCATTCGTCTGTCCCATTAGCTTCAAGGTTTCAACAACTCATCCACTACCCGCTGCCTATACAACTCAAAAACATCAGAGTTCTTATGGAAAATGCTGAGGAAGCTACCACCAGCAGGGCTGTTTGGCAACCCAACCCAACCCTCATGTCAATGCCTATTTCGCTTGAGATGCCATGGAATTGACTGCAAAAGCTCACAATCCGAAAGCCGTGAATATTAAGAATACGTGTGGAACAAATACAACAATGACTACAACAACAACCAAGCTTTTTTCCACTAAGTGAGGTCGGCTACTTGGATCAAAGGATACCATGATATTCTATCGTGAAAAGCGTGGAACAAATCACCTGTAAATTATAATTCGGCTAAAATGCTATATAACAAAGTTTATGGATTAAATTATAAGAATGAACAAACTGGGGTGAGTTCATTTTAGGTGCATTGCAGAAACCTCCCCAGACAAGGAAATTAAATGTTGAAAACATAGGTAAACAAGAAAAGTAAGTGTAACTAGGTTTGCCATCACTTGTGAATTGCAGCAAAAAGGAAACTCCTGAGTTCAGAATTCTTTCAAATACAGTTACTAAAAGATTGTCAGGTTGGTAAAGCAAACCAATGCCTCTAACTGGCAGAGCAACATTGATCAAAGCAGTTGTTAGTGCTCTCCAAACATAAACTATGTTATTGTTTAAACTTCTTGACTCCCAATATGTTAAAAGTTAATTGGTGGAGGAAATGCTTGATGCAATGACAAATCATTGGACAAGGACTCCAACATTTGGATGTGCATGTTCATTTCGGGTTCAAATTCAAACAAAAAAACAGCATTAATTACATGCATACGTCAACAAGATTCTGCACATTGAAGCAGAGAAAAAAAAAGAGCAACATAATCATGAAGAAAGTAGTGAGGTTCCAATAACCTAGACTAAAGGTGCAAGCATTTAACCACTATGCTACTCTCTTGCATCTTCTTAGAACCTTACCAACTAAAGATGATTAGTTTATGCTACATAAGAAACAAGCGATTCTGCTTGTAACTTTAGCTTCACAAATAGTGCTCTCGGTTCCTGGTAGAAGATATGTAGTCAAACATGCTCTGGAACGCAGCTCATTCTCTACGCCTTATTCACACGAATTTTTTGCCCTTCTAACAACTGCAGTCAACAGGTCATCAGACAAATACCATATCAATGTCAGCATAGTATTTAGAAGCAAACTAATCACACTCATTAATGCTCCCAATGTTTTCAATCAACAAAATCCAATCCCATTATAAAGTATAAACAACCAGATCAAAGCATGATAGGATATAAGAAACTCGTATCGTGTCAGACATCAAGACAAATCTTGGAAAATCTGGGAAAAATCAGTAAAATAAAGGCAATCAAACTCAAAAACATGCACAAGCAAGCATTACAGTAGAGAGAGAGAGAAATGAGACCCGCTATTACATCTTACAGTCCATAGTTGTGAGTTTCTCTGATGGAACTACATGATGGAAAATAAGCAGGCTATTGTGGCTTTGCAAACATATATGCCGTGTATTACTTATTAGATTATATCCAAAAATGATGATTAAAATTGACAAAGTCTCGGGGATAAATTTAAATAGATAAATATGTTATTAACTAAAAAAAATGAAGTGCAGCTAGTATACTTTATGTGATATTACTATATCTATAGCACATTGCTGACCAGAAACTACTCTAGCATGTATCTATAAACTGCACCATCATTATCTATAAGCAACATTAGAAGAAGGAACTCATCCTCTATCCTATTTAAGGTGGCATGTATATTTTAAGTATATCTGAATATGTCAGCTTGCAAATAAACAAGAAGAGCAGTAAGGAACTTACAGAATTGTTGAAAGACGAGATTGCAGCTTCTACGTCCTCATCTGAAGAAAAAGTAACAAAACCAAACCCGCTGGACTTTGATGTCCCAGGAACCCGAGAAACCTTGGCACTAAGAACTTTTCCCTTCACAGAGAAAAAGTTTTTAAGAATATCTGATGTTACTGTTTTGGCCAGATTTCCCACATATACCTTGTGAGGACTATCTATAAATTCGGATTCCTCAGCCTGGAGTAAAGGCAAATCTGCTGTTTGCAAAGGTTTTTCAGTTATATTTACTTTGACCTCACGCCCTCCAATTTGCTGTCATAAGGAACATGAAGTTCATGAGTCCTTCAAGAAATCTAAAATTGTTAAATGAGCATTAGCAACCTTTCTATGGATTTTTGTAAATTCTGCAATTTAACTTACAGTGCCGTTAAGTTTCTCAGCTACTGCATTTGCATCCTCAACCGTTTTCATTGTAACAAATGCAAAGCGACGACTTCTTCCAGAGTATTTATCATACATAACCTATGAATCAGACATAAAGAGAAGATAATAGCATACTTGACCAATCCTACATTATGCAGCAAACAAAAGATCCCATATATAATCTATACAAATGAAGTTAATAAACAACTTCAGATGGATATAAACAATGTACATATCAACATACCCTTTTGCATTGCACATACAGTTCCTATGCACCTAAATTTTAACCAAGCTTAAAAGGGATAATCAACAGGAAACTTAAAACAGCCAAGCTTCCAGTACTTTGTAACAAAGCAAGGTCGATTGAACTGCGAAAATAGTGGCAGCATTGTACATACAGTTCCTGTGCACCTAAATTTTCGTCGAAGTTCACTGGAACATAGTTATTTCTCAAGACCTTCCTTTATTAGGTCAAAGTTCCATAACAACTACCGCTACAAAAAATGTTAAAATACTGGCCTTGTTATTCCATATATGTCCTATATTTATAAATTATATGTCCTATATTTATAAATTATTTCATTTCCACTCATGGAAAACAGCAGCCCCGAAGGGATTATTTTTGTTAATAATTAGACTCTTGCATATGTTCTCCTGGATGGATGCGTGTAGATGACTTTTACCTTCCAACTTTTGTTTTCTTGTTACAGTACAGCTAGCTGAGGTGTGTAACCACATCACTTGTGGATAATCACATCTCTGTTCATAAAACTTCAAGTACTAAATAAGACTTTTGAAATCTAGTATTGTGTGGAATCTCTTTCATCTTTGGCTGACACTAGATTTGACCCTCGGCTCAGTTAATCCTCCTTGGCAGTGCAAGTGGTCCAATAGGGGCGAGCAAGGTAATGATCCCCATTCCCCAAACTTCCACTCGCATACGCGATGAACAAGCCCTACCCCTTCCCTCTATAAATATTAAGGGCACTGGTTAAGGAATCAAAAATACAAAATTTGTCTTGAAAAGTGGTGTATTGAATCCTTTGAAAATTTAAAAGTTACAGATTCCAATAAAAAATTTCTATCTTTGAATTCTTTAACCAATGCCCTTAAGACACTGGTTAGCAAGACCCAATATTAAATAGCATCAATTCCTCAAGGAGTCTATAACTCATAACTCATTCACTCTTTATTGCTCTCGCTTGTGTTTCTCCACCCACTTAAGCATTAGAGTTTGCAGATCCCACCCCCTCTATGCCGTAACAGGAGGAGGGCCAGGAGGAGAACCACTGAATCCAGCAAAGACCAAGCAAGGCTTGGAGCTCAGACAGAACACAACCCTTTCCTTTACTGAACATATAATCAATCTTCTTATTAGAACTTCACTACAGAATTTATCTTTGGGACCAGTTGGATCATAAGTTTAAGGAAACAAGTGGATGGGGCCTTCACAAATGGATGGTTATACTTAAATTTCTGTTTTAAATTTCCATTTGGTATTGCTAATAAACAATATTGATTCCATTAGCATAACCTTGTGATGCATGATCCTTATGACCTCACCCTCTGTGATGTGTGTGTAAAAGTTATTTAATAGTCACATACATAACTACCTTAAAAACTAAAAAGTCACACATATTTTATCTTCAAATCTCAACCATTTAAATAAGATTCAATGTTCGAATTCACTCCTCTCCTCACCCCTGATATCAATCAGCAGCATATACAACTCAATGTTAAATATAACAAAAACAAAAGAAATTGAAATACCCCATTTTCAGATTCATTCAAAAAAGCAAACACCCCAAATGCATTCCCTAATAAGAATCAGCAAAATACCTCAGCTTTCTCAACAGCACCATGTTCTTCAACAATCTTTGCAAGCTCATCGTTAGTCACAGTACGAGGAATATTGCCAACGTAGAGTCTCCTGGCAGCCTGGGATTTGGGGTCCGTGGAGGTAACAGCAGTTTCTTCAGCCACGGCAAAGGGTGTCCGAGAATGGTGTCTGGGAGTTCCGAAAGTGAGAAAAGGCACAAACTTGAGACAGGGTTGCAAGTGGGTTGTTATGGGTTTCAAATTGGAGGAATTTGATGGGGTTGTTGTTGTTGTTGTGAGGGAAAGGAGGTTGGGTGGAGAGAGCAGAGAAGAGTAGAGAGTAGCCATTGTTGTTTGTGTGATACGAAGGAGTGACTACTTGAGGAGACAAGCAACAACAATTGGAGAGGTGTTTTTTTCTTTGTAGCAGTAGCAGAGGTTTATCTCGTTATCTTGAATTTGATATCTTGTTTTTGGTGGTACAAGTTTTCGGTGGGTCGGTTTAACCCGGAAATCCGATCCAATAAACTCAGAAAGTACACCCTTTAAGAAAGAGGGAGCCTATAATTAAGGCCGCGTTTGGGTAAACAACTTAATTAAGAGCTTATCAAATAAGACCTTATCGCATAAGAGTTTATGCCATGAGAGCTTATGAAGAAAGGGGCAGGAGAGGATTTAAAGGGGGAAAACACGAAGGGGTCATAAGCACTTGTTAAAATTCCATAAGCTTGTTCCAGTGACTTATGAAAATAAGTCAAAAACTCCTTATGGGATGGCATAAGTTACTTTTATAAGCTCTGCCAAACACACTGCATAAGAGTTTATGTCATTAGATAAGTCAAAAAAAGCTTAAATAAGCTCTTCCAAATGCCACCTAAATGAAATTTAAAGGCAAGGTGGTTCTATGTCACAATAAATTATTGAAAAAAAAGAAAAGAAAATAAGAGCATGGGGGGACATAAATCAAAGCCCATGCAAAATAAATCATTTAAACCTAACATTAGGTTTTCTATTCCTCCTCAGGTTATATTTCTGAGGCCGTGAAATCAGAATCAACTTCAACAGCATTATCATTATTTAACTTCTCTGCTGAGAGAGAGTTATCATCTAGGTCATCCTCATCCCTATTTCCGAAAAACTTGGCAAGTATTCTCATATCATGAGCAACATTAGGATGCATAGGGGCTGAATTAGACTCAGGAGTCTGAAGATTCTTACCACTAACTGATGACAGGTAGCTACGGAATGCTCGGGCACCAGAGTATCCTTGACTGTAGAGTCAACATTAGTTGCAACAGAAGTTGAGATCTTCTCTGTAGAGCCATTGACAGCAATGGTAGCAACAGAAGATGAGTTCTGTGGAATGATGTTGGTCCTAATGACTCAGATGAAGACCACAAAATCCATAACCCAATTCCTTTGCGTTTCCGAGGTAGATGCTACCAACACTCCCGCACTCTCATAGCCATCCGAAACAACCGCTACATCCGCTGAGTCATGAGACTTTCATGACTCCTTGCCCTTATTGTTAGGACAATCCTTCTTCCAATGACCGGTCTTGCTACAATTATGACGCTTGGACTTCAACTTTGATTGAAACTTCGACTTCGACTTCGACTTGGACTTCTTCCCCTTCGATCCTTTCTTCTCATTTCTGCCCTTTGAGACATTCAAGCCCTCACCATTATCCTCGGATCTAAGCTCCTGCTATTTTTGAAGCTCCTTGGTTCTAACCGAAGTTAGAACCTCATCTAAAGTAATGGTTTGGTCCTTGCCATAAAGTATAGCATCTTTGAAATTCTCAAAAGACTTTGGTAGAGAATTGATTAAGAGCAAAGCCTTGTCCTCATCTTCAAATTTCACCTCAATGTTTTCCAAATCATCAAGAATCTTGTTGAACTCCGCGAGTTGCTCCAATATCATTCTTGATTTGACCATCTTGAAAGAGTATAGTTGTTGCTTCAACAATAGCCTATTTGCTAGAGACTTAGTCATGTATAAGGACTCCAATTTGATCAACATTGCCGCAACTATCTTCTCCCTTGCAACCTCCCTTAGTGCCTTATCACCAAGACACAATATGATAGCACTTTTTGCCTTGTTTATCATATCAAACGTGGAGGGCATTTTGGGCTCACCTTTCAAAGCGTCTGCACATCCCAGATGCATCAAGATTGCTTCCATCTTGATTCTCCATAACCCGAAATCAATATTTCTGGAGAACTTTTCAATGTCGTATTTGGTACCCATGGTTCAGGCTCTTCGTTCTTCTTCTGATTCCCACAGACGGCGCCATTTGTTGGTCCTAATGACTCAGATGAAGACCACAAAGTCCTTGAACACAATACAAACACACAAAGAAAATAACAGTCACACAGGAAATACTACAAACACCTGGTAAGCACAGTAAAATTCAAAATTTAACAAACAGAAAAGGGATAGAAGAATGAACACACAAGATTTACTCGATCAATGTGATCTACATCCATGGAAGAGAGCAGCACCACTAAGAATCAAATGATCACAGTTTACGATAGAGAGCTCCTCTAGATTTGTCACTCCCCTGTTCACAAGAACATGAACAAACCCCAAGCTTATCTCCCTATTTTCACACAAATCCAAGATCAATTATTCTCACTTGATTTTCTCTCAATCTCTATGAATCAATTACAATGAATCACACTCAATGTATTTGGATGAAATTCGAGCTCCATGAACCCTAGAATCTTGCACAAAATCACATGACTTCTATTATGCAGAAAACTGATTGTAACAGCTTTTAAGGCGTGCCATAATCGATTTTCCATAATCGATTATGCCTTCTCGTCCCGCGCTCCGTGTTTCTGGAATTCCCCGTAATCGATTATGCTAATCGATTACCACCTCTCTGTCTGTTCTGGAAATCCTCATAATCGATTATACTAATCGATTATGTCTTCACTGTCCACGTTCCCTGATTCTGCAAAAGCACGTAATCGATTATGCTAATCGATTAAAAGTTCTCTGTCAGTCCCATAATCGATTATGCAGACACCATAATCGATTATCCCTGCTGAAAACTCAGCTTTGCTGATTTTGAGGCATCTTTCAACAAATGGAATTGGAGACATGATCAGGGGATAAAGGTTCCTCATAGACGGTCTCAACCGATTCACTATCACTCAATTTTTCGTTGAGAGATGTATCAATCTGCCCATTATCTTCAATTGGTTTTTGCTCTGGAACCTTAGGGACATAAGCTTGCTTAGTCTTCTGCACCAATGGCGGATCCTTATGCACCAGCTTCTCCTTGTCAAATTTACAAATCGAAGCCAAGTGTCCAATTGATTTACAATGAGAACAAAAAGAAGGAAGCTTCTCATATTCAATACCGACAGAAAATATAAAACTTTCACGTTCAACCATAATCTCCTTAAGAAACTTTCCTATTAGATCAACATCCACTAAAACTCGAGCATAGTGACCATATGCCCTAGTACGGGTAGCTTCATCCAAACTTAATGGAGTACCTAAACCTCCTGCAATTTCAAACAACAGTTTCAGGCGCCAATGTTCTCGCGGCATGTCATGAATTCTAATCCAGCATTGAGCATGAGATTGTTTCTGCTTATTAGGAATAAAATCTGGGGACCACTAAAAAGGACGCAATAGCCCTGGTTGAAGGTTCCAAGCCCCAATAGTCAAGACACTACGCAAATCCTTTTGAGAAGAAAAACTGAATTCATAAAATCCCTTTCCTAGAGAGTCAAGGGTCGCATCACAAGGAAGGAGCGGCTAGGGTATCACAGGGACGCACACGTTTTTCAAAGTTAAACCGTTTTCTATACAAGAAATGAAAAAGGAGAACTAGTTGAATAAGTTGCACGATAAATAGGTTTATTGGTCCCGTAAGTTTTTTATTTTTTAATATCTATCTATATCTATATTATACACATTTAGAAATAATTCCATTGAATTCTCTTCTATGTGTCAACCTCTGAGAAAAACAACATTTAATTCAAAACCAAGAATAAAACTCAAGAGCACAAATCAATTAATAATATTTTCTAACTCAATTATTAATATTTTATAAAATGGGCATAAAATCATTTTTTTCCTAGCATTAAACATTATATATAGTGTTTACCAAAAAAAATTATATATAGTTTAAAGCATCGATAAATAGTATTTTTTAAAATGGGCACATGATCATTTTTTCCAATCCATCAAACGTGATAATTGAAATTCATTTTTGAAAGCAACTAATATGGCAATCTATCTATACTATATATATTTAGAAACAATCTCATTGAATTCTCTTCTATGTGTCAACCTATGAGAAAGACAACATTTAATTCAAAGCCAAGAAAACTCAAGAGCACAAATCAATTAATAATATTTTCTAAAATGGGCACAAAATCATTTTTTTTCCTAGCATTTTGTTTAAGCTTTAAAAATAAATGATTTTGTTACAAAATAATTTAGTGATTATTTTTAGAGATTTTTGAAAAAAGCAGAAGCAGATTTGTGTTTGTTTACAATCATAAAAATATTTTTTTTAAAAAGTAGTTGTAATTGCACATTTATATATTTTGATGAATGACAAACACTAATAAAAAGGCAAAAGAATTTTTCTTATAGCTGCAGGTACCGTGCGTAAAATATCAAATTATTATGGTGTACCAGAAATTCAAGTATCAAGACCTCAAGACCAATCGGGTAAATTATTAGATCTTAGATATTTTTGTAAGAGATTGATTTAATTAGGTTTTATGGCTCAAGGTTTTTAATGATGAAAAACAAATTTATTTCCTCTAAACTTAGCCAAAAATGTTTTATCAACATTTTATGAAATAAATTATTATCTTTGTTTTCTTTCTAAGTTACTAAGCCACGTGCCATTTTCTTTAAGAATGTCAAATTGATTCTTGAAATCAATTCTCAAATTTGCACCTAATAAAGAATCAATTGTCTGAGCCTTATTTGCTATCATCTTTATGTCAATTGATTGGCAAACTAAAGAACCGATCTCCTGAACCTTCCACATGGGTCGAAAATTATATTTTGGTTGAGCCTTTTATTATGTTGGAGATAATTCAAATTAGGTAATTAGTTAGTTTGTTATTGTTAGTTGAGTAGTTAGTGTAACAACTAAGGGTGGGTTAGTTTGTGAGAGTAGTGATCTATAAGAGTCTATAAATAGACTTAGTGCTATAGTGTAAATGTAGAGAAGTGAAGTGAAAAGAAGAGAAGTGAAGAGAAATATAGAAAAGTGAAAGTGTGTGTGAAGTGAATACAATTTTTCTTTTAGAAGTATTTTTTCAATCTCTTTCTTCTTCTTCTCAATATTTTTTCTATGTGTGTGCACCATGAGTGAGTATGAGTGCTTGTGTTCCAACATGGTATCAGAGCTACAAGATTAAGGACTTGTGACTATGGGTTCATGAGTGAAGAAATTGAAGAGATTGTGAGTGAGGGTTTATCAATCCCTTTACCGGTTCTTGATGGCAAGAACTTCCATCAATGGGTAGTGAAGATGGAAAACATTTTCAATTTCTATGAGGTGCTTGAGGTGGTGCAAGAAGGTGTTCAAGATGTGGAAGATGGTGCTTCCAAAAAGAGAGACTACAAAGCTCTCTTGATTCTTCATCAATGTGTGGATGAAGGGATTCTTGAGAAGATTGTTGCTGCCAACATAGCCAAAGGAGCATGGGATATCTTGCACAAAGTCTATGGAGGTGATAAGAAAGATGTGTGCAAGGAGAAAGCAAAGAAGGGTGCAGAGATGGAGAAGTTGCCGTCTAATGCAAGAGGAGGGAAAGATGTGGAAAATACAAAAGGTGTCAGTGAAGAATTTGTGTTTAGTGGGTCATTCCATCAAACACTCTGTGAGCAACCTCAGTCCCAATCCAAAGGATCCGCAAAGAAGGGTGGCCAAGAAGAGGCAGAGTATGGAGTTCAACGTGACATTGAGCAAGAAGTGGTAATAACAATGGATAAATCTTTAAAAGATGTTGAATCTGTGAGCCAGAAGAGGAGTGGGAGTGGATCAATTTTTTGGTGAAAGTCCACGAAGCCTAGGTGTTCCTGAAACAGCGTGCGCTGCCATGGGGAGGAGAATAAGTCTCACAACAGCTGAGGTGCTACAGGCAGCCATCGTGAGTGAAGAGAAATGTGCAGGGGCGTTCTCAGGTTCGCTGCCATGGTTATACCAGGACGAGGTGCGCCATACTAACAAAGAGGAGCTGCAGATCAGACCGCCGCCATCGAAACTGTCAAGCCGTGATCCTCGTACGGTGGCTAAAGGAGCAAGGGCGTCTGAGAGGGGCAGCAACGCACCAAAAGGATCAAGGGGAGTTAGGGTTGCAATTCAGAAATTGAGTCCAGGGTTCAGATCTGGTTTCTCGCTTGAAACAGAGGACGAAGGTCGATGGAAAGGAGAAGACGAAAGTTTCACTTTCTGGAAAAAGAAGAATTTTGGACATGTTAAATTCATTTTACGATTGATTATGTGCATCAGTGATTGCTGCAGCCTAGTGGTCAAGTCCAGTAGCCGGAAGTGTCAGGTCGTGGGTTCGAGGCAGTGCTTATGCAAGTCTGTCATTTTATTTTTTGTAAAATGGCTTGAAGGTTTAATGTCAGGAAAAAAGTGCAGAAGTAAGATTCGAACCAGGGAGAGAATGCTAAAACGCCATGGTCGTGACCACCAGGCTGGCACTCTAAGTGCGGCGTGTAGTTGTTTTTTCATATACCTAAGGGTTATGACATTATGGGATCCCGGTGGATATGAGTGTATTTCAATGGAGGTTGAATCATTGTACTTTAAAGTGTGGGATCCTGGAAAATAATGTTTAGAGATGTATTAGCTTTTGTATTATGTGTTTTTAGCTAATTTGAATTAAGGGGGTGTGTTGGAGATAATTCAAATTAGGTAATTAGTTAGTTTGTTATTGTTAGTTGAGTAGTTAGTGTAACAACTAAGAGTGGGTTAGTTTGTGAGAGTAGTGATCTATATGAGTCTATAAATAGACTTAGTGCTATAGTGTAAATGTAGAGAAGTGAAGTGAAAAGAAGAGAAGTGAAGAGAAATATAGAAAAGTGAAAGTGTGTGTGAAGTGAATACAATTTTTCTTTTAGAAGTATTTCTTCAATCTCTTTCTTCTTCCTCTCAATATTTTTTCTATGTGTGTGCACCATGAGTGAGTATGAGTGCTTGTGTTCCAACATATTACACGTTTTTTTTGTGTGTGGAAATTATTTGAATTTGATTTGATTTGTTTCAGCAAGCAAATTTGTATTTAATTTACACATCAAAATCTTTCATGCCAATTAATTCTCCTAATTGCAAATTAAATCATTTGAATTAAATGGCCAGCATTGCAACGTTCATATTCATTCAATTTTCTATCTGAACCTTACATGCACGTTTTCTTTTTCATTTGGCTTAGCATTTTTTTCCTGGCAAAAAAAAAAAATTGCATTGAATGCAATTCATTATCACACTTGTTCAACGTTAGTATTCTGGGCTTTTAAAAGAAAAATTGTTGCAGCTTGTAAAAGTAACACACACGAGACAATAATAAAATATATCTGTGTGAACAGTTTCGTTATTTTTCTTTAAGCTTTTGCACAACAATTTTGAAAATACTTTGAGCCATTACTAGTACCTCTTGATCAATCTCATAGGACTTCAATTTGTATTATCTGCACTAGTTAGAGTGCTTCAATTTCTCTACTTTGTGTGTCAACTCAGAGATAGGGTGAGGTATCCCTAGGTTGAGGGTGAGGTATCCCTCTGATTAGAAGGTGAGGTATCCTTCTGGCAAAGGGTGGGACATCTCTTTGGTGTACAACTTTAGGCTCAGAAGCGTGGGTGAGGTATCCCGGAGACGCGAGGGAGAGTTCTAGAGTTTGAGGCTCTTACACGTGGTGGGTGAGGTATCCCAAGAGGCGTGGTTAGAGTGCTCTGTTTTGTACAAAGGTTGCAAGCACCAGTTTATAAGCTTGTTTATTAGTGGAAGAAAATCCCACAGGTGGAGTGGGGACTGGACGTAGGTCACTGGCGGTAGGTGGCTGAACCAGGATAAAATCAGCGTGCAAGTATTCTCTTCTCTTGTCTTTTAAATTATTTATTTATATATTTGTTATGTGATTAATTTTGTTAAAGAAAATAATTTTTGAGAAATTTGAAAGAAATTTTTAGACTCAATTCACCCCTCCCCTCTTGAGTCGAAGCCACCTATTCCAACAGTAGTTAGTTATAAAAAATGATTTTTTTTTCAAAAACTAATGAAAGTTTCTTTTCATTTTAATCCCAAAAATGTTTTTTTTTTCTTCTGCTTTTCATTATTTTCAAAAGCAAAAAAAACACACTAAAAATTTTAAAAAATGATTATTCGGTTTAAAAAATGATTTTTTTTAACAAAATAAACAATAATAAACGCACTCTAAACGTTATATACAGTCTTTACCAAAAAATAAATTTATATATAGTTTAAAGCATCGATTAATAGTATTTTTTAAAATGCGCACATGATTTTTTTCCTTTCCAAACGTGATAATTGAAATTCGTTTTTGAAAGCAACTAATATGACAATAAATTTATTGCTATTAGCTACAGTTGGTACGTGATTTAATTATTTCTCGAATGCATTTAATATGACTTATTAAGAATCAACAATTGTATTAAGAATTAGTAATCAGTAATAAATAATAATAAAAAAGGTTTTTTTTTTTACAAAAAAAAAGTTGGACACAATTAAATCAGTAATAAATATTTTTAAATTCAAATTCTAAAACTCATATTTACTACTTATATTTTTAATTATTTTTAAATTCAAATTCTAGAACTTGTATTTACTCATATTGGCTAGAGGAGGCACGTGAATTACACACCTCTTCTTTGCAGATGATGTACTCCTGTTCTGTCAAGCCAATAATTCCCAAGTTAAATTGGTCATGGATACAATTCATGAGTTCTGTGAAGCTAGTGGTTTGAAGGTCAACCTTGCTAAATCCAAAGCTATATGCTCTCCTCGTATTAATAGGCAGCGGAAAGTAGAACTATCTGGGCTTTTAGCCATTAATTTTGTGGGAGACCTGGGGACTTATTTGGGCTTTCCCTTGGTCCAAGGAAGAGCAAATAAAAAACAATATGATTTTATTGTGGAGAAAGTCCAGAAGAGAATGGCTTCCTGGAAAGGCAAACTCTTGAATAAAGCAGGGAAAGGGAAAGTGGGAAACTATGTCTGGTGAAATCAGTGTCCCCTCTTCTTTGCCTGTTTATACTATGCAAGCTCACTTGTTACCTAAGAAGGTTTGCAATGAGATTGATGCTACGGCCAAAGGTTTTATTTGGGGAAAAGACGATAGCCAAAGAGGCTGGAGCTTGGTTAATTGGGATACGGTGACCACTCCTAAGAAGTTTGGAGGTCTGGGAGTTCGTGACTCTAGACTTACTAATGTAGCTCTCCTTGGCAAGCTAGTGTGGAACATGATTCATGATGATCAGAAACTATGGGCACGGGTTCTCAAGCATAAATATGTGGGAAACACATCTATCTGGAATGTTGATAAGAGAAACCTAGTTTTAGTGACCTGGAAGGGTATCATGCATGCTATAGAAGCGCTTCATGATGGCTTTGAAATGAGACTACACTCAAGAACTTCCTCCTTTTGGGACTCGGACTGGACAGGGAAGGGTCCACTATGCCACCTAGTGGACTACGTTCACATCTCAGATACCCAAATGTGCATCAAAGATCTTTGGATTAATGGTATCTGGTACCTCAACATGCTAGCTATGCCTATGCTGGATACACTCAAAGAGGAGATCCTGAACACTCCAGTTCCGATCACTGCTATAGAAAACCTTCAAGACACTTGGTCTTGGAAGGGTAACAATGATGGCATCTATAAAGCCTCCTTGGGTTACTTATGACTTCTGGAGAAAGCCCGTTCTTGGGACTCCTTGAGCAACTAGAATTGGATTTAGAAAACATGTGCCCCGGCGAAAGTGCAACTCCTGGTTTGGCTTATTGCGCTTGATGCATTACCAACTAACAAAATGAGACACATACGTGGCCTGACAGTGTCCCCTCTGTGTCAATGCTATGCAGGTGGCCTAGAAGATGTCCTCCACTGCCTTAGAGACTGCCCGCAGTCTTGTGAAATATGGGACAGATCAGGGTTAAGTCAGAATGGATCTTTTTTCAACCAGAATGATGTTGTTCGATGGATGCACCAACACCTCAACACAAAAACTGAATGCAGATTCCTAGCCACCCTTTGGTGGATCTGGTGTTGGAGGAACCAGAAGATCTTTGGTGAAGAGAAGTGGGATGCTCAGCTGGTCCTAAGGAAAGCTAACGTCTCAACAGAAGAGTATCAGACCTACCTTCACCCGAGAAAGGCCGGGGATAGTAATGGTAAGCTAGTGGTTCGCTGGCACCCACCCCAAGCTGATGAGGTTAAGCTGAACATGGATGGAAGTTGTAGCAATGGCTCCATGCTTATGGGGGTCGGGAGGTTTGATCAGAAATGCATCTGGAGATTGGCTTGAAGGGTTCTCTAACCATGAGGGTATAGGCGATGCCCTCTTAGTTGAGATTCTGGCTATGAGGAATGGTCTGCAGTTTGCTTGGGAGGGAGGTTATAGGAAGCTCACGTGTGAAACTGATTGCTTGGAGCTTTATAATATCTTATAGAATAATGTTGAAACCAATCACCATAGACATGCCACCTCTTAATGGAGATAAAGGAGATTCTGAAGCATTAATGGTCAGTGGCTATTACCCATGTCTACAGAGAAGCAAATGTTTGTGCGGACCTCCTTGCCAAATATGGAGCTAAAGAATACCTTGGGTGGAAGACTTGGTTTTCTCCTTCTCCGCTGCTAGGCTCATCTCTGCTTAGGGATAGCTTAGGTTTATGCTTTCCAGCTTAGCTTTCTTTGTCTTTTGGTTTTCTTTCCTTGTACACCAAAAAAATATTTACTACTCATATTTCCAAGTTCAATTGCCACATTTAACATGATGAATGCATTCCCATGTTTTGCATACCTTAATTTTTAAACTTTATATTAACAGTTAGAACAATTCAGTGATCAATAGTAACATCTAAATGAGCCAACACATTCACGGCATGCAATACGTGCAAAAGAACTAGAAAAATCAAATAGACAACAACAAGGGAATTGCTATGGGACCATTGAAAAACGGAGGGGTTTGAAACCCCCTTCATTATTTTCTCTCTCCTCCTTTTAAAAAAAAAAAAATCTTTATAATATTTCTCATTATTCTATCCATGATTCTATTTTAATAATTATTACTTTTATTAATTCTATTTCCCTATCATATTCTTTACAATCACAATATTCATAATGATATTTCATATATCAATTACATACTTCTGTAGTTTCATCTTTTAATTCTTGTACTAAATCTCTTGAATAATTTTGATTAGTTAAATCTAACATACTTAATTTACATAAAAAAAAATTCTATACTATGATAGTTATTTATTATATTACTTTATTTACTTAGCTCTGATACCAAATCGGTACCACCCTAATAATTTCAAATATTTTTAATTTATTCATTTTTTAGGGTAGTATTTTATTCATCAATAAAGACCAAATCATCATTATCACCATTAAAATCTACATAATAATCTGGATTACAGTAGAATTTAAAATCAAATAAATAATATTTAGGATCGTTATATATCTCAAGATAATATTCAAGATCGTTATTTAGGATCACTTTTTCCAACATTCGGATTAATGCTAGAGTTTCTTTTTCATATGTTGGATAATTAATTTCCCTAGAGTTTCTAAAAGATTTTCTAATTGTTCAAGAACTTTTCTAATTTTTTCAATATCTCTATTTTCATCTATTTCTTTACCTTAACTTATGTTATTTAGTGTATCTCTTATATTATTTATTTCACTTTGTCCTTTCTGAATCCTATTATAAGTGTAATTTGCAATTTTATTTTTATTTTCTATTAGTTGAATAATATTTTTATTAGTCTCTTCCATTATTTTTTATATACCTTTGAATTTTATTACTATTTCTTCAGATAAAGTCATTACTTTATCGTTTTATTATTATAATTTTATCTTATATGAGAATCATAGGGTTTTGAAACCATATGATTTAAGAAGGCTTTGTAGAAATTCTCCAACAACAATGTCCACAATTTAAAGTAACCCTAAGCCAATAAATAATTAATAGTTAATGTTGTTCATGGGAGAGAGAAAATAAAAAAGAAATTTACAATCAATGTCACTAAGTAAACTATTATTGTTCCAGATTTAAATTTAAATAATTTGGAATGGGGATTGGAATGAAAGATTACAAATTGATTAACATTTATATGAATTAAAATGATATATCCAGTATTGATATCAATTTGTGATGGGATTTAGGTCTTTCTTCCTTTAAATATGATAGATAAATAAATCAAATATATTTTTAGGAGAGAGAAAAAATGATAGATAAATATATTTTATAAAAATAATTAATTCACACCTAGAAAAGAGGAGAAATAAATTGAATACATTTTAAAAATAGAATTAAAATATCATAGGTGAATATATTTTCTAAAAATGTTTAACTTACACGGAGGTAAATGAAAAATAAATCAAATAGCTTTTCAAGAGAGAATAAAAATAATAACATGATAGATAATTATTTTTTGAAAATATTATTAACTTGCATAGGAAAAAGGAGGGGAAATAAATCAAATACACATTGAAAGAGAAAAAAAAATGATAAATAGATATATTTTCTAAAAATTGTTAACTTGCACGAGGAAATGTGAGAAATAAATCAAATATATTTTCAAGAGAAAAGAAAAATAATAATATGATATATAAATAAATGTTATAAAAATGATTAACTTGATCAGGAAAAAGAGAAGAAACAAATCATATAGATTTTCAAAAGAGAAGAAAAATAATATGATAGATAAACATATTTCCTAAAATAGGTTAACTTTCACGAAAAAATAGGAGAAATAAATCAACATAATTTTCAGAAATATTTTTTCATATGATAAATAAGTATATTTTCTAAAAATAGTTTATTTGAACGGTGAAAAAAGGAGACATAAATGAAATAGTTTTTTCAAGAGAGAAGAAAAAATATCATATCATATGTAAATATATTTTCTAAAATTGTTAACTTGCAAGGGAAAAGAAGAGAAATAAATCAAATAGATTTTAAGAGAAGAAAAAAATTCATAGGATTACAAGATATTGTGAAGAGTATAACATTAATATCTAAATAAATTACATCAAGAAATTAGCTTGAAATGTAATTGTATCTTTGAAAGCATATATTATATATAATAATTAAATGTTCAAAGAATGATCATATTTAATGATACTAATATTGCTCTCATCCCAAAACATGAGAACCCGGAGACTTAGGGATTCATTTCATTGTGCAGTGTTATTTATAAAATTTTGTCAAAAGTCTTTACTAATAGATTGAAACTGGTTCTGCATAAATGTATTTCTATTGTTCAATATGCTTTCGTACCAGGGAAGTCTATTCTAGATAATGCTATGATGGCAGTGGAGATTGTGCATTATTTGAAAAGCAAGACAAAAGGCAAAACTGGAGAGGTGGCGTTGAAAATTGATATGAGTAAGGCCTATGATCGAGGTGATTGGGGTTACTTGCGTGCAGTTATGAGGAAAATGGGCTTTGATGAGAAATGGATTGGTTAGGTAATGCTTTGTGTTGAATCTGTTAATTACTCGGTGTTGGTTAATCAAGAACTTGTTGGTCCTATTTTTCCTGGTAGAGGCCTTCGGTAAGGGGACCCTCTTTCCCCATATCTGTTTATTCTGTGCTCAGAAGGTTAACTGCGTTACTTAATCATGCGGAGTGTGGAGGTGATTTACATGGTGTGAAGATTTGTAGAGGAGTTCCTATTATTTCCTATCTGTTATTTGCGAATGACTGCTTCATCTTTTTCAAAGCAAAAGAAAATGAGGCCATTACTATGAAAGAGATCCTCTCTACTTTGAAGCAGCTTCGGGCCAGTAATTAATTTTCAGAAGTCTGAAATTTTTTATAGTAGGAATACTGAAGTGGGAGTGCGTGATTTTGTTGCTTCTTTGCTAGGTGTCCATGTGTGTTTGGGTACGGGCAAATACTCGGGCCTCCCCTCTATGATTGGTAGAAGCAAGAAAGCGTTGTTTAGCTTTATTAAAGATCGAGTGTGGCGTATAGTTAATTCTTAGAGTGGAAGATCTTTGTCTAAAGCTGGTAAGGAAGTTATGATTAAGTCTGTTATTCAGTCTATCCTGACTTATTTTATGAGTATTTTTCTTATTCCTTCATCTCTAGGGGATGAGATTGAGAAGATCATGAACTCTTTTTGGTGGGGAAATGGAGGAGAACGAAATAAAGGCATAAAGTGGCTTTCATGGGACAAATTATGCATGCACAAGCTTGATGGTGGTATGAGTTTTAGGAATCTCTATGCTTTCAATGTGGCGCTTTTAGGTAAACAAGGTTGGAGGTTTTTGTCACAACTGAATACTATTGTTGCCAAGCTTTTCAAGGCAAAATATTATCCACATTGTGGATTTCTTGAAGCTTCTATTGGTAATAACTCTAGTTATGTGTGGCGTAGTTTGTGTGAAGTGAGAAGTTTGTTGCATAAAGGAATTAGGTGGAAGATTGGTACTGGGAGAAATGTAAAGGTGTGGTTTCATGCTTGGACCATGGACTGAACGAACCGTGATTACCGCAGCACACCCAGACTTGGTGAATTTGGACATGTGCATAGCTGATTTGTGGGTTGAAGGGCATAAGATGTGGAATGTGGATCTTGTGAGAAATTCATTTCAACTTGAAGCTGTCCAAGCTATTCTTAAAACACCGCTGCATGGGTTGGTGAGAGATGATGGTATAGTGTGGTGGCCGGAGCGTAAAGGTCACTATTCTGTTCGTTCAGCTTACAGGTTGTGCATGGATGAATTTTTGGATTTGGATCAGCTAAAGGTGAATGGTAACTAGAAAGCGTTGTGGAACCTTTGTGTACCACCCAAAGTAAAAACTTTCTTATGGAGAGTTGCCCATGATTGCCTCCCTATGGGAGTAAGTTGAATTCCAGGGGTGTCCAATGTGATTCTACTTGTCCTTGGTGTGCTACTAATCTATAGAATAGTTGGCATATCCTTATTTCTTGTCCTAAAGCTGAAGCGGTTTGGAGAGGTACTAACCTGTGGGAAATAATAACTGTTTCCATTGCTAATGTCAACAACTTCAGAGAGTTAATTTTTCTTGTCTTAGATCAGCTTGCACCTCATGACCGGAATGTTTGGGTGATGAACCTTTGGAGCCTATGGAAGAGCCGCAACTTGAAAGTTTGGGAGGATGTTGATGAGGAAGCTAGAACCATAATTGTTCGGGGCATGAATCTCCTGCATGATTGGCTGAAAGCGCACGAAAATCAATCCCATATTAGCGCAAGAAATACTACAGCTCCAGCGCTTGTTTCTTGGTGCAAGCCTCCATCGGGTTATGTTAAATTGTAACGTTGATGCATCTTTCTTTCTTGGTAGCAACCAAGTAGGCATTGGTATGTGCCTTAGAGATGAGTTCGGGGTTTTTCTGGGAGCTAAGACTCATTAGTTCAAGCCTATTATGGACGTTCATATGGGAGAAGCTGCTGGACTTTATTTTGCTATCAACTGGATGAAAGACTTGCAAAAGGAGAAGGTTATTTTTGAACTAGCCTCAAAAATAGTAGTTGATAGTATGAATTTTCCTTGATATGATTTGTCTGAGTTTGGGGCGTTTATTTCGTCCTAAAAGGACCTTATTTCTTCTTTTTGTCAAAACTCTTATGTTGAGTTCACTAGGAGACAGGTCAATATGGTTGCTCATAACCTTGCTAGGGTGACCATAGATTATGCTAGTCCTCATTTGTTCTTTGATATCCCTACATGTATTGAACCTTTGATTATTAACGAAATGCAGTAATCTTCTTTTGTCATAAAAAGAATGATCATATCAAGTTAGTGAACAAGAAATAATTAATGCTAATTTATTATTTTACTTTGAAAAAAAATCACTATAATATTGATGTTAAGAGAAGCAGCCGGAATACCAATGTATTGGGAGAAATGTTAAATATTAAAAATAATATGATAGAAAAATATATTTTCTTCAAAATGATTCACTTTGAAGGGAAAAGAGGAGAAATAAATCAAATATATTTTCAAAAGAGAAGAAAAAAGTAACATGACAGAATATTTATTAACCTAATATTTGTTATACTTTGTGATCGACGATTCAGTCAAATGATTTTTAAACAATTTTTGGAATATACTTTCCTACAAAAAAATTAAAACAAAAACATAAAATTAACAATTACATGTTTTTTTATGAAATCCTAAAAAAATTAGCATAGTCTCTGTGCATGTCATGGGTCCGTACAGTACACTAGTATGCTCTCAAACAAGGAGGAGGATAATGCTCTCATTCTCTTTCCTTCCATCCCCCTTCCTTCCCATTCGATCTCTTTCCTTTCCTTTCCCTCCTAACTCGTAAACGGAGCCTTAGATCATTGACGGATCATATATTTTACTTTTTATTCGTCATAATTTTTACTTAAATGAGATTTTAAGAATCGCTTTAAATGATTTAATTTTCTGTCGCTCTCTTCTTGTTTAAAATGTTCTTTTGCCTGAGTTCTTATTTAAAATAGTATAGATTAAATGCTAATTACATAATATTAATTATAGCTAACCGTTTAAAATGTTGTATGAAAGAAATTGTTCTAATTTCGAATTTCAGAAAACACTACTCATTTAAGTAAAATAAATAAGATAAAATTTAGTTAAGAGTTTTTGTGATGTTTGTGATGTTTTTTAGTTAAGAGTTTTAAATGTTTGTGATCTTATTCTCTAATAAAATCATAATACGGGTATTATTTTCTTACAGCTTATCAATAAAAAACTTAAAAAACGTATAAATTTTAAAATAGATTATATTAGTTTTTAAGAAAATATAAACGATTCCCTTCAAAAAAAGAAAGAAAAAGAAAATATAAACGATTTTCTTAACTAGTATCTAAAAATTGAGTATTATTATTCAATAAAAAAAGTGTTGTAATCAGAACAAAAAAATAATTTACATCAATTTATTCAATTAATTTGCAAAAATAAAATTATATTTAAATTTAAACAAACGTTATATATATATATAATAATATAATATATACTTCACTTTTTAGAATGTTTTACTATATTCCTTTGGTAAAAGAAAATCTTTACTCTTTAAGAATAAAAAATAATTTACTGCAAAAAGTATAATTAAATAAAAATAACAACATGTTTAAAATAATTAAACTTTTAGAAATATTATATTTTTTTAACAACAAAAAGGTATGTAGATATATATTATTTGAATGAGTACTAGTTGTACTCACAAAAATACAAGGCGACCCACCTAGTCCATTGCCAGTTACAGATACAAATTACAAAACATCAATGAACTCCCACCAAAGGACACCCTCTAGACCACGATTCTGTCAAGTACAGCTTCCTGCTGTAAGCGTGTGTGTAATCCCCCCAAAATACTGCAACATCTAAAAAGTGATGTGCAGCAGGTAGAGCAAGGCTAAGAACAAGGGGTGTGTTATATGAACACTCAAGATGAACACCTATACCATGACACCGTATAGTTCAAGTGCATATGAGCTAATAGTGCATGTGATATAATATATTTATATTTACACAATTGCCATTATATTATAGGGTGTTCAGAAAAGTTGTTCCAAATGGGTATTCAAATATCATTTCTGAACAATAATATCCACTCCTCATGACAGCCAACACTCGCATCCTGCAAGAGACAGAGACAAGGGCCGCAGAACAACCAATAGAATAAAATGTATATTTATTAGGAAAATAATAATGTATTAAAGAATATAGTATAGGTTACGATATACATGATCCACATATTCATTCCTTTGCATTATGACTCATAAATAAAATTTAAATTTATGGGAAGAAAAAAAAAAGCAGTTAAGATTTTACATTCAAAACTGACAAATGTGGTATGTATTTCTTCTCCACCAAATTTGGTAACTATCTCAGTGTCTTGTCTCTTTTTGAAGGTGGAGAACAGAAGATTTCAAACTTCAAAGGTACACAGAATATGTTGTGTTTTCATTCATGGTTCAACATGTTGCATTCCTTCGTTTATTTGTTTTACATCTTCTTGTATATATGTTTCATAACTGTTGTGTTCATTGTTGCAGACAAAACAATGGCAAACCAAGACCAAAATCAAAACCAAAACCAAAATCAGAACCAAAAGCAAAAGAAGAAACAAGATGATCATGATTTTTCTCTGAAGGAGACAACTCCAAACATTAGTGCTGGAAGAGTGATCAGTGGTGATAGGCTTCCCACTGCCTTTGACATTGTTGAACAAATGCACTTCCTGTTTGCTAGAGTGGTGAAGGCCAAAGACTTGTTACATGCTGGAGACTCTGATAATGATACTTGTAACCCTTTTGTGGAAGTGAAGCTTGGAAGTTTTAAGGGAACAACAAGGTTCATGGAGAAAACCTCAAACCCAGAATGGAACCAAGTCTTTGCTTTTTCCAAGGAGAGGTTTCAAGGATCAGTTTTGGAAATTGTGGTGATGGACAAGGACAAAGACAAGGTTGTTGGTCAAGATGAATCCACCGATGCATTCATGGGTCGTGTTGTGTTTAGTATTTTTGATGTTCCTATGAGGGTCCCTCCTGATAGCCCATTGGCACCACAATGGTACAAACTTGAGGATCAAAATGGAGTGAAACTTCAAGGGGAGTTGATGGTATCTGTTTGGATGGGGACTCAGGCAGATGAGGCTTTTCCGGATGCTTGGCATTCTGATGCTGCAGCAACTAGTGGTGAACACATTGCTTACACTAGATCAAAGGTATATATTTCTCCTAGGCTTTGGTATCTTAGAGTTAATGTTATTCAAGGCCAAGAATTGTTGCTCAAAAACAGGACTGGCAACTCAGAAATCTTTATCCAAGCTGTTCAAGGGAACTTGGCTTTGCGAAGCCGCCCCATTAAAATTAGTCCAAACCCCATTTGGAATGAGGATTTGATGTTTGTTGCAGCAGAACCCTTTGATGAGTCCTTGCTTTTGAGCATTGAGCAAGGGGCTTTCAACAAGCATGAAAGATTGGGAAGTTGTGTGGTTCCTTTAAAAGATGTGGAGAAGAGAATAGATGCTACACCACCAGCTAGTATGTGGTATAACCTTGAGAAGCCTAAGGGTAATGAGGAGGAGGAGGTTACATTTGCAGGTAGACTTAATGTGAGGATCTCTTTGGATGGAGGGTACCATGTTCTTGATGAGGCCACTCACTACAGTAGTGATTTCAGGCCAGCATCTAAGCAATTGTGCAGTCCTGGCATTGGTGTTTTGGAATTAGGCATTCTGAATGCCACAGGGCTCTCTCCAATGAAGAAGGAAAATCGAACTGACGCATATTGTGTAGCTAAGTATGGTCCCAAGTGGGTGAGGACAAGGACTATTGTTGATAGCTTGTGTCCAAAGTGGAATGAGCAATACACTTGGGAAGTATATGATCCTTGCACTGTTGTTACAATTGTAGTGTTTGATAATGCACACTTGCAAGAAGGCAAAAATGCTGAAGCAGCAGTGGATAAGAGAATCGGCAAGGTACGAATTCGGCTTTCCACACTTGAAACTGATAGGATTTACACTCACTCTTATCCGCTTATAAACTTGCAAACTCAAGGAGCAATGAAGATGGGAGAAATTCAATTGGCTGTGAGATTTTCTTGTCCTTCTTTGTTGAATGTTTTGCAGACATATGCACAACCTCTGCTCCCAAGAATGCACTACATATGTCCATTGTCTATATTTCAAGTGGATAGTTTGAGGAACCAAGCTGCTGCCATAACCACATTGAGGTTTAGAAGGGCTGAACCACCACTCAGCAAAGAGGTTGTGGAGTATATGCTAGATGTGAGGGCAAATGTGTGGAGTATGAGGAGAGGAAGAGCTCAATTTCACAGGATTGCTGGTCTTCTCAATGGTTTAGTTTTTGTTATTAAAATGCTTGATGAGATAAGAAGTTGGAAGAGCTCATTCTGGACAATATTTTGTTACTTCATCTTTCTCCTTATGATTTTCTTTCCAAGAGTTGTTTTGCCATCAACATTTACCTCGCTACTCCTGGTCGGGATTTGGCGCTATAGAACAAGGCCAAGGTATCCCTCACACATGGATATGAAATTGTCTTATGCTGATACAGCTACTACTGAAGAATTAGAAGAAGAATTTGATCCCTTTCCATCTAAGGTTAGTGGTGATAATTTAAAAAAGAGATATGATCGATTAAGAGGCATTTCGGGGAGGGTTCTAGCTATAATGGGTGACTTGGCAACACAAGGAGAGAGGGTGCAGTCCCTACTCAGCTGGAGGGATCCAAGAGCTACAACTTTGTTTGTGATTTTCTGTTTGGTTGCTGCCATTGTGACTTATCTCATTCGTTTTCGCGATATAATATTCATTTTGGTCTCTTACTTGTTAAGGCCCCCGAGACTCCGCTTTGATATGCCTGCAGTCCCCCAAAACTTTCTTAGGAGGATGCCTGCAAGATCAGATGGCATGCTATGAGTTGATTTGTCTTCATTTGTTGCTTTTCTTTGGAAAATTTGTTTGGTTTGTTCTACTTTGAGTGTTTCAGAAATGACATTCTCTTTTATTGTACTTGCTTTTTTATCTACATATTAATGAAATTGAGTTCTTTCAAGAGCACTATGCTTGTGTTTAGTTTACTTGTCAAAGGTTAGCTGAATTATGAGTAGTTCTGATATTATGACTAGTCAAAGGTTACCCTACTCGCAGCAACTATAGGTGCTTCTGATGCCCACCTTCTCTTATAATTGCACTCTCTTGTTTTCAGAGATGATTCTTCTTTTGCTTGAATTACTATATGAAGTGCTTGGCTATTGTTATCTGATCCTGAAAGTTCTCCAAACTCCTGACTACAAAATTGCAAGGCATCTCATGAAATTCGAGATCGTAAATTAATCCAGACAAAACTATATTTATTACATGGCTGATCGTGTAATCAAATCATAATGCAAATGACATATATTAGCTAATCAATTGACTATGTTTATTTATATAATTATATTTGGGTTTGTCTTCTGAATATAAACAAATCTGTTTGGGCGGCTTGGAGTTGGATGTGTGTATCTGCTGATTGGCGTATAGCTAGCTAGAACCGTCAAAAGATGACACCACGTCTAAGATTTCTTCTAGTTTTAGATTAGATGGTGTAAAAGATACTATATGTGTGGTTATGTGAAATATGCTTTTGACTTCAACTTGTAATTGCAGAGCTGAAGATCTTGATGAAGTTATATGATAATCTGAAAGCGGATGTAGTTTCACTAGGAAAGTGTAAGAACTTGCAAGATGGCCAGAATTTGGATCACTGCAGGAGCAGCAGCCTCAACATCTCAAGTCCCCAGAGCAGTTGCAAGTAGAGAAAGCATTTGCAAGG
Source organism: Echinosophora koreensis (assembly GCA_035048595.1). Classification (NCBI taxonomy): domain Eukaryota; kingdom Viridiplantae; phylum Streptophyta; class Magnoliopsida; order Fabales; family Fabaceae; genus Echinosophora; species Echinosophora koreensis. The sequence continues at coordinate 3,912,072 of JAPCYP010000011.1, read as the reverse complement.
TCATCTTGGAACATATGTTGTGGTGTGTGATGATGCAGAGGTTACAGAGAAAGAATAACAGTTTGCTCTTTGCTGGTTTATTATTTTCTCTGCAATACATATTTCTCACACTGTATCTCCTCATCAAAAGTTCATTTAAAAAAATATGGTAATTTGAATTTGGTATGCTGTTGAGAAGAAATTGGGTTTAAGATACATAATTTGGCAATGTCATCTGCATATTTTAGTAGCTGATAACATGCTAAAGTAAGCATGTTTAGTTTCCTGGTGCAAACTTTGGAATGCAAGCTAGTTTATACTTGCTAAATTTGGCAAAAGCATGAGGTGGGAATTTTGGAATAAAAAACATTTTCCACTGTTGAAAATAATTTTAATCTCTCCTCTGTTTTCACCATATAATCTCAAACTGTGAAACCAATAAACTATTAAACAAAAAGATAGAGACTATGGTATCTTAATACATTTTTTTTTTATCAGTATTTTGCTATGGTATCTTAATACATTATTAAGGCTGTTATAGAACTTGTGCTCCAATTTCTATTTGATAGGTTAACATATGGTGATACTATTTCTGTGAGGAAGTTAGTGATGTATGATATTAACAAAATTATTTCAAAGTTCTACATGTTCTTATGTCAGCTGTGCTATAGCCTGATTGCATTGTTTCCACCGTTCTCTACTATGCTTGATATGTGCTCATGCTGAAACTGATATTCTTAGCAATGGAATTATTTTAAGGAAATGTGTTTTGGTTTCACAATTGTTTTAAGGAAATGTGTTTTTGACAGATATTGTGCAGCTTGAGGGTTTTACTTGGTAAATCCAAGTAACCTGATACATGTTCATGCATTGGAAAATTGCGGAGAAACCTGACATATATATTTTGTCTAGGAAAGTTTAAGATTTGATGATCTATAATGTACTAAATCAAGAATGTTACAAAAAGGTTTTATTAACAATTGTGGACTTGCTATGATAGTAATCATAAATTGTCGGGTAAAATGATGTGAGGCTTTCAAGTTGTAGAACGGCGTGGAAAGCATGAAGATCATGACGGCTCGGCTTCCTACGGCGGTGGTTCTTGCTGGTGGTAGAGCTTTCATTCTTGATCTGTTTCATTTTCTTTTTAAGTACGAATAGCCTTTTGCTAGGATGTATAAAACTGCACTTTCAGTTTTGGTCTTAAAAATAATCTGGGTTTTAATTAATATTTAGTTCTTCAAACATTCTCAATGAACCTTGTATCCAGCTAATGGTCAAAACAGATTCTTCTTGAATCAAAATTCGGAAGACATTTACTTTCAAACTTGCAGCCTTGATTGACATTTATTTCATTGCTATGATTGATTTTTTCCAGTATAGTAACCATTGAGGAATTTGAGGAGGTTACATTAATAAATGACCCTCTTTTATTCTCTTAATTGACATCTATTTTGAAACAGACACAGTCTTAATTAATAAAAATTAAATAGTTTTTAAATGTGTTTTAAAATTTGTAAACTATCTCTTTAGCTTCCATAGACAAAACAAGTAATAATATGAGGTTATGCTGCACCTTCACACGAGTTTTCAAATCAAAATGTCATCATTCAGTAGAGAGTATGAGTGCTAAAACAGGTTGGATGAATTTTATATGATTGGACTTATTTTCATTCTTTACTAAAACTCAATGCTTAAATATTTGATTACTTTCATATTTAACTTGCTGCAAAATATATACGTTAGCCAAGGTACAAGCAAATTAGTAAATCAATGTAAAAGCCAACTCTTCAGTACTATATATTAGTTGTTGACTCTTATTATTGACAATTAATATAATGTTGTGTGCAGGTTTGACTAAAATTATGTGCTTAAAAATGTGATTACTATCATATTTACTTGCTGCAAAATTATGCAGAAAAGTGAAGCATGTTTTTAGCTCTTCTGAGATTCAATTTAATTTCATTCCTTAACTTTTTTGCTTGGTCTCTGAAGGATAGCACAACCTTTGCATGTTTGACTCTCATACTTTTAGTGTTTCAAAAATATATGATGATTGTCATTGATGATTCCTTGAACATTAGCTTACTGACCACATTGAAAATAAATACATTACTGTACAAGTAAATTAGTAAATCACTGTAAACGAAATTATCAACAAAACTCCATGAAAAGAACTCTTTTGTAGTCTATCGATAATTCATGAAACGCTATTTTTCTTGAATGAGGTTATGCTGCACCTTAAACCAAATTGAGCATGAGTTCTCAAAACAAAATATCATCATTTAGTGAAGAGTGAGAGTGCTAAAACAGGTTGGATGAATTTTATATGATTGGACTTATTTTCATTCTTTATGACTAAAACTCTATGCTTAAACATTTGATTACTTTCATATTTACTTGCTGCAAAATAAATACGGTAGTCAAGATACAAGCAAATTAGTAAATCAGTGTAAAACCCAATTCTTCAGTATTATATTTTAGCTGCTGACTCTTATTATTGACAATTAATATAATGTGGTATGCAGAGTGTCCTAAAGACCATTACCTTCAAATCATAAATTGTTTCAATTAAATTACTTAATTAACTATTATTGAATTGAATTTATTTTAAATTGTGTTAATATTTTGTATAAACCTCCCTAAATTACAATGCCCGTTTATTTTTTTATTTTTTTGGAGAGACTAATCTTTCGAGGTATTAAGATCTATCTAAGGGGTTGATCTCTCCCAACAGATGCTCTTCCATACGCATGAGCCAGGAATCGAACCCCTGACCACATGCTTAAGGGACTCAGTTATCTACCAACTGTGTCACACCATGTTGGTTTAATGCCCGTTTAATTTAATAAAATATTTCAATTAAATGAATTACAATACCTCCACTAGCGCATTCAATTGGTTATACTAAATTTCAATTGGTTCACTCAAGTAAATTATATGCTCACTCAAGATTACTTTGGTTTACATGGTTCTTTGTTGTAATTCATTTGTTCATAAAATTAAAAAATATATATATAATTGGGTTTTAATTGCATTTTTGGTCCCCTAGTATCACGATTGTGCGATTTTGGTCCCTCGGGTTGATTGCGATAATTGGGTCCCTCGGGTAACTCGATTGTACAATTTTAGTCCCCAAGGTTTCAATTGCGCTAATTGAATCCCTCAAATATCTTGATTGTGCAATTTTGGTCCCCCAGATATCACAATTATCCAATTTTAAATGTGAGTAGCCTACGTGAAACACGTGAGACTAACTTGGCACTTAGTGTGGTTGACTTGACAATTTGCATGGCATTCTTGTGTGGCACTATTGACACCCACATACTTTAATTGACACATAGGAATGTCATGTAAGCTACCAAGCGAGTCTCACTAAGTGCCAAATTAGTACCACACGTGTGCCACGTAGGCTACTCACATTAAAAATTGCATATGTACGACCATGGAAAAGAAGAACAAAAACGACGACGCCTAAAACACGAACCAATTCATGTTTTAAGAGGGAGAAAACGCAGGAACCCAGAAACCTATCAAACGATGGAAACCAACAAAAAAAACGACGGACCATAGCATTTTAAAGGTCGTACATATAGTAAGGAAAAAACGTGGTATGACATTTTCGTTCGACTCCCACCACCACTGTCCATTTTTTCTTATTAAAAACAAAATTAAACAAATACAGTCCAAATACAATGTGCCCCCATATAGGTAATGTTCATATACCATCAGTATACTGAGTTGACCATGTATAACTGCAAGTCCCTTTATCTATGTTGGCGTGTCAAAAAACACAACCCTATTGATCAGTCAAAGTAGTGTAAGGTTGCACCAGCTTTTTTCTATTGCAACTTAGACAAAACCCATGTTTTATATATGAAAAAGGAAAATCTTATTGTGTGGTCTTAAAAGAAATTTAAGTGTCATTACCTTACTAAGTTCAACATTTAATTCTTTTGTTGCTATAATGATACCTTGCCTCAGTTTCAACCAATGTTTTTAAAATCGAACCGACCATTGAACCGGTGAATTTATTGGTTCAAGGTTCATTAATCCAACTGTGGTTGAATCGATAACAGTTAAATAATAATTTTAAAATTTTTAATCTAATATATTAAATGATATTAACATAAATTTTGAATATTTGCTCCTTAAAACTAAGGTAAAAAGGCTTTTTTCAAGTTAAAAGATTCCTTTTAATGAACATTGTTGAAAGCCTGGAATGTTCTCACAAGCTCTTAAGCCCATTATTTTATTTTAATTGTTGCATAATTTAAACAATCACTGTCTAAACACCATAGTAAAACTATTGCCAAAATTATAAAACTGTAGTTTAAACTCAATAAAGACGGTTTGACACACTACAAGAAAAGGCTATATTTCCAACAGAAAATTACTTATGACTTTGTGCCCGTCGGTAACTATTGATTTACCGATCGCTAGTGTCGTTAGTAAGTGGGAAAATTGATAGTCGTCCATTTTACCAAGGGGCATGCCTTCGGTACCATTATCGCTCTCCACACTGTCAATAATTCCATCACTAAGTTTAGCATGCTTTTGGGCAAAATTTTGCACGCGAGATTATCGACGGTTAGACCGTAAGTGAGTTTGTAATTCAGGTCCTGACGGTTAGGTTGTCGGTAACTTGACTTTTGAAGCTACGACGTTGTGATTGTCACTTATCGACGGATATGCCCATCAGTAGCCGAGTTAGAGTTATCGCTAGGACCGTCAGTAACTGACTATTGAATGCACCAAACGGATAGACATACCAACAAATTTGGCCGTCGGTAAATAATAACTTAGTTACCGATGGTCTAAGCCGTTGGTAAGTTAATAATCACGCACGCTCTTCTCCCTCACTTTCTATTCCACCCATCTCTTTCAAAACTTACTCCCTCCTTCTCTGTAACCTCACTTATTTGAGCTTATAGGAATAATTTATGAAAATAAACTTATACAAATAATTTATGATCTTTATAGAAGCTCATTTTAGCTTATTGCAAGAAGCTTATAAAAATAAGTTGTTTTTAACTTATTTGAAGGGGAAAAAATAAGTGTTTAATTAAGTTGTTTACCCAAATACACCTGTTTGGGAAAGCTGGATTTTTTCTTTTCAGTTGTTTTATCCCCAAAAAATTGTTTTCAAAATAATATAACATGTTTGACACCTTGCTTAAATTTATAAAAAAAACTTTTTTGGAGAAAAAAAGTTATTTTTTGCCATCTAGTTTGTTTTAGCTTAAGATTGTTGTGATTTGATTATTTTTAATTCTCATAACTCTCTTCCCTCTTTATCCCTACAAGACTAACTTCGAGACAAATATTATTAAATTATACAAATTACTTCATACCCTTTTTCGTTATTTACTATTTATAAGTATTTTTTTACATCACTCAAACGAAATAAATTATCTTAAAATCGTTTTTCAGTAAATAGACCAAAACAAAAATAGATTATTATTAAAATCGATTATCAGCATGATTTTTTCCCCAACTTTCTCAAACACACTCTAAATATATATCAGAGAAAGTTAATGTAATTTTTTTATAATTAAATTAAACATTAAGTATAAAAACAAAACAAGGAAAGCTTGGGCCTCAACAAATACTGAATCCATGGGCCTGAACTCAAAATCCTTAATCCTATTACTCTAACGAGACAATGAGGATTTTAATAAAGCCTAGCCCAGCACTGATATTAATATATACACTACACGGTGCATTTCTGATACAAGTTCAATTAAAAATTGCTCTTCTTCGAGTGAGAGCTACTCTTTGAAGGGGGTTGAGAGGAAGAGAGTAAAAGAAATGATTTTTTTTGGATATAATCCTTTTCTGCCTTATTCATTCATCAGTCTGAAATGTACATACAAGCTGGTAACAATCCTACAATAACGGATCTACTGCCACGCGGTCAGTGATCATTTTCTTGCGCCTAATACGGGGAATCAAATAACAGAATTGAAACAAAATGCAATCTAAGATCTTCTAGATCATTCTAAGTCACATGTCATAAACAGGGAAATACAAATTGGGCTCCTCTTGCTTTTACTTGCTCAGATAAAATCCTCTAACCACTTTGGGCCTTTCCTGGTGCGTTTGGGCCTTTCTGATTTGGAACTATTAGACTCATTGAGTCCATTCTCAAGAGACACGACAGGAAGCTTGCCCAACCTCGTATCATTACCCTGTCCTTCAGAGACAACCTTGTCCTCAAGGTTGTGGTTAGGGTAAATGTTTGAAAATCTTGCTTCATCTTCCCAAGTGGCTTCGACGACCGGAAGTCCCCCCACTGAACCATTATTTGCCGGCGAGTTCCCTGAGGTGTGCGCACAATTCTCGAATCGAGGATCCCAGAAGATTGTAACTCAACTAATCTCCCTGTCACTTCGGAATCCAAGTTCGGGGTTTGCGCTGGTGGTGACCCATAGAAAGGTTTCAGCTTGGAAAAGTGGAAGACTGGGTGGATCCGGGCGTTCTCCGATAAGGCTAGCTCATACGTGACAGCCCCAATTTTTCAGGTGATCTGGAAGGGTCCGAAGAAGCGCTTGCTCAGCTTGGGTGACCCACAGCCTCGCATTGTCAGTTGTCCGTCGGGGTGTAAGCGCAACCAAACCCAGTCCCCTACTTAAAACTCGTGGTCTTGATGGTGGGGGTTTGCAAGAGACCTCATACGGACTTGAGCCAGTGCAAGGTTATCCTTCAAGATCTGGAGTAACTTGCGCCGATGAGATAGAGATTCATCCAAGGATGCCATAGAGGTGGACCCAACTATGTATGTGCACAAAGAGGGAGGATTGCGCCCATAGACCGCTTCAAAAGGGGTCATCCGGATTGCCGATTGATAGGACAAATTGTACCAATATTCAACAAGAGGTAGAAACTTGTTCCAGAGTTTAGGCGAATCACTAACGAAGCAACGGAGGTACGTCTCTAGGATTCGATTCGTGACTTCCGTCTGTCCATCTAATTCCGGATGGTAAGCACTGCTGAAGACGAGTGTGGTGCCCCGAAGGCGGAACAACTCGTGGCAAAACTTGCTGATGAAGAGCTTATCTCGGTCACTAACAATCGATCTGGGCATTCTATGCAATTTGTAGGTCTCAGACAGGAATATGGAGGCTAAATCAGTTGCAGAAAATTGGGTTGGCAGCACAATGAAGTGAGCATACTTAGAAAGATGATCCATAATCACCCAGATAACTATCTTCCCCTGAGACAATGGTAAGTGAGTCACACAATCCATGGACAGGTCTTCCCAGACTTGGTGAGGTATAAAAAGGGGCTATAGAAGTCCAAATGTTTTGTGAGTAAAGTACTTATGCTGTTGACAAATTGTGCAGGTCTTGATGAATTCTTTTTTACATCCTTTGCCATGTTGGGCCAGGAGAAAACAGAAGTAAGGCGAGTTAGAGAGCCCTTGTTGCCTGAGTGGCCTCCTTCCGGGGTGGCATGGAATTCCTTGACCAAAGTTGTTCTCAAATTAGTCTCCAAAGGTATGAATAGTCTCCCTTGATAGTATAAGAGCCCTTGTTGAACTGTGAACTGCTTTCCACTGACAGTGTTGGTGACAAATTTGTTGAGTAGGGTAATACCAGTGGGATTGGAAACATAGAACTCCTGCAATGTGCAAGGAGGAGGGTCTGGCAGATTGAGATGGCAGCAAACAGAGCCTCAGGATTTTTAGGCAGCCGTGAAAGGGCATCCGCCACCACGTTCGAACGCCCAGGTGTGTAAGTAATTTCATAGTCGAACCCTAGGAGTTTGGTTAGCCATTTTTTTTGTGCTGGTGTCTATATAGTCTGGGAAAGTAGGCCCTTAAGGCTCTTTTGGTCTGTATAGATGCAAAAATGGCGGCCAAGTAGGTAGTGGCGCCATTTCTTTACGGCTGTAGTGATGGGTGGTTTGAGAGAGTACGGCCCTAATAGCAGTGCCAGATGCATCGGTAGTCACATCAAAGGGCAAGATGAAATTGGGGATGGCCAAGACTGGGAGGGAAATCATGGCCTGTTTCAAGGCTGTGAAGGCCATTTGGGCTTCTGGGTTCTAAGCAAAGCTTTGTTTCTTAAGCAAGTCAGTCAAGGGGCTGGCTTTGGAGGCATAGCTCTTAACAAACTTTCGATAGTAACCTGTGAGCCCTAGAAATCCTCTAAGGGAGGTGAGGGAATTAGGGGTAGGCCACTCTTGGACGACTTGTATTTTTTTCGGGTCAGCTGCCATCCCTTGGGCTGTGATGACATGCCCTAAATAGGCCATTCGATGCACCCCAAATTGGCACTGAGAGAATTTGGCAAATAACTGATGCCCTGCTAGTAACGTTAGGACTTGTTGTAGGTGATTCAAGTGAGAATCCCAATCCTTACTATAAATAAGTATATCGTAAAAAAATACTAACACAAACTTGCGGAGGAAATGACGAAATACCTCATTCATAGTGACTTGAAGGGTAAAGGGTGCATTAGATAACCCAAACAACATCAGCAAAAACTCAAAGTGTCCATCTATGGTCCGGAAGGCTGATTTGAAAGTGTCTTCGGGAGTAAGGAGTATTTGGTGATACCCCGAACGTAGGTCCAATTTAGAAAAGACCGTATAACCATGAAGCTCATCAATTAACTCATCCACCGTAGGTATGGGAAACCTATCTTTGATGGTGATGGCATTGAGAGCACGATAATCTACGCAAAAACTCCATGTACCATCTTTTTTGTGGACCAAAAGCACCGATGAAGAAAAAGGGTTGGTGCTAGGTCTAATATTCCCCTCTTGAAGCATTTCTTGTATCATTTTTGTCATAATTTCCTTTTGGCAGTGTGGGTATCTATATGGGTGTACATTAACTGGGTTTGAACCAGGGTAGAAGGTATATGTGGTGGTCTTGGTTTCGGTGAGGTGGTAGTCCATGTGGGATGCTAAAAACTGAAGCAAAGTTTTGTAGGATGTTGACCAGGGAGGGTTCTAGAGAAATAGTGTCAAGGGTAGATGTAGGCGAGAGAGAGAGAGGTGTGGTCTGGTGTGGTTTTTGTTGAAGAAATAGAAATAGTATGGGCTGAATCAATAGCATCAGTAAACAAGAATCTATTGAATTAAGCTAATGTGGCAGGGGTGGGTGTGTTGGAGGGTGAGCCAGTGATTGTTATGGGGCTGTTTTGGTAGATAAACTGGATAAAATGGATATTGTAATCCGAAAGGAAGGCACCAAGGGTCTGCAGCCATTGCACACCCAACACAAGGTTTGCCCCATGAATAGGAAGAATGTAAAAAGGAATACGGAACAGCTGGTTGGCAAGGATAACTGGCACATCGGCACAGCTGCCACTACATTGGATAGAGGCTCCATTGCCCACAACGACAGAAAATGGGTTTATGGCCACAATTGGTAGTGCAAAAAATTCAGCTACACGCGGTTGCATAAAATTATGAGAACTTTCTGAGTCGATGAGGACTGTGACTGTGAGTCATTAATTTGGACTTGAACTCTCAAGGTCTTAGGAGAGGGAGGTCCTAAAAGGGCAGTTTGGGATAGGTGAAAGTGTTCATAAGGGTTAAGGCTAGCTGGGTCTATTTCGGTTAGGGAAAGTTATGGGCCATGGTCTATAGGTTCTGCGGCAGGGTTAAGGAAGTCATCAGTTTCAGTTTGGGGTTCATCACAGAGTAGTAATAGGAACTGTTTGTGCTGACAACGATGGCCCTGGTGCCATTTGTCATCACAGTTGTAACAGAGGCCTTTGGAGCACCTCTCATGCATCTGTTGTGGGGATAAACGGCGGATAGGTAAGTTAGGTGGTGGGAAATTTTGTGCTACAGGTGGTTTGGGGTTAGGAGAAGGGTTTCTAGGTGGGAAGGGATGAAAGTTTATGGGAGGTTACTGTTTGGTCTCTAGAAATTTGGCATCTAACAGTTTGGAGAGTCCAATAGCATGGGAAAGAGAGTGTGGCTTCACTATGGCTAGTTCTCTTTGAATTTCTGGTTTTAGGCTAGAGATAAAACAATTTAAAAGCATTTCAGCAGGCATGCCTATGACCCTGTTAGATAGAGTTTCAAACTGTTGTTGGTATTCTACCACAGAACCCAGTTGCCGTAATTTGAATAGTGCATCTTGGTGATTATCAAAAGATGATGGCCCAAATCTGAGTTCTAAGGCTCTAGTGAAGGCATCCCATGTGGAAATTTGTTGATTTCCTGCCATCCATTTGTACCAACCAAGTGCCTCCCCTTGCATAAGGAATGATACATAAGTCATACGTTGAGAGGGAGGAATTTGAGTGAGACCAAAGTATTGTTCTGCCTGGAAAATCCAATCCAAAGGGTTAGAGCCATCAAAGGGTAGGAGTGTGATTTTGGGTGGTTTAACTGTGAGTGGAGGGATTGGGGATGATTAAGAACCTTGAAGTTGTTCTCTGATGAGTTTAGGAAGTTGGGTGGCTAGGAATCTTTGGAAGTTTTCTTGCTGATTTGTGACAGCTTCAATACTCAACTGCATTTCTCTGATTTGAGCAGTAATCTCATCAGCATTTTTGTCATTTTTTTTTTCAGGTTTGGGAGGCATTTGAGCAAGGAAATGAAAGCACCAATGATACAAGTTCAATTAAAAATTGCTCTTCTTTGAGTGAGAGCTACTCCTTGAAGGGGGTTGAGAGGAAGAGAGTAAAAGAAATGATTTTTTTGGATATAATCATTTTCTGCCTTTTCCATTCATCAGTCTGAAATGTAAATGCAAGCTGGTAACAATCCTACAATAACGGATTTACTGCCACGCGATGAGTGATCATTTTCTTGCACCTAATAGGGTGAATCAAATAACAGAATTGAAACAAAATGCAATCTAAGATCTTCTAGATCATTCTAAGAGTATGTTTGGGAAAGATTATTTTCCCTGGTTTCAGCTGTTTTTTTAGCTTAAAAGCTGTTTCATAGATAATCTATTATGTTTGGCATTTTGCTTAAATTTATAAAAAAACTTTTTTTAGGGGAAAAAACTGTTTTATGCCATCTAGTTTTTTCTAGCTTAAGATTATTGTGATTTGATTATTTTTCATTCTCAAAACTCTCTTCCCTGTTTACCCCTATAAAACTACCTTCTAAACAAATATTATTAAATTATACAAATAACTCCATACCCTTTTTCGTAATTTATTATATAAAAGTGATTTTTTTTGCACCATCCAAACGAAATAGATTATCTTAAAATCGCTTTTCAGCAAACAGTCCCCAACAAAAACAGATTCTGATTATAATCGATTATCACAATAATCGATTATACAAAAATTGATTATCAGCATAATCTTTTTTTTTCAGCTTTCCCAAACACACTCTAAGTCACGTGTCATAAACACGGAAATACAAATTGGGCTCCTCTTGCTTTTACTTGCTCAGATAAAATCCTCTAACCACTTTGGGCCTTTCCTGGTTCGTTTGGGCCATTCTGATTTGGAACCATTAGACTCATTGAGCCCATTCTCAAGAGACACGACAGGAAGCTTGCCCAACCTCGTATCATTGTCATGTTTTGCGAGTATCCATATAAAATAACTAACGTTAGGGTTCCGCAGCCAGAGTAGGCGGTAGCAACTGAAGGAGGAGCAATGGCGCCGAAGCAGAGAACCCCAAGGGTGACAACGAGGAACCCTGATTTGATAAGGGGAATTGGAAAGTATTCGAGGTCCCAGATGTACCACAAGAGGGGCATTTGGGCCATCAAAGCTAAAAACGGCGGCGTTTTGCCTCGTCACGATCCTAAGCCTAAGCCCGAAGCTACGCCACAGAAGGCCCCCAAGTTCTACCCAGCAGAGGATGTGAAGAAGCCTCTCGTCAATAAGCGGAAGCACAAGCCCACGAAGCTCAGGTTCTTAGCTTAGTTAACACTATCACTCACTCAATCAATCACATTTATGATTTATGTGAATGTGTTTTTCTTTATTATTTGATTTGTTGGCTTTAATGGGTGTTTTGTTTTAATGGTTATATTGGTAGGAAATGTGAAAAATGTAGATGCTTTTTATGAATGTGTGTTTGCGATTTGGTTAATTGATTTTGTTAGGTACGATGGGTGTTTTGTTTTAGTGGTTTTAATGTTAGGAAATGTGAAACAGAACAAGAAAAATGTTTTTTTGGTTTAACGTGTGTGTAACATGGGATGTGGAACAAAGTGCAGATTCTGATAGCCATGTCAATGCTAGATGTTAAATGATAAATGAATTCTTATTCTTATTTATCTAATTGGGGATTTTTTTTTTGCTAATAAAACTTTCCCATTTGTAATGGAATTTTATTTATATTTTATATTTACATTGGTCTTGTTGATATGGCGTTTTTGGTGAATGGACTCTTAATGTCTTATGTTTACTTTTGTCTTCAGGGCTAGCATTACTCCTGGGACAGTGCTTATTTTGCTTGCTGGGAGATTTAAAGGAAAAAGAGTCGTTTTCTTGAAGCAGCTTCCATCAGGGTTGCTCCTTGTCACAGGTATGTGATGACCATTGTTCATGGGCAATGCTTCATTTATTCTGATAACCAGTTGTAATTTGATTGCTTTATTATGTGTTCTTGTTTCACTTGTGATAAAAAATTTGTTTACAAATGCTGCCACTCATGTTTGCTTGCTGTCTCAACTCACACTGAATATTGTCTCTTTGTAGAGTGTGGTTGCAAATGTTAATGCGTACCTTTCTGTACCTCCCCCCAATTATTTAGGGTATAAAGTCGCTGTTTCTAACTGATCTATACTCTATTCTCTACTCACGTCTGCTCCGTTGTTACAAATAGTGTTCTATAGTGCCACTATCGCACTGTCATTTGGGGTGTTGCGGCCTCCGGCCGCTACAGAAATGAAATCAAATAGCAGAGTGCTTCAGCTTCATGAGCGTCACACCCGCTATTGCCCCCCAAATAACAGTGTTTTGCAACTGCTGTGTCTGTGACAGTGAACAGGGGCTTAAGACCCCTCAAAACTGCTGCACCTTCATGTAGGCTCTGTAGTCGGGTCCTGATGGCCCGCACAACCCATAACTAAAACACGCTTTCATATTATTTTCTAATTTATTTCTGAACACCGTGTTTCGTGCAATTCATTATGGTCTGTATTCTGAATCAATTTTACTGTGCTTTTATTATCAAATGTTGTAGGTTCTGCTTTCCACACTTTATTTTATATATTTATACAATGCAATACAATATCTAATATAAAATAAAAATATAGTTATAAAATAACATTTTTATCATAATTCATCTTAATATTACTCTGTGATGATTTATCAAACCATCTAATACTTAGTAGCAATGTATTTTTATTAATTATAAATTATAAATATATCATTAATATTTAGCATTTATATTTATATGTATATGTATATAATACAAATACAAATTATTTTTATTGTTTTCCTAATCTTTGTTGCTGTGGCCATCTCATTCTGCAATTTGCACTATTCCGCTATAGCGTTTTTGGGATCGGCTGCTACGCGATGCTATTTGAGATTTGATTTCTATGCCGTGATCTATCTTTTCATGTTTTTGTCCTTGCCATTTCAGGCCCTTTTAAGATCAATGGGGTTCCTCTAAGAAGGGTGAACCAATCGTATGTCATCGGTACATCCACCAAGGTTGATATCTCTGGAGTTAATGTTGATAAATTTGATGACAAGTATTTTGCCAAGGAAGCCCAGAAAAAGAAAAAGAAGGGAGAAGGCGAGTTCTTTGAGGCAGATAAAGAGGTTAGTTTGCCTTATCTTAGTTTATGGTTTTCTTAATGTTATCCTTGTTATTTTCTGTTGTGCTAATCTCTGTTATCCTTTTCCCATTGTAGGAGAAAAATGTGCTTCCTCAAGAGAAAAAAGATGACCAAAAAACTGTGGACACTGCTTTGTTAAAAGCCATTGAAAGTGTTCCGGAACTGAAGTCTTACCTGGGTGCTAGGTTTTCGTTGAAAGCAGGAATGAAGCCTCATGAGCTAGTCTTTTAGAGCGCCAAAACTATTTTCGTTATTCTGTTTTTGTTAAATTGGTTCTTAGTAGTTGTACGCTTCTGCTATTGTTGGTCAAACTTTTTTTAAGGGCTTATCCTTTCAATTATGATGTTATTTGGCTGTAAAAATATTTTATCTCAAGTATGGTGCCCCCCCCCCCCCCCCCCCCCCCCTTCACCACCAAAAAAATGGTTGCAAATTAGGCGTTTCTTCTGCTAGTGCCTTGCTGCTTTTGTTTTTTTATTATTATTTACAAAGGATGAATTCAATGATACACTTTCTTAATCTGGCGTATGATTGAAGTTTATGCAAAGCCACATTTAGTGATGGAACTTGAACAGGATAAATGCTATGAAGTCACATGGAGAAATACAAGCAGGACTTGAATGAAATTCAAACTTTTATACTAAATCTTTTAATATGAAATAAAGTATTAAATGAAAAAGCAATATGTTAAATATTTTGGGACTGTAAAAAGCATTTAATGCTTTTTTGTTTATAAAGTAAGAGGATTGAGTAGTAGGATTTAAAATTATGCAACATCTATTTAACTTGGCATTCTTTGTAAATTTTGCTTCTTGATTTTCAATATTATTTCGTAGCTAATGATTGACTTGACTGATTATATGTACTTCTGTCATGGTATGAATATCTTCTGGTGTGGTTTGCGTTTCTATCCTGCATCATATCAATGTTAAAACTGATATACTTCTGGTAGTGTCATAGTAATAGGACAGCTGGGGTACCATTGATATTGTCTGGATGAGTTTACAGAACTGGCAAACTATGATACATATATCCACCATGGTAACATTTTTACAAAGGATAAATACAGTGGTCCGCAATGTGAATCTAGTGTCTATAGTTTATGCCAGGTAAGATCTTGAACAGAATATATGCTATGAAGTTACAAGACGGAAAAAAAGCAGGAAATCAATAAAACTAAAACTGAAACCATGTATCACAGCATGCTATCTGTTTGAGCTGGTAGCCTCTTGAAGAAATTGCTGGGTACAGAAGGCAGCTTGCTACGGAACTTTGGATGCCGCAAATAATACAAACCAGCCACCAGAGCCACCACTCTTGGTGGTGTTGCATAGAGAACCACTGCTGCACAAATGCTGAATGCTAAAAAGAGGCTGGTTGCTCTGGAGTCTCTCCAGCTCAGTAGAGACTGAAATCTCTCGCCCTGTGTTGCTATGTCCCCAACAACTGTTTGAATCCTACCTGCAACACTTCTAAGCCTGTCATACCTCATTCTCACCACATCATGCGACCGAGAAGTCGGGAATGTGTCGAACTCTTCATCGAGTTCATCTGGGTGAACAGCTTCTGCCCATGAGAGTTTAGTATCCATGTGAGGAGGGTGTCTAGGACGGAACCGATAGTTCCACAGGCCAATCAAGAACATGTAGAGAAACAGAGTTGGAAGTATCAATTCTGGGTACCAAATCAGAATCAGAAAAAGAATGTGGACTAGAACTGATGTGATGGGGTTCTTCCAATGACAAACTTGGCTGAACCATTGCCCCATTGTGATCATGCCAGAGAAAAGTGACATGATGCGGAAGAAGTTAGCTTTGCTTCTTCTCATGCTCCATATATGGGAATCAACATCCAACATGTACTCCACCACCTCCTTCCTGAGAGGAGGTTCAGCTCTGCCAAGCCTTGCAGCTACAATATTCATGGCTTGGTACCTTAAATTGTCTACTTGGTTGACTGTAAAAGGATGCAAGTAATGCATCTTGGGCAGCAAGGGTTGGCCATAAATATAAACCATATTAGCTAGTGAGAGGGTAGTGAACCTCACTGCTAGCTGAAGCTCACCCATTTTCTTGACACCATGTTGGTGCAAAACAAGAAGTGG
This sequence comes from Echinosophora koreensis, assembly GCA_035048595.1. Lineage (NCBI taxonomy): Eukaryota > Viridiplantae > Streptophyta > Magnoliopsida > Fabales > Fabaceae > Echinosophora > Echinosophora koreensis. Next base: position 3,896,257 of record JAPCYP010000011.1, on the reverse strand, counting down.
GTAAGAATGAGTATAAATCCTATGAGCTTCCAGTGTTGAGAGCCTAATCCTTACCTTTCCAATTCGCGAATCCCGAGCTGCACTTCCACCATTAGCCTTTTCCCCTCCACCTAAATGGCAATTGTCAAAAACCCCAAGTGTTATTACAGTGCAAGGATCATAAACCTCCCATGTGTATTGCTCATTCCATTTGGGACTAAAAGTGTCAAGAATTGTTCTGGTTCTGACCCATTTTTGGCCATACTTAGCAACACAGTATGCATCTGTGCTGCCACGGCTATCCTTCATCTTCATTGGGAGAAGGCCCTGTGCTCCTAAGATTCCTACCTCAAGTATCCCAATAGGCTGTTTCCATAGCTGTCTAGCTGTTGGTCTTTGGTCACTTGCATACAAGGTGGATTCGTCTAAGACGTGGTAGCCACCTTCAAGGCAAATTCTCATGTGAATCCTGCTTGAAAATTTAAGCTCGTTCCTCCTATCAGCTTCTAGCATTCCAAAACCAAATTTCTCAAGATTGAACCAGCGAGAATGAACTGGCCTGTGGTCTAGCCGCTTCTCAAAGAGGGTCAATGGTAAGATAATCTTCCCAAGTACATCGTCTTTTGAAGGGTGCACGCGATCCTCCACAGTAATTATAAGTTGCTCCTCAAATGGTTCAGCTGCCACAAAAACTAAATCTTCATTCCAAAGTGGTGTGGTTGTTCTAGTTGGACATATCTTGGTCCTCAGTACTTGGTTGCCCACTTGAGCTTTGACAAAAACCTCTGGCAGGCGATTTCTGTCACTTGGTATCACATCTTGTGCTTCAATGACGTTGACCCTAAGATACCACAGTTTTGGTGAGACATAAACTTTTGATCTGATGTTGAAAACACCCTCCCCAAACACAGATGCTGCATCAGAATGCCAAGCATCTGAGAAGGCTTCATCAGCTTGAGTTCCCATCCAGACTGCAAGCATAATATCACCCCTCACCTTCCCTTCTCCTCGTCGGTCCTCAAGTCTGTACCACTGAGGAGCCAGTGGACTGTCAGGTGGAACTCTTGTTGGAACCTCATTGAGGTCAAAAAGCACCCGTCCAAGATAATCATCTCTGCCTACCATTTCTTTATCTTTCACAAATACTTCAAGGATGGAAGACTGAATGCGTTCTTTGGAGAAAGCAAAGACTTGGTTCCACTCCGGATTTATTTTCTTCTCAAAATGCTTTGTTCTTCCTTTGTAGTTCCCCAACTTCACCTCCACATAAGGATCACAGCTTGAGGTGAGAGTGCTGGTGGGAAGATCTTTGGCTTTCACTACCCGAACATACAGATAGGACATCTGCTCAACAAGGTCATATGTGCTTGCGAACCTTTCTCCACCACTCATCCACCCTCTTCCACCATTAGGCCACCGCTCTCCGAGCTGTGGGTTGGTGTCCTTCAGACTGTAGTCTTCATCATGGCTACTAGGATGGACTTGATGATTAACTGGCTGCATTGTGACTGGACTCACTGGAGTACCTCGTTGTCGTCTCTTTATTGAATTCATTGGCTGCGGGAGAACTTGGTGTTTATGTAGTTGTTGAGTTATCTCTAGGACAGGTTCTACCTTTTCCTCTTTTGGCTCTGGATCAGTATCAATGTCACTAGAGTGAGCTGCTGCTGCAGGGGAATTTGACACTGAAACTGAGTTTACTTTATCTGCTGCTTCTGTGATTGCTTTTGAGGTATCAAATGCTGGACCTTCTGCTTCGGGGTCAGCTTCTAATGTTCTGTCAGTAAGGCCTATATTTTCTTTGGTTGAGGGAGTACAATGAGGAAGATTGGTACTGGTGGTGGATTCTAGTACTGGTGGTGGAGTTGAATGTGAGGGTTTTTCTAGTTCTGAAGGTAAAAAGGAAGAAGGAACTTTTGGTTTGGACTGTGAAGCAATATAGATTTTCAGACCAATCTCACCCTTCACAGAAGAGAAAAACCACTTCTTCTCTAGAGGATAAGTTTGATAAACTTCCTCACCTTCCTTAACAAGATTAGAGCAAGGAATTCTCACCCTTCCAAGGAAGCTTCGACCGGGAATAGGTCTCCTCTCGTGGTAAACCGAAACTTCAATAGTTTGGCGATGGCAAGGTTTGGTTGCATCTAAATTGAAAAACAGTTTGTGATTCCAAGTGGGGTTGAGGTTCTTTGGGATAGTTCTGGTTCTGCTAAGTTGGTTTTCAAAGTCTACTTCCACAAATGGACTTGCTGATCCTTCACCGTCTTTGGGCATAAGATCATGAGCATCAATGACCTGCACCACCAGCTTCATATCCTTTTTCTTCTTGCTGTCTCTGCTACAGGAAGCTACTACAGCTTTAGTGGCTATCCACAAGTAACCCAATATTCGTTTCTGAAACTAGGAAGTTCAACTTAAGAAGGCAAAAGATTAAAGAAAACACAGTGATGGTTGTCTCACTTTCTTACACACTAGAAGCCCTTACTACTAGTTTGGATTAAGCAAGGAATAATTTGATGAAGAAGCTGCATGAGCTTTTAGTAATCTGAAGATGGGAATGCTGAAAAGGATGGAGGGAAAGCTTCAGATTGATCTAACATAAAGCTGGACCATTCTTTTTTGGTATGAATGTTGTTGTAATTTGAGTTTTATCTTCAATGATTATAAAATATGAAACTACTAGGCTTGTAACATGGAATGATAAATGGTAAACAATGTATAATTTTAAGAAATGCTAGCAACACACTTTCTAAGACTATTTCTCCAATACACTCTTTTTATTAGTTAAAATTCATGCGGGTTCTACAGAATTTAAGTGGGACCCACATGAATTAGTGAGACCCATTTGAATTTTAAACAATACAAGTAATTAAAAAGAGTGTTAGAGAGTGTGTTGATAGCACTCCTTTATAATTTTTATTTGCATTTTCTTTTTCTGTCCAAAGCTGACCAATCCCATTTAGTAGTTACCCTGAACAAACAAACATTGTTTGATTCTTAACTCATTTCATGCGGCATAATGATTCTCAGGTTTTTGTTAATATAATATAGTTACTTAATGAATGGGGGGGGGGGGGTATTTGCCTAAAGGGGTTAGTTGAAAGGATCAGTTCTTTCTTCTATGTGCAGCAATGCCAAAAAGTGATTAAACAGGACGTGAAAGGCAGAGTTTAAGCTGCAAGAAAGCAAAGGCAGCTTAGCTCAAGGGCTTCTGAGTTGTGACCTTTGCCCAAAGATACTTTCCTTGTGCTTTATTTTCCTTCTTTTAATATTGTATATTATAAATTGTATCTATCTTGAGATTGCTCAATTTTTTTTTAATTTTTTTTTTTTTTTTTTTTACTAGCTAGCCCAATTCGTGCTTAAAGTTGTTCAGATGGTGCTTAGGTGTTAATATTTTTAGCTGCTGGATCATGTCATTCATGAAACCCGCAAAAGAGGACAACATGTAGGATAAGCGAAGAACAAAAGATAATCAATAATATAGTGACATATATATTTTAACAAAAGTTAGTTCTAGCTAATATACATAGTGATCCATTTTGAAGTTGTTCATTACTTCTTGTGGATGAGTATTTGCCACATGATAGAAAACTTTCCTAGTTAAAGATTTTGTCTCGTAAGTAATTAGTGTGAACTCAACTTTTTTTTTTTTTTGATGAAAGTATGAACTCAACTTTGGCAAATGGTTTTATAATTCTTTCGGAGTAGGTTTATGTTTATACTAGGCTCCTAGGCTGTAGCTCCGATGATTTGAATATTTGATGAATAAAATTCTAAATAGTTTAAAAAGGGATAAAAACATAAATAAAAAGGTGAATGATCTTTAGAAATTTTAAATATTTTAGAAGTGTGTTTGGAATTACAAAAGCTAGAATTGATTTGTGAATTCGAGTAAACAACTTAAGTAAGTACTTGTTTATTAAGCTGCTTTGAAATAAGCTAAAAAGAATTTATTTTCATAAACTTTTATGACAAATTTATTGAAATAAATTAAAAGGAGCTTATAAAAAGGTCATAAACTATTTCATAAGTTATTTTCGTAAGCTTATTATCCTAAGTTGTTCTCATAAGTCTAAATGAGCTTTCTTTAAGCTCTCCCAAAAGCTTATCAATAAATGAAATATTTTATTTGTAAAGTTATAAATATGAATTAATTCGATTTTAAAATCTGTAATTTTATCTTTTAATTGTATAAATATAAAAATATAATTAAATATGATTTGCAAGAAAACATTTAAATTGATCATTTGTCATGATAATTTAGTTATTTTACCTATTTTAGGAAAGGATAATAATTAATAAATTAAAATTTTTAAAATAAATAAATTTGTGTACTATAAAAAATAGAATGAACGCAATTGATTTTAGCGCCATATAAACTAATAATATCAAAATCACACGAACACAAATAATTTTGTATGAACTCACCAAAAAAATTAATTTTGTATGATTAGAAAATGTTAAACGCGTAGCTTTTCATATGAAGTTTTTATTTAAATTTTAAAAACTTAAAATGCAGTTGATGAAGGAAGCTGGGCTTCATAAATCCGGGATCCGTAGCATGATCCTATATGATTCTGATTATCTTATGGAAATTAATCCATCCAAGTGAGTTTTTCATATTTCTGGAAACTGGGAGACATATACAATTAATGAATCCCACAAAAAGCACCACAGTTTTCATTAATCAAAGATACCTCCAATAGGTTGAATCAATAAAGCTTAATGGAGAGGTTGTGGCAATTTGTTTTTAAGGTCTTAGTAAAGGAGTTTGGTCATCTCATCACATATTGGTATTTGCTCCTCCATTTTTGGAAAATTGCGGGGTATCCTTCATGGCTTAGACCTTGTTCCAGAAGATTTGGAGTTAGCAAACCTTTTTATTTATATATTTCGGAATTCTGGTAATATATAGTTATTTATTGTTGATATCTGTTTTCTCTACTGGCATAGAGAAATTTTATTAGATATATGGATTCAAATCCATAGAGATACAATTAGAAACCATAGGAGGATATTAGGATCTTCCTCAATCCAATATTGATCAGGATGATCTAGAGCAAATTTTGCTAAACTATGGGCTACTTTGTTTTCTTCTCTACAAACATGAGAATATGTAACATTAAGAAAATGGGCTTGTAACATTTTGCAATCAGATAGAAGCCCACATAAGATGAAACTCATTTCTGATGTTGAAAGCCAGACACGAGGGGTAGAGAGTCAGACTCAATGATGATTCTAAGGTGTAACATTTCTAGGGCAAAATCCATCCCCATTTTGATGCCAATAGCTTCAGCTACACTGGGATCATTGAGACAACAGATCTTCGAAGATGTAGTTGCCATTGAGTTGTCATTCCAATCCCTAATCATTGCCCTGATTCCACAAAATCCATCTTTTGACATTGCAACATTAACATTTAGTTTTAATGTGTTCTCAGGAGGAGCCTTCCAAGTAGTAATTTGAAGCCGAATTTGGTTCTTGGTTTTCTGGAAAAAGTTTGCCAAGCAATTTTGTTGGTATTCATGAAGGACAAAGCATGTTTTCCTTACTATATTAGTTATCGAAGTTTGGATGTCCCCAAAGCAACATTTGTTTCTCGCCCACCACAAATCGTACACAATGGTTGCGCAAATTTCCTCTGCTTCTACTAGACCTTGTTTGATTAATGATTTCAACTATTCTGCAAAATTTGTGTCTCGGTGATTCTCAAATTGGGTTCCCAAAAGTGAAAGGAACCAAATTTGGGTTGCCACATACAATCCCTAAATGTGTAATTGATGGATTCCACATGCTTCTGACATCTAGGGCAAAGGGGACAAATAACACCTTTGGAGCATGTATTGGGACTCACTGGTACAACATTCTTCAAGATTCTACATAGCAAATTAGCTTGCTTTGGTAATATTTCGATCTTCCACATTTTCTTCCAAATTTCATCATGATGATCATTATTAGATGTAGATGGTGCATGCTTTAAAGATTCTGCCAAAATATAGGATAGACTTATAAATGGTTGAAACTAGAAATACAACCATTTCACCAACCTAACTGGGTTGTGATATGTTTGTATTTGAAAGCTTTAGCTAAAGCCAACAACAAAACCCAAACACGTACAACCACACAAAAAAAGAAACTATTTGGCAACTTACAAACCCAGAAACCCTAAAGTCGATAAACACCTTCACAGGATCACTATACACCATATATGAAGTTCCTTTTACACATCCACCCAAAAAAACACCATTCGATTAACTAAATATGTCTTTCTCCAAGTTCACTCCTTTTCAATCTTCACTGCAACTAATCAACTAAGTTGTTTAACACTATATCCACCTTCAAGAACAGCAGCATACGTCACCTCACTACTTGAAGATCCCACTTGGCATGAAAGGAATTCACTATACAACTTCCGTTTTGCAGGTGTGAACTTTGTTACACAGCCAATGTTAGCACCTCCCAAAGAGATAGGAGCGACCAAAACATCAATACCGTCTTGCTGCACCAATACAATTGGAAAACATATTGAACACATATTTGTTATATCACAACCAAAATATAGTTATACGAAGTCTATGAATAAGGTGCTCACAGAAAAGGGTTTTTCAAGGTCTTCATTTGAAACCTTTAGGAAGTGAGGAGCAAAAACAACCTTGCATTACAAAACGAAAACCAAACATAAATGCTATCAAAAGATAATGCCATTAATAAGAGAATGTCTCAAATAAAGCAAGAAGTCAAAGAGGTATAGTAATTTAAGCATGATAAACAAAGTTCTCTAAAAAATGAAGACTAAAAAAAAAAATACCTTAGTTGGAGTCAAAACTTATCCAAGAAGCTCAAATATCCCAATTATATCTTCATCCTCACACACCTTCCAAACTGGATAACTGCCCTCAAATTGGTTTGCTGGCAGCACCTTCGTTTCCACCTTGAATACCCATTCTCACACATATCCTTAAAATAATAAACATTAGTTAGCATGAAGAAACACCAAAACAGAAGCCAAAATAGGCCAAAAAACCAAAAACAAAATAGTCAAAAAAATATACAAAAAACATCAAATCAGTGGTACATCTGCTGATTCAGTCAACAATTCTTCAAAACTTTTTTTAATAAGCATATTGATGTCCCTGTCAAACAAAACAAACACAACACTATTTGTTGCATTCTGAACCTCCACCTTTACTTTGAACTTGCAAAAATCCACTTCAACATCCTTCACTCATAAATAAATAGACACACAGTTGGGACCTAAACACCTGAATAAAGAATAAATGATCTAAAGGAATCATAAAACACAATAAAGTTACAGAAACAATAAAATACCAAATTGAAATAATAATAAAAAGTAAAACATACTTAGGCGGAACTTGAAGTACAGGGACACAACAACTCTCACAGAAATAAATAGTTGTTTGAAGGCTGATTGAGCGGTTGCACTTGCATGCTAAGTTGAACCAACTACCATCACCAATGATATCCACTATGTTGGCAAGAGCAACAAACATTCCGTCTTAAATATGCAAAACATAACTGATCAAGTCAATGCTATAAAAAGCTACAAAAGAAGATGTCAATCAAAATCAATGTACATAAGGTCAATGTATACGACAGTGTGTAGGCAGCAAAACCTCCTACATTTTCATTACCTCCTTGGTAGAATCAAGCTGAGTTATAGTTTTTTCAAGATGCAGTTTCATAAAAATCAGCATCCATTCCTTCCCTTGAATTGTCAATCATAACAGCAAGCGGTTCCACATCAAAAACTCCATGCCTAGCAATACTAAATGAAAAATAAACACATAGAGAAGGTCCAAAAGTTGAGAGAAATGCAAAAAAAAATAAAAAAATAAAAAAATTACCAAACAACATTAATTTCCCAACTGAGTAACTGTATCACCTATCTCTGAAGAGAATGGCCTCTGGTACATCAAGGTTGAAAAGCAGCCTAGTGGCTTCGTGCTGTTTTCAATAACACTTTTGCCTACAAACAAAATCATCCAATGAAAGCCAAAATAAGAATAAATAATAAAGTGATGTACAACTCTTGAAATGAGACTCAACCAGGTGTAGGGGGTGTGTGTGTGTGTGTGTATGTGTGCAGGTAACTGCATTACAATAACTCAATGTTTCGTGAGGGCAAAATCATATAGGCCTTGGAAATTAGGAAATTAAAAAAATGAAAAAGGAAAGACAAAAAGAATATATATGCAAGATAAGCATGATGAGGCATGTAATGAAAAGCTAGACACACAACGCAAGTAAACACTACTTCCCTTAACACAATTTACTGAAGAAAACAATCAAATATGATGATGATAACCAAGAAAACAAAGAAAAAGACATTTTCTCATAAATCATGATAATCAAATAATATATGATTAGCTCATCGACATATATAATATGACATATATAATATGAATAACACTGAAAAAGTAACTAATTTCTTTGTCGGTAAAATCTTCAAATTTCTCATCCAGAGAAACCATAGATACATCATTTTCACAGATATCCTTCACTGCCTATGTGATAGCCAAGGAAACCACGTACGACATTAAAGGGAAAAAAATAAGAAATAACAAAATCAGGGAGCATATAGAGAATCCAGCAAGACACAAATAATAAATCCTTAGACCTAAAAATAAGAATCATAATAGCAGATATAGTAAATAATACCAGCATCACCAAGTTGCTTAGCTAGATTTTCTATCAATTTAAAGTTCTCAACACTCTTTTGTGCACGACCACCAGCAATTAGAATTAGTGCATTCCCAAGATCTGGTCGTTAATCATTATGAGATATATATGTCGACTTACCCAGACCTATCAAAAAAGAAAGAATTCAAGTTCATCTTACCATAACAATTGTTGAAAAGGAATGTTGATAGGAATTATGTGCTTCTTGTCTAAAAAAAATGACCTCTTATTTAGAGTAAAATTATAATCAATTAGGGAGCTAATCAGTAGCTAACTTACACCCCTAATCAGTAAAGTTGGCCATATATTTACGCATGATATAAATCCAACACCAATATTCTACAATTACTTGCTCAAATCTAGAAGATGCTTTTGCAAGGTGCTGTAGATTCCCATTATACAAAAATGGACATAACATAGAAGTACACATTAACATTGACAAGTTGTTTCCTTAATACCAAATAAAATGAAAAGAGTACCACACACAAGGCGATGTTAATTCTAGCAGAAGTTAAAAGAGCAGCAATGTCCATCCCTGCTCCCTGTATTGGAAAACTTGACACATCTCATTACCCACGAAGAAAGATATCAGAAATCCAAATCATGCCCATCACTTCCTGAAAGAGTGTATAGCCCAACCAATGTCTAAGTAAAAAGTAGATTTCTTTGGACAAGTACAGGAATTCAACAATAAAAGATACTTTCTTTTATTTTTGGATAAGGTGATGTTGCATGTCCTTCCATAAACTATTAGATTTTTAGGCAACAATGAAGAGAAGCAAAAGGTTGAAGTGATATGAGACACCCCGATGTCTCATTAAAGGACGATCCTAATTAACTAAGCCTTAATCAATTATTAACATTAGCGCCTTTATTACATGCGAAAATGATATAATTACGGAAGCGATAGTTTAAAACAACTTTAAACATGCACAGCGGAAACAAACCAAAAACTATATACATCATATACATACATACATCTGTCATCACAAAATGTTGAACCCCAATCCAGGGATCATAACCCTAACAACTATACGGACTCTGCCCAAAAAGAGAAAAGACATAAACAGACATAAACTGATCTCAGAAAGGTCCTGTATCTACCCGCCTGCCTCTCAACAAAATACATCAAAAGTACAAAAGAAACTAACAGAGGCACACCCTAGTAGACACATCTGGCAGATCCATATAGCCGATATGGGCGTCTATAACTACCCTTGCTCTCGCCGTAGCGGTGTCGGTAAACTCTAGTCCCTGGCTCCCAAATAGGCTCATCACTACTCATCACCACCCTACGACGACGAAAGTGATACATCATCTTCACACTCATCCTTCTGCCTCTATTCACTATGCCAACTATACTGCGGGCCTCTGACCGATCGACCATGTTCCACATATTATCTAGGATCTCCTTCAGGTGGGGTGGATACCACATTTCGGAAAATGGGACACTACCTCTGCATAGTGTGATATTAAATGTTGTTCTATTTATTTGGATGATATTTTTTATGCTAGTGCACATTTGAGTAATGGGCTTTATGTCCTTGATCTTGAGATGCCCATCTATAACATTGATACTAAGAGGTTCAAACCAAATGAGGTGAACCCAACTTATCTTTGGCATTGTCGTTTGGGCCATATAAATGAGAAACACATTTCTAAGCTCTATAAAGATGGATTCTTGGACTCATATGATTATGGATCATATGAGATATGTGAGTCTTATTTGTTGGGAAAGATGACCAAAGCCCCATTCACAGGAAAAGGTGAAAAGGCTAGTAGTCATTTGGGCCTCATACATAGTGATGTATGAGGATCACTGAACACAACTTCTAGAGGAGGTTTTCAGTACTTCATTACATTTACTGATGATTTCAGTAGATACGGATTTGTGTATCTTATGAAACACAAATCAGAATCTTTTGAAAAGTTCAAGGAATTCAAAAGTGAAGTAGAAAACCAACTAGGTAAGAGTATTAAAATCCTTCGATCAGATCGAGGCAGTGAATATTTGAGCCTAGAGTTTGATGATCATCTGAGAGAGTGTGGGATTTTATCTCAACTCACTCCACTAGGAACACCACAATGGGATGGTATGGTGTTTCTGAGAGGAGAAACCGAACCTTGTTGGACATGGTTTAGTCTATGATGAGTCATGCAGATCTTCCAAATTCCTTCTGGGGACATGCTCTATTAACAGCAGCTTTCACACTTAACTGTGTTCCATCCTAGACGGTAGAAAAGACATCATATGAGATATGGACTGGTAAAAGACCCGGTATGTCTTTTATGAAGATTTGGGGTTGTGAAGCATATGTAAACGTCAGGTTTCTACCATGCTTGATCCCAAATCTGATAAGTGCTTCTTTGTGGGGTATCCTAAGGAAACCAAGGGATACTATTTCTACAATCCTTCCGAAGGCAAAATGTTTGTCGCGCGAAATGGTGTATTCCTAGAAAATGAGTTTATCTCCAAAGGAACTAGTGGGAGGAATATAGACCTTGGAGAAATTTTCAAGTGTCACAAAGTAGCGACATACCTATGGAGGAACAAGAGCAGCCTTCGCAAGATGTTATGGAAGAACAACCTGCTCCAGTAGCACAAGACCAGCGTAGGTCTAACAAGATACGTCACCAACCTAAGAGATATGGATTTCTCATGACTCAACAAGGTGATGTATTACTCATGGATCAAGATGAGCCTATGACTTACCAGAGGCCATTATTGGCCCGGAATCTGAGAAATGGCTTGAGGTCATGAGACCTGAGATGGAGTCCATGTACACTAACCAGGTATGAACCTTGGTAGAGCCATCTGAAGGGGGAAAACCCATACGGTGCAAGTGGGTTTTCAAAAAGAAAAGTGACATGGATGGTAAAGTGCATACCTATAAGGCACGATTGGTCTCTAAGGGCTTCAAGAAGATTCATGGTATAGACTGTGATGAGACCTTTTCGCCTGTTGCAATACTTAAATCCGTCCGGATCTTGCTTGATATCGCTGCATACCTTGATTATGAGATATGGCAGATGGATGTCAAGACTGCTTTCCTTAATGGAAATCTCCTTGAGGATGTGTATATGACACAACCTGAGGGCTTTGACACTTCAGAGAAAGCCGGGAAGGCATGCAAGTTGCAGTGTTCAATCTATGGATTCAAGCAACCTTCCAGAAGCTGGAATCTTTGTTTTGATGATGCTGTGCTACGGTTTGGGTTCATCAAAAATGAAGATGAACCTTGTGTCTACAAGAAGGTTAGTGGGAGCATAGTTGTCTTTCTGGTGTTGTATGTCGATGACATACTACTCATCGGAAATGACATCCCTACCTTGCAACAAGTAAAGACTTGGTTAGGGAATTGCTTTTCTATGAAGATTTGGGTGAAGCTACCTATGTATTGGGAATCAAGATCTATAGAAATAGGTCACTGAGATTGCTTAGCCCGAGTCAAAGTACATAAATAGACAAAGTGTTGAGACGCTTTAGTATGCCTGAATCCAAGAAGGGACTATTGTCTATGTCACATGGTATATGCCTATCAAAGGCACAATCCCCTTCCACTCAGGAAGAAATGGATCGCATGAATAAGATTTCATATGCATCTGCAATTAGGTCTATCATGTATGCCATGTTATGTACTCGACCAGATGTCTCGTATGCTTTGAGCATAACGAGCAGGTATCAATCTGATCCCGGTGAAAGTCATTGGGCTGCTGTCAAGAACATCCTCAAGTACTTGAGAAGAACTAAGGATTCGTTCTTGATATATGGAGGCGAGGAAGAGCTTGCTGTAATGGGTTACACCGATACTGGCTTCCAGACTGATAAGGATGATTCTAGATCGCAATCTGTTATGTGTTTTGCCTAAATGGTGGCGCTGTGAGCTGGAAGAGTTCAAAGTAGGAGACAGTCGCTGATTCTACTACAGAGGCCGAGTATATTGCTGACTCCAATGCAGCAAAGGAGGCTGTTTGGATCAGGAAGTTCATTATTGAGCTTGGTACAGTTCCTTGCATTGTGGACCCCATTGATCTCTATTGTGACAACAATGGGGCCATTGCACAAGCTAAGGAACCTGGATCTCACCAGCGATCCAAACATATACTTAGGTGTTTCCATCTCATTCGAGAGGTTATCAATAGAGGAGATGTGAAGATATGTAGAGTACCAACACTTAACAATGTTGCTGACCCGCTTACGAAACCACTTGCTCAGTAGAAGCAAGATGGTCACACTAGATCATTGGGTATTAGGTTTATGCCTGATTGGCTCTAGTGCTAGTGGGAGATTGTTGGTGTAAGCCCTAGAGGCCAATGTTTTTCCTTTGGACTTACATTTGTATCTTGCTATTATTTATGATATGAGGCATTTCAGTTTATTATGTTGTTTATTTAAATGTAATAAAGTTCTTATAATATAAAGTTTTATTTAATGGAATATCAAGTATACGACTTGATAATGAGACGCTATTAATCAAGAGAACTTTATTCTTAAGTATCCATTGTCAAGTATTATTATTAAGGACAATAATAATATATCGAGACTATTATGTGTGTGGACTGATGACCATTTCTCACGGGTCATGGATATAAGATATCAAGTCACACACATAGGTACACATTAGAGTAATGATGTACTGGATTGTCCCGCCATGAGAACACTACATGGAACGTTATGTAGTGTCATAAGTAGTTCTCATAGTGACAATGGTGTATGCAATCCTTCAACCTGAAATCACTATGATCCCTACATAAGGAGTTGTGTGCTTTAATACCGTCAATCGTTATCTGTAACAGGATGACCATAAAGTCGGTCATTGGGTACATCACAAGTCATGCATAGGGATGTGAGTGATCTAGATGGGATTTGTCCCTCCTGCATAACAGGAGTAATATATGTGGGCCCCTTGATAGAGTGAAACTGTAAAATGCATGGCCGTGCTGAAATGGGTCAGTGAGATATTGACCTCATTTAATATTAAGTCTACTCGGGTATCAAGGAACTTGATATTGTACTATACAAGGGTGACACATTCTATGCCTTGTGTTCAATATAGATATAAGGACTAAGGGATAATAATACACATGAACATTGGTCACGAAAAGGTTAAGTCAAATCACTGACTTTCTCATTACTTGGGTAGCAATGATGTGTTGCTAGACACAGCTCATTATTTATGGGAACCTATTGGGTCACACATTTAGAGCATATTAATCGGAATTAAAAGAAATTGGGTTAGACCCAAATTTCTATTGGGTCATGCTCATGATAGATGATCCTAAGAGGGCTAGGTTAAACCCTTTTCACCTAAGTGGGTCGCTTACTATATATTGTTGTGTTAGAGTGCTGAGCCGTACTACACTCTCTCTAGCCGCACTCTGCACTCAGTTTGCATGGAAAAGGAAAACACCGCCGCATCTCTTCTCGCACCTAGCAGTGCTTAGAGGCGCACTCCGAGGACGAACACGTGAGACGTTTTATATGCTCGTGTGGACTACGTAGAGGCATTGTTGGTTCGTGTAGTGCTTGTGATTTTCAGCGACTCAAATCAAAGGCCTGCGCTACAAGAGGCAAATTTTTAAACATAAATCATGACCATTCGCAAGGATTCTTGGTGGGAATTATTCCGCCGCGTTTGTTTGTTGTGCAAATTCCCAACAATCCCAACAAGGTGAAGAAAGGACCTCCTCCAAGACGGATATAGATGCTAACTGGGTTGACATAACACATGAAGAACTATGAGTGGACGACCCGCCACCCACGATTGTCGTGGTACACTATCTCAATATCTCTGAGGATCTGGATCCGAGGTGGGATCCTCTACAGGTAATGCATTGGTCGGTGCTTTGGTCCCATGGTCGTCGTAGTACGACAGCTGCTACTCATCTATGGGTCGATTGCATACAAAAAAAGGTATAGGAAAGAAGGGAGATAAGCAACTAATCATCACCGTAAAAGGGGATGGGGGCACAATAAAGCATGTTCACAAACAACACAGATATACAAACAACAAATGTCTCACGAATCATTCTGTTACAAACATCCTCAATCCACATCTAGGACTAAATCTTCAATGGAGTCCCACTCTATGCATGTTGAGTGATCACTCTCTCTAGGGATACTGATCCCCTACACATTCTCTCTTTCCTGGGCCTTCCGTCGCTTAGAGAATGTCAGTTGGTTTGTCCCGGTAACAGTTCCACTCACCCCCTATGAGCTCAACTCCAATAGGGGTTTCTTGGTCGCCTCGGAAGGTCCACCTAGGACTGGAATCCCCCGGGCTCATACGTCGGGATATTCGAGTTCAAGCAGAGACCACGACACAATGTGTGCAAATCATTGGTTACTATTAGTCAATCCGATCCGAACTACATCCCCAAGGTTCCCTAAACCGTCCCACTTGCATTCCGTACCAGCACCCGGGTACACCAACCTCGTATGACTCCCAGTTATACGGCTCGCCCCTTTGGCAACCAATGCTATGCACAAACATCCTAAATTGATACCGGTACAAAATCCTAAACAAGCACACGATGCCCGAAGCATCCACAATCTACGTTCTCATCTCGGAGCCCATACTCCGCAACACAATCCAAAACTCGGTACCCATGCACCGTAACCTCAACACAAATCCATACAGTGTACCTTCATGATGTCAACTAGGGTTCTAACATAACAACCAGTCAACCTCGACAGTATCGTAAAAACAAATCATAATTCAACCAATAATAATAAACATATAATAAAACATATAAATATGTATACGCATCAACTGACTCAATCATCCAGAGACATTATCATATAGCAGATAAAACATGCATCCTTAACCAGAATTGTCTAACCTAGGGTTTTGCCCTAAAGCCGATAAGCATACCATAACTAAACCCCTATACGCATTTTAAAAATATTTTACTAAGGGTTTAGTTACCGTAGGCTACTCAACAACTAGTAGGGTATGGGGCACCCTACACATACAATTTAACAGGTAGTACTATGCTTGCCTCCTCGACGCGTTCGCTACTTTCTCCCCACCTTGCTGATGTGTGCGCTTTCCCTTCTCTGAATGCTTCCATGCTATCGACATGTTATCCAATGACACCGAATCTACCATCAATACCACGGCACTTGCATTGGACCAAAAATTGTCCCAAGCACACACAAAAGGTCTAAAAACAGGCAGAAACACAAAAAGAATTGCAGAATCAACAACAGACCAACACATGATTCGAAATGATGATCCGAAATGAATTAAATACAAGAAATCAAAGAGGAAACTCACCTACATAGCTGTTGTCCCATGAAGTCAGATTCGTCTCCGAACCCGTGATCGATTTCCCGATCGTCTAATTTGACAGAAAACCCCGTAAAGGCTTAAAATGCACCAAAAATAATATTGGAACTAAGAATAGGATTTGAATGAATTTAAATAGCTTAAAAAGGATAAATTTCAACGATGTCAACACCGAAATACCTTGACAAAGCTCAGATGCAAAGACACAACCTCGAAAATGTCAAAGCCACGAACATGAATACGCGATCAGTTTGAAAATTTGATAATCGAAACTACTCCAACCCAAGCTTTTCTTAAGCCATGAAAATGGCTGCCTTCAAAGTGAATTTCCTTAACTTTTCTCCTCGAGACATGCACTCAAAATGAAGAGAATATGATGACCTTAGCTTAGTTTTGCTACCTTTTAATTAACTTAAGATTATTATATTATTTTAGTAAGTTAGTGGAATTATTAGGTGTCTAGTTAGCTTAGGTGTCATTAGGATGTTGTTTTAGGTGGCTTAGTGGAATGTGAGGTGGCGCCATCATGGCCACCTTTCACCTGGTCACGACACGTGTCCCCGTGTGTTGCCCCATCGGCACAATCGGGTGTATTCTTCTGCATTTTCCCACGTAACCTACTGCTGGAATATTTTTCTTAATTATTTTAGTCTACTCCTAAAAATGTATTATACTCAAGCCCGACCTAATTTTAATGTTCTAACTCTGAATTAGTGAATCAATTGACCAATTAATCGCTCATTTTGCGTTTGTTGGCGTTCCGGACCCGTTTCAACTCTAATTCTCCTCAAACTTGAAACACAAGCTAACTAACACCCAAACATGATTAAGCCTTCAAACATGCTTAATCCTTTCCTCATACACTAATCAAGAAAACGGAACGTTACATGATAAAAGAATGACCATTCATTTGAAAGTTAAAACTGATTGACACACATGCTAAGAGCTAAAAAAGTGAAGCTTGGAAGAGCTGTAAAGCACAAAAACATGTATTGATGGTGATTACTTACAGCTAATAAAGTCATATTTTCTGTTAAGATGACAAAACAAAAGTCATAGTAAATATCTCTTCATTCTCCATTACTTTTGTTGAGGCAAATGGATAATATAGTTAGTATACTGTTATATTCCCCACAACATTAAGCTTTCTTTTTCTCATAAATTTAATATTTAAGCATTAATGAAGGGCGCTGCTAATAAAACAGGGTTGTGATATGAGAATAAGGGATAAAGATCATTAACTCCCCACCCCTATCACATGCACCTATCATTCCGAATACTCCTATTTAAGGCCCTTCAACCCTTCCCTCTTTCTTCATTCAATCCATAACTCACATTATCATAAAATAAGTTTCTCACTATCATAAAAACCTCATTAAAAGAAAACACCCAACACTCTCTTTATCTCAATTTCTAAACATGCTTCAAACTACTTTCTAAACAACCTAAGACACAATATAAAATAATGGAAGTGAAGCTTGAAAATGAAGCTTGAAAGAACTTTAAAGCACAAAAACAAGTATTGAAAGTGATTATTTAGAAATGTGAAGCTTGAAAGAACTTTAAAGCACAAAAACAAGTATTGAAGGTGATTATTTACCTTCTAATAAAATCATATTTTTTATTAAGATGACAAAACAAAAGTAATAGTAAATCTCCCTTCATTCTCCACTACTTTTGTTGAGCCAATGGGATAATACAGTTAGTATCAGGAGTAAATATTTGTTTGGAATATTATTTTTAATCAAGATGATCCTATGTCACTATAATTTATTGATAAAATCAAGAAAAACAAAAGGAAAAAAAATGGGGGGACATAAACCAAAACTCATGCAAAGGAAACACGAGTCAATTAAATCTAACATTACGTTTTGTGTTTTTCCTCAGATTATACTTCTAAGATTTAGACATAACCACCGTGAAATCAGAATTAACTTCAACAATATTATCATTATTCAACTGCTCTGCTGAGAGAGAGTCATTCTCTAGGTCCTCATCATCCCTATTTCCCAAAAACTTAGCAAGTATCTTTATATCATGAGCAACATTAGGATGCATAGGGGTTGTTTTAGTCTCAGGAGTCACAATATTCTTATCACTAACTGTTAAATCACAGGTAGCTCTAGAATGCTCAGGCACTGGAGTCAGAGTATTCTTGACTATAGAGTCAGAATTAGTTGCAACAGAAGTTGAGATATGTGGAATGGAATTTGAAACATGATCAGGAGACTCATCATAAATGGTCTCAACCGAATCATTGTGATTTAAATTTTCACCCGAAGATGTATCAATCTGTTCATTGTCTCCATCTGTTTTTTTTACTCCAGAACCTTAACCAAAACATTGTCATTCAAATTTTCATCTGGTGATGTATCAATCTGGCCAACAATTGGTTTATGCTCTAGAACCTTAAGGACATATGCTTGCTTAGTCTTCTGCATCAATTGTGAATCATTATGCACCACGTTCTCCTTGCCAAATTTACAAGCTGAAGCCAAGTGCCCAATTGATTTACAATGAGAACAAAAATAAGGAAGCTTATCATATTCGATACCAACAGAAAATTCAAAACCTTCACGTTCAACCATAATCTCCTTAAGCAGCTTCTCTGTTAGATCAACATCCACTAAAACTCGAGCATGCTGACCATATGTGTAACATCTCATTTTTCAAATATAAGGTAAAGGTGGGAATTAAGAGTGTTTAATAGTTAGATAATGTTTCTTATGATATGAGGAATCTCTGGTCCAAAATTGAAGAGATTTGGACTTGGAACAACTCAGAACGTGAAAAATGTGAGAAAACGGGTCCTGGTCAGTAGAGCACGCTCAAGCGTGGAGTAAACCAACGTTTAAGCATTGGCACGCTCAAGCATGGGATCTTTGGATGTTAGAATGTAGAAGAGGTGGAGCGGTAACGGTGCGTGCGGTGGAAGCGGTTAGCACGCTCGAGGGTGGGAAGTGGCCACGCTGAAGCGCCAGCATGCTCAAGTGCGGGACCAGAATGCTCAAGAGTTCTGAGCAATATAAAAGGCTTGATTTTTTCTTCATTCAACTCTTTTTCCCGAATTGTTACTTCTTCTTCCATGGTTTCGCGTGTAGCAGAGCCCAGAGAGTTGTGTTAAGGTTTCAGAGCTCTGTTCGAGCAATCCGAGTATTGCAATAAAAAACCAATCATATCGTTGTGTTCGTAGCTTCAAATTATACAAGTCTAGCTAATTGGTTTCTCGAATCGACGAAGGTAGGTCGTAGTTTCGTATATGCCAACATCGACATGCTTAGCTTGTTCTTCACCATTTCTTAGTTTTGATGTTATTCTAAGCATGTCTATGATATTCGATTGTAGTTCTGATTGTTGAATTAGTGAGGATTTTCCCCGTTATAGTGGAAGCTAGCCTTTGGTGTCGCAGAGACAGAGGGACTACGAGTGTACTCTCAAGGCAGCGGAGGTATCCACATGTGTAGTGTAGTTTTGTGTAGTATTCGTTATTGCTTTGGTTCTTAATGTTGTTCTTGGTATGTTTCTGTGTTTCCGGCGAACCGTGGTATCCGTGCATGTGATCAGAACGTAAAACAGAATGGTGAATGTGTTGGAATGGGCTATGGAAGATTTGTGACCTTGGGAGACGTGTTTGTAGGTGCTCGTAATTGGTGGTGATCAAAGGTCAAAGATGTTCGTTAGTTCAGGAGCTTACGTACATTCCCTATCAGGTGAGGAGGAAGAAACTATAATTATCGGGGAAGTAGGCATAGAATAGGACTGTTAACATGTGTAGGGTTCCTCAAACCCTACTAGTGGTTGATATATGTTTGATATGTCTAGGTGTTGTTGATATGTTTAACTCGCTTATGTGATAATATGATAATTGATAATATGCTTGGTATGCTTGTTGTCATTTTATGTTATCTGCTATGATTACTATGATATGACTGTATGTCGACTGTGTGTTATTGGTATGATGCTATTATGGTTAACATGATCTTGGTTAAGTTGAAAGACGATTGTGGTGATGTTAGAATAATAGGAAATTTAATGACGATTCGACATGTAGACTAAGTCGAGTTGATCCAAGTTGATTGGAAACTCTCATAGTGGAAGGTATGGATCACTAAGACTTTGATCCGGTATGGTTGAGGTGCTAGATGCATATGATGGAAACAAATGGTTGGTTATGGATGCATGTGCATATAATTTGCGTTGGCCAACCTAGTGGGTAGCCGCAACAACCGTTTGAACGGTTACTAATATGAGGTTGATGGTTGTGAACGACTACAACAAGAGTTGGATAGTTGTCACAAGGGGCCTATGAATAGCTGCAAAAGCCGTTTTAGTGGTTATCATACGAAGTCAGATAATACTTGTGCATAGCTGCAATAGCCGTTTGAGTGGTTATTGCACAAATGGGTGTATTTGTGTACAACTGCAATAGCCGTTTGAATGGTTGTCATGGATGGGTCGTGTGGACAGTTGCAACAGCTATTTGAGCAATTGCCACACGAGGTTGAGGTGGACTATCCGGAGCGACCAAGATTGTGGAACTTATGTTGGAGTGATGCAAGTGCTTCCTCAGCATTGGAGGACCTCTGTTGCACTTTCTTGGTAACAAGGGAGTAGTAACCTAACTACCGACTGTCGTTGTTGCAGAATTGGCCAATCATGACATGTAGGACCAGTTGTGCACATAGAGTTGGCTATGATCTTCGTTGACGAGATTTCGAGGTTTATTGATATGATGATGATCTTGGGAGACGATTGTGATTGTTGATGTGCATGTTAATATTTTGTATTCTATGTTGTTTCCTATTTTATGGTAATTGTAGAGTTTCTTACCTCCTTTGTACATATGTTTCTCTGTTTCTTTATATATGTTGGTTCGGGTCGTGGCTCGAAGATAGGAGTGAGTTCTTAATGAGTGAAGAGACAGAGAAGGTGACGAGGACGTTGATGTCTCTCAAGCTAGAAGGCTTTCGAAGACGTTGTTTGTTCCTTAGTAGTTGTACCACGGCCAGTGGGGTGTCTGTTGTTGTATATATATGCCATAGCTTCCAGGCAAGCTCTGATGTTGTATATATGTTTTATATATGTAAATACAATGTTTAAATGTTTCAAATTTTCTGCTATGTTTATATGGTATCAGAGATGTATGGTTCATTCTATGTGGCACTCGAAAGGGTACAATATGCTCTAGTATGGGTAGCTTCATCTAAACTTATTGGAGTACCTAAACCGCGTGTAATTTCAAATAACAATTTCGAGGGCCAATATTTTTGCGGCAAATCATGAATTCTAATCCAGCATTGAGCATGAGATTGTTTCTGCTTATTAGGAATAAAATTTGGAGACCACTGAAAAAGACGCAATAGCCCTGGTTGAAGGTTCCAAGCCCCAACAGCCAAGACACTACGCAAATCCTTTTGAGAAGCAAAACTGAATTCATAGAATCTCTTTCCTAACGGAATCATTCTCCATTGACCCAAAGGCTTCCATAATTTTGAAAGTTTGTCATGTAAGTCAGAGATTTTTATTGGTATATCACCCTTCAATGACAACAAGTGACCATTGAGATTGTTTTTGCAGTATTCCAACCCCCTTAAATATTCATCCTCAGAGATTTTGAGTGAGATAGAGTCACCCATCACGCATGGCCGAGGAAGCTGACTAACCGGGATATCAAACTAATCATTCAAAGCCTGAGTAAAAGATTTTCGCTGTGGAAAATGCGAGGCTTTCGAAGAAGGAGATTCCGGATTGAGAAACGCCCATGACAAGCCATTAAATCCAAATCCAGGAATAGATAAAGTGCGAAATCCTCACACTATTAGCTTCTATGGTAAGTGTGCTTGCAACCTAGAGATGAGAGAGAACAGAGCACAATATAAAAAATTTAAAGCTATAGTTTAATTAAGAAGAAGGATATTTGTAGCCACCCACTAAGGGGCTTTAAAATACATCATCTCACTTTTAATTGTGCCATTCTTCCTCATCTTGTCATTTTTTTCCCTTGTTCACCTGTAGCACGATATAAATCAAAGAACAGATTTCCAATGTTGATAAAGGTGAAAGTTAAGAATGAGATATAAATAAGCTTGTTGATTTAGAACAACCTCCATCATTCTCCTTGTCACCAACAAGTCCAGTTTTGCTCTCAGCCTATATTCAACAATAGCATTTTAAATGATAAGAACATATGTTGCAAATGCAAATACACAAAACAAAATACATGCATGCACCGATACCGTAGATGTGCAAGGCCTTTATCTCGTCAGTAACTCAAACAAAAAAATCTAAAATTTGGAGCTCACATCTTTTAGTTTCCAAAACTTCTTTGTTTCAACTTATTTTTTCACCCACTATTCCCCTATTTCCCTATTTATTGGCATGATTTCCTGCTGAACATATGAGATGACAACAATAAAATAGCATATACTGTTGCTACTTCTTTGAGTACGATACAATAAAATAGCAATACATGCAAAATATAAAATTATGTATTTGCAAGGGAAATGGAAGCTTCTATCCAATTTCTTCCAACAAACATCAACTGCGGGGTTGACATATCCTAAAGTAAGTGGGCAAAATATAGGAAGAACTAGTTGTCACCAGTTTTCTCAAAGTTCAGGCATTTGATTGCTAAATATAAAAATTCTACCAGTGACTTGAAAAAGATCCAAAGTTGAAGTAGCTAAAGGCTAAGATGGATTTGTTCCCCAAATACCATTGCAGCTCTACTAGGCCAACAACAACAAAAAAGAACAATGACCTAGAAGAAGAGAGTAAAATCCTAAGAACATGATATCGTCACTTACAAGTTATTAGGCCATGAGTTCTTATACAAAATTAGTTCATACTGAAGCTAAAGATCAAATCACATGATTGTACAACATCTATAACAATACATAACAAGAACACTCAATAAAGGATAGTTGAGCATCGCTTGTATAAAAAAAAAACATATTTTCCTTTGACGAGTTCTAAATGGAGGAAGATGCATGCAAAATAAACCCTTATATTCAAAAGGTAAATTGACACCGTTATACATACTCCATATTCAAAATCAACATATAGATTATAAAAAATAATCCCCAAATGATGCAATCAAAGGAATGAATGGAAGAATTACTTAGTGTCGATGCATAAGTGAGAACCAAAGGATCACAGTGCTCAACCCCATCATTCTCAAATTCTTTAATTGCATCAAACGCTTGACTAACAGGAAGAAATGCTTCGTCTGTATATGCCAACACAGCACCATCCATCTTTGCATGATCCTACAATATTCAAACATTTGTATTGTTACAAGTTATACATGTCCATGGGTTTCTTACCTCATAGGCACAAATATTGCAAATCTTTTAGAACATGCACGAAAAAGAAACCCCTAAAAATGGAGGGAAAAAAAAGCGGAAAAAACACATGAAGAAAATAAAATATAATTTCAATTTGAAGTAAATTCCAAAGTTAAACACTAGTCAGTTTTCAAAATGAGATATTAATCAAAAGCCATCCAACACTTCAATGATAATTTTGTTTTTCAAAAAATGAAAATTGAATTTGAGTTTGAGAGATATTATCAAGATGTTAAAGAAAATAACTCATTAAAATCTATAGTATCTAATAAGAACCCGGTTTCCATAAGTCATGGACAAACTCAGAAAATTATAAATCAAATAAATCAACCAAGTATATTTCTTCTAAAAAGAATTGAGTAAAAAGGAGAAAAGAAAATGAAAAGGCAAGTAACCTCTAAAAGCCACAAAATCATTTATATCAAATCACGAAAAAGAGGAGCTTATTCTAAAGTAATTAATACTAGGAGCAAAATAAATAGAGAAATTAAATCAACAACTCGAGGCACAACAAAGATAAGGGGAAGGGGAAGCAATGACTTTATTGTTCTTCAAAGCAATGATGATGTCCTACAATTTGGCTAAAAAAAATAAGTTGGAGAGAAGGATTAGTTTACATGGCCTAGCAATCAAGTGAACTATGGGTGCATTTCTTTACATAAGCAACTTAAGAGCCAAGACAGAAAATGACAGACTTTTCAATTTCCAAACTTCACACGTAGTTTTTTTTGGTAACCATGACATATGTACGAAGTATCCACCACCATTAGTGGTGACTAATCTCCGTCGGGGATCCTGTTGGGCACACAAGGTGGGCTCTTCTCTCCCAACCAGGTTTTCTCCATACACAAGAGTCAGGATTCGAACCCTTGACCACTTGCTTAAAGTCCCCAAGTCCCTTACCACTTGGACCAACCGCATGTTGGTAAACTTCACACGTAGTTTATTAACATAAGTTTTCAACATTACTTCAATACAGAAACAAACTATGCATTAGAAAAGCATATCCAATAACATACAATGTTCATATTGAATATGATGAGCAAGATTAGGATTATGATCAAACAAAAAATTGACAATTAAATATGCTCCACGAAATGAACCTATAAAATATTGTATTGGTTAAAAATGGTAATATAGCAAATTGAAGCCAAATGGACCTTAAACTGAGTCATATGGAACCATCCATATGCTATTCTACTGATAAATGGCTATGTATTGGCGAGTCACTAAAATTGTTAGTCATTGTATCTTTCATGTCACAATTTTCATAATTTTGTTTACAACCATGTATGGAACAAACATTAAGGTCCATGTATGTGCTTTTAGTCCTCTACATTAGTAAGGCATAATAAGGAACCAGCTGGACAGCAAGACTTATGACATCCCACACCTCTTTCCTTTCCCACTATGTGTTACAAATATAGAGCTACTTGTTATTTTGGGTAGGATCCACCATGTAAGCAGCTAGTTTGGGGGAGTGAAATCACAAATAGGTTATTGTGAAACAATTTAGAAATAGAGGAAGTAGTAGGTAGCATACATACGGAAGTTCATTTCAAGTTGCTTTGCATATAAAAAATGGATTCAGAAACAGGTTTCTATTGTGTTCAAAGTAGTGTTTTAAGAACCGAACCGAAGATAGACCTGGGTCATGGTTCAATCGGTTTAACCAGTTCGACCACCAGTTAAATCGATTAATTAATAGATAAATAAATAATATAAAGTAATTTATATATATATATATACATACATACATACATCATAATTTCCATCAATATTTAAATAAGTATATGTAGTTTCCAATATGTAATTAAATATATGTAGTTCCCAAGTCTAGGTTCTTTCTAATATTTAGTTCCCCAATATAAAATTAAATATTATAGTTCCCAATATCTAAACTCCTCGTCTATCCCTGATTTCACCTTTTGCCTCTACACTAGATTCAATAGTTAATCCATTAATAATATCTTTCTTTCACTCTCTCTCATAGTCACATTTTAAGCTTTTTTCCTCTCACTTGTTCACCTTCTTCAGCCACGAAACCCATTCTTCTACAACTTCGCAGAATGCTACCTGTTTCCTGAAACCCACCTCTCCTTCTCCTATTTGTTACCATCCTTCTTTTAACTTTTGCTTCCTCTTTCAATTGCTAGCAAAATCACAATTAATAGGTGACATGCATGCAAGTGTCTGGTTCATAAATAGTAAAATTCAGCAATTGAGCATCAAAAAGAAAATTCCCCTCAGAGCATGAAGTTCCAATCACCAAGGATTTTAAAACCGGACCGGTCATTGAACCGGTGAAGGCACTGGTACAAGGTTCAATTGTCCGACCGAGGTTGAACCGTGGTTGAACCGATAATAATAAAATAATATTTTTTAAACTTTAAATATAATATATTTAAAAATATTAACATATTCTCATATTTTTTAATAGTATAGAATATTTTTTGCATTTTGTGGTTATTAATTTATAAGAATTATTCTTGTATTCACTCCCAAAAATGTATTTTAAAAAAAAAATTAAGGGCTCAACAACTCAAAGTTCTCTTATATGAACAAAAATTAGAACAAAATCAAATTGGGCTGGTATAACTTACAAGCCCATCATGCAAAAACTAAAGATGAAGACAAAAAAATTAAAAGAAAATTCAAGTTGCTGGGCGTGTAGGCCCCTTAACCAAAAAACAAAAGGAAAGGTTGACCTAACTTTGCCTTTTATTCAATCAGCCGCTGCCCCTTCCGCTTATCCCCTGTTTCCGCATGTTGTTGCTCGTTTTGGACCATTTACAGCTTCAACTCCATTTCTCTTCTCTCTGTCATGGATCTTCTTTGAAGTTCAAGCTCACTCCTCTCTTATTTCTTGTTTTTCTTGTCTTTTATCTCTTTTGCTCATCCTCTTTCAAGTCGCAGGAGGTTGAAGAAGCAATAAAACTATGGTTTGGGTCATCAGAGTGGTGCCGGAACAGAGGAGCGTCCCATTTTTGGAGAACCGCCAGAATCCGGTGAACCACCGCTTTTTTCCGATTTTTCGGGTTTCGCGCCGGTTCGACGGTTTTTTTGACCAGTTTATTCTGCAGAGCGGTTTTTTGGGGTCACTCGGACCGGATGGCAGGCTGGTTCTCGGTTAAATCGGTCGAACCAGCCGGTTGGGTCCAGTTTTTAACTACCTTGCCAATCACAGTCATGCGTTTCTTGCTTTATTCATCCTTCTTCTCACACAGGTCTCATCGCCAGCAACTGCACAGTTAGCAGCACCACCACAAGACCTAAATAGCAATAATAAATTTGATTTTCTGACTGGCCGATTTTTAAGAACCGGTCCTGGTTCGCCATTTCCGGCCGGTTCAATCCGATTTCTCCGGTTTTTGAAAGGTTCTTTGGGAATAGCGGTTCTTGGAGACTAACTGAACCACAGACATGGCCGGTTCCCGGTTCAATCATCGGTCGATCCGATTCAGTTTTTAAAACACTAGTCCAAATCTTTGTCCCTGATGGTTGGTCATTTGCTATGAAACTACTATGATCTCTAAGGCTGTGAAATGACCTATATCAGTTGTAATTGGTAGCATTTTAGAATATTAAAAACAGTAAAATATACCCTACCAAAGATCAAATGATTTCACTAACCAATAGCCCTCATGCTCTCACACCTCATCAACCACATCGTCGTCTAGTACTGCAGCCTCGCCCTCCTCCTCGACCCTCACCGCAACCCCTTAGCTTTCTCCGGCTATGCTTTCTCCGCCATCTTCCGCCGCCTTCATGAAAGAGAAGAGAAAGGGAGAGGAAAGACGAGGTTTTAGGAAGAGAAGAGAACGACTTCTCTGTTGTCTTCCGCCGCCTTCATGAAAGAGAAAAGAAAGGGAGAGAAAAGGAAGAGAAAGAGAGATTGAACTAGAATTGTAAGATGACATTTGCTTGTAGGAAAAAACAGAAGAAAAGGAACACGACATCTTTGTTACCATCAGATATGAGATGAGCTTGTCCTTTTTTTAAAATAGAAAACTATAACCTCCAATGTGAAGTAATGATGATTGACCTGCGAATGTCTATTCATCATAAATGTATTTGCATCCATATAAGCAACTTAAAAGATAAGAAGATCAATTAATAATTAAAAAATCATAAGCAAAAATGATTAAAAATTTATTAAATCTCCCTATTTCATGGTTATACCGCCATGTCAGATGCACAATGGAATTTTCTATTCCATTTTAGTAAAGGTATTGATTCTAACAATTTGCATAAGGGATTTTGTTTTGTGCTAGCCAAAGCGATTGAGATTGATACCGATAAGAGGTGGTCATATCAGTCTTATAACAAGTGTTTGAGGAAAGTACAAGTTGTTGGAACCAAATACTACTGTGAAAAGTGTGATAAGATGGTGACTGTAGATCTTATGGATAAATCAATTATTCTTTTCACCGATCTTTTTGCACCATTTTAATATTCATTGAAAGCATAACTTTTAGCTTTCTTAAGTATAAGGTACAGATTAAAATGAATGATGGGACATGATCTATTTTTTTCATTTTGTTTAATCGTATGTTGTATCACAATACTTAGGCAAGTCAGCATATGATTTGATTGACTCAATTGATCAGGTAAGCCTAGCTTAGTATTATATATATTTTTTTCAAAGAGTTGAGAATTCAGATTATTGTGACTTTATATTATCAGCAATATGTTGCATTTTTTGTAGGGAAATGCTGCAGCCAATTGCCCTCCTGAGTTTGACACATTGTTGGACAAAGCTATTCAATTCAAAGTAGAAATTAGCCAAACAAACATTGATCAAAATTGACAAACTTATATAATCAAAAGGACGTCTATGAGGATTTGATTTAATAGTATAAGATAGAACGTTCCATCAAGATTATTGAAATAAAAGATCAATTATTTGCATGTCCCATGATTACTGATTAAGTTGTTAAACTTAGCATTATTAATTGACTAATATTATGAGGAAGATGAAAATTTTCACTTTATTCGTTTGTTACACATGGAAGGACAAGACAAAGAGAACAATACATGACAAGTAGTTGAGTTACAACACATGATGTTTGGTGGTCAGTGCACAACACAAACAATTTTGTGTTGTACATTGTTTGGTATGCTTATGTACTAGACATAACAATGTTTGATTTGCATTATGAAAAAATACAGAACAAGATTTTTATATTTTAAATTATTTATTATTTATCATTAAATTATTATCACACTATATTCTTATTTATAATTCATTAATAATGCGTATATACTCTCAAGTATTATTTTATTTTTTATCATTTTAAAAAATAATTTTCAATGCTTTCGGTGCTTGTAATCACGGTGGGAGTAGTAAAAGTTTTGAAGAAAACCCAAATAGCCTCTGGTGGTAGCAATCACATGGGAGTAGTGGAAGTTTTGAAGGAGAGTGTATGAAAGGAGATGTGAAAGATATGTGCCAAAGAGAGAGGGGAATGGGAGGATATTTTTGACATTTTTTTATGCATTGTATCTGCGACAAAATATCGTTCCTTGGTTAAATGAGTAACAAAATTTTATATTTTTATTCTGTTCTTTATTTCTTTATTGTACCATCCCACAATCAAACAAAGAACAAATTGTTTTGTACTGTATTGTCCCTTATTTACCTTATTTATAGCAAATCAAATGAACTCTAAGAATAATCTTTTACCAGAGGTAGATGATGATATGAATATATCATTTAGTTTGGCTATTTGTTTATAACCTGTTGTACGTTGTGAATAATTTGGAATGTCACTTCAGTCTAATCTTAGGTGGCTGCTAACATAAGGGGCCAAATATGTCCCTCATGAGTGAGGGAGCATTATTCACTGTTAGATATACTAATTATTTAATTTAGTGGCTGAGATCATTTGGAGTTTACCTGCTGTTCCAGTTACATCAAGTTATTTTCAAAAAAGTCCCTACATTCACAATTTTTTCGGCTCCTTCATCTCACAAACTTCAGATGACATTCCTCCATCATACCAATTTTGCAGGTGTGCCTCTGCAAGCTCCGCCGTAGTACCGCCATAAGGAGTCCGAACAGCCGTGCCGCCATCGTCCCCCTCCCTCCTCCTCTGCTATCACATGCAGTCTCGTTTCAGGCATCGATGGCTACTCCGACGGCATCGTATCAAACCCGTAAATAATTGTGAATAATTCCTCAGCCCTCCCTCAAAGATCTTCTCTGTTTGCAAATTGAACATCTTTTCATCTATTTTTTTAATTCTTCCATTAATCGATTATACTTTTCACCAAGGTTGCATTTTTAAAAAATAATTGTTTACTATTTTTGGGGAAAACCTTGTCTTTGGTTTGTTCGTAGCACCACTAGATTGAAGGATATAGTCAATAGGGGGACGGACATGTTGATGGGTTCGGTAAAGAGTGTGAGAAGCTTTGTTGTTCCACACTGACATTCTTGGACAAAAAGTGAAGGGTGCCTTGGCCACAAAAGGGGGTTGTTCAACAAATTTGCAGAGGCGATGAAAGATTTGCAACAAATATGGATGAAATATCACATTTTTATATAGAAAAAAAAACCCAAAATGGGAGGAGGAAGATGGAGGAGGGTGAGACGTAAAGGGGCGGGGAAGTTTTATTGGATTATAGGCCACTACTTTTTTTCTTGAAAGGCCAAATATGAATTTATTAAAGAACACGCAACAGGAAGTCCACCTAAACCAGCAACAAAGAACCAGAAAGAATAAAAGCAACCCAATTTAAAAAGACGAAGCAAAAGATAACAGCAGCAGCAGGCAATCAAATGAAGGTTGTACATGTTTTAGTTGTATCGTGTCTTTCAGGGTTTAAATTGCAAAATAAATATTTACAAGTTTCTACTATTAAGAATTTAATTTTATATAAAGTACCCCTTGTAACTTGAAATAACCTGTCATTTTGCTCCCACATGGGGTGAGGGACTTTTTACACCCTCACCCTAGCAGCCACCCTAATCTTATGCTATTTTTGATTTTTGTAAAACTTTCTGTCTCATAACTTAGGCCATCCTGCTTGGAGCAAGTCAAACAAAAATGTGTTTTGAACAACAAAATAGGGACACCATAAAATGTCCATTTGTTTTTTATGATGTTTTTGGTATGCGTGTATACGTGAAGATAAAAAATAAATAAGAGATATAGATAAATATATATGATCTCACATACGATGTCCAAATTTTAATGTTCAAATTACATCATTGTAAGTCAAATGGGAGAATATAACGAACAATATTAATATCTCTTTCATGTATAATGAAGATGGGTGTACCAAAATACAAAAAAGTTACAATAATTAAAAAAAACAACTAATTGATAAATTGAATTTTCAACATTTTTTTATTGACGTGTTCAACGAGCTTTTTCACATTTAAATTTATTAATATTATTAATATTATAATTTAACATCTTTTCAAGTATATATATGACAAATGTTGACATTTTTGTCAAAATAATTAATTTAATACAAACATTTTGATTTATTTTTTTAATATTTTCTATTTCGAATAAAATTCATATAAAAGTCGTTATTTTATTTATTATGCATATATTTTAAATTTATAAAAATAAACTATAAATAACATTATTCATATAAATAGTTAGATTTTATAGATTTAAAATATAAAACAAAAAACAACCTTGTGCAATGTACTTTTAATTTTTGAATAAAGACTCATTTTGATCTCTAAGAAAAACACCGGGGTATATTTTAGTCTCTGACAAAATTAAAGTATCAAATTAATCTCTCATAATTTTAAAATAGGGACACGTTAGTCCCTCCGTCAACCCTCTGTTAGTTTGGGTTTGTTAAGTAGATGATGTGTTCCGGTTTCTTGCTTAGATGTACTATTATATGATGTTTACAATTTCCACTGTATATGTTGGTTATTAAACATTTACTTAAATGCCCAACATGCCCAAAACAATACCATTTTGAATATACAGGATAAAAAGAAATTGTCTCCTTTAACAATCAAAAACGTAATTTAAATGTCTAAAATGAGACATAATTAATGTTACTCCAATTTCTACATTAAATTATTAACCATGGAACCTTAATCCACAGAGATAGTCGATGATGTCTAATGAGATCAAATATAAGGACTAACATATCCCTTGTTTGAAATCGTGAACTTATTTAATGTTTTAGTTTCATGAGGGACTAAAACGGATCCGTATATTTTTCTAACCAAAAGTGCCTTTTCTTCTATTTTTTTTAATCAATGGTTAGACTTAGAATCACAGACTTCACGCCTCCGTAGCCATACTAGCAGTGTGACTGTGTCTCCCACAAGTTTGGCATCTACGCCTCATTCTCTCTCCCCCTTTCATAAACAAATAAATAAATAAATAAAATCTAAAATAAATTTTCAAGTTTCAACCCCTCTCCCTCACTCCTACTAGAACCTTCCGATTCCTCAAATTAGGGTTTATCCAGAGGGGTTTAGCGCTATTGATCACAAACCCTAATTCTCATTGCAAAGCTTCAACATTTCTCATTGACACGCACCTCAATAGCGCGTTAGAGTTCCCAAATGGTTCGCTCCAATGGCGTCAGACTCCTTCACTGTGTCGCTCGTCGATCTTCCCCCGCAAACAATTCCGTACGCGTCGCACTCTCTCGCGCCCCTTGAATTTTCATCTACTTCGATTTTTAACACAGTTTCTACGTGAAATGTGACACAACAATTGTGTTATTATTTTTTTATTTGTGTGTGTGTGTGTGGTGAATCTCAGATATGTGAAACAGTGTTCCGAAAGGGTTATAGGACATTGAATTCGGGACTTTGCAATCAATCTAGAATTATCGGAAGTCGTTCTCCATATGGTATATGTTAAATTAACCTTTTTTTATTACATTTTTTTTTTTTACTAATTCAAGTTTCAAATTTTTTTTTCTTTTGAATTTGGGTATTGTAACAACTTAGTTATTTTCTCAATAGATTAACTATTATTGTTGTTTATCTTGGAATCTTTAATTGAGTTTTTTTTTTTAAATTTTTTTATGGTTTTGCTTTTCTGTTATTGTTCTGCTGACCATTTCACACATTATATGTTTACAGTTGGAGATGGTGTTAATTTGAAGAACTGGTTGCTATTGGGAGCAGCAAATACATATTGGGGTGCATCTAGGTCCATCCATGGTTCTGGTACTAATTACTGATTATGTGTCATGCCTCCCTTTTTCATTCTTCCTGGAATAACACTCAAAAGCATTTGAAAATTGGTTTTTGCTATTTATGGGTTTCATTTTGTCTACTATTTTTCCTTTGGTGATGAAACGGAAGGAGCTCGAATTTTATGCTACTTCCATCCAATTGCCAATGCATTTGCATTTTTCTCTTTCACTTGCACGTGAATGACTTGTTTTATTCCCCCTCTAACTCCTTTGCAGCATCATTGGCAAGGGACTATTATGACGTTCTTGGTGTGAGTAAGAATGCAAGTGCTTCTGATATAAAGAAAGCATACTACGGGGTAGGTTTTGCTTGACCATTGTCAATATCATGTATTCTGATACTAAATTATGCATTCTTTTTAAACATCTTCCCGTTTTCTGATTTCACTTTGCAATTATTTTCTCATCATTTCCTTGTCGAAGGGTATCACATTGCCTATTTCTTTTTTAATCTCAAGTCTTTCCCATATGAAAAGGAAACTGTCCATTTTCATTTTAGTAAGTGGATACTTTGCCATTTCCCAAGTGGACTCTTAAAAACAGTAGGTTCAACTAGATGAGGAAGAGTTTGTTTTATGTCATGTTGCTCTTACATTTTGTTCAATATGCATTCACTTATCTTCAGTTTATAATGTGAAAAATATGTTTATCACATTTTGGCGTTTCAATTCTGCACATGCTACCATTGGTATGATTTTCTTTGTCAGAATATGCCATCTTATATCATTTTAATGTCTGCACATACTCTCTTGACATGAATTTTTCAAAAACACGAGTTATTTGTCTAAAATAAGTTTTTTTTATTGTTTCTCAATTTTTCTCTATGTTCCGAAGCTTGCAAAGAAGCTCCATCCAGACACAAACAAAGATGATCCTGAGGCTGAAAAGAAGTTTCAAGAAGTTTCAATAGCATATGAGGTGTAATCTTGTTCTTGTTACTTACCCAGAGGTCTAATTTAAGTCATCATATGATGAATGAACTGAGTGTTGGTTTCTTGACCCATCTTTCTTTCTTTGGGTAATTGCATTGTAGGTTTTGAAGGATGAGGAGAAGCGTCAACAGTATGATCAGGTCTCACATCTTTCCTGATTTTTTTGCCTATGTCATTGATAATTTTATGGTAGCTACTAGTTACCATGTTGGGATTGATTGTAGTATATATAATTGATAATTGATTTATGCATGAGATACTGTAAATTGTAGATCAGTAATATGAATGTAAAAAAGGAAATTGTAGGATTTAAGCAGAGGACCTCTGTTTTATGGAGAACAAGAAATTTACATAGATATTTGAGAAAGAAGTAGAGGGAAAGGGTTGGGGAACCATGGCACATTTTTCTTTTATTTACTGCTTCTTTCGTTTGATTTATTTTAACATGGATATGTAGGTTGGCCATGATGGTTTTGTAAACCAACAAAGCACTGGTTTTGGTGGAAGCAGTGGCTTTAATCCTTTTGAGCAGATATTCCGTGATCATGTAATGACTTACGAATTTCTTCCCTCTTTTTAGTTAATCATGACTATCATTATATTCTCGATTCTTTTGTAAAAGGTCCGTCTGCATTGAAATAGAAATTGTATTAGACATCAGCAGCCTTAAGCGGTCATACAACCACGTCAATTACTAGTTTAATATTAAGGCAAAATGTTTTATTGATTTTTTAAAACAGCTATACAAATATGCATGACTAAGCAATCATACAACCACCTTAATTTGTTATATGGTATGTTTGGTTATGCATATGTTTCTAGTTTTATTTTTATTTGTAGTAGAAATTTATACATTAATTGCTATTAGTTATAGTTAAATATAAATGTCTCTGAAATTTGCTTGTGTTATATATCCCACATTTGAAGTCTAATATTATTTTCTTGAATTCTCTGGCATTTCTGTCCATGGCGATCAGGATTTTGTCAGGAACGTTTTTCATCAGAATATTGGTGGAGAAGATGTCAAGGTTCTTTCTTTCTTTCTTTCTTTCTTCATATTTGGATGTCTTTAAGTATGCTAAGGACTTGTTTGAGGAAAGAAATGCATCTTAATCTCTTTTTTTTTTTTTTTTTTTAATTTTATAATCAATGCGTCTTAATCTATTTTCACAGACTTTCATTGAATTATCCTTTATGGAAGCTGTCCAAGGATGCACTAAAACTGTTACATTTCAAACAGAGGTGCTTTGTAATACTTGTGGTACGCTCATCAGTTAACCAATATTTATATCCTATGAACCTATGAGTTGTCTGCCACTCAGCTGACTACTATATCCAGTTTAGTTTGTAAAGCTGGTGCACCTGGATGGTCACAAGTTCTTTCTCTTTCTCAACTATTGCAGGAGGTAGTGGTGTTCCTCCTGGTACAAGACCTGAAACCTGTAAGCGCTGTAAAGGCTCAGGAGTGGTTAGTATTGTCTTCAAATTAAAATTTAACCTTAATCATGTTAAAATTTAAAACTTTTTGTTGTTAAATTGATGGGTTTGATATATATCCAGACATTTGTACAAGCTGGCATATTTAGGATGGAGAGTACTTGTGGTACCTGTAAGGGAACTGGCAAAATTGTATCGGTATGGTTCATATATTCAGTTTATTTTCTGATTGCTTCTATCATTTTTAGTATGTTGTATTAGGGTTCTGATATTATGGACTTAACTGTGATCTATGAAGCAGAGTCACTGACATGTCATGTGTGTATATATTGAAAATTTATGGAAAAAGATTGATAATATCATATTTATAGGCTTTAAGATTTACAATATCTTGATATGTGTCATATGTATTAATATTTGCTATTTTGTAAGCCCCTCTAAAAAAACAGACCCAACCTCTAGGTAAGTGTTCTTCAAATTTTAAATGGCTCTGTTTATGCTATGTCTATGCAGTGTCCTGCCATGCCATAACCGTGTTGGAGTCAAATGAAAAAGTAATTTTAAATTGAACACATACAGATGTGTATTGGACATGTGTCATACAAGGGTTGTGTCGGACACATGTCTGCGTGCATGTGTGTCTGTGTGTGATTCACTTCATTTGCTTCTTGTTGAGTTTTTTTTTTTTTTTTTTTACTTGGAAGTAATCCATTTTTTGGAGGTTTCTTCTCCCATTTTCCCTTTCATTTTTGTAAATAAATCATGGATGCCGCTTGATTCATCATGCAGTGTTTAGCTTTGCCGGTCATTAATACCAATTACTAATGGAAATTTTGTTCTTTACTTGTTGGCATCAGAATTTCTGCAAGTCATGCAGGGGTGCGAAGGTTATCAAAGGAACAAAGTCGGTCAAGTTGGATATTATGCCTGGTAACCATTAGTTTTTAAATTTTGGGATGCATTTTGGTTATATGAACCATGTTCATAATCATATGTCATACACAGAAAATATCGAATGAACCAGCAATTTCCCTGATTTTCCTTTTAATTGTGCTAACCACTCCTCTCATAGTAAAGTTGCATGGGCCATGCTAAAAATAAACATTATCTCTATTAAGACAACTTCACACATGTCAAAACTCAAAAGATGATTTGCATGCCTAAGGTAGGAAGTTCCCACCCAGGAATTTCTCCTTGATAATAATTTGTTTGAAGTTACCCTCTAACGTGTGTGTCAATCTGCCTTTCATATTTATTTATTTTTGTTTAAATAATTTTTGTAGATTATATAAATACCTGGTTGTCAATTTATTTATTTGAAAAAGAAACAAAGATTATAACGTGAGCAGTTGAAGCTATCGATTATTTGGTAGGAAGAGACCAAATACTAAAGCAGAGTTTTGCCATATATGTTATTATTAGTAGTACTATAATAACGTGAGCAGTTGATGCTACCATTTATTAGCATATCAAAGTCAAATATTTTGGAATACTATTATAGTATATTGCATCATAAATCATAACAGTTTGTAAGCTTTAAGATGTGTCATCATAGCTGTCACCAGATGTAAGTTAGTTAGTTAGTTAGAAGTTACAAAGGCTGTACCTTTGAACCAACCCCTCAAGGCGAAATAGGCACAAGGAAAGAGTAATAGATTGCACCAACCCACAAAAACGAAACGGTCCCAGGCCTTTAGTTAGTTATAATTTTCTAGAAGCTCCAGACACAACTATATGTACCTGAACCTTAACTGATTCAATTGAGAATGAGTTACAGTTTTGTGATCTCTCTCTTTCCTTTCCTTCTCTTCTCTATTTTCCTTTCGTTCACTTTCTTGCAACTTTCCCTTCATTTTCTCCGATATCATGAATTCTAAAAAAAATACTAATTTTTGAATAATTTGGAGTCATGTTGATTTGGGATTTTTGTTAATAAGTTTGATTCTATCAAATATGGTGGCAAAAAGACAATTAGTAATATTTGCTTTGCGTGATGCACTCCCTTTCTGTTTAGTCATTTTTCACTTACAATTGGTTCAGATAAGAAAAAAGGTTGACTGTATACATGTTTATATATTTTCAGGGATAGACAACAACGAGACCATAAAGGTTTATAGAAGTGGTGGTGCAGATCCTGATGGAGATCACCCTGGTGATCTTTATGTTACTATGAAGGTAAAAGATTTAATCTCTTCAATAGCTTGGATATCATTTCCGTTTTCATTTTATTTTTTCTATGCCCTATCACTTTTCTCCCTTTTCCTTTTTACAGGTCCGGGAAGATCCTGTCTTCCGTAGAGAAGGATCTGATATTCATGTAGATGCTGTTCTAAGTATCACTCAGGTAATGTTCCAGAATGAAGACTTGAGCTTACATGGTTGAGTTTTTTCTGGTTTGATTAACACGTCTTCATTTAATTAGTGTCATTAGTTTATAATTCTGGGGAGGCAATTGGTTGCTTGCATAGTTAGGAATAAATGTGACCATATTAGTCAATCCTGGATGGCGGTGGTGGTGGCGGCGGCCAACCACAAAAACATTGTAGTGTTATAGTGGATCACGTAGAGGCCGCTATACCAAAGATTGCAAATGTAATGCAAATAATTTCTAATCCATGCATAACATAAGCTCAAAACTCAAATTATTCAAAATTAAAGACATTTCAACTTTAATACTTAAAAGTCATAGCTTAAATACATGTTAAGCCTCTATTATGCTTATTGCGTGTCAAATTATTATTTTCAAAAAGATGTCTTGAATATGTCAGTTATATCAAAACCACATCTTCTAGCTGGCTGATCTGAAAATTGTTCCCACAAACCATGAACTTCATCTAACAGTGACTAGCAGAGTAACAGTAGCAGAAAAGAACAAGAAGCACACGATTTGGTCTCCTTCTCCAATGAATCATCACTTCGTTGTGGCCTTCTAACTCCATTATGTTTTGTGGACATGGAAAGGGAAAGGGTGAATGGATGAGTTAATGCCACAACAAAGTGATGATTCATCAGAGGAGATCAAATTGTGTGCTTTCTTGTTCTTTCCTGCCACTGCTAGTCACTGTTAGATGAAGTTCATGGTTTCTGAGAACAATGTTTAGATCAGCCAACTAGAAGAAGATATAGTTTTGATATAACTGACATATTCAAGACATCTTTTCTAAAAATAATAATTTGAAATGGCATAATGGAAGCTAGATGTGTATTTAAGCTATGACTTTTAAGTATATGTCTTAAATTTTGAATAATTTGAGTTTTGAGCTTATATTATGCACATATTAGAAATTATTTGCCACAGATTATTTCCCTTTCCACAAAATATCATTAACATGCTCATACTGACTAAAATATAGAGACAAAAGAACTAGCTAAATGAAGTTTCTCCGCCAGTTATAAATCATCATGGATGACAAATGAAAATTACTGGTTTTGAGAGCTTGGTAGTTTAAAATTTCCTGGTTGACTTAGAGGCTGGACATTTACTAGGATTTGTGGATATGACAATCAATAATGTGAGTAACTCGGTAGATTTATGCCAGGTTGTTTTGGTTCCACAATGGTGGTTGTGGTTGCCTGGTTGGTGCTGGAAGTTTTATTTTTGTACTTGTTTTAGATATTAAACATCTCGTTAGTTGTTTGTCTCTTTCTGGTGAATTAAACTATTACTTAAAAATAATCTAAATACCGAAAAAATTGACTTTTTTGTTCCAGGCAATTTTGGGTGGAACCATTCAGGTCCCAACTCTTACTGGAGATGTTGTTCTTAAGGTTTGTATTGTGTTGCAATATAATTATGTAATTTTGGTTCTAGTAAATGGTGAAGTCTGAATGACGGTTCGTGTTTGGCAGGTTCGTCCAGGCACCCAACCTGGTCAGAAGGTGGTTCTAAAGAAGAAAGGTAAGAAAGTTGATATCATTGATGGAAAGTTTGAAAAATAATTTTAAGAAAGCATTGTATGAAAATACATTTGAATTTTCATGAACCTATTGCATGGACTTTTGAAGGTTGTTTATTTAAGCTGATTTCTTAACCATTATTAACTTGTTTGTTCTCTTGGCAGGGATCAAGACAAAAAATTCTTATACGCTTGGGGATCAATATGTGCATTTTAATGTCAGCATCCCCACGTGAGTGTTCCATTTGATATTGTTCAGTGTGGTTTATGAACTGCTAAATTGTCTTGCTCTCCTCTCCAATAAAAATAGCCTAGGCTCAGGTTTTGAAGGGAAAAGGTACTTCTTTGTGATAGTATAGACATTCAGAATATAAATGCCTGTTTTTTGTAATATTTTGCAGAAACCTGTCTGAGAGGCAGCGGGAATTGATAGAAGAGTTTGTCAAGGAAGAGCAAGGGGAATTTGATAAACAGAGAGCTGCTTCAGCTTCGGGTTGAAAATATTTGGAGAGTTTCCAGTAGTCATTTAATTTTACTAAATCACGCTCAACTTGCTGTTGAAGTTTTGTAGGCTTATTAAGGATTGCTATGTCTTTGTCCTCTCCACTATTGAGTGTATGTAATTTTTTGGTCACGAGCGACGATCACTATTCAAAATTTTAAGGTTACTAGGCAATCCACTCGTGCACCTGTAAGACCGTAGTATTCTTTCCAGTCCGTGCTGTATATATTTTCCCTATAACAGTATACATAAGAAGGGTGCATGTCCCAAATAATCATTCTTTGTGCTTACTATATTTTTGCAGAGGAAACTTTGCCTATCTTCGGGACATAGGTAAACTATAATTAGGTAGTTTCTACATCATTACTTAAGGGTTGCAATTGTTCTCTTGTTATGGAAGTGATGATGATGATGTAGATTTTGTGATTTCAATTTTAATTAAGGATCTGTAGCAGTAATTTGTTTACGGTAAAACACTAAATTTAACTTACTAAAAATCTAATGGCTTCTTTATGGATTATGTGAGTTTACCATTTTTAAGGTTCGCCGTCTAGTCTGCTTTAAACTAGAGTATAATTCATCGTTAATAAGTTTTGAAAATAAAAAATGTAGTTCTAGTTCAATACAGTTTAAGTCTCATTCTATTAGTATGTCAAATTATGTTAATATATCTTATCAAGATTTAGTTTAGAAATTTTAGAAGTTTAATCTAATAGCCGAAGGAAAAGAAATATTTTTATTGTATTTCAATAAAATGAATAAAGTAAAACTTAATATAATAGTTAAAAAAAATATAAACTCTGATATTTTATATATCAATTTGTTTTAATTAATATTTAAGGGAGAATTCAATTCAAGTAGCCAATTTTTTTGTAAATGCGTTGAAATGTAACATACTAGCCTCTCTTTTTTTATTGGAATATACATTTTTCTTATGGATTAATCTGGAATAAACATGCATTTTCGTTGAGGTTTCATGCTAATTTGGATGTTTAATTGAGTTGTAGATGAATGGATGCAAGTCAAGAATGATGTAAAACTTTTATGGCCTGTTTGCTTTATTTCCAGTTTCTTCTTTCTATTTATTGTTTTCATAAATAATTATAAAACTGTCACTTTGTTTTCATTCTGTTTCCTATATTTAGAAATTTATACAGGAAACACTGAAAACAACTTTTGTTTGTTTTCACCATTTCCTGTACAAATATTTGGAAACAAGAAACACAACAAAAACAAGGTGCTAGCTTTGTAATTATTTCTAAAACAGTAAATAAAAATAGGAAACTGGAAACAAAACAAACAAACTCTTAGAGTAATGGAAAATGTAATTTTGGATTAGGATATACTGGATAACCAGCGTTGGGATCACTTACTATTAAATTTTTCGCATCTATCTTTGTTTTAATAAAAGGGGGGAGTCAAGCCTAGGGAGAGGGTTCTGAACGCGAGAAGGCTATCCTATCTTTAAGGAAGGGATTTTGAAGTAAAGATTCTTCCTCTTCGTGTTCTTTCTATGGAATTGTTAGTGGAGTTTGCTCTCTCTTCCATTTTTTTCTTTCAATGTCTATGTCTTTATAAACTCCTTGTGTTAGAGGATTGATCGATACTAGACCTTTCTTGTTCTTTTATTTTATGTTCAACTCAATTGTCTTTTCCTTTGTTTATTATTGAATTTGATTCCAATGCTTCCTTGTAGGTGTATTGCTAATTTAAGTTGGTCTCTTTCTCGTAATTGGGAAATTGGGGTTTAAGGGTCAAGCAAAATTAATTTTGACTTATCCCTCTTGGTATGATTTGGTATGTGGGCTTGCAATTGAGAAGTTTGGGGTTTCGCATATGACTGTAATTCAATTACCATGTGTATAATGATCTAGGAATAGATAATGTCGTATGTATTGTTGTGTTCTATGAATTCCATTGATCGTTTATCAAATTTGATTAATTGAAATTCAATTAAGGGATTGGTAAATTCTTTTTTAATCAAATTGTTAACTTTAGGGATTGAGGTACAACTAAAATTGGGAATTCCACCATAAATGAATGATTAGGCGATTGGGTGAATATAAAGCATGATACATTGATTGGGTTTAGGTGAAATCAACCTTTTCACTGATTGATTTCTACTCTCTTGGTTGTTATTTTATCGCTCGTAAATTTTCTCTTAATTTCTTGCATTCTAGTTTAACTAGTTTTAGTTAATATCATCTAAAAAAGAAGTGTTGAAATTTCAACCAATTTTGATTTGGCAATTCAATAGTCTCTACTCAATCATTGTGGTTATGACATTGGAACTCATTTTTTCCACTACATATATGGGGGTAACAAGATTTTAGTGTCGATGATGAGAAATACTTTAGACATTATTGGGGTTTCCATTTCATATCATTTGAAATTTTATTTTACTCTGTTGTTTTTGTTTAATTTATGATATTTCATTCAATTCTTTCTCTTCTTTTGGTTTATGTGGGATAACTTGCTCCCAACCACTTTCTTTTTGTTCCAGAAATAGAGATCAGATTTCAAGAGTAGTAGAAAAAAGAGAAAAGAAAGGCGTGAAGAAGATTGTAGTGGTGCGAATTGAGCAAAACACTATGATAGGAAAAGAACCACCAAAATTGACTGTTAGTGATTATGCCACATTTCGAGTTGATAGCTGCACCACTAGCATTGTTACGCTGCATGTGAAAGATGACAATTTTTTAAATAAAGTCATCCACGCTTCACTTGGTTTAATAGGAACATTTTAAGAATGACCCTTTAACTAGGTGACACAATCAAGACCAATGGTACAGGTGACAATATTATTAGATTAAGTTGTTTCCATTCTCCCTCAGAGATAACACGAAGAGCCGGTTCTAGCATCAACCTAGGGTCGTTTAGAGAACTTTTGGGGGCTATGGCAAAATCTTTGGAGAAACCTAATAAGACTTTATTCTTTATCTTTACTCAAGATAAGAACTTTATAATGTCATAATCATAACTTTATATACCTTAAGTCAATCTCAAACATTTTAAATCAATATTTAAATAAAAAGATGATTTCATCATTTATTTTACATAAAAAGGTTAAAAAAAAATAAATGTGGTGCTTAATCAATGATTGAGAGGTTAATGGAATAGTAACTCCTTTTAGCTTTAGCATAAAACAGTCTAAAACCTTAGAATTTCCTTAACATAATAATCAGAATCTTAAAAAAAAAAAAAAAATAGCAGCACTGTAGCAAATAAATGCCACATATAAATAACATTATATAAATAAATGAATGATAACATTAATCTCACTTGAAATAATCTTGTGTAACCCACCTAACTTTTATTATTATCATTTGGGAAGCGTCTTCGGTGCACCACTCTCCAAAGTGGAGCAGTGGTGCACCACCCACTTGTCTTCATGCCTACCAATCCAGTTGCCATGTGGATTTCTTGTGTTAGTTTGAAAAGTCAAACTGATTTTGTAGTCAAGGTAGTATTATGCCTAAAAAATACATGTATATAAAATGTATTGTTACAGAAAATACAGGTATTGTTACAGAAAATACAGGATATTAATATTTTATTAATTAATTTTTTTTTCTTTTATGAAGAGAAAAGTTTTTCTTATTTTTATATTAAAAAAATTTTAAATTTTTTTTGAAGGGATTAATTAAAGTTTATTTAAGATTATAATTTCCGTTAACCATTGTTAACTTGTGATGATATATCCTGTGTCGATGCTGCAATGCAACCGTGTTGAGAACGTGAGGTTCACCTTATCACGCAGTCCTCCAACGCGACGGCGAGTTGCAGCTGTACATTCGACCGTGGGTTCAAGGTAGAAGACATCCACGAGGTGAGGGTTTTGGACAACCACGAGCTGAAGGTCGAAGACGAAGTCAACCACTACGACGACCACGACCTGAAGTTCAGAACCAAGCGCGAGCAGAGGGACGAACCAGAGATGCTTTTGAGGAAACTAACTTTCAAGACAATGGCGTAGAGGGGACCAAGTTGTCGGGGAAAGGGGGAAATGCATTTACTTTGTTCAAAGTAATTAATGGGTATTTGTAATTTTAAATTCAGAAAAACAAGGTATATCAAACAAATAAATATGTATATACATACTGTATTTGACTGGGGTTTGAATACATGTACAATTGGTTGAAAAGTAGAAAGTCCCACATGGCATAATGATTGGACAAAATTCAGCCATGTGGGTGGTGCACCACTACACCATAATGGTGGGTGGTGCACCATAGACTTAACCATTCATTTGTTTGTTTTTATGCGCCACATGTTGGAAGTGTCAACATATACATGAGACCATTTTCTTAAATATATCACGGTTGCATAACAAAAGAAAATATGAG
Source organism: Echinosophora koreensis (assembly GCA_035048595.1). Taxonomy (NCBI): domain Eukaryota; kingdom Viridiplantae; phylum Streptophyta; class Magnoliopsida; order Fabales; family Fabaceae; genus Echinosophora; species Echinosophora koreensis. Next base: position 3,852,629 of record JAPCYP010000011.1, on the reverse strand, counting down.
AATTTATTGCCGTAAGTTTTTACTAGTAGGTTTGAAAAGTCAAGCATGATTACCGCATGAAAAAAATTGAGGTAATGGCCTGGGGCCTAAGGCGATTGCCTCGTTTGTCTTGCCGTATACACGACCCTGCCTCAACCACAACGGAGCATATCTACTAGGGATAATCCAGTCACCATTCTTGAGGTGAGGCCTTGCAAAGAGTTCCAAAAAGTTTCTAAGATCGATAGCCAAAAGGGCAAGCTATTGGTATTACTAAAGTAACATTGGGAAAGTCAGGCTATGCCACCTATAATTTTACCAATGTTATGTGTGGAGCTAAAGCTCATGATGTTGAAGAAATTATTGAAGAGATGTGCTAGCAATACACTCTTTTAACATTCTCTTGATTATTAGGTGAAATTCATATGGGACCCACTAAATAGAGTGGGTCTCACATAAACTTCATAGCCCCACATAAAATTCATCCAATGGCAAAGAGTGTGTTAGAGATGGTGTTGAAAATATTGTGCTGGTAGCATTGCTCATTATGGAGGTGCTTCAGCAAGCAGGAAATGTCAAAGTGATCACTTGCCAACTTGCTTCACGTGAAAGATTGATGTCTTTTACTGGTATTTTAGGAGACTCTGCTTTGGTTATAGTTACTATTGTAGGGGTGGGTTTAGTGGTTCGGTATGTTATTTGCCAAGCAGGATAGTTTGCTAATGTTCCTATGAATGATTAGGTGTTTTGCCAAATTGATGGGTTTTGCGGATGCTATAGGAGAGAGTGCATGAAAGAGAGCCAATGGGACCCCAGTGGACATGGGTATATTTCATTCTTCACTTGGTTATCATGCTTCAAAACAAGAGGCCTCACTCAGAAATTGTTTTCATCTAGAAACAAGGTATTCACCTTGAGGTCAAGGTGAATCTTTATGGGGGAGCATTATTAGCAACAAGTCCTTATTAGGATAGTATATACCATAAGAAATAAGAACAAGCCTGTGTTAGTTGGGCCTTGTTAGTAAAGTGATTACCTTTAGATATTCGGTTAGCTTTCTATAAATAGAGATAGAGAAGGAAAAGGAAGGCAGATAGCTGGTAATAAAGTTGCGACCAGACTCTTGTCGGAGATCATACTATAAATCATTTTTGTAAAACATTCTATTTCTTCTTCCTTTTTGGTTTCATTGGTCCAAAGAAGGAGAAGGCTATTTCAATGAAATTTCTTTTTTTTCTCCTTTTTCTTTATGTCATTCTCTGATTCTGAACCAGTATCTATCACACACATGATATTAACTCTTTTAACTTTCTTCGCAACAATAGTGATAATTATAATATAATAATATAAACCTTGAAGAAAGTTAGTATAAGATTTGAAAGATTTTAGATATCAAATGTAATTAAGTCAAATTTTAGGAAAGACCAATATAATTCTCCATATAAAAAACATTGTCTTATTATTATTATTTTTCTTTTTGGGCTTGAACTTTGTAAAAAGTGCACTCAGGATACATCCAGTGTGGGCTATTGGCCCCCCCCAGCCCCTCCCCCAAACAAAACAGCCCCCTCCTCCCTTCCAACCCAACAAGCGTCTCTCTCTCAATCTCTCTGCGTTTACTCGGGAGAAGTTGAAGCAGCTGAGTCAAACTGACAACATGGTAAGTTTCTTTCTCTGCAACTAATCGCTTTTCACCATACAGCTTTCACAAAATCACCTCACAGGCACTGGAAAAAAAAAATTAAATAAAATAAAAACTGACTTTTGTGGATTTTATCATGTGATCAGTCGGGTAGGAAAGAAACGGTTCTGGACTTGGCAAAATTTGTTGACAAAGGGGTTCAAGTCAAGCTTAGTGGCGGCAGACAAGGTGACCCAGTTTCATGTTTGTTATGTTTCTGCATATTAAACGCTGCGTTTGGGTTATTGTTTCAGTTAGCAAGTTGTTAGGTTTAGTTACTAGTTTATTAGGAATTAGTTAACCTTTGAAAAAAATTGGAATTTGCATTGCATTCTTGTAATTAAACCTTTAACAACTTCTTACAGAAGACATTTGAGAAAATCTTGTATGATTTTTAGTTTGTTGGTAGGTGTGTAGTCTTTTGTTAAATGAGATTAGATTATTAAGATGCAGTGTGATACATGAATTGATTTGCTTTATATATTTTGGTTTATCAAGTGTGTAGGTCACTAGGTCTTATTCTGAACTGAAATATTGAGTATTTTATTCTATAAATTTTATATGTTTTTTTTTTTTTTTACTTCGTATTCATTTTTTAATTTTTTTTGATTTACTTTGACAATTAAAATGATGATAGTGGGATGAAATTATAGAATTCATATGAATTTAAATTGTTGGTATTCAATTGATAAGATGTTTCAAGAACCCTTATATGTGTGTTAACAGTGTTATATGCAGTTCAAGTTCAGAATCAATAGACTGATCTTTTTGCATTGTAAGGCTCAGTGGTAGATCTTAGTGATGTCAGGGGGAGTCAGGTAGATCTTAGTGATGTCAGGGGGAGCTTTGACTCCCCCTGACACTCCTAATTGTCTATTTATAATCCTTATTAATTAGTTAACATTGTGATTTTTTCTTTTTAAAATTATGGGTGGTCAATAAAGAGTATAAATAAACAAATGAGACTATTAATAGGAACACTACACACACACACACAAACACAACACACACACACACACACACACACACACTCGTGGCAGTGTGAACTTCATACAAGTCTTTGGTGCATTTGGTTGGAGCATGATGCTTGCATCTCTAAGGGTGTCTCCTTCCCCTTGAAATTTGCTATGGGATAGGATCATATTTGTAGCTTCTCTTTGTGTTTTCCCTATGGCATAGAGATTTGACACCCTTCATGCATCGTTGATATTTTTTTATGTTCTTCTTTGTATTTTAATTTTTCTTTTGTTTTAGAGTATATCTTTTCTTTCCCATAGTTGTAGTTTCCCTCTTTTCTTTATAATAATTTCTTTTGGGTCAAAGAAAAAGGCAGTACGGTAATATATATATTTCTCACCACCTTTCAATTTGATGGATTTCAGTGACAGGAACTCTGAAAGGATATGATCAGTTACTTAACCTTGTTCTGGATGAAGCTGTAGAGTCTCTAAGAGGTAAATAGAACCAGCACCATGTTTTAAGCATTTATAAAATTTGAGTCACTATTATGTCCTCAACTTCATCTTTTATACAACATGCTGAAATAAGTCAGTTTTTAGGGTGGAGAGTTGGGGGCAATGACTGTGAAAATTCATCTAAATTATTAACTATAATTTTTTTAAACTTACTAGAGATGAAACGGAAGCTCCTAGATTAGATTTACGTCTTATTTTTCCAGCTTTTCTGCTGTCAAAGGGCAATCTTTGCTTATTTCACTTAAGTACCAAAATACAATAAGACACTTCTGCTAACTTGTGAGAGTGAAAGCATGAATAATAATGCATTAAAAGTAGCATGCTTTAACATCATTTTTCAACTGCTAAAATCACCTAAATTCATACTGCTTTAGCTCTTTAGAGTTGATCATGTTTTCCTTATTTTTGTAATATGTAAAACGTGAACATCTTTAGGATTGGCTACCTGAAAGGTCACTCACTCAACCTACACAGACAAAGGAGACATGTCAATGCACCTTTACCAGTAATTGTTTGACTACTTGTGCGAATGGACCTGCAATATTATTCAGATTGCATAAATTTCCAGCGGGAATCCACTAACAGCATTATACATATTTGCGTACATGCTAAGCATTTCATGTCTAATGTAACGTGCTCAAGCACATTGATGTAATTTGGTGGTCATCTAAATAGTATTTGATGCATTAGTCCAACTATTGGCAACATAACCCTAAATACTGTCTTTGTTAAGAGTGTATCTTTTCTTTGTGTATTGAGAGAGAGAGAGAGAGAGAGAGAGAGAGAGAGAGAGAGAAGAGAAGCATAGTGATGCTGAAACCACGTGTCTCAATTATACCACAGGTAACCGAATAAGTATTAATCTAATACTATGAATCTGGTCAATGTATCTGGACACTATATACAGTGAATCTAGACACTAATACTAAGATACAAATCAGTACACTAATTACATGTCCAACACTCTGCGTCAAGTTGGAGCATTTAGGTCATATACACCAAACTTGTGACAATGATAACTTATTTGATGACCTCTCGAAGAAAAATTAGCCAGTTGGTCATTTGAATTGACAAAGCTAGTTGTGATGTCTCCAAATAGGATCTTTTTGTTAATGACCATCTATCTTAATGTGTTTGGTCATCTTATGGAGCATCGGATTGGAGGTGATATGCAATGCAACTTGTTTATCACAAACCAATGTCATTTGCATAATCTCTCCGAATTGAAGCTCTTTAAGTAGTTGTTTCAACTAGTGGTTGAAGTCATGACTCGATATTCTGCTTCGTCACTTGATCTTATGACCACATTTTATTTCGTCAGATTACCACTAATGAATGCACAATATCCAAAAGTGGATAGTTTGCTAGCAGGAGAGCACGCCTAATGCACATCTAAATATCTGGCAATATGTTTGTGACCTTTATCTTCATAGATGAGACCTTGGAGCTCCTTTAATGTACTTCATGATACAGATCACTACATCCCAATGACCCTTACATGGGGAATTTGGTTGTCATCTAAATAGTATTTGCTGAAGTAGTCCAACTGAATAGGAAGGGAGGGGATGGGTAGTGCCAATCCCTTGGGATTGTACCTTGGAACCATTAGCTAAAGCGACAATAGGCAAATAACTGGGGTGAGAAAGTTTGGAGAAAAGAGTCATGTTATCAGAGACGTGGTCAAATGCACCAGAATAAAGAACCCAAGTACCGATGGATGGGGAGTGAAGATACAAGCCAATAAATTACTAATTTGTTCAACAGAGGCAATGAAACTTGAGGAGTGAATTTGCTCAAACCACTTTAGAAAGTTTGCATAGTCAGCCCAAGATGCTCTTGGATGGTCAGAGGTATCAGTGGTGTCTGTGGGAGTAGTTTGGGCCATAGTTCAGCACATAATAGCAACAAACAACTACAAGGTACCTGATTGGATTTGAGTAAGTGTACTGTTGGAAGATTTCCTAGGATCCGTATAATTATGTTAGAAGATCTCCTAGGTTCTGTGGGATATGTATTAGGATTATGTATTATATTTAATTCTGTATTATTTTAGGAAGTTGAGAGGTTTGTGAGATGTGCAGATATTTTAGGAATCTGATTTTTATCTTTCTTATAATTAGGAATATTTGTTACCGATCTTGTATCCTAGAACTATCTATAAACCCCCATGTACAGAAACAGAGGAGAGTAAGAGAAATATACCTCATATTTCCTTCTCTGCTTCATGTACTCATCAACACAGCTGATTTGGAAGAGGTGAACGCAGAGCTGGAAAGAGGAGGCCAAGGCTAGTCAGATGCAACCAGTGGCAGCTGGAACAAGTCAGATCAGAGTCAAATCTGAGGCTGCACAAGTGGCAAATGGGGCAAAGATGGGCTGAGTTAGATGTCTAGACCGGTGATGAAGACAGCAATTGGAATGGGTGACTGAAGCGCCTATGCACACCTCTGGAGGGTGTGCACATGGATCTGTACGTTGAAGATGAAAGGTGTGTGCAAAGGCACGTTGTTGGGGCTCATGGGATGGGTCTTCAAAGATTGACCGTGCAGACAGGGGCAAAGTGGCTGGTGGTGTGGCTAAAATGCTGCTGGTAAATGACGATGGAAGTGACAGATGGGAAAGAAGGTGCTGGAAGAATGTCAGGGGAAGAGAGGAAGATCGACGAACTGGTGTTGAGACGCGGTTGGCCAGAAAACAATTTTCACCGGAGGGCAGTGGATCGCTGGGCATGCACGATTCTAGAGTTGCCTCTCTTTAGACTCTAGATACCATGTTGAGAGAGAAAAGAGAAGCATAGTGATGCTGAAACCGTGTGTCTCAATTACACCAAGATAACTGATTATATATTAATCTGGTCAATGAATCTAGACACTATATGTACAGTAAATCTAGACACTAAATACTAAGATTCAAGGCATTATGCTAATTACATGTCCAACTCTAGAATACTGTATTTAGTTTCTCTAACTTGATAGCCGCCTTTATACTTAAGAATGAAGTTTCCAGTGCTTTTTTGCAAAGAAACTATTCAGTTTCTAAAAGATAGAATTGAATTGTTAAATCTTTTATTAGTATAATAACATCTTTACTTATTCATTAAAATTATCTTACATTCCATTTCATAACTAAAATCCATGGTATTTTCTCTTGTGCTGCAGATCCTGACGATCCACTGAAAACTACTAATCAGAAAAGAAATCTCGGCTTAATTGTACGTTTCTTTCTATGCCATCTCATTTTGTCTATGCCATCTCATTTTGTCTAACATAAATTACCATCTGAGCATCAAATGCTGAAAATTAACTTGTTTGAATAATGTCTGGACCATTTACCAAAAATTGCTGGATCTTTTTCTTAATCAATTTTCTTGATAGAATAAACGAAAAGGGGAAAACATTTGTCAATTAGAACAGATGGAAAGGTCTTGTTTGTATGCAAACCATTATTGGGAAGAAAAAAAATGATAAGTTAGACTTGTAATTTGAATGACCGGACTTTGGCGTGCCTTTTTTGGCCACGTGATTTGTTGTGTTATGGTACATTGGGCTTGGCCCAAGCTTCAACTCTCTCTGGCCCAATAACTCAGCTACCTCCATCGAGCTCTTCCTCACTTAAGAATTAGTTAGTTGGTTAGAATAGAATAACTGTGTAACTGTTTTCTGTTATTGGGGTTTCCATTGTAGGCTATGTATATAAAGCCATTATTCCAGGGTAGTTATATGATTCTATTCTTTAAGCTTTCATTCTGAGTGATATTAGAGATATTCAAGTGAGAATCTGAAAGATTGAGAGAGAGGAAAAACTGTGGGAAAATCTAGGGAACTTGGTGATGGATGAACAAGTTCTGTGATTGTAAAAGGGAGCTGTAAACTCTGATTCATAGTGATCTTCTCAGTTGGATTCTGTCCCGGGGATGTAGGAGGATTTGCTCCGAACCTCGTTAACAATTCTTGGTGTTATCTCTTCCTTAATCCTCTCTTGTTAAAGTTTCACTGTTCTGTTAGCATTACTGCAATTTTAGCTTTCTGTTTGCTGCAATTTTCAGATAGTAATTCATACCATTGTGACCTCAAGACATAACATGATTGATCTGTGATAAAATAGGGCCACGATATGTTTTGGCATATACAAGTCCCCAGACAAGAAGTTTGTTTTGTTGCCCAATTAGGAGGCTGTTAATACTGTTATTTTTACTCCCTATTCTTGAAACCTTGATTCTTGCTCCATGCTGCATTGAAATCCTGCTTGTAGCATATTTTCTGTGGGATGTTATATAATTAAGTCCCATTGTGGGGGGGGGGGGGGGAATCGGTTGATTTGTAGTTATGTTACTTTTTTGATCAAGTGTAGTTATGTTGTTTAAGAATAGAACAATATCTCACTTGAAAAGATTGAGAGGGGGAGGGGGAGAAATACAAAAAGGTGGAAATTGAGTTCCACAGTCATCAACTGTTAACTACATTTTTTCTTTTCTTTTCCTTCCTTTATAGGATCCCATAAACAAAGCGAAAGATTAATATAAAAAAAATTTTGGCTATTTTTCCGTGTGTTGATGAGTTGCAAGAAAAGAAATGTATCACCTGCTTAGCTGTGCTTTCCATTTTAAAAGAAAGTGATGATTGGCAGATTTTTGTGATGTTTGGACATGTTGAGTGTTTCTCGAGATTGAAAAGTTTTCCTGCAAATTTGAAATTACGCAAAATGACCATAACAAACACTGATTATGTTTTTTGGTTATATCCTCTGAATCTTATTGGGCTGAAATTTTGAGATATTCTTGTTCTTACTCCTGGAATTTTATTGCCTTTGTTGCCTTGCAGGTTTGTAGGGGAACTGCTGTCATGCTTGTTTCCCCAACTGATGGAACAGATGAGATCGAGAACCCCTTTATTCAGCCCGATGGGGCCTAGGTGTGAAGTTTGTGTACAAAACACCTAACTTTTATGTGTATAATAATATAATACAATATAATATGTATGCTGAACAAGCCTCAGATTTTAGTTACCATCCTTTATTTTAGTCTGCTTAGTATTTCCTCTCCGTTGTGTAAGCGGATTTATTCAAATACATTAAATTAAGAATTTAATTTTCATATATTGATATGGTAAATTTTTCTACACTTTCAACTAATGATAAATCACCATATCTGTAATTTTAGTCAAACATTTTTAGTACGACTTACCCCAATGTTATTTTTGTGAATATATATATATATATATATATAAGAAAATTGAACCTTTTATCTTTTTATGTTTACATCTTATATTTAACATTTAATGAATTAAGATATCATTTACGAAATCCCTGTTAAGATTTTCCATGGAGTAAACAAGGATCGAAGCGTGTTTTATTGAGTTGGCCTCTGAACTATTTGAAAATTTTTAATTAGGTTCTTAAACTAAAAAAATTTGTAATTGGGTTTCCAAACTTTTATAAAGTTTTTAAATGGGTTTTTGAACTTATGTAAAATTTTCAATTTGGTCCCAAAAATAGAAAGATGACTATATAAAATAAAAAATAATAAAATGATAGATGATGAAATTTAGAAAAAAAATTTACTATTTAATCATAGTAATAAAATGACAAAAGATGAATATGAGAAAAATAACTCACTATTTAAAATAATAATAATAATAAATAAATAAAAACTTAGCTGGAAAAACTATTGTTTAACATAATAATTCAATAAAAATAGATAAATTTGATAGACAAAATTTAGTTCTTGAAATGATAATAACAAAATAATGAAATATGAAATTGTGCTAGAAAATTAATGTTTTATAAAAAAAATTATGAAGAAATTAAATGGATTCAAATATTTAATATTTTAAATAACATTAAAATAATAATAATAATAATAATAATAATAATAATAATAATAATAATAATAATAATAGCAGCAATAGCAACAACAGACATACCAAGCAAAAATATTATTTAAAAAATATTAAAATTATTTAAGATAAACCTCAATTAAAATAAAAAAAAATTAAATAACTAAAATGTAATTGACAATAAAAATAAGAAGTGATTTTTTATTTTTTATTTTTTATTTTTTAAATATTGAATATTTTATACTCTGTTTCATCTTTTGTTATAATATCATAATAAAAACGATTTCAAATAATGACATTCTCTATTAAATTTCATAATAAATAAAATAAAATAAAATAAATATAATATAATATAATATAATATAATTTAACAACAAAGTTATTGTTTGAAATAATAAATAAAATAAAAATCTAGTTTTTTTTTTATATAGGCAAATGTTAGTAGTTAGTTGTTATGTTAATTTTTTTCTTTTTTGCCAAGGTTTGAACCTTGAATCTCCAACTCCTTATACCCTTAGCTCAAACTAGACCTATCAAAATGAGCCATGCCCGATGGGCTGGCTCGAATAGCCTGACATTAAGCATGGGCTGAGTTGATAAAAAGTAGGACTGAAATAATTTTGGCCCAACCCAGCTCGACCCGAAAATTCGTTGGCCCAATGAGGGCTGGCCCGTGATCGGCTGGGTTGGTCCGAGCTTTGAAAATAACAAGATATAATTGAACTGAAGCTTTACATATTTATACGGCACATTCTCACTATTTTGAAAAACAATACATTATTGTTTATAGGATAATAATTCCACCTCCAAATATTTTGAATAATATATTTTACTAGTTAAATTTGTCAAAAAAAACTTAAGTAGTTAACATTTTAAAAAAAGATGTTGTCTTACTCTCTAAAAAATAAAAGATGTTGTATCGTCCAACATACATTTCTCGGGGAGTTTTATCTGAATACTAAACAAATAATACTTTTCTATCTGTGCTGCTTGCTCCATTGCTCGTCGTTAATTACGTAACTTAACATGCTCATATTTGTAGTAATATATAATATATATGTTATAAGTTTATCTCTCATTATTAAAGAATAGAAAAAAAGTAACAAAATTATTTTTAAATTTATAACTTACTGAACTTTATAATGTTATTAATTTTAAAAATATATAATTTTTATCTCTGTTGAAACGTATTGGCCCATGGGCCAGCCATTTGGCCCGCAACCCGCATAGGGGTGGGCTAGGCTAGTAAATCAGTAGCCCATACTTAAATTTGCTCAGCCCTATCCGGCCCGAAAATATAGTGGCCGACTATGGGCTGGGCCAAATGGGTTGCGCCGACCCGAATAACAGCTCTAACTCAAACCACTTGAGCTACCCAACCCCTCCAAATAAAAATCTAGTTAAATAAATATCACATCTTATTTTGATTGTCAATTTTATTTTGAGTTATTTATTTTATTTTATTATTTTTAATTTTAATTGAGGTTTATCTTAAATTATTTTAATATTTTTTAAATAATATTTTTGCTTTCTATATCTATTATTATTATTTTAATTTTATTTCAAATATTAAATATCTGACTCAGTTTAATCTCTTAATATTTTGTTATAAAACATGAACTTTGTAGCACAATTTCATATTTAATTATTTTGTTATTATTATCATTTCAAGAACTAAATTTTGTCTATCAAATTTATCAATTTTTATTTAATTATTATGTATAGTTTTTCCCACTATGTTTTATTCTTTATTTTATTATCTTTATTATTATTATTATTATTTTAAATTGTGAGTTTTTTCTCTCATATTCATCTTTTGTCATTTTATTATTATGTCAAACAAATTTTTTTCTTCTAAATTTCATCATCTATCATTTTTTTCATTTTTATTTTATTTTATATAGTCATCTTTCTACTTCATGGACCAAATTGAAAATTTTATATAAGTTCAGGGACCCAATTAATTTTTTTTTAGCTTAGGGACTTAATTAAAAACTTTATAAAAGCTTGGGGTTCCAATTACAAATTTTTTTAGTTTAGGGATCTAATTGAAAATTCTCAAATAGTTCAGGGACCAACTCAATAATTAAACCTAACATTTATTGAATAAAATGTTACTAAATCCGATTACTAATTAAGAGAAGCGGCCTTTTGTGATTAACTTTACTCTATTCAGGGCTTGCTTCTCCCCCTTTTTATGTTCGACACTTTGGCGCATGCTTTCTTTTCTTTATTCTTTCTGCTTGCACATGCTTTCTCTCTCTCTCTCTCTCTCTCTCTCTCTCTCTCACCTTCCTATTCGCTCCCTCTTTCCTCGATCAGCGTCAATTCAAATCTCCTTATGGTTTAGATTCCGATGATTCTCCGATCAAAACTCGCTTCTCATTTACCTCCTTTAGCTATTAAGAGGTTGTTGAGCTTTTGCTGTTGAATTTGAAGTGATTGTTAGGGTTTTTAAATTTTTTTTTTGTTTGGTTTTTGTTGTTTTGGTTGGATGTAGGGAAGTGGAATTGGGGGTAAAAATAGAGTCAACAATTTGACACTTGCTTCACAATCAACAATTTTCAAAGGTAAATTCAAATCTCAGATCTATTCAGCTTGATTCTTCAATTTTTCTCAATCTTAAATTTTGAGTTCGTTTCCAGAGTAGTTTGCAATCTTATTTTCTTTGTTTGCATGCTTTGAATGTTTGAGTTTATTTTGTTGGTATTTGTTGATGTTTATGATTAGATTTGTGCTTATGAACTTGGATTCTCAAGTTTTAGGTCATTTCGGATTTGAATCTTCCTTGTGTATCCACATATGTGATGATTTGAGGAGTTTGATGCTTTTATTTTATTTTTATTTTTATTTGTTGAAGGTTTTGTGGAAAATCAATTTGATTTTCTGTTTCATTTTTGTTCTCGGTTTTTTTTTAATGGACGTACATGAATTTCAGTATAAGAGGTAGAAAGAGAATGAGTGATTATAAAAAAGAGAACAAGAAGATGATAGAAGAAAGAGCTAAGAACATTTCTCCCCAAGATAAGCCTTCATATCTTTATCAACCATAGGCCCGGAAGAGTGAGACCAGGCTCTCAATGTGAGTAGTCCCTTTAAACAAAACCCTATAACACTCAAACTCGAGATACATAAATGAATTATCACCAGGATTATAGAGAATGAATATACCATGACTGACTTCCAACATGACTTCACCACTGTCCAACTTGAAGATGGGTGTAGGAGTGTAATGAATACGATAGTCAATCCCAGCAACATCCTAATAAGAAGTGTTGAGCAATATAGTCCAAGACGTCGCAACTCCATATTGTTTTCTCTGCCACAACACCAACTGATCCTCGTTCAACTCATAACAATAACAAAGGCAGTCCCGTAAAACACACAACCTGGGTTTTTCAACAAACTCAAATTCACCAACAACAATATTAGGCAGTGAAACCACTCCGCAAGTCTCCTTCGCAAGATCAACAGAAACAAGTCAAAAAATGAGAAAGGGTTGGGGAGAAATGTTCTTAACTCTTTCTTCTATCATCTTCTTGTTCTTTTTTTTATATATAATAATCACTCATTCTCTTTCTGTCTCTTATACTGAAATTTCTGTGATCATCTATTAAAAAATAACCAAAAACAAAAATGAAACAGAAATTCAAATTTGATCTGCCACAAAACCTTCAACGAATCAAAATAAAAGTAAAATAAAGCATCAAACTCCTCAAATCGTCACATTTGTGGATACGAAAGGAGGATTCAAAGCTGAAACGGCCAAAAACTTGAGAATCCAAGATCATAAGCACAAATCTAATCATAAACATCAATAAATACCAATAAAACAAACTCAAACATTCAAAGCATGCAAACAAAGAAAATAAGATTGCAAACTATTAAGGAAACGAACTCAAAATTTTAAGATTGAGAAAATTTGAAGAACTGAGCTGAATAGATCTGAGATTTGAATTTACCTTTGAAAATTGTTGATTGCAAAGCAAGTGTCAAATTGTTGACTCCATTTTCAACCTCAATTCCACTTCCCTACATCCAACCAAAACAACAAATACCAAATAAAAAAAAGTTAAGAACCCTAACAACCACTTCAATTTCAACAACAAAAGCTCACTAACCTCACACAGCTAAAGGAGGTGTCGCGACTGTTTTGTCCGGGCGCCGCGAAAAAATGGTAAAACCAGTGGAGTCATCCCCAAAATTTTTATTTGGTAAAATCTTGGAAAACCCTATTATTTTAAGGAAAGTTGTCTTAAAAAAAAGAGAGAGATTTGAGTTCAGGAATCGGTTACAAGTAGGGAATATGTTAGCACCCTACATTGCCCATTGAAAAACGGTACCTCAAGTTAATTGGGCAGTTTTTTAATACATTTTTAAATATCTATTTTTAACCCAAATTTATTTACAAGAAATCATTATTTTTATTTTTTGAAAATTTTCTATTTCTTTATCGGTTTTGCATTTTTAAAATTTATCTTTTATAAAACCTAAATAAGGTTGAACATGGCACATTGATGTGTGTGAAACATGCATATATTTTCATATTAGTTAGTATTTAATTATTGTATTTTCTAGCATGGTTTTTGGTATTTTTTTAGTATTTAGCATGCATTTTTTAATTTACCTTTAGTTCAGCTGATTTCTGTTTGATTTTGTTGCACGAGTACGTGGATTGCAAGTTTTACAGGCTAGCCATGGAATGTATCACACCCACGGATGTTGTTGCTCCATTTCTTTCAGCAACTGAAAGCTCCACGGCCTGGCCATTGAACCTGCCATGGCTGTGGAACATAGAAGAACTTCCTGGAATCAAGCCTGAAAGATCCACGGCTAGCCCGTGGAACATACCATGGTCGTGGAACTTCAAGAAATCATGATGCGCGGGCCGTGGATCGTGTGCGTCAGAATTATAACTGTCAACTTATTGTCTTTTATTGAGAGATGAGTGGTTACAAACCAAAAAGGGATGCTAAAAGGACTCGAAAATGACACAAAGAACACAAAGAACATTAAGGATTAGAGGGATTTTACAAGGGAGGTCTCTAGGATTTCTCTATTGATGCAACTCTAAGAGTTTTTTTTTCTCCTTCTTTTGTATTGTCTTCTTGATTCTGAATGTTATTTTGGATTCTTATGGATTTTACTTTGAATATACTTGAGTGTTTCTCTATTCTAGGATTAGGGATTAGCCAAATTTGTTATTGACAATATCTTGATATTTTCTCTCCTTAATCTATGAATTACGTATGATTCAGTTTTTGAGCACCAACTGTTTGTGAATATGTTGGCCACATGTTTGCATGATTATTGATCTTGAGGGACGAACTGAAAGGTAAACCTTAATTTCAGAACTCTAAAACTGAACTTGAATCGTTAATCACAAAAGTAGATTAACCTTCTTGAAGTAATTTTTGAATTATCATTGCACTTAAATGGTTCATCTTAATTTGAATGCCATGAAAATATGTATTGATTTATTTTGGGCATGTTATCGTATTCTGAAAGGGAACGATAATTAATTAGGATAATTCGCTTTCATAGATAATTTAGATGATTAAGGGGGAGATCTTATCATAGACTTGTCAATATGATTGTGGTGGACCCGATTCCTAGAGTTTTTATAAACTGTTTTCCTTATTCAACTCTTAAATTGTCTTATAAATTCTATTCCTTCCAGATTATCTTTTCTTGGTTACTTTAATCTCTTGAAAAATTGGTTCGTCTAGATAATCATAATTGTGCATAATTGGTACTCAACAACACGGTCCTAGTGGAACGATATTTTACTACTTGGCAGAATCGTGCACTTGCGATTTACACAACACACAATAAGTCCACAAAGCAACCTCAAATCTATGTTCGAACATGGCACCCGAGTCCATATGACATCCCTGAAAATAGACAATAAAAAGCAAAATTTAGTTTTGGCTTGACAAAATGATTGATTCTGCTCCTATGTATTCCTGGGTGCGATGGGAAACTCAAAGCCACGTAGTTCTTTAAATAAACTTGATTAATTGATTGATTTTAATTTTTTGAGAAAAAGCTTTTATTTTTTATTTTTTTTAAGCTGGATTTTAGAAAAGATTTTTCATCAAGAAACAATGAGCCACAAAACATCCCCAATTTTAAGGGATAATATTTTTTTCATTTTTCATTTTTTTTATACTTTTTGAAAAAAAGGAATTTTTTTTTTTTTACACAAATTACTCTTTTTAATTTTTATGCTTAGCCGAAAAAACAAACAAAGAAAATAAAAACTCAATCAATGATCAAAAAACTAAGCCTAACAGCAAAACCATTAACTTAAATAAGAAAAAACACCCATTGTGTTGAGAACCTCAAATCAAAAGCCCAACCAAACCAAATACAATGAACCAAGCAACAAATCACATGATGATGATGATAATAATAACGAGTGCTCTTTAATGAATCAAGAATTTCAAATGTTATATACACCAATTCCCTATGTAAACTTTCTTTTCTTGGTTCCTTGATGAGTGTCCTAAGAGCACTCGTTAACATTTTCGTAATACTGCAAAAAATAATAATAATGCAAAGTCAGAAAGAAGCTTCAGCTTCTGTAATGTACACCAACGAAACAGGGGTGACTGAATACAGGGTGACCAGAAGGCAGCGTGGCGGTGGGGTCCGATGCAGCTTAGTCTGAGCACAGTGCGGTGGTCTTCTTGAGGCATTGCGGATGGAGTAGTCTCGGGAGAGCAAATCTGTGCGGTGGGTTCAGGCTGTGATGTGATCATGGATTGATCACTAAACATTTGAGGATCTTTCTTTGATTTCAAGTACTAAGAATTCAAGATCAAACACAAACTAGAACAATAGAATGAAGCTTGATTCTCAAGTAAGAATCAAGAGAAACAAAAAGGAGTAGAAGAGCATAATAATATATGAATTGAAATGACAAGAACAAGAATTAAAGTGCAGAATTTAAATTGCAAGAATTAAAGTGCAAGAAATAAAGAACAAAGTAGAAAATGGAATAGGAAGAAGGTGAAGGGGAAGGCCCCAAAATGCATTCTTCTTGGAGAAGAAGATTGAATTTGATAAGCCAAAGGAGGATTCACCACTTGAATATGGAAATTCAATATAAGAATCAATGGTTCAACTCTTGAACCAAGAAGAGGAGAACTCTCTCCCTCTCTAGAAATCTCAAGTATGAGAAAACCTTCCAAATGAATTCAAACTTGTGAAATGAATTACAAGGAGCCTATTTATAGATGAGCAAAGTGCTCATCCACTTTCAAGATGCAAATGGCACCTCCTACATCATAAACCCAAGTGTGGACTTGATTTTGGCCCAATGCTTCCTATTCTTATGCTTACGACCCAATAGGCCTAATTCCTAAACTAGTCTTAAGTACTTTTATAAATAAGCACTTCTATTATATGAAGTCTAGTCTATACAAGGTCCTAGTTCCTATATTTATTACATGAAGTCTACTCTATATAAAGGTCCTAGGCCCTATCCATAACTAGGTATCTTGGACTCTCTTTTAGAGTATTTTGGACTTTACTTAGCTTTGACCTTGTCATGGGTCCATGTAGTCTTCAATGCTTGGTCCTTTGCTTTGTGAATCCATGTTCATATCAGGCTGGCGGCGGGGCGAAGGGCCACGCCGTAAGGCGGTGGAAACCGGTCTGACTCGTGGAGATAGCGGCGATTTTGTGGTTGGATGGTGACCACGGCGGAGCGCGGCGGAGGTCATCTGTGGTCGAGGGTGGCTGTTTTGGGTGAAGGAAAAACAATGGGGTGATGGGTTTTGTTTCTTTGGTCTCTATTGTTGTTGTTGTTGTTGTTGGAGAGGTTGATTTTTGGTGAGCAGGGTTGATTTTTTTTTTCTCTCAATAAGGGCAAAGTGGAAATAAAGTTCAGGTTGTTGTTCATGGTGGGTTGAAGAGAGTAAGAGGTCTCTGTGTTATGAAGGTTTAGTCATTGTAGGGGATGTGTGGTGCTTGTTGATGGTTAAAGAGGGTGGAAGAAAGATGATAATAGATGGCTCTTCATGATGGAGGGTGAACAATGAAAAATGGAGAGAAGTTTGAATTAGGGATGGCAATGGGTAGGGTCTGGGTAGGGTATTATAGTACTCATCCCTATATCCGTGTTTGAAAAAATTACCCGTACCCGGATCCGTACCCTCGTGGGTAGCAACTTTAGTACCCTTACCCGTACCTGCACTTTAACTATGAAAAAACAATAAATAACAAAAGAAACATTATAACAATTGAAAAACAATTCAAATGACTTTTAAATCTATCATAAAACATTACAAATCAAAATATTTAAATAAATAAAAAAATTCAAAAAGGAATTATAGATGCAACTAGGTTTAGAAAGTTAAGAATTTTTAGATTAATTTTGGTTTTAAAATTTGTATTATAGTTAAAATTAGATATATTAGTAATATAAATAAATAAATAATTATATATATATATATATGGACGGGTGCGGGGCGGGTGGGTACCATAGTACTCGTACCTGCAACTATACCCATTCAAATTTGTGGGTAACTACCTGTACTTGGATCCTTACTCATTGCACGAATAATTACCCTACCCATCGTGGGTAATTTTTGCGGGTACCCAAGGGTAGGGTACAAATTGTCATCCATAGTTTGAATGCTCCTCATAATGGTTTTTTGTTCCTGTTCAGAGAGCTTCCTCCCCTCCTTTTGCTTCAGTTATGCAAAATATATTGACCATTGTGAGAAGAAGATGACAAATATACTTCTGTAGCCAGCTGTGAGGAAAGGGACCATTGATGGAGCTTGTTACAGCTTTGTGCTTGTTGCAGAAGAGCAGAGTGGGGTACTCTTGTTTTGTGCAAAATGAGAAAGAGCAATCAGGGCCAGAGAATTTATGTTTTTTCAAAGATTTAATTGTTGAGTTGGTCACTGAACTATTTGGGAATTTCAAATAGGTCCCTGAACTAAAAAAAATTTAATTAGATCCCTGAACTTATATAAAATTTTCAATTGGGTCCCTGAGCTAAAAAATTTTTAATTGGGTTCCTGAACTTATATAAAATTTTCAATTAGGTCCCTAAAGTAAAAAAGTGAATATATAATAAAATGACAAAAGATGAATATGAGAGAAAAACTCACTATTTAAAATAGTAATAATAAAAAATAAAACTTAGTGAGAAAAACTATTGTTTAGCATTATAACTAAATAAAAATATATAAATTTGAGAGACAAAATTTAATTCTTGAAATGATAAAAACAAAATAATGAAATATGAAATCGTGTATGAAAAATCATTTTTTATAAAAAAATATTAAAATATTAAACTGAGTCAAATATTTAATATTTGAAATTACATTGAAATAATAACACAAGAAAAAATATAATTTAAGAAATGTTAAAATAATTTAAGAAAAACCTCAATTAAAATATATAATAATATAATAAATAATAACATTGTTGTTAAATTATATTCTTTATTTTATTTAAACGTCAATTTAAGATGTGATATTTACTTAATTAGATACTTTATTTTATTTTTTATTTCAAACAATAACTTTCTTGTTAAATTATATTTTTTTTTAATTTTTTAAATATTGAATACTTTTACTCAGTTTCATCTCTTATCAGAATATTAGAATGAAAATTATTTCAAATAATGAAATTCTCTGCTAAGTTTCATCTTTGACTATTTTATTTTTATTTGAAACATTTTTTTTTCAAAATCATCCTTTAATAAGATATTACTATCTAAAAAACTTATATTTTTTTAATTGAGATTTATCAATTTAATATCTTAATATTTTGTTATAAAACATGAATTTTCTACCCCAATTTCATATTTCATTATTTTGTGTTATCATTTCAAGAACTAAATTTTGTCTCTCAAATTTATCTATTTTTATTTAATTATTATGCTAAACAATAATTTTTCTCAGTAATTTTTATTTTTACTTTTATTATTATTATTATTATTTTAAATAGTGATTTTTATCTCTCATATTAATCTTTTGTCATTTTACTATTATGTCAAACAATATTTTTTCTAAATTTCATTATCTATCATTTTATTATTTATTATTTTATATATTAACCTTTTTACTTTTGGGATCTTATTGGACATTTTATATAAGTTAAGGGACCCAATTTAAAAAAATTTAGTTCAGGGACCCAATTGAAATTTTATATAAGTTCAGGGACCTAATTAAAAAAAATTTTAGTTCAGGGACTTAATTAAAAATTCTCAAATAATTCATGGACCAACTCAATAATTGAACATTAATAAAATGATGGAAGGGATTTTGGAGGAATACGTGACAGGATGTTAATATTGTTCATATTTCTCTCTCCTCTGCGAAAGAAAATGTCCACCCTTAATTTATGTCCTTTCTCCGAAGCATTTTTAATTTCCATTGATCGATGATGTGGGGGATTGAGCGTTCCTGCAAAATAATTATTTGCATCTTTTATTACTTTAGTAAATTACTACTGAAACTGAGAAAATATGACATTACAACATAGATTGGAATTTAATCCACCGATTACATGGACTAATGTCACCTTGTTGTGTAGAAGCATTATCCTTAGTTACTCCTAAAATAAAAACGCTTATTTCTAACATTTTTCTCCAAAACATTTATAGTTTCCATGAATCGATGATGTTGGAGGATTGGGTGTTCCTATGAAAAAAAATTATTCGCATGTTTTATTACTTTAGCAAATCGCTATTGAAACTGAGAAAATCTGAAATTACAACATAGATTGAAATTTAATCCCACCGATTACATAGTCCAATGTAACCTTATTGTGGAGAAGCATTACATAAATTACTCCTAAAAATAAAACACTTATTTCTAACAGCATTCCAGCTTCATGTTCCAACTTCACTTCAAATGGTTTGACCTGCATAAAGAGATAAAGAAGATTAATCCTTCTTTCACTTGTTAAACATAACAAGGCAAAATTAAAGAAGGGGAAGTCGCTCGCAAAAACTTGTTATATTTCACATCGAGTATTAAGATTTAAAAGAAGCATTCAAAGTCAAACAAGAAACAAAGAGTAAATATACAAATTTGTTCTTGAGTAAAAACTTGACTTTCCATTTAGGACCGCAGAAGCAACTCTAAGTTACTTCTACTTTTGTTTGCCTTTTTAATTACAATCCTGTCACTTTCATCATGATTTACTTTGAGAAGTAACATGCACTAAGTCCTTAAAAAATAAAAACTCCCAATTTAGTCCTTAAGAATGTTAAAGTCAGTCAAAATAGTTTTTGATAAAAACCAATGAATCCATAAATTAGTCCCTAAAAATGATCAATTTGGCTGACATTTAAAGTTTTTAGAGATCAAATTAGAAGTATTTTTCAAAGACTTGATTAAGGGCCAAAGGACATAATTAGATATTACTCAAATATATATATATATATATATATATATATATATGAGGGAGAGAGAGAGAGAGAGAAAGCACATGGGTCAAAGTTTGCAGTGCACTTGTCTGGGAGCTGGGAGGCCATGTTACGGTCTATGCCAACTATTGGAGGGCCATTGACAAGAACACATAAACATGGCTGACCAAGAGCCCTAAGGGCATTGCAGCATGCATCACTTGGTGGAATTGGGCTAAAAGGTGCAACTGCTGCCCTGCAAGGAATAAGCTGCACAAGTGCTGAGAAGAAAGTGCTTGAACATGGAGTGTTTTGACTTTGAGCTTGTGCCACAATAACAGTCAAAATCAACAAAAACCACAATAATGACAGAGCCCTGGAACTAAAAAGCTTCATCTTTGAATCCTCAGTGAAAAATTGTTTGCTATGTATGACTTGGAATGGCACTAAGGTTTTGTATTTATATACTCAGGTCATGCAGCATGCCTGTTCTAACTGAGGGTCATGGTAATCATGCTTACTACTTTGGTATCATTCTCATCTTCATCACCATCAATGCGATTGGTGCTGAATGGCTACAGTTACAAGATCCGAATGACATGATTTCTCCCATTTCCAAAGTCTCCTTGCATACTTTTTTCATACATTATGGTACTGGTCTATAGCTAAACAGTATTCATATTAGTATATAGTAACTAGTAAGGTATGAGGTATAGATAGAAAAAAAAGAATACAAAAGGCAAACAAATGTTTGATCCACTGGCCTAACCTTAAAATTTATATTGTAGCACTTGTTAAGGAAACAAAAGGGGAGAAACATATATGATCATGTATTTTTGGATGCTCAAACTGTTTGAAATAGGAAAGTGAAACAAGGATTAATTTTCACTTTTTCTTGTCCCAGTGGATATTGGATTTTATCCCAAATTCCCAACAACTTGAAAAGCTGTGTGTTGGGCCCTAGTTAAAGAATGTAAAAGATTGCTCAGGTACGATATGATATGGATACAGGGATACAGACAATCTTTTAAAATTCAGAATATGATTACAAAAAAATTTTTAAAAAAATATTATTTATATAGATGCGAAATATTTGTAAGGAAAGAAACATTGATTACAATGTATAACTATGATGATCACAATTTACAAAAAGATACTTGTGATCATAATAAAAAAAAAATACAATTTTTACCCATATCATAATGTAGATCTATCCCCCTATGCTATGTCAGAGTGTAGCAAAAATATCTTTAGTAAAACTTAAAACAAGTCTTGACCCTATACAATAGCCAACAATTCAAAAGCATATTTATTGTCTAATGCTAACTGATTCAGTCTCCTCTCCCTCGTTACAGTCATCTAGAAAAAGCATAGCTTCTAAGTCTGGTTCTTCAATAGACAACTCTATCAAACGGATACTTCTTGCATAAGTACTTAGAAGTATCCTACGAGTATCAAGCAATAAAAAAAAGGATATATCTTGGATACGTATATGAAAATATCCTACGAGTATCGATGTAGATACGGGTACGGCATGGATACGTTTCCATTTTAGGAGTACCCAGGCTTCATAGGTTACCATATGTGCAGACCAAACAAGTGCATTTGACATAAACAAAACATGCAGAAGGACTTGAAATCATGGGCTATAATGTTCAAATTATTTAGGGACTCGAAATCTCAAGGGCAATGAACAAGAATGAAATTAGAGCTTAGTGCATGTGTTTGTATGATTTATTTATTAGTGAAGAGCGGAGCTCAATAGGTGTGATCCTATATGAGATGCAGGATACGGGTTGTGTGCTGATAAACTACTCAAATGCATGTGTTTATCTAATTTATGTGTTGTTTGTTAATGGAGAGCAGAGATGAGTGAGAAGATGACTCACTTGTTTTGATCTATAAAACCACATGTTAGGATCCAATTGTAATGTTTGTTTTATTAATTGCAATTTGTGATCATCTCTTATAAGAGTAATATAAAATAAGATAAAGAAGATAATAAGAAGTAAGAAGATATAATCATCAATTAAATCCTTAGAAGTATGTGTTATAAAATTGAATATTAGAGAAGTAGAATACAAGGTATTGGGAGAAATGCCATTGTTAAAAATAATATTTAAAATAGGGTTTTGCTAACGAGTGCCATAGGGCATTGGTTAAGGAATCAATAAAAGGAAAGTTGATATTTAGAATATAAGTTAAATATTTTTCAATGAAATAAATACAATAATTTCCCATATAAACTTATATCTTTTGATTCCTTAATCAATGCTCTAAGGGCATTCGTTAGCATTCTCCTTTATTATAAACATAAGTATATTTTATAAAATTGGTTAACTTGCATGAAAAAGAGGAGAAATATAAAATGAGTTTAATTTGTATGCACCGTTAGTGTAAAGATTTTTACATTGACAACCAATAAGAAATTATGAAATTAGTGGCTTTTAAGGTGCGGTTAGGATAAGAGTCAAACATTTTTAATGGTGTATCAATTTCTAATTGGTCGACAGTGTGAAAAAACTTTACACTGTAAGTGTATACCAATTAAATCTATATAAAATTTGGATGTTCAAAAAAGAAGGAAATTATCTCATATGATTTTCAAGATTATTGAGAAGAGTTTGGCATTGTTTAAATAAATAAATTACATTGAGAAATGATTGATTAGCTTGAAATGTTGTTGCTACTTTGAAAACATATATAGTATTAAATGGTCACTGAAGTACAATGCCAAGAGTGGGAGAAGAAATGACTAGAATTAATTTATAATTTTGTATTTGAAAAAATAACTTTAGAATACAAAGGTATTAGATAAATGCGAAATGTTAAAAATAATATGATAATATGATACATTAACATATTTTCTAAAAATGGTTAAACAACAAAAGAATTTTCACAAAAGAATAAAAAAAATTCATATGATTATCAAGATCATTTGAAAGTGTTTATTGTTAATGTTTAATTAAATTACATTTAGATATGATTGATCGGCTCGAAATGCAGTTATTGTTTTAAATATATATAAAGTATTAAATGTTCTGAGAAGTATGTGAGCTAACTTATAATTTTGCTATGAAAAAACAACAACTTCACTATAAGATTGAATGTTGAGAGAGGTAGATGGGAGAAATGTCAAATGTTCTAAAAAATGTTAACTTACATGGGAAGGGGGAGAAATACAGATAGATTTCCACAAAAGAAGAAAAAAATTTGAAGGTAGTGGGAGAAGAAATGGTTAGCGCTAATTTATAAATTTGCTATTGGAAAAACCAAATTCACTAGAAAATCGAATATTTAGATAAGTATAATACCATGTACAGGAGGAAATACCAAATGTTAAAAATAATATATACATTAATATATTTTTTTCAAAAATAGTTGACTTGCACAGGAAAGGATGAGAAATACAACAAATAGTTTTTTACAAAAAAAGGCTAAACTTTACTTTTGGTCCTTTATCTTTATTTTAAGTTTCAATTTGGTCCCTCTTTTATTTTTTGCTCCAAATTGGTCCATTATTTTGTAAAGTTCTATCAATGTGATCCTTCTTTTATTTTTTTATTCTGAAATGATCCCTTGTTTTGCAAAAGTTAAACCAATATGGTCCTTTTTTGTGTTCTGAAATTGTCCCTCTTTATTTTTTTTTGTTTCGAAATGGTCACTTATTTTTCAAAAGTTTTATCAACGTGATCCTCTTCATACCATAATTTAAATGGAATAGACCACATTGAAACCTAAAATAAATACAAGGGACCAAAACAAAACAAAAATAAAAGAGGGACCAAAAGTATAGTTTAGCCAAGAAAAAAAGTTCATCCAATTGATCAGCCTGAAATGCAGTTGTTGTTTTGAAAACATGTATATTGTATTAATATTTAGAGAAGTGCAATACCAAGATAGTGAGAGAAGAAATAATATCTTATAAAAATGATTAACTTACACTAGAAAAAAACTATATGATTACCAAGATAATTGGGAAGTATTTAACATTAATGTTTAAATAAATTTCATTAAAAAATTCAAAAATAAAATTGCTTAAGGGGTCAGAGCTCGTTACGACTTGGACTAACTACATGTTGGTTAATGTAGTTGCTGCTTTGAATATATATATATATATATATATAATACCCTATGTTACATTGACATATATAACATAAAGTATCACAAGTAGGTTAGACATAATTAAATAACAACAGAGTGATGGAAGCCAAATAATCTCTAGTTAATACAAAATATGTCCACTATACTAATTAAAAGGAAACTCTAAGACATTAACCAGTTAATATTACATACTAAATCTGGTTTAAAGAAGGAATTTTACAAAAATCCTCAATGCCAGAAGTCCTTGGAGCACAGAGATGCACTACTCCTTCTTATCTAAAACAACAAATATGAGTAGTGAGATGACTAATCTCAGTGAATTTCCTGTAATAAACTCAGTTATATATATATATATATGCAAAAAATTATAATAAACATCTCCACATAATCTATGAAGGTAAACTTCACACACTTTGACATCCATTTAGTTTTATCAGTGAAAAACGTCGTTGTCCCCTCCCTGCGCACCAAGGTACTTAAGAGGGGCTAGCTCTATGATGTAAGGTAGGTCATACGTTTATGACCACAAGTGGCATCTCACTTGCTTTGCACTTACCCTCTTGCCTTCCAAACTAAAAGGACTTTGTGATTGCCTTCCAAACAGGAAGGACTCTATGATTGCCTTCCAAACTGAAAGGACTCTATGATGACATATGAAATGTCCCTAATAACCATTTTAATTCGAATCATGCCAGGCATAGGATGGTTATCGCTATTGTATGTCAAGTGGTGATTTACATTTATCTATCATTCTACTGCATTATTGCATTAACTCAGCCAAAGCAGTCCTCTAATAAGTATTTAACAAGAAAAAAAAATGCATCAACAATTTATGCAGAAATCCTACAGTTTTTAGTCAACTTCTATGATTTTATTAAAATATCAAACAAAGTCGGAATTAGGCAAACGACCCCTCTGTGGAAAGCTAACAAGGTCTAGTTTATAAATATAATTTTTTTTTTTTAGGAAAAAGCTGTTAAAGAGTACAGTTTTAACCAACATGCTACTGCATTCGAAAACAGGACAGCAACTGTCTTCTAACTTGTAACAGGTTTTGCTTTATTAATACTCAGTGAAAAACAGCAAAATCAGTGCCTAAAATGTATTACATCGAGTCTAGTTTCTTAAAAAAAAATAAGAATCATAAAGAAAAGAGTCCTATAGAAACAGTTATAAGCAAAACACTGAACCTATGTCAATACAGGTTTGAGGACAGCAACCATAGCATTTCCTAATAAGCAATATAACAAACACCTATCAAGCAAGATCTTTTAACATATCTATTCTCACATATACACATGCATTCCCATAAATGAAACTACAACATACCATGTAATGATCATATCATATCAATATACAAGCAATGCCAAGAACTTCACAACATATTTAAAGAATAGAACCTATGCTTGGGTTTATGATTACCAAGCTCTAAGATTAAGGAAACTCACTTGTTTTCAAAGACCCAAAATACCTGTAACATCCGTTATTTTATGCATGGTTTATGTATGAGGATTAGGGTTAGGACTTGGATTACATAGTTGAGATGTTATCTAAGGTTTAGAGACCCTTGCATGGAAAGTACGCAGTCATATTGAGTGAGTTTGAACGTAAGAACACCTTAGGGTTTTTCCCGGATTATCGTCTTTAAGACGTATGAGTGTGAAATAAGAAATTTGGAGTTAGGGATTATATCAAGCATTTTTAATGGTTTGAGTTGTTTATTAGGTCTTGATGAGCCTATATCTCAAATTTGAGGTCAATCGGACGTCGAACGGGTCCAGAACGCAAAGAAACACAAATCGAGCGTTTTGTGATCGACTAATTAATTGAGAGTCGGAATATTAATTTAGGTCGGGCCTGAGTACAATAGGTCTTAGGAGTAACCTAAAATAATCAAGAAAAGTATTCAAGCAGTAGGTTACGCGGGAAAATGCAGAAGAAAACATCTGGTTATGCCAACGGAGCAACACGTGGTGACACGTGTCGCCATACCATCGCACCACCTCACATTCCACTAAAATGTTCCTAAACCCACCTACACATGACACCTAATAATAACATGCAAACCTAACACCCTAAGCTTAAGACACCTAGCCCACTAACTATCCAAGTAAAGCATGCAATGACACTTGTCTTCCACTAAAACTAAGATAATAATTAAATAATCCTAAACTAAGTAATATAAAAGGAAATGAATTCATGGTCATCATCTTCTTCTCTTATTTTGGGCACACAACCAGAGGAAAAAGTGGGAAGAAACTCTTAAAGGAAGGCAGCCATTGTTGAGTTGCAAAGCTTAGTTGGAGTGGTCACTGTGAAATCATCACCACACCTTCTTCCACCGTTAGATCGTGTTGAAATTTTATAGAGAGTTTTTGGGTTGGTAGTAGTTCCTATCCAACGGTTGAAACTTTTGACCAATCCACAGAGTGTGAGTTATTTAACTCAGAAGAAGGAGAGGAACTCAACCCGTGTAGCTCCTGACCTGTCACCTTGGAAGGTTAATCCTAGGCTCGTTCACCCTTGGATCGAGCTGCAATATTTGGAGAAGGTAAAGTAAAGGTAGTTATTTATTCTCACCGTTCAAATTTTTAAGCAAATGTCTGGATTGTGAGATATAGAGCCGAAACAATGGCTGATTTTGGGGTGTTTGGTGCAGATTTTGAGTTTCTTATTTTGTGTCTTTCAAAATGTGATGGTTAGGTGGGATATCGGAGATTCGGGGACCTTGTTCGGTGTGAGACAGATTCGAGAGGAGTCGAGTATGAGGGACCTCGTAGCGTTTCCGAGGTTGTACGTTCTTCAGGTGGGGGAAGAAATTATTTAACGTCGGAAACGACACGTTGACGTTTAATTCGATAATGGCGTAGGGCGACCTAAACCCTACAGGATAGCGAGTAACGAACAATGTCCTTATCACGCTGGGGACTACTTAGTGGTACCCGTGATGATATTGAGATTGTGCGTTTATCACCGTTACATTTATTATTTATTATTTAATTGTTACCTGCTTGGCCTGCTTGACTGGTTGAATGAATATTGGTGATTGATGGGTGATGATGTTATGAGTGTTTTGATTATTTTATGAATATGTTATATTATTATATTATTATTATTTTATTAGATTTTGATAATGATTATTATTTTGGAAATGATGATATGAATGTAATGATGATTTTATGACATGATCATAATGATGATGATTTTGATAGCATCATGGTATGATGTGATAAGTGTAATAATTAGGCTTAGAGGTTGAGTAAGTAATAAGTTATGTTGAGACATGATGATGTACTGGGGAATTCATACCATATGTGTTAGTAGTGCCCAACCTAGATGATTACTGTGATATAATGATGATGATGATATTATTATTGAGGTTATTATGAGACTATGATGAGCGGTTAGGGTACTAGGGGGTGACCTGAACATGGTCTGTGATATGTTGACCTGAAACTTGGTTTGGTGGACCTGAAACATGGTCGTTGGGGCCTATTCCTCGGAGGGAGAATTCCCAGGGTTAGGCTAACGGCGGACCGTCCCAGACATTATTTCATTTTAGTTGCAGCTATAGTTCATGCATTGCATGAGCACCCTGACCGGGGTTCAGAGGTGTGCGCCGGATTGTGCAGTTATAGTGCCATTGCTTTGCATGGGTGTAACACCTTCCTCGGTATTACATAAATTTTCTCTCTTATTTTTCTTTATTGCTGGTTACTTTCGGAAATTACTTAAAAATATAGGGCATAAAAAAAATTTACCAGAGTCTCCTCTGTAATTTCAACATTTCCAACGATAACACCTGCTAGACATTTATATTTTTAATTCGACAGAAAGGCTCTCCGAGCCATAACATATATATACATAACTATGCATCATTTCTATCCAGACCCATATAACCAGGAGTTATCGTATCAGAGTTCTACCGTAGGTTAGGAGCATATACAGATATCATACATATAGACATATGATATACAAAACAAGGGTTCGGCAGAGAATACCATTAATACAAAAAAAAAAACTTGGCTCTCAATAGCCGAATATGTAAACCCTGTGAAGTTAACACTACCCAAAAAGAGAACTATCAACAAACTTGTTCTAGACATCTAAAGGTGTCCATTAGGGAGACCTCCATGGTCATCCCCAGGATCTGATGGGTCAGGAGACACTACACCTACAGCCCCAACCACCACTAGATCCATCTCCTCGTCTAGAGGATGATAATCAGGCACCTCTTCCTCTGCCTCAGTAGAATCCTCCTCAATGGGATCCTCCTCTATGGGATCAGCCTCGGGGAGTTGATCAGCAACATAATATCCTCGTCGTCCTCCTCTCCTCCATAGATAACTACAGGAACAGGTGGTGGTGATGCGGGTGCTCCTCCAGGAATAACCTGCGTAAACCCTGTGAAGTTAACACTACCCAAAAAGAGAACTATCAACAAACTTGTGCTAGACATCTAAAGATGTCCATTAGGGAGACATCCATGGTCATCCCCAGGATCTGATGGGTCAGGAGACACTACACCTACAGCCCCAACCACCACTGGATCCATCTCCTCGTCTAGAGGATGATAATCAGGCACCTCTTCCTCTGCCTCAGTAGAATGGAGGTCTAGGAACATAGACCTTTCTCCTGTCATATGGCGCGAGCATCTACTGTCCAGGTACCACGACAGATGTTTGCTTTGTCCTACTAAGTATATCGCAACAGGAATGATCATGGACTTAGGTACCCATATTTTCTTGGGTCCTTTTCTGTTAGTACGAGGAGTCTGTGAATACTTCCTTCTCTTTTTGTGAGTACACTTGGACATGATATGTCCAGCTTTTCCACAGTAGGAACATATAGGTTTATTTAAATTGACTGACACATATTTAATAGTTATTTTTGAGAACTTTGTTGATCCTTTATAATGTTCTTGATTAGAATAACCTATACCTTCTTTGTTAAGGGAGTGTCTCTGACTTCCTAAGAGTTTAGTCAGATTATCTCTACCATTAACAAACTTGGCAAGATCTGAGGTGAGCTCTTCTACTTTCTGTTGAAGTTTAGTCACTTCTTCAGAGGGTAGAGTTTCAACTGAGATCTCAGCTTTAGACTCCTCAGTCTTAAGCCTACTATTCTCTTCAGCTAACTTCTCACACTCTTGATGTTTCTGTGTATACTCATTTGAGAGTTTAGCATACTGTCTCTTGAGGGATTTGAAAGCTTTAGATATATATTTGGGTTCTTCCAATAGTTCACCATAGGCATCATTCAATTTATCAAGTTCAAAATGTACCTCAATTTTTGATTCTAAATTAGTATCTGCCATAAGACAGAGATTTGCTTCAAGCTCCTCTCCTTCACTTCCAGTGGAGCTTTCATCAAGATCTTCCCAAGTGGCCATCATTCCTTTCTTCTTTTTGTTGAAGAACTTCTTGGGAGGTTGCTTTTTAAGTTGAGGACATTCTGCCTTGATGTGACCAGGCTTTTTGCATTCATAGCTCACAATGGCATTTCTGTCATTAGATCCACCATCTTTGTTGTGTTTTTCTTTGTTGAAGCGCCTAAAAGGTTTGTCCTTTCTGAAGTTTCTTTTCTTCCATAGCTTTTTATTTTTCTGGTGAAAAGAGAGAGTTCATCATCTTCATCATCAGAGTCATCCTCATTTAATTCCTCAGATTCCTCTGAAGATTCATCTACTTTGAGAGCTTTTGAAACTGTTCCCTTAGATGACTTCTTGTCATCTTGGAGTGCAATGGATTTGTTTTTCTTTCCATTGTTCTCTTCAATCAACTCTTGTTCATGGATCTGAAGAGTACCAAGAAGCTCATCAAGCTTCATTGTTGTTAAGTCCTTGGCCTGAGACACAGTAGTTACAAGGAGTCTCCATTATTTTGGAAGACTTCTGAGAATCTTTTGAATGTGTTCCTCAGTCTTGTAAACTTTTCCCAGAGATTTCAATCCATTGGTTATGGTTTGAAATCTTCCATACATTTGGCCAATGGTTTCTCCTTCTTCCATTTTGAACAGCTCATACTTTCTGACAAGCATGCTGACTTTGGCCTCTTTGATCTTGCTAGTTCTTTCATAAGCAACAGCTAGTAAATCCTACATTTCTTTTGCAGACTCACAAGCACTGACTTTTTCAAATTTTTCTCTGCTTAAAGCACACATGATTGCATATCTAGCTTTGGCATTCAACTGTCATTTTGTTCTTTGATCAGTGGTCATGTTTGCTTTAGGAATTTCAGCTCATTTGTCATCTTTAGGAACATAAGGACCTTCATCAATGATATCCCAAAGATCAGAGTTAGTAGATTGTAAAAACCACTTCATCTTTTCTTTCTAGTAGATGTAGTCCTCTCCATTGAAGAAAGGAGGTCTCAACATTGAGGATCCTCCTCCAACATGGTTCTTGCTTGTACTGGTTTATCCTGTCATTTCCAAGATCTTTTCCTATACACTGTTAAGTGCTCAACCCAGAGGCTGAGCTCTGATACCAACTGAAATAACCAAAGTTAATACAAGAAGGGGGGTTGAATTGTGTTTACCAACTTTTTCAATTACTTTAAAAGAATTTTCGCAGGCATAACAAGCAAAGCTTAGATACTAGAAAATCATACGAGTGATACGTCTTATATTAAGACAGAGCACACGAGCAGACAGAGAAGGGTAAAACAGAGTTTGATATTCACAATATTAACTCCCCAAGTTAAAAGCTTAAATAGAACAATACTTAAGCAACTTAAAGAAATAAGGGAAGAGAAATATCACTCAAGAGTTTTATACTAGTTCACCCCAAAATCCACAAGGCTACGTCCAGTTTCTTGGCAGCACCAAGTTTCCACTATAACTGAGTAAATTACAGTACAAGTATTCTTTGCACACCTAGCCTCTTCAGGCTCAACACTCAAACAAGTATTCTTTTCTCACATAGCCTCTTCAGGCTCAACACAGTAAGGAATAAAGGTTTTGTGTAATTAATACAACTTGCAAGTCTTTCAGATCACACTCAAAGTGTAACAGCCTGTTTTTAATTACGCTGTTTTAACAGTAAAAATATATTTATTTATATTTTTATTTGAGACTTAGGAAATGATTTTGGAGAAAACAAAATCATATCTAGAACTTACTCTATGGTAGGAGGCTATGGTTAAAATTTGGGTTAAAACTCAGACGAAAACCGGTCTGCATTTTTTTAACTGACAGTATAATTTTATACTGTTAGAAAACTCTAATTTGACTCGAAAAATGAAATTTGTAGATTTTTTATATTTTGTCCGTGAGGAAGTCTACTTTCCAAATTTCTAATCAGAAATAAAAAATTATGTGTATTCGGGCGAATTTTGGCGAAAATTCATCAGTCGGTGTTTTCACTGATAGTAAGATTTTAATGATCAGAAAACCTAATTTTGACTCGTGAACGAAGCAAAGTAGATTTTTATCACGTTTCCAACAAGATAGGGTATCTTGAAATTTTTGTAAAAAAATAAGATATTAGACGATTCTCGAGCTTTTTAGGTCGTTAATCGGGTAATCGACGGAGCCGGGAGCAAATAATAGAAAAATATCTAGATATTTAGTAAAATAAATATCTAGATATTTAATTGAAAATATCTAGATATTTAATGACAATATCTAGATATTTATTGGAAAATATCTAGATATTTAGTTTAACTTAACCATGATTAACCTAAACCTAACCTAGTTAAAGCCAACCTCCTATCTATAAATACCCTCCTCCCCCCACACCAAAACCTCACCCCTCCCCTCTCTTCCTTCATTTTTCTTCTTCAACTTCTCTTCACTTTTCTTCACTCTTGTTCTTCATTTCTCCAAGAACACCAAGAACACCATATCGGAGTTGTGAAGAACTTCATCAATTCCTTTCATTTCTTCAAGCTTCAAGAGGTAAAACCTCTTCTCCTTAATCATCTAAGTCTTTTCCTTCATTTATTTTGTAAGATCAAGCCATGATTATCAAGTTTTCATAAATTTTCATTCCTAGATCTAGAACTTCAAATAATTCTAGAAAATTGTAGAAAAATCATAAAAATGTGAAACCAATTTCTATGATCTAGTTATGATCTCTACTTTCATTATGCAAGAGCTTAAAGAAATTTTCTTACCTATTTTGTTTATATTTGAGGCCGAAATCCTACCCTAAGTGGTTGGATGATTTTTATTCCATATTTTCAACTTATAGTAATTTATCCTAAGCTATCTAAAGACCTAAGTAGTTAGTACCCAAAAGATTAGAATGAGAAAATGATCCTAGCCCTATTTTGAATTGAATGGCCGAATCTAGCATAAAGTGGGTATAGTTAGGTTTGTTTGATTAATTATAGTTATGTTGTTTGGTTCAAGGTGATACTATTAAACTGTGATAGCAAGGAACGTCGAGTTCGCGATTTCGATGCTAACTCAGGTGGGGGAAAGAATCAACCTATCGTCGGAATCGATAAGTAGTAGATTATATGATAATTGTGTAGGGCGACCTAAACCCTACTAGTAGTCGAGTAATCGACAAGACCAAAATCACATTGGAAACCTTTTCTGTAAAACCAATGGTGATTCGGGGATTGTAGGCTTATCGACGTTAGGATGATTTTTATCTTATTTGAGGTTGATTGAATTTATTATTATTATTGAATTGCTTATGTGATATTTTGTGGTATTTGAATATTTTGTGATGTTATGTTATGCATGATCTGTCTGGTGGTTAATATGATGCTTAGTGGATTTTAAGAAAAGATATATATGTTGTTCGAGAGATAGTTGTTGTTTGTTTTGGGTGTGAGAATAATGGTGATTTAGAAGTGCCTAACCTAGATGATTTATTTTAAAGAGGTATGGTGACCTAGAATATATGTTGAGTTCTAGTGGAAGGTTAAGGCACTAGGATGTTGTTAAAATGGGTTGGTGAGATTCACGTGTATTGGTAATATAATACACAAGGTCGGTGTTGTTGTTCACAACCGTGTATTGGTAATATAATACACGAGGTCAAGAGTTCTCGCTAGACCGTTCCACCTTAGAAATAGGTTGTGCAGCTATAGTGTCATTGAATTTCATTGAGCACCCCCGGGAGTGGACGGGGTGTGCACCGGGAGCATCGTGCAGCTATAGTGTCATGCTTTGCATGAGCGTTCTCACCATGGAAGAGAATGTGCACCGGGAATTTGGAACCTGTCGCTTGAACAATTGACTGACATTCCCCGAGAGGAATGCGTGAAAGAAATCAGTGGTGGCCACGTCAGTATAAAAGTCTAGTTGTACGAGATTGGGGTAGAGGATGATACATGATTTTGAGGATGTTGTGCTAGTTAGGTGTTAAATGATGATTTGTCTGTAACAATTACTGTATAGTTTACTATTACTCTTTTCCGCTTTTTGATGATAGAACTGCTTCTTATCCCCTATATTTCTGTATTCTTGTGGGCTACTTTACTTACATTAGAAGAACCAATAGAAGATTATGTTGCTGAGGAGCAGGACGGAGATCTGTATGAAACAGAGGTTGCTGAGGAGTTGGATGGAACTCCTTACGAACCAGACGCTGGAGGTCGGTCTGTGATCCACGGTGATTAGAGTATAGACACTATGGCCAGTGTGTCTAAGGAGTATTTTTATATGTTTCCGCTAAGTATGACTCTTATTTAAGTTTATGCCTGTGAGGGATCCTATGGAAAGGATACCCTCAACAGTGTTTTGGTAATGTAATAAATAACCAGGTGTGTATTTATATATTACAATGTTGATATGTTTAATTTGCAGAAGTTATATGTTTAGTAAATAAGTTTTAATTTTTATGTATTTTTCACGCTAAGCGCGCAGTTAAGAAATAATTTAAGAGAGAATTAATCTAATAAAACACCGGGGCACAACGGGGTGTCTCACAAAGAGTGAAATAAATATGAAGTATGAAAGACTGCGAATTAATATTAAATGATTGAAAGTGTATTCAGTGAAATAATGAAGAAGTTAATGAAGAGATTAAATGCTTCTGCGCAGTGTTCTTAATGATATTCAACTTATTGTCTTCATCTCCATTGTTTGATCTATTTAAATACTTCAATCAAAAGATCCGTTTAGACACAGCTTCAGAAAGTGTGCTCTTCTGATTTGAACTTCTGAGACACCATTAATGCCAAAGAGTCGTTCTGTATAAACATTAAATGCTTGGGAACATTGAGCTTTGACAAGGTTTTCCAAGAGTACACTTTAATCTGAACAGTTGTTGTTATAGAGTATGCAGCAGCAGGCTTCTTGTACTTGTAGCAGAGAGTTTTCCTTTTTCAGTGCAACAGTCAGTTCACTTTCCAGAAAGCACTTTTAATTTGTACTAAAACAGCTAAAAAGTTACTGCTGTGGTACAGAGATTGCATGTTTATTCCTTAAAATCTGGAAACAACGTTCTTTATTCTTTATCCTTTGAGCTATTGTCTAGAGGTCTTCGAGATCCTTAAGGAAGGCATCTAATTTGAATAAGGTGACTTGGACTTCATTTCTGACATACTGACATCGTAGCAGTAAAGGAAATTTAGACGTGTGAAAGTCAATCCAAAAATTAGACAAGTGCTTATGCAGTTCAAAACTAGACGGGTGCTAGCGTATTTCAAAAACTAGATGGGTGATCCATTGAGTCTTTTCCAGACAAATGCTTCTTGCCACGTCATCAAGTAAACTTAGATCTTGACTGAGCGTTGACTTGATCTTTGACTGAATTTTAGACGAGTGGTTTTTAGACAAGTCTAAAAACTGAGCGTCTACTAAAAAGTAGGCGGGTCATAAATAGACGAGTGACCTTAAGTCTATTTTCCTGCACACTTATAAGATATGTCAGTAATTTCATATGGTTCAATATTACCATACTTAATCTATTTGGAATCATCAAACTTAGAGAATCTACACATGGAATGTGTCTCAGACTTATGAGATCTCAACATATAGATGATATTCTTATCTATTCCCGTAGCCGAGAAGAGCACGAGGAACATATGATAGTTATGTTGCAGTTGTTGAGAGATAGGCAGTTGTGTGCTAAGCTATCCAAGTGTGAATTCTGGTTAGAGGAAGTGCAGTTTCTAGGGCATATAATCAACAAGGAATGGATAGCTGTTGATTCAGTTAAGGTAGAGGCAGTGATTAAGTGGGAGAGGCCTAAGTCAGTGAGTGAGGTGATGAGCTTTCTAGGTTTAGCTGGTTATTACAGGAGGTTCATCGAGGGTTTCTCGAAGATTGCGTTACCTATGACACAGTTAACGAGAAAGGGTACGATGTTTGTCTGGACGGAGAAATGTGAGGAGAGCTTTCAGAAGCTAAAGGAGAAGTTGACTACATCTCTAGTGCTGACGTTATTAGATCCTCTAGGACAGTTTGACGTGTACTGTGATGCGTCATATCAAGGATCGAGTTGTATTTTGATGCAAGAGGGAAGAGTTGTGGCTTATGCTTCCCGACAGTTGAGGGTACATGAAAGGAATTACCCGACCCACGATCTGGAGTTGGCAGCCATAGTGTTCGCATTGAAGATATGTCGACACTATCTTTTTGGAGCTAAGTTTAATGTGTTCAGCGATCACAAGAGTCTTAAGTATTTGTTTGACCAGAAGGAGCTGAACATGAGGCAGCATAGATGGATGGAGTTCATTGAGGATTATGAGTTTGATCTTCAATACCATCCAGGAAAGGCTAATGTTGTGGCAGATGCACTGAGTCGGAAATCTTTGCATGTGTCAGCAATGATGGTGAAATAGATGGAGTTGCTTGAACAGTTTAGAGATATGGACCTAAGTATGGATTTGACTGAGGATAGAATATGCTTAGGTATGATCACCATCAGTAGTGAGTTTATGAGAGATCTTAAGGCTAAACAGGTTCAGGATGAATATTTGATAGAGGTGAGTCAAGGTATAGATGAAGGAAATGTTTCAGAGTTTAGGAGAGGATCCGATGGTGTGTTAAGGTTTAGAGATCGGATATGTGTGCCCGAGGACTTGGAGATTAGGAAGATGATCTTAGAGGAGGCACATAAGAGTAAGTTGAGTTTTCACCCAGGAGCCACCAAGATGTATCAAGATTTGAAGAAGATGTTTTGGTGACCCAAGATGGAAAAAAAAGTGGCGGAGTATGTTCTATCATGTTTGGTTTGTCAGAAAGCTAAGATAGAACATCAGAAACCTGCAGGTTTGTTGCAATCTTTGGATATCCCAGAATGGAAATGGAATAGTATAGCGATGGATTTTGTAGTTGGATTACCACGAACTGCGAAGAGGTTTGATGCCATTTGGGTTATCATTGATAGGTTGACGAAGTGTGCTCACTTCTTACGTATCGGTGAGAGTTATAGTCATGAGAGGTTGACCCAGATCTACATCAAGGAAGTGGTGAGGTTGCAAGGAGTGCTGTCGAGTATTGTCTCCGATCGAGATCCTAGGTTTACATCTAGATTTTGGAGACAGTTACACAATGCTTTGGGAACAAAGTTGAGGATGAGTTCTGCTTATCTTCCTCAGACAGATGGACAGTCAGAGAGAACAATTCAGTCATTGGAGGATCTTCTAAGAGCCTGTGTATTGGAACATGTTGATAGTTGGGATGAGTTCCTACCTTTGATTGAGTTAACATATAATAACAGTTTCCACGGCAGTATCGGGATGGCACCGTATGAGGCTTTGTATGGGAGAAAGTGCAGGACTCCATTGTGTTGGTATGAGACTGGCAAGAGCTAAGTGTTGGGTCCTGACATGGTACAGCAAACCACGAAACAAGTCAGGAAGATAAGAGAGAAAATGAGGCAAGCACAGGATAGGCAAAGGAGCTATAGTAACAAGAGGAGGAGACCCTTAGAGTTCCAAGAAGGTGATCACATTTTCTTGAGAGTCACTCCGAAGACCGGAATTGGCAGAGCTATAAAGTCTAAAAAGCTCACTCCCCGATTCATTGGACCATTTCAGATTCTTCGACGAATTGGTCAAGTGGCTTACCAGATGCCCTTACCGCCTAACCTTTCCAACCTTCACGATGTCTTTCACGTTTCCCACTTGAGAAACTATTACGCAGATTCTTCTCATGTAATTGAGCCAGAGTCAGTACAACTCCGAGAGAATCTAGAATATGAGGCTATACCGTCTGAGATTGCAGATAGAAGGATTAAAGAACTCCGTGGTAAACAGATTCCCTTGGTCAAGGTCATATGGGATAATGTTATCGGAGAAGCTACTTGGGAGCATGAGACAGACATTCAGCAGCAGTACTGTGACACCCTTCTACCCCGCATGTTATAAGGCATTTAATATAAAAACAATTAAAGATAAAAACATGCATTTTACTGAATAATTAAAATCTTTGTCCATGGGTAGAAATGTGCCACATGAACGAGTTCACAATGCGAAAAATTACAACAAGTTAAAACAAATAAAACATGACAAATAAACTACCCAACCCCGATGTCACAACTCAGAGCTGGTATAACCGTTCCGGAAAATATGTCCTCGGAATACATCTGAAACAAACTAACTAAACAAAAGAACAAGCCCTACTATGAGTGGCGGCTCCTCAGAGTCACTTCTCTCCGGGCTACTCGTCATCCTCTGCAAAATGCCGATCAAGCCAAACACAAATAAATAACGGGGAGTAAGAATCATGTAAACATACATGGCAAGGAGATAGGAAGTAAAGTAAACAAGCAGCATGGCAACAGCTAGCATACAATGTTATAATAACATCGCAACATCCGTCATCCTTATCATCATGATAACAAGTATGTTATGCAGTGCAATGCAACACTACTCCACTACTTCAACAATGCATGTGGATCCAATTAACTCAGGATGAACGACTTCAGAGTTAAATATCCAGATTGAGAATCTACTCAAAGCCGGAGAATCTACTCCTCGGATAGCCAATGCATCAAACCAACGAATGCCTCATCACGGGGGCGCATGGAGAATCTACTCCTACCGTGGATAACCAGATCACTGTACTCTTGGGCGACCTCCCCTATGTCGAACATCCCCCAACAACAACATCTCCAATGATGCATGAGCAAACAACAAACAATAGGGAACGCCACCTCCTTCACTTCAATGGAATTAACTGAAGACATTAGCGGAATCAACCACCAAACCTTTAACCAACAGAATCGACCACAGCGGAATCTATCGTAACACCTTAAACCCAACCGGGTCAAGGCCCCCTTGGAGCAAACTCTCGGCTGCCAAGGTATAACATCAACAACACCTTAGACCCAAACTACGGGGTCAAGGCTCCCTTGGCCAAAAAGCACCAAGGTGCAACTCACCAGCGTGCGGTAACCCAACAATTACCGGCTTATCAAACTCAACACCTCACCATCTCATCATCTTAATCACCTTTGTTAATTATTAACCGAGTTGTCTAATCCATCACATCACTTGATTGCGTGATCTCATCATCGTTGGGGAATTGGGCTTAGAAACCCCTTAAAAGTCCTTAATTCTGTTTCTATCCAGGAGGGGCGAGTACGGTCGTGCTTAAACCCCAGCACGGGCGTGCTTAGCACATGACGGGTGTGATGCCGCTTAAGTGGAGCACGGTCGTGTTTCCTATCCAGCACGGTCGTGCTCAGCTGCACGGTCGTGCTCCTATGCGGTACGGTTGTGCTTAATGCGCGGCCATTTTCTAGAATTCAAACTGGGAGCACGCCTGCTCCCTGTTCAGCACGGTCGTGCTCAATGCACGACAGTACTGTTCTGGGAAGGGTCTCACATAAGGTTTTAACCAATTTCTTGGGTTAATTAGTCCTTTAAACCTAACACGTTTTTAAGCCTAAAATAACCAGTTAATGTTTTAAAATATTTTAACCATCAACTCAATGTTCATAGCATCAACTATGCAGCCAACATATCATCAACAACCAACATCGTAATAACAACGACAATCATCATACCATCATGTTCATATCAAGGCAACCAACATAAAAATTAACGATATATCATGAACATGAAACACATATAAATAACATACTAAAACAGCCAAGAACATACTATCACCAGACAATCAATTCAGCATGTTATTCATACATACATATAAAACAACACGGGGTTATGGGAACCCCTTTACTTTACACTAACCCCAAGCCTATTACACTACCCTTCTCCCCATATCTGGATTGAAGGTAGCTCTAAAAATAGTCCTAAACAGCAAACCGGTTCCTTCCCTTCGAGCGACTCAAAACAAATCCAAGCCTTGGAACAAACAAAACACAAACCATCAGTTTCCCAATTCAAATCATGAAAAGGAAACCACAAGGGGAAAGGGACATTACCTCTGTATGAGCACATGTGAAACTACACTTTCCAAGACCTCCAATACTCAAGAATTGCTCTGAATATGAGAAAAAAGGGGGAAAAACACAGTGTCAGCCGCAACAAGGTTAGCAGACACCAAAAAAAGGGTAAAAAATGCAACCCTCGGTTTCTGTGCACATATATATAAGCTGGACACGAAGAACGGTCGTGCTCCTCATCAAGCACGGGCGTGCTGGACTTAGCGTCATCGAGACGCGGTTCGTACTTGAGCACGGTCGTGCTCATTGTTGAGCACAGGCGTGCTCAACTTAAACTTGGCAACGCGTGCCTGCCATTAAGCACAGGTGTGCTGGCTAATAAGCACGGGCGTGCTCATGTACCAGAAAGGGACTTTTAAGCCAAAAATCTCACTAAGCCCTTAGCCAACAATTTAACAACCAGACAAGCTTTAAGCAAAGCACTTAACGAAAAGCGGGGTGTTACAAGTACCCCCACTTGTTTTCAGGTATGTAAATTTCGAGGATGGAATTTCTTTTAAGGGGGTAGAAATGTAACATCCGTTATTTTATGCATGGTTTATGTATGAGGATTAGGGTTAGGACTTGGATTACATATTTGAGATGTTATCTAAGGTTTAGAGACCCTTGCATGGAAAGTACGCAGTCATCTTGAGTGAGTTTGAACGTAAGAATAGCTTAGGGTTTTCCCCTATTATCGTCTTTAAGATGAATGAGTGTGAAATAAGAAATTTGGAGTTAGGGATGATATTAGGC
The DNA here is from genome assembly GCA_035048595.1 of Echinosophora koreensis. NCBI lineage: Eukaryota > Viridiplantae > Streptophyta > Magnoliopsida > Fabales > Fabaceae > Echinosophora > Echinosophora koreensis. The sequence continues at coordinate 3,812,125 of JAPCYP010000011.1, read as the reverse complement.
ATTTTTTATGGTTTGAGGTTGTTTATTAGGTCTTGATGAGCCTATATCTCAAATTTGAGGTCAGTCGGACGTCGAACGGGTCCAGAACGCAAAGAAACACAAACCGAGCGTTTTGTGATCGACTAATTAATTGAGAGTCGGAATATTAATTTCGGTCGGGCTGAGTACAATAGGTCTTAGGAGTAACCTAAAATAATTAAAAAAATATTCAAGCAGTAGGTGACGCGGGAAGATGTGGAAGAAAACACCTGGTTGTGCCAACGGAGCAACACGTGGTGACACATGTCGCATACCACCGCGCCACCTCACATTCCACTAAAATGTTCCTAAACCCACCTACACATGACACCTAATAATAACATGCAAACCTAACACCCTAAGCACCCTAGGCTTAAGACACCTAGCCCACTAACTATCAAAGTAAAGCATGCAATGACACTTGTCTTCCACTAAAACTAAGATAATAATTAAATAATCCCAAACCAAGTAATATAAAAGGAAATGAATGCATGGTCATCATCTTCTCCTCTTATTTTGGGCGCATAACCAGAGGAAAAAGTGGGAAGAAACTCTCAAAGGAAGGCAACCATTGTTGAGTTGCAAAGCTTAATTGGAGTGGTCACTGTGAAATCGCCACCAAACCTTCTTCCACCGTTAGATTGTGTTAAAATTTCACAGAAAGGTTCTGGGTTGATAGTAGTTCCTATCCAACGGTTGAAACTTCTGACCAATCCCCAGAGTGTGAGTTATTTAACTCAGAAGAAGGAGATGAACTCAACCGTGTAACTCCTGACCAGTCACCTTGGAAGGTTAATCGTAGACTCATTCACCGTTGGATCGAACTGCAATTTTTGGAGAAGGTAAAGGAAAGGTAGTTATTTATTCTCACCGTTCAAATTTTTTAAAAAATGTCTGAATTGTGAGATATAGAGCCGAAACAATGGCGGATTTTGGGGTGTTTGCTGCAGATTTTGAGTTTCTTATTTTGTGTCTTTCAAAATGTGATGGTTAGGTGGAATATCGGAGATTCGGGGACCTCATTCGGTGTGAGGCAGATTCGAGAGTCGAGTAGGAGGGACCTCATAGCGTTTCCGAGGTCCTAGGTTCTTAGGTGGGGGAAAGAAATTATTTAACGTCGGAATTGTGAGATATAGAGCCGAAACAGTGGCGAATTTTGGGGTGTTTGCTGCAGATTTTGAGTTTCTTATTTTGTGTCTTTCAAAATGTGATGGTTAGGTGGAATATCGGAGATTCGGGGACCTCATTCGGTGTGAGGCAGATTCGAGAGGAGTCGAGTAGGAGGGACCTCGTAGCGTTTCCGAGGTCCTACGTTCTTAGGTGGGGGAAAGAAATTATTTAACGTCGGAAATGGCATGGTGACGTTTAATTCGATAATGGCGTAGGGTGACCTAAACCCTACAGGATAGCGAGTAACGGACAATGTCCATATCACGCTGGGGACTACTTAGTGGTACCCGTGATGATATTGAGATTGTGCGCTTATCGCCGTTACATTTATTATATATTATTTTATTATTTAATTGATGCCTGCTTGGACTGCTTGACTGGTTGAATGAATATTGGTGATTGATGGATGATGATGTTATGAGTGTTGTGATTATTTTATGAATATGTTATATTATTATGTTATTATTATTTTATCAGATTTTGATAATGATTATTATTTTGGAAATGATGGTATGAATGTAATGATGATTTTATGACATAATGATAATGCTGATGATTTTGATGGCATGATGGTATGATGTGATAAGTGTAATAATTAGGCTTAGAGGTTGAGTAAGTAATAAGTTATGTTGAGACATGATGATGTACTGGGGAATTCATACCATATGTGTTAGTAGTGCCCAACCGAGATGATTACTGTGATATGATGATGATGATGAGATTATTATTGAGGTCATTATGAGACTATGATAAGCGGTTGGGGTACTAGGGGGTGACCTGAAACATGGTCTGTGATCTGGTTGACCTGAAACATGGTCTGGTGGACCTGAAACATGATCGTTGGGGCCTATTCCTCGGAGGGAGAATTCCCAGGGTTCAGAGGTGTGCACCGGATTGTGCAACTATAGTGCCTATGGGCATCCTCCATCCACGGACGAGGGTGTGCGCCGGGGACTCTGGGACGTGTCGATTGATGGGGATATCCGGATATGACCGATACCTGATGAGATGTTTCATACAGCATTTGTATTGCATCATGATGGAGGGTAGAGGAAATATCCTAGATGTGGATTGAGGATGATTGTGTTATATTTACTTAAACTTTTGGAGACGGATGTTTATGTGCTGTTATAGAATTAAATGTTGCTAAACCCTTTCCACGTTTGACGTTATATTGTTTCTTATCCCCGTTTTCTCTATATTATATATGTTTTATTATGTGATCGTGATGAGAAGATCCTACGGGGGAGCTATATATAGAGGAGCTTGATGGGACCCCTTATTGTGTTATATATACGCTTAACGATAATAACACGATTAGGTCCTAAATATTATGGGGTTTTCTTTAATGGGACGTCGGGGCGTCTCAACACCAAATCTGTCCAGCCCCTTCTTCTCCCCTAAATTCAATTTTCCCCTTTTCTTCTACCCTCTTAGGTGCTGTAGTTAGGGTTTATGATAGGGAAGTTGGAGGTTATCAATTTCTAGTGTGGTGGAGTGAGAGATTGGTGAAGGAAAAGAGAAGAAGAAGAAATAGTGAAGAGAGGTGGAGGTTGGTTCTGAAGAGATGAAGAGGGTGAGTGTGAGAATTTCTTTTCTCCTCCCCTTGCTTAATTTAGTCATGGTGAGAAGGTGTGGGGGGGTAGTCCTATTCAGTTTTTTTGCATGTATTTCAATTGGATGATAAAAGTGTGGGTGATGCATCATAGTGATGTATATGAATGTGTTTTATTTGTTTAATTGTAAGAGAGTGTGTGTGATGAAATAAAAAATGTTATCTCCTAAAAGAATTATCACTTAAACTTAGTTAAAATTTCTACTCATACCCTCTTCCTATATTACCCAAAGATAATATGTAAATAAAAATTTACAACGCATCAACAATTTGTTAACACTGACAATAATAACGAATAGTTAATTAATAAATAAATAAAAATACTAATTTGAGGCTGGAATATTACAATACATATATATATATATATTATTATTAAATGTTCAAAAAAGTACAATATCAAAGTAATGAGAGAAAAAATGGTTAGTGCTAATTTATAATTTGTTTTAAAAAAAACAAATTCACTATAAAATTTAATGTTGAGAGAAGTAGAGTACCAAAATATTTGAGGAAATGCCAAATGTTAAAATAATATGATAAATAAATATATTTTTTAAAAATAATCTTATTTATATTCAATATTTAAATTTTATATGAATGAGTTTTATATCTAAGATCAAATTTTTTTATTGATCCTTACTCTTTTTTGTTCATATAAAACTATTTTTTAAGATTTACAAGAGTTTTTATATATAAATAATTTTTATATTTAAAATTAAACTATTAAATCATCCCTTATTAATTCTCATACTAAAAACAAGTTTAAAATTTTATGTACTTTTTACGTCGCCACTAATCATTGTTTCATTTGTTTGTGCACTTTGTATGAGTAACATAGTAGTAATTGTATATTGGGGGCTGATATTAATACCTTGCAAAGTGCTCCTTGCACCTTGCAGCATTAATTTGATTTTTTTCCTCCAAAAATACCCTTTTCACTCACCTCACTATATCACACACTTCCTTCACCCCACACTTAACCCCACACCAGAAACCACCCATTTCTCACACTCTTCACACCTTTGTCACCTTCCCCACCATTCTCACTACCTCCACCATTATCATACAACAATGAAAATGAAAGGGTGACTTTTTGTAGTTTTTTTTCATATTGGATTTCATTGTTTTGCAAAAGGGAAGAAGATAAGTTGGTTGCAAGTTAAACTCGTTCGTGTTTTGGCAAAAGCAAACAGCTTCGTTCATCATCGTTCATGCACGTCACTTGTCTCGGTGAGTTTCTGCAATTTTTTTTTCATAACGTAACTTCCAAAATTTACTTTCCGGAAGCACCCGAAAACGAAATTCGGACACTCGTTGCACTTCCGGAATTCAAAGTCCGGATGCTTATTTGTGGGTCGTTTGTGAACCACCGAATTATAGCTTCCGGAAGCATAAAAATTAACACTTCCGGAATGTACTTTCCAGACACACAATTATTTGTACTACCGGAAGCTAGTTTCCGGATTCACATTCCGGATGTTACAAGTTGTACATCCGGAAACAAATTTCTGGAGGTTTTAAATTTAACACATCCGGATTTCACTTTCCTGATGTATCAATTGTACATCCAGAAATTAAATTCCGGATGTGTAAAATTTCCTGATTCAATTTTTCTAAAATAGATTAATGATGTCTTCTTGTTATTTGATATGATACATCTAGTTTAAAGGTTGCGTTCAATGGACATGGAAGACTATTTTGCCAATCTACCTGGTCGTAAAGGTATGCTAGGGCAACTGTGCCCCATGCATATCTTCTGCAGTTGCCAAGGTTGCGAAACAGCTCCAAGAATGCAACATCAACGTATGTCGAACTCTTATCCGCAAAAATAGTGCAACCCACCAAGTGTAATAGATATGCTCTGGCCGCATTTTCCACTTCCCCTAGCTCCAACTGCACCCGATAGACATCTTGCAGCCAACTAAAACGAACATGTGAACCTCTAGCCGCTTCAGTCGCATCGGCTGCCTTAGACTTCTCTACTCCTAGAAAATCAACCAGATACGAGTTTGCAGTGTTCTTGTCCATAAGAAGCAGTGTGTGAAAAATGCACCATTGGAAGATGCAATAGGCTCGAGAAGTCATCCAAAGTAATTGTCATCTCGCCACATGGTAAGTGAAAGGTGCATGTATCTTTATGCCACCCCTCGATAAAAGCTGACAACAGCCCCTTGTCAAAATTGATATGCGAGCAGTTCAAGAGGGGTCCCAATCCAGAGTCCCTAACATACATCTCAACTTGATTGTGGTTGCATGGGAACTTTGCTAGCTTCTGTCCGTGTGTTACAACCTTCAGCTCAGACGGTCTTGCAACCATAAACGCATGTGAAATGTCAATGGAAACAATTTATTTGATATTAAACTAAATCAAAATGTGAACTATAATAATAATAATAATAATAATAATAATAATAATAATAATAATAATAATAATAATAATAATTTATAGAGGATACTTACATCTCCGTTCCATGGCACGTGTGTGACATGCTCACCGAATGACCTAATGACAATCGTATCCTCGGGGCCTCCAGGGAAAGACTCAACGGGTAAAGGAGCATCATCCTCCTACTGAAGTTGTACATGGACCTCAACCTCCGGAGCGGGATCCTATACAATGACCTCATCCTCCTGCTGAGGCTGAGAAGCACGACTACCAGCAGCACGTTGTGTACGCGCAGAAGCTGTCAGTCACCGATGGTCAGTAGGAGGTCCCCGTCCAAATCTAGTACGCACCATGCTGCATAATAATAACTGTTTTTAATCATTGGCAATTGTTCAAGATAATAATAAGTCATCAAGAAATAAAATGGAAATAAGAAGTTAGTAAAATGGGAACATTTTTTTAAGTCCAAAATCAATGGCTATAGTAATTTTTAAAAACATTGAATATGGGATAGGATAGACACCCAAATCTACTACCAAATACATTCAGAACAAATCTAGCAAGCAAGATAATCTAACAAAATAAAGTAAAATACAACTCTATAATGTATCTATTTCATCCTATATTATATATGTTCCTTGACATCAAGCATCCCGTCTTTATAGAATAAACACTTGAAAAACTATTGATACGCTACCGGAAATTGAAATCCGGAAGCTACCGGAAACTGAAATATGGAAAGCTTCTGGAAAAGTACATCCGGATATCCTCCGGAAAATGCTATCCGGATAGCTTTTGGAAAATGAAATCTGGAGACTTCCGGAAAATAAAATCCGGAAACCGTAAGGCCCTCACTCCCGATATGTATTTTAACGTCCGGAAAACTCTTCGTAGAGACTCACCAAAAAACAAAATCCTGACAACACTCGAATTTGAAAAAAAAATAAAAATAGAAAGTTCATGAACGAAAAGAGGAACTTACGATGTCAGATGGTGTTGGGCCACGGAGAGCTTGCCGGCAAATGGTGCGCAGAGACAGTGCTGCTGTCCACGAAGAGGGTGCGACGCTGCCGGAGGGGAGTGGTGCGCATAGAGATTGTGAGGTGAAGGGCCTTGTGTGCGCAAGGTGAAAGGTGGGAAGGGTTTTCCGGATGTATGTGAGGGAGGAATAGCAAGGGCAGTTTTGGAAAGAAAGTGAATAAAAAAAAAGTAATGAGGTGTGGGGAGAAAAAAAAAAACGGTTTGAATAGTTGGGGTCTTCTATATTGTACGATCTAAATGGGCCCTTAAGTTCTGAAGTTTTTGGTAATATGATGAAAGGCCCAAGCCCAGAACCAATATAATTCCAAAAATGATTGGAAAGCTCTTTGCTCTCTCTCTTTCTGTTCAGCCACCACTTCTTGCACTCGTGCAGTCTCACAACCCTTCTCTTACCTAAAACTTCTAAAACCCTTTTTTCTTCGTCTATGCTTCTTCCCATCTAATCCATACTTCAACTGCAATTTGTTCAAGTTCTGGTAATAAAGCTTCTCTTAAAGTTTTATATTTTCAGTGTTTTGGCGAAAATGAATTATTGAAATGTCGAAAATTTGAAACCTGTGTTTATATTTGATGGTTTTGGCATGTGGGTTCAGTGGGAATTAACTGTCAAGAGCTAAAAGAAACACGGTAGTTTAAACGATTCAATTTTTTCTTCATATATATATATATATATATATATAGAGAGAGAGAGAGAGAGAGAGAGAGAGTGAGAGAGAGGTACCCTATGCTGTGTGTGCTTTATATTAGTGATTCTTGATATACTTATTTGGTTATTTGGATTTTGGAAGGTGAAAATGGCTGGAAAGTCTAATAAGGGGAGGAACAGAAAAGGGTCGCATAATTCAGTCACTGTTTCCAATGCGTCAGAACCACCGGTCCAATCTGATGTTCCTGCAAAGGATAATGTGGAAGGCACTTCAGAATCTACAAAAGCTGATGCAACTGAAGTTCCAGCTGCTGGTGGTGATACAATTAGTGCCAATCCTGAGGTGAAGGAGAATGAAACAGTAACTGAGGGGAGCCAACCAAAGCAAGGTGAGCTTAGTTAGATATAGAAGTCCTTTTGATTTGTTTTGCATGAAACACCGCTTACGGCTTACCCATTTAGCAGTGACATATGTAGTACAGTAGTTAAAGTCGAAAGGCGCCAAAAAGCACACGCGTTGCTGAAGATAGTCGTTGACATAAGGCATTGACATTAGCAAATGAAAACAGTAAAATATGTAACTGTTTTGCATTGATTTTTAATATAGATTAACTACTCAAGCTACTAAAATTCATAGTAAAATTTAAAATTAATGTTTTACTTTACCCCCCCTTTAACATCACAGTTAGCTAGTTAAAACTTAAAAGGCTGGGATTTCAGAGTTATTATCTTACTGTTATCGATAAGGAGCTAAAGGATTTCTTTGCCTGGCTTGAAGTAGAAAGGCACTTCTAAGACGCCAAGGTGTGCTGACTACTACTTGTGCCATGCCTTACCTTAGGCATGGCTTTTGGTTCCTTTGATTATACTTGATAGTAACTAGTAACAGATCTCCAACTTACTGCTTTTTATTTATCCTTTTAATGTTTTAAAATGTCTGCTTGAACAAATTACATTTCTACTTTAAGTGTATCCGTGAGTTTTTGTTGGAGAGGTCCAAAATTGCTTCCTGATGCCCCAAGTAGATTAACTTCCCTTTTGCTTTTCTGGGTGTCTGTTACTTTAGAGGCATATATTGCCGTTTCATGTCACTGTAATAGCTTCTAATTGCTGCTCTGGCATTGGCTGAAACGGAATCTAAAAAATTAATGACGTAAATACTGCTCGTAAAATTTGTGAAAGTTTCCCAACTTGTCTTATTATCAGTAGTAATTAAAATTTAGTTTAATTGAATTATTTCCATATCATTTATTTTAAATTGACTGCAGAAAGTTATTTTTGCTATTAACACCTCCTGAACAACAATTTCACTACAGATAATACCCCCGAGCATAAAACCACTCCAAATCGAAAAGTTAAAACTGATTCTTGAGAAATTGAGTCGTTTGAAATTTAAAATTTCACACCAATTTCAAACACCTGCTGAGTCATTGTTTTTTATGTAAATTTGGTAATATTATAGTAGCAAATAGAAATAAAATTAGTAACTATATAACTTTAAATTATATATTTATTCTTACCAACATGAAATCATGGTTGTCAATGGCCGATGTCAGAGCAAAGCGGCCAAGAGCCCCTCCTGAATGTTTATAGTGGAGCCCTTCACTGTTGGCTTCGAGCACTGCAATAGTGGGCTTTAACTGGATGAAATGGCAACTAAAATGGCCACTGTTCTATATAGGGAGCCAAATTTCTAAAGTTAACCTCACTAAAACCCACCTTCATTCAACCGTTTCCACAAATTAGGGACCTTTAGGTCGATTGACACCCATAGACTAATTTACGAATCAGAAATCACTTTGACAGAGCAGCGCACAGCTGTCTGTTTACAAGTCTTAATTCCTTTTGTTTTCTTCTATCTCTGTTCTTGTTCGTGGGTTACCACGTGTCATTTCTATCAACTTGATAACTAATGTCTTCCCCAACTTGGTCGTGTAGGCGATCTTCACCTTTACTCTGTTCCTGTCAAAACACAAACTGGGGAGAAGCTTGAGCTTCAGGTGAGTTAGATTCATCATGAAGCTAGTGATTATTTTGTTACTATTTCACAGGGCTACCGGGGAATCAAGAGCTTCTTAGATAATCTTGTCAGAGATCTGATTATTTTTTGCATTCTTTTTTACATAAATTTTCTTGATTATAATTTAGAACATCTAAACTCTCTATCATATCAAGTTTACATCTGTGCCATACTGCCATATTATTTTGGTTATTTACATTAAGAAGGCATTTTCTAAGTTGCTTTATTGATTCACAGTTGAATCCAGGAGACTCTGTTATGGATATAAGACAGTTCCTTCTTGATGCTCCAGAGACATGTTTTGTTACATGCTATGGCTTATTGCTGCACACAAAGGATGGATCCTCTCATCACCTGGAAGATTATAATGAAATTTCGGAGGTAGCTGATATTACTACTGGTGGTTGCTCCTTGGAAATGGTTCCTGGTATATTAATGAACTCTAGCTCTTGCAGCAATAAGATGTTTAGACATTGGTTGATTATAATACGAAAAATTGTCTTTGCAGCATTGTATGATGATAGATCTATAAGGGCTCATGTTCAGCGTACAAGAGAGTTGCTTTCCCTTTCTAACCTCCATGCTTCACTATCAACATCACTTGCCCTACAAAATGAGATAGCACAAAATAAAGCGGCAAATTCAGGAGGTATGGATAGTTCTCTTCCCTTTATTGGATTCTGCTATATTAATTTGATGTTTTGTAACTTTTAGTTACTAGTCTGATTCTTCTGCATTTCCTGAAATATATAATTTTCTTTTATTGGATCTTGCTATATTGATTTGTAGTTTTGTACTATCTAGTTACTAGTATACTTCTCCATTTCCTGAAATATCAGATACCTTGAAACCCGAGGTTCCTGAGCTTGATGGGCTTGGTTATATGGAGGATGTCTCTGGCTCATTGGGTAGTTTGCTATCGTCCCCATCAAAGGATATTAAATGTGTAGAGAGCATAGTGTTTTTCATCCTTCAATCCTCCTCCAAGCTATAGAAGGTAACTTGAGAAACATCTTCTTCAGTTAATATCATTTCACACTGTTGCACAGTATGTATGCATTTAACAAGGCTGTTCTATGGTGTGCAGGCTTGTTGGAGATTTGATTTATTTGGATGTGATAACTCTTGAGGGCAATAAATTTTGCATTACGGGAAGTACAAAAATGTTTTATGTCAACTCAAGCTCGGTGAACACGCTTGACCCAACACCAAGTAAAGCTACTTTTGAAGCAACAACTCTTGTTGTTCTCTTACAGAAGATTAGCCCCAAGTTCAAAAAAGGTAGTAAAGTGTATTGAAATACTCATTGTTTGAGCCTTAAATTTCTCAAAAATTTTCTTGACTACTTAAACTTATTTCCTTTTGTCCAATCTTGAAGCTTTCCGTGAAATATTGGAGAGTAGAGCTGCTGCCCATCCTTTTGAAAATGTGCTGTCTTTGTTGCCTCCTAATTCATGGCTTGGGTTATACCCCGTTCCTGGTGAGCTCATCTCCAGGCTTTTTTCTCATCAGTATTATTATCTTTTCAAATCTTTATGTTCTAGTAATATCTGCCCCTGGATTTGGATTATAGTGATGCTTTTCCTTTAGTGGTAGGTGATATATTTATCCCATCTATTTGTCAGTGAGAATAAATTGTTTATTCGAAATCTTTCTCTTGGCACATCTAAAATTTAGTTTAGTTGACTAGATAGTTTTGATGCATTCTTGTTATAATTTACATTATAGAAGCAAGCAAGTTCTTCAACCCATTGTGACATGCAATGCTATTACCAGATAGTTCATTGATGAATAAATTTTAAGAACATTGTTATTGTCATAATAATATGAAGAGAAGGGTTACATGCTCCTGATAATTTTGTAGGGCTGATTGCTATTGGTAGTTTTTTTAAATTTTAGCCCAATTACATTTTGTGACAATGGGTATTAAATGTAGTTATTTTTATTGAGAGGAGGTCTGGCAACCTCTATTTTATGGTTTGATAACATGGCAAATGGTTGCTAATGACAGAAATGCTGGCAACATTTCAGTTAAAATATAATAACAGATGAAATCAATTTTCGATCTTTTATCCTATCTTGGCAGCTTTTTGTAAAGGGTCCTCCTACACTGTAACTCATTATGGACGTTAATTTGAAACTTAGTTCAATATTGATGAAGCATGATTGAGAAACTTAGGTTCCTTTGTGTTAGTGTGATATTAATTAATGCTACTTGCTACTTGTATGGCCTTATATGATTTGGAAGTCAACTTACATTGGCCTGAATTTTTTAGTTAATATGCAGTTTTTGAATGATCTTCCTTTTTTCCTTATCAAGCAATGACGGAAAGATTTTATAGTTTACCTACACACACACATACATACATACACCCCAGGTGTATTACTATGAGTGAGTTGTAAATGAGAACCTCAGACTGGCTTGATATATTTTGTAATTTGGTTTTCTTTGTTGGCAGACCACAGACGTGATGCTGCCAGGGCTGAGAATTCCTTGACTCTTCTATATGGCAGTGAGCCAATTGGTATGCAAAGAGACTGGAATGAGGAGCTGCAATCTTGTCGAGAATTTCCTCATACAACTCCACAGGAGAGGTACCTTTATTTTTTCTCATTTATAACTTGATGTCTTTGGAAGTATGCCTGTCCTTTAGTTTGTACGTTGGTAATGACTTATATCATTTATTATCTCTGCTTCTTGGGTTATTTGTCCTTTACTGCAGGATTTTACGGGATAGGGCACTTTATAAAGTGACATCAGACTTTGTTGATGCAGCCATTAATGGTGCTGTTGGAGTTATCGGTGGCTCCATTCCTCCAATAAACCCAACCGACCCAGAATGCTTTCACATGTTAGTGGGTCTCTAATTGTTTAATAGTTGCAATTGTTAAAGATATTCTTGATTTTCTTGAAGTTCTAACTTCTAAGTATTTTTTTTTTCTGCATTGTGATATTTATTATTTAAAAATGTTGAAAAGTATGCTCTAGTGGAAGTTGCATGTTACATTTTTCTTCTTCGGGGTTGGGTTGGGGCAATCAAAGATACTTGTTCTTGGCCCATTAATTTCCCTTCTGAGGAACCTGTTCATGACGTGGATGTCTCAACATGGTTTTGGCAAAAAACAGTATGGTATATCATGTTTTATTATTTTTCATTTGTTTATAAATCTTCCTCGAATTGTCATTGTCATAGTTATATGCTTTGTTATTATCTTGATATTGCCCCTTCCCCTGCAGAGTTTTCCTTTGCATGGGATGTTTTTAGCTCATCAGTGTAATTTTTGTAATAGGTATGTGCACAACAATATATTCTTTAGTTTCGCCGTTGATGCTGACCTTGAGAAGCTGTCAAAGAAACGTGCGGATCCTAATTCAAAAACAGGCTGCACAGGCACTTTGCAAAGCTCCTCTGATAAAGCTTCTTATACTCCACTCCATGGCGACAGTCAGGTTCCCAATGGGGCGAAAGATGATTGTTCTGGTTCAGATGATCTTATTAATGGCACAGAAGTCACTCAAGATGTTTCTCCTGAGGCTGAGCTGACTGAGAATGAACAGGCCACATATGCTTCTGCAAACAATGATTTGAAGGGCACCAAGGCTTACCAGGAAGCTGATGTCCCTAGACTTTATAACCTTGCTATGGCTATAATTGACTACAGGGGTCATAGAGTGGTAGCTCAGGTGTGTAGTGAATCTCAAATTCACTTATTGCTAACTTTCTCTTTTCTTATGAAGGTGTGATTAATTATAGTATTCAAGTTTATAAAATCAATTTAAAAAGGGAGTTTTAGACCAAATCAATTTAAAAATGGTGTTTCTGTCTAAGAAGCACAGATCTGGCTGTTCGGGCTTTTACCCATACTGGGTATGTATCAGCTATAGACTCGAGTGAATTGTGAGATTTTCCTTTTTATTTTTTGAACTTAAGTTCTCAAAATATTTTGAAATGCAATGTAATGGATTAGAGCTTGTCACATCTTCAAAACAGTGAGCGACAGAATTAGGACATGCTGAAGTGAGTCAAAATGGCCATGAAACATGACAAGACCTTTAAATTTCTTATTTTTGTTAGCTTATAGGATAAACTTTGTGTAATATTCTTCTTCACTTTTTTTTTTTCTGTGTAGTGTTTCAATGTTTTGTTTAAAGTGCCCTCCAGATTTTGTATCAGTATTGGTACCTGTGCAGCATAGATGTTTGTGATGTTCCCAGTATGGTTGCTATTATTAATTATGTATTGGATATGAAGCCTAGAAAAGTTCTATATTACTTCCTCCATTTCTCTATGATAGTCATTTAAGGTTTATGCACAGGAATTAAGAAACTTACTAAATGACTTCAATTTTAGGAAGAAATAATCATATTTGTCAAATTTACCCTTGTATTAAAATATTAATATATTATCACCTCATCGAGTTTCTCTTCCTTATTACTCGCTCTCTTTGTGGTAGTGGATATAATAATAACTAAGCGTAAAATTGAAGATATAATTAAAGTGTTCTTGATTCTCTATGGTGACAAACAATTCGAAACAAAATTAGTTTTGAAAAGTGACAAATAAAAAAGGAAAGGAGGAGTAAATAGGTTTTGCTAACAATGCCCTTAAGGCACTGGTTATAGAGCATTTAATTTCCTCTTCTTAATGCTTATAATTACATAAAGAAGAAAGTATTAAATGTTTTTTGGGTTCCCGATATAATAAATTATTTACTATTTATTTAATACTTTCTATTTTTGTTTCGTTAACAAATGTCCTTTAGGACACTCGTGAGCAAATTCCATATTAAATTGTTTCACGGGAGATATGTGATGGATACATACTTTAAATTTGCTTCCTTGTTTGTAATTTGAAACCCCATGAATCCTTGTTCACAATTTAACTTGCTGTTTTGATTTCAAATCATATACTGTGCTGTTTTGATATCAAATCATATATTGCTTTATTGTTTGTAATTCCATATTAAATTGTTTCACTGGAGATATGTGATGGGTACATACTCCAAATTTGCTTCATTGTTTGTAATTTGAAACCCCCATGAATCCTTGTTCACAATTTCACTTGCTGTTTTTATTTCAAATCATATATTGTGCTGCAGAGTGTCTTACCAGGCATTCTTCAAGGGGACAAGTCGGACTCTCTCTTGTATGGCTCTGTTGACAATGGAAAGAAAATTTGCTGGAATGAAAATTTTCATTCTAAGGTAAGGAAGGAGCTGCAGTTTATTTAATTTAGGGAGGCTGTCAGATTTCAGTGTTAGTATTATTACTTTTTTTGATCAAGTGTTAAGTATTATTACTGAAACTCTGGGTGACCATCATCCTCACTGTGGGTGACATTAAATTATAAGCAAATTTGTTGTTAGTGGAAAGTAACTGTTTTATATTGCATTATCTGTAATTTGTAACTATACATTCTTTTTGCCTGTGTTCTTTATCAGATAGTTTTTTTGCATCTCTTATGTTAGGTGTCAGAGGCTGCCAAACGCCTTCATTTGAAGGAACACTCAGTCCTTGATGGATCTGGAAATGTCTTCAAATTAGCTGCACCAGTGGAATGCAAGGGCATTGTTGGTGGTGATGATCGGTAGTTACTCTGAGTTAGTTTGTTATTTTATACAGTCTGTGTTTTTGATGACCTCTCTGCAGATTAGCTAGTGCGTCATAGATTTTGATTTCCAACTACGCCAAAGATTTTGATTTGAACAGTGCTTATTATTAGATTTTTTAACTGCATTCTGGCTACTTTTTTTTTTAATGTTATTTAATGTTGAAGAATGTTATTGAACACTAATAGATTGGAAGTTAGTCAAGCACATCATGTCTGTAATAGAAACTTGGACTCCTCTAAGAAAATATGGAGATTAACTCCTTACAGCAGAGGTTTTCTCAAAGACTAAATTAAAAGAGAGAGAGAGAGAGAACAGAAATATACAGAAAAAGATAGGCAGACACTGCAAAACTTTGGGTCCCCTTCCTCCCTGCCCAAAGGCCCCAATTCTTCACTCGATGACTGGATTCCTTCTCCTACACTTTTTTCTCCCTTATATATTTGCTCCTAACCTTTTCCCCTTCCTTCGCACCCACATCCCCATTTACTCCCTCCACTATTTGCCACATAATTGATGTGGCCCATTAACATGCTAAATACCCCATGACCTCTCTTCTTACACTAGCTACCACATAAATGCAGCTCCTCTTCCACTCAGCTCCACACTAATATCCACCTTCTGGTGGTTTATTTATTTCTTCTTTTAATAATCTTTTCATTTTGTTTTTATTTCTTTTTGTTTTTACTTATTATTGATTGTCAATGGTCTATCAGTCTGTTACAATGTTCATTTTAGTTTACCACAACTTACATTTGTGTAATCCATTGCCTATTGTAATACTGTGGTGCACTGATGTTCTTGTTTTGTAACCAAATTAGGCATTATCTTCTTGATTTGTTGAGGGTAACTCCTCGTGATGCCAACTATACTGGGCCTGGTTCTCGATTTTGCATCTTAAGACCAGAATTAATTACTGCCTTTTGTCAGGTAACTTCAGCACTCCATTGTTGACAATATTTGGGATTTGCTTTTAATATTCAGTTTAACTCTGCTGGCTGTTTGTGGGAATAGGCCCAAGCAGCGGAGACATCAAAATCTAAAGAGACAAATTCTCAAGGGGCAGACAACATGGCAACCGATTCTCAAAATGCCACTGATTCTGACAAGCCGGCAAGTGTATAGCAGTAAAATATATGATTGTTTTGTGTTTTTCTTAAATAAATTCTTTTTTTGACCCCTTCCTGCATTTAACTATAATGTTGATTATAGTTTTCTATGCAAGTTTAGTATGACTTTATTTGTAAAGGTATCTATGTATTATGACTTGTACTAATGTATCCTCCATCTCTACTCTGAAAAGGATCTACTTGTTTCACTGTCACATTCCTACAGTACCTGAGTAACTTCGTTGCTTGTGCATGTTTGGACATTATTGCATTGTGGTCAATATGATCATACACTTCCTCTTCCTAGATTTTATGGGGCTAAAAGGATAAAAGAGACTAACTTCTAATAGAGTATGCAGTAGAATGAGAAGTAGTCTAGTCTCCATATTGTAACAAAGCTGCAGTGCTGAGTCAGCACTGACAGCTGTGAGTTAGTTGGCAATCTGTTAGGAGCAGTTGCAATCTGTTAGGAGCGGTTGCTCACAGATCAAGTATATAAACTCTGTAACCTTCTATACTCAACAAGAAAATCAGATTATCATTTCTCAGATTTTATTCTCTCTAGTTCTCTCTTCTCTCTGTTATGATTTCTATTATGGTATCAGAGCTTCTTTTCTGGGACCGATCTCTTCCATGGCGGAGAACGTCGAAAATCCTCCAAATCCTCCGATGAATGGCATCGGAAACTCTTCTTCTTCCTTTAACCCTCCTCTATCTGTAAAACTTGATGATCAAAAATTTCTGTTACGGAAACAGCAAGTAGAAGCTGTTATCATTGCTCATAAGCTTCACCGCTGGGTTGTAAACCCTACGATTCCTCCGATCTACACTTCTGAGGACGATCGTGTTCTTGATCGTGTTTCCGATGCATATCAGCTCTGGTTAGTGCAGGACCAGATGCTATTCACTTGGCTATTAAGCTCAATTTCACCGTCAGTGCTTCCTCGTTTCCTTAGTTGCAAGCAGTCATGGCAGGTTTGGGACAAAGTGCACAAATTCTTCCATTCACATCTTCGATCGAAAGTTCGCCAGTTCCGATCGGAACTGAAAAATACAAGGAAAGGATCTCGCACGATGCCAGAGTTCTTGATGCGGATCCGTGCGCTGGTTGATTCTCTTCATGCGATTGGAGATTCGCTGAGCGATCAAGATCACATAGACACGATCCTTGAAGGATTGCCTGAAGAGTACAATTCTTTCGTCATGATGATATTCGCTAGAGTTGAGCCTATCTCGATCGAAGATATCGAGTCTCTTCTGATGGTTCAGGATGCGCAATTGGAGAAATTCAGACAAGAACTTCCCTCCAACTCCGTTTCGCTTAACCTAGCTCAGGCAACTTCAATTGAGAACTCGTCCACTCAACCGAGTCACGCAGAATTTGAGTCAAGTCGCGGAGGTTATCAGGAAGCCAATAGAGGCCGAGGCCGTGGAAGTCGTGGCCGTTGGAGTCGAGGCCGTGGAGGCCGAGGTGGTGACAATCGTGGTGGCAGCGGTGGCAACAGGCCAACTTGTCAGCTGTGTCACAAGTATGGTCACGATGCTTACAACTGTTGGCATCGTTTTGAGCATGACTTTGTTCCAAATCCACCTGCACCTCCAGCTCAAGTGGCTAATCACTACCCTCCTCAGGGCTCATTTCGTGCTCAGACTCAATTTCCTTTGGCCCTACCACCACGACCACCATCAGTACAAGTTGCTCAGATCTCTGGTCCACCCTCTGGTTTCTCATATACTCAGCAGAATCAGAATCAGCCTTCTGCGTCTGCATTTATGGCCTCTCAATCAACTTAGTATGGGGCTCCACAGTTTTGTTCACCAACTCAGGAATTCACTGCCTCACACATGTGGTATCCTGATTCGGGTGCCTCTCATCACCTCACTGCTGACTCACAAAACTTCACTCAGTGCACACCTTTTGGAGGACAGGACCAAGTATTAATGGGTAACGGACAAGGTCTTCCCATAACTTCCATTGGTTACTCTCAAATCACCACACCTCACCACCCACACACTGTCCTTTCTCTTAACAGTTTACTCCTTGTTCCCAATATTACTAAGAATTTAGTGTCTGTGTCAAAATTTGCCCGTGATAATGATGTTTACTTTGAGTTTCATCCTCACTCTTGCTTTGTCAAATCACAGGGGTCTAATAAAGTCCTTCTTGAAGGCTCTCTAGGCAATGATGGGCTATACTCCTTCAAGCACATCAATATACTCAAGGAGCCTTCCTCTTCAATAAGTCTTTCTAATTCCACTCCCAATAAATCTGATAGTAGAAATTCTGTTACTGTAAACACTAATGTAGTCTCAAATTCCTTTGTAACTTGGCATAATAGGTTAGGTCATCCTAGTCCTAATACTGTTAAGACTGTTCTGCAGCTTTGTAATATACCTTCTATTAATAAAATGACAAATGAGTTTTGCAATGCCTGTTGTTTGGGAAAATCACACAGACTGTATGCCCCACCCTCCACCACAATTCACACAAAAGCCTTTGAACTGATACACTCAGATCTGTGGGGTCCAGCACCCTTTTCCTCATCCAATGGCTATAGCTATTATATAGCCTTTGTAGATGCTTTTTCCCGCTACACATGGATCTACTTCCTCAAAAGGAAGTCAGAGGCTCTTACAGCCTTCAAACAGTTTCATGCTCTTGTCAAAACTCAATACTCAGCCTCCATTAAAGCCATTCAAACTGATTGGGGAGGCGAGTTTAGACCCTTTACCAGCCATCTAGCTGAGTTGGGCATTGTTCATAGGTTAACATGTCCTCACACTTCCCATCAAAATGGGACAGTGGAACGTAAACACAGACATATTGTTGAAATGGGATTAACATTACTTGCCCATGCCTCTATGCCCTTACTTTATTGGGATCACAGTTTCACTATGGCTGTTCACCTTATTAATAGGTTACCTACAACTGCCCTTACCTCTTTTTCCTCACCCTTTCATGCACGCCAAGGTTCCACTCCTGATTACTCCCTTCTCAGGACCTTCGGATGTGCTTGCTTTCCTTTGTTAAGACCCTACAACCAACATAAGCTGCAGTTCAGGTCTCAAGAATGTATCTATCTTGGTCTCTCTCCCCAACATAAGGGCCACAAATGCTTAGCTCCCTCTGGTAGAGTTTTTATCTCTAAGGATGTCCTATTTAATGAACTTCGGTTTCCTTACCCCTTTCTCTTTCCTTCTACTTCACCAACTTCAACCTCACCCTCTGAGTCTACCTTTTCTTCTGTCATTCCAACTGCTAATTACCCTCCCCTAAACCCAATTCCCCTAAACCAGCACCCTCCTCCCACTCCTCCCTCCCCTATTCCTATACATAATCCTATCCCTGTTGACACCACTTCTTCCTCTGTGTCTCATTACTCTTCTACAAGCTCTTCACCTTCTGGTTCTGTTGTCTCCCCTCATTCTGTCATATCTCCTGTTCACTCTAGTTCTTTAGATGCTTCTACTAGTCTGTCTGAACCTGTCCCTTCACCTAGTCCAGCCGTACCAGCTCACCATATGTTAACTCGGGCCAAAACTGGCTGTCTACCTCCTCCTTTATACCCTCAGTTGTATCTTGCTCACATTGAGCCTACCTCGGTTAAACAGGCATTATCAAGTCCTCATTGGCTTGAAGCTATGCAAGCTGAGCATAATGCTCTCCTGAAGAATGAGACTTGGTCCTTAGTCCCTCTTCCCTCCAACAGAAAAGCCATTGGCTGCAAGTGGGTTTTTCGTGTGAAAGAAAATCCTGATGGGAGTGTCAACAAATACAAGGCCAGGTTGGTTGCCAAAGGCTTCCACCAAACCCATGGCTTTGACTTTCATGAGACCTTTTCACCCGTTATCAAACCAGTTACAATCCGGATCATTCTTACCATGGCACTCTCCTCTAAATGGGTCATTCAACAAATTGATGTAAATAATGCCTTCCTCAATGGCCTGTTGAGTGAGGAAGTCTACATGACTCAACCCCCTGGCTTTGATTCTCATGACAAGTCTCTAGTTTGCAAACTACACAAGGCTCTCTATGGCCTCAAACAAGCCTCAAGGGCTTGGTATGAGAGACTTACAAGCACACTGCTCAGCTTTGGCTTTGTGATAAGCCGCTGTGACCCCTCCCTCTTTATCTACTCCAAAGGGACTGTGTGTCTCTATGCTTTGGTCTATGTGGATGATATCATCCTAACAGGAACTTCTCCATCCCTCATCTCAGACCTCATCAAGAAGCTGAATGCCACATTTGCTCTCAAAGAACTGGGTTCCCTAGACTATTTTCTGGGAGTTGAAGTTAAACACCTAGCAACTGGTTCCATTCTGTTGACTCAGTCTAAGTACATACGTGACCTTCTACACAAAGCTAACATGCTGGATGCTAAGGGCATCTCCTCTCCCATGGTAAGCAACTGCAAGTTGAGCAGGTTTGGTACAGATTCAGTGGCTGATCCTAGTCTCTACAGGTCTATTGTGGGAGCTTTGCAATATGCTACCTTGACAAGACCAGAAATCGCCTACAGTGTTAATAAAGTCTGTCAGTTTATGGCAAATCCATTGGAGACCCACTGGCAGGCCGTGAAGCGTATCCTTAGATACCTCAAGGGTTCCATGCACTACGGTCTACTTCTGCAGCCATCCTCCTCCTCACAGTCCCTCCCAATCAAGGCCTATTGTGACGCTGACTGGGCTAGTGATCCGGATGATAGAAGATCTACTTCCGGATCCTGTATTTTTCTTGGACCTAATCTAGTGTCTTGGTGCTCCAAAAAGCAGCCATTGGTAGCTCGATCCAGCACAGAAGCAGAATACCGCAGCTTGGCTAACACCACCGCTGAAGTTCTATGGATCATGTCATTACTCACTGAACTTAAGGTTCCTTTTCACACTCCACAGCTTCTGTGTGACAACTTGAGCACTGTCTCCCTAGCTCACAACCCTGTTCTGCACTCTCGGACCAAGCATGTTGAGTTAGACCTACACTTTGTCAGGGAGAAAGCTCTGTCCAAGGCTATTACCATTCATCATGTTCCAGCTGCTGATCAACTTGCGGACTCTTTCACCAAGCCTCTTTCTTCCTCCAGATTTTGTATCTTGCGTTCCACTCTCAATGTGGTTGCTTCTCCTCAACCACCTTGAGATTGAAGGGGGAATAATAGAGTATGCAGTAGAATGAGAAGTAGTCTAGTCTCCATATTGTAACAAAGCTGCAGTGCTGAGTCAGCACTGACAGCTGTGAGTTAGTTGGCAATCTGTTAGGAGCAGTTGCAATCTGTTAGGAGCGGTTGCTCACAGATCAAGTATATAAACTCTGTAACCTTCTATACTCAACAAGAAAATCAGATTATCATTTCTCAGATTTTATTCTCTCTAGTTCTCTCTTCTCTCTGTTATGATTTCTATTAACTTCAGTATTCAATTGATTGATGGTCTGTATTTCTTGCACGAAGGATTACTGCTGGAATGGAAAAGCAGAAGCCATAACTCAAAAAATCATGTTTGCTCTTCCTTTTTTTTTTTTCTTTTTCAAATGGTTATCTAACAGTATGATACTGTGATCCCTTTCGCCTTGCATTTGGAGAAAATTGGTTGTGATTTGTATGCTTGATTGGTTGTCTGGTTGAACAGCCGAAAATATTGGTGGTAGGAATATTGTGTTTTCTGTACTTGCAGTCAGTATCAAATAAAATGATTTGACTGGTTATTGGCTAGTGGGTGTTAGAATAGATTAAGGTTATTAGAGTGTGCTTGGGCTTGTACTAGTAGTACTAGTACTTGACCTATAGTATGAATAGGTGCATTAGGTTGTTGTATTATTCAATTAGTGTAGCACATTCTCAAATCAATTAGGGCAGTACCATCCACCTTGGATGGGTTGGTCATTTCCACTTGTGTTGATTTCTTAGGAACTGTGTATATTCTCCCAGTTGTTTTCCATAAAGCCTTCTACTTTCTTCTGTTTTCTTTTATACCTTTCCGAGTCAGAATAAGTTCTCATGTGTGTTTTGGCATATGAGAAATTAAAAAAAATGTTTTTCAAATCACTATTACGATCATTGCACAGCCAATGTGCCTGCACTTATGTTTTCCAGGTGGCCTTGGAGCAGGCGCCAGTTATTGGAAACCAGATGTGGCAGGACGGTGCTGTCGAGACAACTGACAAGGACTGTGCTGGTTTGTGCCTTCCTCTGTTTTCTGACACTGTTCTCTGCTGTTACTTTCACATGCTCTGTGCAAGGATCAACAGTGACCCTCTAGGATACTAGGACTTGTGACTGGCCTGGGGTACTTGCCGTCGATGGACATGGCGGCTAGCCGAAGCTCCAGCGAGCTCTGTTTTTCTTAGTTTTCTGTTTCAGAACTTATTCCTCATTTCCTCTTCTGGTGACGTCTCCTTCTCTTGTCCTCTACTTTGCTGCTGAGTTCACAATGATTTGGATTATCAAAGATCCCTTTTGGTGAGTGCTCTGTTATGCTGCCCTTGAGCTTGGTCTGGTAGTCATAGAGACCATCACATGGTGCGCATGGAGTCTGGACTTCCTCTGGAGGTGGTCTCAGGAGCCCGGTTGTGTGAACAGTGTTTAAGGGGGAATGGTGAATTTCATCATTGTTGACCCACATTCGGCTGAAACTTGAGCAGTGAGACTTTAGAAGTTCTTGTTTGTGGTATCTAGAAGCGTTTGGTAACTTTGGTTAGCTTTGTTGTTCTGGTTGATTGTTGTTCACTTATTGTTTGGCTTGGGATTTGCTCTGTTTGGTTGCTGAATTGTTGTTCTGCCTGGGTTTGGCATGTTTAGTTGTTCTGTCTTCATATGGACTGTTTGGTGTCTCTTCCATCGACTTTGGAGTAATTTTGCGTTCCTAAGTTTGTCAAGGGTTTGTGTTTTGAAGACTTTGGACACTAGTAATGGTTACTGGGTGGTATGATACCGGATTCAATGTTTTGGAGACCTGGTTGGAGGTTGTTGTTGTTGGATGGTACCATACAAGACTCAACGTTTTGAAGATTGATTCGGAATCCGAGGGGACCACTCAGGAGAATGGTCGAAGGCTCCAGAAAAGCTCTCATTTGCTTGGGATGTGTCCCAGGGAGAAGCAAGGAACTATTTGTCAAGGACTTTTCCATGGCTTTGTTATTAAATGTTGGTGGTCTTTATTTTTAGCTTATGGGTTCACTATTTGTAATAAGCTTAAAGCATAGTAGCTTTAACTTGAGGGGGGTGTTAGAAAACATGAGGGTTATTAGTAGTGGGCTTCCGTTAGAGACCTTTTCAAAGAGAGAGGGGGAGAGAGGCTTAGTCCCATGTGATTTTGTCACACAACTCATTTGCTTTAGTAGTTGAGTAGTCTCATGCGAATTTCTCTGTCATTTGCTTTAGCAGGTGAGTGAATTAGTTGAATATGGAAATCTAAATGACATCCACCTTTGTTTTTGATGTTGGGTTGGCTTGTCTCAGGGGTTGCCCATGCATTCTTTAAAACCAAAGTCTTATGTTATGAGTTATGACTTGGATAAATTTTCTAATTTATTAACAAAAATAATTTCTCTTGACGCCAGAAAAATGTCACAGCATTTTCTCTGTCTTATTCTATCCTTGATACTTTATCTCCTTCATAATTTTCTCCAACCTCCACCATTGACTAGTAGTGCTAGTACTTCACCTAATTAGTAGTATAAATAGGTGTATTATTAGGTTATTGTATCTCAAATCAATTGTATTCAGTGATATCAAATAGCAGCCATGGCAGTGCTGCCACAGCCATTGCACCATGGTGGAGATGGCAGTGGCATTTTAAAACCTTTGTTTTTAATGTTTAGGGCGTTTTCATACTTATGGCTAGGGTTTTTTTCTTTAATAAAACCTCTTCGACCAAGAGACTCACTCAGCAGCCTCCCTCTCGGTTTCGACTCCTCACTCCCGTCCACTCATCTTTAACCTCCACCTTATCCGGTGTGCAACCATCTCCGGCGTGGCCCACCCAGAGACAACCACTGTTTGTCTCTGTTTTCTGAGCTACCAGTACCCTGATTTTTCCTGTTTCTGACTCTTGATGAAGCAGCCACTGTTTTTCTCATTTGCTATTTTTATTTTTATTTTTATTTTTTTTGCTTTTTCCTATCTCTGACTCTCTGCTCTATAACTTCTATTTTCTTCCTGCTTTTTTCTGTCTCCGACTCTGTTTGATGAACCAGCCATCATTTCTCTTATTTTTTTCCTGCTTTTTACTGTCTGATTCTCTTTGGTTGATTTTATTTCATAGAATATATTTCTAATCTTTTTGTCTTAGTATATGTTATTAGTTTTTATTGTTATTATATTTATCATTTTATTGTATTTTTCAGTATGTATATATATTATTATTTTTATTCAGCTACCATGCTCCCGCCATTTTCTGCAACACAAATATGACAGATTTTTGGCTTTCTTCCATGGACAGACATTCATGATTAATAACACTGCTCATATTCAATTTTCTATTGTCAGCTGTCATCCTTTTTCTCTATAAGCCCTTAATTTGTAAATGTGGGAATTAAGGATATTTTCTTAGTGATTAAGTTCCAATATAGCACATAGAAACTATGGTTATATGCTTTAATTGCTTTCTGCAGGATTTAACAAAGGAAGAGAATACTGATGATGTTAAAGAACCAGCATCTGCATCTTCTGAAGCGTCTGTTCGCTATGATGAAATTGTTTTTAATCCTAATGTCTTCACTGAATTCAAACTGGCTGGGAGTCCAGAGGTTTTTTTTTAATCTTATTTTGCCTCTATCTACCCCTATATATATATATATATATATATATATATATTTTTCTCTGTCTCTTTCTATCTTCACATTATGTTTTCCCATTTATCTCCATGTGGTCTCTATGTCTACTTTCTGCATGAAAATATCATGGTGCACTCTTAACATTCACAATATTCTTGTATTGTTGTATTTGATTATATTCACCAGGAAATAGCAGCTGATGAAGATAATGTGAGAAAAGTTGGTCTATATCTTACTGATGTTGTGCTTCCAAAGTTCATACAAGACCTTTGCACGCTTGAAGTTTCGCCTATGGATGGCCAGACATTAACGGAAGCACTTCATGCTCATGGAATTAATGTTCGCTATATTGGCAGGGTAAGCAGTGTATTTTGGTCAATCTCGCTGCAATAATATATTTTAGGAGTTGGTCAAGTTAATTAGGTTTCATTTCATTTAGTGGTTTACTGCTCATTTCCTTACTTGTCTTTCGATAATTCTTTTATTGCTTCTGATATGCCCTTATTTCTCTGAAAGGTGGCTACTGGGACTAAACATCTACCTCATCTGTGGGATCTGTGTAGTAATGAGATTGTTGTCAGATCTGCAAAGCATGTTATCAAGGTGATAGATTCATCTCAGCTTCATCATTTCATTTACCTGTTTTCTCCCTTGTATTTAGTTTTAAAAAGTGTGAAAATGCTCTTTGATCTTGTAATTAATGCTTGAGCAGTCTGATGATCCATCCGAATCAATTGCGAGTTTGGTTTGATGATCCTTGTTCAAAGCTCCAAACTATTCCCAAAATGAATGTCTTTTTGGGATCGGAAAATATTATTAGTTTCATTGCTACTTATTGAATATACGAGAATAAGCTATGTTTTGAAAGCCACTTTCTGTTTTGTCCACTTGCACCGGTATCATGAATGATAATTAAGATTTTGCTTCTCATATTTAGTGGGTCCTTATTTTTTCTCAATCATATACCGTTTGCAGGACTTATTGAGAGACACAGAGGATCATGATCTTGCACCTGCAATATCTCATTTCTTGAACTGCCTATTTGGAAATTGTCAAGCTCCTGGTGGAAAAGTAATTGCAAATACTATGCAGTCCAGAACTCCAAAAAAGGCATGTCCAGTATGGTTGACTTTTGAGACAACTGCAATTACTATTTCCTAATTTGCTCATTCTTGTATCCAATGATCCCTTGAATAATCTGTGAACTATGCCTCTCTCCTTTGGCTGTACAAACTACTTTTTTCCTGTAAAATTTTGTAAGCTATAAAGTTTTGGTTAATTAGTTTATAATCCGTGCTCTTTAATTTACAGGAACATGCAGGGCATCGGTCTTCAGGAAAGCATTCTAAAGGGCAAGCACGATGGAAAGGCAGGGCATCTTTAAGAAAGAGTCAACCTTTGTATATGAATATGAGCTCTGAAACTCTTTGGTCAGACATTCAAGAATTTGCAATGATCAAATACGAGGTACCAGCTATTGCCTATTAGATTATAGAGAAGCTGTAAACATAATAGAAAGTGCTGAGTCAGCACCTTTCTGCTACGGAGTTAGTTATTGTGTAGTTAGTTACACTGTTATGTGATTAGCCAATGTATATAAATCCATTGCATTCATCTGAGAACTAATCAATTGCATAGAAACAATTCCAGGACTCTCTCTCCCCCTCCTCTCTTTGAGCTCTCGAGTTCTATGATTGCCTAACCGGAATGTATAATTTTAACTTGGGCTTTGTAATTACTGAGGTTAGGTGTTTCCAAGACCAATCTGTTCAAAGTACATCTGAAAGTGCATGAATGTTATTACACTCTAATATTTTAACGTTACTGAGGTTAAATGTTATTACATTCTAATATGC
This sequence comes from Echinosophora koreensis, assembly GCA_035048595.1. Lineage (NCBI taxonomy): Eukaryota > Viridiplantae > Streptophyta > Magnoliopsida > Fabales > Fabaceae > Echinosophora > Echinosophora koreensis. Next base: position 3,785,887 of record JAPCYP010000011.1, on the reverse strand, counting down.
AGTTGTCCTTGTGGGGTTTGCTTTAATGGATCTATATTAAATGTTATTACATTTTAATATTTGAAATCTAAATATCAGCCTGTGCTCATTCTGTGTTTCTTTTTATGTTTCATATTAACTCTGTTGCTGTGCATTTGAACTTCGAATCAATTTGTTGCAGTTTGAGTTGCCAGAGGATGCAAGGTCACGTGTAAAGAAAATTTCTGTTATACGTAATCTCTGTCAAAAGGTATGTATGAGATAATTTATTCAATTTATATTTGATTTGTTAGTGGTGTAAATAGTTTTTACTGAATTTTCATGTTCTGACTTTTATGATCTTTCAATACTTCTGATAGCATGAAGCTTTAGGAAAAAAAAAAAATTCCTTTTTTTAATCTTTCCTCTCAATTTATGCTTTCATGATGATCTTTATTGGAGTCCCACATTGAATAGTGATATGGCCTGAATAGTGGTTTTAAATTGGGGGCGACTCTCACCCTATGAGCTAGCTTTTGGGTTGAGTTATGCCTAAAGCCCAAATTCTAAGATGGTATCTGAGCCTATCTTAGTTCTATTATTGGGTCAGTTATTCCACCCGCATTTGTCCATGCTCCAGGTGTCAAGTCCTGGGCGTGAGGGGGTGTGTTGAGATCCCATATCGACTAGAGATATAGCCAAAGTAATCCTTATAAGGCTTGGCAATCCTCACTCCGTGAGCTAGCTTTTGGGGTTGAGTTAGGCCCAAATTCTAAGATGGTATCAGAGCCTATCCTAGATCTGTTGGGCCACCTGCAGATGTCTAGTCTTGTAAACTTCACGTTCCAGATGTCCAATCCTAGGGGTGAGGAGGTGTGTTGGAGTCCCACATTGAATAGTGATATGGCTTGAATAGTGGTTATAAGTTGGGGGCAACCTTTACCCTAAGAGCTAGCTTTTGGGATTAAGTTGTGCCCAAACTCAAATTCTAAGAATCTTTGTATATGTAAAACATTTCTCATCTGAGCCTTATATTTCTTGTTGCATGTCAGAAAAGAAGGATGGGATATGTTACAATTATCTTTTCCTTTTTATCATATAAAAATGGTATTGATTTTTCTAAATTTATAATACTTTAGTTACTTTGATCTTTCTGAATTATTTGCTCATGTTTTGTGCAATGAATGCTTGCACATGCCCGGCAAATACTTTTTATAATGTATTGTCAGATTATGGTAATGCTTGTGAATAGTTGTTGAGAGGATCTTGATGTTATCCATTACTACCTCTGATATTGAACACTGCCCTCATCTATTTTAATGCTGTTAAACTTGAGTGAGTGGGTTTCAACATGCTTAAACAATGCCTGGTTTTCAGGTTGGTATAACCATTGCAGCTCGTAAATATGATCTCAATTCTACAGCACCCTTCCAAATATCAGATGTCTTGGACCTCTGTCCAGTGGTCAAGCATTCAGTTCCTGCCTGTTCAGAAGCCAAGGAACTTGTGGAAACAGGGAAACTTCAATTGGCTGAGGTATTTCCATGCTTTATATTGTTTTTAAGTACAGAGTGAATTTATTTTAGGTCACGAGAGTGGGCTAGAGATGTGGGGTTTGGGTAGTTTGTAGGTCAAAGGTTAAAACCTCTGTGCTGCCCTTGTTGAGGGGAAAAAAGAATGAATACATTTATTTACTGTTTACTGTTTACTGTTTGTATTATACATAGAGCTTGTTTGGATGGGTTGCACTTATTTTAAAATAAAAGTGCTTTTATAAAAAAATGAGTGTTTGAATGGACTTTTTAAAAAAAAGCAAAAGCAGCAAAAAAAAGCATATTTTATGCTTTTTTGAGAAGCTACAATTACCAGCTTCCAAAAAAAAGCATATGCGGCAGATGAGAGAGAAAGAGGTGGAGAGAGGCGGTACCTGTTTAATGAAACTTGTGACAAAAATGTCCCTGTACAACATGTTGAATGACAACCCCTTTTCTCCTTCTATTTTACTGTTCATGTGTGCACCGTTCTGTTCCAATTTTCCCTGCCTGCTCCAACTTTTTGCTAGCTTTCTCATTTTTTATTCTTTCTAATTGTTCTGGTCCAACTTTTTTGTTTTATTTCTCTAGCCTCTTTTCTCTCCATGTATGGTGCGCCATTCTTCTCATATCTCTCTTTTTTACTTTTCTTAGATGTCTGATTCACTTTTCTTTTCATTTTTTTATGAAATCTTCCTAGGTTTTATTTTTATTTATTTGTTGGAAAAAAGAATATTATAATAAAAAATTTGTTCGATAGTTTTTTCGGGTGGAATAGTCTTCAATAATTACACTTAATTAAAGAATATAATAATATTGGTCTTCAATGGTCTATATGTCCCTTTAAGTAATTTTAATCAATTAAAAGTGCTTTTACATAGTTATGCATCTAAACACCTTTTGTGATTTAAAAGTACTTAATCACTTCATCCAAACACAAAATAGCTTCTGCTTCTACTTCTACATCATCAAAATCCTTTTTTTAAAAGCCCATCTAAACGGGCCCATAGTTATTGGTTTCTGTAGCATTCTTTTTTATTTTTTACATTAAAGCTGTGATTTAATTCTTTGGGTGAAGTTGTGGTAACTGATGAGGTTAACCGAAAAGCCAATTATTTGATACTACTGGTACTGGGCTATCTTCTTGTTGTGCACCTTAGGGAATTAAAGTAATTATGCTTTCTAAGATGCCATTCTCTTAAATGTCTTCATTTCTATAATATAAATTTGTAAATTGTGGAGGTTTGGTGTAAGACTTTTTTTTCACAACAAAATGCATTCAAATGTGAAATTTTTTGTCTGATACAGGGCATGCTCAGTGAAGCCTACACTTTATTTTCAGAGGCATTCTCAATTCTACAACAGGTATAAAATTCAGTATTATTTTCTCCCTCTTGGAAGAGTTTCTTGTGCATATAAAATATTTTTTTTTTTGTTTTTTATCCCAATAATAATAATAATTGTTGTTGTTCAATGGGCTGCAGGTCACTGGTCCCATGCATCGGGAAGTTGCTAATTGCTGTCGGTATGTCACTATTTATTTTAATCTTGTTGGCACGATCCTAAAATCTCTTCGACATTACTCATAGTGTAATTCCGCTGGTGAAATAGTTATCATATATGATTTTTAGTTGCTATGATTCATAAAGTTGAAGATTTTATAGCCATTATGTGCTTTGTAGCAAAGTCCATCTTATCATATTTTTTTGTAGTATTTGCATGTTCATTTAATCTCAATTTAAATTATTGAATTTCAGGTATCTTGCCATGGTTTTGTATCATGCTGGTGACATGGCTGGAGCTATTATTCAACAACACAAGGAGCTAATTATAAATGAACGTTGTCTTGGTCTAGATCATCCTGACACAGCTCACAGGCATTCACTGTTCTATTGATATTCTTGGTTTTCTCCATAACATTTTGGGGTTGTCTAATCTTAATTCCCCTCACCCACCCCCCAAACATCTGTATATCATTTTGTTTATGTCAAAAGGCAATTTGTAATGTTAAATGGAGGAATGGCTAAAAAAGTAAAACTTGGAGGTATGGTTTTGATGACCGGACTAGATTGGTCAAACCTCTAAAACTCGGAGTTCAAATGTCAAAGCAAGTTTTGAACCTTTGGGATCGGTATAGTTTAATTGGTTCTGCTTATATTTTATGTTTTTATCCAGTTTTGAGTTTTGACTTGCTTTTGGCTTTTCTGTACTTATTCTCTAAAACTTGAATTTTTAGTTTGTTTCATCATTTTATGACGGTGTTGTATACTTCTATAAGGTGTTCACTTAATGTATGCGTCATGAGTAATTTGATCATGTTGGAGTTATATTTATTTCGTGTGGAAAGGTTTAGCTTAATTATACTCAGCACCCCTTTTTTTAGAAATCACACCAACTTCCCTTAAGGTTTATGTTATCATAGTAATTTCCCATTTTTTGTCTATGGTTTCGCTTGTATGCTTAGCATATGTTTGTTATAGTTTTTTCACATATTGTCTTATGATCTGCAATTTTATTGTTGCAGTTATGGCAATATGGCTCTGTTCTACCATGGACTTAACCAGACAGAACTTGCCCTTCGCCATATGTCCCGTGCTTTGCTCTTATTAAGTTTGTCATCAGGGCCAGATCATCCTGATGTTGCAGCAACTTTTATCAATGTTGCAATGATGTATCAGGATATAGGAAAGATGAACACAGCTCTTCGTTATCTCCAAGAAGCTCTGAAGAAGAATGAGAGGCTTCTTGGCGAGGAACATATCCAAACTGCTGTTTGTTATCATGCGCTTGCTATTGCATTTAATTGTATGGGTGCTTTCAAGCTCTCACACCAGGTATGTATGGTGGTGAAGTTGGTTTCTAGTAGTAAAATAAGTGTTTGACTTGTTTTGACATTTGGCTTGACAGCATGAGAAGAAAACATATGATATACTTGTCAAACAACTTGGTGAAGATGATTCAAGGACACGAGACTCGCAGAACTGGATGAACACTTTTAAAATGCGTGAGCTACAGGTAACTGCACATTCCCACCTTTTGCTCATGGAATCATACTTTGCCATTTGGCATCGCTGTCCTGCAGTCCTTACCTACAAATGTGTTTCCTGATAAAGACACAAGAAATTAAGAGACTTGCATAATTTTGCGGCATATTTTCACAGAAAATCTTGGCATATACACTGGAGGGATGAAGAGGGAATTATTATTAATTTTTTTGTGGGGTAGGGTGAGTGGGTGAGGTTGAGGCATTGATTTTTGTGGATGTTGGCAAACATGTCATTGTGCACGTTGATTGGCATTCCTATATTTTTTTGGGAGTTTGGCATTTGCAGCCAGGTTGAATTACTTGGCAATTTATTCTCAATTTCCGTATTAGCAAATGCAGGTGTTTTGGATCTCAGACTTATTTTATCATTTGATTTGTAAATGACTATGAAAGTAAAAACTTCTTTCATTTTAGTTATGGGTATGGTTCACATCTCACAACTTGTTTTGGCAGATGAATGCTCAAAAGCAAAAGGGTCAAGCTTTGAATGCGACTTCGGCTCAGAAGGCTATTGATATCTTGAAGGTACCTTATATAACTTCAATTTATCATGCAATATCATCGAGTTGGTATCTGTTACTGTAGCTTTGAAAAGGGAAATACTCAATAGGTTTAGTTGAATTTTTGGTCAAACTCTCTATTTCACAAGTTTTTACTTTTTTGGTTAGTCATATGGCTTGGTTTGGTGATTTCCTGTAAAATGTTCAACTTTTGTCCATTCTATTCAAATACTTCAGAGGTTGGCAACAATCTCTAGGTTTTGTACCATCTGAGGATTTTTATTTCCTTGAAGAAAAAACGAACAAAGAAGCTTCCTAACTTTCTGAAGATGATTGCCCTTTGTTCTCTGATTAGTTTCCTGAAGGATATTGATTTTCACTTTTTGTCATTTCCTGATGGTGTAATTTCTACTGAAAGTTAGGATTTTATATAATGGCAGGCACATCCTGATTTGATGCATGCATTCCAAGCTGCTGCAGTTGCTGGGGGATCTGGAAGTTCAGGTGCATCTGCTAACAAATCCCTTAATGCTGCAATGATGGGTGAAGCTCTTCCCAGAGGAAGGGGAATTGATGAAAGGGCTGCACGTGCAGCTGCTGAAGTCAGGAAGAAGGCTGCGGCAAGGGGCCTGTTGGTACGTCCGCATGGTGTACCAGTACAAGCCTTACCGCCCCTGACCCAACTTATGAATATTATAAATTCAGGTATTCCTCCAGATTCTGTGGGCAATGGGAATGAAGATGGAGCAAAGAAGGAAGCAAATGGCGTTCCATCAAGTGATCCAACCGATGCCAAGGAAGGCCAATCGATGCCTGTGCAAGAACAGGCTCCCGTTGGATTGGGCAAGGGATTGTCATCATTGGATGCTAAGAAACAAAAATCAAAACCAAAGGCTGGGGCTTGAAATTTTGAACATATAAGCTCTGGCTAGTTGGCAATGGCAAATTCATTTGAGATCAGAAATTATTTATGAAATTGTTGGATTGTCCAGGTAGCAGGTACTCTGCTCAGCTTTTGAAGAGTGTTGAGTAGCGGTTAAGAAGTAATTTTGGTTTTTTTCTGCCCTTTCTCACTAGGTATGGTAGAATATTAAACAGCTGGAGTGAATCCAAGTGATTGTGATTTAAGTAAAATATTTGGTTTTTCATCTGGCCATCTTCCAGTAAATTATATATATCTGAGGATTAAGGGGTAATAACTTGCATTTTGACATGATTCCTTGTACCTGTAACAAATATAAGTGCCAGTTGAATTGAGGCAAATTCAACGCATAATACGACTTGGAGAAATTTTGCTGCGGCTTTTGTATGACATTTTTATGATTAATAAAATGGTGGACAATTCTTTTCGGGAATTACTTAATGCTTAATTTATAAGACTTTCAGTAGGGGTTGGTGCTTTTTATGTTTGTACATGGTACTTTTGTTGGCTTCTGGATACTCAAGGGAATAGTGAGGGCTGCCTGAAGTGGCATCCTCTTTGCCCTTTATGGCCATCTCATTATTTTCGTTTTATGTTTCAGTTGATGAATAGCTTTCATTGTATTTGAAATTTATGAGGCAAACATACTAATATTTGATTATTGCAAATATTTCTGGCCTATTTGTTTTTAGAGCTAGTTCCAAACAGGTATGTAACAGGTCCAATGTATGAATATGTAATAAGTATTGTTTATGCTTATACTATGAACAGAAATGATAATTGTACACACTTTTGGGATATCTTTGGTGGACATATGTGGTAGGTTGTTTTGAAGTGTAAAATACATGTGATGAGAGAGGAAAAATAATAAACAAGTGTGAATGAGTATATATATATACGATGTTGGACATCAAATCTGTGTACAACTATCATTGCTCTACTATGGAATCAGATGTGATTCTGAATATCAAATTCTTTTTCCACATACTGGTGAGTTCCAGATAGGTGATATGGCATGTGTATCACATGTAGTTTTTTGTTTTTGTTTTTTTTGACTGGGCACTTAAATTGTTCTTGATGGCTATATTTATGTTATTTATATGACGGGGTGTTTAAAAAATTGGATTGGAAACGGATGAAACGGTTGGTGACCCAATTGAACCATAAAATTGGGCTTCTCAAAATTTGGCCTAGAATCGGTTAAATCAGAGTAAACACCCAATTTAGTCCCTGAAATTATGAAATAGTATCAACTTAATCCCTAAAATTATCGAAATTCCAAATTAGTCCCTGAAATTATAAAACGGTAATCAACTTAGTCCCTCCGTTGAAAATCGAATGAACTAAGTTGATTTTAAGTTAGCAGTGTCAGGGACTTAATTGATATTAAGTGAGTAAAATGAGGGACCAAATTGATACTAAGTTATTATTCAGGGACGCTTTTGGAATTTCGATAATTTCAAGGACCAAGTTGATACTATTTCACAATTTCAGGGACCAAATTGAGTATTTACTCGTTAAATCAATACAAAATCGGGGAGGATTAGCGGTTTGGACTGGATCAAGGAAGTGACAGGGAACTTTTGTTAATTTTGAAAGTCCATCATTCTCAGAACCATTGTCACTTACCAGCCATTGTCGTGTTGTCTAGTCTTGCCTAGGGTCGTGCCATTCCCTTCGCCTACACTCCACAAAGTTGGTTATCAAGAATCCTTCTAGTCAAATAATTAGAAAATCTAAAAAGTGAAGACATCAATCATTTGATGATAGTGAAGACATCAATCATTGGACCTATTGTTGTCATTGTTGTTGAGGAATTGAAATGGAGGTGGAGGCGTTGGGTAAGTGATGAGAGGGAGCATTGAATAGGCTATTAATAGAATAGGTTTAGGGTTTATCTCCAAGAATAGGTTTAGGGTTTTAGTTTTTTTGGACTAAATTTCTTTTGTTTAATGGGACCTATAGTTTTTCTTAGTTTGTTTTTACTGAGACTAAACTGTTAAAAAATTGAAAATATTAAATGTACTAAAATATTATTAGTATATTAATTTATCATATAAAATTACAAAAAAATATATTTAATTAAAATTGAATTGACAGTTGGTTAACTGTGGTTGGATGTGTGGATGCGTGATTTTTTGAATGCAAGGAATTTAGATCCTTGTTTTTCTTGCCTTATTACGGTTACATAGAAAACATATTTGTTTAAAATCAGAAATTTAGGTAAGTAACTTTATTAAATATTTTAGGGTGAGGGAACTCTCCCTGTTTTAAAGGCTAATACAAATTAATAACATTACCAGATTCAACTTTTTCACTTTTTATTGTTTAATTCTTAAGAGTCATTTACGATATGTGACGATCAACAAAGTATAAAGGTCTATTTAGGTGATGTTAGGAATCATAAATTTCTACTCATTTAAGAATAGAAACAAGAAAACCTTGTGCGGACCTTATAGCATTAGGAAACGAAAGCAACGCTTTGTGAATTTTCTTTTGCATGAAATAAGATTTCTTACGCCATAGTGTTTGTCGTGCTTTATATTCCATTTTATTTCTTCTCTTTTAGCCTAATTAAAATATCTCACTTTTCAAGCCTTCATCATATATTTTTTTATTTACAATACATGTCAAATATATAACAAAACTTATATGTATTGTTCCTTTAAGACTTCTATCAAACCCTACCTTAGTTCTGGCATCCATTTGGCCAGACTTTTATTTTGGCACTAATTACATTTTATTTTACAAGTTTGTCCTCAATCAATTTAATATTAAAATAGTATTTTAAAATAATTTTTATGCCTTTTTAATAATTTTACACTCATAAGTAATTTTCTCAATACAGTAATGAAAACAAAAATTTGTTTTACAAAATCACTTTCATAAAACATTCTTAATCAAAGATAATTCTTTTTTTTTTTTCCATTCTAAACAAAAAAACCAGTCAAAAAAATATAATTATTTTTCTTTTAGAATACGTTATAATCAAGTTATTATACAAAAATTATCCAAACACGCTCATCAGTATGTATGGCTTGAAAAATGTCTTTATGCTCGTGTTCTTGACCATAACCACCTCTGGCCGTTATATTGCAGCATGGAAACAAAAATTTGTTTTATAAAATCACTTTCATAAAACATTCTTAATCAAAGATAATTCTTTTTCTTTTAAAATACGTTATAATCAAGTTATTCTACAAAAATTATCCAAACACGCTCGTTAGTATGTGTGCAATGACTTTATGCTCGTGTTCTTGATGTAAGTGATGGCCTTCCAAAAAAAAGATGCATCTTGTTGGTATAGGTAGTACCAATCATTCATATAAGTCATCCTCAACTATATAGTCTCATACCTACACAGTCTCAGGATCCATCTTATTCCTATGTGTTATCGATTCATTCATGTGGCCCTCCGCCTAGAAGCTTGTCAGGAGACGCTCCTTGTTCGTGCCTTCTTGCACTCGGGACCACTCCCCGCCCTCGTCAGCCTTGAGTGTCACACTTGACCATAACCACCCCAAGCCGTTATATCGTGTGACACCCTCTACCCCGTATGTATTTATAAAGGCATAATATAACAGAGATAAAATAAAAACATGCATATTATTTATTAATAATATAAAAACCAATGGGCAGAAGATACCACATTGTAACAAAACATCATAACGTGGAAAATAAAACATGCTTTACAAAAGAAAACATAACTATAAAAGCAAACTCAACCCCGATGTCACATTATATGGTATAACCAAAATCCGGAACCATCACGGATAAACAAACTAAAACTGGAAATCATAAACTACGAGTAGCGGCTCCTCGGAGTCACTCCATAATGGCATAGAAGCAGTTAGCAAGATGAGCATGCATCACATGTATACATATACATAGCATATCAAAACATAAATACATCTAGCATATCAACATTATTCGCATCATCTCAAACAAAGTATGCTATTGGATGCAACACTACTCCATTACTCTGTTATGCACTTGGATCCAATCTACATCAGAATGTCAACTTCGGAGTTACATATCCACATGGGCCATCAAGCACTAATACCGGCAGTCCACCAAACCATGGTGAACCCCTTGGATAGCCTACGCATCTTACTCTTGGATGCGCCGCAGCGGGGGGCCGGATTCACCTAACTCTCGGATGACTCACTGCGGACGGCCAGATCGCCTTACTCTCGGATGACCTCCCCTTTACAGAACATCCCCCACTAACATCTCCGATGCGTAAAAGCATAAGCAACACAACACACAATCAAACAATCACTACCTCCGCTTGGGCCACTAGGCTACCCAAGTTTTATTACCATCAACACCTCGACCACTTGGCATCGAGGCCCCCTTGGCCTCTAGGCTACCAAGGTTCAACATTATCTTTTAATCATTAATCTTTTAATTTGATTTAACACTTTGGCCAATAAGCACCAGATCAACACCTCGACCACTTGGCATCGAGGTCCCCTTAGCCACTAGGCTATCAAGGTATAACATCAACAACACATTGACCATTAAGCATCAAGGCCCCCTTGGCCACTAGGCTACCAAGGTACAACAACGTGCGGTAGCACATCGTCACCGTCTGAACATCTTATCGCTTGTTATTTATTTATCTTTATTGAGTCTTCATTGAGTTATCTAGCTTGTCTTTACTTCGTTTGGTGTCTTATTACATCATTGAGGACATTTGGGGTGAAACACCCCTGTTTCTATTTCTGTATTCTGTTCGGTCTAGGGGAGAATGGTCGTGCTTCCCCCAGCACGGGCGTGCTGACTGTTGAGCACGGCCGTGCTTACTGGAGCATGGTCGTACTGTTTCTGGGCAAAATGGTAGAAGAACCCTTGCTAAGTTTCCTAGGGCATTCGAAGATCAATCCTATTGGCTTTTACTAACCATCCACATCAGTTTCATTACTCTTCATTACTCATTCTTGGGTTTTAGATAGTGGTGCTTCACACCACATGACACATCTGTTTGATCTTTTAAGGGAAGTTAAGAGTATTGACAAACCATTCTGGATAGTTGTGCCTACTGGTGACACTATCTTGGTTGAGAAAATGGGCAATGTCCATCTCAACAGGAATATGAAATTACTTAATGTGCTATATGTCCCTAGTTTCAATTGCAATTTGATCTTTGTGCATAAACTTACTCAAGATATGAATTGCCTAGTCACTTACAATGCTAATTCTTGTGTTATCCCGGACCAAGTATTGAAGAAGAATATTGGATTAGGTGAACTCCAAGATGGAGTGTATGTCATTAAGATGGATACTGTAGGAATCTCTCTGGCTATAATGGAGAAGGACCTGACCACCTTATGGCATGCAAGAATGGGGCACCCATCTAATCAAGCCTTACAGTACATTTCTCCTTTACTTAGATGTAGTTTGAATTTCAATAAAATGCTATGTTGTGACATTTGCCATAAAGCAAAACAATGTAGACTTCGTTTTAATCAAAGCATGAATAAAGGAGGTGAACCCTTTTCTCTTATTCATTGTGATCTGTGGGGCAAGTATCACACTGCCTCTAGTAATGGATCACATTTCTTTCTTACTATAGTTGATGATTATACTAGAGGGACTTGGGTTTTCTTATTGAAAGATAAAGTTGAAACTTATAACAATCTTGTAGCTTTTCATAACATGGTTAAAAACCAATTTAACAAGAAAATTAAAAGGGTTAGAAGTGATAATGGAACTGAATTCCTTAATTTCAATCTTAGAACCTTTTTCCAACAAGAAGGGATTACACATGAGACATCATGTGTAGCTACACCCCAACAAAATGGTAGAGTTGAAAGGAAGCATAGACACATTCTTAATGTGACTAGAGCCTTGAGATTTCAAGGCAATCTCCCTTTAAGGTTTTGGGGAGAATGTGTTTTGGCTGCCACCTATATCATTAATAGAACTCCAACTATTGCTAATAAAGGAATTACTTCATATGAAATGTTTTTCAACAAACCACCATCATATGATCAATTAAAGGTTTTTGGATGTTTATGTTATGTAAGGAATGCCTCTAAACATAGAGATAAGTTTGACCCTAGAGCAGAGAAGTGTGTGTTTATGGGGTATGCCGTAGGACAAAAAGGTTGGAAAGTTTACAGTATAAAGACTAGAGAGATCTATGTTTCCAGGGATGTCATCTTTTATGAAGATGTGTTTCCCTTTGCCAAAGAAACAGGGAGCAGTGAGAAAATTGTCTTCAATAATACTGATTCTCCTCTGCAGAACTTAGTTGAAGAGGATGAGGGTGTGGAACAAGACTTGAGTCAGGAAGACACGGACCAAGGCCTTTCTGAGAGTCCTACTAATGAGCAGGACGCCATAGTTACTGAACCTGAAGTACAGAATCAGGGGGAGCTGCAGACAGAACCCCATGAGACTGTTTTACCTGCCACTAGGACTAGACAACCTACGACCTATTTGAAGGACTATTTCTGTCACTCTGCAGTAATGAATCCAACCATTAGATCCCTAGAAAGTATTCCTAATTCCAAAACCGAGTATCCCATTTCCAAGTTCCTTAGTTATGCTCACTACTCAGACAAATATGTGGCTTACCTAGCTGCTATAGCCAATCAAAAGGAACCAAGAACCTATGCTGAAGCTGCTCACAAAAGGGAGTGGCAAGAAGCAATGAACCAAGAAATACATGCCTTAGAAGAAAATAGGACTTGGGACATGGTGACCCTTCCAAAAGGCAAAAAGGCAGTAGGATGTAAATGGGTTTACAAACTCAAATATAAGGCAAATGGAGAAATTGATAAGTATAAAGCTAGGCTTGTTGCAAAGGGTTATACCCAAATAAAGGAAGAGGATTTCAATGAGACTTTTGCATCCGTGGCAAAAATGACCACAATAAGATGCCTTCTATCTGTAGCAGTGACTAGAAATTGGAAACTTTACCAAATGGATGTAAGCAATGCTTTCCTCCATGGAGAGCTGGAAGAAGAAGTGTACATGGAACCACCTCTTGGTTACCATATACCTAAGAAAGGGATGGTTTGTAGACTTAGGAAATACTTATATGGCTTGAAACAAGCCTCAAGGAATTGGTATGGTAAACTGTCATAGTCCCTCTTATCTTATGGTTTTACTGAATCTCAAGCAGATCACAGCTTGTTCATATATTCACATCATGATGTTTTCCTTGTTGTCTTATTTTATGTAGATGATTTAATAATAGCAGGGAATAATGAGAAATCATGCAATGACTTTAAACAACACTTGAATAAATGCTTTCATATGAAAGACTTGGGAAACCTTAAATACTTCCTAGGCATAGAGCTTGCCTGAGGGAAGGAAGGTTTGTTTCTAAGTCGGAGAAAATACATTCTTGATATATTGTATGAATGTGGTATGTTAGCCAGCAAGCCTGCAGATTTTCCTGTGGAACAGAACCATAAATTAATTCTGGATCAAGGAATAATGCACTCAGATCCTTCTCAATACAGAAGGCTTGTAGGGAGACTGATATATTTAACTTTCACTAGGCATGATCTAACTTTTAGTGATCATGTTTTGAGCCAATTAATGCAGAGTCCAAGATAAGCACATTGGAGAGCAACCCTAAGGATCCTCAGGTACCTAAAAGCTACACCAGGACATGGGATCATTCTACCTAAGGACAACAACCTACAATTATCTGCATACTCAGAATCTGACTGGGCAACTTGTCCAATAACTAGAAGGTCCATCACAGGCTATTTGATGAAGCTAGGGACTGCTCCCATTTCATAGAAAACCAAGAAGCAACAGACAGTCTCTAGATCTTCCAGTGAAGCCGAATACAGAGCCATAGACCATGCAACTACTGAGATTATATGGCTGCATAACCTTCTGCAGGACTTGCAAGTTCAATGTCAGTTGCCTATTCCACTCTATTGTGACAATCAAGCGACTCTACACCTAGTAGCCAATCCAGTCTATCATGAAAGAACAAAACATATAGAAGTGGATTGCCACTTCATCAGAGAATTCTTGCAAAAAGGACTCATCAAACCAGAGTATATATAAACAAAATCTTAGTTAGCAGACATTTTCACCAAAGCACTTGGTGCCAAGCAATTTCAATGTTTGTCCAACAAGATTGGTGTTGTGACACTGCATCTTGAAGGGGAGTAATGAAGTTGAGCTTCCTTGAGTAACTATCTACCTTAGTTTGTATTTAGTCTCTGTTTATGATTAGTTGTATTAGGCTCTTGTATTAGATTGGACCCTTGAGGAAGCTCCACTGGTTTTAGTTATTTCTGTTAGTTTTTAGTTAGATGGTTTGTTAAGTCTGTTAGCTTAAGCTTTTCCTTTTGAGTCCTAGCCTGCTGGTTATATATAGCAGCTGGTAGTCCCTTTGTAGTCAAGTTGAACAATTCTTCAATTCAATCAAGAAATTCTTTTCATTCAGTATTTCAATACAAACCCGTCAAAGCACATGTTTGGTTCCTATTTGCTATCCATTTTGTTGAAGAGAAGGTTAGTTCCATTTACACCACCTTCCATAACTGAGTGGGTAGGGACACTACACTGGTTTTTACGACCAGCCCAGGGGATACAACGAGCTGATGCAGAGGATGAAGGAAGCTACAGAGTCTTTGTTTTATTTTAATATTTAATTATATTATTATAATAATTTGATATTATTTAGTTATTATATTTTTTTTTTAAAAAATCTGATAACTAAACATGCTATTTGATGACACGTGGCTAGGTTTGTGACACATCATCAACTTCTGTTAAATTTTGGATGACAACCTAACGGAGGGACCATTTGTGCAAGATTGAAAAAATTGGCCACTAAAATCGCTCAAAAAAAAGTAGGAGGACGAATTTCGCCAAATTACTTGGGGGACTAAAATTGCATTTTAGCCTTAAGAGAAAAGGAAAGACATGAAAGGGAGAAAGAATGTGAAAAGGATAGAGAGAAGGTAGAAAATTATAAAGAACAAAAACAACAACATGAAAATCAGACTAATAGAAAAATGGTCATCAATCAGCCATTGTATTCAGCAACAAAGGTTTTAAAATCCTTGTCTTGAAAAGTAGTTTTAATCTTTGTACTTAACATCAGGGGTGTAAACGAATCGAGCTAAGCCGCGAGCATTTAAAATTTGAGTTTGGCTTGTGAAAAAATAACAATCTCAAGCTTGGCTCATTAATTTAAACGAGCTTCACTAAAAGATAGAGCTTGACTTGATAAAAAAAAAAAAAGTAAAGCTTGAGCTTGACTTGTATAGCTCATTTATGACTTAACTATTTTTACATTTATGAAAATTTTAACAAAGAACCATGCATATTTCCATAATATGAAAATTTTGCATTCAGTATTTAAAAAGAGCATTAAAAAACAAAGCAAATTTACCGAGGTGGAACGACGACGCTATACCTTCAACATGGGCGAAACAACTGCACAATGACAGTAGCACTTTAGCAGAATGCTCAACACGGAGCAACGAAAACAACTGGGGAATAGCACAGTAACAGAACCTGTACCTCAAATTCTTCCTCTCCTTCGTGCACGTCCTTCTCCTTTTGGTTCCTGTTCAATTCCTTCCTTTTGGTGCTCGTGGGTTGGTAGGATACAAATTGTTTTCTTTATAATTATAGATTTACGTGTGGCAAGCCTTTTCAAAAGTTTTCATTTTAATTACAAGTTTGTCACCGCATAAGATAATTACAAAAAGTAGTATATATATAATATATTAATATATATAATTTTAAATTATATATATATATATATGAGCTGTTCGCGAGCCGTTGATGTCGAGCCTCTAAGGCTTGGACTTGGATCATTTAAATAATTGAGCACACTCTCAAGCTTGGGTTTGTTTATTTAATTAAACAAAAGAGCTTCATCGAGCATTTAACGAGTCGAACCTGGATAGTTCACAAGTAGTTCACCTCGTTTACACCCCTACTTAACATTTGTCTCTGACTAGCATGATTCGGAAAATTTTCAAGTTCGCTAGAAGATTTATGTATAAGCTTTGTGTGATTTTTCATGTATACTGCTTTTTATAGTTTGAGTTTGTATATTAACCACTTTGTTAATACTACGATTTTGGGAAACTTATTCAAGGACCCTATTATGATTTGTCAAACTTATGTTTCCTTATCATTCATGCATTATAATTTATATCAAAGATCATTTTTCGCCTTGACTTACATTGCATAGGAAAATATGTGATTGTTTTGTTCTATTATCATAGTTTTGTTTTCCTTATCAAACATTCATAATACATGTTTATACAACAATTTTAATTATTATTGGTTTTCATATAGTTTTATTTGTTTTAACTAAACAACTATTACATTTTTCAATACCAGACTTAAACATGAATATTAGCACAACTTGTAGTCTGATTTAAATTTTTTATATAGTCTTACATGTCTTCTTTGTCAAAATCTAATATATGTTTTCTTTTTTGACGAAGTCTAATATATGTTTTCAAACTTTATAAATTAGTTTTATAGTATGATATAAGATTGTTAGTTATTATATTAATAATTAAAAATTCAGTGTATTTTTACACACATGGGCATCGCACGGGGGATTCAACAGGTTTATATAATAATTTATTTTAATCGTCTAATCTTGTTTTTTATGCATCCTAGCAGGTGGGATGAATGAGAGAAGAACGATACCAGTTTAAACAAGTTGCATGACCAACAATAATTAATCATAACATATTTTGTTGCTCTTGGGGAAAAATGCATAAGAGACATGTATACATAAAATGTATAATAAGTCTATTGTCTATATTATTACAGCAATAATTTAAGTACAAAGAAAGCATGCATGACGGGTAGACCTAGATGGATAAAAAAATACATTGAAAGTACATAACGGATATTGGATAGTAGATACATATAGATCGGATTTCCTCATAGTTGATGTGTTGTACGCTTATGCTTGATATCACATTGAATATTTGCCAAGTTTCAACAACCTGGAAGTTAATAAGATGTTAGATATCTATATAAATTTAGAACAAAATAGAGCTACATACCATAAATTCAAAAATAACAACTATAAATTTTCTTATTTTTTTTAAATAGATAACGGGAAGAGGGAAATGAAATGAAACAAGTAATAATAGTAATTAGTGGTAATAAATGGGTATAAATAGAACCTCTATATATTATCTAGTTTATGGACGAAACATATAACCTTTATTGATCTCACCTGAAGGAAATGAACTTTTGATCAAATTAAGCTCTCTGATGACATCAACTATACTCATTCTTTCATTTGGTGACTCAACTGAACAAGCAAGTGCAATCCTAAAAAGTGAAAGTATACATTTCTTTACATTATTATGATGCATAAGGGTCAAGTTCTCACTGTCATCAGCCCATTCTAATTCCTCGGGGAGAATAGTTGGGTCCACAGTCTGCAAAAGGTGATTTGGAATTGAAATTTTGACATAGTTATGAAGATTTTGTTCATCTTCAAACATTTCATTTGTGGGTTTCTTTCTTGTTAACATTTCTAAAACAAGAATTCCAAAACTATACATGTCGCCTTCAGTTGATGCCTCTGAACCCATTCCATATTCTGAAATACAATGTAAAATCGGTTCATGTCGTTAAAGTTATAATCAAAATATAACTCAAAATGAAATAAAAGTTCTTAAAGCAAAATGTAGACCTTTAAAGATTTACAACCTAAATAATTTCATGCCATACCTGGAGGAACATAACCAGTGGTCCCCTTTATTCCAATTGTGCTAGCTTGCTTTGGAAAGACTCCAACACTTGATAGCAATCTTGCTAGGCCAAAATCACTCACATGAGCTACAAAGCAATCATCAAGAAGAATATTGCTCGGCTTTAAATCACAATGAATGACAGCTTGCTCACATTCGTAGTGAAGATAATGTAACGCAGAAGCAACATCAATAATGATATTCAATCTTTGCTCAAGGTTCAATGATCTAGGCCGATTTGCAACTTCTATTGTTGGATGCAACCAACTCTCTAAGCTTCCATTTGTCATGAACTCAAAAATGAGAGCTTTAAATTCTTGACCTTTGTAATCAGTACTAGAACAACATGTTAAAATTTTAACCAGATTTCGATGCCTCATATTTCTCAGTGCATTACATTCAGCAATGAAACTCTTGTGAGCTCCTTTTTTTTGAAGGTTTAGGACCTTTATGGCAACAACTTTGTCTTGTGACTCCAAAGTTCCTTTGTAGACAGAGCCAAAGTTTCCAGATCCTATCAAGTTTCTTGTTGAGAACCCGTCAGTTCCATTGTGTAGGTTTTGGTATGAAACCTTTGCTAGCTGTTCAATTGTCAGTGAGTCAAAAGATGGTTTCTTGTTTGTTTTCCTCACACAGTAGATAGTTGAACTAAATGACAATATGAGAAGAAAAGCAACCACACAAACTATCACTGCTATCAACCTTCTTAAATGATGGTGATTTGCAAGTTTTCTACCTTTCTCAGGGCATCGTGGTAGATGCAACTCTGAAACACCTCCACAAAGCTTTCCATTACCAATCATAGTGAATGTGCTTGCATTCCGAAAGACACCTTCTGTTGGTACCTCACCATCCAACATGTTAAAAGAAACATTGAAGTATTCTAAAACAGAAATATTCTGCAAACCTTCAGGAATTGATCCAGACAAGTGGTTTCGTGATAGATCTAAATGTCGAAGGCCTTTCAGTAAAGCAAAAGAAGTTGGTATGATTCCATTGAAGATATTCCCTTGCAAATAAAGGTACTCCAAGATCATGCATTCTTTGATTGTTTCAGGAATGTCACCAGACAAATGATTGCCAGAGACATCTAGCCTATCGATATTTTTTAACTTGCCCACTTCACGGGGTAGACTACCACTCAGTAAGTTTTGTGACAAGTCTAGGATGTTTGTTAAAGAGAGAATGCTAAACACCTCTGATGGTATGGCTCCTATGAGGTGATTTCGCGAAAGGTCTAGGGATTGTAACTTTTGGCAGTTTCCTATACTTGGAGGGATATTTCCTTCTAACATATTTTGTGATAGATCCAAATTAAACAACAAGCTGAGGTTACCTATGGAGGCTGGTATAACACTTGACAACTTGTTTCCACTCAATGCTAACCATCGCATCATCTGAAATTTCCCAAAAGCAGTCGGAATAATTCCATCTAAATAGTTAAATTCCAAGCCCAAGACATTTAAACTTTTTAGATTTACTATTTCTATAGGAATTCTTCCAAATATTTCATTACCACCAAGATATAGTCCACTCAATTGGGTAGAAAAATTTCCTATGAAATTTGGTAAACAACCTCCAAAATGATTGCTAGATATAGAGAGAGTACTCAACTCACTACAATTTGTCAATGGCTTTAAAAATTCCAAATCCTTAGCTGCATTGCCACCAAGATTGTTCTCTGACAAACGTATTTCCCTTATATCTCGTAGCTTTCCTAGATTTGGAACTTGTCCAATGAAATAGTTTGTCGTAATATCAAGAACTTGAAGGACAGATGCATTTGTGATGGAAGTGGGGATTGGACCTGACATTTGATTAGTACTAATTGAAAAGAATTGGAGATTGGGGAGGGTTTGGAACATGTTGGACGGAAGAGAGCCATTAAATTGATTATTTGCAGCTGTGATTACGGTGAGAGATGAGATGTTGCAAAGAAAAGATGGAAACGTACCATACATTTTGTTGCCATGCACTTCTATGCCTCTCAAGTTTCTCAAACGACCTATTTCTTGTGGAATATTTCCCTCCAAGTTATTTTCACTCACGTCAAGAGCGGCAAGGGATGAAAGATTCCCAATGGATGCTGGGATTTTTCCTGTTAATTTGTTTCTCCATATGCTCAACACTCGAAGCTTTCTAAGAGAGTCAATCTCAATTGGTATTTTGCCAATCAAATTGTTTCCATACAAGCGTATGCCTCGGAGTTTAGAGCAACTTGTCAAGTTTGTAGGAAATTCCTCATCCAACGAATTATTGATTAGATTGAGTGCCCGCAGTTGTAATAGACGACCTAATTCCCGTGGGATTCTTCCGTAGAAGCTATTATTTCCGAGGTCGAGGTTTCTCATAAAAGAGAGATTGCCAACTTGAGGAGATATGGTTCCATGCAAAGCATATCCTTGTAAGCTCAACTTTGTAACTCTTTGATTTATGGGACTACATGTGATTCCACGCCAGTTGCACAAGTGGGTAGAACTATTCCAAGAGGTCAACACTCCATAAGGGTCTTTGGATATTGATTCCTTCAATTTCAGCAATGCCGAATGATCGATATGATTTCCTAATGCAGAGGCAGTTGTGTTTGGGCCAAACCATGTTGAATTGAATGTGAAGTGAAGGAGCAAGTGAAGGTATATAAACCAAAACAGAGGCAATTCAAGAGAAAAAGGCTTCATTTGATTTGAGATACAAGAGGCTGCTAGATAATAGAAGAAGCACATTCCTTCCCTCTCCGGCTTTATGGACTTAAATACTGGACACCAACATAGTGTGATATCTTGAATTTGAAATTTGATTACTATTACCTTTGAAACAAAGGAGATTACTATTAAGTCAATTCATATGTCTTATTTCCTAATACAAAGGCTTTTATATTTAGTCCAAACCGCGTTAAGTTTATGGTCAAGACAAGAATTATGTGCATGGACCCATCAATTGGAATTCAGTAACCACTGACCCCAGAACTCGTCCACTAAGAATAATGACAAAGAAAAAAAGATTACTATCCTAAAGTCAAGTCAATTGATCTCCATCGGTTGTATGCAGAGGCTCACAAGTCTTCTGTTTCTGCAACATGACAGATGTGTCACTAGTAGGTTACATGTACACAAAACCAAGTAGAACCTCACATGCTATTCAAATAATACAACTATTCAATCAAAACATAACATGTCACACAGGAATTGTCAACTTAATTTTATAATATAATTTTAATAGCTGGATATATTACTATAAATATATTTAAGATTCTTTTTTTATGTTTAAATTAAAAAACTTGGCATCATTTTACTCTTCAATCTTCATTGCTCTGTTATTTCTCTCTAATTTTGCATACTAGTCAGTAGTCATGCCCTGCTTTATACGTTCCCAACCACGTGAAATCTTGGTGAGTTTTAAACTTATTGCTTCTGGTCTATGTCAATCCTTGTCTGCTTCACCTCGACAACATTTTTTATTTTTCTATTTTATTTTGTTTGGGTTTTCTTGTCATGTTGTGTGGAGTGTGGACCAGCTGGTAATGATATTGCTACATCAGGGAGTCATTTACGTGAGCTGAACGCAAATTGGATACTTTTCTACCACTTGGGTATCAATCCCATATACTTAGAACTGTGATTTGCCTTTCTGAAAATTAAGGGAATTTTAACTCCAAACTTCCTCTTCAATTTTGATCTAGTCTAAGAGGATAGACCCATTATTTCTTTTATCACCTTCTAAGAAATTAAATTATTATTTTTTATTACTTTTGTAATAATTTATAATTTTATAATAAGATAATATTTGTAGTTGAACGTATTAATCTGAAAAAATATTAGAGTTTCTTTTATGTTTAGAGAATAAAACTTGGCCATTTCACACTCTTTTGATTTCATCTCTTTGATTTTTCTCTAATTTTGCTTACTAGTCAATAGTCAAGCTGTGTTTTATACGTTCCCTACCAGCTACCACATAAAGTCTTGATAAGTTTTAGTGCATTGCTTCTGGTAAACGTCAATGCTTGTCTACTTCACCTTGTTAATTACTATATTTTCGTATTATACCTTGACAACGTTTCTTGTGGGATGGAAGATTGGACGGTGAGGTTTCCTGGTCATGTTATATGTGGACCAGCTGATTTTGTAAGGTTTATTTGCAAGATTCTGTAATTATACTTGACTTTGAAGGCTTCATTTGAAATGAAGAGTGTTTATGCTTTACTGGTAGAGATTCTAAAATGATGATGCCAATAGGAGAAGATTGTTGACTTCATAGAGTAGAGTTAGGGTGAAACTGATACCATATGTGAACTACCATGCTCAACGGCTTTTTGACCAAACTGACCCACTTTTAGAAACTATTTACCAAATTAACCTACTTTTGAAATTATTTACCAAACTAACTTACTTTTAAATAAATTTTTTTTTTGACTTTTAGTGGCGGCAGTTTGACGGGCGCCATTGACTTTGACCCGCCACGTGGCGGGTCTCGATTGGCCGGAAATAAAAAACGAAAACGAAAAAGGGAAAAAAAAAGGTAGTTCATATATATATATATATATATATATATAAATAATTTAACAATATTAATATAATTATATTAATTAATAAATATTTATTATTAATATTAATAAGATTAATAATTAATAATATATATTAATATAATTTTATATATATATAAATTAATAATTTTATATAATTATTATATATAAATAATTTAATAATATTAATATATTTATATTAATTAGTAATTAATTAATATAATTATTATATAATGACAATATTTATTAGTAGTATTTAATTAATTAATTAATATTTATTATTAATTAATAGTTAATAATATAAATTTGTGTTGTCTTGTGTCTGTAATGTAATTTGTTAAGCTCGTTTCCTTTGACCGATGACTTGGTTGCTCGTCACATTCACATCACATGTATCTTCACTGATCACAATACTATCACACTAATGGACTGTTTGACAATTTCACAATTCTTGCTCCACAAAAACCAACTCCAACAAATTTGTTTATAATAATTAATTATTATATAAATAAATGATAATATTAATTATTATATATATAAATGATAATATTAATTTATAATTTTAAATATCTTCTTATAAAAGTATTTTTTCTTATATTTTTTCTTGCTAGCTACGCTTCTAAGCTCCATTGGTTATTTCTTTTCTCACATGACAGTATTTGTTTACAATAATAAAGTCACAAGTAAGGTGGTGGTTGTTGTTGGGGTTGGTTTTTGTGGAGCAAAAATTGTGAAATTGTCAAACAGTCCATTAGTGTGATAGTAATGTCATCAGTGAACATACATGTGATGTGAATGTGAAGAGCAACCAAGTCATCGGTCAAAGGAAACGAGCTTAACAAATTACATTACAGACACAAGACAACACAAATTTATATTATTAACTATTAAATAATAATAAATATTAATTAATTAAATACTACTAACAAATATTATCATTATATAATAATTATATTAATTAATTACAAATTAATATAAATATATTAATATTATTAAATTATTTATATATAATAATTATATTAAATTATTAATTTATATATATATATATATAAAATTATATTAATATATATTATTAATTATTAATATTATTAATATTAATAATAAATATTTATTAATTAATTACTAATTCATATAATTATAATAATATTATTAAATTATTTATATATAATAATTATATTAAATTATTAAATTATATATATATATATTAAATTATTTATATATATAATAATTATATTATAGTATATATATATACAAATTGGCGCCACTACCTTTTTTTTTTTTTTCTTTTTCGTTTTCGTTTTTTATTTCAGTCCAATCGAGACCCGCCACGTGGCGGGTCAAAGTCAATGACACCAGTCAAACTGGCGCCACTAAAAGTCAAAAAAAATATTATTTTATTCAAAAGTAGGTTATTTTGGTAAATAGTTTCTAAAAGTGGGTCAGTTTGGTCAAAAAGCCCATGCTCTACTGATGTCTTCAAGATATAATTTAAAATTTATTATAATATTTTAAATTTATTTTATTTCATTGATATTTTATTAAATCGAGTTTAGTACTCTCAGAGTACATGAATTTGACATTAACGCCATCAAGTTCAACAACCGTTAAACACTGCTCAAACCTTATCTAAGACGAAGAAGATGCAGGGGTTGTCATGTAGTCGTAGGAACTATTCTAGTCTTGCAACATCCCTGGCGGTTCTATGGATTGACGACTGACCCCACAGACTAACACGGGTCTTTTCAGCATGCTTTGTCCTCACTCACACGCTTGCCGGGTTCCCAGGAGGTCACCCATCCCAGAATCGCTCCAAGTCAAGCACGCTTAACTGTGGAGTTCTTAAGTGATGGGCTCCCGAAAAGAAGATGCATCTTGTTGGTATAGGTAGTATCAATCAATTCATATAAGTCATCCTCTACTGTATAGTCCCATACCTCAGGATCCCTCTCATTTAGGTGTGATATCGGTTCATTCATGTGTCCCTCCGCCTAGAAGCCTGCCAGGAGCCGCTCCTTGATCATGCCTCTTGCACCGGCGACCACTCCTCGTCCTCGTCAGCCCCGGGTGTCACATGCCCACCAGCTTCCGCTTGGTTCGTCCCCGAACCACACCGTACTGGGAGAGGTGCCGCTCTGATACCATTTGTACCATCCCTGGCTGCTCTATGGATTGACAACTGACCCCACGGACCAACATGGGTCTTTTCAGCATGCTTTGTCTTCACTCACACGGGTCTTTTCCGCAAGCTAAATCCTCGTTTCATGGGACCTTTCCAAATCCTTAAAAGAGTCGGGCCTGTTGCTTATCTATTGGCTCTTCCACCACAGTTGGCAAATATTCATGATGTTTTCCATGTGTCGCAACTCAAAATATATGCCTGATGAATCTCATGTGATAGCTCCCGAGTCTGTACAATTGAAAGATAATTTGATCTATAAGCCCAGGCCTAGTCAAATCTTGGACAAGAGCACTAAGACTCTGAGGAACAAGGCAATTCCATTGGTGAAAGTGTTATGGGAAGGATTAACTCCTGAGGAGGCTACTTAGGAGATGGAGGAGGATATCATGCGTCAATACCCAAATTTTATTATCTAAGGTATGATAACCTTTATGTTTTGAATATGGCATATGTTAAAATAGGTGCGTGATGTGAGATGAATTTTGGGGATGAAATTCTTTAAGGAGGGGAGAAAATGTAACATCCTAAAATTTTAATATAATTATTTATAGTCTTTTTAATAAAAAGAATAAACTAGTATGAGTTTTAATGTAAGATATTTGTAATATAAAATTTTATTGAAAATGTCTAAAATTTAAAAGAATACAAAAATTAAGAATCTATATATAATACATTTGTGAACAAATTCAAAATGGAAACCTCCACATGTCAATCTCTGGAGCCTTCACTCATTACACGTGGCAATACCAGAAGCCTTCCCTCCATTTTTTGCTTATGTGTTGCGTTGTGGTTGATTTGAAGTAATTATAGTAATGGTCATAATTTGATCAGATTTGCAGTAGGATCAATTTATTGATAATTGATATAATTTGCAAAGAAATTATTGATAATAATGATTATAATTTACCATTTAATTAATACAATTATAACCTTCCAAAAAAAATTACAAACTATAATCAAACATAAAAATATATGTAATTATGATTATTGATTGAGATAATATCAATTTGAAACCAATGAGTTGAAATTTAAATTTGTTTCATAACCTTCCAATAATGTTTTCAAAATATAACCTTCCAATTATAACCTTCCAAATTTCACTTATTTGTCGCGCTCATATTGATTTGAAAAAAAAAATATATAATGAGGGTCAAAATGTCATTAACGAAAGCAATAATGAAATCAATTTGAATTTTGAAATTTCATGAATGAAACAAATTTATACTGATTATGTCATTTTAGTATGAAAATAATTTAATGCTTAAACAAATAATACGAAAAATGCTAGAAATTAAGAGTGCATTAATTAGAATTGATTATATGGACAATACATTGATTATAAAATATTATAATTCAACACAAAAATAATTCAAATTTAAACAATATTTGAAATTCAAAAGTTAGAATTTAGACTGAAATTACTTCAAATTCTAAAAATGAAATAGATGAATTTAATTATAATTTCATCAATGTTATTAATGAATGTAGATTTATATGGTGAAATTTTATTAATAATATCATATAGATATTATTAGTATAGATATTATTAGTAATACATTTATGATTTATAATATTAATTTTTAATTGAATTAACACGTGTACAGTTAATATTAGGATCACTACACAATAAGTAATGGAAAGTATGATTCGGAAAAATAAAATAATTTTATGATATATTTCCTATTATTTGAAATTCGAAAATCAGGATTTAGATAATTAGTTCAAATATTGAAAATAAAAAAATTTATAATTATAACTTCACAAATTTTCAGAATGACGTGATATATCATCAAAATATTATTGAAGATAAATTTATTATTTTTAATATTAATATTAATATTAATTATATGGAAGATGGTCAAATAAATATGAATATAATAATTATGAAACTTTGGGGCCAACTAATAATGAATAATGAATCAAATACATATGTTTTATTACAAGTGTCTCAATATTATTATTATTTTTTACCATTTATCCAACACACAATCAAGGGCAACCTTTGGGGCTTAAATTTATTCATCGTTATTGTCATAAATATATTATCTTGGTCATAATTCACTTGATCAAATGCGTATTAAATTGGCTGTTATTTCTATTAATTTTTATCCAAAATCTCATTCAAACCATTTCCTTTTATTCTTCATATCAATTACTGTGATGCTCGTCTTAAATTTAATTCAAAATTTAAATTTATGCTTATTGAGCGGGATCTTATCTCTTTGCTCTATACAAATAGCTATCTTATAATTCACACCACAATGCCTCTTTCAAATGGTCCTCCATATTTCAATCAGCCTGCTATCGTATCGAGGTGGGTTGTGATTGTGGAAGGGTCCTCCCTTCTTCTCTCTTTCTTTTCTCTTATATTCCTCGCCGTTTTCTTTTTTCCCTTTGTCCTTCTTAGTATCACGATCTTCTCTGCCAATATCTCTATAACTCTCTCTCTCTCTAAAGTAACTCTTGCACAACACCAATAATTATTGCAAGCACAATCATAAATCCATCATATAATTGTTGTTTCTTTTTGTTCTTTGGCTTTTTTGGCAGGGTTTTATAATCTGGTTTCTACACTTTGCTCTATTCTATTGATGAGATTTTGGACGCTACTTAATAATGAAATACAGAACGAGATGCGTTGTCTATGATGAGCAATTTTTTTTATATATTTCTCTTCTATCAAATCTATTATAATTTATTTTAATTTGTTTCATTTATTATATTTGACTACTCTTTGGTTGTCATTGATATTAGTTTTTGCGTATTTGTTGAGACAAATCCTTTTTATTTCGTTCTATTATTTGAAACTTGATTTTCTGTTCATTTTATTTAGGTTAATGACACTATTGGAACATTAGCTCTTGGACATTATCACCATGGAGAGGGAGGGATGAACAATTGTTGATGATGAGCAAAGATTATAAGGAACTTTTGATGGGGATAACTCTGATGCTATAAACGAGTTGTCTTCAGAGTTTGGGTCGAGTTTGAGTTGTTTGTTATTGTCCCTCACACTGGTCAGCTGGATGCTAGCCATATGCCGCTTACGATTTGAAGTAGTGGAAGAAAGAGACAAGTTATTTTTTATTAATCAAAATCTTTTTTGATTTTGTTTATAATACACCATCTTTTTGTATTAGCGTTAATTTTTTTTCAAATAAATATATTTTTTAAATAATAACATTTTTTATTTATTTTTTTATGTACATGCAAACATTTTTTTATACATGCCTTTTTATATTACATAAATATTTTGATATTTCATGTGTGTCGCATCGATAACATGCTATAATGCATATTTACAAGACAATATGTAATTACTATTATGAGTCATTATCTTTATCATATCAATTATAGTTATTAAGTTAATATCCGTTACACTTTGCAATTGACATTTAAGATAAAACGATTTGTAAATAATTTTTGGTATATAATTTCTAAAAAAAAAAAAAAAACCAAAAACATGGAATCATCAATTATATATATATATATATTGGTGAAAATCTAAAAGAAAATAGCATATTCCCGTGTATGGCACGGGTCCATATAATAGTTTAATATAGAGTCAAGAATAAAACTCAAGAGCAAAAATAAATTAAAAATATAATTTAATGTTCCAAATTTTTTAGATGAAAAAATAATCAATAAATTTTGAAATTTGAATAACAAGTAGCATTTCAAATGATAGAAAATAAAAGCAATTAAATCAAATTAGTAACAAAAGGAAATAATTGAAATGCATTAAACGTAAGTAACATATATAACATTAAATGTCCAAAGAATAAGTACAAGTGGAAGAAGAAATGATTAATTAGCGCGTATTAATAAATATATTGGGCAAATATCAAATTTTTAAATAATATGATGGATAAATATATTTTCAGGAGAAAATAGGAGAAGATAAATTAATATGATAGACAAAAATATTTTCTTAGAATGGTTATCTTGCACAGAAAAAGGAAAAATAAATCAAATAAAATTTAAAAAGAGAATGAAAAATAATATGATAGGTAAATATATTTTATAAAAATAGTTAACTTATAGGGGAAAATATAAGAAATAAATCAAATAGATTCTCAAGGAAGAGGAAAAAATAATATGATAGATAAATATATTTTCTTAAAATGGTTATATTTCACAATAAAAAGGAGAAATAAATCAAATATATTTTCAAGAGAGAATACTAATAATAATAGTAATAATAATAATAAAAAATACAATACATAAATGTATTTTCTAAAAATTTTAATTTCAAGAGGAAAGCGAGGAGAAATAAATCAAATAAAATTTCAAGAAATAATAAAAAATTAATAATAATATGATATATAAATATATTTTCCAAAAATATTAGCTTACACACTGAAAAGATGATAAATAAATCAAATAGATTTTTAATAAAAAATAAACTAATACTCTGTGTTTAGTATTATTAGTGTTTAAATAAATAACATTGAGAAATGATTAATAAGCTTAAAATGCAATTGTTGCTTTGGAGATATATATTTGCTATTAAATATTCAGAAAATTTTCATTTATTAAGGTAAAAGAAGAAAGAGACAACATATTTTTTTACTAATCACAATTTTTTTTTATATAAATCATCTTTTTGTATTATCATTAAACTTTATTTTCAAAAAAAAATTTCTTTTTTTTAACATAATAATATTGTTACTTTATTTTATTTTTTCTCCCCATGCAAACAATTTTTTATATCTATCTTTTTTATATTATATAAATATAGTGATATTCCACACGCATCACACGGTAACATGGTAGAGTGCATATTTACAAGAAAACATGTTCTTGCAATTTACAATTAAGAGTCATTTTCTTTATTATAATATCAATAATAGTTATTAAGTTAATATCTATTATACTTTGTGATCGACGGTTAAGATAAAATAATTTTTTAATAATTTTTGGTATATAATTTCTCAAAAAAACAAAAACAAAAAAGTAAAAACACTATTACCACTTACATATTTTTTTATGAAATCTTAAATAAAGAAAAGATATATTCCCCGTGCATGGCACGGGTCCGTACTCTAGTTGAAATAAAATATGAAGTCACAAGGAGTCAGGGACGTTACCTTTCATTCTTAAGTTAGTATATACTTAGAAAAGCAACACAAGTATTTTAAAAATAAAATAAAAAGAATAAAGTAATAATAATAAAACTAACGTGAATAGTAGCCAATGATAAGGCCATCATGTCTAGGCTACTAGGCTAGAATGTTTCATTCAATGGAAAGGCCTTAGGCCTTTTGGTTTAAAAGATTGTAAGGTAAGAAATTTTGTCAGGGTTTCTTTTCTATAAAAAAAAATATTAGAATCGGGTCATACTGATCGTCGCCGCACACAGTGAGGGAGAGAGGCGTCCCTCTTCCTCTGGTAGTGTAACCGTAGCCAGTACACCAAATCCCAGAACGCTAGTAAAAGGAAGAAGCGTTTTTAGCGAAGCATTCACTTTTATCATCAATAATTTTTAAAGTATTTTGGAGATCTTCGAGAGGTAAGTAATAATATTTTTACGAACCCTTTCCATGATATGAATGATTGGTTGTGTTGACAAGAGATTATTCTATAATTTTGTGAGTTTGTAATTGATAGATGAATTGATTTAGTAAATATGTTTCTCTGAATCTAAAAGAAATTGTTTATTGATAATTTATCGTTATGTGTACAAAATTCTTCCATTTAAGTTAGATGGTAAAATTACTAAAGCTTCGTACTGTGCGTCCAAAACCTCATAGGACTAGATTTTTCTTTTATTTTTAACTACTTTCGTGAAGTCCTGTACATAATGTCAAGATCAATTCAAATATGCATTGCAGTTGCACTGACGCATGGTTTTGCCTGCCTTCTAGAAGTATATAATTTTATTTAATTGAACTTTAATACATTAGCTTAGTCATGGCATGTATTAAATCCCATTTTGTCTATAGTTTAAACAAAATAAATATGTTTGATTGTTATGATTTGAGATCTGTTTGACATGTTTTATTTGAGATATAAATGATATATGTATGTTTTGCGAAGTTTGTTATGTCGCCTAAGATAGGGGTATTGGCTTGTAACATCGCCATTTAATGGGATGTCGAAAATTAAGATATGGGGCAAGGAATCCATTTTATGAACGAGGCTCTCGGGTCACCAATAATGGGAGGCAAGGAACCAATTTAATTACAAGGTTCTCGGGTCATCATAGGGGCAAGGAGTCAATTCTAAAATGAGGTTCCCGAGTCACCAAGGAGGCAACGAATCAATTCTAGAATGAGGTTCTCGGGTCACCATAAAGAGGATGGCAAGCAATCAATTCTAGAACGAGGTTCCCGAATCACCGCAGAGAAGGGGCAAGAAACCAATTTAATGAGGTTCTCGAGCCACCGAATTGGGCAAGAAGCCAACACAGAGTGGGGTTTCCGAGCCACTTAAGGATTGTGTTATTGTGTGATGTGTGGTTACTTCGTTTAATTAATAAATGACATATGATTATGTTTTTCTTGAGTTGTCGTTATATGATTGTTGTAATTAAATGTATTTTTAATAAACATTATTTTGGAAAGTTAGCGGATACCATGGACAGTTTTTCCGGTTACCGCGCCGGCTGAGAACATAACTATTTTTGAAATATTTTATAACTGTATTGTTGTTCACTGAGATTTTATATCTCATTAAAAAGTGTTGTTTTCAAAGCCCGAGGACATCGCTGTTGAGGACACCGAAGCTTGAAGAAGTATTTTATTGTTTTTAGCTAGCTGGTTAGTATTGTAGCATGGTTTACGAGTGCCATGCAGACATCGTTTATTATTTTTTAGTTTAATCTTCTCGGATTATAGTTAGACGCCCGGTTTTGAGGCTTTTGATTTTATTCGGATTTATAATTTATAATTAATTATTACTTTGATAATTTATTACTATTTTTTTCAATATAAGGTATATTCAGACTCAATTAATTTGTAAAATATTTATGACATGTATGTTTTATTTTAAATGTTTTAAAGGATTTTTACCGAAATTATTTGGGGTTACTAATGTAACGAAGGGCGTTACAAGTCTAATACTGCTTTGCATATAGCCATCGAAGTTGCACTGATTCTCAAATTAACGTTCAATGCAAGAAAGGATTTTTCAGAGCTACAATCAAGAATGAAGTGAAAATCATGGGTAGTTTTCTAATTGCCCCTACAAGGCTGCAAGGAGAGATCACATGTTTCAATTGCCAGCTCTTTTATTCACAATGCAGAGAGACATTGAGGCTGTCGATATCGTATTGAAAGAAATAGCATGCAAAGATATTGTTTCCTGGAATTCAATGTTGGGATTCAAGTGTGAGTGGTTAAGTCTCATGTTGACTAGGAATGAGCTAAATGAAGGATATATAAGAGAGGTGACCCATATATCTAATGCCTTAAGGTTTTAGGTAAAGATGTGGTGTCATGGTCTCTTGGTGGTCCTGATCATTTGCCCATTATTGCTCCCAGGTGCTCCCCGGACTCCCCAACAAGTGGTATCAGAGCCATGGTTTGGCCTGATGGGGGAGTGGGAGTGGATCCAGGTGTATTGGATCCTTGTATCGAAAGTCTTCCTGACCGCGGTGGAGTCAGGCAGCGCATCCCGTTGATTGGTAACGGCGGTGCAAGTATAGTGATGTGGGAGACTAACCCTTGAGGGGGAGATTGTTGGGATTCAAGTGTGAGTGGTTAAGTCCCACATTGGCTAGGAATGAGCTAAATGAAGGATATATATAAAAGAGGTGACCCATATACCTAATGCCTTAAGGTTTTAGATGGAGATGTGGTATCCTGGTCTCTTGGTGGTCCTAGTCATTTGCCCATTATTACTCCCAGTGCTCCCCGGACTCCCCAACATTTAATGATGGAAGGATTTGCTCTAAATGAGGAGATTAATGAAGTTTTTGATCCTCTCCTTGAAATGCAAATGACAGGGTCTTCGCAACCTGATATAGTAACATTAACTATCATACTCCCACTTTGACACTTTGTGCAGGGATGGAGATCACCTATCCTAAGATGGTGCCTCATTTGATGTCTCATCCAATCCTTTGTCCAGACAGAGCTGATGTTCTCCATAGAAAAGAACTATTCATGGATTTGCAATTAACATGATTTATTTCCATTAATACTCTTTTATTTCCTTTAAATACATTAAATTATGTTATTCATTTTGAAAGAAATAAATGTGCACTTTTCAAATTCAATTTGATTGAATGCAATTCAATGAAAATTTCTTTCAACTTTTATATGCATTTTAATTTGATTAAAATCAAATCAATTGTTACCAACATGTGGTAAGAGACATGGACACCTTAAACAAGTGGTTAGAGGTTCGAATCCTGACTCTTGTATATGGAGAAAATCTGGTTGGGAGGGACGAACCCACTTTGTGTGCCCAACAGGTTCCCGGACGGAAAATAGTCACTACTAACGATGGTGGATAATTCGTACATATATCATGGTTAATCTTGCCAATTAATGTCACTTCATTTAAAAATTGACAATTCATCCCTGCTTTGGTCAAACCTTCAAAAACGCATACTTGTAAAAACAAAATAAAATATTTTTTTCTTTTTCCATGATTTCCCCCATCAGCACCTCCCCGCCATAAGTGATAAGTCTACCCTAAAGAAAGTTTTCAATAGGAGTGCGGTGGAAAAACGGCGGGCAACGAGCGGTGGGAGCAGAATGGACGTGGCTGGGCTCGCAACCGTAGTAGGCAAAGCTGGTCTGAGGCTGACGACGGTGGAAAGAAAAAGAGTGCCTGGTGCTGGTTCGGCGGCTCACAAAGGACGACGGATCTAGACGTACAGGCGTCGATAAAATGTCATGAACCAAGATCTGATTTAATTGTAAATTAAAAATGTAATTCATATAGGAGTCTGACAGATAAAATGGCGAAGAAATTACAAACAAAATAGATCAATGATCAACCATTAAAAATGTTGGGAATTTGCGCATCAAACCAAGCGTAGCGGAAAAATTCCCACCAAGAATCCTTGCGAATGGTCATGGTTCATGTTAAAAAAAATTACCTCTTGTAGCACAGACCTTTGATTCTTGTCATGTTCTAAATCACGAGCACTGCACGAACAACAATGCCACTACGAAGTCCACTCAAGCAAATGAACACGTCCCACGTGTTTGCCCTCGGAGTGCGCCTTTAAGCAGTGCTTGGTGTGAGAAGAGACGCGGCGGTGATTTCCTTTTCACGCAAACTGAGTGCAGAGTGCGGTCAGAGAGAATATCATGCGGCTCAGCACTCTTACACTACCATATATAAGTAGGTGCACCACTAGGGAGAAAAATGGTTTAACTTGGCCCTCTTGGGCTCATCTATCACAATAGAAATTTGGGTCTAACCCAATTTCTTTTAGTTCCGATTAATCTGCTCTAAGTGTGTGACCCTATAGGTTCCCATAACGTTGACAATAATATTAAATCATATTTAATATTATAAACAATAAGCGGTGTCTAGCAAAATATTAAATCATATTTAATATTATAAACAATGAGCGGTGTCTAGCAACACATCATTGCTACCAAGTAATGAGAAAGTTAGTGATTTGACATAACCTTTATGTGACCAATGTTCATGTTTATTGTTATCCCTTTGTCCTTATATCTATATTGAACACAAGGCATAGAACGTGTCACCCTTGTATAGTTCAATATCAGGTTCCTTGATACCTGAGTAGACTTAATAATAAATGAGGTCAAAATCTCATATTGACTCATTTCAGCACGACCATTCATTTTACAGTCTCACACTATCAAGGGGACCACAGATATTCACTCATGTTATGTAGGAGGGACAAATCACATCTAGATCACTCACATCCCTTCGCATGACTCGCGGTGTACTCAATGACCAACTTTATAGTCATTCTGTTATAGATAATGTTTGACGGTATTAAAGTACACAACTCCTCATGTAAGGATCGTAGTGATTTTAGGTCGAAGGATTGCATACACTATTATCACCATGAGAACTACTTATGACACTCACATAACATTCCATGTAGTGTTCTCATGGCGGGTAAATCCAGTATATCATTACTCTTATGTATACCTATGTGTGTGACTTGATATCTCATATCCATGACCAGTGAGAAGTGGTCATCAGTCCACACACATAATAGTCTCAATGTATTATTATTGTCCTTATTAATAATAATACTTGTATCTTGCTTAATAGTGTCTCACTATCAAGTCGTATACTTGATATTCTATTAAATATAACTTTCTATTCTAAGGACTTTATTACGTTTAAACAAACAACATAATAAACTGAAATACCTCATATCATAAATAATAGCAAGATACAGATGTAAGTCCAAAGGAAAAACATTAGCCTCTAGGGCTTACAACAAAAAAAAAATATATTACATTTTTCTTTAAAAAAATGAAACTTTGGTTAAGAATGCCGCAGATGTATATACCTGACACAAGTTAGCTCTGGTAGCCAAACCTTGTTTGATTTTCTAGTCCGCTTCACATTAAACCTCAGATAGATCAATGATCAAAAGAAAGAACACTCATATTTACAATCTATTTGTGAATAAGTTCAAAAATATTAATCGATGAATAGAAGTTCAATTTGAAGAACTAAAAATAAAAACTAAACAAAAAAATTTGCATTTCTTTCAACTCCGTTGCCGTCGACGCACTAGCTCTGCCGCCGTAAACTTCCAGATCGCTTCGTCTAGCACCGCCCAGTAGGGATGGCAATTTGGACCCTACGCGCCGGGTACCCACAAAAAATACTCACGATGGGGAGGGTAAAAACCCGCTTTATGGGTATGGGTATGGGCACGGGTAATTACCCGCAAATATGAGAGGGTATGGGGGTGGGTACGGGTACCTTAGTACCCACCCCGCCCCATACCCGCATACATACATACATACATACATACATACATACATACATACATACATACATACATACATATATATATATATATATATATATATATGGGCACGGGTAATTACCCGCAAATATGAGAGGGTATGGGGGCGGGTACGGGTACCTTAGTACCCACCCCGCCCCATACCCGCATACATACATACATATATATATATATATATATATATATATATATATATATATATATATATATATATATATTAATAGATATATTAATATTAATACATATAATCAAAATTAGAAACGTGAAACAATGAAACCCTACTCTTCATGGAATTATGGGAATTGTCATTGTTTTTGATCCAAGATATAAATTGAAGTTGTTGGAGTACTTCTTTCTGCTACTTTATGGATATGCATCTTCAATTGAAATTAACAACATCAAGAAATTATGCTTTTTATTGTTTGAAGATTATCAAGCTAAGACTAGTGGGATTGTTGAAGGTTCAACTGAAAAGTTAAATGACAATTCAAATTTGAATAATTTTACTTGTAACAATTTTCTTAGTGGTTATGACTCCTTTGTTAATGATACCAATGTCATACAATCAAAGTCATAGTTGGATATATACTTGGAAGAGAAGGTATTGCCTAGGAGTGTTGCATTTGATATACTTGGATGGT
Organism: Echinosophora koreensis; assembly: GCA_035048595.1. NCBI lineage: Eukaryota > Viridiplantae > Streptophyta > Magnoliopsida > Fabales > Fabaceae > Echinosophora > Echinosophora koreensis. Next base: position 3,749,937 of record JAPCYP010000011.1, on the reverse strand, counting down.
GGAAAATAAATGGGATCAAGTTTCCAACATTGCAAAAAATTGTTAAGGATATTTTGGTCATCCCAATTTCTTCTGTTGCTTCTGAATCTGCTTTTAGCACAAGAGCTAGATTATTGAGTCCTCGTCGTTCTAGGCTTCATGAGAATACTTTGGAAGCTCTTATGTGTGCACAAAGCTGGATAAAGCATGATAAGGAAGGTAATAAATGTTGCATTAATATATTTGTTTAATGAAATTTGTGTTTAGTCTAATCATTAATTTTATTTTTTGTTCTAGTTTCTATTGGTATAAATGGACCAAAGCAATATTTAGATATGAAAGACAAACGTTTGTAGTCTTTTCAAGACTCTGATTCAGAAGATAAGGTAAGATAATCTAACAATTTGTTACTAATTATTGCTTTACAAGTTTATAATGTATAACTAATATAATGTATGGTTTTTATTTTACAAGTTTTGGAGAACATCGGCAACATCGGCTCAGGAATTACAACTTGATGAATTTATTGTTTTGGATGCTTATTGTTATTTACTTGTTTTGGATATTTTACATGTTTTTATTTAGTATAATATGCTGGTTTTTTAATGTTTCATGAATACATTTGAAACATCGTTAGATGGTTTTTAAATTAAGTTATGATCTTTTTGTTATTTATATTTTTTTTCTTTGTTAAATTGCGGGTAATAGGTGCAGGTGTGGGTACTTAGGTACCCATAGGGTACGGGTAAGAGTACTAAGGTTGCTACCCACGAGGGTACGGGTCCGGGTAAGGGTAATTTTTTCAAACGCGGGTATGGGGACGAGTACTATAGTACCCTACCCAAACCCTACTCATTGCCATCCCTACCGCCCAGGAGCCACCACACATTGTCCTTTTAAGCTTCGCCAACCACCAATAGAAGAAGCACTTGAGTGGCGAGTTCTCCTTCACAGTGGTTCATAGTGTTAGGGCAAGAACATTATCTCACATACACTCACAAAGAAGAATTAGAAAGGGAATATATCACAAACAGAAATTTTATTCACTAATTTCACACTATTACACATATTAGCACTTACACTAGCACCTTTATTTATACAACATATGAACTCCCACATGGACTCACTCACACATGGAATTAGTTAACAACTCACATAATTCCAACTAACTACTAACTAAGACTAAAACTAATAACAACCAATATTTGAATTACCTCCAATAGTCCCCCATAATTCAAATATCCCAATTACACAAATTTTTTATTATTACACTAAATTTGCATTTTTATAATGCAAATTTTTTTTTATTACTAACACACATGTATCCTCCTGGATCCCATTGTAATATTTTGAAGAAATGGGCTTTACTCATTAGGTCAACAAGAAAATAAATTGACCCAAATTGACCTTTGTCACAATGCTGAAAATTCAAATCCTTTTGATCAAAGTGGGCTTGACCCATTAAATCAGAAAATGAGCCCCACTGGCAGAATTGTATTTCTGCTCCACTGGTGTGAAGATCTTGGGTCTGGCCCATTAGAACAACCCTAATACATTTCTGATAGATTTCCAAGTTTGCCATTACAATCATCATCTTCATCCAGACGTTGTCAACCTGCAACACCTCAACTGATGTCATTTCTGGCGATGCCAGCATAGTTGTTCTTGTCGCCGCCGCATGAAGGTCCTGGTCCTTCGGTCTAGGCGGTATATTGACCGAAAACACCCCGTCAGCCTCCTCATAAGGCTTCTTCTCTTTCACAGTATCGAATCTGATTTAGGGGCAGTGGCGGAGGCCATCCTCCTGTGGTTGCCGGTGCTCCGACGACAGTGAAAGTGGGAATTCCCAGCGCCGCCATGTAGTGCTATACTCCAGCCCATCACCTGAGATTCACCATCACCAACACCATTGTCATCAATAACGGCGGGAACGAGATCCAATGCACCGGAACCACCGTCAGATGGAACACCAACGCTTCCACCGTCAAAGGCATCACCGTCGATCTTACCACCGTTAAAGGCGCTCACCTCCTCCTTGTTCTCCTTGCAGAGTTTCTCTCGCATCTTCTTTGAAGCGAGCTTCTTTTGCTCGCGGCGGTCCATGCCGGCGCTATTGGCTTGGGTTTGTTGGGCGGCTCCCATCTCTTTTCCCAACAATGCCGTCTTGGTGTCATCAGCCACCATAAACGGAACCCTTTATGGTGGTGGGGGTGGTGGGGTGTTCGGCCCCTCCAAGGTCCACCCCGCTTCAGTTGTTGCCGCTTATTAGAATAGGCAATATTATCCTTTTTTCTATTTGTTATTTCTGTTTTACTTTATCATTATCTTTTAGTTACCAGTCTAAGTTTAATTTCTTTACTTTGACTGAGCCTTTTCTTGTTTGTATTCGGGGTGTTATATAAACACCTGTCCTCTGTAACTCTGATAATCAATCAAGATATTCATCATATCATACAAATTTTCTCATCTAATATGGTATCAGTTTTTACTCTGATTACTTAAAGCTTCCGCATTTTCTTCTACTATCTCTAATGGCTGACGATCCAAGTCACACCTCAACCCACAACCATGATTCTGAAACTAATCCCCCACCTCCCCCTCCCCCTCCCTCACCAATCGATCAATCCCAAAACCCATCCAATCCTTTCTTTCTTTATCCTGGTGAAAATCCAGGCTATGTTCTTGTATCACCACCTCTTTCATGATGATAATTACTATCATTGGAGCCGTTCAATATAGAGAGCTTTATCTTCCAAGAACAAACTCAAGTTTGTTAATGGCACACTTTCGCAACCAGCTGCTGCAAATCCTCTTTTTGATGCCTGCCAGCGCTACAATCATATGGTTGTATCTTGGATTACTCGTACCTTATCTCCACAAGTTTCCCAGAGCACGGCTTCCTTCGATACTGCTAGGGATTTGTGGCTAGATTTGCAGATCTGATTCACTCGTGGCAACCATTTTCGAATGTCCGATCTACTCCAATAACTCCATTCCATGAAACAGGGTGAGCGATCTTTATCCACTTTCTTTACTGATATGAAAATCATTTGGGATGAATTAGAGTTTCTTCGCCCAACCCCTTCTTGTTCTTGCGCCACTATCTGTTCCTGTGACCTAAGTAAATCGGTTCAAGCTTACAAAGACAAAGAGCACGTTATATGCTTCTTGAAAGGTCTCAATGAGACATTCCAACCTGTGCGCAGTCAAATCCTTATCATGAACCCCCTACCTTCGATCAGTGACACATATTCTATGGTCCTTCAGCAAGATCGCAATTCTTCTCCCCTTCCTGACTCAACTGCCCTCTCAACATCAACTTTCAACCAAGGCAGAAGTGTTCCAGCTCAAGGAAGAGGTAGAGGCCGCAACAATTCTAGGTCTCCTATGTTGTGCACCTATTGCAACCGCACCAACCACACTGTTGATAATTGTTACTTCAAGCACAGGTTTCCCCCTGGATATCTCACCATGAACACCAATTCTTCTTCTCAGACTGCTGCCCTATCAACTACAGATATTCCTAGGATTGAATATCCCTCAAATACTGCTAAGTCTATTTCTACTGAATCTTCTTTCACCATTTCAAAAGATGATTATCAGTACCTCATCAACTTGATTCACCTTTAATTCCAGCTTCATTATTAATGTCTCTAAACACTCAAGAATCAATCCTAGGGTCTTAACTAAGCCTTTGAGCAATAATCTCACTTCTCTTTATGGTTCATGTATTATGAACGTTGGGAAAACATCCCTTACTTTCATTCGTCATTGTTAACATCTTTTAATGTCTTAACATCATTAATAAGCCCTATTATTTAATTCGAGTCTTATTAACATCAACGTTGGCATAACAGCCTTAACAACCAAACACTCATTCACAACATAACAACATCATAATTCATTCATGGTAATAACATCATCATAACAGTTTGCAATTAAAGCATGCCAACAAGTAGAGAGCATTGACAATAGTCATATAACAAACAAAAATCATTTAAGCAAATAGCAAACAAATAGGGTCATGGGTTAACCATTCATCTTACGCTACCCTCAATGCCTACATGTTCATACTATCCCTTCTCCCCATACCTAGTATGAAGATCTAAGCCTCTTGACAAACGTAAGCGTAACTACTCTCGTTCCCTCGAGCGGCTCGATGAGTTCCTCAGCCTTGGCCAACACAAAAAGGGTTTTCATTAATCTCAAAATCAAGCAACAATGAATAAGAGATTAATAGAGGGATGAACATGTTACCTTAATTTGACACTAGCACGTGACTCTCCCCCTAAATGCAAGCAAGAACGCCTAAGAACACAAAGGATTTTAAAGACAAGAGAGGGAAGAGGTTTCTGTCGCACAAGAGTTTCGAAAAGTGTCAAAAGTGAGGGTTATTCCGGCAACCGTCCTAACCCACTTATTTATACTCACTACTACAGAAAAGGGCTTTAATAGCGCTTTTTTTTTGCCTTTAGTAGCGCTTGCAAGCGCTATCTATTCACCCGCTACTGAAGGTGGAAGAGATTCAATAGCGCTTAAAAAAGCGCTACTGAAAGTAGGAATAGGTAGCGCTTCCTTGAGAAAGCGCTGTCTAAAGTTAGAAATAAGAGAATCTGTTGCACACTTTAGACAGCGCTTTCTCAAGGAAGCGCTACCTAAAGTTTGAAATAGATAGCGCTTTCGCAAATAAGCGCTGTCTATTTGTAACTTTAGGCAGTGTTTTTTCAAGAAAGCGCTACCTATTCCCTTTTTTTTATTTTTTTTATTCACTTTATTTTTCTACATTTCCTACCTGCACTCAACAATTCACAGCAACACTGCATTATTGCATACAACCTATAGTAGCACCCCATTACTCCATACAACCTATAGTACCAAGCCCACCTAAAAAACATGAGAACAACCTAGCTACTGTGATGTAAAATCAATTACCAAAACATATATAGAAACCTCATGTAACAACTTAAAAATCATAATCTGCAAAAAAACAGTAAAACCCCCATCCAACATCCCATGGCAGCTGCAAACCATCCCTCAGCAATTCACATTAACACTGCATTTAGTTACATCACATACACACACTTAGAAAATGTATAAAGCTTACATACAATATTAGTAAGCATATATAAATCAAACCAAATATCAAAATCATGCATATAACCAATTAAGTAATATATACTTTAACACAATTCACAATAACGCTTACACATAACCAATTCTAATATTTAAGTCGATAAACCAAAAGGTCGCCAACCTACACTAGACAATAACCATGCATGCTAACAATGTATACAAGCTAATCAACACACTAGTAATTCTAAACAATTTGTGCATGCGGCTTCCATCTTCTGCTTGATCGCACAAAATCCTTGTTGTTGGCCTGCATAAGATACACATACAGATCACTTGCACGTACACACAAGTCTAATAATATAGGAGAGACACTAGCTAGCATAATATCAGAGTATGTCGTACCCTTTAATTGTTGATAAATTTCATAACCACATAACGATAAAAATAAACATGTCTAATTATACAACTAAAGGTTTAAATAAAACACAGGGGAATAACAAGTGGTAAAACGTACCAGAGTGAAGTCGAGCAGCTTGAACAACAGAAAGATATGATTGACCCACGTACCTGAGAGAAAGAATCTCGTTAAAGTCTGATTAATCAAAATTTTGCAGCTTTCTAAGTCAAAGAATTTTGTGCAGTTTTTGAACCCTTTTTTTTTTTGTCTCCTGAGTTTGCTTAAAATCATGGAATGTGCATCATTCAAAATATAATGTGCTTTTATTTTCTCTTTATAATCTCATTATAAATTGACAAATAACTATATAGCTGAAAACAACCTACAGATGGATCAAACTTGAAACGAACGGTGTCTTCCTTATAGGTAGCTTTGACAACAATTTTTGACTCACTATCAGCAATAGTTGATTTGAGTTTGGATGCTCCTTGTTCTCAAAGCTCCGAGAGCCTGATGAACTGCTATACATCATTTAACCATAGTTACAATTATGTGCTACTACACATGCAGTTACAAGATATATGATAAACTCCACCACAAATGAAATGATAAAAAACAGGGCAATCTGCATGGCCGTCATAAAGCACTGCTAGATTTGACAATGCTTATCAAAAGTTGCAGGATACTAATTCAGAATGGAAATGGTCATATTGCAGCAAGGAAGAGAACAAGAGCATATAACCAAATATGTGAAGAAGTGGTAATTAAAAAACAGTCTAAGGATATGAAACAGACACAGTATATTGTTATATTTCTCTTGTATGGCAATTTCTATAAACCGCTTTTATCTTCATGCTGAACAAAGGCAAGTAGAATATAAAGAGATTCATAAACAACTCAGCAAAGAATGTATTGCTCTAACAAAAAAAGGCATTCATGCTGAACAAGGCAAGTAGAATATAAAGAGATTCTTCAAGAAGCATTAAAATTTCAGAACAATAAGGTAACATATACACGAGCCTCAATATAGGTGTTAGTGCAAGTACTTTCTCACATGCATCAAGAAAGGCCAAGTTTAAAGATAAAAATGTCTTCATATGCTGGCTCTTTCTAATAAGAGGTGTTGAATTTGTTAATGGGAAAGAGTTAGAAAGAGTATACATTTTATAAATCTATCAACTGAGCCACTGAGGTGATGGGAAAAAGAATATAGATTTATGGTTTTCCTAAAGTTTTTCGGATCCTCTTGGTCCTCAAATGGGTATGCTCCGACCAGCATTACATAAAGAGTCACTCCACAGGACCATACATCTGCCAACTGAACAGAAACAAAAATAGAATATGAGAACTGAGAAAACAGACATTCTTGACATATAATACATGAAACTCATCAAGTAACATTTAATCTTTGCAGTGTTGAATACTTCAAATGTTTCCTCTCCGACATTGGTAAATGAGCTTCATAGTCATTGAAACATCTGTTTGATAAGGAAAGTTGTAAGCCCAATTGATAACCACACAAGTAATATGGCTCTTCCTAGATATTTAATAGAAATCAAAAAGTATGTAGTCAGTCCAGTCAAGTGGCAAGTATAATTCCATAGTTTGTCTAAACATTAAAGAGTGGCAAAGCAATTTCCAAACTAAATGCCCAAATTTCCAAAGCTACTACCACCCTATCAGTCAGTGTGCTCAGAAATAGTTGTAGAATCTATCAACTTAGAATACACCACTAGAAATAGTTGTATATTGTTACATATATATTTATTAGTTGTGCTCTTTTGATTAAAAACTTTTACCAGTTTCTAGCCACAAGTTAGTGGGAATTGATGGGTTATTTTTGGTTCCACACGCTGGCTCAAAATCATGCACTTGCTGAGCAATTAAATTTAAAGCATAGACATGTTGAGGTTTGGTTTCAAAAAAGAAGGGCAAGGTATGTTGTTGAATGATTATCTGGTATAAAGATGCACTTGCTGATCTTATTGTTACCATTTTCTCTTTATCAATCTTACTTTTTTGATTACCTGGCTTCCTTTTTTAACTCAATTTTATAGTACAAAAATAAGAACTTTTCTATTATTGGGATAAGGATAGTATGTCAGTTGAAGGGTGGATTGCGAATTCTTGAAGAGATGCTGTGAAAAACTAACCTACAAGAACCTACGGTTGAAGAAGGAATTGTAGGAGCTACGTGCACTAAAAGCTGGACCATCACTGAAAAGATAGGTACACACTGAAAAGATCAAGGAGAAAATAAACATCAAAATTGTAATAATTATCCAAAGCAGTTAATACACCAAAATTTGCATGGCACTTTACATTGAACAGGTAATATATGCTAATTACCTTATGAGGGTTGGTATCTCTATCATAGTTTCATTTTTCTTACATCGATCATAAAAAAAATAGTACACACATTTTCACACCACTCTTCAATTTTTCTCAAGTATAAACATAATAATGAAAATGACTTGCAAATACCATTTCTCTTGTGATAATACCTAATATATTGATCATCACGTAGTGGTGGTATAATGGTCACTGATTATTATCTTCAATCATCATTTGCATGTTATGAATTATGATCACATGTGTAGAAGTGATGTACAAAATTTGGTGTAATATAACCTTTTCCTTTACCAAGTATATGTATATGCAGGAAAGAGGAAAACCAAAAACTCTTTGTTCTAATTGATTAAAATTGTGTCAAATATATTGCAGATATACTCTACTGGGAGATTGGTGTGGGGAACAACTGGGGAAGTCCAAGAGAAAGCAAAGAATGATTTGAGGGACAGCTTCAAACTGCTTGAAGGAGAGCTAGGAGACAAGACTTATTTTGGTGGAGACAAGTTTGGGCAGGTAGATGTGGCTCTGATTCCCTTCTATAGCTGGTTCTATACTCTTGAGAACACTGGAAACTTCAGCATCACAGAGGAGTTCCCTAGGCTTGTTGCTTGGGCCAAGAGGTGCATGCAGAGGGAGAGTGTGTCTAAGTCTGTCCCTGACCAGTACAAAATGTATGACTTCCTTTTGGATCTTAAGAAGAAGATTCAGCATCAGCAGCAGTGATGAAGAAGCCTTTACATAGTGAAGGCAAAATATATGATGTGTGTTTGTGTGTATGTGTCTACTATGTGTCTGCCAGCTTATAAGATATGATCTTTATACATTCAACTCTCGAAGGCTGCAACCTAGAGTAATGATACATTCAACTCTCCTTCAATCCACTTTGTCGATTAAGTTACAAATTATCAAAATTAACCCTACATTTTGTTTAACCCTGTATCAAAATTAAACATTAATTGTGGAAAACAATCTTCCAACAGTGAACTTAACTAACAACCTGATTGTAAGAAAGTAGAAAGGTTCTGAAGAAGGAAGAGAGACGACTCCACCAAACCTGAGAGGACGAGGACAGCGGCGGCGACGGCGGCGTAGAAGAGGGAGACGGCGCGAGGCTTGACGGAGGCTCGAGCAGTGAGGCTTGACAGAGGCGCGAGTAGTGAGGGCGGCGATGTTGCCGTTGCGACGCGAGGCTTGACAGAGGCGCGAGTAGTGGAGGGTGGTGGTGGAGAGGAGGGTGACGGTGGAGAGGTGGGTGGCGATGTTGTTGGTGGCGGTGGAGAGGCCGTGAATGATCGAGCAGTGAGGGCGAGCAGCGGTGAGGGTTCAGCACGAAAGAAATTTTCAAAAGCAAGGGAAAAATTGCGTGGGAGGGAATAGCATAAGTTTTAGGTAAAGGAATAGGTAGCGCTTGTTCAGGGAAGCGTCATCTATTTCTATTCTAAAGATAGCGCTTGCTTAAGAAAGCGCTATCTATTCCAACCCAACAATTTTTAATAGCGTTTCCTTAAAGAAACGCTATCTTAAAGTTTATCTATGATAGCGCTTCTTCAAGGAAGCGCTATTAAAAGTGTTCCGCCTCTTTTTAAATAGCGTTTCTCATTAAAGCGTTATTGAATGTGCGCTATTAAAGCCTTTTTCTGTAGTAGTGACTGTCAGGACAGTATGTACGGTCGTGCTTCGTGATGTACGGCCGTGCATAAGTTATTTACGGAGCGTACAGCGAATCGACGCAAAACAGGACACATGTGGGACATAATATGTACAGGCTGTACATAATATGTACGGCCATGCATAATTATCTGGTGCATAATTATCTAGAGCTCTAACTTAATCTATTCTGCACGATTCGTGGGATGAACAATGATTGCGGCGCGAGGCCTACTAAAAAACCGAATTTGGCCAAAACACCTTAAATACGACTTGTAGATAATTTTCTTAGCTTTCTAACGCATCAAATATTACCTCAATCGAACATTTAGAACTCAAGATATGATCAAAACAGTAAAACAGGTTACTTGGACTCTAAAAGGATTGAACCTTTCTAAGGCTAAACTTCCCCAAACATGAACTTAGACATAAAAAACTAACATAATAAGTATATACAAACATATATAAGCCAAGTCTAAAACATATTAACATTTATTAACGTAGGGTGAAATTCAGGGTGTTACATATCGCAACATGAAGAAGTATTATATTTATTTTGTTTCAATTTTGATGGATGAGAATATGTTAAATATTAAAATCCTAAGTGGGTTGAATATATAAGTAACGAATTATTTATAATAATATGGACAACCTTTCTCCGATATAGTTTTTGGGGTGGAGTCAAACTCAATTAATCTAATATGCTATCAAAGCATATTACAATGTTGGATGATCATTCTTTAAAAAACTTTGCGCTTTGGATGTTCGCATGAAGGGATAACATTTGGGTCGAGTTGGACTTGATTATTCTAATTCTAATACAATTTAAACTTAGCATTAGTATTTAATTAATGTATCTTTTGATAGGAAAAATAAAAGGAAACGAAAGGAATATAATTTCATTGATAAAAAATAAAGAGGAGTATTATCATTTCCCTCTTTCCCCTACTAATATCCTCCCTTCCCACCCATCTAAATACCTTACAAAGTACCAAATTAATATTTTTCAACCCCAACAGTTGATCATCTCCATTTTTTATGGTATAAACCATCACCATATATATGTTTTGATTTTGAAGGATATAAACCCTCCCTTTTTGCAGAGGCAGAGGTTGGCTCATGACTTGGTCCTTAGGCTGACTTGTCAAAAAGTCTATAGACAAAGAGATTAATTATACCTCATATTTTTTCTGGTGCAACTGCGGAGACTAATCCCTCTGGGTACTGGATTGCAGTAAAAGGCTAACCTCTCCCAACCAGATTTTCTCCATACGCAAGAGCCAATGATCGAACCATTAACCACTTGCTTAAAGTCTCCGAGCCCGTTACCACTCAGACCAACCACATGTTGGTTATATACCTTATATATTAGTAGAGTCCATTTAATGTGTAATGAATTGTGTTCATAATTATGGGACCGACAAGATAATGCAAGATTATTTGGTTTTTAAGGCGGTTGAATAACAACGAATTCTGTTAGAGAGAAGCTAGGCATATAGTCTATTTTTTATAATGACACATATTTTTTGCTCCTTATGTGAAATACTAACCTTTCATGCTACGGTCAAATATTCAAGCAAGACCTTTTCTAATAGTGCTTTTTTTTTCTTTTCATGTGCATGAATCTGAGGTCATATTCATAATCATATTTTTAAAGAACCCAAGCTCCTTCTACTTGGATCAAGAAACATCAGTTATAATGACATATTGCTTCTATGATTGGAATTTCCTTCATTATATGGTTTTGCTTTCCGGGTTTATTTTCTCTACACGATTCCATTTTCCTCCTTGCATGAAAAAAACAACTTTGTACTCATTACCTGAAAATCAAGGCTATTTCAGAGGGCAACATGGTTCTGAAAGTACATGAAAACATGTCGCGGGGAGACACTTGATTAGAAGATTCATTTGATGATAAAGAGTGCAAGCTACAGAACATTCAAAAAACAAAACTTCTGCCTAGAATGGATCATGAAGGAAACTTAAGATTCCCTTCTATCTTCAAAACTTCTTAGGTACATAGGTTTCCTTCTACTTTGAAAATTTTGGCACTTAATTATTAAAAGCCAATAGCAAGCATATAACTTATTTATGTAGCCTTTGGCAGACTTGGGTTATACCAGAAATCAGCATATCTTCCTGGATGAGCATGCATAAATATTTTAGTCCATAAAAAAAATAAAAATTAAACCCCAAATTCATGGCCCAAGCAAGCCTTAATAATCTTTAATCATGATCCTCCCCTCCCTGACCAAGAAGAGGGGTCAAGAATCGGAGGAAATTTTATTGCTGCTTTTTACCAAATCATATCACATGATTCAATTACATGACGCAGAGCAAGGCTTTGCAACCAGTCCTTAAATTAATAGTAAGATAGATATATTCAATTGATTATTGAAGATGGCTCATGAGTTCTTTATGACAATTACTACTGAAACCATCAACAAGCTGCAACCCATAGGTTGCATTGTGAAGTTGAATGTAACTTACCAATATATTCATTCTAAAAATAAAATGGAAATATATTAGCAACCCAACACAAACATGTGAGCATATTAACAACACACACACATGTAATAAAGATTAATAAGTTTTTCTCCTTTTATTTTTTATTATTTAATATTTTGAGATTACACTGAAAATAACATTAAAAACGGATTTATATATCATAATATTGTACTTGAATGCTTGGTTTGGATAGGAAGAAGTTGGAGTGAGAGAAGAGGAGAAGATGGAAATAGAATAGAAAATATGAAGTTACACCGTTTGGATATCAAAGAAAGACAGGAAGAGAGAAATTTTTGATGTGGGACCCACAATTTTTTTTTCTCCCCATATGTGGAGAGATTCTGACAGTGAGAAAAATGTTGAGAATTCCAACTTTGTCCTTTTATGATTTCAAGAATAACATAAAGGTATGATTATTGTACTATGATAAAAATGTCTTTATACCAAAATTTAACTTTTCTTTCTCTTTTATTTTTTATTTTTTTCTCAATCCAAACCATCTAAAAATTCACTCATTCTCTACTTATTTTTTCTCTTCTCTCACTTCTTTCTACCATATTTCTTTCCTCTTTACTTCTTCTCATATCCAAACATACCAAGAGTATAGTTTTAATGTTTTATACCTTATCCAACTTCAGTATAAAAAAAAAAAAACCTCATCCAACTAGTAAACTTTACTATTATGTATTATTTGGGTTACCAAAATGTTATTATGACAACCCAAATGGACAACTATACGGTGACAACCGTATATACAATAGTATTTCCGAAATTAATAAGTAAAATTGGGGTCCCACCTCATTTAGTTTCTGAAAACCCTAAACACACAAAAACACTCCTCTCTTTCTCACATCAAAGCAAGTTCACTCCCTCTAGCCTCCAACCTTCTTCCTTCACACAAGTTCACTCCCTCCAGTCAGAGAACTTCTTCCTTCACCCCTATGCTTTCGCGACCTGTCTTCAAACACTCCTATCTTTCTCCCAACGAAGTTCACTCCCTCCAGCCTCCAACCTGCTTCCTTCACTCCTCTGCTTTCATGACCTGTCTCCTTCCCACCATTGTTGAAAACGGTGGTAAAGACGACAGTGACGAGCCTCCTTAAGGTTATCTTCCTATCTTTTTTAAATCAGCTTTTGGGTTTTTGATTTCCATCTTGATTTTGTGTGTTTAGGGTTTCTTCTTTTTTGGTTTCTATTTCCATCTTTTGAAGATTAATTATAAAGGGAAATGTGGAACAAACGTTAGAGGCTATATCTTTTAATTCATGTTTAAGGCTACAGAGCATTCTGAATGTGTATGATGTGTGATAACTTTTTGCTATTATTTCTCATTTAAGAAAAAGATTTTTCAACAAAAGTGGGGAAAAATTATCTTTTTATGGTGGGTTGGTGATCCAGAAAAAATATGTTGGTGTTCGAGAATGTGGCTATCTTCAATTTTTATTATTTAGGTCGTAAATTAGGTTCGAATATGTGAGAGGTGATGGCTAAGTATAGGTTCATTAATCTGAAAGCAACGTAATTTGGGATATGACATTTTTTTGGAGAGACCCCACGTGAGACTATTGGACAATGAAGAAAAATGTAAGTGTACTAGAATTGGAAGTGCAATCTGTAATGAGATACTACTTTACAAAGTAAATCTTGTAGGTGTCCCTTGTTATGGTTATAGTTATACTGAATTTGATCATTAGTATGAATACTGCCTTGCTTTGGCATTGGGAATAATACTCACTTGTATTGAAATGTATCTGTAATTGACTAATTGAAGGTTTGAGAAGCTTTTGTTGTTTAGAGGTTGTATTGCTGAACATTCTGGAAATTTGAATAGGTTGTATTGTGTTATAGTGATTTTTATGTGCTTGTATAATTCCTAAGTCTCGTTGTGAAGATATAAAACTGATGTATTTGAATTCCTTGTCATGAAGGCAGTTCTGAATTTTATGAATGTTTACTTTCAGGGTAAAGCATAAGTGAGCCAAGAGACCACATTCTCTTGCATTTAAAAATAAAATCTTTCATTTGGTATTAAGTCTTATTTATTAGGCATTTGCTGTGGGATGAGAATGGGTTTTCTTGTCCATTTTTGGCATTTAAGTGTTCTTTTGCTGATACGATTGTTGAAAGCATGTCTTTTGTAACTTTGCAGGTGTTGGGTCATCTCTAAACACTATACAACAAAAGCGAGGACAATGGCATCGTCAAATGAAAATAATGTAAGGAACATTTTAACTTCTTGTATATGCTCGTGTGCCTCTATTTAGCATCGAACTGATATTTATTGATACTTGGCAGGTACGTTTGAGGCATGCCTGTGCACCTAAAAGGTTGTTTGAGGTTAACAACAACCTTACACATGCACAGCAAGCCCAAATGGAGACCACCCCGTTCAAGTGGGTGACGAAAATGTCGGCACAATTAAACATTTCTAGTATGCTATTGTGGGAGATGGTCTGCATGTGGGATGAGCATAGCGGGGGATTCAGAGTTAGGGGTATGGTGATTCCTTTTACCCCTGTTGACGTATGCTTGGCAATAGGACTCCCAGTCATAGGTGAACGTGTGGTAAATGACGAGGATGATCGGTGTTTTACAGTATCATTGTTTGAAGGGGCTGAGGTAACTATTGAGGAAATTCTTGACAGGCTTCCTATGCTTGAGGAGGATGTGGGTGATTTCTGTAGGCTATACATACTCCTTGCTTTTGGAGAGTTTTACTTTCCAAGATCAGGGAGGTTGGTATATACAGGTTTCCCTAGGCTGCTAGATGACCAACAGGGTCTAAATACCTTCAATTGGGGTGGAGCTGCTTATGATTACCTGGTTGAAAGTTTGACCAAAACTTATAATGCCATTAAAGTGGGGGAAAATGTTAGTCAAACACATTTATGTGGCTGTGCTGCTATCCTACATGTATCTATTTTCGCATATGTTATATCACCATCTTTTGTTCTGTTAACAAAGTTTTACAACTATTAATGATATTAATCTTTGTTGCAGATCTGGGCCATGAACCCCCTGTCGATTATGGAAACACCTAGCATTCCTCGTCAATACCATTTCCCACGATATTTGAATTGGCCAGTTGTGACTTTGCAGGTAAATGTTGCTTTAACAACAACAGATGATGAGCATCAATTTGACATGGTCAGGGCAACATTGCATCAGGACCAACAACACCAGTTTGTACATGTTGATGAACATCAGAAAGTGGTGGCGGAGCTTAGGGAGCATGAAGAGAAGCTTAGGGAGAATAAAGAGAGGATTTTGGCTTTAGAGGCAGAAGTTAGAATACTGAAAGATGGTGAACTTCGACGCCTATCAAACATCGAGCCAGAGAATAAGTATGGGGGATGTTTTCCATTAGGTGCCCATGATGCATCTCCTTTGCACCGAACTCCTCACACAGATATCTATGCTGACATGAGCGATGTAGGATGTTCAGATGTTGGAAGATGTGCGTGGTTACTAAACGAGCGTTAGTTTCTTTGTTGTCCAAGTGTTTATGTAGTTTGCTTAATGAAAGCACATTGAGAAACTTCTCTATGTAGGTTTAGGACTTGAAAGTTCTCCTAGGGAGCATGCATATACTGCAAATATTGATCATCCATCAGTAATGGTCGGTGGACTTGAGGAAGCACACATTGAAATACATACTGGTAAGTAATGATTTTTGCATCCACAATTAAAAAGTACCATTATATTAACAAGAAAGCTTACTTGCCATCTAAAATTTGGACTGTTGTTTGCAGGTGAAGATAATGGACGGTGCTTCAAAGCCAACATCAAACATAGCAACAAGAATTAAGGATAAGCTAAGGACGAGAGTCCAAAGTGTCAGACTTGATCCCCCATCTACCAGGGCATATTTGAGAAAGAATAAAAGGACAACGGAGGAATAGTTGTTCATTGGGATATGGATATAGGAAATAGTGTGATGGACATCTTTTTGGGTCGTTTATAACAATTATGTAAAGTCGTACTTGGTAGAGATGAAATATAAAAGTAATGCAGATCTTATTTATATCTTTTTTGGTTTGTTTTGAAAAGTTTATGGATTAATTGTATGCAAGATTGAAATTTGTGGTTAATACTTCATTATACATGGTTTAAATGGTGATTGGTCATGTTTAAAATAGTGATTGACTAATAAATAATAGGAGGTCTTACTGAGTTAACAGGTTTCACATTAGGTACATGGTTGTGGAAAACTATTGTAAGTTTCAGGATAACCCATTAATCAAATAATGAACTGAATTAACCATATATTTGTACGTGATTAACCAAATATATATGTACATGGTTGTGATTGTTTCAGGATAACCCATTAACCATAAAATGAATTGAATTAACCATATATTTGCACGTGATTAACCAAATATTTACATGGTTGTGGAAAACGTGTTTCAGCATAACCCTTTAGCCAAATAATTAACTGGATTGACCATATATTTGCACGTGATTAACCATATATTTACATGGTTGGGGAAAACTTGTTAGCTTCAGGATAACCCGTTAACCATATAATGAACTGAATTAACCAAATATTTGCACCTGATTAACCAAATATTTAATAGGTTGTGGAAAACTTGTTAGCTTCAGGATAACTCATTAACCAAATAATAAACTGAATTAACCATATATTTGCACGTAATTAACCAAATATGTACATGGTTGTTGGAAACTATTGTTTCAAGATAACCCATTAACCATAAAATGGCATGAATTAACCATATATTTGCACGTGATTAACCAAATATTTACATGGTTGTAGTAAACTAAGCTTCATGATATTTACATGGTTATGGAAAACTTGTTTCAGGATAATCATTAACCAAATAATTAACTGGATTAATCATATATTTGCATGTGATTAATCATATATTTACATGGTTGGGGAAAACTTGCTAGCATCAAGATAATCCGTTAACCATATAATGAACTGAATTAATCAAATATTTACACGTGATTAACCAAATATATAAAGGGTTGTGGAAAACTTGTTAGCTTCAGGATAACCCATTAACCAAATATGTTGCAAGGGATTAACTATATATTATAATGGAAGTGGAAAACAAATGATTGAAATTTCAGGATGACCCATTAACCAAATAATGAACTGAATTAACAAAAAATTTACAAGTGATTAACCATATATTTAAAATGTTGTGGAAAACTGATTGAAGTATCAGGATGACCCAGTAACCAAATAATGAACATAATTAACCTTATATTTGCAAGAGATTAACCATATATTATAATAGGAGTGGAAAACGAATGATTGAAGTTTCAGGATGACCCATTAACCAAATAATGAACTGAATTAACCAAATATTTACAAGTGGTTAGCCATATATTTAAATTGCTGCGGAAAATGACTGTAAGTATCAAGATTCTTCATTGATCACATACCTGCCCAAAAATATTTCTTCAGCATGGTTGGTGCCCATCTATGACGCTCCTTGTGCAAGCCACCCAACCAGTCATTCTGTCCAAGCTCAAATTTGTCGATGAAGGAACACCATTTCTCTTCAAAATTAGTTTTTGTGATTGTATCAGAAACCGCTGCTTTCATTGCAGACTTAATCCTCTTATATTCACCATATCCGCTGAGCTTTTCAGGAATTTTTTTCATTATATGCCATAAGCACCACCTGTGGCGAGTTATAGGGAAGACAACCTCAATGGCATTTTGCATAGCCTTGCATTGGTCAGTTACAATGCCCGCAGGGGGCTTTCTTAGCATACAACGAAGCCATGATTGGAAAATTCTGTCCGTGTCTTCAGCTGAAACCAGACCACATCCAAGTAATGTTGATTGACCATGATGATTCACACCAACAAATGCAGCAAAAGGCATGTCATATTTATTTGTCAAATATGTTGTGACAAAAGTCACAACATCACCAAAAGATTCATAAGTAGACCTACTGCTTGCATCATCCCAAAATACATTCCTTACGTGAAAATCATCATCCAAATCTATATCATAGAAGAAATTACCAGTTCGTTCCCTCATTTGACGAAAATAACTTATTAAGGCCTTGTCATCACCCTCTTTTCCAATTGCACGCCTTTCCTTATTAACATAACTCCTCACATCTCTTTCATAAAAGGGTATATTTCCATGCCCTCCTACATCTGTAACAAGAGATTAGAAAGTCTTGTTGATCCTCACTCCTACATCATCATTGATTTGAATTGTTCTCCTTACATGCAAGTTCATTTTCTTGTTAGCCTTGAACAACCTTGCCTTTGTAGGGTCGATCTCGTGAGAATGGTCGGGTTCAAAAGTTTTAATGCACCACAATCCAACTTCTCCCAAATTAATAGTAATCTTTGTTGGGCAATTTTTCGCTTTAGTCGAAAGTGTCTTCAACGTACATGGAATTTTTGACACCCGAGATCCCTCTCTTGAGCATGCTAGTATTAAGTAATTTATCTCACCATCCTCTCCTTTTTTTGATGTTCTAATCTTCCACCTCCTAAAACCCTTCTTAGAAGCATACTCTCCATAAAATGATTTAACCTCGTCTATGGAAGAAAAGCACATATCTGTAGCAGGCTCCCATCTTTCGTGATCATCAGTAAAGCTGCCTACTCCACTAGCACAGGTATCCAAATTGTTTGAACTATCCATGAACTTTCAATTGTGGGTGCCACACCAAAACTGCACAAAACAAACCCAATTAGACTTTTATGAGTTATGTCATAGTTTTAACAAGGATTTACAATTACAACTAATATGCTCACCATGATAACTAAATGGTTAGGTAACATTAACATGGTTTAACACATCATCAACCCACTCACATAATTTTGATGAATGGAAAATCCAATCAAATACCTTGTTCTCAATTTTATATTCATTACAACGAATAAGAATGACAAATATCAAATTCTGGAATACTTAGTCATAAAGGATAAGAATGAAAAATATCAAATTCACAAATACTTAGTCACCGACAATTGAAGGAATTGAGCTAACAGAACTAAAGAATTCAATTTAAGAAGCAAGTGAACTATCACCATGTAAATATATGGTTAATCGCGTTCAAATATTTAGTTAATTCAGGTCATTAAATGGTTAATTGGTTATCCTGAAGTTTACAATCATTTTCCACAACTATGTAAATATTTGGTTAGTTCATTTCATTATATGGTTAATGGGTTAAGCTGAAGCAATCGTTTTCCACATCCATGTAAATAAGTGCTTAATCACGTGCGAATAATTGGTTAATTAAGTTTATTATTTGGTTAATAGGTTATCCTAAAATTTACAACCTTTTTGTTGAGTGCAAATACAAGTATAACCAACCACAACAACTCACGTACTCCAACAATTGAAGGAATTGAGCTAACAGAACTGAAGAAATCAATATAAGAAGCAAGTGAACTACCACCAAGTAAAGCACTTGAGAAACACAACACAACATATGGTCAAGATCATATATAGATAAAATGCATCAACAAAAATTCAAACACTTGAGAAATAGAACAACACAAAGGTCAAAGTCACATATAGGTAAAACGTATCCACAAAAATTCAGAGACAGCACCTAAATAGCTCTCAAATAAGTCATATATGATGCACCAAAATCCCTCAACTTTGTACACAAGGGCCCAAATATGTAGCTCTCACCCAAATATATTTCCTCAGCTTCACAGGTAAAAACCTAACACAAAAATCTTACCTTTTCCACTCTCCAAATTCCAACCTAGAAATAGGTGATATGTTGGGGAGATTGTAGAAGAGAGGATTAGTTGTGGTTAGAGAAACAAACCAAGAAAACAGGGAGCGCGAAGACAAGTTTGGGAATGATGGAGCGCGAAGAGAGGTTTGCAAGTGAGAAAGATTGACCTCCTATTCCAATCTTCAAGCTTGTGAAATGAAGAAAAGAAACGGAAGCTCCTATTCCAGCCTTCAAACTCGTGAAGTGAAGAAAGGAAAAGGGTGGGAAGGGGGGAGGTAAGAAAGAAGTGGGAAACTGAGATGGAAAGTTTTAAAAAAATTTACATGTTTGCCACAGGTCATATACGTCCCTCATACAGTGTTGTCGTATAGTTGTCCATTCGGGTTGTCATAATAACATTTCTGTTTGGCTTAAGAGGAATGGAAAAGAGGGAAAATAAGGGTCAAGGTCACCCCAAATGTTGGAGAGGAAATAAATGTATGAATCATTAACAATAAAGAATTAAGATTATTTCTCTTTTCGAAAAAAAATTGAACTATTTCAAAAAAGAAAAAAAGAATGCAGAGTAATTAGAAGGGACAAAATTCTTGATCGAACCCGTGACACCCTCTACCCCGCATGTATTCATAAAACATAAGAGATATAAAAGAAAGGAACACATACATATAATATCATAATAATAAAAACCGGGCAGAGGCTGCCGCATTGTAACATAACTTCGAACGCGAAAAAATCAAAACGAGTTTATAAAAAGAAAACATAACATAACTGAAACATAAACGAAACTCAACCCCGATGTCACATTAGAAAGCTGGTATAACCATAATTCGAAACACCTCGGATAAACAACATAACTAAATAAATCCTAAACTATGAGTAGCGGCTCCTCAGAGTCATTCCTCAGCAAGCTGCTCACCGTCCAATGCATAACCAAAACGATACATGCAAAGCAAACAACAAAAAACAGGAAGTAAGAAACATATATATCAACATAAAGGCATGGAAGCAGTTAGTAAGATGATCATGCATCTTATAAACATAGCATATCAAACATCATAACATCATCCAACATATTACATTCATATCATATCCATCATATCAACAATGTATGCTATGCGATGTAGTGCTACTCCACTATGCACTTGGATCCAATCTACCTCAGAATGTCAATTTCAGAGTTACATATCCACATTGACCAATAAGCACTAACGTCGGGGCAATCCACCAAACCATGGGTGGACCCCTAGGATAGCCGACGCACCTTACTCTCGGATGTACCACCACGGGGGGCCAGATCACTTAGATTACCGCGGACGGCTAAATCGCCTTACTCTCGGACGACCTCCCCTATGTTGAACATCCCCCACTAACATCTTCGATGCGTGAATGCATGAACAACACTACACACAACAACAATCATCACCTCCGCTTGGGCCACTTGGCTACCAAGTTTTATCACCATCAACACCTTGACCACTTGGCTATCGGGGCTCAACATTATCTTTAATTTTTTAACACTCTGGCCAATAAGCACCAGGGCTCAACACTTCGACCACTAGGCTATTGAGGCCCCCTTGGCCACTCGTCTACCAAGGTACAACATTAACAATAACATCTCGATCACTCGGCTATCGAGGCTCCCTTGGCCACTCGGCTACCAAGGTACAACATTATCTTTTCACTTTAATTATTAACACTCTGGCCGATCAGCTATAGAGCTCAACACCTTGACCATTAAGCATCAAGGCCCCCTTGGCCACTCGGCTACCAAGGTACATTATTATTTTTAAGTTGTCTAACTTGTCATTACTTCGTTTGATGTCTTCTTTCATTATTACGAACAACTGGGGTGAACTACCCCTGTTCTGCTTTCTACGTTCTGTTCTGGATAGGTGAAGTGTGTTGCCTAACAACCACGGCCGTGCTCGTTGGAGAATGAACGTACTGATTTGGGCAGAAAGGGTCGGAAACCTTTACTATGTTTCCTTAGGCATTCAAAGATCAAACCTATTGGCTTAAACTACACCATCAATCCTTAATTTCATTATTCTTATTTAATTTTCATGTCTTAACATTATGGGGAATTAATCCTTTAATTCCAGCTTCATTATTAACGTCCCTAAAACACTCACGAATCAGTCCTAGGATCTTTAACTAAACCTTTGAACATAACCTTTCCCCTCATACTATATTCATGTCTTATGAACAAACTGGGAAAACATCCATTAATTCTCTTTCATCATTGTTATCATTTTTTAACATCTTAACATCATTAATAAGCCCTATTAATTAGTGAGAGTCTTATTATCATTATGGTTGACATTAACATCCTCAACAAGCAAACACTCATTCAGAGCACGACATCATCATCATCGTAACAGCATCATCACCATAACAACATCATCATCATCATGAACATTCATTCATAACGTCATCAATCCAAACATAATCATGGCATAAACATCATTATCAATTATAACAACAATAGGCATACCAATCATCAACCACAAATCACTAAAAGGTATACCAATTATCAATTAAGCATATATAATCATAAACATGATAGCAAACAAATAAACAATTAACAAACAACAGGGTCATGGGTTAACCTTTCATCTTACGCTACCCCCAGCGCCTACATGTTAATACTATTCCTTCTCCCCATACCTGATATGACCACCACGACAACACAAACAAACTATCCTCGTTCCCTCGAGCTGCTCGACGAGTTCCTCAAGCCTCGGTCAAACATTAAACGTATAACCAATTAATCTCCAATTTAAGAAAATGGAAAGGAGATTAAAGAGAGGGATAACCAGTTTACCTTTAGAGACACTAGCGCGAGTGACTTCTCTCCCAAACGGACTCACAAACTCCAAGGACTTCAAAGGGTTCAAGGGAAGGGAAAGGGAAGAGGTTTCTGTCACACTAGGATTTTCCAGAGTGCCAATACAGGGTTTTGCTCACAACCCTCACGGAACTATTCTATTTATAAACTCTGTGACCTGAGCACGGTTGTGCTCCCTTTAAGCACTAAGCACGGGGCGCAAAAAGATTGCAATGCGAGGCTAACTAAACGATCGAATTGGCCAAAACACATAAAATAAGACTTGTAGGTAATCCTCTTAGATTTCCAACGCAACAGAGATCATCTTAATCGGACATTGAGACCTCAATATATTGTCAAAACGGTGAAACATGTTATTAGGACTCTAAAATGATTGAACCTTTCTAAGGCTAAACTTCCTCAAACATAAACTTAGACATCAAAAACAAACATAACAAGCATATACAAACATATATATAACATATATAAACGCATTAAACTTATTTAAGAAAAATGTGGTGTTACAGAACCGACGATCCTTATGACACCAAAACACCTACCATAACGACTTAGTTATTAAGGTAGGGTTTGGAAAAGCTTATTGAAGTTCATTTTAGGTTATTTATGACATGAGCACTTATGTGGAGCGTTTGACAAAGCTTATAAAAAAAGCTTTTGCAATCTCATAAGCTCTTTTGGGCTTATTTTCATAAGTTATTGGGAGAAGCTTATGCTTTCAGCTTATGACACGGGTGCTCTCTTAATTCCTATATCCACCATTTTTTTTCCTTATTTCTTTTCTTCTTGTTTTGTTACTCAACGGTAGAGCCGAATAGGTTAGGCCGTTTGTTAGAGGCCTATGACCTAACCTATTTAAGGCTTAGTCTGTCATAGCCTATTTAACAAATAGGTCAACTCAAGGCTGTTTGCATATATAGCTAAATAGTTCAGGCTATAACTTTAAAAAAGCCTACAAGACATATTAACCCGACCTATTTAACACACACATATATAAAATATAATTTAATATATTATAATACTATAATGTATTATTTATAATTTATAATATTTATATTTATCAGATTTGAAAGTAAAGGCTCATTAGCCAATTTAAATCTAGAGACTCACTAGTATATTTATTTGTGCAGAGCTGATGACCTATTTATCAGTATAGATCTATCTATCTCTTTATCATTAAAGGGTTACAAGCTTATTTACATGTAAAAGTCTATGGTCAATTTATAAGTGGATGCATATTTAATGACCTTATTGAAAAATAGACTTTTAAATAAGCTTTTAGATCAGTCCAGACTTTTAAGTGGTCAGACCAAGTAAGTCAAGCTAATAAGCCACACCTTGAGATTGCAACAAAGGCCAAGCCTATTTATATGATCACCTACCTCTGAGTAGCCTACACCCCGTTACTCAGCAGCAATACGGATCTAGATTTCTTGTATTTACAAATTTCACGTATTTATACATTTATCTTAATCAATGGTCAGGACTGTACACACACATCCTTACATAATATATTTATCGTATTCAAAATTCAATTAATGGTCAAGATTTGTGTGCATTTACCAACGAACGGCGGGGAATCCATTTTCCAGCAGTACCACGTCGATTCCGCCTAGCAGTGAACCCTAACAGAGAGTGAGAGCAGCAGCCGTCCACCCTGCCCAAGGGGTCCGCCGTCCCCTTCTCACAAGGTTCTTTTCTTTCCCTCTCCCTTTCTCCTTCTCAGTATCCTTTCATTGAGCATTTTTCATCCTCAACTCGCTTCTGAATTTCTCATTCTTCCCCTCTTACTCTTCCGCAGTCACAATGGGTTTGTGAATTTCACTTCTGTTTTTCACTGAAATTGCTTTGTTTCACCCTCATTACCATCATTATGCATGATAATTAATTGGTAAAGGAAAACACCTTTTATATATTCGTTGTTGCCCATTTTCAAGAGTTTAGGAGCAAAATTACATCTAGAAGATTTCTGGAAATACTTGCCTTTTGCTTATAAATTCTGTTTTTTATTTTTGTTTTATTTTTTTAATTTCTGTAAATCTAGCAGTATCCGCGTGTTTCCCCTTCTCTCACCTACGCCGTTCTGTTCTGTGTGTCTCTAAGGAAAAAGATGGTTTCACAGTATGGCATTAAACTCGCCGTCCACCTTATCACCAATCACTTCGGCACTATCGTCGCTGTAACTCTCTCTCACACACATTGATTTTTTATTTATTTCTTTTGTTGTTTCCGTTCTAATTGTCATCGTTTTCTAATATTTCTGTGTGTGTGCAGAAAGTATGTGAAAATCTTCTTAGGAAGGGACCCCTAACTTTGGCACAGTTGATTCGCTTCACAGAGCTTAAAAGTGGAGAAGTCAAAAATTCCTTACTTGTCTTAATTCAACACAATTGCGTCCAACCTTTTGCTCTTGAAGAAGGTATTTTCTGTTTACTCTTTTCATATTATCGTATTGCATTGTTTAATATTTTCTGATACATAAAAATTATGTAATATTTTTAATTATACATGCAGATGGTGTTATAACACGGTACCTGGCATTGTTTGATAACATACTCCATCGACCGAGGTTTCCCAAATTTTTGGAGATTGTGTCACGGGAACTTGGTGATGAAGTCAGTTTGATATACTTATTGTTTATTTGAACCTTTCCAAATTAAGGCATAAAAGGCTGAAAGATTTTTCTGCTTGTATTGCAGTGTGTAGAGCTTCTTGATGGATTGCTCCGTGATGGTAGGCTTACCCTGAAACAGATTGCTGACAGAGCGAGTCAAGGAAAAGGCGAGTTGTTTATGATAGCACATACTGCTGCATTGAGTATTGTTTTGCTTAAATTAGTTCTAAAAGAAAAGTTGGTAATTTTTTTGTTAGTCTTTACACAAATTGACAACTATTATATATAATTGTTATGAAATCCCATTTGGTTTAATCATAATTCCTTTTTTGTGAATCAGGAGAGTGAATTATGGATGAGTTTGAAAACTATGAAAAGAAAATAATCAAAGTTTGTTTGAATTCGGTCAAGATACATGTATGAGGAGTGCAGTATGGTTACAGGAATGATACCGGGAAAATGACTTGGCTTAATTTGTGGTACATAAGGAGAGCCTTTAGTTGGTTTGCAATTGAAGTAATGATACAGTCGAAGAGTTACCTGAGTCATTCTAAATTAATGTAAAGTAAGATATATTAGGATCTGTTTACTTTTTTAAAAAAATTTAATTTTAATTTTCTAAAATTTGTATTGATTTTAAATTGCTAATAAGAAGATGGAAGGATCCTGCAATAAACTCTTGTAACAAAGAGAAGATGGAAGCCTAGTTATGGAGAATGCATTTCCGAAAACAATGAAAGCAATTTTTTGACATTTTCAAAATTTCTAAAAACACTGGATCTGTTTTCAAAAACTGAAAAGGAAGATGTTGAGTAAAATACTAAAATCAATACAGATTTAAAAAAATGAAAAATGAAAATATTTTTATAAAGTAAACCAACCCTTTAGTGTGCCTAAAATTAAGAGTAAACCCAAAATATTAATAATACATTTATTTGTCTCTCTATAATATGTGGAAGGTACTGTATTCAAAATGTGGTTCAGCTCACCTATATGCCACAAAATAGTAAACCCTCTTAGATTTGTCTATCTCAAATTTATTACTTTCACTTTCAGAAAATCCTGTGGCTGTAGATGTTGTAAGCGAGACCCTATGTAAACTTTTGACAGCTCGATATGTTGAACGCTGCCCCCCTAACCCTGTGCCAACTGTTTCTACCCCTATTAAAGAAGAAGCTACTACCAGGAAGCGGGGTGCTAAGTCTGCTAAGGTAACTATTGATTCATTTCAATTTATATCGTTAGTAGAGTTATCTTTGATTAAGGATTAATAGCCTGTTTGTTCTTATGCAGTAACCACTTCTATTTCAGTCTGTAGTGCTAAAACACTTGTGATTATCTTATAATAGTATGATTGAGACGTTTGGATGTGTGCTGGATTGGAAATACAATAACGAGACCTAGCACAACCCAACTGATGAAGTTTTTGTTTGGTTATCAAAGATGCAATCAGTGTGATATTGACATGATTGGTGCAAACAAATTTTAGCCGCAACCTGTTTGGTTTAGTCATTATAATGTAGGAGAACTGAGTTTACCATAACCTTTTGCTTCTTTTTCTTTTGAGCAAGATATTGGCCCTGCTACTGCTAATGTGACCCATGTTTGAGAGATCAATTTTATGGTAACATCACTTGTAAAGGAAGTTAGGTTAGTGTGAGCATTGTGTTCATTTCAGTTCACTAGTTAATTATTGGATTCTATATCCATAGATGACCCTTCAGTTATTGCTTCCTGTTTAGGATGGTCAAGATCAAATTTCTGGTTCATCAGTTGTATATATAGGAAAAATGAGTGGTATAAAGTGGATAATTATAAGCATCAATATCATCATTTTGATTGAAGTAGCAACAGCACAGTGTTCACCCTTGTAACTTGAATATGATTTTCTTAACACTGTTCTTTTCATAATTCATGCTTATAGAAATTCGAACCACCAGTAACTATAGAACAACGCGTTCTAGAAGCAGCAGTGCCTGGGGAAGCAATCAGATTTTCACTCACAGCAGATACAGGATTTAATGCTGACAGAGAAACAAATTCAGATGATTGCCCCATGACTAGTGTTGAAGAAAATGTTGGTAAAGACTACTGTCATATCTTTGATCAGACTTAGTGCTGATTTACAGTTCACATGTTTATTTGCACAATAATGATTTTTTGAACTTGGATATAAAATTTGTTGCAGTAAAAGAGGAGCTAACTCTTTGGCGTGCAAACTTTGAGGAGTTTATACGTCATCTTAGGCATAAGGTTGGTTTTGCTGTAAATTTCCTATTTGAACTCCATGCTACCTAGTTCTACTTTTGCCTGTGAATCCTGGATTCTGTGGCATGCCTTTTCTTTTTCTTTTTATTTTCTTTTTCAATTTCTTTATGATTTAACAAGCTGAGAAAGAGAGTTGAACTTGGGAGTTGTAACAAGCTGACTACATGGCCAATGATAGTTCAATGTTTTGATTGAAAAATGCGTAGTTTATGATGGAAGTTAAATTTGAATTCCCCAACCCCGGCCTTTCAAAAGGCCAATGACTGTATTTACAAGTTGTCAAATGCATACTAGTAATGCTATAATGTCAATCTGGATATAACATAGCATAAAATCCCATGAATTGCTTACTGATTGAAACAGAACCATAACATTGGCCTAGGTCAATTTTAAGTTGCTTAATGATAGTTGAATGTTTTGATTGCTAAATATGTAGTTTATGACGGAAGTTAAATTTGAATTCCTCAACCCTGGCCTTTCAAATGGAAACAAGTCTATTTACAAGCTGCCAAATGCATGCTAGTAATGCTAGAATGTCTATCTGGATTAACATAGCATAAAATCCGATGGATTGCTTACTGAATGAAACTGTACCATAACATTCATTGGGGTCAATTTTAAGTTGCTAATGTTTTTAGAGCTATATTCAATTACCAACTTTAATAACATAAGCTAGCATCAATCAGATTCATATGTTGTCCTTGCTACTATACAAACTTACAATGTTTTACAGAATCAACTAAAGAATGCTCACATCAATTTTTCTTATGGTTTCGGCGGGGCTATATTTGCATAATTGGATCATGATGTATTTCTTTCTGTAATGCAATTTGGCATTTGATTACTTTTACTTGCCGATGCTACCATATCTTCTCTTGCTATGTTAAATTTGGCAACTGGGATAGTACTATTGTTTTTGTGCTCTTGGTTTTCTTTTTAGTCATATTAGTAAATTAGTAGAAGTAATATTTTCATGGATATCACATTTATAAATTATGGTGTTTATATGAGAGAGATGATTTTTTTCCATCTCTGTTAGCATTATGGATATTATGATTGGATGAATATACTTGAAATGTTTTACACATATTCTAGGCATTGATTGAGAATGTTAGAACACGACTGGATGATGGAGCTGCTACTGTCCTAAGTGCAATACTGGAGGCATCTAGAACTGTAGGGGAAAAAGTGAAAATAGAGAATTCAGGTGAGCGAATTCCTTGCTTTATGAAATTGAAAACTTATTTATGTTTCTTTTCATGTCTTTTGGTAGATATGTTTTGATGTTAATGACTATTTTAATAGGTATAGTTTATGATGATTTGATCAATGCTTGTGCCATGCTCTGATTGCTCTCAATCTCTTGCCCGTTCTTTAATTCTAAGATTTATAACCTAAAAGAAAGAGCAGATGAATATTCAATCATTTTTGAGTTTGTCATTCACTGTAAGTTTGGGAAGTCATATTATTATGGTGGCTGGATGATGCAATTGCAGTTCTTGAATTGAAGTCATATTAAACCTAAGGCATATTCGGTAGTGTTGGGTGTGCCCCAGGTCCCTAAACCCATTCTCTCTCTCTCTCTCTCTGTTTTTTTAAATATAATTCCGTAAACCAATTCTTGATTGTTAGGGGTTTTATGGTTTTGCTAGAAGTAAAGAGGATAATGTTTTGTTGCAATGTACAACTTCTGCTACACATAGGTGCATTTGCATGGAGATTAACTGTTGCATTTTTAAGGAGATTTCTGTTGCACAACGTTTGATTTGGGATAAGATTAAGCGTTTGGCTTCTATTGATGTAAAGCATATGGCCTTTTTAATTGGGTTCCCCCTATAGATATGTTGAAGGATTGGGTTGCTTTGCTCCATTAATTTTCTCTTTTTCTTGGTTTTTTTTGTTTTATTCTTTTGTTAAGGAGGATCTATTTTCCACCCTTATTTTTGCAATTTTTCTCTTTGTTTTAATAAATTTATTCTTTTATCAAAAAGAAAAGAAAAGAAATACTTCCACAACTGTTATCTCATGTCAATCTCTTGGCTTACCCTCGACCGTTATCTCATGTTTTCAGTTCCTTTATCGCTGGATACAATTTTCGCAGAGGTGATGAAGACTGAAAATGGTCGTACTATGACCATAGATCGTGTTAGAGCTTCTCTTGTCCAGTTGGGTTGTCCATCGAGGGTGAAAGATGATTCATATAGTATTGGTACTAATCATATCTCTTTCCCTGAGTTTAGGCTATTTTGTTTTATATATAAGTCCACCTTTTTGTTTTGTTTTTTGTCTCTGTCAAAAAGAAAACTCTATCCTAGTTCTGGTTTATGATTCCTTTAATAGTTTGTAATTCAGATTTTTCTCTTTTCCATTCCAGATTTGAAGAACATCATTGAATTGGCTCGAAATGATGAGGTGTTTTTATCTCTATGTCTATTACAAATTACATTGTTTTAAATATTCATATTTTGCTCATGTAGAATTGTTGTTTCGTGTACTATTTTGTAGGTCGAGTCAATTGTGTTGAAAAGGTATGGTAGGGATTCCTACAGAATGTTCAGGCTACTGTCAAACGCTAATTGTTTTCTCGAGACAGATAAGGTGATTAACTCTTGTTGAAGTTGTCAAAAATTAATTTTGTTGTAAAAAAAAGGGGATTCTGTGGATCTTCTTTCATGGATATAGGCAGTTTGAAATTCTAGTCCAATTAACTTGCTGTTTTAGAGTTATTGTTATCTGCAGTGGCACACTTGGATTATGAAAGATGTACTATTAGTGTAACAACATTTAGGGTATATTTGGTAAAAAGTGAAACTTTAGCCAAAATCTACTTTTGTATTTCTATTTTTGAAAATTTTAAGCATCGAGTATATATACAGAGACCAAAATTATAAATTTTCCTTTTCTCCCCAAACTGAAATACAGAAATCCAGATGATTTAGATATTATATTATTATTATGACCTTTTAATGCTTCTCTTTTCTTTGTAGATAGCAGAATCTACTCTTGTCGAGAAAAAGGAAGCTCCAAAGTTACTTGTGACGTTATGGAAGGATAACTACTTGTATATGGAGGTGATCAATCGTCTTTTTAATATTTACCGGAACTTCATAAATCAATGGATATTTGTGGCTTGATATTTAATCTTTCGACAACCTAACCTTCCTTGCAGAGAATACAAGCGATGGGAGCTAAGCAATCAAGGTTTTTGATGTGGAAAGTTGATAAGCCTCTGCTTTGGAAACATGTACTAGACGAGATGTACCATGCTGCCTTAAATTTGAATTTAAGAATGGCTTTTGAGCAGGAAAAGGATGCAGAGGTTTGTAATATGAACTTGTATATAAGTTGACCTAGAACCTAGGTTAAATAAAATTTAATACAAGTTTACCTCAATATCTGAAGTCTGTGCTGATTGTTATGCAAACCTCATTGTGGCAAGACTGAGTAGGAATAAGTTTTGATCCCCTGTGGGATTCTTGAAGAGTCTTCTGTTTTGCAACAAATAATAATGTCTTCCTAATTATTTTTCATCTAAATGACTAATATTTGCATTGATATTTTTTGCTCTATTATTGGAGTTGCCATGAACTACAAGGCTTTGCATTTTCTCTCTAAATCTATTGACCATATTTCCTGCCTTGAATTTCATTATCAGTCGATTGATTTATAATACTCGTGTTATTGCTACTTATTCCAGCTTTTAAATGTTCCTAAAGACAAGATTCAAGAGTCAGGGCCACTACAGAAGAGATACAAGCGGCTGCAAAAGGTCTGGTTACTCTTGGGATCATCAATGATGAAACTCGATGATGCTCTGATGCTTTTCCATGACTTCTGAACATAAATTTTGTGAGATATTATTGTTATTTCTTCATAAAGGAATAATGAGTTTGACATTTTATTGATCTTATGGTTTAAATCCATCTAAAGTAACTTTATCTTTATAGTGATTAAATGAAGTATATTTGTCATTTCATTTTAGTTGGTTAATATTGTTGATATTTGTCTGTGAATTATTCACTTGTCAAATATTAATAAGTTGGCATTTGTGATGCTAATCTCATTATAAAAATGCCTTAAAAATATATACTTTATATTTAAGTCACAAGAGACGTGTGAAATTAGATATTTTATTAAAAAAAAATAATTAAAGGGAAAGAAAATAAATTCAAAATTTGTAGAATGTTGCATGTTTGTAAATATTTCCACTCCAAATTCATCATTTTCAACTTCATCCCACATATGGCATTACTTTTTTGTAACTATTCTTTTAAAACAAAAATCCGGACTTGTTTGAAAATATTTTATACATTAATTGAAATTTTGACAATACAATTAGCAATAAATAATGAAATATAAATGTTCAGCTTTATTAGAAAAGAAAATCAACTTGTGAGTTTAATCATATCACTAACTAATTGTTAGGGGACCATTCTTTTTTGACATACTTGTAGGGAAGTGAACCGATGTGTGGATTAGCTTGCTAACCACAGTTTCTCCAAAGATTATAGTTATTAGTAGGTGTTGCATCCTCCTACTACTTTAGCTATCTAGATTATAGGTGATTGTTCATTGGCTTCCATACTTCATTTGATTAGGATGTAGTTTTTTGTTCTCTTTGGGCTTTGGCCCCATTTTTCTAACAAAAAAACATTAAATTAAACAATGAAGGATAGCACCATGATCATTCATTCATTAGTATATGGGCAGCTTTGTCGATTCCAATTGGAAGATTGCCCAAGAGAGAAAGAATGAACAATAGTTGTGGCATCAATGAGCCATTGTCTTAAAAATAAGATTCTAGTAGATCCAATGTGTAATATGACAACCCGACTTGCTTTTCAAGGTTAAGAGCAATGGAATTTACACAATTCAATTGTCCAAAAAAAAATATTATATTATATTTTTCAGTGTGTACATTTCTCAAGAAGACATGTAAGCTAAAAACTTGTTATCTGTTAAATTTGCATAGTTACATACACGCAGGCATGCATATGTCTAGGACTATTGGAGGTTTAACATCCAAATGAAGGCATTTTATTGCAGCACTCCTCAAAGGTAAAAGAAGTTGCAAAAGAAGTAATGAGAAAGTTGGCCATAAAGGATAATAAAGAAATATAGTTTTACTGATATTATTCCCATGTGATTAACTATAAGAATTAACGGATCAATTGCTCCACAATAGCGTTCATACTTCATATTAAATGAATGCAATAATTTTAAAGATGATTGTTGCCCAACATTCAGAAAAAAGTTAGCACTGGCTTTTATTAAATAATTATATTCGGATTAAAATGATTTTAAAGTTAATATAATGTATTAATTTCCATGTTTAATTTCTACAATTATTTAAACCATTCTAACCAGTGTTATTAAAACCGGGCGGGTCCGGCTAGAAACCACACCCATGTCTGGTCCGGTCTGAATATCGGACCGTATAAGCCGTCGAACCGGTGCTGACATCATCAACACACGGTTGAACCGGTTTGGCTCGGATGAATCGGTTGGTTTTTTTTTTTTTTTTCAGGGACTGAAACGAGCATCGCATTTTTTGCCGAGGACCAAAATGGGCATTTACTCTTTAATGAACCTTTAGAAAATATCAACAAATAAGACAAACAGGATTCAGACAGGTTGAGATTTTCTTAACCAAATAGGTTGTGCAGACAAGTGCACTTAGGTTCAATTCTTATTAAATATTTCAGAGCAGAAAGCACATAGCATATTATCAAAGCAAGATATCAGTTCAGAGTGCATTTAATTTTTTAACTTAGAGTTATTTGTTCAGCTATTAAGATAAGTTATGCAACTCAGACAGGTTTAATTTTAATCATCATAATCTTTACTTTCTCCCCCTTTTGTCAACAATAAAAAGAAAACAATTATAATGTAGAAAAGCGTACAACAGTAAAGATAGAAGACAAAAGTTATATTTTATTCATCATAAACTTGTACAAGGCAAGTTCTTATTACATGAACTACTTAGGATGACTAAGAAGTAAAAACAGAGATTCTACTCTCTTTTCTAACAGCATCCTAGCATGTCATTCTTCATCCAACTGTCTTCTACTTTCTTCTAGTTGTGCTTGAAGCAGATTGAAGCGATTTAAATCCACAAACTTAGTAGTGGAGGCTTCTGAAGACAAGACAGTTGAAACCACAGACTGGTTTGAATACCAAGGCAAGGCCAAAACTGAAAGTGCTTTGGGCACAGAAAAGGGTGCAGAAATACGAGGAAAGACACATTGATGAATGGTTCTATAATAAAAGAAAGGGAGAAAAGTAATTTTGAACAGAGGTTTGATTCTGACAAAGTCAGTATTAAAAGAGGGAAAGACAGAGGATAGTCTTTCAGACAGAGACAGATGGGTGACTCTAATCTTAAGAGGAGGGGGAAGAGGTTTTTTTAGCAAGTACAGAGGGAGTTAGGGGTAACAGAGTATCTATGTAACAAAAGAAGGATGATGAACCTGTAATTAACATAAATAAATATCTAGAGAGAGAAGGTAACATGACAACAGAGGCAGGATAGTGAGTTCCTTCCAGTGTTCTAATGAAGATGACTATATGAGGATAAAAGAAAATCTCCCTACAGGAGTTAAGTAGATGAGGTGGAGGTGAAGGGATGACACACAGGTTTGAGAAGCTTGCAGTCATCAGATATTGCAAGTTTGAGACAAAAAGACTTGATGATATGCCAGCTTGCTCTTTGGGAGTTTCTTCCCTGTGAACAACTGTGTACTGACACATATCAGAAATGACATCATAAGAAGATGTCTGAGTTTGATGGGAGGAGACAGGTGAAGAAGGTGGAGACACATGAGAGAGAGGAATTACAAACAAAGGAGGTGGAGAGGAGACAGGTAGGATAAGGATACCTGAGTGAGAGGGAGAAGATGGTGCAGGAGAGGTGGATGGAAGAATCACTTGATTTTCAGATATCCTCAGCTTCTTCCTTGGTATAGGAGGATTAAGAGGGTCAATTTTTGGATAGACAATTGTCTGTGGCCCAATAGGCAGGTCTTCAGCAGTTGCAGCAGCAACTTCAACTTCTGCAGTTTGAGCTTCTGCAAGCACTTCTACCCTTGCAGTAGTTGCTACAGCAGTAGGCACTGGGTAGCCTGACCTTCTCTTTCTGTGAATGGGTCCCAGAAGGAGAGTCTTCTTCTCCTTGGGCTCCTCCAAGGGTCTTGTCTTCTGCTATCCCTGAGCAGGTGCTTTCTCTTTTCTAGGAGCTGACTCAACTTGTCTGTTCCCAGAAAAGGTCTTCATAAGCCTTCTTCTGTTGCTTGTTTGTACAGATTCAGCTTCCGATGCCTCAGCATCCTTGGTCTTCCTCTTGGGAGACAGCTTCTACAGTTTAAGCCTTAAAGGTTCAACTGTCTCTTCAGTCTCAGCAGAGACTGAGGGCTTCTGTAACTCAGGTCTTTGATCCTGTCTGGCTACCTTTCCAGCAGGCCTCCACAGCTTTACGGTGGCCATATCTCCCGCATTCAAAACAGATTAAGTTCAATCCTTCGTACTCCACATTATAGACTCTATTATTCAAATCAAACTTGGAGACCAGGACCTTCCTCAAGTCCACTTCAATGCATAGCCTTGCAAACTTGGCTCTTTCAATAATAGAGCCATTCATCCCCATGTTCTCCCCTTGGCGTAACGTGTTATCATCTATCTTCATAGTTCTGCCAATCCTATCCCCAACTCTCCAAAGGATATTTTTCTGATAGTATTCAATCGGGAGCCCCGGGATGCGAATCCATACTGCAACTCTTTTGTACTCATCTTCAAAGGGAAAGAACTCTGGCCGCCACCTTTGAACAACTAAATAGTGGCCAAGGATCTTCCACGGGCCTTCTGTAAACACTTTGATGGCATCATTCCAGTCTTCAAACCTCACCACATAACAGTCATTGTCTAGGTCAATGACCTCCATGTTTCCATTAGGCAACCACATTTTTTGGAGTCTCGCAGTCATGAACTTCAATCCAAGCCTCCTCCCCATAAGTTTCACAATTATGGAACGTTTCCAAGGTAGACAAGCAAGGGACAGCTCCCTCTTGGACAGATTCACTTTAGGGCAGAGTGCGTCTTCCTCCTTTTCCCCTCCATCTTCCTTCTCATCATTCTCTTCCTCATCATCTGATTCCGAGTCATCATCCATTAGGAAGTCATCATCTGAAGTCGAGCCTCCTGATTTTTGACCATTTATCCCTAGGCAAATATCTTTGTAGGAAATAACTTTCCTTTGCATTGCCATACCAGTCACCGTTGGGAATAACTCCTTAGGGGGCACCGATTCATCAGTGTACATTAAGTCCTGGGTCTCCGGAACCACCGTTTCATCCTGGGAGTCCCGTTGCGCACCCTCAGCTACCTTTGCTTTCTTAGTACTCCGAAGGAGTTGGTCCCTTTCTTCCCCCGTTAGTTCCTTGGGGGTTTCCTCATTGTTCCCAGCCATTCACCGAAACCCTAGCAGACCAAATTTGAATGTTATTGCAGTAAGGCCTAATCTTTGGAACTTGTTACTAAAAAATATTTGATTGTGATCATCATAGTTATATATTAAGGAGAAATGGTCAATGTCTCTATTTTTATAAATATCTTGCATCTATATATAATATTTTTCTATAATTTTTTCTTAACGTATCCTGGCCGTATCATATCCTGAATTTCAAAAAATTTCCCATATCCCCGTATCCGTGTCGTATCGTACTCGTATCCTAGTAATTATCCGGGCTTCATAAGTTTGAAGAAAAAAATGATATAGAATGTGAATAACAAGTATGGTTAGATTAGAAAAGCCCATTGTACACCAAAAATAAAAATATCCACTAAATTGTGTATTAAAAACATTCGAACTTTTTATCCCTCCTTTTTTTTTAATAAAAAATGGGGGAAAGAAAAAGAAACTGTATGTAAACTGTAAAGGTATCTTTATCATTTGTATGTACGAGTATTCTTAGCTTCATACCATATCATCTCCTTTACCTTTGTTGCACTCTATCACACCTTGGATTTGCAAGAAAATAGAGTTACATATTTATGGAAGCAAACAACTTGATTTTAATTTCTAGTTTCAATGGTAATTCCATATAGAATCTAGTCTTTAGGCTTTGTGTCACGGTTTCTTTCAGTTACTCTGTAAGGCCATCAAACTTTATATATTAAATAAAATGGAAAGCTACAAAGACTCTGCTTAACGTGCTAGTAGTACAATACGATCCTTAAATCAAGCTATAAAAAAAATCAAGGGAAAAATTGAAAAACAAAAGTGAAAAGAGATTCACATGGACCTAAATTCATACTAGGCAAATATCAACATTATTTTTTTATATATAATTACAATTGCCAACTTTGGCATATAAAAAACAAAATACAACATACACAAAAACATTTCCTCCTTCCTTATGCTATCTACAAGGAAATTGCTTCTAATTACTTGTACATTTGCACTTTCCCCTTCTATCTGTGAGTATCTGCATATAGTGAAAGAAATTTAATTAGACATTATAGACTTCTGTGGAGTTTAATGTGATTATTACTCTTCAAGATTTATGGGGAGACTTGTACTTCTCTAATACCTTAACTTGTTCCTGCAGGTCTTTAATGTATTCAACTGCCAAATCCAACATATCTGCTGTGTTTGTTTGCTGCAAAGAGGGAAGCACCAAGTTTTGTAAGTGCATATGAAGTTACAATCAACATATGATGTGATTGTGAGAGTGTTAAATTACCTTGTCTGATTTTGGGAAAAGGCCTTCCAATTTCTTGATTCTTTCACTAATCCGTGTTCTTCTTACCTGAAATTTGCATACCAAATAACATAAATGAATCAGTTCAGTCAGATAGT
This sequence comes from Echinosophora koreensis, assembly GCA_035048595.1. Taxonomy (NCBI): domain Eukaryota; kingdom Viridiplantae; phylum Streptophyta; class Magnoliopsida; order Fabales; family Fabaceae; genus Echinosophora; species Echinosophora koreensis. The sequence continues at coordinate 3,712,707 of JAPCYP010000011.1, read as the reverse complement.
TTGACTTGTATGTATGGTAGAGTGACTATAGGTTTATAATTGTTAGTAGCAATAGGATTTTATTTTTACCCTCTCTGCAATGCTTCTTGGGTGTGTGGCAAAACCTCTTTTGGCTCGAATTTTGCAAGGAACAGATCCTTGAAATTGAAGAAACTTCTCTATGGATGACATCTTAGTAGAAGAACTAGGCAGGCTCAAATGGCTAGTCAGACCAAGATTTTGATAGCAAAAATCTGCATCCTGATGACAATTTTCAGTTACTAACAATGGATAAAAGTTAAATTCGTTAAACGAAGTTTTTGTTAGTGTAAAGTTTTTTATCCTGTCAAACAATCATATATCAATGTTAACTATTGAAGGAGTCCATTCGACAATGTATGATTAGTTGATTTGTGAAACGTTTACACTAAAAGTGCATTATAATTAAATCCTAAAAGTGGTATACCTGTGATTCCAAACCATTTGAAGTAGAAAACATGATTTCATCATTTTCACTTGCTGCCTTTTGGACATTGTATGCAGAACCGTCCCCTAATTCACTGGTGAAGCTAGGCATATAACATTTAGAGTTGCCATTGTCATTTACCAGGTTTCTACTTTGGTCACAATTTGCTTCAAGGCTTTCAATTTCATTTTCATCAATCTGTGGCATCCTTTTCAAACAAGAGGATGGCAAAGATGAGAAGGCAAGAGTACCATGCAACCCACTAGTTGATGCAGTAGCCTGCCCATTTGAGACATCACTGGCTCTGGCTCTAAAGCTTCCTACCTCTCTCATTGCTCCAAAACCTGCAATTGATAGAAGTATTCATAACACTAAAACAAATGTCTTTTTATCATTATAAGGAGTTGTGCTCTCACACATACACACATACATGACATATAATTCAAGGATTCCCATTGTGACCAAAATTTTAGTACTTCTTTGGCAAATTCTTCTGCTTTCTTTTCTCAGATTCTTTCTAATAACCCTCCCTTTCCCTCTTCATTTTTCACCAAAATTAGCAAGATATTTAATTTGTTTACTTTTTGTTCAAAGATATTTTGTTTATTAATAAGAGTTGTTCAAGCAGTCAACTTTCTCTGCACAAAAATGTGAACAAACCATCTAATAATCCGGACAAGTAACTCCCAGTTACTTTATTCTAGTAGCAATACACCAGAAAAGAGGTATCTGATTTGGTTTAACTCTAAGTAACTTGCAAGGTGTAGTTAATTCTGAATTTAGTTTAACATTTCCATTAATCTAAAATCAAAGATGACCTTCTAAACAATGGTATTCATTTATTTGGGGTTGGTTTTGAGACTGATTTCATACCCCAAAAAAAAAAAAGTTTCAATTTTAGGCCATATCCCCATTCCATATCTATTTCACTTATATGAGAAAACTTTAATAACCATAGGAATTAGTAAGAAAACCTGCATAAAAGGAAAATCTATTAATAGCTAGCAAGAGAAAATGCATACCATTTTCATTAGAGAAAAATCCAGAAGGGGAGCTCTTTTGCCTAATGAGATTGGAGCAATTCCTGACACCCATTTTAGACTGAGTGGAGTTCTCTACACAGAAAGAGCCATCAAGAGTACTTGAAGGAGAAGAAGAAGAATCATTTGACAAACCATGAATTTGCTGAGATTGGTATATTAACTGAGACCCTCCATAAGAGTAATCATTCTGTTGTGATGGTCCCTTTGGAACAGATTCTCTTCCAGCTTCTTGCTTCACAGGCTTGCCTCCTCCAAACTCTTGCAAAGGTTCAGAATTGCTCCATCCATTGCTGGAAGGTATCAACTTGGACAACATGGTATCCATTTCTGAACTTGTGGATGGAAGATAACACTGATGATCCTCACTTCTAAAAGCTTCCTCTTTGAAACAGCTGAGAGTGTTGCTGTCAACAAGGCTTGTCAGCAATGAGCTTGGAGCAGAAAGGTACCTCAATACTCCAGAATTGTGCTGGTGACACTTTTGTTGTGGATTGCCAATACTTGAATCAATTTCTTGGTTTCTCCTTTGCTCCTCATCAGAGTACTTGAAAACATGACTATACATAACACTCATCTTTTCTTTGCAAATATCAGTTACCTGAAAATCACCCCAAAAAAAGAGAAGAATTGTGGGGAGGAAAGCTAAGATTGTTTGCCATGTGTTGCCCTTGTGACATATTTATGCAGTATCTTGTTCAATGATCACCCTTATGTTTCCACAATATAACAATTATACCTTGATGATAAAAATGGTCCATTGTAACCTTTTTTATTCTATTGCCGTTGACCACTAAAATCCTTGAATTAGATATGGTCAAACTTTATAATCTGGGTCTAGGATAAAGTGGCTTAATTATATAACTAATTTTTATGTGGCGTTAAGCTTATTATGCTTTTTTTTTTAATCATGTTATAGGTGTGAAGTATCCACTGATTTCGCCAATGAGTAATTTCCGCCGAGAAACTTGGTTGACCACTTTAATAGGGTCTCCCCTCCCAATCACATGTTTTCCATCCACAAAACTCAAATATAAAACCTTGGTTAAGAGATTTAAGTCCAGTTCCATTCTGATCAACGTAATGTTGATTATCTTTATTAGGCTTTGTAATTCATAGTGATTTAAGAAACTAGGAGGAACAATAACTTGGATCGGATAACTGATGCTTGACTTATGGACCAAGCGACCATTGTCTATCCAATAGGGGTGATTGTGGGGCAGGGAATAGAAAGAATAATTGTACGGTTGGTGTTCTTTGGTTGCAGGAAGGGATACCAACTTTTACCTTTCTTAATTTAGAGTAATAAATGGGTTTGACACCTAAAGTTGATACCTTGATGAATCATGTGTAAATTTTTGGTTAATTCAGTCAGGGTCGTCCCTGAGATTTTGGGTGCCCTATGCGAACCGAAAAATTGGTGCCCCCTTTTTTATAAGCTATATATATATATATATATATATATATATATATATATATATATATATATATATATATTATTGATTATCAAAAGCAGACAAAGTGGTGAATAAAAACTAGCCATTAATTATTTTAATACGACCCCAAGTGAAACAAAATATAATCGAAAAAAGAAAAGATTACAGTAGCAAATTATAATAGAAGTATAGCAAAAATATTTATACTTATATCTAGCAGAAAATGTTGCTACAACATCCCTATACCAGTAATATCCTCCACTGATAACAAATGAAACACAAGAGCTGAATACTGTTCAGCAAGATATCTAACAACAGAAATTATTCTAACTAAAATATTCTTCCAATGTTCATTTTCTTTGCTTATAAGATGTTGAAGATGTTTATCAATTGTTATATTTTTCTGAAATCTGATTTGTAAGTCAATTCATTTACTCATGAAAGCCATGTGTTCACCACTTGATTCATGTTCTTTAAGCCTTATAGAAAGATGAATCCAATCATTAAAGCTTTCATTTCCCAAGTGGTTTGTTCTATGACTTGTACCAAATAACTTACAACAAAAACAAAAAAACTATATCCAATTCTTTTGAATAAACAAGCCAACTCATATCTTGCTCTTCTTCATCAGAACAATAACAATGTAATATGATGACGAGAAGTGCCTACCAAAAGTATCTTTAGGACCATTCACAATTGACATATCTCTCTTAGGACCATTCACAATTTTCCCTATCTTATTTATGATAACAAGTAATCACGGGTTAATGTCTTGTTAAGTTTTGGGCCTTAATTTTAAAAGACAATTGAGCCCTTAAATAAACAATTTAATTATATATATATATATATATATATAAACACACACACACCAAGTAAAAAAAAAAATTGGTGCCCCCCTAAAAAATGGGGCCCTGTGCGGTCGCACCAGCAAATCATGCTCAGGGCCGCCACTGAATTCAGTTCATTATATGGTTAACGGGTTATATGAAGCTTATTTTTCATAATCATGTAAATATTTGGTTAATCATATGCAAATATCTAGTTAATTCAGTTTTTTATATGATTAATGGGTCATCATGAATTAATCAAATATTTACACATGATTAACCATATAATGAACTGAATTAACTAAATATTTGTACCAATTAACCAAGGTGTCAACTTTGGATGTCAACTTTGGATGTGCAACTATCATTACTCTTAATTTATTAGGTTCATGCATTATGATTCTGTTTATTTTATTTTATTTTTAAAAAATTATGATATTTTGATGGCTGGTTACTTTATTTTATTTAAAAAAACTGATATTTTGGCGGCTAACTACTACTAGTTATTAGCGATGTTGAAAGGTGACATAGCCATATAGGAAATTTGATGATGTGGAATAAGCGTAAAAAAAGGGTATGAAAAAATATGATGGAACGATATTTTCCCCCTATTAAAGTTACCCTTTTAGTCAAGAATTAATTAATGTTTACCACATAAAGGTGCGTTTGAAAAGATTGGTCATCCTTAAACGTTAGTGATTTTGCTTTCCTTAGTGGTTAAGCTGATATGATATCATTCTATGGATTTAGGAAGATTGATGCATCATATAGGTAAGATTTGAAAGTGTATTGATAAAAACGAAAAGAAAATATTTGGTGAACATCTTGGATTAAGGGAAATAAAATTTAGGATAAAAAAGTATCTAAAAGTTCCTCCTCCTCCTCCTCCTCCTCCTCCTTCTTCTTCTTGAGCTTACTGAAAATGACAGAATATATATTAATAGAAAATTTCTTAAGTAGGTGCAACGTACCACACCAAAACACCGTGATATGATTATGAAGTATGAACACACCTCTTCGCTGGCATGGAAGGAAACAAACCCAAAGTCACACTATTGTCCATCTATAACTATTTTGAAGGGGGAAATGTCAGACTTTAAACTATAGATTTTTGTTTTCTACGAATCTATGGGTATTGTATATTGCTGGTATTCAGATTGCAGATCATTTACTTTGTTCAACTTTAAATAAATATGAATGAAGAAACAAGACCTATTCATTCCTCCCCAGCATGTATAAGCAAAGAAATACAAAATTATTCTCTCATGCTATTTTTTATACTAATTTTTACCTTTAATTAATAATATATAAATTTATGATTAATCATGTATATTAGATTATTAATTTATTAATCATTAACTATGGATCTTATCAAAAAATCAATTAACTATGGATGTATCTACTAAATGATTCATTAATTATTCACAATTTTATATAACCTTAATTAAATATAAAAAATGTTGTAAAAATTAATGCAAAAATAGAGGAGTCAAAGAAAATATATGAAGTCCGGGACACGTGCTTTATCAAACGTTGTCTCTCATTCCTTTACACTTCAAAACTTCAAATATTTAGCCTTTACATTTTCTCTCATTCCTCTACGCTTGAAAACCTCAAATATTTAGCCTTTCTCACGGTACTAAGGCGGCTACTTTTTATTCATCTGCATAAGAGCATCTTTACCGCAGGTTCCTTAGCCAGTTTCTTAGGCTAAGGAACCGTTCCTTAAATTTTTTTTTTACCAATGGAGCATTCCCATGTGGCACTGCAAGTTCCTTAAACATAAGGAACGGTTCCATCTGAATAAACTATTGCACAAATAATGAAAAAGCAAAGAAGATGGGGTGCAACCAACACATGATTTACTGACAAGGAAGAACACAGAACAACTCACCACAATATCAGACAAGATTAAAACACACATAGATTTATACATTTAAACCCCAAAACATTGCACAACAGAAACCCTAAACCCGAAATGGAGCTAGGTCGTGAAGTTGTGGCGGCGCCTCGTGACGTCGCCGGAGTGGAGCTATTCCTTGCATGCACCGTCGATTTGAGCACCGAATCAGTCAAAATTGCATGGCACAAAGGGATTTGAGGGAAGGGTGTGAACCAGTGTAGATGAAAAATGAAGAACATGGACTTGTGGGTGAGTGATTGGAGGATATGGGCCGGCGCACAAATGAGAGAAAAAGAGGGCTTTGGGGTAGATTTGGCTGCAACATTGAAGGAGCTAGGGATTTTTGTGAGGGGCTAAAGCAAGGTTGATGATGATGAACGAAAGGAGAGGGCTTTCTAGGAAGAGGAATGTGGGAGAGGGAGATGGATTTGTGGCAGAACTAGGAAAGGGGCGAAAATTTGTGAATCTTGATAGGGAAGAATGATTTGTGATAGAGAATGCTTTGTGGGTTCTGGATTTTTGGGTTAAGTTGGTAGGGAAGAAGGATATGGAAGAGGAGTTAGAAGGAAGTGTGGTGAAAGGAAGTGGTAGGGGACGATGGAAATGAGGCAGGGGCAAAGGATCCAGAAGAAATGAGGCTCAAGTGAATATGTTGGGTTTGGGTCAAAAAAGAGCTTTTGGGCCACTGAATTTTGAATAACCAAGGACATCCAAGAGTTGTTGGAAGTAACATCCCACCGTTGAGGGTTTTGCAACAGCCATATTAGTGAAGTTTCACTATAAATATTGCTTCATTTTACACCATTTTGCACACAATTAGTCACTCCATCATCTCCAATTTTTTTTTTTTTTTTTATCAATTCACTATCTTGTTTGTTACCAAATGGATCCCAATCAATATCATTTGCAATCTTACATAATTTTTTTTGCAAAACCAATCACCCCCTACCAGTGACAATTCTCAGTATTTTATGTATCCACCACCACCAACCAATCCCAACATGTGGAATAGGCCTCCGATGGGTACCCACGACGATGTGGAATCCCTTAACGACGAACCGGTAACAACACTTGGGTCCATGTCTGAGGCTCAAGTGCCACAATTCTCCACTCAAGTCGGTCTAGAAAACATTACGCTCACTGAAGGAGGGGGGCAACCTACTCATAAAAAAACTCGTGTCAGGTTCTCAGCGGAAGAGGACGGGCTTCTTATTCAATCATGGCTCAACATTTCAAAGGATGCAATTGTGGGAGTCGACCAAAAAGCCTATGGCTTTTGGTTAAGAATCAGAGACAATTATAACGAGAACCGGGGGACGTTTCCAGACCAACCCAATAGGGGTATTCGCGGTTCGGTTTGGATCGGCTTTGAGGTAAAAAGTCATCCGATCCAAAGATAAAAAGGGCATATGATTCGGTTCGGTTTGGATGACTTCCTTAAAAATATCTGATCCGATCCGATAAGTTAAAATACAGTTTGGATCGGTTCGGTTGATTCGGTTTTTACCGACACATCATTACATATTTATATTACATCAAAGAATAAAAATTACAAGCTAAACTGAACAAAATCTTAAACCTATATATACTTGTTGATATATTCATATAAAAACATTTCATAAAATATGTATAAAATAAATAAATATCATCATCGTCTATTATCAAAACATCTTTTATTTATGTTTGGAACATTAGAAATAATTAAAAATCACGTCAACTATAACTAGTAAGTATTATTAAAAAAAACCAACAAGTAAAAAATTAATAGTGCAAAAAATAGAATAAACATATATTAAATTTATATATGTGGTTTGGTTTGGATTGGTTCGGTTTTAGAAAAGGGATCCAAAATCCGATCCGATCCAAGCGGTTTTCACAAAACAAGATCCAAAAAAATCCAATAGATATCGGTTTTGTTCGGTTTTCGATTTTTTTGGATCGGTTTTCGGTTTTATTTTGGATTGGTTTGGATATGAACACCCCTACAACCCAATGCCACAAGGAGAAAAGAGAAAATTATTTGCCAAAAAACAAGAGTCAGCAAGAAAGGATGTGGAAAGGGCATTTGGGGTGCTCCAAGCTCAATTCGCAATCGTACGTGGTCCGACGCGTGCTTGGCATATGAATACAATGAAGCATATAATTTATGCATGCATCATAATGCATAATATGATTGTTGAAGACGAACGAGACACGTATGGTGGTAATTTTGATTACGATCATCTAGATAATGACATCTCAACAACTGAAGTTTCTAATGGTCCACATCCCATTTATGCAACATACCTGCAAAGGAGAGCACAAATTCGTCAAAAACAAAGTCATCGTCAGCTTCAAGCAGACTTGGTGGAGCATATCTGGGATCGTTTCGGACATGAGAATAACGATAATTAGTTCTTATTGTTCTCTTTTTTATGTATTTCTCATCGTAATGTATTTCTCATTGTAATGTATTTCTCATTTTTATGTATTTCTGATTGTAATATATTTCTCGTCGTAATGTTTTTCTTATTATAATAAAAACATGGGTTTCTTAAGGATTCCTTAAAAATTCAACCATTGGAGCAAAATATGAGTGGGTTGCTTAAATATGATGTGGCATTGTGGGGACCACTTTTTAATGTTTAATAATGGATAAGGAACCTAAAAGAGCTGTGATAATTGAACACAGCATTTCGACATCATACGCGACACCTAGCGCTACTATAGCACAACTGTAGTTTTTTTTTTTTTTTTTTTTACAAATTTGACTTTTTAAAAAAAATAAAAAAATTATTTCTCAAAAAAAAAAAAAAACTCATTAACCTGATAATGAACTGAATTAACCAGATATTTGCACATACATAACCAGAAAACCCATTAACCAGATAATGAACTGAATTAACCAGATATTTGTATATGATTAATCAGATATTTGCACATACTTAACCAAAAAATTTATTTCTTAAAAAAACCCATTAATTTGAACATACTTAATCAAAAATTTTATTTATCAAAAAAACTCATTAACCAGATAATGAACTGAAATCAACCAGATATTTGTACGTGATTAACCAGATATTTGCATATACTTAACCAAAAAACCCATTAACCAGATAATGAACTGAATTAACCAGATATTTGTACCTGATTAACCAGATATTTGCACATACTTCAAAAAAACCCATTAATTTGCACATACTTAACCAAAAATTTTATTTCTAAAAAAAACTCATTAACCGGATATTTGTACGTGATTAACAAGATATTTGCACATACTTAACCAAAAAACCTATTAACCAGATAATGAACTGAATTAACCAGATATTTGTACCTGATTAACCAGATATTTGCACATACTTAACCAAAAATTTTGTTTCTAGAAAAAACTAAATATTTTTTAAAAAAGAACAAAATATTTGTTTAAATAAATAAATAAATAAATAAATATTTTTTAAAAAAAAAGGACCGCACAGTGTAGCATCGTATGATGTCGCGTATGGTGTCAATATTTTGTGTCAAAATATCATTTTTCAACCTAAAATGAGTTCCTTAGAAAAACACCAATGGAGATACTCTAAGGACATTTCCCATTAAAATAAGGAAAATAAAGCAAGTCCATTATGTCAGAAGTCCCAAAATTCAGGTAGGACCATAAGTTTCACAACATTGGTTCAATGAAATAGGGATAAGAAGACAAATAGCCAAGTCTCAGTCAAGAAGTTCCTGAGCTTCCGGTTGAATTAACCCCCTTTGATTAACTAATCCACAAAAGCTGACTGACCATTGTACTTAACCGGATTTTATTTTATAATGAGCCATACTCAAATGAAAGGTCAAATATTCTGCAATTGGACATTAATAATGGATTAATGAATGGTTAATAGGTAATCTATATCTATAGTATATATAAAACCCAGCAATATCTACTGTTCCTTGCCACCTGTCGCCATTTCACTGCCTAACCCCTGGAATTTTTTTCCCCATTAAAAAATAGAAGCTTCTAGCTAGATTCTTTCACAAACAGAAGTTTTTCTTCTTCATCAATGCATAAAAATCTATGCTTATATAATAATAAAACTAAGTCCTACCGTTCGTTTCATTTTTATTGTTCCTACTAAGACGTCACACACTGTGCGCGGGAATGTGTGCAAATTATTTAATGTTTATGATGACTTTTTTTAAGAAAACATGTCCCACTATATATTCATACAGCACTGTATTTTATGAAGTTAGGAAATGAACAAAAAAAAATACAATATTACTAAAAAGAGATGAAATTTAGCAAAAAGGTACAATATTTAAAAACAATAAAATAAATAATAATATAATTTAGCAACAAACTTATTGTTTAAAATAATAAATAAAAGAATGATTTATTCGGCATGCACTGTGTGATTTTTTTTTTTTACACAAGCAACTAATCATAAATTAAGCTATTATTAAAAATATTTGATTATTATCTTAATTACCTAAAAATTTAATCATATCATGCGATTTTTTATTGGTTTACGATGTACAAATTTTTACACTAATAATGCATACCAATTAAGCTCATTAAATAATAGAAAATGAATATGAACAAGATAATCTGATTTTTTAAATAATTTTAATAAAATATTTGAATTAATAATTAAATAATGGAAGCTAAAACTTAACGGGAAAGGTTACTATTAACAATAATAAAATTTAGGGGAAAATAATAAAATTTTCCCTATAATAATAAATTTAGGGAAAGGTCATTACTTTAAAAAAATAAAAAGATCAGCGATTCATTTTACTAATTGGAACTTGATCAGTAAGAATAATTATCACAATATTGTTGGCCACATTTTATTTCTTCACTTGGTACATATTAATCATCATAATAATTTTAGGATTTAATTGGTTTGCATTGTCAGACGAAGATTTTTTACATGGTCAATCAATTATTAATTGTCATGTCATATTAAAAATGGTTGACTCTTATTCTAACTATCATAAAATTCACTTATATCATGAATTGTAATTGATTGACATTATAAATTTTTTTATACTAAAAGTGTATACCATATTTTTTTAAGGATAAAAGTGTATACCATTTATAGTCATATGACTAAGTAGCAGTTATTTGTAAGTAATTTTAAAAATTATTCAGTTATTTGCCTATCTTTTACCTTCGTTTATTTGTAGTATTTTAAAAAATTATTTTCTAATTGATTAACTTTTTGCAAATAATATAATTAATATAACCAAGTGGTTGAGTGCAAGTGGTTAATGCACTGCTACTTAAGGACGAATCATTCGGGCTCTACCCGGGTTCGATCCTTGGGTATGCAACAACCCTTGTCCAAACTTTACTAACCACGTGGTCGACTTGAAGATTAGTCACATAGCGGGTCCAAAGGATCTAAGCCGTGGGGATACTTGGAGGGCTTACTCAGTCCCAAGGACTAATTACAGTGAGTATCAAATCAAAAATAATATAATTAATATATAAAAATCCATAGTTTGTATTAATTATAGATTAAGTTATTTTAAACCTAATATATTTTATAACATTTTTTAAATATGTTTATATCTAAATAAATAATTTACAATTTATTATTTTATCTCATCTATATTTAAACACTAAAATAATTTATTAAGCCCATGCATCGCACAGGTACAACAATCTAGAGCTAATTTAATTAGAAAAAATTTTATTTGAATATAAAAATGTTACATTAATCAACAATTGCTTAATAACGTTTAAAAGCATATTAGTGATGTGTTAAACTTGATTAATAAGTATACATGTAGTAGATATGATAACTTGTTAACTGACAACCTTTTTTTATAAGCACTTATTAACAGACAACTTGATTATTGATGTACAATAACTTGGTTAATATAGCTCATTGGATGATTAATGAGTTAGTCTTCTTAGTGTATCATTAACCAAGTTTAACACGTCATTAACCACTATTTTGAATGTCATTAACCAGTTGTCGATTGTTATGTCACTTTTATGTCCAAGTATCAAAATTGTTTAATTAGTATTATGTGATTATTACATTTTTTAAAAAAAAAATATTTTTTTAAATGTTTTTATAGAAGTTTTTAATTATAATTTATTTAAAACAAAAAATAATTTAATTCAAACAAACACTTAAATTAATTGTTCCAATTGATTTAGCTGTTGCAACATGTTTTTTTTTTCAGATGACATTAAAAAAATAGTTTAATTTTAATATATTATCAATATAAATTTTTTTTAAAGTATGAATTAATCATAAATCATCTTATGTATGAATTTTAAGATAATATATATGATAAGAGTGAAATATCTTTCATAATATTACAGTTTAGGATTGATTAATATTTAATACAATGCATATAAATTAGCTTATAAAAAACAATGCATATAAATTAATTCCTTATAAAAAAAATTACATTTTATAAAATAGTTTTTTTTCTAGAATACTTATTAAAACAACGAAAATTGATGAGTTGTAAATAAGAAATAATGCATTAAAAATTTAAAAGTTCTAATTCTTAATTGAATTTATTTATATTTTGATTTCTTAATCAGTTACATGGGTGTGTGTATATATATATATTACGGGTCTCATTAACCAGTGTCCTAAGGGTAGTAGTTAAGGATTCCAATGAAAGCAAATATTTCTTGAAAAACTAATTAGAACACACCTTTAAATATTGAATAATACTTTCAAATGATAAGTTTCTTCTTTTGATTTCTTATCTAATATTCTTAAGACATTGGCTAGCATTCTCTATTTTCTATTTCTTTAGAGAGTGTCATAAGATATTCATCATTAAAATTTAATAAAATATTCGATGTCAACCGCTTTGATAAGAGGACAAAATAATAGGAAGAAGATAAGGACACCCTTTCCCTGAAAGAGGTGTAAGACAAAGAAGTCGTCGACAAATTCATTGCTGTCGCAGAAAGCAATGTAGTGGCATGGATAAGAACAAGTTCAGGTGGCAACTTGGGTTCTGGAAAATAGGAAATATCATTCCCTGAAGTATTGGTATACATGTACATGACTCAAGTATTTTATTTTATTTTTTTAAAAAAATGCTTAATGAACTTTTGATCTCTGAAAATATGATCATTTTTTGTTTTAGTTCCTAATTTTTTTTTTCTTTGCATTCGGTCCTTTTAACATTTTAAATTTTGCAATTAGGAACCAATTGCAAAATTTAAAAAGTTAAAAGGACCGAATATAAAGAAAAAAAATTCAGGGACGAAAACCAAAGTGACCATATTTTCAGGGATCAAAAAGATATTAGTTAAAAATAATATATGAAATGATTAGGGGTCAAAACACTTACAGTAAACAAAACACTGACTATAATGGTCAACTCTGCATATTACCTCACGTGCGTGTGTTATTTCTCTACAACTTAGAATGAGATAGAGAAAAATTGTAATGCACATAAACTAATTTGAGAAAGTAGAATTTGAGAGGGAGAAACTGTAATACAAAACATGAGAGAGATGCGAAAAAGTGGATGTAGGAAAGAAATCCGCCTTCAGAGAATAATTCTTGTGATTTTCTTACCCTCGTTCAACAATAACTTCTTGAAGGCAGATTCCTTTCCTTCATCCACTTTTTCACATCCCTCTTATATTCCGTATTATAGTTTTTTCCCTCTCACATTCTACTATCTCAAATTAGTTTCTCTGCATTATAGTTTTTGTCAGTCGCAATCTAAGTTGCAGAGACACAACACACGCACGTAAGGTAATATGTGGCGTTAACCATTCACAGTCAATGTTTTGTTTGCTGCAAGTGTTTTGTTCCCTAATCATTTCATATATTATTTTTTAACTGATATCTTTTTGGTCCCTGAAAATATGGTCACTTTGGTTTTGGTCCCTACATTTTTTTTCTTTGCGTTTGGTCCTTTTAACTTTTAAAATTTTGCAATTGGTAAAAGGACCAAATGCAAAGAAAAAAAATAGGGACCAAAACCAAAAGTGACCATATTTTCAGAGACCAAGAAGTTCATTAAACCTAAAAAAAATAGATTTATGCAACTTTTCACATGTTAAGAAATCAAAAATAGAAATATTGTATTCAAAGTTATGTATTCAATTCCTTAAAAAATGTTTAGAGTTTGTTCGGTGCTTCATTACTCTCAGCCTGTTTTCAAAGGCTTCTATTTATAGTCTTTATTCAAAATAAATATGTTAGACACCTTCCTTTAAAGTTTGGGTTTGAACTGATCTCTATTACATGCAAATAGAGTCGTTCTGGCCACCTATTAATGTTAATGAATGTTGGCTTGTACTCTAATTAAGAAGTTCTTGCTTTATTCTGAGCAACAGCTATAAAAGAGTCTAGCAGGTGTTGCTTTTGTTTGTGTGATGCACAAATTGCTTCTTTTATGCAACATTTAGAAAGATTAGAAATAAGGTCCTTTTTGTTGCACTACAGTCTGGGATACAAGGTTTTTTTATTGGTTTGACTTTCGTGTTTGAACCTTGTATGAATAACTTGAAAGTAATCCTGACTTCAGTAAATGCTTCACTAAGTCCTAAGATTGATTAGCTTGTGTTCCTTCAGTAGACACCTCAGAATACTTCATTAGATAGGTAAAGTCTAGGCTCACTAGATACGTGAAATCTCTTCATTAGACAAGTGGTGTCTATGTTCATTAGACACGTAAAGTTTTCTTCATTATACAAGTCAAGTTACTTCAGTTGACGAACGAAGCATATATTTTCCATGTGTCTTAACCTTTTAACTTCGAGTAGACGTGTGGTTTATATGAAAGTTAAGAGTGTATCAGCACACTAAGTAGAAATATTAGAAGATATATGATGATTCATATATGATGATTCATTTAAATCATTAATCAAATGTTTAGTTTCACTACAAAAAAAGGTCTAATAGCGACCGAAAATAGCGACCGAAAATGGTAGTCGCTATTAGCGACGGATTATAGGATCTTTGAGAAAGTTGGTTATAATATATTCAGCGACCGAAATGCGTGGTAGCAATGCATTTGGTCGCTAATTCTGTCGCTATATAAATAATTTTAAAAGTCAAAATTTGTTGACTATTTTACGATCGAATTGAAGACCGACGTTAAGCCAAAGGGAAAATTTTAGTTATTTTGCGACCGAAATGCATATCGGTCGCTAAAGAGAGCATTTAAAAATTTATGGGGGATCCTTGTAGCGACCGAATCCATATCGATCGCTATTGTAAGCAAATATGGAATTCAAAATAAACCTGCCAGCGACCGATTTTGCGACCGAATTCAAATTTTAAGTTCTGCGACCGAATTCTAATTTTAAGTTTTGCGACCGAAATAGCAACCGATTATTTCGGTCGATAAAAATAAAATCCCTAAATCCATCAGAACCCCCTTTCTTCCTCACTTTTGCTCGAACCTCTCTCTCTCTCTCTCTCTCTCTCTCTCTCATCTTTTATCTTTTCCTTGGGCGCTCTCCGGCCACCACAGGACGCCTCGGGACATCACCGTCATCCCCTCTCCTCAGGTAAGATCTCCTTTACTCCGTCTCTCTCTCTATCTCCTTCTCTGTTTCTCTCGTATCTCTCTCTGTCTCACCTTGTTTCTCTCTCTATCTGTTTCTCAGGTTTTCTCTCATCCTCCTCTGGCCATCACCACCTCTCACGGACCCTGTAGTCGTGCGGCCACCACCCCCAACAAGCTGCTCTCTCGGTTCTTACTCATCCCATGTATGTATTTCTCTTCATAACTTGAATAGCTTAGGTTTAGGTTAGTTTAGGTTCAGGTTAGTTTATGATGAATATTGCTTAATTCCTGACATTTCCAAACTCAGATTAGGTTGAGGTTAGTTTAGGTTCAGGTTAGCTTTCTGAATATATATGTCAAAGATTGCTGAACCTTGTGAGTTGTGTTTGGCAACATAGCTCTCCTTTACATGATGAATATTAGTTCTACCTAAGAGTGCAGAAAATACTAATGGGAATGTCTTCCCTAAAGATAGTCAACTACTTCACAAATTGTCTTGCAATAGGAACAAATACATTAGCATTACAATTCAATAGCAATTGTCTAGTACATACAAGATTGAAACACTAAGTTGTTCTCAAATGATATGATATCATGCCCTATACTAATTAAGAAACTATCTTAAAGCTGAAACCTATTAAATGAAAGCACGCAAAATGAATTTATTGTATCTCTTATATAATATGTGCATGTCGTTGGAAACAAGGTTTGTCATTAGTTCAAAAGTTATAATTATTAGTCAAGTTAGAGTGATTTAGGTTTTACTCTAACTGTGTTATTTTTTATTTTTCAATTTGTGCTCTTTGTTTTCTTTGGCTCCTCCCCGGAGTAAGTTGCTTGGTTTTGTGCTTTATCTCTCAGGTAAGCTGTCTCAATAGTCTCTATTCAACTTGTGATTTAGGTTTGTCATTAGTTCAAAAGTTATAATTATTAGTCAAGTTAGAGTGATTTAGGTTTTACTCTAACTGTGTTATTTTTTATTTTTCAATTTGTGCTCTTTGTTTTCTTTGGCTCCTCCCCGGAGTAAGTTGCTTGGTTTTGTGCTTTATCTCTCAGGTAAGCTGTCTCAATAGTCTCTATTCAACTTGTGAATTGTAAATAGCTTCTGATTGTGTGGTGTATGCAAACAATTATGCGAATTACTGTGTTGTCTGTTAGTAGAGAGCAGAGCTCAATAGGATGTGATCCTGTCCGAAAGGTGGAATGCTGATTGTATGCTGATAATTTAGAAATTGATGCATGTGTTTGTCAATTACTGTGTTGTTTGTTAGTGGAGAGTGGAGCTTAATAGGATGTGATCCTGTCCAAAAGGAGGGATGCTGGTTGTGTGTTGATAATTTAGAAATCGATACATGTGTTTGTCAATTACTGCGTTGTTTGTTAGTGGAGAGCGGAACTCAGTAGGTTGTGTGATTCATGGTTATATATGCTAATAAATTTTATCCAAGTTTGCGTAGTAATAGCTAATCTGTCTTATATTATGGTTTTATTTTCTGTTAGAGTTAATTATTAATTTACGAAATCAGCCTTAGTTTCTTGTTTGAGATTCAATATTAATGAGCATCCATACCTTCTCAAGGTACGCATGCTCATTGTATTGAATCTTTAATTGTCCAAGTGTGACAGTTTGGGAAAAAACCTTTTTCACACTCATACAATAGTCATTTCCATGTTCAGGTGCCTTATATACTTCATGAAATCTCGGTCTGATGCATTTCTTTTTGTTCTCCAGGTGCATACATGATCGCGATGAATCTCACCGTGCTCGAGTCATGTACTCGGAGACCGATGGGAAATGTTGCCAAAACTTTGTTAAGTATAAGGCATTTGAATATGGGAATAACTATTATTAATCGAGTGTGGTAAAAGGTTTCTTCTCGAATGGGATATGTTCATACCTTGTCATAACAACGAGATTGATGTTGTTATTGGAATGCACCATAATATATAAGTATCGTTGTAGGGTTGCTCAGGTTTATTACGTGCCATATCCCGAAGGGCATCAAGGCTAGTTGAGTGTTATTAAGATAAAGGCTCGTAGTACAATTACTGATAACATAATCAACCAGCCTGAAAAAGATGCTTCATACCAAGATGATGAGTTTTCAGGGCCCCACGTATCGTTGGATATTACGCCGAACATCATTGTTAATTCTCTTACGGACATTTTCGGGATGGGGAAGAAGTTGAAAGAGAGTTAATGGATCAATCTGAGTTGGACGAATCTAGCGAAGGCACATTCCAATCAAGTGAGACTGATGAGAGTGAGGGTGAATTTAGTGACGGAGATTTTACTTAGGTGATTTATATATGCATTATTCATCGTGTAATGTTTATTCATGTCTAAACTTGTTGATTAATTAGTTATGATTTATATTGTTATTAATAGCTTTATCATTTTTTACACAGATGGCAGATTCCACTAGAGGTAGGGGCAGCGCGGTGGTCGTCGGGGAGGCCGTTTGGAAATTTTTGTTTGGAAAAGTTCCTTTCTAGGTTCTATTAATCCACCATTTGGGTTGTTATCACTCATAGTAGTTTCCGGTACTACAAAGTCTCCTGTGATCTTTCAGAAGGAGTATCCCCTTCTTATACTTTTGCCTTTTTCGCACTCCTCTTCGATTGGCCCTCTCCTCCCTAGTATTCTCATCCGCAGTGCCTCTAGTTTCTGCCATGCTCTCAGTTGTATGTTCAAACTTTAATACATTAAAGCATTAAGGAAACACATTTCGACATTCTACTTCTACATAAATGCTCCTATCCAGTCCTCCCAATAATCCTTCTACATACTAAATAAAGAAATTACTGAACATTTCTTATATTTCCAAGATATTGGATACATTCGGGTGCATTTGATTTGAGAAAACGTTTCCTATTTTTATTTTTCTGTTGTTATTAATAATGGCAAAAGATTTTCCTTTTTTATTTTGTTTCCTTCTTCAAATATTTATATAAGAAACAGTGAAAATAACATTTTACTAGTTGTATTGTTTCCGGTATAAATCTTTGTGATTTTAATTATTTTTTTGTATGATTTTTTTATAGGATTTAATTGGTATGCACTGTCATTATAAAGATTTTTATACTGTCAACCAATCATAAATTATCACATCATGAAAAATGTTTGACCTTTATCCTAACTAATTTAAAATTAATTCATACCAAGAGTTATAAGGTGGTCAAGTTGGTTTGGGGGAGAAACATAGGGTTTGGAGTGATAAGGAGGTCATGGGTTCAACTGCCCTCACTAACATAACACAATAATTACTAACATTTGCCTATAAAAAAAGTAACTCATACCATGATTTATGATTGGTTGACAATGTAAAAATACTTGCACTGACAATAATACTAATTAAATCTTTTCTAAAAACACAAAACAAAATAAAAGCAATGTAAAGGCATGTTTGTTTTGTTTCCAGATTATTGTTTTCATTTTCTCTTTTCAAAAATAATTATAGAACTGTCACCTTATTTTCACACCTTATTTTCATTTTATTTCCTGTTTTCAAAAGTTTGTACAGGAAACACTGGAAACAGATCAAACATGCCCTAACATATTATATTTATTATTTAAAAAAATAAAATAAAAAGTAACTTTAAAAATAAACAAACCCTTACTTTTACATTTAATATTTAATATTCTCTTTATTGAGTATTAAAAGAGTTAATCAAAAGGTTTTAAGAAAGGATATATCAAAACTCTTCTTGATTTTGACTCCTCTAAATTGAAAAAGTCTCTTAAGTGGCAAAGTAAGAATATAGCTACTCTTAAATCATTTTTAATAGATTAAAATCTTTATATATTTATCAAAATAAGGATAGATGCACCCTTATTTTTTTATTTCAGTGAAGCTAAATTCCTTTTTCTTATACTTCATGGAAGTCAATCCTAACCGACGGACTATATTTAATGATCATTAGATGTGACCGTTGACCTTCGTCCGTTGGCTCAATCCTATTATTAATGGTCATGAAAAGAACTAGAGTTTTCCGGTACGAAGGTAGACAGGGATGTGTCCATGAAATCAATATCATTGGGTACAAACAGTTGACATCTTCGAGTCTAGACGGCCCTCGATTAGTCAATGTGTGTGACCTGCAACCAATTTTGGAGCTCCATGTTTGAATCACTGTGAAGGGTCATATTTGAAGCTTAAATTAGCATAAGCTGCAGTGCAGATAAAAAATACTTTGATATTGTTATCAAAAGAACTATATATATATATACTTTGATATCATTTGATACAAGTTTTACAAAAATATTCTCGAGAATATTGGTATGGGTATAAAAGTTTCTCATGTTTGGTACAAGTTTTAAAAAGTTATTCTTAGGCATAAAAGATTTATAGAAATAAAATTAATGAATAATAGTTAGAAACTTGGAAAAACTCTATTACCATATATAAATGTGGGAAAACTTTATTCTGGATATCGTTTGTCTGGGAATAAAACATTCCAGATATCAAACGTCACCAAAAGTTAAACTAGCATTACTAGCATTTGCCAATATTGTTCAATATATTTGTCAATACAGGACAGGGAAGATTACATAAAAAGACTATAAAATAGACAAAGCAGAGAGAGGAAAACAAAAACCATGCAGCTTTTAAGACCGCTGGTTTAATGAGCAGGTTTTGTAGAGGCCCACGGTTTTGGATAAATATATAAGGAGCACAGCTTCAACAAGAAACGCATACCAACTTTTTATGTAGGAAAGATCATTAACTTTTTTTCTTAAAAAAAAAAATATCAAGAAAGAGGCGTCTAACAAACAGGTTTCTTTCAACTTATAGTCTTTTTAATTGTAATTCCTTAAACATGTTGTTAGAGATTTGAGTTTTATATGTATATAAAAAAATTATTTCAAATGTCTCGAAAAGTTAGTCATTAACTATCACCTTAATGCACCCCAAAAAAATAACAATACAACCTTTATTATTATTATTATTATTATTATTATTATTATTTGAAGAGATTATTATTATTATTATTATTATTATTATCCATAATAATAATATTATTAGCATTTTACACCCATCACACTAAGCATATTCCAGCGTGCACGTTTCACCACAGTCTTCAATAAAACGAAAGAGTGGAAGATAAGATTAGGTTTGCAGACGAAAAGTAGCATTTGAGCTGATTGGATAATAATTGGAATCTCTATCTCAGTCTTTCTCTCAGTCATATCAGCAGATTTGTTCTGGAATTCTAGACGTTGCATGCGAGAATCTGCCGCCTTATAAGACCTAAAAAAAAAGAGTAATTACGTGTGAACACCCAAATGAGACAACTATTTGGGACACCTAATTAATCATGTATAAATATTTGATTAATTTAGTTTATTATATGGTTAATCACGTGCAAATATTTGATTAATTCATGATGACCCATTAATCATATAAAGAACTGAATTAACCAGATATTTGCATGTGATTAACCAAATATTACATGGTTGTGATAAATAAGCCCATTAACGTGATTAACCATATAATGAACTGAATTAACCAAATATTTATATATGATTAGTCAGGTATTTCAAATGGATGTCTCATTTGAGTGTTCACCTATCATTACTCTAAAAAATATCAAGAGCTCTGAGGTAAGCAATATAAGCACCTTGCCCCCACTTCTTTTGTTTCTCTTAATTATATGTTATCCTTAAAAAGAGACAAAGACTTCTTAAATGAACTAGCAACACGCCGTTTAACCTCTCTTTCTAACCTATTTCATCATATTGGTTGAAATTTATGTGGATCCTATAAAATTCAAGTGAGACCTACATGAATTAATGAAATCTATTTCCAAAATAGTGGGACGCGCATGAATTTCAATCAATAGAAGGAAATGTATTGGAAAAAGAGTATTAGAAAATATGTTGCTAGCACTGCTCTTTCTTAAAGTTGATTTCCTCTTGCACATGAGCCGTACTTCCTCCATATGGAAAAGAAATACTAAAAATGAAAAAAGTTGGATGTTGGGTTGTAAGTGTGCAGAGACACAGGCACCTTAAGTACCACGGAGTAAATGTTAGGCATGAAAAGTTTGTGATATTAACATCCTAATCAATAATTGAGAGTTAAGTTACTTAAGTATCATAAACAAATAAGTACAATAATATCTTTCTTTGTTGAGTCTATATATTGGCAGTAGTGGGCACAGAACATTCGGATTAGGTCCACATTGGATGCTCAAGTGTTTGTCCGTCATCCACTCCTTATTGATGGAGATCCCATTCCCATTCTGGGATTTTGATTTGAAAAATATCGCACTATCGAGACTGTTATATCACTAGTATAAAATTATTGAGAATTATATCGAGATTCAGTTTGTGCCAATAGTGGAGTATGGAATAGGAATAAGAATAAGGAAGGGATAAGAGTCTTGACACAAGCATGCAGAACAGATAAGATTTTTATTAATGTGTGTTTGAATTACACTATTTTATATTTCAAACAATTTATATTAAAATATTGGATTTTTGGTAATAAAAAAAAATTGGATTTTTTTTAATAAAAATTATTTTCCAAAATTTAAACATTTCCAGCATTTAATAGTGAAAGTAGGTAATACCAAAGCAAAGCATATGAATTAATGACTATTCAATTTGCTGCCTAAGCATGCATTACTGTCATCCAATACTGAAGCTAAAAAGAACTTAAAAGTCAGATAATTTTGGAGCTGTTGGGAAGAGGTTGTTATTTTATATGCATACCAGTGCCTCTTAGGTGACATTTGGTTCTTGCAATATTTTATTTTAAGGTAAACTATATTCCTGGGAATTTCTTTCTCAACTTCATACATGAGAATATAGTTTTCTCAAGTTTCTAACTATCATTTACTAATTTTATTTTCAGGAATCTTTCCTAAGAATAAATTTTTAAAACTTATATCAAACATGAGAAACTATTATTCTGCCAACATTTTCAAGAATACATTTTTAAAACTTATACCAACGTTACCTTAGCAGTCAGTATTAGCATGGGTCGTTTTCATATTCTTGCAGGTAATCTTGTTCTTTTTTGCTTTTTGTTGGTATTCGGCAGAAAACCTGCGAATCATCTACTCTATTCTTGGAAGGATATGCTTTGTAATGAGGCAATATTAAATATTATCTTATGGTAGCTCCGCCAACAAGCTTTTTGACTTCAGCGGAACTTATTCCCTTCTGTGCAAGGAACTAACAGGGCATGCTATACTTTTTAAATGTGTTATGCTGATGAAACTAGTTCCTGAAATTAACCAGATAATAAGTAGCCGCCAGTTTTTTCCCCTAAAAATCAAGTGTCAAACCAATAATATCATGTATCAAACTAGAATTACAACAGTGCCAATGTTCTTTCTAAATTCAGTTGAGTGCGAAGTGGAGTAATAATGTTAGTATATTCTTGGGTCTATTATCCGTAATAGTATATCCACCACTCAAAACATAATTTAAATTAAAAAAATATATGTATACTATAAAATTCAACAGTAAACATGCTGCCACGTATAGAATTCAATATAAACCCAAATCTATAATAACATTCCTCAGATACATATTTTGTCTACATGTGCATTCTAAAATTGCCTGAGTTATTCGTACTTTTCTTCTTTTCGCACTTTCTTTTTTAGGAGGGATTTGTTAAATGAAGAGAGCAATAACCATTGCACTTTATGATTTCTTGAATAAATTTCGTTTCTTTTTTTTCCCCCGAATAAACAATTGTAAATTGAAATTGAGTTCCTAACAGTACTACTTGGTCTCAATAACCTTACACTAGTACCAAAAAAATGCCTTGGTACAATATTTCATCTTTTTATACTAATAATTGCCCAATAAATTAACTCACTTGTTTATAAGTAGATTTATTTTCTTGCTAAACCACCTTAATTATCGACAATAAAGTTAGGATCCTCATTTAAAATATCATTTTGAAACTATCACCTGCTAATAGGACTGGGCTTCCCCGGAAAACCTCTTGCCTTACAATAACCAGTACCTTTCATCATATGGATGCTAGCAACAAATAGCATACTCCAAAAGCTCAAAACAAGGGGGAAAGTTAAACATTATTCTTTGTTGGCTAAAAATGTGACAGTAATAAACACTGAACCCCACCTCCCCCAAATAAGTTAAAAAAACTCAAACCAGCGAAGCACACCATCACAAAATCCTCAAACCAACAAACCAATTCATCCAATATAATTCTACTTTCCCCACTACCACTTACATGAGGGTTCCACCAAGAATTTCAGTAATAAGCCTTGCGAGGATTATTCTGCAAAAACAAACAATTAAAACATGAAAACCAGGTTCTAGTGACCCAAGCCATTGCAGCTCCAGAATGATGGAAAACAAAAAGTAAACTATCCTGTTATTTACCAGAGGATTGGGTCTATAACGGTACCCAAGCATCATCCGCTTTTTGTACTGCTCATATATGTCATCATCAGGAGTCACCTCCCCAGGTTCATGAGCACCTACCCCCAAGTTATTCGTCTTAACATTACCTGCCATGATAGGATCTGAAATACCCTTCCTGGAGCAGCCCAAACCCTCACCTGAAAATCAGATTATTGTAAGCAAAAGAAAGGAATCACAAACAAATATAATCTATAAATGTAATTTCAACCAAACGTGTCTCAACAGAAAATTTAAAAATAAAATTGATGGTACTCGGACAAAACAAAAAATTGCAGCAGATTCCTAGTACTCATCTGTTTTGCATTGTACATCAACAGATAAGACAAATCTTTAAAGCAAGTTTCGATGCAATGCACTCAAGGGCTTGAAAATAAGACAAAGAAAAGCACAAAGCACCTTCTTTCCAACCCATTTTTGACAAGAGCTTGTGGCCCACATTATCAGCCTGAATTCTAGCCCTCTCTGCAGCCTCCCTCCTAGCTCTCTGTGCTGCTGCATCATTACAGGCAGCCAAGAACTTATCAAGTTCTTCTAGAGGAATGAAATCACCCATGTGATGGCCTTTTCTCTCTGGAGAGTTGTCCCCCAAAAGGAAGGAATCAAAAAAATATTCCATAAAAAGGAAAAGTGCACAATATGAACTGGTTTGACTAAATGTATAGACCAAGAAACAGCCAGTAACAACTGAAATTTAAACCTTGAAGAGAAGGAGGAGGGGGCATCTCGTCTTTTGACTGCTTAGGTTGTTTCAACCTCTCTTCCCTTGCAGCTTTCTTCATGTAGAACTCCATTAGTGCTAAAGAATCAGCATTTGATGAACCATTGGGCTCATCTGCAGCAGAAATACAAACACAGCATACAGCAGGAAAAAAGTTGCACACCAAGTCCATGAGAAGAGTTTAGAAAACTGAAATAATCCAGAATGCGGTTCAGATTTATTTTCCCCCTTCTGGGAGTTAATGCAATGGACCTGAACAAAGCTACGATTTCTTCTGTCCACTACGCCTAGAACTTTTTCAAATTGACATACAAATGGAGATAAACAGATGGTCAGATACAAATTGTGAACGCAACCGAAAATACTGACAACAATTACCAGTGCTTCCTACTGATAATGATTGAACTGAAGATCCAGAAGCTCTTGGATCGAAAGCATTTCCATATAAAGCAGATGCAGGGATTTGGTAGGTTGAATTCTTCTGAGATGATCTTTGAGAATCATTTGGCTGTTTGGAAGATGAAGTGCTTGCACCCCCTGTGTATCAAGATTCAAAATTTTCAAATTTAAAATAAACCATGGGAGGTTAAAAGAGAAGGCATGTTCCACAAATCAGAGAGAGCAAGACTTCTCAAATCTACAGGCTGGCTGGTGAACCAAGCAACATTACTAAAAGAAACATTGCATATATCACACAACATCCAAAGAATTTCAAATTATAGTCCCTTTTTTCGGTCTTGCTTGAGATCATATAATCCATTACTACAATAAGTTCAACAATCAAATGAGCCATAATAATAATATACTTGGTTTCACTATTAAATTGACAATATGACAGACTTTGTTATTAGTTTCATAATGGACAAAGGATGATGACACCCAACAAGTCTCTCACACATTCGCTATTTAACCTCCCACTGCAGTGTAAATATACTTCTGATAACATAATTATCTGTCATAGGTTAAAAAAGGTATTTTGCAGCAAAAGAACCTAAAATTCATGACAAATCACAAATACGATTCCTAAACATCAACATGTAAACCCAATTGTCTAAGACGGTGTATTCGCTATGATTTAAATTTTAGGGGACAATTTTTTATTTGCACTAAACCCAAAACACAAAAGCTCATCCACTTATTTTGGCAACTACGTCAATCAATTACCTCTTCTCTTAAAGCTTATCAATAGCAGAATCAAGACAGGAACATTGAATTTGAAAACTAACACGCAATATATTTTAACACCAGCAACAACAAACATAGCTAAACACTTGTATACAAAAGGCCAAAAGCTTCAAATGAAAAAACCAGAGTTTCCAACTTCTGGACCAAAAAAGCAGCTGACACCTAAACAACATTAAAAATAAAAATGAAAGTATAGTCAAATACTAACCATTACGAGACACCTGCGATTCACTGGACAGCACAAGAGCCTCTTCCTCTTGAGCAAGCCGATATTCATAATACTTGTAGTCAGAGCATCTCTCATCAAATAAAAATCTGCAAGTTAAAACAAGGCAACAAGCCCCACAGACAATCATATATATTAGAAAGCATAAGCAAAAGATCATTGCAATAGGGTTAAGAGTTCAACCCCATACTTACTTGAAAGGCGTGTCCCCAGGATATTTTTTATGTGTAACATCCTCAAACTGCCTTCCATTTTTAGCCACAAAACTTGCTAGTTTGTCAGCAACTTTCTTCACTATAGGATCACTTGGGGAAGGAGGTGCTGCATATCACTTACAAAACTGATTAATACCGAGAGCATGAACAAGAGAATGCAAGTTAGTGTTGTAGCAGGCGTTCCAATACACCATTCTTGATAGGTACTTGAGGAATGAGCTGCATTCATGAGACGAAAACATTCAAGACATTTTCTCCTCTTTGCTGCATGCCACTTCAATGAGCAAAGAAGGTATATACCGAGATGACCTTTTTGATTAATTAATATAGAGGACGGCTCTATTCTCACGTGAAGAAAGAAGAAAGGGGAAAAGAGTGTGATTGCAATTGTATGCCAAAACTGGCATCTTCTTACACCTAAATATCTTGACGTGAAGTTCTGCACATGCTTCACAAACTGTGAATGACCAACAATCCCAAAAGCTTAAGCTATTAGGTGAAGGCATGTGAATAATTTTATATTTCTAACATGCCCACTCACGCAAGAGCCCTTTGGGCTTTAAGTGTGGACAATGAACAAACCCACTCTACCTTGTACTGAAATTCAGTTTTTATTCAGAAAAATGGTAGCAGAAGGGATCAAACTCCTAACCACTTGTTCATAGAGGCTCTAATGTCATGTCAATGGAACAACTCTCCCAAAAACTTATGCTATTAGGAGAAGGCACCCTTCTTACACTTCCTCCACTCAAGTTGACACCCTTCTTACATTTCCTCTACTTCCTTTGTGTGATCCAAAGGATAATTATAAATGAAATGGCATCTCAATTGAAGAAAAAAAAGTGCATTGAAAAGAGAAAATTTATAGGGGAAAAAAACGAAAATTTTAAAGATGCAGACAATACCGCATTCTAATTCAGGGCAAAAAATATATAAATCACATAAATTGAGATGGAAAAAAGTGACAGAAAATAATGAAAGATAGAATCGAACTGAGCACAAATCAACTGAAAAACATGGAGGAGGAAAGAAAATCTGAAGACACCAATGATGTATTAGCATATGAATATCACAATAAAAAATTCAAATGACATAACAGTTAGAAGGTAAAGAGAATGCATTAATGAATTAAAAAAATTAATCAGGAATAACAAGGATACAATCAAGATCTTGACGAAAAATTAAAATTAGCATGACAGAGAAAGGCTTTGCATAACAAAATAACAAATTATACGCAAAATATAAAATGATTATTTAATTATGATACTACTTTATAATTCCTACCAAAAACCTGCATTTAGCAGGAATATCAATCACGAGCCAATTGCCAGCAGAAACTAGAAAGTTTAAGTAATTACCAACATCAAGTTGTCTTGATGATTGCTCACTGCCAACCTCCTGATGTAACTTTTGCCGTTTTGGTGGTGCTTCATTTGAAACATCCCCAGCATCTGTTTCTACTTCATCCTCATCATCACTTAACTTAACAGGGGGCGGCACCAGCTTTGACTTTTGTTTTAAACTGAAAGCTAGTTTGCCACTGGAACCAGCCTGGGATGTTTCCCTTGTATCACTAGCCTTCAAATCCACAGAAGTTTTACCAATGGAGGGATTGGGAGACAAAGACCCTGAAACAACTTTAATTGGTTTAGCATCCTCTAATTTAGCATTCTTCTCCTTCTCCTGCTCTTGTTGAAGTTGCTTGAACCTCTCCATGAACGAACCATCGTTAATGAAGAGGCTAGGTGGCACCTCCTTGTCCATTAGCTAAGAGCCAAATAATGCAGTTAACAGCAACTCACTGTCTGACAAGCAAGCTTCAAAGCTTTTTAGTCGATGCAGTAGCATACTTTGCTATTTTATAATACAAGGTATCATCTAAACTTCTAAAATTAAAATAGTGTTGTATATTACAAAGTGGCAAACTACAAATTCAATGCCAAACCTGATTCATCAACAATAAACATGACCATAAATCATTGATAAAATGACATATAGATTCAAACAAAACAGCCACATCACCCCATGCTGAGAGGGGAAAAACAATGTAACAAATTCTACTGAATGAGAAATCAAATTAGCAAAACTATCTTCCATCAAACCAAAAAATAAAACACAAACAGTTCCAATGCAAGACCTTTATTTACAACATTCAAAACTTAATAAGATCGAAATATTAACGACCCAGAAGAAGTAAACAATCCCCTTCCTTCAACGGCCTTAATGTTAATACATTTTTACTTGTTTAGTGATCTGAAGAACAATCCGGTGGCAAGATTAACCATGAATCGGGTCCAATGGTAGACATTCTACGCGATTCAAACACGATGATCACAAATATAAACCCTAATTGAGTCCAATTCCAATATCATCTAAATCCTCTTAAATAAATTACATCAATTAAGGAAGAAAAAACTACAAAAAAGAAACCCTGGATTGGTAGCAGATGTATAAGAGACTAACCTAATGATGTTTTTGTTAAATTTGATGTAACCAGTTAAAAAGCTTAACTTCACCCAAACGCATAAGCGAAAATGGATCTCTCTGTCTCTGTCTGTGCCCAAACGCAGCACGACCAGAAGAAACTAGGGGACTGAATAGTTCCGACAGACGAAACAACATATTAAATATTTTTTTATATTTTTAATATATTGAATGTATTATTTTTTTATTTAATAATTTCTCTTGTGTTTACATAAGACCAACCCACAATTTGTTACGGATTAAAAAAAAAATGATTTTGATATTTAATAAGTTAGAGATTATGAGCATGTTTAGATGAGTTTTTAAAAAGAATTGTGATAGTGTGACACAACTTTTTGACACAATACGGTTTACACCATATGTGCGCAGGGGAACACACCACGCTCACGCGGACATCAGGGCACTGTAGCGCTACAGTAGCATCATTTTTTTTTTTTAATTTTGACTTTTTAAAAAAAAAATTTATTTCTAAAAAAACTCATTAACCAGATAATGAACTGAATTCACCAGATATTTGTACCGAATTCACCAGATATTTGCACATATTTAACAAAAAAAATTATTTCTCAAAAAACCCATTAATCAGATAATGAATTGAATTTACCAGATATTTGTACATACTTAACCAAAAAAATTATTTCTCAAAAAAACCCATTCACCAGATAATGAACTGAATTCACCAAATATTTGTACATGATTTATCAGATATTTGCACATACTTAAAGAAAAATTTTATCTCAAGAAAACCCATTCACCAGATAATGAATTGAATTCACCAGATATTTGTACATGATTCACCAGATATTTGTACATACTTAACCAAAAAATTTATTTCTAAAAAAAACCCATTCACCAGATAATGATCTGAATTCACCAGATATTTACACATACTTAACCAAAAATTTTATTTCTCAAAAAATAAAATTAAAAAAAAAAACAAAAACTTTATAATTAAAAAAAAAAGCTACAGTGCCGTTCTTAGCTCCCAACTTCGCTAGTGCCTAATGAAAGTCACCCCCATATCATTAGCTAACAAAATAGAACTCATCTCTTTGGGAACCTCCTCAATCATAGTGAAGCTTGTGCCGTTCTTAGCTCCCAACTTCGCCAAGAAATCTGCAGCAAAATTGCCCTCTCTCAAAGTATGAAGAACAGTACAATTCCAATCTCTTCCTAACATGCGCTTAATAGCTGCAATTTCGTTACCAAACCTGTGGTGCACACTCAGATCATTGTTAACTAACTCCACCGCAAGCCGAATCAGAATAGCAAACTACTTGCCTGTATCCACTATCCCAATAGAGATGCAGGTCATGGTAAATACCTAAGATCTCAGCATGCAAGATACAAGATGACGTGATACTACCATGAAAGCCATGCAAAAACGACCCTACGTGGTCTCTCACCAACCCGCCAAAGCCCGTGGCCCCAGAGTCAGTATACACACTCCCATCAACATTGAGAGCAACCCACCCAATGCAAGGGGCAGTCCAAGCAATATGCTTATCAGAACCTCTCACGCCAATGAGCATGTCAGCATTAAAAGCCTTAATCATTAATGATCGGAGGGAGTATATAAAAGTAGAAGCAGAAACTATTAGTAAAAGTAAAAATTATTTTGCGTTTGGATGAACTTTATAAAAATGGTTTTTGAGAGATTTATTATAGGGATATTACTACCCAATAAAACAATAATGATCTTCACTCTCTTTTCTATTATTTCTCTTTCTTTCTTTTTTTGAAATGCTTATTTCTCCTTTTTTTTTTTTAGAAGTTAGGAATTGTAACTTTTTAAAAAAAGCACAACAAAAGTGTTTTTTTTTTTTCTGCTTTTGCTTTTTTTCAAAAGCCCATCCAAACTCCTATATTTTTTTCAAAAACACTTTAATGTAAAAAAAAAGGCTCATCCAAACGGGCTCTATATTTTAGAGATTTTAAAGAAAAGAATAAGTTATTTTATATTTGTTTACAACCAGAAAAATATATTTTTTTTAAAAGAGTTTAATTGGTATATACTGTCAGTGTAAAGGTTTTTTACACTGTCAACCAATAATAAATCATCATGTCATTGAAAATCTTTGATTCTTATTCAAATCACCTTAAAAGTCATTCAAACCATGATTTGTGATTGGTTGACAGTATAAAAAACTTTACACTGACAGTTGTTTCGGTCCAAAATGACAAAACCCAGGGACTCATTTCAAGCAAAAGAAGGACTCGATCAACAAAACTGGCCCATAAGGCCCCATAAGCTGGGCAAACTGCGCTGGCCGACCCAAATTATCCGGCCTCCCCCACCTGTTTTCGTACACAATGGACTTTTCCACCTCGGGAAAGAACCTAATCATGTCAGCCCCCACGCATGTTAGAGAGGAAGAGTGAAACCGCCCCTTTTCTCCTGACACACGCGATTATCTATCCAAAATCATCATTACGGACATCCCACTCTATTAAGTTAGAAGGATAAACACGTTATGAGGCATGGGACAGTATGCTTGGAGTCATCAGGATGAATCCCAAGTACAGGTATATAAGTAAACCCCCACCAAAGAGGAAGGTATGCAATTTACTCTTAACATAAGCATTATATATTATCTGCAAGACCATTGCTGACTTAAGCATCGGAGTGTCTTCGCAGGTACCCCCCCATTCGGTTCAACACGAGGGAGCTGAAGGAGGAAGAAGAAGAAGGAAAAGCCATAATATTGGGCCAAATCAACAGAGACCCAATACCAAGAAATGACAGTGGAGTTTTGGTTTTTTACCAGAACATTGGCGCCATCTGTGGGAACTGTAAACTTTATTCCAACCAACATTGTAACTACAAGAAGACAGACCGTATCGAAAAATGGCGGATGGAAGGAAAGCAGAGTCATTCGCTCAATGGCTAAAGTACAAGGCAGGACCGGGTTCGAAGCTCATTCTCAGCCAGAGAGCAAGGAGAGCAAGGGGAGAAGGGTGCAGGTAGGCATCCCGCTTCAACCAAGACGATCCCCACAACAACAGGGACAACTAAGGAGGCTCCACAGACAAAAAAGGGTGACATGGACAAGGGGACGCGTGATCAAGGCTCGGGAGACAGACGAGCCCTCTAAGATGACCCCCTATGTCAGGAGTCGTTACCTGGGATGGGTCAATCGATTCGAATGAATATCAACGGAAATCGAGATCCCCAGCGATCTGAGAAGCCAATGGGAATATCGGTTGGACACATGCCCACCGGTAAGAATGCTTACCCCCGAGCGTCCGCAGTCTCAGAGCAACCAAACAACCTGGAAATATACAACAAAGTAGCAGATGTAAAGGATTATGTGGAGACAACCCGGTGACGACCCATCATGCTGCCAAGAGAACCAAATGAAGGGCACGGGTACGAGAGTTCAATCATCAGAACATGCTCACAATTGCAGGAGGATTCACTCGAAAAAAGAAATACCGTCAGAAACAGGGTAAAATGATCAAGCAACCCCAGGGGCCCCAAGGGGCAAGGACTTTTAAAAAAAAACACATCAAGGTTCCCTGTATCACCTTCTGATACAACGACTATGGCCCCACTATCTCAGGACATGATGACTCAATGGTCATCTCCAGGATCATAGCCGGTTGTGAGGTGAGACGAATTTTCGTTGATCAAAGGAGTTCGACGGACATCATTTTTCAAGACTTGTACAGGAAGTTAAAATTGCCACCGGAAGAACTCATCCCACATGAAGAGGAGTTGATCAGCTTCACAGGAGAGAGGATAACACCGAATGGGTACATAAAGTTAAATCTCACTCTGGGTACACGCCCAGTGACCAAAACAGTAAAGACCAAGTTCCTAGTGGTAGATTGCTCATCCGCGTATAACATGATCATTGGTCTGCTAATGTTAAACGCGCTAGGAGCCATAGTCTCCACCCCCCACCTAGCCATGAAATTTACCACGACTGGATGAAGGATATGCATAATAAAAGGAAACTAGATGACGGTCAGAAGTTGTCACCGCATTAGCATGGACAAACCAAAGAGGGGAGATGAAGGGTCCTCAAAGGAAGGCAATGAAGAAGCCCCGGCAACCACATGGGACGCCCAGGATGAAAGACGACTCGTTCGGCCCGAGCCAAAAGGAGAGACATTCCCCTTCCAAATAGGAGCCGAAAAGGACCAAACTGTTAAGATAAGCAGTAACATGGCTCTAGACGAGCAAGAGGACCTAATTAATTGCCTCCCACAGAACAAAGACTTGTTTTCCTGGTCACCTTCGGACATGCCCGGAATCAACCCGACCTTCATCTGCCACAAGCTGGCAGTGGACCCTTCGGCCAAACCGGTGGCTTAAAGAAGGAGAAAGATAGGGGCCGAAAGACAAGAGACCGTGCTACAACAGACCAAGGACATGCTGAAAGCCCGGATAATTAGGGAAATTATTTATGCCACTTGGCTCGCCAACGTGGTCCCGATCAAAAAATCAAACGGCAAATGAAGGATGTGCTAGATTGTACAGGCCTAAACAAGGTATGCACTAAAGACCCTTATCCACTTCCAAATATAGATAAACTTGTGGACAACTCGTCCGGATACCAATACCTCTCGCTTATGGATGCTTACTCCGGATACAACCAAATTCCAATGTATCTCGAGGACGAGGAGAAAACGGCTTATATCACGGAAAGAGGAACCTATTGTTACATGATGATGTTTTTTAGGCTGAAGAACGTCGGGGCCACGTACCAGAAGATGATGAATTGGGTGTTCAGTGACATCATTGGAAAATCAATGGAAGTCTACATCGACGATATGATCGCCAAAGGGAGAAGTCATGATGAACACATTGCAAACCTAGAAGCCATCTTTAAGAGACTAAGGGTACACCAAATGCGCCTGAACCCCCAGAAGGGCACGTTCGGTGTCCGGGCAGGGAAATTCCATGGGTTCATGCTCACTCACCGAGGGATCGAGGCAAACCCGGACAGGTGTCGTGCCATATTGGAGATAAGAAGCCCCACTTCCATTAAAGAGGTCCAACGGTTGAATGGAAGAATAGCAGCCCTCACCAGGTTCTTACTGAAAATAGCCTAAAAGTCTCTCCCACCGTACGAGGTATTGCAAAAAGGAAAAAGTTTTGAATGGACGGAGCAGTGCGAGGAGGCCTTCACCGCCTTGAAGATGGCTTTGGCAACACCACCCATTCTCACCCGACCCGAGCCGAGCAAAACTTTGTTTGTTTACCTCGTAGTAACAGAGGAAGCAATTAGTGCAGCATTGGTCAGAGAATGAGAAGAAGGGCAAAAACCACTGTACTTTTTTTCACAGTGGCCCTAGCATTGATTTTCACGGCAAGGAGACTGAGACCTTACTTTCAGTGCCACCCCATCACGGTACGCACTGATCAACCTATCAAGCAAATACTACACAAGCCGGAGTTAGCTGGGAGAATGATTGCTTGGTCGATAGAACTTCAGAGTACGGGATAATCTATGAGCCCAGAACTTCCATAAAAGCTCATGCCCTGGCAGACTTTATTGCGGAACTCACAGAGGATGACAAGCCCGGACCACCCAAAGAATGGTCAATATTTGTGTATGACTCGTCCAATCCCAAAGGATGCGGGGCTGGGATCATCCTGGAAAATGACGAAGGAATCACAATCGAACATTCTCTACGGTTGGAGTTCCCTTCGTCAAACAACCAAGCAGAATACGAGGCCTGTATAGCCGGGCTGCTCTTAGCCAAAGAAATGGGAGTAGCAAAAGTGAAGATAATGATCGACTCACAACTGGTGGCCTCACAGATACGGACGATACCAAGCCAAGGAGCCGCTACTGCAAAAATATCTGACAAAGGTACGGGAGGAAATAACCCACTTCGAACAAGTAATTGTGGAACACGTCCCCCAAGCCATGAATGCAAGGGCAGACGCCTTGGAAAAACTGGCAAGAACCAGAAAGATCGGAAACTACCGGTCCATCATCCAGACAACTCTCTAGCAGCCGAGCATCACTGAAAGCTTAATGGTCTTGGAAGAATACTCGGATCCTTCCAGACCAACTGGAGACAACCTATTATTGACTACCTTAACAATCGTCTTCAGTCAGAAAGCAATGCAGAGATCCAGAGAATGGCTTGAAAAGTCGCAGATACACCATCCGCCGAAGCAGCTCTATCACAAGGGATTCTCTACCCCCTACAGAAATGCATCCCGAAACATTGAACGGCTTACATTCTGGAAGAGGTACATGAGAGCAGTTGTGGAAGGCACAGAGGAGGAAGAGCGCTCTCAAAACAGATTCTGCGGGCTGGATATTACTGGCTAGCGCTAAAAGCTGACGCGGAAGAATACATCCAAAGGTGCATTCAGTGCAAACGGAACGTCGATCTTCATCAAGCTCAGCCAGAGGCCCTAAAATATTTGAACTCATCTTAGCCGTTCTACCAGTGGGGGATGGATATCTTGGGACATTCCCCATAGCACCATGACAATTGAAGTTTCTCGCTGTAGCAGTTGACTACTTCACCAAATGGATTGAGATCGAACCATTAGCCTAAATAACTTCAGCTTGAATTCAAGAATATCATCTCCAGGTTTGGAATCCCCGTAGCCATTGTGACTAACAACGGTACACAATTCACTGATTGAAGGTTTCAAGAACAATTATTCGAGCTCTCTATCAAGCAACACTTCACCTCAGTAGAGCACCCACAAACCAACGGTCAAGTTGAGGCAGCAAATAAAGTCATACTCTTAGGAATCAAAAGGAGGCTCGACCAGGCTAAAGGAAGGTTGGTAGAGGAGCTCCCCCACAACATTAATAATGAAACCCCATTCAGTTTAGTCTACGGCTGTGAAGCGGTCATCCCTGTAGAGTTGGTAGAGCCCTCCTGGCGATATGAAAATTTTCGACACGAAGGAAACGAGCAGCTCTTAAGAGGCGACTTGGATGAATTTTAAGAAAGAAGGGAGATGGCGTGCATCCGGGAAGCCACCCTTAAACAAAGGGTAGCCTCAAGATACAACAACCGGGTTGTCAAGATGAAATTTGAAGAAGGAGACTTGGTGTTGAGAAGGGCAGACGTCGGAAACAAAAATGCTGCTCAAGGAAAATTAGCTCCTTGCTGGGAAGGGCCATACATGGTCGTAGAGCAACCAGTAAAGGGAGCTTACACCCTAGAAACCTTGTCCGATGACCAGATCCTGAGGTACTGGAATGCCGCGAAGCTATGGCAGTATTACAGTTATGGCTACCTTTATAAACCACGATCTGCAAGTTATCAATGAATCAGAACTTAGAGTTTTCACTCAGTTCCAAGACTTCCAGTTTTCACTCAGTCTCAAAGCGACCCGAGCCACTCACGACCGGTCTACATACGCGGCTTGAGCTTTTGCTTGGCCCTCAGAACTTAGAGTTTTCACTCAGTTCCAAGACTTCGAGTTTTCACTCAGTGTCAAAGCGACCCGAGTCACCCACGACTGGTCCACAAACGTGGCCTGAGCTTTCGCTTAGCCCCCAGAACTTAGAGTTTTCACTCAGCTCCAAGACTTCGAGTTTTCACTCACTCTCAAATCGATCCGAGTCACTCGCAGCCGGTCCACATATACAGCTTGAGCTTTCGCTCGACCCCCAGAACTTAGAGTTTCCACTCAGTTCCAAGACTTAGAATTTTCACTCAGTCTCAAAGCGACCCAAGTCACTCTCAACCGGTCCACATACGTGCCTTGAGCTTTCGGTCGGTCCCCAGAAACTTAGAGTTTTCATTCACTTCCAAGGCTTCAAGTTTTCACTCAATGTTGAAGTTGACACAGGCAAACACAAGAAAGGGGGGTTGAATTGTGTTTGTTAATATTTTTTCGAAAACAACCTTTTCCAAAACAGTTTTCTCAAACAAGGAAAGAAAAGGCAAAAGCACACACACAAAGAAAACCTTTTAAAGAACTTAACAAGAACAAGTTCAGATCCCACAGTGAGAATAACCAAATAAAACTGAAGAGATAAGGGATAAGAAGATTCACGCAAGTTGTTTTATCCTGGTTCACTCTCTTCCAACCAAGAGCTACGTCCAGTCCCTTCTACTTGAAGGATTTTCTCCACTATTCTCCAAATAGAATAGTGCAAGTATTCAACACCTCTCCAGGCTTACAAGTATTTCTTTCTTACCAAGCCTCTTCAGGCTCTACCTCTAACAAAGAGATTTGGTTTCTTTTGATCTTCTAACTCACTATATGTGAGGATATGAAAGTTTAAGATCAGATGAATATTATAAAAATATTCAAGCTAAGATATTATAGACTTTTGCTTTCTGAAAGAATAAAAGAATGTTTGGCTCGCAAGAGTTTTGTTGTGAATTCTGTGTATGTGCAAAGGTTTTTTTTTTCCTTCAAAAGTCTTGGTCTTCAATTTATAGAGACCTTGCTCTTCTCTTCAAATTCATCAACGGTTGTATTTGAATTTTCCCGTTTAGGGATAGAATCAACAATGTAATATCCGTTGTGACTCAGTTTGCTCGTGGCCATTGTACTATATGACAATATTCTTGCATGAAACGGGCACACCACTCAGCAAATGCAACTTGAAAAACTGTCTTGCCTTCCTTGTATAATTTTCAGCTATTCCAGCACAAAAGGTGACAGGGTACAAGTCGTTTTGCATTGTACTATTTTGCTTTTTGCAATTCCTCATTTGTACTATATCTCTCTCATAGAACAGGACAAATAAAACCGTTAATAACAAATAAGAAGGACCATCATATTTTCAAATAAATAACAATCATTTGAAATAAATATTTCTATATGGTCGAGATATAAATACTGATTTTATCAAGCATTCATTTTAAGTGAAGAGCTCGTCTACAAAAAAAATGCGTTTATACGCTCATAGCTAAAATTCAACTTTAGCTCGTCCAGTGACGTGGCAAAAAGAGCTCGTCCATTATCAAGTCTTTAAACTTGCTATATATCGGTGAATAGCTTAGAACTGTGTCTGTTGACGTGGCAAAAACGCTCTTCTACTTACATGATTAAGAGCTCGTCCATACGCACTGTTCTATAGCTCGTCTATTAAAGCATATTCTTATAATTTAAAATATACCATATAAATTGAAAGGCTCGTCTACCCGGTTGGACACGGATATAGACTCTTAAGAGATTTCCTTATCATATTGAATTTCGAATACCCTGTAAAACTTTAGACAAGACTTGTTAGATCTTAACACTGACACTTTGCCATACAAATTTAATCCTTTTTGTTAACATCAAAACTTAGAGATTATTTAATCCAAATTACTTTGGTTCCAACAATCTCCCTCTTTTTGATGATGACAAAAACTATTTAAATTTGAGTGTGCAAAGTCCAAGAGAGCTTACAAAGCTACCCCTAAGATAAAGCATTCAAACTTAACAGGAATATAAAAAGGAATAAGATATGAACAGATAAGAATATAACACATACTACTTATCATATCAGCAGAACTACTTATCAGACATAAGCTTCAGAGCATATAAAATAATAACTATGCAATCATTTAAGGCAAGTAATACACATGCATATGCAGACACAACACAAAGTGTATTTTCAGAAACTGACTTTCATATACATAAAATTTAATCTCTCTCCATTCTCCCCCTTTTTTGTCATCAGACAAAAACGTAGGAAAGCGGACCATCCTTGTCAGTACAAAATAAAATGTGATAGGCCTAAGAAGATGAAGGACGTGGAGGAGGTGGGTTTGGATTTGGATTTTGTGGAGGGGCAAGTTGAGTTGGCAGGTTCTGGCTTTGTTGAAAACTGAGCATAATGCTCATCATTTGGTTCATCATCACATTGGTGGGAGCCAGAGCTTCTGTAACTTGTTCTCTTACCTGCTCTTTCACTTCAACCTTGACTCTTTCATCTACTATTCTACCAATGATTTCTTCAAAATTTGGAGGCAGTGATAGTGATGGTCTTGAGCTTTCAGCACTCTCTTGAGCCTGAGCTTGACTTGGCATAGTGTCAAGAGCTCTTGAAGTCTGGGGTTTCTCTGGATGAATGACAGTAATAGCCAATGGTTGAGATGAAGATTTCCCAGAAGTGCTTGGTCTGGAGTCAGATTCAGCAACTTCCTCATTAGCAGTCACTGGTGCAATAGTGTCAATCTCCATGCCAGAGTCTTCAACTATGATATCTTCATCAGTATGCTCAGAAGGAGGTGAAGGTGGAGGAGAGTCTGTGATTTGCAGAATTGGTGGAGGCAGTTCTTTAGCCCAGTGGACTTCATCTTCTACATAGATTGGACTTATGATAGGAACACCAAGGATGTCCTTGTAGATGAAATGTCTGAAATTAGATAGCCCACATTTGCCTCTCACCTTAGGAATGAACTTCTTCTGCTCAGAGGATAAGCCAGAAGTAGATGCTTCTGCTGTGCACTTCACAATATGCT
Organism: Echinosophora koreensis; assembly: GCA_035048595.1. Taxonomy (NCBI): domain Eukaryota; kingdom Viridiplantae; phylum Streptophyta; class Magnoliopsida; order Fabales; family Fabaceae; genus Echinosophora; species Echinosophora koreensis. The sequence continues at coordinate 3,673,943 of JAPCYP010000011.1, read as the reverse complement.
TCCTCCATATATCAACAGCTACATCTTCTCTAACATCCTCAATGGGTTGTGCTAGCCAGTAGTCAATGATGTTTTGATCTGTCTCCTTAACATCATCTGGCTTGATCATGCAGGACTCAGGGAAGGGCATTTTTCCAGTGAATCTTTCCTTCTTCCTGTCCTTGTCCTTGTTGAGATCTATCATGGGCAATCTTGGACAGATCATTCTGGGCTGGACTCCAATCTTGGTTTTATAAGAATGTCTTAACCAAGTTATGGGTACAAAATTGGCAGCCCGCACAACCCTGAAGAGCTCAAATTCAGTCTTCAACATGACATACATGAGATAATCTTTGATGTCAGCTGCCCTGCCATATTCATCTGGATGGATAAAAGTCTTCCACTTTGTATTTTTATCCATGATGATGCAGACTTGTCTATAGGATTTAGACCTTTTGTATATAACATCTTGCAGGTCATTCTTGGCAGGATCCTTAGACTAGTCAGATATGATGTGTCTCTATACACCATCATTAAAAGGTTTGAAGGGAGGGTATTTGACAAGGTTTGGGTAGATTTTTCTGGGTGGAAATTTGTTTTGTGGCAGGTGAGTGACAAGGGGTCCATGTTTGTTAAACATTTTGGATGGAGGAGGGCCTTTGGGAATGTCAGGGTGGGGTTTATACCAAGGTTTTATAATGACATATGGTTCATACTCATATTCTGGCAATGGATACCAAGGTTTGGTTGACACTGGTTGTGGTTCATGAGTATGGTAAAGAATTTTCCAGTCCCTCTTAACTTTGGCAAGAGATTCAGACATGCCATTGTAAAGTTCAGAGGGAGGAGTGTATGGAAATGGAATTCTTTTCATTTTGGGGAAAGATGCACCAAGGATAATACCATCATCTGGTTGGTGAAACCAGGGATCATCCTCAGGGATCAAAGGTGGAAATCTTGGCTGTTGTTGTGAGGCTATTTGTGGTTGAGGTGAGACTATTTGTGGTGAGGGTGGTGAGGGAATATATACATCATCTGGTGCAGAGACACAATCCATTCTATCATCTAAACTAGAAACTAAGGCATCTACTGCTAACTGAACAGGATCATTAGCAGGGATAGTTACCTCAGTAGCCATGGCAGACTTGGCTTTTCTCTGAGGTTACTGTCTTTTAGTAGGAACAGCAGCTCTAATAGCCTTTTGCTTCTTGAGAATAGCACTGATAGGAACTTTGTCCTCATCATCCTCATTGTGAGAAAGGATCAAGTTTCTTGTCCTTTTCTGAGCTCTTGCAGGTTGAGGGATCATTACAGTGGGTTCTCTAATGACAATGCCAGCTGCAGGCTTTTTAGGAGCTCTTGTCCTAACAGCTACAGTTTTCTTCCTGTATGTCCTCTTCATTCCAAGGACTTCAGCATTATTTTGCTCAACCTGTTCTTCTTTAACCTTGAGCAATTCTTCCTGCTTAGCTAGCGCAATAGCCGTGTAGGTGCTCCGGTTCATATTGGCAATATTCATCTTGCCAAAGATTGCAGTGCACATACACTTTTGTGTCAGAATCCTTTCTTGCTCCTCAATTGGCTTGGAAGAGATAAGATCATCCAGCTTCTGAGACTTGAAAAGTTTTGATAGCAAGTGGCAGTAAGGAATTCCTGACATCTTCTTCCTTGTAGCAACTGCATCTCTGAATCTTCCATACAGAATTCTTGGAAGGTTGATTTTAGTTTCTGTGATCAAATGACACAAGCAAAATTTGTGTAGGGCAGAGAGATTGTCCTTTGACCCAGCTTTATGCAGAACCACCTTATTTAGCATTTGATGAAGAATACGAACCACATCCTTCATCTCTACAGATTTCCATGAGTGATTTTGTACAGTATCTTGTCTCATCAACAAAGCGGCAATTACCTCAGAACCACCAAGGTCCTTTTCCCACGATTCAGTAATAACTTCTCCATCTTGAGGGCAGTTGATGGCTTCAGCTATGGTCTTCTCAGAGACCACAATTCTTTTTCCAACTACTGTTGCAGAAATATCAATGTCTGACACCAGAGGGTTCCTCCAAAAGCCCTAATCAGGTCTGGATAAATGGGGACCCTTTCAACAAACATGTCGTCCCAGCCAGCGGCAGTAACAAACTTGCTAACATCTAGGTTGTAATCTTTCAGAATCCCAAAGTCGAAATGATGTTCAATGGCAAGATTCAGTTTTTCAACAGCGAAAGTTTAAGTTGAGGAGGCTATGGTTGAAGAATGAAGGTTAGGGTTTGCAAGTCAAAAAACAGAGAGTTGAAGTAAGTTTGAAGACGAAGGTTAACGTAAAGTTTTCTCAGAGGGAAAGGTTTTAGTTTTAAAGGGTTTGAGTTCCAAAGGGTTATATTTTTTTGAAAAAAATTAAAAAGAAATACTGACTCAGCAGAGAGAGAATATAAAACATAGATTTGTCTTTAAGACAAAATAAATGAAGTTAATAAATAATGTGAGAGTGGACGGGTTCAAGCAACAAAACAGTATGAACGCAACATGTAGTGGACGCGGTTCAAAAACAATGGACGCTGTATGCAATGGACGCGCATTTAAAATCATGTAATAGGCTTGTAAGACATACATCAAAGACAGAATTTCTCAAGTATGAATAACACAATTAATCCACAAACAACATGTTAAGATGTTTTCTAATAAGAATAAATCTGTCCTCAGCAAGAGGTTTAGTAAAGATATCTGCCCATTGATGGTCAGTATCTACAAATTGAATATCAAAAACACCTTTCTGCACATAATCTCTTATGAAATGATGTTTGATCTCTATGTGCTTAGCTCTAGAATGCAGTATTGGATTCTTAGATAGATTAATTGCAGCAGTATTATCACATATAAGTGGAATACTACTTACAAACACATTGTAGTCCTCCAATTCGTGTTTGACCCATAGAAGTTGTGAGCAGCAACTTGCAACTGAAATGTACTCAGCTTCAGCAGTTGATAAAGCAATGGTACTGTGTCTTTTGCTGGACCATGAGACAAGATTAGCTCCAACGAAGTGACATCCTCCACTGGTACTTTTTCTTTCAATTCTGTCTCCAGCATAGTCAGCATCACAAAAGCCAACTAATCTGTAATCTTCATTTCTCTTAAAGTACAAACCCAGATTAGTAGTACCTTTTAAATATCTAAATATTCTTTTAACTGCTGATAAGTGAGATTCTCTAGGATCAGATTGAAATCGAGCACATAAACAAACACTGAACATAATATCAGGTCTGGAAGCAGTAAGATACAGAAGAGATCCTATCATACCTCTGTATACCTTTTGGTCTACCTTTTTGTCTTTATCATCTTTGTTCAGTATGGACGTGGGATGCATAGGGGTATTCATTGGTTTGCAATCATCCATCTTGAACTTTTTTAGGAGTTCCTTTGTGTACTTAGTTTGATGGATGTACACCTCGTCCACAGATTGTTTAACTTGCAGTCCAAGAAAGAACTTGAGTTCTCCCATCATGCTCATTTCAAATTCTTTATGCATTAACTTTGAGAATTCTTTGCACAGAGATTCATTAGTAGCACCAAATATAATATCATCAACATAAATTTGTACTACTATGAAATTGGATTTAATTGACTTTCTAAACAAGGTTGTATCAACCTTTCCTCTATTAAAGCCATTATCCATCAGAAATGAACTTAGCCTATCATACCAAGCTCTTGGGGCTTGTTTTAGGCCGTATAAAGCTTTCTTAAGCTTATATACATGTTCAGGTTGGGTTTCACTTTCAAAACCCGGAGGTTGCATTACATAAACTTCTTCATTGATAAAACCATTAAGAAAATCACTTTTTACATCCATTTGAAAAAGCATAATATTATGATGCGCAACAAATGAAAATAAGATTTTAATAGCTTCTAATCTAGCAACAGGTGCAATGATTTCAGTATAATCTATACCTTCTTCTTGAGAGTAACCTTGTGCAACTAATCTTGTTTTATTTCTAACAACCTTACCATTCTCATTAAGATTATTTCTGTAAACCCATTTTGTTCCTATAACAGATTTATCTTTAGGTAGGGTTACCAGAGTCCAGACATCACTTCTTTCAAACTGATTAAGTTCTTCTTGCATTGCTAAAATCCAACCATTGTCCAGCAGAGCCTCGTCTACTGTCTTTGGTTCCAACTCAGAGACTAGTGCAGTATCTTCCTGCTCTCTGAAAGTTGATCTGGTTCTCAGCTTATCACTTGGATTTCCAATGATTTGATCTGGTGGATGATAATTCTTGAAATGCCAAGATCTCTGAACATTGTCTTGTTGAGAGGTGGATGTTTTTGGTTGTTGAGAAATGTCTTCAACTAGATCATCAGCTTTAACTTCTATTGTCTCTCCTGAGATGTTTAAGTCAAGATCTGCAAAAGCTTCATCTAGCTCTGATAATTTCTTATCAGGCTGCTTGTCATCAAACTTAACATGTATACATTCTTCTACTACTAGAATTCTAGAATTATATACTCTAAAGCCTTTTGATGTTTCAGAAAATCCTAACAGGATTCCATTGTCTACTTTTGCATCAAACTTACTAAGTTGATCTTTAGTGTTAAGAATATAGCATTTACAACCGAAAGGATGAAAATAAGATATGTTGGGTTTTCGTCCCTTCCACAATTCATAAGGAGTCTTATTCAGAATTGGTCTTATGCATATTCTGTTCTGAATGTAACAGGCAGTATTAACAGATTCAGCCCAGAAGTGTCTAGGGACAGAGTTATCATTGAGCATAGTCCAAGCCATCTATTGAAGAGATCTGTTCTTTCTCTCTACCACACCATTTTGCTGCGGTGTTTTAGGTATTGAGAAATCGTGAAGAATACCACTATTTTCACAGAACCTTTGAAATAGCTCATTTTCAAACTCTCCCCTATGGTCACTTCTGATTGAAGTGATACACATGCCTCTTTTGTAACGTCCTTCGTTACATTAGTGACTCAACAAAAAAAAAATGTAATAAAATCCTTTAAAACATTCAATAAGGCATAAATACTCCAATAAAATTTTCACAAATTATATATGTCAGAAAATACCTTAATAATTTAAAAATAAACATTGGTAAGATAATCCTTCCATAAATAATTTTAATTGTCTCAAAACCCGGGCGTCTACTAATAATAACCAAACCATAAAATAAAACAATATAGTTTCAGCCACAAAAAAGGCTCCTTGTTGAACATAATACTAACCAAATATAACAAATAGCTAAACTCAAGTATTAAGTCTTCAAGTCTCCTTGATCTCACTGACGATGTCCTCGTGCTCTGAAAACAACACTTTTAATGAGATTTATAATCCCAGTGAATAAAAACAATTTAATAAAAAGGTTCACAAAATAGTGTTGTTCTCAGCCGGCGCGGTAACAGGAAAATCAACCATGGTACCCTAAAAAATTATATACATAATAACCCCTTTAAAATAAGCAAAAATTGTTCCAAATCACATATAATTAAAAGGATAACTCAGCAGTCAAAACATTCACATCTCAAGCTTTTAATCATGTCAATCATGCATACTATATGCAATACAACTCCATGAACACGACTCGGTGATTCCCAAAATCACTTGACTTGACTCTTTGGTTCCCAGAACCGGTGTGAATCCCAGATCTACTAAGGTCTATGGGCTCATATCCATGCAATGGCGTCCTACTGCCTTCCCCATCCCAGATGGAAGTATCTCATATCCAATCCTAGATGTGGATATTTTCAATAATTTGATATCCCATCCCAGATGGTGATATCTCTCATCCTATTCCCGGAATAGAATGTATACTGTCATCCCTTTCCGGAAGGTAATGACCAACTCATGCATAATGCAATATGTCATCCCAGATGACCATTAAATGGGTCCTCAGACTCCATGTATCACTAACAATGATATAATGTCATGCCGAGGCAACATTATAACTTCATATAACATAACAGAGCATGTTACGACAACACTAAAACATTATATATTGTTAAAGAGCATGTCACGGCAACACTATAACATCATATAATCATATAACACAACAGAGCATGTCACAATAGCACGATAACATCATATAACATAACAGAGCATGTCACGACAAAACTGTCACATCATATAACATAATAAAACATGTCACGACAACACTATAACATTATATAGCATATAAAGACATATCAATCAACCATAAACTCGTACCAATTTCATATATAATCACATAACTCATAGTAATAATCACTTAATTTAATATTAATTTCGTTTTTATACAAAACCCCCAATTTAGAAAATAGGATTTGATCAACTATTGGTTCTTGCATTCAAAACTCTCCAAAATCATAATTTAAATTAAAAACTCAGTTTCTCCAAATAGTTTGCACCATGGAAGGCTGAGAAAAGGTTGTTTTTACTCACCTCTTAAAGACCTCCAAATAGCTCTAAGCGTTTCCTACGACGAATCCTAACGTTTGCCAAGAGTTCTCCTCATCTTCCTCTTCCTAGACTTCCTCTTCCACAACTCTCTCTTCTTAATCCTTGAATTTCTTCGCTTCTTAGCCGTTTCTGAGTTTCTAGGTGTAATTAGGGTTCAAAAACGCACCCTAAGAGTGTTAAGATTCTATTTATAGGCCCCCAATAGCCTAATACGTGTAAAAACGCGCTAAGCCCGCTGACTGTGCATATGATACTGTATTTCGTATATATCTTGAGTTATAAACATCCAAAAATTATAAACTTTATATCGTTGGAAAGATAAAATAATTATCTACAACTTTTATGAAGACCACAAAATCTGAAACGGACGTTTAGATGGTCAAAACTGGGATAGAAGTTTTAAAAACGGTTCTGACGCTGGAACATGAATAGTGTGTACGAATTTGGTCATAACTTGAGCTACAAGAATCCAATTTGGACGAATTTGGTGTCTATGGAAAGCTAAGAGATAGAGCTACATTTCTTATGAAGACCTCGAATTCAAACAAGTTCTTTTTGGTTACGAAATATCCATCTGAAGCTAGGTATCAAGTCATAGGAAGTCTATTATGCGAAATTGGGCTTAAAACACTCAAACTATCTATTTAACCTTTTTTGAGCCACTTACGAGATTTTAAGCACTTCAAAATTGAAATATAGTAATTCTAATAATTTAATTCCTATCAAATTAACTAGTAGTCAATTTTTGGGATGTTACATCTTTCATTCTGTACACGTTTACAGAATACAGAAAAGACCTTGAAGGACTCATCCCTGTGGGCAAGAAACATAACCCATGTCCATCTATTGTAGTCATCTATAATGACTAGACCATATTTCTTACCACTGATAGAAGCAGTCCTTGTTGGACCAAAAAGATCAAGGTGTAGCAGTTCTAGTGGTCTCTTGGTACAAACAATATTCTTAGATTCAAAAGAACCTTTGACTTGTTTTCCCTTCTGACATGCATCACAGAGAGCATCAGATTTGTACTTAAGGTTTGGTAATCCTCTCACGAGGTTATGCTTATTTAGCTTTGAGATTAATCTCAAGCTTGCATGACCTAGCCTTTTATGCCAAATCCATTGCTCATCTTCAATGGACACTAAACATGAGACACTCTGATTTGAGAGGTCCTCCAAGTCTGTTTTGTACAAATTGTTTTGCCTCTTAGCAGTGAATAACATTGATCCATCATTCTTCTTGACATAACACATGTTCTTATTAAAAGAAACATCATCTTCACTATCACATAATTGACTTATGTTTAGCAGATTATGTTTTAAATCATTCACTAAAAGAACATTATCAATGGAGGGAAAATGATGTTTACCAATTTTACCTATACCAGTTATCTTTCCTTTCTAGTTTCCTCCAAATGTCACCCAACCACCATCCTTATGTCTAAGGTCTTGGAACATATACTTTTCTCCCGTCATGTGACGTGAGCATCCACTGTCCAAGTACCAGGACGTCTGTTTCTTTCCTGTTGTTAAGCAAATCTGCAACAAGTATTATCTTGTCCTTAGGTACCCAAAATGACTTGGGTCCTTTCATGTTAGTTTTCATTGGACGGGAATGCATATTATGCCTATTATGTATGCATCTATATGTAGTATGCCCATTTTTTCCACACACTTTACAAAGGGTGTTGGACGGGCCTGACTTGGCTTTAGCATACCTAGCTGGAGCTTTTGAAACTCTTTGCTGCATAGGTGGTTTTGACTTATTGTAAGATGCCTCATGCTTCTTATTGTCATAACCAAGGCCAGATTTATCAAATGGTGATCTAGAATACCTTAGGATAAGACTAAGTTTATCTGAGCCTCCTACAAATTTTGACAGTGTGTCTGTCAAGTATGTTACATCTTGTTTCCGTTTTGCAACTTCACAAGAATTGTCAGGCTCACATTCAAGTTTGTCAGTTAGATTGACATTCTCTGATTTTAGCTTGTCGTTTTCTTGAACTAAACTTTGTTTTTCAATGCAGACCCTATCATATTCTCTTGTTAATTTTGCAAACTTCTTTTTAAGACTTTTGTATTCATGAGATAGTATGAATGAGTCATGTAGTAATTCATCAAAGGAATTTTTGAGAGTAGATGGTTCAGAATCTGTTACCTCATCATCATCAGTGTACTCATTCTATGATGATGTGTCAGCCATGAGGCAAATGTTTGCCTCTTCCTCAGCTTCTTCTTCCTCATCTGATGAGGATAAGTCCAAGTCCTCCCATGTAGCCATTAAGCCCTTCTTTTTCTTGAAGAACTTCTTCTTCTCTTTTAAGTCAGGACAGTCAGCTTTGAAACGACCTGGCTTTTTGCATTTAAAGCACATAGGTGGACCTTTTTCTTTGGAGTCTGATTTCTCCTTAGAAAATTTCTTGTTGAACTGCTTTCTCTTGAAGTTACCTTTCTTTCTCTACATATGTTGTATCTTTCTGGAGATAAAAGATAATTCATCTTCATCTGATCCTTCATCACTGTCTGAAGGTTCGGTATCATCTGAAGACCAGCTTTAAGGACTTTTGAAGAGCTAGCTTTCTTTGCCTTTAAAGCAATGGACTTTCCCTTTCTGGAATTGTCTTCTTCATTTAGTTTAAGCTCATGAACTTTTAATGACCCTAGGAGCTCTTCCAGAGAGAGAGAGAGTGTTCAGATTCTTAGCTTCTTGAATGGAAGTGACCTTTGGTCTCCACTGCTTGGAGAGACTTCTCAGAATTTTTCTGATATGATCTCTATTCTCATATATTTTTCCAAGAGATCTGAGACTGTTAGTTATTGTTTGAAATCTTCCAAACATCTGATCTATAGTCTCATGATCAGCCATTTTAAAAAGCTCATACTGGTGAACCAGCATGCTTATCTTTGACTCTTTCACTTGTGATGAGCCTTCATGAGCAAGAGCAAGAGCCAGTGTATCCCAGATTTCCTTAGTTGTGTTGCAGCTGTGAACCTTATCATGTTCTGATCTGGTGATAGCACACATCAAGTAATGTTTGGCCTTGACATTTGGTTGATGTTTAGCCTTTTGATCTACACTCCTATATGCTCTAGCCAAGACTGCTCCATTTTCACCTCTTGGCTGAGAATAGCCATTCTCAATCAGTTCCCAGATGTCTAAGTTCTGTGCATCCAAGAAGGCCATCATTCTCTTCTTCCAATAATCATAATCAGTTCCATCAAAGAGTGGAGGTCTGTTGATAGCTTGTCCTTCTGCATCCATGATTGTAGGATCGTACTTCCTCTGCACTTGTAAGATGCTCAACCCTTTCGAGGCTGAGCTTTGATACCAACTGAAGTTGACACAGGCAAACACAAGAAAGGGGGTTGAATTGTGTTTGTTAATATTTTTCCGAAAACAACCTTTTCCAAAACAATTTTCTCAAACAAGGAAAGAAAAGGCAGAAGCACACACACAAAGAAAACCTTTTAAAGAACTTAACAAGAACAAGTTCAGATCCCTACAGTTAGAATAACCAAATAAAACTGAAGAGATAAGGGATAAGAAGATTCACGCAAGTTGTTTTATCCTGGTTCACTCTTTTCCAACCAAGAGCTACATCCAGTCCCTTCTACTTGAAGGATTTTCTCCACTATTCTCCAAATAGATTATAGCAAGTATTCAACACCTCTCCAGGCACACAAGTATTTCTTTCTTACCAAGCCTCTTCAGGCTCTACCTCTAACAAAGAGATTTGGTTTCTTTTGATCTTCTAACTCACTATGTGTGAGAATATGAAAGTTTAAGATCAGATGAATATTATAACAATATTCAAGCTAAAATATTACAGACTTTTTCTTTCTGAAAGAATAAAAGAATGTTTGGCTCGCAAGAGTTTTGTTGTGAATTATGTGTATGTGCAAAGGTTTTTTTTTCTTCAAAAGTCTTGGTCTTCAATTTATAGAGACCTTGCTCTGTTGTATTTGAATTTTCCCGTTTAGGGATAGAATCAACAATGTAATATCCGTTGTGGCTCAGCTTGCTCGTGGCCATTGTACTATATGACAATATTCTTGCATGAAACGGGCACACCACTCAGCAAATGCAACTTGAAAAATTGTCTTGCCTTCCTTGTACAATTTCCAGCTATTCCAGCATAAAAGGTGACATGGTACAAGTCGTTTTGCATTGTACTATTTTGTGTTTTGCAATTCCTCATTTGTACTATGTCTCTCCCATAGAACAGGACAAATAAAACCGTTAATAACAAATAAGAAGGACCATCATATTTTCAAATAAATAACAATCATTTGAAATAAATATTTCTATATGGTTGAGATATAAATACTGATTATATCAAGCATTCATTTTAAGTGAAGAGGTCGTCTACAAAAAAAATGTGTCTATACGCTCATAGCTAAAATTCAACTTTAGCTCGTCCAGTGATGTGGCAAAAAGAGCTCGTCCATTATCAAGTCTTTAAACTTGCTATATTCGGTGAATAGCTTTGAACTACGTCTGCTGACGTGGCAAAAACGCTCGTCTACTTACATGATTAAGAGCTCGTCCATACGCACTGTTCTATAGCTCGTCTATTAGAGCATATTCTTATAATTTAAAATATACCATATAAATTGAAAGGCTCGTCTACCCGGTTGGATGCGGATACAGACTCTTAAGAGATTTCCTTATCATATTGAATTTCGAATACCCTGTAAAACTTTAGATAAGACTTGTTAGATCTTAACACTGATACTTTGCCATACAAATTTAATCATTTTTGTTAACATCAAAACTTAGAGATTATTTAATCCAAATTACTTTGGTTCCAACAAATGTGACCAGAGTCAGCAACGACCGGTCTACTAAAGCGGCTTGAGCTTTCACTCGGCCCCAAGATTTAGAGTTTTCCGCTCAAAGTACTCGAAACAAACCAAGTCACAGTTACACTGATTAAAAGTAAAAAAGGCGGATTCCCAACACATAGCGAAGATAAAAGAAAGAGTTAAAACAGAGCCTTTTTATTAAATCAGAGTCCGGTTTACAATTATGCGAATACAAAAAGAAAATTACAAATAAAGTCACAAATTATCCTAGAAAGAAGGGCATCCCCCCGATCCTGAAGCTGATTAAATAGAGAAAACTTTCCGGGCGAGAGCAGACCCATCTCAAGAGGAATTCTCCCCGAGCGCCCCCGTACCGAGCCGATTGAGAAAAATGGTAGGCAGACACGACCACGACAAGCTAACGCCAACCGCCATCTCAATCACAGACCATAGTCCTCCGCCTCGTCCCACCATCCTGGTCATTACAACCAGGAAGGGATACAACGGAAAAAGGCAGGTGAGAGACACACTCCAAGAAGCCGGAGCAACTTGAAGGTCGGTGACCTATTTCGAGATCACTGTGGTCAAGAAGGAAGGAGGAAAAGTTTCGGGGATCAACCTTCCCACCTCCATACAAAGAAAAAGAAGGCGCAACCAGCACTGGCAGGAGCATACAGTCCTGACCAAGTGTCCAAAAAACCCGTCTCCCTTCCAAGTAAAGGATGAACTGGCTTATCCCCAAAACCCTCCTTCCAACCCCAACGAAGTTTGCGATGAAGAAATGTCACAAACCTCGTTGAGACTCACCCCCTACATCGCAAACCTCGTCGACACTCAATAAGACACAGTACCAACAATACAGTCTCCTAGGAAAAAACCTTCGCTCAAGGAGCTGATGAGGAAAAAGGGTCTCCATTTTTAGAAGAAGAAGAAGAAGAAGAAGAAGAAGAGGTGAAGGCTTCGTAGGGAAGAACAGGAAACCCCTTTATCTATTTATAGAAAAAAGGGGGAGGGCTTCCTTCCCTCGAAGGAAACAAAGATCTTAAAAGATCTCAGAAGGATAAAAAACCATAGAAAATGCTAGCCACACGCGAACCCAAAAAACCGTTGGGAGGAAAAAACAGCCGAAGCGATTGTTGCTGAAAAACATCTCATCGAAAAGACAAAGCAAATAAAAGCTCCTATGACTAGGTCCACATCGAAACCAAGGAAAGAAGCCTAAAAAAAAGAGAACACATGCCTCTCCCTTCTTTGAAGTGGAACGCCCCTACCTGAAACCAGTCAGGGTCGTCCCAAGGGCATCTGTTTCGGTCCGAAATGACAAAACCCAAGGCCCATCCTCATTTCAGGCCCAAGAAGGGCTCGACCCGACAAAACTAGCCCATAAGGCCCTATAAGATGGGAAAACTGCCCTGGTCGACCCAAATTGTCCGGCCTCCCCCACTTGTTTCCGTACATAGTGGTCGTTTCCCGCCTCGGGAAAGAACCTAATCATGTCTGCCCCTGCGCACGTTAGAGAGGAAGAGTGAAACCACCCTTTTTCTCCTGACACATGCGATTATCTATTCAAAATTATCATTATGGACATCCCACTCTATTAAGTTAGAAGGATAAACACATTATGAGGCATGAGACAACATGCTTGGAGTCATCAGGATGAACCCCAAGTACAGGTGTATAAGTAAACCCCCACCAAAGAGGAAGGTATGCAATTTACTCTTAACATAAGCATTATATACTATCTGCAAGACCATTGCTGACTTAAGCATTAGAGTGTCTTCACAGGTACCCTCATTCGGTTCAACACGAAGGAGCTGAATGAGGAAGAAGAAGGAGGAGCCAGAATATTGGGCCAAATCAATAGAGGCCCAATACCAAGAAGTGACACTATTGAGTTTTGGTTTTTGACCAGAACAACAGTGCATACCAATTAAACTCTTTTTAAAAATAGTTAATGATTTTAAATGATTTTTTTTAAAAGCTAATGAAAATAACCTTTTTATTTTAATAATAAAATAATGATTTTTTAAAAAATATGTTTATAAAAATTTAAAGAAAAACAATCAAACTCGTTAAAAATAAATTTTTATCTAAAAATTAATATTTTTTCATTAAATAGTCTATAACAAAAGTCGTCCTCTTATTTCCTTTAATGAATGCATTCAAAATATTGGTCAGTACTTATATCTTGTAATAATAATAATCATATATAAAGTTACATAAAATAAAATTTATGGCATATGTAAATTTTTTAGGATTAAAGCATTATGTACTCTGCTTTTAGTTTGATAACCAAGAGAGAGAAACAATAATATTTACTCAAAAAAAAAAAGAAACAATAATAAAATCTATTTGATTTGTTGAAAAAATCTATTTGTCAAAATTTTATGGATACCAGTACAAAACTCCTTTCTAACATTAGTGTGTGTTTATTATAAAAAAAAAAAAACATTAGTGTGTGTAAATTAAATTTTTTTATACCAATAATAACATATCAAAATTAAACTCGTACTCGTCACAAAAGAGCTGATACTTTTTTTTTTGGTTTTCTAGAGTATCTCCATACGTAACTGCAGAGACTACTCCTTAAAAGTATTGAATGATATTGAAGAGTTTATCTCTCCCAAAAAACAGATATCGAATCCCTGACTAATTACTTAAAGATATTTGAATTCGTTATTACCCGGACCCGACGGCAAACATGTTGGCAACTCGTACTCAAAACGTGGTAGTTGCTGAAAAAAAAAGAAAAAAGAAATTCTATTATCCCGCTACTAATGCCAGTCTCAAACTGCACAGCACAACCTGCAAGCAAAAGGGACAGCGTGGTGTGAGCAATGGTGAAGGCCATAGACATCAGTGGCCTCAAATCCTTCAACATATCAACCCCTTTTCATTTCCGACCCAAAGTCTCTCTGTTTCGTCCATTCACTTTACTTCCCTTCAAACCCACCGCACCATTTCGCCTTTTCCCCTTATGCTCTCTCAGTAATCCCCCATCTCTCTATCTCCCTCTCTCAAGACTCTCTAATCTCATCTTTCTTGGCATTTTTTAGTTGGTAATTTGCGTTTTGTTATTTCAACGAGTCCAATGTTGTTGTTGCTGCTGCTTAATGTTACAGATGGTGCAGCTGGGATAAGCAAGGAAGGTACTTTCCCTCGTGGTGTTGGAGAGGCAGTGAATGAAGCATCAGGTTCCAAGTTTCTTCAGGTTGTGCTGGTGTCCCCTCAGGTAAGATTCAGTTAAAGTTGAGATTTTTTTTTTGTTTTTCTTGTTTCTTAACCATTTGGTATTCCTCTTGCTGTTTGTAACTGTTAATTTTGATGATACAGTACTCAATAGTTCATTAAAATTTAAAGCACCCCCAAAACTTCAGAAAATAAAATAAAAAGTAAAAATCAAAGGTGACACTTATTAGTGGTTGTTTTATCATGGAGCTGCAAGTTGGTTAGTTTGGACTTTGGAGCAACCTTTGTTAGTACTTGGCACTCAATCAGTTAATCTCTTTTGAGCATAGAAGAAGCTTCAACAATAAAATCTAGAAACCACAACAGATTCCTCAAGGTAGGAAGGTTGGATAAGGCATAGTACAAACAAGTAAATGTGTGTGGTAACAAAAGGGGATTTTGATTCTAGGTGGCGTGGAGGACCTAATCGGATTGGTAAAGAGTCGGAACTTGACTATTATCGGTGTTAGGTAACGAATGTGTTAATAATTAGATTTTAGTTGGTGGCAGAATATATAGTTAAATACATTCTTAAGGAAGGTGCCATATCTAATAATTGGGGATATATGAAGTTGGGGACTATTATTAAGTGCATTCAGGATGAGCGAGGAACTTTTGTTGATAGTGTACACTAATATGTTTTGTTGCTTGCATTCTTAACATATTGGATAATGTTGTCCATGACTTATTAGTGTTCAGAAGCCTCCTCACTTTCATAGAACAGTTATTTTTCAAGATAGTATAATAAGTAGGAACTTATCACAAGTCACAATCCAATTCTGGGGAATGTGACCAGCATAGGTGACTGCATGCTTTGTTGTGCTACACTAGCATAGACATAAAGTCCAACATTATTGTAAGGCATTAAATTGTCACATACATTAAACTTTGTTTCATTTGAGCGATTTCTTCATGCCTACACTGAAAGTTATGCAATGCATTTAGAACGCATTTGCATGATGGAGTATCAAACCTAATAATGAGAGACTTGTAGCACGGTTCTGAATCACTTATGTGAATTCATTTCCGAAGTTCTTTCCAAGTTATGTTGAATAATGGGAAGTCTCCCATTTTTGGGAAGGCGTTACCCATATTTATGTGGTTATGTTAAAGTGATGTGGGTTTTTGTTTTGAATAATATTGAGTTTTGCATGTGATAGTGAGGCTCGAGGGGTTAAAAAGTGCCTAATTCCTAGTCAGTCACAGTCCGTGGAAATACTGCAACTGAATTGGTGAAAAATCAAGTTCTGACCTCCTTTGGTTGGATCTCTATGGAAGTATTAATTAGTATTTGAGTGCTAATAGATTTTTTCTTCTTATTTTTTTTTTAAATGAAAAAAGGATACTTGTCAAAGTCAAACCCATCAGTAGATCACTCTCATACTACTAGAAAGACTAGTTTATGTAATTCCACTGATAAATTCCTTAATCCTATGATAAAGAATGCTCTCCAAAGAATGATTGACATATATGAAAATAGTGATATAACTATGACGACAACTTCAAGTGATCAATCACTTATTTATCAGTTTAATATATTTGTTCAAATGTATTGAAATAAAAACAATAATCATGAACTTGAAATTGATTAAAAGATTAATAGAAAAGAAAGAAATGAAATGCTTAATCTTGGACCAGAACAAGTCTTTTAAATTAAGACAAATTGTTATATGATATTATATTATGGGATCCCTTATATTATTATCCTATGTAAAATAAAGCATGTGCTGTACTAGTGTCTTGTGTTGTAAGTTGTAAACAATTTGGCAATAAGCTGGGATGGTTATTTGGTTTAAGTTTCATCCCCTTAATTAGAATATAATTCTACAGGTTGCTAACTTGATATTCTATTGCTGTTTACATGAAATGTTCAATTGCAGTGGTGTTGGTGAAGCATGTGTTGAAAAGTAGGATGTTCTCGTTCATTTATCTATATGCAATGCTGCAGAGATGTTTCATTTATCTGTTGAAACCAATGATGGTTATTGGTTACTGTCAGGAGAAATGAAAAGCAAACTAAGATAGTGTTAATATTGGGAATCACTGCTTTCAGTTCTTGTTATTGTGCCTACACTAAAAGTTTAGAACCAATTAGTTGTCACGTTAATTGAGTATTGGTTACTGAAACAAATGTTGTACTTTCTTGAATCCTCACCTAATATGAAGTGTTTGTGCATTTTTATTTGAGTAGTAAAGTTTATATAACCTAAAAGAATTTGAAGTTTTAGCATAGTAAATTGGCCTCAGTAAACATTTTCTAGCTTTGATTTATGTTGTCCTTGGCAGATCCCAGGAAACACTGGGTGCATTGCTAGAACCTGTGCAGCATCAGCTGTTGGACTACACTTAGTTGGGGTTAGTTTTGCTTTTCTAAGTCTAATAATTTTTTACATTTGATGATAAGATTGTCTTCTATTTTTGTGTTTTGTTTCAAACTATCGATGATAACCTTTGTACTTCTCCATCTTTTCAGCCGTTAGGATTTCAGGTAGATGATACTAAACTAAAGCGTGCTGGATTGGATTACTGGCCGTATCCATGGACATATGCTTCTTTACAGTAGCAATGTTTATTCTTACTTTCATCTCATGATATTCTAGAACAATTAATAAACTCTTCTACTATGCAGGGTAGAATGAAATTTTCTATCTGTTTATTTTAAATCAATCTCTGCCTTTCTCTGGCTTCCTCTAAATCTTGTTATGACAAGATAAAATGTGTTGCTTTTCAAATTTAGCACATCTATTAATTTCAACTGATCTACTATTTACATAATTGTCTATATACAGTATTCACATAGGACATTACGGTGTCATTTGATCCATATAGCTACGCCATCTAGTGGGAAAAGGCTTGGTTGTTATTGTAATATTTACATAATTGTTTTATTGCTGTATATGTTTTCCATTACCGACACAAAATTGCAGATATGTGGTTGTTAAAATTCATGATTCTTGGGCAGATTTTCATGATTATTTTAGGCAACAGGTAATTATCATTCCCTAAGATTTTTGTCCAAAAGAAAAACTTCCAATAAATATAAATTCCAGAAACCTTCATCGTTCATTTCTTGGACTCATCTATCCATTGTTTGGTGCAGGAGGGTGAAAAGCGGCTGCTAGCGTTTACAAAGAGAGGAACTAAAATCCATTCTGTAAGTTTTCCACCATTAATTTTAGTAGCATAGTACCTTTAATGGTAGCGTTTCTCATATTTCAACATAAAGTATTCTAAATCATTATTTTCTTTTGAACCGATGTTTATTCAAAACAATTTTTTTCTGTTTCTCTTCTATTGAATCAAAACTTCTGATAATCAACAACTTGGCAGAAGAAAAACTAGTGACATGGGGAAGGGGTCACCGTAACTTCCAATTGAACGAGATAATGATTGAATGGATGTGATGCTGGCCAAATCAATTTATTATAGGAAAGGTTTCTATGTTGTATGGTGAGGATCGTATTTATTATCATGTGAGCATATTAGAAATTGAGAATTCAGCATTTTTTTTAGTACCAAAATAAGGCATTCTTTGGTTTGGAACAAATATGTAAGTGAAAAAGAATCTAATATGTTAAGAGGTTTCCAACTCTATTCAACATTGCCTGTTTGTCTGGGTTGATTGATGGGAGAAAAGGAATATGGAAATGGAAGTGCACAAGGTCTTGGAGATGACTCAGTTCACTATGGTTTGGTCTGTGTGATAGTGGCCTCTTCTTTTTGTTTGGTGGGTTGGGGGTTGGGAGCAATATTGCAAGAGGTTACTTATTATCATAGATGTATGGAGTGTATGGATAGATAGATAGATAGATACATTCGGTTAGGCTTTGTACAATTACACATGCTATACTATACTCTATTACCCCCCCTGCAAACTGAAGGTGGTTTTGGAGAAGAAACCACATTTAGTTTGGAGCACAGAGCTGTGAACAGAGAGGGGGACAGGGGTTTTGTCAGTGAGTCTGCTAGCTGATCTGAGCTTGGTACATGATGAACTGTTAAGGCTTTGGAGATGACTTTCTCACGAACAAAATGAATGTCCAGTTCAATGTGTTTGGTGCGGGCATGTAGTATTGGATTATGAGCAAGAGATACAACGCTTAGATTATCACAGAAGAGTTGAGGGACTTCAAAGGGAATTCTCAGTTCTGCCAGAAGAGACTGAATCCATGACATTTCAGCAACTGTGTTGGCCACACTTCTATACTCTGCTTCAGTGCTAGATCTAGCAACCAGAGTCTGCTTCTTTGAACACCAGGAGACTAGATTTGGGCCAAAGAAGATGCATGAACCTGAAGTTGATCGCCTATCATCTGGGTCACTAGCCTAATCAGCGTCACAGTATGCTTGGAGAGTGAATGGCTTGTGAGAAACAGCTGGTCGCAGGAGAAGACCATGCTGGACAGACCCCTTAAGATACCTTAAAATGCGCTTTACTGCCTGCCAATGGCTATCAAGGGGGTGTGCCATAAATTGGCAGACTTTATTCACACTGAAAGCAATGTCCGGTCTGGTCACTGTAGCATACTGCAGTGCGCCAACTACTGATCTGTATAACTGTGGATCTGACAGGGAATTAGTGCCATATTTGGTGAGTTTACAATTACTCACCATAGGAGAAGAGATACCCTTTGCTTCAGACATTTGACCCTTATCCAACAAGTCTCGGATGTATTTGGATTGAGTGAGCAGTAGATCACCAGAAGGCAAGTGCTTCACTTCAACACCTAGGAAGTAATCAAGAGACCCAAGCTCCTTGAGAGCAAATGTGGCATTTAGCTCTGTATCAACTCACTGATGGTAGTGGAAGAGGATCCTGTCAAGATGATATCATCTACACAGACTAAAACATAGATAGTAGTGCTGCCCTTAGCATAGACAAAAAGTGATGGATCACATTTGCTAGTTGTGAATCCAACTTGCACCAAGGTAGTGGCCAGGCGCTCATACCAAGCCCGTGGGGCCTGTTTTAGGCCATAAAGGGCTTTATTTAGGCGGCAAACTAGGGATTTATCATTAGGTCCGAAACCCGGGGGCTGAACTGTGTAAACTTCTTCATGTAAGATGCCATTTAGGAAGGCATTGTTTACATCGATTTGCTGAATTTCCCACTTGTGTGTGAGGGCTAAGGTGAGAATGATTCTAACAGTAGCCGGTTTCACTACGGGTGAGAATGGTTCATGAAAATCAAACCCATGTTGTTGTTGATGGAAACCTTTGGCCACAAGCCGTGCCTTATACTTGTTAATGCTACCATCCGGATTTTCCTTAATCCGAAAAACCCATTTGCAACCAATAGCTTTCCTATTCGGAGGAAGGGAGACTAGAGACCAAGTGTTATTTTTGAGAAGAGCATTATGTTCATCTTGCATGGCTGCAAGCCATTGGGGGCTAGCAAGGGCAGATTTGACAGGGGTAGGCTCTAATGAGTGAGCAGAATTCGAGGAGGGAGATGACCAGTTTTGGAACAAGTGAGCATGTGATGAGTGTTAGCTGGTTGGGCAGAAGGTGCAGGATCTTCTTGTTGGACAGAGAGTGATGGGGAGTTGGATGCAGAATTATTAGAGATAGGAGAAGGGTTTACTGGGTTTGTTTTGTTTTGTTTTTCCAATTTAAACTTGAAAATACAAATTGTAGGATTTGAACATGGTACCTAAGACTCGTGGGATGGATGTCTGGATGCACGTTAATAAGGGCTAGAATCACTTTTGAGAATCAAAAGCTACTCCTAGTAGCTTCAAGGAAAAGCACTTCTAGGGTCAACCCACTTTGCCTCCAATACCATTATGATATGAAGTAATGTTTCACCAATTCAAATTTTGAAAACTGGAGCTGAATAATTATCATTGCTAGTTTGTTCACATCATTAGTATTTTTTTTATATAATGTATTTTTATATATATATTTTTCATATACTATTTTTTTAAAATATTTCTTTGTTTAAGTTATTCCGTTCAACTGCTAACCTGTTGACCCTGTTTTTGACTCGGTCAACCCTTGGTCTGGGTTATACAACTATGCTTATTATGCAGTAATAGGATTTTTTGCCTTTGCTTCCAAAACAAAGCAATGTATGGAAATTGAGCATAGGCCAGTAATCATGCTTTGGCTTCCTTTCTTACCTTGCAGGAGTTTTCCTACAGAAAAGGTGATTATCTTTTATTTGGTTCTGAAACTAGTGGCCTGCCACCTGAAGCCTTGCAAGACTGCAAAACTGAACCATTTGGTGGTGGGACTATCCGAATCCCAATGGTTGAAACTTATGTGAGATGTTTGAATCTTTCTGTAAGTGTTGGCATAGCATTGTATGAAGCTTCTAGACAACTAAACTACGAGCAAATTAAGATACCTTCGGAAAGCTGTATTGATACTGAGGAATCATTTATTGCTGAAGACATTTTTGCTTGATCATATACTGAATTTCATATTTATTTTACTTTTAACACAGATAGAACACTCTTTGGAATTTTCTTAGTTAATTGTGCTTGTCACGTCCTGACCAGGGGTCATATTGCTAGTTAATTGAGATAGAAAATGCCCGTTTCAGGTTCAATTTTAGTGAAGTGGCAAATTGAACTTGCAAGAGTATTTCTTCATAGGGTGAGTTACTCTATGCATGGCATTTTAGTGGATTTGGATTCCCTGCGATTACTTATACCATGGTTTTAAACAGAAGTTGTATCCGATTTTTAGAAATCATGCACTGTTTCTAGAAAAATATGTAATGACCGTTGTGACCTCAAGGTAAAATTGCTGCAGGGAATCCGGATCTCTTGAGTATTGGTGCTCAGTGATCAGTGTTAATAAAAAAAAGAGTGCCTTCGAAAAAAAAAAGGGAAAAAATTGAATGGTTGAAATTTTGTACCTTCACAATCAGTGTTTGATCTTTCAAGTACATTAAAAACATTGAATGATTGAATTCAAAAATAAAATAATTCAGCATCGTTCAATCAAAATTCACTATATGTTCAAACAATTTTTCATTTGGAACACGTGAAGCAACAGTGTCTCAGCAAGGTAACCCCCACAATATTGAAGCCTAACAGCACTTTTAAATGGAGTTCCAGACTAAAAGGAAAGGAAAGAGCTTTCCAACATGCAGTGTCGCAGTGACCACCATTGTCTAAAAGTTATTTGTTTTCATCCCTTTTGTCGTGGAGGGATCTTGTGGTGGTTCAGTGGACACGTATGTATGTGATGGATTTTGATTTGGAAGTTGTGGTTCAGTGACTGGTTCATGGTTGCCTTTGGAGGATGGTGAAAGCTTGAGCGAACCAATTAGAAGATTGTTACAATGGTTGTGGTGGAAGTCTATGTTTCCTCACACACAGTGGTTTTGGGAGGAAGAAAATGGACTAAAGTAAATAATTATAATAGAATGGACTAAAAACTAATTATTTATATAAAACAAATATAAATTTTAGAATGAATATATATTGAAAATTGATTGAAAAAGGAAGTGCATCGATAAAATAATTCTCTTTAATTATGATATGTTTTCTTCAGTCTCTTACCAGGTGGTCTCGAGGATTATGATTGTCAAAATTGCGAGCTAACTTGTAAGTTCAAACGAGTTTATTAGTCTAAGTAGCACATACTAGTTAACTCGCTTTCAGACTCAATTTTTTGTCATTGCATTGATTTGATATTGGAGGATTTTTTAGAAAAATTTAAAGGTTAACCAAGCTACTATATAGAAAGGAAGAAAGATCACTAGCAACATATACTCTAGAACATCTACCAAAAAAAAAAAAAAAAACTCTAGAACAATGCTCATTAGCATGCTGAAGAAATTTACAAATGGGGAGGATTATTTGATTGGGCCTGATATGACTAGATTTGCCATACTTATTTGACTCTAGTTTGTTGCAATAATAATAAAGCATCAATTATGAGTATGTTTAGCTCATATGACCAGGGTTCAATCAGGTTTACAAATACAAAAGTGGTAGGAAAGTAGAAAAATATATTCACTTTTAATTTTCTTTAAATACATCATGATTTATTTATTTTTAAAATAAACTCATTTTAAAAATACTATCCTACCGTATACCCTGAAGTATAAACTACCTGCACAAATCAGAAATGTTTTTCTAACAACTGAGTTAGACAACTATACGGGACAACCCGTATATATGTGAACAGTGTTTCGCCTTTTTTTTTAATTCGTTTTTTTTAAATATTTAGCTTTTTTTAGTACTAACATTTTTTATTAATTAGGTGAAAATATTTAGCTTTTTTTAGTACTAACATTTTTTATTAATTAGGTGAAAATATTTGGTGAATCACATGTAAATATTTGGCTAATTTAGTTCATTATATGGTTAATGGGTCATCCTGAAACTTACAATCGTTTTCCACAACCTTGTAAATATTTGGTTAATAACGTGCAAATATTTGGTTAATTCAGTTCATTATATGATTAATGAGTCATCCTGAAACTTACAATCATTTTCCACAACCATGTAAATATTTGGTTAATCACGTTCAAATATTTGGTTAATTCAGTTCAATATATGGTTAATGGGTCACCCTGAAGCTAGATAATTGGTTAACCATGAAAATGAACTGAATTAACCAAATATTTGCACGTGATCAACCAAATATTTGCACGTAACCAAATAACCAAGTTTTTAAGAGCTAAATATTTTAAAAAAATAATCCGAATTGCATTGCTCATTCACTGTTCATGTACTGCTCATGCACTGTTCATATACTGTTCATTATGAAAATGCCACTGCACATGGACAAAATTACAAAATCGCCACTGCCATGTAGAGTTGTCATCGTATGTTGTCTAACTTAGTTGTTAGAATAACATAACTGGCACAAATATGCCATATTGCATGTCATGCCATTCATTTACCAAGAATTGTATCTACCTATCGAATTAATTCTTTTACTATTTTATCATAGCGCCTTTTTGACCCCACTAGTGCAATTTGCTTCATAAATTACCGAAATAGTGCAACTTGGAAAGTATTTACCAGATTGGGGTAAGTCGTACATGACATATATGACTTCAAAGTCGTATATGCCATGTACGACTTCACTTTTTAGGGTTTATTATAAAATAATAGAAGTCGTACATGGTATGTACGACTTCTATATGGGATGATAGATACAACCAAATAGAAGTCGTAAATGGTATGTACGACTTCTATTATTTTATAATAAATCCTAAAAAGTGAAGTCGTACATGGCATATACGACTTTGAAGTCGTATATGACATGTACGACTTACCCCAATCTAGTAAATACTTTTCAAGTTGTACCATTTCGGTAGTTTACAAACCAAATTGCACTAGTGGGGTCAAAAAGCATATCATAGCAAACACAACACCAATCATAATCTAAGATAAGATCTTGTCTATCTTATTGGCGGCCATTATTAGGTCGTGAAAAATATATTTTTTTGGACTGAAAATTTAATAAGATGAGAGCAGACCCTATTCGTTTTAAAGTCAAGATGTAATTGTCCGTTTGTTTACAAGGCTTTTAGCCAAAAAGGGAAAAACACTTTAATCATATAAAATTTTAAATACAGTGATCATTGAGAAAATAAAGTTAACAGAAAATCATATAAAACTTTTTGGCCATGCTAAATATATTTGTTCTTGCCCAGATACTGAAATCTGGCACATGTGAGAACATGGCCCAACAAGTACTCAGGAAACTCCAAGGCCAGATGACTCACCCTTGGCCGAGCGGTTCACCCAACCGAAATGTCAAAGTCAGAGGACTACGAAAAGAGGGGTTAACCTACTCCACCTAGGGGATGGCCCCCCACCAACCAAATAGTGCCACCAGTAAGGACCACCTCATACTCACGCGATCCCTCTAATCACTAACACAATCATCCTAAATCACCGCTGACCCAAAAACGTCATGCGATGTGGAAACCACACAAACTCCCAGTAAACCACACGCCACACAATAATGAGAGCCATATCGGCAATGGCAGACATAGATGCCCCATCTAGAGGACACAATAAAAAGGTCATAGAGCCATAAACCCAGGTAAGTAATCTGAACACAATATGTACATTATCTGCAAATCTTTTTGTTTTTATCCTATCTTTTTTTCTTGATAAGCGATTCGATTTTATGATTTGACTTTTATCTTACCTTAAAAGTTATTCATATCATGACTGATTATTGGTGGATAGTGTAAAAAACTTTATACTATCAGTGCATAGGAATTCAACTCTTATTTTTATCTAAGTTAAAATATTTACTTGAATATAAACTAGTTTTAAAATAAAATATTTAAAAATTATAAAATTTGAAAGTTTTTATGGTCCAAGATACGGAGGTCCAAAGCCCTCCAATATTTGACCAAGAAGGGCTTGACCCAATGGAAACCCAATAATCGGGAAGCCGAATGAACTACTCCCAGCCGACCAGAATGCTTGGTCATAACCCCTCCCATATGGAGTTGACTTCTCCACCTTGAGAATGAACCCCTCTACCTACCCTGAAAAACGAAGGCCGCCCCTCCTCCCTGACACACGCAACCACCTAAAACCATCATCACAGACACCTACATACGCTGACAACACGTCATGTAGTAAGGGAAAATCCTAGAGCCAAACACGCCATTAAGTATGGAGCATCATGCTTAAGGTCATCATGATCACTTCATAAGAGACCTCTATGTATATATGCCTCCAAAAAGGAGGCATGGGTATGGTTTTCACGATATACAAAATACTTGCACATTATCTACTACACCCTTGCTGACTTAAGTATCAGAGTGTCTTCGCAGGTACCCTCATCCGATTCATATTGGAGAGGAGAAGCAAGAGAAGAAGAGAAAGAAGAAGGAGAAATCAGCATCCACATTCAGCATTGGGCCAAGCACATCCGGGCCCAATTATCAGGAGTTCAGTTTGAGTTTTGAGCTTCTCTCAGAACAAAAGTCAGAGCGATTTTAAGTGGCAATCTTTTTTATTAATATTAAAATTTGCGCTTTTTATATTAAAATAAAAAATCTATTAATATATATATATATATATATATATATATATATATTATATTTTTCATTGAAAAATTTACTGGTTAAGAAACTTAATTAATCTCATCCCAAAATCAATTTAAATCATAAGTCATTCCTATTAATAATTTTAACTAATAAAAACCATGAAAAGTTAATTTGAGTAAACTGTTAAAAAAATTAATTTTAAACTATCGTACAAAACATAAAAAAATAAATTTGAATACAATAATTATTTAAAAAATTATTATATATAAATATATTTTAATTAATAATACAAACATCTTTATACTAACAATATATTAAAATATCCAGTAAAAAATATATATATTAAAATAAAGCTCATTATTAGGCTAAGACCAACTTCAATGATTGTTCTTAAGGTGGTTCTTAAGCATAAGACCTAGTTCTTATAAAAACCTTCATTAGAGATGAATGACATGACAGTCAGGTTGAACAACGGTTCTTGCCAAACAATTTTTTTTCATTGAGAGAGTGAGAAATTGGGTAAATAATACTTGTGGAGACCAATTTAAGAACTTAAAATGAGTTCTTCAATTGAAGTGAAATGGAGGTTGGGTTCTTATATCACATATGGTATCATTGGACCCACAAAATAATAGATAATAACCAAAATGTGATTTTATCATTGTGATGCTCTAATGCTTTGTTTGTTATAGTAGAAAATGAGAAGAGAGAAAACAAGAAGAGAGAAAACGAGGAGAAAATGTATCTTTTTCTTGTTTGGTGGATGAGAGAAATAGGGAAGAGAGAAGAAAATTGGTGGGACCCACCTCAATTTTTTTTCTCTCCCCAAGAGAAGAAAATGGAAGAGGGAGAGAGTATTTCATCTAAAATGACTTTTATACCCTTCTTTTTGGGTTCTCATTCAATTATTTAAATAAATTGAATTGAAATAATCATTTATTTAATTAAATTAAATTGAAATTAGTAAAATAGTTATATTAAACTAATAATTTTTATTAGTTAAAATAACTTAAAACAATTAAATTAACTTAAATTATTTGATTATTTCAATTAAATTAATTAATAAAATTAAAATATTTGTATATTGATTTTTTTGGTTAAGGGTATTTTTGTCTTTTTACAAATAATTACATTTCTCTCTTCTCACTTTCTATCCAACCAAACAAAGAGGAGCTTCTTTTTTCTCTATTTCTCTTGTATCAAACACATCAAATCTACTCTATTTCTCATCATTTTCTCTCTTCTCATGCTCTATCTCACATCTTTATCTCTTATCTCTTTCTTCTCACAACCAAACAAAGCATAAGTGTATACCCCACCAGGTGGCATAGTGTACCAGCAATGTCATGTGCAAAATAGTGAAAACGGTATACAAAACCGACTGCAATAACAGCTCCATGCAATGGGCATTTTAGTCACTCAACACTAAGGATGTCAATGGATAGGGTACTATAATACCCGTTCCATATCCGAGTTTGAAAAAATTATCCGGACCCTCGTAGATAATAACTTTAGTATCCTTGCCGTACTCTCTGGGTACCTAAGCACTCGTACCCGCACTCATTACCCGCATTTTAATAGTGAAAAAACAATAAATAACAAAAGAAAGTTTTAACAATTAAAAAACGATTAAAAGGTCTTTTAAATCTACTCATGAAACATTACAAATCAAAATATTTAAATAAATAAATAAATAATTTTGATTTTAGAATTTGAATTATAGTTAAAATTATATATATCAGTAATATAAATAAATAATTATATATACATATATATATATGTGCGGGTATGGGGTGGGGTGGATACCATACTATCCATACTCACACCCATACCCATTCAAATTTACGGGTAATAATCCGTATCCAATCCCTTATCCATTGTGCGGATAATTACCCTACCCATTGTGGGTAATTTTTGCGGGTACCCAGCTAGTAGGGAATAAATTGTCATCCCTACTCAACACGTATATATAACATAGTACATAAACTGAACCGACACTATAACACTGAAACATTTACTCTCTCCACATTCTAGTGAGAGAAAAATTCAAACTCAACAATGTCTTCCTTCCTATTCTTACTAACCGTCATTCTGGCATCCGCCTTCTCCGCCGTCAACGGCTGCACGCCGTCAGACAGGGCGGCACTCCTCGCCTTCAGGGAGGCGCTGAACGAGCCCTACCTCGGCGTCTTCAACTCGTGGTCCGCCGAAAACAGCTGCACCAATTGGTACGGCGTCAGCTGTGACGCCACCACCGGTCGCGTCACCGACATCAACCTCCGCGGCGAGTCGGAGGACCTAAACCGCTCCGGCTACATGACCGGAAAAATCTCGCCGGAGATTTGCAAGCTTGACGGCCTCACCAACCTCGTCGTCGCAGACTGGAAGGCCATCTCCGGCGAGATTCCCGCCTGCATCACCTCCCTTTCCTCCCTCCGCATCCTCGACCTCATCGGAAACAAAATCTCCGGCGGAATCCCGGCGGATATAGGGAACTTGCAGAAGCTAACGGTGCTGAATCTCGCCGACAATGCCATCTCCGGCGACATTCCGGCGTCGATCGTTAACCTCGCTTCGCTCAAGCACCTCGACCTCAGCAATAACAACCTCGCCGGCACTCTCCCCGCCGATTTCGGTAAACTCACCATGCTGAGCCGCGCGTTGCTGAACCGGAACCAACTCACAGGTTCGGTTCCGGCTTCGATCGGAAACATGTACCGGCTCGCGGACTTGGATTTGTCCATGAACCGGCTCACTGGTTCAGTTCCGGTCGAGCTCGGGAAAATGCAAGTTCTCTCTACGTTGAATTTAGATAGTAATTCGCTTTCGGGTCAAATAAATCCGAATCTGTTAAGCAACGCGGGTATGGGTATCTTAAACCTGAGCCGAAACGGGTTTGAGGGTACCATACCCGATGTTTTCGGGTCAAACTCATATTTCATGGTTCTTGATTTGTCTTATAATAACTTGAAGGGTTCGATACCCGGTTCGTTATCTTCGGCCAAGTATATCGGGCATCTGGATCTTAGCCACAATCACCTGTGTGGATCGATACCAATCGGGTCACCCTTTGATCACCTCGAAGCGTCGTCGTTTAGTAATAATGATTGTTTGTGCGGAAACCCATTGAAGACTTGTTAGTGATGGGTTACCCGAAATAAAGTACCTGATTTGTTGATGATACTTCCAACAAGCTATAAAAAGTGAAGGCTTTAGAGTGTGTTTGGGAAAGCTGGAAAAAAAAGATTATGCTGATAATCAATTTTTGTATAATCGATTATTGTGATAATCGATTATAATCAGAATCTGTTTTTGTTTGGGTCTGTTTGCTGAAAAGTGGTTTTAAGATAATCTATTTCGTTTGGGTGATGCAAAAAAAATCACTTTTATATAATAAATTACGAAAAAGGGTATGAAGTTATTTGTATAATTTAATAATATTTATTTATAAGTTAGTTTTGTAGGGGTAAACATGGAAGAGAGTTTTGAGAATGAAAAATAATCAAATCACAACAATCTTAAGCTAGAAAAAACTAGATGGCATAAAACAGCTTTTTTTTCCTAAAAAAAGCTTTTTTATAAATTTAAGCAAAATGCCAAACATGATAGATTATCTATGAAACAGCTTTTAAGCTAAAAAACAGCTGAAATGTGGGATTATAATTTTTCCCAAACACACTCTAAAGTGTGATTTTTTTATGTAATAGTTTTTTGTTAAGTGATGTAATATAATATTTTAGTGATAAAGTTGAAACGGACAAAAAGATGATGTGAAGGGAGCATATGCATATGCATATGCATTCACGTGCATAACAGCATAAGGCTTTGTTGAAGGAAGGGATCCATGTTTTATGTCGACAGGGGTCAAGCTAGTTCTGAATATTCCTGTGTTGCATGTGAGGTTCACAGTTAGATAATGTAAAAGATTTGGATAATGATTCTATTATTATTTTTTTTTTCACATCAATTTTTTTTTTTATCATTACAAGAATGAGTTTGTGGTGGTTGCTTCCACTTTTCATTCCACAACTATAGACAGTTTAATGTTTTAGGAGAGTTTATGTTATACTTCATTCCAAATTAAAGGTGGAGAAAATGGAGGCAATTCAGAAATATAGTTTTGTATCACTTTTGGTTTGAATGTT
Organism: Echinosophora koreensis; assembly: GCA_035048595.1. Lineage (NCBI taxonomy): Eukaryota > Viridiplantae > Streptophyta > Magnoliopsida > Fabales > Fabaceae > Echinosophora > Echinosophora koreensis. The sequence goes on along the minus strand of JAPCYP010000011.1, from coordinate 3,644,360 downwards.
TTTAATTGAACATTTTATTTTAAGTAACTGGATTTGTGGATGTTCTTTTCAAAAGAAAATTGAATGTAGATGACATTGTGACTCTTAAGATGCATTTCCCAGCAGTACATGAGGGCCACTGACGAATTGGATATTTGTTGTTTTGCTATAAATATCTACACATGGTTTGAACGTGAAAATAGATATATAAACCCGGGAAGTAAAATCTAGCAAACGGATATCCAAAAAGTTTGTTAAGTAAGTGTGTAAATTAGATGCTTAAGTTACATAAAAGCATATGGTTTTGAGGGGTTGTCTTTGTTGCACGTGGGTGTATGATGCATCTTTTAGAAAAATTTAAAAATAAGGACTTTAACTTTTTGAATTTGTGCTTGTGCCCCCATAAAACCCGGCACGAACCCTCCCCTTATTCCCTCCACCCACCACCACAACCAAATAACTTGTTATTTCGGCTAGGCATATTCCGGCTAGGTATTTTCTTTTGCATCTTCTATGGTTGGATTGGATCAGTCACATGGTCGGTTCATCGGTTGCTCCGACCAGTCTAGTTCGATTTTTGAAAAGACGGTTTATCAAAACCCGACTTTTTACTTGTTTAATATTTTTTAAAGCAAGGTGATGATTTAGTTAAAAATACAAATTTAAGTGTGGTTTTTTTTGTTAAAAAAAAATTTTACATATGAAGTCGGTTTCTGGAGAAAAAAAACAAAAAAACAAAAAAACAAAAAACAAGTGAGATGAAGAAAAGCAAAATTTAGAAAATATTCACAGTAGAGGTACATACCGGAACTTAGAAGTTGATATATCCTGATAATTTTTGCTCATCCGTTTCCATATCTATAACTTTACTATGGCTAATCGGGACTTTTACTGTAGATCCACGTGTTGTTTAGTAATTTTTTGCCTTTTTTCTTTTTATTTTCATGGGGCTACTTTGCTTTTTATTGTCAGGATATATTGTTTTTATATTTAAAAAAAAGAAAAAAAGAAGAAGACAACATTTATTGCTTGAAAGAATAAGGTTTTGTAATCTGACATCTCCAAAAAAACGTGCCTTGTGGGAAAAGACTTTATCACTCCTCTTATCTAAATGGGACACATATTTAGGATATCTTGGTTAATCATCTATAAATATTTGGTTAATTCAGTTCATTATATGATTTATCACGTGCAAATATTTGATTAATTCATGATAACCCATTAATCATATAAAGAACTGAATTAACCAGATATTTACATGTAATTAACCAAATATTTATACATGATTAATCAAGGTGTTCCAAATGGGTGTCCCATTTGGGTGTGCAAATAACATAACTGATATAATTAGGTAGAGTGTAAACCAATATATATATATATATATATATATATATATATATATATATATATAATTAGGTAGAGTTGATACAAGTTTTACAAAATGTTTTTGGAAATATTAGTATGGGAGTAAAAATTTATCATATTTGATACAAGTTTTAAAAAATTAATTCCGGACATAAAAAATGTTCGAAATAAAATTAGTTAATGATAGTTATAAACTTAAGAAAACCCTATTCTCATGTGTGAAAGTGAGCAAGAAACACTCCTGTAAAGAAACTCTCTTAATATTTTGTTATAAAACATGAATGTTCTAGCACAATTTCACATTTCATTATTTTATTATTATTATTTCAAAAACTAAATTTTGTCCCTCAAATTTATCTATTTTTATTTAATTATTATGCTAAACAATAATATTTCTCACTAAGTTTTATTTTATATTTTTATTATTATTATTATTATTATTATTATTATTATTATAAATAGTGAATTTTTTCTCTCATAGTCATATTTGGTCATTTTATAATTATGTCAAACAGTATTTTTTTTTCAAATAAATTTCATCATCTATCATTTTATTTTTTATTTTATATAGCCACCATTATACTTTAGGGATCTGATTAAAAAATTTATATAAGTTCAAGGACCTAAATAAAAACTTTTTTAGCTTAAGGACTTACTTGAAAATTCCCAAATAATTTAAGGACCAACTCAATAATTAAATCTATTTATTAAAAAATACATGCAACATTTCATTTCTCCCCATTTCATCTCTTTCTTTCTTTATTTGCCATCATACCACCAAGAATCTGAATTCTGATCTCTGCCTGAATTGATGTTAAGTACCTTTTTATCACCGCCAAGAACAAATTTCATAAAAAATGAAGTATCTATTTTGTTTCTATTAAAAAAATGCATGATACATTTCATCACTCCCACTTAATCTATTTTTTTTTTCTTTATTTCCCACCAGCACCACCTACTCTCTTTCTTCCATCTTCTCTGACGACGAAAAATATCTCCCCATCTAACTTTCAGGAAAGCATTATCTAGCGTATTGGCATTGACCTATTCTCTTTCTTCCATCTTCTCTGATGACGAAAAATCTCTCCCCATCTAAATTTCAGGAAAGCATTATCTAGCGTATTGGCATTGACAAATTGGCACTGACAAATCCTCCTTCTATTTTAGACAATCATATTTCTTCACTATTTTTGTTTCTTAAAAAATAATTACTTCCCCCTTCATCCTCTTTGTTTCTAATCAATTTTCTCTCCGAGGTTAGTGAACATAGGTTAAAAGAAAATGGACATTTAGTCGGTGAATATGGGAGTAAAAATTTATCATGTTTGATACAAGTTTTAAAAAATTATTTCCGGACATAAAAAATGTCTAAAATAAAATTAGTTAATGATAGTTATAATCTTAGAAAAAACTATATCCCCATGTGTGAAAGTGAGAAAGAAACATTCCTGTAAAGAAAATCTCTTAATATTTTGTTATAAAACATATTTTGCTAGCACAATTTCACATTTCATTATTTTATTATTATTATTTCAAAAACTAAATTTTCTCCTCAAATTTATCTATTTTTATTTAATTATTATGCTAAACAATCATTTTTCTCACTAAGTTTTTATTATTATTATTATTATAAAGAGCGAGTTTTTTTCTCTTATAGTAATATTTTGTCATTTTATAATTATGTCAAACAAATTTTTTCTTCTAAATTTCATAATCTATCATTTTATTTTTTATTTTATGTAGTCATCATTATACTTTAGGGACTTGATTGAAAATTTTATATAAGTTCAGGACCTAATTAAAAACTTTTTTAGTTTAAGGACTTACTTGAAAATTCCCAAATAATTTAAGGACCAACTCAATAATTAAACCTATTTATTAAAAAATGCATGCAACATTTCATCTCTCCCCATTTCGTCTCTTTCTTTCTTTATTTCTCATCATACCACCAAGTATCTGAATTCTAATCTCTGCCTGAATTGATGTTACGTACCTTTTTATCATCGTCAAGAACAAATTTCATCAAAAAATGAAGTATCTATTTTGTTTCTATTAAAAAATGCATGATACATTTCATCACCCCTACTTAATCTATTTCTTTCTTTATTTCCCATCAGCACCACCTACTCTCTTTCTTCCATCTTCTCTGACGACGGAAAATTTCTCCCCATCTAACTTTCAGGAAAGCATTATCTAGCGTATTGGCACTGGCCTACTCTCTTTCTTCCATCTTCTCTGACAACAAAAAATCTCTCCCCATCTAAATTTCAGGAAAGCATTATCTAGCGTATTGACATTGACAAATCCTCCTTCTATTTTGGAAAATCATATTTCTCCACTATTTTTGTTTCTTAAAAAATAATTACTCCCCCCCTTCATCCTCTTTGTTTCAGATCAATTTTCTCTTCGAGGTTAGTGAACATAGGTTAAAAGAAAATGGACATTTAGTCGATGACCTTCACTCCGATGACTTCGACGGCCAGCTGGTCGAGGTATTCTCGGAGTTCAATAGTCTCACTTCCGTTTGCATTTGTAAGGACTCCTCCACCAGCAAGTCAATCTGTTATGGCTATGTCAACTTCGTTTCTCCCCAAGATGGTACCCTTTTGGCTTTCTTGGTCTCCTTTTCGATGTTTCTTTAGGTTTCCAAAGATTTATCCAAAGATTTTTGTGAGATGTTGTTTCTTGTGTTTTGCATCTTTGAATTGTGATCTGAGTATGATAAAATTTATTCTTCGTGGATAATTTGATTTGGAGCATGTAATTCGTGTCCTCTCCCAATCTTTTCCCTTTCTTTGCCTTCGATGAAGAGCTCTTCCCCAAAGCTGAATTTTGTGGCATGTGCTGCTGCGGAGCTGACATGTTTCCAGAAAAAGTTTTTCTTCAATGGACATAATGATGATGTAGATCCATAGGATTGAGGTAGGTTCGGCGACGGGAGAAAATTTAACCAATTTGTCAGAAACCTGAACTTGTGGTTTGACTGTGTTTGGAAAATCGGTCAAACCATGGCTAGAATTTTCTGTTATGTTAGTCACCTTGTCAACGCCTTGAACTTGACAACAAGTTGCAGGGGTGTCCCTGACCTCTTTTAAATGTTATGGCTCACCAATATCCTTTATTTCTTCAAATTTTTATTGATTGTGACCAGGTCCTTTTTATCATTTCCTTTCTTATTTTGACCAGCACTTAAATTTCCTTTCTCTTTTTTTATCCATACAAGGTTTCAGCATTATGTTTGTATATCCTTACTTAAAAGGTCCTGAAGTATGACCCTGTTATATATCCAAGTTTGAAATTTTAGCTCACTGATGATGATTATAAATGGTTTACTAAAGTCATATTATTTCCTTGAAAAAGTATTTTATTCAAAGGGAAGAGTCTTCATCTCTTTTCATAGGCCATAGATAAATTGCTATGATCGATTGGACCACCAAGATGAATTTCTTTTGTGAAAGCAATTGGGCAGCTATATCTATGCTTATAGATACCACAGGGAGAAGAATATATTGGTGATATTATCCTTACTTTGTGATTCTTTCCCCTATTTTCAATCTTTGAAGCTTATCTATGTATATATATTCACAAGGCCTTTCCCTAGCAGAAAATTAAGTTGCAAGCCAACATACAGCCTTCCATGTATCAATAACTATATATATAGGTTTCTGAACAAGAACAAAAAGGATGATTAGGGTTTAGGAATTCATGCACTCAAAATATTAACTACTATGTATACAATTTAATGAAACAATAGTTAACTTCTATTCCGTACAGTTTCTATTTTTATTTTGCTTTTTATGCCTCATTTAAAAATTAGGTTTTAATCTATAAGAAATGGAGTTTTGACCAACAGACTGTTGATATTCTAACTGGAGCATGTCTATTTAGTATTATTGCAATGCAAACATAATTGCTGCCAAGTGTGATGGTGTAATAATTGATAAACTGATCTTTACAAATTATTTTAGCTTTGACATCTTGGGTAGTGTTCAATATTATATGTAAGCTCAATATTGTGTGTTAATTTTATCCTGTACTATCCAGCAGTTCACTATATATATCACAAATTCTTGACAAGTAACTGAAATAATTGATTCAATGGAACAATGTCCTCATGAACCTATAGTTTAATGAGAACTGATTTTAGGAAAATAAAAACAGATGTGATGACATTTAAAGTGATAAGCATACATGATAATTACAATTAATTTTTAATTAAACTAAAGATTATAATAATTTTAAAAAAAAAAATTTACCCGTGTGTTGGACGGGTCAATAATACTAGTTCATTAACTATGAGTCGAGTCTTCACACCATTCAAATCCGCGTAACATGTATAATAATTGCAGAAATCAATGTGTCAATACTATAAAATAAAATAGATGCACCATGTCCTTTCTTGACTCTACGAAAGACATACAATAACTTTAGTCCACTCATTTCCAAGCAAAAATAAGGGCATGGACCCCAAACTTCTCTGGCAACCGCATTTTAAGTGGCCCTATGTGCATGTGGAAGTTTTAATTCGATCACTGATTGAGGTCAGGCCTCTATATCCAGCAGGAGCCAGTTAGCCACTAAGGATGATGATCCTGTAGACAGCCACTCTCTGTGGTCACTAGCTACCTCATGTTCATAACTCCCTCCGATCTCTATTGTAAGCAAAAATTAAACGGGATATACATATTAAGATATTTAGTTAATCTTATTTAAAAGAGTTATTGAAAATAAAAAATTAAGTTTGTTACCTAAATTACCCATCCTCTTATTTATTAAATTTGTGTTGTTGAGAATAATATGAGTCATTGGAAAACAAAATTTGTATTAAATGAAGAGTATTTTGAGAATAACTTCATTAAATAAAATAAAAGTAATTAAAATTTATTTATATTTTGAACCAAAAAATTTGAGATTTTTTGCTTATATTATGAACCAGAGTAGTAATTTCTGATCTCATGAGATGGATCTTCACGTAGTCACGGGACGTCTACGACCATCCTAAAGATTAAGGAATTTTCTCTCACACGTATGTGTAACTATCTTTGGTTAGTAAAATAGTATAACGTTTAATTTTAATATATTATTAGTTAATGTAAATGTTTTTATAGCATCAATCAATTATAGACTTCAATATATGTGATTTTTGAGATAATTATTATGAGAGTCAGCTATTTTATAACATCACATAATATAACTACTAAAATGAAATGTTTTAGCAATCAAAGGATGATATGGGGCGGGTAGATATTAGAGTCTCATCCCTATTAAATTTTGTGGATAATCTCATACCCATCAAGCGAGTAAATACCCTACATATCCTAGATACTTTTTGCAAGAACCTATTAGATCCAATACTCATTGCCATCCTAATTTTAATGCTCAAGATTTAAGAATTGGACATAAGAATGAGTAACTTTGAAAGACAAACAAATATCAAAATATATTTTACCCAAAAAAAAAAAAATCAAAATATGAATTGTTTGGCTATCCTAAAAAATTTGTCCACAAGACCCCCATTGCTTCCAAGTACATTTTCCTAGTTAGTAAGGACCTTCTATCTGCAGTGTCTCTTTTACAAACATGACTAGGTAATTTGGGTATAGAAGTAAATAAAGGTATGAAAATGAATATTAAAATTGCTACTCAAGTAAATATAAGAATGTATCAAAATCATTTTCTCAAATGCGGGTATAAAGCTGATTATTCTAATATTCGATCCTTGCCATCCCCCTAATATGAATATCGGTGCCATATCCACATATATATCAGTATATCACCAATGATAGGGTGGATAGTCCATTTTTTTTTATAAGCAAGATGTACAGTCTAATAATTAGTCTTAACCAACATCACCCTAGTCCTCTACTAGGGTTGATAAGTAAATATTTGAGTAATTAATATTATAGATAGTGCTCAAGTTGAGATGGACAAAACATGAGGGGAGCAGATGTATCTGCTTGCACGTGAATAAGACAGTATAAAGCTTTGACGGAAGGAATCCATGTTTAGGTGAGCAGAGGTCAAGGCTTCTTTAATATGCTATAAATAAAGGTGGAAGCTGGGCATTACACTGCGCAGTGTGTTAAATGGGAGGGAAGGCTATTATGATGGGTAACGTCTTCAATGCTCCTTGTAGAACTCGGAGGAGCGGTACTCCACAAAAAAGAACCATTGATATAATATTAAATTTATTGAACGGTGCGGATTTCAACGGCAGAAACCGGTTGGACAAGGTTCATAAATTACTGGCTACCTACTGAAAGGGTCATGTGCTTGGGGGATCGTGTTGCCCCTTAGTCATACATGGAAAACTTTTCTTTTTCCTGCTTTGTTTAGTTACTGAGGCAATTATATCAATGGTCATGATTGTTCATCTTCACTGAAGAAGAAGCACTCAGGCTTTCAGCACGCCGCCATAGGAAGTTAGGAACTCAGCAATGGGATGGATGAAGTGAGCGAGTTGTAGTCGTGAACCTGATGAGCAGAACATATCGGAGAAGAAGAAGAGTTGAAAAGTCACGAAAGAGAAGCATGTTGAAGATGCGAGCTTTAAGGCTGCACATGGCAGGGATGGCGCAATTGTAGGCAAAGGCGGCTTCCTCCGCCATGCCAAAAGTGCCAAGCCAGTGGTGCTCCTTCAACCGAGGGTCTCTTCTTATCTCAGTCGCATAACAACCCCATGGTGCCGAACGCCACGGTACCTCATGGCACCGCCGGAGGAGTCATCGGAGCCTCCTTCGTTGTCTCGCAAAGTCCTCTTGTTGGCGGTGGAACACTTGTTGTGGTTGGAGATGGTGGACTCTTACGGGTCGGGTTCGGGATGGGCCATTCAGTTGAGACGCCACAGTGCTTCCTCCATGTAGGTGTCGTTGCAGTTGCTGGGGATGAATGTGTTGAATGTGGATGTTGGGAAATTTGATCTAGTTTTTGACTAGAAACCTCAAATAATTTGTTTTGGTTTGGTGTTTTTGCTTAAAAAAAAAAGTTAAATTAATTAATTTTGCAACATGGTCCCTAGGCAGAAAACAAAGATAAGAGTTCACAGGGGTGTTTGCATAAAAATGAAAGTTTATCCTATGTAGTGCTAATGTAGATTCATTAATTGAGTTGGTTTGTTGTGATTGTGCCACATAGACAGTGTAAAAGTTATACTAAAATTATCATGGTGAATTCTCTTGAACCCCCCATAATTTTAGTGTAATTTTTATGCTACCTAAGTGGCCCAATTAAATGATACCACCTCACTTTTTAATGTGACACTTTATAAAGTCATTAATTTTTTTAAAAAAAAAATCAATTTTCTCATTTAATTTTAAATTCAAAAGACCTATTTGCCCTTTCCATCATCATCATCCTCCAGTTACCATTACCGTTACCATCACCAGCAACCAAGCTCCCATTAGCATTACCTGCAACCAAGCCAGCCACCACCTATTGCGACTCTCTGCCCCTCCAGACCAGACCTCCGTCGCGTGCCGCCGCATATCCGTCGAACCACCAGAGACCAGAACCGACGAATCCGTAAGCCGCGGCGCACCGCCAACCCACGAACCAGAACATCATCGCGCGCCATCGACCCACAAACCAGAACGCGCTAGCACCCCATCGCAGATCCACGAACCACCATGCCACGCTACTTCTCCTCCCATGGCCGCCAGTCGCCATCACAATCCTCCGCCAGCAGCACTTCATGTTATAGAGTTGTTGGTTTAGGTTTAGGGTGTGGGAGATGAAAACCCAAATTTCACAATCTCCAAATGCAAAAATCAAAACCCAAATTCTTATTTCTAAAAAATAAAATCGTGGGAAGAATAAATCAAAGGGAGGGAAATGAAAGGTCACCAAAATTCAGCAATGGCAGCAAACTTAGCGAGCTCATTGTCCTTCAAGGAAGATGAAGAGTGTTTAGGTTTGGAAATGGAGTTGGGATGAGGCAATTGAGAGAAGCACCTAGCATCATGGAGAGGCAGAATCGCATTTGCACATGATTGGAGAATGCGCTGGATTGTGTTTCTCTTTGGGAGATGATTTGAAGCAGCCATGGTAGTACGGGTAAATAGGTATTTTATGAATCTAAAATTAAATGAGAAAATTGAATTTTTTTTTATAAAAAAATTAATGACTTTTAAAAAGTTAAAAATGAAGTGGGACATTAAAACTGAGGTGGCAATATCTAATTGGACCATCTAGGCAGTGTAAAAATTACACTAAAATAATTCACCAATTATCATAGGTCCAAGAGAATTCACCTTATTTTTATGCCACCAAAATACAACATCATCTGAAATAAATAACCCTAATTTTTTTTTTAAATAACTTCGTTACAATTAATTAATTAAGTTAAGAAATATTTACGATGAGTTTCGAAAAAAAAATAAAGAAAATAAAAATAATGTAGCCAGTATAGTTAATTTAGTTCTAAAATTTTGATATTGACTATATTAGTAAATCAAGGTTATATAACAGTATTAAGAAAGGTAGACAAGTAAGTTTTTTTTTTTAACCAAAAGAAACTTATTTCATTTAAATAGCAATAATGTTAGCTATACATTGGGCAATATAATCAAAAATATGAAAAGAAGCATAAAGTGTAGCCACCATAGCAAGAGTGTGAGCAACTACATTGGCTTACCTTGTAGTAAACTTGAGAAGTTATTATATCCTGTCTGAAACTGTTGTTTGGTGAGCCAGCAGGATATGATAAATCAATCCCATCACCTATCATATCCTGGCCATCTACTTCAAATTCAATCTTGAGGGTAGGGCTGGGTTAGAACTCAACAGGATATGATAAAGTGATTTAAAGTATAATAGGTATAAAAATATTTTAAATATAAAATGATTAAAGTATAATAAAATATAACATGATTACCATAAAAAGGTAAGATAAATATAAAATATTTAAAATAATAAAATACTAATAATTAATTTTAAATTTTTATTTTGTCTCAAGGCTAATTTTGTTATTTTATATTATTTTAAAAACTGAAAAATATAAAAATTATTCTAGTAATTTAACAAAGTAAAAAGTAAATATGAATATTTAAAATTATAAAAAAATATTTTAAGTTATAAAATATTATAAAATATTTTAAAAATATATATAATTTTATTACAAGGAAAATTTTGTCTTTTATATGATTTTAAAATAATTGGAAATTATAAAAAAATTAAAATCAAATAAAATATGAAAACATTCAGAATATAAATGAAAATTTTAAAATTTATACAAAAATTATAATGTTATCCAGTTAGTCCCAGATGTTACAATATGCGCTTTTTATTGGATTATGATAACTTGATTGTTGTCATCCTTTTATTTTCTTATTTGAAGTGAGCTGTGTATATGTATTTGTTAGTGGACAAAATCTTAAATATAAAAAAATAAAATATAGAGCTAGAGAATAAAAATAAATAAAATAAAAAATAGAGCTAGGTTAAGTGGCGTAAGACCTAATTTGGAGAATGGTAGAAAAGATTATTGGGAGAGTAAAAGAAATAATTGTTGACATTTTTTAAATTTTTGGTAATGGTTAATTATTGATTTATGTTGATTCTCGATATACATGGTAATTACTACTTTGAAGGACCCACAAATATAGTATACCTCATTATTCTTCAAAAATACTTAATTGATTTGATATATTTATGTTTGGGAATGGCCATTTCAACTGTTTTTTTTTATTTTATGATTTCAGCTGTTTTGTGAAAATCTATTATGTTTGGTTATAAGATTATTATTTTTAAAAAGCTTTTTTCTTGAAAAAAAAGGTTGTTTGTAGCTGTTTTACAAACATCTGATGATAAGGGCTGTTTTTTCAAATTATAATCTACACGTCCTTGTAGCTCTCGACGCGGTACCAAATGCAAACGGTACAAAAATTGATTTTCCTCGAAAACGACATTATTAATAACCATTTTACACCACCCAAACAAAATAGATTATCTTAAAATCGTTTTTCAGCAAACATACCCAAACAAAAACAAATTCTGATTATAATCGATTATCACAATAATCGATTATTTGAAAACAGATTATCAGCATAATCTTTTTTTTTTCCAGCTTTCCTAAACACACTGTTAGTTTTCTAGTGTTTGATAAATAAATAAAAAAAGATAATAATTACTGAAGCTGCGGGTCAATAATTGGCGGTCCAGTTTTGATTGGGTCGGCGGCCCTGAATGAGAATAAAATTTGTGGGCCTAGGCGAATTAATATACTTGACCGGTGCTGACCTGTGTGTACCGGATGAAATAATTAGAAAAGTTATTCCTAATTTACCAACCACCCGCGAGCACAGTTTTGACCAACCATTTAGGTATAGCAAGTTTTTGTAATTAGCTTGTAAATTTTTGGAAGAGTTTAATTTTGATATATTATTAAAGTAAAAAATATCTTATGTTTGACTTTTAAAATAGCTATGATAAATGTCAAACATTTTTAATGATATGATAATTTATGATTAATTGATAGTGTAAAAAATACTTATACTGACAATGCTTTCCAGTTAAATTCTTTGTAAAATGTGTGAGCCTATTGACATTTATACTAGGATTTAATTGGTATACACTGACAGTGTAAAGGTTTATTACACTGTCAACCAATCAGAAATTGACACACCATCATAAATCTTTGACTCTTATCCTAACCACTTTAAAAGTCATCAATTTCATGATTTCTGATTGGTTGTCAGTGTAAAAATATTTACACTGACAGTGTATAATAATTAAACTCTTTATACTATATATTTATACTCAAATTAATTAATGCTTATTCAAAATAAAATTAATTAATGATAATTTATAAAATGAAAACTTAAAACAATAATTGGTTAATATGGAATGTAAATAAGTAATTTAGAGTACAAATAATATTATCTTATGAAATTACTACCTTTTCCAATTTATAAAAAAAGAATTATTACAATGAATTTTTATTTGATAAAATTACAATGATTTCTCCTGGTGCTTCGACTTAATTATACTCAATTAATTATACTCAATATCCCCTTATTTTAGAAATTACATCTATAACTAGACATCACCTTAGAATGGGAAAGAAATAAATGCTACTCCTATAACCACATAAAATGTACATCCTATTATGGATAGATGAATAAAACCTCCACACCAGCCTTTGCAATTTATATACTTGAAAATTGTAGCAGGCCTGTCACCCACATGGATAGCTATTATTTGTCCTCTTTCAAGCATTATAATCAAGTTATTTTCTGATTCCCAACCGAACACCAATTTAAATATTCTTTCCTTTTTTAGGTAACCAGAGTGAGGTTTTGCCGAAAACAAAAAATCCCATCATTGCTCAGGCTCATAAGGGCGAAGATATGCATCTTTAGAGGTGACAGCAAAGGTGACTTTGGTGCCTTAAAGGATATTAAAGCAAAGTTCCACAATGACGTTCAGGAGATGATAAGAAACAATGTGTTCATGAATCATGTGGACCAACTAGAAAAAAAAAAGAAGCAAAGGGCCAGAATGAAGTCAATGAATTATCTTTAAAATGACTTAAATGAAGTTCACCTATCAGTAATAACTTGCACCATATTCACAACACCTACAGACTTCAGTACCTGGCTATATGCACTTCAATAATGTTATTCATACACTCAAATTTTTACACCTATCTACCTACTACGCTTTTTAATATAAAAAGAGAAAAAGAAGAGGGACACCATATTGGTTGAACTTTTTCCAAGACAAATGTGTAAAAATTAATTGCAAAAAATTAATCATAGGAATAATGTTAATAATATGCACTGGCATGCTGTGAACCCCATTCTAGTTGTTTTTCCCCTCATAACCCCAGTATCTAGTTGAGATTAACTTTTCTTTCATTCTTTTAGCGGTTTTACTTATCAGGAATCAGGACTCTACTAAGGAAGTAGGACTTTCACCAGTATGAATATAATCATATTTGGGCCTAAAAGGAGGCCTGGCATAGAAGTGGGTTTGTTGGTTGAATGGAAACTGTATAAAGTACAAAACTACGAATCCATGTCACAACAATAAGATTACAAAAAGCCATTTCAAGTTTACAACAAAGACCCGGTAAAAGCTTTGCCTCTGTTTTTCTGCAGACAAAATAAATATACAAAAAGTACTCTCAAATTTGTCTTTGAGAAATTTAGCCATATTAGTTCTTCAGAAATAAAAATAACAAACTTAATCTATAAGAATCTTAAACGTTGGCAAAATTAGTTCTTGATGAAGACTAATATGATGAATAAAGTAGTCCATAAGAATGACTAATTTGACTCACATTTGAGTTTCTTAAAAACTATGTTGGCAATTTTAATGGACTAAAGTGTTTTCTGCAAAATTTCTCAGAAATGAATTTGGAGATTCACTCATACACAAAACAACAAAGAAATACTGAAATAATTAAATAACATAAGAATACTGGTTAGCAGAGTGTAATAAAATGGATAAAATTTTCACAAGTGAGGCTAAAAGTTTATCTGGTGGTTGACACTTATGATATATAGGCAACAGGTTTATAATGCATGTGTGAATTAGTGTGTAGAACTCTTGGCAGTTGGAGATCATCCATTTATCAGTCAAGGATATATCTGACGGCTAAGGTTTCAAGGACTCCTTTTCTAGATTTACCAATAACCTCAAAAATGTCAAAATTTAAAAAGATATCCGATGAATCTACATAACAAACAAGAATAACCCAAGCTGAAAAATATCCATATATTTCATATTCAGATCCAATATTCCAAAATATCTGGAGTCATAGGCGGCACATACCTATACCTATTTCGATGTCTAGAAACACCATATGATGTCAAATAAACAACTTTATTATTTGTACAACTAAAATCAATATTTAAGCGATATCTACACTAATATACAGTATGTCTATTTTACTTCAAAACAAGAGATATCTTAATACTCATTCATACTCACATCAGTCTATAGTATTTATACGAGGATCTCATTTCAAGTATTCAAAAAAAAAAAAAAAAAAAAATTCTTCTGCTTACCACTTCTATAGGGGTCCTTATCTCCTTATTATCAGAATTGAGAAGAACAACATCACACAACTTCCTACATTGTTTGCATTCATCTCCTTTCAAATTATCCTGTTCAACTTTCTTAATCACTGGTTCAATGTACCTGAAACTACTTCTGCTGGTCATTGGAATTGAAGATTGCTCCTTCGGGGGACTTCTTCAAAGTGCAAAGTATTTAAATATTTAAACAAGGCGTAGGATTAGGTACCTACTCATCGAGTCAGTATTGCATACATACCCAAAGTGTACTCAACAAGTATTGTGATAAGATCCTATTTATCTTCCTATCTTCCTAAACTGACTCTTGGTTTGCCTTTTGATTAGTAGCCTGATTTGCATTATTTCTTAGCAAGTTCTGGAGTCCTCTTGTCTTGTCAAAAGTTTTGAGTCTGATAAATTATAGCGGACAATATCTGTTGTCCTACAGTGTGTCACAATCCTGTGCCATTGATTCTAATTGGTCAAATGATTTAAATATCTAACAATTAATAATGAGATATGATGAGAGATGATGTTTCTTGACCAATTAGAATACACGACATAGGGTTGTAGCACACTTTATAGGATAATAGATATTATCCCAAATAGTAGATGTCATGGGGTTTTTGGGAAGGCAATAAAAACTATTGCAATATTTGGAGGACCAGACTCCTTTGAATCAATTCTTCTCTTTCTCCTCTACTTCCAATTATAACAAGTCCAGGGTTCTATCATATTGGTACCAAATACATGCGCCCGGTGCAGGTGCTGCAACCATTTTGAAGTACCCATGCATCAAAGCCTACTCCATGCATACATTTATGCTTCACCATGCTGCCAAAATCATTATTTCATGTCTTTAATTTCTGGAACTACATAACTTAGTTTATGCAACACATTATAGACATTCATTAGTAGGTAAGGAAATTGAGTTTTGCATACCTTTTATCAAAGAATCTTCAAATCTCTGGTAAAGTTGGCTGTTCATAGTCTACAGATGATGACTCAGGACAATGTCGATATTTCACCACTTCTTCTCATATGACTTTCTCTGAAAGAGGTCAAAAGTAAATGGGAATGTGAAATTGTAACATTGTGTTAAAAGCATCTCAGGAACAATGTTAGAGAAATAAAATGCACAGCTGAATTAATACTGTTGTTTTTTAATTTATATTTTACCAAATAGAAACTGCATTTGATTTCTGACCTTTCAGGTTTGTTTCCCATGTAGAGATTGGGTGAGTAACCTACAAAAAGGGGGATCATTTAGGTTTAAACAAACAACTGAACATGAAAATGGATAACTTTTTTTTGAACATCTTACATGGGAAACCAGTATAAAAGCCGCAGACTAGTGTGAGCGGGAGCGGGTATTAAGGCATCTTGTATTTCAAGATGGAATAAATGTATCTTACGCAAATGTGAGTGTGGATGAATGTTATTGTCTACAGAATGTGGATTTTAGTTGTACAAATAATGGAGTTATATGAATATGGAGATGAAATCATGTTGATGTTATAGAGTTATCAAGCATATTACCACATCAAGTGTTTTGACCAATGATGATGTCATTCAGGAGATGCCAAACCACAACAGAGACCACTACCAATAATCACCACAAGAACATAATCCATTTGAAAAGTGGTGAAATCGCTTTGAATCTCGGATAATGATAACACGCCTCTCTATCAACGAGACAAATTTTGCAGTGTTATGGCAATCACGGCATATTCTGAGATTCTTTACTATAACTAATGGCATATCAGCACTAGTAACCAAAAGTCCATATGCAAGAGCTATCTTCTCACTATGCTTGTTAATCATACTTGTTTTCACCTCCTCATCAACATCATGGAGAACAGATTCAGTTTCAGACACAAAGCCAGCCTCCTGAATTTTTCTTATAAGCTCTTCCAGCTTCTTGTGTATTTTGTCTGAATCAGGGTGAGAATAATCATCCACCACAAAACGGTGGATTTTATTCCCATGCTCAATAAAACTGCATCCGGGGTTTCTATGAAGAACCTTAGCCTTCATTAAAGCCCTCACTTTTGATGCATCACTCCACAAACCTGCAGCAGAATATATATTGCAAAGCATGATATAGTTTCTAGGGTCTGATGGATCTAATGCAATCATATTTTCTGCAGCTTCCTTGCCCAGATTAATGTTACCATAAACCCTACAAGCACCAAGAAGGGCACCCCAGACTCCAGAATTTGGCTCTAATGGCATGTACTTAATCAGCTCATAAGCATCGTTGAGGAGACCACATCGGCCAAGAAGATCAACCATACATGAATAATGATCTATACGGGGCTGAATTCTGTAAACATCAGACATGATTCGGAAGTAGTACTTTCCTTCTTCAACAAGCCCTGAATGGCTACAAGCACTTAATAAATGAGTAAAAGTAACATGATCAGGCTCCATGCCTTCCTTTACATTCCTTTCAAAAAACTCAATTGCTTCTTTCCCATGCCCATGCATGGCATAGCCTGCAATCATTGCAGTCCATGCCACTTTATCAGGCTTACTTATCTCTGCAAAGACCTTATGAGAAGCATTCAACCTCCCGAACTTTGAATACAAGTTCAAAAGGGTGGTCACAATTGTTATATTTTTATTATGACCACAAGCGAAGATTACACCATGTATTGCCTCTACCAATCTTCTTAAAGGCAAATTTTCACAAGCTTGAAGCAAGCTCACCATTGTGGCTTCATCAGGAAAAAGTCCATTCACCCTCATCAAATTAAAGTAACTAATGGCTTCATCAGGGATTCCATTTTGGGTGCAAACAGCAACCATCGAATTCCATGATACCATATTCGGCTCCGGCATTGCCCCAAACATCCTGAAAGCAGAGTCAACACAACCAAACTTTCCATACATATTAATAAGCGCATTAACAACCTTCACCTCCAACATCATACCCAATTTCACAGCACAACAATGAAGATACCGACCTTCATCCCACGCTTTCCCAGAAGTACAAGCCGAGATAACAGATATGAGTGTAAGCTCATTCAATTTCAATACCAATTCAGCTTTCATTTTGGAAAACACACTCATACACCTGCCAAGGTGTCCCCTTTTCGAAAACCCAGAAACCAATGAATTCCATGATACAAAATCTTTGTTGGGCATTTCATCAAACAGTTTCTCTGCATCATGGGTGGAACCCATGTTGAGATAACACGATACCAACTGATCACCGATGAACCCATCTCTGTAATCAAGAGATTTGATCACTCGTGCATGAATGACCCTGCAGGAGGAGACAGAAGATGAAGATCTCAAAGCAACAAGTAGAGTAGATGGAAGAGGGTCACAACGGTATGAAGAAATGGCATGAAATTGAAGATGGATTTGAGAGAGAAGGGAATGACAGGTAGGAAAAGAAGGAAAGAGAGGATGGAATGAGAATTGGAACGTTAAAGGTTTCAGTGGATGTGATCGTAGTAACATGCGACCATGGAATTTCGCGTGGAACAACCTAAACATCGTAGTTTCATGTAAACTTGGCACTTCCCAATTGAATTTTTTCATTAAAATAAGGCCTAAGCTGCTCCACCTGCTTTTAGCCTATATAAAAAAAAAAAAACAAAACTAATTAATTGTTTAATCCTCCGAATTGATAAACCGGCAAATTGACGAAAGTAGTGTTGTTTTAGAAATTATTTATCAGTTTAGGGTTGTTCTGAAACAATTTATCAATGGGGATCCTTTTGGCCACGTGTAATTTTTTATTTTTTTTTCTCTGACTGGTCAAAGGCGCCAGTCAGAGTGGCTCCTTTAAAGGCGCCACTCAGACTGGCGCCTACCATAAAAAAAAAAAAAACATGACCTGACCCTGCAGCGCCACGTGGCGCAAGCAGGGAAGGCGCCACTGCGGATGGCGCCTTTAAAGGCGCCAGGCTTAGTGGCGCCTTCCCTGCTTGTGCCACGTGGCGCAGCAGGGTTCCCCCCCTCCCCAATTGTTTGTCCCCCACCCCCAATATTTTCCTACCCGTGTCCCACGCCTTCCCTCCTTTCTCCCATGACCCTTCTTTCCTTGCTCTATATAAGGGCACCCCTATATAAGGAATGGCATACGGTCCCCTCCCAACGTCTTTCTTTGTTATCCTTCACTGATTTTACTTCGATGAAAAATTTGTTTTGATTTTTTAGTGTAATTTTTTTGTGGTGTTTCTTTCAGGTTAATAAGATCTTCAGTTAAATTTTATAAGGTAAAAATTTTGTGAGTACTATAATGCATGATGATTATTTTTTTGTATAAATTTATACTGATAGTATTTTATTTTGTCAATATCTCTTATACTATTATTTGCTACTTGTTTATATGCATATGTTTTTTTTGCTTGGTATTTGAAATCCATACATAATTATGTTTATTTTAAAGTCATTGTTACTATTAATAATTAAGTGGTATTAGTTATGTGATTATTTGTCGGTGTAATTTTAAAATGTTGATATTTAATTTATTTCTGCACTCGTGTGTTTTGTATAAATTTATACTTCATTGTTTCTCCTTCCACTGCACTATATGAGCATAGTACACGTAACATTTGTTTACCCCCTCCTTGTCTTACTTTTCTGATAAATTTGTTTGGAATTTTCAATGTAATTTTTTGTTGGTGTTTCTTTAAGGTTGGTAAGATCTTCAGTTTTATTTTATAAGGTAAATATTTTACGAGTACTATAATGCATGATGATTATTTTTTGCTAAAAAGTTATACTGATAGTATTTTATTTTGTCAATATCTCTTATATTATTATTTGCTACTTGTTTATATGTATATATATTTTTTTTGCTTGGTATTTGAAATCCATACATAATTATGTTTATTTTAAAGTCATTGTTACTGTTAATAATTTAGTGGTATTAGTTATGTGATTATTTGTCGGTGTAATTTTAAAATGTTGATATTTAATTTTTTTCTGCACTCGTGTGTTTTGTATAAATTTATACTTCATTGTTTCTCCTTCCACTGCACTATATGAGCATAGTACACGTAACATTTGTTTACCCCCTCCTTGTCTTACTTTTCTGATAAATTTGTTTGGATTTTTCAGTGTAATTTTTTGTTGGTGTTTCTTTAAGGTTGGTAAGATCTTCAGTTTTATTTTATAAGGTAAATATTTTATGAGTACTATAATGAGCGTAGTTGAGAAGTTAAATAATTTGAAACTTTAAAATAAAATTTTTTTTCTTATTATTTAATTGCTACTTGATCTTTTTATTTATATCAATCTTAATATGTGACATGGTCAGTAATTCTACTAATATACTATAATAAATATTTAATAGTAATAATAGAATTTATTTTATATTGTAATTAATGCTATTAATCTTTAATGTCAGGTTAAAACATGGCATCATCTAGCTCACAATCGGGGCAACGATTGGTAAACCCCGGCCCAGTGGTTGGTATATCATCTTCGTCATCATCTTCATCTGACTCAACCTCCATCTCGCTCGCCCAATCTTGATCTTCGTCATCTTCGTCCTTTGCATATGATCCAAGATCAGCGAATCTGGAAGTGCCTGCAACATTAACATCAACATACAACTCAAGTGTTGACATGCGCGCATTTTGGCAAAAACCATTCAACATGCATTCCACATCTCGATCATCAGCAACTTCAACCAGAATATATTTCACCTGGTTGTCACATGTCATATATCTAGTCACAATTTTTGAAACTGATTGATTTGGGGACAGCCTCAACTTCGAGTGAATCTTTGTCTTCAAGTGCCCGTACCCGATTCCTAATTTTATCTGCATTGTTACATGATCACCTTCAAATGTAATTCCTTCTAGTCCATCAAACACTCTCCCATTGAAATACACAACTACTGCAAGCCTGCTCATGACGTATGCCCTACAAAATTCGTCACAAATTATGGGATAAGCCATCAATTTACAATTTTTATTTTTAATTAGTTTTTGAACAACCCTATATATAAAAGCACTCACATAACAAAATATATAATTTATGAAACAATATGCATAGTATATATATCAAAACCTCAGGTTGATAGTCTAAACGGCTAGTAGCAACTGAACAAAACTATATAATTACGTACATCGCAACAACTTGGGAATTGCAACCCACATCCCTGCCCAGTAGTCAACCGCAGTGCAAAACTGAATCCTATGTGGCATTAGCTCCTTACACTCAGCCACGAAGTCCTTGTAATCAAAATATTGTTTACAGTTGATGAAGGACTTGGTGGCTGAGTGCAAGGAGCTAATGCCACATAGGATTCAATTTTGCACTATGGTTGACTTCCAGGCAATGATGAGGGTTGTAATTCCCATCTTGTTGTTGTGATGTACGTGATTATATAGTATTGTTTAGTTGCTACTAGCCATTTAGCCTATCAATCAGATGGTTTGATATATATATTATGCATATTGTTTCATAGATTATATATTTTGTTATGTGAGTGCTTATATATATATATATATAAGCACTCACATAATGAAAATATTATGCTGATAACAGTCACCACAATAATTAACATAATAATAAATTATCAAATAGTACTAATAATAATAATAATAATAATAAAAATAAAAATAATAATAATAATAATAATGATGATGATGATGATAATAACAATATTGTTTTAATAGTTGTCGTAATACTAATAATAATAATACCGATTATGATAACGATGATGATGATAATAATATAAATAATACCAGAAACAATGATACTGATATATATTAACAATGATGATGATGATGATAATGATGATGACAACATTAATAATAATAATAGTTGTAGTAATAACATCAGTGTTAAAAATAACAATAATAATAACAACAACATAGCATAACTACTACTACTAATACTGAGCATACAAAATAATAACAAGCTAACATCACATTTTAACAATAACAGTTACAATATTAGCATAATATTAATAAATATTTAAACTTAACTAAACTATCAAATAATAGCATATTGTATCAGTATTAAAAATTAAAAATAATAACTTGATATTTTAAATTATTACCTTAGAAACAATACCTATTGAAGAAAAATTTTTCGTTTTGCAGTGTGAAAAATGAGGACAATGTTACGGTATTTATAGAGATTGGGGGAGCATGGGATTGGGGGGCAAACTGATGGGGAGGGGGGGAACCCTGCTGTGCCACGTGGCGCAAGCAGGGAAGGCACCACTGCACCTGGCGCCTTTAAAGGCGGCATTCGCAGTGGCGCCTTCCTTGCTTGCGCCACGTGGCGCTGCAGGGTCAGGTCATTTTTTTTTTTTATGGTAGGCGCCAGTCTGAGTGGCGCCTTTAAAGGAGCCACTCTGACTGGTGCCTTTGACCAGTCAGGGAAAAAAAAATAAAAAATTACACGTGGCCAAAAGGACCCCCCATTGGTAAATTGTTTCAGAACAACCCTAAACTGGTAAATAGTTTCTAAAACAACACTACTTTGGTCAATTTGCCTGATAATCCTGACACAAGTTAATCCCTTCGTCACTCTCCGTCTATGGATGTCCGTTAAGTTAGTGATGTGGCCCATTTGTTGCCCATGGGTATGTTAGTCATTTTCCACCGTGGCTTTTATTTTAAAAACGCAGTTGAAAGTCATCAACGTCCTTGTCTTCGTCTTTTTCTTTTTTTATTGTTTCGATCCAAAAATAACAGGGCCCTACTTCCTTTTGGCCCAAGAAGGGCTCGACCCGATGAAAACTAGCCCAAAAAGTGCCACGAGCCGGGTAAACTGCTCTCATTGACCAAAATTGGTCGACCAATTTTTCGTATGGAGTGAACTTTCCCACCTCGGGAATGAAACCAATCATGTCAACTCCCACGCACATCAGAAAGGAAGGGTAAACCGCCCCTTTCCTCATGACACACGCCATTATTCACCTAAAACCATCATTACGGACATCCCTTTCTACTAAGTTAGAAGGATAAGCATGTTACGAAGCATGGGACAACATGCTTGAAGTCATCAGGATGAGCCCAAAATATAGGTATATAAGCAAACCTCCACCAATGAGGAGGGTATGCAATTTCTCTTTACATAAACACTATATACTATCTGCAAGACCATTGTGACTTAAGCACCGGAGTGTCTTCGCAGGTACACCCCTCATTCGGTTCAACGCGAAGGAGCCAGAATATTGGGCCAAATCAATAGAGGCCCAATACCAGAAGTGACACTATTGAGTTTTGGTTTTTGACCAGAACATTGGCGCCATTTGTGGGAACTATAAACTTTTACTCCCACCAACATGGTAACTACAAGAAGACAGACCGTATTAGAAAATGGCGGAAGGGAGGAAAACAGTCGTTCGCCCGATGCCCGAAGTACAAGGCGGGAATGGATCAGAAGCTCGTTCCCAGTCCGGAGTTTTGGGAAGTAGGACACACACGAGCATCCCTCATCAGCAAGGAAGAAGGTAGTCCCTCCCTTAACTAGAGCTGTTAAGGAGGCTCCGTAAACAGAACGAAGCAATCCGGGCTTAGATGCGCCTGCTCGAGGCTTTGAGGCCGGATACCTCCTCCAAGGATGATCCCACATATCAGGACTAGTCCTCCGAAACAAAATAAACAACTTAGATAACCCACAACCGAGCCCGAGATCCTTGACGATCCAGGGGACAAACGGAAGAACCAGTCGAACATTCATTCCCTGACAAGATCATGCGCACCCGTGTGCCAACAGACCTTAGGCAGCCAACTAACCTTGAGACGTACGATGGAACTTCGGACCCAAAAGACCATGTAGATACTTTCTCCGCCTGAATGTTGTTCCACGGAGTACACGAAACCTCATGTGTCGAGCATTCCCATTAACTCTCAGAAGGGCAGCGCTGCGATGGTTCACAACGCTTCCCAAAGGATCAATCGATGGTTGGGGAGAGTTAAAGGGGAAATTTTTTATAAGCTTTACAACCACCATGCAACAACCTCATTCGTCCCATACCCTGGCTAGGGTTAAGCAACAAAAAGAGGAGTTGCTTAGAGACTATATCCACCGATTCAGTCAGGCCATCATGCAGGTACACAACCTCGACCCGAAAGTAGCCTTACATCTGCTCGTGATGGGATTATGCCTAGGGCCTCACCACTTCCCTGGCCAAGAAGGAAGCAAAAAGTATGGACGAATTAAGAGCACGATCCCAGAAGTTTATCAACTTGGAGGGGTTTGAAAGGATAGAGAAACATGCCCAGATGGAGAGACCAACTGGAAAAATTGGACCACTAAAAGGGAAAGATCACACGGAAAGGGAAAGAGGTCCCGTTAAGAAAAAATATGACAACTATACGCCCCTCAACGCCCTTCGGGCTAGAATCCTAAAGGAGGTTATGTTCGCCTAATTCGCAAGCATCCAAAGGCCGCGTCTAAGAAAAGAAGGAGTTAAATACCACACAAGGTACTGTGACTTCCATGAAGGTTAAGGGTACGTACAGAGGAAAGAAGACAATCCCTCTGGCTATCAACGCCGAGCGACCACCCCTGTGCGAGAAAGGAACGTGGTGCCCAGAGAAAAAGAGGTACGTGAAAATATGAGAGAAACTAGCTACGCACGCCGAAAGGGAGTGTAGGAGAAGCGAGGGAGGACTAGAACACCTCCCAAACAACGGGAGTCATCGACTCCCCGAGTCATATTTACGCTGGAGGGTTTGCAGTGGGAGGATCGTCAAATGCCGCTCGAAAGAAACATCCAAGAGAAATCCTAAGCATCTCGAAGAGCATTAAGAAGGGAAGAATCAACAGCCCCTGCATCACCTTTAGCGAAGATGATTATGGCACGTCAATTCCCGATCATGACAATCCTCTAATCATGTCTGGCATAATGGCCAACTGTTAGGTGAAAAGAATCTTCATTGACTAAGGGAGCTCGGCCAACATCATCTTCGACGACTTGTTTGAGAAGCTAGGATTGAAGAGAGAGGAGCTCACCCCTCATCAAGGGGATCTGGTAGGGTTCACTGGAGATAGGGTAGTTCCCAGGGGGTACGTAGAGCTAAGACTGACCATGGGCTCATCCCTGCTGTCAAAGACGGTCAAGACCAAATTCCTAGTAGTGGACTGCTCCTTCGCCTATAATGCAATCTTGGGAAGGCTAACCCTCAATGCACTCGGAGCAGTGGTATCTACACCACACCTAGTCATGAAGTTCTCCAATGAGGAAGGGAAGATCTGCACGGTGAAAAGGGATCAAGTAGAAGCAAAGAAGTGCTACAAGATCAACATCGAAGTGCCCCGAGCCGTAGGAACCGGCGGGGACACCCAAGGCTAGAACGCGTGCCAAAAGCTCAGCAAAGAAGGTCAAGGTCGACCAGGTATGCCTTAGTATTCTCGTTTATGTTTAAAATATGGAATGAAAGATGTATGAAAGAAAGTTATCAATGGAATATGACTTTTTGGGAATCAAGAGATAACATGGTGAAATAAGCAACATGAGAACTGCCTCGAGTCTTCACTTAGCCAAAAGGATATCACAACCTCGAGTTTTCACTCGGTTGGTCCTCACAAACGGCCTCGAATCTTCACTCGGCCAAAAGGATATCACAACCTCGAGTTTTCACTCGGTTGGTCCTCTCAAATAGCCGCGAGTCTTCACTCAGCCAAAAGGACATCACAACCTCGAGTGTTCACTCGGTTAGTCCTCAAAAATGGCCTTGAGTCTTCACTCGGCCAAAAGGATATCGCAACCTCGAGTTGGCCAAACAGATATCACAACCTTGTGTTTTAACTCGGTTGGTCCTCACAAACGGCCTCGAGTCTTCACTAGGACAAAAGGATATCACAACCTCAAGTTTTCCCTCGGTTGGTCCTCACAAACGGCCTCGAGTCTTCACTTGGCCAAAAGGATATCATAACCTCGAGATTTCACTCGGTTGGTCCTCAAGAATGGCCTCGAGTCTTCATGTAACATTTCATTTTTCAAGTATGTGATTAGGATGTGAATTAAGTATGTTTAAGAGTTAGAAAATGTTTCTTTTGGTATGAGGAAGATGTGGTTCAAATTTGAAGAGATTTGGCCTTGGAACGAACTCAGAACTCGAAGAAATGCGCGAAAACGCAATAAAACGGGTTCTGAAAGCTCAAGCATGGAAAACCCAATGTTCAAACGTTGGAACGCTCAAGCGTGGGTTTCCCAACGCTCAAGCATGGAAGAGGTGCAAGCGGTGGAAGTGGTGAAAGCGGTGCGGTGCGGTGGAACGGTGCACTCATGCATGGAAGCGGTCACTCTGAAGCGTCAGCATGCTCGAGTGCTGGAACCTAAGCGCTCAAGCGTTCTGAGGTTCTATAAAAGCCTTTGTTTTTGGTTCATTTTGAAGTCTTGGCCGAGTTTGTGAGCTTTTCTCCCCTAGTTTCGAGCAGAGCTAAGTCTAGAGGGTGATGGGTAGGTTCCCGAACTCTGTTCGAGTAATCGGAGTATCGATATCGAAAACAAATCATATCGGTGTGTTCGTAGCTTCAAATTCTACAAGTTTTGATAGTTGATTTCTCGAATCAACGAAGGTATGTCATAGTTTTATTGACGTACTTGGCTTGTTCTTCATCATTTCTTGAATAAGCAAGGATTCTGCCCGTTGTCATGGAGACTCGTTCTAGGCTTCAAGGAAGCATAGAGATTGCATGAGTACTCTCGAGGAAGCGTGAGTACCCATATTCAAAGTGTGGTTTAGGATTAATAGCTGTTGACGTTGTGGTCTCTGATATTGTTTCGGTATTTTTTTTGTGTTTCCGGCAATGCATGATAACCGTATATGTGCTTGGAATGGAAAACGGAACGGTGAATGTGTTGGTGTGGACTATGGCAGATTCAAGACGCTCAGAAACGTGATCGTAGGTGTGATTGTGATTGGCGGTGATTGAGGGTCAAGGCTGTTCGTTAAGGTGTCGCGTACAGTTGTTATCAGGTGAGGGGGAAGAAATCTCAATTATAGGGAAAATGGGCATAAAATATGATCATTAACATGTATGGGGATTCTCAAACCCCGTTGATAGTTGGTATCTGATTGGTATGTTTCTATATGTTGGTTGATAACATGATGTCTGATAACATGCTTATTTGAGTATGTGATGTATAGTTAATATGTTTATTATATTTTTCTGTTGATAATATGATAATCTGCTAACTATGAGTTGTAGTATGCTGATGTTGTGATGAATCTAATCACTGTTAAATTGAAGATGTTTGTTATAAAACTAAGTTGATAGCTAAGTAGGAAAATATGATCCTATGGTGATATTGTGACACCCTTCTACCCCGCATGTTATAAAGCATTTAATTTTAACAACAATTAAAAAGAAACACATGCATTGTACTGAATAAAAAGAAACAGTTGTCCATGGGTAGAAAAGTCCCACATGAACCAGTTTACAACGCGGAAAATAAAATGAGTTTAAAACAAATAAAAACATAACCAAATAAACAACCCAACCCCGATGTCACGATTCAGAGCTGGTATAACCGTTCCGGAAACAAATCCACGGAAAACAACTAAAAACAAACTATCTAACTCAAGAACAACCCTACAATGACTGGCGGCTCCTCAGAGTCACTCCTCTCCAGGCTGCTCGTCATCCTCTGCAAATGCCGACCAGGCCAAACACAACCAATAACAGGGAGTAAGATTCATGTAAACATATACAGCATGGGAATAGTAAGCAAGGTCAACATACAACATAGGCATACTTCAACATCCAACAATACTATATCAACCAAGTATGCTATGCTGTGCAATGCATCAACTACTCCGCTACTCCAACTATGCATGTGGATCCAAACTAACTCAGGATGAACGACTTTGGAGTTACATATCCGTATTGGCCATAAAAGCACCAACACCGGCAGTTCACCAAACCTCGGGTGAACCCCATGGATAGCCAATGCATCAAACCGTGGATGCCTCATCACGGGGGGCCTCGATCACCAAACCTTGGGTGACCTACCGTGGATGGCCAGATCACCGTACTCTCGGGCGATCTCCCCTTTGTCGAACCTCCCCCATCAACAACTCCAATGCTCTATGCAAATAGCACAACAACAAACACTCTCAACCACCTCCTTGCTTGGGCCATGAAGCTCCCAAGACTTCAACATCAACATTCAATGTAACCTTTGACTCAAACCGTGGGGTTAAGGCTCCCTTGGCCAATAAGCACCAAGGTTCAATTTAACGTGCTTGGGTCAATAAGCCCCCAAGACTTTCAACTTATCAACATGCGGTAATCCAACGGATACCGACTTACCATCTTGTTATCTTAATTATCTTATATAATTAGTAACCAGGTTGTCTAATCTTTCTCTTTGATTAGTTATCTCAACTTATCATCATTGGGGAATGGGGTTTAAAACCCCTTAAGTCCTTTAATTGTATTACTGTCCAGGAGGGGTCAGAACGGTCGTGCTTAGACCCTAGCACGGTCGTGCTTGGACACGTGAGGGCGTTCTTCCCTTTTAAGTGAAGCACGGTCGTGCTTCACACTCAGCACGGTCGTGCTGTTTGACCTGCACGGCCGTGCTGAACAGCGCGGCCATTTTCGAGAATTCAAATGGGAGCACGGTCGTGCTCCCTGTTCAGCACGGTCGTGCTCAACGCACGACTACACTGTTCTGGGCAGGGACAGTAACCAGGTTCTAATCAATTGTGTTAGGAATTCAACTCCTTAAACTTAATACATTTTTAACCTAATTAATCAATTAAGCAATTTTATCAACATTACCCTTAACATAACAGTAACAACATCAATCAACCAACATTATGTTAATAACCATAATTAACATATCATCATACTCATTAAACAACCCACAAGAACATAAACATATATCCATAGCACTTGACACAGTCAATAGCATGTTATCATAATCAAACAAACCAGTATATTAGCATACAATCACATGCAACAAACCGGGGTCATGGGATACCCCTTAACCTTATCTACCCCCACTGCCTAATGAATACAATCCCCTTCTCCCCATACCTAGATTGAAGGTAGCTCCAACAATTTCCAAACGACACACTGGTTCCTTCCCTTCGGGTGGCTCACAACTCCAAGCCTTGGAACAACATAAACACACTTATCAGTTTCCGATTCCAATCAAGAACAGGAAACACGAAAGGAAAGACTTTACCTCTATATATGTCAAACACAGAAGAAACAGGACCTCCCAAGGGTCTCCAATACTCAAGAAATGGAATGAGTTTGTTGGAAAAGGGGGAAGAAGTACACTCAGCCGCAATGGAGGCTGCTGTCACTGAAAAAGTAGGGTTTCACGTCAACCCTCGGTTCCTGTGCCAACATATATAGCCTGTGCTTGAGCACGGTCGTGCTCAACTTAGCGTCAGCGAGACGCGGTCAGCACGATGAGCACGGGCGTGCTTACTATTGAGCACGGTCGTGCTCCACTTAAAATCATAAACACGCTTCTGACTTTAAGTACATGCGTGCTGGCTGATGAGCACAGGCGACGGGCGTGCTCATGTACCAGAAAGGACTTTTGAGCTAAAAATCTCACTTAGCCCTTAACCAAAACTTTTAAATTAATAAAACTAGCTTTATAAAAACATTTACGGAAAACGGGATGTTACAGATATCGAGGTGATAGATGGAAAATTTGTAAAAAAATTTGTGGTGATGGATGCATGTGCATATCATTCACGTTGGTCAACCTTGTGGGTAGCCCCAATAGTCGTTTGAGCGGTTACTAATATAAGGTTGATAATTGTGAATTGTGAACGACTACAACGAAAGTTGGATAGTTGTCACAAGGGGCCGTATGACTAGCTGCGATAAGCCGTTTGAGTGTCTATCATATGAGGTCAGATAATACTTGTGCATAACTACAATAGCTGTTTGAGTGGTTATTGCACAAGAGGTGTATCTGTGTACAACTGCAATAACTGTTTGAGTGGTGGCCACAGAGGGGTCGTGTGACCAAGTGCAATAGCTGTTTGAGCAATTGCCAACGAGGTTGAGGTGGACTATTCGGAGCGACCAAGATGACGGAACTCATGTTGGTAACGTAGGAGCTAGTAACCCAACTACCGATTGAACGTTGTTGTAGAATTGGCCAATCATGCATGTATGACCAGTTGTGCATTAGAATAAGTGACGATCCTAGTTGACGAGATATCGAGGTTGATTGACATGACGACGATCTTGGGAGACGGTTGTGTTTGTTGATGTACATGTTAATATGTAATATTTTATGTTGTTTCCTATTCTATGATGATTGTAGAGTTTCTTATCTCCTGTATATGTATGTTTCTCTGTTGATGTTTATACGTTGGTTCGGATTGTGACTCGAAGGTAGGGATGAGCTCTTAGATGGTGCAGCGACGAAGAAAGTGACTGAGGTGCGAGTTATTCTTCACGATGACGAGAAGGTGACGACGATGTGAATGTCTCTAATGCTAGAAGACTTTTAAAGATGTTGTTTAGTAGTTATACCACGGCCAGCGGAGTGTCAGTAATTATATAAGCCATAGCTTCTGTAATACTCTGATGTTGTATATATATGTTTATTGATCTAAACAAATATTCTAGATGTTTTAATTTTTTCATTATAATCATATGCATTAACATCACGTGGCACTCGAAAGGGTGTTACAATTTAGTGGTATCAGAGCAGTTTGGTTCTAAAATGGACTGTGGGGTTATGTCCAATTAGAATTGAGGACTGTGAGGTACAAGATATTGTTACTGGCCGTGTCTAGTTGCATCCTACCGGGTGTCGACTGTGTTTGGGTAGAGTGTCTGTATCACGAGCTATCTTTTGTTTCTACATTGAGAGACAATGATAACTGTTTTGATTATTCATAATATATATATATATATATATATATATAAAATACTTCTTATGAATATGAGCTAATGGTTACTTTTACAGGAACCTATGGCTTGTGGAACTTGTAGTAGCCAATGTGGGGGAAACGTAGAAGATAATGTGGATGTAGAGATTCCTAGAACTGAGGAAGAAAATGAATCTGAAGTTATGAGAACAATAAGGGATATGACATGAACTATGATGCTTCAGTCACATCAGAATACACAGCTAATGCAGCAACTACAACAATAGCAAAATCGGCACCCACATAATCAAGAACAAGAAGGAGTAATGGATGCGGGACTGGTAGCATTTATGAAAGGGAAGCCGCCACAACCTCCTTGGAAGATTTTTTCCACCAAAAACAGAAGCTTCTCGATACTTTTAGTATGATCTTCTTGCTTTTTCATTTCGATAGTATCTCATCCTTCTCACCCTTATCCCCTCACACTCTCGGCCTTCATTTCCTCTCATCTTCCACTGTTTCCGCTCATTTTGGTAAAACATGGCATACGGGGGTTTATGAAGGGCTTACACACCACACTCCTCCATTTCTGTTTCAGCACCACCCATCCATACAATTTCACAGCCATAACTTCCAGGGTACCAAGTCATCTTTCAATTTTTGAAATCCCTTTTTCGTAATGATCCCATTGTCGAAACAAATGTTGAAGCTCATTGTATCCTCCTGCATCCACCGCCTTCTCTAGACAGTGGTTCCCCCCTCTGACCTGCATGCATCCTCTTCTTCTGCAATTTTATATATTTTGGTTGGATTTATTTCTTGAACTGATTAATTTTCTATTCTTCAAATCTGGTGTTGCTATCGTCGTAGACAATGTTAGACAATTTTCTTGATGATAATTATAGAAGTTTCCTTACTTTCTATTGTGATCTAAATTCATACTTTTCTATTGTGATCTAAATTTATACTACAACCTTTAAAAGCACTTATGTATTCTCCTTCAATCAACTCTGAAGTTTTGTGCAGATTTTATGAAATTATATTTGGTATATTAGAGTTTTGTGCTTTCCTACTATCTTCAGAATATGTGTTTATTTATTCATATTTATCAGCCTCATAAGCATGTTGATTACATTTTGTTTTAGCGTCAACCTATTAATTTCCAAAGCATTAAAGGTAAATATAGTTGTTATTCTAATTGTTATAGTGAAGACATCAAAGGTAAATATCAATCAGTAATTGTGCCAAACAATTATCATAACAAGCATTTTTAAATGTGATCCTGATGTGCACTCTTGCCTGCCTTAATGCATGAGCATGGCACATATGTCAATCTATATGCCTGGGTTTTTGTAGAATCTATTTTGAATGATGTGGTAAGTTTCTATTGCTATGATGCTCTCTCCCTCCCCCTCTCTTTTTGTGAAGTGCAGGTGCATCTGTGGTGTAAATAGGAATGGTGCTATTGGCTGGTATTTTTTTTTATCTGTTTTCCCTCTCTTATATTCCTCATTACCTCTATTGTGCACTATTTGCAGATGTCTATTTCCTGACATTAGTTAAAAACTATCCATTTCGGCAGGAAATTGTGGTGGTGGTGGTTAGATTTTTAGAGACTTTTGTTGGGTCGAGGTCTGTTGGTTGGTTTTACAAATTTCACCTGGTGTTTTCTTATTGTACTTTCAATTCCAGTCCATTGCTATCTTTAAATTCCTTTCTTTTTTTCATATTTTTGGACTCATTTTTTCCATCTCTGGGCATCCAGCCAAGCATCTCAATGACCCTATATGCCCATGCATCCAAAACTGTTAAATACTCCTTGTAGCAACTTCTTCACACTCTTATTGTTGTGTACTTTTAGGTGCTTAGATTAGAGTTGAAATGCATTATAAATATTATATATAATACTCTCAGGTGCTAAAGTTTTTTTTATTCTATTTTAAAATAAAAAATGTTATATATACTGAGATTTATAGTTTCTTTGTTGAGAGGGATAGATATATCCAATTTCCTTAATGCCTCTATAGATTAAGAAAGATCAATGTCCGATGAAGTCCTTTCTAATCCCAAATATTGTTATGCCAAATAAATTGGATCTGTCAATACTACATAAATGCACTAGCATTTATTGCTGATCATTATTGCTATTACTAAGTAATATAGGTTCCCATCTTCCCCTAAAGGAGTTCGCCTATTAACATTATCATCATATCATTTCTTCTGATTTCAGGAGCGGCTCCTCTGAAGCACCTCAGAAGGTTTCTCCTCACACTATACACCAACTCAGGGCTACTGCTCCAAACACGGACTCTATGCCTTCTTTAAGTCAAGCTAATAAGATATTAAAGGAAAGAAGCTCCAAAGCACTGACCGCAGACCACCCAGAAGTCAAGTTCCTGAGGTAACGATTTTCTTACAATTAATATATCAATGAAAATATTTAGCTAGTAGCATACGTTGGATAGGCTTTTTTCCGTCCAAAGAGTTTTTTTTTTTTTTGCCATTTGGGAATGGGGAAAAAAACACTTTGGCCATTATATTGTAAGCATGAAATAAATTTGTAGAATTCATTTTGCTCTTAAATGCATTTTTTTTAATATGTAAAACATGTTTTAATATGCCTTGACAATGACGGATGACTTACTAAATCAGCTCATGCTTCTACTGAAGCATATGGAATTAAGGTTAGCTGATATATTTCCTCTTAACAATGTAGTCTCTTTATATTTTTTTAATTATAATTTTGTATCTATTAGTGCTTTATACTAAAAGAAATCTTCAAGAGCTATGTCAGCGTTACACATTTCTCTTTCTTTAAATTGCTACTTTCGATCATTTTAAAGATTATTAATTAGAGACTTCCATTGTTGAAAATAAATACTCCAGGGTTTTATGGCCTTATGCTTCACATTCATCCTTATCCTTATGCTACAAATAATTGAGCATGAGATGCTTCGGAAGCACTTTAAGAGGATTGCTTATGTGCTCAGTGATTAAAAACTCTCCTTTTTAGCTTAACTTCTCTGTACTTTATAGGTGTGCTTCTTTATGTTGAAGAAGTTCTAATTTTCCTACTGTTAATATTTGCATTTTGATTATATATAGTTTGTAGTTTTCAAAATTTTACCAGCTACCTCTTTGTGAGTAGAAACATTTGCTACCTTTTGTGCTCAATAGTACATCATATATTTTTAATGTTATACATTAAAATATATATCTATAAATTTCATAATACAAAATAAATACACCAATATAAGTCCTATAATGAATAATCTTTTAAAGTCTCGTGGATAAAATTATTTTATCATTTCTAAATTGAAATATTATAAGTATTCATTTGTAATAATTATCTTTCATCTTCATTTTGACATCTTTATTCACATAAAAAATTATGTGAAATTATAATAAATAATTCAATTATATCTTAAACATTATATCTTATGATTGTGATTAAAATGTTTTTTTTTTCCTTATCGACCAGTGCTAAGCACGGGTCTCTCTACTAGTAATATTTAATAGTGAAGCAGCAGACCAACAACTTAACAATGCAATTGGTAATAATGGCTTATTTATCCTTCTATATAATTGCTAATGGCTTATTTTTTTTGGACTTTTGGTAATGGCTTAGTCATCCTTTTATGTGAATAATATATATTAATAATATTTTTAATTTCTTTATTTTACAATAATGTTTTTACTAAAAACTTAGGCTGACCTAATTATTTGATATAGTTTGAATAATTTATTCTATATTAAATTGTTAATTATATATCAAATTTATTTTGTATGATATGTATGTGTCAGTTATTTATTTATTTATTTTTTATGTTATGTATATTTAATTTTGGTCCCCCGTCACTTGAATTTCCTGACTCTGCCCCTGCATGTATATGATTATTTGTGATTAGTTAACATTATAAAAAGCTTTACACTAACAAAATATCAAAATTAATAATTAATTTATCAAATTTTAGACTGCATGTATTCATGAATTTGATATGCATTTATCATTAATTCTAGTTGTCCCATTGCGTTGACTCAAATAGTTTTGATTTCAAAACTTTGATGTCCATTTGTCAAAAACGTTTAATGATAATTTAACATTAATCCTAAAATTCATTTTAGGGATAATAAATCAATGAATCATAAATTTGAATTAATAAAAATTTAAATAAATTTGAATTAATAAAAATTTAAAATTATTTCCTTAAATTTTATACTGGTCACATGTCACCCAATTAATATATAATTTATCATAATTTTGTTAAGACATAGATGTTAATAAAAAATAAAAAATAGAGCTGTAACTTGGTAGAATTTCCAAATCATAACTTTTTTTATATGTTATATTGATGATTGATTGCCATTTCCAAAGTCCACTTTGAAAAATTCTAGCATGTTTACATGATAATTGCAATATTTTTCATATAAACACCAATTATTTATTTAATATTTGACTTTTGGTACTAACTTGATTAAATTTAGTATAACTAGTAGGCAACGAGTTGTACGACAAGGTCTGGGTGGTGTAGTTGGTTATCACGCTAGTCTCACACACTAGAGGTCCCCGGTTCGAACCCGGGCTCAGACATTCATATTTTTGCTGAATTAGTGAATTAATAAAATACAATGTATATGCAGGACATACCCATAAGTTCCCCCTTATAGAGGACGAACCTAAGGTTTTGTTCCAAAATGGTTTTCCCAGAGGGTCCTATCGCACTTTGATGCGGGTGGCACTGTTCCTCGCCAACCAGAGCTTCTTCCTCACACCATGAAGAGACTCATTTCGGAGCCAGAAGAAACAAGCCTCCAAGATGGGATGGACAATTAGAATGTTGGGCTCTTAATTTCTTGCTTTTGCAATATGCTTTATGGACGACTGTCTTGTGTTTAAAAGATTGATGCAGAAATTGCTTTGCATGACATACTGAATTATGGTATTTTTCCGATTAATGTGACTACATTTTTTTTTTTTTTTGATAATCAATAATGTGACTACATGTCCTGGAAATAAAACCTAGTAGTTATAAATAAAATATTTAAAGTGTTTGGATTGTCTTGATGTATGGTAATCGTGTGGAATTTTCTCCTTCACTGAAGGGTGGTTGACGTTGTCATCAAAGTGGGGGCTTTTTTTTTTTTTTTTTTTAATGGGCTATTTTGTTAGTAATATAAAAATGAAATCCATTTGGGGTGTGTGTCTTAACTAAAAATTCTACCATGAAGTTGAAAACTTTTGTTTCTTTCTAATTAGTCATTATTGTGATGCTTGAACTGCGATTTTAAGTATCATTGCAATGTTTCATTCTCTATTAATAGTTGATGTGGATGCGATGTGATCACCATCTAAATGCTATAATGGCGAAAGAGGTGCTTGGTGGCGCATTGGAGCCCTCCACCAGAAGAAATTGGGTGAAGCTGAACTGAATGTAGATGAGAGCTTCCTTGAGTCATCCGTTGCTTATGAGTTTAGGTGGTTTGATCCGTTTGGCTAAAGGAGGTTGAGTTGTTGACTTTTCTAGCTTCGATGGTTTGTGGGAGGTTCTGCTAGCTGAAGTGCTGAACTTATTTAGGATGGTAAAACATGGGCTCTTTCTAGCTTGGGACTTGGGCTATAGGAAGGTGGTGTGTGAGAGAAACTCTCTAGATGTAGCAAACCTGTTGCAGATAAGGAGCAGGCGCAGCCCAAGGGAGAAGCCGCCCAAGCAAGAGCTTTAGGCTTCAAAAATTTTTTCTTTTAGTACTTACTTTTTTTTTAAAAATAAAATAAAATAAGAAGTCAAGAGTTAGATACTCTCCGCCTCGATGGCCTTACACTCGCGGCTTACAGCCTCACTCTTGTCTCACGTAATAATTAGTAACATTGGTAATTTAACAAAAAAATCAGTACCAGTCACTGAGAGTATTTTTTCCCTCCAAAACTGAGGTTAAATAAGTCATTTTCTTAAGCAATTTATTATGTCAAAAACTGGAATTATTATTTTTCCACCGTTAAGTACTCCTTTTACGACTATTGGGTACTAGCCAATATTTGACCTTCCCAAAGACCACTGGGCACTTGAACTTCCCAATGCTGCACAATGTTGATATTTTAATTTGATTGTATTGGAACAAATCAAATCATTAATTGCAAAGGCTTCCCAACTAATACTTCATTGGCTATTGAAGGCAACAACTATTTTCAAATTTCCATCTACCTAATTCAACAATTCCAACTGTAGCCATATATATGCATCGGCTCTTTGGTTTTTCAGTATAAAAAAATCGTGAAAAAGTATGGTGGAAATTGAAAGGTCTTTGTTCTTTTGACATTGGTTAGTTTAAAAATACGATGCATCTCTTCAAATGATTTCATATAAGTAGAGATGGAGGAAAATGTCTCTGGTATGGCGGAAATTGAAAGGTCTTTGTTCTTTGCCTAATTGCAATCTTTATGCCATTTCCTTCTCTAATGTCTACTGATTTTTTTTTTAATTAATTTTTCATCTAACCTCTGTTTACACAATAATAGTCTTGACATTGCAGTAATTAAGGATTTTGAAACTGATCAAATAGCAGCTTCTCATGATATCCATTTGCTAAATCTATTTGTGTGGATGTCGACGCCTTGGGGGGGAATGTTGGAGAGGCCTGTGTAAGTAATATTACTATGTTTTCAACACAAGCTATTTTTTATGATCAAGTATCAGCATCATTTTAATTCACTTTAAATTATTTTGGGAGGAGTTTTTTTTCCAGAGGATCTGCAAAATACTCCTTCAAGCAAATCAAGTGGAAAAAGGTTCGCCGATTATGTAGATAGATCCTTTCTCTTCGTTGATAGTGGATCACAAACATCCAACACCATGACATTGAAGATTTCATGACATTAAAGATTTGTTGAAGTAAAGAAGGAGCCAAGAGATTAAGACTTGAAGTTTTACTTTTGAACAAGGCCATATTTGATTTACAGTGTGTTTGGCAGAGCTTATAAAAGTAACTTATGTTATCCCATAAGAAGTTTTTGACTT
The DNA here is from genome assembly GCA_035048595.1 of Echinosophora koreensis. Lineage (NCBI taxonomy): Eukaryota > Viridiplantae > Streptophyta > Magnoliopsida > Fabales > Fabaceae > Echinosophora > Echinosophora koreensis. The sequence goes on along the minus strand of JAPCYP010000011.1, from coordinate 3,607,190 downwards.
ATTTTCATAAGTCACTGGAACAAGCTTATGGAATTTTAACAAGTGCTTATGATCCCTCCGTGTTTTCCTCCTTCGAATTCTCTCCTGCTCCTTTCTTTATAAGCTCTTATGGCATAAGCTCTCATGCGATAAGGTCTTATATGATAAGCTCTTAATTAAGTTGTTTACCCAAACGCGGCCTTAATGTTTTTTTTGTTTTACTCATTCGATTTTGGCATTTGGGCCATCAAGTTATGTTGTTTTTTAAGGTGTTTTTTTTTTTTTTGGAGGTGTTTAGTGTCTAATCTATTTTACCTTTGCCTGAGGTATTAAATCATTATTTTGGGAACCTTTTTAACCTGCATCTTGATATTCCAATAGACTTCCAGCATCTACGAAATACTGTGTAAGGATTAGCAGATGAGATTTTGTTCTAATATTTGAGCGGATTACAGTGCTGCTTTCTTTACCAAGTGTTGAATCATTATTTAGGCTTTGTTTGTGAGTTTGGAGGGGAAGGAAAGGGAGGAGATCAAAGGGGAAGTAAAGGAGAGGGAGGGGAGGGAAAGGAGAGTATTATCCCTCACCTTATTTGTGAGTGCATATTGTATGAGAGGAAGTAAATGGAGGGTTTATAACACACTTTTACAATTTTACCTTTATTTTAGAAAATTATCATAAGTAATATTTTTTAAATAATATTAATGTACCTTTCTAAAAAAAAATTATTAATGAAAAAAAAAAATTTATTCCTTTTCCTCTAAAAATTGGGGTAAACCCAAAAAAAAAAACCCCAAATTGGAGTAAACCAAAAAGTTGAGGTGAGGAGGGGTTTGGGGGGTTTTCTAAAATCCTCAAAAACTCCCCCTCCAATTTTTTACACTCACAACAAGGGAGAGGTTCTCATAAACCTTCCATTTTCCTTACTTTCCCTCCTAAACAAGATTCACAAACAAAACCTTAATGAATTATTGTCCTCCTTTGTTGGAATCTTTGTATAGTTGATCTGTAAATTGATTATTGATATTTGGTGTTTGGTTATTTAGGTTAGTTGACCATTATATTGTTCTTTTTGTGCCACTGGAAAAGGGGAGTTTCAAGGAATTTTCAGAGACATTAAATTGTGGAGAAGTTTGTGTCATCTCATCCAAGTTCATTCAAAGAGCACTTTGAAGTTCATTCAAGTCTTATATACATACTTTTATCATTTGTATATTTCTATATTGATTTTTGTTTATATGAGATTTATTCCGGAGATTATGAACCAGTGCCCATCCTAAGAATACATGCAATTTTTTAGTTGGCAACGTTATAAATTTTACGCCAAGAATATATCAAAACTAAACTCATTCTATACCATAAATCTAAAACTAATAGCTATTTGATTGGTCCATCCTTTTTTCAGCATAGGGCTATTTTAGGACCAAAATGTTGTTGAGAAACATAAATCAAACTTGGGATTATGTAATGGGACTCAAGTCATCATTTACCCAATTGGCCAATCATGTTTAGGAAGTAAAAGTCATTTTCGGTAGCAAAATTGGGCGTATGTATTTTTCATTTTGCGTATTAGTATTATGTTTTTTTTTTATAAGCAATAGAATATTATTAATAAAGAGTGTACAAGAGTTACTCTAAACTGTATATAATGAGAAGTAGCATGCAAAAGCATCATAAAGATGAGAGTCATCCCAACTATGTTGGCACCACACATCCCTACAATCATTTACAGCATACTACAAAAGAATATAAATAAATGTTTCTGCAGACCAAATATAACACCAGTTGATGCTATACAGAAATAAATAGGAAGATATTGTGTGGAGTTAATAGAAACATGATAACTATCTGTCTCCCATTGAAGGGAAAAAAAAAAGTAAACATTTCATGCTCAGTGACATTATATACCTTTTTTTTCCACAATTGATGTTGTATATAAGTGCTAAGTTTTTACTACAGGTATAGAATCATAATTCGTATATTGCTATACTACTTTATTTTTAATGTAAATAGAGTTCTTCTATTGAGTTGTCACAATTTTAACATGAATTGTGGGTGAAAATTTTCTATTAATTCTATTGAGTTCTTCTTTTAAAAAAATATATATAGATAACCATGTTTATCTTTTTTGATGAAGAAAAAAGGGCTCAGCCCCATAACCATGTTTATCTGAACTATGTGCTCATTACTTTACGTTTTAAGCAAATTAGTTACAATTTTAATTGGTGTCTAATTTATTGATGTTACATTGTAAAGTTGCAACTAAGACTAAATATCGTTGCTTTGGGTCTTCATACAATTAGTTTTGTTGTGTCTTTCTGAAACTCTATAGTACATTTCCTATTTTTGGTTGGTGTTCAGGCTGCAATTAGGACCTGAAATCAAAAGTTGACAGGTTGCAGAGACTCTGGGATCTTTATTGGCATTTTCTTTTTATAAGCAACATATGTATTTTTTTTGGTTTCCCAGGGTATCCTCCACGCACAACTGCGGAGACTCATCCCTTGAGCTGGGTAGAACCACAAGGGCGACAAAGCTCTTCCTCAAGAGTTTTAGGCGGCAAAGCAACATATGTATTTAATTACAAAAATTAAATTTTGTTTTGAATTTCGCCATAGTTATAGTATATAAAATGCATTGTGTCATTGATGTTTCTATTTATTTTTTTTTCAAATTTAACATAACCATATATTATCTATTTAAATAATATGAAATTATACCTCCGACATATATTTCACCCGTGCGATGCACGGGTCCATCGTCTAGTTTTAATAAAAAAGAAAGCCAATCAAGAATCACTTCACCTCCCTCATTCTCTCCCTTGACTGAGAGTCCGAGTCTCTCTGTCTCCCTCAAGATCTGAACTTTCTTTTACTTTCCTCTCATCATTCATCAAGATTTGAACTCTCAAGGGTGGACGGTCTCACCCTCTGCGTATCCCTCGACGCCTTGACTGTGAGTATGCGACTTCCTTCGCTGCGGGTAGCGGTGTTGTGGCAGTGCGGCGCGACGGTACTTCCACCGGTGCGACTCCCTCCGGCCTCCTCTGCGACGCAACGACTGGTTTATGTGACTGTGCATTTCGGCCTGCCGTCGGCAACTTCTGGTCTTCTGGAAGACAGGAAGAGGAAAAAAGAAGGATTGAAGGAAGTTGGGCCATGGAGTGCTGGTCAGTGTTAACGTTAGTAATGTAACTTACGTGTATTTTTTTTTAATGTAAAATAATAATAAAATGACAAACTCCTGCATCATTTTTTTTTTTTTTATAGAAATCTTGCATTTGGCTCAACAATCACACAGGATTTTAAATTTTTATGTTAAATAATCTCTTGGCAATCAGGTTTTATCATTCTAACCTTTTATCTTTAGTCTTGATTTATAGTCCTTTATTTTATTTGTTTGATGTTTCGACAAAAAGAAGTTTTTCAAAACTAAAAATAATAAAATCTTATATAAGATCAACAATGTTAATATCGATTGAAAAAGAATTGTTAAATGAAATCGATTACAATAGTAAATAAATGATTTGACATTCTAAAAAGCACGAAAGATAAACTTTTTTTGGTAACCATGACATGGGTACAAAGTATCCACCACCGTTAACAGTGATTAATCTCCGTCGGGTTGTTGGACACACAAGGTGGGTTCTCCCCTTCTAACTGGGTGTTTTTCCCCATACATAAGATGAACCTGTTGGACACACAAGGTGGGTTCTCCCCTTCTAACTGGGTGTTTTTCCCCATACATAAGATGAACCTGTTGGACACACAAGGTGGGTTCTCCTCTCCCAACTGAGTTTTTTTTTCATACACAAGATTCAGGATTCGAATCCCTGACCACTTGTTTAAGGTAAATATTATTATTTTCTTTAAAAATGCATCACTTTTAAAGTTTGCTTTAGGCCTCCAAAGATGTTGGGGCTGACCTAGGAGTACCCCTCAGTTTCATGTGTTCATTCATGTTGTGGTGCAAGTTTTGCAGCTGCTCAACAGACCCTAGTCCGTGCAGTTACAGCATATCTATCGCGAGGCAAATGCATGCGTAGATTATTTGGCCTAGTTCGGTGTTCATGCTTGTACAAGATAGAAGCTTTGGAAGGACTGAAGGAGCCTCCCATTTACATGGGCTCTCTGCTGTTAAGGGACATACTAGGGACCGCTTCCCCACCTAGCTTTTTTTTTTTTTTTTTTTTGTTTCTTTGCCTCTTTTTCTTTACTCATATTTCACCCCCCAAAAAAAAAATGGTTTTTAAAAGAAGAATGATAATAAAGTTAAGATTAACCATTGATCAAAAAAAAGTTAAGATTAACCAACATATGAGCATTTTGTGAAAAATTCATGACTTTGAACTTCCCTATGACATAAGGAATATGTAGGATTAGAATTTGCATTTTGTCAAGCAAAAATTTGCTTATTTCTTTAGTGCCAGAAGGAAAATGAGAAAAATAAATATTTTTAAAGTATATTTAAAATTTATACAATTAACTTAATATAATTGTCTTGAGGATGAATGCATCTGGAATGTTGTGCGATTTGTCTTCCACCATTTCCTAACATAATCGACGATAATCGACTCCTAAATCTAAATCTATTTTCGAAGGCCAATTTTCATAAATTGAAAGGAAACTTCATTTCCTTTTTCAAAATAAAATTAATTTTTTTGTAGCTTTCATTACGATTGCGGTTGTGAAAAGCACATCGAAAGAGAATAACTAGAAATGGTGGGTCCCCATATCCATTTCTTTTCCGAATCTCCATATCATCGCTTTTCTGGGTCCCTGTACCCACTATCGTCTTGCCCTTAGGTTCTTTTAGGCACAGACGAAATTGGAATTCACTTCTTTACTCGTTATTAACAACGATAATATGCAAACTATGATTATGCCTATTTATCTTGTAAATAACTAGTAAAGTGGGGCAGCTATGAACACCTCATTTTGTCTGGACTTTCATTTCATTTTGTTTTATTTTATTCTTTATTATTAATAATTAATTAATTAACTTTGTGCTTAAAAAAATTGAAACAATGAAAACAGAAGCAAGAATAAAGGGAGCAAGAAGAAGGATTGGGCCCAACCCAGTTTAGCCTAATGCTTAGCTACCCATGACCCAAAACCCATATCCACTTGCCTAATAATACAGACAGCAATCAGAAAACCGAGACACAGAGCAGAAGGCACTGGAATCATACCCAAGGCCTTCTCCATAAGTAGTTCTAAGTTCCCTTTTTTTAATTTTCTACCTTGTGTTTCTTAATTCTGATCATAGGAAGAATGTCTATTTTGTTGGTATGATTTGATCATTTGGGTTTTGGTAATACAGCGAGTTTCACTGCATTGCACTTAACGTGTTTGACAAAAAACCCAAAATAAGTCTCAGTGTGAGTTTACATTCGCTTGATGTCTCTCTGGTTCATAGCAATTGTTTAATAAAAATGCAGTACTTCGGACAAGGTTATGTCAATTTGGATTACGCTAGTGTGCAACAATTGTTGCACTAAGTTCCGAACCTTCTAAAAAAAAAAAAAACACGCATGAGACCTTTGATGCATGATTACCAATGTGTTGTTTTCCTGGGTGTCATCCTTTCTTGGTGTCTAATAAGTAATAGCTGTGTGAAGCCATATGGAATAACTTAACTAATCAATCAGTATTCAGTGTCCTTTGTTTTTATTTTTATTTTTTTTATTTTATCTAATATACTAATCGTCCTTTGTTTTTTGTCTAGTATGGTCATTTTGCCACTGAAAATTTTTTGATGCATATTGCTAACAGGGGAATCAATAATCAACCGAACCCGATCCTTTGGTTGATAAATTTGTACCTAAATAATCCTAGGTATGATTTGACAATAAAGTGATGGTGGACTGGTTTTTACATTTAAGAAAAACAGATTCTTTATTCAGGGCTTGATATATGTGAATTACGAAATGACTTGGGTTTGCTTCTTGAGATACAAATTGAGGCAATAAAGTGCTCGGGAAATGCACCTATTTTGGCTGATGTATTTCATTTTAAGTACTTAGATTCTTTTTTTTTTTTTTTTTTGACCTTTTACTTCCCATTTTATTTTGGAGATTTCTTTTTACTATCACTAGTATTATTATTGTAAGAAAATAATAACTTGGTATGTTCCTTATCTAACTTTTGAGGTTGCCTGTGGACTTAGTGCCATGTTTATTTCCATCACCTCATAAATAATTAAACAATCGTGCGATTAGTTTTTAGGTTGTTATGTGGACGCATGTACCATGTCTAAGCTCGCTTTTAACTTATTTGTCTTTTTCTCTTAGGCCCTGTTTGTTTAGAGGGGAAAGAAAGAAAGGGGATCAAAGGGGAAGGAGGAGAGGAGAATGAGAGTATATCTCTATCATTGTTTGAGAGTGAAATGAAAAAAGAAGTAGGTTGAGGAGGAGAATGATGGATTAATTAAAATATCCCAACACTTTTCCCTCTAATTAATAGAACTCACAAACAAGATGGGGAGAAAATTAACCTCTCCTTTCCTTCTCTTCCCCTCCAAAAAACAACTCGCAAACATAGCCTTAGTTTTTTATTTTATTTTTTTTAAATAAAAAAAAAAACACTTGAACTTGTATTTTTTAAGGATGCCTTATGGGCTTGAGTGTCACGTTCAATCCCTTAGGCCCTGTTTGCGAGTTTGGAGGGGAAGGAAAGGGAGGGGATTAAAGGGGAAGGAAAGGGGAGGGAGGGGAGGAGAATGAGAGTATATCCCTCTCCTTGTTTGGAAGTGAAATGAAAAAAGGGGGTTGAGGAGGAGAATGAGAGATTAATTAAAATACCACAAAACCTTTCCCTCCAATTAATAGAACTCACAAACAAGAGAAGGGGAAAATTAACCTCTCTTTCCTTCCCTTCCCCTCCAAAAGATGTAACACCCCGATTTTCCGCTGTTAGCTTTTTCGATAATGAATATGCTACTGTTTATATATTTATTTGAGTTTTAGAAAATTATTTTAAATAAACGGAGGTTACCACTCAATTCTACTTGAATGTAGAAAGTTACGATTAAAATTTAGGTTGAAACGACAGGTGAATCCCGGCCCGCTATTTTCACTGACAGTATATTTATACTGACCAGAAGACCTAATTTTAACTCGTGAACGAAAAACTTAAGATTTTTATTTTATTTCCTACGATAGTGTATTTTTAGAATTATTTCATAAAAAGTGAAATAATATAAGTTTTACAGGCGTTTTACTCAATCGGTTAAACGACGGAGCTAACGACGGAGTTTCCAAGAGAAGATAAAGAGGTTATCTTAGAATTTTGAGATGATTCATGTGGATGAGTCACACTTTTGAGTCTAGAAGAATCTACAAGGTTAGGATTAGAATTTGAAGGATTTTGCACTTAAGTCCTTGAACTTTCTCTTTATTGCATTTTGGACCCTAAGTTAGTTTCTATGCTTTTCTAAGTGAATTGGGCCATAATATTTGCTCCAAACCCATTAGAGGGCTGCGGCCTTGAGGCCCAAATTCTATGACCATAGATTAAATTTCATTAAGCCATTGAAATCATATAAGTTTCCAATGTATAAGTTTATGACTTAGGTTTTTAAATGGACCAAAATCAAATGAATTCAAGCCCATTTTCATGAGGCCATGCGCAAGGCCCAAGTTTGGCTCATCAACTTGGATGAGTCAAGTGTTTCATGATCATTCTCCATCATTCTAGTTCCTTCTCACATCTTCTCAAAAGTTCTTTCTTTGTTCTTACTTTTCTTTCACTCCAAGAAGCCAAGTTTGTGAAGGAGCTACAAGATTTCTTGCCAATTTTTATAAACCAATAGGTGATTCTTCATCCTCACAACCTTCTAAGTACTGTTTGTTCAAATCATTTTTTTGATTTGAAGCTTTCTTGATCATGTTCATCTTTGTGTTCTTAACTTTGAAAATTCATAACTAATTATAGAAAAATCCCATGATGTTGAAACCAATTCCTATGTTCTTGATATCATGCATACTATCTAAATCAAGAGCATGTAGTAATCAAAAATTTCCTTCCTAATAAACTAGCTATGGCCGAACCTAGGAGGATGGGTTTGGTAGGAGTTTTGTTCATATGTTGTCATGTATGATCATGTAGTTCATGTGACATGTATGTCTATATACTCTAATCCATGTTAGTTAATCAAAATGAAAATTCTTACTCTATGTCTCTTGATGGCCGAACCCTAGGGGGGAGAGATTTGATGAGTTTTATTCAAGGTTTTCATCCATGATCTTGGTAATAATCCTATTAGTATGTATGCTTAATAAATCCAAGTTGATTTATCAAACCAAAATCCCTAGCCCTAAAATCATGTCATGGCCGAAACTAGGTGTGTGTGAGTTAGGAAGATTTGATTCTTAACCTTGTTGTTTAGTCTTAATCCCTTATCTTTAGTACATTAGGATCATTAATCCATGACTTAAACAATTTAGGAGTTTGTTTAGTCCTTAAACCCTATTAGGCCGTGACCTATATAGGTGTATTAGTGATGTTTTAATTGTTTGATTAAGGGATTGTTTGGATGTGTTGATTGAAGGTTAATTGTTTTACGGCGTACGAGGGCTTCCGACAACCGACAGAGTTTTTTTAATTTCACTGAGGAGCTTCGAGAGGTAAGAGGGGTTACCTGACGGGTTATTCGAATGGCCATATGTTCATGTTTGTGGTCTATATATATTTGTTTATGTGGTTGTGGTGTTTCTGGTTTTTTTTTTTTGGCTATCTATTTCTAGCTGTAGCTGTTTATCAGTGTTTCGGTTATTTATCTGCTTTTAAGTTATTTAATTATCTGCAGATATATATTATATTGCTATGATGTATGATTTGTCTGGTAATATAGTTCTGATGATGATGTTGGATGTTGTTTGTGAAGCCTGACAGTGGTCAGTGCACAACCGATTAATCAGATAAAAGCTTTAATAAGCTGTATAAATTATATTCAATGTTTTATGGGAAATGTTAGAATATAAAGTTTATGGAAAATATTATTTGGGAAAAATAATAAGAATTTGAGAAATATTATTATTTTAATGATTTATTAATGAAAAGGTGAACTATGTGCCACAGAGAGGGGGTAACCGTGAAAATATTTTACTACTTCTAATTTTTACATAAGATATTCCGCAATATTATAAAAAGATATTTTGTGAAATTAATCTGCGAAAATAACTTAACCGTGAATTTAGAAAAGTGTTTAAGCGGAAAAAGCTAAGTTTTACCTTAAAATACTTTAAAATGACTTAACGACAGCAATTTGGAAAACCGACGACGGCAAGTATTTTAGAAACGGCAACGTGTATCTTTGATGAACTTCCAATCTCTGTGACCCTCTTTTCTGAAAATGATGTTTTTCGGTAACCGGTGTTTTATGATAGAAATCTTCCCATTTAATAAATTTTTCGAAATCAAGTTTTAAGTTGAAACTGTTTTAAAGAGGTTTGAACTTAATAACCGGGACGTCGGGGTATTAAGGTTCGTTGTGTTGTAGGCTGGGTATCTACTTAAAGAAGTTAAAACATTTTGAGATGTTTTCTATTACTACGAACCTCAGCTTGATGCATAGTCTAGGGTTTCGTGATTGAGCACTCGGACTTTGAGGTCCTGTGCTTTAATGAAGATTAAAGATGTTGGAAATTATGTGTCGAAAGCTTTTGAGAGCTTTGACAAAGAAAGATATAACACAAAGAAAAGTGGCGAGAATAAAGTGTTTTTCTTGCATGCATTTGGCAGACGTGCTATGATTCTATGAGTGATTACCTTGCGGCGTCTGGTAGATCATGCTACGATGTTCTTCATTGTGCCGGGAGGACAATGAGACCCCATTCACGATGTTATCACTGTGCCACGATGTTGGACAGTGTGCGATGGGTCTTGGCTGTGTGCCTGTGGCTGCGTGCATGTGGCTGTGTGCCTTTTTGGCTGGTGTGACAGTCGAGTCTGATCAACTCATCACGAGGTTGGGATATCTCATGAGATTAAGTACGAAATTTTAGAGCCTAAATATTGAAGTGTTCATGCATTCATATTTTAAAACGACGATGTTCGGGTATGAGACCCTTTGATATATTGCGCTGTACGATAATTTAATTGTGAGAAATTAACTGATCTGGGTTTGTACATGTTTTGTTGTGTCGTTCATATGGTTCTCGCGCTATGATCCATTTGTCGGTTTCTCACTCTTGCATGTTTTATTTGTGGTTTCTCTTCTGGGTTCTATGTGGTGGAATTCAGATGAACCTCTTAAGGACTATGGCGTCTACAAGAAGAAGAATGTTTAGTTCGGGGCATGCTGATACTGCTTCTTTTTGTCGTAGTGTTTGACCAGCTTAGGTTTAAGTTAAGTTATGTTTTGGGAATAGTCTTTTCATTTTAAATGCTTAAGTGTGAAACATACGAGGCAGTATAGCTGTATGACTTATATATGTATATATCGATATATCTAAGTGTGATTATGTGAACGTTGTTGTGACGATGTTGAAAAGAAAAAATTTTATCACCACATTTTGTTTAAGACAAACATTGAGAAAACATTATTTTCCGAAAGCAACCAGTGAATTTATAATTTTATTTTCCGCAACGGGTAACCATGTGATGACCCAAGTTAGGGTGTCACAAAAGACAACTCACAAACATAGCCTTAGAGTCAAGGTTGCCCTAGAAATTTATGTGTCATATTCAACCATGCTTAGGACTTTTCAAACAGTAAAACTAAAATAAATTAAAAGTAGAAATTCATGAAACAAAATATCATTTTTAAATTCTTATATTTTATTTTATCTTTGTAAATAAATAATTTTTGAACTAATGTTACTTTGGGATTGCTCTATGAAAAGTGTCACGCTCGATCCCTTTAGATTCAAGGTTGCCCTGTGGACTTATGTGCCATCAACAAAGACTCAGGGGGGGGGGGGGGGGGGGGGGAGTGAATTGAGTTTTCAAAAACTTTCTTTCTTTTAAAATCTTTTCAAAGCTTTTGTTTCACAAAACTTTAGTTTTCAGATTTTTGTTGCCTCAGGATCTTTATCAAAAACAATGGAGGGCTTTTTGCAAAATCTTAAATAGAAGGTGATGAGGATAAGATGAATCAAGATCAGAATTGATACAATACAGATCAAGTTCCAAACTCTGTAAAATCAATTATACAGATTTCAGTTCAGCAGTCAATGTTCAAGTACAGGTTATGCATAATTCAGTTTTAACATCAACAATCAAGAACAAGTGATATTGGTTCAGTTCAGTATTTAAGAACAGATTTAATAAACTTAGTTTTGATCACAAGATTGAAGTCAGATGTAGAACTTAAACAACAGATTTGAACAACACAATTTGTGTTTCAGATTACACAATGTTTAATTCAGGTTTTGCATATCAAGAACTGAATCTTTCAAGAACTATGAATATCAAATATAACAGTTTATATGCGCAAGACAGAAATTAAAGAGCTTTGGGTTTAGGAGTACCATACAACCAGATTTATCCTGGTTCAGTCACCACCACTGTGACTTACATCCAGTCCCCACTCCACATGTGGGTTTTCACACACTATCACAGCAAGCTTTAGCCAGGTAGCTTGAAAAACCTTTACACCACAGAGCACTCCCTCACCTTGAGATACCACACTCTTGTGAAGAGCCTTAATCAATGTTTTTCCTTAGGATTCCTCACCCTAATCACACAGAGAGACTCCCTCTCTCTTACAATCAAATAGAACAGAAAAATTGATTCATAAACTCTCAAAAGTTCAGATATACAAATTGAAGCACTAATGAGAATGAACACTCTTTTTCATAATAAGCTCAAGAAAGATGATGAATGATTTTCACAATTGATCTCTCAAATTGATTTCGTGTAATTCTGATATATTATGAGTGTTCCTTTGATCCCACTTATATAGAAAACAAGTTATAGCCGTTTGGGATCAATCCAAACAGATTTGGGTCTGATAGCAGAATCAGTTGAACTGATTCAAGTTCTTGGACAGGGGTTGAGTACAGGAATGTATCAACCATTTTACATACTGATAGTTTCTGTACACCTGTGTAGTACATGGCTGTACGAGTTCTTTAGAAACTTGATCTTGGTTAATCCATCAGTACACTCTATCAGTACATCTATGTATTAATGAATATCAGATTTTTCAGAAACTTGAATACGCGTACATAGCATATGTACAGGGCTGTATTCAGTTAACCATTTATAACTGATCTGATTTCATGTTGTTCATAGGTGTAGTACATCTATGTACTGAATATCAAGAACTTTATATTCATTTGTCAGTTACAGAAAAAGGATATACATCCATTGAATGCATGGCTGTACTGACAAAGAATTTTCTTAATTTCCAAAAATCATTTTCATTAAAACTTATTCCTTTTTAATGCAGGTTATGAAAAATGATTTTCTTCATGCATCTTTTTAAATGACCTATTTGTAAATAAGAGATTTCCTCTCTTACAAATCATCTAAGACTTAAATCTAATTTCTATTTAAGCTCGTCTTGATGACTCCTTGATCTTTGTCCTTGCTTGTTGCTCCTTGAGTTCTCCAAATTAATCTTTTGATTTCTTCAAGTTCTTCTTTGAATATTCTCCTTTAATTGCTTACAGAGCTTGTTACTCACAACTTGATACCTGTCTTTGCAATTTGATACTAAAAACACTTGCACACACATTAAATTGTATATTTGTCATACATCAAAATCTCTAAGTTGTTGAGTCTTACACCATGTTCAACTTCATATTTCTTTTTTTGTAAGGCATGGTGCAATATTCATAGATATATATGTATGAATGGAGCTCACTCTTGCACAACGTTGCAGCTCACGTGAGAATAAAACAGAAATAGCATGTTAAATATGGTATTGTTGTGCTAGAAGTTGTTAGTCCATTTGTGGTTTACATTCTTGGTTATGGAAAATATCATATTTTAGATATTGTGACCTCTTAATGTGTTGAGTTGCTGAAAATTTTTGTTTGATGCCGCTTGATGATGATAGGTGTCTTAACAAAAATATTGCTTATATTTCCATTTGAACCATTACCTTTCTGAATCATTTGGTGTTCTTACAATCGAGCTCCCTTGAATCAAATCGTTAGTTTAAAAAATTGCTATGTTTGTGAATTGGTACTTGGCAATCGATCCCAGGGTAAATACTCGCTTCTCATCGTTTTATGCTTACAATGATCAAGTATACTTGTCGTCGTCTTGTCATCTTTGCCTCACCCAACCAACTTCAACCCGTGCTCAACCATCCCAAAACCAAACATCACCCTCAACCAGTCTCACCAAACTCAACCCAAAAAAATTCTCAAGTTGGCCACGACCTCGGCCATCACCTTCACGATCGAATCCGTCATGTCCACCAAGCCTGAATTACCAACCCAGAAACAATGCCACCACCCACAAGGTCACCCCTGTTATCACTTTAATCCCCTTTGTGCATAACTCGTCGTCCATCAACAAGCCTTAAATACCCCCACAAAAAAAAAAAACTAGGATTAACTTCGTCTCTCCTTGATCCTCTTGTCATATAGTCAGTCACCTACCTTGTCCATATAGCCCCACACAACCAATCCATGCCAGACACACCATCACATATCACAGAGATCGACTTCACCGTTTAATCACACATGTGTCCGTCGAATAACATAGGTGTGCCATCATTCACGACATCCTCATCCATAACCAAACTCCTTTGTCACATGTGTGTATTATTGTGCACATGGGTGTGCAATGTAGTGCACCATTTTACTCACACCTATTTCCATCGAATAACTTGGGTGTGCCACCATTCACACCATCCACATCTAGAACCAAAGTCCTTTGAAGCTCTAACATGAGCGTGTAATGTTGTGGACATGGGTGTGTAATGTTGTGGACTTTTTTAACTCACACATGTGTCTATCAAATAACATTGGTATGCCACTATTGATGAATTGGAAACCGTGAGGGACTACCTTGAAAAAATAAATCTCATTTGCCAACCTTCAATTTAGTTTCCAACACTACAAGAAAATGATGGATTACCGACGGATATTTACCGATGGACATCTGTTCCATCGGTAGTGAAGATATTTTCGATGGAAATAGCCGTCGGTGACATTGAATATGAAAAGCCACAGGAATTACCGATGGAATGACCGTCGATAAGCTTACCAAAGGACAATCTGTCGATAATTGTGGCGCGAATGTGGAAAATTTGGTGCGAGAATGTACCGACGAGTTATCCGTCAGTATGTACCGACGGACATGTTCGTCGGAAATAATTTTTTTTAAAGTCATCGGAAAACTTTTAATAACCTGCCACCGCAAACCTTTCTCCCTCACTTTCCTTTTCTTCCTCTCTTTTCCTCTCCCTCTCATTCTTTCTTCTCCTCTCTGTCTCCTCCACCGCGCACCACCTCCACTGCTCCTTGCCACCTTGCACCACCTCTCTTCTTCTCTTCTTTTCTGTCTCCCCCTCTCTTCTCCCCTTCTCCTCTGCACGCGAGCCCCACACCCTATCCATTGTCTTCTCCTCCGTGAGCCCCACCACCACCGTGCACCACCACCACTACTACCAAATTGTCCCACCACCACTGTGTCCTACCACCCCCACCACTTCCTCCCCCACTGCTAGAACCGCCAGCCGCCACCACCACCTCTTCCTCCCCCACTGCTAGCAACCCTAGGTATTTTAGTTTTCAATTTTAATTTTTTTTAATTAAATGTTTGATGTTTGTTAATTAAGTGTTTAATGTTTAATTAGTGTTGATATTTTTTGTTTGTTACAGAGTTGCTATTACCATCAGCACCACCGCTGCAGATAAGCCACCACTGTCTACACTACCAGGTTCTATTTTATTGATGTTTTTAATTTTTTTGAAATTATTTATTTGTTAAGTGTGTAATGATATATAATTTGTATAATTATCATATGTTTTTTTTTTTTGGATTGGTTGTACAATTATATTTGTTGATTTGGAAGTGTAGGATTTTGTGGGATGTTATGATTTTGATTTATAATTAATGTACGATTTTAATTCTTATTGTAGCTAATATTTAGCTAACATTTTTTTTTGTCCTTGACCAGGAGTATACCCTGTCGGAAGCGAGGACTAATCTCCTGTGGGGGAATGAAATGGCACTTGAAGGCGGGAAACCTCCTCCCAGCGGAAATTCGCTCCATATGCTAGAGCTAGGATTCGAGCCCCAGCCACTTGGTTAAGGGGCAAGTCCACCACCACTTGTGCCAACCTCCTTTGGCAATATTTAGCTAACATATAAATTGATGCAACTAAATTTCAATTAATAAATTTAATTAATTGAAATTATGAATTAATTAAGTAACTTATGAATAATGAAGCATCCAGCTAATTAAGTATTGATTTGAAGCAATAAATTAAATGATCGAGGAAGGGTTTCCATCCAAAGTATTACAGTGGCGATACAATTGATGCAGCACTACTTCGTGGTGCGGAATGGAATCGATGTCTAGGTGTTAGTTAGCTGGAGAGTATCAAACATAATTATTTGAATTAAATTTTGTGATAGTTAATATAAATTACGTGTAAAGGTAATTAAATAAATATTAATCAAAGGTGAGATGATTAACTACTCATGGCGCATTGGAGAGATTTAGCGTACGAGCCCTATAGTCGTGTTAGATCATGGCATACGTACTTCGTCAATGGATACAAATTCCACACTGATGAATGGAACATGGGCAAAAAGATAATTAATAGCAGGGTTGTCGTACAGGGTGAAGGTAGTGGTGATTTTTATGGGGTCATAAAACACATATACGAGTTACAAACTGGTTTGATCCATCGAGGACAGGCACAAAGGTGGATCCCAAGTATGGAACTGTGGTCATTCGCATGGCCGAAGGATATCAATAGTTTGATCTGTTTATAATTGCTCAGAATGCAAAACAAGTTTATTATGTCCCTTATCCAGCAATGTGAACGGACAAACGAGGTTGGTGTGTAGCTGTCACAACCAAGCCTAGGGGTCGTATAGAAATCGATGATGCAGAGGATGAGACGCCCTTCCAGGCTGATGAATCATCACATGTCAATGAAGTAATTGAGGTCGAGCATATTACTGGCATGTTGGGCTCCGAAGCTGATGGAGAAGAAGTGGTCATTGGTAATCAACCATCGATGAATGCATCATCAAAGGAAGAAATCGAAAGTGATGACTCAATGGAAGAAGATGAAGAGTCGGATTTAGAATCAGATGTCGATACCGAGTCTGAATAGGAACTTTACTGCTAAGTACTTTTATTGTATTTTAAATATTTTAAATGTAAGACTTGACAAATTATATGTTAGATATTAAAATTTATATATGTGTATTTTGATTAATTGCTAGATATTGTTTGATTTATTATTTTTGCATTGTTTCATAATTGTCCTATAAAATTAGATATGTCAGCATCAGGAGGACAAATGCCCCGCCCCCCACCGCCTAGCGGTGATAAGGGGAAGGGGAAGGGGAAGGCTAAGCGCGGTTGATATATCACCAAAGACCCGCTGCTAGCTGTTGCTGGTGGTTCTTCCGCACCCACCCCCATCCCTTCTGCACCCATCCCAGCTGCACCAACCGCGACCCCTACTGGAGCCTTCCCCACCCATTCTACACCCTCCCCAACCCATTCTACACCCTCCCCGACCCACATTACACCATCCTCTATCCATATTGCACCCACTCGCTTCGGGCCACGACGCTCACTTGCCGGCTACTCGCCACCCCCTACTGCACCCATACCACACCCTCCACCACCACCACCATCATCTACTGCACCGACCACACAGCCAGCAAGATTGTTGTTTATGCCGACTCCCGGGATGACGCCACATCCGGCTACGGCCATTCCATCCTCATCATCTGCGCCCCAGTACGATCATGGCACATCATCTTCTGTGCAGTGTAACACCCCGATTTTCCACCTTCTAAGATCGGTATAAATATAAATAAACGTTTATATTTTTATCTGAAACTTAGAAAATGATTTTGGGAAAACCAAATTCATATTCATATCATACTTATTTTTATAAGTATACGGTTAAATTTTCGGTTGAAAATTCAGACGAAACCCGGTCTGCGTTTTCACTGACAGTAAGATTTTACTGATTAGAAAACCTAATTTTGACCTGAGAACGAAATGAATAAATTTTATATCTCATTTCCAACGATATAGGCTATTTTGAAAATTTTCAAAATAAATAAGTTATTGCGGGTGTAAAACCCTAAATCGGGTAATCGACGGAATCGAGAACGGATATGCAGAGACAAAATTGGACATCGGATGGATGAAGACAAGGGTGACTCACCAATGTCATCATTACCTTTAAGCAAAATATCTAGATATTTCTTTAAACTAGTGTAAAGACCGTTTTGCCCTTGGACGATTTTACCCTTGAACTTTCATCGAAATGACAAGTTTGCCCCACAATTTGTGGACACAAATCAGCCACATCCTCACTCATTTCTCACCACATGTTGGTCATGATTACTTTAGGCAAAATTACCATTTTGTCCCTAAGTTGCCATTTAATCACAAAAATGCCATTTTGTAAGATTATTCTTTTACCCTTAAATTTTTATGACATGGACCCAAATACCCCCAAAGGGCCACGACCCAAACACCATTTGAGAGCCCATTTCACCTCTATTTAAGGCAATGTTCATCATCTTCCACAAGCTTTCTCCATTTTTCCATTAAAAAGCTTAAGTTCCATAAGCCATTTTTGTGAAGGAAGTGCTTGATTCCTTGCTCATTTTTCAATTCCAAGAGGTATACCATGCTTCTCTCACCCAATCATCATCATGTTCTTCATTTAATTTTATGTTTTAAAGCCTTGATCATATTTTTCAATTCTTAGATCTAGAAACTTAGAAAATTCATAGTAAATCATAGAAAAATCCAATGAGCATGAAACCAATTTCTATGATCTTATTATCCTCTCTATAGTTAAGATCCAAGAGGATACATCAAACCAAAATTTCGTGCCCTATGATCTTGTTGAGGCCGAACCTTAGTCTTGTGGGGGGGGGGGGGGGGGGGGGGGCTTTGTTCATTTTTTTGACATGTCTTGCTTGATTCAATCCTTATAGCTCATATAGGTATTAAATCCATGGTTGTTGAATCAAAATCAAACCTCTAAGCCATTATTTTGTTAATGGCCGAAAATGAGTTTGTGAGGGTTTGAGATGTTTTGATTTTATTTTTAACTTAGGACAATTTTCCTAAACTCTATGATGCTCTAGGATCATAAATCTAAGAGTATGTAAATTTTTGAAATCTCTAGCCTATGTTAAGTGTCATGGCCGAATTAGGGTTCTTGAAAGGTTGGAATATTTTATTTCAATCTTTGTATTCTAATCTTTGTTTTAGGGTTTCAAGTGATTAAAGAACACTAATCCAAGAGCTTAGGATTTTTAGAAAATTTTAGCTAATTCATCCCCTCATGGCCGAACCTAGCATATAGAAGCATAAGTGTATTTAGTGTTTGATTGATAATTATTTGTGGTGTTTTGCTGAAGGATAATTTGTTGTGTGAGTCGTGTACAAGTTTTGCGGAGATCGGACATTTGACGGGATTTCAATTCGACAAGAAAAATCTTCAAGAGGTAAGGGGAGTACCTGAGGGATTTTTCTGATAGCTATATGCTATTTGTTTGTTGTCTGTATAATTTAGTTGGTGTGTTAATTATTTGCTGTAGTTTGAAATTATCTGTTTTGCAATTATCTGCTTTTAAATATTTATTTATCTGCATTTAATTGTTATTATATGTTGTTGCATGTCATTAATTGTGCTATATGCTATATTATTGACATGATTGTTGTTGATGTGGATTGTGGCTTGGAAAGCCTGACAGTGGTCAGAGCTTAATTAAATACGATGTTAAAAGCATTTAAAAGCTTTTGATGAACTAATAAGTTTTAATTGATGAGAAATAGTAATATAATATTACTTAAGTATTTTGGTTGGTTGAAAATGAGAAAAGTTGAAAATAATATTATTTTAATCATTTAACAGCGAAAGAACGTTTTATGAATCATAGTGAGTACGTAACCGTGAAAATATTTTAGCACTGCTAATTTTTACCTAAAGAATTTATAAATATTATAAAATGATGTTTTAAGCGAAAAAGTTTCGAAAATAATTTTATTATAGTGTTGGAAAAATTAAATTACGACAAAGAGTCCTATTTTGACCTAAATATGTTTTAAAACGGCAAACGACGGAAATTCCATCACTATTTACGAAAGTATTTTTTTTAAAAAAAGGGTAATCTCGGTTAATACTGAGAATGTGTCTCAAATGAGGTTTTCTAGTTCAAATTATTAATTTTTAAACAAAAATGAGTTTTAAGGAATTTTGACAAGTTTACAAAACGAATTTCCAATGTAAAAGGATTTTCGGTAAACAATGAGTTATATCCGTCAACTTGGATAGGTTGATGAAACTTTGGTTTTGTTTTGTATTTCACAGAACGAAAATGGTTTAAATGAACCTAGCAACCGAGACGTCGGGACTAGAGTTCTAAGATATGGGCCCGAGGTCCGAAAGGTGAAGTTGTGGACTAGATATCCTATAAAAATCTATATTGATTTTTGTGCACCAAAATCTACGAATCTAAATCTGGTGCACGGGTTTAGATTTCGTGATTTGCACATTTTTGACTTAGAGTTAGTTTCATGGGTTTGGATTGGAGTCCTTTTATTAGAATGGTTGTTTAACTTAAATGTTTAAACCTTGGTTTGGTCGTGAGCCTTTGAGCTTCGACAAGGAAAGAATGAACACAAAGAAAAGTGACGAGAAACAAAATGTTTTACATTTGCATTTGTGGCAGACGTGCCTGACGTTGTGTCGTGAGACCTTGATGGATAAGGTATCATGTGACGTTGTACATTGTGCCTAGATGGATAATAAAACCATGTGACGTTGACCATTGTGCCTTGAGTTGGACAATGGTATTATGGGAAATTGACGTGACGTTGTGCCTAATATATTTGGCAATCGAGATTGATCAACTCATCTTAGTGACGTTGGGATCTCCGGAGATTAAGTTGAAAGGTTTAGATGGTGAATATTGAAGTGTTATGCATTGTTTTAAAAAAATGACAATGACTGTCGGGTATGAAACCCTTTGATAAATTATCTGTTTATTTTTTAACGTTAATGTTATTATAACTACATTTGTCTGTGTTGTGCATGTAGTTATCGTTTTAAGACCCATATATTGGAACTCACCCTTACAATATATCAGGTTTTATTTGTTACTGCTGTTGTAACTTGTTACTGCAAGTAGATGGTGCAGAGGAAGTCTTAACTTCAGTCGAGGATACTAGTCTCGATCCTTGCAGAGATTGGTAATAGTGGTAAGACCTATAGAGTTCTTCCATTTGGTGTTTTGTAGAGTGACCAGCTTAGGATTTCCTTTTCGTTAGATGTTTTGAATAAGGTTTGAAGTTCTGTTGTGAATAATATGGTTTGTACTATTGTGATGTGCACATTATGTTTGCAGTGTGCATAAAAAAAAAAGAAATTATTTTATACCCAGATTTTTACGACATCAAAATAGATCAATTTCCGAAAGCAACCAGTAAAACTTTTATTTATTTATTTCCGCACGTGTTATATAGTAATGCCCAAGGGGACGTTACATGCAGAAGTCGGCCGCGCTAGAAGCTGTGCCTGAGTGGGCCAGGATTCCCGCACCTAAGGATCGACTATGGGTCCGGCCTGCTAGTGGAGCGTAAGTATTTTTTAAATTAATGTTTTATAACAGTTACTATTTTAGTTATTATTCAATAAATTTGTCATTTGTCATATTGTTGACTTTTTAAAATTATAAACTTTTCAGGTTTAACCCATCGAAAGTGGGATCGAGGAATGTTATGCTCTCCATCATGCAGCAGTATCGTCACTTCTGGACATCATGGGGGAAGATACCGCAGGACAACAGAGATCGTATCTTTAGACGATTCGGAGTAAGTTGTTTATTATTTCCTATAACTTTATATTTGTTTTTCACGCATTTTATATATTTTATTGTATAATTTTATTAATATTTTTTTACTTGTTAACAGCACCTTATGCGCTGGCAGCCGGAGTATACCTCAGAGATACGTGCGATCTTTGAGGATAGAGCAAGTCGTAGGCTGAGGGACATGCTCAGGGAGCGTAGGGAGAGCCGCATACGTCCAGATTACATCGGCCCCAACATCTGGGCCCAACTATGTGCGTACTGGGACACTCCAGCTTACAAGCTGAAGTGTCAGTAGGCGAAGATGAATCGAGCTTCCGAGAAGGGCGGGAGCCTACAAACGGGTGGTTTGATTAACCACATGCAGCATATCATTAACATGGTATGCATATATAAATAATTTTATTTATAAATTTTTCTTTTTATTAATAATTTATTTTATAATTAATTGATTTTATTCGTGTGTCGTTTGCAGGCAGGAGCACTTGGGCTATTGGTTGTTGTCGCTATGGTCTTTACACAAACTAATATACGCGGGGACAACAGCGAGTTTGTTGATGAGAGGTCCAGGCGAACTGTGGTGAGCTTTAGTGTTTTTTTTTTGTTACATTTATATTATATGTTATTATTATAGTTTAATAATATAATTTTTTTATTTATTCATCGCAGGAGGAGTTCACTACCAGGTTTAGTCAGGTAGCGTCTGTGGCTGCCTCTTGCTCTGGTGCCTTGGATCCTTTCCAGCTGGACCCCGCCGAGGTTGAGCGACTACAGACCTAGGTGTGGGTCAATGTGGCCGGCGGGAAGAAGAAAGGGTGGATTTACGGTAATGGGAGCCTAGCTCGTACCATCCGTCGGGGGACACCGAGCTTGACCATTCGGGAGCCTGCATCCTCTAGCTCACAGGACACGGAGGAGGTGCAGCAGTTGAGGCAGGAGGTGCAGCAGCAGAGGGAGGTGAACGAGCGCATAAGGAAGCGGATGGAGGCACTCTCTACGGTGATGACTGTTGTGCTCGATGTGCTTCCACCAAAGAGGCATAGCGCTCTACAGGTGGTCCTCCAGACCAGCCAACCCTCCACTTCTTCTCATCCACCTCGGCAACAGCAGGATGCCGGTGTGTCTTCTCAGCCACAGCCTGATGGTCAGCTTACGCCGATGAAGTCCCCCGCTAGGACGACGATGATGGTTATTATGATGAGGGTTTTTAGGATAGTTATAGTTGTAGGGTTTTGTAGCTGTAGGGTTATTTATGTATGGATCGATATTATATTTGTTTAATTTTTTTTATTTAAGTTTTAATTTAATTAATTTTAACTTTTATTTGTATTTTAAATTTAAATTTAAATTAATAAAATAATAATATATTAAATTAATTAAAATTAAATAAAATAAAAATAAAAATAAAAATAAATTTTAATATAAAATAAATAATAATTAAAATAAAATAAAATAAAAAAATAATAATTATAAAAAGAAAATTAAGTAAAAATAAAAAATAATAATTAAAATAAAATTAATTACTTTTAATATAAAAAAATTGCGATTACTGACAGACAATTCCGTTGGTAAGGTTGGTTCTCTATTACCATGGAAAAAGTCGTTGGTCATGTTTACCGACGGGCATTTCCGTTGGTAGTTGGACAACCCCTCTGACGAGTTACCGACGGTTTTTTCTGTCGGTAATTACCGACGGATTGCCCACATTAGTCGGAAACGCTTACCGACAAGCTCATAACTGATGGATCTGTGTTTGTCGGAAATCCGTCAATAACCTGCCATTACCGATGGCTTTTGGTCGTCGGTAATCAGAGTTTTTTTTAGTGCAAGTAATAATCTTCACTCATCGTTTTTATTTCTTCTATTTATTCATCCACCCTGCAATCTGCAGTGTGCACCCATGCTCCAAAAATTGGGGTGTACACATTAAAATGACCCTAGTTACCCTTGATGATCTTGCATGCTTCATCTTCAGAGTTACATTCGCTACCTTTTTTTGAACTAATTATTATTAAGTGGTTTGGTTGCAAAAAAAAAAAATACTATATTATGCTTATGTTAATTCCAAATATCTTTGCAATATGGTGAAAACATGTTAATTCTAAACTCCACTGCCTTTAATTCATAAGTTCTGTAAATCCTATCCGTCATCTAAGTGTTTGTTTGATAAACTCAAAGAAAAAGTCAAAAACACTTCGACTTAACTTGGGTGTGAAGAGAGCTAAAAACATATCATTAACTGTTGAGAGGGTCTTAATAACACTTCAACCTCGTTAGAGTTGTGGGCCTTTTTACTTTCTCTAGTTTTTTTAATAAAAACAAACAAGGTTGCTTTTGGCAATCGAACAAGCAAAGTTGAAATATTGGATGAATAATTAATTGAGATCAACATTTGTGTGGCATAACAAACAATCTCTTTATACAACTCCATGATTTATTGTTCTCTAATTGTGTTGTGCGGTACTTCTTCTCTCCCTAATTCACGTCTTTCTATATGTGGTTGTAACTTTCCAACCTTCGTTTAATTTATATGTATTGTCTTTATACGTTTGTTGCAATCATCCCTATTTTTTTTTTTATTTGAGTGTACCATTATTTGCCTTTTACTCTGAACTGCAGGGCTTTAAATTTAGCGACGCAATGTGCACTTTAAGCTTTCACCTGTTATTTTGTTTTATGGGTCACTTTTGCACCATGGGTCTCATTCCTTAAATATCTTTTCAACTCTTTCCGGATAAATCGAAACCCAAAGTGATTTTCAAGTACCAAACTTCTTAAATAGCAAAAATAACGTGAACACAGTGGCATTTTTGTTTTTTGTTATCACCCTCACACTTTTTATGGACTTGTCACGTTTTGTAACACCCTGTTTTTCAGAATATTTTAATTAAGCTGGTTGTATTAAGTTGGATTTATCGTTTAAGGGCTTAGTGGGATTTTTGGCTAAAAGTCCCTTTCTGGTACATGAGCACACCCGTGCTCATTAGCCAGCAAGCCCGTGCTTAAAGTCAGAAGCGAGTTTCCGATTTTAAGTTGAGCACGACCGTGTTCAACAGTGAGCACGCCCGTGCTCAATGCGTGGACCGCGTCTCGTGACGCTAAGTGGAGCACGACCGTGCTCAAGGTTAAGCACGACCGTGCTCAGGTCCGGAAGTTATTTACGTGAGCAGAATCGAGGGTTTAACGTTTTAACCCTATTTTGGTGAGTGCAGCAGCCTTGAGTGCGGCCAGAGCAGAGTCTCCTTCCCCTTCCTCCTCCTTGAACAGTTTAAGTGAGTATTGGAGACCTTGGGAGACCGCTAGCATACCTGTGTTAATTATATAGGTAACGTTTCTTCCCTGTCTAAGTTTCCTTTTCATTATTGTGATTAAGGAACTAACTGTTCGTGTTCTTATTTGTTTAAGGATCGTTTGAGGTCGAGCCATCTTAGGGGAGGAACCGTTTGCTGTCAGGAATTGTTAGAGGGCTACCTTCAATCCAGGTATGGGGAGAAGGGTAGTGTATTCATAGGTTTGGGGTTAGGGTAAAGTGAAGGGGTTTCCATAACCCCGAATGATATATGTTATGTATGGGTTAATTGTTTAGATGTATTGTATGATAACATGGTGTTGCTGTTATGTGTGGTATGCTGATACGTGAATATGTTGATGTATTCATGAACATTATGATAATTACTCTATGAGTTTGGTATGATGATAATGATAGTTGTTAACATGATGTTGCTGGTTGATGCCACTGTTGATTGATGCTGATGAGGTTGATAGATTTAATCCTTGAAATGTATTGATAACTGATTTAGGATGTTTAATGGATTAAATTATGGAATTTGGTTAAGTATCAGCCTCTGTTCCTGCCCAGAACAGCACTGTCGCACGTTGAGCACGACCGTGCTGAACAGGGAGCACGACCGTGCTCCCAGTTGAATTCTGGGGAGATGGCCGCGCTGTTGAGCACGGCCGTACAGGACAAAGAGCACGATCGTGCTGCTGAGCACGACCGTGCTCATTAAGAAGCACGACCGTGCTTAACTTACAGGGGAGCACGCCCCTCACGTGCTTAAGCACGACCGTGCTGGGTTACGAGCACGACCGTGCTCAACCCACCTGGACAGAATAAGATTAAAGGACTTAAGAGGTTTTCAACCCCACTTCCCTATGATGATAATTGATTAGACAACTTGGTTAAGGTTACTAAAGATAATTAAAGGTGATGAGATGGTGAGATGCTAAGTCGATACCCTAGTGGGTGCCGCAAACTGATGAGTTGTGCCTTGGTGCTTTTTGGCTAAGGAGGCCTTGACCCCACGGGTTGGGTCTAAGGTGTTGTTGTTATGTACCTTGTTGGCCGAGAGTTTGCCCCAGGTACTGCGGTTGATTCCGCTTAAGTCCTCAGGTAGATTCCGCGAGGCAAGTTGGTGCGGTTGATCCCGCTGTTACCTTCGGTCGATTCTGTTGGAGTTATGGAGGTGGTGTTGCCGTTTTTGTTGTGTTGCATACGCATTGCATCGGAGTTGTTGTTTAGGGATGTTCGACATAGGGGAGATCGTCCTAGAGTACGGCGATCCGGCCATCCACGGTTGGAGTAGATTCTCCTAGCGCCCCTGTGATGAGGCATTCGTTGGTTTGATGCGTTGGCTATCCAAGGAGTAGATTCTCCGGCGTTGAGTAGATTCTCAATGTGGATATGTAACTCCGAAGTCGTTCATCCCGAGTTTAGTGGATCCACATGCATTGATGGTTTAGCGGAGTAGGACTGCATTGCACTGCATAGCATAATGATGATGTTGATGTTTGATGTAATGCTGCTATGCTGGCTGTTTACTTTACTGCCTATCCCTATGCTAATATGTTTATGCGATTCTTACTCCCTATATATGTTTGTTGTTTATGTTTGGCCTGATTGGCACATTGCAGAAGATGACGAGCAGCCCGGAGAGGAGTGACTCTGAGGAGCCGCCACTCATAGTAGGGCTAATTTATGTTTTCTTAGTTGTTAGTTCAGTTGTAATTCCGTGGATTTTATTCCGGAACGGTTATACCAGCTCTGTATGTGATATCGGGGTTGGGTTATATTTTATTGGTTGGTTATGTTTTACTGTTTAAAACTTATTTCATTTCCGCGTTGTAAACGGTTCATGTGGGACTTTTCTACCCATGGACAATTGTTTTATTTTATTCGATAATTGCATGTTTTCCTTTAATAGTTTCTGTATTAATTGGCTTTTAACATGCGGGGTAGAAGGGTGTCACACGTTTTCCATCTCCTACTCACTCACTCATCTGCACTTCTCTCTCATCTTTTTAAACTCCCTCTCGCGCCCACTCATTGCCTAAAAGGCTTCCCCTTCCCTAAGGTTCTCTCTCTCACACACACCCCCTTCTCTCTTTGTGAGTGTAGTTACATTCTTCCCTTTTTAGGGTCGTGCCATAGGTTAAGGAGATTTTAGTATAGAAAGATTTTATTGAAAAGTATTGCTTTTGAATTTTAAAAGTATTAAATTCACCAATTCCCAATCATTTTCTATTTGATTCCTTAATCATTACCCTAATATTACTTATTAGCATCTGCCTTTTTTTTTTTCTATATTTATCTTTCTTGTTGGGATTCGAATTGTACATTATTTGTTGCAATTTTTTCTATTCTTTTTAATTTTTAATTTTTTGTATTTTGTCTATTTAGATCCAAACAACATAATTTTGAATTGTGTGGAAAGCAGCTATAGATTTTGCGTTGGGTGTTGGTGGCAAGATTGACAAAGACAAAGTTCTCCCTGCCATTGAGAAGTGACTAAGTTTTCTCTTTGTATCAATTGATTCATATCCCTTAATATCTTTGAACATCATGAATTGGAATGAGACGTTGAATTGTCTACAATAATTTGGTGCCACTGCCATGAATCTTAGAAATTACCATGTTAAAGCTATTTATTTATTAGGGGGTAAAAAAATTATAATTGTTGAATCTCACGATATATCTGTTTGTTGTTAGTCATTATAGTTGTTGCATAATGACATAAATAAATAAAAAATTATGACTGCTGCATTGGATGCTAATTCCTCTTCTTCTTCTTTTATATGAGTGTGATAAAATGTTGTTAGTCATATATAGCATTAACGTTGTTGACAAGATGCATATTAATGTATGGCTTGCATCAGTGTTTACAATTTACCTATATAGAGCCCATTTGGATGAGTTTTTTTAGAGAAAAAAACACTATTTAAAAAAAAGTGCTTTTAAAAAATACGAGTGTTTGGATGAGTATTTTTTTTTTTTTTTTAAGTAAAAGCTGTGAAAAAAGCACATTTTGTGCTTTTATGAAGAAGTTACAATTCCTAACTTCGAAATAAAAGGAGACCAAATAGAAGAGAGAGAAGATCAATCATGTTTTTATGAAAATTGTTAGACAATAAATGTCCTTGCAACAAATCTCAACTTTTTTTAAACTTCATCCTAATGTAAAATAGTTTATTCTTCTAATAATACTTTCTGCTTCTACTTCTACATTACAAACCCTTTTTTTTTAATTTAAATTCCACCCAAACAGGTATTCTTGTCAATAAGAGAAGCATTTTTAAAAAAAATAAAAATAAATTTTAACCCTAGAATTTATAGTGGAATCTTTATAGCACCAGGTCGCCCTTTAAATTCTAACCATAGAAGATGATAAGATAAACTTGAACAACATTTCTCTAACAGTTTACAATATTTTGTATGAAGATATCCAATTGGTATGGCACTAAAATTATCTGAACTATTATTTTGGATGCCTTGGAAGTTAGATTGGTTGTCAAGCTAAGTTCATGAATGGTAAATTAAATGTGTTTAATTTGTCATTATAAACTTATTTACACTTCCAACCAAACACAAATTATGGAGTGTTTAATTTTTAAATTGAATATTGACTCTTTCTTTTTAGCTATCCTTGTTCTATATATCATGCGTATGATGTGTTTATAATCGGAGATTTGTAAAGTCCGGGAGTAGTAGTTTTTCATCTTATTTATAGTCAATTTGATGGTCTACTTAAAGAATATCATAACATCTTCATATTTTTTCAAGTTAATAAATATTATGATCTTGCTACCAGCTTTTATGAATTTGGCTGGGGAGAATCTTACCATTTTGCACCCAGGTGTCTATTTGCTTCATTCTGCACAGAAAAATGAAGATTGTCTGTTAAATTGATCATGCATACTGATATTTATTTACTCACTCAAATGGAAGGGTGACTCTCTTGCAGAGAGCATCAAGCGATATGAACACTTCATTGCTTTACAGCTCGACCTAAAGCCTGGACAAAAGGTTTTCATGCTCAATAGATCATAAGCTACTTGATCGATATCTAGTTTACATTATGTTATTGTTAAAAATTGATGACCTTTCTATTTGTTTTAGGTTTTGGATGTTGGATGTGGAATTGGGGGACCTTAATGAGAAATTTCTCAATTCAGGTGAACAGGAATTCATTCAATTAGGCTTCCTCTCCCTTTGCTCTTCCCTGCTTTACCTTTACTGGCTAACAAAATTATGAAATTATGATCAAGTGTATTTGTGCAGCTTGCAATCAATTACAAGGTTGAATAACAATGAGTACTAGATAGCGAGGGGAAAGGTATGTATCATGAGTATGATGCATTCATGAAACAATTTTGCTGTGTAAATTGCAAATCATTGACATTGGAGAATTTTGAGTTTCTGGTTCAATCACTATATTTACTTGTTATAGCCTTATTTTTTCTTGAATAGCCACTTTGAAATTTTGTTTCCTTTTTGTACTTAACATTGATGCATTGGTTAAAGCATTAATTAATAAAATATTTTTTGCAATCTTCTAGTATTAATTTAATAAACAGTCTCCCATGCTCATTTCTTTTTCTAATCAACAGGAACTGATCAATCGCATTGCTGGAGTGGATAAGACTTGCAACTTTGTCAAGGTTGATCTTTCGTAAATCATTTTTTTTCTTGGGTGTGATGGCAGGAGATCTTCTATTTTTTAGCACGTACAGGTCCAATGTTTTGTTAAATTATTATACTCCAATTATATATTTTATGTTGGAGAATTTATTTAGTATGTTTGAATTAACTTTTGTTGGGTTGGTAAAAGCTTTTAATCAAAATGTTAAGGTGAGAGTTGTTTGGAAAAGAAGTCATTCTAAATTAAGCAAAACCATGTCTTCATAATAAAATCATATGATTTAAATTTATATATGATATTATTATCTTATTTGATAATGGAGGCTGACTTCATGAAAATGTCATTCTTGGACAACACTTTTGATGCAGTTTATGCAATAGAAGCCACATGCCATGCACCAAATGTTGTATGTGACAATATTTCATGCTCTAGTTAATTTCACATTCTTACCTCTTTTTTTTTTTTCCCTACCGCAGCTTTCTATCCACACTTGCATTTCCACCCATGAATGGCCAAGTATTATGGACGTTGATGTGGCCATGTGTAAAAATATGAAGTGCATGTGTTAACCGTGAATCTACACAATAGTTTCTTTAATTTGTATTTCTCACACTTTTTTCCTACATTTGGATTGTGGATAGTATGGATGCTATAAAGAGATCTATAGAGTGTTAAAGCCTGGTCAGTATTTTGCTACATTTGAATGGTGCATGACTGGTTCTTTTGATCCAAGTAACCAGGAACACCAAAAAATTAAGGTATGACATAGAGGTATAGAAAGAATTTAGATTGAGTTTATCTATAGATTCCATTGAAGCCTCTTCTTGTTTATTAATTCAGTTGATATCATTGGTATTCAATCGATAAAATTCATTGATACAGGCAGAAATTGAGGTTGGTAGTAGGCTTCCAAACATTAGGTTGACCACAAAGTGTCTTCAAGCTCTGAAGCAAGCAGGTTTTGAGGTGAAGATCAACTTCTTATTATTTATTACCTTTGACTAGTATTGTTCTTTCATTATCTTAGAGATGAACAATCAAATTGGCTAAGGGGAAGTTCACTCTTTTTTTGTATGTAAAGGTAATTTGGGAAAACAATCTTGTAGTGGACTCTCCTCTTCCTTGGTACTTGCCATTAGACAAAGTCACTTCTCACCAAGTAGCTTCCGTCTAACAGCCGTTGGACGATTTTTCACCAAAATCACGGTATTTCAATTGAATATGGTAACTATTATTTATTTCACATTAGTTATCTTTTGGATATGATTTCCTATAGAGTTTTTCTATAAGAATTTGGGATTCATTTCTTTTATTACTCAAAATTGAATGTTGGTTATGACCTATGAATTTGATATATTTGTAGGTCAAGGCTCTAGAGTTTATTGGACTGACTCCAAAGGGGAGCCTAAGGGTTCATGATCTCCTGGAGACGGTTGTCGATGCACTAGTCAAAGGTGGAAAGTAAGTTTCCCATTTATTCCGCCAATGTCATTTTCAAGTTGCATCTCAAATGTGTGTGTGTGTTATAGGGGTGGCGAGTGATGTTTGAATGGGATAGCTATAACTATCTCAAGATTCATATAGCTTTTTACGCGTTATTTTTTGAATTTTTTTTATCAATTCCTTACTTGATCTCTCTAGATTAAGCATTGTTCTTCTCTGGCCTCCTCAATGAAAATCTTTTAATTCTGAATTTTCGATTACTCCTTTTCATCTTCATATTTTGTTTGGGATATAGTGACTCTTTTGGCATCGCTTTGGTGTTTTACATATGGGTTTTGCATGCTTTGTTGATGGCTCCGTCACTTGGTTTTTTAGGTGTTTCTTTTTGTTTTTTTGTGGGGATGTCTTATCCTTTTCTTATATTCTTCTCTCTTCTAATCTAATAATATTTATTTTATTATAAAAACAATCTTCTAATTTCGACTCCCTGTATATATTATTTCAATTGGAACTGAAATCATGATGCTCTTAACAACATGTTTAGTGTCATCTTAATGGCAATAACTGGAAGGTTTCTACTCCGTATGAGTGCATGTGACTGTCAGAAAGAAACTTGACTTGCTAATGTTCACTTTTTCAATAAAGAGATTTTCACACCAATATACTTCTTTTTGGCATGGAAGCCTGATTCAAACAATAACTAAATTGGTAGTGCAAATTGTTATAGACAAGGATTACTGCGATTTGGGGGGAAAGAATTCTTACGTAGGCTAGGGCTGTCTTTGGCCTTATTTGGCAAAACAGTGTAACCTCTTGCTTCGTTGGATGTTATTGAACTTACCAAATTGATGGGCTTTCATGTCACATTTGTTCATTCTCCATATTATTAGTTGTTTTTTTTTAATTCTTTCAAAAGTAAAATGATAACTGGGATGGGGTTTAGAACCCATATATATGGGGAATGTGTTGTCTAATTCAAATCTTTTCAACTAAATTAATCTCATTGGCATATTGCTTTTGACAAAGAGTTATGTTATTCGAACACAAATTTTGCATACCGTATGTGACACCGTATATGTTTATCTCTATCTCTCACTTACTTTTATCTTCTTTGTATACACGCTCCTAAAAAATACACTCAAATAACAAAAGGGATAGCTTATGGTGTCCCCATTTTTTGTAGAAAAATAATTCCTCTTTGACAAATATCATATAACAAAATTTAATATATATACAGGGATGGACCTACATAGGTCAATATGGGGGCAGCTGTCCCCACTAAATAATTTTTATTTTTTAATAAATATTATCTAATTTTATTTTGCCCCCACAAAAAAATAATTGTTGCCCCCACTAGAAAATAAATATTGTCTCATTTCCTTATTCTACTTTGCAAAATACTTTTCATTTTCTTAGTACAACTATAATTTCTAGAAAGCATATTGCATATTCAATGGTGTATTAACTTCTTAAGTTAGTTTTATTTTGCGTATATGGGTGAATTGTTAATTGATTGTTTGGTCACATGCATATACATAGAGATATTTTTGATAATTTTGAAAATGAAAAAAATTATACAATGATTTCCAAATATGAAAACACATATAGAACAGTTATAATATGTAGATGTTGAAGTGTCTTAAATGTTTTGAGTATGCAATGATATAGCTTTTGTAATATCTAATTCTTGACTTACAATAATGATATCATTATTTTATCGCTTACGCATATATATATATATATATATATATATATATATATATATATATATATATTTTAGACAAATACTTATAGAAAAATCTTGCCCCCACTAGTCAAAATTTCTGGCTCCGTCCCTGTATGTATGTATGTATGTATGTATGTATATATATATATATATATGGAGATTGATACAATACACCCACTAGATTTAAAGCAGGAGCATTTTAGTAGCCTACACCTTTTTATTTGGACAAAAATACCCAATTTCTCATATGAATACAACTTAAAGTGATGGGTAGTTACATAATTTTATATTTTTTTTGTTTTTTTTTTAGTGCAAACTCATGGGGCGCTCACATGCACTGGTTCTGGTCAACCTTCCACTCTTCGGTTTGGTCATACAGTTCAAGCTCATGAGAGCAGTGGAGGTTCGTCCTTGCTAAATGCTAATTCTAGGCTTCTAGCAGAAGAATATATATATTTTTTTTAAATGGAAATTTTATGTTTTCATATGCTTTTTTATTTTCCAACTTTTAATATCAATTAAGTCGACAGTACCATGCTAACATATATCACTGTAATCAGTCTCAACACAGCAAAACACTTTCGGTTGGGGGCATTTAACGTGCGCATCATGAGTTTGCGAGCATCATGCTCATTGAGAATCCAACGGTGGATAAAAAAATGAAGAGAAGATGATGTTATTCAAAGATGATGTTTGAGAAATGTCTTCCCAAGTTTGCATGCGGTAGTAAGAGTCATTGATCTGGTTGGTTTGTTAGATATTTAAACTCCAGATACCATTTTAGGCAAAACCGATCCTGTGAAATTGAAGAAAATTATGTTCTTGTGTCTTTGAAGAAATTGAAATTGAAGAAAATGTTAGGCAAAACTCCAGTGGGTTCCATCGACAATCCCTCTTCTGCACTGAAACGCCTTGGCAAAGAGAAACGAAAAATTAGGAAATTTGGGAAGGTGAATCAGCAGTCTAGAAAGAGAAAAGAAAGTTTGGAAAATTTTTTTTTTAATAATTAAATGTAAATTACATAACTACCCATCTCTCTAAGTTATCTTCACAAAGATAACTTGGATATTTTTGACCAAACAAAAAAGATGTATGCTGCTAAAATGCTCCTTCTTAAAACCTGGTGTGTATATTGTAGCAATCCCATATATATTAATTGATGTATAAATAGGAGAAGAATTTGTAGAATATAAATTATTCAAAACAAGTTTTAAGTGGAGTCATTATTATTTGAGAATTTATTTATAGAAAAATGGTAAGATCAATTTATGTAAATAACAATTCTTACACTAGTGCAAAATATGCTTTTAACGTCAGGGATTTAACATCGGTTCAAATATACCCGATGTAAAAAAGGAGACGGTGGCATTTTTGAAATTAAATGCCAAACTTTTAACATCGGTTCCAAAATTAACCGATGTTATAAACCTTTAACATCGTTTGGTTTTTAAAACCGATGTTGAAAATTGAAAAATAAAATAAAAAATTTATAAACCACACATAACTTTAGACATCGGTTATTATTTTAACCGATGTTGAAAATTAAAGGAAGGGATTTGACATCGGTTTTTCTGTTAACCGATGTTGAAAGCTGTGGAACTTAAAAATTAAGATTTTAAACCAGGAACACTTTAGACATCGGTTATTATTTTAACCGATGTTGAAAATTGATTTGACATCGGTTTTTCTGTTAATCGATGTTGAAAGCTGTGGAACAAAAATTAAAATTTTAAACCAGGAACACTTTAGACATCGGTTAAAAAATAAACCGATGTTAAAGGCTTTATATTCCTATTCAGTTCCCTCCTTTCTCTTTCGCTCTACTAGTTGCTCAAACATTTCGACCCAAAAATCTTCTTTTGCGCGCTACTCATTCGAACCCTAAACCATTGCCGCACCACTCTCTTGTGCTCACTCGCTGGGAAAACATCTCTTGTGCTCACTCGCTGGGAAAGGTAGGGAGCAAGACGCCGCCGCCGCCCTCCGTTCGGTAAGCTGTTTCACCTCAGTCTCTCTTACTTCTCTCTTTTGTCTCTTTGTTATTGTCGATACCCTTTCCTCGGTTTTTTCTCTTTTTCGTTTGATCTTAAAGAAAGATTGTTACTTTATTGTTGTATGGGTTTATTTTTTGGACTGAACTCAAGTGGGTAAGGTAAGTTTATTTTTCTCTGTTGGCTAAGGTAGGGTCATTTTGAAACCTATAACTTTTGTAATGGCATGCTAACAATAAAAAAGAAATGAAGGGTTCATTTTGTCCTTAAATTCTTCTGGTAATGATTAATGAGATGAGTTTGATTACTTGTTCTATTTGCAGGTGTTCATTCAGAACAAGTGCAAGAAGAGGAGACAAAAAATATTTGTGAGTATACTCTACTCTCTGATTTGGCCTCCGCAGTAAAATGTGCATGCATTTAGTATATGACTGTTCTCTATTGGCATTAGTGTGTGAACTATTTAATCTTTGTTAGTTATGATGACTAGTTTTGTAGTACTTAAATCATGATCATGTTCTATAACTAAGAAAAGTTCAGGGAATTTGATTAATTCTACTTTGCAGATTTAGTTATTTTGACACAGATATTTCTCTTCCAATAAATATGACATTGTTCTTGTTGTATGACATGTATTGTACTTGACTTCCTGCCACTTCGCATTTTTTCATTCTTTCTTTTCAGTAGTGGTTCCATAAAAATGGGTCGAATTTAAGTTGCAAGATACTACCAGAGTTAGTCACATACTTTGTATTTATATATGGGGTTGAAGCAAGAAATATAAATACCTTATTTTGTCCCAAGACTGTTAGCTAAAAGTCTTTATTTTCTCATCGTTGTGGTTTATTCATTTTTGTGTACCCTTTAACTTTTGGTTTTGTTAAATTAGCTTTAGCTTCTTTCTTTTTCTATTTCAGGGTTTCTTGATTATTTCACACTTAGGATTTCGTTTCCCCACTTGTTGTGTGTTCTTCCCACACCCGGTATGCTTTCTCCTCTCTATTATTCTAGTTTGATTTTTGTTTGCTTTAACTTGAGGATTGGAGTGTTTTATTATTTTTTTAGTGTTAATTAATTAGTAAAACCTTAGTTTCCCGTTTGAGATGCAATATTAATGAGCACACGTGTACTTGTTTAAGGTACCGCTCATTGTATTGAATCTTGAATTGTCCAGGTTGGATAGTTTGGGGAAAAACTTTTTCTTCATTTAGTTAAAATAGTTATTCATTGATTCTCATATGTTATATACTTGGTGAAAGTTCGGTCTGATGCATTTTCTTTCGTTCTCCGAGTGCATACTTTATTATGGTGTTTTTCACTGCTTCAAGTCGTATACATTGGAGACTGATGGGAAATGCTGCCGAAATTTCATCAAGTATGAGCATGAGAGTTAAGGACTAACTGTTAACCGAATGTTGAAAAAGTTTCTTCTCGAATGGGATAGGGCCATACCCTGTCATAAGAAGTAGTTGATGAAGATCTTGACCTAAGTACTAAGTTATTGTTGTAGTCATGGATTGCAGTTGGATGAATGCTAGACGGACAAGTGATGAGTATTAGAATGGAGCGGAAGATTTTCTACAATTTGCAAATACAAATGCTCCTAATAGTAGCGACGGAAGGTTTTATTGTCCTTGTGTTAACTGTTTGAATGAGAGACGACTAGAAGCTGAGGAGATACGGGAGCATCTTATTTGTGAGGGGATTTGCAAGAGTTATACAATATGGATATGTCATGGTGAATCGTTAGACAGGTCAAGGGTGTCGCATAGAGAGGAAGTTGATGATGTAGATATGGACGATGGACTAGAGGACATGATCCGTGATATTGGGCAAGAGTCTTTTCGGCGAGCACATGTGTATGATACTTTGTGCAGTGATGCTGAAGTGGCTTTGTATCTGGGGTGCACTAATTTCACACGGTTGTCAGTGGTGTTAAGATTGTTCAATGTGAAGGCGAGAAATGGGTGGAGCGATAAAAGCTTTACCGAATTGCTTGAGTTGTTGAAAGACATGCTTCCAGAAGGTAACACATTGCCATCCCGAAACTATGAGGCGAAGAAGATATTGTGTCCGCTGGGTATAGAGTATAAGAAAATACACGCATGCCCCAATGATTGCATATTGTACAGGAAAGAGTTTGAAGAGATGCACGAGTGCCCCAGGTGTGGGGTATCATGCTACAAAGTGAAGGATAGAGATTCTAGTTGTGATGTGGTCACCAAGGGACTTCCTGCGAAGGTGTTATGGTATCTTCCAGTAATTCCGCGGTTCAAGCGATTGTTTGCCAATGCAAATGATGCAAAGAACATTAGATGGCATGTAGATGAGAGGAAATGTGATGGACAGCTTCGCCATCCGGCTGATTCTTTGCAATGGAAGAGAATTGATAGTTTGTTTCCGGATTTCGTCATTGAGCCTAGAAACCTCAGGCTTGGACTTGCTACCGATGGAATGACTCCATATGGAAACTTAAGTAGTATTCATAGTTCATAGCCTGTTCTTCTGGTAATTTACAACCTATCTCCTTGGTTGTGCATGAAGCGCAAATACATTATGTTAAGTATGATGATTTTGGGTCCAAAACAGCCAGGAAATGATATTGATGCTTATGTGAGTCCCTTGATTGAAGACTTAAGAATGTTGTGGAATGAAGGCATTGATGTGATCGACGGGTATTGCCGTGAGACTTTCAAAATGCGTGCCATGTTATTTTGCACCATCAATGACTTTCCAGCATACGGGAACCTGTGCGGGTATAGTGTTAAGGGGCATAAAGCATGTCTAATATGTGAAGAAGGCACATGCTACCATCAACTGCAGCATGGAAGGAAGACAGTTTACCTTGGGCATCGGAGATTTATCCGACGTAATCACCCTTATCGTAGATTGAGAAAAGCTTTCAATGGACTTTCGGAGAATGAAAGTGCTCCAGTTGCCTTGACTGGGGAGCAAGTTTATGAACTTGTGAAGGACATTAATGTTATCTATGGGACGACCCAAAAGAGGGCTACTGAAAAGAACAAATGGAAGAAGAGGTCGATCTTCTTTGATATTCCATACTGGTGCAAGCTTGATGTAAGACATTGTATTGATGTGATGCATGTGGAGAAAAATGTGTGTGACAGTTTAATCGGAACGCTTCTCAACATTCAGGGCAAGACAAAGGATGGTGTGAATGGTCGTCTGGATCTAGTTGCGATGGGTATACAAGAGCAGTTAGCTCCACGTAAAGTGGGGGGTAAGAAGACTTATTTGCCCCCAGCATGTCATACTTTATCAAAAAAAGAGAAAAGAAGTTTTTGTGAGTGTCTACGGGGCATCAAAGTACCACAGGGTTACTCTTCAAATGTCAAGAGACTTGTGCCAATGAAAGATCTCAAATTAGTTGGCTTAAAGTCTCATGATTGCCACATCTTGATGCAACAACTACTACCGGTGGCCATTCGTGACATCTTGCCTAAAAAAGTTAGATATGCCATTACTAGGTTGTGCTTATTCTTCAATGCTATATGTAGCAAGGTCATTGACACTCAAAAGTTGGATGACTTGGAAAATGATGCAGCCATTATCTTGTCCCAATTGGAGATGTATTTTCCCCCTTAATTTTTTGACATCATGGTTCATTTGATTGTCCATCTAATGAGG
Organism: Echinosophora koreensis; assembly: GCA_035048595.1. NCBI lineage: Eukaryota > Viridiplantae > Streptophyta > Magnoliopsida > Fabales > Fabaceae > Echinosophora > Echinosophora koreensis. The sequence goes on along the minus strand of JAPCYP010000011.1, from coordinate 3,569,491 downwards.
GAGATTAGATTGTGTGGCCCCTTTTATTTAAGGTGGATGTACCCGGTTGAGTGATACATGAAGATCTTGAAAGGGTATATGAAGAATCCACACCGTCCTGAGGCATCTATTATTGAAAGGTATGTTGCAGAAGAAACTATTGAGTTTTGTACAAACTACATGTCAGAAGTGGAACCTGTAGGGCTTCCGAAGTCTCGTCATGAAGAAAGATATGATGGTCAGGGTACACGAGGTATTACTGTTAAGAGCATGGGTCGAGAGGAAGTGCTTCAAGCACATTTGTATATATTGAATAACACTGATGAGGTTGAGCCATACTTATGTGAGCACAAAAGCATCATCAATGAAACTTACCCTCGAATGAATGAAAAATGGTGTTTGAACAAGCATAATAAGACTTTCTTGAACTGGTTTAAAGAAAAAATTGCAAAGGATGGTACTGCTTCTGATACATTAAAATGGCTAGCACAGGGGCCTAACTTTGATGTCATATGCTGGAGTGGGTACGATATCAATAAGTTTTCCTTCTATACAAAGTCCCAGGATGACAAAAGTACCGTGCAAAACAGTGGGGTTATGGTCGTGGCTGAGTCCTTGCATTTCTCTAGTTCAAAAGATATAAACCCTGTTATGGCATCCGTATCATACTTTGGAATCATTTAAGAGATCTGGGAGGTCGATTACACGAAATTTAGAGTGCCTGTTTTTAAATGTAAGTGGGTCGACAGTAACAACGGTGTACAAATTGATGAATTAGGATTCAAATTGGTGGACCTTGATAAGGTAGGTTATAAAGAAAAGCCTTTCATCATGACATCCCAAGCAAAACAAGTGTTTTATATCCGTGATCCTTCTAACAAAAGGTGGTCAGCGGTTCTCCAGGGAAAAAACATGTCTATTGGTAGTGAGGAAAAAACATTGCTACCTTGCGCCTTACCTCAAAGAGTAAGTACAAGTTTACAATTATTTAATTATAACTATATATTGACTTGTCACTAACTGTTTCGCAAATGCCGTAAACATTGGCAACTTTTGATCTTATGTCCTCGTATAAATGCCGTTGTCTTCTTCTGCTCGCTGGGAAGGAAGCCGGCGAAGGATCTCAAGGCCGCTTTTGAAACGTAAGCATTTAATTAATTTAATCAGTACGTAATCAAGTTGTTTTATTTATCCGAAATCTATAACATATACTTTAGTTAATGTTTATTTTCTTATAATAGTTCTATGGATGCATGCCGCATTTTGGGTGGTGAAAAGCATCGGCCTATTAGATGGATTATCCCTAACGTAAGATATTTATTAGTACAAATGCTTCAAGTGCAGTTTACAATAGTTATTACTTTGTGTTTAATTCCTTATATTCAAATTCGGTTTCAATATTTGTAGTCCCGTAGGCAACGTGGCGGATGGGAGTGCGGATATTACGTCATGAAGTGGATGCTCGACATTGTCTCCACCGGTATTACTGAAAGGTGGCAGGAGGTACTAATTAGTAACACATTTAGTTGTAACAGTTATATAGATTAGTAGTTATGTTTTATTTTAGTTTATTACTTATAAGATTAATCTTAATTATGTCCAATTGAACGTGCTGATGTTTGACAATCGGACTCCACTATCTGCAGGGGACATTAATGACATAAGGTTGCGTTGGGCAACCTTCTTTTTTGAAATGTACCAATCATAGTTTGTGTAGTTAATTAGGTTATAAACATATCATGTACTAGCTAGTTTTTTTACTAATATTTATTTTGACTTGAAATCTATAACAAATCATGTACTAGCTAGTTTTTTGGATTCTAATTAAGTATCTTTGTTGTCATATTGTTCAGTTTACACTACTTTCGACATTATTACTTATTTAGCTCTGAAAGTAATTGAAGTGTATGTATTGTTCGTAATCAATATAGTTTATTAATTTAGTATGTGTTTTGGTTGTATAAGTGATTCTGTGATGAGAATATTTAGATTCTGTTAATTTACTGGGATTGATCTGGATATAATACTGAAACAGGGGAAATGATTGTAACTATTGTAAACTAGTTATTTAAAAAAAATGCACTATAGACATCGGTTATTGGCAAAACCGATGTTGAAATTAAACAATAGACATCGGTTATGAGCTAGAACCGATGTCTAAAGTGTAGTTTAGACATCGGTTCTATCTTATAACCGATGTCTAAAGTGTTGTTCTGCTGAAGCTGTTTGTTGAATCAGACTTTAGACATCGGTTATAAGCTAGAACCGATATCTAAAATGCACTTTGGACATCGGTTCTAGCTTATAACCGATGTCTAAAGTGTTGTTCTGCTGAAGCTGGTTGTTGAATCAGACTTTAGACATCGGTTAAAAGACAGAACCGATGTCTAAAGTGCATTTTAGACATCGGTTCTAGCTTATAACCGATGTCTAAAGTGTTGTTATGCTTGCAGTTGTTTGTTGATTGAGAACTATAGACATCGTTTTTATCTAGGAACCGATGTCTAAGGTGCACTTTGGACATCGGTTGTAAACCGATGTCTAAAGTTCTAATATACAACATCGTCTGTTTCAACATCGGTTCTAAAACCGATTTTAGAGGTCAATTTTAACCGACGTTAAATCCATTTTCTGCACTAGTGTTAAACTTGACAAGCCAATGACCAAATTAAGTAAAATATGTAATATAAATACAAGAGTTCGGTAGTCAACTGAGTCTTCTTTACATTGTACATTTGATCATCACTGAATGTCTGAGTCTCCAGGTTGTGCAACAAATTAAAAACAAAACTCAATACCATAGGCTCACAGTCTCGTCTCTTTGCACTTGGTTTGGTTCCACACTTGAGCACGGTCGTGCTCCTCATTGAGCACGGGCATGCTCAACTTAGCGTCAGCGAGATGCGGTCATGCGCTGAGCATGGTCGTGCTTCCTATTAAGCACGGCCGTGCTTGTGACTCAGACAGACACAAGACGTGCCTTCTAAGCACTGGTGTGCTGGACATAAGAATAAGTGAAAGCTCGGCTTCCAGGGAGACGCAGATTCCCACGCTTCTACATCGAGAACAAGCGCTTTAAAACGCCTTGGAAACGAACACACCTCGGGAATGAACAAGCCAAACAAACAAGGGCTTACAAGATAAAAACAAAGCCGCGATAAACACAACACGAGGTTTCGGCCTCTTTGAAGTCCCCGACAAGGTCAACATCAGATAAAGAAAAAGCAAAATCCATGCAGAAAGCCAAAACCAGGCCGGATTGTCAAAACATCAAAGGCCAAAACAAGACCGAAAAAGTGCAAAACAAGCAAATTAGTAAAGGCCAAAAACACGGCCACCCCAAATGTCGGCAAAGTTTAAAAAGAACCTAGAGTTATTACATTAGTTCTCAGGAGCATTCTCCCGGTCTTCATCTCCCCATTGTCAGCAACCTCTTCTTCTTCCCGGATCATCACCAACTGCCCATTCTGAACCTCCTTCGTGGCACTAAAAATAGAATGACCAATATTAGGATGCATCAACTCGTACTTTTCCTTAGCCACCCAAATCCCCTAGTTATGCTACTGAGCAGAAAATAATTCCCAACCCTTCATCTCCCCCGACATCCTCTCCAAAGCCTGGTCAAGCCCCGATATCTTTTCTTTCGCAACCTCCAAATCAGCCTTAGCAACAGTCAGATTCTTATCCATCATGGTTGATTCAATTTTTGAGAAGCATGCCAAGATGGCCAGATGCAGACTTAAGACCTCTGTTATCTTCACGATTTGAGAACGGTTAAGAGAGCGGTAAAGCTTTATGTCAGCTCGATACTAAAGGTGCTCGTTCGGGGTAGGGCTTAGAAGGAAGGGAGAGTTCCACATCGAGACAGTGTCAGGCCCCATGTCAACTTGACTGATCAAAAGTTGCTGAAACACACCTTCCAAGGGGGAGCAGATAAGGCTTGATCAACAGTTGGCTTCTCGGGATGGTGCTGTGCGGCTAGCTCGGACTTGACTTGTTCTTCCTTGAAGCGCCTCTTCTTAACCACAAAGCCACTCCCAGTGTGGTCAGAGGGCTGTGTCAGGTTAATAATATTCTTTCCCTTGTCCTTCTAAACGCTGGATGTCGCAGCAGTTGCTCCCCGGTTGTTTATGCTTCTCCAGTATGTCCATCATAGCTTTCCTCGACATCTTGAGGTCATTTTTTCTGAAAATATTTAAAAAGTTCAAGTTACACAATGGAAAATAAACTCTCGATAATAAAATATAAAGCAGTCCTCACCCATGTAAGAAGCTAATTCGGAGGGATTCCCCGCTTTATCAATAGCATCGCGGCAGTGAATATCCAACAATTGCTCGAGAAAGGTAACCTCGAGTTTTTCTTGATGGGATAGAGAGTGATACTCGAAGCATCTAATGATGTGCGGATTCAGTTTCCAGCAATGGGGAAATTTGAGCTCCCCCGATCGAGTAGTGAAAAAAGGGCGACCATTCCCCTTGCTCGTTACTTTGAAGAACTCGGGCTTGAAGCCCTTCCAGGAAGTTAAATAAGGGATTAAAACTTTGCGATGCTGGATGGAGCTAAGGGAAATCCACCCAACGGCGCCGCTTTGTTTGACACAGAAGAAATTAAAGAATTTCTTGAAGGTGGTCGTGATGCCATAATATTTGTAGACAATTTCAAAAGCTCAAACAAAGCAACAACTATTCGGGTGAAGCTGAGAGGGGGCAACGTTCAAAGCATGAAGCATTGCCGACTCGAATATAGTAAAAGGAAAACAGACACGAGCCTTTTTTAAGACACGCTCATGCACAAAAAAAGAAACCATGATTCTCATAGGAATGGTATAAACGGTCCTTGGCAGAACAGGGCAAGCAATCCACTTGATCAAAACCTCTCTTATCCTCTACCAAACCTCTCAAACTATCGAGGGACTCGGGAGTAAGGTATTTAGAACGAATGTGCGGTACTTTAGGGTCCACCCATCCATATAGGTCCCTGGCAATAGCAGCAACCGGAGCCGCCGCCATAGCTGCTTCCTCCGCAGGGGGGTTATCACCACCCAGAACACCTTGATTTAAACCCTCTCCAACCATGCTTGTAAAACACAGATCGAAAAATGGAAAGAAACAAATAAAAGGAGTAAATAGCGAAAGGAGAAGACAACGGCGTACTTGCAACAGTGGATAGGAGATGTGAAAGAGTGAACAACAAGAAGAAGACGAAGGCGAAACAGGGAGGGCGAAGGGATTTCAGCAGCGAGAAAATGAAGAAAGTGATGGGAGGAAGAAGAATGGGCAATTTAAATAAGAGAGGCAACGAATCCGAATCGTCGATCATCTGGAAAGACGATCCAACATCAGAGTGGACATGTGGGACGAGAAACGGCGGAAGAACGGGGGACGCGACTTTTGATGTGACAGTTTTTTGGCTCGGGATAACGAACCAACTCCCGAACCTATAAATCGGTTAGGAGTAGAAACCGAAATTCAAACACACATTCTCTAAATACATATCCAACTTGATCATATAATAGACAAGTCGGGGAACACCTTGAGCAACACGGCTCCAGGCAAATAATGACAATCCAACCCGAGACTCGTGGAATGGCCTAAAATAAGGGCCTATAAGTCTTTCACTGTATACATCTCGAGACTTAGGGGGCTCCTGTTCCAGTCAAGATTGGTCCCAGGCCCAATAGATCAAGGCCCGTTAGTATAATGGACATCTAAACAATTCCAAAGAGCATTAATCTTGCCACCCGAGATGTGCCTTTAGTGGAACACCTTGGGACATCCCGAATTGATCGAGACTATCATAGGACAAGTCGATACCCTAAGATCCGCGAAGATAGGGAAGAAGTATTGCCCGGCTGACTTGACCCGAGATGAGCACATATACTAGTCGGACCTATCAAGACAGCGTGCGGTCAATCCGAGGAAGGCAGAGAACAAGGAGCGCATGAGGACACGTCATAGGAACACGTCACAGTTATAGAAGAATATCATGATGATTGGAGAGAAAAGAAAATCCCTCATCCGCGTCCAGGAATCGTGCTAACTGAATGGAGGGGGCCCACCCAGTGTAACCGTCTCGCGTTCGAGTGTCGCACACCCGCTTTAGCCTTTATATAAGTCGGTCGTCTTCCTCACTAGGGCAGACCCATTATACTGTTCACACACACTCACCCTTAGAACTGAGAAAGATGACCTACATGTACTAAGACCCCCCCCTTTGTACTTAAGCTCTATTAATACGACGAGTATTTGTTATATCAATTATTATTGTTTAGCGTAAACTATCTTCTAAAAAATTAAATATTATTTCTATTAAATAAAATGAGATAATAAAAATGTCATGTTGATAATATATTTTATATAATTTTTTTTGGAAACAAAAATACATTATCTAATATTATTTATCCTAAGTATATATCTAATTAGGGAAATTAGGTTGAATCTTCCGAACTATAGATTTAGATGATTTTTTTCTTGGCATGAGTTTTCGTTGATGCCCACATGCCCTTTTTGTATTCTTTTTCTTTTCTTAATAAATTCAAGGTGTGCTACAAATGGTAGATAGAATTAGGGGTGCCAACATAGTTGGGATGTCTAATTTTATTGTGATGCTTTTGCATGTCTTTTTGCTTAAAAAAATTAGTGAAATTAATCCATAAATATATCCCGAGTATCGGGTTAAAATATTTATTTTATTTAATAGAGGATAATGGAGGAATTTAATTAAAATATTAAGGATAAAAATGAGAGGAAAAAAATAAGAAACTATAAACTATAACCTGAAACTCTACTTCAAGCAGCGTTTGGAAAAAATTCTATAAGCTAGTGAACAAATTCTATACGGTAGTCAGAAATATGTTTACCAAACAGAGGTACTAACTTATCCGTTATAGGCTACCCGCTATAACTTAGCAGTTTGGCCTTACCAAACATAGTCTAAATGTCATTTTATCATAAGAAATTTTGAACATTATTTAATGAATTATGATATTTTGACACCAAAATTTGACACCATGGGGGGGCACCCTAGTTTTGAGTAGGTTGTTTATCACTTTACTCTTTCTCTCTCTTTATTTCATTGGTTCACAACCTACTCAAAACTAGGGTGCCCCCCATGGTGTCAAATTTTGGCGTCAAAATATCATAACTCTTATTTAATATACGTTGAAGATTTTGATCAATCTTCTGAGTCATAAATACTATTCATTAAGCTTAAGATATTCTATCAAAAATTCAGTAAGATCACTTTTAATCTTTAAGATCTCAAGAAACTAAGTGAAAAATCATTTTTCTCTGAAAGAAATGTTAAAATTCATTTCATTTGCGCTATATTTCTGAGTAAGCTGCTAACAGACTCTTGCTAGTTGCTACCTAGGGATGGCAATGGGTAGGGTACTATAGTACCCATCCCCATACCATCGTTTGAAAAAATTACCCGCACCCGGACCCTTACCCATGTGGGTAGCAATTTTAGTACCCTTATCCCTACCCTCTAGGTACCTAAGTACTCGTACCCGCACCCATTACTCGTATTTTAACTGTGAAAAAACAATAAATAATAAAAAGAAACGTCAAAGGTCTTTTAAATCTACTCATAAAACATTACAAATCAAAATATTTAAAAAAATTAAACATCCAAAAAGAAATTATATTTAAGAATCTTTAGATTAATTTTTGTTTTAAAATTTGTATTATAGTTAAAATTATATATATTAGTAATATGAATAAAGAAATAAATAATTATATATACATATACATATACATATGTGCACCAACATGTGATTGGTCCAAGTGGTAACTAGCTTGGGCCCCTTAAACAAGTGGTTATAGGTTCGATCTTGCATATGGAGAAAACCTGGTTGGGAGAGGTCAGCCCTTAAATGTCGTCCAGTACCTCGAGGGATTAGTCTCTGCAGTTGTGGGTGGAGGATACCTTGGGAAACCAAAAAAACATATACATATGTGCGGATGCGGGTGCGGGGCGGGGCGTGGTGGGTACCATAGTACCCGTACCCGCACCCATACCCGTTCAAATTTGTGGGTAATTACCCGTACCCCAACCCTTACCCATTATGCGGGTAATTCCCTACTCATTATGGGTAATTTTTGCAGGTACCCAATGGGTAGGGTACAAATTGTCATCCCTACTGCTACCATCTGTGTGCCAAGTTTTAATCTTGAGAAAAATATTAGAAGTTCAATTTATATTAAGTCTGGACTTTTTAAAGCTCACTATTCAGGTGGATTCTAGGGTGAGGTACCTAATTAGGTGCCTCACCCATGAGGAAGGAAGTTGACTGGTTATTAAAGGTAAAAACGGTAATGTAATAAAAAAAATTAAAAATTGAAATATCAAAAAAGAGCCTCAACGTCTTCCACATCCTCCAGCTCCTCCGTGCATATGTCGATGGCGGGTGGCGGCACAACATTACAGTGGTGTGTTGCGAACAAAGAAATTGTTGAAAAAAGAAAGTGAAATTGTTGAATTTGTTTTATGGCCAGTTAGGCAATCATCAACTATCTATATAATTTAGTGAAGAAATTGGGGATCCAAAACTCTTTGTGCCCATAAAACATGCAATTTTTGAGCCATAGTTCATTATTCAGCTTTCTAAGTCTTACTTATTTAAAGGATTCTGAGATGGGACAAAAAAACTCCAGGGGTTCTTGATATGGTAGGGTTGGTAAGACTGAAAATATCAAACACAACTTTTTTAGTTGTCAATTTTATACTCTCACAAGTTGGAACACACATTGAGAATATCAGAGGAAAGCCACAAGGGTGGATCTGGCTTGGACGGCGGGGTCTTGGTAAGTGGTTGGAGCGGGACCACAATGGCGTGAGGCTGAGTAGCAACTTGAACAGAGGCTACGCCGGAACAGAGGGGTTCGTGTGACTGGAATGAGGGTCCCGCATCAGTTCACAAACCAGCCTCGTCCATGCTCTACTAGCCGTCGCGTGCCGCCCCCTCTAGCCGCAAGCTCACCGCGTCACCTCATCACTAACTACCTCCCCATGTCCACGCCGCAGACCAGTGACCACCACCGCTGCTCCGCCATGACAGTCACTTTTCTCTGCTTCATCCTCACAAGTAGCTATGACAAAAAGGGCCATAAGGGGTATTGGGAACAGTGCTATTGGTCTGAGAGCGAGAGAAGTAAAAAACATATCATGTAAACAAAAATTGAAAGAGACGGAGCATGTGGGTTGCCGGTTAACATTTTTTTTTTGGTGTGAATGATCTCTTCCGTTGATTATTTAAATTATATATCTAACGGCACAGACTCAAGACTCACGGGTGAGGCACCTATTTAGGTACCTCATCCTAGAATCCACCACTAACCCCTTACAGTGACTCTATATCACTTCATTAGTCACGACAGCGCAAGAATGTTAGTCTCACACTAATGATTGTGCGAATATAGGTTAAAGAAAAGGACAAAACTTATGTACAGTACCTTAGGTGCTGTTGGTACTGTTTGCCTATAATAAATGGACACGTGGAAAAAATCTCCATATCTGCAATCACTTCTAATCTAACGGTTAACGCCGTCAACTCTCGTACTTATCTATGTTTTGTTCCGCTTCTGCCTCATTTCATCTCTCTTTTGTTCTTCCACCGACTCTTCTCACCGTTGCAGGCGCCATCACCGCCTCCCTTAAGATCTAAAAGAAGATTGAATCCCACGTCCAAAACTTGAGGCTGAGATGGATGCGGCCCAACGTCCAAAACAAAGAATTTCGTGCTTGGATATTGTTTTATTATTATTATTAAATAAAATAAAATAAAAGTGGAAAAACAAAACAAGGAGGGAAGCCTAACATTTCAGATCTGATATGGAACCTCGTCTCGGGGTGGTATTTGTAGTTCTTAGGTTTATGAATCTCATATTTATCTCTTCAAACTTCCTTCATATATTGTCACTGATACACCCCAACAAATCCCAATATACTTCAGGTAATTCTGCACTTCCACTACCTTAAGCAATTCTTGTTGTGATTGTGACCCACTAAGCTTGACCTTAGCACCAAGTCCAAGTTAGATTCTTTCTGCTTTTTATACAGTAACTGTAATTAGGAATTCCCATGATCTGAGCATCTCAAATTGTGGGTGAGAGCAAGAAGGCTGTGGAGAACTCTCCATTCTTGGAGAGACTCGAGAAGAAGGGATATAAGGTTCTTTTCATGGTGGATGCTATTGATGAGTATGCTGTTGGCCAACTGAAAGAGTACGATGGAAAGAAGCTTGTTTCTGCGACAAAGGAAGGGTTGAAGTTGGATGATGAAAGCAAGGAAGAGAAAAAGAAAAAAGAGGAGAAGAAAAAGTCGTATGAGGAGCTTTGCAAGACCATTATTAAGGATATTTTGTACATTTGAATTTAGTTCCATTTTTTAGTTATTTTTAATGTTTCTTTAATTTATTATTATCATAAAAAACATTATATTCTCGAAATTTACAGGAGAAGGCTACTTGGAGAGTAGAACATCATGATCAAGTTGAGCATAATTTTCATCACAAAGCTAGCAAATGTCTTTCAAGGTTGATGCAGAGACAACGGTCAAAGGGAGAACGTCCAGACTGGTGTTTCCCACCCATTTGGGAGGAGCTATGTGCTTATTGGGCTACACCTGCATTCAAGAAATTATCTGCCCAGGCCAAGCTCAACAGGGCCTCGGAAAAGGGTGGGAGCCTGCACACTGGCAGCAGCATCAGTCATCCAGAGCACGCTCGACGCCTTGTAACTTCAAATATCATATTTTGTGAATTCATTTAAATTTCGTTTATATTTAGAATGTTTAAATTTAAATATTAACAAGTTTTTTTGGTGCAGTCTAGGGATTTACGCCGTCCCGCTAAGCCGAATGAGCTTCATGCTCGTACTCATACTAGGAAGGATACCGGCGACTATGTAGATGAGCGCTCTAGACGCACTCAGGTGATTTACACATCTCTTTATTGGTATTTATTTTTATTTTATAATTAACAAAGTTCTGGTCATTTTGTATGATGATGTGCGTTAATTTTAATGACAGGTGGAGTATCAAGCTAAGTTATCTCAGGTTCGGTGTTAGACAGCCTCATCTTCCCCTACCACACTTGACCCAGAGGTGGAAGCCCAAGTGGAGTTGCAGACATGGGTCGAGGTTGCTGGCGGTAAGAAAAAGGGGCGCATTTACGGTATGGGAGACCTCTCTTGCAACTATCAACGCGGGTGCTCTAGCGTCTTCACTCAGCAGAGTCGAGCATCGTCTTGTAGGACCCGCCAATCTCAGGAGTCTGTGGAGATGGTCGAGATGCGGCAAAGACTGGCAACTCAGGAGGCGATCAATCGACAGATTATGGAACAGCTAAATATGATGGCAGCTACACAGAGAGAGCTGATGATGCGTTTTGGAGCCAGCACCTATCAGCCACAGTCGCAGCAGGACCAGCACCTTCACAGCACCCCTCAGCCGCAGCAGCCGTCGTCCCAGCCACCTTCGTCCCAGCCTGAGGGTCATCAGCAGATCGATGATGAGGAGGGTCGATCCTTTACAGACTTGTTGAGGGGTTATAGAGAGGATTATTAGATTCTTTATGGTTATTTTGTATGATGTACGCACTATGATGTACGTACTTTGTCAAAACAATTATTAGTTTCTTTATAATGTACGTACACTTTGTTAAAAGAATTTGGTTTTTTAAGTTTCGTTATGATTATATTTCATTTATCGTTTAAATTATTATTCATTTATTATCATTTAGAATTATTATTTATTTATATTAGTAGAAAATTATAATTAAGAAAAAAGTTTATATTAATTATGAATTTTATATTAAATAATTGATTAAAAATAATTCATATTTATAATAATAAAAAATTAATTATTTAATCTGGTGATTTGCGACGGCCTGGCCGTCGCTAATTTCAGTGATTTGCGACGGTCTAGCCGTCGCTAAATTTTTGATATTTGAGACGGCCTGGCCGTCGCTAATGTTAGTTTTTTGCGATGGCCTGTTTGCGACGGCCTAGCCTTCGCAAATCAGCAGAATTTAGCGACGGCCAGGCCGTCTCAAATTTGCGACGGCCATTAACAAACAGCCGTCGCAAAACTTTTGTGACGACCCTATATGCGACGGATTTTCGATCGTCGCAAAGCCATATCAAACAGTAATTTTGCGACGGATTTTGAGTTTTGCGACGGCCTTTGGCCCTCACTAAAACCATTTTTTCTTGTAGTGGTAACCTTTATCTAATTATTCTATGTAGACAAAGAATTTTAAGAATGAAAAAAAATTAATTATTCTATCCAAACAATAAATTTAAAAAATGAATGAAAGAATTTCCTAAAATTTTAAATTCCCTATAATTTTCATTTTCCTCATCCAAACACAAGGTAAATGTCATACTCAAGATGATTTGTGATTGACTGGAAGTGAAAAAAATCTACACTGAAATTATTTAAATTAAACTAAAAATTTATATGGTGGTCAATTATAATATAAAGGTAATATGTAAAATAAATTTAATTTCTTATATTTTGATTTTTAGGGTATTACTTACCTGATAGATAAAAGACTAATATCTTAATATATGATAAACACCTCAGTGGAGACTCCTTCCATGAGAATGGTTTCCAAGGTTCATTATTACTCCTCAAAATGCTTAGCTGGCTAATATGTCGATATGCCTATATATTCAAAAAAAAAAAAAATTATGATTTACCCCCAACATTTTCTACTTGTTTAACCGAACAGTTTTCAAACCGACTTTTCAAAAAAATATTTTTAATATGGTTGATTTGTTCACCTTTGCATTCAACTAGTGTTGTTGACCCGTGCCATGCACGGGAAATATATTATATCTGAAACTTTTTATATAATATAAAAATTATAAATTTATTAAATTAGTTTTTATTTATTCATAAAAAATAATAAAATAAAAATTGTCTTTAGACAAAAAGTAAATGTGAAGGTAGCACCTAATTTGGGACTCAAAAGCAAAAACTTATTTTATAGTAGATTATTATTTTTATTATTATTGTTATTATTATTGATCAAAGATAATAAATATTTATATTTATTTATTCTAAAAATGTGTACCTTTTTTTATGATTTATTTTTTATATTAAATTTATTAGTTTATCACTTTCTTTGTGTATGATTTATAATTTATAATTTCAGTGTGATTTTTAAGTATAAATCAATTACATTTTCTTTTTGTTTCTTTTGGTATACCAAATACCAAATCAATTACATTTTCAGTATCAATTTGAATGTATTGAATATGGAATCATACATTAATACACCAATTTCCTTTTTTAATGTATAAAAGGTGATATATATCAAAATATAATACATCAATTATTATGAACTGTTAGTGTAAATATTTTTTACATTTTTAGACAATCAGAAATTGACACATCATAAAAAATATTTGACTCTTATACTAACTCTTAAAAATCACACATGCTATGATTTTTAGTTGTTTGATAGTGTAAAAAAATTGTTTGATTGTTTAATGTTGGATAGTTATTTACAACATACTCTTTAATGCTTTAATTACCATTTAATTGTTTTCCTATGAATTTTGCCCATTTTGCCCATTTTTCATGTCAATAATATATATTAGACATATATTAAAATATTCAATTAATAAAAATAATTAAATATATATTTTAAATAGAAAAATAACTCAATCTTTGCGGCATTTACTAATTAATTTTTCATCAATTCTTATTGCCTTGAAAATTAAATTTTGCAACAATATTATTTTTATATTTTATTATAATGTTGAAACAACTATTAGACTCGTACTAATGTTGTTTTTTATTATTATATTTTTTAACTTAGTTATTATTATTGATATGGATAAAAAAGCTTCTGACATGTTTGATTGAAGTAAAAATACGTGAATTTTTGGGGGTCTAACCACCCTTGATATTTCAAAAACTTTCTTCAAAGTTTATTTTTCATACACTTAATCCTTGATATTTATATTATTATTATTATTTTAGTTTAATCCATACAACATAAATTTCAAGAAAATATCAGCATAATTTTCAACTTTAGAGCCACGGAATCCATGCCGCCAAACCCCCAGGCCTATATTTTCAAATTATAAAAGAAGAAAAATTTGAATACCTTGAATACCACTTATATTATTACTTGAATTGATCGGTAGCAATACCTCACAATTTATAATATTTTTAAAATTCAGTCATGTTCATATATTGGAATTTAGAATATATGTTGTACTAATTTTTATTAAAAAAAAAGTGTAAATTTGTTCAACATGGATCCCGTGTCAATCGAGCAAAGAATCCCTTAGGAACACTATCTCGCAATTCGAATTTATTTTCAGCGAGCATAGTATTTTTTGTTTGTGTAAGGGGGCCCTTTCTAAATCATGGTTATCACTATCATTTGATCCATGTTTGCGCTCGTTGTTCATCATCATCAGAAGGGACCCTTACCTTTTGAAGATTTGTGATGGTGCTCTGGGAAAATAAAAGAGCGAGAATTAGGGACCTTGCAGTGATAAAAAAAAAAATGAAGCAGGGATAGTCTTTGAAGAAATGAGAGAGAGATAGAGAGAGAGAGAAGAAATGAGATTTATTTCTCTCTTGAAATTCTATATTTGATTTATTTCTCCTCTTTGGCTGGTGTAAGTTAAATATTTTTAGAAAATATATTTATCTATCATATTACTTTTTTCTTCTCTTTTGATAAATTATTTGATTTATTTCTCATTTTTTTCCCATCGAAGTTAACTATTTTTAGAAACTATATAATTTTTGACATGTTATTTTTAATATTTGACATTTCTATCAATACCTTAGTATTCTAGTCGTACCTCTCTATTTAAATTTAATCTTGAACGATAATAATTTACTTAATGATATTGATTGTAAAATTCTTATAATTATAATGATAAATGTTAGTCATTATAATAATTATATTTATAATTACCTTCCATAATATAAAGAAACCTTTTGTTTCTAAATTGATATTTAATTTCTAATCAAAACAAATAAATACATCATTATAAAAACTTAGAATATAGTACATATCATATATCTATTTCCTCTTAAATTTCATCAAAATCTGAATGGTACCAAATGTTATTATGAATTTTTGCACCAATAATATTTGTTTCAACTTCAATCAAAGTACTAACAATGCTTCCACGATCAACTTTGGTCATATGTCTTTATTTATCTACATGGAATAGTTAGATGGCGACAATGTACCTGTTAAGACAAAAAAAGACTCATTTCACAGCAATATAGTTCAAAATTATACATGAGCACCAATAGGAAAAAGGACATGCAATAAAAATATATAACAACACATGTAGAATATCCTATATTTAAATGAGATAGGTTCCAAAAATAACATATTGTAAATTTATTGCCTGAGATGTGTAATCAATAATTCCTTTCGAAAATTATAAAATTTACAAAATTCACTTGAATCATCTAAACAAAGTTTAAAAAATTAAAGATATTATCTAATAATTTAGATTAGATGAGTATAATTTAAAATTCATGTTGCATTAATATGTAAAATCAAAATAAAATAAATTTGAAGAAAACGTTACCTTGCAAGTGCAGGAGGATCCCGGGAAGCAGGGACATTCTCAAGGTCTTGTTTAGAGAGAAGAGGTGAGTAGGATCAATATAAAGATTAATTGATTGATCTTCTAAATGTGATTTGAAGATTGATTCCATTGTATGGTATCAGAATAAATGTTTTGAATTATTTGAAACACTTCCTTTATTGTCTCCCTTTATCATCGGTCTTTCTATAACAATATAAATGGCTTCCAAAATTATGGAGTTTAAGAAGGAAGCAGAATGCACTGAATTAAAAATGTAATTTATGAGAATATGGTGGATCAAATATTAACTAAATATGTTCTTTATTAAATATTTTTTTATAAGAATTCTTTATTAAATGCTATTCATATGTTATCTTTCGAAAATATTTTATCAAATTATGTTTGAATACTATTAATCTGATATGAAATTTTTTAATGCAATTTCAACCCACTTATTTTTAATGAAAATATTGGGAAAGCTATGTTTATGAAAGAAATAGTCAGAACAGATGGACCTGGGCATAATCTAGACAACAGTAGGAGTCAACTAAAGAGCAAGTGGCAAGACTTGTGTGCAATAAAGCAATTGTGATTTGTTGATGGTCGAAAATACTATCCATCCTATCATTATAATTTATAATGAAACCCTAAAAAATGACCAAAACAAAAGAAATATGAAGTGAATTAGAATTAGAAGAAGCAAAAAGAAAAAAAATGGACATGTAAGTAAGGAAAGGAAGTTACCCGGACTTCCATCTTTAGCTACAAAGGGGGAACGTGATGATGGAGTTCAACAGTGCTTAGTCCTCCCTAGCTTCCATTTGCAAGAGCGATGTATTTGTAAGCAATTTGTAGAAAAGAAACACACCGGGACTGAATTGCGGATAAAGCTAGGAATAATGCAATAAGCCTAATCACAATATATTTGATCTTAATCTTAGTACACATGCAGGAGAACCATTTCCATTGGCATCTTAAAAAAAAAACACACACACACACACACGATTTATTGAATATATGTCAATAAAGCAACAAAGACAATTTAACTTACCATCGAAATCGTGGCAATATGAAAAAAGTTGTTTTGCATTTTGAAGGAAGGAAACATTTATAGATAACACATGCATTGAGATTAGAGAATAGGACTGATTGATTGTCAATCAATAAAATTGAATTGATGCTCGTAATAATAGAATCCCTTGTTGGTAAAAATCTTTCATAATCAAACACAAACATAATTGGTATAATAGGAGTCTTTTAGGTTATAATTGGAAGGTTATATTTTGAAAACATTATTGGAAGGTTATGAAACAGATTTGAATTTCAACTCATTGGTATCAAATTGATATTACCTAAATCAATAATCATAATCACATATATTTTTATGTCTGATTATAGTTTGTAAATTTTTTTTGGAAGGTTATAATTGTATTAATTAAATGGTATATTATAATTATTATTATTATCAATAATTTCATTGCAAATTACATCAATTATCAATAAATTGATCCTACTGCAAATCTGATCAAATTATGACCATTAGTGTAATTACCTCAAATCAACCACAACGCGACACATAAGCAAAAAATGGAGGGAAGGCTTCTGGTGTTGCCACGTGTGATGAGTGAAGGCTCCAGAGATTGACATGTGGAGGTTTTCACTTTGAGTTTGTTCGCAAATGTATTATATATAGATATAGATTTCACTGGAGCAGTTACAGGTTAAAATCTTTACTTTTTTTTTCCTCTTATGTTTTTTGTCATATTATAATAGAGAAGAAATAAAACTAACCATTAAATAAGTTTTTAGTCCCTGCAAAGCTCATTGATTTGGTTTTAGTCCCTGTAAGAAAATTTCTTAGGAATTCGTCCTTATAATTTCAAAATTTTTGTAAATAGTCCCTACCGTTACCCTGAGTACTAGAAATCATATTAGATGAAAAAGTTTGTCAATTCTAATTATGTGGCCCTAATGTATGCTTTTTTTTCCTATTATCTAGCAAAACTTTGGAGCAAATCGGACAGAAACAAAACATTACATTGGTACCCCTGAGTACTAGATATCATACAAAATGAAGGAATTTAGTAATTTTAACCATGAGGTCTCTAATGTATGAATTTGATTTTATTTTCTGATAAATTTTATAGCTAGTCAGACAATAAAATGAAATTACTTTGGTACCCCTGACTACTAGATAACGGAAAAGGATGACGGTAGGGACTATTCACAAAACTTTTGAGATTACATGGATGAAATCCTAAATAATTTTTTTACCGAGACTAAAACCAAAATTGATGAACTTTTCAAGGACCAAAAACTTATTTAAACCCAAACAAAATCAACTTTGTTTCTGTCTCTTTCTACCTCATAACATGAAAGGAATCATAAGAAAATAAAAGAAGATAATATAAATCCATACTGATGACATATCAATTATGCATGCTTTGTTACCAGGGATTTTGAGAAGAGGAAAGTGTGACTGAGAGAAGTGTAAGAGAAAAATGTCACTTCTCTTGTTTGGGAAAGGAGAGAAAATTGGGAAGAGAGAAAGTTTTGTGTGGGACCCACGTTAAAAATTATCTCCCCCACCCATACGAGAGAACTTTTTGCTATGTTTGGTTGTGAGAAGAAAATGTAAAGAGAGAAAGAGGTGAGGAAGAGTATGAGAAGAGAGAAAGATGTGAGAAATAAAGTAGATTTGATGATTTTTTGTTATAAGAGAAAAATGAGGGAAATATAAGAAAAAGAAATGTGTGTAATTTTTGAAAAGCCAAAAATATCCTTGAATTGATTTAATTTATTTTAATTTAGTTAACTAATTAATTCAAATAATTAAATTATTTGAATTGATTTAATTGACTAATGTTGATTAATTGATTTATGTTGATTTATTAAATTGATATTATTAAAGTATAATTTTAATCTATGTAAATTATTAAACTAATTTTTTTTAATTAAACTAGTTGAGTCATTTAATATAATTTATTTAATTTCATTTTATTTTTAATTAAAATTTATGCCTTCAATACAAGAAATAGAATATCTGGATATGATCTGATGTTGCTTCATGAAACAGTTCCATTCCACACATATATATAATATAATATTGTAAATAGTGAGTGACAATGTAGTTGAACAATAAGGAAGGGTAATCTTGAAAAAAGAGAAAAAAATGCATCCATCTGTTACCTTTCTTCGCATCCCAGCGGAGAAAATAAAAAGTCATGGACCCCACCTTCTTTTTTTGTCTCTCTTCTCTCTTTCAATGATCACCAAATAGGAGAAGTGACCCATTTCTCTCATCTCTCTCTCGCCGGTCTCTCCATCTTTGCAAAATCCACTCAAACAACCACACTGTAAAAGAAATGAGAAAAAGAGGACGATAACTTTGGTGGATTCTAGCATGAAGTACCACTTTTAGTGGTATACCCGTATACCACTAATATTACCTATCAAAATACCATTTTGCCCCCTTCCTTGTTCCCTTCCCCTCCCCATTGTTCCCTTCCAGAACCTTCTCCACCCTCTCTTCTCCGCCGCCGCCGCCGCCACCACGCCCCACTCCGTCCAGATCCGCACCACCCCATCAGATCCGCACCACCCCATCCATGGCAGACCCGCCGCTGTCCAGATCCGCCGCACCCGTCAAGCTCCGACGCGAAGAGGGAAGACGAGTAGAGGGAAGACGCGAAGAGGGAAGACGAGCCACCCCATCCATGGCAGAAGCACCGTCACTGTCGTAGCGTCCCCCACGAACCTCCGTCCAGATCCGCACCACCCCATCCATGGCAGACCCGCCGCTGTCCAGATCCGCCGCACCCGTCAAGCTCCGACGCGAAGAGGGAAGACGAGCAGAGGGAAGACGCGAAGAGGGAAGACGAGCGGAGGCGCGGGCGCGACGGCGACGGTGGTAGCTCGCGAAGCGGAGCACGCGACGGCAATTGGAGGTTGTGGTTCCAGAGGAGCGTGGTGGTGATGGTGAGGTGGGGGCACGGGACGACGCTGCTGGTTGGAGGAGGGTTTGTACGGTGGGAGGGGAGGGGTCAAGGGTAACTTGGTATTTTTCAAAAAAAATTGTTTTTAATTTTTTTTTTGCTTCAATAAATCTGGACTGTCCATTTATTTAATTATTATATCTAACGGTTTAAAATCGTCCATAATAAAAAACTTGGAGGTATACCGGTATACCACTAAAAGTGGTACTTCATGCTAGAATCCACCGATAACTTTACCCCTTTATTTTCAACTATGTAAATATGTTATTAGGGATAAATATGTAATTATAATAAAATTTAATTTTTCTTTCTTCCCAACTTTTTTCTTATTTTTTTAATCCAAACAACCTACATGTCTACTTCTTTCATTATCCCTTTCAACTAGGTTTTCTCCATACACAAAAATCAAGATCTGAATCCCTGACAACTTGCTTAATGTGTTCAAGTCTTTTACTATTTGGATCAACCATATGTTGGTAGGTGACAATAATTTAAAATGATAATATATCAATCTTTTATTTAATTTACGAAAAAGCAAATTTGTTAAGAATAATACAGGCGCAGCCAGTGTTATAAAGCTCGGACCGGACTGACCGGTTCCACCGGTTAGCCCGGGAACCGGTCACCAGGCCGGTCCGGTTAGGATGTTGGACCGTTTAGCACATCGACCCGGATTGACCCGGTTGACCCGGTAGGGTTTTTGTGAAACTCGGTTGACCCGGCTCGGAAAAAACCGGTTGACCCTGTTTTTTTTTAAATGAATTGTATTTATATTATAATGATACAATGATATATTGATTTCTGATAGTGATAATATTCAAGTAATATATTGATAATTATTTGAACTGACATAATACTGACACTATACTATACTCAATATTACTCTCCATAATATTGAATTGTTTTTTAGTCAAATATGTCTTCTACTGAATCTGAACCACAATCTGAACTATTGAACATGATAAATTATGTCTGGCCTATGTATGAATATTTTTAAAAAAATTAATGTATATCAAGTCAACTCCTGCCAAATATTATATATATACATAAGTCAATCATAAGAATTTATATATTTAATATATACCGGTTCATCTGGTTTATCGAGTGACCTTGATTGGTATTTGTTTAATTAGATATTTTTTTATGGTAATGATTTTAAATTTGGAGTATGGATATGTTGAACTATGCTGTCATATATATGAATATTTTGGAATTTTTAAATATATATCAGTTTAAACTGAGTCAACTAGTGACCCCAATTGAACCCGGTTGAACCAATGATCCATTAACCTAGTATCCTAATCGAGTCGATCACATGTTCGATTTTAATAACATTGGCCGCAGCACATCCAAAATACATTATTCTTCCTACTTGACACCCTGTACTTTACGAGCCCCAACCATGAATTGTGATCCACCATCAACCACAGCCCTTGGATTATGACAACCCTTGATGCCCACAACTGCTGCCCAAATATTCTTTACTTTTCTCGTTTTGAGCTAAAATTTTCTTTACTCTTCCATTTTTTATTGAATAAACATTTTCATTTAACAAATGACTTCAGAAAAAACCAAAACGAAAGAGCAAAGAAAATCACATCAGAACGCGATTGGCAATTTGAATACGCCTTCCTCATCAGCAGGCAGGGGTGGCAATAGATTTATGGTCTAGTTTATTTAATACTATCTCGAACTTAATTATAAACAAAAATAATTAATTTTATATTTATTAAGAAAGTTAGTTAATTTAGTTTACTTGTCTTGATTTATATAAAAAAATGAGTTATAATTATTAAACTACTTTTTAATTGTCTCAGGAATGTGCAATGTTCTTGAAAAAGTAAAGAGAGAATTGGTTTGATTGACTAATTTTCTTGATTTTTGGAATACTTACATTAAATAGAGTTGAGTTGGTTGGATTTTACTTATATTTGAGTAAAAATATATAGATATTTTTGCTTATAATTGAGTCCAGAGGAAATATCTATAATGGTCTAGCCAATTTAATAAAAAAGATCCGGTCAAATTTTTTAAAAGAGGCTTATATAATAATTTAATGGATTTAATTGGTATACACTGACAGTATACAGTTTTTTTACACTATCAATTAATCAGAAATTGACACATCATAACAAATCTTTGATTCTTATCCTAACCACCTTAAAAGTCATCAATTTCATGATTTTTGATTGGTTGTCAGTGTAAAACTATTTACACTGACAATGTATAGAAATTAAACTCTAATTTAATATATTATAATATTATAATATATTATTTATAATATTTGAAAGTAAATGCTTATTGATTTATTTAAATGTAAATGCATATTTGCCTATTTGTTTGTGAAAGCCTAGTGGTTTATTCATTAGTATAGGCTTACCGACATCTTTATAATTAGAGGCTTACATGCTTAATAACAAGTGAATGTCTATGACCTACTTATAGGTGACAATATATTTAAAGACGTTGTTGAAAAATTGACCTTTGCTAGGCCATACTATTAAGTAGGTCAGATTTAGGGATGACAATGGTTAAGGTTTGAGTAGGGTACTATAATATTCGTCCTCATACTCGCATTTGAAAAAATTACCCTTACCCAGACCCGGTCCCGTGTGGTAAGCAACTTTAGTACCCTTACCGGTACCTTTGGGTAGGGGTGGTCAGATCCAAACCAATAAAAAAAAAACCGCATAACCGATTCAAAAAACCGAAAACCGATGGGAACCGAATTTAATCGGATTTTTTTGGACTGATCCAGGAGAGAACCGATCGGTTTGGGGTTCAGAAACCGAACCAAAATAAATACAAATACCTGTGTTGATGCATTATGTTGTGCGTTTTGACCATTTTGTCTTCAGAATACAATTTGCAACCCTAAGTCATTCGTTCACTCTCCTCTCAGTGCCTCACGCAGCTCCCACCCCGCCGACCACTCTCCCACTTTCGTCTCCATCTCGCCGCCGCATCTCCGCCTCGCCGCTGCCGCCTCGTCGCCGCCTTGCGTCTCATAGCTCTCGCGTCCTCCACTGAGAGAAGTCTCACAGTCACAGCCCCCTTCATCACGTCTCACAGCTCGTGCCGACCGCCGATTCTCGCCACCATCGGAGCACTCCTTGCCTCCTCCGGTGAGTGCTTCCTCTGTTATACTATGCTTCATTTTTCATTTTTTCTACTTTGCTTTCTCTGTTCATGATGCATCTTCCATTTTGCTCTGATTTCTGATTCATTTTGATGTTGTGATTCATTGATTTGGGTCTAATGTTTTGTTCTTTTGTTGTTGATGTGGGTATTCCCTGGCTTGTTTCATCTTATTTGCATTTGGTATTTTGGCAGTGGTCACGATTCTTCATCTAAGTTATCTGATCAAGAGTCCAAAAAGGCACCTAATGGGCATATTGTTACACACATTAAGGATCTCTGGGAATCTATCCATGTTCTCTTGTCTTGTTCTCCTTTTGTTAAGCTTTTGCTGGATTTAAGGACTCGCAACATTCCTAAGGTTAGTCTCTCTGATGCCGCATCTGCATCATGCCAACAACTAGTACTGCCTTCTGAGGGTTTTAGCTTAAATTATTAGCTGCATGATATTAAAGGAATAGATATGTAAATGCTGAATGAAAAAATGTTGTTTGGTGTATAAATTACTAAACTTCTACTGTTGTGTCATTGTATGTTTAATGCTTTTCAGTCTTATAAGTTATAATAAAAAAGAAACAAGAAATTATTGAACTGATATTATTGCATGCTTATTTCTCTGTATTAGACTGGCTATCCTACATTGCCAGCATTTGTTGAGTTCATAACTTAGTTGAACCACTGAATGCCTTCGTTTAACTAATGATGTGTGGCTAAAAACTGAACCAACCGAACCGATCCAAACCGCATTTTATTGGATTGGATCAGATCGGATATTTTTAAAAAGTCATCCAAACCGAACCACATGCTCTTTTTAACTTCGAATCAGATGACTTTTCCCTCAAAACCGATCCAAAGCGAATGGCGAACACCCCTACCTTTGGGTACCTAAGTACCTGTACCCTCATGCGTTATCCGCACTTTAACTGTGAAAAACAATAAATAACAAAAAAAACGTTATAACATTTAAAAAAATGATTCAAAAGTCTTCTAAATCTACTCATAAAATACTACAAATAAAAATATTTAAATAAATAAAAACATCCAAAAAGGAATTATAGATGACACTAGGTTTAGGAAGTTAAGAATCTTTAAATCAATTTTGATTTTAAAATTTGTATTATAATTAAAATTATATATATTAGTAATATAAATAAATAAATAAATAAACAATTATATATATATATGCAGGTGCGGGTGCGGGGCGAGGTGAGTACCATAGTACTCGTATCCGCATCCATACACATTTAAAATTGTGGGTAATTACCCATATCAGACTCTTACCTATTATACGAGCAATTACCTCACTCATTATGAGTAATTTTTACAAGTACCCAATAGATAAGTATAAATTGTCATCCCTAATCAAATTCATACCTTAAATTTGGTCTATATCAAACTAACATATCAGACTCAGATCATAAGATTGAAACACGAGTTAAATCAATACATGTGAGGGCTTAACTCGACTTATCATATTCCCACACCCCCCTGTCCGCAAGAAAGAAATTTAAAATTAGAAAACGTAAAAGATCGAGCCGCACAAAGAAATTATAAAATTCTTTTTTATAAAAAGATAGAAAGAACAGAAATGTTTCATGTTCCACTAGCGAGTCATGCATCATAGACCTTTATGCGAAAAAAACGCCTGGCGAGACCCTATTGGGTAGCAATAGGCAACACTGTCTGTCACTAAAGAGAGAAAAATCTCGCCTACCGAGAAATCTCGCGCACGAACTCACAATATCGTTTCTCAATATATCGTCACATGTCAAATCAGATGGACCCCACACCTTTCAATCATCGCTCTCATTGAAAATTCCATTTTCAAAGCGCAACTGAAATGACAATAATACCCCCGCGCCCACCTTCAAATTTTCCTCGCCATACCCTTGCCACCCTTTTATCGCACTCCTAAAAAACAAAAAGATATAAAAACATAACAATAACATAGTATTAATCAAGATTGAACTTTATTAACAAATTTTCCATTATTAATCAAGTCCAACATATCATCATACACCATTTTAAACAAAGTTAATTAGATGTATCCTCATATCATAAGAATTTTGATGTTCCAAACTTCAAATAACATTTTTGAAAACAATCACAATCTTTTTTCAGTTTATTTTTTGGAAGAAAACATAATCACAATTTTAAGGCTTTTTTTTTTTTTGAATCAAACACAATCTTTTTTTTTTTTTGAAAGTATCAAACACAATCTTAAGACATAGACTTATAAATTATCGTAAATCACAATAATTTACCATTTCAATCTAAAGAAGAGAAACATAAAAATCAGAAAGGAAAAAAAAAAAACAACACAAAGTAATCGTGATAGACGAATTCTTCATTCGTTTAACAATACAATCTCTCTAACCTCACACAAGACTCTCTTAAATTAAAAGAGTTATGCTAACTTTTTCTATTTATAACATCTGAAAAAGAAAAGAAAAAAAACATTAAAACCCACAAACCGGTGACCCAAACCCGATCTAAGAACAGGTCAACGATGCTCTTCATCATCCTCTTCGTGTGATCTCTTCGAGATTAGATTTCGGTTTGAGATTTCTTCTTCCGATTCAGATTCAAACCTTAACAATCTTTGCAGCTCTGACCACCGGATTCTCTCTCGCTATGGCTTCTCTCCCAGCAGCTTTGTAATCGTAGCTGCAGTCATGGCGATCGGAGTACCGATGCTCGGAGCAGAAAAGCTCGCCGCACCGGCACCGGAATCCGGTGAGCCCCACCCTCCGCCTGCACCCGGAGCACCGGTTCACCACGCGCTTTGCCTCGGACGGCGTCGTTTCGTCGGGTCTGGGAGGATCCGCCTGCTGCGCGGCCGGGTCAACATCGTCATCCGGATAGGATCTCTTCGGGGAACGAGAGGTGGCGGTGGCGGCGGATCTAGAAGAAGGAGGAGGTGGGATACCGGAGGAAGAGGTGGTGGCGGTTGTGGCGGTGAAACAGTTCTGGCACATGTTGTTGTTGGTGGCGGGGTTGCCTGTGACGCCGCAGTTGTTGACGCAAGGGGTGATGGTTTCGGGAACCTTGAACTCCGTTTCTTCCTTCTCTGTTTTCTGAGCCATAATTTTAAGAGAGAGAGAAGAAAGGTTTGGTCTGAGTTTTTGAGAGAGAATAGAGAGATGGTGAAGAATTCTTCGAAGGGTGCGAATGAGGGATGGGGGAATTTGAAGAGATGGTGTGAGGTCGGTAATGGAAATAGAATATGGGCCTCATAGAGACGCGTATCAAATAATGCTTTCTTTCTTTTTCATGGCGGCGGCAATTACCAATTTGTCCAAGTGGGTCTCCCTCTCAACTCAAATTGCACTACCACCTTTTCTTGTCTCACAGGTTTCTGACGTGTTGATGTCAGTGCATGATCAATATCATATTCATATTCATCTTTTACAACGCAAAATAATAAGGGAAAAGCTACCGTGCCCAATAAATATAAGGGTTTGCCTAATGGTCACGATAGGATAAAAATAGGGATTTTTCTATTATGTGCAACTTTGTATAGATTAAAAAATCTAAAAATAATAATTATTTATTGAAAAACTAAGTATTTCAGTTTTGAAAGTATAAAATACACAAGTTACTATCTAAATTTACTCTTTTGAAATCCTTATCATATACAAAATTGCACAGGTTAGAAAAACCCTAAAAATAGATAAGATAAGAGAGTAGGATAAAAACATGATAGGATAAAAGCAGGATAAGCTATTATTTTATCTAATGTTTGGTGTTCACCAGATAATCAACTAGACAGCATTATAATTTAGTATGAATTTTAAAATTTTCATTTTTATTTTAAATATTTTCATATTTTATTAGATTTTAGTTTTTATAATTTTAATTTTTTAAAATTATATAGAAAGACAAAATTATCTTTTCGATAAAATTATATATAATACTTTAAATTTTTAAAATATTTTTTAACTTAAATTAATTTTATATAATTTTAAATAATCATTTTTTTTTACTTTACAGATAATTAAATTATTAGAATAATTTTATATATTTTCCATTTTTTTTAATAATAAAAAATAAAAAATTAGCATTGTGACAAAATAAAATTAATATTAAAATTAATTTTTAATGTTTTTATTATTTAAAATATCTTATATTTTATTATATCTCTTTTGATAGCATGTTATATTTTATTATACTTTAATTATTTTATATATAAAATATTTTTATATTTTATTATAATTTAAATCACCCTATCCTGTCATATTGGGTTCTAACCCAGCCCTCCCCTCAGGATAGAAGTTTAACTAGATGGACATGATAAGAAAGGTGACATGATTGCTTTATCATATCCTGCTGACTCACCAAACAATAGTTTCGGATATGATATGATAGCTTATCCTATTATGTCTCTCTTATCCTGACCACCAAACGTGCCGTAAGGGTTTTGACACTGGTTAAAAAAAATCCAAAATTGGTAAGAATTTATGAAAAAACTAAATACACATTTGTTGAGATAAATAAATACACACATTCCCCATGAAATCTAGCTATTATTGGTTCTTTAACTGGTGCCCTAAAGGGGTACTGCTTACTGGTTAGCATTCTCCTAAATATAAATATGAGTTTTTGCTAATGAGTGTCTAAGGCTATGTTTGCAAGTTGATTTTTGGGGGGAAATTGGAGGTTTATGGTGGTGACACTCTTATTTGGGAGTTGATAAAAAAGGAGGAGAATATTTTGAAGATTTTCATAAACCCTCCAAAAACCCTCACTTAACCCATTTTTTAGGCTCCCCCAACACGGGGTATTTTGGAGGAAAATTAATCTAAATTACTAATTTGCCCTTATATATTTTCAAAGTTTGCATTTTTTTCCTGCATTAATATTATTTATAAAATATTAATTATGTTAATTTTTTATGTAAGGATAAAATTGTAAAATATATCCCAATTTCCTTCCCTTCACATGATATATACTCCAAGCAAGGAGGGGATAATGCTCTCATTCTCCTCCCTTCGTTGATCCCCTCTCTTTCCTTTCCCTCCTAACTCTAAACAAAGCCTAAGGACATTGGTTAATGAATCTATATAAAAGGAAAATATTATATTGGGGAACTACGTAAAACACTTTTCAAAATATTAAATATCCAATTTTTCATACAAATTTTCCTTATTTGATTCCTTAAATAATACACTAAGGACGCTTGTTAACATTCTCTTATAAATATTTGTTAAGAATCAAAATAGATAAGTTTTGTTGGAAAATGACATATTTAAGCTATTGAAAAATGATATATTTGGAAGGGTTGGGGCAATATTGATTAATAAATTCAAAGATAGAAATTTTTTTATTGAAAGGTGTAAATTTTAAAAGTTTAATAACTTGAATCACCAATTCGCAATATAATTTTTCTATATTCGATTCCTTAACCAGTGTCTTTAGGGTATTGATTAACATTCTCCTATTTGGATTTTAAGATCTCTTTATTTTATTTCTAATTTTCGATTTTATTTCGTATTTTTAAAAATAATTACAAAATGGTCATATTATTTTCATTGTCTCGTGTACAAACATTAAAAATAAGAACAAAATGAAAATAAGTGATAATTTTCTAAATATTTTTTAAAACAGAAAATGAAAATATGAAATTAAAAACAAAGCAAATAGGTCTATTGTTTCTTCAATCCTTAATCAATTTCCTTGGAATACTAGTTAGTAAGACCCAAATAATAATAATTTTGTCAAAAAAATTACCCAAATAATAATAATTCAAATGCATCGTGTGATACGTGTATGAGTTTAACTTTTATAAATGTCATTTATTTGAGTTTATGATGATAATAATTTGTAAAAGTAGTTTTTTGGTGGATGAGCTCCTCAAAACTTTTTAATCGAAAAAGTAAAGGAATGCATGAAGATTTTGAGTTTAATTTACACTTTTAATGTAAAATAATTTTATACAAATATCCAATAATATTTTAATAAATTAGCTTTTACACCTTTATATTAATGATTAAACTAAAATGACAAATGTCAAAATAATTTTGAATTTTTTTTAGTAGAAACCCACCGTAACTAGGGTCTTTGGCTCTTCACTGGGTCGACGGAGTATCCCTATAAGCTTAGATCTTCTGGACCCGCTATGAGACTAATCTCCGCGCTCGGATACTTAGTCACAATTAAGGTTCTTCGCCCCTTCCTAAAGATGTGTTATGTGGGATTCGAACCTAGGTTGTCTCCCACAAATTCAGTCTGTGCAAACCACTGAACCAAATCCATTGGGTAAAATAATTTCGAATGTGACTGCATACTTTCATTACAAATTTATATGTACCTGAATAAGGTCGCATTTTGATAAAATTTAAATTTTCTTTTTTGAAACAAGATAAAATTTAAATTTAATGAATAGATTATACGTAAGACAAGTTTTGTCTTGGAATATATTTACATGCTAGGCAGTAAGAATTGTTTTATTTGGCAGAACATGGTTGTAAGAATTAGTAAATTACTAAATCTTCGTAACATATGCATTAGATTTTTCTTTTTTTAACTAAATCCTTCTAGAAGAATTTTCGCCTGCCATATTTTAAGAAACAAATCAAATTCTTTTTTTTTTCTTCTTTTTTTCCGAAAAAGAAAGAAGCACGTGAGAGAAGTCGGAGTTTGGTGATGTGAACAATAAACCTGTGAAACAAAAAATGTAGCTGAGCTGACTAGTTCACATGGAAGTGGATCGTATTACTGCTCCGATAAAACAGGTTCGGTGATGGTTGGCAATCATGCACAAGTTTAATATTAGTTTTGTTAAACTCTTATATGTGATATGGATTTTTAATTTAGTTTCAATGTGTAAAAAAATTCAAATCAAATCTTACATATGACAATTATTTTCAATTTGGTCTCCACCATTTATTGATGTTATAACGTCATTTGTATATAGGAATGATAATGGGTAGAGTCTGGGTAGGGTATTATAGTACCTGTCCCCATACTCGCGTTTGAAAAAATTACACATATCTGGACCCGTACCTGCATGGATAGTAACTTTAGTACCTTTACTCGTAATCTCTGGGTACCTAAGTACATCTACCAGCACTTTACTATGAAAAAATAATAAATAATAAAAGAAACATCATAACAATTAAAAAAAATTCACATGTCTTTTAAATCTACTCATAAAATATTAAAAATCAAAATATTTAAATAAATAAAAACATTCTAAAAGGAATTATAGACGTAATTAGGTTTAGAAAGTTAAGAATCTTTAGACTAATTTTGATTTTAAAATTTGTATTATATTTAAAATTATATATATATTAGTAATATGAATAAATAAATCATTATATATACATATAAATATGTGCGAGTGGGGGCACCCATATTCATTCAAATTTGCGGGTAATTACGCGTACTTGGACCCTTACCCATTGTGCGGGTGATTACCTACCCATTGTAGGTAATTTGTTAGGGTACCCAATGGGTAGGTACAAATTGTCATCCCTATTTGTAGGGACAAAATTCAACCAAAAAATTTGAATTTGGTCCTACACGTGACAATCATTTTCAATTTGGTTCATATATGTGACAATCATTTTCAATTTGGTCCCTGTTATTTGATGGTGTTATAATACCAATAAACGGCGACGACCAAATCGAAAATGATTGTCATGTGTAGGAACTGATTTGAATTTTTTTTACGTATAGAGACTAAATTAAAAATCAGTGTCACATATAGAGACCAAGCTATATTAGTTTAACCTATTAGTTTATATTAGGGCTGACCCAACATATTTTTAGGCCTAAAGCTAAATTTGAAATGAGGTCTTCTTAAAACCAATAATAATATTTATTAAAAAATTATATATATTTTTAAAATTTATCTTTATTATAAATTTCTATATTTTTTAAGTGTAATTATTATGGTTGGTGTAAATTTTTATGTGTTTAATTTGTATGCGCTGTCAGCGTAATCATTTTTACGCTGACAACAAATCAAAAATCATGGAATTGACGACTTTTAAGGTGGTTAAGATAAGAATCAAACTTATAATTATATGTCAATTTCTGATTGGTTGACAGAATAAAAAAACTGTACATTGTCAATATATACTAATTAAATCCAATTTTTATTGTGTGTACATGCAATCACATTTATGATTTCCTATGATTTATTATTTCAGATTTTAAATTATTTTTCTTGTTAAGCCTATGATTTATTATTGCAGATTTTAAATTATTTTTCTTGTTAAGCTTAAATAATAAAAAATAAATAAAAATGGAAGCTTTAATAACCTAAAAAAATTTAGAGGCCTAAAGCCCTAGCCATAGTAGCTTTGGGCTAAGGTCGGCCCTGGTTTATATTGTTGTGAAATATTATTAAAGAAGAGATGTTTAATTTTTTTTCCTTCAATAAACTAGTATTTATAATGAATTAAAGTAATATGTATTGTCAGTGTAAAAAGTTGTACACTGACAATCACTAACATCTCAATGCAAGTGCTTTTATTTTAAATACTACGAGAGAGGGAGAGAAAATAATAATAATAATAATAATAAATATCAATTCATCAAAATATCATTGAATATCTATGTAAAACTCCTTTATACTAATAGTACATATAAATTAAACTATTTATAAATTTTTATTTTTTTTTGAAACCACTATTTATAATTGTGAATGTTGATACATACGTAGCATTTTGTTAGGACCTTGGTCCATGTAAATATAATACAATAACAAACCAAATGACCCGTAGTTATTGCTATGGAGCACTCTTGTCCTATCAGCAACTTGTTGAATATGCTTTACGTTCACCAATAACACTCAGTTTTAGAGAAAGAGTGAGAGAGTTGTAGAGAAAGAAAAGTGTGAGAGATGAGTCTTCTAGCCTTTGCAGTTTCTGAATGTGAAACTATGGAACACCACAAGCCTTTTATAGGCAAGACCAGGGTCTCCTAAGAATATGATTCTATAACAACTCCTCCATTAAGAGCCAATAATCAATGCTGTAATTGTGTCTATTAATTAATTGATTTTGTAACAGCTCCTTCATTATCAAGCAATAATAGAAAATCAAAATTAAAAACTGATAATGCTTATATATGGGCTAAATACATTTTTTTATTTCTAACATTCTCCCACATGGACTATATACCCAGAAATTATCACACGAGAATCATATCGGTTTTGCTTTAAGAGAAACTCTTCCTTCCATGTATTAAAATGCACAATTCTTTACAAGTAGGCAACTAAAATAGGATCCAAACTTTTTTATTCAAATTAACCATAACTTTACATGACAAACTGAATGTACACAAGGTCATACAATTGAAAAGATATAAATATCAATACAAACCATGAATCAAATGATTCTGAAACACTTTACAGACAATCATTTAGTTACTGGATCAAAAATCATGGATTCTGTGTCTATATACTATATAGAGACCAACTCTCTTTTGATGTCCTCTCTTGCAACCAAATACTTAATGTCAATTGTTAAGTTTCTAAAATGTCTGATGTGCATTTATCCTAAGTTTTGATGAAAACTAAACATTTGTTAATGATTTAATTAACCTTCATTTTGGTTGCTAACCTGTCTATCCAATGTGCAGATCACAGTAGTAAGAATTCAATTCCTCACCTGTCTGCCCACATAAAAGACCACCTGCCTGGAGAAGTAAAAGTTAACCTGTCTACTAACTTGGTTGTTGACTGTTTGCGTTGAAGATTCAACTTGTCTATGCGAAGCTCTCACACTCATCTGTGATCCTTCGATGAGGAACACAAGTACAAAGAACTTTTGATAGCTGTTCCCTCATGCAAAATTCTCTGAAGCTTTCTCTCTCACGCTTATCAAGAAAGTCAGAAGGTCATACTCACAAGCAATCTAGGAGCTCAGAAATGAAGTCCAGTTAAAGAATGTTTCCAATATACTTTATTCCCTCGTACTACTGGTTATTACATGAAAAGGGATGAACTCTGCAAAGTACAAAAGCAACCTGCACAACTTTGATATGGCTACTGCACGATGCATAAAGCCTTAATCTTCCTTGTTAGAGTACAACCAATGTTCCTAATGCATTAATAACTGCCTAGAATGACTCTATTGCATTTAATGGAGCTCTGCCTGAACTCAAGATTGGAGATTCATGAAGTTTATGTTGTAACTCTCTGTAAACTCTTTACGGTATTGGGGCTTGATAGGATACTTTTTGTATTTGGAGAGTGAAAGAGATTGTCACTGCTGTACATTAGGTAGAGAAAGCTCCCATTGTGCAATTATTTCTCCCTTTGACGTATTGTAATTTGTAAGGTTTGTGAGCTTGTGTATCAATGAATTCAGGCAGTGTTGGCTATCTTTATGATGTTCCTTGAACTCTTGTATGCTCTGTTTCTTATATATATTTAATTTGTTGTCCTCTTCTCTAAATGGGTCTGATCTGGGTGCTTACATTCTGTTTGATGAAATGACCAAGCCAATTTTCTGGTTTTTGGTAACAATGATTAAGTCATTTAGTAATTGAATTTTGTACTGGCCGAGGTTGTAAGCTCGGCCGCCGAGCTCGGAAGCTTAACTACTTTCACGATACACTTATCTAAAACTCAGCTAACAACCTTATCTTAGATAAGAAATAACTCTTATCAGTGAAAGGGATGAGAGTTGAGTTAAAAAGATAAGTGATAAGTGATAAGAGATAAACTAGATCCTACAAAATAGGATCGGTTTACTCCTTTCCTCCTCTATAAAAGGAGGAAGAGTCTAAGAGAATAGACACTTTTAATTTACACTAGAGCCTAGTGTTCTCTCTTAAGCGTATTAGAGGTCCCGGTTGTGATCAAGAGACTATCAATAAGTCTTTGTCCATCGGAGTACATCAGATACAAAATTAAGAGATTGATGCACACGTGATCAAGGGTTGAACATAGAACTACGTCCGGCTTTGATTCCCTTTGGGATACGTAGGACCGGAACATAAACATTCTGTCAAGCCATGGTCTAAAACAACCCCCAATGTTCATCCTTGGTCTAACGTTTACGGCGAGATTCCGGCAACTCGGAATTCGGCAGGAACATTTGGCGCCCACCGTGGGGCCGAGGAAAAACTTTCCCCGGTTCCATAAGATCTAATGGTGACTACACGGAACGGACCGAAGGGAGGGGCTCACAGTGCAAATCATGTTGAGGAATCAAACTCTAATCATAACAACCCCCCACCTCCTCCCTTCGATGAAGGTAATCCGCAACTGGGAGAGATCATGGCACAATTGAGACAGTTGCGTCAGGAGAACGAGGAGATTCGTACGGAGTACCAAAGGCTGTTGAGAACTCGGAAAAGGGGAATATCGACAACACTTGCCGAGGAAGAGCATTCCTCACCCGAGGACAGCCAGAGAGACCCCACTTATGTACCTTCTCGTGATGACAGAAGCCGACCTTCCAGAACCAGGCTCGGGCCCGAGGCCTCAAGGGTCCGATCTCGTACTGAGGAGACCACTCAGAGAGAGAGAGCATGGGACAGACGACCGAGATTACCTTTCACTGATGCCATTGACGAGGTGATCATACCTCGGCATTTCAAGTCTCTTAATATGGATAAGTACAATGGCACTACTGATCCAACAGAACATGTGGAATCTTTCATTTCATCTGTTTACTTGGTGACCGATTCGGAAGCCATCATGTGCAAGATCTTTCCAACCACTTTGCAGGGACCTGCCTTGACTTGGCTCACGAATCTTCCACCTCGGTCAGTGGATTCTTTTGATATGTTGGTTACAAAGTTCACTGCACAATTCGCAGCAAGCCGAAGGCATAAAAAGCACTCGGTCTCGCTTGTGAATTTCAGGCAGGAGAAAAATGAATCACTCAGGGATTACATGGCTCGCTTCAGCGCTCAACAGGTTTTAATCCCCAATATGAGCTCAGAACTTTGCCTTCATACCGTTATGAATGGTTTGAGGCCAGGGCTGTTCTTTGAATATTTATCTCGGAAGCCACTGAGGGATTTTGAAGAACTTCAAGAAAAAGCCACAGGGTTCATGAACTCGGAAGAGATGGTAGAATCAAAGAAAAGAAGTTTTGAAGAAAAAAGCATAATCTCAAACAAAGAAAGAGATAAAGGAGCCAATCCACAGAAGGCTTTCAGGAATAATGACAGAGGGTTTTCAGAGAGGCAGTCCCAACCCCGACACCAGTCTTACACTCCACTGAACCAATCCAGAGCCACTATTCTCCCAGAGGTGTGTAAGACCGAGTTGATCACTTTGCCAAGGCAATCCAAAACTCCTGCTCAGGTTGACAAAAGTAAAGAGTGCAAGTGGCATCAGAACTATGGCCATTCCACTGAAGACTGCAAAACAGCCCAGGATAAAATTGAAGAATTGGTACAGGCAGGCCGACTTGACCGGTTTGTCCGTCGAGAGGGTGATGGTGGCAGACGAGCTGGCCGATGGCGAAGAAGACGGGGTTATGACAATCGTAATCGAGATGAGAATCAGCGAGGTAATAATCAGAACGGAGATCGGGATAACAATCAGCGACCACCTAATGATGAGGCAGAGGTTGGCGTAAGAGGAGTCATTAATACCATCTCGGGAGGTTTCGCAGGAGGAGGCACAACGAGTTCAGCTCGGCGACGACACATAAAGGCTATCCGACCTGTCAACTCGGTTTCCAGAAAAACCGCAAGGCCGAGACCACCAATTACTTTCTCAGATGATGACTTCCAAGGATTAGATCCTAATCAAGATGACCCAATGGTAATAACAGTTGAAGTGGCCAATTACTCGGTCAAACGTACACTAGTTGATCAGGGTAGCTCGGCCGACATTCTGTACTTGGCAACCTTTAAAAAGCTTGGAATTCCAGAAAAGTTGATAAAAGAACAGGAGGACAAGCTAGTGGGGTTCGCCGGAGAGCAGGTCAAAACTCGAGGTTATATAGACCTCTTGACAACATTTGGTGAAGGCAAGCTTGCCCGGACCATATCTGTCAGATATGTCATTGTGGATGCTAACACTTCATACAACATCCTCATCGGAAGACCGACTTTGAATGAGCTCGGAGCAATTGTCTCCACACCTCACCTCATCATGAAATTTCCAGCTGATTCGGGTGAGATAGTTGCAGTCCGAGCTGACCAGAGGATGGCCAGACAGTGCTACGCAGATAGTTTGAAGGTAACTCGGTAGCCAGATATCACCGAAAATGCTAAAGATCATCAAGCAGAAGTGGTGAGCTCGGTCAGTTCAGTAAGCTCGGCAAGATCGGATGACATGTTTGAATTAGATCCAAGGATAGAAATGTATGAATCCAGAGCAGAGCCTACAGAGTCATTGGAAAAATTTCAACTGGGAGCCCAGGTCGGTCAGTGCACAAGTATCGGCAGTCAGCTCGATCCCTCACTGAAACAACAGATACAAGCAGTCTTGAAAAAGAATGTCGACCTGTTTGCTTGGAAGACATCGGATATGCCTGGCATAGACCCCAATTTTCTGTGGCACAGGCTATCTATATGTCCGGAGGCGAAGCCCATAGCTCAGAGGAAAAGGAAGCTCGGCGAAGAAAGAAGAAAGGCTGTAGCCGAAGAGACTGCAAAGCTGAGGAAAGCCAATTTTATCAGAGAAGTAAAATATACTACTTGGCTAGCCAATGTCGTGTTGGTTAAAAAAGCCAATGGCAAGTGGAGAATGTGTACTGACTACACCGATCTCAACAAGGCGTGCCCAAAGGATTCTTATCCTCTTCCAAACATTGACAAATTAGTAGATGGAGCTTCGGGTTACAGAGTCTTAACTTTCTTGGATGCATACTCGGGTTACAACCAGATAAGAATGCATCCACCGGATAAAGAGAAAACGGCATTTATGATCGAGGGGGCAAACTACTGCTATCGGGTAATGCCCTTCGGTTTAAAAAATGCTGGTGCAACATATCAGAGGCTCATGGACAAAGTGTTTCTTAATCAGATCGGAAAAAATCTAGAGGTTTATGTTGATGATATGGTGGTAAAGTCTGATGACCCAAAACAACACCCTGCCGACTTGGAGGAAATCTTTGCCCAACTCAGAAAATACAACATGAGGTTGAACCCTGAAAAATGTTCTTTCGGTGTGCAAGGAGGAAAGTTCCTGGGATACATGCTAACACACAGAGGGATTGAGGCCAACCCAGATAAGTGTAAAGCTGTCATTGAAATGCGAAGTCCGCAAACTGTCAAAGAAATACAGAGGCTAGCAGGCCGATTAGCCTCCTTATCTCGGTTCCTCCCCAAATCAGCCGAAAAGGCCAGACCCTTTTTCCAACTCTTGAAGAAACCCAAGGAATTTGTTTGGACCGAGGAGTGCGAGAAGGCTTTTGAAGAACTGAAATTGTTTCTCACCTCACCTCCGATTCTAACTCGGCTCGATCTCGGTAAGGATCTGTATCTGTACTTATCTGTCAATGATTACGCAATCAGTGCAGTAATCATCTAGGAGGAAGAGAAGCAACAGATGCAAGTGTATTACATCAGTAGAATCTTGAAATATGCAGAGACACGGTACCAAGTAATTGAAAAGCTCACCCTCACTTTGGTAATGGCAGCTCGGAGACTAAGACCTTATTTCCAGTCACACCAAGTGATAGTCAAAATAGATCATCCAATTAAACAAGTGCTTCGAAAGCCCGATCTGGCGGGGCGAATGATAGCTTGGTCAGTAGAACTATCAGAGTTTGGTTTACAGTACGAACCGAGGGGACCAATGAAAGCCCAATGTCTCTCCGACTTCATTGCCGAGCTCTCTTCAAAGCCGAGTCCCGAACCCGTTAATTGGCTTCTATATGTAGATGGCTCATCAAATTTAAAAGGAAGCGGGGCTGGAATAATCCTCGAAGGCCCAGATAACCTTATCCTAGAGCGGTCCTTGAAGTTTGGGTTCAATGCATCAAATAACCAAGCAGAATATGAAGCTCTTATTGCCGGGCTGATATTAGCTAAAGAGGTTGGAGTCAAAGGATTAAAGTGCCGAAGTGACTCACAGCTTGTAACAGGACAAGTTTCGAGGGATTATCAAACAAAGGATCCTCAATTAACAAGGTACTTGTGCAAAGTCAATAGTTTAATTTCAGAGTTTCACAACTTCACTATTGAGCATATACCTCGGGAGGAAAATGCTAGAGCCGACCTGTTGTCCAAGTTGGCTAGCACCAAGAGAACTGGCCAGCTAAAAACCTTCATTCAGGAAAATCTCCCTGAACCGAGTATAAAAAGTACCGAGGTATTCATCACCGAGCACTATGATCGAGACTGGATGATGCCATTCTAGGAATTCCTGACCTCGGACAAGTTACCTGCTGATCCCAAAGAAGCAAAGAAAATTCGTCTAAGTCTTGTCATTACACTATCCGAGATGGAGAGCTGTACAGAAGAGGATTTTCCATGCCTTTATTGAAATGCATAACCAAGGAACAATCCGAGTATCTAATGGATGAGATGCATAGAGGAATTTGTGGAATGCATTCTGGTGGCCGATCCCTAGCAGCTCGGGTTCTGCGAGCAGGCTTCTATTGGCCGACCATGAGATCAGATTGTGCTTCCTGGACTAACAAATGTGAGCCTTGTCAGAAGTTTGCTACTGTATCACGTGTTCCAGGAGAAGAGCTCCATTCAATGCTGTCACCTCGGCCTTTCACTATGTGGGGGATGGACATTGTGGGCCCTTTCCCTGTTGCCAAAGGCCAAGTGAAGTTATTGCTGGTAGGAGTGGATTATTTCACTAAATGGATTGAAGCCGAGCCATTAGCTATTATAACAGCTAAAAAATTCCAGAGTTTTGTATGGAGAAACATCATATGCCGACATGGCCTACCTTATGCGATTGTCACTGACAATGGAAAGCAATTCACGGACAAAGGTCTTAAAGAATTCTACTCCAATCTCGGAATCAAGCATAAGGTGACCTCGGTTGAGCACCCACATACAAATGGTCAGGCAGAGGCAGCTAACAAAGTCATTCTGAACGAGCTCAAGAAAAGGTTGGGCCAATCAAAAGGAGCATGGGCTGAAGAATTACCGAGCATCCTCTGGTCGTATCATTGCTCACCACAGTCATCAACAGGAGAAACGCCGTTCAGGCTAACCTATGGAACTGACGCAATGATTCCGGTTGAGCTCGGTGAACTTTCTTTCAGAAGGCAGCATCATGACCAAAGCAAAAATGAAGAAGAAATCCGAGTTGAGCTTGATATGGTTGAAGAAGTCCGAGATGAAGCAAAGATCAGGGAAGAACTATGCAAGCAGAAGGCAACTCGGAAGTACAACTCAAAGTTGTGACCAAGAGAGTTTGTTCAAGGAGACCTAGTACTAAGATTGCAAAATGATGCAAGAAAGGACTCCAGAGAAGGCAAGCTCGCAGCAAACTGGTCTGGCCCATTCAGAATAGTGGAAAATCTTGGAAATGGTGCTTATAGGCTAGAAGAGTTATCAGGGAAGGCTGTTCCAAGAACTTGGAACACTTCTCATCTCAAGTTTTATTTTAGTTAAGTAATGTAAAGTTAGGTGATGTACTCTTTTTCCTACCCTGGTTTTTTTCTTCATGTGGCTTTTGCCAGGAAGGTTTTAATGAGGCATGCCTGAGAAAATAAATGAATAAAGTCCGTTTTACAGGACTAAAAATTCACTTGTTTTTACATACAGAGCCTAAAAGGGTTGACCGAGCTAAAATCGACTGAGTTGAGGTCGAAATGCCGGACCCAAAGGTAAAGTCAGAGCCTAAAAGGGTTGACCAAGCTAAAATCGATCGAGTTGAGGTCGAAATGCCAGACCCAAAGGTAAAACCGAAATGAGTTGACCGAGCTAAGCTTAAAAAGGTTAAACGAGCTAAAATTGACTGAGTTAAGGTCGAAATGCCGAGCCTAAAAAAGCAAGCAACGCTAAAATTTAAAGGCCGAGCTTATTACGCTCAAGGCCACGCGCAAAACTAAGCAAAGTTGGAAAAACCGAGCTTCACCTGGTAAAGAACTTTGAAATGCAGAAGAAGTTAAGACTATCCGAGCTAAGAAAAACTTCGAAAAAATATTCCAAGTTATCAAAAGAAAAACTTGGAAAATTTTCAAGTAAGCAAAAAAGAAAAAGCAAGTTACGATATGAAGGCATTGCAAAATTTCATTAATAACTTAAGGGACAAAAGCCCAATACAAAAAAGGGGGCACGGCCCAAAAAAGCAAAATTACATGAAATTTTTTCAAGTTACTCATGGGCATCCCCAGGAGCAACTGTTTCATTAGGAGCCGAAGTGGAGACATGGTCATTAGGCAAAGAAGCACCCAAGGTTGGATCAGGCATAACCCTGCTGCCACCTTGCTCCTCGGCTTCTCCTTCTTGCTCTTCCTCCTCTTCATCTTCAAGCTCTGACAACGGAACCAGGACTCCGTCTTTGTTGAAGTCCTTGTCCACATCAGCGTGGGAAAAGTCAGCATCAGGGTTGAAGCGCTCAAGCTGCTTCACAGCACGAGAAAACCCTTTGACATGCTCCCGCATGATGCTGTCCAGAGCCTCGTCTAGGTCGGCTTGGAGCTTGCAGTTGGCCTCCTTTTCAGCCTCCAAAGACTCTTGAGCCTGCGTCAAGCCAACACGGGAGTCTTCCGCCGTTTTTTGAAGGTTGGTTCTTTCTGACTTCTCCTTGTCCAACTCGGACTGAAGAACAGCTTGAACTCTTTCAAGCTCGGCTTGCCGGGCCTTCAGCTGCCCGATAACTCGACCTTGTTCTTCACACTTGGAAATGGCCTGCGATAGTTCGTCGCGAACTCGCAGGGCTCGGGCAGCATCGGCCCTCATCACTTCCATTTTCTTGGTGTTCTCAGAGAGTTGCCGACTCCAGAAGCGGGTAATGGAAGCAATACGCAATGCGTAAGCAGCAGCGGCCTCCATACTCTCATCAGACCCTTGCTCCAGCAAAAGCCGAGCATCGGCGGGCTTCAGTACTTGGCCATCAATGAGTGGACCGAGGTTACAATCGTTACTCCAAAGAGAGCTGTAACCTGTAACAGCCTGTTTTTAATTACGCTGTTTAACCGGTTAAAATATAATTAATTATATTT
Organism: Echinosophora koreensis; assembly: GCA_035048595.1. Taxonomy (NCBI): domain Eukaryota; kingdom Viridiplantae; phylum Streptophyta; class Magnoliopsida; order Fabales; family Fabaceae; genus Echinosophora; species Echinosophora koreensis. Next base: position 3,528,739 of record JAPCYP010000011.1, on the reverse strand, counting down.
TAATTTAAAAGTTAGAAAGTGATTTTTAATAAAATAAAATCATATTCATAGTCTCTCTTATGGTAGAAGGTTACGGTAAAAATTTGGGTTGAAAACTCAGACGGAGCCCGGTCTGCGTTTTTTTAACTGACAGTATAATTTTATAGTGCCAGAAAACCCTAATTTGACCCGAAAAATGAAATTTGTAGATTTTTTATATTTTGTCCGTGAGGAAGCCTACATTCCAAATTTCTAATCAGAAATGAAAAATTATGTGTATTCGGACGAATTTTGGTGAAAGTTCACCAGTCGGTGTTTTCACTGATAGTAAGATTTTAATGATCAGTAAACCTAATTTTGACTCGTGAACGAACCAAAGTAGATTTTTATTACATTTCCAACAAGATAGGGTATTTTGAAATTTTTGTAAAAAAATTAAGAAATTAGACGATTCTCGGGCGTTTTGGGTCGTTAATCGGGTAAACGACGGGGCCGGAAACGGATGGAAATATCTAGATATTTAGTCAAAATATCTAGATATTTATTTAAAATATCTAGATATTTATTAACCATGGTTACTAACTAAGTAGAGTTAAGCTAACTTAACCTATGTTTGGTTAATCCTATGTCTATAAATACTCTCCTCCCCCCACACCAAAACCGCACCCCTCCCCTCTCTTCCTTCATTTTTCTTCTTCAACTTCTCTTCACTTTTCTTCATTTTCTTCAAGAACATCATCTTGTTCTTCATTTCTTCAAGAACATCTCAATCTTGTTCTTCATTTTCTTCAAGAACATCATCTTGTTCTTCATTTCTTCAAGAACATCTCAATCTTGTTCTTCATTTCCTCAAGAACACCTTCAATCTTGTTCTTCGTTTCCTCAAGAACACCATCTTGTTCTTCATTTCTTCAAGAACACCTTCACCTTCAATCTTGTTCTTCATTTCTTCAAGAACACTCTTGAAGAACACCAAGAACACCAAGAACACTCTTGAAGAATACCAAGAACACCATATTGGAGTTGTATCAATTCTTGCCATTTCTTCAAAGCTTCAAGAGGTAAAACCTCTTCTCCTTAATCATCTAAGTCTTTTCCTTCATTTATTTTGTAAGATCAAGCCATGATCATCAAGTTTTCATAAATTTCCATTCCTAGATCTAGAACTTCAAATAATTCTAGAAAATTGTAGAAAAATCATAAAAATGTGAAACCAATTTCTATGATCTAGTTATGATCTCTACTTTCATTATCCAAGAGCTTGAATCAAAAGAAAGTTTCTAACCTATAATTATTTTTATTCTATATTTTCAACTTATAGTAATTTATCCTAGCTATCTAAGACCTAAGTAGTTAGTACCCAAAAGATTAAAATGAGAAAATGATCCTAGCCCTAATTTGTATTAAATGGCCGAATCTAGCATAAAGTGGGTATAGTTAGGTTTGTTTGATTAATTATAGTTATGTTGTTTGGTTCAAGGTGATACTATTAAGCTGTGATAGCAAGGAACGTCGAGTTCGCGATTTCGGTGCTAACTCAAGTGGGGGAAAGAACCAATCTACCATCGGAAACGGATAAGTAGTATTTAAATTATAATAATTGTGTAGGGCGACCTAAACCCTACTACTGGTCGAGTAATCGACAAGACCAAAATCACATTGGAAGCTTTTTCGTGAAACCAATGATGATTTGGGGATTGTGGGTTTATCGCCGTTAGGATAATCTTATGATATTCGAGGTTGATTGAATTTATTGATTATTGAATTATGTTGTGATAAATTGTTTATTATTATGTCTTGTGATACTTGAGTAGTTGATTGATAATATAGTATGATCTGCCTGGGATGATAAACTGTTTAGTTAAGGTTAGGGCACGAGATGTGTGATTTAAGAGATGTATTTGGGTGAGTGAATTATGATGCATTAGTGATGCCTAGCCTTAGTGTATAGATGAGATGAGATATTGAATGAGTATTGAGACTTGTGGTGGAAGGTTGAGGCATTAGGCTATAATGAATGCGGGTTGGTGAGATTCATAATATAGATGTGTTAAGGTTCATGGCCGTGTGTGATGAAACGCACGAGGTCGGGATAGTCCTTGAGTCCCTAAGGGATCGCGTTGCGCAAAGGTTACTAAAATGGTGTATGGGCACCATGGCACTAATTGCGCAATAGCATGAGTAGTTCGGGTACTACTGGGTTCTATCGCCGCACAACGGCATGAGTAGTTTGAAACTACTGTACTGGTGTATGGGCACCAAGGCACTAAGTTACTGGCACCGGACCGATTGGACTACTGACTAATGACAGGAATATAGATGGCCAAGTATGCATAAGAGTAAGGGTAGAGGAACCATATAGTGGTTTAAGGTTGATTTGGAGTTTTGAGAGATGTTGGTGTTAATGATTATTATATTTCGATACTATGTCCATTTTTCCACCTTTGATGATAGACATGTGTCTTATCCCCTATTTCTGTATTTGTATATGTTTTGCTTATATGGATATGAGAAGATTTTACGAAAGATCCGGGTGATGACTATGTGGAGGAACCAGCTGAGGACTTCACCGAGGACTTTAATGTGGAGGATTTGGACGGGACTCCTTATGAGCCAGACGCAGGAGGACGAGCTGTAGATGGTAGTAATAGCGATTAAGTAAATAGGGCCAGTGAGTCTAGAACTATGTGTTTATGTTTCCGCAACTAAGGGTTTGTATAAGAATGTACCTGCTAGGGATCTTACTGAGAAAATGCCCTAGACAGTGTTTTGGTATTGTATTAAGTATGTATTTATAATATGACTTTGATGTTATCTTTCATTGTTGGTCAAATTTTAATTCCTTCGCATTTTCGATTTATAATCAATGTTAATCACACGAGGAATCTAAATAAATAATTAAAGGCACAAGGGGCACAGCGGGGTGTCTCATAACCCGGGTTACAGTTGCCGTTGTACCACCTTGTATTCAAGGTAGAATCGGCTACTATTGGACCTTTGTCGATTCTCCTCTCAACATCAGGATCCTCTTCGGCCACCGGGAATGGAGAGGTACTTTTTCGAATCTCGGTCGGGCCATCTGGCCGAACCCTTTTGAGAAGGCGTGGGCTGGGATCCGAAGCCTCAGCAACTTTTTTCTTCTTCCCCTTTACGTCGGCAGCAGGGGCCGATCCACCGGCTAGGTGAGCCGACTTCTTAATCAGTGCCTTGTAATTGAACTTGCCCATTATCACTGCAAGAAAGAAATCAGTCAGATTGTCACAAGTATGTGGTAAAGTTTGGCAAAAACAGAAGGGCTACTTACAATCAAAGTCGGCCCGCCGAGTGGAAGAGGTCGGCAGTTTTAAAAGTTTACCACAAGGCAGTGGCCGAGGGTAAAGCTTAAGAGCTTCAACGTCGGCTAGTTCTTGATCAGTCATACAACCGATGTCAAACCCGCGAAATTTCGACGGGTGTGGTTGCCAATAAAAGGGAAATCTGGGTTTCCCATCAGTGTCAAAAAAGGCAGATTCGTTCCCATCAATAGGTCGGATTTTGAAGAAATCCGACTTAAAAAACTTGTAAGAGCTCTTGTAAAGGCCAATGATGCCTTTTCTCTCAAGTCCGCTGAGGGAGATCCATCCGATTCAATCCCCAAACCGAACCTTATAGAAGTATAAGAACTTCGGTGCGGTGGCCTCCATTCCGACTTGCCTACACAAAATCTGGAAAGCTCTCATGAAGGCCCAGCTGTTGGGATGAAGCTGAGTAGGGGCAACGTTCATAACCCGTAGCACATCACATTCAAACTGGGTGAAGGGAAAAGAGATGCCAATTTGTTCGAATAGGGTTTTATATACATAGGTAAAGTGTGTTTCAACGGGAAAAGGTTTCAAAAAAACGTGTTCATTATCTGAACATGGGAGACAACGGACAATGTGGGGAGTGGGGGACACTTTGCTCTTGACAGAACGAAGAGAACCGTAACTCCTGAAGTTTGAAAAGAAAGCTCCAACCTCAGGCCTGACCCAAAAATACCCAGGGATGGTGATGTCTGGGATGGGTTCCTTCGGAACCCTTGAAGCACGCCTGCGGCGCGGTGGCACCACGGTGGCCTGAGGGGCAGTAGAGCTACTTTCCCCAGATGAGGAAGATGATGCTTCATCTGGGTTACCCTCATTACCTTTCGAAGGAGGGGGGAAGGAGAAGGAGAACCCCCAATAGGGTTAATCCTAGATTCCACGATTTGAACCTCCGATGAAACACTTTGGGAAACCTCAAACGAAGGCTCCATGGTATAGACAGCTTATAAATTGAAAGAAACAAAGGGGAAGTGATGGAAGCAGGGGCGTACCTGGAGAAGAAATGAAATTGCAGAAGGATTCAGAGAAAGACACAGAAACTTCAAGAGAAAAATGTGAGTATGAGGGCAAGCGAACATCTGCCTCCGGAAACCCTACAATTTATAGGAGGACAACGTTTAAAAAATTCAAACGTTACTGTTGAGGCTAATAATGACACGCACCGTGTGAGAGAAGGGAAACGTCTCTTCAAACCGGCGTAGGTTCGGCACACCTATCATGGAGTAGCACATGGCAAGGACATCGGAATGCACGATGCCACTTAAGAAGGTTTTAAATGCGCAATGGCAGAGTAGATCTCGGAAGTTGGATCAAAGAGCCACGTGTCACAAGCAAAACTGGTCTTGAGAGTAGCATAAACGTCTCTTTTCATCTCGGTTACTGAGAAACTGACGTCACAAGAAAAGATTGACATGACCGTTCCTATCTCAAGTCAGCTAGGCTCCTTCAATAAAGCTTTCACGCTTTATAAAGCTTAAAGCTTGGGGGGCTTATATATGAGCCGAGGTGGTGCATGAGCCGAGGTATAAAACTCGGCCAACAAACCCATCAACCCGAGATAGTTGCGAACTGATATGTGAATGAAAAACAGTAGCAATATGTTAAGCTCGGCCAACTGAGGCCACCGAACTCATAAGTTGGCCGAGGTACAATGTTGGTCACCAGAAGCATGGTAAAAAGGAAAACGAAAACCTAAGCCATGAACTCATAAATATTTTCAAAAGACAAGCTCGGCTTCTGTCATGAAAACTTTTTCGCTCTTTTTGAGCTCGAAGCTTGGGGGGCTTGTGTACTGGCCGAGGTTGTAAGCTCGGCCGCCGAGCTCGGAAGCTTAACTACTTTCACAATACACTTATCTAAAACTCAGCTAACAACCTTATCTTAGATAAGAGATAACTCTTATCGGTGAAAGGGATGGGAGTTGAGTTAAAAAGATAAGTGATAAGTGATAAGAGATAAACTAGATCCTACAAAATAGGATCGGTTTACTCCTTTCCTCCTCTATAAAAGGAGGAAGAGTCTAAGAGAATAGACACTTTTAATTTACACTAGAGCCTGGTGTTCTCTCTTAAGCGTATTAGAGGTCCCGGTTGTGATCAAGAGACTATCAATAAGTCTTTGTCCATCGGAGTACATCAGATACAAAATTAAGAGATTGATGCACCACGTGATCAAGGGTTGAACATAGAACTACGTCCGGCATTGATTCCCTTTGGGATACGTAGGACCGGAACATAAACATTCTGTCAAGCCACGGTCTAAAACAACCCGCAACGTTCATCCTTGGTCTAACGTTTACGGCGAGATTCCGGCAACTCGGAATTCGGTAGGAACAAATTTGCATGATCTGGTTTTGATACCCTTTGGGTTCTCTTTCGAATTGATTTTTAGTTTGTTGAATTGAATCTGGATATATTGCTTTCTTCTTTCTGTTGCCAATGTTAAACTGAACTTTTGTAATTACTTGAATGACACTTGCCTAAACGTTGTTTGTCCTTGTTGTAAACAAAATGCATGGATGAGAATGAGCTGTTTTTACAGTAGCTTGAAAATAGATAAGATTGTGATGGCTTGAATTTTTTATTTGTGCAAAGAGATGACCTGGTTCTTTTTAGAATGTTGGAAATGGGTTTGTCCTCAAAACTTGCTCCCAATGTATTTGATGAAATTATTGAACCAAGAGACTTCCTCGGAAGTGTGTTATGTTAGTGTTGTACACCACCATGCACCATGGAATTTGCTCTGAATGATTATTGACAATTGCTTGAACCAAAGGATCTACAACATTTTTCAATTATATGATTTAGTAATGGTTACCAAGGGAATTGAGTGTTCATTATATATATTGTATCCCTTGCTAATTAATTCTTAAATTCTGAGTCTTAGGAAACTAGAGCAGCCACGTCCTTTTTTTGGTGATGGTGTATCCTTTTATTATTATTATTATTATTATTATTATTATTATTATTATTATTATTTGAACCAAACCTTTTAATTTTTTTGTAACTTCATAAATTGGATATAATATGAAGCTTTTACTGTGGTGCATTCTAATTATAATAATTAAACTTGTATTATTTATGGATGCCCTATGGACTTGGGTGCCATATTCAATCCCTTAGAATTAAGGTTGCCATATGGACTTGTGTGTCATGTTCAACCTTGCTTAGGTTTTTTTAACATTTAACATTTAGAAGTAAAATAAATAGAAATTAGAAAAGTCAAGTAAATCTCATTTTGAATTCCTACATTTTATTTTTGTAAATAACTAATTAAAAATATGGACTACTAATTAAAAACTTGAATTATTTTTATTTTGGGTTGCTCTGTGAGTATGTCATTTTCAATCCCTTAGTTTTGAGGTTCCCCTGTGGATTTATATGCCATGTTCAACCTCATTTAGAATTCATCAATATAATACAAGTACCAATAAAAATATAAAGATCACAAAACAAAAATATTTCTCTTATAAATATTGATTCATAATCTTTTTCACATTTTTGTAAATTTTTTGGGGTAAAATTAACATTTAAAATTTGCGCAATTAATCTAAGGTGCCATTCGTAGAATGGACGACGTGGGGTGCTAACACCTTCCCTACTCATAATTGACTCCCGAGCTCAATCTCATTTTCTTAAAGACTAGTTTTCCAAATAAAAAGGTTTTCCCAGGGTTTTCCTAATTAAATAAATTTTGGTGGCAACTCCTCTTTCTTCGTGGCGCCCGGATGGGACGGTTGCGACAAACTCTTTAATTGCTTTGATTATATTATCTGTTGTCTAACTAAAAGGGTTAAAGTGTGAATATCAAACTTATTTTTAAGTTGTGTGTTTGTGTGTTTTTCTGTTAAAATCACACCAGATTGGTCACCCATCTGTGCAGTGTTTTTAACACTTGTCTGAACTTAGCTTCTGTGTGCGAAAAGTTTTTAACTTTGTTTTATTTTCTGATAAACACAATTCAACCCCTTCTCGTGTTTATAGCTATCTATTTCAGTTGGTATCAGAACTCAGCCCCTGGGTTGAGCATCTAACAGTGTAGAGGAAAAGATCCTGAAGAATAGACATGACTGTTGGCGCTAGCTCAAGTGGGAGCCACCTGACTGAAGGAGACTCCCTAACCAGACCTCCATTCTTCAATAGGGAAAACTACAACTATTGGAAAAATAGATTTCAATAGTTCATCATGTCAACAAACTCTGATATCTGGGATGTCATCACTGAAGGTCCATTCATTCCAAAAAATGACGACAACAGTGACAAGCCAAAAGCTCAGGGGACCTCTACAGAAAAGACAAAATGAGAACTGAATCACAAAGCCAGATACAACATCATTTGTGCTCTCAGTCCTAAAGAATTTGAAAAAGTATGTGCCTGTGATTCTGCCAAAGAAATGTGGGATACTTTAGCTGTCATACATGAAGGGAAATCCAAAGTTAAGGAATCAAAGATTGTCATACTTGTCAGAAAGTATGAACTGTTTCTCATGGATGAAGGAGAATCTGGTGCTCAGACGATAGGAAGATTCCAAACTATCATCAATGGCCTGAAGTCTCTTGGAAAAACTTACACTAATGCTGAGAAGGTTGGAAAGTTACTCAGAAGTCTTCCTAAGCAGTGGAGACCTTTGGTCACTGCTATCTCTCAAGGCAAGTATCTAACTACCTTGACTATGGATGAACTTCTTAGTACACTTACTATTCATGAGCATGAACTTGGTGATTAATTTGCAACAAAGAAGGGCAAGTCCATTGCTCTGAAAGCTGATCATAAGTCATCAAAGGCTTCAAAGGCTCTGAAGGCAGACGAGTCATCCAGTGATGCTGACCTGTCTGAACCCGAGGAGTCTGAAAGTGATGAAGATTTATCTCTCCTAACCAGGAAGATAAAGCTTCTCTTACAAAGAAATAAGTTCAGAAAGGATAAGCCCTTCAGAAGGTTCAATAAGGAGAAGAACTTCAAAGAATCCACCTCAATAGACAAGAGTCCAATTGTTTGCTATGAGTGCAAAAAGCCCGGTCACATCAAAGCTGAGTGTCCTCAACTCAAGAAGGCCCCTCATAAGAAGTTCTTCAAAAAGAAGAATAAATGAATGATGGCCACTTAGAAGAATATGGAGTCAACATCTTCTGATGATGAAGAGACAGAGGAAGAAGCTAATCTCTGTCTAATGGCCAACACTGACTCAGATTCAAATGATGAGGTACACCCTGACTATGAGGAATTAATATATGCCTATGAGGAGTTGCTGGAGGAATCCAACTGCTTATCTAAGGCCTTCAAGTCCCTCAAGAGAGAGTATGTAAAGCTCCTCAGTGAGCATAAGCAAAAATTTCAAGAGTGTGAGAAGCTGGCTAAGGAGAACAGTGAGCTGAAGACTGAAAAGTGTGATGAAGCTAAGATCTCTAGTGAAACATCACAATCTGAAGAAGTTGAAAAACTTCAACAGAAAGTGGAAGAGCTTACTTCTGATCTTGCCAAATTTGTTAATGGTAGAGACAATCTGCCAAGCTGCTTGGCTGTCAGAGACACTTCCTTAACTAAGAAGGTATTGGATATGTCCACCAGACATATCATAAAGTAAAACCTCTATGTTGGCCATGGCAACCCAAGAGGGGGGGGGGGGGGGGGTGAATTGGGTTTTAGATAAAGATGAAATCTTTTTCGGTAAATCAAAAACCCTTTTAAAATATAAACAGAAATCGCAGCAGATAAATAATTGTTTTCAAATTAAAGCGCTTTGAAAGATAAATCGTTTGAAATTAAAGCGCGATAAATAAAATGTGGAAATATAAAGAGGATAGGGAAAGAGGATGAACACAACAATATATCCTGGTTCGGCCACAGACTACCCACGTGGCCTACATCCAGTCCCCAAGGCAATACGACCAAGGGTTTTCAATCAACTCTAGTTTTTAACAGGATCAACTAGAACCTTAACAAAATAGAGCACTTCTCACAGACCAGGGATATCACTTTCCCCAGTGAAAGAGCCTCAAGACAATGACCTAAGAGATATCACCTCTCTTGTCAACCACAAGGAATATCACCTCCCTTATAAACACTTGGAAATCACATCCAAGAAACACCACAAGAGATATCACCTCTCTTGTAAACCACAAGGAATATCACCTCCCTTGTAAACACTTATAAATCACATCCAAGACAACACCACAAGAGATATCACCTCTCTTGTAATAATGGTGTAGAAAAGGGGGGTTTGAGTCACACGACTCTTACCAACAAATATGCACTCTTAATAGTGCTGATAAAAACAAATTGAAGCCCAATTACAATAACACCTATATGGTGTGTAGAACTCTCAAGATAATATGGTCAAAGTGATAGTGCAAGAGAAGATAATAGAGAAGATGGTTTTCAGAGTTTTAGCACAGAGAATATTGTAGTGTTCTCTCTTCTGATGGCTGCCTAACTTTGCTTTTATATTAGAAAGGTGAAGGCTCAAAAGAAATTAGGTCAAGCCTCTTAAAATTCATTTTTGTCGCAGCATAATCGATTATTACATTCTCATAATCGATTATTTAAACCAATTTCAGGAAGCGCTCACTTTGACAGAATAGGCATAATCGATTATACTAATCGATTACGAGTCCACTGACTTTCATATAAAAAGCCATAATCGATTACATAATATATTATGGGGTTTCTGTTTGAAGTACGTTGAAAGCCAGAAAGACATAATTGATTATACATTTCACATAATCGATTATTCTATTTCAAAATTCAAACTCAACGACTTTAATAACATAATTACTCATTAAACTCATTTAAAGCCTTTTAATACATATCATAATCGATTATTGGTTTCCCATAATCGATTATGGCTCGAAGCACATTTGAATTTGAAAAACTTAACAATTAATATTTTGATTACTCATTAAGCACAATTAATTGTCAGATTTAAACATGTTTAAAATGTTTTAGGCACATGTTAAAAGTGTGTGTGTGAGACCAATATTAAATTGAGAACCCTACTTACCATTTACACACTTTTCTAAAACAATCAATACAAATACTGAAATGCCCATTTTGCCCCTTGTGCTTGCTTGCTTTATAACTTTCCGCTTTTTGCACTTTGGTCCTTCTGGACCTTTCCCTTTTGTCATTTATCAAAACTAAAGTACCTGTCAAGGTATATATTCACATTCTCCCCCTTTTTGATGATGACAAACATCTCATGGAGGGATTTGCTCAAGAATAGGGTTAGAGTAGACAAATAAACAATATCATAATTCTAAGCTCAATTTTATGCACTACTCCCCCTCACTTTATGCATACATTCAAATCCACTCCCCCTGAATCATGCATTCAGATAACTCTCCCCCTTTTGGCATTATCAAAAAGCGGGAAAAGCAAATAAAGCAAGGCATATATTCAGAGTAATAAATATAGTCAAAAAGTATATGCAGGCATCAGTGTAATTCAAACATGTGTGCGGAAGCAAGTGCCAGGATAGTAAAAGAAAAGATTCCCCCTTTAGCAAGTATATGATGATTTCCCTTAAGCATGCAAATATTTCTGCCCCTTTCGAAAATAATTTTTCAAATTAATATTTCATTTTTCTATGGCATTTGAGAAAGATAACCAAGCATTTAATGTCAACCAACATCAGTGATAAAATTAAAAACTAGCTTGATTTGATGCAATGGAAAATTTTAAGCATTACAAGCATGTATCATGATGAAGGACACTTTTCAGAAAAATTTGAAGAGTTAATCATGTAATAGGTTCTAACATGCAAATAGTTATTTCTCATGAGATTTATCAAGATGTACAATAACTAATCATAAGTTGAGTGCATGACCTTTTCCTTTCGCAAAATCGGTTATATAATCGATTATTTTCTGGGTTCTTTGCATAATCGATTATGTAGTCGATTTGGACTCTTCTAGAAAAATACCCGCATGCATAATCGATTATGCTAATCGATTAGAGGCATTCTGACTTTTGTGGTTTCTCCCCCTTTCGCATGGAATCGATTATCATAATTGATTTTAGACTCACTGACTTGTTGATAATCGATTATCTCTTTTGGTAATCGATTATTGCTCGAATTTTCAGAACTTTGTCGATCTCTTGGGAGAAAACCTTGTTATGTAGATTCACAAGACTATCCTTTCTTCCCCACTTTTGTTTGATCTTGGATCTACCTTTTGCATCATCAATCTTGCCCTTGTTTGAGTTATTCATCAAGCGATCTTTGCTTCTATATGTCGTGATTGCAATATCAGAATTGTGAAGCATTCTTCTTGATGTCAATTCCTTATGCGAGCTGGAATATTTCTCAAGCTTTGATTTTTCCTACAAATTTGAGGAACTAGAGAGACTTTTTGGTACCCATTTCATATTAGGTCCTTGAAGGTTAGTGGACAAATTATTTTTGCCTTTAGGCACCCAAGCAACTTTATTTCTCATGGAATAGTTTTTCCTATACTTGCACATATGAGAAATATGTCCTAATTTTCCACAATAATTACATGTTACATCATTTTCATTTCTAAAATGAGAATTTTCATTTCCAACTATAGAACATTTGTAATCTTCATATGTATCATGATTAACAATAGACAAATCATAGTTGACATGAAATTCTTCTTTTTCGAAAGACGATTGTACACATGTGGATTCTTTTAATTTTTCAATTTCATGAAATAAGTCCTCAACTTGATTATCAAGAATCATACAATTTTCATAACATGGTGAGGATTCAAATTTCACAATACTTTCTTCACTAAGACAAGTATATTCATTTTTCACATTTTCCAAATCACTTTCAATAGATGTAATATTTTTCAAGGTAATTCAAGTTCTTATTTTCTAAACTCAACAATTCATCATACAACTCATTATATGCATATAACCATTCCTCTTTCAATGGATTGAGTTTAGTGTCTATTACCTCCAAGTTTCTCTGAGTTTCTTGGAGAGTGGTATTTTCTATCCAGTTTTATTTTAATCAAATAAATGCATGTTTTTATAATTCCTCTTTCAAATAAATGTTTTAATTCCATCCAATTCCTTTCTTTTTGTTCCCTCCCAAATTAGGAGGAATAGGATGGAACCAACTTACTTTTTATTCTAATATTTATTAAATTACTTTTTTATCCATTTAACCCTAAACCCACATTTATTTCGTTTGAGAAGCTTCATCCTCCTATGCAACACAACAATGGAGCCACCTCCTTGCTCCACTTCCACATTACTATAAAACTAAGCTTTAGTGGAGACGACAGAATCCAAAGGCAAAAATCGAGTGCCATCAAATCTTCTTTATCTCCATGTCTTTAATAATTGATATTTTTTATTCTCGAAGTAAGCAGAGAAGCAATTTTGAGGGTGGCAGTTAAATTAATAGATCCATCATGGAATAATGAACATCATTCTTAAGTCGCTTAACTTATGAAGCCGCGTTAAATTAAACAAGTTAAATTAATAGATCCATCATGGAATAGTGAACACCATTCTCAAGTCTCTTAACTTATGAAATCTCATTTTTGTAGTATATCAATTTGTTAACATACCGCCAAGCCATTTTTTACTAACATAATGACACCAATAATTAACAATTGTTTTCCCTTACTTGCTGCATCAAAAACTAAATCTCAAGCTTCTGCTAAAAAAATGAGCAGTTCTAGTAAGATTTGTAATATGTATACTTGCGCTATGCAGATATATAAGGTGCTATTCTCGAATTCCATTTCTTAATGCCATGGCCAAAATTAACTCATGCTTCTATCATCTATTCCAAAGTTATGTTCCAATATCTTTTAATCATGTAGCCCACAATTTGTTTTCCAAAAAAAAAAAATTTGCAAAAAAAAAAAATAGACATATCTTGAAATAGAAATAAATGAATGTTCCGACGGAACCTTCTATTCTACTGAAGATTGGCCACTGATACATGATCAAGCAATTCCTCCTCCTCCTCCTCCTCCTTCTCATCATCATCATTAGTGTTGTTGTCGTCGTCGTCGTCATCATCATCATCATCATCATTCCCACGAGGTAAAGAGTATACAATCGCAACAAGTAGTAAAGAGTAAGTAAGAGATCGTTTCCACTAGGATTAGAATGGTATAAAAATAACCAAAACTCAAATTAATGGTTCTATTGAGCTAAGATTAAGGGGTAGCCAAATTGTGTGTGAAAGTGTTGAAATCCAATATTTAAAAAGAACAATATTAAAATGGCACTAATAAGAGAACAAGATAATAAAAAAAAGGGTTTGTGAATAGAGATGGTAAAACAACTACATGTGTGAATCCCTTATAATTTTAGTTTAGCTTCAGTTATGCTCTGCGATGCTACAACACTTAGCTCCAGGAAATGAAAGTTATGTTTTCCAACACTTAAAAGATGAAGTTCATCAAATGCATTCTATTCCTAGATTCATATTAATTACTCCCTCTTATTATGGAGCACGTTCCAGCTAGTTTATGAACTTGAATGATTATTCATAATACATTCAACATCTACTAATTTTCCAATTAGAGACTTAACCCTTATCTCTTAAACATGTCCACTTACTTAGCTTTTCCAAGTTCAGCAAGCTCAAGTTCTACTTTAGGTGGCCAAGCTTAAATAAAACAACATATAAATATAGATTAAGAGAAAATGCAAAAGCAAAGTATCACATAACATTAACTAAACATTCATTACAAGTTCAGCATACCCAAAGGAAAGTATTACATAACATTAACTAAACATTCATTACAAGTTCAGCATACCCATAGTTACATCAAGTTAGCTCATAATGAGCTTACAAAGTCTGGAAACAAAATAGAAAATGGGAGAAGAAGCCATTACAATGGAGGAACGAAAATGGAAACTTTGGAGAGGAAGAAGAAGGCTCTTGACTGCTGCAGTTCTAGGTCAGAGAACTAAGAAATGATGTGTACCCTATTTAGGGTTTTTTTTACCTCCTTTTCCTCTTTCCTACTGTTGGCCTTTTGGGCATAATACTAAAATAACGGCTTGGGCTCATTTCCTTAAATGCACTGGTGCAAAACCCTAGGGCATCACTAAGGACACGTCCTCAACTTTTAGGACAACCCAACATGAGAGAGAAAATGGTAAGTTTTTGTCCTTTTTGATAAGGAGTTCACGCCCAGATGTTGCAGCATTTCCCAAAGTTTTCCTAAACTTCAATAAAAACCTAACAAAAAGGAAGGAACACATCAAGCATATTCCTAGACACTCAAAAGAAGAAATTACATGAACTTTACACAATGACACACAATACATTAAACTAAACGAAAACTCATAAACACACACACACAAAACACTCAAAGATTACAAAAACTCAAGCTAATAAAGAGTAGGTAACTCTTATTTCTAAGATTTATCAATCTACAATATCCCAAAATTGATGTAGAAACAACCTCCAAATCTATCTGGACCAGGAGCACTATTACTGTCAAGAGAAAAGACTGTTGATTTGACTTCTTCAAAAGAAGGAATATTAGTCATCAACACATTATCAGCATGAGAAACCAATTTGGGGATGACTTTGTCAATGAGGACATTATCCACACAAGATTTATTAGAACTATACAAATCAGTAAAATATTACATAACATGATTTTCAATATCGGTAGACCTGTCAAGAACCTTGTCACCACACTTGAGAATTGTCATCTGCTTGGAAGCATTTCTTATTCTGCAAACTTTATGAAAGAAGGCAGAGTTCCTATCTCCATGAACAAACCAATCCAGCCTTGCTTTATCCCTCCAAAATGTGTCCTAGAAGGCCAAAGCTTGATCAAGATCAATTTGTGCTATGAGTTCCTGATTATGTAGAGATTATGAGAATCCAAAACTATCTAACTGAGATTGAATATAATCCACTACAGCTCGAGCATTTTTAACTTTCTCATGAAATTGCCAAAAACATTGACATTCCAAGATCTGACAACACTTTTAAGAGACTTTAATTTTGAGAAAAGAACAAACATAGGACATCCCCAAACTGGTTTACTCCAAAATTCAGAGATAACTTGTCTACAATTCATATGCTCATCCCACATACTTAAAAGTTTGAAGGAAGATGGATGAGAAACAACACCTTTCTTAAGAACAAGAAGAATGGGAAAATGGTTTGAGTGACTTCTAGTTAATGTGCAACAAGAGATGTTGTCCCAGAAAAAAGCCAATCATCATTGCAAATGACTCTATCAAGCCTCATTTCTATATGACCTGAAACACTTCTTCCATTAGTCTAGGTATACTCAGCTATTCTGGTCATAATATGAGTTAAATTACATGTATCTGACCAAGCTTTGAATTCAACACAAGAGGCCTTGATAGGTAGCCTGCCTCCTCTCTTTTCATGAGATCCCAAAATAACATTGAAATCACCTATAAAGCACCAAGGTCCTGGATTGGATTGTTGCAAATGAGCCAATTCCATCCAAAGTTTCCTTCTAAGAACATTTATAGTGCAAGCATAGACACCTGATGTGAAGATTACTTGATTTTCCCAAAAGACAAAAATTGAGATACACTGGTTTGATATCTCTAAAACAGTTGGAGTTGAGTTATCAGCACATATTCCCCACAGATTAGGAGCTAATGCATCTCTATTATTTACTGCAAAGAGTTTTAAATTCAACCCATGCAAAAAAGAAGGTCGAAATTGATCAAACAAAATCCATGGTTCAGCCAAAAACAGAATATCTGGTTTACGACTGACACGAAAGTTTTACAAGAGTGTTCTAGTTTCAGAATTTCCCAATCCTCTAGCATTCCAAAAGTAGATTTTCATTTTAATCACGAATTATAGGTTTATTGGTTCCAGCCCTATACCGAGTGTTATAACGCCTAGCCTTCTAATTAAGCTTTTTATTCAACTTTCTTTGTCTTTTCTTCTATGACTTAGCCATCATTGGGGGTAAAAGAATCACCATCCATTGCAGAAACAAAATCTTCATGCTCATCATCTTCTCCATCTCCCTAAAATCTGGATAAATTTTTGATATCATGTTGAACATTAATAGCATTGATGAAAAGCCATCACCATCCACCATATTATAATTCATGACAGGAGTTGGAGCACTTCTACTAGATAAGAAACTATCTAAAAATCCCTCAAGGATAGGAACTCCATCAACAAAATTACCTTCAACAGCTTTCAAATCTCTTAATTGATCCTCCTTTTCAGACTGAGTATTAGAAACATGATCACCATTGTCATTCTCAGACTGAGTATAAGAAACATGATCACCATTGTCAAAATTATCATCAACAACATTATCGGACTCATGCTGCTTATTTCCATCAT
Organism: Echinosophora koreensis; assembly: GCA_035048595.1. Classification (NCBI taxonomy): domain Eukaryota; kingdom Viridiplantae; phylum Streptophyta; class Magnoliopsida; order Fabales; family Fabaceae; genus Echinosophora; species Echinosophora koreensis. The sequence continues at coordinate 3,512,120 of JAPCYP010000011.1, read as the reverse complement.
CAGACACAACATTCTGAATTTTTTGCACAACATGATTAGGCCCTAAAAGAACAGGATCCACCTCAGCAGAGTGATTTCCAGTAACATTCCTCAGCTCAACATCAATTACCTCAACAACATGAGGAACATTCGAAGGAAGAAAGTTATTAGCATTACCTAACTGAACATTAATTTCTTCAATAATAGGATCCAGATTAGAGGTATTTGAAAATCAAGAAAATACTCCTAATGGTTTTTCAATAGTGGTTTATAATTACACCATTTTCTTATTTATTTAAATAACAATCCAATATCCAACTCATTGTTGACAAACAATGGAGTTTTTCATAAAGTAAGGGTAATATAGGCATAAAAAATATTATAACCCATTCCATTCTGATCACCTTCCAAATGATGGAAGCGTAACTTTCTTTCATTCTATCATAAAATATCCAAATAACAGAAGAAAAATTTTATTCCATTTCGTTCCATTGTGTTCCCCTTGGTGATAAAAGTCACAAATTACTATGATAATAAAATAATAAAAGACAAAAAAAATAGTGTTTGAAATAATAATAAAACAATATAATATGAAATTAAACAGAAAAATTCATTTTTAATGAAATACAATAAAATAATACAATATGAAACTAAATATAAAATGTTATTATTTAAAATAGGGTTAAAATAATAAAAGATTTGAGTTAATGACAAATTGTTTAAAATAATAGTAAATACAACTTTTTTTTAAAAACAATAATAGTAAATACAACTTTGAAAATATATTTTTTAAATAATAATAAAATAAATAAGACACCACTAAGAGGGGAATTCAGTGTTTGAAATAATAGTGAAATGACAAAAGTAAAAGTGAGTATGAAAAATCACTTTTGAATATAATAAAAGATGTAACATATTGAGAAAAATCACCACTTAAAATAATAATAATGATAGTTGGTATGAATTGAAATTTGTACCAACTTAAGAACAATGCTTTTATGGTTTTTTGATTTAACCAATATACCCACCCATGATTTCCATTTTAGCCGGTGGGTTTTACTGATTAATTTTGTTTTCATATGCTCTTCGTACAATGATAAAAAAAATATGATCTTCATATCTCTTGTTTTTGAACTATAGAGCATTGTTGTTAAAATAATAACAAAAGAATAAATGATAAAACATAGCAAACAAGTCAATGTTTAGCTTAATAATAATAAAATAATAAGAGATCAACCTGAGTGAAAAAATCCACAATTTAAAATAATAATAAAAAAAATGAAAATTAAAACTTGGTGAGAAAAGTCACTGTTTTGAAGAATAGTAAAATAGTGATAGATAGATTTGAGTGACAAATTTGTTTATGATATAATAATAATAATGATAATAATAATAACAATAACAATAACAATAAAATAATGAAATATAAAATTGTGCTAGAAAGTTTAGGGTTTGTAATAAATTATTAAGTGATTATATTGAGGAAAATATATTATTTAAAATAAAATAAACTAACAGAAATTTGAATTTTATGGGTAAAGACACTATTTAAAACAATACTAACATATTAAAATATAAATATAAAATAAAATGTTGTGAAACAAAGTGAGAAAAGTTACTATTTGAATAATAATAAAATAATAAAAATAAATTTATCCAAATATTATTATTTAAAATAATAATAAAATAGTAAAAGATGAAACATTACAACAAAAGTGCTCATCGTCAACAGCCAAAAGTTGTCGGAAAGGCCCAAAAGCCATCGGTAATGCCACATTTCTGATAGTTAATTGTCTGGTTTGAATTTATTAGTAATTAGTTGGTCGATAATGGTTACCAACGGCCAAATTAAAAGGTCATCGGTATTAGCGACGACCAAGACCATCGGTAATGTGTAACACATATCAACGGATAAAGCCATCTGCACGTTGTTTTAATTACCGATGGTTACAACCATTGGTAACTGCAACATCGTACAACGACTTTATCTGTAGGTATGGGTTACACATTACCGATGGTTAAGCCATCGATATTTGTGATTATTAGAGACGCAGTTACCGAAGGGTGGTCATCGATAAAGTTGTCATTTTTTTAAAATAGTATTAATAATTTATTTTCTAATTTATATATATACACACACACTAATTAGTTAATATTCAAAAAATTTAATAATAAATATTCGTTAATTAAGTATAATTATAGCATATGATAAATAGATAAGAAAAAACAAATAAAATTAAATTTGAAATGATAAAAAAAATTTATAACTAAACAAATCAAATTGGTATTATTTGCAATTGTGTTGAATACAAAATAACATTGTAAGACTATATCTAAGTCCTAAAAAAATGTAAAATAATCTAATAATCATCCTGGTCGGTGCGTTACAGATCATCAACGGACAACTCCCCCTTCTCCTTGGTAGGCTGGCTACCCTCAGGCCGGGGCAACGATTGTGGCTACGACTAAGGCTGATGGGTGGGGTGATGATGTTGGTCCTGCAGAGGCTGCAATGGTGTGGAGGCTGTATACCGAGTTCAAGCCGCATCACGAACTCTCTCTTTTGAGTCGTCATCACCTCCATGGTTTGCAGCATGCAGCGCTCCAGCAATGATGACTAAATTTGTTATAATACTAGTTAAAGAAATAATAAAACTAATTTGATATTTTCACTAAAATTAAATTTGTAACTTATCCTAAAAGCTATAAAGAATCGATCTTGATCGTTAGTCTCGAGCTGATCCCATTTGTGGCAAGCATACCAATATTATGACCTAATAGCACGTGTAATGGCCTTTGAGGTCACCTTCGACGGGAGGAACCTTAACAATAAAAACATATCAAACAATCAAATATATACACATAAATTATAATAAAAATACAATAGAAATATTTCAGATATTTCTTATTATCCTCCAAAGGGACGAATAATAGGTCGACCAACAGCCATAACCTCAAGCTGCTCATCGTCTGATGATGATGGTGGTGGTGATGATGAATAGCCGACATAGATCTCCCTGTCGTCATGAATAGGATAACGATAATCGTGCGGGGGCTCATCCACCCCCGATGCATCATGATGTCCAGAGCTCTCTCCAAAGGGATATGTCTGAAACCAAGGAGTGGGCATGGGCAATCCCCAAGAAATGGGTGGATGGTGCAATAGGTCGTGAAATAGACAAACATAAACACGATAAGGGGGTTGAATTGTGTTTACTAAATTTTTAGCAAAAACAAAATCTTTTTGCAAGAAGAGGCTCAGAGCAGACACGTTAAATTATCAGTCAGACGGGTAACCCGTCTGAAGGTTTTAAACATAACAACACACAAGCAAATAAAATAATCTTTAACCCCTTAAGTTAGTGAACAGGTTAGATAAACAAATAATCTAAAGGAGATTGACACAACTATTTATCCTGGTTCACCCTTTAACAACAAGTGCTACATCCAACTCTTGGTTTCACCAAGTTTTCTTTACTATAACAATCACAGCTAGAGGACAGACGAGTATTGCTTTGCACAACTAGCCTCTCCAGGCTCCAAGACAAATATTGTTTGCTCACATAGCCTCTTCAGGCTCACTCAAATTTGGTTTGGCAGAAAGTGTATTGATTACAACTTGCAAGTCTTTCACAAACACTCAGAAGAGTGGATTAAATGTGAAGTTGAAAGATTGCGAAATGACTTCTCAGAGTATTACAATGAATGACCAAATGATTGAGAAGAACAAAGAATTGAATGCTTCAGTAATGTCTTGTTCAGAGTATGTTCGATATTTCATTACTCTCAGCAGGTCTTCAATGTCTTCTATTTATAGTCTTCATTCGAAATTAATACTTAGAGACATACCCTTGAAAATTTGGCTTCAAGCTGAGCTCCATTAATGTTTAGGGACGTTGTTTGTACTCTAACCAGAGAAGTTCATGTTGAGACCTCATTAGTCTAGAGCACATTCATTGTGTAAATTCTCTAAGTTTTGATGATTTCAAATATATTAAGTATGGTTATATTGAACCATGTGAAATTACTGATAAGTTTGTTAAGTGTGCAGAAAAATCGACTTAAGGTCACTCGTATAAATTTGACCCGTCTAAGTTTTCCTAAGGAGCAGTTTTTCAGACTTATTTGAAAAACCACCCGTTTGAAAGTAAGCCAGCTCAGACAGAGACCAAGTCAACTCTTAGTCAAAGTTTTCCCATGAAGATGACGTGGCAAAGAACAAGTTCTGATGAAACCTTCAATACGTCACTCGTCTGAAAAAGACTTGCTCACCCGTCTAATTCTGGATAAATACAACCCGTCTAATTTTGAACTCCACTACACCCGTCTAAGTGTCAGACTGTCAGAAGAAAGTCCAAGTCAACCTTATTTGAAAAATATACCTTCCTTAAGGATCTCGAAGACCTCTGGACAAAAGCACCAAGCACAAAGAATAAAGAATTCATTCTTTCAAGGTTTTAAGGAATAAACATTCTACCTCTGCACCAAGTCAGTAGCTTTTAGCTATTTCAAGTACAAAGTAAGAGTACTTTCCAAAAATTGAACTGATTGTTGCATTGAAATGGAAAGCTCTTTGCTGCAAGTACAAAAAATCTGCTACTGCAACTCTGAAACAACAACTGCTCAAAACAAAATAGACTCTTGGTCCCATATGTCAAAGCTCAACATCCCTAAACATTTAATGCTTACACAGAACGACTCTTTGGCATTAATGGCATCCCATAAGCTCAAGTTAAAGGAGCACACTTTCTGAAGCTATGTCTAACGGATCAAATTGATTGAAGCCTTTAAATAGTGCAAACCATGAAGATGAAGTTAAGTGAGATACTGCACATATTCAAAGAAGCACCTACTCTGCTCATTTATTCTTCATTCCTTCATTGATTATCTCTTCAATCATTTGATATAAATTTCGCAGTCTTTCATTCTTACATTTACTCCACTCTCTGAATGTTACCAGAAAGACTTGCAAAGCTGTATTAAATACTCAAAACCTTTTACCTTTTACTGTTGAGCCTGAAGAGACTAGGTGTGAAAAAAATACTTGTTTGAGTGTGAGCCTGTAGAGGTGATAACTTTTTGGAAGAAGAGTTATTCATTACCTTTTTACTCTCATCTATTGCTATCCTTAAGTATGATTCTCTGCTTTTGTCAATAAAAATGCAAGTTTGTAAATATTTGTGGTTAAATCAATTAATTTCTAGTATATGCTCTTATAATGTTATATCATTGTCTCATGTATTTCTATGTGCTTACGTAAAGAAGTGCTGAAGCATGACTGAAGCATTGAGCAAAGAATTCTTAACTGTTGCAGCAAGTTGAACTCCAGAAGCTTTGCACAAGAGGACAAAAGCTGATGTGGACACCTATTCTCTCTCCTCACAGGCACTGATTCCTCTGAAATGTGGAGCCCACGTGCCTAGGGATCAGCTTTCTTGAATTATTGGAAATGGGCCAGGGTTAATTTTATGAATACTTTATTATTGGCCCAAAATGGATGAAAGAGAGTGGGAGGTATAAAACCAATTTGGCAACCCTAAAGGAGTGAATTATTATTCACTTTATGACATATTCCTTTGTCCTGACCTAGAAGTGAGCAGTGCCGAGCTCACATTCTTCAACCTCCAATCTTCTGCCATTTCCATTTTTTCTCCATTGTAATGAACTCTTACTTATTTGTAATTTTTGTTTTACTTAAGCTCAGCATGAGCTAATTTGCTGAAGCTTTAGTTATGCTTATGTAATGAATGCTTAGCTGATTTTTATGCAATGTGATGTTTTGCATTTTCCTTTGTCATGCGCTGATTGTTGTTTAGTTAAGACTCATCAACTTAATTAAATATTAAGCTTACTTGGTTTGGAAAAGTTAAGTAAAGTGGAAAAGGATAAAGGATAGGAATTAAACCATTAATTGGAAAATTAAATGGTGTTGGATAGACTAGGAATAGTTATTCAAGTTCCTAAACTAACTGGAACGTGCTCATTAAGAAGATGGTGTAATTAATTTGAATCTAGGAATAGAAAGCAATTAATGAACCTGATCTTTAAGTGTTGGAAAACACACTTTTACTTTCTGGAGTTAAATGCTGGAGCTTACGCAGAGCATAATATAGGCTAAGCAGGATTTATCAAAGAGCATACCTAGAGCTGTTTTCTCCATATTTGACAACACAACTCTTTTCAGTCTCATTTTTCTGAACTTTAACTTTCTCAAGTTCAATTTACATTTATCTTGCACACACAACCAATTTTTGTTACAAATCTAACTTCTAGAGCATATAGTCTAAATTATAATTTTGCTACAACATTATAATCCTCGTGGGAATGATATCTTACTTACTTTCTATACTACTTGCTGTGATTTGTGTATACTTGCACAAGCTTAAAGACATATGTTTTTAAGGCAACAAGAGGCTAAGTGTGAAAAGAATACTTGTACTGTAATCTGAATAGTTATAGTGATAACATTGGTGCTGCCAAGAACTGGATGTAGCCCTGTTGATTTTAGAGTGAACCAGTATAATACTCTTGAGTGATATTCCTCTTCCCTTATATGTTTAAGCTTTTAACTTGGGGAATTATTTTGTGAATATCAAAATCTCTTTTAATCCTTTTCTGAGTGCGCGTGTGTGCTATCTCAAAATTAGACGAGTCACCTGTCTAATTTTCTTAGCCTTAGTTTTTGCTTACTATGCCTGCGAAAATATTTTCAAAGTTTGCTAAAAAGTTGGTAAACACAATTCAACCCCCCTTTCTTGTGTTAACTTTGGTTATTTCAATTCAGTGCTTTGTGCTTTAGCAGCAGCCATTGCAGGGATCATCAGTTTGCTTTTGTCCTTTGCTGCACGAGTTTCTTCTGAATCCTGAAACTAAGGTACCATCTGGACGTGCTGCCATAATAGATGTCATTAATATGTATGAGGTTGAAAAGGTAAAAATGAAAGATGTGCTATCCAAAGTTCCAAGTAGAATAAACTTGACATCTGATGTATGGACTTCCTGTACCACTGAGGGCTACATTTCATTGACTGCCCATTTTGTGGATGAAAATTGGAATTGGAAGCTTAACAGCAAAATTCTAATTTTTTTCTCATTTCCCCCTCCACATTCCGACCGTGAATTGGCAAGGATTGTTTATGGTTTCTTGGAAGAGTGGGGGATGGAGAAGAAAATATTTTCATTCACTTTGGATAATGCATCTTCTTGTGGTAGCATGCAAGAGTTGTTGAAAGAGAGACTTCTTTTGCAAAGTGATGGCTTGTTATGTGGTAGTAATTTTTTTCGTATCCGATGTTGTGCTCATATCCTAAACATTATAGTTCAAGATGGCTTGAAAGTTGCTAGTGGGGCTTTACATAAGATTAGAGAAAGCATCAAGTATGTAAAAGCGTCGAAGGGAAGAATGATTGCTTTTAAAAGTTATGTTAAAAGACATGGTAACATTGATACCAAGATGGGTCTCCGTTTGGATGTCTCTACTAGGTGGAACTCCAACTTTATGATGCTTAAAAGTGCTCTTGCATATCGGCGTGCTTTAAAGATCTTGCTTTTAAGGATAGGAATTATAAATATTACCCTACTAATGAAGAATGGTCAAGAGGAGAAAAAATTGTGAATTTTTGCGTCCATTCTATGTGATCACAAATTTGATATCTGGTTCCTCTTATCCGACATCTAACTTGTATTTCTTTCAAGTGTGGAGGATTGAATGTTTGTTGATTGAAAATAAGACAAATGAAGATGAGGTAATTAGGAATATGACAACTTTGATGCAAGGGAAGTTTGACAAATATCGGAGTGATTATAGTATTGTGCTTGCATATGGAACCGTTCTTGATCCTCGCTATAAGTTCTCATTTTTGGAGTTTTGCTATTCAAAGCTTGGTCTTGATTTAATTTCTTGTCAAGCAAAGTTGAAAGTTGTCAAGCACAAGTTGTATACTCTATTTGATGAGTATGTCAAAAGGTATTCCAAAGAGACAACTCCCAATGTTGGTCTAGCTGAAAGTTCAATACAAGATACTCAATGTCTTCCAACTAGTAGTAGTGGTGCTAATGTAGACCAATCACAATTGGCTATTGTCAATGAAAGTATATTTCTTTCTTTTCTTTATTCATTATTCATTATTTCTTTATGTTTAATTTATCATTCTTTCTTTGTTGTTACTTGGAAATAATGTAGCAGTATATCAAATATGAGAATCAAAATAGGTCAGATGTGGGTAAGTCTGAATTGAATACTTATTTGGAGGAGCAAAACCTTTCTTCAACATACCATCCAAATCTTGATGTTTTGTAATATTGGAAGGAGAACATGCATAGGTTTATGAATCTTGCTTTGATGGCTAGTGATATCTTAAGTATTCAAATAACAATTGTGGCATCGGAATCGGCATTCAATATTGGTTCTCGTGTTCTCAATAAATATCGAAGTTCTCTCCCTAAAAATGTGCAAGCCTTGATATGCACTAGAAGTTGGTTGCTAGGGTTTGAGTTGAAAGGTAAATATAGAATTAATATAGAATTAATTTATATATAGAAATTGAATGCCTTGCATTGGATTATGTTTTGCTTTTTAAATACAATCTTACTTATGAATTATGACTTGTGAATTGTAGGAAAACATGAATATGAAGATGAGTTGATTGAGGCAAAGGAGGAGCTTGCTACATCAAAGGGAAAGACTAAAGTTGTTATTGATGATTGATGTCAACATGTAGCTTTAATGTCAATTCAAACTTGTAATATTGTTGTTTTTGTTCCTTATTTTGCATTTCAATTTCGTTAGTATTTTCATCAAACTTGTGATGCTTGTTGGTTACTTTAATGGTCCCCGTTGTTGATGCCACTTCTTTTAAGGCTATACCAAAGTGTTTGGTTTGGTATATGCTATGGATTTAACGTTAATTTGGTTTGGTATAATGTCTTGGATTTAACATGAATTTGTTTTGGTATATGCTTTGGATTTAACGTTTATTTAGTTTGGTTTTCTACACAAGTCAGTATTTGTTTTTTTATTTTTGTCGCAACTTGCAAAAAAAAAAATTTGTTGATGAGTCCGCGGACGGTCTGTTTAGCCCGCGGACTATGCGGACTAGACGCGGACTCCATTTTTAAAAATCCATTTACCGTGCGGGCTTTTCGGTCTAGTCCGTTTTAATGCGGACCAATGCAGATCAGACTTTAACGGACCAGACTGGTCCAAATACCAGCTCTATTTGTGGGTGATAGGGAAGAACATGAAGTGATAGGGAAGGGGGATTTGTGGGTTTCTTCGGATGAGGGAAGAGGGTAGGACCCAGAAGTTTCTAGAGTGAAAATTGAATACTGTAGTTGGGATTATCATTTTGTGTCACCGATTTTTTTTTAAAATTATTATTATTATTAGATTATTTAAAATAAACATTTTATATTTTTAAATATTTAATATTTTTTATATATTAATTAAAATAAATGAATTAATATTTTAATTTGAAACAAAATTGAGTGTAAATAAAATATTATAAAAGCATGGGTTGCTTAAGGGTTGCTTAAAAATTTAACAATTGAAGCAAATATGCATGAATTCCTTAAGTATGATGTGGCATAGTGGGGACCACTTTATAATGATTATGGAACCCAAAGTGGGTTCCTTAAAAATTGACCAATGAAGATGCTCTTTAGTAATTTGGGAACTAAGGTATTGTTTGGTTGGAGGAGAATGGAGGGGAGCAAAATCCCTCCTTAAGTGAGTTTTGGCTCCCTTCCAATATTGGGAGATTTGGAGGGGAGAGGAGAGATTTTAAAACATTTATTATGTATTGACTAAAATATCCCCACTTGTCATTTTTGAAATAAATAATTATAAGGGTTTAAAAGTAAATTTGTTTTAAAATCCCTCTTTTCCCCTCCTGAACCAAATATAAAAGTGTTATTTTCTATCCCCTCCTCTTAACCAAACACAAACACAATGTCTAATTAAAACCCTCTCCTCCCCTGCATTAAAATCTCTCCCCTCCCTTCATTTGAACTAAACACACCCTAAAATGTATAGTATTTTTTTTTTTTTTGGTTGAGATTAAATTTTTAGGTCTTTATTCTATAAATTATATATGACACCACCATCTTAGGAACAAACAAATCCTCTCCTGGCTTAGCTTTGCGCCATCTTGGTTTGTATTATACTAACCGACAGCATATTTGGTTCTCTTTTTCTACTAATCTTATTCCTCTTCCCCCCCTCTCTCCCTCTCCCCGCGAAGACGGAACCGCGGGGTTTTTCTCTATGACTGAGGGAAAATTTTCCGCCAACTTTCCCGAGAAAACCTCCTCTCTCTCTTCCTCTCTCACCCGCTGATTCCTCACTGTTCTAATTCTTTCGCGGCAGATTTTGATGAGCCCTAGTGTTATTAGGGTTTCGAGAGCATCTCGATTTTTTGGTAGATAAATTGAGAGAGATAGAGAAAGAGATTCTTTGTTAGGGTTTCTGTTTATCGGGATTGAAATGGGGAGCGTTGATCGGGACAACGATCGTACGTTCAAGGTGAATTTCAGCGCCGATGGAGCGGCGAAGCTGAGGGAGAGTGTGATGGAGAAGCTCAAGGAATTCATGGGGGATTACACTGATGACACTCTTGTGGTACGCACCCATTAATGAATGAATACTGTGCTATGCATTTTTAGATTGTTCAATTGGGTTTGATTTCATGTCCTGATGGATCATTGAGTAAAACGTTACAGTTTCTGATTATTCTTTATGGTATTAGTTGATTAATTGGAGAAGGATTTGTGTAGAAAAATTCCAATAAAATTTGACTAGAATGGATGGGTTCTACAAATTATGGAATGTGTATTTAGGGGTATAGATACATGTATTGTGGAGATATTCAGATATATGTATGGGGTTATTAAATGAAAGTAAATGCCACTTACGGCAATAGAACTGAAGGGTGTTTAAAAATGAGTGTATTACCATTTTGGTCCTTAAAATTATAGGACCAAGTTGGTCCCTCATATTAAGAAATAGGCAAAAACGTACCTCAAATTGAAAAGAGTCCATCACATTGGTCCAATTTGGTGACGTTTTTCAATTTCGGGGACGTTTTTGCCTATTTCTTATCGTCTGGGACCAACTTGCCATCGCCCTACAATTTCAGGGACCAAAATAGTTATTCGCTCATTTAAAAATCTATTGCAGGTTCTAGTGCATACTATTAAGCTAAAGTAGTGTTTGGTCAGAGAAAATGGAGGGGAAGGCAAGGATTTTTATAATTCTTGCTTGTTTGGTTCAACATTTTGGAGGGGAGGAGAGAGGAATATAGGGGACCAAAATCCCTCCTCACTCAATTTTAGACCTCCTCCAATGTTGGGGGATTTAGAGGGGAGGGAAGATGAATTTAAAACATTTTAAATACATTGATTAAAATATCCTTACTTACTATACCCATAAATTGTAACATGAAAGGTTATAAGGATATAAAAGTAAATTAGTTTTAAAATTTCTTCCATCCCCCTGTGAACCAAACAAGGAGAGGGTTTTTTTCTTGAAAATTTGGTCAGGTCTCTCCAGTTCCTTTCCTTTTCTTTTATCATCGACTTAAGCTAACTCATCAATGCTTGTTGCCTCTCTCGAAAAGTCTTGTGTTTCTTGATTGATCTATCTTGCAATGAGGTCACAATTTGCCACATTTCTTTCATTACCTCATCTCTAACCGATTCTCAAGCTTCAACTTTTATTTAGGTTCTAACAAGATGATGCTTCGACCGATATACTCCTCGTGGTATTGTCTTTCAGACAATATTTACATTTGATTTTTCTTGCATTGCCACCAATTGAAACACCATGCTTCTAGGCCACATTACTCCTATTTCCAGGAGCATTTTATTTAGCCTTTTAGACCCACCAGCAGCAGGTGGTGCACCTGCACTAGAATTAGCCCTAACCTATTATGTACAGACATGATACGAGTATCGGCAACGATACATCATTCCTTGAAAAATATAGGATATGATAAGTTTAGGATACGTATATAAAAAATAAAACTTCACAAAATATAATAAATATATTTTGACAAAAGTTACAAGACCAGCTCTTGTTTCGACATGCTTCTGATCCTTTAGCTACTATACTGACATGCCCAAAGAGGAGCATGATCATCTTGTACAATATTTTCAGAAAGGAGCTTACTTGGAATTGTAGAGTTGGAATTAGAATTTGTAGGTGCTGCTGGAATTGTATTGCTTTTGGAATTAGAAACCGATAGAGGAAGAGGGTTCAACACAATTCAGAATATGGGTGAAATTCACCTGGTGAATAAATTGTAGAGGAAGAGGGTTTTGCTAACAATGTATAGTCTCTGTTCTCCTAACCGTGAATGAGTGAAAAATAAAGGCAGTGGGAAAATGAATGGGTGAAGTGTTGATAAGTTGATAACCATGAATGACATAAATTGCATTTGATAATGGGAATAAAGAGATGAATGGGTAAGGTGGTGGTGATAACCGAGACAACTTGCAATTAAAGGCCTCCGATACTTTGCCGACGCGTGTCGATGGCGTATTGCCGCATATCGACGTATCACCGCGCATCAAGAACGACACGCTCTGGATTTTCACATATTGGTGCTTCATAGGCCCTAACTGATGGCATTTTCACTACAACAAAAAATGATACAACCATTCAATCTAGAATAAGAGCAAGCCAAGAAAATATTACCAGCAAATAGAATGGTAAATAAATGACACAAGCAGAAACAGAGAAGACTCGACTCAGAACTCATATGAATTGAGAAACAACAGCAATTACCCAAGGTCGTACAACCACCACAGATGCATGAAACAAAGGAGACTCAAAACTTAAAAGAAGGAGTTTGAAAACCCTTCCCCAAGGTCGAACCCCATAGTTGAACCTTTCTGTCACTGCCACTTGTCACATTATTACTGTTGCAGTAGCCGTTGATCACAGTCGTCACCATTGCGCTCATCTCGGTGGCTCTCAGGTTCGTCCACAAGGGTTTGGGGGAGAGAATTAGGCTTGAATGCGAGCGCAAGGGATTGAAAACCGGGTAAGGGTTGTTGAGATCCCTAGGGGGTGTGTTGAGATCCCTCCTATTCCCCCCACATCAGTCCACGCTCTAGATGTCCAGTCCTGATCGTAAAGTCCCACATCGACTAGAGATATGGCATAAGCAGTGCTTGCTTAGGCAATCCTCACCTTACAAGCCGGTTTTGTGAGGTTGAATTAGGCCTAAAGCTCAAATCTAAGATGGTATCAGAGCTTATCCTAGATCTATTATTAGGCCAAAATGTTTATTATTCCACCCGCATTTGTCCATGCTCCAGATGTCTAGTCCTGAGCACGAGGGGTGTATTGAGATCTGTAGGGGATGTGTTGAGATCCTTGTTATTCCACCCACATCAGTCTACGCTTTAGATATCCAGTCCTGGGCGTGAGAGGGTGTGTTGAAAGTCCCATATCGACTAGAGATATGGCCTAAGTAGTGCCTATAAGGCTTAGACAATCCTCGCCTTAAAAGCCGGTTTTGTGGGGTTTAGTTAGGCCTAAAGCCCAAATCTAAGAAGGGTTAAATTTGGCTTCACTTGTTTTCATGGAAAATGGGTCAACCTGAATAATCTGGTGCTTCGTTGGATCGCTGAAAATTGCATGATTTCAGTTCAGTGGTCCTACGATTCTTCCTTGTGATCCCACCATGCATTCATCAGTGCAAGTTTTGGTTGGGATCGAGATTGTGTTGAAAATCATAGGATTGCGATCTCAACTTAGGTTGACATATAAGAAAAGATAAGTGTATCTGAGATGAGAATGTTGAGTTGGATAAGTGTAGAATGGACATACAAGAAAAGATAAGATTGAAATCAAATTTGGGAGAAAGTTGTGCAGCATTTATTGAAGAGATGATAAACTCAGCTTAGGTGGTTTTTTTCATGTGCAGGAAAGACCAGTAGAGCCTCCAGCGAGATAGCATCTCCAATGGAAGATAGTTATATTAAAAGAGGGAGAAGAAGACCATAGAAAATTTTAGGAGATACCATTAAAAGAGACTTACTTTAAATAGATTTATGATTTATTGAAAAATGGTTTTTGTTAGATCCCAACTATTGTATAAATAAGGCTTTCTTGTTGTTGTTGTATGGATGCTGAGCATTCAGTTAGAATGTGTAATTTAGAGTTGAAGGTCTTCTAGGTTGTTTATATGTTTTCAGATTTTCTTTGTTATCTGTAATCCATTATTATTATTCATGTTAGTTGAATGAGGATTATGGTATTTCTCCTTTTCTTTTTATTTTTGATAGTGGATATGTTTTATTTGGAGGAATAAACCAGGGAGTAAAGGCAATTACTATGTGATTTTATTTGACGTTATTGAGTTAACTGAAATTCACCTTATGCAATCACAGGAGTATGTTATTGTTTTACTGAGGAATGGTAAGCGCAAAGAGCAAGCAAGGAATGAGTTAAATGTGTTTTTGGGGGATGACAGTGATTCTTTTGTATCCTGGTAATTTTATTTTAATCTCTCTTTGGTGGATAAATATAAAGTTAATTTAATTGCAAGCAATATAGTTTATACGCCCATAATTCTATTGCTAATTTGTGTGCATACCTTGTTAATAGGCTATGGGATCATCTGGATTTGAATTTAGATTTGTATGTACAACCTAAAGAGTTGCAGGATGAAGCGCCTAAGAAAAAGCTTGTATCAGAGGTACAAGCTGGAGGTGAGAATTTAAGTTCACTGTCAGAAGAGAGAAAGTCTAATAAGTTATCTAGAAGTCGGCGTAACAGAGATTGGAAAGGATTGGTGACGGGAGAAGCTGAACCACCTCCCATTCAAAGCTCTGAGATCGACAATACTCATTTGGAGGAAAAAGCTGGACCTAAAGTCGATCGTGGTCCAAAGTCTTCTTCTCCTAAACCTCCAGTTCAGAGGAAAAGGGCCCGAGCTGATGAACAACCGAGGACAAAGGTTTGGACTTCTAAAATATTGCTTGATTATGTTTGGATTGCTTTATTTTATTTTCACTTGTTGGTACCTGGTAACACTGTATTCTTGCATTTTGGAAAATTGCTTAGATTAATGAAATATGTCAAAAAGAAATGCGTTGATTGCATTAATTCGAGCCCATATGTTTTATCTATACTCATTTATCTTGGATTTTATGTGCCTCTTTTGATGACCCAATGACTGAAGGAATCAAATGTTAACCTTTTGCAGATAAAATTACAACTCACTGTTACTTTCCTCGTTAGCCTTATTTTCCTCTTCATTTTTACCTTTTTTATTAATAAAATAGCAAAGTATCCCTTGATCCTTTGCTTTATAGTATCTAACTGAGTAACTTAAACAGAGGGATGTGGTTTCACATGTAAATATTGCTGCTCCTCGACGGCTGCTTCAGTTTGCAGTGAGAGATGCAGTGGCTACTTCAAGGGCATCCAATCTGGGAACATCAGTGGAGCCATCCTTGAAGCGTCTTCGTTCTGTAGTGTCTACATCCTCTGGTGATTCATCTTTGGTTGAACATCCTGAGCGGGTGCAGCCTGCTTCTAGGGTGCCAAATCCAATGGCTACAGTGATCAAGGCTGTGGCTGAAGCTGCTGAAGATGCCATAAAAACCAAATCCTCAGGAAGTGTTTTTGATCGACTCAGTCGTGGTATGAATCCATCAGATGATAATAGCCAACTCGAAGATTACTACCAAAATCAGGAGCAAAACCAATCACCGTATCTTCAAAGAACTGATCACAATGGGCAGCATGCAAGTATGGCTATGATGGAACATGAAACTGGTTTTCCTTCTGATTCTACTTCAGATAATGAAGGGTTTGATGTTGATGTCATGGATCATCATCGGGTGACTGAAGCTTCTCAGGTCAGCTCCTCTGGTGGAAACAGGAGTGATGATTCCCTGTTGGTGCAGTATAGTGTAGCAAAAAATGCTGATGACGGTACGCATCTAAAACGGAATAGAGAACAGGAGCAACCTTCTGCTGCACCTAACGCTTCTCATAAGATAGTGAATATTTCTGTTAATGTAAATACATGGAAGCCACCACAATACCAGGAACCAAGAGAGGTTTTGGAATTAGATGGTCATAAAACTTTAGACAGTGTGACAGGAGGTCCCAGGTCTGGCTTGCGACTGGTGAAGGAGAACACCAGCACTCTGAAAATGAGTAATGGGAATGTGAGTTGTCAATGCATGCATACATTCTGAGGCACTTTAGTTTCTGTTTAAAATTAAATAAATATAACATTATTATTGATAGTTTTCATTGATATTATGACAATTAACAGGTAAACCCTGCTTCTGATGTTCTGGAAGAGTCTAACAAGGCACAATTATCTACTTCTGGTGAGTTCTAAATCTTGTGGAATTTTCTTGTTTCCTGCACGGATGTGAAAATCATATTTTGGCCAGATACAGACACACACACACACACATTTTGCTGTGTATTCTACTATTCTTTGCATCTTTTGTTGGATCCTTTGAAGATTTATCGGGTGTATAATTTATTGCATCTTCCTGTGTTCTCAGGTTCAAGTGCTGCTGGTCGTCCTTCCGAGGACGCTGATTCGAGAACCATTTTTGTTAGCAATGTAATAACTTTTACTCCTTTGTTCTTGGTGGGTGTAGGAAGGCTTCAGGGATAGGTACGATTTGTTTGATTTCTCAACTTTCCTTGATTGTCACAGGTTCATTTTGCTGCCACCAAAGATGGCCTGTCTAGGCACTTCAATAAATTTGGGGAAGTGTTAAAAGTGGTTATAGTTACTGATGCAGCAACAGGGCAACCAAAAGGGTAAGCTGTTTCAGAAGTTTTTCTTGCTCGTTATATGTTCAGTACATTTTGTTAACGACTGTATATTGATTCACATTTACTTGAGCAGGGCAGCCTATGTTGAATTCATGCGAAAAGAAGCAGCAGATAATGCATTATCTCTGGATGGCACATCTTTCATGTCCCGGATTCTTAAGGTACTGATCACGGCTTGGTACTTTAGTTATCTAGAGGCTTGTCTCCTCAGTTTTTTGTTAGTTATCTAAATGCTTCTCCTTTACTATATTCCTTTTAATTTTAGGGGTTAGAGGATCGAAAATTGTATAACCAATATTTGTGCTATTAGCATCATCAGATTATGAATTTTGTGTTTGTTGGGTAGTATATTATCCTATTCTAGTGTAGCAGTACCTAACAAGCATAAATCTTTGTGAATTTTGTTTTTCTGACTAGAAGAAATAGGGTATCTTCGTACTAGTAGGACCTGAATGACTTGGGATTGTCAAATGAACACTGCATACCACTTTTAAGATTCAATAAGAAGATTTAGGATTTTGAATTCTCTGCCCTATACCAATAAATTAATTTTTTTACGGTCTCTTGCACTGACGCATTTAATCAAAATGGAGTTGGGATTATTCCTGGTCAAAGGTCGAAGAATTGCTCTTTATACTTTCATAACATCAAAGGTGCAAAGCACTTGTTAACTAGAATTAGAATGTGGTTGCCTCCTAGCAGTTTTAGCTAAACTATTCCTTTCAGGACGAGTCTACTTAGTTGGCTTGATATAAAAATATGTTTGATAAGAATGCATGTGATACGTGCATTATTTTTGTAATTTTAATTTAAGGACTAGAATCACAAGATTGGTGAACTGAATTGTTTTACAACTCATCTATTGCAGGTTGTTAAGAAAAGTGCTGCACATCAAGAACCAGCTCCAACCATGGCATGGCCGCGCATTGTTAGGGGATCTCCATATTCTTCTGCTAGGTTTTCCAGACCTCCCTTTCCAAGAGGCATTCCTGGTGCATTTAGAGCTCGGCCCCCAATTAAACTGGGTGCCAGGAGCTTGCAATGGAAGCGGGATGCTCAGGGTATTCCATCTGACAATGGTTCATCTTTGAGTACTGGAAGTATTGCTGCGCCTGCTGCTCGTGGTTTCACCTATGTCAGAACTGAATCTAATAAGCCAGAAGGCAGCATGGGTACCACTTAGTTCAAATTTTAAGACGGTGACAGACTAAGGTTGCATCAGTGTCTCAATTGGCATAAAAGTTGGTAAAAATATTTATTTAATAATGCAAGGAGACGCCTGGCTTAATTTTTGGAATTTTCTTCTGTACATGGAGGAGGATATTTAATCTCTAGGTAGTAGGTGAAGTTTAATAATGTCTATTTTTCGTCTTTGGTTGAAGCTACAGATGGGGTGGGCGTTGTTTTTTTTTTTTGGAATGAAAATGAGAATGTAATCGAAATATCTGGGAATTACCCATACAGTCGAAGTGTATGGGTAGGTTGGACCCGAACATGATCTTTTTTGCTACTGTATTGTCTGTTTATCTGCTTTGCTTTTTGGAAATGCTGCTGATGAAAATTAATAAAAAAAAGGTGGAAAAAAAGGGAAAAAAGTTGGAGTTTCATTTTGACTGTTCATTTAACTTCTTTGCTTATATGTAGTGGATATCCTTTTTGTAATGTTGCAGTCGTGTACTTGCGACAAATAACACTCTTTCGTTATAGAATCATCTTTTTCATTTCGATCCGTTTCTTTTTGATTCAGTAGTGTTTTTGACAGCAACAAACTTACTTAATTTTAATAACAATTTTTTTTTGGTAAACCTGGGTATCATCTGGTCGGGAGCTAGAGACTAATCCTTCGAGGTATCGAGATCCATTTAAGGGGTTGACCTCCTCAAACAGATGTTCGTCTGTACACGAGTTAGGAATTGAAATCCTGATTACATGCTTAAGGGATCTGATTATTTACCAATCGTGCCATATTATGACAGCAACAAACTAATTTAATTTTAATAGCAATTTTTGATTCAGTAGTTGAGTACTATTTCCTAGTGAATCAGTAGTTAAGTACTATTTCTTAGTGAATCAATGGTTAGGCTCCATTTCATGAGACCTCATCTATTCATTTTGCGGGATATCTGGTTCCATATGCTGTAACTAAATTTGCATCTGTCAGTCATTTATTTCATAATAACACGGAAACATATCCCTCCTGCCACTGTAACTAATAGTATTGTACCAGGTTTTGTTTTATTGAAAATAACAATATAGATTATAAATTCAATGGATAGGCCAAGAAATTTTCAGCTTTCCCTTTGACAACGAATGTATGAAAATTAGATCAAATTTCATTAGTACTGTTGGTGACACTGAATACCGTAAAAATTCGTAATTGGGTCACAAAGGAGAAGATGACCTCCTTTGATCTTCCAAACACCATAGGGAGGCCCAGTATTTGGAGTGGGTCCCCACAGTCTTTACCCCCATCATGTTACAGATCATTTCTCTCTCATCTGTACCTCTGATTTGTCCATGTTGACCACTTGTCCATGCCTTCTGGTAGGTGTCAAGGATTTTAAGAATGGTCCTTGCTTCAATAGGATTAGCCCGTGCAGACAACAGGCTGTCATCGTCAAAAAACAGATGTGATATTTGCGGGGCATTTCTAGCTATCTTAATGCCATGAAGGTTTTTTTCGCCCCACTCTCATGGAGGTGACCAGATAGAAAATCAGCACAAAGGATGAAAAGGTAGGGAGAGAAAAGATAGAACATCAGCACACGTTCAACCACAAATGAAGAAAACACTTGGAGTTGGAACAAAGAAAAGATCCAATTGCTTGGCAAAGTGGACTGTGCCCAAGTTGCCTTGCACGACCATCTTCTTCTTATTGAAGCACTTTGTGTTCAACCATTGCTTCAGCAAAAACAAAAAAAAAGAAAAGAAAAGAGAGGAAAAAAAATAAAATAAAAGAAAAGAAAAGAAAGCAACGAGTATGGGAAGGACGATCCCAGAAAGCTCTGTATTAAAACCTCCCTGATTGGCGAAGACCTAGTGATTTAAGTAAGGAGAAAACTTAGGTATAATTCTATATGTACATGTGCAACTGTTGATATATGTTATGTTAATATGTTTTCATTGATTACGAATTGTAGCATGATCCAAGAACTAGCTGAACAATAGTAGAAGCAGCCACTGCCATGCCCAAATGCTTGTCTGTCTTCAACAATATTTATAAAACCGGATAAATATATAATATAGGATTTAACGTATATGCACTGACAGTATAACAAAGTTTTACACAATCATCCAATCATATTTCACCACATAGATATTTATGGAGATGTTTTATGAACTAATATAACAAAGTGGCATAATGATGAAATATGATTGGATGTCCGTGTAAAACTTTTTTTACATTGCCACTGTATATTTATTAAACTCTTATGTATACATTTATTTTATATAATATGTTAAATGATATATTAACATACTAATAAAGCAATCATCATTTTTTTTTTGGTTTCCTAGGATATCCTCCGCTCGCAACTGCAGAGACTAATCCCTCGAGGTACTAGACGACATTTAAGGGCTGGCATCTCCCAACCAGATTTTCTCCATACGCAAGAGTCAGAGATCGAACTGAAGTTGACATAGGCAAACACAAGAAGGGGGTTTGAATTGTGTTTGTTAATAATTTTCGAAAACAACTTTTTTCAAATAATTTTCTCAAGCAGAAATTAACTAAGCACGCACACAGAAAATGATCTTTAAAAGATTAACAGTCTAAAGTTCAAATCCTCACAATTAGTATAAACAAAAACTGTAAAAGATAATGGTTTAGAAAAATCACACAAGCATTTTATCTTGGTTCACTCTCTTCCAACCAAGAGCTACGTCCAGTCCTGTCTAGCTGAAGGTTTTATCCACTATTCTCCGACTTGCTATTTTGACAAGCTCGTCTACTGACGTGGCAACTAGTGAAACTACTCGTCTATTTATCAAGACTTGCTATAATCAATAGCTCGTCTTCTAACGTGGCATCTAGAGAGACTACTTGTCTATCAAGTATTTGGACTTGCTATAATTCTGAAATTATATTTTATAGTCTCGTCTATTTGACTTTTGTTTGACTTAGTTATACATTTACTTTAGTCAATTTTAAGACCTCGTCTAAACACAAATTTTAACAGACTCAGAGATATTACTAAGAGTTGCGAGCTCGTCTAGAGGATCAAGATGGTTATTTTAAGTTCCTCTGACTAGTACAAAATCAAACAGTCCTGCAATCTATAACGAACAAGTTAGATCTTTGACAACACTTTGCCATACAAATTTAACGTTTTTGTTAACATCAAAACTTACGAAATTATTTAATCCAAAACCACTTTGGTTCTAACAATCTCCCCCTTTTTGATGATGACAAAAACTAATTAAATTTGAGTGAGCAAAGTCTAAGAGAGCTACAGAGCTCCCCCTAAGACAAAGCATTCAAACTTAAAATAAAACAACATCACAAATTATATATAACTTATCAGATCAGTTAAGCATTGACTTGGTCATTTTCAAGTAGTATCATATAAAGACATATATACAGATCAGTTATTAATAACAGCAATATATGTATCAGATCATATAAGAAGGCATATCCAAACATATAAACAGTTAAGAGCATGCATATACAGACATATAGATACTTCCAAAAACTGACATATATTAAGATCAAAAATTTAATTCTCATGTCCTTTCTCCCCCTTTTTTGTCATCAGACAAAAAGGAAATAGGAGGACCATCATTGTAAGTTGAAAACTTAAAACTAAGAAGATGGTGGAGGAGGAGGTGGAGGTGGAGGAGGAGGAGGCTGAGTGGGCAGATTATGGCTTTGTTGGAAACTTTGTAGAATGCTCATCATCTGGTTTATCCTCACATTTGTTGGAGCCAAAGTTTCTGCAACTTGTTCCTTGACATGTTCCTTTACTTCTACTTTTACTGTCTCCTCTATTATCTTTCCAACAATCTCTTCAAAATTCTATGGCAGAGTAGGTCTTGAGCTTTCAGCACTGTCATGTACATTTGCTTGACCTTGAAAGGTGCTTACTGCTCTAGATTGTTGAGGTTGATCAGTTGGATGGATAACTGTCAAAGCCAGTGGTTGAGATGAGTGCATTCCAGAAGTACTTTGTCTTGGAGCAGACTCAGCAACTTCCTCATACTCAGTTACTGGTTGAACAGCATCAGCATTTAAATCTGGTCCTTCAACTATAATCTCTTCTTCAGTATGCTCAGTAGGAGGAGAAGGTTGTGGAGATGAAGCAAGAGTGAGGACAGGAGGGGGCAAATCTCTAGCCCAGTGAATAGGGTCTTAACATGACTGATGATAGGGATTCCAAGAGTGTCCTTATGAATGAAAAGTCTAACATAAGAGAGACCACACTTGCCTCTAACTTTTGGAATGCTTCTTTTATCTTGATCACTCAGTCCAGAAGAAGATGCCTCCTTGGAACATTTTAACATATGATGTTTCCAAAAATCAGCTGCATAATCTTCAAATAAGTCTTCAATAGGTTGTGTCATCCAAAAATCTATCATGTTCTGATCAACTGTGTCATCAGATTCTGTGATTATGCAGGAGTTGTCAGCTGGCATCTTTGCAGTGTTTCTTTTCTTTTTCAAGTCCTTATCCCTGTTCAAGTCCAACATAGGTAGTCTTGGACAGATCATGTAAGGTCTCACTCCAATTCTAGTGTTCTTCAGAGTGTGGAACAGCCATGTTGGTGGAACAAAGTTGGCAGCTCTGATGCATCTGGGGAGCTCAAATTCGGCCTTCAAATGAGCATACATGATGTGATCCACAACATCAGTAGCTTTGCCATATTCTCTCGAATGCACAAAGGTTTTCCATTTGGTGTTTCTGTCCAATATGAACTCAGGTCTTCCATAAGTTCTTGACCTTCTATACTCAACTAACTGAGCTTTAGCTTTGAACAGATCTTGAGTCCAGTCAGGAATAATATGTCTATTAACACCTTCTGTGAAAGGTTTGAAGGGAGGGAATTTGATGAGATTGGGGTAGATTTTTCTTGGTGGGAATTTCTGTAGAGGAATGTGAGTAAGGGCAGCCCCAATATGATTGTACAGAGAGGATGGAAGTGGATTAGTCTGCTCATAAGGGATGGGTGCATACCATGGGTATTCTGTAGGCTCATGTTCATACTCATATTCAGGTAAAGGGTAAAAAGGTCTGATTATCTCTGGTTCTGGTTCATGTTTGTGAAAGAGAATTTTCCAATCTCTCTTGACTTTGGCCCAGCTTTCAGCTTTGCCATTGTACAAGATTGAAGTGTTTGTGTAAGGGAATTTGGTTCTTGGCATTTTAGGAAAGGGGGCACTAGGGTTAATCCCTACATCTTCTGGTTGATTGAACCAGGGATCATCTGCAGGTATTATGAGTTGGAAATGTGGTCTATTTGGTGAGGTTTGAACAGGTGAGTATGCAGGTGAGGCTATTTGTGTTGGTAGTGTGGGTATATAAACATCACGGTGAGGTGGTAACACAAAATCAGCAGGTGTAATAGCAACATTATTCCTATTTTCTAAACTTTCTACCAGAGCATCTACTGCTAACTGAACAGGATCATTAGTAGGGATGTTTACCTCAGAAGTCACAATGGACTTAGCCTTTCTTGAGGGTTGTCTTCTTCTTGCTGGGACAGCAGCAGACAGCTTCTGTTTCTTCATAATAGTTACAATAGGAACATCATCCTCGTCATCTTCATCTTCATTGTGAGACAGAATTAGATTCTGTCCTTTTTTGAGATGGAACAGTCTGAATCAGCAGGTTGTTCCCTGATCACAATGCTAGCAGGCTTCTTAGCAATAAGTTTTCTTGCAGCAGTAGTTTTCCTTCCTACTGTTTTCTTTCTTAGCCCTAGAACTTCAGCATTGTTTAGTTCTACTTGTTCCTCCATAATCTTTAGCATCTCTTCTTCTTTAGCCATAGCAGCTTGAGTGTAGGTGCTAAGATTCCTGTTGGCTATATTCATTTTTCCAAAATCAGCAGCAGACATACCCTTCTTAGTTAGAATTCTTGCTTGCTCTTCAGGAGACTTGGCAGCAAGAATATCATAAATTTGTTGAGATTTGAAGATCTTTAACAGAAGATAACAATATAGAATGGCAGAGAGCTTCTTCCTATGAACAACAGCATCTCTGAATCTTCCAAAGAGAATTCTAAGCAGGTTGATTTTGGTTTGAGTGAAGAGATGGTATAGACAAAACTTGTGCAGAGCTGACAAGTTATCCTTAGACCCAGTTTTGTGAAGAACAGACTTGTTCAACAACTGATGAAGAATGCGGACCTCATCCTTCATCTCCACTGACTTCCATGAATGACTTCTCACAGTATCGTCTTTCATCAGGAAGGCAGCTACCACTTCAGAACCACCAAGATCCTTCTCCCAAGTATTGGTAAAGACCACTCCTTCCTAAGCACAGATGATAGCATCAGAAATGGTCTTTTCAGAGACCACTACCCTTTTTCCGAGTACTTCAGCAGATATTTCAGTGATTGTTACTTCAGGTTTTCTTCAGAAATCCCTAATTAGGTTAGGGTAGATCGAGACTTTCTCAATGAACATACCTTCCCAACTAGCAGCAGTGATGTTCTTACTCACATCCAAGTTATATTGTTTCAAGATTCCAAAGTTAAAATGGTGCTCCACAGCAGGATTTAGCTTGTCCACATTGAAATCAGAAACAACAGAAGAGGAAGCCATTGTTGAGGTTCAAGGGTTAGGGTTTGAAGACAGGGGAAACAGAGTACACGATGATTCAATGAGAAGAGTTTGTGAAAGGTTTTTTCATAAAGAAAATATTACTTAAGAAGGTTTCGAATGTGAAGAGTTTTGCCAAAGAAAATAATTAAAAAATAAAACGTGTGAAGAAAGATGTAATGAGTGCTGAAACGGCACAGTTTTTTGGAAACGTAAAAAGGCTATCGATGGGATTGATGGAAATAAATGACTCAGCTTGAGAATATTATTAAATATGTCTTGGACATAAATTAATGCAAGTTTAATAATAGAAAGCATAGACGGGTTAGATAAAGAGCATGCAAATAGTTGGTGGACGCAATGCTTATTGAATGCATTAGAGCAATAGACGCACATGCAATAGACACGACAAGCATTAGACGCACAATCAATCCACACAAATCATATTAAGATGCTTTCTAATGAAAATAAATCTGTCCTCTACAAGATGTTTAGTAAAGATATTTGCTCATTGATGGTGAGTATCTACAAATTGTATATCAATAATGCCTTTTTGCACATAATCTCTGATAAAGCGATGTTTAATCTCTATATACTTAGCGCTTGAATGCAGTATTGGATTCTTAGATAGATTTATTGCAACAGTGTTATCACACATAAGTGGAATACTACTTACAAACACATTATAGTCCTCCAATTGATGTTTGATCCATAGAAGTTGTGAGCAGCAACTAGCAGCTGAAATATACTCAGCTTCAGCAGTTGATAAGGCAATAGTACCTTGTCTTTTGCTTGACCATGAGACTAGATTAGCTCCAATGAAGTAACATCCTCCACTGGTACTTTTTCTTTCAATTCTATCTCCAGCATAGTCTGCATCACAAAAGCCAACTAATCTGTAATCATCATTTTTCTTAAAGCACAAACCCAGATTAGTAGTACCTTTTAAATATCTAAATATTCTTTTAACTGCCAATAAATGAGATTCTTTTGGATCAGATTAAAAATGAGCACATAAACATACACTGAACATTATGTCAGGTCTAGACGCAATGAGATATAAGAGAGATCCTATCATACCTCTGTATACCTTTTTGTCTGCCTTTTTATCTTTATCATGTTTGTTCAGCATGGACGTGGGGTGCATAGGAGTGTTCATTGGTTTGCAATCATCCATCTTGAATTTCTTTAGAAGTTTCTTTGTGTACTTAGTTTGATGGATGTACACCTCGTCCACTATTTTTTTAACTTGAAGTCCAAGGAAGAACTTGAGTTCTCCCATCATGCTCATTTAATATTCTTTCTGCATATGCTTAGAGAATTCCTTGCATAGAGATTCATTAGTAGCACGAATATTATGTCATCAACATATATCTGAACAACAATAAAACTGGATTTATTAGATTTTCTAAATAAGGTTGTATCAACCTTTCATCTACTGAATCCATTATCCATTAAGAATGAACTTAACCTTTCATACCAAGCTCTAGGAGCATTTTTAAGCCATATAAAGCTTTCTTTAGCTTATATACATGTTCAGGTTGGGTTTCACTATCAAAACCCGGAGGTTGCATAACATACACTTCCTCACTAATAACACCATTTAGAAAATCATTTTTTACATCCATTTGATATAGCATTATACTATGATGTGCAGCGAATGATAATAAGATGCGAATAGCTTCTAGTCTAGCAACTAGTGCAAAAGTTTCAGTATAGTCTATACCTTCTTCCTGAGAATATCCTTGAGCAACTAATCGAGGTTTATTTCTTACCACTTTCCCATTTTCATCAAGCTTGTTTCTGTAAACCCACTTGGTTCCAATAACATATTTGTTCTTTGGTAAAGGTATAAGAGTCCACACTTCACTTCTTTCAAACTGATTCAGCTCTTCTTGTATTGCAAGAATCCAGCCTTCTTCCAGTAGAGCCTCGTCTACTGTATTAGGTTCTAACTCAGAGACTAATGCAAAATCATCTTGCTCTCTGAATGTATATCTGGTTCTCAGCTTATCATTAGGAATCCCAATGATTTGATCTTAAGGATGATAATTCTTAAAATACCAAGATCTCTGAACATTTTCCTGTTGAGAAGTTGAAGTTCCTGACTCATGTTGTTGGGATTCGTCCACTTGATCATCAGGTTTGATATTTGCTTGATTTTCAGAATCTTTGAGATTCAAGTCTACAATAGCTTCATCAAGCTTTGATAATTTCTTATCAGGCTGCTTGTCATCAAATTTAACATGTATACATTCTTCTACTACTAAAGTTCTAGAATTATAAACTCTAAACCCTTTTGATGATTCATAATATCCTAACAAAATCCCATTATCTACTTTAGCATCAAATTTACCAAGTTGATCTTTATTATTCAATATGAAACATTTACAACCAAAAGGATGAAAGTAAGCTATGTTGGGTTTTCGTTCTTCCCACAATTCATAAGGAGTCTTATTCAAGATTGGTCTAATGTATATTATGTTCTGAATGTAGCGGGCAGTATTAATAGCTTTAGCCCAGAAGTGTCTAGGGACAGAGTTATCATTAAGCATTGTTCTAGCCATCTCTTGAAGAGATCTGTTCTTTCTCTCTACCACACTATTTTGCTGTGGTGTTCTAGGTATTGAGAAGTTGTGAAGTATACCACTTTCTTCACAGAACTTTTGGAATAGCTCATTTTCAAACTCTCCCCCATGGTCACTTCTGATTGAAGTGATACACAGGCCTTTTTCATTCTGTACACGTTTGCAGTATACAGAGAAGACCCTGAATGACTCATCCTTGTGAGCTAGGAACATAACCCTTGTCCATCTAGTGTAGTCGTCTACTATGACTAGACCATATTTCTTCCCACTAACAGAGGCAGTCCTTGTTGGTCCAAACAGATCAAGGTGTAGCAACTCTGGTGGTTTATTAGTACTAACAGCATTCTTAGATTCAAAAGAACCCTTGATTTGTTTTCCCTTTTGATATGCATCACAGAGAGCATTAGATTTGAACTTAAGGTTTGGTAATCCTCTCATGAGGTTATGCTTATTTAGCTTTGAAATTAATTTCAAACTTGCATGACCTAGCCTTTTGTGCCAAATCCATCGCTCATCTTTAATGGACACTAGACATGAGACACTTTGATTTGAGAGGTCCTCCAAGTCAATCTTATACAAATTGTTTTGCCTCTTGGCAGTAAATAAGAGTGATCCATCAGGTTTCTTGGCATTACACATGTTCTTATCAAAAGAAACAGCAAACCCACTATCACACAATTAATTTATGCTTAACAGATTGTGTTTTAATCCATTAACTAAAAGAACATTATCAATGGAGGGAAAATGATGTTTACCAATTTTACCTACTCCAATGATCTTTCCTTTCTGGTTATCTCTAAAAGTAACCCAGCCACCATCTTTGTGTCTAAGGTCTTGGAACATACACCTTTCTCCCGTCATGTGACGTGAGCAGCCACTGTCCAAGTACCAAGATGCATGTTTCTTTCCTGTTGTTAAGCAAATCTGCAACAGGGATGATCTTGTTTTTAGGTACCCAAATTGACTTGGGTCCTTTCTTGTTAATAGTCACTAGACGAGCATGTTTGATGTATTTATGATGTATGCATCTAGATGTTACATGACCACTTTTTCCACACACTTTACACTAAGTGTTGGATGAGCTTATTCTAGTTTTAACATGCTGTGTCTGAGCTTTTGAAGCTCTATCATGCATAAGTGGTTTTGACTTTTTATGAGATGCTTCATGCTTCTCTTTGTCAAAGCCAAGGCCAGACTTATCATGTGGTGACCTAGAGTACCTTAATATTAAACTTAGTTTATTTGAGCCACCTACAAATTTAGACAGAGTGTCTGTCAGGTATGTCACATCTTGTTTCAGTTTTGCAACTTCACAAGAAACATTGGGCTCACACTTGAGTTTTTAAGGTTATTATTCTCATTTACAACACTTAGTTTTTCCATGCAAACCTTATCATATTCTTTTAGATAGTTTTGAAAATTTCTTTTTGAGACTTCTATACTCATGAGACATAATTGATGAGTTGTGCAATAATTCATCAAATGCATCTTGAAGGATAAATGAGTCAGAATCCATTATCTCAGCATTGGTGTCTTCATTTTCTGATGATGTATCAGCCATGAGACAGATATTTGCCTCTTCCTCAGCTTCATCTTCTTCTTCAGATGAAGACAGATCCAGATCCTCCCAAGTAGCCATCAAACCTTCTTCTTTTTGAAGAACTTCTTCTTGTCCTTCAGATCAGGGCATTTAGCTTTGAAATGACCAGGCTTTTTGCATTCGAAGCATAGATGTGGACCTTTTTCTTTGGAGTCAGATTTTTCTTTGAAGAACTTTTTATTAAACTGCTTCGTTCTGAAACCACATTTCTTTCTCCACATATGTTGAATCTTTGGAGATGAAAGACAGTTCATCCTCATCAGATCCTTCATCATTGTCTGAAGGGTCTGCTTCATCTGAGGATTCCTCAGCTTTAAAAACTTTTGATGAACTAGCCTTCTTTGCTTTTAGAGTAATAGATTTTCCTTTTTTGGAGTTATCTTCTTCATTGAGCTCAAGCTCATGAACCTTCAAAGATCCAAGAAGTTCCTCCAAAGTAAGAGTATTGAGGTTTATAGCTTCCTGAATGGCAGTGACCTTAGGTCTCTACTGTTTATGTAAGCTCCTCAAAATTTTTCTGACATGATCTCTATTCTCATAGGTTTTTCCAAGAGATCTAAGACGGTTGGTGATTGTTTGGAATCTAAAAAAACATTTGATCTATGGTTTCATGATCAACCATTTTGAATAACTCATACTGGTGAACCAGCATGCTTATCTTTGACTCCTTGACTTGGGATAACCCTTCATGAGCTAAGGCAAGAGTATCCCATATTTCCTTAGCAGTGTTACAGCTATGGACTTTATCATGCTCAGATCTGGTAATAACACACATCAAGTAGTGCTTGGCTTTTAGATTGAGTTGATGTTGAGTTTTCTGCTCTAGAGTCCATTGAGCTCTAGAAATAGCAGCTCCATCATCACCTCTTGGCTCAGTGTAGCCAGTTTCAATCAGCTCCCAGATGTCCACATTTTGTGGATCAAGAAAAGCCATCATTCTATTTTTCCAGTAGTCATAATCACTACCATCAAAGAGAGGAGGTCTGTTGATTGCTTGTCCTTCTATATCCAAGATTGTCGGATCGTACTCCCTCAGCACTTGTTAGATGCTTAACCCTTTCGAGGCTTAGCTCTAATACCAACTGAAGTTGGCACAAGCAAACACAAGAAGGCGGGTTGAATTGTGTTTGTCAATAATTTTCAAAAACAACCTTTTTCAAATAATTTTCTCAAGCAGAAATTAACTAAGCATGCACACAAAAAATGATCTTTAAAAGATTAATAGTCTCAAGTTCAAATCCCCACAGTTAGTATAAACAAAAACTGTAAAAGATAAGGGTTTAGAAAAATCACACAAGTGTTTTATCCTGGTTCACTCTCTTCCAACCAAGAGCTATGTCCAGTGCTGTCTAGCTGAAGGTTTTATTCACTATTCTCCAAATAGATTACAAGTATTCAACACCTCTTCAGGCTACAAGTATTCTTTCTCTACCAAGCCTCTTTAGGCTCTAACTCTAACAAAGAGATTTAAGATCTTGATCTAAGAACTCACTAAGTGTGAGAATATGAATGTTTAAGATCAAATGAATATTATAGAGATATTCAAGCTAGAGAAGAACTCAAACTATTGCACCTGAAAGTTTACTGGAATGTTGATTGTAAATTGGCAAAAGTTTTTCTTCTGAATAGACATGGTTATCTATTTATAGTGAGTTTCATCTTCTCTTGAGAAACTTCAACGGCCTTGAATAAACTTCCCGTATAGAAATAACATTTAATGCATGAGACCCGTTGAGTCTGATAACTTGATATGCTTCATGGAGAAGTGCTCTTGTTTATCAGAGGAATGCTCAAAGTGGAGCTGTCACTTCCCTGTTGTACCGAAAGTTGATTTCTGACTTTCCTTCTTTATATTTGATTTGATCTTTTTAGCAAAGTAAGTGACAGAGTACAAAGTTTTATACTTTCAATGGTACTATGTTCTTTTATCGAAGAGACAAAGGGTTAACAATAGAATCAGCAAGAGTAAAGAGACATATATTCTCTTGAATTAAATAGACAATCATTTGAAATAAATACGTTCAAGCTTAGACGGGTTTACTTCTTAAAAGCTAGTAGACGCGTAGATCTTTGAACGTGCAACGGTAACTTATCAGTGAGATGAGCTCGTCTACTCATACTGCGTCTATACATCCTTGCAAGTTCCAAGGGTTGGACTTACTATTTTAACAACTTGTCTACTGACGTGGCAACTAGTGAAACTACTCGTCTATTTATCAAGACTTGCTATAATCAATAGCTCATCTACTGATGTGGCGTCTAGAGAGACTACTTGTCTATCAAGTCTTTGGACTTGCTATAATTCTGAAATTATATTTTATGGTCTCGTCTATCTGACTTTTGTTTAGCTTAGTTATACATTTACCTTAGTCAATTTTAAGACCTCGTCCAAACACAAATTTTAACAGACTCAAAGACATTACCAAGATTTGCGAGCTCGTCTAAAGGATCAAGATGGTTATTTTAAGTTCCTCTGACTAGTATAAAATCAAACAGTCCTGCAATCTATAACGAACAAATTAGATCTTTGACAACACTTTGCCATACAAATTTAACCTTTTTGTTAACATCAAAACTTAAGAGATTATTTAATCCAAAACCCCTGAGTCCCTGACCACTTGCTTAAGGGATCAGAGCCCGCTACAACTCGGACTAACCAGATGTTAGTAAAGCAATCATCATTTATAATTTAATAATATAAAATAAACATAATAATAGCCTAATTGTTATTTTTTATTCTAAAGGTCAGCTTTATTTTACACATTCTGCATGGGAATTAATGTGCAACTCACCATGCGGATTAGCCTCTAACTCAAATTTGTCAATAAGATGATTATTATTATTATTATTATTATTATTATTATTATTATTATTATTATTATTTTGGTTCTTTTGGCTAATATCAGTGATTCAGTAGGAAAAGTTTGAATCTCACATCAATTTTGAAGTTGCAGTTTCTGGAACAATCAGACAAATGGGGTTAAGCGACATATTTTTATTTGAAATGGGACTTACAATGCAAATGCTTGCTTGTCTTGCAACAAACAACTCATAGTATCACTTGTTCATCTATCTTAATGGTCGGGATATGAGCAATTTTGTGCCAGTGTTTCTCTTGCTGACTCTGATACCTTGCTTCCAGCAGAGGACAATCCTCAATTTCCAGTAATGAAAGAAATGGAGGCAAGCTATTTTCAAGCAAGGACTGAAGCATTGGACATTTACAAATCCTGAGTTGTTTGAGGGAAGATGGCAACCCATCTTCTGGCAAGGATTCAATCCTTGAACAAAATCCTATGCCAAGAACTAAAAGTGAGTTGATATATTGATTACCATCTCCTCTTAGATTCTTAGATGAGGAAGAGCATTGATGCCAAGAGAAACAAGAGAAGTGGGCAGCAATGACTTCTTCAACAAGGTATCAACAAGTCCATCTAGTACAAGCTTGGGACAGAAACTTATGTGCAATGTTTCAAGGCATGAGAGATTCTGGGGACAAGCTTCTTCTGAGATTGAAAGGGATTTTTTATTGGGAGAATCAACAATTTCAATATCTTTGATCACAGGAAAACAGCCTAATGAAAGTGAAGTCAGTGAATGGCAACTGTTCTGTATTATGAGTTCTTTGAGGGAAGTGTAATTGTGCCATGTCTCAGTAGGTGGGAATTCTAAGTTCTGGCAGTCCCATATTATGAATTTTTGTAATGTTGGTAGGCCTTGTGTTGGGAAGGATGTTAGAGATGAAATGTCATGGAGATGAAAGCTTTGAAGACAGTTGCTATTGAGAATCATTCTAGGTAAAGACTGCAAGCTATCCACTTTTCAAAGTGCACTTCTTGAAGTAAGCATTGCAATGCATCATCAAATGGCAATAAACGAGGACCCCCATTTTTTATGTTTAAATATTCAGCATAATGAATTTGTTGGAATCAGAATAAGAGTTAATAATTCCAGTTTCCAAGTAGTATAGGTTCATTGTACAAAGAGTAGATAAGATGCAATGCATCATAGGGAATAATGTTGGTTTAATTATTCTTGTAAATTGCATTCAGCATTCTTTTCTTTGTAATTCTAATGTATATAAATAGAGGATACACTAGAGTGCTAGCACATTCAGAAATTCAGTTGTTAGATCTTTTTCTTTACTTTCCAAGATGGTACCAGAGCTCTCGATCTAGGGGGCTCTGCTTCCGCCGTGTATTTCTTGGTTGCCTTCATTACAGCCCTTTAAACCTTGTTCTAAGCACCTTATTGTGCCGTTGACCGACGCCGTTTAGCCTGAAAAATCCACCAGAAGAAATGCCTCTCTGAGACCGACCAGAACCCAAAAGACTGCCGCCAGGAACCTTCGCACACGCCATCATATGCGTAGTCCCTTTCCGGTGCGTATTGTTCACGCGCCATTGTACGACCACCATTTTTTATCGCCGCTCATTTTTTTCCGGACCGTCGGCCTCTCCTGAACCCATTTTTTGGGTTGTTTTCGTGTTTTAGGCACTCTGTTTTCTGGGTCCAGTTTCAACCATTTTCTGTTTGGTTCTCTCTTCAACCGTTTGGTTTCTTTTATGCACTTTCTGCACTTTCGACTTCCAGGGGTCTCTAGGGGAGAATCTATTGGTTCTTTTTTGTTGAAGTATCTTGCTGCCACAATTACATTGCCCTCCATTTTTTGTTCCACCATGTCGAACGAGAAAGAGATCGTGAATCCAGTCAACAAGGGAGACAACTTACAGGGTCAGAGCCATTAATCTAGAGAATTGCAGAGTATTCAAGCTGCCTATCGACTAAACGAGAAAAATTACTTGAAATGGTCCCAGCTTATTTGAACAGTGTTGAAGGGCAAAGGAAAACTTAGTCATTTGAAGGGTCCAGGACCAAAGGAAGGAGATCCAAAATTTATAGCATGGGACGTGGAAGACTCTATGATTATGGCATGGCTATGGAACTCAATGATTCCAGAAATCAGTGATACATGCATGTTTTTAAGCATTTCTAAAGAAGTTTGGGTTGCAATAGAGAAGACATATTCGAAAGCCAAAGATGCTGCCCAGGTGTATGATGTGAAGGTAAAAACAGTTGCAGCAAAGCAAGGAAACAAGTCAGTCACCGAGTATGCCAATCAATTGAATTCTTTCTGGATGGAATTGGAACATTATAGGGTGATAAAGGCTAAATGCTCTGAGGATACAACAGTGCTCAAATAATATATTGAGCAAGATAGGGTCTATGACTTTCTTGTGGGATTGACTCCTGAATTTGACCAAGTAAGGGTTCAAATTCTTGGCAAATCGAAGGTTCCATGCTTTAATGAAATAGTAGCTATTGTGCGAAGTGAAGAAAGCGGGAGAAATTAATGATGGATACTCTACCTATTGAAAGTTCAGCCATGGTGGCTGAGAATACTAGAGATGGACATGCAAAGATGGAGATGAAAGGAGACTTGTGGTGCACTTATTGCAATAAGCCACAACATACTTGGGAGAAGTGTTGGAAACTACATGGTAGACCTCCTAGTAGTAAATGGGGTCAGAAAGGAAGACCTTCAAGAGGATCATATAGAAGGAATGATAACGCTCATATTGCTGCTGGACAGAACAAAGAAGACAAGTTAGGTCCACTGGTAAGCCTGAATTCACCAGTCTGAACCAGAAGGAGATAGAAAAGATGAGAGCATTGGTCAATAGTTTGGAGAAACCTTCAGGTACTTGTAATTTAGCATATTCAGGTAAGCTTCCACTTTCATTCGGATTCAATGTCTCAAAAACCCCTTCTACCCTTTTCTGGATATTAGACTCAGGCGCCACAGACCATATGACACCCTCCTCTAAGCACTTCTCCACGTATTCTCCTTATTCCAGTAATAAGAAAATTATCACTGCTTATGGCAACCTTGTAACTGTTGCTGGCATTGGAGACATTGAGATAAATCCATCTATAATTTTAATGAATGTTCTTCATGTTCCAAAACTATCCACAAATCTTATCTCCATACAAAAACTTACAAAAAACCTATCTTGTAATGTAATTTTTTATAGTAATTGCTGTCAATTTCAGGACAAGGATTCGGGGAGGACGATTGGACATGCTAGAAAAGGGAATGGCCTTTACTATCTTAAAGAACCAAGTATGCCCAACACAGCCAGAAACAACTTATCCCATTCATTCAAGTCAGAGTCCGTCCTTTCCAATAAAGAGAAGATATTTTTGTTTCACTGTCCGTTAGGTCACCCCTCTTTCAATGTCATCAAAATCTTGTTTCCATCTTTGTTTACTGGATTGAGTGTTGAAAGTTTTCGTTGTGAGGTATGTGAATTGGCAAAACACAAGCGTGTACCTTTTCCAATGAGTAATAAAAGAAGCACATTTCCTTTTTATCTTGTTTATACCGATGTTCGGGGACCATCTTCTATTCCAAATGTGTCTGGGGCTTGATGGTTTGTGACTTTTATTGATGATTGCACTCGTGTTACCTTGGTTTTTCTACTTAAACACAAATTTGAAGTCAGTACTGTTTCTACAAACTTTTTTTCAATGATTAAAAATCAGTTTGGTGTGGTCATAAAAAGACTAAGGTCGGATAATGGCAAGGAATACTTCAATCATGTTCTTACTCCATTTTTTCAAAAAGAGGGAATAATTCATGAATCTTCTTATGTCAAAACCCCACAACAAAATGGGGTTGCAGAAAGGAAAAATGAGCATCTTCTAGATCAAACCCGGGCACTATTGTATAAAAAAATGTTCCAAAAAGTTTTTAGGGAAAAGCTGTTTTAACAACAACATATCTTATTAATTGATTACCCTCTAGAGTCTTGGGGTTTAAAAGTCCTATGGAGGTTCTTTCCTCTTTCTACCCTAACTTATCCCCCACTAATAACCTCAAACCAAGGATCTTTGAGTGTGTCTCCGTTGATCATGTTCATAGTCAAGAAAGGGGTAAACTTGATCCTAGAGCTCTAAATTATGTTTTTGTTGGGTATTCCTCCACTCAAAATGGATATAAGTGTTACCCTCCCCCATCAAAAAAATTCTTTGTGTCACGAGATGTCACTTTTCATGAAGAGCAAGCCTATTTCCTCCAACCTTATCTTCAAGGGGAGAGTCTTAGGGAAGATAAGGAGGATGTAGAAATTCATTTGGAAACTCCTATTTTTCCTAGCCTTGAGTCAGGTACAAGAGTCTCAATCTTCTCCCGAAATTGAAACTGATCTGGAACCTTCTTCATCAACTGTTGAACCTCCTTTGATTGATAATTCTGGTCCTGCTGGAAGACCTTGGAAAAATACTGTGTTTAGAAGAAAGCTAAAGGTCATTCCTGAATCAACACACGTCCTAGAGTCCAACTCAATTCCTTCAAATCAACTAAATTCGCCTCATTTATTACAATTAATTATTGTATCTAGTGTTGTCCTCATTTATTCCAAAATTATTTCTGCTTAGGTTCTTGCACTCCCTGAAAAGCAAAGTCAAGAACAAGTCTAAGGTAGAGTGTTCCATTTGTAAAGCCTATTTGGTGGAGGAGACGTCTATCTTCACCACTTATTACTATCCACCTGAAATGGAAACAAGAAGGACTAGAATGCCACGTAATGTAGATGCAGGTGAAAGTTGTTCATCTAGTCCTCGATTATCATGTTTCAATTACCTGGGCATGGCTGGTGGCAAATCAAAATCCTATTTCATGGAGCAACGTGACATTGACGCTGCCCACTTGTATGTTCTACAAAATTGTGTCGAGGTTGAGCCATATTTAAAGTAAGTTAGCGTTCATACTTGTTTTCAGCACCTTGTTCAATAATTAACAATTTTGTACATAAAGTAACTAGTTTTTGTCCTGTAGTATTTATGTTGAATTTCTAAAGAAGTTCCACCCAGACATTTCTGACGATCGAATAAACCAGGAGATCACCAAATGGTTTCCCACGTGGTTCAAAGAATATGTAGGTTAACACTTTGTTATTTATTGTATATAATACCTGTGTTGTAACTAGTGGCAGATCCAGGACCCAGAGCTAGTTGGGACAACTTATTTCCAAAAACAATTAATAAATAATTGTCATACATATGAAGAAAAAGACAAAAATGTTAAAATCATAAAGTTTTAATGATTTAATTAATTTGTAGGTCCCTGTATTATTTGTGAATATTCAAATAGGTTCCTACACTTTAAAAGTTTATAATTGGGTCCTTGAACACATAAAGACTTATAAATATGTCCCTTATACACTTTTCTGTTAAAGGTTCATTAGGTTTCCAAAAAGTACAGGGACGTATTTAAATTTTCCTAGAGTATAGGGACCTATTTGAATTTTTTTCAAAAAGTTCAAGGATCCACAAAGACGATTGAATGAATTACTTAACAGATATTTAACAAAACTCTAACGAAAAAGTGATAAGGGACCTAATTACAAATTTTCTCCGTGTGCGGAGACTCGATTACAAACTTTGAAAGTATAAGGACCTATTTGAAAATTATCAAATAGTTTGAGGACCTTCATATTAATTTCATCAATTTTAATATATCTAATCAACTAAATTACATACCTTATAATTGTCCTCTACATGATTTTATGTTTTCAAATTGTTGAATGACCAGCTCATTACACATCTCTCTCAATATAAGTCACTAGACAAGTGGTCTGAATGTGAGATGAAGAAAGAAAGGAAAAATATATAGTATGGGTACAAATAAATCAATGATGGGGGGCAACATAAAAACACTTAAAGTAGTTATAATTGGTTTAAAAAAAATGAGGGTGTGTGCACCTCCTCAAGTGTACTTGGGTCCGCCCCTGGTTGTAACGTCTTATGTTATAATCATTTGTAATGTATTAGGTTCTAAATACAACAAATAATGTTGAAGAACCACTATTGATTAATCTGGCGTGGGGGCCTAAGAGAAAAGTTAACCCATTTCACACATACACTGTGAATGGATATTTATTTCGTACACAACAATGGAGTGAAGGCATGCTATCATCAAACTATGGTGTGTGTGTACGTGGCATAGCTGGTCAATTAGAAAGTGACTTTTATGGAGTACTAACTGAAATTGTTGAAATGGAGTATACCGATTTGCCCTCGTTGAATATAGTTCCCTTCAGGTGTGACTGGTTTGATGATACTCCAGATATAGGGACAAAAGTAGATAATAAGTATGGAATTGTCGAAGTAAGGCAATCGCGAAGATATACTAAGGCGTATGACCGGTTCATATTTGCACAGCAAGCCGAACAAGTTTATTACACGCTATACCTTGAGGGTCATCATGGTTGGTTGGGTGTCATCAAGACAAAGGCTCGCAATACAATCTCAGATAATATAGTCAGTCAGGCTGAAACTGAGGCTCCATACCAAGATGATATTATTGCAGGGCTTCAAGTGTTACGAAATATAGATCCTCATATCGTCGGCGAATCTCTTATTGATGTTGGGGGCAGCGGGGAGGAAATTGATACAGTGTTACTAAATCAGTCTGACTTGGATGAATCAGACGAGGATACATATATATCAAGTGAGAGTGATTTCAGTGATACAGATAAATCTAATTAGATAACTCATGTATACATTGCTTTTTTATATTGATTGTTTATTTTAAATTGATCTACACTGTATTTTATATATATTGTTTTCTTTAAGTTACTTAAATGTGATATGTAACAATTTCATTGAAACAGATGGCAGACTCGACTAGGGGTGGTAGAGGTGGTCGTACTGGAGGGCGGAGTGTAGGTCGTGCTACTCATGGCAAAGGTCGTGCTGGGAGATCATCTCCCACGACCCACACACATTCATCTGACCAGCATATGACGAACGCTGAGACTGGACAGACGATGCCGAGTGTTGCATCGGTGACCACTACCTCAGTCCATGGTGTCGGGACACTATCTGTACCACCACCACCATCATCGTCACAATCAGAGGCCACAGCTACTGCTTTACCGAGGAGGGTGATCAGGCCAGGTTCCGACAACTTAGCGTAAGCTATTTTATTTAAATTTGTTAAATTTTATGACATTGTTTAAAAACATAATTGCATGATGGTTTTTCCAATCTTAGGTTGTATCCTCAGAAGGAACCGATTGATGAGATATCTAAGATCATCAAAGAGAAGTTCGAGTACTCATGGCCCACATGGACTTCAATAGATGGTGACATGAATAGGGATGTCAATGGGGCGGGGGCGGGGGCGGGGATTATCCTCCCACTCCCTACCCCCGTCCCCTATATTCCTCCCCATCCCCATCCCCATTCCCCATCTCGGGGAATATTTCTCCCCCGTCCTCATTCCCCACCTCCCCACGGGTCCCCAGGGATCCCCACGGGGACCTCAAAAGGACAACTGGTCCAGGCCTAAACCATAAATTCATCGTTTTCAATATCTATCTTATTCAATCCCATTTTAGATTGCATTAAATTCACTCAACCTTATCTTATTGTTACCAGTGTCATCGAAGACGTTTGATTCCTTTTTTTACACTAGCTTTTCAAATTCCAGAACCCAGCCCGTTTGTGCTTTCAAGAATTTACAAAAAATCTATAAAGGTATTTTATTAAATTAAATAAAGTAACAAGTTTGATCGTTGTGTTTGAGGCTGCAACTTTCGATCTTTAAATGGGATATACTTCAAGTTTATTTTATGAATTTAATAAAATTATATATATATATATATACAAAAATAGGTTTATATATGGAATATATATGTCTGTGTGTCTATATATATATATGTGTGTGTGTGTGTGTGTGTGTGTGTGTGTGTGTGTGTGTGTGTCAAGGGTATTTTTGTAAGATTCTAGGGGATAGGGTCCCCATGGGGTGGGGGGTATGCTCCCCGTCCCCATCCCCATATTGCCTTTGGGAGATTTTCTCCCCCATCCCCATCCTCGCGGGGAAAAAATCCCCGTCCACGGGGCCTCAAACAGGGCATTCCCCACGAGGATCCCCGTTCACAGGTAAAAGGCGGAGTGTAGGTCGTTCTACTCGTGGCAGAGGTCGTGTTGGGAGATCATCTCCCACGACCCACACACATTCATCTGACCAGCATATGACGGACGCTGAGACGGGACAGACGATGCCGAGTGTTGCATCGGTGACCACTACCCCAGTCCATGATGTCGGGATGCCATCTGTACCACCACCATCATCGTCACAGTCAGAGGCCACAGCTTCAGCTTTTACCGAGGAGGGTGATCAGGCCAGGTTCCGGCAACTTAGAGTAAGCTATTTTATTTAAATTTGTTAAATTTTATGACATTGTTTAAAAACATAATTGCATGATGGTTTTTCTAATCTTAGGTTGTATCCTCAGAAGGAACCGATTGAGAGATATCTAAGATCATCAAAGAGAAGTTTGAGTACTCATGGCCCACATGGACTTCAATAGATGGTGACGTGAAGGACATGTGGTACAGAGAGTTTAAGGTAAATTAAAATTTAGTTACTTGCGCACATTTAGTTTATACTTTGATTATATTTTGAATTATTATATATGTTATGTTTGTCTAATATGTATGTATCCCATGCAGAAAGCGTTTACTTGGGACATTCGTCATGAGAATGAGACCAGGAAGGGTTTTGATCAAGCAGTGGTTGCATTATGAAAAATGCAATGAACAAGTTGAGGAAAGGGAAGGATAATGGGAAATGAATGGAACCTCAGGTGCTACAGGTACTACAACAGTATTGGGCCAGTGAGGATTTCCAAAAGAGGAGTGCCATTGCCCGACAGAATCAGGCAGTAGATAGTGGAGCATCAGCCTACACTAGAGGGTCGGTCTCGGTTGGAGACCATTTTGATAGGATGGCAATGTAGTTTATTTTAATTTATTTTCTATTTAGGTTTAATGAACTTTTTGATCCCTGTAAAGTAGGAGTGTTTTGAAATCTGTCCCTATAAAATTTTTTGTTTGGTTTTGGTCCCCGTAAGTTACACTTTTTTGTTTTAGGTCCCTGCCGTTAGGTTGCACCGTTAACTTGCTGACGTGGCTGACGGTTTGCCACGTCAGCAGTGCCACATTGACTGATTGTGCTGACATGTCAGCTGCCACGTCACTTTAAAAAAAATTTATTTCCGGAAAAAAAATTTAAAATTATTTTTATATAATAACTTTTTTATTTAATAAAAATCAATAAACCTAAAAAAATTTAAAAATGTTTTTTTTTTAAAGAAAACCTAATCCTAGGTTCTTCTCCATTCCCACCCCATCTTCTTCCTTGGAACCTGAACATATTGTACAGGTCGAACCCTTCAACAGAGGCTAGCGGTGATGATGACGTTGTGTGGAGGCTGAGTTCGTAGCAGTAGTAGTGGTTCGCATGGCCGATTTGGACGAACCTAGGCGGAGCTGTTACAGGTGGACGGCGGGACATCGTAGGAGTGTGAACCCCTTGTAGAGGTCGAACCCTTCTGTGTTACTGTGTTACTCTACTCAAGATCGCCACTCACCTTCATGGATCTGAAAGGGTTTTGCAGATCCGGAGCGTGACTGTTGAAGGTCGGATTCGCGGAGCAAGCGGCGTGCGATGGGAGACGAACACGAACAAGAACGTCGTTTGTGTTCCTCTGCCATTAGCTTCCTCAGTTGAGGACGACGCCATTTTGTCTCAGTGGCCACACACCGCAAAACCCAGATCGAGAAAACCTAGATCAGTGGCCACACACCCCACAAGGATTTTCCCTTTTCCTTTTCCTCATAAAAGAAAACCCAGATTGAGAAAATAAGGAAGAAGATGGATTGACAAGGAAAGATTGGAGCTTTGGCAAAGTGAACTGGAACTGAATGGGTTTCATTGATTGGGGAATTGGAGCAGATTGTGAAGGTTTTGTTGTGGGTCCTTTGTTTTGTTTTTGGCTATTATTGAGTTGGATGGAAGGAATGAGAAATTGATGAAGTAGTTGTAGGAAGGGGCCAATGGAGGAGGAGTAGGGAAGGGAGGAGACGGCGGTGGTGGAGGAAGTGGAGGAGGAGGCGGCGATGGGAGGAGGAGGAGTGGGTGTCAGAGGTTGTAGGTGATGAGGGTTTGTAATATTTATTTTTCATTTTGATGAAGGTAATAAATTATTTTTGTGAAATATAAAAATGATTAAATAAAAAATTTAAAAAATCGAATTTTTCTTTTTAAAAAATGCTGACGTGGCAACTGACGTGGCTAACATGTCAGCACAGTCAGTCCATGTGGCACTGCTGACGTGGCAAACCGTCAGCCACGTTAGCAAGTTAAAGGTGCAACCTAACGGCAGGGACCTAAAACAAAAAAGTGTAACTTACGGGGACCAAAACCAAACGAAAAATTTTACAGGGACGGATTTCAAAACACCCCTACTTTACAGGGACCAAAAAGTTCATTAAACCTTCTATTTAATTATTTTATTGTGACTCAAATTGTGCTAATTTATTTTAATTTGCAGACTCGGGAGTTTGACCGACCCCCTACTGCTTATGAGCTCCTCGAAAAAAACAAGAAGCTGAAATCAGCAAAATGGGTGAACGATAAGGCCCGTAACATTTCTGTGAGTGTACAAAGGAAATCTTACTTTCAAAATTAATTAGTTTAATTAACTTGTAGCTTATTATTTGTTAATATTGTTAATAATATGATAATCAATTTTATTTAGTAGGAAATATATGATCATGCCTTAGCGGATGCTTATGCTCATAGGAGGGTGCTCTTCTAGCCAGGAGCAGAACTCTTCGGCCTCTGTTGATTCGAAAGCCATATTTTTGGAGGTTGTTGGAGGTAAAAATAAGAAGGGGCACATGTATGGGCTTGAGCAACTAGGCTATCATTATGTGGTCTTGGCGTCCCGTCCGCGAATAGAGACACAAGCGTGGCACCACAGGATACATCTTGTAGCACCTGCGTCTTCAGCCTCCTGTTGCACCACCACCAGGTCCAGCATCAACTACTGCAGAGGACAACAAGGAGGATGCCGATGCCGAGACCCACCAGGACGACCCACCTCCATCATGATCTTTATTATTTTCGCTGTATTGTTACATTTTCATCGACTGACAGTACTTTTATGGATGTTTATTTATATTCCAAATTTTTGTTTATATGGATGATAGTACTTTTATTTGTTTGAGTTACAATTTTATGGATGTTAGTACTTTTATTTATTTGGATTACAATTTTATTTAAACACAATATTGATTATTGTTTACATAATATTATTAGGGTTAATTAGAATATTATAATATTAATAAAATAATTTTCATAATTAATATAGTATTGTATCATTTATTACAAATTAAATAATTTAAAAAAAAAATAGCGACTGAAATAGCCACTAACCAATCGGGGGCTAAAAATGACTAGGATATGTGAATAACAACGACTAGATTAGCGACCGATAAATCGGTCTCTAACTATGGCTAGGATATATATGCAGAGTGTTCATGGGTCCGGGTCAACCCGAAGAATCGACCCAAACCAATGTGTTTGGTTCGGTTTTTTCTTCTATTCAGGTCCAACCTGAACCCAACCCGATGAGACCTGTCCCTGCTTGGTTCGGATGACGGGTTTGCTATTTGCAAACCCGTGAACCCGATATCGTCCCCCCTCCCCAGCCCCAGCAAAACCAATCCGTATTTAATCGGGTTGGTTCGGTTTAGGTTTGTACAAAAAATTGCACGAACCCGAACCAACCCAATCCGTGCGAAATTGATTGGTTCAGGTAGCGGGTTGAGCCAAATCTGACCCAACCCGACTCGTGAACACCCCTAGTTCCCTCCATAACCTATCAAACTTATTCTTTTAATTCAATATAAATAAATAAATAAATTAGATAAATCTTATTTATAAATTTAATTATTCATATTTTTTTATAATTCTAAATTTTTTATCTTTTTAATTATATTTTATATAAATTCTATCTATATTTACAAATATTGTTGCAATACAGAAAATACTTCCTAAATTATTATTTTAGCTGCGCGAATAATGCAAGAGATACAACAGCGAAACAAGCATTGTTTTCCCATGTGCCGCTCCATTTAAAAGTCATTCATATTTGATCAAAAAAATTTAAAAGCTATTCATTAGGTGTGTTTAGGTTGCTCAAAAACAAAAGAAAAAAAAAAAGTGTGTGAGTGTGTTACTCATGTGTCGCCAACTAGGCCTTGGGGCCCAAAGACAATTTACTATAAAAGAAAAAAATATTTGAGATTAAATATATTATTAAAATTGTCAAGAAAGCAATTAATGTTGTTAATCATTACTATCATTATTTATTAATAAGAATTGATTATATAAATAAAACTAAGCTAAAATTATAAATAAAATTGTAAAATAAGAAAAGTCTGTCTTTTTTTTTTTTGTTGGTAAACCCGGGTATCCTCCGATTGGGAGCCAGAAACTAATCCCTCGAAGTACTGAGATCAATTTAAGGGGTTGATCTCTCCCAACATATGTTATTTCATACGCATGAGTCAGGAATCGAACCCCTGGCCACATACTTAAGAGACCCAGTTATCTATCAACTGTGCCACATCATGTTGGTAGAAAAGTCTGTCTAAATGTATTTATCATTAATATTTTTTTTACTTGTCTTGTTAGTAAATTAGTCATGAAAGTAATTAATGATCTTAATTGTGAATTATTAACTATTATTTCAACGATTTTTCTAATCTATACCACTTTCCACGTGTTGAAGAATAAAAAAATAAAAATGTTGTTTGTATTAAAAAAAAATAGAAATGTTGTATTGGAAAGAGTAATTTTTAAATTTTCAAGAAAATAAATACACAACTTTCAACACAAAATTTTTATTTTTGATTTCTTAACATGTTGAAAGTTGTATAGAATATAAAAATCATTATTTAAACGTAAAAAAAAAGTAATTAATGTCACTATATATTATTAAAATGCACAATATAAACCGACTTTAAACTAGAGTAATTAACTTTTTCCTTTAATGCAGACTTTAAACTAGAGCTGTATTTTGTGGGTAGAAGAGTTGTCCCTTAATTTATATTCTACATATCCTTGGAGGATTAATCCCATGGCTATCGGCTATGAAAATACCGTGTGTTCTATCCCGGACCTAAAAAAATACACTTCATTAGAAAATGAACACCAAAGTTATCGGCCATTGATTCGAGTTCGTTAGAAAATGAACAGCAAAATACATGTGTCTCTTCTAGCTTAATCGAAGGATCTTTGTAGTTGCAAGCGAGATATCCTCGGAAAACAAAAAGCAATTTATGT
The DNA here is from genome assembly GCA_035048595.1 of Echinosophora koreensis. NCBI lineage: Eukaryota > Viridiplantae > Streptophyta > Magnoliopsida > Fabales > Fabaceae > Echinosophora > Echinosophora koreensis. The sequence goes on along the minus strand of JAPCYP010000011.1, from coordinate 3,467,167 downwards.
CTTTGATCTATTTTTACTATTTCACTACGCAAATCAAGTTTTTTCACTGCTCAAATCAAACTTAAAAACTTAGTCGTTAAGCAAAATTGAATTATTACAAAAATTAAGTGTACCGCTTATAAAAGAAAAATTGGGATTCAGAAAAACATCTGATGATCATTTACTTTAGTATAAAATTTGAAATAACTTGATTTGTCGAGATTCTCCTGTGAGTAAACTTTTTCTTTGGATGTTTTCTGTTAGTTAGAATTATACATATCCACAAAGATCTACATCAAATTAGTCAATGACTGGGATCAAATTAAATGGCCCTGCGTGAAATTGATGCATTCATAATTCAACTAAACTAAACAAAACAAATAAAGAGAAATACTTTACTGTATAATACTTTTAGTTTAGTTGGAAATGAACACCAAAGTTATCAGCCGTTGATTCGACAATTAAAAAAGGCGTGTGATAAAATCATTACCTCTATTGTATATTTTTACTATTATCACTTTGTTCGTAATTTCATACTCGGTATTTTCATGCTAATCAAAACCAACCGAACAAGTAAGGTGTAAATAAGTTTTTGATCCCTACAAAGTTCATCAAATTTGGTTTTGGTCCTTGTGAAATTTTTTCTTAGGTTTTCGTCCCTGTAATCTCACAAATTTTGCAAATAGTCCCTACCGTTATCTTTTCCTGTTATCTAGTACTCATGAGTATCGAGGTAATTTTATTTTACTGTCCGACTTGCTGTAAAATTTGGCCATAAAATAGAAACAAAATCATATATTAGGGACATAAGGTTAAAATTGCTAAATTCCTTCATTTTGTATGATATCTACTACTCAGGAGGTATTGAGGTAATTTCTCGTTCTTGTCCGACTTGCTCCAAAAGTTGGCTAGAAAGTAGAAATAAAATCATACGTTAGGGCCATAGGGTTAAAATTGACAAAATTATTCACCTAGTATGATTTCTAGTAGTCAGGGGTAACAATAGGGACTATTTACAAAATTTTCGAAAATACACCGATGAAGTGAAAGAGATGGGATTGCTTGAACAGTTTAGAGATTTGAACCTAGGTATGGATTTGGCTGAGGATAGAATATGCTTAGGTATGATCACCATCAGCAGTGAGTTTTTGAGAGACCTTAGGTTTAAGCAAGTTCAAGATGAATATCTGCAAGAGATAAGTCGAGGCATTGATGAGGGGAAAGTTTCAGAGTTTAGGAAAGGATCCGATGGTGTGTTGAGGTTTAGAGATCGGATATGTGTGCCCGAGGACTTAGAGATTAGGAAGATGATTTTAGAGGAGGCACATAAGAGTAAGTTGAGTTTTCACCCGGGAGCCACCAAGATGTATCAAGATTTGAAGAAAATGTTTTGGTGGCCAAAGATGAAGAAGGAGGTGGCAGAGTATGTTCTATCATGTCTAGTGTGCCAGAAAGCTAAGATAGAGCATCAGAAGCCTGCAGGGTTGTTACAGTCCTTGGATATCCCAAAGTGGAAGTGGGATAGCATAGCGATGGACTTTGTGGTTGGATTACCACGAACTCCGAAGAAGTTTGATGCGATTTGGGTTATCATTGATAGGTTAACGAAGTGTGCTCACTTCTTACCTATTGGTGAGAGTTATAGTCTTGAGAAGTTGACCCAGATTTACATCAAGGAAGTAGTGAGGTTGCACGGTGTACCACGAGTATTGTCTCCGATCGGGATCCTAGATTTACATCTAGATTTTGGAGACAGTTACACAATGCTTTGCGAACCAAGTTGAGGATGAGTTCAGCTTATCATCCTCAGACGGATGGGCAGTCAGAGAGAACAATTCAATCATTGGAAGATCTTTTAAGAGCATGTGTGTTAGCCCATGTTGGCAGTTGGGATGAATTCCTACCTTTGATTGAGTTCACATACAATGACAGTTTCCATAGTAGTATCGGAATGGCACCGTAAGAGGCTCTCTATGGAAGAAAATGCAGAACTCCGTTGTGTTGGTATGAGACTGGCGAGAGCCAAGTGTTGGGTCCCGATGTGGTACAGCAAACAACGGAGCAAGTCAGGAAGATAAGAGAGAAAATGAGGGAAGCGCAGGATAGGCAGAGGAGCTACAGTAATAAAAGGAGGAGACCCTTAGAGTTTCAAGAAGGTGATCACGTGTTCTTGAGAGTCACTCCGAAGACCGGAATTGGCAAAGCTATAAAGTCTAGAAAGCTCACTCCCCGATTTATTGGACCATTCCAGATTCTTCGACGAATTGGTTCAGTAGCCTACCAGATAGCCTTACCCCCTTACCTCTCCAACCTCCACGATGTATTTCATGTTTCCCAATTGAGAAAATATTTCCCCGATCCTTCTCATGTAATTGAGCCAGAGTCAATACAACTCCGAGAGAATCTAGAATATGAGACTCTACCGTCTAAGATTGCAGATAGAAGGATTAAAGAACTCCATGGTAAACAGATTTCCCTGGTCAAGGTCATCTGGGATAGTGATACTGGAGATGCTACTTGGGAGCGTGAGGCAGATATGCAGCAACAATACCCCCATTTGTTCTCAGGTATGTAACTCCGGGGACGGAATTTTTCTTAAGGGGGGTAGAAATGTAACATTTATTTTTATGTGTGGTTTACATATGATGTTTAGATTTAAGGTTTGGATTATATAACTAAGAGGTGATTTGAGGTATAGAGACCAGTTAGGGTTTCCGGTTAGTGTCTTTTAGATAATTGAGGGTGGAACAAAAATTTTGGAGTTAAAGAGGAGATTAGGCATTTTTGATGGTTAGAGATTGTTTATTAGGTCCTAAGGAGCCTATATCTCAAATTTGGGGTCAATCGGACATCGAACGGACCCTGAACATAGAGAGTTGACTTTCTGATCAAAAGTCAACGCTCAAGCATGGCAAACATCACGCTCGAGCGTCCATAATACGCTCAAGCGTGGGTGTGTCCACGCTCAAGCACCAAATTCAACCAGACAAGGGCCATGCTTTGACTTGCTACGTGTCAACGGGGGCTGACGTGGCAGCCTCTGAGTGGTTGCATGGCTATGGTGGTTTTCACGCTCAAGCGTGAATTGTTCCACGCTCAAGCGTGAAAAATTCCACGCTCGAGCGTGGCAGGGTGAATCAGAAAAATAAAAAGGGCTTAAGTGACATAAGTCACTTAAGCCATATGAAGGAAAGAAACGAGGCAGAGAGCAGAGAGTGGAGACTGAGAAAAACAGAGAGGGCTTTAGAGAGAGAGGGAGACCAATCTGAGAGAGAGAGAGACTTATAGTGAGGGTTGTGTAAGTTTCGATCGTCCATTCGCAAAACGGAGTACGTGGTTGGGATCTTAGTGACGATACCTTCATTCTCCTCTTCCCCGTTTCTTCAATAATCGAAGGTAAATTATCCTCGTTTATGTCGAAATTCGTTTCGTTACGTTTATCTTTGTATCTTTCATTTTGGTTATCGGAATTCGATTCCGTCTTCGAGGATGAACTTGTGGTAACGTGTGCTTCGTAATGTGATGCTTAGGTGAAATTTTGAGAGCTCCGAGGCACTAGAACCGCACGGGGCAGATTCGAAGGAGTTGGAGAACGTCGCGTTTTGTCTCGTTTCGATCATCGTACGACATCCCAGGTGAGGGAAAGAAACCATTTAACGTCGGAAACGGTGCAGTTACATTTAGTTCGATAATGGCGTAGGGCGACCTAAACCCTACTCGAGAGTGAGTAACGGACAATGTCCATGTCACATTGGGGACTACTTAGTGGTACCAATGATGATATTGAAATTGTGCGTTTATCGTCGTTACGATAAAAATATATTATTTTGTTATTTTGTGACTGCTTGTGACTGGCTGTTGTGACTGCTTGGATTGATTGCGTAATTATGATGATTGATGACTGATAATGAGTATTGGTATTTCTTATTAAAATTATTATTATTATCATTATTATTATTATTAAAATTATTATTGTTATTATTATTATTATATTGGAAATGATGCCATGATTAATATGATGATTTGATGGAATGATGTTATGATGCCATGAGTGTAATGATTATGAGTAGAGTTTGAGTAAGTGATGAGATATGATGAGCATTGATGATGTATTGGGGAAATCATATTTTATGTGTTAGTAGTGCCTAACCGAGACGATTGATGTTATATGATGATGAGATTTTATTGAGGTTATTTATGAGGTGATGATGAGCGGTTAGGGCACTAGGGGGTGACCTGAAACATGGTTTGTGATATGTGGACCTGAAACATGGTCGTTTTGTGGTCGTTGGGGTCTATTCCTCGGAGGGAGAATTCCCGGGGTCTAGGCTAACGGCGGACAGTCCCAGACATGATTTCATTTTAGTTGCACCTATAGTTCATGCGTTGCATGAGCACCCTGGCCGGGGTCTAGAGGTGTGCACCGGTTGTGTAGCTATAGTGCCATTGCTTTGCATGGGCACCCTCCAGCCGCGCACGAGGGTGTGCGCCGGGGACTCTGGGACGTGTCGATTGTTGTGATATCTGGATATGGCCGACTACCTGAGAAGATTCATATAGCATTTGCATTGCATCATGATGGGGGTAGAGGAAAGACCCTAGATGTGGATTGAGGATGTTTGTGTTATATATATAAAAACTATATTTTTGGGAGATGGATGTTTATCGTGCTGTTATAGAATTAAATGTCGCTAAACCCTTTCCACGTTTGATGTTATATGGCTTCTTATCCCCTTTTCTTTTGTTGTATGTTTGTACATATATGTTTTGTATATCAGATCCAGATCGTGTTGATGGCGCACTGGGATCATCCGTGGATGACTCAGGACCCGGGGTTCCCCCTCTCGGGGACCTTTGAGGTTGAGTGCTTAGATCCGAACTGGTGGCTCGTGGACCTAGTCACTCGCTTCGTTGTGTATACGGGTCCTATGTCCATCACCTCCGGGTTCGGACAGGGAGCGCCGATAGGATTCGTCGGCACGTTCCGCTTTGGCATTACCCTTCCTTTCCAGGTAGGACAGCCAGATGGACACATACCGCCGATGCCAGGCATGGCCCCAGATCCCTTCATGGTACCCTTTGAGGTACTAGTTCCAGGACTTGCACCGGCACCGGCACCAGGACCCGAGTTGGCACCTATCCAGGAGGAGGACCCGGTTACCCCCGCCCAGGACCTGGCACCCCTTCCAGAGGTACCAGCGCCTCCAGAGGTCCGGGCTACGGTTTCAGAGTCTTCTCGAGTATCTACCAGACAGTTTCATCCCCGTGATAGTAGACTTTACTGACAGAGGTTTCAGAGACAGTCGGACAGGAGCTCGTCCAGTGAGAGCGGAGGAGGGTCCGGACCTGCCGGACCACGGGATGCAGACGAGGGTGGTAGTATTTGATGGTTCGGGCCAGTGCCATCTGTATAGGTGTGATTGAGGTTTTGTTGTATTTTGAGAGGGGACGGGGTGTGGAGAGAATCGGCGAGGCATCTTCCCTTTTTATCTTTTGATGTATTTCCTTTATGTTATGTACCACCGTTTTGTATATATTTCGGGATCCTACTGATGGGAATCCCTTGACAGTTATGTATTAGGAGATGATGTATATATTTATCTATATATATATGTGTGAGGTATGTTGATGTATCTGCATGTTAACTATTTACATCTTAAGTTTTAATTTTCCGCTGTTTTATGTATAACCGCTTATCGCTAATAGCACGATTAAGTTGTAAAAATTTTGGGTTTTTCTTTAATGGGACATCGGGGCGTCTCAAGTTGTAGGCTTGGGGGTAGCGTAAGACGAAGGGTTCCCATAACCCTTTATGTTTGATAACATGTTGTATGCCTATATGCCTAATTTCTATTTGATGTTAAACTGTTTATGATGATGTTGCCATGATTGTCATTGATGATAATGTTGTTTGCCATAACATGTTGAATTGATGATGTATGAGTGTATTATCATAATGATGATATCATGATGTTATTGGTTGATGGATGTATGTTGTGAACGTTATAATGTTAATGCGTTAAAACTGTTAAACAATGTTAAGGGATGTCATTCCCCTTTGTTCATAAATCTGAATGATAGTAATGAGAGTGAGGATTATACCAAACAGTTTAGTCATGACCTTAGGGATTGATTTAAGAGTGATTAGGGACATTTAAATTTAGCTGAGATTAAAGGATTAATTCCCTTATTGTAAGACATGGATATTTAATCAATATTAATGAAACTGATTATCAATGGATTAGTAAAAACCAATAGATTTGAATCTATGAACTGTCCCAAGAAATTGGCAATGGGTCTGTGACCCTTCTGCCCAGATCAGTACGACCACACTCCATTGAGCACGACCATGCTTAACAGGGAGCACGCTCATGCTCCTATTCAAAATCCAGAACTGGGCGCGTACTTGAGCACGCCCGTGCTTAACAGGCAGCACGGTCGTGCTTGCCTGAAGGTCCAGCACGCCCGTGCTGAGGGTGAGCACGCCTGTGCTCACCTGACTAGAACAGAATGCAGAACAGTGCAAAAAGCAGGGTTTCACCCCAAATGCCTTAAAAGACTTAATAAGACACCCAACGAACTTGAAGATAAAAGACAAGTAAAAAGAGAATGTACCTTGGTAGCCTAGTGGCCAAGGTGGCCTTGATGCATGATGGTCAAGGTGGTAATCTCTAGTGCTTAATGACTAGAGTGTTAATTAATGATGATATGGTACCTTGGTAGCCTAGTGGCCAACGGGGCCTTGATGCTTGATGGTCAAGGTGGTAATCTCTAGTGCAGAGCGACTAGAGTGTTTAATAAATGAATACAAAACGATATGATAATCCTCGATAGCCGAGTGGTCGAGGTGTTGATGGTGATGAAACTTGTGTAGCCTAGTGGCCTAAACGGAGGTGGTGGTTGTATTTGTATGTTGTTTGAGCATGCATTCACGCATCAGAGATGTTAGTGGGGGATGTTCAACATAGGGGAGGTCGTCCGAGAGTATAGCGATCTGGCCGTCCGTGGTGATTCATCCGAGAGTTAGGTGAATCGTGTGCCCCCGCGGTGGCGCATTCGAGAGTAAGGTGTGTCGGCTATCCTAGGGGTCCATCCATGGTAAGGTGAACTGCCCCGGCATTGGTGCTTATTGGCCAATGTGGATATGTAACTCCGGAGTTGACTTCCTACGGTAGAATGGATCTAAGTGCATAATGGAGTAAAGGAGCAGAATTGCATTGCATAGCATATACATTGTATGATGATAACTGTTATGTTTTTTGTTGTTGTTATGAAATGCTTGTTTGAAGTATGCTCGTCTTGCTAACTGCTTCCTTGCCGTTATATTTATATTCATGTTTCTAACTCCCTATTGCTATGTTTTGTTTTGGCATGTATCTTTATGCAGAGGACGACGAGCAGCCTGTTGAGGAGTGACTCTGAGGAGCCGCGACTCGTAGTTAGGATTTCCAGTTTTATGTTATTAGTTAGTTTGTTTTCAGTTGTATCCGAGGATATTTTCGGGATTTGGTTATACCAGCTCTGTATGACATCAGGGGTTGGGTTTTGTTTTATGTTATGTTTTATTTCCGCGTTTGATACAATGTGATATTCTCTATTCGTTGTAGGTTAATTTTAATAAATGACGCATGTTTTATTTTAATTCTTTTATCTTTAATGCTTTCTACGTATGCGGGGTAGATGGTGTCACATTTAGTGGTATCAGAGCAGGTCTGTCCTATTAGGCCGTGGTATGAGTCTGTTGTGAGTCTGTTGTGTGCTCTTGTTTGAATTAACTATATTTATTATAGATAATGATGCTTAGTGTTAGTAACCGTTAACTTTTCCTGCTTTAAGTTCTCTGTAATTAATAAGTTGTCTTGGTATTTACAGGAACTTATGGCAGGAAGAGGAGGCAGAAACGACCAGGCTATCGCAGATGCTTTGGCACTCGTTGCCAACGCGATAGGCCAGAACCAGAACGTCAACAACGGGGGACCAGTTGAGTTTCAGGGTCTTGACAAGTTCCAGTGGAACAATCCGTCATCTTTCAAGGGAGCTTATGATCCTGAGGGTGCCCTGTTATGCATGAGGGAGACTTAGAAGATCTTTCGAGCTATGAGATGCAACGACCAGCAGAAGGTAATCTTTGGGACCTTCATGCTGATAGAGGAGGCTGAGCACTGGTGGGAGAACTGTCGTCAGCACATGCAGGCTGAGGGTACTGTGGTCACATGGAATGTCTTCAAGGACAGGTTTATAGAGAAGTACTTTCCAGCCGACATCCGCGACATGAAGGAGATGGAATTCTTGGCATTGAAGCAAGGCAACATGTCAGTGGGAGAGTATGCGGCTAGGTTTGAGGAGTTGGGTCGTTATTACACACTGTATCATTTGAGGATGGTCTGCGCCCAGAGATCAAGTAGGCTATCAGCTACTAGGAGATCCAAGTCTTCCCAGTTCTAGTAAACAAGCGTAGATTCTTTGAAAATGCCTGCAAGTCCGGAGGATCAGGCAACAAGGGATCAGACAACCAGAGTAGCAAGAAGAGTGATCAAGGGAACAAGTGGAAGCCGCGTCTCACTCCAGCTGGCAAAGACTTCAAGCGGGATGGTAAGAAGTCTCAGTTTTCTTCAGACCGGTCCAGGAGATGGGATTCCTCTAATTCTAGACCTCTTCGGTATATCAAGTGTGGACAGAATCACTTTACTACTCCGTGCAAGGAGACAAACATCATCTACTTCAAGTGTGGCAAGTATGGCCACATCAGCCGGAACTACGAGGGTGGAAAGTGAGAACCACAAAGTGCGAGCAAAGGTCAGAAACCTCAAGCCAACCGACTGAAGACCACAGGGAGAGTCTTTACTCTCAGTTGAGCCGAGGCCTCCGAATCTGAAGATTTGATCCAAGGTATGTGCCTCGTTAATGGAATTCAATTAGCTGTATTGTTTTATTCGGGTGCAACTCACTCGTTCGTATCACATGAATGTGTTAAGCGTCTTAATTTGCTTGTGACACTTCTTGAGTGCGATTTGATTGTTGCCATGCCCACGAATAAACCTGTTCTTACTGCTCATGTATGCAAGAATATTCTTATTACCATAGATGGTAGAGATTCTATTGTTGATCTTGTATGCTTACCCCTAAAGGACCTTGATGTTATTCTTGGCATGGACTGGTTATCTTTCAACCACGTCATTTTAAATTTTAAATTGTTTTGATAAAACCATAGTTTTTGGAACTCCTATGGAGTCTAAGGATCCTAGATTTCTCTCTGCCAACCAAGTTAATTCTTCGATGAAATAAGAAGCCCAAGTGTACATGATGCTATCTCCCCTAGAAGTAGAGAGCCCTCCTGATGTTGAAAGCGTACCTGTTGTGCGAGAATTTCCTGAAATGTTCCCGGGGGATGTTTACGAACTACCCCCAGAAAGGGATGTGGAGTTTACCATAGATTTAGTGCCTGGCACCGGGCCTATATCCATAGCTTCTATTTCAGTATTGGGATGGCGCCCTATGAGGCTCTTTATGGTAGGAGATGTAGGACACCTTTGTGTTGGAATGAACCTGGTGATAATGTGGTGTTAGGACCTGAGGTAGTGCAAGAAACCACAGAAAATGTGAGGATGGTTCAGGAAAAGATGAAAGTGGCATAGAGTAGGCAAAAGAGCTACCATGACAGAAGGAGGAAGGCGCTCGAATTCCAGGAAGGGGATCATGTATTCTTGAGAGTTACTCCAGCAACTGGGGTCGATAGAGTGATGAAAGCGAAGAAACTTACTCCCAAATTCATTAGCCCTTACCAAATTCTTAAAAGAGTCAGTGAAGTCGCTTATCAAATAACCTTGTCACCTTTCTTGTCCAAACTTCATAATGTGTTCCATGTGTCACAACTTAGAAAATACATTCATGATCCGAACCATGTGATAGTACCCGACACGATTCAGTTAAAAGAAAACTTGATGTTCGAGGTACAACCCCTTCGAGTTGATGATAGGAGGGTAAAGCAGTTGAGAGGCAAGGAGATTCATTTGGTTAAAGTTGTTTGGAGTGTGGATGGGAGCTTGGGAGCAAGATGATGCAGGTGTACCCACATCTCTTTTTTTTCGAGGTGAGTAGAAATTTCGAGGACGAAATTTTTATAAGGGGGTGGAATTGTATTACCTCGTTTTTCGTCTAAGTGCTTGTGTGTATACCTTGTTTGTTTAGGATGTTTAGAAAAAGGCTTAGTAGTGTTTTTAAGCTAAAAATCCCTTCCTGACGGATGAGCACGCCCGTGCTCATGTATCAGCACGCCCGTGCTTGATACATGTGTCTTGTGGCTGCCTGAGTCACAAGCACGACCGTTTTTAATAGGGAGCATGACCGTGCTCAGGTGTAAACGCGTCTCACTGACGCTAAGTTGAGCACGACCATGCTAAAAAAGGAGCACAATCGTGCTCGGTGCAGAGTCTATATATAGATTGCTAACAGCGAGGATTACGAGTTAAACCCTCTAAATTGGCACTTTAGGCAACCCTAAGTGTGACGACAGCCTCTCTCATTCTTCTCCTTTGAACCCAATCATTGTTTGGTGTTCCGTTCGTAGTGGAGAGAGTACAATCTTGCGTTAGTGCCAATCAGCAAAGGTAATGGTGTTCCCCTCTTTTGTTTCCTTTTCTGTTTCATGATTTGGGAACTAATTGGCTAACCCTTTTGTGTTGGCCAAGGCTTGGGAACATTCGTCGAGCCGTTCGAGGGAACCAGTTTAGGATCGTCGTCAGTTTATCGGGACTCTTCATACCAGGTATGTAGAGAAGCAATAGTATGAGTATGTAGGCTTGGGGGTAGTGCAAGACGAAGGGTTCCCATAACCCTTTATATTTGATAACATGTTGTATGCCTATATCGCTAATTTTTATTTGTTGTTAAACTGTTTATTATGATGTTGGCATGATTGTCATTGATGATAATGTTGTTTTCCATAACATTTTGAATTGATGATGTATGAGTGTATTATCATAATGATGATATCATGATGTTATTGGTTGATGGATGTATGTTGTGAACGTTACAATGTTAATGCGTTAAAATTGTTAAAAAATGTTACGGGAGGTTGTTTCCTTTTGTTCATAAATCTGAATGATATTAATGAGAGTGAGGATTATACCAAACTATTTACTCATGACCCTAGGGATTGATTTAAGAGTGATTGAGGAAATTTAAATTTAGCTGAGATTAAATTATAAATTCCCTTATTGTAAGACATGGATATTTAATCAATATTAATGGAACTGATGATCAATGGATTAGTAAAAGCTAATAGGTTTGAATCTATGAACTGTCCTAAGAAATTGGCAACGGGTCTGTGACTCTTCTGCCCATATCAGAACGACCACACTCCATTGAGCACGGACGTGCTTAACAGGGAGCACGTCTGTGCTCTAATTCAAAATCTAGAACTGGGCGCACACTTGAGCACGCCCGTGCTTAACAAGCAGCACGGCCTTGCTTGCCTGAAGATCCAGCTCCCCCGTGCTGATGGTGAGCATGCCCGTGCTCACCTTACCAGAGCAGAAAGTAGAACAATGTAGAAAGTAGGGGTGTCACCCCAAATGCCTTAAAAGACTTAATAAGACACCTAACAAACTTGAAGATAAAAGACAAGTGAAAAGAGAATGTACCTTGATAGCCTAGTGGCCAAGGGGCCTTGATGCATGATGGTCAAAGTGGTAATCTCTAGTGCTTAATGGCTAGAGTGTTAATTAATGGTGATATGGTACCTTGGTAGCCTAATGTCCAAGGGGGCCTTGATGCTTGATGGTCAAGGTGGTAATCTCTAGTGCAGAACGACTAGAGTGTTTAACAAATGAATACGAAACGATTTGATAATCCTCGATAGCCGAGTGGTCGAGGTGTTGATGGTGATGAAACTTGGGTAGCCTAGTGGCCCAACCGGGGATGATGGTTGTATTTTTGTGTTGTGTTGAGCATGCATTCAAGCATCGGAGATGTTAGTGGGGGATGTTCAACATAGGGGAGGTCGTCCGAGAGTATAGCAATCTGGCCGTCCGCGATGATTCATCCGAGAGTTAGGTGAATCGTGCGCCCTGGCCGTGGCGCATCCGACAGTAAGGTGCGTAGGCCATCTTAGGGGTCCACCCATGGTAAGGTGAACTGCCCCGGTGTTGGTGCTTATTGGCAAATGTGGGTTTGTAGCTCCGAAGTTGACTTCCTGAGGTAGTATGGATCCCAGTGCCTAATGGAGTAGTGGAGCAGAATTGCATTGCATAGCATACACATTGTATGATGATAACTGTTATGTTTATTGCTGTTGTTATGACCTGCTTGTTTGAAGTATGCTCGTCTTGCTAACTGATTCCTTGCCATTATATTCATATTCATGTTTTGTTACTCCTTATTGCTATGTTTTGTTTTGGCATGTATCTTTACACGGAGGACGACGAGCAGCCTGTTGAGGAGTGATTCTGAGGAGCCGTGACTCGTAGTTAGAATTTCCAGTTTTATGTTATTAGTTAGTTTGTTTTCAGTTGTATCCGAGGATGTTTTACGGATTTGGTTATTCAAGCTCTGTATGTGACATCAGGGGTTGGGTTTTGTTTTATGTTATGTTTTATTTCTGCATTTGATACAATGTGATATTCTCTATATGTTGTTGGTTAATTTTAATAAATGACGCATGTTTTATTTTAATTCTTTTATCTTTAATGCTTTATACGTATATGGGGTAGAGGGTGTCACAGGTCCCATCACAGGCTCTTCGTGGCTGGATCCCATTTCAGGCCATTCCATGGCTGGGTCCATAATCAGGCCATTCGTAGCTGAGTCCCATCTCAAGCCTTACAGAGCTAGGTCTCACACCAACATTCACAAATGAGTACCCATCACGGGCTCCTTAGAGCTGGGTCTCACGCACAAACATTCACAAATGAGTACCCATCACGGGCTCCTTAGAGCTAGGTTCCATACACAAGCAATAAATCACATACCATTATAATCACAGTCATAGTCCACATACATTTATCCTTAAATACATTGACTCTATTATCATCATCACCCAACTCTACTCATTAAATCGTTCTCTTATGGTCCTATCATCAATCCTAAGGCATATAAAAGTCATCAATCATCACTTATGCCATTAGGCCTCAAAACCATCAATTACCACTCATCCCTTATTACTTAACAACATCAAGATATGTGATTTATAATTCATACCTCTATTCCATTAACATGAAATACAATTCAATAATCATGTCTTATAATTCTAACCAATAGTCATATAATTCGATAAATATTTCTAAACCATTTTTATCATTAGATAATCTAAATTCCAAACTAAAAGACTTCATCAATAATTCATACCTGTTGCTAAGTTCTCTCTATGCCAATTATCCCATCTCTCAAGAATCATGCCTATGTGTTCCAAACTAAACCAATATTCGTCAATCTCACCTCTCATAGCAACTCATCCATACGGGGTACCAATCAACCTAAAACTATGTTCTTTAATTAATCCTAATATAGTCACTATAACGCATACCATTATTATTGTTTTAATCTCACCAATGCACAACATGGAATATCATCAAAGCACCTCATAAATACACCATATATAATTGTAACATTATTGCAACACATAAACACTTTGTGACATTATAATCATATAATTGAGTCGATACAATAATCATATCACACAATCATTCAAGTCATTGCTCCAACAATACCAACAACAAATCACTCAATGCACTAAAGGGATTATGGGGACCTCAAACACCTCAATCTCATTCCAATTCCCATTTGATATGATTATCTTTCTCCCCCATACTTGGTATGATGAAATGCACGTCCTAATGGTTAGAGAAACGAGGGTCCACTCTTGATTCCTCCTTATGCTTCCAACGCTTGGTCAAGGAAACACATAGAAAGATTGGTATTCAATTCTTAAGTCAAGGAACTTAAAAGAAAAGGGATTAAACTCTATGATTTACATAACTTACCTTGATTAGAATCTAAAAGAACCAATCTATCCTCCAACTGCAAGATCAAACACTAAAGGGTATGTTCTTGATGAAGAACAATTCAAAACAAGGATTGAAGGATTGTAAACTTTATGGAGAATTCAAAGGTTTCAAAGGAAATCCAAGAAAGATGAAGAGAGACAGCTTTTCTGAGGTTAACAATGTGAGAAATAGGGTTTAGGTCCGAGTCTAATGGTATAAATATGAGTTTAGGTCATTATGGGCTATTTAGAAGCCCAAAAACACGTTTCTGATGTGCGTCGATTCGCGAGGCAAACCATTTTTCTTGGGGCCAATCCGAGAGCTCCCAAAAATTTCTATCAGATTTGTGGGGCGAGGCCTTAGAAGTCTAATTTGGCCATAACACCTGAAATAATACTTGTAGGTAATTCTCTAATCTTTCCAACGCATCCGAGATCACCTCAATCGGACATCTAGAAATCAAGATATGACTAAAATAGTGAAACATGTTACTATGACTCTAAAAGGATTAAACCTTTCTAAGGTTAAACTTCCCAAAACATGAACTTAGACATCAAGAACAAACATATATAAGCCAAGACTAACACATATTAACATAAGGATGAATTTTGGGGTGTTACATATATGAATATGAATATATATTTATAATATTTAAATTTTGTTTTATAGATGCCATTTACTTTTATTTTATTTTATATATATATACATATTGTATTGTGGTATCAGTAACCAGGAAATGCATGTTGATTCTATGTCTAACGATCCTTTGATTGTGATGGATTCAAGAACACAATTGTGTTATGTGAATTGTTTATATTTAATGATGTTGAACACATTGAGTAAGACTTGATGTATCCGACTGGTCAGCGGACTCGACCGGTATACAAATGTGACCGTCGGAGAATGGGACTCTATTGAAAGAAACTTAGAGTTTAGGAGGGTAGTTACGCAGTGACCGAGGTCACTTGCCGATTCTCGTATCTGACTGAGGTACGAATTTGGCCGTTGGAGTAGGAGACTTTAATGAACAACTCCAAACGAAAAACAAGCATCACTACAAGAATTGGTCAAATTTGCGACAGTCTCTTTACGACGGCCAAAAAGCGGACGAAAAAATAGATATTTTTTATTGTGGTATTAGTAACAAGCAATTAAGGTATAGATAATCACAGCCTCTGTAGCAAGTGTCACTGAATGAGACACAGTCCAAGCCTCCTTACTCTCTGTTTTTAGTTTTTTTTTTCATTATTGTTGTGCATTGCGAATGTGCTCTGAATTTTTGCTTTTGTGTTGTGTAGCATTGAGTTACTTGGTGCTCATATCTGGTTCTAGGAAGTTGCAGTCTTTTTCTCGGTCTCTTTTGCTACAGGTAAGTGTGTTAAGTTTGTTTTCTATTCATGTATAGGTGCCTGTTAATTTGTATATATGATTGTTAATTGTTAATTTGGTGACAATACTTGCTTGATTGAGGGGAAATTTGTGACAATACTTCCTTTGTCATGTGGGTTCAATAAATTATGCATCTTACTCAATGGTTAAATGATTGTAAATTTCTAATGCAACTAAAGAGTTGCAATGATGATATAGTTTGAGTACGTTGTATGGTATGACATGCTAGATGTATATATTTAAATATATGTGATATATCTAATTGTGTTTGTACACCCTCACTGAGTTCTGGGACTCACCCCTACCTTTTTTTGTTGTTCAGCTTCAGGTACACCACAATGGGATCCATCTCAGGGAGCTCATGCACAGGAGTAGTGTGGGCAGTTGCTGCAGTTTGGTTATTTCATTGATTTTTGGTTTAGTCTTATGAGATACCTCTTCTTTTGTTTGAGCTTTGGGACTATTTCCTTTTTTTTTTAACTATTTATTTTCATTTAAACTTTGACGAAGGCTCAGGGCTACCTTGGCATATTGTTTTAGAATACTCATTTGCTTTGATATTTATTTTGATATTATATAATTATTGTGATGTGACTTATACGTGCTTGATAGACCTTGGGAATGCAACGTCATGGTCTCATTCTTGTCGGTCAGGAATACTTAAGTTGGGTCCTGACACTAATTCACTAACCAAGTTGCCTATGTGTTGTTAGCAAGTAATAACAAATGAAATAACTCAATTTGCCTATTTTATGCAATTTTAACTTGTCCAGTATGGATCATGGTGTGGGTGTTTTGCCTTGCTTTATAACTCAAAGCAGCAAGATTAGATTTATAAAAAGGAATTACCTAGCCAAAGAGTGTCGGCATCACTAGCTTTGGTGATGGGACGATAGGTGATGAACCGAAGTGGCTCAACGATTCAAGTGAAAATTATGCCTTTGGTTTGTTGAAGTGGGACGATCATACAGTAGACGCCAGGAACGTAGTTATTTTATTGAGTGAAAGGTGAATTGAGTGAAGAAAGAGGTAGGTTGTTTTATTGGGCTAGAAGTCATAACCATATAATTTTATTTTTTAAAAAAACATAAAAACAATAAGTGGGCTAGTCCGCCGAACCAGAAAACCATAACCCGCTTACCCGCGGGTTTAATGGGAAAACTTGTGTAGGCCACATTTAAACGGATCAAGTATGGCCAGGTTGTGACCCGCACGGATCGCGTGTTAAATAGACCAGCTAACTGCCCTTGGTCCATTACCCAGCTCTATTTGTTTGGATAGTTATTTTTAAATGTCAACAACTAAAATTAAAATTTGTGCAATTTTTGAAATGAAAAATCATTGAATGGTTGTTTTATGTTTTGGATTTCTAATCCCCCAATCCGGTTTTGGGTCAAGTGTAATACAGATGGGGTAGCTAGAGGTTCTCATCGACTTGCTAGCTCAGGTGGTATCTTCAGAGATAGTAGTGCTGCAGCTTTGAGTTGTTTCCAGGTTAACCTTAGTGTTACTTATGCCCTTCATGCAGAATTATATGGGCTATGTTTGCTATGGAAATTGCTCACAAGAAGGGTTGGCACAACTTTTGGTAAGAGTGTGATTCTAAACTATTGATTCTTGCTTTCAAGTCCGTGTAGCAAATAAGAAATAGATGGAGGAATTGTATGGTTGTAGTTAGTAAAATGAATTTTTGTTATTATCATATTTATAGAGAAGGAAATACTTATGCAGACAAATTAGTTTCGAAGGGTGTTTTTTTTGGTGGGAAACTATTCCAAGATTCATTAGTGAGGATTTCTACCAAAATAGAATAGGAATAACTCTGTATAGATTTAAATAAGTTTTTTTTTTCATGGGTTTGATCTATGCCCCCCATGTGTTGATGTATTCTTTGTTCTCTTTATTAATAATATTTTTGGTGTGCTGCAGATGATAGATGTTAGCTAAGATGCCAACCTAGTTGGGATGTTAGTTTTCATTGTGTTGCTTTTGCATGCCAATTTTGTTTTAAAAAATTGTTTTGGACTTCTAAATATGTTTTTATGTTGACAAACAGGGTTTGAGAGTAGAGATTGTTACATATAGGTGGTATTGAAACCAATGAATGGTAATAATGTTAACAATGTTTATGTTAGCAGCTAGCACCATAACAATTATAGAAATAATAACTCCCTTGAATTACAATAAAAATGAGGAAAGAAAGGAAGCTTTTGTTTAGTGTACGATCTAATCAATTAAAATGATAATATACATGGCTATCAAGACTTTGAAAGGCTAAAACTTCATCCCTGTACCATAAGTCACTGAAGACAACAACAAAATGCACAGAGTAAAATAGACTGCATCAACCATACAAGATGTTTAATTTTGTTGCATATACTTTGAGATTCTATTATCATGCTAACATAATTACATACCACACCTCCAATACTCACACACCTCCAATACTCACCAATGTGTGTCATTATTTTAAGAAATGTATGGTATCAACCTGCAGCACATCTTGCGCATCCTATTTTTTGGCCCAGCTTGATTTTTTTATTTAGTAATTTGAGAAAAAGTTTCCGCTCGAAAATTAAAAACATGCATTAGAAAGAAATGGCATAAACAATGAAGAGTTATATTTGAATTAAAACTATCTAAATTTTTATATGGCAGAAAAAGTAGACATAAAGCTCCATGTAGATATAAGTCTACACAATTGATACCTTTTTCCCATATTCCCACATTTGAATTATTTTTAAATTTTATCTAACCAAAGAAATCGAATCCAAAACATACAATAGATTAAGTATGCATTACCTATTTTAAAATCTGAAATACCTCTTTGGGCAAAATTACACTTTTATTCCCTTAAGTTATTTGTTTTGTTCAAATTGGTCCCTTAAGTTTTTGTTGTGATAAACTACACCCTTAAGTTAGGTTTCGGTGCCAAATTAGTCCCTTACGTTTTTTTTTTGACAAACTAGACCCTTAAGTTATGTTCGGGTGACAAATTGATCCCTTAATTTGTCAAAGGGACCAATAAATTAGACCCTTAATTTATTATTTTTATTGTCTTAAAGGACCAATTTGTCACTCGAACATAACTTAAAGGTCTAGTTTGTCACAAAAAAAATTTAAGGGACCAATTTGTCACCCGAACCTAACTTAGGGGTCTAGTTTGTTACAAAAGAAAACTTAAGGGACCAATTTGAACAAAACAAATAACTTAAGGGGCTAAAAGTGTAATTTTACCTACCTCTTTGTAAACCACACTAAAAGTGGTGTCAAAAAATCATCATATATAGCGTATGCCAAACATTGCAGCTGTACCCTTAATCTATTAGCTCCATCCCTGCAGTAAAAAGTCGAGCTAAGAAAATGATAAACATTGAATGTATTGAAATAACAACTATTTTCCAGATGGCTACAAAACCAGCATTACATGAAATGATCATTGAAGTATTGAATAGGACTTGAAGCATCTGCAGAAGTAACAAACAAATTAGACTTACCCACATCATGCCACATGCTATCATCATGGACCTGTGCGGTGCACGGTTAAACAATGTGTGGGAAGTATAATAATATGTTTTTTGAAAAGATAAAAAAAATAAATTAAAAATAATAACATAATAAAAAGTAAAAAACTACTAACGATTTAATATTTTTGTTATAATAAAAAGTATTAAGAAAAGTAATCAGTTTGTGAAGTAAAGTAATATTTTCAGGACATCAATAAATTTAAATGACAAAAAAAAAAAAAAATTCCTGCAAAAGTAGTGAGAAAATAATGAGAAAGAAATGCCAAAAACATATAAAATAAATGTAAATAATAGTTTGTAACTTACCTATCACTACATGAAAATTGGCAATTTGCGATAGACACTTGGAGGCGGTTCAAGTCTAACCGCCTCCGGACATAAACTGCAACAGTTACTGGTTATAGGCAAAAGTGACAAAAATGTAACTTTCTATTGTTAGTTGTATTTCACTGTTATTGGTGGTCTTTAAGTGATTGTGCAAGTCTTCAATATTATATTATATGTATGAACACTTGCAAAATGAAATTCATGAGGGTTCATATGAGAATGACACTTTTGTGAAAGTTTTTGGAAAGGACCCTGTGTTGTCTAACTGTGGGCAAGCAGCACAGCAAATCACGAATATGTGTTAATGAATAGCAACACAAAAACCTGAGACGTGTAGAATCACATCGTCCTCAAGGATTTATTCGCCTAAGACAAAAAGCCCCCAGGATTTAACAAGCTCTTCAAGGTTGAAGCCGAGGTACCAGAACATCAAGAGAAGAAGAAAGTGTTTAACCCAAAAAAGAGAAGAAAAATAACACTCAAATATTTGTTTTAACTTAAAACAAAGCATGTAAGGACCAAAATTTGTCACTTGCAGTCCAATGCCCATCACTAGATGAAAAGTTCTTCCTTTCATCAAATATTGTATCCACCATTTGAAAATGTGTTGTACTGTAAAAAGCATTTAAAACATTTTATTTCAATTCATTAAAAGCTTTTAATATAAAATTCAATTTCAAAACTGTACGTTTTCCATTAAATGCTTTTAATTAGCTCCTGCACGTTATATTTTAGATGCAGTCTGTGCAATATGAAAGATTTGCACGCTAAAATCATTTACACCCAAAATAATGTAATCAAATATATTAAATAAGAAAATAAAGAATGATTAGGAAATATAAAAAGACTTTAATGACAATAAAGAGAATTTAAAACCTTTAACTTTTTTACTTCAACTCCCAATTCAAATTTTTTTAAATAAATTAAATATACAACAACAATCCCCCACATATTTCAAAAAATTAAGAAAAACAAATTTTGAAATAAATCTTTCCTGGGTTAACACAATGGGTGTAAGCACATCAAATCTGGTGTCTTTTGGACTATGAACCAAATTTAGGCCGATAAGAATAAGACTTATCATACAAGTGAGTTGGTGAAGTAAACTTCTATGAACCAAAACACTTTGGTGTATGGTAGAGGTCTATCAATCACACTATACCCTCACAATTCTCGCTGTTAGCGCTATTTTGCGCTAATAGGCTATGCGCGCACCTGGTAATTCATGAGTGCT
Organism: Echinosophora koreensis; assembly: GCA_035048595.1. Taxonomy (NCBI): domain Eukaryota; kingdom Viridiplantae; phylum Streptophyta; class Magnoliopsida; order Fabales; family Fabaceae; genus Echinosophora; species Echinosophora koreensis. The sequence continues at coordinate 3,446,729 of JAPCYP010000011.1, read as the reverse complement.
CTAGAGATTATGCTACAATCTCATACAAGCGTCCCCACTTGACACTCATATAGATGATTTCATCAAGTGTATGCTGCACTTCATACACCACTCATATGGGATATGAAATTTATTAAAAGTGCGTTTGATGAGGGAATTGAAGATTCAAAGGAATTTCAAATTCTAGGAAATTCATTTGCTTGAACTAAATTCCCTTGATTTTGAAATTTTCTTGTTTGGATAGAATATTTAAATTTTATTATTGTTAAAATTATTTGTTTGGATAGAGTATACCATAAGTGATCGGCGACAAAGGTCGGGTGGAGGCAGCGGAGGTCTGGCGGCCGGCGGCATGGTGGTCTGGGGGCCGATGCCTGTTGTCCGCAGGCCAGCTCTGTTGTCTGGGGCCGGCATCGGTGGTGGGTGGCACATGAGTAAGGAGAGAGAATTTCAAAATACCACCTCTTTATGTGGTATTTCAAATTCCTCAAATTTACCTTAAACCAAATACCCTCATAAAATCCATTAGTTTCTAAATTTCTTCATATTTCATACCCAAACAAAGTATTTTAGATTGAAGCATTTAATTACCTCTTAAAATACTTTACTCTCTCCAAATGCTCCATCCAAACACACTCTAAAACAGTTTATCCCCCAAGAAATGTAGTCTAAAACTTCTTACACCATAGGAAGGAACAAAAATTAATTTGTGGTAGCAGAACTAATGAAATTTATCTTTGATGGGAAATCATGGCCTCAACTCAGCAAAAGCAGAATCATGAATTCTGTGGCTTTCCAGTTGTGTATAATTTGTTGTAGCTACATGAGATTGGTTGTCTAAGTTTAGTGGATCCGGATTCCCTGGTGTATTGGAAGCACGCATTTACACACAGTAACAATCTTAGCCATTGATATGAGATCATATGGCTCACATTACACTTTTACTAAACCAACTTAAAAAAAAATTTGCTATTAAACTGTACCGGGAGTCCATTTTAGTATGAGCGACGAAGCTTATTGATCAAGATTACACTTTTTTGTTTAGTTTGAGTTTGTTTAAATCGAATATATATACTACATATTGGTGGTCATCCTTCACGTATAACTCTAATAAATAAGATTGTAATTTATATATATGCAGAAGCTTCTAAAGTTCTCTACTTCTAAATTACTGCGTTTATTTCTTATCAAAATTAAACCAACAAAATTGCCTTTGAACCAACAAAATTTCTTATCAAAATTAATGTATCAGGTTCCAATTTAGCTTCCATTGGAGAATGTGATTGGCGGACTATATCACATATGAACTCTTGGTTTATTTACATATATTTCAAACACTTAATTTTAACATATTTGATATAATCTTAATATCGGTCAACATACCATTTTGATCGAGCTATCTCTTTTATTTATTTTTGTTTGAAATAAAATGAAAAACCACACATCATTATGGCTCTAATCTATAACGAAACAATAAAAAACTGATATATAATATAGCTTGCAGCATTGTTGCAAGCCTTTTAATTGGCAACAAACCAATTAGATATTGGAAATTACATACTTCTGTGTTATCCGTGATCCAAACAACTGATGACATTCTTTTTTGCTGATCTGACAGCAAGATTTTTCAACAGAAATTGGCAAGCTGGATTTGAAGTACTATATTAAATTTGCTATACCGTAATGGCTCAAAATGAATTAGATATTGAAAATTTACAAACTTCTGCATTAACTTCACAATACTTATGCATGAAGTATAATCGATTTAAAGGAACACAAACGGAACATAATGCGCAATCTTAACAAGGTTCATACTAAACTGTGACCATCACTCTCATGCAGCTGCAACAAATTATACATAAATGAAAATTAAGCTAAATGCTTAAAACATATCACACCCATCAAACAACATAAGCTAGGCAATGTATAGCAGCCAATTATAACCTAAGACAAGATAACCAAAGGAATAAGAGTTGAAACTTAAGGAATGGTGGTTGGGCTGGCTTTAGGAATTCCAGGTGCTTTAGGCAGTTCATGGAACCTAGGCAACTCTGGCTTTGGTAATTCAGGGAGTTGAGGCAATTCAGAGAGATTAGGCAATTCTGGATTGGGCAATTCAGGAACTTTAGGTAATTCCGGCTTTGACAGAGGTGGCAACTCAGGTTTGGGTAAGTTTGGGACTTGAGGAAGTGGAGGCAACTCAGGTTTGGGGAATTGAGGCACCTCTTGTTTTGCCAATTCAGGGGCCTTAGTCAACTCTGGCTCGGGAAATTCAGTTACCTTAGGCAATTCAGGCTTTGGCAACTTAGGGACCTTAGAGCATCTCCAGCGGGGTTCCTTACCGAGTTCCTTAACTCTAAGGAACCGTTCCTTATCTTATTTTCCCACTGGAGCTGGTCTACATGGCAGCACCGGTTCCTTAAATATAAGGACCGTTCCTTATATAAGGAACGGTTCCTTAACAATAAAAAACTATTTTGTTCCAAAATATCACAAACAGAGCAGATTAGGATGAGAGAAAAAAGAGGGGGGAAACGGTATTTTGAGAAAGAAATTAGATCCAAAACATATATATCATAAAAATCATTCATTGGAAGACAAAAAATAACATAATACAACCCCAGAAGTAAAAAGAAAACCATCAGAGTAGGCCTGGTCGCACCTCTCGCATGGCGTTACTTCACCAATCTGGGTGCTGGGGTTGGGGGAGAAAGGGAGACCAAATGAGATGAGAGAAAGGGAGAAAGGGGATAAGACCCAAGGAGAAACGAGGGGGCGTGAAATTTTTTTTTTCTCTATGGAGATTGGGTTGATGTGAGACAGAGGAGAGTAGGTGGTGTAATAGGAAAATAGAGAGATTGAGGGGCCTGAGGGTTCGTGTGAAATGGGCAGTGTGAGCAATTGGGCTTGGGATGGGAAATGGGCGTGTGGGTTTTTTGAGTTGCAGTAAATGGATGAGAAAAAATAATTAATCTTCACAAAAAAATTTAATTAATTAAAATAAATGAAATAATATTTTTAGTTGAAACAAATTTGAGTGCAAATAAAAAATTATTAAAACATGGGTTCCTTAAGAGTTCCTTAAAAACTTTACCATTGGAGCAAAAAATAAGTAGGTTACTTAAATATGAGGTGGAGCTGTGGGGACCACTTTTTATTGTTTAATAATCATTAAGGAACCCAAAGTAGGTTCCTTAAAAAAAATGCAATGGAGATGCTCTTAGGCAACTCTGGCTTGGGCAATTTAGGGACTTTAAGTAACTCAGGCTTGGGCAGATGAGGTGGCAACTCGGGTTTAGGAAACTGTGGAAGCTCTGGTTGTTGTATATTTGATATTATTTCAAAAGTTTAAATTAGAATTTTGAATTTAATTAAATATTTTAAGTTTTATTGAATTCATTTGATTCCTTTGATATTTCTTTAAGGCTCTTTATTTCCATTAATACATTAAATTATATTATATAACTTTTAATATGAATGGGCAGTTTTCTTCAATTTATTAAATGCAATTAAATTTTCTTTCCAATTTAAACGTGCAACATTCATATAGTTTTATTGCTATATATTGGCACTTTACGTTTTGATTTGAACCATCCCTTTTTGATATTGTAAGAAATACTATGATAAAAGAATGATTTTAGAATATGGAAAAACTGAGAAAGAGAAGAAAGAATGATGCACTGAATTTCCCTCTTTGATTCCTTTGATCTCAAGCAATTACAAGCTCAATCAAATACAAAGTTACAGCAGTGCAATATACTCTAGCTCACTATTTACAAAGCCTTATATACACATTAGTCACTAACTAACTTGGGCTGTTCAACCAGCTGTTGCAACAACCCTGCAACTAACTGAATTAACTGCCTAACAGCCTAGAGTAACTACCTGGTGTGCCATATGCTCAACAATCTCCACCTTGGCACACCAGTGACAGGCATATCTAGCCTATCTAGCCTTTATCCACCTGATCTCCTTCTAACCCAGGATCAATCAAGGCAACCTGAAGCAAGTCAAGGCATAATCTGAACTTTGCCACTGGAACTGGTTTAGTAATCATGTCAGCAGGATTTTCTGATGTGTGAACTTTCACCACCTTGACAGAACCACCTTCAATGACATCTCTGATAAAGTGCAGCATGATGTCAATATGTTTTGTCCTTTCATGGAACATAGGATTCTTGCAGCTATGTATTCAGCCTCAGTGCTTCAATGCTTTCCTGCTTAATCCCAAGCTCATTAATCAGTCCCTTTATCCACAAAGCTTCCTTAATAGCTTCTGTGACAGCTATGTATTCAGCCTCAGTGGTTGAAAGTGCAACAATGTGCTGCAGTGTTGCCTTCAAACTCACTATGTTGCCAAACAAAGTGAATACATACCCTGTCAATGACCTTCTTTTGTCTAAGTCTCCAGCAAAGTCTGAATCAACATAGCCTTTGGCTGGTTGATCTTCTGTGACTGCCTTCTTGTACCTCAGTCCCAAGCATTGTGAACCTTGTAAGTATCTCATTACCCATTTGGCTGCTCTCCAATGTTCTTCACCAGGATTTCCCATGAATCTGCTTATTAGACTTACTGCATAAGCCAGATCAGGCCTGGTACATATCATAGCATACATCATGCTACCAATGGCACTTGCATATGGAATTCTTGACATTCTGCCCTTCTCAGCATCAGACTGTGGAGACTGGGATGAAGATAGCTTAAAGTGTGTTGCAATTGGAGTTGCAACTGGTTTTGCATCCTTCATGAAGAATCTGGACAACACTTTCTTCAAATAACTGCTCTGTGAGACAGTGAGTTCTGTCCTATCTCTCTTCCTGCTGATATTCATCCCCAAAATCCTTTTTGCAGCTCCTAGGTCCTTCATTTCGAATTCAGACCTCAATTGATGCTTGAGCTTGCTGATTTCCACCCTATTTCTGGATGTGAGAAGCATGTCATCCACATAGAGGAGTAAATGGATGTGATCACCTGTTTCTGACTTCCTCAGATACACATAACTATCATATTTACTCCTTTGATAACCATTGTTCAGCATGAAACAGTCAAACCTCTTGTACCATTGTCTAGGAGACTGTTTAAGTCCATAGAGGGACTTCTTGAGGAGACACACCCAGTCTTCTTTGCCAGGAATTTCATACCCAATAGGTTGCTTCATCAGTATCCTTTCCTCCAATTCACCATGTAAAAATGCTGTCTTCACATCCATTTGCTCCAATTCCATGTCATAGTGAGTAACCATTGACAATAGAATCCTAATGGATGAATACTTCACAAGTGGGGAAAAAATTTCATTGAAATCAACACCCTCTCTTTGAGTAAATCCTTTTGCCACAAGCCTTGCTTTGTATCTTGCAGGCTCAACATTAGGTATCCCCTCCTTTCTCTTATAAATCCACTTGCAGCCTACTAACTTTGCATCTGCAGGTTTAGGAATTAGTTCCCAGGTACAGTTTTTCTCCAATGATTCCAATTCTTCATTCATTGCACAGTTCCATTCCCTTGCATAAGTAGACTTCACAGCTTCTTGGAAAGACCTTGGCTCATCTTCCACTAACTCATCTGCCACATTCAATGCATATGCAATAAGATCTGCATAACCATACCTCTGTGGAGGTCTGATCTCCCTCCTTTCTCTATCTCTGACCAAACAGTAATCAGAACCACTGCTTTGCTCATCTGTGACTGGATCAGTACCTCTCTTCCTCTGTGAATTAGAATCATCATTGCTGCCATTTGAATGATTCCCTTTAGGAGTCTCCACCTCAAGTTCAAGCCTCTCACTGTCTCCACCTTGAGCCTGTGCTTGGTCACTTTTGTTCAACAAACTCTGCTCATTGAAAGTGACATCTCTACTGATGATGCACTTTCTGGATTCTGGACACCATATCCTGTATCCTTTAACTCCATCTGGATATCCCATGAACAGTCCCTTCTTTGCCCTTGGAACAAGCTTCCCTTCATTCACATGATAATAGGCCACACATCCAAACACTTTCAAGTTGCTGTAATCTGCTGGCTCACCAGTCCAGACCTCTTGTGGTGTTTTTAGCTCAATTGCAGTGGAGGGAGTCCTATTTATCAAGTAGCAGGCTGTGTGAACTGTCTCACCCTAGAAGTGGGAAGATAACTTGGCATAAAACAATGACAGCAAACACCTCACCCTTTCCATGAGAGTCTTGTTCATTCTCTCAGCCAAGCCATTTTGTTGTGGTGTTCCTCTCACTGTTTTATGCCTTCTAATCCCATGGTCTTTGCAAAAATCAGTAAAGGCATCAGAAAGATACTCAAGACCGTTGTCAGTCCTCAGGTTCTTGATCTTCCTGTTACATTGATTTTCAACCATAGCTTTCCATTGTTTGAAAGCCTTGAAAGCTTCATCTTTAGTTTTCAACAAATAGATCCATACTTTTCTACTATAGTCATCAATGAAAGTAATTAAGTATCGATTACCTCCATGTGATGGCACTGTGGCAACCCCCCAAAGATCTGAATGTATGTATTCAAGGACTTCTTTTGTTGTATGCAAACCTCTCCCAAACTTCACCCTTTGTTTCTTGCCAAAAACACAGTGTTCACAGAAGTTTAGGCCTCCAAGTTTATCACCACACAGCAGGCCCCTTTTGTCAAGTTCCCTGAGTCTTTTTTCACTTACATGTCCCAGTCTTTGATGCCAAAGCATGGCTCTATCAGAACTAGTAACACTGACAGAAGCAGCTTCACCAAGAATTGTGGATCCTTGCAGAACATAGATCCCATTGCTCCTTTTTCCTTTCATAAGCACCATTGATCCCAACATAACCTTCAATTCACCATTGGCTGCTTTGTATGAACAACCAGACTTCTCCATCATTCCAAGAGAAATTAAATTTCTCTTCAACTCTGGTACATACCTCACATCACTGAGGATTCTTTCACTGCCTTCATGAGTCCTCAGTCTTATGCTGCCAATTCCAGTTACCTCACAGATTGTGTTGTTTCCCATGATCACCTTACCACCATCAATACCCTGATAAGAATGAAACCACTCCTTAATAGGACACATGTGGAATGAGCATCCAGAATCTAATACCCATTCTGCATCTGTTTTTCTGTCTGTTGCCATCATCACCTCAGCAGACTCATAGCCATCTGAGGCTATAGAAACATCACCAGAATCAGATTCTTGATCTCTACCTTTGTCTTTCTTCTTGCCTTTCCTCCTCTCTGGACAATTTCTTTTGAAATGGCCTTCCCCTTTACACACAAAGCATTTCTTGGATTTGGACTTGGATCTTGATCTGTTTGAATTCTTGAAATCCCTCTGATCAGTCCTGCCCCTTACCATGAGTCCTTCACCACTGCTATCAGTGTTTCCCTCGGTTTTCTTCTTCAATTCTTTTGACATTAGAGCAGATTGGACTTCTTCTAATGTTAAAGAATCTCTCCCGTAGACCATGGTGTCATGAAGATTTTCATACTCATGTGGCAGTGATCGCAGCAGAAGCAATGCCTTGTCTTCATCATCTATCTTGATATCTATATTTTCAAGATCAAGGATGATTTTATTGAACTCATCCAGATGATCCTCCATATTGACTCCTTCTTGCATTTTGAACGTGTAGAGCTTCTCTTTAATGTGAAGGCGATTAGCAAGGGATTTTGTCATGTATAAGCTCTCTAGTTTCAACCAAATTCTTGCAGATGTCTTCTCCTTAGACACTTCTCTCAGCACCCTATCTCCTAGACTCAAGATCAAAGCACTGTGAGCCTTGTCTAGGAGCTCTTTCTTTGCTTGTACCGAAAGAGTGTTGGGCATGGCTCTCTCCCCTGTAAGCGCATCCTCCAAACCTTGATGTACCAAGAACGCCCTCATCTTCAACCTCCAGAGCCCGAAATCATTCTTGCCTGTGAATTTGTCAATATCGTATTTCGTCCCCATCACCAACCGTGGCTCTAGATACCAATTGTAAGAAATACTATGATAAAAGAATGATTTTAGAATATGGAAAAACTGAGAAAGAGAAGAAAGAATGATGCACTGAATTTCCCTCTTTGATTCCTTTGATCTCAAGCAATTACAAGCTCAATCAAATACAAAGTTACAGCAATGCAATCTACTCTAGCTCACTGTTTACAAAGCCTTATATACACATTAGTCACTAACTAACTTGGGCTGTTCAACCAGCTGTTGCAACAGCCCTGCAACTAACTGAATTAACTGCCTAACAGCCTAGAGTAACTACCTGGTGTGCCATATGCTCAACAGATATATTCCAAATCATAATCTGATTTAGTGGCCATTCAATTTGATTTTATTGGGGCCATCTCTACGTTGCAAAATAACCATCAAATGGTGATTATGGGTGTTAGTTTTAAATATGGAAGTAAACATGTTTTATAGATGAAGAAGAAAATTGGGTCGTGGGTTCTACTAAAATTTTGATTATCATTGTTATTGGTTTTCTACTATTTTTCTGGGTTAAACATTTTTCCTTCTCATGCTGTTCTTGCACCTCGGTTTCAACCGGGAAGAGTCTGTTAAATCCTGGGGGGTTTTCGTCCTAGGCGAATAAATCCTTGAGGACAGTTTGATTTCACACATCTTAGACTATAAACTTTTATTGGCTTTTGGACATTGGTTCGTGATTTATAGTTGCTTGCCTACAAATTTTACAACAATCTCAAGGATTTATAATGGCAAACAACGCTGCATCCAAGGCTCCTCTTCCGAATGGTGAATGGTTACCACATCCGTGAGAGGTGGAACAAGCCGATCATTCAGATGGAAAATGAGAAAAATAAAGGTACAAATTCAATAGCTATGAAGAGAGGTTAGTATTCTTCTACTATTATTAACATGAAATTTTTCATAAGTTTGTTCATATACAAGATGAATAATTCTAGATGTTATAACTAATATTAGATAAATGTTTGTTCATATATATGCTTGCTTGTTGTTGTGATTACTTGATCACATGACTTTTATAAAATTTACGTGTCTATTTTTACAACACACATATTGATAAAATCTTATATGTGACATGCTTGATAAGTTTTATATATGAGAAGTAAAATACATACTGACGAAACTATAAAATTAATGAAGTTTGGTTTTATCGAAAGAAAAGAAAAACGTTCTATTGGTTTAGGATATTTTACTGGTTTGTCATATGAAGTTTTGTTTATATGTGTGTTTGGTTGGTTATTCTTATTGGATTGGTAAGAAATTTAGAAAAACGCTTCTAATTCTTTTGAAGGAGTTTAGAGACCAATCTATGGAATAAAAATTGAGGTGCTTGATCAAGTGTGATCATGATTTGTGATAAATGTTTAAAAGAAAATGTTCCATGTTCTATATTGTTTAATATTATTTTAAATGTTCGTTATGTTAAAATGAAATTAAAATGTGTGTGGATGAAGAACTCTCTGCTATTTGATTTGGGATTTTAGTCTCAGATGTACTTAATTGTGAAATTATTAATGATGAACACATATGTGTAGTGCTTGGCTGAAATATACAATTGAATTCTTGATGTAGAAATTGAGGATTGTGATAAAGGAAAAATTGAATCATTCTGAATTTTTTTTTATGTAAGAAAAGGAAAAAGCTATTTTGTATTTCATCTTTATCTATTTAAAAATATTTGAAATGATGTTTCTCTTGAAGCTTTGAAATTTGGATTTTTGCTATATAGTTTTAGCAATTTAATCATGAATTATTTGGTAGAGGAAAAAATATATTCTAGTATATACTATATTTTGATTATGGAAAAATATGAAAAATATTTTAATGCTTCTTTCAAGCTCTTCTGGTAATTTGATTGAAAGATTAGCTTCTTACCTATGGCTGTTATATATCTTAATTGTGATGTCATAATAACGTCAATATAATTGATTTTATAGTAATATAGTTACTGTGATGAGTAACTAGATAATGTTTGGTGGCTTTTTGTTGCTCTCAAAGTATTTAATTTAGAGCAAAGAACCTAGTTATTGCTTCTATTACATTATAAAGAAATTCATGGGGGTTTAGGCTTCAAGTCCATTTAAAAACAAAATATGGAAAGTTTTATATTTGTTGGTTTTAAATTGAAGTTGCATGTATCTTGCAAAAATAAGGTCCAAACTGGATGGTGACAATTTTTTTTTATTATATTTTACGGGCATTGCATGAAAAATTATGTGGGTGTAAAATTATTGGGTGTTAAATTTGCCATAAAAAGAAATGATGATGGTTGTGAGTGTTAAAATCATAAGGAAGGTGATAGTATAAAGCTATCACAAGAATGTGATGTTGAGAAGCTTCTTTGAAGTTTGGACACTTTGAAGCTAAACTAGTGAGAATCCCTTATGATGTTAAGTAACACTAGATTAAAGAAAAAATAACAAAGTGAGAGGCATCATGGATTACGGTTCTCTCTATAGTGGTTTTTCCACTGTATTAAAGGATATAGTGATGCTAATCTTGTTGGTTATTCTGTTTCTTTTAAATAATTCATTTTGAGTCTAAATTTGAAAGCTTTTAATTTTTTATTTTATTACAATTTAATTCTTCTTTTCAGTTAATGTTTTAATTACTTTAATTGCTCCTTAATGTTTTTTGATGTTTAGTCCTTTGAATTAAAAGGAATCTTAACTGTCAGTCTTTAAAAGGCTATTAATGCCGTCATGTTTTCATTTGGCATTTTATGATATTGAAATACTTTAAAGAAGTTTTGAAATTATTTAAATGAGATTTTTAAACTAGGAATTTATTTGGTGTAAATCTTGAATGATATATCTTTAGTGAATAACTATTATTTCTCCCATTGAATCCAAATTAAATGTGATGAGAAACTTTTGTGTCTTGGCCTCGGGGTGTTACGATGGAAAAGAGTAGAGGTGGCTCTTTATTTTCAATAAATTGCAAAGATTGAACAAGTTTAAGATTCCAAGTAAAAAGTGGAAGGTAGATTATTATGCATATCTTTGTATATGTGGAGAAAAAAAAAATAAACTCTATTTCAAGAATATGTGTGGGTGTTTTTTCAATAATTTGTCTTAGCATGCTTGAATACATTTGATTTGTATTATACATATATGTTTCAATTTTTGTGGCTAAAATTGCCCCGTGTGGTGGAAGTATTTTCGGAGCAGCTTTCTAGAATAATAATGCATATTACGTTGTACACCGCTATTGTGTACATGAAAAAAAGCTAAGATGTTTGTGATTGATGTAATCATAATTCATTTATTGATGATGATAGGATCAATATGTTTGATCTGTGGGGGTTATAATTTGTAAGTGAAAAGCCACATGCATTTCAATGTATATGTATGAAGAAGAATGTTAATCCTCTTAAGGCCAAAGGTAAACTTGGTCTGAGGAGAAGATATAATTGTTGGAATCATTTATCGACTATTCTTGTGGCAAATGAGGAAAAAATGGATGGTAGACTTTGGGGCTACCAAACGTATTTGTGCAAATAAAAATGTTTTGTGCCTCCTACATTTTTGTGGGGGATGAACTGGATTTCCCACTGTATTGAAAATGCAGTGATGTTAAACTGAATTTCAGATTCAAAGACGATGTGCTCACCATTTTGTGGTGTAATTACCTTAGAGATCAGCCAAACAAAAAATTATTGCAAAATATACAATGGGGTCAGAGTTTATACTCTGAAATTGGCTGATAATGAGGCCGAGTGGTTGAAAAACTTCTTGGAAGATATTTTGTTGTGAGTTAAACTAACTCCTTATGTGTTATATTATGATTGCCAAGTGGCAAAATGAATATATTTTATAGACATACGTATGTGTACAATTTTGTAGGTAGCTACTAAATGATGAGGCCTAATTATCGTAAGGTTAAAAATGAATTTGACCGACTTGCTCACAAAGCGAAAAAAAATGCTAGTGAGTAAAACATCGAGGGGAATATGGGACTTAAGCCAATGTGAAATTAACAGTGATGGTAACCCAACCTTTGTGATTGGAGATCCCATGAAGAAGGTTCATATGGGTAAAAACAAGTCACTTGTTAGTTCTGCTAGCACAAATAATTTTGTCCCTTTCTAAGATGTGAGAAGTGCTAGACTGCATTTTATTGAGGGATAAGCTGAAAGCTTTTAATGAATTTCATATCCCATATGGGTGGTGTATGAAGTGCAGCATACACTTGATGAAATCACTTATATGAGTGTCAAGTGGGGCCGCTTGTATGAGATTGTGGCATAATCTCTAGAGCACTCATGAATTACCAGGCGTGCACATGGCCTATTAGCGCAAAACAGCGTCAATAGCGAGAACTGTGGGGGTGTAGTGAGATTGGTAGACCTCTATCATACATCAAAGTGTTTTGGTTCATAGAAGTTTACCTTCACCATCTCACTTGTATGATAAGTCTTATCGGTCTAGGTTTAGTTCATAGTCCAAAAAACACCAAATTTGATGTATTTACACCCAGTGTTAACCCAGGAAAATTTTGTTTTACAAAAGTTTCTTATTTGTTTTACTTTAAACTTTTGAAATATGTGGGGGATTGTTGTATATTTGATATTATTTCAAAAGTTTAAATTAGAATTTTGAATTTAATTAAATATTTTAAGTTTTATTGAATTCATTTGATTTCTTTGATATTTCTTTAAGGCTCTTTATTTCCATTAATACATTAAATTATATTATATAACTTTTAATATGAATGGGCAGTTTTCTTCCATTTATTAAATGCAATTAAATTTTCTTTCCAATTTAAACGTACAACATTCATATGGTTTTATTGCTATATATTGGCACTTTACGTTTTGATTTGAACCATCCCTTTTTGATATATTCCAAATCATAATCAGATTTAGTGGCCATTCAATTTGATTTTATTGGGGCCATCTCTACGTTGCAAATTAACCATCAAATGGTGATTATGGGTGTTAGTTTTAAATATGAGAGTAGACATGTTTTATAGATGAAGAAGAAAATTGGGTCGTGGGTTCTATTAAAATTTTGATTATCGTTGTTATTGGTTTTCTACTATTTTTCTGGGTTAAACATTTTTCCTTCTCATGTTGTTCTTGCACCTCGGTTTCAACCGGGAAGAGTCTGTTAAATCCTTGAGGACAGTATGATTTCACACGTATCAGACTATAAACTTTTATTGGCTTTTGGACATTGGTTCGTGATTTATAGTTGCTTGCCTACAAATTTTACAACACTGGTTTGGGTAAGTTTGGGACTTGAGGAAGTGGAGGCAACTCATTTTTGGGAAGTTGAGGCACTTCCGGCTTTGGTAATGTTGACTCAACAAGATTGCGTGCCCCGGCAACCGTTGTGTGACTGGTTGCTAACAACAAAGTTAGAACCCTAAAAGGAAAAATCATTTTTGACAAATGGGAGGAAACCATGATTGAACCATGCTGATGACAAAAGCTGCAGGATCAATAGGAGTTGGAGCTTTTTGCAAATGTTATCGATATGCTTTGGCGTAGTTTGCAGATGCTATATGTGGTGCTTTTATAGAGGAAATTGTGTAACGAAAATGCACAATTATGGGTAAACAGGTTGAGTTGGTAGATTGGTGCAAGTGTTGTTAGTTCAACTTCTTACCCTATACTTTGTAATATCTCTCATAAGTTCCATAAAATAATTTAATTAAAACTATTGTTGGTTTAACTGAACCTATCTGTAAACAGTAAACTCCAGTTAACGAGTCCCCATTATCCACGAAAGCCAAAGTTGTCAATCAGAAAAAGCTACCTCAAAAACCAAGGATTGCTACTATAAATGGTTGTGAATTTTCTAATGCCTTGTCAACAAATCAGATTGCACATAGCGAACTGTGATGAAATATCATCTATGAAACAAGCAAAAAAAGGGATAAGAAGGCTGAAGAAAGAAAATCAATCTTAGAAATTAAATTCAAATATTAGATTACCAATAATGGAGACCTGCCGTACCATAGTTTGCCCAAACCAACATTACCACCATTGCCTTCATTACCAAATCTTTAAAGTTGCTGTGCTCTAGTCTATCTAGCAACAATTAATATCTACGATTATATGCATTTACAGGAGCACCTTAAATACATATATGTCTGATTGGTATAGTTAATTTAACGTGTTCAGTTTTTTCAATATCTTCTTATTCGTTTGGTACTTCTGGCAAAAAGTGTCCTCTTAAGTTTTTTTTTTAATGACATGTTACTATCATATATATGCCACTACTTTCTAACTTCTTTCAGATCTTGATCAAGGTGTGACCATAAGTAAATTGGGTGTATTATAACATCTCGATCAAATTCCAGAACTCTAACATTACAGATATATATGTGATGTTATTGCAGACAAACTAACTTATAAAAGTTCAGGGGAAATCAGCAGATTCCATTCCAAAATCAGATGATGCTACAATAATATTCCTCTACATAATCACATGTAACAAACATCTTGAAAATACAAACTAGAAATTTGTATCTCAGTCTAATATCTTTTGCTTATATATCAGTTGTTGGCAGTGGACAAAGGATAGCGACAGATGGGGCACATGTGACTAGTTTGTAGCCATTGCAGAATACATTTGTGGTGAAATCCATGACCGCAGGGCATTGGTGTGAACAGAACGTCATCATCGTCATCATCGCCTTCACCATGAAACTTCTCCATGCATATGTGGCACTGATCAGGAAGCTTGTATGTTTTGAGAGACTGGATGGCTTCGTTGGATGCTGGAGTCATTCTGAAGTCATGTTGCTGCATGGACTCTTCCATCACTATACGTTCGAACTCGTCATCATCCACCATGTCCACCACAATGTGCAGAGCAAAACGGAACTCTTGGGGTTCCGGATCTGATGGTTTTGAAAATCCAACACCAAAAGGAAACAGTTGCTGAACTTGAGGTATGATATTATGTGTTAAATGATCAAGATTTTGAGGGGGAAGGTATGGTTGGTTGGTTATATGTGTTCGTAGGAAATCTTGATTATCGCCGAAGAAGAAACGTTCACAGGTTATGGATATAGATGTTTGGAATAAGGGTGATGAGTTATAAACACATCGATGAGAGTTTGGATCGCTTGAGCGGATTCGAACGACACCAACCGCTTCGAATATGAAGGAATCTGTGGGCTTGAGTGGTTGACAATGATGTTGTTGTTGTTGATCAGTGGAAGAAACAATTCTACTGACACGAAAGTGGTATCGAGCTTGCCTTGATTCTGTGTAGGATGACATGATGAACAACAGAAGAAGAAGGAACAATCAAACTGTGTACGATGATGCCTTTGGAGTATATATGGAGTCTTAATCATGTGTGCATGGGCTGTATTTATAGAAGGACTTTGGGTCGGTTTCCTTAATTAACTCACATGATCACAGAGGCTGTTATGATTTGATAAGTAAAAAGATACTCCCTCCGATCCTTATTATAAGAGGCAAATAACTACTTTTTTTTGATCCAAAATATAAGAGACATGCATGTATTTTGATAAATATTAAATACTCATTTCCAATTTTACCATTATTTATAATGCACTGTTTACAAGTTTCAAACAATACATTAATTATAGGCTATAAGAACATTTATTAAGAGTAGAAGGGGTAATTTTGTAAATTTATATGAATATTAATTACAAATAGTTTATTTCAATATATTTTCTTAGTCTGTGTGTTTTAAGGTTTTGTCTCTTATATATAGGACCAGAGGGAGTATTTGTTACCGAAGATTTTTTTTTCATTCTGTAACAGAATAGTGTTATAGTGGTGTGTCTGTTATTTTACTTTTATCGTTGGCCCTGATGTTTTCAAATCTACCCTGATTTCATTGGTTCTTAACTCTTCGTACTTATTTGTGTGATCCATTTTCTAACCATATAGCATATCTCACTTGATAATTGTGAAAAACTGTTGATTGATGGCTTATCTTTTAAGTAGTGTAAAATCTTATCGACAACTATTAGTAAATTGCATTTGGATATTCTCTCAAAAAAACAAAAAAACAAAAAAACTAAAATCGGTTATTAAAGATGTGATGAAAATTTATCATTGGGAAGTTGGAACATTTAAAATATGTTGGAATAATGGTAGCTATAGCTCTTTTTTTTTTTTTTTGGTGAACAATGGTAGCTATAACTCTACCCTCCATTCATACGTGATTAGTAGAGATCCTAGTGATTGGGAGAGATCCTACTTCATATTTTTTCTTGGATATGAGGGTAATTTGTTTTCATTTGGGTTTCCAAATTACCCTAGTGATTAGTAGAGATCCTAGCGATTGGGAAAGATCCTACAATGGTAAATAACCTTAACCGTTTTCATAATCATGGTCTAATTTGGTTTTCCTTAACAACCTTGCAGATCAAGGACTCAAGAAAATATCCATCGACAAGTACCCAAAAACAATTAAGATGCCCAACTTGAAATTAAAGTTGATTCTTTTCTAAGATGATGATGCGACATTTAAGGGATCGTTAATAGGATAATGATAAGTTATGTTTCCAAAATAAAGAGTTTAACTGGTATGCACGGTCAGTGTAAAGTTTTTACAATGTCAATCAATCACAGATTTAGATAAGAATCAATGACGTGACGATCTGTTATTGGTTGACAATGTAAAAAAATATTTACACTGATAGTGTATACCAATTAAACTCAATATTTAAATTGCAAGATAATGATTACTTAATAGATTAAAGTAGTATGTAAGTGTAAAAAGTTTTACACTGACATTCATTAACGTTTTGACATGTGTTATTTTATTTTAGGCTAAATTATAATTTCCGTCCCTTATATTTATTTTAGGTTTTAATTTGGTCCCCCTTTTAATTTTTATTTCGTTTTGGTCCTTTATCTTTATCTTAGGTTTCAATGTGGTCCTTTTCGTTTTAATTGTGGTTCGAAAGGGATCAAATTGATATAATTTTTGCAAAACAAAAGACTATTTCGGAACAAAAAAATAAAACATAGATCATTTCCGAACCAAAAAAGGGGGACCACATTAGTTCAACTTTTGCAAAATGAAGGACCATTTTAGAACAAAAATAAAAGAAGGATTACATTGGGATAACTTTACAAAATAAGGGACCATTTTGGATTTTTTTTAAAATTGGATCAAATGGAAACCTAAAATAAAAATAATGGACCAAAAGTATCGTTTAACCTTTATTTTAATAACAAAGAGAGAGAAATATTAATGATGCTAATTCGTCACGATATTATCGGAGGAATGTGTAAAAATTAATTACACTAACATTGTATAGAAATTAAACTCTTATTTTATTTTATTTTTTTGTCCAGGATGGAACTCAGGATATCCTCACAGTCGAAAGCCATAGGATTAATCCCTCGAGGATGTAGAGTACCAGTTAAGGGACAACTCCTCTACCCACAGACGTAGTTCTATTCATATCACCAGGATTCAAATATTAGATATATGGTTAAAGGACCCAGGCTACTAGCCACTGGGACCACACTTTGTCGGTAAATTTTATTTAATTTATCAAATGTTGTTTCAAAAGATGATAATATGATTATCCATGCAGCTTGGTCTTACGATTTCATGTTTATTTCTTAAATTAAATAAAATAATTTTTTTGTAATTAAATAAATTATTATTTAATTTCAAAAAATGCCACTTAAGGCATGCCATGTGCCAAACGGTTTGTTACATTACGTGAGAGGATTCCGACGGAATTATGATGAAAGGACTAATATTACAATGTTAGAAAAATTGGGGGATCAAAATTAAAAGAAAAAATCTAGGGACAAACATCATATATGAATTATAATTGGGAGATTAAAAGTGCAATTAAGTTATTTTTATCTATAACTACCTTCTAAGGTCAAATATGAAATGGGTTTTAAAGATAAACTAGTTGAATAGTTGGCAAGCTGAAATTGTTAGAAATTTTGGGTCACACATGTAATATTTAAATGTGTTAGGACCATTATTTTAATTAGTCAAAATAAAGTGATCTAATTCAGGTAAGGTGTATGGCTAAGGACATAATTGTCATGAAAAATATTGTGTAGATACCTAAAGTCTTATTTCTATTTTTATGATGGGCTAAAATAGAAACATGAAAAATCTAAGAGTCTTGACTCTTGATGAAAGGGCATGAACTCATTATAAAAGGTTATGGTCCCCAAGTCATATGCAATCGGTTTTCTTTTCTAACATCCCATCATTAGAAAGGATTGTCTCATATGGTTTAAGAGGAATTGTGCATGCTTGCCTTGGAAGACCAAGAACCACAAGTTCCCCATCATATTCTCCATGGATTCGGGTACGCTTCCGCTATAGTCTTTATTTCTATATTCTTGATGATTGAACATGACTTGTCTTGATTTGATGATGATTTTCATCTAAGTATCTCCCATAAAGTTTTCCAACAAGTGGTATCAGAGCCACAAGTTTATGTTGAATCATTAAGAAATAAGTTTGTCAAGTCCCATGTATTTATTTGGAGAATGTGGTGTGAATTGTCTTCCAAACAATTCACTATTTTAGAGGTTTCTTGTTAAAGTGGAATATTGTTCTTTGAAAGTTTTCAACAAATTTAGTTTGCATTAATAGCATACATTCACAATGCATTTTTTAAAATGCTTTTTGGTCAAGTTGCATTTGGTTGAAGATATTGCTCTTTAGATTGTTGCATGTTGGTTTCTCTTGTGTTGAAATTTATGAATCATGAGTAAATCTTACAGTTTTGTTTTCCGGAACAATTTACATTTGCATCCGTGTAAATTTGGTCCCATGAGGATTTGGTGATTCTACTCTAGAATTTATGAAATGCTTCATAAAAACTGTGTTTATTTCAATATGCTATTTATGCATGGAGTTGAAGTCTGGTGTAATGATTGTGTGACCGTTACTTTTGCAGCTTGGGAATCGGGTGTGCAAAATCTGGTGTAAAGCATTTTCAATTCCCATGTGGGAGTTTGATGTGAAACTTGTGTGATTTCTATTGGCCATCCGATTTTGCCAGTTAATTTTGTACGGCTCGGATTATCCGGTTTTCCGGTATTCATTTAATGATTAGTTATTTACCAACCAGCCCCTATAATGAGTAGGTGTACTGTAGATTTGGAGGACTGTGCATAGGCACAACGTCTGGGGATTCTCAAATCTCAATAGTTTGCGATGGAAGGGCCAATATCATGTGGGCGAACAACTACTGATTTTTCATGTTTGGTTTCACAAATGAAATGAAAATATGCTCTTACTACTTGGTTTTATACCATAGACGGAGTTGGAAGTTATCCTCCCTGCGTTCCGGTCGTCTTCTCCAGCTCTTGGGGTCAGGGTTTCTTTGGAGTTTGAGGTGTCCCGTATTATTTCATCTTTCCTGCTGCTGTGTGTAGGAGATGACGTCGACTTCACGACGGTGTCAGCGTCGCCACTGCCGAAGATGACGAACCAGACGATGGAGACAGGGGCGGCGATCTCTTGGATGACGGCGGACGACAGACCCGAAGCTTCCAGAATGTGCGATGACTATGGTAGAGGTAGCACGACGGCCCCGAACCTAGTAGGAGGAGCAGAGCACGACGGCGACCTATGCTGTAGAAAGACACAGTTGGGCATAGTAGAAAGATGCCGTGAAGGAAGAAAACTTTCATGCGGTTCCATTGTAGCTGAGCTTAATGGATGATGCTAGAACTACTGGTATAGAGCACCAAGATCCAAAGTTAGGTTCGGGGTTTAGCACTTCACCTACTTTAAAGCATATGAGAAGTACAAAAATGTAGGATCAGTAGCATAATCCTTGTAGTAGCCAAAGACCAAGATACAACCATCATGCATGCTTTCCCCAACAAAAGACTAAAGATCACTGATCTTGGAGAGCAGGAATTTAGTGGCTCCCTATGTGTTTTTTAAAGAGCCCTTGCTTTTCTTCATCAAGTTTAGGTGTCAACAACTTGATATACCTTTTCATGAAGGCAAGAAATTGCTTCTTGTCAAAAGAAGGTTGCTCCTGAAGTCTGAATGTGTCAACAATGTCAACAACCTTAAAAGCTTGGTCATCAACACCCTCATCTTCTCCACCTTCAGCAGAAGGGTTTGCACCCATGTCTGATGTCTACATAAAATGCTCCTTTAACAACCCACTTTCCAGCAACTTCCCACAACATTACGTTCTCAATTTCCTTATATGGGAAGGAGTCCGAGAGAAGCTCATAATCTGTCAGGAAGTCCTGATAAACCAACATGATTGCAGAGAGATTCTATCGACTGGAAACAAGGGTGTGGTGATGCTATGAGCGAGGAGGGAGCGAAGAGCACTAAGCTTAATGGAAATAGTACGGACTGAGGGACTACGTCACAAATACACCTAACTAACATTTTACCTGTTATTGCCGGTAAATGGACGTCTCTCACCGTGAGAGACATGTTTATGTTGCTCACGTTAGAATTTGCCTTTCTTTAAGGTTTAAAGTTCGGCAATTTGCCATGAGTTGTTCTGTAGCCTAGCTGTCTGATCGGGTGCATCGTTTCAATTGGTTTCGTGTTCGAATCTCCCTTGCTCTCTGAGTTATGTTTAATAACTTATATTTTTTTCCTGGGAAATTTAACAAAAACCGGAAGCAGTGGGATTCGAACATGGTACCATGTGGTTACCAGGGAAAAGGCAGACACCAGGCTACCATTACATGAATGATACCTGCTTTCGAAAATTTATTTAAAATGTCTTTGGAACGATGCACATTTAGGAGAGATAAATTTTCTCAGTGGAACAGCTATACACACAGTTTCACACGGTCGTCTTTTAAATAAAATTTATTTATTTTTATTAAGTTTTCAATCAAAATTCAAATAATTGGTTATAATTTTGGATTATATAATTGTTTAACATTTTAAGTGAACTAATTAAAGCAAGAAGTCGCCAAAGTGACCTCTCTTGTGTAAATTGCTCATGAGAAATGTTGAATGTTAGTGTGTATGTGTATCCATGCGGGTATTAATCGGTCCAAAGGAAGGTTAATATTTGGCCGGATTACATGCATACCTGTGATGGTAAACATGTGATGATTATAAGGTTGTACATGTGAATGATAAATCAGTCCAAAGAATTGTTTATTATTTGACATGCATTATTGTCAGTGTTTGATCATTACAACAAGAGTACCACTAGCAATTAATATTACTGTCCAAAGACATGATATTAATATTGCACTAGGTATCTTGAGATGGGGTATGCCATTATTTGAATTTATTGATGATCGAATTTTGGTTATGATGTGAGTATATTTATGTTATTTATTTTGTTCTCTCTTCAGCTACTGTTACTACCATATCTGCTAACCTAAATTTGGTTCCAGTCCTTAATGGTACCAACTTTAAGGATTGGAAAGAGAACAACTTGATTGTTCTTGGCTGCATGGATCTTGACCTTGCACTAAGGATGGAGCAACCCTCTTCTCCTACGGACGCAAGTACCTCTGATGAGAGGAAAAATTATGAGAAGTGGGACCGCTCCAATTGCATGAGTCTAATGATCATTAAGCGCGGCATTCCAGAGGCATTTAGGGGTGCTATATCCGATAGGATAACAAGTGCCAAAGAATTCCTTGCTGAAATTGAGAAATGCTTTACCAAAAGCGATAAGGCAGAAACAAGCACACTCCTTCAAAGCTTGATTTCTATGAAGTATAACGGCAAAGGAAACATAAGGGAGTACATTATGGAAATGTCTAATATTGCTTCAAAGCTTAAGGATCTAAAGCTCGAGTTGTCTGAGGACTTACTCGTGCATTTGGTTTTGGTTTCTCTTCCTGCACAATTTAGTCAATTTAAGATCAGTTACAACTGTCAGAAGGAGAAATGGTCTCTTAATGAGCTCATTTCATATTGTGTGTAAGAGGAAGAGAGGGTGAAGCAAGAAAGAATAGAAAGTACTCACTTGGCAAGTACCTCTAATGACAAGGGCAAAAATAAAGCTGCTAATATTGAAGTTGCTAAGGGTCCAACACAAAAGAAGCAAAATGAGGGTGAAGAAAGTTGCTTCTTATGTGGTATTAGTGGACATGACAAGAAGGGATGTACCAAGTATCACGCCTGGCGTGCAAAGAAAGGTATATTCCTTATTTTGGTCTGTTCTAAGGTAAATTTAGCTTCAGTACCAAGAAACACTTGATGATTAGATTTTGGTGCTACTACTAATATCAGTGTTTCAATACAGAGTTGCCCAAGTTATCGAAGGCCAAATGATGCTGAAAGATGCATTTATGTGGGAGATGGCATGTCGGTAAAAGTAGAGGCAAATATAGCATTTTAGGTTGTTGTTAAGTACTGGTTATTATTTGGATTTAATGGATACTTTTAATGTACCGTCGTTTAGACGGAATTTGGTTTCTGTTTCTTGGATTGGACAAATTTGGTTATCATTGTTCATCTGATAACAATCACTTCAGTTTATCTATTAATTCAAATGTTTTTGGAACTGGTACTATTACGGTGTATGACAATCTATATTTGCATGATATTGTAAGAACCCTTGAATGTGGAATCACATGGTACTAAGTGTAAAGTTAAGAGTGCAAATTCAAGAGCATCAAGTGCCTTGGTTACATCTCTAGAAATAGAGCGGAGTAACTTGTGTCAGATGGAATCCTAGATTCCATTGACTTTAAAGACTTTGATGTCTCTGTTGAATGCATTAAGGACAGACAGACCAAATAAATAAATTAGGTGCCTAGTCTAACTCATGTATAGGGATTTCCAGCTAAGGTGTGGCCTTATAGGCCAAATGAAAGTTAATTGGAATTCCAAACAGTGAGCAACTACTTTATTGGCTATTCTAAACGATCCAAGGGGCTATAAGTTTTACGATCCCAAATTAAAGTCAATTTTTGAGACGGGAACCGTCACGTTCCTTGAGGATATTGAGTTTGGGGTGAGAAATAAGATTAAAGACTTTGTCTTTGAGGAAGAATCGGTTTCAGTTTCAGAATCGATTCATAAAGTTGCTTCTGATGAAGCAAGTTCGGAACCTCTTCAAGACATTGTTGTTCAAACTTCCTTTCAAGATGAGTTCGTTGTTCCAGAAGAACAAACTCAAGATCCTCAAGAACCAGTGCTTCAAGAATCAGTGCCTTTGCGATGATCCACTAGAGAAACAAGAAATGTTATTCTGGATGGCTACATAGTATTTCTTCAGGAACATGAGGAAAATGATGGTATGATGGAAAATGATCCAATCAATTTCTGTCAAGCCATGCAAGACTCCAACTTGAAAAAGTGGATTGAAGTGATGAATTGGGAGTATGAGTCCATACAAGACAATAATGTTTGGTAACTTGTCCTATTACCAAAAGGTGTGAAGCCCATTGGTTGTAAATGGATTTTTATGACCAAAAGGGATTCCAAAGGTAATGTGGAGAGGTATAAGGCTCATCTTTTAGCCAAGGGTTATACTCAAAATAAAGAGATTGACTATAAAGAGGCTTTCTCTCGGGTTTCATTGAAGGACTCTTTTAGGACAATCAGGTCTCTTGTTGCAAATTATGATTTGGAGCTTCATCAGATGGATGTTAAGATGATGTTTCTCAATGGCAACATTGACGAAACAATCTATATGGTGCAGCTGTAAAACTTTGTGTTGGGATACACAAAGAACATGGTTTGCAAATTGACAGAATCCATCTGTGGGCTAAAATATAAGTCTCGTCAGTAATGCCACAAGTTCTATCAGGTAATTCTCTCATTCGGTTTTGAGATGAATGTTGTTAGCAATTGTGTGCAACACAAATTCAGTGGGAGTAAGAATATTTTCCTATTATTGTATGTTGATGACATACTACTTGGGATGAATAATATAGGCATGTTGCACGAAGCCAATAGATTTCTATTGAGAATTTCGAGATGAAATATTTTGGTGACGTCTCCTTTGTATTAGGGATCCAGATACACCGAGACCAATCTTGGAGTACTCTAGGATTGTCACAAAGGAGCTATATAAATAAAGTGCTCAAAAGGTTTGGCATGCAAGACTGCTAATCAGGTGATGTCCTGGTCGCTAAGGGAGACAAATTTAGTCTCAATGAGTGCCCAAAAGAAATCTTAAGATTCAGGAGATGCAGGAGATTCCTATGCATCAGCTATAGGAAGTATAATGTATGCTCAAGTCCGTATGCATCCGGACATAGCGTACATTGTTAAGTGTTAGGAAGATACTTAAGCAATCCAGGAATAAATCGTTAGAAAGCAGCCAAATGGGTTATGGTTTATTCAATGGAGAACAAAGAACTATTTGCTCACATAAGGAAAATCAGATCAGTTAGAGATCATTGAGTATTCTGATTTTTATTTTGTTGGATGCCAATACAGTTGGAAATCCACATCAGGTTATGTTTATTTATGGTTATGGTTTTAAGGCATCCAAATTATGGAATATGGCTGCGAAATTTTGTCACTGGGTTTTGAACTTTAGATTTAATGAAAGACCACTACAGTTATTTTGTAACCATAAGTTAGCAGTGACATTAAGCTCCTTATTGATGTGGAAAAAGAGTTCAGAGTGACAGATATCTATAAAGCATATTGGGATAAACTTCATGGTTGCGGATCCGCTCACCAATGTTTATCAGCCAAGGTCTTTCACGAGCATAGTGGTCGAATGGGTGTTGTATCACTAGATGATACATTTGTCCAGTGGGAGTTTGTATTTGGATGCTTTTTTATGGAAGATATATTTTATGATTATTTTCTGCAGAATTCAGTTTCGGTTTGGTTTTCACTCTGAGGTTATTTTGATCTCATTAAAGAATAAAGCAGGACCAGTTGAAAATCGACATGTACAGATCACCTTCATGTGATTTTCATGCTGTACATTTCATGATTAATCTATGTCATTTGGTTGTGTTAATATTAGTGATCATTGATGGGTTTAGTTATGATTGATATAACGAAAGCTGCTTTGGTTCTATATATTGATATAACTAATGGACGAGATAGTGATATGTCCAAGGTTTATAATGGCAAATTTTGAGCTCATTAAGTCTATCACATTTTGTCAGGATACATATGTGACCAGTGGGAGATTGTTAGAAATTTTGGGTCACACATGTAATATTTAAATGTGTTAGGGCCATTATTTTAATTAGCCAAAATAAAGTGATCTAATTCAGGTAAGGTGTATGGCTAAGGACATAATTGTCATGAAAAATATTGTGTAAATACCTAAAGTCTTATTTCTATTTTTATGATGGGATAAAATAGAAACATGAAAAGTCTAAGAGTCTTGACTCTTGATGAAAGGGCATGAACTCATTATAAAAGGTTATGGTCCCCAAGTCATATGCAATCAGTTTTCTTTTCTAACATCCCATCATTAGAAAGGATTGTCTCATATGGTTTAAGAGGAATTGTGCATGCTTGACTTGGAAGACCAAGAACCATAAGTTCCCCATCATATTCTCCATGGATTCGGGTATGCTTCCGCTATAGTCTTTATTTCTATATTCTTGATGATTGAACATGACTTGTCTTGATTTGATGATGATTTTCATCTAAGTATCTCCCATAAAGTTTTCCAACAGAAACGCTCATAAAAAAAAATGTTGGCAAGCTGAACAATGACTCAATATTTTAGAATGCAAGAGGTGTTAAATCCTTAAAAAACAAAAAAACCAAAAAAAAAACCAAAAATAAAAATAAAAATAAAAATTTAACCGAGTTAATTTTTAATGCTTCTGTTTGAAACTGTATTATCTCGTAATTTTTATTTTTTAATAGAGAAATAATTACTTTATTTGTCTTGTATCTAAAAATTTAAATTACTTGAGAAGAAACTTCTAACTAGGCATAGTTTATCACCAGCAGATAAGTTAGAAAGGTGTGGTCATCCAAGTTATTGGATGAGAGGGTTCCAGAATGCAATACATGGTGCTGGCCTTATTGATATTCCTCTTAAGGGGTATCCATTTACTTGGAGGTATGCAATGGGAATGGAGAGAGCAATTGAACAAAGACTGGATAGAGCCACGACTACCAAGGAGTGGTTACTTTTATTCCCTTAAGTTAGATTAAAAAACCTTGTGGTGGCAAAGTCTGATCACTCCCCTTTTGCTACTTCAGCGTGATGTTGTGGAGATGGTTTCAGTGAATAAGTGGTTTCGTTTTGAAAATCTCTGGCTCCTTGAGCCCGAGGCTGATGATGTAGTTAAGGAGGGTTGGAGGGGTGGTAGAGAAAGTGATATGGTGGATACGTTGGGAAGTTGTGCCAAGAAACTTCAACGATGGAGCAAAAAAATAAGAACAAAATTTAAAGAAGATATTGATGAATGTAGGAGACAAATGGAGATGTTGAGGGATAGGTGTGATGATGTTGGTGTGGCACAATATAGTAGTGTGAAAAATAAGATGATAAATTTATTCATGCAGGAGGAGGTTCTTTGGCAACAAAGGGCTAATGTGTTTTGGCTTAGAGATGAAAATTTCAACACTAAATTTTTCCATACCTCAGCTACTTGCAGTGTAACACCTCGTTTTTACTGTTTTTCAATATCGGTAGAATAATATTTGTTTATATTTTTATTCGAGACCTAGAAAATGATTTTGGAAAAAACAAAATCATATTTAGACTCTACTTTATAGTAGAAGGTTACGATTAAATTTTGGGTTTAAAATTCAGACGGAACTCGATATGCGTTTTCACTGACAGTAAAATTTTACTGATCAGAAAACCTAATTTTGACCCGAGAACGAAACAGTTTATATTTATATCACATTTTCAACGATATAGGTTATTTTGAAATTTTCACTCAAAAATAAAATGTTATATTTTATTCGGGCGAATTTTCGAAAAAAACGCGCGAGAAAATTTAAATCGGGTAAACGACTGAGTCGGATACGGAACTGCAGAGACCCAATAAAGGATGAGATCAATGAGTCATGGATGACTTATGTATTATGAGTCACGGTTATGACTCACCATGCAATGATGACTTAAAGTGAATTGTCTAAATTGCCCTTGAACTTTCATTGTAATTACAACCTTGTCCTAACAAATTGTGGACCATTTTGCCCCCACCTACATGGCTCCCTCCCCATGACAAGCAAATAGTCATTTCATTTTTTTCACTTCATCTCTTCCAAAGTTCATTTTCTCTCCAAGAAACCCTAAAACACCATAGTTGGAGCTTGCAAGTTTCTTCAAATTTCTTCACTTCTCTCATCATTTAGAGGTATATCCTCATGATCAATGATCATAGCTACTCTTCTTTCTAATTATTTCCATTCCATTCTTGTCAAGAACTCTAGGGTTCCATTTTTCTTGATTTTCTTCAAATAATTCTAGAAAATCATAGAATAAGAATTTTTGAACTATGACAATTTTTCCTATCTCTCTAACACTCTAGGATCATGGATCCAAGAGCTTGAAAAATTTAGAGATCGCTAGCCATTTTTTTTCATGTTGGCCGAACCTAACCCATATATGTTAGATGAGTTTTGTTTCATTTTTTTAACTTGTTTTCCAATTTGTTGTGAAGGATTAGTTGATAGTTTGGTGTGTTGATTAGTAAGAAGGAAACAAAAATCCAAGAGGCTACTTCAAGAAGAAAATTCGAAATTTCAAAGGTAAGCGGAGCTTACATGAGGAGTTTTGATAGCTATATGCTATTTATCTGTCATGTGTAAATTATTCGTAGTCATATGTGGTATTAAATTTAATTTTTATATAATTATTTATGTGATTTAAATTTTATCTGTGAAAGCATGTTATAACTGTGGTATATGAGTATCTGTATGTACGGATTAAATGTTGATTGGCTGATTGACTGAAAGCCTGACAGTGGTCAGTGCTCAATTGTAACTAAGGAAGCTTTAAAAAGCTTGAGGAGAAAATTAAATGTTTTGATTTATGGAAGTGGAAGAAAATGTTGATTATGACATTGCTATCATGCATAAATTCTTAAACACTTAAATTTTTAGAGGGGTATAAATAAGGGATAAGTGATTTCATTACTGTATCTTAATATACACATCCATTATAACGGATTAACCACACAAGATGATCTTTCGACCGTTCCCACTACCTTAAGAAATTGGTGTAGTAAATGTTAAGGCTTTGTTTGGTTTGTCATTGAAGGTCTAGTGCCTCCCTGATATTTGTTGATTCACCACTCAAGATTGTTATTGGTATCATGGACTAGTCATCCTGGAGGGTTTATCCCTACTTGTGGCTAGGATCATGGGCCAAGTCCTTGCCTGTCATGACAGGGGCAATTTAGGGACCATGACCTGTAGAAATCTAGATCCACTCCAATGTTGCACTAATAGATTAGTACCGAGTCCAATTTGGATGCACATTGCAAAAGCATATTCACTAAAAGTAAACAGAGGACACTGAATCAGTAATCACCAACGGGAATCAGATGCTGAACGGTACAAGTGTACAGTAAAAATCATATTTTCCTATTCCCATAATGGAATCAGCCAATATCAACAGCATCATCAATCAGAACTTATTTACACAATGCCAACTTAATACACATGCACCAACTCAATCCATCCACTTCAGTTCCTATCTCATTTTACCAGAAGGTGCTGATTGTCTGATATGTGGTTAAGGCATAGAGTAAGATGCTAAGATGGGAAGTGCAGCTTTCTTTCTTTTGTTACTAAAATTTTTGTTTACTCATTTTTCAGGTTGGATTTAGGAAATGGGAAAAATCTTGATCTTGAACAATGTCGTCGATCAAAGCTTCGTAAACAATGCATCAAGTATCTTGGACCTGTATGTACATCTACTAATTGGATTTATTATTCTCTTTTTAATCATTGTAGTTGACGTTGACTATATCGACTTGTACTGCATTATTTCAAAAGTTGTGCCTGTTCCTGCTTCTCTGACCTGTTGGCCTTTCTTAATATTTTCTTGAATCAGCAAGAGAGAGAGAGAACTATGAATACATTGTTTGCGAGGGCAAAATTATTCACAAGCAATCTGGATATTTTATACAAATAAAGACTCTGAAGATGCCAAGTGGATTTTTGTAATGAGCACCTCTAAGAAACTGTATGCTGGCAAGGTAACAATTCGAACTAAGTTATTGGTTCTAATTCCCAAATTTCTCATGTATATACGCGCTCTCTGCTTTACTGATACATTGTAATAACCTCCCAGAAAAAGAAGGGATTATTCCATCATTCTTCGTTTTTAGCTGGCGGAGCTACATTAGCAGCTGGAAGGCTGGAGGCTGAGAATGGGATTCTAAAGGTAAAATTACCTTCACAGGTTGCATGATTAAATTGGGAAAAGGCTTAACTAAAGTGAAAAAGTAAGGTTGTATCCATCCGTAATTTAATAGTGGATACACCCTTACTCACTTTAGAGGCAAGTTCATTTTAAAGGAGTAATATCCATTAAATTGTTGTGCTAATGGCACCTATACTAAGACTACCGGCATTACAGTCTCATAGATAATGGACTGCAATCATTTTTTTGTGTGGTGTGGCTATGCGGATTGAATCACATCTATAGACATATTTACTAATTCCAATTTATGTGCATTGACTAATGTCTGATTCTCAATGGCTTTGACTTTTCAGTCCATCTCTGCATATAGTGGATACTACCGGCCAATTGATGACTACTTTCTTATCATTTCTCAAGGAAAATGGTATCAAGCTTGATGATGAAGTTGAGGTAATTGATTAGCATCAGGACATTACCTGTACAGCAAAACTCTAGTGTTATTATAGTGAATAGCCCTGATTCATTGTTCCAGATACGCAAGGCAAATGAGGACAGTGATATGTATGAGGACGGCAAGCTTAGTGAAAGAGATGCAACATCTGAAGTTACAAGCATCGCTGGAATATCTGAGGAAGCTGAGAATACCCCATCCCCAGACAAGGAAGATCCTCAACCTGTATCTATTGGTAGTTATAAAAGGACTCTATCAGGTGGTCTTCTTCAGAGCCCCAGAGCTGAGGTGCCTGGGACTGCAATATTACAAAGAATCAACAGTAGAGCTTAGGCTGCAGGAGCTGGACCTAGAATTGGGTGTGTTGTTGACTACCCTGTAGAGCTTAGGCTGCAGGCTTTGGAGTTGCTCAACTTTTCTCCAAAACTTCCCCCTCCCCTTCATCATACATGCTAATGGGTGGTCTTGTATCACCTACAGCTTATCCAACATCCAATAGCCCTCGACTTTCAGCGATGCTTTAGGTTTTCTCTGATAAGCTTATAGCTGCTTTAGTGTCAATGTAAAATTACCCATTTTTGGGATGAAGTGGAGTGGTTAGTAATGGAGTGATTAGTAATGGAGTGGAGTGGAAAGGTAAAAGTATCCCACTCAATTGTTTGGAAGTTTCATGAGGGATGTAGAAGAAAATCTCAAACCCCCCAATTTGGAGGGTATAAAAATAAGGGTTTTGGATGGAGTGGAGTGGTTTGAGTTACCATCCTAAACCATCCCACTCCATTAATGAAAAAACTCACAAACAATGGGTTAATGGGTTTACACCACTCACTTCAGGGCTCTGCTATTCACCCCTTGCAATTTATTATTCATACCTTGCAGCTTGGTTTTACCAAACTTTTCCCCCAAAAATACCCTATTTACTCAATTCTGGAAATCATCCGGAAAATCAAATCCGGAAAACATAGGTGAAAAAGAATCCGGAGAACAAAGAATCCGAAAAATCAATTACGGAAATCATCCAGAGAATCAAATCCGGAATCCATCCAGAAAGCATAGGTGAGAAAGAATCCGGAGAACAAAGAATCCGGAAAATCAATTCCAGAAATCATCTGGAAAATCAAATCTGGAAAGCATATTGGCCCCTTTCGAGCTACTTCTTCTTCCTCTATTCGTGTGATTCAGCACCACTACAATCCTGCAACTTTAATCCAAAGAGAAAGTAAAGCAACACCAACAGCAGCATCAGATGAAGATGATATTCTTAAGGGCAATGCCCACGGCGAGGTGCAGTCGTTTGCGGCGACTGGAACCGGCAGTTAGCACTGTGGTTCTGGTCCGAAGGAAGTGATCCTGTGCGGTGTAGTTGGGACGTGACGACGAGGCAGAGGTGGTAACATGAGCAGATCTGCGATTGGCCGTGTGCTTTAAGCGAATGAAGAAAACAAAGGATGGCAATCCGAGGCGGAGTCCGCGACAGAGACGGAGGCAGTCCGATGGTTTTGTCGTGGCGGAGCTGGGCGGTGAGTGGTGTGAAGCCGCTGTAATGAACTTGGCGGAGATAGCGGAAAATATGGAGGAGTGGCGTTACAAGTGTGAGGTGTTGGGTGTGGGGGAGGGAAGTGTGTGATAAAAGAAGGTGAGTCAAGAGGGTCTTTTTGGAAGAAAAATTTTTTGTCAAAATCAAGTTGCAAGGTGCAACTAAAAAATTGCAAGGTGTTAATAACAGTCCACTCCACTTCATTACTAACCATCCCACACCATCCTCCCAAACATAGCCTAAAGGAGATCACAATATTTGGGCTTAGTGTTTGGATCTACTGGCATATTTTGGGCCATACATTGTAGGTCTAAGAAAGTAGAAGGTAATGTCGTTACAGTCAAGCAAAATGACAATGAAGAATAATGGGATTTTCAAGTGTCATTAGCTATAGTAGAGTCTAGTTCTAGTAAAAAAAAAAATCGATCATGGAGGAAACTCCATGGAACGATGGTGAGGGAATTTCCGCATCATGCATGGATGGATACATCAACGACGAAGACGGTGGTAGTCATGACCAGTGAGTATCAATTAATTATGATGATGACTGGATTGTTGACTCTGGTTGCTCCAAAACCATATGACCGAGAACAAGGGGAAAGCTATCAAAGTCAAAGTACAAAGGAGAACGACTTTGGGGATAGCAAAAAATAATTCCAGTTTCCCAATTGTCCATGTCGGCAAGACAATTATCGTGGCCCACTTGCACTTCAGTTAAGGTGCTGAGCACCCATTGCAACCATCCCCATGTGTATCCAACTTTCTGTTGGGTTTTCATGAGATAATCCTCTTTTTAAAATATCATATCTCAAGGCGGAAGAAAACCATTTCCATGGATCACGCATTACAAACATGAATCACGTAAAGAGCTATTGTGTTTACCTCTTGAAGTGTGCTTTTCATTTGGATCAGTAGTGCCACGAAGGGGCGGCACCTCTATTCAGTCCACGCGAGCAAACGGGTGTCGGAGCTATGCGTCTTGTGCTAGCTGACGGCTACGGGGTGGCATGGTTAGCTAGACTAGGTTAGAGGGGAGAGCACTTCTATTTATAAGTTGGCAGCTCCCTTTAACCTAACTGCTTACCCTATTGGGCTTTGTACACTACAAACCCAATTGTCCTTACATTAATTAAATTATATTTAATTAATATAACTGCTCCGCATTTGCTCTATTCGTGTGACCCTATAGGCTCCCACTAAGTTGGCAATAGTATTAATATTATAATAATATCAAATATTAATTATAATATTAAATATTATAAATAATGAGCGGCATCTAGCAATGCATCATTACTACCCAATTAGCGAGAGTATCGGTGATCCTATTTTAGCCTTACCGCGACCAACTTTTACCGTGTAGTAAATGTCCCTTTGTCCATATGTCTTAATTGAACACAAGGCATAAGAGTGTCATCTTTGTTATGTTCAATTGTTTGTTCCTCGATCCCCAAGTAGACGTGTAATCACAAACGGGCCCAATATCATATATTGGCCCACTTCCGCGTGGCCACACATATTTCACGCCTCACTCTATCGAGGGGCCCAAGACATTACCCCTGTTATGTAGGAGGGACGAATCCTGTTTACATCGCTCACACTCCTCAACATGGTTTATTGCAGGCCCAATAACTACCTTTATGATCACCCTGTTACACATGACGTTTGATAGCATTAAAGCTTACAACTCCTCATGTCGGGATCGTAGTGACTTCAAGTCGAAGGACTACTTCACTATGGTCGCCATGAGAATACTTATGACACTTACATAACTATTATGAAGTATTCTCATAGTGGGTCATCCGGTATAAATATTACTCCTAATATTTATACCTGTGTGCCGACTTGATATCACATATCCATGACCTGTGAGATGTGGTCATCAGTCTACTCACACAATAGTCTCTATGTATTATTGTCGTCCTAGTTAACAATAACACTCGACTACGGATATTTAAGAATAGCGTTCTCTTATTCAATGAGGTCTCACGATTAAGTCACGTACTTAATATCTCATTGAATGAACTGCCTATTCTAAGGACTTTATTATGCTATAAACTAATAACATAATAAATGAATGCCTTATTCATATATCAAATATATGATCAAATTCATGATACAAATGATGATCTATTCAAAATAGATTGGCCACTAGGGCTTACACCAACAATCTCCCACTAGCACTAGAGCCAATCAGGCATCAATCCAACACCCATCGATCTAGTGTGAGTGTCATGCTGCCATTGAGCAAGAGACTCCATTAGTGGATCATTTAGTGTTGTCATTTTGCATATCTTCACATCTCTCCTCTATCGATCATCCATCGAATGAGATGGAAGCACCTAAGTATATGTCCAGATCGCTGGTGAGATCATGTTTCCTTAGCTTATGTGATTACTCCATCATCATCGCAACGAGATCAATGGAGTTCGCAAAGTTAGGAATTATTCCTAGTTCATAAATGAACTTGCCGATCCAAACGACCTTTAAATCTACATTTAAGGCAACTATATACTTGGTCTTTATAGTAAAATCTGCAACTGTCTTATGCTTGGAACCTTTTCAAGCATACAGTGCCACCATTAATATAAAACACAAATCCAGACTGCGATTTTGAATAAGCTTTATCGATTTAGAAATAGGGTCGATGTAACACCTTACAACGACTTCTTCCTTACCTTCATTTGTCAAGAATGTATCCTCAGTTCTTCTCAGATACTTGAGGATGTTCTCGACTACAGTTCAGTGACCTTCACCGATATCAATTGGTACCGTCTTATCAAGCTCAAAGCATACAAGATAACTAGTGTAGTACATAACGTACTCTGACTAAGGCCCAACAACTTCAGGATCTATATAGATCCTGATTCCTAACATGTAGGAAGTCTCGCCTCAGTCCTTCATAGAGAAACAATTTCCCAACCATGTTTTTACATTTTTGCAGTGTAGGGATATCGTTTCCGATAAGTAGTGTGTCATCCACATACAATATAAGAAAGACAATCTCACTCCCACTAACATTCTTGTACACACAAGGTTCATCCTCGTTCTTGATAAATTCAAACTGTCTTACAGCTTTAACAAAACGAAGATTCCAGCTTCTGGAAGCTTACTTTAATCCATGAATGGATCTCTGCAACTAACATATCTTTCCAACATCCTTTGGATCGATAAAACTCTCGGTTTGTGTCGTGTACACACTCTCAAGGAGATTCCCGCTAAGGAATGCAGCCTTGACATCCTTCTGTCAGATCTCATAGTCATAGTATGCAGTAATAGCAAGCAGAATCCGAACGGATTTAAGCATCATTACCGGGGAGAAAGTTTCATCATAGCCTACACCATGAATTCACTTGAAACCTTTCACTGACAGTCGCGTCTTAAAGGTACTCACTTTACCATCCATGTCAGTCTTCTTCTTGAAAACCCACTTGCACCCTATGGGTTTTACCCCTTCGGGTGGCTCAACCAAGGTCCATACCTGGTTCATGTACATGGATTCCATTTCAGATCCTATGGCCTTAAGCCACTTCTCAGATTCCGGCCCAATTACGGCCTCCTGGTAGGTTACAGGCTCATCTTGATCCATTGGCAGCACGTCAACTTCCTAAGTCAGGAGAAGTCCATATCTCTCAGGTTGGTAACGTGGCCTGTTAGACCTACGCAAGCCTTGTGTTACTTGAACCGACTGTTCAACCACAACATCTTGTGGAATCGGTTCTTGTTCCATTTTAGGCGTGTCAGTATTTTGTGCTGCTTGAATTTCTCCAAATTCTACATTTCTCCTACTGTCTCCAATGGAAATGTATTCCTTCTCAAGAAACACTCCAGTCCTAGCGACAAGCATTTTGTTCTCGGAGGTGTTGTAGAAGTAATATCCTTTGGTTTCCTTAGGATATCCCACAAATATACACTTATCCGATTTGGGCCCAAGTTTACCCGTCATAAGACGTTTCAGATAAACCTGATATCCCCAAATCCTCATAAATGGCAAACTGGACCTTCGGCCCATCCATATCTCATATGGAGTCTTTTCAATCGCCTTAGATGGAACACGATTAAGAGTGAATGCAGCTGTAAGCAGAGCAAAATCCCAGAAAGAGTTAGACAGGTCTAAATGACTAATAATGGATCATACCATGTCTAACAAGGTGCGATTCATCCTTTCGGACACGCCACTCCTTTGTGGTGTTCCAAGATGAGTGAGCTGAGGCATTATCCCACACTCTCTCATATAGTCATCAAACTCTTGGCTTAAGTATTCATCACCACAATTTGATCGTATGACCTTAATACTTTTGCCAAGTTGGTTCTCTACTTCATTTTTGAACTCTTTTCAAAAGTTTTTGACTTGTGTCATTCATAAATCTATGTCTACTGAAGTCATCAGTAAATGTGATGAAGTAAGGAAAACCATCTCTAGTAGACTTGTTTAGGGCCCGCATACATCGCTATGTATCAAGCCCAAAAGATCACTAACCCTTTCACCTTGCCCGGTGAATGGGGTCTTAGTTATCTTCCCCAACAAGCAAGATGTGCATACATCAAACGATTCATAATCGAATGAGTCCAAGTGTCCATCCTTATGGAGCTTGGAGATGCGTCTCTTGCCTATATGTCCTAAACGATAATGCCAATGGTTTTCGCATTTATATTATAGATGGTGTATGAGGATTTAGGACACAAAGTCCATTATCCAAAAACTTGCTAGCATAGAAAATATCATATGACTGATGTTTCTACCAATAGCTGGAACATAATAACACTTATTTAGTTCCAAAACAAGCCCCGAAGGCAAAGTCAAAACTTCTATAGTTAATGCGATAACTTTTGCTCCATTTCCTATTCATAGCTTGACTTCGCCTTTAGTCAACATCCTACTCCCTTTGATTATTCACATTAATGTGAGATCCACATGCGGTATCAAATACCCATGATTTTGAAGTAGGTTGACTTCTACAACACAATGCTCGAAGAGGAAGTCATATTTCCTTTCCTTTCATATACTCTTTCTGATATCTCTAGCAGTTTTCAAA
Source organism: Echinosophora koreensis (assembly GCA_035048595.1). Taxonomy (NCBI): domain Eukaryota; kingdom Viridiplantae; phylum Streptophyta; class Magnoliopsida; order Fabales; family Fabaceae; genus Echinosophora; species Echinosophora koreensis. The sequence goes on along the minus strand of JAPCYP010000011.1, from coordinate 3,410,576 downwards.
TGTTCGGTCAAACCGTAATGAAATCAACTACCTTCTTTTGCAACCCTGCCTATTAGCTTCAAGACAGAAGTACTGGGCTTGAACTTGTTCTTGCCCTTGCTCTTCTCCTTGTTTAACAGACTTAAGGCTTTCCCTTTCAAGACTATCACAATAGTCTACCCTTTTCTACTATAGAGACTCTGCTTGGTAGTTCTCAACTTCCTTTGCAATCTCTAGTAGAGGTCTGTCAGAATCGTTCATAACGAATTGAATATAACTATCCTGCAACAATTGCAAGATCATTTCACTGGCCAACATTTGGCCTAAAGGAAATATCATTTAATTAAGTTCTTAATGTACTCAATAATATGAACCACATCATAACTGTTGAGATTTCCTTTCTGTCAGTTCGCAACTGAAAAAGGGTCGGAAAGACTAATGGTTCTTATGCTTTAAATGCTCTCAATAGAGCATCATGAGGTGCATGATCATATCACGCGCCTTCATGGTAGTAAACATGAAGAATCATATATCCAGGACATCGACTTGATGCTTCATAAGCATCCTTTTCGATCCTAGTAAGAATTGGTTGCTCAGTAATCATTTTCTCAAGACAAACAACTTTTTCTCGTTCTTGAGGACAATCCTCAAAATCTTGTACCAATTCATAAATTTAATTCTGGATATCTTGTCCTTCTCAAGGACAAATCGCAGTAATAAAATATAGTGTTTTATTTCATGGTAATTCTAATTACAGAAACATGCAAAATATAAGTATCATGATATAAACATATTTAATAAGGTCTTTTATTAAATACGCTCCCACTATTTTACTCAAATCAATGACCCTCATCATTGACTCGGAAAATCTCGTTGGAAGATATTCTAGTGAGACCAAGATCCATATTTCACCTCGTTTTGAGTCAACTTTGGCTGATCTCCCAAAACTTAGTTATTTAGGTAGGAAACTCCTTTCCAATTACATCTCATGTAACTCTTGGAACAGTTGGGTGAATAACTCTTATTCTAATCAATCCCATGGACTAAAGCCCAACCCCAACGCCTCTAAGCCTTTCAATCCTATTGAATTTGGCTTAGTTAAGTTAGACCAAATGGATAGCATATGGACATTACAATTGTCCCATCGCATCTTACTAGTATAGAAAAATGCACTCTGCTTTGGCCGACCTACACACATTCGATATTAGTCTTGATGAGTGCCATGCATTGGAAGGCTCTTAAACTTAATATTTCCTTTTGAGGGATTTTTAATTAGTGATCTCACCGGCATTGTATCTCATACAAAACGTCTCTCAGCATACATGACATAAATGCTATCATACATTTAATTATCATATATAACATACAAGACATATACGCATACAAACATACATTTCATGCATCTCATACATAAACATACATCTCAAACATTTCATGCATCTCATACATAAATATATAAGATAAGGTACTATGGTTATGGCCTCCTAATGTACAAGAATTAAATAACTAATTTATTACAATTCTTTGACCCTCGAACAAACTTCTCAAGCTTCTCCCACGGCGTCATGATGTTGCCTCCTCTTCAACTCAAGCAATTACATTTATTTAAAATAAATAAATAAATAATTAAAGACACGACACGTAAGCCGTATTTAAAATAAATAAATCACGACACGCAGATCGTATTTACCCAAAATAAATAACATCAAAATCTAAGGCCATAACCATATAACTTAAAATAAATTAATAATAACAATCAATAATAATAAAATAAAACCCTATTATTATTATTATTATTATTATTATTATAATTATTATTATTATTATATAATTTTAAATGAAAATTAATTATATGGAACAAAAGTCCCTGACGTAATTCCAAATTCAATAGAAACTTTGAATTCAAAATTCAAAGTGTTTAGAAAAAGTAAGCTTGTATACGTACATCGGAAATGATATTTGAACACCCGGGTGCGACACCTCTACTGTAGCGCTATAGTAGCGTTACTGTAGCATTTTTTTTTTCTTCAAATTTTGACTTTTTTTAAAAAAAATAAAAATTTAACTTTTTTGAATACTAACATTTTTGGTTAATTACGTGCAAATATCTGGTTAATTCAGTTTATTATATGGTTAATAGGTTTTTTTTTGGGACAAATTTCGACTTTTTTTTTTAAACCAAAACACGTGGTTAATCCTTTGAAAATGGTTGGTTAATTCAGTGTATTCTGTGGTTAATCGGTTATCCTGAAGCTTACAATCATTTTTCACAACCATGTAAATATTTGATTAATCACATGCAAATTTCTGGTTAATTCAGTTTATTATATGGTTAATGGGTCTTTTTTTTTTTTGGGACAAATTTCGACTTTTTTTTAAAACAAAAACACGTGGTTAATCCTTTGAAAATTGTTGGTTAATTCAGTGTATTCTGTGGTTAATCGGTTATCCTGAAGCTTACAATCATTTTTCACAACCATGTAAATATTTGATTAATCACATGCAAATTTCTGGTTAATTCAGTTTATTATATGGTTAATGGGTCTTTTTTTTTTGGACAAATTTCGACTTTTTTTTAAAACAAAAACACGTGGTTAATCCTTTGAAAATGGTTGGTTAATTCAGTGTATTCTGTGGTTAATCGGTTATCCTGAAGCTTACAATCATTTTTCACAACCATGTAAATATTTGATTAATCACATGCAAATTTCTGGTTAATTCAGTTTATTATATGGTTAATGGGTCTGTTTTTTGGGACAAATTTCGACTTTTTTTTTTAAAACAAAAACACGTGGTTAATCCTTTGAAAATGGTTGGTTAATTCAGTGTATTCTGTGGTTAATCGGTAACTCTGATGCTTCAACCATTCTATATGAGATATATCTCATATAGAATGAATTGAATTAACCAAATATTTGCACTGGATTAACAAAAAATGTTAGTATTTAAAAAAATTAAATTCTTTTTCATAAAAAAAAGTCAAAAATGAAAAAAAAAAATTACTGTAACACTACAGTACCCCCGATGTCGCACCCGGGTGTTAGAATAACACGACTCTACGTACATCCTTTCAAAAAGGAATTCAATTTGAATTGAACATTTCATGTACTGTTCAAAAGGCATTTCACTTTGATTTATAAAAGAAAACAATCTGGCGTGAATTGTGCACATTGATCAAAAGCTCAAATTTGGAATATCCAATTCCTGATTTCACGTAATGGATTTCAAAAGCAATTAAAATATAAGTTGAAAACCATTGCCAACAATTCCTGATTCCATGTACAAAATTGGTCATTTTCGAAAAAGCCTTTCAATGCCCAGAATCACATACTGGTTCAAGAACTTTTATTCAATAATTTAAATTGCAAATCTTTTCAAAAAAAAAAGGCATTTGAACATTTCAATATTCACAAGTACTTGCACTTACGTACTGTTTCGAAAAGATTTCAAAAAGGAATTTGAACACAATTTGAACGCCCAGTTCTGGAAAAGTTCTTGTAGCATATGCATATATCATCATATATATTAAACAAGAACAAGCATATGCTCACTAAAACACAACATATATTTGATTGAATCATATTCAAAAGCAAAATAGCATGTTATCAAATAAGGCAAACAAGTACATAATGATTCATGGTAATAACGACCATACACTCTGATATTACTGTTGGGTTTTCATGAGATAATCCTCTTTTTAAAAAATTATATCTCAAGGCGGAAGAAAACCGTTTACATGAATCACGTATTACAAATATGAATCACGTAAAGAGCTATTGTGTTTACCTCTTGAAGCGTGCTTTTCATTTGGATCAGTGCTGCCACGAATGGGCGGCACCTCTATTCAGTCCACGCGAGCAAACGAGCGTCGGAGCTATGCGTTTTGTGCTAGCTGACGGCTACGGGGAGGCATGGTTAGTCAGACTAGGTTAGAGGGGAGAGCACTTCTATTTATAAGTTGGCAGCTCCCTTTAACCTAATTGCTTACCCTATTGGGCTTTGTACACTACAAGCCCAATTGTCCTTATATTAATTAAATTATATTTAATTAATATAACTGCTCCGCATTTGCTCTATGCGTGTGACCCTATCGGCTCTCACTAAGTTGGCAATAATATTAATATTATAATAATATCAAATATTAATTATAATATTAAATATTATAAATAATAAGCGGCATCTAGCAATGCATCATTACTCCCCAATTAGCGAGAGTATCGGTGATCCGATTTTAGCCTTATTGCGACCAAATTTTACCGTGTAGTAAATGTCCTTTTGTCCATATGTCTTAATTGAACACAAGGCATAAGAATGTCATCCTTGTTATGTTCAATTGTTTGTTCCTCGATCCTCAAGTAGACGTGTAATCACAAACGGGCCCAATATCACATATTGGCCCACTTTCGCGTGGCCACTCATATTTCACGCCTCACTCTATCGAGGGGCCCAAGACATTACCTCTGTTGTGTAGGAGGGACGAATCCTGTCTCCATCGCTCACACTCCTCAACATGATTTATTGCAGGCCCAATAACTATCTTTATGATCACCCTGTTACACATGACGTTTGATAGCATTAAAGCCACAACTCCTCATGTAGGAATCGTAGTGACTTCAAGTCGAAGGACTACTTCACTGTGGTCGCCATGAGAATACTTATGACACTTACATAACTATTATGAAGTATTCTCATAGTGGGTCATCCGGTATAAATATTACTCCTAATATTTATACCTGTGTGCCGACTTGATATCACATATCCATGACCTGTGAGATGTGGTCATCAGTCTACTCACACAATAGTCTCTATGTATTATTGTCATCCTAATTAACAATAACACTCAACTACGGATATTTAAGAATAGCGTTCTCTTATTCAATGAGGTCTCACGATTAAGTCACGTACTTAATATCTCATTGAATGAACTGCCTATTCTAAGGACTTTATTATGCTATAAATTAATAACATAATAAATGAATGCCTTATTCATATATCAAATATATGATCAAATACATGATACAAATGATGATCTGTTCAAAATAGATTGGCCACTAGGGCTTACACCAACACTTTCCATTTCCACTTTCCATTTCCATTTGTGTTACTCTTACAAAATACTAGAAGTTTCATTTCAAGACTAGATGCTCCTTGCCCACCACATAGAATTCAGCACAGTGTGCATTTGGATCCCTTCCAGTATCCAAATATGATTTTTTTTTTTTTTTTTTTTTTTGAAATGCTCCAAATATGAATTGACGTACACATAGTACCAAACTACCAATATTATAAAAAGTATCTATAATTTTATCTTTTTTTATCTTTTCGTCATTGCCGTTGCAGATAGTAGCAATTTAAAATCATTAAATTTTAGTGTTTATAAGATAATTTTACTTTCGGTCATTTACTATCATCAATAATTTCTTAATGGTGAATTTTGCAACTTTGGACAGAATTGATGCACATATAAGTATTTCAGAAATGATTTTTGAATACAATTAGACAACAATTTCGATGGTTAACACTCTTCAAATATGTGGTTAATACGTTCTATGGATGGTTAATGAATATAACAAAATGTCGCAACTCATTAATCATTATTGAACGTATTTAACCACGATTTTGAACATATATTTGAATACCTAAAAATCGTGGTTAATGACATTGATTGAATGATTAATGAGTTGCGACACCTTGTTATATCCATTAACCATCCACTGAACGTAAATAACCACGTATTTTCAGGTATTCAAATAATTCATATATATTTGAACACCTGAAAATAGTGGTTAATAACATTCAAAATCGTGGTTAATGACGTTGAATGAATGATTAATGAGTCGTGACACCTTATTATGTCCATTTACCATCCACTGAACGTAAACCACGTATTTAAACTATGTTAACCATCCTAATTATTATTGTCAAAAATTGTCCCAACTTAATTATAGGGTAGAGTCATTGGTAAAAAAATAAAAATAAGAAAGATTGCTGAATCGGGGTAATGCACGAGTTCATGTTGGTCATTAACGTTGAATGAATGGATAGTCCATGCAGCAAAAATATCTTTTCATTCAACCACTGGAAATCACCATTCACTGATTTCAAATTTCAATCAATGTATATATTGAATGAAAATGATATATTGAAACTCAAGAACTTAATTCCTAAGCTATTAAATGTGCCCACTACATGCTTCAGTTCAGGACATCTGTTTAGAGACAAGTATAGGGCTTCTAACACTGTGTATAGAGTCATTCCATTCAAGTGATGCTGATAATATATTTGTCTCCTTTGGCATTGGTCCCTTGAGGACAACCTTGAAAGACAGCTGTTGGTTCAACTTACTAAACTGCAATATATTTGGGATAACCTCAATGGAAAGACCCTTAGGTGCTGTGACCTTAGCCTTGTAAGTTGAGGTTCCAGGTCCTACATTGGTCACATTCCTATAAAAGATTCCAGAAATGGTAGAATTGGAGGACATGATCTGGGTATGCATGGAAGGGTAGTTGATTCCATCAGTGCCTTGTGGAGAGGCAATGCTGGAGCAATTGAAGCCTTTGTTGCCAATTAGTATACCAATGCTGGTGCTGTTGTAGCCTTCTTTGCATAGGTAGGCAATATAGGAGTTCATGTTAATGTCATAAAGTAGGCCAGGGTCCAATGCTCTTACTGGGTTTATCTGTCCTGAACCAGATGCCAGCTCTGCCATATTGTCTTTGATTCTCATAGGAGTGGCTGAATCATGGAGGCAAAACTTGATTAGAAACTGAAAATCTTGTTCACCAAGAATTTCATAACTCAATCATATAATTCTAAGTTCTTTTTTATTTATAGAAGGCTATAAGGGAGAGAGGGAGGCTACCAAATTCCAAGGTGACATTCCACATACATCAAAAAGAGCTCACATTGATACACATAGACAAGGGCAGAACCAGAACATGAGAACAATTGAGAAGGTTCAAATTGCTTCTATGCTTCCAATTTCTCAAAATATACAAAATTTTCTAAAGGAGATCTAGTTAACCAAAATAGAGAAAAAATTTCAAATATGGACCTTAAAGTTCTATTTTAGATAGCATCAAGATTTTGAATTGCAGTCAATATTCCGGTTTTGTTTAGTCTTTACAACTAAAATTGTGGTTGCATATTCTCACAATTATTCATAATTTAGTCAAACATAATGTAACTACAATTGCGACCGCAACCACAATTTAAAACCATGGATAATATATCAAGATGATCGTTAATTTGTTAGTGAAGAAATTAATTTGACCCCGAACCACTGAACTACCACTTTTTAGCATATAATTTTAGTTTCTAGTAAAGGAAAGACAAAGATTACTCTCATAATCAACAGCTGACAAGTAGATGATGAATTTTCAGCATGAAAGGGGTTCTCACCAGTGGTCATGAGAGCAGATTTGATTGCAGCAGGACTCCAATCAGGGTGGAAGGATTTGACATAGGCAGCAGCAGCTGTAGCATGTGGACAAGCCATAGATGTTCCAGATAATATGTTAAAAACACTGCGACGGTTGTCTCCAGGGTTGCCTGTTACTGTTGTCAGTTTTGAATAACCAGCTAGTATGTCTGCTCCTGGAGCAGCCAAGTCAGGCTGCAGATATAGAATCTACAAGGTTAGAAGTCACAAGCCAAATGGAACACACAAGGGAGGGAGCAAGAGATAGATGGATATTGATCACCTTGAGGATGTTCTTTGTGATGGATTGAGGACCCCTGGATGAGAAAGAAGCAACATGTGGAGCAGGGATTCTTCTACTTGTGGTCTTATGTATAACAGCTTGAGCATTCCTGAATTCAAAATAATGCAAAGTTAACTGTTTTTTCCCCCTAAAAGTTCTCACATTAATTACCAATTTGGACATGGTACAAAGGGAATGAACCATTTCACCTCCTCGTCTCATAAATAATTACCAAAATGTCATATTATTTTTACTCAATTCAGGGAATTTTCAAATATTTATACAAGAAAATGAAAATAACAAAATTTGTTTTTCTTTTTCTTTTGGTGAATACAAAGAAAAAACAAAAGGTCGTGCTCTTTTCACTGCTTCCTATATATACATATCTTAAAAAATAGGAAATAGAATGAAAATAAAATGATATTTTTGTAATTATTAATGAAAATAGGAAATAAAAATAAAAATTTGGAAACAAAACAAAATGGGGCTTTAGTAAGTTTTTTATTGTCATGTGGAATACAATAGTAAACACAAATATTATAAAAGAAATTTTACAAATCTTATTTCGATTATAAAAAAAAACATGAGAGGATTCCTTGATAGTGAATTAATTAACTTACTTGGTGGAATTGATGTAGAGATCAATGGTTTTGCCCACAGTATTGACATCAACATTGGTCCCTGGAATAATTGTGATGGAAGAATAATCTTTTATCTCTGTAACACCCACAATGGTCCCTACTCCTCCTAATTCTTGGATGACAAAGTCTTGGTTTCCCTCTCCAAGACAGTACACAATCCTGCCTATCACCTTGTCCTTGCTTAGAGTCCCATAATCACAGGCACTACATCATAGTTTTTAATTAGTCGCAAACTGATAACTGATATTTGAGAAATTACAAATTTTGAATAACAATATTACCTAGCATTGCCAGAGTGGTCTTCGCTAACGTTGGCAGCAAGGGCTCCAGAAATCAATGAGTATGTCTTATTTCTCTCAGGGGAAAAGGTATTAATAGACACTCCCTACCAATCAAGTAAACAACAACTTAAGCTATTTGTAATGTCTGATAGACATATTGAATATGATACAATATTTCCGGCGGGCGTATCCAATTGATCATGATGATATTGACTCTATTGACCAGAGACATAGACACCATGTCTTGCCCAGAAAAGTTTCACAAGTGATTTTTCTTTAGACCTACTTTTTAATCATTGATCAAATCACTTTTACTTTGAAATAATAATTAATGAGAAGATAATAGATGGTTATGATTTAAATATAAAGAACCAATATTAAAAAAGTAAGGTTTAATGAACTTTTTGGTCCCTGAAAAGTAGGTGCGTTTTGATTTTAGTCCCTGCACTTTTTTTCTTTTGGTTTTGGTCCCTGTAAATTTAAAACTTTTGGTTTTAGTCCCTGCCGTCAGTCACTCTCCGTTAAGTGCTGACGTGGCTAACGGAGTGCCACGTCAGTACCGGTACGTCAGCAAATATGCCACATCAGCTGCCACGTATGAAAATGAACTTTGGTTTTAGTCCCTGAAAAGTGAGTAAATTTTAGTTTTAGTCCCTATACTTTTTTTTTTCATAGGTTTTGATCCCTGTAAATTTAAAACTTTTTATTTTAGTCCCTGCCGTCGTGACACTCTGTTAAATGTTGATATGGCTAAGAGAGCGCCATGTCAGCATTGTCACGACAACAATCTTTATGCAGCAAAGAAGTAAAGCGTAGGTCTAAATGAACAAAGAAAAAATGTATTAGATGGTATGGAGAAACGCTTCAACAGGAGGAAGCAAGATTACTGCAGAATGAAGGAGGAACGGTGGAGAGTTTCAGATAGAGACCCGAGGTTTACCTCTAGGTTTTGGAATAGTTTGCAAGAGGCTTTAGGGACAAAGCTTAGGCTTAGTTCAGCTTACCACCCACAGACTGATGGGCAGTCTGAGCGGACCATCCAGTCCTTAGAGGACTTGTTGAGGGTTTGTGTGTTAGAACAGTCTGGAAGTTGGGACAAGTTTTTGCCCCTAATAGAGTTCACCTACAACAACAGCTTCCATTCCAGCATTGGGATGGCACCTTATGAAGCCCTGTATGGGAGGAGATGTAGGACACCCTTGTGTTGGAGTGAACCTAGTGATAGTGTGGTGCTAGGGCCAGAGATAGTCCAGGAAACAACAGAAAAGATCAGGTTAGTTCAGGAAAAGATGAGAGTTGCACAGAGTAGGCAGAAAAGCTACCATGATAAAAGGAGGAAGGCGCTCGAATTCCAGGAAGGTGATCATGTATTCTTGAGAGTTACCCCGACGACTGGGGTTGGTAGAGTGATGAAGGCGAGGAAACTTACTCCGAGGTTCATTGGTCCTTACCAAATCCTTAAAAGAGTCGGCGAAGTCGCCTACCAAATAGCCTTACCCCCGTTCTGTCAAATCTCCACAACGTTTTTCATGTGTCTCAACTCAGGAAGTACATTCATGACCCTAGTCACGTGATAGTTCCCGATACAATACAGTTAAAAGAGAACTTGACATTCGAGGTGTTACCCCTTCGAGTCGAAGATAGGAGGGTGAAGCAGCTAAGAGGCAAGGAGATTCCTTTGGTTAAAGTAGTTTGGAGCGGGGCAACTGAGGAAAGCGCTACCTGGGAGCTCGAGAGTCAGATGATGGAGGCGTATCCGCATCTTTTCGTTTGAGGTACGTAGAAATTTCGAGGACGAAATTTTTATAAGGGGGGTGGAATTGTAACACCCTGTTTTTCTTAAAATGTTTTCTTAAGTTAGTTTTATTTATTTTAATTTGTTGGTTAAGGGCTAGGTGGGATTTTAGCCTAAAAGTCCCTTTCTGGTACATGAGCACGCTCGTGCTCATCAGCCAGCAAGCCCGTGCTTAAAGTCAGAGGCGTGTTTCTGATTTTAAGTTGAGCACGACCGTGCTCAATAGTGAGCACGCCCGTGCTCAATGCGTGGACCGCGTCTCGCTGACGCTAAATGGAGCACGACCGTGCTTAAGGAGAAGCACGACCGTGCTCAAGTCCGAGGTTTATAAACGTTGCAGAACCCGAGGGTTTGACGTGAAACCCTGTTTTTGGTGCAGCTGCGGCCAGAACTCCTTCTTGCGCCGTTTCTCCTTCGTTCATCGCCGTGGTGGAGTTTTGAGGACCGTTTAGGAGGTTAGATTGATCTGTCTCATCGTTAATAGGTAATGGTTTCATCCCTTTTAGTTTCCTTTCGTGTTTTTGGGATTGGAGACTAACCGGTTGTGTTCTTGTTTGCCCAAGGTTCGTCATTGGAGTGAGCCGCTTGGGAACGGTACCAGTTTGCCAGTAGGATCAGTGTTAGAGCTACCTTCAATCCAGGTATGGGGAGAAGGGAATTGTATTCGTTAGGCAGTGGGTAGTGTAAGGTGACGGGGTTTCCCGTGACCCCTGTGTCGTTGTATGCATATGTTTATGATGTTTAATTTGGTATATGGTTGTTTCTGATTTATATGTCCATAAATATGTAATTTATGTTCGTGATGATTATGCCATGTTTATGATGCTATGAAAATAATTGTTTTTGGCATATGTTGATTGAATGGTTGATGACTGTTTATGTTGGTTGGAATGATGAGTTTTGGTCCTAAAAACACGTTGTCAACTAACTAGGAATAATTAACTAAGAATTTTGGGTTTTTGGTTAAAAGTTGGTTTCTGTTCCTGCCCAGAACAGTGCAGTCGTCCATTGAGCACGACCGTGCTGAACAGGGAGCACGACCGTGCTCCCACTCAAATTCTGGAAAATGGCCGCGCTGCTCAGCACGGCCAAGCAGGTTGAACAGCACGATCGTGCTACTGAGCACGACCGTGCTGAGTGTGAAGCACGACCGTGCTTCACTTAAAAGGGCAGCACGCCCTCACGTGTCCAATCACGACCGTGCTAGGGTCTAAGCACGACCGTGCTGACCCCCTGGACAGTAATGCAATTAAAGGACTTAAGGGGTTTTTAACCCCATTCCCCTATGATGATAAGTTGAGATAATTAATCAAAGGTAAAGATTAGACAACTTGGTTATTAATTATATAAGATAATTAGATAATCAAATGTTAAGTTGGTATCCGTTGGGTTACCGCACGTTGATAAGTTGAAGTCTTGGGTGCTTATGGACCCAAGCACGTTGAGTTGAACCTTGGTGCTTATTGGCCAAGGGAGCCTTGACCCCACGGTTTGGGTCTAAGGTTACGTTGAGTTGATGTTGAAAGTCTTGGGAGCTTCATGGCCCAAGCAAGGAGGTGGTTGAGATTGTTTGTTGTTGTGCCATTTGCATAAAGCATTGGAGTAGTTGATGGGGGAGGTTCGACAAAGGGGAGATCGCCCGAGAGTACGGTGATCTGGCCATCCACGGTAGGTCACCCAAGGTTTGGTGACCGAGGCCCCCCGTGATGAGGCATCCATGGTTTGATGCGTTGGCTATCCATGGGGTTCACCCAAGGTTTGGTGAACTGCCGGTGTTGGTGCTTTTATGGCCAATACGGATATGTAACTCCAAAGTCGTTCATCCTGAGTTAGTTTGGATCCACATGCATAGTTGGAGTAGCGGAGTAGTTGATGCACTGCATAGCATAGCATACTTGGTTGTTATGTTACTGATGGATGTTGATGTATGCTTATGTGTATGTTTACCTTGCATACTATTCCTCTGCTGTTTATATGATTACATGAATCTTACTCCCTGTATTGTTTGTGTTTGGCCTGATTGGCATTTGCAGAGGATGACGAGCAGCCCGGAGAGGAGTGACTCTGAGGAGCCGCCACTCATAGTAGGGTTGTTTTAGTTTAGTTAGTTGTTTTCAGTTGTATTCCGAGGATTTATTTCCGGAACGGTTATACCAGCTCTGAACTGTGACATCGGGGTTGGGTTATTTATTTGGTTATGTTTTTATTTGTTTAAAACTCTTTCTTTACTTTTCCGCGTTGTAAACGAGTTCATGTGGGACTTTTCTATCCATGGACAACTGTTTTCATTTAATTCAGTTAAATGCATGTTTTCCTTATTATTTGTTTTATATTAATTGCCTTATAACATGCTGGGTAGAAGGGTGTCACAGAGGTGATTGTCCTCAATGTTGTTATTGCAAATGCATGTGGGTCATACTTAAGATTTAAGACAAGTGTTATTCTCTGCATGGTTTCCTAGAAAAGTTAGCTCATGGAGGGAGGGATGCTCAAGTTATTAGAAATGGTTCTTAGCTCATATACTCAACCGATGTGGGACTTAGACACTTAACACTGGTATCAGAGCCTAATTATTCTAACAGTACCTGTTCAAAATCCTTTAATCAATCAACAATGTTATCTCGTGAGATTTCAATCCTCTCAAACTATACTTAGCTTATGACCATGGTCTCTATCCCTCACATCCTCTTATTACTCACATATATACTTGATTACATGTCTAGATGTCCAATTGTCCATGACTAAACACCATCATCAAATTTAAAATCCATCTATATATATGATTTATAATTATACATATATATCACTAAAAAAAATCATAAACAAATACCCTTATAGTTAAATTTAAACCTTGTGATACTGAATAAGCATTTTTTATGGTCTAAAAGTTGAAGCAACCTTCAAAAGAGAACTAGCACACAGAAAGAAGATGAAACGAATACAACTTACAGCAGCTTTCTTGCCATCACCGAGGGTTACCACCGTGGTGAACTGCCTATCTATGGTTGAAGCCGCCACCGTCATAATCCAAGGAGCCACGTTTTCAACAGTCATAGGTGAAGGACCATCATTCCCAGCAGAGCAAGATGTGACAATCCCTCTCTTCATAGCATGGAACGATCCAATGGCAATAGGGTCACTGAAAAAATCCCTAGGTGGGCCCCCAATAGATACTGATATCAAGTTGACACCATCAGCTATGGCCTCATCAAAACCAGCCAGCATGTCCATGTCACTGCACCCACTGTCCCAGCACACTTTGTACATGGCTATGCGGGCTGATGGGACACCACCGCGGGCGGTGCCTTGGCCGATGCCGTAGAGACTAGCACCCTTCACCGGCACGCCAGCTGCTGTGGAGGCGGTGTGAGTGCCGTGGCCATCTTCGTCCGCCGGACCAAGGTTGTCGATGCTAGATTGTTCTAGGTTGAAGTATTTTGCTCCGATCACCTTGCTGTACGTGCATTATAAGATAGAATCAACTTGTATAAAATTTCATGCAAAATTATGTCATCTCTCATTTGTTTCAAAAAAAAAAATGATATCTGGATTATAAGTTTTGTATAAAGATTGACTGTAGTGTAAGATCTATACATTTAACGAAATTGGAGCAATATTTAACTATGATAAGCAATCTTTAAAATATGTTAATAGGTATTGTTATTTATACACTTGCTTTTTATACCCAACTCTCATGCCTACCATGTCATCCCATGGGGCGACCCTGCAGCCCAACAATTACTGCAATCCACTCTAATCCAAATGTATTGAAATTTGTATTATCTCTTGGGACAAGTTCATAAACAAGTGTTAGATTTAGCTCGAATTCACTACTTCAGGAGTTTGGAGCATGTTGCACACCCCCGAAATACACCACTTTCATTCTTTCCCTAAAAAGAGTGTTGGGAAAGATAAAAAAATATAACTGCCTAATACAAGGTCAATGAATAATTTATTATCCCAGGATCCGTCTTTTCCCGCACTTTGTATAATCACAATGAGACAATAACAACAGTATCTTCCATTATAAAATTAATGGGATTAGAAAAATAATAATAGTAATACTCTAACCAAAATATTGGTGGCTAAACACTCTCTTGATTTTTCTCTCAAAAGGATTTCTCTCTCACACAAGTGAGGTTTTCTTTTCTCCCAAAACTCTATGTTTTGGTTTTCTCCGGGATGTTACAAATGAATGTGAGCATTGACTTTTATAGCCAAACTTCCTAGTAAATAGGTGGCTAGCATGAAGAAGAGTTTTTCTCCATTTCTTTTCCATTGGTTTCCTCCAATCTCTCGTACATACTTTCCTTTTTATTTACTATTTTGTTTCTCCTATCCTTCTTTTTCTCTCCACTAAAGAAGGGCAACCCATCAATCTCCCCCTCCTGAACTAGGTGGAGGGCTCTAGCAGTCCAGCCACTCTTATGCAAAAACCGTACTTGTCCTTAGGTAAGGACTTGGTCATCATATCTGAACTACTCTAATCAGTATGGATTTTCTCAAGCTATAATTGCTTGGATTCCAAAATATCACATATCCAGTGATATCTCACATCATTGTGCTTCGACCTCGAGTGAAAATTCGAATTCTTGCTCAAATGGATTGCACTTTGACTATCACAATATCCAGTGATATCTCATGCAAGTGGATTGCACTCTTGCCCTAACTCATGCAAGAATCACTTCACCAATAGCACTTCTTTGCAAGCTTCTGTTATTGCAATGAACTCTGCCTCTGTGGTGGACAAAGCAACACACTTTTGTAGCTTAAACTGCCACGATACCGCTCCCCCTAAAAATGTAATAAGAAATCCAGAAGTAGATTTCCTAGAATAAATATCTCTTGCCATATCACTTTACAGCATTCCAATGCTCTTTTCCTGGTTTAGCCAAGAATCTGCTAACAACGTCAACTGCATGTGTTATGTTTGGTAGTGTGCACACCATTGCATACATTAAGCTTCCAACAGCAGAGGCATATGGCACCTTGTGCATCTCCTCCCTTTCAAATTCACATGTAGGATTTTGTTTTAAGCTAAGCATAAAGCGACTAGCAAGTGGAGTAGCAACGGACTTTGCTTTCTCCATGTGAAACCGCTCTAACACCTTCTCAATATATTTTTCTTGTGATAACCATAGCTTTCGATCCTTCCGATCACGACAGATGGACATACCAAGAAAACGCTTCGTGGGTCCCAAGTCTTTCGTAGCAAAAGACTTCTTCAGTCGAAGCACATTGATGTGATATATCACTAGATATATGATATTGTGATAGTCAGAGTGCAATCCACTTGAGCAAGAATTCGAGTTTTCACTAGAGGTCGAAGCACATTGATGTGAGATATCACTGGATATGTGATATTTTGAAATCCAAGCAATTACAGCTTGAGAAAATACATACTGATTAGAGTAGTTCAGATATGATGACCAAGTCCTTACCTAAGGACAAGTACAGTTTTTGCATAAGAGCGGCTGGACTGCTAGAGCCCTCCACCTAAATCGGGAGAGGGAGATTGATGAGTTTCCCTTCTTTAGTGGAGAGAAAAAGAAGGATAGGAGAAACAAAATAGTAAATAAAAGGGAAAGCATGTACAAAAGTGATTGGAGGAAACCAATGGAAAAGAAATGGAGAAAAACTCTCCTTCATGCTAGCCACCTATTTACTAGGAAGTTTGGCTATAAAAGTCAATGCTCACATTCATTTGTAGCATCACGAAGAAAACCAAAACATAGAGTTTTGAGAGAAAAGAAAACCTCACTTGTGTGAGAGAAATCCTTTTGAGAGAAAAATCAAGAGTGTTTAGCCACCAATATTTTGGTGAGATTATTACTATTATTATTTTTGTAATCCCATTAATTTTATAATAGAAGATATTGTTGTTATTGTCTCATTGTGATTATACAAAGTGCAAGAAAAGATGGATCTTGGGATAATAAATTATTCACTGAAATTGTATTAGTCTGTTATATTTTTTATCTTTCCCAACAAAGAGTAGGTGTAAGGCTTTAGGTGCAAAAATGATAAGATTTCCTTTTTCTTGTTAAACAGGGAAAGAGGTTATTCTATTCCCAAAGAGGCTTAGAGTTTCAAAAGCCTTAGTATAGTTGTATTTATTTATATATTATATATGTCCTACCAACCAAGGAACGCGAGGAATTCAAAACCAAGTCATTTTTTCTTGTAACATGATAACAATCATCGTGTAATATAAATTATAAATGGAATTTTATATTACACTTTCCCGTGGTTATTCATCAATAAAACATGTAACCAAAAATCGGAAAACTTCAAATTATTTGTGTGATATTGAGAAGAATAAATGATGGACAGAAGAATACTTATTGCAGCCTGTGAAATTGACTCCAGTAACACATTTGCCCTTCCATGTGCTTGGGGGAAGCCCATACCCCTTATCGTTGAAGCTGGGGCAATCAAGTGAAATCCCTGTTTAGAAGTTTTTTTTAAAAGAAAAACAAATAAGCATTACATAGATAAGGAATTGGATTTGGACTTTCTAATATGATAAGAGAGAAAGATACGGGTTCTTGAACAAAAGAAATTGTGTCTTTCTCTCACTAATTCAATCATATTTTGTTCTTCTAAAACAGGAGAGAATCCATTTTCGAAATGGATTTAAATTTTATCATCCATTTTTAGTTTTCTACTTATTTGAGAAATGTTTTAATTTTGTACCTGTGTCTAACACACCGACAATGATATTGCTCTCTATATTGGAGTGTCTGTTCACTTTTAGGGGCATTCCCAGAAAATCCCATGACCTTGTTGTGTGTAATTTGTTGTGTGTATTAGGAAACACAGATACCACATTGTCCTCCTCTGCATAAAATTAAATACCAATCAAAGAATAATATATGCATAGCTAAGTATCACACAGAAGTTATGTCTTAAAATAATTTCTTCTATGAACTTGGTTTTCCTAGTAAAATGTAATAGTAGTACCTAGTAATTTCTCTGCTTCATGTGGCAAAAGTCGTGCAACGAATCCATTGAAGCTCTTTCCATAGCTATATATTTTGGATTCTCTGGCTAACTGTTGGCTGTAGTAAAAAGAAAGAAATAGCCAAATTGATCATTAAGAAACGCTGATTAATGGTAATGAAGCACTCTAAGGAATTATAATCAAATGCATTTCTACTTTAAGAACTGAGATTATTACTTCCCGGTCACAGCCGCCAGCAAGTTGAGGTGGTGGTCTTCTGGGGCATAGGATCTGGCAGCTGGCACTTCTCCCATGTAAACAATGTAAGGCTGTGTTTTTAATCACAAATTTCATATCAATTAATTAGTTGTTCATCAATCACCATTGCATATTTATATATGCTTCGGAGACAGAAAAATATACAAGGGATCAAGAAGATGCGTTAACTAGTCTTATGAAAAAGATTGATCCGGATTCTCCGCATTTACAAATTTCACGCATTCACGCATTTACCTTAATCTATGATCAGGATCTCATACATCCATCTTTACATTAATATATTATCCAACATAAAATTTAATCAATGGTCAAGATCTCCCTGCATTCACAAAATGACTGTGGGGAATCCATTTCCAAAAAAATTAGGTGCTATTCTTGAAGTATTTGTGGTGTTGTTTTCTAATGAAAATATATGACATGTGTAACAATTGTTACACATGTGATTTTTTTATTGGTGAACTATTACACACGTCATCTCCTTAGGCAAATGAACTTTCAAACTAATTGTACCTTTCTTTCATGTTGATTTGATCCTTGTGTTACCGAGGCCAAACAATAAAGACAGAAGACAAGTAGTGATGGCAAATTTTGTAGCATCTTCTTTGAATTGTTCACTATCTAACAATCAGATTTTGTGTAAAAGAAAAATAATGTCTGATGCTATAAATGGTTAAATGACAAAGAGTGTCTTGGCACCTAATACTTCATGCATATATATTGCTACGGCACAGGTGGAGATTATGCAGGGATGTGAAAAGCATGGCATTTTGACTGAGGAAGCATAACAACAGCGGAAGAAGGTTCAAGACTCAGTATTTGGTGGCATGGATTTTGGATCTAGTCTAGTCATGGCTACTACCAGCAAGCTGAATTTAGTGAACAGTTCATTAGCATGAATAAGCAAGAGACAGTTATACAATCATAAAATATTAAAATGTACCTATATATGAGCCACATAAGCATCCACACTGAATACTTCGATACATAGCTTACATTTCATTCATGTTTATAATTAATAGAGTTTAATTTGTATACACCGTGTCAATGTAAAGATTTTTACACCGTTAATTAATCAAAAATCGTGGTTAGGATAAGAACAAACATATATAATGATATGCTAATTTCTGATCAATATATATCAATTAAATCCTATTTAATATATCTTTTCTAACTTTATATATATTTTAAAGATCTACCAACTAAAAATCAGCTACAATAGTGTCAACTCTGATAAGACTAAAAAAATATTTTCCATATTTCATGCCATTCATGGTCATTGCCACAACATTTATCATCTTCCTAAAGGCGGCTATAGGATTTAAATGAAGTAGTCCATTAGTGGGAACTTAATCGGTAAGAACTTGGGAATTGTAGGAAGGAACTAGGAAGAGTGGGGTTTAATTTGTACATATTCTTTAAATTTTAATTTCTCTACTTCTATCTCCACTTGTCACAAAGATCGAGGCATGAAGCAGAAATTTAGAAAGAATCGATCAAATTAAGTCATGTATGATAGTTTTGAAATTATTACAGCTGTTGTGAAGAAATACATTCCATTACATCATATTTGATATCATATACATTTATCTTTTTCTCTCTCTTACCTTTTTTTTCTAATGTTTTTTTATATATGCATTTAAAAATACATAAAAAAAAAAAAGAAAGTAAAGGAAAAAAAAAAGAAACAAGTATTTTGAGTCATTTTTCGTTTGATATACATAAAAGCGGCTTTTTTTTTAACAAAATGATATGCAAAAGCATCACCATGGGGCTAGAGATCCCAACTAGGTTGGCACCTCAAGCACCAATCATCTGTAGCATATCATAAATATATTAATAAAAGGAAAAATAAATACAAGAGCACGGGGGGACATAAACCAAACCAGCGAAAAGAATAATAGAAACCTATCTGAACCTATAATTAGGCAATCTAAATCTGTTTCTAAAAAACTCAGTTCTAAGAAAGTTGGGGATCAAATTCCACCAAAAGGAACTTTGAGAGAAGACACCAAAAGAGGCCAATTTATCCGCACAGGTATTGCCCTCCCTAAAACATGAGTAACTTTGAAATGCATGGAAGCAGCTAAGGCCAGGCAGTTATTCCATCTGTTCTTCAGCTTCCAAGGAACTAAGTCCACATTATCAAAAGCTAGAACAACTAACATTGAGTCGCATTCTAACCAAAGATTGTGCCAGCCTCTCAGATGTGCTATTTCAATGGCAATCATGGCAGCAGTAAGCTCAGCATGAAGAGAACAGGAGATACCAAAGTAGGATTCAAAGCAACCAAGAATAGCACCACTTTTGTCTCTAAAAATGCCTCCTCCAGCAGCCTGACCAGGAGATCCTTTGGCAGCCCCATCAGTATTTGCTTTGATCCTACCACAAAGGGGAGGAATCGAATCTACTTGAATAATAGAGGGGGGCCTTCCTAGGATGGCAATTAACAAAGAAAGCTTTTAAGATGGTAAACTCCTCTATATTAGAGTTCATGTGACCTGCAAAATTATTTCCAGATAGAGAAGTTGCACCAACTACCATAGATACGACTGATATGAAAGGAATAAGCTTGCTATCAAATTTAAGTTTATTTCTGCATAGCCAAATAAGAGTGTGTTTGGGAAAGCTGGAAAAAAAAGATTTTGCTGCTAATTGATTTTTGTATAATCGATTATTGTGATAATCAATTATAATCAGAATCTATTTTTGTTTGGATCTGTTTGCTAAAAAGCGATTTTAAGATCATCTATTTTGTTTGGGTGATAAAAAAATCACTTTTATATAGCAAATTACGAAAAAGGGTATGAAGTTGTTTGTTTATAATATTTGGTTGAAAAATAAATAATATTGTTTTTTTAACATTAGAAAAAAAAAATTTGATATCTTGTCACCAAATTTTTTTCTGCATTGCCTTTTTTTTTCTTGGAGGCAAAAAGAAAATTTATTAAAAGGGTATAGGGGTACCCAAACCCATACAACTATAAGGAAACCAAAACCAACAACCAATACCTTCTTAACAAACACCCACCCAGGCAATACACAACGCCCCACTATAAAAAAATAAAAACAGGTGCTACACTATAAAATAACAAAAAAAAAACAAACAAACAGCACCAAGACAAGACGAAAGGACGTAGATTGGGAACCATATGCAACAAGACAATGGGCACCACCATACATCTCAGATCCACGCACAATGGGAGCGGGAGGGGGCTATCTACTGACGAAAATGAATTCTGGTGGAGGGGGTTGGAAAGAGGGAGAATGTGTTAAGGATAATCCAAATTTTTTTCAGCAAACAGTCCATGGAAAGAGATGGTTGCAAAATAGCTTAAAGTTGGTTAAAAAAGCTTTTATAAAAAATAAGCCATGTACCCAAACATAACAAATTATTCACAAAACAACTTATTGCTCCAAAAACAGCTGAAAGGGAAAAATTTAATCTTTCCCAAACAAGTTCTAACTCCCAGAATGTTTATAATCCCAGCTTGAAGGACAACCTTGCACTGAGGGCTCCAATTTCTGCTACAGGCCGAAAGCACATTTTGCAAGGAAAAGCTGTCTATATGCACTTTTGTAACATCACTGAACCAAGACCAAAGCCTCTTAGCAAAGATGTAGTCAAAGAAAAGATGGTGACTTGTTTCCTCCGAATTATAACAAAGGCTACAAATTAAAACACAAACACAACCTCTACTTTTTAAATTCTCCTATGTTGGCATTTTGTTATGCATAAGCCTCCAAGCCACAAAAGACTTAGAGGGGGGAATGGATGAACTCCAAATTGCCTTACTCCAAGAAGAGGCTGGCTGAGCAAGATTTAGGAAAGAAAAAGCGTCTTTGAGAGACAACTTTCCTGATTCAGAACCTAACCAAACCAGCTGATCATTCGAAGGGTTTGTGGGGACTGCCATTTGGAGAATTTGACTATAAAGAGCAAGGTTGTTGAGGGCTAAGGACTGAGGAATAAGCCATTTGTTGCCAACCAGGAAATCTGCAATGACAGCCTTTAAAGAAGATTGCCAATGAACTGGAATATGCAGTAAGTCAACAATAGGTTGGTCTAACCACTTGTCCTTCCAAAAATTGATGGTGGAGCCATCTCCAATCTGCCAACAAGAGTTTTCCTTAATAACTTGCATGTTTACCTTGAAACCTGGCCATAAGGAGGATTTAATATAATTGATCACAGGCTTGCCATTTTTCAGAAATCTTTGCCTTAGAAAAATAGCCCACTGCTTGTTAGAAGAATACATCTCCCAACTTAGCTTGAGAAGGGTTGCTGCACTAGTTGCTCTTAGGATTTAATGCCCAAGCCACCTTCAAGAGTAGGAGAGCAGACCTTCTTCCATGCCACTGTCACCAGCTTCTTAACATCCACAACACCTGCCCAAATAAAATTTCTAATGCAAGTATCCAGCTGTTTCAGCAGAGAGATAGGCCAAGAGTACACATGAAAGCTATAGAGAAGTATGCTATGAATAACCGAGTTCACAAGTTGCACTCTTCCCATAATAGATAAGAGGGAACCCTTCCAAGGGCCCAATTTGTATACGATTCTATCAGCAATAGGCTTCAAATGAACTTTTCTTGGTTTACCTTTGAAAAGAGGCACTCCCAAATAGATGAAAGGAAGGTGACCAGCAGCAAAGCCAAGCGGAGAAGAAATGCTATTAACTCTTCCTGAAGAGACATTACTAGAATAGAACCTGCACTTTCCAAGACTTAGTTGTTGACCAGAAGCTTGACACCATAAAGATTAAAAAGAGACATCAAGGCTTCCAAGCCCTTTTTGCTTACAAAAAAACCATGATATCATCTGCATAAAGGACATGACTAGGTATAGAGAACCTATTTGGACCAGCCATAGGAAGAAGCATGCCTATTTGAACCAGCATTATGATCCCTCTGCTAAGAACATCCTCAGCTATACAGAACAATAAAGGAGAGAGTGGATCTCCCTGTCTAACACCTCTTTTGCAAGAAAAGAACCCAACAGAGTTACCATTGATAGAAAAAGAGAGCTTTGCTAAATTAAGAATGATCCTTACCCAATTAAAGAATTTGGAGTTGAATTCAAAATCATGAAAGACCTTGAGAAGGAACTTCAAGTCAATAGTATCAAAAGCCTTCCTAATGTCAAATTTGAGAGCAAGATTCCCACCAAAGGACTTATAATCAAGAAGGTTGGTAGCCTCAAAAGCAATACAGATTCAATCGCATATCTGTCTACCTTTTATAAAGCCTCTCTGGTTATCAGAGATAATTCTTCGGCCAATCAGAGTTAATCTGTCAGCTAACACTTTAGTGATGATTTAAACTGGAAATTAGCCAGTGCAATGGGCCTAAAATCCTCAATTTTGTCTGCACCGGGGAATTTAGGAATCAACACCACCAAGTTTGAGTTCACGTTAGGAAGTAACCAGCCTTGAGAAAATAACTAGCTAACAGAATTACAGACATCTTCCCCTACCACATCCCAAAAAGCTTGGTAAAAACAACCCCCAAAACCATCAGGACCAGGAGCCCCTTCCCCATTCAGTTCAAAAACAGTAGACTTGATCTCCTCATGGGAAGGCATAGAAGAAAGCATAACATTATCATCATTAGATACCACAGAAGGGATCACTTGCTCAATAAGATCATTGGCAATGCAATCATTATTTGTAGCATACAAACCAGAGAAGTAATCAACCACATGCCTAGCCATTTCATCTGCATCATCTATAATTATATCTCCATTCTTGAGTAATGACATGTTTCTGGAAGCATATCTTATCTTAGTCACTCTTTGGAAGAAACTGGTGTTTCTATCCCCATGTAAGTGCCAATTCAATCTAGATTTCTCTTTCCAAAACTGCTCTTGAACACTAAGAGCATGTTGCAGATCTGCTTGAGCCACAGATTCCTTATTATGCAACTCCTCATAATGACCATCAAAAGAAATTTGCATTTGTATGCTGTCCAGGGTAGCAACACAGTGATCCACATTCAGGTTTACATCCTCAAAGACTAACTTGTTCCATTGCTTGAGCTCATACTTAACTACTTTAAACTTATGGGGAAGAACTAGCATTGGACAGCCTAGGATTGGCTTATTCCAGATTTCTGAGACTAGCCTGTAATAATCAGGATGGGAAAGCCACATCTTATGAAATTTGAATGAGGAAGGGAAGGTCTTGACATTTTGCTTAGAAACCATAAGCAAAGGATGATGGTCAGACTTGCTTCTAATTAAAGTGCAGTAAGCAGTGGAATGCCAGAAGTCTAACCAATTGTCACTGCATAAAGACCTATCATGCCTTTTCTCAATGTGCTGTCTACCTCTCCTACCATTACTCCAAGTATATTCAGCTCCTCTAGTTACAATATGATGCAGATTGCAGTTTTCAGACCAAGCTTTAAAATCATCACTGGAAATTTGCATAGGCAAACCAGAACCTCTCATTTAATGAGAGCCAACAATAGCATCAAAATCTCCAATAAGGCACCAGGGGCCAGCCTGGCAGAGATGAAGAGCAGAGAGATCAGACCAAAGAGATATTCTACTTCTGTAAGAAGTACTTGCATAAACTGTTGTAGAGAACAATGTCTTACCATCACAGTCATAAGAGAAAGTTATATGCTGGTCAGAAGTAGCTATGACAGTAGGGAAGATATCTAAATTGCATAATCCCCAAGGATTTGGGAGCAAATTGCCTCTATCATTGACTGAGAAGACTTTCAAATTCATGTTATTCCAAAAAGAATCGGGAATTTGACTCAAAGCAATCCAAGGTTCAGCAACAAAGAGGAACTCAGGCTTGTGAGAGAAACACAACTTTTTTAATACTGCCCTTGTATCAGGGTTACCAATGCCTCTTATATTCCAATAAAGAGAATTCATTAAGCAAAGTTTTTGGGGCCAGCCCTTGCTCTGGCTCTGTCAATTGCTTGGCTTAATTGCACTTTTTGTTCCTCTATTATTGATCATGTACAATTTTGGTCCCTATAGTTTTTTTGAGCATATTTGGTCTTCCTATTTTTTCAAAGTTGCAAATTCGGTCCCTCCATCAATGTCCGTCAATTTTTTCAATAATCAACAGAGAGAAATCATTATTCTAAGCGCATAGAAACTCAGGTTGAACTTCCTACTCCTCTGCCACTCCGCTTTAATGTAATTCAATGGTTTCTCTTTGCGATTTATTGGTTTCGTTCTTCTTTTACGGATCATTTTTCGGTTTCACCACAGGGTCCTTTACCACAAAAGTTCATCTGGAGGTTCTATGTACTTAAAGCAATGATTCTTCTTTATTGATTGTTGAAAATTTGATGGACATTAGATGAAAGGATTAGATTTGCAACATTAAAAAAAAAATATGGGATCAAAATCGCACATGACCAATAGTAAGGGGACCAAAAGTGCAATTAAGCCTAAAACAATGAAAAGAAAAATCAAAAAAGGGGATAATGTTTTCTCGAAGCTCATACTTATTCATCCCTTATGAGAGAAAATTTTGAAGTTTGACAATCCATTCTATTTTTTACACAAAAAAAAAAAAAAAGGTATGGTGACTTTTTTTTTTTAGAGAATTGAGAAAAAGGAAAGATAATGGAGGGGACTCCACACCTTTCATCTAACCGGTCTATGTTTTTTAGAGTAGCTGTCTGGGCAATTTGGAAAGATAGAAATTCTCTAAAGTTTTCTTCCTTGTCAACCATAATTTCTAGTTTCTAGTCTGAAATGGCTACTCAAGTACATCCAATTAATTCAGAAGGAGCTCCAAAAGCCTAGCAATATAAGTTGGTCCAAAGTTAATACTAATGGCTCACATTATCAGAATGTTAAAAAGTTCTTCTTATGATGGACTTGTCAAAGAGTCTCAGGGAATTTCATGAAGTGTTTTTTCTATAAATTGAGTCGAGTCCTTGGAATGCACTTTGGGGCGAGATGAATTCTCTTCTAGTTGACATTAAACTTGCTAGAGCCAACCTGAAACAGGTTATTTTTGAAGTTGACTCTCAAGTTGTGTTTGATATGGTTTCTAAGGGCTTTTACGCATCCTCTCCTCTCAAACATCTCAAAGAGGTCACCTAACTGGAAGGCCGCTCTTTCCATCACTAGCAAGGAAGCAAATTCATGTGCTGATATGCTTGATGATAGGGTTCACTCGACATCCTTCTCTGTCTCTTGTATAGATTTTGCTTTTCCTTTGTTAGGTCTCCTTGTTAGTAAAGATACTGGAGGGTCTTGTCCTCCTGGTTAGTCTTTTTGATAACTCAGTTTTTTCCTATCAAATTCCTTCTACTACACTTACACATTCTTTTTCTCATCATTTTCTTTCTATTTTCTTTCTTTCCATTTTTTTTTTCTTAAACCAAACAAAGGAATAGTGAGCTGTACATTATTGGGCTGAAATGAACTATATCCATATAATAACTGTTTTGTGCAAAAGAGTAGTTGACTCAGATTCTTCCTTCAAAGCAATATATCAAGTAGTATAGTTATATAAAATATATCAATAAAGATGGATCGAGTAGAAACTACATGGTGAACAACCTATGAAAGTGAAAAACCTATGAAAGTGAAAAACAATACAGATGTACATCCAATTAGTCAATTTTAAATGAGCAGGATTCTTTCTTCCCCCTGCGTGTCTATAAAACAATTTAAATTACATAGGGGTGGACTTCAGTACAGAAAGTCCTGCATGTTATAATGGAGAGTAATGTTGCCTATACTCGTAGCTCCTGACTGAGATTTTCTCAGTGTAATTCCATCCTAATTTGCAGCTGATATTCACATTTAAGGATATATAAATTACCAAATCTAAGTCGATAAAATGTTGTCATCTCTTCAAGGCCCATTTCTTATCAATATCAGAGAAAACAATCTCCTGACAACGTACAACTCCACCAGCTCCTCCAAAGCACAACCATCTCTCACTACCCTTGTTCATGTTCCATCTCACTCTATGCAATGCTGCCATTTTTGAAGGAAAGACTTCAGGTATATTCCCAAAATTTGACTTTTCATTATCAACCCCAGGAGTACTTGTTGACACATCATCTATGCAAACGAGAGCTTGGCTTTCTACTGGTTTTTTCTTGTTGCTATGAGTCAATTTTGGTCTTTTGGACTGCTCCACAGAAGACAATGCTTCCTCAGATTCAGATTTCAAACCCAAATCATCACCATCACAGAGGGCTGTAACAAATTGAAGAGTTGATCAATATTCAGGGAGAAACTGTGGCAGCCAATCATATTAGTATCACATCATAATTAGCAAGGCTTACCTAAAGTCTGAGAATCAGAATTCAAAGCTTTCGCCATCTGATTATTGCTTATATTTGATTTGGATAATAATTCTCGGAAAGATTGAGCATGCCGGGCCCTATCATATGACTTCCTCAACGGGAAAGGAGTGTGTGATACTGGAGTATTGATAATGAGAGTTGATTCCTCCTCAGTCACCGACCCACAGAGGAAGAATGGGACTCGATTGCGTGTATCATCTGACTCCACTGCTTTACTTGTAAGCTGCGTAACATTAAACAAAGAATATGAAATAACTTCCCAAGGATTGCAGTTATAATTCGTGTGTTTGGATAGAGGATTTTAAAACTCAAAAGAATATGAAATGGCTTCAATTAAATTTCCTTAATTGTAACATTTCTTGTGTGGATAAAGTAATTAAATTCCATTCGTTTACAAAAGAATAATTACAAATCCTCCTACCAAATCCTCCTACTTACTAAATAAAGAAATATCCAATGCTTTTTATATTTCCCAGACATTAGATACATAATGCATAACTTTTTCATTTTATACTTTTTTATTTAGTATTAGGAGGATTATTAGGGAGATGTTGGAGGATGATATAACAAAACATTTCCATTTTCCAAGGCTATCCAAAACAAGATTTTAAGTATTGGATATTTGCATAACTGAACAACTATGAGAATGCATATCATGTGTCTCATTACAAATCATAACATGTCTGACGTATGTGATGACAGAACTAAGTAAGCAGCATGAAACTTCACTGTTTCAAAAGAAAAGAAAAATTAAAAGGCAATCAAACAAGTGACTGCAATGTTCTTTTTATGAACGTAGTCTGCCTCGTTTCCTCTCAATCACCACTTGTTCGTGTGCAAGGTTTCAATACAAAAAATAAGTCATATATATACAAAGACTATCAGACAGGAAATACTCTAAAAAGGTAAACTCATTAAGAGATAAAAAAACACAATGGAATAAAAAACAAATAAGAATATCACCATTATGGTTAAGTTGGGTACCTGTTTGCAAAACTAAATTTTATGAATCAGGTAGGCTGCTTCCACCACGAGAGGCCTTAACAGGTCTCTCACGTGCACTATCTCTAATAATTATTGGATCAAGGAGTGCCACACGGTTTTATCATGTACCCTCCACATCAGATTAGTTTTATTTTTTTATTTTTGCATTTTCTTTCACGCTCGTCTTACTTGCGGCACCCACCATCTTCAACCTTTCGTCGGCAACTCTCTCCACCACGGCCAGAGGGTTGAGAATGGCAGTGAAGAAACTCGGTGAAAACAAGTCAGTGCGAGGAGAGGAAGAAGGGACGTTAAGGAAGAAGGGACGAGGTGGTGCTTCTCAACATGGTGACGCTGGCGGAGCTCCTCCATCTTGTGGCGGCACTAGATGGCGGACATGGAAGGGTGATTGAAGTGATAGTCGCAATGGGCGGCGACGACGACGGTCACCCCTTCCCACTAACTCGATGGGAGCGGACCCCGCTTGAGGGAGTACCACTTTTCTTTGTAAGTGCTGATGAGGTTCACCGTTTCTTGGTACCTTGGTGGGTCCAAGGGATAGGTTGGGGTCTCTTGTTGGGTAAAGCGGCATTGTTTGTGGTGGTGGCAGTGGTGAGAAGCAGATTAGATCTAATACATAGAGCAGTTCTTGAATTGCCAAGCTAGAGTTATGGAGGTGAAGAATTGATAGCTATGAGTATGAAATGAGACTCTGAGAAGAGCGCAACAGCTGAGCGAGGGTACGGAGGTGATGTGAGAAGAAAGCAATAAGGGCAGAGCGAGGAAATTTAGAAATTCACCATTAGGTGGAATTGTGAATTCTCTATTTTAGAGGATGAAATGCCCGATTCAAATCCCCAAGTATTTTTAAAGTTCTTTTATTTTTAATCCAGATGCTGTATTTTTAGGCGTGGCATTTTAAATACTCTATAAAATTACAAATCCCTTTTAAATCACCCCATCCACACACTGCCTTAGGAAAAGATTGGCCACTAGAAATCTATGAATTAGGGGCTGAAAACCTCAAAGATCAACTCTCCTCAAAGCTTAAATTATTAAGTGAAAGCAAATTTATATCGTTAACAAGCCCCCTCACGCAAGTGTTTTGGGCTTAAAACATTAACACACAAGCCCATTTTTTCGCATGCGGAAATTCAACATCATCTTGAACAGGACCTGCAAGGTTCAAACTATTGACCACTTGGTTTTAAAAGCTTGGATACTAAGACCAACTTTCCTAAAAGCTTAAGCTATTATGCGGAGAGCCTAGAGGCACATAAATCGTGAATGGTTCCTATTCTGTTAACAGAATAAAAGGGCATGCAGAACATGACTAAACAAACATGGAAAAAAGAGATGGAAGCAATTGCAAAGTTATATCTCCAACAAAATATTAACTTACCTGATAA
Source organism: Echinosophora koreensis (assembly GCA_035048595.1). Taxonomy (NCBI): domain Eukaryota; kingdom Viridiplantae; phylum Streptophyta; class Magnoliopsida; order Fabales; family Fabaceae; genus Echinosophora; species Echinosophora koreensis. The sequence goes on along the minus strand of JAPCYP010000011.1, from coordinate 3,381,262 downwards.
CGGAAGACAGTACCATCTGCACCACAATATGCAACCATGCCTAACATAATAAAGTAAAAAAGAAACCATCATTTAGCTAATAACAACGGTAATAAATTGTTTAAGTTTCTCACTATGATATTTAGAAAACTTAACAGTAACAAATTTATCATTAATGGATAGATTGTTTGCATAGAAAAACTAACAGTTCATAGATATTCTTTCTTATAGGGTAAGAATAATAGCATAGTTTTTCTATGCCCAATTTTTTTTTGAGTAATAAGTAATAACATTCAATAGTGATATTGTCAGTTCATCACGAAAGTAGGGCCCCCAGAAAGTACCTGTTATATGTGACACTTGAACACTCCAAATGGCAAAAGGTGAATAAGTAGAACTGTGCAAACCCGGTTGTTTTTTTCCAGCGTATGTTTTTCCACTGAAAGGGAGGTCATTTGCAGCCTTCACTAAGCTAATGGTTCTCATTGTTCCATCCTCAAAGGACATAATGATGCAACTACAAAAGTATAAGCAAAATAACTTGGTTAATCATAACGATGAGCATAGACTGCATTTGATCCAATCAAAATCATGGATTACCTTGGCTTTGACAGCCAATCCAGACTGTATATGATTCTTGGTGCAGGATGGAGGTTCCTCAAAGGACGAAATGGATTACTACAAACAAATTTTTATCCAGAAATCATACCATTGCAAACAAGTTTAACAAACCCCAAGGCTAACTACTACATATAAACAAGAGATCATACACATCTCACATGATGAGATATCAATATTTGTCCTATCTATTCAAGGAAACAGCAAAACTAATTACACATGCACATATGCAGACAATAGAAAGAAATGTTGCCTCTAGTATTTTATTATTACACAAGGCTCACTATGAATGCAAATAACTGAGATCAAATTCTTGAGGATGCAAGATTAAAAAGACAGATGCATCCTCTTTCTTTGTATTCACAAGTCAAATTTTCACTTGCTCAAGGTTCTTGGAGAGAACAATATTTGCTTACTGTAAAGTCTAAAAAACACCTTTACAATGAGGCAGAAATTAGGAAAATGTCCGAAGCAATTTAGCTAAGTTGTGCTGCAACAAAACTCCAAATACCTATTACTCCTCTTTCACAGTGGAAAAATATTCTATTACTAAAAAAAATCAATTTCAGTCACTTGTCAAACTCTACAAAAAGAAAAGGATTTAATTGATATGCACTTCAAGTGTAATGATTTTTTTTACACTGCAACCAATCATAAATTATCACAGCATAAAAAATATTTGACTCTTATCATAACTACCTTAAAAATCACACATAATTTGTGATTAGTTAGTGTAAAAAACTTTACACTGCCAATGTATCAAGATTAAACTAATATATATATTTTTTAATAGAAACAAATTCTTTATGGTGTCCAACAGCACAGGAAAACAAAAAGCACCATCAGTTTTAATTCACAAGGATGCTACTATGAGCAACAGCAGCAATGTTGCACTACACATGCATTATTATTATTATTGTTCATAAAAGGAAAAATATAATAACTTAATAAGGACAACAGAAAATAGTTAGACTACAGAGCATTGAGGATAGACCCTTCTTAACAAAAAACATCAATGAAGCAAAGCAAACCATCTCTCAACATATCTGTTAGAGAAAACCCTCAAAAAATCCCATGGGCTTTACACACAGACAAAGCCAAAAATACCTAATCTTATCCCAAAGAAGCTGCTCATCCAAAGAGATCTCCTTAAAAATGAGAGAATTACAGTCCAACTACACCAAAGAGTGGCAAATATTGCACATTGCCACAAGAATTTGGCTTCTTCGCCTCTCCCAAAAGGCCAAAACCAGTAAAGCTAGTTCAACAGAAACAGGTCCAAGGACCTAAACCCAGCCCTCTCCAAAAATACCAAACAAATAAATCCATAATGAAAAGAATAGGTACAAGCAAGGGACCACAGTCTTTTATACTTGACCATGGAAAATGGACAGGTAGAAGCAAAATCAAAATGAAAAAGCGATAACGTTGTCAATAGATATGCTAAACCATAATGAGAAGCCTGTATAGATGTTTTCTTTACCAAGGTGACTTTGTAAAGGGAACTAAGGGAACCCAATTATATTTTTACCTTTGTGATGTGAGCCTGTCAGGCTGTACACAGACGTTTTGGATCTTGAGGGTCACTTAATGCTAGTTGGGTGTTCTGGTGTTTTGGCTGGCTCCAGACGAATGAAGCACAGAACAGACACGCACACGCACACGCACGCACGCACATACAAGTCTATTTTCCAGATATACATTCAGAGAGCAGAGCAGACCATGTATATGTTTCAGATCCACCCACCAAGTTGGTTGTTAGCTAGAATTCTCAGAAGATGTCAAAGTTGGCTAAAGTTTGCGAAGGGGAAGTTTTTCAGCGACAACCAGAAACCCATAATAATATAAAGGGGAGAATGAGCAAAGAAAGAGGCCCAGAAGCAGAAACAAAAAAAAATCAAGAGTTCTAGTTAAGATTTCAGTCACTGGGTCCAGGCCAGTGCTCATAAAACTAGAGTGACATGTCATGATGATAAGCACCCAAGCACTTGGAGAACCCTCCCTTAAAAGCTAGCCGTTAAGGGGGTAGAACCAAGCCACTTAAGTACTCCACCGAGCATCCCATACTACTTGATGTGGGACTTAGGCACCCCATGATACCCCAGTCCCTATCATAGCACCGCCCCTGGGAGCCGACATCCCGGCGATGGTACTCTATGTCGCTTCACTCGGCCTTTCTGGTCAGCCGCTCAGTAGGTAGCCCTTTCTGAGATACTAGCAACCAGCTCTTATACCAAATGCTAGGCACCCAAACACTTGTGGAGCCCTCCCTTAAAATCAAGCCATCAAGGGGGAAGAACCGAGCCACTTAAGTACTCCATCGAGTATCCCATACTACTCAATGTGGGACTTGGGCACCCCATAATACCCCAGTTCCTATCACATGAGTCACCTCAAAACCAGTCAAGTCACACAATTCATACCAGTTTGGTTACATAACCAATCTAACAAGCTTCTCAACCCAGTCAAGAGACCAGATCACCAGTTCTCCTTTTAACATTGCATAATATAATTGCAACAACATTAGAAACAAAATTTATTTTAGTTTCAAATAAAAATTATAATCTAAGATGAAATGCAACATAACCATTTAAAGATTGATGGTTAATGTGAACCAAAAAGAAAATAGATTAAGCAAACAAACAAAAAGTAAAAAGATAGAACACTCACCGTAGGTCCCAAAACTTAAGGCCTTCATGTCCAGCAGTTACTATTATATTAGAACTCTCTGGATCACTGAAAAATTAAAAATCAAATATCTCATTCAACATTAGTTGCTAAAACATGGACAAAGGATTAAGGATGTCAACTGTAAATACAGATTAAATCAAATGTATCTGATATTTGCCCAGGTAATAAACTAATGCCTTGCTCATTGAAGATATCTTCATGCAAAAGACAAGGGAGCATGTCTACTCCATTAAAAAGTTATTAACTTGCAAACCATTTCCAGACATAATAATGCTATTTTATTGTTTTTGAATAGGAAAGAGTTTGATTAAGAAGGAAAGAAGGCAGTTATATGAATGAAATTATTATCCTTGGAGGAGAATTAAAAAACAAATGAATTATCAATCTCTACAATGATTTCAAAAGTACACAAATACACATAATAAGGAATTAAGTTTCACAAATTATCTCAAAGGCGATTAGATTAGTTTGTAGCTGGACTTGACAAAACCACTAAGAAAGAATGAATGGTGAGGGTTCTGTGAATAAATAGATAGAAGAGAGCTAGTTACACGACTGAATTACAGCCATTTCAAAAAATCATGCTAAACTAAATAAGGAATTTACAGTCTGTACAATATACAGCTATATGGCTGATATGATGCTATTATTAGCCGATATTCTACTGATAGGACTATTTATTAGAACAATTTTTATTTAACAAAGAGGGAGACAGAGAAGTGGAAGTCATAAATACATACAACATATTTCCTTATTCTATACAGAACTTAATTCCTATAAAGATACATAATAACAACATAAAAATATTCAATGCAATCACCGGACACGCTTTGGCTGAAAAGGTTCATACATAACTAACCCATCAAATGGAGCCCAGGCAACTGCTCTAATAGGAACTGTATCTCCACCGAAACAAAGCACAGGCTTTGTATCTGCAGACAACTGAGTTAATAGACAAGTAACGTTTACCAAGTAAAATTAGTTCTCTACACAGCTCCCTTCCTTAACAACCAAATATGTAAACATGAGGCATACATAAGGTAACAAAAGTATTACCATCACATTTAGATGAAGCATTCGCAGAGAATTTCCACAGAGCAACCTAAATAGCAAATCATATTGTGAAAAGGAATTCAGATGACAAGATACAGATATTTTAACAGAACAATGATGCTAAGAAACAAAATAAATTATAGATACACAAATACAATTATTTCATAAACAAGAAGGAAGGAAGGTAAAAATTAAGAAAAAGAAATCAGAAGCTTTCTCCCTTTTTCCCTCTTGATGAATCTTCATAACAAGTATACTTCTAATTATTAATGATAGGTAAATTTAATTAATAAACAGAAAAGCACAAAAAATTGAAGATAATTGAGTGAAAATTATACCGTTCCATCATGGCAGCCAGCAAGTAAGTAGTCATGAGGAGGCGTAACCGACCACTCCACTGTCAGTGGTATGCTATGAGATCAAACAATGGAGTAAATTAAATCACATGACCGGACTAACGAAAAACTCTAAATAAACAGCATCATTGAAGTTCAATAACATTATGCAGCTGATGAATTTAAACGATAAACTTGGTTTATTAATTTATTCACAAATTATATTCACTATGAATTTATTTTTCTAAATATCAAACAAACACAAGTGATTTCAAATTAAGTTTATTCATGAATTTTCTTTAGTGATTGAGTTTGTTCGAAAAGTAAATGGGTAGGTCACCACCATAGAGAGAAAGAGGGAGGAAGCATACCTTTGTAAGCCGCCACGCTTCAGCATGGAGCATCTAAATACGGGCTCCAATTTTATAAAACGGGGGTCATTGTCCTCTCCATGCATATAAATTGCTCTCAGTACACGAGGAAGTGGAACCTCCCAACTGCAATTGATAAGTAGAATGAAGCAACCACAACAAATGACATCCAGTTAATAGATTTAAAATAAATTAAAAAAAATCATAGACTCTATGACTAAGTCAAAAATAATCCTCAAAAGTCAAAACCACTGATACTTAGATATAAGAAACTCGCTTTAATTGAGAATACCAATCAATTTGTCATTCTAAAGGAACAAGTCTTATCAATTTGTCAGTGGCCTCTACTTTAAATGATTTCATAGGAACATTGAAGAACAATTCCATGGATATCATCACCCTTGCACGGCCAGTAGCAAAATTTATGATAAAGTTAGAAAGCAATCAGTATCATTTAAAACAGCACAGGAATTTATTAACTTAAATAGTGAGTGACCAACTCAAAAATAGAGAGAACGATATTGCCCTTTGAGGAAAAATGTTTAACTTAAAAGGAGTGGAAACCCACAGAGCCTACTTCCTACCCATTCCATACATGTTGCTTTTGTATGTTATATAAATCTCTCCTTAAGAATTTTTTTCTCCACAAAAAAAAATAAAAATAAAAATTTCAAACTGGAACATTCTTTCCGTCCGTTTCCATTAGAGACTTGTATAGATAGATATTTGCAAAACAAAAAACTAAAATCAAAGTATAGAGAATTAGACTAATAAAAAAGTGTGCTAAATATTGCAACTATTTAGTTACCTTACTTACCTATGATGCTTGCAAAAATAAAAAATAAATCAAAGTATAGTTATGAGACTAATAAAAAAGTGTACTGAAAAAAAAACTATGCCATTTTACATACAATATCGATACATGAATAACAAACTAGAAAACATCACGGAGTAACTTGCAACATTATTTATATTCTGGTCTTAGGATTATTTTATGATAACTTTGGGCCTAAGCAGACACTTTCTTCTTATGCACCAAAGATTACACCACCTTCTATTCAAACTGTTAGTCCTAATCTCTTTTAGTAACTGTCCTTCGTCCATTATCTTTTATTCAACTTATCATGAGAGGTTGTAGTATACAAGTATTAGACAATAATATTCAGAATTGTATTTACTTAAAATATCCAAAATTCAAATACCTCAAATCTATTAAAGATGAATAGCCACTTAGTCAGTAGCAACATATAAACAGAGTCAACCAAAAGCCCAGAACAGAAAGAAATCATAAAAGAACCACAAAGAACACCAATAGCAAAAGGAGAATGAGGCTTAAGACATCTTACACTTCGAGCGATCCATTGCCCAACAAGACAGCGAGATAGCCCATTCGGTGCTTGCATAAGGAATCAGACATATTAGGAGGTCGCCATTTCACATCCCATGCCACCTTTCCATTATGAGCTAGGCAAGACACAACTCTTGGCAAAGTTAGTTGTCCGGGAATAGAATGAGCAGCTGCTAGAAGACCCAATTCAGAGCTACCATGAGGTTGATGATTTGCCTCATTCTCACATTGTGTCAATAGTGGCTGGCTTATATCTTGGCTATAACTCCCACGATTAATTTTCAACCGACATCTTTTCATAGGAGTTTTTGAACTATTCTTGCATGCAGAAGCAGCTTTCGTGGCATGCTTTCGGTTTGTAATAGAATTTTGTTGCAAAGCAATATTGCCGTGAGCCACATCTGGAGATATAAATTCAGCTGAATCTTCTGGAACTTGAACAGCAAGAGCTTGTACAGTTCGGTTCTCACAATTTGTATCAACCACTATTACTTCTTTTGAATTCTTTTTAGGTCTTCCCCTAGTCCTCTTTACTTGTCTTGACTTTTCATTTGTGGCTTCATTTTTGTTTAGTCCAGCTTTCTTGGCATGCTTTCGGTTTGTAATAGAATTTTGTTGTGAAGCAATATTGCCGTGAGCCACATCTGGAGATATAAATTCAGCTGAATCTTCTGGAACTTGAACAGCAAGAGCTTGCACAATTTGGTTCTCACAATTTGTATCAACCACTATTATGGCTTTTGAATTCTTTTTAGGTCTTCCCCTAGGCCTCTTTATTTGTCCCGACTTTTCATTCATGGCTTCATTTTTTTCAAGTCCTCTTTTTCTCTTGTTTGTAGTAGGAAATATTTCTTGATTTTTTTCAAGATTACCATCTGGAGTAGGAAACTCATCAGAATCTTCTGGAAATTGAACATCAAGAGCTGGCACATTCTGGGTCCCACAATTCATATCATCCACCGGTACTTCTATTGGATTCTTTCTAGGTCTTCCTCTAGGCCTCTTTATTTGTGTTGATTTATCATTTGTGTCTCCACCTTTTTTATGTCCTTTTTTCCTCTTCTCTGTGAGAGAACATCCTTTTTCATTGTTTTCCCTGATATTTAGAAGACACCATATTTGTATGACACCTCTTCCAGTAAGTGGGGCACCCATCTTGTGATAAGAAGAGCCAGGTGGGTGAGCAGCAACAGCGATGAACTAAATAAATATCAGAAAGAAGGTCATCTAATGGACAAGTTTGAAAAGAAAAAGCCCATTATTACCTAATAACTTTTGACTCTAAAGAGCAAAGATTTGTCTATCATTCCACTACATACTAATATAAGTGCAAATAACAAATGACAAAGCAGCCACATAATTATACTTATTCCAAATATGTATACATAGTAGGTAGAGCATAGAAAATTGCATAATTTTTAAATGGAGTTGTCGATTGAACTGCTATGGCATTACTGGGGATCGCCACAATAAAGCACCCTATGGTGTGTCATGTGACAGTTAAACATGGTGATGCCACAGCTGTTGAGTCCATGGCATCTGGCATGCTCAATATAGAAAATGGCAGAGAAGTTAAGTTGAAGTCAGTAATGAAGGTTGCAAGTAAGAAGCTGTTAACCTTGACTTCCATCAATTTCATGTAAGCTATAAGAGAAGAAATAAAGTTGACGGACAACAGAAGAAGAAAGTCCTACAAAGAAATTAACAGAAGAGAATTGAAATACTACCTCTAGGGACCAGATCTTTCTCAATTTGGTTGGGCTAAAGCATAAAGAGGTATTAGAGTTGGTTACCATATTGGTCCAAAATGACAACTGGGTATACATCGGTTACTTAAATGAAGTCCTTCCCCTATAATTGAACTTTTGCATCACTATTTTAAAGTGGATCTGTGAAGTTTGCACAAATGTATACCTAGTGATCATTCCATATATTCAGTCGATACATGTGGACTCATGCATGTAAAGGGTGAGGGACACCCTGACGAGGGTACTTATCCTAGTCTGGCCAAAGTTGCACCTGTGTGGTTCCTAGGACTGAATGTGGAAAGGAACTTGCATCTAATTTATGAACTCTGAATGTTATGCATTATTATACTTTGGAGCAAGTTCTGCCTACTTCAAAGACTTCCCCAAACAACAGCAAAACGGTAAAAAAGAACTAAGAATAAGGCTCAACAGATGGTACCTCACATTTAGTTGAACAATCAGGCTTTTCATGTATCTGAGGACACCAATCTAATGCCCATACAGGGCCTCCAACATTCATCACGAAGTCTCTGCTCCAACAAGACTTGAAGTATTTAGGCAAGTTAAATGATGAGTAGTGATATAATAATTTATAAACAAGTTCAAAGATAAGCGATATATGATCAATACTATAATGCACTATAACTCCATAGTAATGTTATTGAATTAAACCAGCACAAATGGCCAATATCTCAGCTATACCTGGATTCCTGAGATTTGGCATCCCCAAGTTGGTCTTCCTTTTGCATATCATACTAAGAAAAACACACAAAATGATAATAATTTTTTTGCAATACAACATCTAATAAAGAAATTTACGTTGCCAAGACGAGCCCTAAATGGGAAACAAATAATAATGAAGAATGCAATAACTAACGGGTTGTACCATAGGAACAATGGCAGATGAAAACTGAGGCAAATTTATGGCACCAACATCTTTTCCCTCAGAGCTCCCGAGTCCGTAACCAAACCTAACGCTTCTTGGTGGATATTGAAAATCTCTCCATTCTCTACACATTTTATATGAATTATCAAATAAAATAACACGACTTACAACGTTGAAAAATTAATACGCTAAAAGGGAAAAACAGCTAGAGTGGTCCTTCATAACAAATTATATATTCAAAAATTTCACGATAAAATTTCTCTATCACATCTTCATTTTATAACTCTAACGAGCACTTCGCAATTTTGATAATTTATTATTATTATAATGAACCTCTTTGCCGAAGAGTTTGACATTATGAACATGACACGTGTTATTTGGGGTTATCCTACTAATCAAAAAGAGTATGCCTCGGGTCATCTGCGCAGCCCAACCAAGGGCTGCAGCCCGGCTGCAGTCAGTAACAAATCTGTTACTGACAGTTTTAACAGAGCTTAACAGAATCTGTAACAACGGCTGTCAACTGCTTCTAACTGTTACAACTTAGCTAATAGTATATATAGTCAATTCAGTGTAATCTCTCATCTAGCACAAGAATATTCAGAATAGCAGAATTCAATTTTCTCCTATCCTCTCTCTCTATTATTATGAATTCTAAAAGTGCTTTAAAGAATATTTTATGGCCATCAATTTGTTGTGCTTGAATCCTCTCATAAAAACGCTAAAACATTATAAACACTACACCTACAGTCCTATTACTACCTGTGAAGTAGTTTTTTTCAGCAACAGATAAGTTCAACCGAAACCATAAAATCAAACAAGAATACAAAAACGAACGCATAGAAGCATTTGATTTACCTCAAGAAAGTTCCAGAGGAAGATATTCTTTGGATCTCGCTCTGCTCAAAATCCACAGCGTCTTCTTCACCGCAGAGTCTTGCAATCGCGTCCATGTCTCGGAAGAAATTATCAACCGAGTGATCAAACAGAGAAACCCTAACTCTGCTGGTGCTAGCATCACCGTCATTGTCTGCAGCTCTAGCCGAATCCTCTGCTTCTTCTTGCACTGTAACTGTCTCTGTCTGGGGATTTGTTTCCTTCGTCTTCTTATTTGATTTCTTATTATTTTTGTTCCTCCCTTTGAAGCCAAATAACTTCGCAATGCATAGCTCCTCGTTTGTTTCTTCCATTCCTTTCAAAACTTGGGAGAGATGGGATTCGAACCCTAAACCAACCACCAGTCAGAGAGGATGGGTCTTATTTATCTATTAAACACGATCGAGTCACGTGACAAGATCTGAGCCGTTCATATTCATTAAAACACATCAACAGTGATTAGGGCCAGGAGTGACACAACGGGTCAACCCGCACCGACCCGTCAACGGCGCTCCATGCATATCGCGGCGGAGCACGAACGCAGTGGAGCACGAACGCGCCGGAGCACGGACGCAGTGGATCACGAACGCGGCGGAGCGAGGACAGAGGCAGACGGCGCGCCGGAGCGCGGACAGAAGCAGAGCATGGACGCGGCGGAGCGGTGATGAGCAGAGGGGGCGATGCGGCGGTTTGGTGGTCTGAACGAATAGAGAAGACGACGTCACGACGCAAGAGCGGAGATGGCAAAACAGTCATGAACAGGGAGAAAGAATGGCAGAGGAGAGAGAAGGAAGAAAGATGAGTGGCTATGGAGGAGCATGAGGGAAGAAAGGTGAGTGACTATGGAGAAATTAAAAATGCACATGAATGGAAGGAGAAGAAAGGAAACGAACCTGGTGGCAGGGAAGAGAGGAGACGCAAGTCACAGCCGAAGAAGAGACAGGAGGCAGAGAAAGGGTTTTCAGTGTCACATACAAAAATAATAAAATGTTAGGTGAAAAATAGGGAGTCCGTCGAATCGAACCTGGCCAAAACTTTTCTAGGTATCAGTGACTGAGTGCATAAGCAATTAGCTATAAAGTGCTTATGGAGAGCCATAAGCTTTTACTATAACCCTTCCAATCACTTTTATAAATACTTATGTCAGTAGGTAAATTCGAATAAGTTATTGATAAACTAATTCAAACAGGCCCTCTATATCATCTATATCATATCTATTAATTTACCAGGCCTCATCCACCATTTTACGGTAGATGAACAGTGAAATGAGTAGTAGGCATAATTCTATAGTACTTTTCTATTGTTTTGATAAATAGGTCTAAATTTAATTATTAAGTATATTTTGTTTGCATTTTATTTATATACAATGTTTAAGTTTTAATATGTAAATTATTTATTAAATATTTTTTACAATCTTTATTAATTATGTAGTTCTAAAAATTATTGGTCTTGGTTTTTAGAGGGTCATTTATTTTTATATTTTCGATAACAAAGGGGATCATTTATTTAAGTTTTATTATTTATTTTCTACTTCAATATTTAATTATGTCTTTGAAAGGATAATATGAATGTACTAACTTTGTCTTCAAATACTTTGTTTATATTTATTTATTTATTTTTGCCTTATTTTTTTTAAGAAACAAATAGTTTTAGATTTTTTAAGTCGAATGTAATGCCAACAACATAGTCTACCAACCCAAGTGAGTTATGGGGATATACTATGTAGAAGAAAAAATGTTAATTTCACAATCCCTAAAGGTAATAAAAATTGTTATTTTGTTTGTATTATTGTATAACTTCTTCCCACTTGCATTTCAGATTTTTATTTAATTGGTTCATTGTTATTGATATTATAGAAATAGATTTTCAAGGTTATTATTGATAGAATCCTTTATTTGTTGAAGATGAACGTGAAGGTATTTATTTAGTAATCATTTTTATTTGCATCTATTAATTTAATTTATATTTGTGACTTTTTTATTTTTTACATGTCCATTGATTTGTTAAACTATTTTTCTAGACTGTCTAGACTTTGGATGAATGAACCGGTGTTGTGAACATCGTGGCGCAATTGTTTGATTTGAGAAGCGGTCAAGAAAAAATAAAAATAGTTTCAGAGTAGAATTGTTTTGTTTTTATAAATAGATATGAATATAATTATTTAATATATTTTGTTTGAACTTTATTTGTATACAATGTTTAATTTTTTAATATGTAAAATATTTATTTTTTATTTTTTACAACCTTTATTAATTGTGTAGTTCTAAAAACTATTGGTCTTGGTTTTTAGGGGATCATTTATCTAAGTTTTATTATTTCTTTTCTACTTCAATATTTAATTATGTTTTTGAAAGGGTATTGTGAATGTACTAACTTTGTCTTCGAATACTTTGTTTATATTTAATTTTTTTTCTTTTAAAAAAAATTAGATTTCGATTTTTAAGTCAAGTAGAATGCCAGCAACATAGTGTATCAAACCCAAGTAAGTTATGAGGATATACTCCGTAGAAGAAAGAATGTTAATTTCACAATCCATCAAGGTAATAGAAATTGTTATTTTGTTTGTATTATTATATAACCTTTTCCCACTTGCATTTCAGTTTCTTATTTAATTGGTTCATTATTGTTGATATTATAGAAATGAATTTTCAAGTTCATGATGGTGAGAATCCTTTATTTGTTGAAGATGAGTGTGAAGATATTTATTTAGTAATCAATCTGTATTTACATCTATTAATTTAATTTATTTTTGCCACTTTTTTATTTTTTACATGTCGTCTGATTTGTTAAACATTTTTCTAGATTATCTAGACTTTCGACGAATGAACCGGTGTTGTGAATATTGTGGCGTAATTGTTTGGTTTGAGGAGTGGTTAGGAAAACATAAAAATGGTTTCAGCGTAGAATTGTTTTGTTTTAATAAATATATATGAATATAATTATTTAATATATTTTGTTTGGACTTTATTTGTATACAATATTTAATTTTTAATATATAAGATATTTATTAAGTATTTTTAACAACTTTTATTAATTTTGTAGTTCTAAAAATTATTGTTCTTGATTTTTAGGGGATCATATATGTAAGTTTTATTATTTATTTTCCAATTCAATATTTAATTATGTTTTTAAAATTGTAATGTGATTGTACTAACTTTGTCTTCGAATACTTTGTTTATATTTTTTTTTATTTTTTTGCTTTATTTTTTCAAAAACAAATAGATTTAGATTTTTTAAGTCGAGTGGAATGCCAGCAACATAGTCTACCAACCCAAGTGAGTTATGGGGATATACTACGTAGAAAAAATAATGTTAATTTCACAATCCGTCCAGTAATAAAAATTATTATTTTATTTGTATTATTGTATAACTTTTTTCCACTTGCATTTCAGTTTTTTATTTAATTGGTTCATTGTTGTTGATATTATAGAAATAGTTTTTCAAGTTCATGATCGAGAGAATCCTTTATTTGCTGAAGATGAACGTGAAAGTATTTATTTATTAATTATTGTCTATTTGCATATATTAATTTATTTTGACATTTTTTTATTTTTTACATGTTGACTGATTTGATAAACATTTTTCTAGATTGTCTAGATTTTGGAGGAATGAACCAATGTTGCATTGTGGCGAAATGGTTTCGTTTGAAGAGCGATCAGGAAAACATAAAAATGGTTTCATGGTAGAATTTTGAATATGTTGTATGAATGAAAAATGTGATGTTATCATATTTGGATAGGCCACCTACTTTGCTTTGGAGTTCGATACATGAAGTAATAATGAAAATAATTTTATTTGTGATAGTAATAATAATTATTATGATAATGAAAATAATGTACAGTAAATTAAAGTAATACGTAATAAGTAATAAGTATAATATCGATATTGTTATAATAAAGTTTTAGGTTTATATGTATTAAGGAAAAAAACTAAATTATACATGCTATTAGTTTAAAGATTTTTATATTGCTTGGTAATTATATAGTGATGTATTGTTAAAAAATATTCATTCTATAAATTTTTCTACACTATCATAACAAAAATTAATATACGCATAATATTTTCTTTATATTTTTTATAATAATATAATTTTTTTAATTATCAATATTATAAAATTTGAAAGAAATTTATTTAATAGAAAATGCACGGGTGCTAAAAACTAGCCTTGTCCTAATCCAATTCTCTTATCTATCCGTAATAATATCTCATCCTAACCACCAAAGGACACTATGAAGTATAGAGCTGGGTATGCGGAGCGGTCCGGTCTGTTTAAGTCTGGTCCGCATAAGTCCGCACTTAAACGGATCGGACCTAAAAGTCTGTATTATAAATGGACTCTGGAAAACAGAGTCCGCGTCCAGTCCGCATAGTCCGCGGACTAAACGAACTATCCGCGGACTCTGCATTTTTTTTTTTTAATATCAAACATAAAAAATAAATAGTGCCTTATGTAGAAAAACAAACCAAATAAGCATTAAATCTAAAGCACATACCAAACCAAATTCATGTTAATCAAATATATTATAATACCAAACCAAACACTTTGGTATAACCTTAGAATAAGTGGCATCAACAACAGGGACCATTAAAGTGTAACCAACAAGGATCACAAACTACAAGTTTGATGCAAAATACCAACGAAGATTGTGTTTAAAAATTGCAAACTGATGTTACTGAACATGAAAAATGCAATAATCAAAGAAACAAATGAAATGAAAGGACCATTGCAACCTGAAGCACCTGAAGCACAATTGAAACTACTAAGGAAATGATTCAGATCAACCACTTAAAACAAAGATATCAATCCTAGAAGGTACAACCTTATCGTGATTAACCAAGTAGTGAATAATGACACACAAGAACAATGGCACACATGGATTGTTCTTGTCCACTATGGCTTAGTTCATCTAAAATCTTGAAAAGTAGTGAAGATTCTAGAGAGTCTTTTGAATCCTTAGTCTTTTTACAAGCTTATTAAGTCGGTCCATTATGTACAGACCTTGATTTCTATATAGTAATTTTAGATCCAAATGTTATAGGATAAATTGGAATGGTTATTACTTTGCAATTTGTGGAGGTCACATCCTCGTCTTTAGACTACATGAGTTGCTGATGTTAGGGTTAGGGTGATCTGTTTTGGGTTGTTGGGTGATCTTTTTTTTTTTTGGTCCAACATAGGTAAATTGCTTTTTTTTTTCCCTAAAAGTGTATTAGTCCGCGGATCAAGTCCGCATAGTCTGCGGATTAAACGGACCGGACCCAAAAAGCTCATATTTAAATGAACTTGTATTTTAGGGTGTCCAAGTCCATACGGACTATGGATTAAACGGACTGTCCGCAGACCCAAGTCGATATACCCACCTCTAATTAAGTAACAAATAGCCTTGCTGTCGAAGATGGGTTAGTCGGCAACAGCGATGGGTTCAACAGAAAGGTTCAAAAGTAGAATCGGCAATTGAACGAGAGTGAGTGACGTTGAAATGTAGGTCATCTTCCCAGGTGGAATTCTTCAGGTACTACGAAAGCGGAAGCACATCCAAGTCAAATGGATGCATGGAAAATGGAAAATACTTTTGACAAACTTAACATTAGTAGTCAAGAAACATGAAGCTCAAAAAGAAAATAATAATCAAAACATAATTTATTCAGATAAACTCCACAATGATTGATCCAAAATAAAATAAAAAAATAATAAACGTTTCTCAAATCTCAAATCTCATAATGAATATTAGAGTTGAGGCTTTGATTATGAATAAAATGTCATTGCCCTATTTTTATCAACAACAAAAACTTTCATAATGAATATGTCAGATTGATTCTATATTACATTAATTTGTGATTTAAAATATTTGTACAAGAATTAATATTTATATATATATATATTAAATGTTTTCAATATTTTCAATTCTAACAAATTATATTTAGCTAATCTATTATATAATTTTATTAAAATTCTGTTTCATCTCAATTAGTGGGAGTACCAAAAGACAAACGTAAAAGTTAGAAAGAATAATGACTATTTGATTAATTATTTAAAGTTATAAATAAAATACATTAAATTTTTTTCTAAAATAATAAATATTTTGCAACGGAAGTATATAAATTATAAACAGATTTAAATTTAAAAATAAAGGACTTATTAAATTTCTTTTTTGAAAAAAAAAGGACTTATGAAATTTCAAGATTTCAGGGCAACGAAACGGTGATAAGAACTATCAAGCGAGACCGTAAAAAAAAAAAACAGAACTATATATCAAGTGAGAATTAATCTCACACTTAAAACCTCATTAGAAAAGAGATAATTGTGATTATGCTGTGATAATGTTCTTAAAATAAAATCTGGAATTGAACGTTAACTTGAGCAGCCAACCAACATCAACATGGGTTGTTTAACAAAACAAAACACACGGCGCAGAAAGAAACGTATAGACGCGTCTCGTCTCAGCTTACTACCGACTCACTGACCCATTCACACCCCCAACACTTTTTCTATTCCTAACGTTCCTTTTGTCCCGTGGGTCCCACGCGCCTCCCCATCTTCCTGTAAATACCTCCCTCTCCATCCTTGTACCTAATATCTCAACGTACTTGCTTAGCTTAACATCTCCAACATCTTTGCTTACATTCACAAACACTCTTTCTCTTAATCTTGTTGATTTGCCATGGCATCATCTTTCGTGTCCTTCGCTTTACTCCTCGTCTTCGCTCTCTTCTTCACCGCCGCCGCCGCCGCTCAAGATCTGTCGCCATCGCCAGCGCCGTCTCCCGATGCCGGAGCTGGCGGATGTGCATCCAGCTCGGTGGCCATGATCGGTGCTTCAGTGGTGCTGTCAATGCTCGCCATATTCAAACACTGATCATGAATCCGCTCCTTTTTCGTTGGATTATGAGTGTACAATAATGATTCGTTTCTATACAGATTTATTATTTCTGATTTACATTATAGACTGATGGGTATTATGAGCTGAGCTATGTATACTGGTGAGTGGAGAGAGATTTTATACTTATTTATATTTATATTATTTTTTTTTATTTTTTTTTATCCTTGTTACTTTTTTTTTTTTTTTTTTAACTTTATTTTGTACCCAATATATATAGGGCGGCTATTATGAATGATCATTTTTTTTTGAGTGAGTATTTTTTTTTTTTGAGCAATCTATGAATGATTATTTTATTCCTCCTATTTTCTTTATACTCTTTTTCTGTAATCCTTTTGGATTGATAATATTTTTTTTTGCTCAATTGCACTTTTGGTCTCTATTAGTAAGAGGGTATTTGTTACAGATTATTTGATGATAAAATCACTTTTTTTAAGTAAAAAAAAATCGTTTTTAATGAGTTTAGTTGTGTTTGTTTAAGCTTTTCATAAAAATGAGAAGCTACTTTCATTAGCTTTTGGGGAAAACCATTTTTTTATCACTAATTATCTTTAAAAAAGTTATTTATATAATTGTAAACAAACGCGAAATAGCTTCTGCTTTATTTAAAAATCTCTAAAAAATAATCTCTAAATTATTGAATGTCAGAATCACTTATTTTTTAATCTATAAAAAACAGGCCCTAATCATGTACGATTTTGGTCCCTTCAATTTGTTACGATATGATTTGATATTATATGATATTATTTGATTATGTGATTGATATCCTAATTATATTAGGATTCTTAGCTTTTATGTGTAATTAATTCATTATGTCCTATCCAGCACCTCATTGTACATGGGTAAAAATATATGTAAAACCTTTTTCTATCTTCTTGCGTCAGTTTCCGCATGGTATCAAGAGCTTAGGATTACGACTCCTAGCTTAGGATTATGATTCCTAATTTTGACCAGAGCTTTGACTTGTTGACCAGCACATTGACTTTGACTTGCTGACCAGCAATTTGACCCTTTCTTAAGTATTTCGGTGAGATCTTTTCATTTTTGCAGTCGGTTTTTGCAAATTCTGCCCTAATAGTACTATTCTTTGAATTTCTTGTGATATGATGGAAAAATTATGTAGTCACTATCATAAGTTCAGACATTCCTTCTTCGACTGCCCTACTATTGAATGTTATAATTGCAGGAAAAATGGTCACATTGCTTCAAATTGTTGATACTGCAAGCAATCAAGACACTTGATTCAGAATTGTCCCACTCGTCTTCCACGATCTTACCAGAACAGAAATCAACATCATCCCAGATCCAGTTCCTCTAGGCCTATACTAGCTCCTCATGTTGTTGCCAATGATTCTCCAAGTTCTTCTTGCCACCTTTTGCTAGCGTTCTCTGTCAGTGACCTTGTGTCTCTCCTTAAGAAGCTTCTTACTTCCTCTGATAATGGTAATACTCCTGCAGTCCTTTTCACCACACCAAGTAATACTAAATGGTTTTTAAACTCTGCCTGTTGTAACACATGACCTCTGTATCTCATCTTTTTTTATCCTTATCATAAAATGACATTGCTTGTTCTATACACATTGTTGATGGGTCTCTCATGGATGTAAGTCATAAGGGTTCTATCACTTTATCCAATCTCAGTTTAATGTTGTCAATTCGATCTTTTCATCCAGCGTCCATCAATTTTTTAATTATCAACAGAGAAGAATCGCTGCTCTAAGCACACAGAACATCAGATTTAGCTTCTCTCTACTCTGTCTCTCTGCTTTAACATGATTTAATGGTTTCTTTGTGTCATTTACCGGTTTCAACCCTCCTTTTCTGGATCATTTTTTTGGTTACACCATAGGGTCCTTTATCACATAAGCTCAATCAAAGCTTCTATGCACTTAAAGTAGTGGTTCCTCTTTGTTGATAAATGAAAAATTGATGGGCATTGGTCCGAAGGATCGAATTTGCAACATTGAAAAAATAGAAGGGGCCAAATGTGCTACAAAAAAACCTATGGAGACCAAAATCGCATATGAACAATAGTAGGGGACCAAAAGTGCGATAAAGCCTATTTTCTATGATGAATAGTTTTATTTATTGTTTGTGATTAAAAGAATAAAGAAGCTCGTTTAATAATAATAATAATAATAAAAAAGTCGTGAAATGGATTTATGGATTTGGACTTAATTACCAATTTACTATAGACAAAAGTTTTGAATTATTGATTAGTTTTAACCTTCTTACTACAAGAAAGAACTTACACATAAATGGTTAGGGAATATATGGAGATAATAAGAAGTCTAGTAGTTAGAACTAATAAGTTTTATGTCGAAGGAGGAAATTTAATTCTTAAACTGAGCCACGATGGTATTTTATTAAAAGAGTATGTTGGAAAGAGTGTGTTAGAGAATGTGTTGATAACATTTCTCTTATTAAAATACTTTGGTTATAAAATGCAGGGTTTTCAATGAATCGGATTGCTGCAATGAACCTGGGAAATTTATTTATATTAATTAAATTAGTTTGGGGCTAAGTTACTCTTTTGGTCCTTATTTGTTTTAATTTATTGAACTTGGTCCCTTTATTTTAAAAATGTTCAAGTTGGTCCCTTACTGGCTAATCGTTAAATAATTTGATCTTTTTGGTTAAGTTTTATCATTAAATTTTGGCTAAATTACTTTTTTGATCCCTCATTTATTTTAATTTATTCAACTTTGTCCCTCTATTATGCCTTGTCGTTGTCTGACCAACTTGAACCTTTTTAAAATAGGGGAACCAAGTTGAATAAATTAAAATAAATGAGGGACCAAAAGAGAGTAATTTAGCCATTAGTTTGGTGTGAGTAAAAAGATTGGGTCACATTATGTCTACCTTTGTTAAAACTAGAGATGTTCGCGGGTCGGGTTGGGTTGAATTTTGTCTCAATCTGATACTCGAACCAGTGAAGCTTACACGGGTTGGATTGGGTTGGGTCACTGGGTTACATGCTGATTAAAGATAGTTAAACTTTAAAAAAAAAATGCATAGCCCAGCCTAAAAAACTTAAACAAATTGAAAATAAAATAATGCTGCATAGCCCAACCCAAAGAATAGAAAACCCTAGCATTACAAAATCACATTCACCGCATCTACTTACTCATCATCTTCATCTTCGTGTCAATCAAAGAGGCGGTGGAGAGAAACAAAAGCAACATTGAGGAGAGTTTAAGAAGGTCTGTCACGACGTCGATTTGGTTCGTGGAAGCCACCCTTATCATACGCCCAGAAATGGGAACAATGCGGCGAGAGAGAGAAAGATGGTCACTATGACGCCTCCCTCCTCTCCTCAACCACTTTCAAGTCCACCGAACATGACGCCGACATCAACCTCTCCGTCCTCGTCTTGTTTGCTAGGAGCCCAGGCAGTTCGTGAAGCGCGAGAAACAGCAGAGGATGCCGCTATAACAGGTAACAACGATGCTACTAGCACAAGACTCCGTTAGATTTCCGACGACTGGTTAATCATGGAAGCACGTTTGCGGTGGCAGCTGTGGATTTGCCATGGCTCTCACTGATTACTCAATTTCTGTTCTTCTTCTTTTTTTTTTTTTGGGGTACATTTTGGTTATTGAGTTTCTTAAGCTGGTTATTGTCTACGGGTCTATGGTTATTGTCTACGGTCCATCGAGTTGACCCGGACCCATGAAATAGCAATAAAAAATTAATATATAAAAATAAATTGGATTATACAAATTTGATATACAGTTAACAACTTAATATAATATAAATTACTCATCAACTTTTATATATACATAACATCTTCACTTCTTTAATTGTGCACGATGACATTTCATAGAATAAAAATTATCTATTATGATATGTGGTATATTTTTATCAATTTCATTTTTAATATAAACAACCGTATCTATCTTATGATTATGAAAAAGTTTAATTGAAGTGTTTGGAATTGTACCTATTGTAATTAAATTTGATTGATTTTTTTTTTGTTTAAGAGTTAATTGTTATATATATTTCTATAATAATAATAATAATAATATTATTATTATTATTATTATTATTATTATGGGCACTTGGGGGCCTTGGCAACCCTTCATCCCCCTCCCTTCGCCCATGCTAAAACTTGAAGTGGTGGCACATCGTTCGCTCTGCTTGTTGTCTATGGTGAAGTTTAGAATTTGAATTTGATGAAATACAAGGATTTGGATTCTCTACCTATCGCACGGGAAAGGTAGAGTAACTTTCCTTTCACATATGTGGTAGTTCGTGAGACGAACAGTAATCCGCGGGCAGATCAAAATCCGCTTGGCAAAACACACACTTTTGTGAGAGGAAAGTCATGTATACCTTTCACACGCGAAAGGTAGAGAATTCGTGCCCGAAATACAACTGGCCTTCAGAGCGGTTGCAGAGACATAAGTGAGTAAAACTCCAATTTGGTCCCTGAAATTTCAAATGTGTGTCAACTTGGTCCTTCTTATTTACAAAATTTCAAATTCGTCCCTGAAATCTTTAAACGTTAATAAACTTGGTCCTTCCGTCAGTCCCTGTTAGTTAACGATGTTAACAACACTGGTGTGGCACGTTATCTGAATAGGTGGCACCCATGTCAAGGGAGAACCACTCTCCACATCATTGGACCAAATTGCAACAATGTTTCAGGGACCATTTTGATATTATGTTATTTAAACTTTTGATTTCCTCTTCCTCCTCTTCCTCCTCCTCCTCCTCCTCCTCCTCCTCCTCCTTCATTGTCCCTCACTGCCACCGATCCAAATGTAAACGACCCTACAATATATTAAAAATTTGATAATTTTGTTATGGAATTCTAGCTCAACATGGAAAACCTTTAGAGGCTTGACCATTCGGGAGCCTACATCCTCCGGCTCACAGGACACGGAGGAGGTGCAGGAGCAGAGGCAGGCGAACAAGCGCATGATGCAGCAGATGGAGACATGGTCTACGGTGATGACTGCTGTGCTCGATTTGCTTCCACCAGAGAGGCGCAGCGCTCTACAGAGGGTCCTCCATGCCAGCCAGCCCTGCACTACTTCTACCGATCCACCACCACAGCCGCATGATGCCGGTGTGTCTTCTGAGCCGCAGCCTGAAGGTCATCTGAAGCCGGTGAACTCCTCCCGCCAGAACGACGATGACGATTATTATGGTGATGATTATTAGGATAGTTATAGATGTAGTAGTGTTTTGTTGCTAGACGGATATTTTATGTATGGATTATATGTTGAATTTGTTTTATGTTTTTATTTTAATTTAAGTTTAATTTAATTACTTTTTTAATTTTATTTGTAATTTGAATTTTGTTTTTTAATTAATAATATAATAATAATTAATTAAAATAAAATAAAAATATAATAATAATAATAATAATAATTAATATTTAAAATAAAAAATTTAAATTTTAATAAAATAGAAAATTAATAATTAATAATTAAAACAAAATAAAATAAAAAATAATTAAAATTACTAATTAAGATAAAATTTAAAAAATTTAGTATAAAAAGAATTCCTCGTCACCGACGGACAAATCCATCGGTAAGTCTAGATCAAAGTTTTCGACGGATATGACCGTCGGTAATTTCCACTGACACTTACCGACATCCGTCGGTAAGGAGGGGCTCCGTGTGACGCGTTTTCCGACGGACTAGGCCGTCGTAAATTTTCGACTGACGGCCCAAATTTGTCAGAAACCCTTTCCTAGGCGCTTATTACCGACGGAAACGTGTCCGTCGAAAATTCCGTCAGAAACACTGATTACTGATGGCATTTTGCCTTTTCCGGCAGCTTTTGGCTGTCGGTAAACAACCTTTTTTTTGTAGTGATTATCTTATTAATGAGGCTATATTAATCTAGATTCGTGATTTAATAGCGCATACTTAATATCGGTTTCGGGAGGAAACACTCTAAAATAACGCGCAGAAGTGTTAAGAGCGCTTCCCTGAGGAATCACTATTAACATATATACATGTAGTAGTGTTTCCTCAAATAAATGTTATCTTTACCTGATACCATTCTTTTTTAAAAAAAAAAGTGCTCTACTTCTGAGGATGTGGTAAACATGGCTAGGGAAGCTATTACTGCTGATGCAGAAGATGAGCATAATGAAGAAAATGCAAAACACATTTCAAGCTATTACTGCTGATGCTAGGATCACGCAAAGTTATACTATTGTCAGAGGCTTTAGGGATAACTTCAGATGTCAAATTACCAAACTCTTCCTTTGGTTCTTCAAGCTCCAATAGATCAAGTTCTCCAATTAGCTTTTGTAAACCTTGAATTGCAACATCATGATGCTTTTCTGAGCGTGAAGCTCTTTCAGATAGTTCAAGAGATTTAACCATAACACTATTAAACAATAAATTACTAGAAGCTTTGTTGTTTCCTTCCTGGAATTCTTCACTAGTCAATCCTTTGACTTTCTCCTTCTTAGCATTAATGGTCCATCGACATAGAATATACCACGAAGGCAGAGAATAAACCATTTTCTTTAGGAATACATTTAACGCATGTCTATAAAATATACCCAAGAATTCAAACATATGACAACTACAACTTGCTTCTTTTGCATTGACATCAAACTTCACATAATACGAAGGCTTCTCTTTGTATATTTCGTGAACCTTATATGTGGAGACTTCAGCAGAAAATTCAACTTTCTCCGCGATAAACATTTGAGAGCCAATTCACTCATCCTTGAATATCCTAAATAATTTTCTTGTATAACTTTTTGAAGCTTCTTCTTCCATCGGGTATAAAGTTCTCAAAAATGGTTTTGAGTTCATTGTCTTGAAAGTCTTCTCTCTTTCCTTGTTATAACACGTATCAAGAGCCTTGTCATATTGTGTCACAAACTTGCTCAAAGGAGTACTAGAATTCAAAAAATCCTTAAAAAACTTATTCATACTTTCACTCCTTTGAGTGGTGGACATTCCGGCACAAAAATTATGACGTACATAAGCAGGAATCCATTTTTCTCTAATAAAGTATATCTTCCGCAACCACTGATTATCTTGCAACCCATATTTATCTATCATTGCTTCCCAATCAGATTCAAAATCTTCAATAGTGATGGATTGGTGAATGCACTTGTAAAATTGATTTTTGAATTCACTATGTTCATGATAAATATGGTTCAAGTACTCTAGAAGTTTTTTCTCTATGTGCCACATGCAATAATGATGACTAGCCTCTGGAAACACCCTTGCGACTGCATCAGTGATCGCAGCGTCTTGGTTCGTGATAATAGTTTTAGGACAAACTCCAGACATTGCTTCTAACCAAGTACTTACCAGCCAAACAAAACTCTCTTCAGTTTCATCCCACAATAGAGCACAACCAAAAAGAATGGCTTGTTGATGATGATTAACTCCAGTGAATGGAACAAAAGGCATTCTATATCTATTTGTTAAGTATGTTGGATCAAAAGTCACCACATCAGCAAAATATTTGTAAGCCATTCTAGACCTTGAGTCAACCCAAAAGCAATTTGCCAATTGTCCTTCTGCATCCATTTGAAGTGCATAAAAAACCCAGTATTCTTCAATTGACAATTCTTAAAATATGATAACATCAACTGAGCATCTCCTTTTTCTAATTGCTTTTGTCTCTTTTTGCCTAAGTAAGTAATAACATCCTGTTGACTAAAACCAACATTATCAATACCACCACTTTGAGTACATAAGACAGATGTTATTTTGCTAGGGCGCAAACCAGACTCATCAAGCACATCAATAAGTTTTTTCTGCACTTTAGTTTTCTTTCTATGTACTCAAAGAAACTGCGAACTTCTTGGGGAAAACAGTTTATGGTTATGGTCTCTTACAAATCTAGAAACGACCCATTTCTCTTCATTTTTCTTTATATATAACATTGACTTGCATGCATTTTTTTAATACAAAAGATAACAATAATCCACTTTAAAATTAATACGTGATAGTGATTTCTAATGATTTTAATTTAAAAATTTAAAAATACGTCAATCATTTTTACCCTTGTTTCATTATGTGCTGCAAGGCTATTTTCCCCTTTTGTATATTTTTTTGCCCGAAACCCCTCCTTCGAACAAACAATTTCTTGACCAATTACCATACCATTAGTTCTTGATCTAGTAATACGACCTATGCGAAAGCTAAAACCTTTGTTTTTTGCATACCTTATGTAGTAATTTTTTGCATCTTCATTGGATGCAAACTCCATTCCTTCATAAGGCTCTATTGGAGGCTCTAATGGCAGTCCGGATTTAAGATGGTCCACATTAGGAGCAATTTCAGGTTCGTTGTCAGAGCTTATCATAGTGGTTGTATCTCCAAGCACATCTGTCATCTCTAGACACATGATAACAGCACAAGCAATCCTACAAATACAGTACATTCATTGCATCGTAAACACTACATGAAGAAGAGCCCCAATGATCAACACTCAAAAAACAGAGTGACATACATGATTGAGTATAACTCTATCATGAAGAAGCTAATATTTATGGTATTCCTCAAATATAACCTCACAAAAATAGACACCCAATCATCCATCACCCGCAAAAACATAATCAAATAAAAAGGACAGGAGGAATTACCATATAGGAACAACAACGACGTGAACACAGAAGCTGAACAATAACGACGTGAACAATAAGGACGTCCTAAAAGTCACGATTCAGCAAGGGTGGCGTGGGAGGGAAGTAGCCTAGAAGCGGAGTCGGCATGAACACAGGCGGCACGTCGACGTGAACAAAGATGGTGTCGACATGAACAGAGGGCGGCGTGGGAGTTTCCAGAGGGAAACCGTGCTACACAAAAAAGGCAACGGCGATCAACAGCAGCACGGAGGAATAATCAAAGAGAGAGAGAGAAGCGTGAACAGAGGCGGCGTCCAAAGGAACGGCAGCGAGAGGGACGGCAATGGAGTTTCAGAGAGACAACAACGTGATAGATAGAAGAAACTGAAAGTAATTATTTACGTTTTTATTTTTATTTTAGTCATAATTTTAATATGGATGCTGACATGGCAAAATTCTGAAATCTGATTGGATGTCAGTGTAAAGATGTTTTACACTGATAGTGTATATATATTAAACTCATACATACATACATACATATATATATATATATATTAATAATCTAATATATTCCATTTTTTTGTCGTTTCTTTTTATCCGGCCAGAGCCAGCCCAGCCCAGCCAAGTCAGTACTTAACCGGGTTCTTTTTGTTACCATGAATTCTGGATAACAATGATTTAGTTGAATGTGTTTGTAATATGTGTTTATGTAGCTATTAGTCAAAAAGCATCTTCTGTGGCTCAAGTGGTGACTACTTTACAAGAAAGGGAGGCAATGGAATATCATATATATATATATATATATATATATATATATATATATATATGAAGTTGGACACTAAAAATATATTCATTTATTGTTAATCTTCCGCAGCTGTCCAAACTCCAAAGACAAGGTGCTAAAAAATCTTTCCCCGAGATAAAAATGACATAAAAACAAAATAGCCTAGCTGTCGAACACGGCAACAGCGATGGGTTCAATGGGAATTGGGAAAGGTTCAGAAGGAGAATCAGCAATTGAGAGTGAGTCACTTTGAAATGTAGGTCATGTTCCTAGGTGGAATTCTTCAGGTACTACGAAATCGTAAGCACGAAGCAATGAAATATATATCCAAGTTAAATTGATGCATGCAAAATACTTAAAATAGTAGTCATCCAGCCCAAAAAAAAATTAAATAAATAATAATCAAAACATGATTTATTCAGATAAATTGCGTAATGATTGATGGAAAAAAAGAAGATAATATTATATATATAATAATAATAATAATAATAATAAACCTTTCTCATAATGAATATATGTCAAATTGATTTTTTTTTTTTTTGACAAATTGTGAAATTGATTCTATATAACACTAACTTGTGATTTAAAATGTTTGTATAAGAATTAAAATATATATTAAATGCCCACAATATTTAAAATTATTGTTATATTTAACTAATCTATTATCTAATTTTATTAATATTCTATTTAATTTCAGTTAGTGGGAGTGCAAAAAGATAAACGTAAAGTTAGAAAGAATAATCAATATTTTATTAATTTATTAAAGTTATAAAGAAAATAGGTTATTTTTTTCTATCAAAAAAAAAAAATAGATTAGTTTTTTTCTCTAAAATAATAAATATTTTGCACCGGACGTATTTGAATTATAAACAGATTTAAATTTAAAAATGAAGGACTCGTGGAATTTCAACAATTCAAGGTGAAAAAACGACGAATAAGAACTATAGTAAACGAGAATTAATTTCACACTTAAAAAAGAGGAAAAACCTTAAACCTCATTAGAAAAAGAGATAATTGTGATTAAGCTGCGATAATGTTTTTAAAATAAAATCTGGATTCGGACGTTAACTTGAGCAGCCAACCAACATGGGGTTTTTTACCAAACTGACCTACTTTTAGAAACTATTTACCAAAATAACCTAGTTTTGAAACTATTTACCAAACTAACCTAGTTTTAATTAAAATAATAATTTTTTTTTTAAAAAAAAAAAAAAAAAAAAAAAGCTGGCAGGCGCCACGTGTCACCACCCGGTGCAGTGGCGCCACTGCCAACAGCGCCATTGGTGGCGCATGTGGCAGTGGCGCCACTGCACCAGGTGGTGACACGTGGCGCCTGCCCCCCACCCCCCCAATCAGGCATTTTATGGGCAGCCCTCCCCCCATTCCTTCGACCCATTCCCCCCTCCCTATAAATACCCCTCCCCAGTTCCCTATTTTCACACACACACACATTCACTTGTTATATTTCCTCTAACTTGTTTATTTTCTAACACTCTTTTAATTTCTTGCACAAAGTTTAGGTAAATGTTACATTATTTCTGATATCATTATTTTAGTTTTGTTAATTATATAATCATTTGTCAATATTCTGTTACTGTTTACTTTTTACACTCTTCTTTATCACTTATTATTCTGGAAGTGTTGACTTTTACTTTTATAATACCATATATTTGTATCATTTAACATGATATTTATTTGTGTTTTTTATTTCACCCCTTCTACCGTCTCCCCCTTCCACCAACACATATCTGTTAATTCCTTTTACACTCTGTTATAATAAATGTTAAATTTAATTAATTGGTTTATATTCATTTACTAACATTCTGCTACTTTTTTTTAACGTTGATCGTTGTCATTTATTTTTATGCTAATGTTGAAGTTAATTCTTATAATATATTTTTTGACAGATCTGGTAATTTGTTTATCTGTATTTTTTTAATTATGTCCTTTTGTTTTTTTAATTCAGAATGTACCATTTTTTGTTTATTATATTTATTTTGTTTTGTTTTCTTAGTTATTATTTAAGTTGTTGTTATTTATAATTTTATTTATACTGCCTTATTACCTTGTTGTATGCACAATTCATTATTGTTAAATACCATCAGCAGTGGTAATTTATTCATTTATTATCATGTTAATTTTTTTATTTATTATTATTATTGTTGTAGGCCGACAATATGAGTCAAGTTGTTAGGGTTTTGCTTTACTGGAACGGTAGGGTATATGATGGAGATCATGGCCTTACTTTTGAAGGAAATACCAAATTCATGAAAATAAAACAAGGAATCAGGTATGAAGCGCTGAGATCACGGATACATTCTAGGTTGCAACTTCAATGGAATCAGTGTATTTCAAAGATAACGGCCAAATATCTTGTACAAATAACACCTCCAATTTTCACCGGTTACCAATTAACTGATGATGCGGATGTGAGTTGCATATTGGACGCTTTTTTGCAAACGCCGGATCTGACAACACTTGAGATCTATGTGGACATTGATTTGGTTGGTAGCTCTATCATACCTGATCAACCACTATACGGTAATCTTGAAGTACAACAATATGACTTGCCGGATCAATCAGTTAGCGATGATGAGGAATGGTACAGTGAAATGGAGTCCGTTTCAGATGCAGATGAAGACGGCGATGAATTTACAAATTGTGATTCACAGGAATCAGCTGATTCCGAAGATGAATGTGAAGCTGGGTCCAATATAATAGTATCCGGGTTGGTTCCTCCGGTGTCATCGGTACCGCTCGGTGGTGGTGTTCCACAACATTCACGTATGTTTTTAATAACGTTATTCCATTCTAATATACTTATAATCGATAGCGTACGTATATAAAATAAGTTAATCTACTGCAGCTCAATCACATGGTCCATTCATCAATCCATCTCCACACTACAGTTATATTAATTGGAATCATCCGGACGAAGAGACGGATTTCGCAGGCATGGACGTTCCTAGATCTTGGCAGATCGGCCAGGAGTTGTATGTGGGGTTGCGATTTGAGAGCAAACAGGCTGTTCAGGATGCGGTGAAGCAACATTCAATGAAAATTCACCAATCATTTGAAGTTGGAAAATCAACGAAATCCCTATGGGATGTGCGTTGTCCAAATAGTGCAGATGGTTGTCGTTGGAGGTTAAGGGCCATTTTGTCGAAGAAGTCAGACATGTGGGAAGTGTCGAAGTACGGTGGTCCTCACAACTGTGTCAATGCAATGTTGTCACAAGATCACGCAAAGATGGACTCCAACTTTGTATGCTCATGCATTCTAGGTATTACTGTTCATGAAGATTTTAAATGCGGTCAGTACAATAAATCATATATGACATGATCTAAAATTTATTTTATATGCTGTGCCAGGCATGGTCCGCGAACAACCTGCTGTTACCGTTGGGCTTATACGGGAAAGAATCCAAAGTACATTTGGATACAAAATTTCTTACCGGAAAGCATGGAAGGCGAAACAAAAGGCGATAGTGCAAGTCTTCGGAGATTGGGATGAATCGTACGCTCTGTTGCCGAAATGGTTTGAGCACTTACAGTTGTATGCCCCAGGAGCCTATTATAAGATCGAGACAAATCCTGTCGTTGTTGGTAATCGGGTTGATATTCAAAGGCGTAAGTTTCTCCGTGTTTTTTGGACATTCAAGCAATGTGTTGATGCGTTCAATTACTGCAAGCCGATAATACAAGTTGATGGTACATTCTTGTATGGTAAGTATCGTGGTACCCTGTTGATTGCAACTTCACAAGACGGGAATAGGAAACTCTTGCCGCTTGCGTTCGCTATAGTTGAGGGAGAAACATTGGATGCCTGGTCATGGTTTTTGGCACTTATTCGTGAAAAGGTTACCAATAGGACAGGTATATGTTTGATCTCTGACCGCCATCGAAGTATTATATCTGCTGTGGAAAATCCATACCTTGGTTGGCAACCACCGAATGCTTACCATGTATACTGCCTCAGACATATCGCCAGTAATTTCAATCTCAGATTTAAAAATGCCAAGTTGAAGAAATCTTTGATGACACTAGGTAATAATTTAATTTCAATTATCAAATGGATTCGGTGAATCATCTTTATATATCAAACCTGCTATGTTATTTCAGGATATACACCGTCTCGCGTTATCTTCGAGCGCAGGTTAGAAAGGTTTCGGGAAGCTAGCCCGGAGGTTGCACGGTGGATTGATGGCATTGCAAAGGAAAAGTGGAGCCTCGCTTATGACGATGAAGGTCGTAGGTATGGTCACATGACAACTAACTTGTCGGAGTCAGTAAATAGAGTATTCAAGGGAATTCGAAATTTGCCAATCACGGCGTTGGTGAAGTGCACATACCATAGACTGGTAGAATATTTTGTTGAGCGGGCTTCAAGTACCAGGGCAGAAATGAATTCTGGTCATAGACACTCCCAAAAATTCCGAGACGCAATGATGGTGCAACATGCAGAAGCATCATCCCATCATGTTCGGAGGTTTGACCATCAAGGTATGCGTTTTGAGGTCGAGGAGGCATTCAACCCAGCCACCCAGAGTGGGGGCCAGGTGTGGAGTGTTGATCTACCATCTCGATATTGCCAATGTGGAAGATTCCGTGCATTTCACTTCCCTTGCTCTCACGTAATTGCTGCATGTGCCCACGTTCATATTAGGTGCGATGACTATATCGACGACAAGTACCGGTTAGACTGCATCATGACTGCTTATTCCCAACAATGGTTCCCCGCTGGAAACGAGGAAGGTGTACCTGCAATGCATATGCCGTGGACCTTGGTACCGGATGAGACGATGATACGTCCAAAGGGACGGCCTAAATCATCCCGGATAAGGAATGAGATGGATTGGAGGGAGTCCCAACCTAGCCAACTTTGCGGGTTATGTAGGTCTGAGGGGCACAACCGGCGTCATTGCCCTCAACGCGCCGGAGGATCGAGGAACGCTTAGCTGACTTGTAATTGTGTTTGTAAAGCATTTTGCGGTGTTGGATAATGTTAAATGTTGATTTAGCTACATCCTACTTAATAGTTTTGTAAACGCTGCATGATTCAATAATAATAATTAACTACGTAAGCATCCAGTTACTATTAAGCGAACAAATAAGATATTAATGTTATGAAATGCAAATGTTATATATACAACAATTATCATCACATCATTGGTGTCGGTGTGGGTTTTGGTGTGGCTGCGCGGGTGACAAGATGCACTGATAACCTCGGTCTCTTGCCTGACGATGTGGGTTTCGCCTAATCTCTTGTTGTGCATCGTCATCTCCCGCGTCGTCACCAAAGTCCATGACATCCTCAAAATCGAGATTCAAATCAATGCCGGGTTGACCATATTCAGGAGAGCGCATGGGGGTGTTTTGGAGCTGCGTAATCCATCGTTCAGGTGCAGCAGGAGTGTAGCCAGCTTGCGTGTATGGATCCGGCGTATAATACGTCTGGGAGGATTGTGGAGGCATACTCGAGCCCGCTGGTGAATAAGAAGTACCTTCATGGATTGTTGGACCTGTTCCTGTGTATGATGGACCTGCATGCATACTGACATCGGTTTGTGGATATTGTGGTTGCATGCTTGGGACGGTCGATCCAGAATGAGTCGGAAGGTCTGGAAAGAAATAAGTCCGCGGAGGCTCATATGGAGTGTATGGAAATGGCGGAGGAACGTAGAATGTCCCCGGATCTCGCTCTGGGAACTGTGGTAGATAAAATGGTTGTGATTCCACAGGCACTCTGTTTCGGTCTAGACCACCAGTTTCCCTGCTTGACCGATTACACAAGCTCATTGGTACCTCTGGTTGCACCTGATGTTGCATATCAAGTGGAGCTCCGCTGATAGGCCTTATGACACGATCCTGGGACCCTAGTGCCATCATCATAAACTCGGTCTCACTCCTTATCTCTTCAAGCCTCATTTCTTGGCTCCCCTCTGGCATGACTAGATAATTTACCCGTTCAAGCCCATCAACCTGTGCAGCATTAAATTAATCGGATATTAGTCAAGATAATGATAACTTAACAATGTATAAAATTAAAACACACCGTTAAAAATATCCTTACCAAAATGCCATGCTGTGCATTTTTTCTACTCATCCACCGACGAGTGCGTGGCAAGTACCATCTCATATACTCTGATTGACTATTCGTTTCCCCCTGTTGTGGTACGCCTGGCTGAACCCATCCCACCCTACTGTTCCATATGTCAATCAATGGTCGCATCGTTTCGACCCAATCTTGACCACTTTTGCCCCTAAGCGTTAACTTGTGGACCCATTTCGGCTGGGATGGTGCTTTTGGAACATGTTGGGCCAGCCCAAACTGTCTCATCGTTCGATCAGGTTGATGAAACTCTCCAATATTATAGCATATCAAGGGCACAACAGCCAACCAGATATGCATGCCTTCAATGCATATATACGGCAAACTTGCCAACAGTAACTCGCTATATGGCTCCCACACAATCTACAAACAATCAACAACTATCATAAAAGAGAACTTGTTAAGAATTAATAAAATCGATGATGTATTACATCGGCACCCTTACATCGCATGGTTCCATTGTATCAAAAACATCTCGATAATGAGGCAGCTCGCGATAGTGTCTGGCAAAATTCCGCCCACGCTGCCACCTGATAGTCAAATTTAGGTTATAAGATAATAATACCAAAGCTAACGAAATGTTAGAAGTCAATTTAAAAATCAATCTCACCTGGTTCCATATGGTGTCCCTGGTGGTCTATTCTCGTTTCTCAGTACGGGTGCCACCTTTGGAAACCGCACCCATGCCCACATCTGAACCAATGCAGTAAACCCTCCAATATCTTTGTTGTAGTAGTCAGTGGCATTACATAGCTCACGATACAAATAACCCAATACCGCTGCACCCCAACTTAGTTGTGCAGTAACATTAAAATCCTCTAACATCGTTAGATATCTTAATGAGACTAATGCACCAGAACGGTCTGGGACCAACACGCCACCGAGTAACCTCAAAATATATGCTCGTGTACAACGGGCAACCACTATTGGATCAGACAAATCGTGTTGGTTCAGATCTCCAAAATGTGCATTCAGCCATGACAGTCTCAAACGACCGCCATGAAAGGCTGCCGCATTTGGGACCAATCCAAGCATTTGACCAACATACTGTGGCCAATTATTATAGGTTCGACCAACAACAGGCTGTCCGTCGATACGAAGACCCGAAAGAACAGCAATATCCTGCAGAGTGATAGTGCATTCGCCAAATGCCATGTGGAATGTGTGGGTCTCCGGCCTCCATCGTTCAACCAATGCACTTACCAGTGCGTGGTCTAAGTGAAACAGTGATAACTGAGCAGGGCCGAGAAATCCTGTCATGTCAAGAATATCTCTGATGGGTGGGGGAATGTTTTCACCTCCATCCGTAAATTGAAATGCCTTTCTAATATTAAGAATTCTATCCTCCTCATTGTTCCACACATGTTGAGACACATGTGTCTTTTGCATGTGTAACAATTCATCGTTAATAGGGCCAGGATTGATTGATTGTGCCATATCACCTTCAAAAAAAAAAACATACACACGTAAACCATGAGTACAACAACAACAACAACAATAATAATAATAATAATAATAATAATAATAATAATAATAATAATAACAAATAACAACAATATTATTAATAATAGTTAAAACAATAATAACAATAATAACAAAAAAAATATAATCACATTAATAATAACAACAACAACAACAAAATTTATTTCAATAACCACACTAATAATTAACATAATAAAAAATTAACAAGTAATCCTAATAAATAACAAGAATAACAACTAAAAACAAACCAAATATATCACTAAGATCTATAAAAACAATACTAAAATTAACATAACCATAATACAATAAAAAATAAAAAATAATAAATAAAAAGATAAATAATATCAACATTTATAACCTATATGTCAACAAATAATTTTTATAAATTAAATAAAAATAGCAACTACCAAACATCATTATAATATATGGCCAGTAGCAACTGCACAAAACATCCTAATAACGTACATCACAGCAGGTTGAGAACTGTGACCCCCATCTTCGCCTGGGAGCCAACCGCAGTGCAAAATTGGATCCTGTGTGGCTTTAGCCCCTTACCATCAGGCACCACGTCCTACATTACCTGTGAAATATGTTTACAGGTAATGAAGGATGTGGTGCCTGAAGGCAAGGGGCTAATGCCACACAGGATTCAATTTTGCACTGCGGTTGACTCCCAGGCGAAGATGGGGGTCACAGTTCTCAACCTGCTGTGATGTACGTTATTAGGATGTTTAGATTATTTTACTAAGCACATGAAGACATTCATGTGGTTAGTAAAGGAGTCAAAATATCATGCCGATACTTACCTACCCGCTTCTCACGTGTGCAGTAAATAACAACCATAACATAAATAAAATTATAAATAACAACAACTTAAATAATAACTAAGAAAACAAAACAAAATAAATATAATAAACAAAAAATGGTACATTCTGAATTAAAAAAACAAAAGGACATAATTAAAAAAATACAGATAAACAAATTACCAGATCTGTCAAAAAATATATTATAAGAATTAACTTCAACATTAGCATAAAAATAAATGACAACGATCAACGTTAAAAAAAAGTAGCAGAATGTTAGTAAATGAATATAAACCAATTAATTAAATTTAACATTTATTATAACAGAGTGTAAAAGGAATTAACAGATATGTGTTGGTGGAAGGGGGAGACGGTAGAAGGGGTGAAATAAAAAACACAAATAAATATCATGTTAAATGATACAAATATATGGTATTATAAAAGTAAAAGTCAACACTTCCAGAATAATAAGTGATAAAGAAGAGTGTAAAAAGTAAACAGTAACAGAATATTGACAAATGATTATATAATTAACAAAACTAAAATAATGATATCAGAAATAATGTAACATTTACCTAAACTTTGTGCAAGAAATTAAAAGAGTGTTAGAAAATAAACAAGTTAGAGGAAATATAACAAGTGAATGTGTGTGTGTGTGAAAATAGGGAACTGGGGAGGGGTATTTATAGGGAGGGGGGAATGGGTCGAAGGAATGGGGGAGGGCTGCCCATAAAATGCCTGATTGGGGGGGTGGGGGGCAGGCGCCACGTGTCACCACCTGGTGCAGTGGCGCCACTGCCACATATGCCACCAATGGCGCTGTTGGCAGTGGCGCCACTGCACCGGGTGGTGACACGTGGCGCCTGCCAGCTTTTTTTTTTTTTTTTTTTTTTTTAAAAAAAAAATTATTATTTTAATTAAAACTAGGTTAGTTTGGTAAATAGTTTCAAAACTAGGTTATTTTGGTAAATAGTTTCTAAAAGTAGGTCAGTTTGGTAAAAACCCCAACCAACATGGGTTGCTTAACAAAACAAAACAAAACACACAGCGCAACGAATCGTATAGCGTAGAGACACGCGTCTCATCTCATTCTCAATACCGACTCACTGACCCATTCAGACACTGACACACATGACACAACACATACACTTCTTACTCACGTTCCAGCTGTCCACGTTTTGCGTGGTCCCACGCGCCTACATCTTCTCCTATAAATACTCGCTCCCTCCATCCTAATACCTCAAATCTCAACACCCTCGCCTAGCTTAACAATTAACATCTTCAACATCTTCGCTTACATTAACAAACACTCTCTTTGATTCAATTTTGTTGATTTGCCATGGCATTTTCCTTCAAGTCCTTCGCTTTATTCCCTCGTCTTCGCTCTCTTCTGCGCCGCCGCCTCCGCTCAAGATCTGTCGCCGGCACCGTCTCCCGACGCCGGAGCTGCCGGATGTGTTTCTAGCTCGGTGGCCATGATCGGTGCTTCAGTTGTGCTGTCAATGCTCGCCATCTTCAAACACTGAATTGTTGGATTTTGAGTGTACAGTAATGATTCGTGTCTATACAGTTTCATTATTCTGATTTACATGATAGAGTGAGGAGTATGAGCTATGTATAATGGCGACAGGGGAGAGAGATTTTACATAGTCTATATTATTTATTATTATTTATCTTTTTATAGGTGTTAGGGAGAAATAAAGAAGGATTTTATCCTTGTTAATTTTTCTTAACTTTGTTGTGTAGCTAATATATATATACGGTGATTATTATGAATGATTATTTTTACTAGGGTAGTTAACCCGTACTGAACGCACGGGTACAAATTTTTAAGGTTTTCCACAATTTGCTTTTATAAAAAAAAATTTAAAACATTTTTTTTATGTAGCAATAAATATTAGACTACTTACCATAAATCACTTAAACCAATGAACTTTTCTAATTTAAAATAACTCACTTAAAATGATCCAAACAAAATGTATCTATCACCACTTTCATGTATTAGTTATGCGAATTTAATTCAGTGAATAAATAAACCTCAACATAAGGAAATATTTATTTTCTATCCATTTCCCTTTCTTCTTATCTTCCAATCCAAATACCCAAAGATACTCATACCCATAGGCACTCGTAGATTATTTATTCCAAATCTAGTTAATGGTTAATAAAAAGCAGGGCCGTGTACAGACATTTTGGGGCCTAAGACAGATTTATTAGAGAATTTTTTCCCGAATTTCATTGTATATATAGAAAAAAAAAACCATTCTTTATTAATTCCAATTCATTGTTATTAACAAAATCACATGCGCAACTGATTTTTCTCCAACGGTAATTTTTCTCCAACGGTACCAATGTTTAATCTTCTCAAACAAAATGAACAAATAGTTTCAATTGCAATCAATTTTTACTTTCCCAAAATTTCACTCCTACACATATAATTTTTTTTTTCGATAAAATACGCACTCATAAATATTAAGACCGTCCCGTTTTAAAAACAAATGTATTAGGATTGTTGAGTCATATAATAATTATAACACTTGATGTCAGTTTGCGCTAGAAAGCCATGTTGCTACTTGATGCTTTAATAAAATCTCTTTCACATGTATGTTGTTATTGTTTAGCCTTTGTCATGTTTTGATGTATTTACTACATATTAAATTTTTGGGCCTTTATATAATATATAAAATTACAAAGGGTCAATAGCTAATTGAATGTGGGGCCTAAGGCAAGTGCCTTAATAGCCTTATGGCCTCCACGGCCCTGATAAAAAGAGAACCATTATTGGCATATTGGCATATGATATGCCTTGACTTCATTTTGACTCTAATTCATATGATCTCCCTTGCCTGATTTTATGCCAAAAACCATTGCTATCAATTCATGGCCTGTTAGAAAGGCACACTATCTTCCTCCAGTGCTGATAAATCCTACAAACCCACCACATGTCTCATTCCATGCTTAATCTTTGTCAATCTTCACTGCAATCAATCCACTCGATTCACATCATCTCCACCTTGAAGAAGAACAACAAACAATCATAATGAATTTACTGCAAAAACAACAAAGCAAACACATAAGAATTCAATATTCTAATGATAAAACAACCACATCAGAATTAGACAAAGGTAACAAATAAGGTACTCATAGATAATGGCTCCTTAAGGTCCACAATGTCATTAGAAACGCACATGAATACTTCCCTCTTTTCCTGGTAAATGATAATTTAGTTTCATTTTCAATCACCTTTCCTTGTATATGTCTCTCACAAATTTACTTGTCATTTTACAGAAACAATCTTTGCGAGAGTTCATGTCACAAGTTTACTTTTCATTCATATAGCTCACTGTTTTGCATCAACTAAAAATAAAAGATCATTTCATCAATTTAGTTAGACCGAATAAACAATCAAAATATATATAAAACCCACTTCGCATATATGAAATCACATTGCTGACTTTCAATCCTCCCACACAGCAAAAACTCATGGCAATAACAACTAAGCTATCAATATCATATCTTTCAAAACTATATTGAAATCATAAAAGAAAATAGGCCAACCAAGCTTAAGATTCTCTCTTAGTCAACTTATAACTAAATCCCAGGATATTAAAAACTTGAAGATACAATTTAGAAACAAAATCACAGTTAACGGGTTGGATAAAGGAAAAGCAAAACAAAACTATACTACATAAAATTTATACCAGAAATTTTACAAAAAAATTATACTTTAAAAGGCCACTACTACACCCTAATTTTAGTAGGTTCAGTCACCCAAAGATATTCCCACTTCAACCTCTCAATGACCTGATTACCACGTTCTGAAGTGTACTCTGATAAGAGTACATCTAAGTAACTCTCAAAGTGTTTTCAAGCCTTCAACCAAATTAAACATACCAAAAGTCAAACTTGATTGGGTAAACATTAAACAGGTGTGGAACTACTTTGAGCAAACCACACCCCAAAACCAAAAAAAGTTTATTAAGAACTATATGTTTAAATAAGCCCCACCATTATCCAAAAAATTCTAGTATCACCCCTGCTCATAAGGTGATTACTAATATATAGGTTAGAGATATACTTAAATATTCTTTGAAAGCATTTTTTTTACTTAATTCTTTTGGGAAGCTAATGTCACTCTCATTAGTTTTAAGCATTTCCAATCATCTATCAGAGAAGAAGTATTCCCTGCCCTTGGAGTCAATTTGTCTCACATTTGTGATTTAAGAAAGCGCCAATCATGCTATTAAAATTGGCCAAAAATAGTGGCAAATAACAATAAAGATATTTATATAGAAAACATGTTATTAAACTCCAAACTATGAACAAACCACCCCAAAATAACAGCCAGCCTGCATGATCTTCAAATTTCAAAATAATTAGTTTTAAACATTTCCCATCATCTAACAGAGAAGAAGTAATCCCTGCCCTTGGAGTCAACTTGTCTCACATTTGTGATTCAAGAAAGCAGACAATCATGCTGTTAAAATTTGCCAAAAATAGTGGCAAATCCCGATAATGATGTTTATATAGAAAACATGTTATTAAATTCCAAACTATGAACAAACCACACCAAAATAACATAGTCAACTTGCATCATCTTCAAATTTCAAATTAATTTTTTAGGAAAAACGACACATACCGAGTATTTCCCTATAGAAATCTAGTTCTAAAAATCATGTCTCAGCAACTATTACTTCAGGAGTTCAAGGTCTTCTATTAAATGAACAACAGCAACAGAAGATGTTAAGACAACTTATTTACAGATGGTGATTTTTCACAGGATTTAAGAAAAAAACCTTCACTGTTGGATCAATTAATTTAGCTAGAAAAAGAAAACAACAATTTGAAGAGAATAAACAGGCACTAATCTGTTTTCGATGGACAATAAAATGGTACTAATTTCTACTTTTAAGTTTTGATTGACAGACAACAAATTGGTACTAATTTCTACTTTTGAGTTTGGAGTTCCGAAGTTACTATTATTCATGATAAGCTTTATAAAGAAACTGTACCTCCACTGTGTGACTACTGCAATAAGGAAAAGAGGAAAATTCATACCATTTAAAATTTAAAAGATTTTACAAAGTTGACAATTTGACAATCAAAATGACTTGCCCAAAGTTGACAATTTGACAATCAAAATGACTTACCTTGAAACTAAGAAATCTTGTATTTTTAATGTGCCAATGGATGAATTATGCTTGCAACCGCAAATGCTAAGATAGCAATTTCGTTCCCCTTTGTAGCAGCTCCAAAAACAAACCCACTGCCAGAATCTAAGATAGCAGATTTACATATGTTAATTATTCACACAACATGCCAACTTCAAAGAAAATTTAAATGTAACTTAGTATCTTAAAAATAAATCTCAGGAAAATATTTCAGCATAAGTTGTCTAAGATTGTCAGATATTAAAATTCAATATTTAGCAATTTAACATAATAAGCAAACAACTGAAATGGACAATTGTACCTTGTCCACTATAGAATGGGGGAAGAACATAAAAGGTGAACTTCACTCACATCTTAGCTAAAAGGTTAAAAGTTAGCATAACTTTTAGACACCTGGAAAGCCTATTTGTATACTTCTCTAAACTCAAAGTTTCTAAGAAAATTATTATATAAATACACAGATATTTTCAATTAACATATTGTAATTCTTTCTTGTAATTATCAAGATACTAACAATTATTTGGCCTCAGACCAAAACAGCTTAACAAAAGCATCAAAGTACTTTTCTCACAAATCCTGTCTAAATCCAACCTTCAACATTGTTTAAAGACTTGAGAAACTCGCTTAACAAATCCTGTCTAAATCCAACCTTCAACATTGTTTAAAGACTTGAGAAACTCGCTTCGAATTGATAGGCACCCTCCCATAACTAAGGTGTATTACATAAAGAAATGGAAGAGTAGCATGGGAGTGCACACTCACATGCATAATGAGGAGAGCATGAATAAGGAATGGGGTTATAACAACCTGCCAATGTGGTAAGGTAACTGAGTGAAGTGATTTTATAGATGGAGCGTCAACACTTTGAGAGTGGCACATAACCACTTCATTACACTCCCATCTCTAATTCCCTTCCAATGCTACAAAAACAATTTTAAGTGCCAAACATGACATAAAAGTGGATAAGTAATCTGATAAATAGCTTTTAACAAAAACAAAATTAATATTTGACATTGTGTACCTGTGCTAAACGCACGGGAATAATAGCACGTGTATACTTTGTTAAGCATCCATAATATTTTTTTATAAACAAATATTATTTTTTTAGCACTAAAACAAATATTAATGTTAGTATATTAATTGTTAATTCTCTTATTTAATGGTTAACAAAAACAAAATTAATATTTGACATTATGTACCCGTGCGCACGGGAATAATTTTATTGACTGTCAATAAACATTTTTTTAAAAATATATATTATAATACCTAGTTCAAATCACTTAATTCATTGAAATTCACAAATTAATTAAATCACTTAAATGCTAAACCAAAACAAAAAAAACAAAACAAACAAAACACTACTTCCATGTAATAGTTATGGGCCAATTTCTTCACATGGCCTGATCATCATATCTTCAAATGTCAAAATCCAATCCCCATTGTTGTTAAGATCGAGAGTAAGATCGCAAAATCGTCCGATCTTACGTTTTTCAAAGGCTGGAGCGTGCAAGATCGGGAGGAAGATCGTCGCCACCTGGGATCGAGGTAGAATCGTCGATTTTCTGCAGAAAATCGTGAAATCGTCGATTTTCCCGAGTCGCCCGATCCAAGGAGAGGCTGTGCACGTGGGTTGGGCTTTTGCTGACCCGTTTCGAAAAAAATGGGTTTTTTAAAATCCAATTAATTTTCGAACCCCATTTCAGTAAATCCCTAAAACACCGTTCGAGTTTTGTACCCCTGTTTGCCATTCGAAGTCAGAAACTCTGTTCCCTCTCTCAGTCAAACCGCCGTCTTCCTCTCTCAAACTGCGTCTCCCGTATGTGCTCCTCTCAGCCATGCTCATTTTCGAATAAGAGGCATAACAGAGGCGGCAGAGGGAGTTAGATGCTGAAGGGGTAACAGGGTAAGAGGCGGTAGGGGGAGTTACATGCTGAAGGGGTAACAAGTATTAGGGTTTTAGGAAATCAGGGTTTCAGGAAATTGGGCCATGTGGCCCAAATGTTTTTATGTGTTCTCTATTTGTTTTTTGTTTTGTTGAGCCTTAGAAACTAAATCTTTGTCTTTCAGAATAACATATAAATAAAGTTAAAATAACTTTCATAATAATATAATAAACTAAATAATAACATATAATATAATAAACTAAATAAAATAAATAATAATATATTAAACAGAATATGTATATGTATATTGTTTTTTTCCTTATCTATGAATATCTAAAGATTATTTTCCTTATTTATATTATTTTTCATGCATATGTATATGTATAAGTATAATTTTCCACTTTAGCAAGGATCTTACGATCCTTGTTACGATCCTCCGAGTTACGATCTTTGATCCCCTTCCCGATCCTTGCTAGGATCTCGATTTTCACAACAATGCCAATCCCACTGTCCAAACAAAAATCGTAGGTTACAGTTAAGTGACCCAATTCAACATTATTTGTTTATTTTTTCTGGTCACAATTCTATCCACACAATATCATCCACAAAACTTTTAAATTTAAGTTGGAAATTATTTATTAAAATACCAATCAACATTTAATTTTTAAAAATGATTCAAATCAAAATATTTTAGTATTTTTAAGAGAAAAAAATTAAATTACATATCATTAAAAACAATTAATGTGGTATCTAAATGTAGTAATCATCTTTTTATAATATTCCTTTTCTTAGAAATAGCTACTACAAATAGTGGGTTGAATAAATAGAGAATAAAGATCATTTTCTACAACTATTATATTTACATTGCCTCACTCTCTTACTCTACACAGTAAGTCACTGTTAAAGAGAAAAGTCACATGTAATCAAGTCCAATATAATATGTATCCCTATCAATAGTCCAGAAAAGAATAGAGTGTGAATAAAAATTCAATGTAAACTTTTAAACTTGAACCTAACATCATGATCAATACTGACAAAAGGGATTTAAGCTCAACACAATATATATATATATATATCAACACCCAAAAAAAAGGAATCATACCAATACAGCTATTAATTTAACAGATTTCTAAAGGCCATATCAGTTCAAATACATTATTCTTATTCACTATGATGAGTGCCTCGTAAACTTGCCTTTTGTTTCATTGACATTTGAACACTCAATGCATTTAACTGTTACAAACCTCTTCCATATTTTTCAAAGTTTAAGCAATTCTTCCATTCAGTGTGTCATTTATTTTATGTATCTTGAATATATTTTAAATATGTAAGGATCTAGTATAATATGTTCAATAAATTTTTAGTTCTATCATACAAAAGAATTGAAACATGAATACCCAATGCTTGATTTAATGGGAAAGAGAAGAGCAAGACATTAATCATCTCGAAAGAAAGATCCTTAGTATTAGGAGTGGATCAGGATTTTATACTAAGGGTGTCAATACTTTTCCAGTGTTTCCATAGTTCACCCAGGAACCTAGAGATGGATAAAGTTGAAATTCATAACACACATTAAGGATAAAATTTGATGGCAGGGTCTAATTCATTATTGCTTGTAAAAATTACAGACCTTGATATATAGAATGCACAACCATTTGTCAACAATATCTTTTTTTCATATATATAAGCAAAAGAATTTAATATTATAAGACGCAATCAAGCAACAGCACAAGAAGTATCAGTTGCAAAGGTGGCCAAAAGAATACCCAAAAAAAGCTGCTAAAACCATGGAGTAGCAGCAAGCAAACACCAAGCCACACAAGGAACAATTTGAAGGGCTAAAAGCCTAAAATGGTTTACACTTTAAACAAAGACAGCACATAGGCTAAAACCACACACGTAGGGACACCAAATGCTAAGGCACCAGACCCAAGAAGACCAAGAAAGGAGCATTGCTGATAATAAAGGCAAGAGGATCACAACACCAAAGCACCAGCAACGCAGTAATTGGAAAATGACTCCATAATGACTCCAAGTAGGTATAAAGCTTTGCATTCACAACCAAAACATCTCACAAGTCAACAGAACATAAGAACAACGACAACAGCACAGCCCCACTGAACCAGCAAGGTCAGCCACCACACAATCCTTAGCTAATTCAGAAATGTGATCCCAAGGTTCAACAGAAACATTCAAACAGTGCCAAATTCTTTATAAAGAACAATAATATGTTGTATGATTATGTACTTACAATATAAAATCACAAATAGACAAAAAAAACTGAGAGGAGAAACCCTGCCTCTGTAAAGTACTGAACTTTACAAATTCTTGTAAATTCTATCCAAAATGCATATGATAAGTCCTTTAAATATTACAAAATTAAAGTATTGAACTTTACCTTAAATTTAAAAGTATAGGGTCAGACTGTCTCAGTAAACTGCAATTTGACTATCTGGTTCAATTGATTTTGCATATAGCTCAATAGCTTGGGCATATTTGCGAGCTGAAACGGAAACTAACAGGATCAGCAGCCTTAATAATGGCAACTTCTTCAGAATAGCAATGAGAGAAACTTAAACTTAATAATAGCAACTTCTTCAGAATCCAAAGCTAAAATACCAAGCCTTTACCAGTAGAAAATCTCCAAGTGTGCTGCCAAATACAAATAAAACCCCTCCAACCCCAGATATCACTCCTGGAGATAGAATCCACTACCAACCAAGTGAACAACTCCAACATACACAATA
Source organism: Echinosophora koreensis (assembly GCA_035048595.1). NCBI lineage: Eukaryota > Viridiplantae > Streptophyta > Magnoliopsida > Fabales > Fabaceae > Echinosophora > Echinosophora koreensis. The sequence continues at coordinate 3,336,938 of JAPCYP010000011.1, read as the reverse complement.
TATATATATAAGGAAAAACATAGGAAAACAGGAGAGTAAAGCATAGGAATGGTTGATGACATGAGACATTGAAAGACTAAAACATGATGATATAGAATTACACTATGTATAGAAAAAGAAAACAATTCACCTCGATGATTGTTGGGAACGTGTGCTCTTCTGTTCCTCTCTGCTCATTCAAGTTGTCTTCATTGTGTTGCTTCCAATATATAGACTATAGAGTCAAACTTTAGGCTCTAATTACCAAAAAAGTGCTACTGCAGAAAAATGTTAATTGATCAGGATAAGCTTTCCAACATTTAGAATATAATAATATAGTTTAAAAGTTAATTCTATATTTGATTGGCAACTTAATATATTTCCTTAGGAAGTTGTATATCAACGAAAAGATAGGTACTGTCATTGTTGTTGAGGTGTCTCATGTCCAGTACCAGGGACCTTGCTTTCCACAATTCCACACACTTTCCACTACAAAATCCAAATACACTTCCACACACTTAACACTTCATTCTTATTCAAGGATATTAAACTAACTAAACCTATAAGATAAATCATTTGCCATTGTCATGATGGAGGCTTGTTTGAATGATGTACTTTCAAATTTCTCAAATTAACCAAAAAAGCATGTTCAATAAATAAATCAAGGATCTAACCAATAAGATAAACCTTGGATAGGCTAGCAAAAATGTCTTAACACCTTGAGCAAGATTTAGTCAATCTAAAGACAAAATTAAGCATATTTCCTCCCATGTCTCAGATCATCAAATTATTCCCTTTAACTTTTCGTTTGTGAAAATCAATCATTTCTGCTGAAACAAAAACAAATTCCATTCAACAATCATCACCCTGCACTTTTAGCCTTATAATAAATGCTAAACAGAATATAACAAATCCATATACTAATGTGAATTTGACTGAATGATCCATTCAAACAGCTGATCTACATTGCTTCAATATATGATTGGATGTTAAGGACACCAAGAGAAACTGATTCAAGGTCAAAAAAAATTGGGGAGCATAAAAGGCTAAACAGACAGGATTAATGCAGTTTCATTATAAACACTATACCTTAAACAGATCCAAACTCCAACCTCCTTTTGCTGACAAAGGTTCATCCATTCATTGATTAAAAATATCCGAACTCCAATCTCCTTTTGCTAGCACTGTTACAAAGGATAACACCATACATAGTTAAGGAGGAGTTCATCATTGTTGAGCCACACCCATATTGGAACTTCAAAAAAAAAAAACAAAGATTCTTACAAAAGTCAATACATGCCAAACCAAAAACACAAATTAAAAGCAATGCTAAGAAGGCAAAAATTTCATTAGGAATTAAGACAGATCATAAACCAATATTAATAGCATGGAAAAAGATAAAAGACAACCTTTGTCTTCAAGCTCCTTGCATCTCTAAGGATTTCTACCTCTCCGCTTGCCGCCGCCGTCGCACCGCCGTGTCGCCGCCATCAATCACGTATTATGGTTCCTGTTTTCTGTGGTTCCAGCGTGGCCTCCATGTCGCTGTTACCCGCGAGATACGATCATGCCTCTCCTCCGCCGCGCCGTGCGCAGCCTCTCCGCCGCCGTTCAGAAGCCCGCCGTCGCCTTACTCCCTGTCGTCCTCTCCGCCGCCGCCATTCGAACTCGTCGACGGTTCGCCTCAGTGTGGTCGTCGTCCCTGTGTCGAGAGAGAAGGAAAAGATGAAGAAAAGGTGAAAGAGGAGAGGAAGAGACCAAAGATGAAGGGTCCTTGGTGTGAACAGGGAGTCTTTGTGTGTGACTGAAATTAGTAGGTACAGGTATAGTACTCCGTTGTGAATGTCATATCTCCATTAATGTTTCCCTTCTGGTGTAAGCAAACAAAATATAAAAGATTAACAATCCGTTTGTTTAAGATTAAAAAATAATTGATTTTATTATAAAATAATTTAGTGATTATTTTTAGAGAACTTAAAAAAAATAGAAGTAGATTTGTGTTTGTTTACAATCATAAAAATGAATTTTTTTTAAAGTACTTAGTTATGAAAACTGTTTTTTTTTCAAAAGCAACTCAAAGCTGCTTTTCATTTTAATCCCAAAAATGATTTTTTTTTGCTTCTGATTATTTTTAAAAGCAAAAACAAACACACTAAAAACATAAAAAATCATTTTATGATTAAAAAAATGATTTTTTTTAACAAATAAGCAACAACAAACGGGCTCTAAAATAATCAGCATAAAATCAGTAATGGAATTTGAATAAAAAATTGATTATTAGTCCCTAAATCATGGAGAGGCTGCCAAGTCAGTGCACAGTAGATTCCAAATATTGAAGAATAGAAAGGTATGATTCTTCCTATTTTCTTTCCTCGCTTAGTCACTTTTTCTGTAATCTTTTTGGATTGATAATAATATTTTCATTTGGATTGATAATAATATTTTCATTGATGAATAGTTTTATTTATTGTTTGTGATTAAAAGAATACAGAATCTCGTTTCATAAAATAAAATTAAAAAAGTCATGAAATATGGATTTGGACTTAATTACCATAGACGTACATATGTTTTGAATTATTGATTAGTTTTAACCTTCTAATTATGAGAAAGAACTTACACATAAATTGTTAGTGAATATATGTAGATAATAAGAAGTCTAGTAGTTAGAACTAAGAAGTTTTATGTTGAAGCTTGGAGATAATTAAATTCTTAAACTTAGCCATGATCCGTATCTTTATTAAAAAATACTTTGGTGATAAAATGCAGGGTTTTCGATGAATCGGATTGCTGCAATGAACCTGGGAAATTTATTTATACTAATTAAATTAATTTGGTGTAAGTAAAAATATTGGGTCACATCATGTCCTACTGCGTTAAAACCAATTATTAATGATTTGATTCACTAGTCAAAGAAATTTTAGCCAAAAACCCGATGTGGTGTGGCACATGGTTATTTTGCAGTTTAGAATTTGAATTTGTTGGAATACAAGGATTTGGGTTCCCTACCATCCATGCTGGAAAAGTAGTGTGACTTTTTCTTCACATAAGTTCGTGAGGTGAATTGAAATTCATAGGGATAAACACCACTTTTGTGAGAGGAAAGTCGCTTTACTTTTCTCATGCGAAAGGTAGAGAATCTGTGCCTGGAAACAACTAGCCTTCAGAGTGGTTGTAGAGACATATAAGTAAGTAAAACCCAATTTGGTTCCTGAAATGTCAACTTGATCCCTCACATTTACAAAATTTCTAATTCGTCCCTGAAATTGTCAAATGTTAATCAACTTGGTACTTCTGTCAGCTCTCTTAGTTAACTATGTTAACGGTGCTAATGTGGCACATTATCTACCTAGGTGGCACCCATGTCAGCCACTCTCCATGTCATTGGATGAAATTGCAACCATGTTTCAGGGACCATTTTGATACTATGTTAAGTTAAACTTTTGATTTTCTTCTCTTCCTCTTCCTTTTCCTTATCCTCCCCCTCCACCGTCCCTCACCGCCATAGGTCCAAATGAAAACAATCCTACAATATATTAGAAATTTGAGAAATTTGTTAAGGACTTCTGGCTTAACATGAAAAACCTTTCGAAGCAATTTCTTGTTTTTAGACTTTAGGATTGAATCAGGGGGAATTGTGCTTGTGCATAAACACTATCGTGGGGTCGGAGGAAAGATGTGTTACACCGATAAAGACGTTGAACTATAATCCATTATCAGATAATACTTGAGTGCATAGAAGCGAGAGAACATGAAATTAAAGATTATACACTTAAAATGTACAATTTGCTTATGAGTATGATACAGAATCCACCTTTTACACTCTTCTTACCAACCACTATATGTTTTCTTTGCACTAGTTCAAAGTTTTTTCCTATACCAAAACAAAAGTTTAACAATCATTTCAAGCTGCTTAGGAGTTAGGATCTGGTCAGTGAAGGAAGATAAGAACTGTGACACCCTACTCCCGGGTCATCACATGGTTACCCGTTTGCGAAAAAATACGATTTTATTTGCTGGTTGCTTTCGGAAAATATTAATTTCTCAACGTGAATCTCTTCAAAATATGGTGATAAAATTTTTTCCTTTTAACTCCCTAACAACGACATAATCATAACCATACTTAGATATATAAGCATATACAGAAGTCATACAACTATACTACCTCGTAAGTTTCACACTTAGATCTTTATCAACTTCGTTTATTTCAACACATGACATCACATAAAAAGAACCTAAGCTGGTCTTAACTAACAGACAGTTATTGAGAATACCCTTATGGTCATTCCCACTAACAGATACTTCTCCAAGCATCTAGGAGTTAAGTCCTCGAGCGACTTAGTGAATCTCTCCGCTTCGTCCATGCTAGTATACCAAAGGAATACGATAGACTAGAGTAACCTGTTATATTGTAAGGGTGAGACGCCAATATATGGATTTAACACAATAACTAAAAGCGCGACTCACAAAACAGCATATACACACATACAATTATAGCAGCATACATTCTCATACCTAAACAAGTACTTTATCAATGAGTTTCATACCCCAAACACCAACGTTTGAAAACTATGCATGAACACTTCAATATATAGTCTCTACATTTCGCTAAATCTCCGGAGATCACCCAACGTCGTATGAATGAGTTGATCAGACTCGATTGCCAAATAAGGCACGTCGTTTTTACCATAGCCCATTGTCCAACACAAGGCACAATGAGAACGTCGTGTATGGTTACCATAGCCCATTGTCCAACACTAGGCACAATGAGAACGTCGTGTATGGTTTTCATTGACCACCAAGGTACAATGATACGTCGAGACATGAATATCGCCATGATACCATGATTAACAGATACGTCGAGACATGAATATCATCAAGATACCATGATTAACTTCGTAGGCACGTCTGCCGATAATGCATGTAAATCATTTTGTTTTCGTTGTTTTTCTTCATGTTCAGTGTTCATTTACTGAAGCTCAAAATGGCTTACGACTACTCGTGATTTTCAACATATTAACTTAACAACGTGTTTAGATCTTTCAACGTCAACACAGGACACGAAGTCCGAGTGCTCAATCACAAACCTTAGACCTTGCAATCAGCCTTGGGGTTTGTGGTCGTAGAAAACAACATTTACCTTTTACAACGTAACCCACCACGTGGATATACAACGTGAAAAGGACACAAAGTCCATAACAACGTAATCTCATAACATGGATACTCAACGTAACACGGATCAAAGATCTTCGTGCTTAAATTAAAGAACACTAGTATCGCGACATCTCTGATACTAGGCTCACGTTTCAACGTAAACACCATTTTCGTTCTGTGAAAAACAAATTCAAAACAAAGTCTCCACAACTTATCCAAGTTGACGGAAAATAACACGGTTAGAAAAACACCTTTACAAAAACTCCTTTATAAAATCATCGATTACCTGAAATTCTTTTCTATAACGTTTATATTCCAAAAAGAGAATCACGTGAGGCTCAAGTTTATCTAAAACACGTACTGCCGCTTTAAAAATACTTGTCGTCGACACTTTTCCAATTTACCGTCAAATTACATCTTTTAAGCCAATTAAGCCAAAACTTAGCTTTTTGCACTTAAACAATTTTCTAAAATCATACTTAAGTTATTTTTGAAGATTAATTTCATAAAATACCTTTTTATAATATTACAGAATTTCTCACGTAAAAATTAGCAGCACTAAAATATTTTCACGGTTACGTCCTCACTGTGACTCATAGTTGACTTTTTATCAATAAATCATTAAAAAAGTAATATTTCTCAATACTCATTTTTTTTCCCACATAATATTTTTCACTACTATTATATTCCAACATTTCCCATAAAACATTGAATATAATGTATATAGCTTATTAAAGCTTTTATCTGATTAAGTCGATTGTGCACTGACCACTGTCAGGCTTCACAAACAACACTCAACAACATCATCAGAATTATATCACCAGGCAGATCATGCATCATAGCAATATAATACACAACTGCAGATAATTAAATAAATTAAAAGCAGATAAATCATCTAACACAGATAAACAACACAACGTAAACAGCATAATCAAAGCACCACAGCCACATATCAAGTATACAGACCACACTAAAGCTAATAGTTATTGGGAAAATTCCCTCAGGTAAGCTCCCCTTACCTCTTGAAGAACTTAGCCTCCGATTAAGAAAGTTGACACGGCTCCGAATAACTTTGACACGGCTCCGAATAATCGGTGACATACGTACGTGTCACGAAACACTAACCTTCAACAACACATCCAAACAACCAATCAAAACAAGCAAAACAAACACCTAATCCTCTTTAATAGGTCACGGCCTCCTTAGGGTTTTGTGGCTCAAAATTACTAAACTTGCTTAAGTCATGGATTAATGATCCTAAAGCACTTAAGACAATGGTTTAAAGATAAAACAACAAAGTTTTAAATCAAAAACCTCCTAACCCTCCAAATTGTAGATTCGGCCAAGACATGTCCATGAGGCTAGGGTTTTTAGTTTAATGATGAAGAGACTTGGAGATTGAAGAAATGAATAAAATGATCAATCAACACTTATATAAAATCTGGACAGTTTGAGGGTGTGTTGGTTTTGTGAGTATATCTCACAATATACTCATCCAAAAATCACAAACTTTGGCTTTTTAGAAATATAAGAAGAAAAGGAACAACTTTGATGTTGAAGGTTTCATTTGGTTCGGATCATAATAGGGGTAAAAATAGGCTTCTTTCTGCTGTCTCGCATGGATCTGAGGATTCTGGGCAGTTTCTGTATTTTGGTCATAACTCTCAATATACTCATCCGTTTTGTATGATCTTTAGCTAGTTGGAAAGAAGAGAGAAAGAGGAAAAATTTTCATGTTGAGAGGTTTTCGAGTTTCAGAAATTAAGATGGTCATAATTTCGATGCAAGTTCGGTCAGTTTAGGACATCCTCCCCCCACATGAACATAGGTTTGGCCTAGGCATGAAACAAGGGAAGGAAGATTTTGTTTTCAACAATCTCTTGGATTATGATAGCAAGAATGATTATAAGCACATAGAAATTGGTTTCACTATTTTAGGAGTTTTTTATGATTTATGGTGATTTTTCAAAATTCTAGATCTAAGACTTTGTTCATGCATAAAAGTAATGATCTAGGCATGGAAATGGAAAAATCAATGAAGAACATGGCATTAAATGAAGATGAAGAGTAAGAATCACCTCTATAAAAACAAGAAATGAGCAAGAATCCAACACTTGCTTCACAAACTCAAGCTTTTGGAGTTAAGAACAATGGAGAAAAGTGAAGGTGGAGAAGATGAAGAAGAATGGAGAAGGTTCAAGAATGACTTGAATGAGCTTGGCTCTTCAAGCTTATGGGCAGCCATGGCAAGCATGGGCCTTGCGAAATTTTGGGCCAGGAAAAGCCCAAGTCCATTTGATTTTGTAACATGAAAATAGCTTAAGACTTAATACTTTGTCTTGAAACTTAAGAGTAGAAATTTGCCTCATGCAAAATGAATTTATGACCATAATATTGGGCCCAAAAACTGCAGCCCAAACTTGATTTGGATGAGCCAAAATTTGATTCAATTTACTTGGAAGATTCTAGAAACTAGTTTAAGGACCAAAATGCAAAATAGAAAAAGTCTAAGGACCTAAATGCAATTTCTCTAGAAATTGTCATCATGACTAGTGACTCCATCCATGACATCATCCATATGGCCTTGTCATTTGTGACTCATGGATATTATCCGTTAGCGGTTCCCGGAAATCCTGTAATCTGCTCCGCCGTTTACCCGATAAATACGACGCCCGGATAAAATATAATATTTCACTTTTTAGTGAAATATTTCAAAATAACCAAAATCATAGCAAATTAAATAAAAACCTTAAGTTTTTCGTTCACGAGTTAAAATTAGGTCTCCTGATCAGTATAAATATACTGTCAGTGAAATTCGCGGACCGGGATTCGTCTGACTTTCAAACCTAAATTTTAATCGTAGCTTCCTACGTTCAAGTAGGATTGAGTGATGAACTCCGTTTATTTAAAATAATTTTCTAACACTCATATAAATATATAAACATAATCGTCCGCATTTCGATTATTTTGAAACAGTGAAAATCGGGGTGTTACATTACTACCCCTCTTAAAAAAATTTCGTCCTCGAAATTTCGTGACTCGAAAACAACCGGATTTCCTATTCCCAACATTTTACTCTCAAGAAAAGACGCAGAATAAGTTTATCCCACTGAAAAGAACACAAGAATATCTCATGGATAAAGGTCCTTTGATAGGTTCAGGGAAGTAAAAATGTATGATCGGTACACGTTTACAAACATGAATCTAAGAAAGTTTCTTCTCTCACAAGAATTTCCTTGCCAACAATTGGAAAGAACTATGGTCCGACAAGAATTCAGACTGAATCACTTTCTACCAAAAGTAAAAGTGATTAGAGCAAGTCTCATTGAGAAACTTTGAAGTTTAAAACAATGACATCATGAAAATCAAAGAAAGGGATAATTTCAACATATCCACACACAATCCATCGAAACAAGTATGAATTGTACACAAGTTTGAAAATTATAGCTAAGAGATTACCGTCGTAGTTTGGAGTCTCCGCTCTGACCATGGTATAAACTCTCCCTGCAGTCTTCGGTTTAACAGCATTGGTATTATTGACAGCCGATCCACGCTTTGGTGTAAACACATTACTTCTAAGAAGTAATTCAAACAAAACTTAACTCAGTAACTCAGAGAAAACACAACGTCAACACAACAGACCTACTTCCCAAAGATCCCGAAAGACTCGACCAGCTCTGATACCACTAATGTGACACCCTACTCCCGGGTCATCACATGGTTACCCGTTTGCGGAAAAATACGATTTTATTTGCTGGTTGCTTTCGGAAAATATTAATTTCTCAACGTGAATCTCTTCAAAATATGGTGATAAAATTTTTTCCTTTTAACTCCCTAACAACGACATAATCATAACCATACTTAGATATATAAGCATATACAGAAGTCATACAACTATACTACCTCGTAAGTTTCACACTTAGATCTTTATCAACTTCGTTTATTTCAACACATGACATCACATAAAAAGAACCTAAGCTGGTCTTAACTAACAGACAGTTATTGAGAATACCCTTATGGTCATTCCCACTAACAGATACTTCTCCAAGCATCTAGGAGTTAAGTCCTCGAGCGACTTAGTGAATCCCTCCGCTTCGTCCATGCTAGTATACCAAAGGAATACGATAGACTAGAGTAACCTGTTATATTGTAAGGGTGAGACGCCAATATATGGATTTAACACAATAACTAAAAGCGCGACTCACAAAACAGCATATACACACATACAATTATAGCAGCATACATTCTCATACCTAAACAAGTACTTTATCAATGAGTTTCATACCCCAAACATCAACGTTTGAAAACTATGCATGAACACTTCAATATATAGTCTCTACATTTCGCTAAATCTCCGGAGATCACCCAACGTCGTATGAATGAGTTGATCAGACTCGATTGCAAAATATGGCACGTCGTTTTTACCATAGCCCATTGTCCAACACAAGGCACAATGAGAACGTCGTGTATGGTTACCATAGCCCATTGTCCAACACTAGGCACAATGAGAACGTCGTGTATGGTTTTCATTGACCACCAAGGTACAATGATACGTCGAGACATGAATATCGCCATGATACCATGATTAACAGATACGTCGAGACATGAATATCATCAAGATACCATGATTAACTTCGTAGGCACGTCTGCCGATAATGCATGTAAATCATTTTGTTTTCGTTGTTTTTCTTCATGTTCAGTGTTCATTTGCTGAAGCTCAAAATGGCTTACGACTACTCGTGATTTTCAACATATTAACTTAACAACTTGTTTAGATCTTTCAACGTCAAGACAGGACACGAAGTCCGAGTGCTCAATCACAAACCTTAGACCTTGCAATCAGCCTTGGGGTTTGTGGTCGTAGAAAACAACATTTACCTTTTACAACGTAACCCACCACGTGGATATACAACGTGAAAAGGACACAAAGTCCATAACAACGTAATCTCATAACATGGATACTCAACGTAACACGGATCAAAGATCTTCGTGCTTAAATTAAAGAACACTAGTATCGCGACATCTCTGATACTAGGCTCACGTTTCAACGTAAACACCATTTTCGTTCTGTGAAAAACAAATTCAAAACAAAGTCTCCACAACTTATCCAAGCTGACGGAAAATAACACGGTTAGAAAAACACCTTTACAAAAACTCCTTTATAAAATCATCGATTACTTGAAATTCTTTTCTATAACGTTTATATTCCAAAAAGAGAATCACGTGAGGCTCAAGTTTATCTAAAACACGTACTGCCGCTTTAAAAATACTTGTCGTCGACACTTTTCCAATTTACCGTCAAATTACATCTTTTAAGCCAATTAAGCCAAAACTTAGCTTTTTGCACTTAAACAATTTTCTAAAATCATACTTAAGTTATTTTTGAAGATTAATTTCATAAAATACCTTTTTATAATATTACAGAATTTCTCACGTAAAAATTAGCAGCACTAAAATATTTTCACGGTTACGTCCTCACTGTGACTCATAATTGACTTTTTATCAATAAATCATTAAAATAATAATATTTCTCAATACTCATTTTTTCCCACATAATATTTTCCACTACTATTATATTCCAACATTTCCCATAAAACATTGAATATAATGTATATAGCTTATTAAAGCTTTTATCTGATTAAGTCGGTTGTGCACTGACCACTGTCAGGCTTCACAAACAACACTCAACAACATCATCAGAATTATATCACCAGGCAGATCATGCATCATAGCAATATAATACACAACTACAGATAATTAAATAAATTAAAAGCAGATAAATCATCTAACACAGATAAACAACACAACGTAAACAGCATAATCAAAGCACCACAGCCACATATCAAGTATACAGACCACACTAAAGCTAATAGTTATTGAGAAAAATCCCTCAGGTAAGCTCCCCTTACCTCTTGAAGAACTTAGCCTCCGATTAAGAAAGTTGACACGGCTCCGAATAACTTTGACACGGCTCCGAATAATCGGTGACATACGTACGTGTCACGAAACACTAACCTTCAACAACACATCCAAACAACCAATCAAAACAAGCAAAACAAACACCTAATCCTCTTTAATAGGTCACGGCCTCCTTAGGGTTTTGTGGCTCAAAATTACTAAACTTGCTTAAGTCATGGATTAATGATCCTAAAGCACTTAAGACAATGGTTTAAAGATAAAACAACAAAGTTTTAAATCAAAAACCTCCTAACCCTCCAAATTGTAGATTCGGCCAAGACATGTCCATGAGGCTAGGGTTTTTAGTTTAATGATGAAGAGACTTGGAGATTGAAGAAATGAATAAAATGATCAACCAACACTTATATAAAATCTGGACAGTTTGAGGGTGTGTTGGTTTTGTGAGTAAATCTCACAATATACTCATCCAAAAATCACAAACTTTGGCTTGTTAGAAATATAAGAAGAAAAGGAACAACTTTGATGTTGAAGGTTTCATTTGGTTCGGATCATAACAGGGGTAAAAATAGGCTTCTTTCTGCTGTCTCGCATGGATCTGAGGATTCTGGGCAGTTTCTGTATTTTGGTCATAACTCTCAATATACTCATCCGTTTTGTATGATCTTTAGCTCGTTGGAAAGAAGAGAGAAATAGGAACAATTTTTATGTTGAGAGGTTTTCGAGTTTCAGAAATTAAGATGGTCATAATTTCGATGCAAGTTCGGTCAGTTTAGGACATCCTCCCCCCCACATGAACATAGGTTTGGCCTAGGCATGAAACAAGGGAAGGAAGATTTTGTTTTCAACAATCTCTTGGATTATGATAGCAAGAATGATTATAAGCACATAGAAATTGGTTTCACTATTTTAGGAGTTTTCTATGATTTATGGTGATTTTTCAAAATTCTAGATCTAAGACTTTGTTCATGCATAAAAGTAATGATCTAGGCATGGAAATGGAAAAATCAATGAAGAACATGGCATTAAATGAAGATGAAGAGTAAGAATCACCTCTATAAAAACAAGAAATGAGCAAGAATCCAACACTTGCTTCACAAACTCAAGCTTTTGGAGTTAAGAACAATGGAGAAAAGTGAAGGTGGAGAAGATGAAGAAGAATGGAGAAGGTTCAAGAATGACTTGAATGAGCTTGGCTCTTCAAGCTTATGGGCAGCCATGGCAAGCATGGGCCTTGCGAAATTTTGGGCCAGGAAAAGCCCAAGTCCATTTGATTTTGTAACATGAAAATAGCTTAAGACTTAATACTTTGTCTTGGAACTTAAGAGTAGAAATTTGCCTCATGCAAAATGAATTTATGACCATAATATTGGGCCCAAAAACTGCAGCCCAAACTTGATTTGGATGAGCCAAAATTTGATTCAATTTACTTGGAAGATTCTAGAAACTAGTTTAAGGACCAAAATGCAAAATAGAAAAAGTCTAAGGACCTAAATGCAATTTCTCTAGAAATTGTCATCATGACTAGTGACTCCATCCATGACATCATCCATATGGCCTTGTCATTTGTGACTCATGGATATTATCCGTTAGCGGTTCCCGGAAATCCCGTAATCTGCTCCGCCGTTTACCCGATAAATACGACGCCCGGATAAAATATAATATTTCACTTTTTAGTGAAATATTTCAAAATAACCAAAATCATAGCAAATTAAATAAAAACCTTAAGTTTTTCGTTCACGAGTTAAAATTAGGTCTCCTGATCAGTATAAATATACTGTCAGTGAAATTCGCGGACCGGGATTCGTCTGACTTTCAAACCTAAATTTTAATCGTAGCTTCCTATGTTCAAGTAGGATTGAGTGATGAACTCCGTTTATTTAAAATAATTTTATAACACTCATATAAATATATAAACATAATCGTCCGCATTTCGATTATTTTGAAACAGTGAAAATCGGGGTGTTACAAGAACCGCTACAAAATATAAACTACAGGTTGAGAAGAAAAGAATCCTTTCATGTTTTCAAAATCACAAAAATGAAATAATACTTTCAGCTGTGATCTTCATTCTCGTGATTTCAAGAAAGAAAACTTATTGCAAGCAAAAATTTATATCCAAAAAACCAACTCTCTTACGCCATCATCTTCTAACTTGAAAAGGAAACCATAATGGAGTATTATCCGTTATTTTTGCTAGTTGAAAAAATGCATCTTTAATAATTTATATAATAGTTTAAAGTTTTATGTGCTATAATAATTAAAATAAAAATTTTATGGCATAATTTAAGTAGCATATAATTTGATGTACCCTTAGCAAATTAATTGGTTTAATCAATTTAAGTTTATCTTAAGTCCAAAATAACTTAAAGAGTGACAAACCTCTTTTTCCCCCCTCATTGTTTTCTTATTCCTCACGTATGAAAGCTCTTAGGGTCAAGAACCAAAAAAAAGTCTGAAACTTTGAGCTTGGAAATGAGGCAAAAAAAAAAGGAGCTTGATGAGTTCTTCTTCCATTTCTTCTTCTCCCTTTTTTTCGTTTGCAACCTTAGATACAAGGGGATTTCATCATCTAAGGTGAAGGATATTTGGATGTGTTAAGTTAGTGTTTTTTTTTTTTTTTTTTTTTATAAAGTTCTGATTTTGTTGTTAATTTATGAAATACCATTCCATGTTCTTTATCTCCTCTGTATCACGTAGTGGGATTTAAGGGGTTGGATGGTATTTGATATAAGTTTTTGAAAAATGCTAGCATCACACTCTTTAGGACACTCCTCCTCAATACACTCTCTATTATTGGGTGGGTTGATCTGAGACCCACCAAAACATATGGTCACACATGAAATCCACCCAATAATAGAGGATGTGTTAAGAGTAGTGGGTTTAAGAGTGTGATGCTAGTATTGTTCTAAGTATGTATATGAAGCTTTGGAATCTCATCTTCCCGTGTTTTGTTAGTGTTCATGTTTAAAAATTAAATTGACTGAATAATAATAAAAATTAAAAACTAATACAAAATTTTAACAAAAATATTTTCACCAAAAAAATAATAATTAACAAAAATATTCCAATGAGAAAATGAATTTGATTATAAGAATATTGGTTAAATTCTATAAGTAATCTTTTTAACATTTCTGTATTTAAAAAAAAATAGTGTAGGCAAATCATATATATATATATATATATATATATATATGTATGTGTGTGTGTGTGTGTGTGGTAAAGAACTAATTTAATTTAGTAGGTATATTTTGATATTTGGAAAGATAAGTTTATAGTCTAGAGCGTGAAATGTGGTTGCCTTATACTAATTGATGTGAATTGAATTACGATGTGGTTGCCTTTATGTGGTTGAAACTTATGAAATGTACTTGATGGAATGGATTGCCAAACGATGATATTGAATCTTTAGGTAGGCCAACCGAAGAGCGGAAGGCTCCGGTATACAAATAACATCGTCGGGCAATGTTATTAAAACTGAACCGGTGATCGACTCGGTCAGGGTACTGGGTTAATGGGTCACTGGTTCAACCGGGGGTCACTGGTTGACTCGGTTTGAACCGGTATATATTAAATATATATAAGTTTAATAATTAAGTTATTAATATATATATAATATTTGTCAAAGATATTACAACACAAGCGGATGGCCTGGCGGTAATACTCCTTGCTATTAACGTTGGGGCCAAGGTTCGACCCTTCCTGATGCAAGTTTTGCATATTTCCAGGATATGAAGTCAAAACTGTTAGGTTAGGAGGTCAATAGAGAACCCACCTCCTAGGTTACCCCAAAGACTCGATGATATTATGATATTTAATATGTACTCATGAGACATGTATTGATCCCTTGCAAAGGACTTGGGATATGAGAAATAAATTAAGTGCAAGACATTCCACAAGTACTCGACGAGGATGAGATGTCCTCTTGATCTGTGTTTATTATATGAATGTAGTTATGCATTAGTGTTATGTTATTTGTTTGAGATTAATTATGTTGGATATGAGTGGGTACTTGCGTGACTATGTGCTATTATTTTTATTCTTATCCTGCATGCCTATGTTTTTGGGGGAGTTCCCTCACTGAGTCAGTGGCCTCTGTGACACCCGGGGCTGACGAGGACGGGGAGTGGTCGCCGGTGCGAGAAGGCACGGATAGGGAGCGGCTCCTGGCAGGCTTCTAGGTGGAGGGACACGTGAATGAACCTATTACACACCGGAATGAGAGGGATCCTGAGACTGTACAGGTATGGGACTATACAGTTGAGGATGACTTATATGAATTGATTGGTACTACCTATACCAACAAGATGCATCTTCTTTTCGGGAGCCCATCACTTAAGAACTCCATAGTTAAGCGTACTTGAATTGGAGCAATTCTGGGATGGGTGACCTCTTAGGAAGTTTTCCCAGGAAACGTGTCAGCGAGGACAAAGCACGTTGAAAATACCCGTGTTGGTCTGTTGGGTCAGTCATCAATCCATAGAGCAGCCTGGGACGTTACAAATGGTATCAAAGTAGCACCTCTTCTAGTACAATGTGGTTCGGGGACAAACCAAGCAAAAGCTGGTGGGCATGTGGCACCCGGGGCTGACGAGGATGGGGAGTGGTCGCCGGTGCGAGAAGGCACGGACAAGGAGCGGCTCATGGCAGGCTTCTAGGCGGAGGGACATGTGAATGAACCATTTACACACCGGAATGAGAGGGATCCTGAGACTGTGTAGGTATGGGACTATATAGTTGAGGATGACTTATATGAATTGATTGGTACTACCTATACCAACAAGATGTATCTTCTTTTTGGGAGCCCATCACTTAAGAACTCCACAGTTAAGCGTGCTTGACTTGGAGCAATTATGGGATGGGTGACCTCCTGGGAAGTTCCCAGGAAGTGTGTGAGTGAGGACAAAGCACGCTGAAAAGACCCGTGTTGGTCTGTGGGGTCAGTCTTCAATCCATAGAGCAGTCAGGGACGTTACAGACTCACCCCACCTTTAACAATTCAGTTGCAGAAACTCGTTGGACTATCTCATACACATCGCGTGTAGAAGCAGCTTGAAGGTCTTGTATGTCATATGGAGGATGCCAGTGGTTGTTTCAAGCTTGTGCTCTGTTTTGGGTTTGGTTTATAAACCCTTAGATTGTATTCAGCACAGTGTAACATTTTGGTTTTAGTTTTACTCTGTTGGATTGATAGCATGAATCCGCAAGTGTACGGGTTCGTCGTCAAGTAATAAAAAGATCGAACACACAGAGACCGTGATCTTAAACAACAATTAATTATTAAATTAGTTAATCTAAACAAGGAAAGATTTGGTTTTTGAAATAAGAATCAAGTAACAAATCAAGTATTAAAAATGGCAATCAAACAGAATCAAAAGGTAAATCAAATCGGTTTTTTTTTCCAAATCAAAGGAGATTTCTAGGAATTAGATTGCCAATAAGACTGCTTATGCTACTAAATTGACTAACCCTCTTGTTAATTATCAAAATGTTTTGAAGGTGAATTTATCCTAATAAAGTTAATGTTCCCTCTCAAGGTACAAGAACCGTGCCCAATTAAACCAACCTATACTCTCGTAGTAATTGTATTTAAATTGAACCCAGTAAGGTTTGTGACAATTCAATGAACCCTCAAAGGACCGCTTCTAAGTCTCGTGATTTAAGTCCTAAGTTCAATTCTTATGGATCCAATACCTAGGTTTACTTCTCAGTTCCTCCCTAGAATATCTATGACATGCAAATAGTTGATCAATCAATTCACATGGATGAAGCACAATAAGAATTAAATCAAAAGCATATTGAAATTAACAAAAGGGAAAAGATCAATTCATAACATAAAAACAAGTCTTGGGCATAGCCCCAATTCCTAGAAATAAAACGACTACTCAAGCATTGTCATAGTCATAGCAATCTTGATTAACAAGAACATAAAAATCCTAAGAGAAGAGAAGAAATTGGAGAAGAAAAGAAATCCTAAATTAAGCCTATGGTAGCAGCCAAGATCCCTATTTTCGAGCCCCAACATCCTATAAATAGGTTAGGCCAACTTAGGATAAAAGCCCATTACAAAATAGATCAAAAGAAGATTAAATTTCTGTTTCTGTCGCGTCATGGCCGTGACGGCTGTCAGGGCCAGGCCGTGACAGCTTCTGACTTTGTAATCTCTCAGCATTCTTTCCTGTCATGGCCGTGACGGCCGTCATGGCCAGGCCGTGATAGGCTCTGCCCAACTGGGTTCTTCTTTTTCTTCATTCTTACGCTATCATGGCCATGATGGTCATCACCCTCGGGCCGTGATAGCTTATACCTTGCATATTTTTAATGTCTTTCAAACTCCATCTTCAAGCAAACTCCGAAACAACTTGATTTAAGTATTTTTATCATAAGTTCCTGCACAAACACACTACAACACCATCTTACCCGTACCAAAAGGAAAACTAATAAATAACTAAACAAAAATGCCTAATCTACCATGAAAATGCATGCAAAATGACAATGAAATATGATTTGAAATCACACTCATCAAACTATCCCAAGCTTAAGATTTTGCTTGTCCTCAAGCAATAACCAAGGCCAGACAAGATAAACAAATAGAGCATGGTCAGTGAACCAAGAACTAGAGAACAAATCCAAGCAATAAGCATGTCCAAATAAATAACCTAGAGACAATTAATTTCAAGTCCAATTAGGAGCTTTGGTTCCGTAAATTCATGTCTCTCACTAATTTGGGTACTCTTCTCACCTCACTAGAGTGTTTAAGGACATATGACAATTCGCTCACTTTCCTCAAGGAAAATACCCTACCCTAAGCTTGACTATTAACCAAAATCTCTACTTTATTAATGAAAACACATAAGAATCAAGAGGTCTTTCATTTTAGTTGTAATGGGGCCATGGGATTAATCGTTTGGTGGGGAAACCAAGAAAAGGAAAATTCAATAAGGCTAAACAAAATATCAAATAATGCAGAGAATGACAACCTTCTAAAATACATTTTTTTGGGCTTTAATCCACTTTTCCACCTTTCTTCCCTTTTTTTTCATTTTATTTCTCACTTTCTTTTTCTCATCCCCTTCTCCATTTTATTTTTGTTTATTTTTATTTTTTTAACTTTTTCATCAATTTGGAGAAGGGGAGATTTCCAACTCAAGAGAAATATTTATTATTATTTTTTATCCCACAACTTTTCAAACTACATTCTTGCCCTTTTTGCAATACTTTAAAAGGTGTCATACCATGCATCATTTATCAAAAACAATCAAGGCACTAAGAAAAGCATTTTTTTTTCCTATTAGGCTCAAAATTGGACAACTAAGGGGTAGCATTTAATCAGTCAAAGCTCAGAAGGCCAGAAAAATACCTAATGCCTCGATCATTTTCAAATATGTTTTAAAAAACTTCTAAGTTTCAAAACGGTTTCAAGTCAAGTTCTAGATAATACAATCCAAGAGGAAGAGAACACTCAATCACAAGGAATGGGGTAAATTTGGTGAGTACCCCTTTTAGGCTCAAAAATCTCACATTTAGTAGTTTGAAATTAACGAGAAACACAGATTAAAGGAACCACATGCTAATTAACAACTATCAAAAGATCATCTCAAGCATTTTAATTTTTAGCCTATCACAAGAATACAAAAATTGGGTTAAAAAATTCACTGTCTCAATTCATTTGGCACAAAATTCTCACAATAGGATGCAATTTCAAAACAAGGGGCAATCTAGTGATGTGATAATGCAAAACTACACCTAAATGAATGCAACATGAAAAATACAATATGCAAAATGCAAAATACCCCTACCCCAAGCTTAAAAACTTACATTGTCCCCAATGTAAATAATCAAGTCGGAGAGAGGATAAAAATGGAACAACTCACTTAGGTGGTGGTGGGTGCTAGCTCAGAAACGCCTCTGGAGCGCGTCACGGCAGTGAAGGCTATCACGGCCAGGCCATGATCTTCACTGCCCTGCCTCTTCTCTTTTCATGTTTTCCAGCCTGCAAACACACTTGGCAAAACCATCATTTTGTGATCTTTATCCTCTAAACTTCTCAATTTATTCTAAACAAACAAAAATAAAAAACAAAATAGCAAGGGAAAGAAAACTTGGGTTGCCTCCCAAGAAGCGCTTATTTACGGTCTTAAGCTTGACCATACTCCCTTCAATCAACCGGGATCAGTTGGGCTTGGAAGTGAAAGAACACCTCTCTTCCAAGGAAGTCCTTCAAAGAGCCTATATTGTTCATATGGCCACATGTGCTTTCCCCTTGCTCTTTTCACTCTGAGTCTTATGGCCTTACTTCCTCTCGGCAGAAGTTTTAACTCCACATGTTGAGCAACTCCAACTTCATCTTTATTTGGTGCATCATTTATCACGCAAAGTTTGGGAGTTACTTCCATGTTAAGCTCTTCCTGCACCTTTGAAGGCATTATCTCAATCCTGCACATATGATTCTCAAAAGAATGGTTGTTATATAAGTTAGTTAAATCAAAATCCACCCTACCTTTCTCTATATTCAAAGATAGCTAACCATTTTTCACATCTATTATTGCTCCAGCTGTGGCCAAGAATGGCCTTCCAAGAATGATAAAGAATTTAGAATTCCCGTTCATATCCAACACCATGGAATCGGTAGGAATGAAAAATTTCCCTACTTTTATGGGGACATTCTCTAGTATGCCTAGAGGGGTTTTAGTTGAGTCATCCGAAATTGTAAAAATAACTTGGATGGTCTCAATTCCTTTATTCCTAACCTCTCAAAGATGGTAAGCGACATCAAACCCGCACTAGACCCTAAGTCACGTAAGGCATGATCTATTTTCACTTCTCCAATTGAGCAAGCAATAGAGAAACTTCCTAGATCTTTTAGTTTAGGAGGCATACTAGTTTTTATCATTTCATCATGCCCCTCATTTAAGCTCTTAGTCTCCTTTTCTACTTGTTTTTTCTTGACTAGCCTTTGTGGGAAAGGTATTGGGGGTTCGTAAGGTGGTGGAGGGACGTACTTTGGTTGTATCTCTTCTTGTTCACTCATGTCCTCCTCACATTCCACATCCTTTTCAACTACCCCAAGCTTAGCATCCCTCAAGTATATAGCATTACAGTGCTCATTGGAATTACCTTCGGGTTGTCCCGGAAACGTACCCTTTGTCCTAGAAGATGTACTAGCTTGTTGGGCAATCTGAGTTTCTAACATCTTATTATGGATGGCTAAGTTATCTACCTTAGATGTTAACTCCTTTATTGCCTCATTGACTGCCCTACCTTGTTGCCTAAACTATTCATTTTGCTTTGTTTGAGTTTCAACAAAATTTTCCAAAAGAGACTCAAGTTTAGACTTTTGAACATGAGGATACCCCGATGCGGGTTTCCTATTACCATGGCCTTCTTGGAATTCGTGGTTCAACGTGTTGTTGTAGTTCCCGTAGGATAGATAATGGCTATTCTTCCTTCCTTGGTTGTAAGAATTTGGGGGAACATAGTTAGGAAACTTCGGGTTCGTGTCATAAAAATTGTGACATGAATTCACTTGTTCACCCGAAGCGCCTTTTGCAGGAGCACTACCTTATGGGCACTCCATGAAGTCATGTCCCTGCATTCCACAAATCTCACAAGCAACATTAGTAGTAGCACCTATTGAACTCACATTAGCTTTTTCAAGCTTATCAAAGCGCTTAATCAATGAATCAAATTTAGACAAAGTCAATTCCATACCACCTACATCGAACTTACCTCTCGAAAGCTTTTTCGGGTTATTACCTCTTTCTGAACCCCATTGGTGATAGTTGGTGGCTACGCTTTCAATGATATTGAACGCTTCAGTCAGTGGTCTATTCATCAATGCTCCACCAGCTATGGAGTCAAGTGACACCTTCGAAAAGTAATCCAATCTGCTGTAGAAGGTATGCACTAACAACCACTTCTCGAGCCCATGATGTGGGCAAGACTCTAGCAATCCCTTGTAACGATCCCAAGCTTCGGATAAACATTATCTGTCCTTTTGGAAGAAGCCGGTGATCTGAGTTCGTAGGTAAGCGGTCTTGGATGGTGGAAAGAATTTTTCCAAGAATGCCTGCTCCAGTTGGTTCCAAGTTGATAAGGTATTAGCAGGCACTGACTTCAACCAAGCTCTTGCCTTTCGAGTCAGAGAGGAGGGGAATAACCTTAAGCGGATAGCATTAACTGGAGTACCTTGAATCCTAATTGTATCGCAAAATTCCAAGAATGTCTCCACATGATCAGTTGGGTCCTCTGAGGGTGATCCTCCAAACTGATGCTGCCTAATCATGCCAATTAACCGGGGCGGAATAGTGTAGTTCTACGCCTCAATCTGGCCTAGCAATCCCAGTTCGCAAACCCCTAGCATTTGGGGTTGAGTAGTCCTTCAGTGGTTTGGTATCCGGTTGATCGGCCATGAGTGGAATTGGGATCAACTTTTCTCTCGCTCTTTGTCTTTGTAGTCTTCTACGTCTATGAAAAGTCCTTTCGATCTCGAGATCAACTTCAATAAGAGTTCCAAGACTTTGGGATCTTCGCATAAATCCGCAAGTGTACGGCTTCGTCGTCAAGTAATAAAAAGATCGAACCCACAGAGACCGTGATCTTAAACAACAATTAATTATTAAATCAATTAATCTAAACAAGGAAAGATTTGGTTTTTGAAATAAGAATCAAGTAACAAATCAAGTATTAAAAATCGCAATCAAATAGAATCGAAAAGTAAATCAAATCGTTTTTTCCCCCCAAATCAAAGGAGATTTCCAGGAATTGGATTACCAACAAGATTGCTTATGCTACTAAATTGACTAACCCTCTTGTTAACTATCAAAATGCTTTGAAGGTGAATTTATCCTAATAAAGTTAATGTTCCCTCTCGAGATACAAGAACCGTGCCCAATTAAACCAACCCCTACTCTCGTGGTAATTGTATTTAAATTGAACCCATTAAGGTTTGTGATGTGACACCCTTCTACCCCGCATGTTAATATAAAACATATACTTAAAAGAGGAAATATAAAAACATGCATTTAATTGAATAAAATAAAACTTAGATAAAAAGGTTTCACATCTCAACAAAACAACGCGGAAATAACATAGTTTTAAAATAATAAAACATAAACGAAACAACTAAAACATAACCCAACTCCGATGTCACATACAAAGCTGGTATAACCAAAATCCGGATACATCACGGAAACAAAATGAAATAACTAAAAACAACTAACAACTATAACTAAGCATCCTAACTAGAGTCGCGGCTCCTCAAAGTCACTCCTCCACTAGTTGCTCACCGTCCTCTACATAAAGAGATACATACAACAACAGAAACAGGAAAATAGGGAGTAAGAAATCATGTAAACACAATGGCATGGGAATAGGGAATAAGATGAACATACATCATATCAGGCATAGCATCAACGTCATATACCATCATTTACATAATACAAGTCAACAGTCAAAAGATGCTATGCGATGCAACACTACTCCGCTACTCCACTATGCATGTGGATCCAACTATCTCAGGAAGTCAACTTTGGAGTTACATATCCACATTGGCCATAAAAGCACCAACGCCGACAGTTCACCAAACTATGGGTGAACCCCTTGGATAGCCGACGTACCATAACGGGGTACACCACCTCAGGAGCGTACGGTTCACCAAACCATGGGTGAACCACCCAAGACTTGGGCCAGATCATCATAACATGACGACCTCCCCTATGTTGAACATCCCCTACTAATCAACTTCAATGTATGAATGCGTGAGCACAACAACACACAAGTCAACCACCTCCTTTGCTTGGGCCAAAAAGCACCCCAAGAGTTATCACCAACATCAACATCAACACCTTAGACCCAAACCGTGGGGTCAAGGCCCCCTTGGCCAAAAAGCATCAAGGTCCAACTTAACAACACCTTGACAAAAAAGCATCGAGGTTACTTTGGCCAAAAAGCACCAAAGCGTAACCGTGCGGTAACCCAAAGGGTACCGGCTTAACCAGCTTATTACTCTTTGTCATCTTAATTAGTCTTTAATTAAGTTGTCTAACTCATCATTGTTCGATTAGTGTTTCATCATATTATTGGGGCATTTGGGGTGAAACACCCCTCAGTTCTTTTAATCTACGATTCTGACCGGCAAGGGGAGCACATGCATGCTCACCCCAGCACGGTCGTGCTCACTGTCCTGCACGGCCGTGCTCAATGCACGGCCTGCCTTCCAGAATGCAACTGGGAGCATGGTCGTGCTCCCTGTTCAGCACGACCGTGCTCCTGGAGCGGGTCGTACAGTTATGGGCAGAAATCAAACGTGTTCTTGGGGGTTAAAACTCCCTAATACTCTCAAATCAAATCCTAGGGTCCTGACTAATCCAATTGCCCTCAATCCTCACCTTTTACTAACCGTTCATGTCTTATGAAACTTAATGGGAATTAAACCATTAATTCTAAAATTAATTAAGAGTCCTAATTAAACCAATTAGAGTCTTATTAACGTATTTAACGTATTAACAACATCAGCCTCTCAACATTCAACATAACAACAGCCAATAACAATCTAACAACGACCTCAACATAACAGTCATATTCATATCATGAACAGATTCAACCATTTATATATCATTGGCATATAACATGTAATTAGAAATCAAAGGCATACCATTAACCAATTAGCAATTATAGTAATTAATTCATACAACCTAAACAGATCATGGCATCAACAACAGTTAGACGTAATAGTTATAACCGCAATAAAACGGGGCTATGGGAACCCTTCATCTTACGCTACTCCCTAGCCCAGTGTATACACTATTCTTCTCCCATACCTGGTATGAAGAATCAACTGCAACATAACCACGACAAACTGGATTCATTCCCTCAACCGGCTCGAACAGCTTCTAAGCCTTGGCCAAACAACAAGGACAACTATCAGTTTCCATATCAACAGGGAAAGGAAACCAAGAGGGAAGGGATCGTTACCTTACAACGATTGGCACCGACTAACTAGACGCTCCCAAGGGTCTCCACTGCTCCAAGAACGGAAAGAGTTTAGAGAAAATAGGAAACGAAAGGGTTGCAGCCGCACTGGGGAAGCTGCTAGTGCCAAAAAGGGTTCTGACGTAACCCTCGGTCACGCTATACTTATAAAGACTCGCACTTGAGCACGGTCGTGCTCTCTATTGAGCACGGGCGTGCTCAACTCAGCGTCAACGAGATGCTCACCAACAATGAGCACGGTCGTGCTCCTTAACAAGCATGGTCATGCTTGTGACTCAGAAAGTCACAAGACACCCTAAGAGGAGGGATTTCTAGCCTAGAAGTCCCACTTAGCCCTCAAGCTAAGTCTTAAGGCTTAACCGACCAAACAAGCATACAAAAACACTTAACAGAAAAACAGGGTGTTACATGTGACAATTCAATGAACCCTCGAAGGACCGCTTCTAACTCTCGTGATTTAAGTCCTAAGTTCAATTCTTATGGATCCAATACCTAGGTTCACTTCTCAGTTCCTCCCTAGAATATCTAAGACATGCAAATAGTTGATCAATCAATTCACATGGATGAAGCAGAATAAGAATTAAATCAAAAGCAAATTGAAATTAACAAAAGGGAAAAGATCAATTCATAACATAAAAACAAGTCTTGGGCATAGCCCCAATTCCTAGAAATAAAACGACTACTCAAGCATTGCCATGGTCATAACAATCTTGATTAACAAGAACATAAAAATCCTAAGAGAAGAGAAGAAATTGGAGAAGAAGAGAAATCCTAAATTAAGCCTAAGGTAGAATCCAAGATCCCTATTTTCGAGCCCCAACATCCTATAAATAGGTTAGGTCAACTTGGGATAAAACCCCATTATAAATCAGATCAAAAGAAGTTAAAATTTATGTTTCTGTCGGGTCATGGCCGTGACGGCTGTCGGGGCCAGGCCATGACAACTTCTGACTTTGTAATCTCTCATCATTCTTTCCTGTCATGGCCGTGACGGCCGTCATGGCTAGGCCGTGACAGGCTTTGCCCAACTGGGTTCTTCTTTTTCTTCATTCTTACGCGATCATAACCATGATGGTCATCACCCCCAGGCCGTGATAGCTTCTGCCTTGCATATTTTTCATGTCTTTCAAGCTCCATCTTCAAGCAAACGCCAAAACAACTTGATTTAAGTATTTTTATCATAAATTCCTGCACAAACACACTACAACACCACCTTACCCGTTCCAAAAGGAAAACTAACAAATAACTAAACAAAATCTACCATGAAAATGCATGCAAAATGACAATGAAATATGATGTGAAATCACACTCATCATAGATCTTATTTATTGATATGAAGTATTAATGAGTATTATCATTATACTTTGAATGAAACGAATTTAGGTATGCTTGTGAGGCTGCGAAAGGGAAGAGAAGGCTTCCCCTTTCGGCCGGTCTTGACTACGAAATTCGGGTCATGTCAAATGGCGAAAACATTAATAGTCCAAGTGAGACCCCCACTGTGACACCCTCTATCCCGCATGTTATACAAAGCGTTACAAGGTAAAGATATAAAAGTAAAACATGCATTTAATTCATAAAATAAAAACCGGACAGAAAACACCACATTGTAACGTCTCAACGCAGAAAAACATAAGAAGTTGTAAAAAGATAAAACGTAAACATCAACATCAAAAGCATAAAACATAACCTAACCCCGATGTCACATACAGAGCTGGTATAACCGTTCCGGAATAAAATCATCAGAATACAACTGAAACTGAAACTAAAAACCACTATAACTATTGATAAATCCTAACTAGAGTCACGGCTCCTCAGAGTCACTCCTCCACTGGCTGCTCACCGTTCTCTGCATAAAGATATACATGCCAACAACAAAAACAAAGAAAACGGGGAGTAAGAAAACATATAAACACATCGGTATGGAGATAGTAAGCAAGATGAACATACATCATATACAAAGCATTTTTATCATTTAGCATCAACATATAATTATATCAACATATTAAATCAACCTACATATGCTATGCGGTGCAACACTACTCCGCTACTCCATTATGCATGTGGATCCAAACTATCTCAGGAAGGCAACTTCGGAGTTACATATCCACATTAGCCAAAAAGCACCAACGCCGGCAGTCCACCAAACCATGGGTGAACCCCTTGGATAGCCAACGCACCATAACGAGGGTATGCCACCGCGGGGGCGCACGGTTTACCAAACCTTAGGTAAACCACCCCGAGACTTGGCCAGATCACCATACTCTAGGACGACCTCCCCTATGTTGGACTTCCCCCACTAACAACTTCAACGTATGAATGCATGAGCACAACAACAAACAAGGCAACCACCTCCTTTGCTTGGGCCAATAAGCACCAAAGACTTATCACCAACATCAAAGTCAACACCTTAACTCTTCTGGGTCAAGGCCCCCTTAGCCAAAAAGCACTAACGTTCAACTCATCAACACCCCGACCAAAAAGCATCGAGGTCACTTTGGCCAAAAAGCACCAAAGTCTATCAACGTGCAGTAACCCACTAGGCACCGGCTTAACCAACTTGTTATTCTTGCTTATCTTAATTAATATTCAATTAAGTTATCTAATTTGTTATCATTCGATTAGTGTATTATTTCATCATTTGGGGACATTTGGGTATAACTACCTTTTAATCCTTTAGTTCACGTCACAGTTCTAATTGGGAGAGACGGGCGTGCTCCCTGTTAAGCACGGTCGTGCTTCTTGGAGCGTGGCCGTACCGACTGGGCAGGTTTGATTATGTTCTTTAGCCAAAAACTCCTTAAACACTCTTAAATCGGTCCTAGGGTCTAGTCAAGGACCATCAAACATTAACCTCACCTCTCACTACTAAATTCATGTTTTATAATACTTTTGGGGGAATTATTCCTTTAATTACCATGTTAATAAAGAGCCCTATTTTAACCAATTAGAGTTTTATTAACGTGTTCATCATATATCACCATACATTCAACCATGGCATAGTCAACATCATCAACTAACAACATTCATGACGCATTTAACATATCAATTTAACCAACTAATCATGACATAACACATATCATCAAACATATAAATTGGCATACATCATCATGAGCTATAAAACAGTTATAGCAATTAGACATTCATAACTGACATACTAATAATCAATTAAACATATAATCAAACATGTGATAGGCATCAATTAACAGTTTAACAAACAATAGGGTCATGGGAACCCTTCATCTTACGCTACCCCCTTGCCTAATGTTCATACTATCCTTCTCCCCATACCTGGTATGATGATCTAATCTACGGACTTTGAGCAAATCCAAACTTGGTCCACTCGAACGGTTCAAAGGATCTTGGTCAAGAACATCAAAGAAAGAAGGAGTAATTAATCCCCAATTCAAGAAAACAAAAGGAGATCAACAAAGGGTTTACAAGATTACCTTAATTGACACAAATACGCGATTTATTCTCCAATCGCAAAAGAAAACACCAAGAGTCTTGATGAGGTTCAAGGGGAGGGAGAGAAGAGGGTTTCTGACGGCCAAGGATTGAGAGGAAGAGTCAAAATAAGGGTTGTAAATTGTAACCCTCCTGACTCACTTATTTATATTATCAGGAAAAACATCTTTGAGAACTAGACACGGCTATGTCTATTAGGAGACACGGCTGTATCCTGGCCAAGATAGCGTTTCTGAGATTTAGACACAACTGTGTCTATCAGGAGACATAGCTGTGTCATGGACTAGATCAGCGTTCTAGGAATTCGACACAACTATGTCTATCAGGAGACACAGCTGTGTCCTGGCCAAAACAACGTTTGCGAGAAATAGACACAGCTGTGTCTATCAGGAGACATAGCTGTGTCCCAGGACAAAACAGTGATTTAGAGAGTTAGACACAGCTGTGTCTTTCAGGAGACACAATTGTGTGCAGTTCCAGGAGAGAAAAACATATCATTAGAAAGGGATTTTTGACCAGAAAATCCCACTTAACCCCATTTTAAATTCCCTAAAGTACTCTTCTAATAATCTGACACAACATACAACTATTTATAACGCATAAAAACATATACGAAAAAAGGGGGTATTACACCCACCACCACCACCCTTCTGGTTATTCAACCACGGAACTTGCAAAACGGTGCCGTTGAAACTTCGGGGAATCTCTCCTATCAAATTGCTACCGGAAAGTTCAAAAAATGATACAGTTCATTTTTCCTAGAAATTTCGGCGAGGGACCCACCTAGAAAGTATGCAGACTTAGTTTGGATGGAAGCATGCGTGCCGGTGCCTCAACTTCTAAATCAAAGTAATATGCTAATTATACTGATATCGTTCGAAGTATGAGTGGCGAGGTTGAGGCACGATTAAGGGCTAAAAATTGTCGAAAAACAAAAAAATTAATTGCATGCTTGCTCATCAAAAGAAATTTTTATCTTTATCTGTTATGCATGCTAATATAGATTTTGAATATTTTGAATGATATCTCGTCGCATCCTTAACATTTTTGCAATGAAAACTGTTACCTTAATTCGTCCCAATATATTAATAAAAAAATAATAAATTTGATATTTACCATCACAAATTCCAACAGAAAATCAAGACGGATTGAAAGCATTCCATAAAAATGTTTAACTATTTTTCGTCATGCATTTCGTCCCAAATGTGCAGACGATTTAAAAAATTTCATCCTAAATATTTTACGATGATCGAATTGTGACGAATTTTGTTTTCCAAAATTCTGTCCCAAAAAAAATGTTGGAATGGAAATTTCAACTACAATGCGACATAAATTTCTATCCCAAATTGGGTTTTTTTTTTTCCTTATAGTGAAGCCTGAAAAGGGCATTGAAAATATCCTCTTTCTTTTTTTCTTTTTCTTTTTCTTTTTCTTTAATTTTTTTTTACAAAAAAAGATCCTTTTGGTTAAACAAAAGCATATATTGGCAAAACTTGGTTTACTTAGTCGACTCGACTATGTCACATCCTTCACTTCTGCATGACGAGACTTGAAGGAAAAGCATTTCTCCGTTCATTGTAACAAATTATCATATAAAAATTAAGAAAAGGATTAAAATTTTATCGTTTTTATTAACATAAAATATTATGACTAGAATATCATTTTGGTCCCATAGTTTATTTTTTAGTTTCAACTGATCCCTTAATTTTTAAAAGTTTTGATTTGGTCCCTTAATTTGTCTTTGTTAACACAAGTTAGTCATTTCCATCAATGAAGTCAGTAACAATGTTAACTCTTAATTCTTTATGTTTTAAATGAGTTTCAAATTGGTCATTTAAATTGTTAATAGGTTTATACTTGATCATTTAAATTGTTAGCATGTTTTAAACTGGTCATTTAATTTATGTAATTAAACTTCAAAAATTAACACTATCACTGACTCATTGACTGAGAGGACTAACTTGTGTTAACATAAATAAATTAAGAAACCGAATTGATACTTTTAAAAGTCAAGGAACCAAGTTGAAACTAAAAAATAAATTAAGGGAAAAAAGGTATTTTAGCCAAATATTATCATAATTTTATTAATATATTCTCTCACTCATTGATAAAAAAAAAAATAATTAAAAAATTTAGTAGCTCATTAATATTTTTAAATAAACAAAAAATAAAACCAAATTATTTTTCCTGCTATTACGTGTTGTGTTGTATAAGTTGAAGAGAAGATTTGATTTCTTAAACATGAGGTTCCATCTCTAGATTTTCATGTGTAACAAAGAACAATCATAGCAGGGAATTGGAGACGAAGTCGAAAGATGGATAAAATTTGCTCTTATTGCTTACTACTTGTTTGATGAAAGTCTCTGAACAATCATAGCGGTAGTTATGAAATATTATGGAAGAAGTTTCGTTCACTATAGCTATAGTAATTTTTTTAATAGTATGTTTTTGCTCAGTGATGATTTTGCAGAGCATTGCAACTATTAGAAAGCTACTTTCTAATGGATTATTATTCTATTGTTAACTTGTTAGAGATAGAAGACAGGTGAAACAAGAAGGCGGCGCAAGCGAACGAGGGGGAAAGCAAGAGAGGATATTTTTTTTAATATTATATTAAATTTTAATTAAATAATATAATAAAACAAAATATAAAAATTAATACATGTCATTCGTCAATTTCATAGAGGCACAGGTTGGGTACTAAATAAATAGCGGTGCTGATTTTAAAATACAAAATATGTCGATACTTTACACATATAATTCTACACTTGTCCAAAGAAAGGGTTGCGTAAAAATCTTTTCCCCAAACAAAAACGACATTTAAAGTAAAAAATAGCCTAGCGGTCGAACACGTCAACAGCGATGGGTTCAAAGAGAAAAGTTCAAAAGGAGAATCAGCAATTGAATGAGAGAGACGTTGAAATGTAGGTCATGTTCCCAGGTGGAATTCTTCTGGTACTATGAAATCGTAAGCAAATCATCCAAAGTTAAATTGATGCTTGGAAAATACCTAAAATAGTAGTCATACACCCATATAGAAAATAATGATCAAAACAAAATTTATTCATCCTTCAAAAAAAAAATTTATTCAGATTAACTCCATAATGATTGATAGAAAAAATAAATAAGAAAATAATCCTTTCTCATAATGAATATGTTATATTGATTCTATATAACACTAATTTGTGATTTAAAATATTTGTATAAGAATTAAAATATAGATTAAATGCTTTCAATATTTGAAATTCTAATTATATTTAACTAATATATTATCTAATTTTATTAATATTCTATTTAACTAATATATTTAACTAACACTGACATCCATTAGCATTTGATATATGTGCTTTTATTTTAATAACTAAGAGAGAGAAATAACAATGATACTGATTTGTCAAAATATTATTAGATGTATGTGTAAAAATATTTTACACAACAGTTTTAAATTATGAACAGATTTAAATAAAAATAAAAATGAAGGACTTGTGAAATTTCAAGAATTCAAGGCTGAGTGTTAAGATTTTTCTTCCATATGTTAGGATTTGAACACGTGATTTGTGTTGAAAGTTAAAATGGGGATTGGGAATATGGAACCCGTGATTTGTCTTGAAAGTTAAAAATTACTCTTTCCAATTTTTTTTATTTCAAAGTTGTATAAATTAAAAAATTTATTAAAAAAACCTAAGAGGTTGATATAGTGTAGCATGATATAATCTTGTATCTGACAGATTGCAGGTTCGAAATCCCACTAACCTTCTTGGGTGAGATAAATGTAAATTTTTTTTGTAAATGATCACAAAGTCTGAAGGTTTTTCCTGTCTTCGACTGAGACACCATCCACCCATCCTAAATTTATTTTCAGCAAAAAAATAAAAATTGTTTAAAATAAAAAAATGGTTTAAAATAAAATCTGGATTTGAACGTTAACTTGAGCAGCCAACCAACATGGGTTGTTTAACAAAACAAAACACAGCGCAGAAAGAAAGAAACGTATAGACACGCGTCTCATCTCATCTCGGCTCACCGACTCACTGACCCATTCACACACACACCAACACTTTTCCTATTTCCTAACGTTCCAGCTATCCCGTGGGTCCCACGCGCCTACCTCATCTCCTATATAAATACACCCTCCCTCCATTCTTCTTATATCCCAAATCTAACCGTTCCTTGTTACCTTAACATCATCAACATCTTTGCTTACATTCACACACACACTCTCTCTTTCTCTCAAACTTGTTGATTTGCCATGGCATCATCCTTCAAGTCCTTGGCTTTACTCCTCATCTTCTCTCTCTTCTGCGCCGCCGCCTCAGCTCAAGATCTGTCGCCGGCGCCTTCTCCCGACGCCGGAGCTGCCGGATGTGTTTCCAACTCCGTGGCCATGATCGGTGCTTCAGTGGTGCTGTCAATGCTCGCCATCTTCAAACACTGAATCGTTGGATTTTGAGTGTACAATAATGATTCGTTTCTATACAGATCTATTATTTCTGCTTTTCATTTTAGAGGGATGAGTATTTATGAGAGCTATCTATGTATACTGGCGAGAGGAGAGGAGAGAGATTTTACACTTATTTATTATATTGTTTATTTATTTGTTATAGGTGTTAGGGAGAAATAAAATAGGATTTTTATCCTTGTTAATTTTGTTAACTTTATTGTGTACCTAATATATAAACGGCGATTATTATGGATGATTATTTTTATTCTTCCTACTTTCTTTTCTCGGTTTTTCTGTCATATTTCTGGATTGATAATATTTATATTTTCTATGGTGAATAGTTTTACTTATTGTTTGTGATTAAAAGAATAAAGAATCTCGTTTTATGAAAAAGAAAATCATGAAATGGATTTATGGATATGAACTTAATTACCGTTGACAAAAGTTTTGAATTAATTTGGACTCTTGACTTACGAGAAAGCACGGGTGTAAACGAATCGAGCCGAGCCGAATACTTAAAGCTAGAGCACGCTTGTGAAAAAAATGAGAAGCTCAAGCTTGACTCATTTATTTAAACGAGCCTAACTAAAAGCTTGAGCTTTGCTTGTTACAAAAAAATAAGGCTTGAGCTTGGCTTGTTTAGCTCATTTATAACTTAATTATTTTTGTATTTATGAAATTTTTTTAACAAAAAACCATGCATAGTTCCATAATATGGAAATTTTGCATTTAGTATTTAATTAAAATTTTAACAAAAATGAAACTTCAAATGGTGCCCGTTCAGTTCTTCTTATTTTAGTGCTTTTTTTGTTGCTTGTAGTCGTATGTTAGTACATTATTGGGAGTGGGTTTAACTATTGGGCCCAAAAGATATTTGGACTATAATCAGGTTGGTTGGAACCCAACAATTAATTAATTTTCAAAGTTTTTAGTTGTATGAAAGAAGAGTCTATCCATCATCAATTTGTTAAGAAAGAGGAAGCAAATAAAAAACGTGGTAGTATTAGTATATATAATATATTATATATTATTATTATTATTATATATAATTTTTTTTGTCATATTATTATATATAACTTAAACTTATATATATATATATACGAGCTATTCGCGAGCCCTTAATGTCGAGCCTATAAGGCTTAGGCTTGGCTCATTTAAATAATTGAGCCCACTCTCAAACTTGGGTTTGTTTATTTAATTAAACAAACGAGCTTCATCAAACATTTAACGAGCCGAGTCCGGGTAATTCACGAATAGCTCAGCTCATTTACACCCCTACGAGAAAGAACTTGCACACAAATGGTTAGTAAATATAATTAGATAGTTTGAAGTGTTATTTTGTTGAATCAAATTCTTAAAATGAGCTATAATTGGTATTTTATTAAAATATTTTGGGGGATAAAATACAGGGTTTTTCTTAATCAGTTGCTGCAATGAATATGGGCAATTAATTTTTATTTTGGTGCAGAAGAAAAGGCTGGGAAATTAATTTCTACTAACTAAATTAGTTTGG
This sequence comes from Echinosophora koreensis, assembly GCA_035048595.1. Lineage (NCBI taxonomy): Eukaryota > Viridiplantae > Streptophyta > Magnoliopsida > Fabales > Fabaceae > Echinosophora > Echinosophora koreensis. The sequence continues at coordinate 3,303,477 of JAPCYP010000011.1, read as the reverse complement.
TTTGAGTAAAGATATTGGGTCACGTGAGTTAATCATCATTTTGATTCCTGAAATTATAACATTATAGGGCAATGGCAAGTTGATCCCTCGATGGCTCAAATTAACAAATAGGTATAAATGTCCTCAAATTGAAAAAATTCAACACATTAGTTCAATTTGACAATGCTTTTCAATTTAGAGATCATAACGTAACGAATGTTTTTTTTTAATTTGAGTGATGTCTTTGCTTGTATTTTTTAATGAGAGAGACCAGCTTGTCATTGCCTTACAATTTCAGGTAAGGATGTCAATGGGTAGGGTACTATAGTACCCGTCCCTATACTCGCATTTGAAAAAGGTACCCGTACCCAGACTCATATCTGCATGGGTAGCAACTTTAGTATCCTTATCCGTGCCCTCTGGGTACCTAAGTACTCACACCTGCACCCGTTACCCGTGTTGGAACCAAAGTAATTTAGATTAATAATCTCTGAGTTTTGATGTTAACAAAAAAGATTAAATTTGCATGACAAAGTTTTAGTTGAGAGCTAATATGCTCTATCTTGTCTTGCAGGAATGTTCAAAATCTAATAAGTTATGGAAATCTTGAAAGAGTTTCCTAATATCCACGTCCATTCATGTAGACGAGCTGCACAAAACAATTGGTATATTTATTTATTTTAATATATTCGAGTAGACGGTAAATAAAATATTCTCAGAAGACGGGAACTTTAGTTTCTATGAGTAGACGAGCTTAAATGTCACGTCAGTAGACGGAGATCAAAGTAACTCACTGAAATATAGCAAGTCTAAAGACTTGATGAGAGGATATGCCACGTCAGTAGACGAGCTAAAAGAGGTTTTAACCATGAGCGTGTAGACGTATTTTTTTAGTAGATGAACTCTTTTTCTTTATGAGTCTTTCATATGCTCAGTAAATGCTACCTCGACCACATAGAAATATTTATTTCAAATGATTAATATTTATTTCAAATGAATGTTGGTCCTTCCTATTTGCTTTAACTGTTTTATTGTCTTGTTTCTTTGTGAGAGAAACATAGTACAATCGAGGAAATGCAAAATAGTACAATGAGGAAATGCAAAACACTTTGTACCCTGTCACCTTTATCGCTGAAATAGCTGGAATTTGTACAAAGGAGGCAAGACAGTTTTCAAGTTGCAATTGCTCAGAGGTATGACCATTTTGTGCAAAAGTGATAACCAATAGTACATTTCATAATGGCCATGTTCAAGCTATCAGTCACAACGGATATTATGCATTTGATACCATCTCTAAACGGGGAAAATTCAAAACAACCGTTGAAGAATTTCAAGTGAAGAAAAAGGTCACTATAAATAGAAGACCTCAACCTCTGAAGAAATAACTTTTGCGAATACAAAACCCTTGCTAGAAAAACGTTTGCCATTCTACAAGCTCTAAATCTTTTATTCTTTCAAGAGCAAAAGTCTGTAATTCCTTAGCTTGAATATTGTTGTAATATTCAACTGATCTTAAACTTTCATATCATCACACATAGTGAGTTAGAAGATCAAAAGCAAACAATCTCTTTGTTAGAGTTAGAGCCTGAAGAGGCTTGGTAAGAAATGAATACTTATAGCTTGGTGAGGTGATGAATACTTGGTGTAATCTATTTGAAAAATAGTGGCGAAAAAAACCTTATAGTAGAAGGGACTGGACGTAGCTCTTGGTTGGAAGAGAGTGCACTAGGATAAAACACTTGCGTGAATCTTCTAATCCCTTATCTCTTCAATTTTATTTGTTTATACTAACTGTGGGGATTTGAATTTGATTTTGTTAAGCTTTTAAAAGGATCTTTTTCTGTGTGTGTGCTTCTGCCTTTTATTCTTTGTGTGAGAAAATAAGTTCTGAAAAAGGTTGTTTTCGAAAATTATTAACAAACACAATTCAACCCCCCTTCTTGTGTTTGCCTGTGTCAACTTCAGTTGGTATCAGAGCTCAGCCTCGAAAGGGTTGAGCATCTAACAAGTGCTGATGGAGTACGATCCAACAACCATGGATGCAGAAGGACAAGCTATCAACAGACCTCCTCTCTTCGATGGAACTGATTATGACTACTGGAATAAGAGGATGATGACCTTCTTGGATGCACAAAACTTAGATATCTGAGAACTGATTGAAAATGGTTATACTGAGCCTAGAGGTGAAAATGGAACTGCTATTGCTAGAGCAGATTGGACTGCATATCAAAAGGCCAAACATCAACTCAATCTCAAAGCAAAAAATTATTTGATGTGTGCCATCACCAGATCTGGACATGACAAAGTTCACAGTTGCAACACTACCAAAGAAATCTGGGATACTCTGGCCTTAACTCATGAAGGTTCATCTTAAGTAAAGGAATCAAAGATAAGCATGCTGGTTCACCAGTATGAACTATTTAAAATGGCTGACCATGAAACAATAGATCAGATGTTTGGAAGATTTCAAACTATCACCAACAGTCTAAGATCTCACGGAAAAATCTATGAAAATAGAGAGCATGTTAGAAAGATTCTGAGAAGTTTATCCAAGCAATGGAGACCCAAGGTTACTTCTATTCAGGAAGCAAAAAATCTGAATACTCTTTCTTTAGAAGAGCTTCTCGGGTCACTCAAAGTTCATGAACTTGACCTGAATGAAGAAGACAACTCCAGAAAAGGAAAGTCTATTGTCCTAAAAGCAAAGAAAGCGAGTTCTTCAAAAGTTCTCAAAGCTACTGAATCTTCAGATGATGCTGGACCTTTGAATAGTGATGAAGGATCAGATGAAGATGAACTATCTTTCATCTCCAGAAAGATTCAATGCATGTGGAGAAAGAAAGGTAACTTCAGGAGGAAGCAGTTCAACAAAAAGTTTTCCAAGGAGAAGTTAGACTCCAAGGAAAAAGGTCCACCCTTGTGCTTTGAATGCAAGAAGCCTGGCCATTTCAAAGTTGATTGCCCTGATCTGAAAGAGAAAAAGAGGTTCTTCAAGAAGAAGAAAGGCTTGATGGCTACTTGGGAGGATTTAGAACTATCTTTATCTGATAAGGAAGATGAAGCTGAGGAAGAGGCAAATATCTGTCTCATGGCTGCTGACACATCATCAGAAAGTGAATACACTGATGCTGAGGTAATGGATTCTGACCCATCCACTCTTCAAAATGCATTTGATGAATTGTTGCATGAATCATCTATACTGTCTCATGAATATAAAAGTCTCAAAAAGAAGTTTACAAAACTAACAAAAGAGTATGATAGAGTCTGCATGGAGAAGCAAAACTTAGCAAAAGAAAATGACAAGCTGAAATCAAAGAATGTCAGTCTAACTGACAAACTAGAGTCTGAGCCTGATGTTTTTTGTAAAATTGCAAAACTAAAACAAGATGTAACATATTTGACAGACACCCTGTCAAAGTTTGTAAGTGGCTTAGATAAGCTCAGTCTTATATTAAGGTACTCTGGGTCACCATATGATAAATCTGGCCTTGGTTATGACAAGGAGAAGCATGAAGCATCACACAATAAGTCAAAACCACATACACAACATAGAGCTTCAAAAGCTCCAGCTAAATATGCTAAAACTAAGTCAAGCCCGTCCAACACATTTTGCAAAGTGTGTGGAAAAAGTGGGCATGTTACGTATAGATGCATGCATAATAAGCATGCTAAACATTCTCGTCCAGTGAAAACTAACAAGAAAGGACCCAAGTCAGTTTGGGTACCTAAGGATAAGATAATACCTGTTATAGATTTGCTTAACAACAGGAAAGAAACAAACATCTTGGTACCTGGACAGTGGGTGCTCACGTCACAAAGGTGTATGTTCCAAGACTTTAGACATAAAGATGGTGGTTGGGTTACATTTGGAGGAAACCAGAAAGGGAAGATCACTAGTATAGGTAAAATTGGTAAACATCATTTTCCCTCCATTGATAATGTTCTTTTGGTAAGTGGTTTAAAACATAATCTGCTGAGCATAAGTCAATTATGTGATAGTGGATATGATGTTTCTTTTAATAAGAACATGTGTAATGTCAAGAAAAATGATGGATCACTTTTATTCACTGCTAAGAGGCAAAACAATTTGTATAAAATTGACTTGGAGGACCTCTCAAATCAAAGTGTCTCATGTCTAGTGTCCATTGAAGATGAGCGATAGATTTGGCACAAAAGGCTAGGTCATGTAAGCTTGACATTAATCTCAAAGCTAAATAAGCATAACCTCGTGAGAGGGCTACCAAACTTTAAGAACAAATCTGATGTTCTCTGTGATGCATGTCAAAAGGGAAAACAAGTCAAGGGTTCTTTTGAATCTAAGAATGTTGTTAGTACCAACAGACCACTAGAACTGCTACACCTTGATCTCTTTGGTCCAACAAGGACTGCTTCTGTCAATGGTAAGAAATATGGTCTAGTCATTGTAGACGACTACACTAGATGGACATGGGTTATGTTCCTAGCTCACAAGGATGAGTCTTTCAAGGTCTTTTCTATATTCTGCAAACGTATACAGAATGATAAAGGCATATGTATCACTTCAATCAGAAGTGACCATGGGGGAGAGTTTGAAAATGAGCTATTTCATAAGTTCTGTGAAGAAAGTGATATTTTTCACAACTTCTCAATACCTAGAACACCACAGCAAAATGGTGTGGTAGAGAGAAAGAACAGATTTCTTCAAGAGATGGCTAGAACAATGCTCAATGACAACTCTGTCCCTAGGCACTTCTGGGCTGAAGCTGTTAACACTGCCTACTACATTCAGAACAGAATATACATTAGATCAATCTTAAACAAGACTCCTTATGAATTGTGGAAGGGACAAAAACCCAACATTTCATATTTTCATCCTTTTGGCTGTAAATGTTATATTCTAAATACTAAAGATCAACTTGGTAAGTTTGATGCAAAAGTAGATAATGGAATTCTGTTAGGATATTCTGAAACTTCAAAAGGCTTTAGAGTTTATAATTCTAGAACTCTGGTAGTAGAAGAATGTATTCATGTCAAGTTTGATAACAAGCAGCCTGATAAGAAATTATCAGAGCTAGATGAAGCTTTTGCAGATCTTGATCTAAATATCTTAGGATATACAACAGAGGTAAAAGCTTATGACCAAGTGGAAGACCCTCCTCAACAACCAGAAATCTCCACCTCTCAACAAGACATTGTTCAGAGATCTTGGTATTTCAAAAATTATCATCCACAAGATTAAATCATTGGAAACCCCAATGATAGGATAAGAACCAGATCAACTTTCAAAGAGCAGGAAGATACTGCACTAGTCTCTGAGTTGGAACCAAAGACAGTAGACGAGGCTCTATAGGATGATGGCTGGATTCTAGCTATGCAAGAAGAACTGAATCAGTTTGAGAGAAGTGATGTTTGGACTCTAGTACCCTTGCCTAAGGACAAATCAGTCATTGGAACAAAATGGGTCTACAGAAACAAACTTGATGAGAATGGTAAGGTGGTAAGAAACAAAGCAAGACTTGTTGCACAAGCTTATTATCAAGAAGAAGGTATAAATTATACTGAAACTTTTGCACCTGTTGCTAGATTAGAAGCAATTAGGATTCTACTTTCCTTTGCTGCACACCATAACAAAATGCTTTTTCAAATGGATGTTAAAAGTGCTTTTCTAAATGGCTTTATTAATAAAGAAGTATATGTAATGCAACCTCCGGGTTTTGAAAGTGAAACCCAACCTGAACATGTATATAAGCTTAAGAAAGCTTTATACGGCCTTAAACAAGCCCCTAGAGCTTGGTATGATAGGCTAAGTTCATTTCTCATGGAAAATGGCTTTAATAGAGGAAAGGTTGATACAACCTTGTTTAGGAAGTCCATTAAATCAAATTTTATAGTTGTGCAAATTTATGTTGATGATATCATATTCGGTGCTACTAATGAATCTCTGTGCAAAGAGTTTTCTAAGTTAATGCAGATAGAATTTGAAAGCGTGAAGGGAGAACTCAAATTCTTCCTTGGACTTCAAGTTAAACAAGCTATGGACGAGGTGTACATCCATCAAACCAAGTATATAAAGGAACTCCTAAAGAAGTTCAAAATGGATGATTGCAAACCAGTGAATACCCCTATGCACCACACGTCCATACTGAACAAAGATGATAAAGAGAAAAAGGTAGACTAAAAGGTATATAGAGGTATGATAGGATCTCTTCTATATCTTACTGCATCTAGACCTGATATTATGTTCAGTGTATGTTTATGTGCTCGATTTCAATCTGATCCTAGAGAATCTCATTTATCAGCAGTTAAGAGAATATTTAGATACTTGAAAGGTACTACTAATCTGGGTTTGTGTTTTAAGAAAAATGACGATTATAGGTTAGTTGGGTTTTGTGATGCTGACTATGCTGGAGACAGAATTGAAAGAAAAAGTACCAGTGGAGGATGTCATTTCATTGGAGCCAACCTTGTCTCATGGTCAAGCAAAAGACAAAGTACCATTACATTATCAACTGCTGAAGCTGAGTATATTGGAGCTGCTAGTTGCTGCTTACAACTTCTATGGATCAAACATCAATTGGAGGACTACAATGTGTTTGTAAGTAGTATTCCACTTATGTGTGATAATACTACTGCAATTAATTTATCTAAGAATCCAATATTGCACTCTAGAGCTAAGCATATAGAGATTAAACATCATTTTATAAGGGATTATGTGCAAAAAAGGTGTTTTTGATATACAATTTGTGGATAATGACCATCAATGGGCAGATATCTTTACTAAATCTCTTGTTGAGGACAGATTTATTTTTATTAGAAAACATCTTAATATGCTATATATGGATTGATTATGTCGTTCAGCCTTGAGAATTTTGTTGTTGGTATATGTGAGTCTAAAGCATTTCAAGTTCATTACATGTTTATAGTGCGCGTCCATTGCATACCGCGTCCATCGTATTTGTGTGCCGTGTCCACTACATGCCGCATCCATACTTACTTTTTGCTTGGACCCGTCCATACATATATTATTTATTAACTGCATTCATTTTGTCTCAAAGACAAATTTATCCTATATTCTCTTTGCTGAGTCAGTGACTTCTATCAATCCCATCTAAATCTTTTTACATTTTCAAAATACCAACGCCATTTTATCCTTAATAACATGTCTTGTCAAATATTTTCTTTTGAATTTATTTCCAAAAAGAAAACCTTTGAAATTCAAAACCTTTTTAAAGCAAACCCCTTCCCTCTGAGGAAACCTTTCGCTAACCTTCGTCTTTGTACTCTCTCTCTTGAACTCTTTGTTTTCTGCTTCCAAACCCTAACCTTCATACATCAACAATGGCTTCCTCATCTGCAAATTTCAATATGGATAAGCTAAAACTTGCCACTGAACATCACTTTGACTTTGGAATACTAAAGGAATACAACTTGGATGTAAGCAAAAACATCACTGCCGCTGGTTGGGATGGTATGTTTGTGGAGAAGATTTCAATCTACCCATACTTGATTAGGGCCTTCTAGAGGAACCCTCGGGTCACTATTGCTGAAATTTATGGTACTGTTCTTGGGAGAGGAATAGTGGTTTCTGAGAAGATCATTTCTGAGGCAATCAACTGCACTCAAGAGGGAAAGGTCTTTACTACAAAATTGGGAGAAGGAGCTTGGTGGTATGGAAGTAATCTCTGCCTTCCTGATGAGACAAGATACGGTGAGAACTCATTCATGGAAATCAATGGAAATGAAGGATGATGTACGCATTCTTCATCAGTTGCTCAATAAGGTCATTCTTCACAAAACTGGGTCAAAGAACAACTTGTCTGCCTTACACAAGTTTTACCTTTGTCATCTAATCACTGAAACGAAAATCAACCTACCCATAATTCTCTATGGAAGATTCAGGGATGCCGTGGTTAATAGGAAGAAGCTTTCTGCTATTCCTTACTGTCATCTCTTGTCCAAGATCTTCAAGTCACAAACACTTTATGATTTGCTTGCTGCTAAGCCTCGAGAAGAGCAAGAAAGGATTTTACCTGAGAAGGGCATGTCTGTTGCTGTGTTTGAAAAAATGAACATAGCCAACATGAATTTGAGCACATATACTCAAGTTGCACTGGCCAAGCAAGAAGAGATGTACAAAATTAAAGAAGAACAAATTGAGCAGAACAATGCTGAAGTTCTAGGGTTGAAGAGAACTTTTAAAAGAAAAACCACTGCTATTAGGAAAAGAATTCCTAAGAAGCCTGCTGCTGGTATTGTGATTAGGGAACCTTCTACTGAGGCCCCTCAACCTGCCACATCTCATAAAAGGACAAGGAATCTGGTCTTGTCCCACAATGAGGATGATGAAGATGATGCGGTCAGTGTCCCCATCAATGAGATTTTGAAGAAACAAAAGTCTGTTGCTGCTGCTATTCCAACAAGGAGACGACAACCTCAAAGGAAAGCTAAGTCTGTTATGACTTCTGAGGTAATTCTTCCTGCTAATGATCCTGTATAATTAGCAGTAGACGCCTTAGTATCTAGCTTTGAGGATAGAATGGATGTTGTCTCTGCACCTGATAATTCTGTGAATCAAACTGAAACCATAGATGATGTGTATATTCCCACACCACCATCACCACAAAGAACTTCCCCTAACCAACCACAAACAGCCTCACCAAAAAGACCACAATTCCAACCCTTGATACCTAAAAATGACCCCTGGTTCAACCAACCAGATGATGGAATTGTCCTTGGTGCACCATTTCCCAAAATGAAAAAGACAAAATTTCCATACACTCACCCCTCTGTACTTTATGATGGCAAATTTGAAACCTTAGCCAAAGTAAAAAGGGATTGGAAAATTTTGTATCACACTCATGAACCAGAACTTGCTTCAACCAGACCCTGGCATCCTTTACCAGAGTATGAGTATGAACCTGAAACTATTTGCAAACACTAGTATAAACCTCACCCTGATATTCCCACTGGCCCTCCACCATCCAAAATGTATAACAGACTTGGACCTCTCATCACTCATCTACCACTTAATAAATTCCCTCCTAGAAAAATTTATCCAAACCTAGTCAAATACCCTCCTTTCAAACCTTTCACAGAAGGTGTAGAGAGACACATCATATCTGACTGGTCTAAAGATCCAGACCTGAAACTAACATAACAAAACTAGCCCTAACTATGAGTGGCGGCTCCTCAGAGTCACTCCTCTCCGGGTTGCTCGTCATCCTCTGCAAGGTGCCAATCAGGCCAACAACAAACAAACAAACAAACATAGGGAGTAAGAATCATGTAACATAATAGCAAGGAAGTAGGAAGTAAAGTAAAACATGCAGCATAGCAACAACTTAAACATACATCAACAACCAACATGCTATGCAGTGCAGTGCAATCCTACTCCGCTAAACCAACAATGCATGTGGATCCACTAAACTCGGGATGGACGACTTCGGAGTTAAATATCCACATTGAGAATCTACTCAACGCCGGAGAATCTACTCCTTGGATAGCCAACGCATCAAACCAACGAATGCCTCGTCAAGGGGGCGCTAGGAGAATCTACTCCAACCTGGATGGCCAGATCGCCGTACTCTAGGACGACCTCCCCTATGTCGAACATCCCTCAACAACAACCCGATGCAATGCGTATGCAACACAACAACAACAGTAACACCACCTCCATAACTCCAACGGAATCGACCGAAGTCAACTAGCGGAATCGACCGCAACATCTTGCCTCACGGAATCTACCTGACGACTTTAACGGAATCAACCGCAACAGTTGGGGCAAACTCTCGGCCACCAAGGTACAACAACAACACCTTAGACCCAAACCACGGGGTCAATGCTTCCTTGGCCAAAAAGCACCAAGGCACAGCTCATCATCTTGCAGTACCCAATGGGCATCGACTTATCAAACTCAACACCTCACCATCTCATCATTTTTATTATCCTTAGTAGACATTAGCCAAGTTGCCTAATCTTTATCATTAATCAACTCATCATCATTGGGGAAATGGGGTTTGAAACCCCTTAAAGTCCTTAATTCTGATCTGTCCAGTAGGGATGAGCACGGTCGTGCTTATACCCCAGCACGGTCGTGCTTAAACACGTGAAGGCATGCTGCCCCTTTAAGTGAAGCACGGTCGTGCTTCCTATTGAGCACGGTCGTGCTCAACAGTACGATCGTGCTCTTTGTCCTGCACGGCCGTGCTAAACAGGGCGGCCATTTTCCAGAATCCAACTAGGAGCACGGTCGTGCTCCCCTGCTCAGCACGGTCGTGCTCAATGCACGACTGCACTGTTCTGGGCAGAAACTAAATCCGAGTCTGTAACCAAAAACTAGAGTTTTTAATCCATTAATCCTAGGTCCATTAACAGCTCATTTTAAGGGTTAAAACCCAGTAATAACGTCATCATCATAACATGGCATCAACCATTCAACATCATATTAACCATAATCATGGCATCATCCATTTAACCAACAACATATGCCAAAAGCAACCATTACATATCAACATGTTTATTTAACCAACATAACATCAAGAGTATAACATGAACGTAAGCATATAACAACATGTTAACAATCAAATCATGTTATCAACATAACCAACAAACTAAATATAACGAACACATATTCATACAAACCAAACCGGGGTATGGGAACCCCTTTACGTTACCCTAACCCCAAGCCTATGTAAACACTACCCTTCTCCCCATACCTGGTATGAAGATTCCAACCAACGAAAGCCAACTGGCAACCCAAACGAAGGACCAAAGCGTTTCCCTCAAGCAGGTTGACTAGCTTCCCAAGCCTTGGTCAAACAAAAGGTTAACCAATTAGTTCCCAATTCATAAACAAGAAAAGGAAACCAAAGGGGGAAAGAACCATTACCTTCTATGATTGACACAGACCAACCAAGACGTCCTCCCAAAAATAGAGCAAGAACACCAAGGCATCAAAGGGGCTTAAGGAGAGGAAGAGAAAAGAGGTTTTTGCCCCACAAAAGCTGTCCAAAGTGCCAAAATAGGGTTTGGCTCATAACCCTCACGAAACTGCTCTATTTATAGACTCCGATGCCTGAGCATGGCCTTGCTCCCTGTTGAGCACAGTCGTGCTCAACTTCTGAGCATGGGACGCTCAAAGATGGCCTTTCGAGACCCCTTATATGACCGATTTTGGCAAAGAACTAAAAATAAAACTTGTAGATAATTCTCTTAGCTTTCCAACGCCACAAAGATCACCCCGATCGAATATCTAGAACTCAAGATATGGCCAAAACGGTGAAGCAGGTTACTAGGAGTCTATCAAACATGAACTTAGGCATCAAAAACAAACCTAAAAAGCATATGCAAATATATATAGAACATATATAAGTGCATTAATCTTATTTATGAAAAATAGGGTGTTACAGATGACAAGCATCTAACTCCCACAAATAACCTATTAGCCTGATATAGGGCAATTTTAAGGCATGAGCCTGATCTACTTTAAAGTCTGGCCTGGCCTGAAAGCCTACTTAAAAGTCTAATTATCAACAAGACTTTTAAATATGTCTCAACTTATATGTTAAGTCTCTAAATGTCTGATGCGCATTTGCCATAAGTTTTGATGAAAACTAAACATTTGTCAATAATTTAATTACTCCATATTTGTTGCTGACCTGTCTATCTAGTGTGCAGAATATTAAGTGAAAGGTTATTTTACACTTGCCTACCTATAGACACTCTTAACCTATCTTGAAGATCACCTGTCTTATGAGTGAAAGTCAACCTGTCTGCTGACTGGATTGTTGACTATCTGCATTGACCTGTATGTTTGGAGCTCTCACTTGTTTATGGTTATTCGATAAGCAACACAAGGACAAAGAAGCCTTTAGGAGTTATCCCCTCAAGCAGAAGTCACCGAAGCTTTCTCTCCCATGCATATCAAGAAAGTCAAAAGGTCAAACTCTCAAGCAACCAAAGGAACTCAGAAGCGGAGTGCTTCTAGTATGCTTTGTTCCCTAGTACAATTGGAAGTTACACGAAAAGGGAAATGTGATCTTCAAAGTACAAAAGCAACCTGCACAACTCTGATTTGGCTGCTGCATAAAGCATAAAGCACTATACTTACGTGTTAGAGTACAATCAACATTCCTATTGCATTAATAACTGCCCAGAACGACTCTATTGCATTTAATGGAGCTCAGCTTGAAGCCAAAACTTGAAGAAATGTCTCTAACGGATTCTAAATGATTGGAGCCTATAAATACATAAGCCATTGAAGATGAAGATAGAGAATACACAGCATTAAAGAGTCATTACTTTGAGCATTTAATCCTTCGTTCTTTCAATATGTATTCTTCAATCATTTGAAGTTATTACGCAGTCTTTCTATACTTCACATTTAATTCACTCTTCTGAGTATTAGTGAAAGACTTGCAAATTGTATTTATTACAATCTTTTCTCAAACCAACTTGAGTGAGCCTGAAGAGGTTAGGTGAGTAAAGAATACTTATCTTGGAGCCTAAAGAGGCTAGGTGTGCAAATAATACTGGGAGTCTATAACTTGATCAGTTATAGTGGAGAAAACTTGGTGCTGTCAAGGACTGGACGTAGCCCTAATTGTTAAAGGGTGAACCAGGATATATAGCTGTGTTAAATCTCTCTATCCCTATTTCTTTAGATGCTTTGATTATTTTCATTTGTCAACTAATTAAAGGGGTTTAAGTGTGAAAATCAAACAAGTTTTATTCTTGCATGTTTGTGTGTTTTTCTGTGAAAAACTGATCAGGCAGGTCACCTGTCTGTGCTTTGTGAAAACACTTGTCTGAACTTAATTTCTGTGTGCGAAAAGTTTTCAACTTTGTTTTAAAGTCTGATAAACATAATTCAACCTCCTTTCTCGTGTTTATAGTTGTCTATTTCATTATAAATAGGCCATAGGCATTCACTTGTAAATAAAGACGTAGGCCTCTAATGATAAAGAAGTTGGTAGACCTATACTAATAAATAGGTCATTAGGCATTCAAAAATGAATAGGCAAGTAGGTCACTACATGATCAATAGGCCTTTACTTTCAAATAATATAAATAATGTAAAAAAATTATTATAGTATTATAATATATTATATCATACATATATATTTATGTGCGTATATAGGCCGGCATGATAGGTCTAATACGCTTTTTTTAAAAGCCTTAGGCCTGCCCTCTTTAGCTATATAGGCTTTTTAAAAAGCATTGACCTGGCTTTTTTACTAAATAGGTTAGGCCGAGCTAGGCCTTAAATAGGCTAGGCCATAGGTCCCCGACGAGCGACCTGACCTATTCCCACCCCTAACTACTTACAGCACATATGCAAATTTAATATTATTTTTTTATAGTTAAGAAAAAAACTAAGAAAAGCATATAAACTATTAAAATTCCCATACCTCGTCTTAATTTCTTTCGAATTAAGGGGCAGACCATTTTTTATGTGAAAAAAAAAAATCAATCAATATTTCTCTTTTAAAATTCTAATTCAAATAGTTGTTACACAATTTTTTAGGGAAAAAAAAAAACCATTTCTCTGAAAAATTTTGGTGTAAATTATTGCTATTGACACGAGATTAGATAACAATTTAAGTTAAAACTAAAGGGGTATTTGTAACATCCCTGGCTACTCTATGGATTGATAACTGTCCCCACAGACCAACACAGGTCTTTTCAGCGTGCTTTGTCCTCACTCACACACTTCCTGGGAAAACTTCCCAAGAGGTCACCCATCCCTTAATTGCTCCAAGTCAAGCACGCTTAACTGTGGAGTTCTTAAGTGATGAGCTCCCGAAAAGAATGTGCATCTTGTTAGTATAGGTAGCACCAATCAATTCACATAAGCCTTCCTCAACTATATAGTCCCATACCTATCCAGTCTCAGGATCTCTCTCATTCGGGTGTGTAATCGGTTCATTCATGTGTCCCTCCGCCTAGAAGCCTGCCATGAGTCGCTCCTTGTCTATGCCTTCTTGCACCGGCGACCACTCCCCGCCCTCGTCGACACCCGGGTGTTACATGCCCACCAGCTTCCGCTTGGTTCGCCCCCGAACCACACCATACTGGGAGAGGTGCCGCTCTGATACCATTTGTAACATCCCTGGCTACTCTATGGATTGACAACTGTCCCCACAAACCAACACGGGTCTTTTCAGCGTGCTTTGTCCTCACTCACACACTTCTTGGGAAAACTTCCCAAGAGGTCACCCATCCCATAATTGCTCCAAGTCAAGCACGCTTAACTGTGGAGTTCTTAAGTGATGAGCTCCCGGAAAGAAGATGCATCATGTTAGTATAGGTAGTACCAATCAATTCACATAAGCCTTCCTCAATTATATAGTCCCATACCTATACAATCTCAGGATCCCTCTCATTCGGGTGTGTAATCGATTTATTCATGTGTCCCTCCGCCTAGAAGCCTGCCAGGAGCCGCTCCTTGTCTATGCCTTCTTGCACCGGCGACCACTCCCCGCCCTCGTCGGCACCCGGGTGTTACAATATTAATTAGCAAAATTTACCCAGAAACAAAGTAACGAACTGGCCTCTTAAGTTGAAAAAATAAAAATAAAAATTCATTAGCTACTAAAGAAAGGGTGTTACTTGTATAATATTCATAAAATTAAATCTTTGATAATACCAGTATATTCACCAAAAATGAAAGAAAAGATGTTGCTTAAATAAGCCCCAAAAAGGCCCTTGACAAGGTCCATTTAGTAATAACAAAACCAATACATTTGTTGAACCCTTCCCCCATGCCTGCAAATATCCATTACACAATAAACAAGTATATCTCATTATCTCAATAATGCTAACAGGACAAAATCATCATCCCCATTCAATTTTCGCAAGTAACTTTAAAATTCACCGCACAAAATTAAGTGCTTCTTAAAGTCCCACTCATGGCTAAAATAATGCAGTGTAGTGTATGCCATCATCAATCCATACTTCGATTTATATGCTTTTAAAATTAGAGCTTATTGGAGATTTATATCCTCGTACAAAGCATATATGTCCATCAACCATTTGACATAAGCACTTTATTACAACCATGGAATGCTTCGGTGCTGCTTTATCTGAAATTGATTAAACAAAATACGAAAGAAACATGTGAGCAACCACAGTTTATAATTACAAACTCAACAAGAAACCAATTGATCAAAAGGAAAAAAAAATTAAATAATGGAATTTGGGATAAACACCACAAAAACTTGATGTTAATGGAAAAATAAATCAGCTTGCACGAGAGATTATGTTCTATTATTATTCCATTTGGACATTATGCTTGCCACTTGTTTGGTTACTTTGGACACGCATTTCGCATTATGTTTTATTATAATCCCAATTTGTAATAAAAGTAGGTTTAATTACTTTGTCTGTTGATTTCTGAACTTCTTGGTAAAATTCAACCAGGTACCTGAACTTTAAAAGATTGTTATGGGGTCTCTTCTTATCAAAATTTGAAATTGAATCCCTCCTACACACATCTCCCTTAAGGTTCCATTAGGATTGTCAAAAAGTATAAGGACTTATTTGAATTTTCTCAAAAAAGTACATGAACCTATTTGAATTTTCCTAAAAAGTTCATAGACCCACAAATGCATGAATTGATGGATCACTTAATGAAACCTAACGGATACTTAATAGAACCCTAATGGAAAATGTGTATGAAAGAATTAATTATAAATTTTATAAGTTTAAAGACCTAATTATATTTTTCTAGGGACCTATTTAAATTTTTCCAAAAAGTCTAGAGATCAACGGAGTAATTAAACCTAAAAAAGTACCAGAGAAAGCACAGCCATGTCGCAGCATGACCATAGTAAGCTAAAGAGTACAACCATGATATATATATATATATTTTTTGACATAACTACAACCATGATATTAGATCTGAAACTTTTTGAATCTATAAAATAATTGTAGCAACAAAACATTGACCTAGTCTATAACAAATGACAATAAAACCACATAAAGCATTATCTATAAAAAAAAAAAAAAAAACCACATAACGCATTGAAAGAAAGGGAGTACAGTTTTCGAGAAATGATTTTTTATTTTTTTTGGTGCAGGAGCCAAGGGGGATCAAATATTTCAATGCACAAGCAATCTCAATGGAAGTGAGAACATGTGTGTATATGCATACATGACAATAAATGAATGAAAATAATAACTAATACTAGGTATGTATCAACTTCATCTACAAAACAAATTTAGGTGGTGTTTGTTTATTTTCTGTTTTTATATTCAGTTAACGTGTTTTCATAAATAATTACAAAAAGTACTACCTTGTTTTCACTTTATTTCCAATTTTCAAACTCTAGTTTTCAGCATTTCCTTTGCAAAGGTTTGAAAGCATGAAAGAAAGTGAAAACAAAGTGATATTTTTGTAATTAAAACACACCAACTGAAAATGAAAACAGAAGACAAACTAAACACCACCTTAATGGTAAGTCTAAAATCAAATCTAACAACACTTTATAATTCCAAAAACTTTAGGGCTATCAAGTGCATATGGTTTTCTGTAAAAGCACCTACCATATAAACAAGAAGAGCTCGACTTGCAATATAAAAATAACTTTGCACTGAAGCATGCCATTTTTCCACGAGTATCCTGCAGAGATAACACACATGAAGCAATTAAAACAACTAGGGATAACCGGGAAAAAAATCATAACCAAACCTGCTGGAACTTAATGAAAATTCTATTCAAACAGGAATTTGTGCTTAAAAGTTAAAATAAATAAGCAGGGATCGGGTTAGATGTTTTGGGGGTAAATAAACGAGGTTGAAAAACAAAAGAAAGAACAATTTAAGGAAGAAGAGAGCAAAAAGAAAGTGTTTCTTTTCTTCTCACAGCTCTAAAAAATGACACAGGATGGCAGTATTCTAAGTTTGCAAGGTGTAATAATTAGGAACACATATATCCCCAATATTAGACTATGGTTTGATCTTCTCTTTCTGTGATAATTTAAGACCAAAGTCCATAAGCCTTGTCGCGTCCAACATTTCCATTTTCTGGAAGGCCCTAAAATATTGCTAAAAGTTGACCCTAAAAGAAATGTTGCTTCCTTCTACCTAGTATGATAATTCTTTATTAAATCACAACAAATACCAGCCATTTCCTTTATTCTCCTGTTCCTTCTATTCCATGTCATATGTCCAGAATCCAGATGTCAAAGAAGTGCTGTAAAACATTCAAGAGGCACATACATACTCTTGAATTCAAAAGGCTAGACAACCCTTTCATTTCCCAACCACTCCCCATAATAACTTAAAATACAGCTTATTTATGTAGGATGTATTACAACCTGGCCACTAAATGGATGTGACCTCTAGACATTCATAAAACCAATCACCAATTACCATTCACAAAATCATCAAACTTGGGTAAACACCACAAAGTTTGGCTTAGCTTATCAACGAGAGAAAAGATGTTAATGCTTCCAAAAAATATCACATTTTAGGCTTCAATGATAGAAAATTAACAATAAAAAACTAAGCACTATACTCAAAAATCAAAACATGTATCCAGCACATTCACAATCTCATTAAGTATTTTTGCTGGTTTAGTAACAGGGGCTAGTTGGACACAGAACTTATTCATAGGTATTAACCTATTAGTTACCTATTTCTGCTATGAACTATTAAGTAATTTGATTGAAGGTGTGAACATTGTTTGGCATAAAAAGAAATTCTATTTTAGGGGAATAAATGAAGAAAACAACTTGAAAGACAAGAAGTCCTCGAAAGAAATAACGAAAAAAGAAAAGGAACAGCATCATGATAAAAGTGCCTGCCAAAATCGCTTTGGTTATGTGATAAAGTAACATAAGATTCCTAAAACTCAAGCACCATAATTAAGCAAAACATACAAAATAACAAGTATTATATACATGAATCCACATACCAAAGTCATTTTTCAATTTAAGTAAAAGGAAATCAAAAGTTTCAAACTTACACTAGATATATGAACATCACCCTTCATCTTAAATGCATGTTAGCAAGGAAATCCGACAGCCTGATAGCACCATGTATTAAGTTAGTGAAATTAACAAAAAAAAAGAAGAGGAAGAGAGGAAAGGTGAAATAGCACAAGGCCAAAGATAAGGAGCAATGAAACAGCACAGAGCAACCTGATGTCTTTAGCAATTACAGTATCGCCATCTGCAGCACCAAGATGTCGCAGAACGACCTGCTCAAGACGGCCATCTCGATATGCATGCTGCAAGAAGATAATAGAAGCCAATTAGGCTCCAGTCAATTTTGTAAAAGGACAACTCAAAGCACTATTAACAGGGTTCAAAGCCTCAAACCACTATCTCGACATCATAATTTAACACTAGGTAGGGGAATATAAATTAATATATGCCAGCCAATCTAAATATACACATTACACAATCGTACCAGAAATATGTAGCAGTCATTAATTTCAGTGCTCTAATAACAATTTTATACCACAATGCAAGTCATGAGGACACTTAATAGAAATTGGCTCATTTGAAACTGAATCTAGTAAACAAAGCTAGAATATTAAGAAATTAATTCATAGGAAACTGAATCTAGTAAGCAATGTTACAATATTAAATATTAGCATTTACGTTAGAATATATACAGTCACCTATAATTATTTGATTAGCTAGTGATTAGGCTACAAGTTAGCTACTGATATTAGACAATAAGTTAGCTACTAATTAACTCCTAATTACCCCCTTGGTTTTCAAGCTATAAATAAGATATCAAGTGTGCAGCTAACATGCACAATTTCTCTCAATCATCCTCCCTTTCAACACATCTTTGGTCTCTGGTAGGAAAGATCATTTACTAATGTGATAATGTCTCAGACCATACAAAATACACACCTTCAATATGCCTAGAGAAAAGATAATTACAATGTTATCAGGAACAAAGTAAAATGGCCCAGACAGATAGGAGGAGGTGAGAAATAGAACTAGTTATATTCATGTATTACCTTGTAGAAACAGCTTGTTCCGAAAGGGCAGTTCCCATCCCCAAAGTCAAAATGCTTGCAATCAATTGACCTATAAATGGCATTAAGCAATTTCCAAAACAATATTAGAAAATCTTATGGACATTCCTTCAGCCGAGTTATTTTTTTCTGATCATGATATGGTAAGTACATATGGCTCACCATCAGCTGCCTCTACATATGCATACTAAATACTAATATAGAGAAGGGAAAAAGGAAATAAATGTCAACTAGCAGTACCATCATCCATCATAAATTAAGCAGCATACAATGGTGACCCAAACTTAAACCACTCCAAGCTTTGTAAATAGATGAAAAATTAATTGGATAGGAAAAGCAAATAAGAAATTAAAAGATATTGCAAGTGCTTGTGAAATTACTTGAGCTTTGCCTTGTAGTTGTCAATGATTTCCTGTTTTTCCTCACTTGTAGAGTACCAAATGACACTTGGAATGACAAAGTACGATAGCTTGCGACAGATAGGACAAGCCCTCAATGTGCTATTGACATCCATCCCCAATGTTGGGTTACTACTACGCCAATTCCTAATACAGGATATGCAGAATGGATGATCACAGTCAGACAGCAGCCCAAACTTACGTTCAGCTGGTGTAGGCTTTGAAAGAACACGCTCCAGGCAAACACTGCATTCAATTTCTTGACTTCGTTTCAAGGCCTCAAGATGCTTTTGTCTATTTTCACAAGTTTTCATATGTTCTTCTCTTTCCTCGGGTCGGAAAGGATGCAAGCAGTGCTTTCCACAGGTGGGACACAGATCTCCATGAATATGAGGACAGTTTTCCCCTCGTGGACAGTTGCCAGCAGCAGCAAATGAGCAGATTGGAAGCTCAGAAGGTGAAGTAATTCTGGATTGATCAACTTCATCTTCCACTAAAAAATCATGATACTCAGATTCTTGATTCCAAGCTGGTTGACTGGGAGGAACGTAAGGGCTTCTAGAAGGAGAAATCTCTGAAGCTGTAGCAACACTATTTGATGTAATTATAGCATTAGCAAATACAACAGAATCCAAAACCACGGGCTGGTGTTCGTTTACTGAAGAAGATGGAGTGGAGGACTGTGCTTGAGAAGCTTTGACATGATCATATCTGCATCGACTACCATAAGCACAGACTCCTTTCTGATAAAATGTGCATATCTGTCACAACAAGCAGATAAAGTCAGAGAAACGTAAATCAATAACTACGAATATGTGGGACCTGAAGCAAAGAAGAACTTGTATCACCAACATTATTTGCAGGAGCTTTCCAGTCATGAGAAAATTCACAATGCTCCCCTTTCAAACATGCTCCATGAGCAAAGAACTTACAAAGAACCCTAGAGGATTCAAAAGATAAGAGATTACACGAATTAGAATAGTCTGCAAAGTTGCATAGGAAAGACAGAACACATTAACAGGGAAAGAAAATGGCCCATCCAACAACACTTTCCTAAGTATAAAAAATCATGGTCACCAATTAAAAGAACCTCCTACCCATGTTTGCACATATGAAAACACCATGCTTGATCAAATAATTCCTAGCTAAACCACTTTAAGTTTCCACTACAATCATCATGAACAAATCAGCCGAAATCAAATTTCACTCACTTTCACACAGAACTCAGCATTTATATAACACCCTAGAATGGTTTTTACATTTATTGACTTTCACAAGTAGGGAGGTGGCAAGGAAGGGAATGACAAAATATAATGAAAGTGCGATAAGGAGTTATCTTAAAGGAGCATTTTGCCCTCAATTTTGGGGGTCAAGAAAGGAATGGCTTGAGCACTCCCCTACTCTCTCGATCATTAAACTCGTTAAACATCCAAACAATGGCGTGTCATGGTCTATTCTATTTCATTCAATTATGAGTACTCTCTTCCATCGTCTTTTAAACTCATAGACATATAGCCTAGAAGTCTCTGGAATGACACGTTAAAATTATAGCTTGAATGTATTCCCACTTAAGAAAACTATCTGAATCCAGGAACGATTTTCCAAAGTCAATCAAAAAAACCAGGGCCATGATTCTCTTTTGCAACTTCCATTTATTTATTTTTTCTCTGAATTCTGATTAATGAAAAGACATCCCATGATGGAAAAAAAAAAAGGTAGTTTATTTTTCCTCTAAGTTTAAACATCAAGCAAGCAAGATCATAAACACAATCAATAACACAAATATTGAATTAAGTTAACAATCAAGGCACCCCATATAAATCACTAATCCCCTGAAATAGGAGAAACTACAGAACACAAAACTGAAACCCACATAAAAAAAAAAAAACACAATTGACTATAGAAAAACTACGATAACCTATCTCACCTCTTAGACATGGCGGATATTAAAAATAAAAATTCGTTAAATTAAACGAGAGCTGCGAGGATCAAAACCCTAAACCTCCAAGTGATTATTGGTTGAAAAAAAGAGCTGAACAAAAATAAGGGGCAGCCAGAAGAAAAAAATAATTTTGAAGTAACCTAGCAGATGGGGTTTTGCAGCCACTCAAATTAAGAAAAGATTGAGAAAGGGTGGTGATGTTTTTGGATGGGGGAAATAAGATATCTATACTATACTAATTAGTGGAGCAAGTTTTCAGATATTGCGACACTTGGCAATTTGGTGGGGCCCACAGCCATTTTCTTTTTCTTTTTCCTTTCTTTCTTCTTCTCCCTTCCTTTTCTTTTTTCCTTCTTCTTTCTCCCCTCCTCTTCCACGTTCTCTCTTTCTCTTCTTTCTCTCTTCTTCTTCTTCTTCTTCTTCTTCTTACCCTCTGATCACTCATTTCTCTCTTCTCTCCTTTCTCGTCTCTCTCTTATCTCTTTTCTCTCTCCACTTCTGATCTATCTCTTCTCTCTTTTCTCGTCTCTCTCTTTATTTACAGGTGCGAAGCAGCGGCTGGCGCGGCGGTGGCGGGGTCCCTCGCCTGCGACTGGGCTGGAATCTAGGGTGTGGGCGGCGCGAATCTGGCGGTGGTTTGGTGCGCTAGCGGCGGCGAGGTGGAAGTCGTAAGCGGCGGCGACTTACGGTGCTGGACGGATCTGCGGCGGATGGGCTTCTGGTCTCGCGGCGGCGAGTGGTTGTGACGGTGACGGCGAACTCTGTAAGTGGTTTAGGGTTTCGTTTTGCTTCCATTTAGGGTTTCCTTACTTGGGTTTCATTTTTGTTCCTTCTTTTTAATCCCAAACCTTATTCTCTGATATTTCTTTTCTTATGTAGTGGTATAATGATTGTTGCACTTTCTTAGAGTCCATCATCTTATACTGATTTGTTTAACACCAAGGGAGTGGATGTTGCATCTTGTGACAAATGGTAAATTTATATTCTTTTAGTTTAATTTTTTGTTCTTGGAAGCTAAGATAGTATTCTTCTATAATGGATAGGGGACTAAACTATGGCTCTAGGGGAATGTTACTATTTTGTTTTCTGTTTTAAAAAGAGAGCCAAATGTTGCTAATTACCCCCTAATTGTGTACAAATGTACATGGCCGTGTTTATTAGACAGTGGCAAATGTTACTATTCTGTTTTCTATTTTAAAAAGAGAGCCAATCTCATTTGTTTATGTATATATTTTTATAAGGATATTTTGGTTATATATTCTGTGAAACTTCATTTAGTGAGTGATGCAAATAAACTGAATTTGCTAGATGATTGGTGCATGCAGGTATTGTGTTCATAGATATTGTGTTCTTGGGTTTGAAATTATATTATGTTATTACCCCCTAATTATGTACAAATGTGCATTTGTTTTAAAAAGAGAGCCAATCTCATTTGTTTATGTATATATTTTTATAAGAATATTTTGGTTATATATTCTGTGAAACTTCATTTAGTGAGTGATGCAAATAAACTGAGTTTGCTAGATAATTGGTGCATGCAGGTATTGTGTTCATAGATATTGTGTTCTTGGGTTTGAAATTATATTATGTTATGTATGCAATGTCTGTAAGGAATTGGAGGTGCAAGATTGTGGTCCATCTCTGGGAATTGGAGATTCAATTTTGTGTCTGAAATTTGGATGATTGAATACGTATATGGGTTTTTCACTTCATTGATCCCTGAACATGTGGGTTTTTCAAGATGCTTTCTTCCTTACTTTCTTTCACGCTCTCACTTTCCATTTTTCTCTACACTGTTCTATGCGTTGCAGCACATGCAGTCTGGAAATCTAAAGCTTTGGGAACCCAGCACATACAATGTGAACGTCATGTCGTCTTGATTCAGTGCATTACACCTGGAATAATTGATACAGTAAGGGTTTATAGTGTGATTATTAATATTTATCACAATTCTATTTTCTAAGCATTTTTGCATATGGGATTGTTGGTTGTATAGTTTTAGCAACTGCAACAGTTTTATTTTTCTTTGATCATCTTCAAGTTTTATGTCATGTGATCATTAAGTGTTCCATTACCATGAGAGTGTGTGCCTCATGATAGTGTTAGACACAATTAGTACATGAGAAAAGTTTTCATACTCACTTGATAATAGCTTTAGGAACAAACAAAATTGGTTTTCCTGCAGCTATTATCAAGTGAGTATGAAACCTTTTCTTATGTACTAATCGTGTCTAACAAGTGAAGTTAGTGATAGGTAGCTTTATGGTCTGTTGTTGGTTCAATGGTAGTTTGCCTCTAAGTAATTTCATTAGTTAGGGAGGGTCAATTCTCATGATTGTGGCAGTTGCTAATGATATTATGTGCTATTCATATGCATGTGACAGCTATAAGGCTTGAATATGGGATTTTAGGGTGTGGTGTTTTGGCATGGGGCAATCGACAATACCTTGTGAAGGAATATTACTGCTTTTGTGTGGGGTTGCTACTCCAGAGGGTGGAGGATCTTTAGCGTCCACGAAATAAATGTGGTTCCTAGAAATGTCCTCCACAAAGGACAGATATATTTGTTGTCTATACTCTGAATGAGACTTGCATCTTTGTTCATTGCTTTCATACGAGGGTGAGAATTGAATAAACCTTTTCTTTTCTTTTATTTTTTTTAGTGAGAGTCATGCTACTGTGCTGAATCAGATATGAAGTTACAAAGATAGACAAAAAGAAAACCTTATGTAAAAAGTAAAAACATTTATTTGTTTATCCTAAATAGCTGATATTAAAAAGGAAATTTTGTTTTTCCTTATTAATATATCCTTCTCTTGTGGCAGGGGTAGCCCTGGCTGTGGGCAGGGCAAGGCAAGGCAGGGCTTTTAGTGGTGGAATAATGATTGGTGCAGTTTGAAGAGGTCCTCCTGGTTAAAGAATGACCGGTGCTTCTCTTTTGTGTGCATTATTTTACTGTGATATTTTTGTTTTGCTGGGCAACAACTATTTTCTCTTCGCAGGTTTCCAGTTTACCAGCTCCTATTTGAAGCTTTTTCAGGTATCTCCATTTTACCAGCTTTTGGTTGAAGATTTTGAGTATCTCCAGCTTCTCCATTTGCGGTTTTGCTTATTTTTTACTCTGCATAACACCTTTGTGACTTTGCATGTTTTATATACAAAATGTTTTTTATGATACAAGCACTCCCAAAATTTTCTGATTGCTTGCTTTGAACAAGATGACCAAAAGTGCCTAGCAACTCCGACCATTATTTTACTATTTTAGATTGATCATTTTGTACAATGTTTTAGTATTTAAGTTTGATTTAGCTAGCCTATGCTCTTTAGCCACAATGTTTTGTGTATTCTATTCTATATCTTAGAAATAAGTTTCACATTGCTTTCCCTAGGAACTTGCAATATTGTTTATAAGTGGTGGGAGAAGGCATTAATGTGTCAAATATGGATCAGCTATGTTAAAACAAGCAATTAAATGAATAAAGTCTTCACCTTTAAGAGCATTATAGTTTCTCCAAATCGATTCAAGAATTCAGAATTTTTGTGCTTATCTCATTTTAGATTGAAATGTATCTTACAGTAGTTGAAACTTGACAGGCTTTAGCATTAACACTGGTATCTATTGGTGTTGATGTGGCTATAGCGGCTGATATGCAGTTCCATGTATTTCAGTATTTGGCAACTGTGTAGGCATGAGTTGTACCTTGGTGTTGTAAACAAAATCCTCTGATCCAGATTGCAGCAGCAACAGAACTGGACAGCTTTGGTGTGAGTAACTATTTACTTATTTTATTGGTCTTTCATAAGTAATTTATTATATCTTTATATTCTATAACCTTGGTCTCCTCCAATGCTGATATGCATCACAATTTTTTCCTCTTCGTCAGTGCCTAATTTGTGTACTGATCAACAGGTTGATGTGGAAAACAATACCTATTACGTTATTTTTCTTGGATGTTTTGTTACCCTGCTTAGACCCTCCGGGTTTACTTTCCTTTGATCGGAACTTCAGGAACATGTTGGTGATTCGCGCATCAGCTATTCTTGGATTCTTGCTTCAGTGGTCTGTTGCTTTAGCACTAGGGTAAGTGACATGTACTATTATTCTTTTTAATTGTAGAGTGATTTTGTCTGTGAAAAGAAGTTTGATTTCAGTTTCTTTAAGGCTGACTATTTTATTCTTCCACATATTATATTTCTTTCTCATTTTTCTCACGTCGTAGGTTCTAATGTGATATTTTTTTGCCAAAGAAATTATTAGTCATGGAGTCTATGATGTAATATGACTTGGGAGGTAAAAAACTAATTTTACCTCAACAATAATGGGTGCAGAAGTTAGAGATGTTGTTTTTCCATTTCTTGATCTAATAGTCCTCTCCTCGGTACAAACTTCAACTTCTGGTTTTTGGTTTATTTTATTAGCTTATCTTTTGGCTTTTGGTTTTCATAGTTAATATTCCATTATGTGGATGGTGACAGGTTAAAAGAGTGACAGGGTTATTTCAGCAACATGGCCATGGAATATTGCATAGAGATTTTTTCTATTGATCTTTTTTGTTTCATTGTTTAAAAGCTACGAGTCTTTCTAATTTCTACTTTGGAAGTTTATAACAAGGAAAGGAATTTGGTTTAAGTTATAAAATATTTGAGGTACGCCCAAAGTGAAGGGAGTTATTGTGCAGTCACATTACTTTAGTTGGAGTTATGATTCATAGCTTAAACCAAATTGGTGTTATGAAGGGTGTAAGATAACTGAAGGTAATCCAATTCCTTCTGTTTTGAGGACATTAAGTTAGAGATTTTGCAGGTAAGGCCTATAGTGTCCAAAATCAAAGCAAAGCTAGGCATTAGAATTATTGACTGAGTGTACTACATTTTATGTGACTAAGTATAAGTTGATTAATCAATTATTCATATTTTTGTCAACCCTATCCATAATCACTGCATCTTCCTTAATTACCAATACTTTATTATAATTTAACTCCTCAAATATCTCAATCCAGATTTTCTTATTTAAATATTATATTCAGGTGCTGATTTTTCTCTCTTTAGTCTCTTTTAATGATTCATTAGTGTAGCATTTTGGCAAGGGCTATCTAGCATATGCTTTTCTTGCAAAGTGTAACAAAGTGTGCTGACAAGCTGAAACAGACTGGGGTTTCAAAGGTATAGATTGCTAAAGATGAGTAACTGTCTCTCATTTAGTCTGCTATTATATTGCTATTATACCTGTAGAGAAATATACAATAATTTCAAAAATAATCGCACTTATATGCTTAGTCCTTTTTTTGTGTAGTTGACTGATATTTGTTCAGTCTTCATGGTGCAAGCTGCTTCATTTATGTTCAGTCCAGCAAATGCATCTCTTTGCTTATTCAGCAGTCACGTGGTTTAGGGAGAGTTATTTATTGTTAGTTCTAAAGATGCAAAGAGGCACGTCTTATCCATACTTGGACTACTACTCAAAGCTTTTACATTTTTCAACTGTGTTCTATTTTTCATTCATACTATTCACTAATGTGTCTGTTTTTTCTTAGTTATGATTTTCAATGGCTATTTTAATTTTTTCAACCATGTTCAGTTTTAATCTTTAACTCGCTATCTTTTAATTATATCAGATTACTTTTGAGGGGCTTTGTCTGGATGAATCCTAGGTGGATGAAAGAGGAAATGGTTTGCAATTTGCTGTTATGTCATGGACAAGTATTAGTTTCTTCAGTTCATTATATTTTGCTATCTATAATTGCATCTAACTTCTTATTTTATTTATCAATTACTTCATCCATCCCAAGAACTATTTTCTTCAAAAAGATTTAACCTCAACTTCTTCAAAATTACGTGAATTAATATATATTGATTTTCATAGAAAGGGGAATAACAAAGAACAATTTCCTGCTAGAGGAAACTGTTAATATATAGTTTTTAATACACAATAAAAATACTTTTAAATACATACCATACTGCTGTAATTTTTATTTTACTTAGATTGCTTTACATTTATATGGTTTGTGGCTTAATAGGGAGCATGTGTTTTGATATAATGATAGGACTTGGACTAAAACAATTATGGGAAGCATGTGTCTAAAACAATTATGGGAAGCATGTGTTTTGATATAATGCCAGGACTTAGACTTCCGTGGTTACTAACTGTTAACCATGTTGCATGGAGGATGATCTATCGATCCACTAAGTTGAAATTAAACAGTCACTAAGTGGGTATATTGTATAAAGTGATTTACTATACCTTATCATAGTAAAGAAGATCAGGTTAAATTTTATTGTTATTTTATTTTATGCCTTGAACTTGCCTAGAACTGCCTATCTAGAACACTTGAGGAATGAGATTCATTGTTATCTCTGCCATTGGAGTACTATTTCTTCTGCATGAGTCTGATATCATCTTATAGTATAGATTTTGACAAATATCTGGGATGTTATCTTGCTTTTGAAATTTCTGAGAATGGATCTCTCTCATGCAGGTGTCCTACTTTCTTCTACAACAAACAAAATTTACATTGTTGAATCCACGTGTCAATCGTGGTGACATGTTATAATGTGCAAGTAATTTTTGTCATGTCTATGTGGTATGACATTGAAGGATAATTTTCATTCATATGATTCATGTGTTTTATGAGTTTTTTATGATTTTCTTATGGCATTAAAGGCCTGTTTTCATTCATATCCTTATGGTTGTTCCAACACATTTATATGTGCTGGACAGGTATATACTTCTACACAGGTAGTGTAAATCACGAGTTAGGCTCACTAGGAGATCATATATTTGTAGTGTAAATCATGAATTTGGTTCTTGCATTATGAAGGTACACCTCAACACCGTTCAAGGTGCAGCTCAAAATAGTACAGCTCAAAATTGGAACCTATACTATTATTGTCCTACCTCTTTTTCTCATTTATTGACTATATCATGATCATGATGTCCATTCTCACCAACTTTTATTTCTTCAAAAGCTTATCCTGAACTGCTCTGATTTTGTGAAGCTTTTATTGATTTCATCTTGCATATCAGAGTGAAAATTGTTTTTATTTTACACACAAGTTTTTATTGTCAACTCACATTTTCTGATTTTTTTCTTTCTTTTGAGTTTTGTCAAAAACGGGATTTGAGAAGGTGTTTTCATTTTCTAATTTGTTTTTGGGGCTTCATTGACAATGCTTCCATTTTGTATTTTTTTTGTCCTGTTGGTGTTCTCGATTGTGTTCTCGCTATGGTATCTTTATTATATTTTGCTTTTCTTTATGCTTTCGAGAGTGTTTTCATCTTCCACTGATAACTTGTGAATTTTTTTCTGAGTTTTGTCAAGAAGGGGATTAGGGAAGGGATTCTGGTTTTCAGATTTTGTTTTTGGGGCTTTTGAGGATTGCTTCCGTTTTTTGAATATTTTTTATTATGTTGGTGCTTCCGAATGTCCCATTGTTGTGCTGTCTTTGTTATATTTTGCTCTTCTTTATGTTGTGGTGTCTTTGTTATATTTTACTCTTCTTTATGTTGTGGTGATGCCTTACCTTCCACTAATATTTTCTGAGTAATTTTTGCCATATTATACACATGTCCTACACCACAAGTGCTAAAGGCAACGAAAAAATATTTGTTGCTAAACTTGATCATTTAAGCACAAGTGAATATAGATAATAGATAATCTCAAACAAGTAGGAACAAAAGGCTTTTACATCTCAGACTGATTATATTCCTGTTAGCGTAAACTATTCTAAATATGAAATCAATCTAGCATCTGCCATTCGAAAATAATGGAACTACAGAAATTTATGTATGCATATAAAACAACAAAGATAATAAGAGCTTGACTAACTATTCTGTAGTGACTGATGATTTGAAGCTCTTGATGATAGTGCAAGTAGCTTAGGAAGTTCTTTCCTCAATATTGACATGTAGACCTTTTTATTGCAGGATTACAAGAGGCACTAGCATGTCATGTCATAGAACTTCCATTTCATTAAAGTTCTGCATCTTTAATAAGTCATTAGAGATTACAGCTTAAATTGCAATATAAATGTTCATAAGTAGTATCCAAGTACAACAAGATACAACATACACTGTTGTCTCAGTGAGAGGTGGTAGCACTAGATTTCTGCACTCGATAAGCTTTGATTTGGCACGTCGAAGCATAAAGGCTCTTAGTACACTTTTTAGAATTTTAAGTCATCCCTTTACCTTTGTTGCATCGTGAACTGTTTAGAAACAATAACTGTCAAAATTAGAAAAGGATCCTTTTAATAAATCTATTTTTGCATGATCACAGGGTACTCAATTGTATGACACCTACTTATGGCCAGGTTCTTCTAATACTTTTCCACAAAGAATGCAAGAACAAAAAAGGAATTGTTAGATTTCCCAAGCCTTTAAACCATTTATATTACTATACAACACATGGATCCAGGTCAACAATAAAGCATTCACATTCTGTCGTGTGCTGTCATCAAACTTCAGGAAGCACCAAACTCTCCAATCCACTTATGCTACTTGAAGATGGACTAAGTAAACAAAAGGACATATTGAAGAGAGTTTTGTGAATGTTTGAGTAAGTTTGGGCACTCAACAGCTTTGATATTTGTATACAAAGTTAACAAGAACAATAATAAATATTATTTCCTATACTATACTTTACTCTTACTATTTCCTAAGTTACATTAATTCTAATGGTTCAAGATTGTATTTGCCAACACTCCTCCCAAGTTGGAGTGTAAAGATCAAATGCCATAAGTTGATGGTGGGGTAAGGGGTTGCATGAGGTGGTGCTATGGTGGGTTCTGTGTTCTGTTGGATTTTGAAGAACATAGCCAAAGTAGCACTGGGGACTCATCTTCACCACCTTTAATAGGGTGGCCAGTTCAGGAAATTCTTGCATCAAATTGTACCAGTCCCCATGAAAGTGAAGATAGTGATCAAACGTTTGGAGAATAAGGAATTTGAGAAAAAAAGGTCTCAGTATTACCAGGTATTGTCATTCATGTCTCATGCTTTACAAATTGAATCTGTTGACCCATGTACTTATGCCACACCTCAGGGTTTCAATTTATAATTTAACATGAAATATTTCTTTTAGTTACTGCTAATCAAATATGCAACATTGGTACAACTCTGATTGTTTTATGTAGTTATCTTTTGACCATGATTGTACTGATATACATTCTCCAATAGTTTATTTGGATATTTATGATTTGTCAGCTTCTGGACATTATACATTTATTATCCCAATCTTACTTGGAATCCAAGGTGAAGGGAAATGTGGCAATTGTTACATCATTGGTCAGTTTAATGGGGCTTCCACTTAATAATGACCAAGTTTTTTCTCCTCACTCTTTCTTTCCCCTTTTTGTTCTGGTGTATGGATTAAGTTGAAAATTGGAAGAGAGTAGTTGAGATCCCTATAGATACAAAATTATGTGCAGTTGTTATTGACCTGTTATGTGTCTTGACTCTTGCATAGAGAAACCACCAAGATCTAATATCTTTCACTGTTTTATAAGAAATTATCCTGCATGAAATTCTTGCATCAAGTTGTACCAGTCCTCATGAAAGTGAAGATAGTGATCAAACGTTTGGAAAATAAGGAATTTGAGGAAAAAAAAAGTAAGAATTGTTCTTGCATCTTCGGAGGTTTTTAGCAATCAAATGATCTGTGGCAAATCCTTTTTTGTGCTTTACCAATCTGTCCAGTTTCTTAGCTGCTTTCACTTATTTTACCCATTGATTTTAAATTTGTCTTCTTTGTTTGCTTTTTTTATTTTTTATCCATCCTTATATCGGGTTATCTCTGTATCCTCTGAAGTTACAGAATCGAGCAAAAAGCTATAAAGGCAGTGTCTGGCCTTTCAGGTATTAAATTGAATTTCAGCTTCTAATCTTCCTCCTTTGCTTAGCCACTATGGTCCCATATGGTTAGGAAATTGAGTAGGGGAAAAAAAAGAAACCAAAATGATAATTGAAATAAAAAGGAAATTATTATTCCTAACGTTGCAGTGAATTAGCTTATCTGCAATTGTGTTTTTGTTTCAACAAAACTCAGATCATATAGTATCAATGAATCATTGATTTTCTTAATTACTTGTCTTTCATTTCTTTCATTTCTTCACTGTTATGTGTCTTCCATGGAGAAACCACCAAGAACTAATATTTTCAATGTTTTATAAGAACTGATCCTGCATGTAAGAATTGATCTTGCATCTTTAGAGGTTTTTAGCAATCAAATAACCATGGTAAGTCCTTTTTTATGCTTTACCAAACTGTCCAGTTTCATAGCTTCTTCCATTTGTTTTACCCGTTGATTGTAAATTTGTCTTATTTGTTTGATTTTCTTATCCATCCTTATATTGGGTTATCTTCGTATAATCTAAAGTTACAATCTGGGATTTTTTTCATAAAGCTGAATTTTTTAATCTTTTAAATAATTATAATCTGAATCAAGAACTCTGAATCAAGTATCACATATTTGAATTTTTTTTTTACAACAAAAAGTGGTGTTAAAGGTGGGAACGAAGACAGAATCAAGCAAAAAATTATGAAGGCAGTGTCTGGCCTTTCAGATATTAAATTGAATTTCAGATTCTAATATTCCTCCCTTGCTTAGCTACTAGGGTTTCATATGCTTTAGGCAATTGAATAGGGAAAAACAAAGAAACTAAATGCTAACGAAAATTAAAAAAGAAAGGAAATTTATTT
Organism: Echinosophora koreensis; assembly: GCA_035048595.1. NCBI lineage: Eukaryota > Viridiplantae > Streptophyta > Magnoliopsida > Fabales > Fabaceae > Echinosophora > Echinosophora koreensis. The sequence continues at coordinate 3,271,486 of JAPCYP010000011.1, read as the reverse complement.
ATTCCTAACTTTGCGGTGAATTAGCTTAACTGCAATTGTGTTTTTCTTCAACAAAACTTAGATCATATAGCATCAGTGAATCATTGATTTTCTTTATTACTTGTCTTTCATTTCTTAACTGCAACTGTGCTTTTTGCTTTTTGCTTTCATTTCTTAACTGCAACTATGCTTTTTGCTTTCATTTCTGTCAGATATCTTTAGCACTCCCAGCTGCTTCTTACAGTTGGAGGATATTGAAGACAAGGCACCCTGAAAATCTTCTTCAAGAAATGCTGAGCTGAAGCCATTGGCAGAAACCGCAATCGAAAATATTGAAGTGATAAGCCCACCTGATAATCTTAAATCCATTGAAGCTCCATTTAATCCACTTATTAATAGTAGAGTTGAGCCTGATACTCATTTTCCAAACTTATCTGGATTGGCAATGTCACCAATTCCTTATGAATGTCAAACAGTCTGACAAGGTGAATATCTTCCCATAGATAATTCAGCTTCAATAACCAATGCTACTGTTCATCTCACTGAACAAAGCCACCAGGGTGCTATGGCTGCAAACTCTGAACCTAGAACTGTAGAAGATATCTTCAAGGTGGCAGCAGGTTGATAGTTCTGTTGTCACTGCTAGCAGCGATGTTGATATTTGATGAAACTCTCGACTTCCTCTTTTGAAACAAAGAAGTTGCATAATGAGCTCAAAGAACTAAAGATAGATCCACCTGAAACCAAAGTTACTGATGTGCCCATAGATAATTCCTCTTCAATTCCAAATGCTTCGGTTCATGCAACAGAACAAAGCCATCAAGGAGCTCTGGCTGCAGATTCTTAACCTGGATCTTTAGAAGATATCTTTAACAGGCAGCAGCTCAGTGGTTCTAATGTCAGTTTTGACAGTGATGTTGATAGTCATATAAAATTGTTGGCTTCCTCTTCTGAAACAAGAGAGTTGAAGAATGGGATGGATCCACCTCAAGCCAAGGTTACTGATGTTGCAGTGGGAGCGGATGACTCACCTACAATTGCCAAGAAAATTGCTGTAAGAGGCCTTTTTGTTGAAGTGTTTCTACTCAAGTAGTCACACATAATAAACTGGAAGACTTTTTCAAAGATAAGGATTTGTTTTATCTATGGTACATAATAATCTGATTTGTTACAGATGAAATACTATACATTATATAATACTCATCCACTGTTATTTTTTCATCCTCTCTTAATGACTCCAAGTACATGCATTTTTTTGTTTGGTTAATATGATGTTGTCTTTCAACTCTTAAAATTAGAAGCATGTTAACTTAGTTTACTTACATTGATGGAAGTTCTACAGGGTTTGTCCCTTAGCACCTTCTTTAATAACACTTCCTTTTCAAATCTGATTGCATTTGTTGTGTGATGCAGAAAATTGGGTAGCGCAGATGCTGACAGTGATCTTGCAGAAGAAAAAGGCAGCATTGTGGTAAGGGATTTTAGTATTTTGGCCTTTGGAATCTTCTAATCTTTATTAAACACTGTAAGTGGAGGAAAAACTGCTTCATCTCAATGTCTTTCTATTGCAAGTGCACATCCTTATATATAAGGAAAGAGTGTTACATGAATGGTTGAGTGTGGGTGAGTGATGTAGTGTGTGAGAGTGCTGCAAGGAAGGTGCTAGGTGTGTGCTGTGATGAAAATGAGTGAGTGTTTAATGAACAAAGTTATATAAATCTGATTTAGTTCCCAGCTTATATCTTTTATTTTCTTTTTTAAATAATGATTTCAAACTGTATACCTGAATGATAAATTGTTGGTGCTTTCAAATATCAAATCACAATGTCAGTTGGTAGATGCCAATGCTTAATTACCTTCCAAGCATCATAACAATTGCTTGAGGATTAGTCCCCGGAGAGCGAATAAAGGTTGATCCATCATCTAATTAGGCTCTCCATTACACCTTGCATTATTACTAGAGAAAGTGAAAGCCTTACCTTTTACTTATGTTCTAATTTTTTCATTTTAATGTACTTTGATATCTTTTTCTTTTTTCTTTTTACATTTTTTTGCTTATAAATAATAGTGAAGCATTTAATTAATTTTCATTCTTTGGTCATATTAAAGCACTCATTTCTTGTCAGGGATGTGCATGGCACTTCAATTGTTTCTACCATCTAAATCCTGGGAATTTCTAAATGTCTTGGCTGGGTATAGTTTTTATCTGCTTTCTTCTTTATGCCCCCAGCTGATCTTTTGTTGTTGATATAGGTTATAAGGAAAAATTGAGGGTGTGAACCCTGATGCATCTAATCAAAATCAGCATAATGATGTGTTCGATGAAGGGCAACATTCATTGGAGAACTCAAATTCACATGTGAAGTCTTCCAAGAAAAGTATTGGGGTTCAGGGTGAAACTTCTGATCCTTCCAGTAGCATTGGGGATCCATTGGATATGAAGCCAAATCTTGAGGCTTTTGTGGAAGCAAAGGGTTCAGTTGAACAGTCATTTGCTTCTCAACCAAAGCCCGATCATCACAATAGAAGTCAACATGCTCTGGCTGCAGCAAAAGAACGCTTTTTGGCACGCAAGAGAGCAAAGGAGCAGTGAACAAATTTTATGTCTGCTTACTAAGTTTGGTGACATATTTTATCTTTTATCTATTAGTCTTTCATGTTTGATTTAATACCCATGATGTCATCCCACCCCCAATGGTAAAGAACTTGATCCGTGAAAAGGAGTTATATAATGAACATATAGTAGTGTATGATATCTTACCATTTTTATGGTATGCAATTTTGGTACTGATTTCATGTACGAAATAAAGTTGTTACCTTTTTTTTTAATAAAAAATGAAGTTATTATTGAAATTTAATTTTCATTGAAAATATATACTTAAATTTGTAGGTAAAAAAGAAATTCTCTTTAGGTTATCATTACGACGAAACTATCACTCTAATGTATAGAGATACTATCTTATAGTTATTATTTAAAATATTTTATGAGACCTCTACAGTTATTGTTTTATTTGGAGCCAAGTAAAAAGATGAAAACAATATCAGGTAAAAACTGTTCGATCAATAAATGATGGTATTCATTTCTATAATAGTTATTTTAAGCTTTCATAATAATTTAACAGATATATGTATCGATGTTCATATTTTTTAAATATAGAGTTTAAATGTTATGCACTAATATTCATAAAAAAATTTTGTTATGCACTAACAGTGTAATATTTTTTTTTAACACTATCAACCAACTAGAAATCACGGCATGTGTGACTTTTATGGTAATTAGAATAAGAGTCAAATATTTTTATAATATGTTAATTTCTGATTTATTGATAGTACAAAAAAATTTATACTGATGGTGCATACCAATTAAATTCTTAAATATATTTCAATATATTGTCTTTATATTAAATTTATTTAGATACATTAGAAGAAAAATTATATAATAATTACCCGTGCGTACCGCATTGTTCTTCCATTTTTATAGAGATCATTCCTTTGCTCATACACTGCTCTTCTCTCGCTCTTCAATGTCAAATTCAATCATCATCATGTAGTTTAAAAAAAAAAAAACCATGCTATTAATAATAAATATAGGAGTAGAGGCCCACTAAACACTTCTAATTATCACTTTGAATAAATTTTTTAGAGTCGGAGACCAACTTGGTTTTGTCATATTAAATATTAACGAAATTATATTCTTTGCATGAATTTAAAAGATTAACAAATTGTATATCATGAACTCATACCCATAATGAGAAGTCAAGTTTTCATAAAACCTACTAAAATTTTTATCATACCAAATTTGCTATGTAGCATGTTATTCATTAACTATTTAATTTAATATATTATATCAATTTGTTGTACATTATAGTATTAGTTTATATTTTAAAATTTATTACAATGATTGTTATGTTGAAATTGGTTATAAATATTAGGAAAATAATCATCTAATAGATGCCCGTACATCTATTATTGAAATGTATTTTCTTTTCATAAACTTAAAAGATTAAGAAATTGCATACTATGAATTCATACCCGTAATGAAAAGTCAAGCTTTTATAAAACATACTTAAATTTTTATCATACAAATTTGTCATGTAGCCACTATTCATTAAGTATTTAATATACGAATCCAATTATTACACACAATAGTATTAATTTATATTTTAAAAAATTAGTATGTTTAATGTTGTCAAGTTGAAGTTATTTATAAAAAAGTTATTAGAAAAATAATCATCTAATAGGTGCCCGTGCGTCTGCACGGGCAACTGCACTAGTAGGAATAGAAATATGAGGAAAAATTGGAGCTTGGATTTTGGATGGTAAATTTAGAACCGGTACTGAGAGAGAATGCAAGACAAGTCGGACAATGTTTCGGAGGTTTCAGCTTGGGCACTCGCAACATATAGAAGTCATGTTTCGGTGCATCATTTCAGTTCTGGCTGTCTATCTTATGTGAATGTCAGTTTGCTTTGTCAAAAATGATTACGTGTCCTTACTTGATTGGTAGGTTGCATCCAGACCAAATCTACATTTTTTTAAAAAAAAATTGAAACTAGTTCTTTTTTTTATATATAAAAAAACGCAGAGTTTTATAAAGTTTTCATCAGTTTTTTTTTTTTCCATTCAAGGAGAGGCTTATAACAGAAATTAGAAGAATGTTAAAGAGTGTCCTTAAAGTATTGATTAAGAAATCAAAAGAGGTAGTTGGTATGGGAAATTAGTATTTTGGTCCCTTATCTTTATTTTAGTTTTCATTTTGGTCCCTTATATTTCTTTTTTTCCGTTTTGGTCCCTTATCTTTGTTTTAGTTTCCATTTTGGTCCTTTCCGTCAGTTTTGCACTGACGGCGTTAGGTATCAGCCGTGAGTCGCCGGAAACAGTGAGTCTCACGGCGGATTCCTAACGTCGTCAGTGTAAAACTGACGGAAAGGACCAAAATGAAAACTAAAACAAAGATAAGGGACCAAAACGGAAAAAAAAGAAAGATAAGGGACCAAAATGAAAACTAAAATAAAGATAAGGGACCAAAATACTAATTTAGCCTTATTATTTTGAAAAGTGTTAAACTTAGATTCTCAATACAAACATTCATTGTATGATTTCTTTAATCAATATCTTTAAGACACTCGTTAGCAAGACCCTTGAACTTATATAGATGGAAATAGGGAAGAAGGAAATGGGAAAAGGATGGACCGTATTTCGAGAGGGATGAAGTTTTCTTCAACTCTATTAAAGAAAAACACACCCACATATAAATAAAAGGGAAATTGTTTTGGGATCGGTAGCTAACGACTTGGGAAGAACCTAATGAACCTATTAAATATTATTCCCTCGGTCCATATTATAAGCAAAAAATTAATGCAATACACATGTTAAGGTGGTTAGTTAATCTCATTTAATTTGGTTAAAAAATTAGCTTTTTACCTAAATTACCCTTTATGGTAATGAGAAGTTGCTTGTGTTGTTGGGAATAGAAGGAGTCATTGGAAAACAAAATTTGCTTATATATTGGATCAAAAGATTTGAGATTTTTTTGCTTATAATATGGACCGGAGGGAATATGTATTTAATTATCATACTTAAATTAAAATTAATTTGAAAAATTATAATGGAATTATGTATATTATTTAACATTTTTTTCCTATCGAGTTAAAAAGGGTTTTCTTTTTCCCATTCCATAGCACCTCTTGAATTAATAACATCGACAGTATCCGGTGGAATACTCTATTCCATTAGACATTGGGTAATAAAAATTCAATTAAGTCGATCATATTCCTTTCAAAATTAATTTTCATATGGAAGAGTTTTTTCACCTTTCATCTTCCTCGTAGAGGCCTAGAGCCTAGAGGGCACTAAGCTTGATTGAAACGGGTATATGAGATTACTATGGGTCAAATATCTTTTTAGTCCCTTAATTTTGAGTGATATACGATTTTAGTCACTCGTTTGAAAAACGTACTTTTTTAATCCCAAATTGTAAAATATATCAATTTTGGTCCCCAAACGTACAACTTAGAATTATCCAAAAGTGTATTTTAATCCCGTTTGGGGACCAAAACTAACACAGTATAAAATTTGAGAGACTAAAAAAAGTATGTTTTCCAAATGATAAACTAAAATCGAACATCACTCAAAAATTGAGAGACTTAAAACATATTTAACCCAATTATTATTCACTTAAGATTAACTAGTACTTTTAAAACAATTTTAAAGACGGGCCCATATTACACAAGACAATAGTTTGAAGTCAGTGAGACAAACTCGGGGTTATCCAGCTTAGGAATAAGCACCAGAAGGTTTGCAAATTTATGAAACTCCACTTAAAAATGGATTCCATATTTTGGGGAAATATAATCTTAAATATAAAATAACATTATTACCCTTCTATGATAAAGAAAAAACATATCATTCGGGTCTCATCCCATTTTCCCCCTTTATCCAAAAATATCAATCTCAGTTTAAACAAAAATTAACCCAAAAACGCCCCTATACTAAAAAAAGAAATCAAGCATTAAATTTATGCTAACCATAAAATAAAAAGTGGGAAATGGGAATCATACTAAACCAGGCAAAAGACCAACCAAAACCAATATCTTTATAGGGTATGGGATAAGCTGGTTCATAACTGTTTTATCACCTTCAAGGCGCCACAATAACAACCTTTTCGATGGGGCAATCAAAATTCAACGAGCAAAATGGACTAAACTAAACCCTCAAGCCAAAGCTCCATCAATAGCATGATATAGTAAATATACAAAAAACAAATGATCCAAACACCAGCTATAGACACCAGTATTAACAGATCACGAACTAGAACAAGAATTTCAAGATACTGCCCAATACTTTCCAAACAAGATAGGTTGGCACTGCAAAAGGAAACTACTTCAAAAGCATGTCAAAGATGGGTTTCATATGAACCAAGCAAATCTAGTAGTAGTCTTCATCATCACTGTCTTCTTCATCTTCTTCCTCTTCAATATTAGACTGCATCATCATTGAAAACAATGCTGCCTCCATAGGATTCAATTCTTCATTGCCAAAGTCGTCCACACCAGAAACCAATGCCTCTGACAAAGCAGCCATCCGAAAAATATCCATGTCTTCATCATCAGAATCAAAAGGACCCAAACAAGGACCTGATCCATTGGCCATTGCATCTGACATAGCCATCATCTCGAATGGATCCATATCATCAAAAAACTCCGAGTCCCTCATGATGGAATAAAGTTCTCCACTTGATAAATCAACTTCGTTGAGCATATCCAACATATCATACATGTCGAATTTGTTTTCTCTACGTTGCGGTGGTGGCCTGTTATGTATCCATGTGTATGAGCCAGGCTTCACAGTATGCTGCAAGTAACAGATATCAATTTTGGATATAATTATGGGAGTAATAAAACTAAATTATCTCAAAAATTTAAAATACAATGGGTGCACACTAAACTATACCAGCCTTTTCTCTTCATTTTGGAAATCTTATAATGGTCTAGTATATTGAGATTTTAATTCAAACTCATGAACAACAGCCACTAAGGCTTCATTTCTTCTTATTCTCCTTTTTTATTTTTTTTAATTTCTTGTTTAGTAAAAATAAATTTAAAAAAACACTTACTCGCAGCTCCCATGCATTTTATCTTTATTACACATCTCTATTCTAGATAAAAAAAAGGGTGCTAATTATCTTATTCAACCTCTACCAATTCCTTAAATTCTAAATCCAAATTGAACCATGAGAAACCAAACGAAACCAAACCACAAATCCTGATCCGGTTTGGTTTCAAATCATAGTTCATTACTTTTTCAACTTCCACCAATACTCTATTAATTATAATAACACCATATGTGAAAAAATGTAGTACACAAAATTAACTAAGATAGTATACATATTTACAATGGAATAAAGTTAGAAAAAATAACACTATCATTTAATACAAACATCACTTGGTTTGCAGGATGGCTTATTTTACTATTAACTGAACCAACCTTCTCAATAACCCACATTTTAAAAATCAAATTGAAACATTGAAACTTCTGGAACCAACCAAACTAAGGTCTAAACCACCTGTCCTTATCAGCTTCAGTTCCAAACCATGGTTCATTACCTTTTCAACTCCGGCCAATGCTCTACTAATATAATCTAATTATAGTGATAAATACACATTACATTAAATGTAATATCTGGAATTAACTATGTTCATATGTTAGTCCCTAATATAATACAAATGCTAAAGCAAGTTATAAAAATAACTAGCACCACAGGAACAGCAATACAAAAATACCACTTGTGTTGCTGTATGCCAAAAGATTTGCAGATATTTTAGTCATAATAACATACATGCATATGTGCGTGCTTTGTTCGGTCCAGATAGTGTGGTCTGACCCCACCCACACAAAAAAAAAAAACTATAAACTAATTCATACAATTTTGTAAACCAAACCAAACAAATGTTCGAAACCATACAATAAACAAGACAAGTTATCAAATCAGATTCAAATTCAGACTCTCTCACATTTCTCTCTTATTTAAAATCAGCCTGCAGCCTCAATGAAAGCCCCCAAAAATGGGGCAAAGGAATCGAACTTCCAACTCCAATATGAAATAGAAAATAAAATTGCTGATAGATAAGATAAAAGATGTTGATTTGGTAATAAAGAGATTCAAGATGGGTAGTCTGCCAATATGATCATATATAATCAAATTCAAGGAATGACTTGAGGCTTTAGAGACAACATATGCACAGCAATATGGTTAAATTTCACATCAACGATCAGATTGAAAACATTATCATAAGAAATGATCTAACAGATTTACACACTAACAAATATTCATTTAGTGAAAGGAGAAACATGGGGAGAGCAATTTATTGTGCAAAGGATGGTACTCATTTGTCAACAACCATGATAATCAAACTTGCCCAAGAAAAAAAAATGAAATGAAGAGCCAAAAGACAGAAGGTAACTTGAGTACCTTGTAGAAACAACCATTCCCAAATGGACAGTTCCCATTTCCAAAATCAAAATGCTTGCAATCAATCAACCTGTAAAAAAACAAGAATAGGCAAAGTCAAATATCTAAACGTTCAAGCTCTTATTTATATAAATTAAGTCAGATCTCTTTAACTGTCAGAATTCTATCTAGTTAACTGAACTCAGTATATTGTGCCCACCTTAACAGGAAGGTGTGAAGTGAATGCATCAACAAATCACACAATGCATATTGGGATAGTTGTGTTCATGCATTTATGCGTATTTTTTGGTGCTTATGAATGGGGGAAGGTGAGAGGAGGGGTGTGGGGATATAGGTCTAAGCAGGATTGAGATAGAGGGAATGTTTTTCCAAGCAATCATATTTTAAAAAACCTTTATCAATTAACCTTAACTGAAAAAAAAAAAATTTCAAGTTTCTAGTTACCAAGTAACAGAAAATTAAAGGTTAAGTGTAGGGGAATGTAAATAATAGATAAGAAATTACTTGCAGTTTGCCTTGTAGTTGTCAATAATTTCCTGTTTTTCTTCCTTTGTAGAATACCAAATACCACTAGGAATGACAAAATATGATAGTTTGCGGCAAACAGGGCAGGTTCTCACTGTATTAGCATTATTATTCATGTCCAGTCCAGAGGTTGGGGCACTGTTACGCCAATTGCGGATACAGGATAAACAGAAAGCATGGTCGCATTCAGGAAGCAGCCCAAACTTACACTCAGCCGGTTTAGGTTTGGAAAGAACACGCTCCAGACAGACATTGCATTCTATTTCTTGACTATCTTTCAAAGCCTGAAGGTACTTTTCCTTTTTCTCACAAGTCCTCAAATGATTTTCTTTTTCCTTTCGATCAGTAGGATGCAAGCAGTATTTTCTACAGTATAAACATTGATTTCCATGAATACGAGAACATTTATCTCCTAAGGGGCAGTTAGCAGCAGCAAATGTACAAAAGAAATGCTCAGATGGTATAGCACTTCTAGTACTGGACTCGCCAACATCACCATTCCCCAGAGAATCCTGATGCTTACGTTGTGAATTCTTTGCACGCTTGTCAGATGGAGACAACTTTGTAGTCTTTGGAATCCAACTTGATGTTCCTTTAGTAGTTTGGGACACAACAGAATTTGAAGCCAAAGGTTGGTGTCCATTTGATGAAGATGATGCTTGAGAAGCCCTGACATGCTTATATCTGCATCGACTACCATAAGCACATACTCCTTTCTGGTAGAATGTGCAAACCTGTTTTCCAGATAAAAACAAAGCTAAGAAAAAAATAAACACATAGATCCAATGGTTGGTAAATACATAGTATATAAAAATCAGAATTAGAGTCAGGTACATCAACTGGAGGATCCTTTCTCTCATGAAGAAAATCGCATTGCTCCCCTTTCAAACATGCTCCACGGGAATAGAACTTGCAAATCCTATGAGACAATTCATAGATTTAAATAAATGAATAAATAAACAAATAACAAAAAAACTTAATCAATAAAAAATCTGAAAATTTCAATGGAAAAAGTAATAAAAGACAAGGAGAGGACATCATACAAATTAAAACCCTCTTGTTTAGAAATTTTTAAGCAATTTTCCAACACATAAAATTTCTAGGTCACTTCTAATGAATCAATCATTAGCATTCAAAGAAAATAAAAAGAAAAAACAGTAAACCTAAGTTCAAAATTCAGCTTGATACATTAAACAATAAACACCAATAGTAATCCCACTCTCACCTTAACAGAAAAGGAATCTGATTACCATTTTTTTGTTTTCAATTTCTAAATAGTACAATGAGGAAATAAATGAGGAAGAAACCTCAGAAGCAGACAAGAATAATCAAATGAAAATTTTGATCCATCAAGAGTAGCAAATCCCCAAGCAAATCAATGTCACAGTCATCTCTAGGTTACAATTTTCTCACTAAACAAAAATCAATAGTTGAAAACCCAAAAAAAAAAAAAAAGACCCCTTTTTTCCCCCCCTTTTTCAGTAACAAAATCACATGACAAGCGAAGCCATGCGAATCACAACAAAGAATAAACAAATAGAATCTCTAGGCTACAATTTTCTCGCTAAACAAAAAACAATAGCTGAAAACCCCAAAAAAAAAAAAAATCCCTTTTTCCCTTTTTCATATAACAGCGAAACCATGCGAATCGCAACAAAGAAAAGAACAATAACATTTTTTTTTTAAATGGGCCAAATTGAAAGACTAGAGGAAGCAGAGGATTATGGGATTAGATCGAAAAGCAAGATTTTGTGGAATGGAAGGAGGAAAAATAAAGATTGAGGGATTTGAAATTTACCTGTTCGACATGGCGATCGAGTGAAAATAAAAGTGAGGTACGAGAGAGGAGAGAAAGAGAAAATTGGAACGGGTGGAATCAAATTACAACGTTAATGTTTGATTACACCATAACAAACCTAAACCTAAGCTCCACCAATTTGAAACCGATTACAAGGTTTTTTTTTTTTTTTTTTTTTTTTTGGGCGGTCCGGGTACGAACATTTTAAATACCACTTTCGTTTCGTCACTATGCTTCTTCCAAAGTTACGCAAATGTCCTCGCCCACATCATTTTTCAATCCTTTTCAATATCAATATAATAATTAAAAATTGATTTATTAATTCATTACACACAATGTTTTAAATATAGGATTAGCATACCTTTCACAAAAATATTATTTAGACATAAAAATGAGACAATGATCGATATCTGGTTAATGACGTTCAAAATCATGATTAATGGTTTGTTGAACTTGAACTTGATTAATAGGTATACTTATAGTAGATGAGGATAATTCGTTAACCGATAACTTGGTTGATGTGCTCAATAAATTATGAATGAGTTATCTATCTTTGTACACTCATTCACCAAGTTCAATTCTTCATTAACCACGATTTTAAACATCATTAATCATGATCAATTATTATCCCACTTTTTATGTTCAAATAATAGAAATGTAATTTTTAATATAAATTTGATGCATTATTTGTATAAAAACTTTTATATTGTGATTCAATCAATCATATTATATTATATATATATATATATATATATATATATGATTTTTTGAAATAATTAATATAAGAATTAAATATTATCATTGACAATTCATCAATAAAAATTATCATTGACACTGACATCATAGCATATAATTAAATGATAATGTACCATATTTTTATACTAACCATGGATCAAAATTAAATCTATGATGTTTAACAGATATATACTAGTAAAGAGATAGAAATTATTGTTATAAAATATTTTCTTATGTATAACTTTTAAGATAATTATGATAAGAGTTAAATATTTTTATTGATATAGTGATTTATGATTGGTTGACAAATTGAAATATTTACACTGATAATATATACCAAATAAATATTAGATTAAAACCAAAGAGTACATGCTCTAATTCATCTTTCATTGGACAAATTAAAAGAATAAATGATGATTTTTCTTACTGATTAAGAACAAAATAATTGCATTTATTTGTGAACAAATAATTGCATTTTACTAAAGTGTAAATCTTACAAAATAGAAAAATATTGATTCAACTATTACTATAAGAAAACTTGTCTTTAGCAACCGAAAATTCGGTCCCTAAAGTGATCAAATCGATCACTAAATTATTTCATGACTAAATTAGAGACCGGTTTATTTCAGTCATTAAAACACTGGTCGCTAATATGTATCAACCGATTTAGCGACTGATTTTTTTATAGATTGACTTAGTGACCAATTTTAGACAGCGATTTGGAGACCAATTTTAGTGACCGATTTAACCACTGATTTTAGTGGTTGATTTTAGAAACTGATTTAGGGAGTATTTTTGGTGAGTAATTTAGTGAATGATTTTAGACGCCGATTTAGAGATTAATTTTGGGGATTGATTTTATACATCGATTTAGAGATCTATTTAGTGACTACATTAGAGGTCGATTAAGGGCTCCTTTGGTGGTCAGGATAAGAGGGACATGATAAGATAAGCTATCATATTCTGTCTGAAACTATTGTTTGGTGAGCCAACAGGATATGATAAATCAATCATATCACTTATCATATCCTGTCCACCTAGTGAAAATTCTATCCTGAGGGGAGGGTTGGGTTAGAACTCAACAGGATAGAATATGGTGATTTAAAGTATAATAAAATTATAATAAAATAACAATTTAAGTATAATAAATATAATGTGGTTAAAAAAAGAGTATAATAAATATAAAATATTTAAATAATACAAATATTTTAATTAATTTTAAAAATTAATTTTATTTTGTCACAAGGCTAATTTTGTTATTTTATATATTTTTTTGAACTGAAAAAATAAAAAAATACATATTCTAATAATTTAACTGTATGTAAAGTAAAAACTAAAAAATATTATTTAAAATTATAAAAAAATTTAATTTAAGTTAAACAATATTTAAAAATTTTAAAAATTATATGTAATTTTAGCATAAGGATAATTTTGTCTTTTTAGATAATCTAAAAAATATGAAAATGAAAATTTTTAAAAATTTATACTAAAATTATAATGCTATCTAATTGGTTATCTGGTGGACGTCAAACGTTGGATAGGATAACAGCCTATCATGCTCATATCCTATCATACTTCTATCATGCTCTCTTATCCTATCTGCCCCTATCATATCCTGACTACCAAACGAGCCCTAATTTCAATCGTTGAACCGGTGGTCGCTTATATGCAGTGTAACACCCCCTTGAGCATTACCTTGTGAACACGTGTGAAAATAAATTAAAAAGAAATTTATTGATTGCTTTCGGAAATTGATTTACTTTAACTCAGAAAATCTGGGTGTAAAAATTTTTCTACTTAACACTTCGGAAGAATATGATGCACACAACACAATAGTACATTCACCCTATACTTGACAACACACATATACCAATTTTATTTATAAACAAACCTTCCACAGCGTACAAGTTTTTCCTAAAAGTCTTTCTTCATAACGCATGTGCAGATTATCAAGACACATGTACTAAACTTTTCAAACTTACATTCCCAAACAAAAACCTAAGCTGGCCGTTCTACAAGAAATTCATTGAAAAGACCCAGTGGTCATCCCTAAGTTCAAGCACCTCTTCCCGCATCCGGACTTTAGTCTCCAAGTGACTTAGGGAATTCCTCTGCGACATCTATACTCGTGTACCAAGGTACAACAGCAAATCAGAAGAACAGATATATGCAAGGGTGAGAACCAATACATGGATTTTAAAACGATAACCGCATGCGCGACACACAAAACAACATATAACTTATGTAATTATAACAACATAATTATTCAGAAATAAACAAGTAGTTTATCAATGTGTTTCATACCCGATAGTCATCGTCATTTTTAAAACAAATGCATGACACTTCAATATTCATCATCTGAAATTTTGTGCTTAATCTCCGGAGATCCCAACACCATATCAATGAGCTGATCAAGCTCTCTTTGCCAAATAAGGCACACCGGATTTAACCAAGGCACACTGGATTTAACCATAGCACTGTCCAAAACTAGGCACAATGGTCACTTTCTATGGTTTCATTGTCCATCAAGGCACAATGTACAACGTCACATGATACCTTATCCATCAAGGTCTCACGACACAACGTCAGGCACGCCTGCCACAAATGCAAATGTAAAACATTTTGTTTCTTGTCACTTTTCTTTTTGTTCATTCTTTCCTTGTCGAAGCTCAAAGGCTCGCAACCATCTCAACTTTTAAACATTTAAGTTCGTCTTTCAATTTCAACAATAGGACTCGAAGTCCGAATGTGCAAATCACAAAGGTCTAGACCGATGCATTCAATCTTAGGTTCGTAGATTATAAAGCACAAAACTTCCCCAACTTTTATAGGGCAAAATAGTCCATAACTTCAACTTTAGGACATACAGTCCACAACTTATAATAGAACACTAGAATCCCGACGTCTCGGCTACGAGGTTCCCTTTTCAACATTAAAATTATTTTCGTTCTGTGAAACACAAATCAAAAACAAAATCTCCTCAACTTATCCAAGTTGTTGGAAATAATATCATTGTGTAAAACTAATTTACAGAAAATCTTTTTTCGTTGGAAATTCATTTATAAAAACAATTAAATCACCAAAAACTCATTTTCTTCTGAAAATCTTTATTTAAAACTTTAGTTTATAGAAAATATTGTTTTGAGACTAATTCTTGGTTCTCACAAATATTGCTATTTTTTAAAAAATATTTTCAGTAAATATTTTCAGAATTAACCGTCGTTTGGTATTTTAAAACGTTTTAAGTCAAAATTTGATTTTTCTAGTAAAATAATTTTCTCAACACCATAATTAAATTATGGTTTAAATAAGCTTTTAGTCCCTGGAAAGTTCACTAATTTTGGTTTTAGTCCTTGTAAAAAAAATTCTTAGGATTTCGTCCCTGTATTTTCAAAAATTTTGTAAATAGTCCCTATTGTTACCCCTGAGTACTAAAAATCATACTAGATGAATAATTTTGTCAATTTTAACCCTATGGCCCTAATGTATGATTTTATTTCTACTTTCTAGCCAACTTTTGGAGCAAGTCGGACAAGAACGAGAAATTACCTCGGTATCCCCTGAGTATTAGATATCATATAAAATGATGGAATTTAGCAATTTTAACCTTATGTCCCTAATATATGATTTTGTTTATATTTTATGGCCAAATTTTACAGCAAGTCGGACAGTAAAATAAAATTACCTCGATACCCATGAGTACTAGATAACAGAAAAAGATAACGGTAGGGACTATTTGCAAAATTTGTGAGATTACAGGGACGAAAACCTAAGAAAAAATTTCACAGGGACCAAAACCAAATTTGACGAACTTTGTAGGGACCAAAAACTTATTTAAACCTTAAATTATTTTTGAAACTTAACTTTTTATAATAACCTTTTATATTATTTTGTAATTTCTTATGTAAACATTAGCAGTACTAAAATATTTTCACGGTTACGCCCTCACCGTGACTCATAGATCACTCTTACGTCGATACATCATTAAAATATTAGTATTTTCAACTATTCCATATTTTTAACCAATAAATTAATTAAATAATATTATATTACTATATTCCACCAATTAAAAATTCGATATTTATTATAAAGCTTTTAACGCTTTTATCTTTGTAATTAATTGAGCACGGACCACTGTCAGGCTTTTCAATCAACAATCAATGTCAATAATAATTTCATGTCAATACTATAGTAGATAACACAGCTTATAACATGCATGAAAATACTATAACAATTAACTGCAGATAATCAATTAAAAGCAGATAATTAACAGTAGATAAATTAACTACTCAAGATAATTTAAAACACCACAAACACACACAAATAAATTACACAGACCACATATTGATAGCATATAGCTATTGGAAAAATCCCTTAGGTACTCCTCTTACCTCTTGAAGATCCCAAATTTCTTTCTCGAAATGATTCTCCGATTCGTTTCCGGTTTCCTCCGCGAAGCTCGGAACAATTAAACACAGTTTAATCCTTCACACAAAACACAACCAAAATTAACAAAATCAAACAACAAAACCATCTAATTCCTAAGACTATGGTTTGGCCTTCTCAAAATAATTAGGCTAGGGTTTTCAAAATTTCACAAACTCTTGGATTAATTATCCTTAAGTGCTATAAAGACTAAAACCATTGTTATGAATCAAACTTAGAACAAAAACCTTCTAACTCACATGAGCTAGGGTTCGGCCTCCACAAGAAAAATAGGCTAGAAATTTTATTTGATTTCTATCTCTTGGATTCAACAAGTATAGATAGTATAGAGATGAAATCAAGTGTTACATGATTGAAATTGAAGCAAAACCCATTCACACCAAAACTTAGGGTTTCGCCCTTCAATAGAAAATTAGGGAGGAAATTTCTTTTAGTTTCATGCTTCTATATAATGAATATAGGCATCATAGAGAGTTCATAGAAATTGATTTCATGTCAAAAGGATTTTTCTACAATTTTCTCAAAATTTTTGAAGTTCTAGATCTAAGAATTTCAAATGATGATCATGGCCTCGGATCATGAAAATGAATGAAGAACATGATATTGATTGAGTGAGATGAGTATGGTATACCTCTTTGAAGTTGAAAAATTGAAAGAAATCAAGCAAGTGCTTCACAATTTTTTGTTTATGGTGTTCTTGAGAAATGAGAGAAAATGTGAAGAAGATGAAGTAAGTGAAATGAAAATGACCGTGTGGGAGGATGATGGGAGGGCAGCCACAAAAATTAAGAGAGTGAGTGAGTTTGGAATTGTTTAACATTATCATAGAACCATGGTTGAGTTTACTTGACCATAGTTAAGTTAGAAAATAATATAATAACGTAACTATAGTTAATAGTAACCATAGTTGAGTTAAAATATGTGGTGGAGAATTGTAGATGGTGTGGCTGATTTGTGACCACAAAAAGGTGAAAGAAGCCAATTTGAATTTGTCATGCCTTAACCATAGTTAATGTTTAACTAGGATAGGTTAGGTTGGGTATTTTGGTCTTTTCACTCTTAAATCCATCATTATATGAATTAAATGCTAGGTGAGTCACCTCTATGACTCACCACCCTAAGTGGCAAGATGTCTCCCCATCTGATGTAGGGTTTTGTCATTGCACGTCCGTTCTCGACTCCGTCGATTACCCGATTTAGGTTTTTACGCCCGAATAAGGTAAAATAACTTATTTATTTTGAAAATTTTCAAAATAACCACCATCGTTGGAAATGGGATATAAAATATATCGATTTCGTTCTAGGGTCAAAATTAGGTTTTCTGATCAGTAAAATCTTACTGTCATTGAAAACGCAGACCGGGTTTCGTCTGAATTTTCAACCCAAAATTTAACCGTAACTCTCTACGATAAAGTAGAGTATAAATATGACTTTGGTTTACCTAAAATCATTTTCTAAGCTTCAGATAAAAATATAAACATTTAGTTATATTTATACCGATCCTAGAAAACCGAAAAATCGGGGTGTTACATGCATCAATCGATTTAGCGAACAATTTTCAAAGACCAATTTAGTGACAGATTTTAGATACCGATTTAAAGACGAATTTTAGTGAGTGATTTAGTAACAGTTTTTAGTGATTAATTTAGTGACCGATTCTGTTGGTTTTTTATTTAAAGCATTGCTAATTCGGTTCCTATTTTTGGCTTTTGTAAAAAAATAATTTTAAATATATTAAATACATATTATTTAAAACCTGATAGACTATATATATATATATATATATATATATATCATTGGCGGAGCTAGAATTTTTGTATAAGGGGTGCCAAGTCCAAAGAATCTATATATGTATTATAAATAAAGAAAAATTTAAATATTTTTTATGCTAAAAAATCTAAATATATTTAATGAATAAGGAACTATCCTAATAAAGTCTAAAATAAAAACACTTGAAGTGCAAAAGTGCGAATCCTTTTTTTTATACTATGTTCTAAAGGAAATAAACAAGCACCAAACTTGAGTACGATTCTTAGGGTATTTGTAGTGTTGTTCTCCATTGAAAAAAAATATGTAACAATATATCAATGAAAACATAATATCTGTAACAAATATGTTATATTTAAAGTGAAAAATAATGTCACATACACTCAAAAAAATTATACACAAATTTTGTCCACCAAACAATTACTAATGGAGAAAATTATGGAAAAATGAGCAAAAGATGACTTCTTTTAGCTTTTTTTTTACATAGAGAAATTATAGATATGAATATGCAATAGACTTCAAGTGGATATCATCAAAAGACTATTTAAATGGGACTATAAAGTATAGTTATATATATATATATATATATATATATATATAATACTAACAAAGTAAAAAAGTTGGGGGTGGCCATGGCATACACAGGCCGCCGCCCCCCCCGCCCCTGCATACTATATAATAATAAAATGCATCAATTCATTAAAAACATCAAGGTGCATAATATTTGATCAATAGATTGACTATTTTAAACTAAGTCCTAAATAATATGCCAAGTAGAGAAAAGGTTTGTCAGTCATTACAAACAATAAAACATTAAATTTTTCACTCTTGTGCACTCGGTGGTTATGTCAAATCGCCATCCTTATCCTTCCTCTATACTATATGGCATGGACTGACGGTTCATGTTGTCCACCAATTCTTGTATTCATTAGTTGTTCTGCTGAAGTGCGTTCTCAGTATCTGCACTTCTATTTCACAGCTCATCTCTTTCAGTTCTAACTTCTTCTATCTCTTTTCTCAATTCTTCAAGCTCATGGCTTTGTACTCACTCAGTTGATGAAGAACATGAGCCACGATAGTAAGGCATCCCTGCCACTATAGTTGATTCCATTCAAAGACCATATATTCTCCCTTTCTTCATTCCAAGTTTCCAACTACATCGCGCCACACATCTAACTCACTTGGTGGAGGAGGTCCTTGTGTAGATGCTCTTTGGGCCAGCTCTTCAAATTTGTGTATAAATTCTCTCTATCAACAACAATATAAGGCTGATTAATACTTTAGAACAGACCAAAATAGAATAAAACCAACACCAGAAATAAACTATAAATAATGAGAGTTCATTGCATTTACATGTTCTGATCTCCTATGCATTCATGTCTAATCCTTAAGCAGGTGCGTGTGACGATGCAACTTTGCTGGAGTAGGTGTGAGAGATTTAGTTACATGGCCCAGTTGTCGCGACCTCTAGCTTCTGCTGTGCTGGTGTGTGTTCGATTCCCGCCTGCGTCATTTTTGTTGAGTATTATGACCGTTGTAACGGTTTTGAAAAATAAAATGACAAAGTATCAGACAGCAGGATTCGAGCCCGGGACCTGGCGCCCAAGGGACACGCCTGTTGGCCGCTTGGCTCACGGATATATTGTGTCAGTGTATGATCATTATGGTTACTTAAGTAATGAATTTGACCGGTTCTGAATCCTTTGAAGGGTTGATTTGTTTCACCAAGTGGCATGAGTTGGTCTATAAATAGAATCATCTGCATGCAGTGAATACACGAAAATTCTCAGAATCTCTCAACCATTCTTCACTCCAAATCACCTTCTTTTCTCCCTTGTGCGCAGAGAGAGTTAGGAAGACTATTGTTCTGTAAACTGCCATTGTCGATACGCTTGGTTTAGGGTGTGCAAACCAAACCAAGGTTCTCCATTGTATCCTGAAGGGGATTCGCCAGATATACCTGTTGCATCCAATCTACGAGGAGAGATTGGTGGGGGCGAATCGAACCTAAAGCCTAGTGTTCCTACACGCCTTGGAGATTGCGCATTTTCTTTTGTATTCTCTTCTTTGTTGCAAAACTAGACCCCATTTTCAAACAGTAGGAAGGGTTCCATTCGAATTAGTATGAAATAGAATAAAGAATAATACAAATTAGGAATATATTACCACACACTACTGTAGAAAGCAAGAGTGCGACAAAAAGAGAACATATAATGCATATCATGATACCATCGGACTATCAATATGACAATTAACAAGAAAAACAACAAGAGGGATGAATGAAAAAGATATAAGGATCTCAAAAATAAATAGCATGAAATTGATTCTAAAAGCTAAATACCTACTATAATAGTTCGACACAATGGAACATTAGTATTTAAAGGGACAAAAGTTCGATATGATACAATTTGTGACTATAGTAGGGCCTCTTCAATCCATACTTGGTCTGAATTACATAAAGCATACTTAGCTAATCTATGGGCTACCTCACCTAGGGGTGTTCACGGGTCGGTTTGGTTCGGATTTACGTGAAAAACAAATCCGAACCAATCAAAATCAATTGATTCGGTTGGGTTCGGATTTGTAATTTTTTTGTCAGGAAATCCGAACCGAACCGAACCGAACCAAACCAATCAAAAATGGGTTGGTTCGGTTTCATTCTGTTTGGGCCCGAAAATATTAAAAAATTTAAAAATATTGAAAAATTATAAATATTAAATATATAAAATATTAAATTGTATATATAAAAAATAAAATATATTAATTATAAACATATTAAACTATTAAAACATTAACAAATATATAAATATTACATTATAATAAATATTAAATATTAAAAAAATATATCAAATATTAAAAAATTAGTAATTGGTTCGGTTCAGTTTGGTTCGGATCCAAAATCCTGGAATCCGAGAACCGAACCAATTACCATTGGATTTGGTTTGGTTTGGTTCAGATTAAATCCGAACACCAAATAAAACCGAACCAATTTAATTGGTTTGATTCGAATTCTCGGGTTCATCGGGTCGATCAGAACCAATGAACACCCATAACCTCACCACCGTTTCTAAGAACATGGGAATATGAAATATGCAAGAAATGGGCTTCCAAAGCAATGCAATCTTGAATAACAGAGCCTAAATATGATCTAGTCTGTTTTCTTTGCTGGAGGCCCAAAATAACACTTAGGCAATCAGACTCCACTTCTAGGTTATGGAAAAGCATGCTTTGCACGAACTGCAACCCTAATTTGCTCCCATTTGCTTCTGCTATGGACGCCTCCTCCAAACACTCTATCCTCCAAGTTGCTGCCACCATGGTGTTTCCTTGCCAATCTATGATAATAGCTCCAACTCCACATTCTTCGTCTCCCGATAATGCTGCGTCTGTGTTGAGTTTATAAACATCTTCAGCAGGGGCTTTCCACGACGAGACTCGTTGGGGTTGATCGACGACTCTTTGAACCGGTGGAACTTTGCATCTATTCTTGTACTCGATTAAGAACTTGCTTGCTTTCTCAACTGTGATTCTAACCGGAGTTTGGAAGTCATCGAAACGTTGTTTGTTTCTGGCCCACCAAATCCCGTATAGAATGAAAGTTTCCAGTCATTCAGCGAAATTTAGGCCAAAAGAGTTAGCAAACCGCAAACCAAGAGGAGATAAGAGCCAGATTTGAGATGCCCATCTACAATCCCTAAAGCCATGGTCAAGGTTTTCCACATATCTCTGGCATCCGGGGCAAAGAAGAGGATAAGCAACACCTTTTTTTTCGCAAGTTAGCTCGAACAGGGACAAACTTCTTCAGGATTTGCCAAAGCAGGTGAATTTGCTTAGGTATAATTTTTAGCTTCCACATTTTTTTCCATATTTATGAGTTTTGGTCATTAGAGAAAATTTAAAGGTATTCAGTAAGCATTATAAATGTTAGTGTTACTAAACCCACCTTCTCACTCATTTTCGATGTTAGTGTTTCAGACAACGTTTCAAGAACCTAATCGGAGGTTGAACCGGCAAGACCTCTGGGTATGGTTCAACGAAGAGTTGAATCGAATGACTGATAAATAAATAAATAAGTTATACAAAATATATATATATATATATATATATGTGTGTGTGTGTGGGGTTCCCAATAGGCCTATGTAGTTCCCAATATGTAATTTCGAATTGTTCCCACGTAAATATATGTAGTTTCCAATATCTAGTTTTCAATTTTTTCAAATATGTAAATGAATATGAACAACAAAAACCATTCCACTCCTTATTATTAATACCCACACTCATTTTTTTTCTCGAAAAGCCAAAATTTATATTAAATAATGAAACTAAGCATTAAAACTTTGACCCAACAAAGCCCCCACCTTATGTACAGAAGAGGCCACCAAAAGATATAATTAGTATAAAATTATGAAACTCTAAGCTTTTTTTTTTTTTTTTTTTTAAGTTGATATATAATGCTTAAAAGTAAAAAGTAGCACAATGCATCCCAAATCCCTAAGACCACATCCCAACGCAGAGCACCGAAGCTGCAAAAAAGAAGAAAGGAGGAATACTTGTAACAGCCTCCTCGGTGACTACATTTTAAGTGACGTTTAAGACCAAAAAGTGTGTTAGATAAAATTCTTTTTTTAATATAATGAGGTGAATTTTCTTTTTAGCAAGACATAAATATAAATGCTTAGAAGGTAAGCATGAAAGGGAAAATGAAAAGCAATTCATAATATAAGGTCATAAGTTCAAAAGATACTTAAATAAAACCCGACTTGACTTATAGAAGGAAAATACAAAAATACAAAACCTACACAAAGATGTAGATATGCAACTCCTGAACATAATGTACTTGGAGGCACATCTCCATAAAAGATAAAACAACTCTCAAATGCCCTAAGTTGGCCAAAGTAAACAGAAAAATCATCCACCTACACAATCACAAAACCCCCACTCCGGTCTCTCCTCAAATGAGGGCGAAATAGACCGGATCGGGACAGCTCAGTGAACTACTTTATCAATACATCTTCCCCGTACAGCAAGAGGAGGACGAACCAACTGACGAGGCATAGTGGGGACTCTATCTGAGACCATTACTAGCATCTTCACGGAAGACACCATTGGAGCTACTATAGATGTAGCTCTCTCATGGTAGCCCTTTCCCTTTCCAGGAGAAAAGTCATGGGATGACTTGGGGTATTAATTAGACCACCTAACAGCTCACGAACCATCAGCAGTTATAGTCGACTCAATAAGAGGAAGATCGGGCATGAAAACACGACCACCACCGTCTTGGACCATCCGAATACCAAAAGTGGCGCCTCTAGAGACTCCACCACATAAAAGTTGAGAAGAAAGAAATATTCCGATAAAAATCAGACAGTCAATGAAAACAAAAGTAGGATGAACCAACTAAAAAGGATGTGTTGATTGTTGTCAATGATATTGAAAAAAGAATAAACTGTGTAAGGATTCCCATTAATGTGCGAATGCTGCATAATCTGCATATCTATGTTGTATTAAAAGTTTTGTCGATACTCATGTCTTGTTGTTCTGATGTCACCACCATTCGAACCTACCCCAGATTCAGTTATAGCATAAATATTTCCTTCCGTTAGCTTATATTCAAACTTATGTATCAATGTCTTCTGTATTGAAGCATGTATTTTTTAACCCTCTAGTAAATACACAAATCATTCAATATTAGGAAGGAAGAGAAAAGAGAAACAGACACAGTGTATATTTGTGTAATCAACCTTTCCATTTATCAAAACCATCTCCTAAAAAAAAAGAAGAGTTTTTTGCACCATTGAAACTTGGTACACAGCAAAGTCATATGACCCTAACTCTGATCTTCCAACTATCTTTCTCGGGTGTTATGTCCTCAACAAAATCATTTTGAGAGACGAACAGGAAACTGAAGGTCATTTTCCTATCACTGAGGACTTTACCATGAACCAGCACTTTCTAGATAGTAGGTAATAGAAAGCATTGGAAATTTTGAAGTTGAATATAACTTTTTAATGATATTTTTGTTATTAATATCATTCAATTTCCATTTGATTAGTTAATATTTGTTATTAACTTTTTAAAAGGATTTGTGTAGCCATCAGATATTGAATAATTGTTATGACATTTAAATGAATGATGACGTTAGTTACATTAGCATTAATATTCAACACTAATTCGGAAATCATATTTTTGTTTACAATCGTCATTAATTGCAATTATTTGGTGTAGAAAAAAGGAATGAAAATTAATTAGTGACAGGGCAATTAATTGTTATCAATTTCAATTAATTTTCATTTTTCTTATTTTAAAAAATATTGCGTCAAATCAATTTTTCAATTAACAGGTGTAGAAAGGATGAAAATCAATTGATAACAGAACAATTAATTGTTATCAATTTCAATTAATCTCAATTAATTTTTTGTTTTTTATTTTAATAAATATTATGTCAAATAAAATTTTCAATCAATTGGTGTAGAAAGGAATGAAAATCAATTGGAGATAAAGCAACTAATTGTTATCAATTTCAATTAATTCAATTATTTTATGTTTTTATTATTTTAATAAATGTTATAGAAAATCAAATTTTCAATTAATTGATGTAGAAAGAAATTAAAATCAATTGGTGATAGAGCAATTAATTGTTATCAATTTCAATTTTTTTTGTTTTTCTTATTTTAATAAATACAGTAGAAAATAATTTTTTCAATTAATTGGTGTAGAAAGGAATGAAAATAAATTGGTGACTGAGTAATTAATTATTATCAATTTCAAATAAATTTTCAATCTTATTAATTTAATAATAAATATTATAGAAAATCAATTTTTTTGGTGACGACACGTGGCAGTTGACACATGGGAGATTCTCCTTGCATAGGGGACGGTTTTATATTATTTATATCAGTGTTGTTAGAACAGGATCGGTCGGTCGAACTGGTAAAACAGCGAACCAGACCAGGTGTCAGTTCGAATAAACCCCAAAACCTTTAATGCCAAAAATCGAGAATGAATCGTTGAAAGTTGTCAAATTCGGTAGGGAACTAGAAACCGATGAACCACCAATTTTCAAAAGGGTTACTTTAAAAAAAATCATAGATGCCGTCTTCCTCTTTCATAAACGTCGTGTGTCGGTGTTGATAGCAAGAAGACACCGCCGTTTCTCAGCCAAACTTGGTCAGTGCTGAAGGAAGGAAGACACCGTCGTTCCTCTTCGTGTTCAGTGTAGTTAAGCTCGCCCTCCATTTTGTTGTCGTCGCTAAGAGGATGGAAGTTTGGAACTGGAAGACAGGGAACACTACAAAAATGGCGGGATTACCGACGGTCAAAACCCGTCGGAAACGCCAAAAATCCATCTGTAAAGCGTGTTTCCGATGGATTATCCGACGGACCAAATTCCATCGGTATCTGGCTTGTAGGAAACGGTTTCCAACGGACGGGTCGGATCCGTCGGAAAATTACCGACGGAAAAAGTCGGCGGTAACGTTAGCGACGGAAATTTCTGTCGGTAACCGGTCTCCATTACCAAAGCCTTTTTCCGTCGGAAACGTTACCGACGTAATTTTCCATTGGTAATGTTACCGACGGAAAAAGTCGTCGGTAACGTTTCCGACGGTAACTAGTTTTTTTTAATTAATAATTATTTTTTATTTTAAATATAAATTATTAACTAAATTTTATTTAAAAAATTACATTTTTTATTTTATTATAACTAATTTATTATATTAGATCAAAAAAAGAAATCATAAATAATTAAAAGGCAATTAAATTTAAATTAACATAAATATCCCATACATAAAACATCCGTCTGTCTAGAAAACATAAGTAAATATAAAACTATCCTAATAATCATCGTCATCATAGTAATCGTCAGCTGACCATCATGCTGCGGCGCAGAAGTCACACCGGCATCATGCGGCTGCAGTGGTGCCACGGTAGAAGTAGTGGAGGGCTGGCTGGCATGGATGACCCCCTCTAGAGCGTTGCGCCTCTCTGGTGGAAGCAAATCGAGTAGAGAGGTCATCACCGTAGACCAAGTTTCCATCTGCTGCTGCATGTGCTCTACATTCTGCCTCTACTCCTGCACCTTCTACCTCAGCTGCCGCATCTCCTCCGTGTCCTGTGAGCCGGAGGATGTAGGCTCCCGAATGGTCAAGCTCGGCATCGAGACCCGAGTGATGGAACGAGCCATAGTCGCGGTACCGTAAATGCGACCCTTCTTCTTCCCGCCCGCCACTTCCATCCAGACCTGGGTCTGTAGTCGATCGACCTCGGCGGGGTCCAGCTGGGAAGGATCCGAGGCACCAGAGTAGGAGGCAACCCCAGACGCTACCTGACTGAACCTAGCATTGTACTCTGCCTGCGTCAATACATTTTAAAAATTATATTATTAGACTATAATAATGAAAAATACATTAAATGTAAAAAGATACTTTAATTAACTCACCACTGTCTGCCTCGACCTCTCATCAACAAACTCGTCAGTGTCTGAGCGAATATATGTCTCCTCAAACACAGTAGGGGCATCAACCGAGTGGGCAAGCTGTCCTACCTGCAACCGACAAAGAAATATAATCAATTAATTATAAAATAAATCAAATAAAAAAAATAAAAATATACTGTTATTTATATGTGCATACCATGTTAATGGCATGATACATATGGCTAATCGAGCCACCAGTGTGCATGCTCCCATCCTTCTCGGAAGCCTGATTTCTCTTTGCCTCCTCACACTTCGCTTTGTACTCTGGAGTGTCCCAGTACGCACAAAGCTGGGGCCAAATTTTGGGGCCTATGTAATTTGGGCGCACCCGACTTTCCCTAGCCTTCCCGAGCATGTCCCTCAGTCGATTAGACGCTCTGTCGTCAAATATGACGTGTATCTGTGCAGCATGCTCCGGTAACCAGTGCACAAGGGCCTGTTAACAAACAAGAAATATCAATACCATTATACAAAAAATAAAAAATATATAAACTGCGTGAAAAATAAAAATATAAAATACAGGAAAAAATAAACAAGTTACCCCGAATCGTGTGAAGATACAATCCCGGTCTTCCTTCGGTATCCTTCCCCATGATGGTCAGAAGCGACGATATTGCGCCTTGAGGACGTAGGTAACGTTCTTCGAATCCACTTTCGATGGGATGAAGCTGAAAAATTTAAAATTTTATTAATTCAACAATATGACAATCAATAAATATATACTTTTTGGATAAATATAAAATAGTCAAAGTTAAAAAATTTCTTACGATCCAGAAACAGGCGTGACCCATGTCAATCCTCAGGTCTGGGAATCCTGGCCCACTCAGGCAAGTTCTCAGGCGCGACCGAGTGCTGGCCGGACGATGTGGATGGAATGTCCGTGCCGTGATGGTATGTGGCCCCGGATGATGAGGGTGGAATGGTAGGGTCAGGTTGTGCCGGCACACCAGGAGTCGGCATAAATGATAATCCTTCTGGCTGTGTGGCATATGCAGCTGATGATGGTGGTGCTGGGTGTGGGTGTGGTGTAAGTCCAGTAGGGTGCGGCGAGTAGCCGGCTAGTGGGCCAAAGCGAGTGGGTGGAATATGTGTGGAGGATGGGGTAGTATGGGTCAGGGATGGTGTCGTAAGGGTAGGGGATGGTGTAGTATGGGTCGGAGAGGGTGTAGAATGAGTGGGGGAGGCTGTAGAACGGCCGGGGGAGGCTCCTGTAGCTGGAGTGGGTGCTGTGGGTGTAGAGGAACCTGCACCGAGGCGGGCAAGCACCTGGGACTTAATGGTGTATCGTCCTCGCTTAGCCTTCCCCTTCCCTTTCCCCTTATCACTGCTAGGCGGTGGGGGGCGGGGCGGCTCTCCTCTCCTCTTGATGCTGACATATCTATTTTTTTTATCACAATTATAAGTCAATGTAAAAACAATAAATCAATCGACATTTAACAAATTAATCTAATAAGCAAATTTTTAAAACACAACAAAATTACAAAAGTCTTACATTTAAATGCATAAACAAATATACAAAATACATGATACTATAACTTAACAGTAAAATTCTTATTCAGACCCGGTATCATCATCTGATTGTAAGTCTGACTCTTCTTCTTCTTGCATTGAGTCATCACTTTGGATTTCTTCCTCTGATGATGCTTTCATCGATACCGATGGATTAGCAATGGCCACTTCTTCCCCATCATCAGCAGATCCCAACATGCAAGTAATACGCTCGACCTCAATTACTTCATTGACTTGTGACGATTCATCCGCCTGGAAGGGCATATCATCCTCTGCATTATCGATTTCTATGCGACCCCTTGGTTTGGTAGTGACAGCAACACACCAACCTCGTTTGTCCGCTCGTATTGCTGGATAAGGGACGTAGTAAACTTGTTTGGCATTGTGAGCAATAATAAAAGGATCAAATTGTTGATATCTTCTATCCAAGCGAATGTCCACAGTGCCATACTTGGGATCCACCTTTGTGCCTGTCTTCGATGCATCAAACCAGTTACAATAAAATAATATTACTTTTTTAGGATAAATAGTAGTATTGTATTGTAACTCGTATATGTGTTTTATGACTCCATAAAAATCACTAGTACCTTCACCCTGTACGACAACCCCGCTATTAATGGTCTTTTTGCCAACGTTCCATTCATCTGTGTGGAATTTGTACCCATTAACAAAGTATGTATGCCATGATCTAACATTGCTATAGGGCTCGTACGCCAAATCTCTCAAGTGTTGATTTAGCACACTTAATGGTTGCTGATACACCTATGAATTTATAAGTCATATTAAATAATGCTCATTTTCAATTAGCAATTAAGCTTAATATATTGTTTGCTAAGTTATACGACACTTACTTGTTGCTTGAACCATTCAGGAAACTCTGCATGTGTACGAGCAGAAGCATGTTGGTCACTAATTTGATTAATTTGCAGGAACACACTGACAAATTAATAAAATCCGTACAATGTGTTCAAATAGAATATGATAAACCATATGATACATTATTTAAAAAATGAGTCTTTCAAACTTACTCATGGTATGGTTTCACCTCTGTGCAATTTATCAACACATGAACATGGGCTGACTCATACTCCTCATCACTTAACCAGTAAATAAGCTCTTTGCCAGCATGACGGCCAGGAAGATTAAATACGGATAGCATATACGGATACCCTCCACCATCAGCATCAACCTCGTTCCTAATATTTTGTGGTGCCAACATGAAGTTGTTGAAATAGTGGGAACAGAAATAGGTTGTCTCACGGTGTAAGTCAGACGCACAGATTGATCCTTCCACCCTAGCCTTGTTTTTCACTGATCGTTTAGAGTCTCCCATGAATCTAAGAAATAAAAACTACTAGTGACAAGTCATTATTCAAGGGACGTTAATTATTTAAAAATGAAAATATAAAAATATTACCTTTCAAACGGATGGATACATCCACCTATATTGTACTGGTCCACCAAGCCTCGCTTCGTATGCAAGATGCACATGGAGGTGTTCCATTGAGTCAAAAAATCCTGGGGAGAATACCCTTTCCATCTTGCAAAGAATTATTGGAATCTTTTCTTCCATCTTCTTTAGACTATCCGCGCTTAATGTTGCAGAGCATAAATCTTTGAAGAAATGACTGATTTCTGTAAGCGGGTTCGGAATGACCGAGGGCAACGAGCAGAAAGCAATAGGAAGCAAACACTACATGAATACATGACAATCATGACTTTTCATCCCATGAAGCCTCCCCGTTCTTACATCAGCACATCGTGCCAAATTAGAGGAATAACCATCAGGCGTCCTAAGGTCTTTTAACCACCGACAAATTGACTTTGCTTCATCGGCGGTTAGAGTGTAACAAACTTTTGGTTTGACCATTTTTCTATTAGGTTGCGGCTTTAGCTCCACATCCTTTCGTCTACAGTACAGAGCTGTGTCCATCATTGCCTTCTCATTGTCTTTCGTCTTGCCAGACACATTCATAACCGTATTAAAAATATTGTCAAAGAAATTCTTCTCAATATACATCACATCAAGGTTATGTCTTAAAAGATTATCCTTCCAATACGGTAGTTCCCAAAAGATGCTTTGTTTTGTCAGTTATGCCATTCTCCATACCCCGGTAATTTTGACACATCAGCTTCAGTGACTTTAGGAAGATCCCTAACCCGACCCCATATTTGTTCAGGAGTCAACAAAGGCGGTGGACCTTCCTCTTATGTCTGATTCTTTTTGAATGCTCGGGTATTCCTTCGGAAAAGATGGTCGGGATCTAAGAACCAACGATGAGAATCAAACCAGGAACTTTTGCCACCATATCTCGGGGTAAAAGCCTTTCCATGTTCCATGTAATATGGGCATGCCAATTTACCATGTGTCCCCCAACCAGAGAGCATGCCATATGCAGGAAAATCATTGATAGTCGACATCAGTGACGCCCTCATCATAAAGTTTCGCTTCTTTGAGACGTCATACGTCAACACACCATCCCACAACTTCTTCAGATTATCGATCAGAGGCTGCAAATATACATCTATCCCAGCCTTCGGATTAGATGGTCCCGGAATGAGACAAGTCAGAAACATGTACGGTTTTGACCGCGGTAAGATACCGCCATCAAGCATGAACCCGTAGAAGAAAAAGAAATGCTTCGACCCGAAATTTCATCAACTATATAACAGATGAGAATCAACGAGTAATTAGCATATCAGTGGAGAAAAAGTTTTTTCCCAAACTGTCCCAATTGGACAATTCAATATTCAATAAAATGACCGATACCATGACCACGAGTACACATGCTCAATAATATTGAACCTTGAATGGGAAGCTATGGTTTTTCTCAATGACGTATTAATTATATATACTTTAAGATAAAATAAAACTTTAAGTAACATAGATAATTTGCGTAAAGTTTGATAACAACAACAAAATATATAACACATAATTAAGCAACCAGCATAAACATATATCAGCCCATAATCATTTGTCTTACGTTTTATTAAATCATTTATTTTTTCAATTTAATTTAATTAATAAAACATTTTATTGATTTAGTATAGTAATTATGTTAATTTGTATACTTGAATTTTAAAATCTAAAATTTATTTTAAATTCTATTATTAGTACTAGCGGCAGGCCGCATTTCTAATGCTTTTACACGTATTTATTGTGTAAATTTTTTCAACTTTACAATGTGACCTCTTAATGTAAACACACATTATACACTTAATCATTGCGTTAATAATATTATGTTATGAATAAAAGTAAAAATAAATAAGATACTTATTTAAATATTTAAATAAAAAAACAAATCCAAGGTAAAAAATATAATTTATTTACAACTATTGTTTGGCTTTGACATCTCAGAATCTAGCTTAATTAGGAGATTAGATATGGAATGAATTTCAGGAGCTTTTTGCATTTTCCTACATCAAAATCAAAATAAATTTATATTGTTAATTTTTGTTAATTAAAAAGCAATAAAGCATACCAAATGATAAAAAAACATAAATTATTACTGTACAGCACACCTAATTACACCATAACAGTACAGCACACCAAATTGATCCAACATAACAGTCCAACACACTTAACAATTTATAACATAACAATACAACGCACCTAATTACACTTCAACAAAACTGTCCAACACACTTAAAAAAAAAAAAAAATCCAACATAACAGTCCAACACATTTTATCATTGTCCTAACAATTTACAACATCGTAATTAACACTTATCCATACAACATTTAATTAATATACAAAAAATATTAAAAAATAAAATTGGAAACTCACCTGAAACAACCAAACTGGTGGCCGGAATTCCTCAGGTACGGTGGCTGGTGCTCCAAACTGGTGGTGGTTCTCTGGAGAAGAAGAAGATTGAGTAAGTATAATGCACAAACAGAGAAGAGAGTTGGAGGAGAAGGTGGTTGCTTACCTCAACGTGGTGGCTTGCGGCGGTGAAGGAGGTGGCGCAGGCGGTGGCGCACGCGACTGAGATGGCGGCGTGGGTTTAGTCAGAAGCGGTGGTGGAGAAGAAAGAAGGAAATGAGAAAGGAAAGATAGGGAGAAAGGAAAAAGAAGAGGAAGGGGGAAAAAAGGGGCGGCTCGCCGGAGAGGTCAGGGAGTCGGCCACGGCTGGGGTCGCCGGTGAGGAGAGGGAGAAGAGAGTAGGGAGGAGAGAAAATGAAACAGGGAAATAGGGGGAGAATCGGTTTATGAAGGAGAGAGGGAAATTACCGACGGACCGTGCCGTCGGTAATGCGCGACGGATTCAAATTACCGACGGCGGGATCCGATTTTCCGACGGACCTGTCCGTCGGTAACATTTCTAGATCTGACCGATAAAATAGCAACAGAAATTTTCGTCGGCACCCCTTCCCCCCGATTTTCGCGCCCAACTTTCCGACGGAAATTTCCGTCGGTACTCCGATTTTCGCACCCCACTTTCTGAAGAAAATATCTGTCGGTAAAATACCGACGGAAGTCAATACTCCGATTTTCGCGCCCCACTTTCCGATGGAAATATCTGTCGGTAAAATACCGACGGAAATTTCCGTCGGTACCACATCCTGCCAAATTTTCGCACCACGTTTCCGACGGAATACCCGTCGAAACGGTTCCGACGGCATTTCCATCTGAAAAGTCGGTGATTTTTCATATTCCAGATTTTCGACAGGTTTTTTCGTCGGTAATGACCAAAATTTCCGTCAGAAAACCGGTCGTCGGTAAATGTCCATCGATAAATCGATGTTTTCTTGTAGTGGAAGTAGAGAAATTAGAGAGAAGAGTAGAAGACTACATGAAAGATGCTAGGGTTATGGCTTTTTTGAGATCTAAAATGGGCTCAAACGTTGGGTCATTTAGTTTGGACCCTATCATCCTTATTAGCAATCACACTATAAACTATGCTCTTGGAATCTTGTTTGTTACAATAATTTATTTTTTATGATGTCACCATACAGTAATGTTGTCTGGCTTGTTTGTTTTACATTAACTTCACCGTAAATTAAAGATTTCTCGCATTCTAAAACACTTTTAAAGGAAGCAACAAATTTGAGCTTCAGGAAAAATTGCCTTGGGAAGCCACATTTTCCGTTTTCCATGAACAAAATCTAATACAAACATGTGCTTAGTCTTTGGGTGCCTTTATAAATTGCAAGTGTAATATATAAAGTTAAAACCCACCTTTTCATGATCATGGGTATTTTCTTTATTAGTTTTTTTTATAATATGTAAAATTATATATATATATATATAATTATAATCAGTTCAACCATGGTTGAACCGGTGAACTGTGAACCAGTGTATCTACCGGTTTAATGACCGGACCGATATTTAAAGCATTGTTATTGTTTTTTTACCAAAGAAAATCAATGTATTTCATTAACAATTAACGAAGCAATACACGATGGAACATGATAAAAGACACGAGGACTAGCTAGAGAAAGTGCCGCATTTGCTAGGCTATGGGCAACACTATTCGCTTGTCTCCTAGAAAAACTTACACCAAAGTTTGGAAAAGACAATAATAAATCATGACAAGCCTTTGAGACCACACCAAATTCCGAAATGTTGTCATTCGGATGTTGAACATAGAGCATCACATTTTGGCAATCCAACTCAAAATGGACATTGGAAAGCCCTAGGCTTTGAATCCACCGAATTGCTTTAAGAAGTCCCATTGCTTCACCTTCAGCAACTGGTAGGAGAGAGTTAGTCCATTCTGTTCTTGCTAAAACATAGTTTCCCTGTTCATCTCTAAGACACATTCCAAAGGTTGTCTTGCCAGCTTCCTCATAGAATCCCAAAAAAAAAAAAATTGTTATTTATAGATAGATATCATTATAGGTAATTTAGGTCCAAAAAGGGGGCTCAACTAGGCTTTATATGAGGGAGTGGTAGATGAAAATGAGAAAGGGTGGAGTGCATTACCAGAGTTTGAATCTGCGTACTTACAATTTTGTCCTGTAACTCAGGAGACAAATAATCAACATTAAAAGATAAAATATATAACTTTTTGGGTTAAATATATTTTTAGTCTCTAAAAAATGAGCGAATTTTGGTTTTAGTCCCTTAAAAAACTGTCTTTGGTTTTCATCCCTCTAAAATATGAAATTACTAATTTTAGTCCTTATAAAATGAGCAAATTTCGGTTTTGATCACTATAAATTTTTTTTTTCACCCCTCTAAAATTTGATATCAACATTTTAGTCCCTAGCATTCATTTTAGGGTAGATAAATATAAGAGTTGTGTTATTTGAACATCAAAATTTAGACATTGTATGTGACACTGTATGTGTTTCTTTCCATCTATCTCTCACCTACTTTTTATCATCTTTGTATACATGCATCTCGAACATACATAAAAAAACAAAGGGGACACCACCATTCTGATGTTCAAAAAACATTACCATAAATATAATGAATTTTAGGGTTCAAGGAAAACTTTAGGGGAATTAAATTGTAACATGGCATCACAAATGTTATTAAGTATCATTTTGGATGATCATATGACACATAGAAGATGAAAAGTAAGTGAGAGACAGGGATAAATATATATTATGTCACATATGGTGTCCAAAATTCGATGTTCAAATAACATAACTGAAGTAGTTAATGAATGTCACACGACAATAAGGACAAAAAAATAGTGATTTCAAATTTTAGAGGGACAAAAGTAAAGAATTTTTTTTTTACAGGGACCAAAATCAAAATTCGTTCATCTTACAAAAACTAAGAACATATTTAACCTGACTTTTTTTTAAGTAAACATGTAACGTCAAGGCCCAAATTGGTCACTGGAAAATTTTTAGGGCCCACTTTTAGTCCCTGGAAAAGTAATAACCATTTAATCCCTCATTTTCTAACGTTGGACATATTAGTCCCTAAATTTACTTTCGACGTTCATTTACTTGCCTACGTATCTCATTAACCATTCTACTTGGTCCATTAGTGGTCTTGCATGACTTATTATGAATTTCTTACGTGCAAAACGAATAAAAAGTGAAAAACGTGTACGATTTTAAAATTCAAATATCTAAAAATTATGTACTTTTTTTTCCTTTCACTTTTCATCAATTTTTCACGGCGGAATTCGTTATAGGTCACGTAGGACTACTAACGGGCCAAGTAGGATGGTTAATGAGACATATAGGAAAATAAATGAACGTCAGAATTAAATTCAGGGACTAATATGTCCCGTATTTGAAAATTTGAGATTGTGAATGATTTTTTTTTTTAGGAACTAAAAGTGGGTTCCCGAAGCCTAAGCCTTCTGGTTCAAGGACATTACTAGTATTATGTAGGGATCTGCAAAACTCAACCCGACCCTAAAACCTGTCCCAACCTGTAGTGTTCGGGTCGGTCCTGACCCTAACCCGCGAAAGAGAAAGGACAAACCCGGGTCCCATTTAGTGACCCGATGACGGGTCCGGGTTGACCTTCGGGTTACCCATCCCGTCTCATATAATAAAAATCTACTTTTTATTTTTACCCATCCCTAGCTTATGTTTCACGTTTGATATATTTTGTGGCTTTTGTAATACTGAAAGAATATTCTTTGATGAAAATATCCTATTTTGAACAATGTGTCTTTGGTAACACGAGCATCAAAGAAGAATCTAACAAAATGATCTATTTGTTGATATTTTGGAACATCTAGTTTTGAATCTATTTGGTGACACGAGATTAATTGATGTCTTTTAGTTTGCACATTTTCTCAATATTTTGGCTTATAAAAAAAAATAATATTTTTTCTCACTCCTAGAAATTTAGCTTGCAAAAAATCTATTTAACTTCAGGTCAACTCTGTCTCGTCCCATTTAGACCTGATCTTAAACTAACCGGCATATGATCGGGTTCCTTCGGGCCTAGGGACAGGTTCGAGTTCAATAAATTGACCTTATCAATGTTTAGGACTGGATAAGAGACGAACAAAATCTGTCCCAATCCGTTTCACACTCACCCCTAGAACTACTATTATGTCAGCATCCACGTAAGCCCAAGCCTCTGGTTCCTCTATCTTCTGGATAAGGAAAAAATCTACAAACTTTCATGTTTCAATGGATAATTACACTTGACACTTCCACACCCACATACCCAAAACGCCATGGCCACCATATTCTCATCCTCCACCACCACCGTGGCAACCACCCCACCAAAACCACCCCATTCTACACCTCCCTCATCCAAGCCCCTCCTCCACATACCACCCTCCAAACAGCCCTTAACCACCTTAACCGCAGCTGCAGCCATAGTCACCATCCTAACCACCACACCGCCTTCCTTATCGGACCCCTCATACCAAATCTACTACGGCACCGCCGCCAGCGCCGCCAACTACGGCGGCTACGGCGGCAACTCCAGCAAGAAAGACTCCGCCGAGTATGTGTACGACGTGCCTGAGGGTTGGAAGGAGCGTTTGGTGTCAAAAGTTGAAAAGGGTACCAATGGAACTGATAGTGAGTTCTACAACCCAAAGAAGAAGGCAGAGAAAGAGTACCTCACTTTCCTCACTGGGTTTCGCCAACTTGCACCAAAGGATGCAGTTTTGAACAACTTGGCACTTTCTGATGTGGATTTGCAAGACTTGATTGCGAATGCAGAGAGCATGAGCTCTGAGGAGGTGAAGGATGATAAGGGTCAGGTGTATTATGTGTATGAGATTGATGGGGTTGGTACTCATAGCTTGATCTCGGTGACTTGTTCTAATAACAAGCTTTATGCTCATTTTGTCAATGCTCCTACTCCGGAGTGGAATAGAGATAAGGACATTCTTAGGCATGTTCATGAGTCTTTTAAGACGGTGGGATCATATTAATTAGATTGTGTTGTTATTGTTAGATTCCATCCTAAAACCAATTCATATTAAGTGGAGTTATCCAACATCTATTTAAACAGTACATCAGGATTTGAGGCAGATAGGCAACGTGAGACTTCCAACAATTATATATTTGTTTAGTGTAGATAATGATTATCTGTTTTATGCTGAGGATATATATATATATATATATGGTGTCCTGTGATGGACTTGAAATTTTCACTACATGTCAGCTTGCTTGCATTTCTGGTGTAATTGGTTTCAATTGAAACTTTCAAGAACACCTCACATTCAATTTTTGCTACATAATATAGAGACTAGCAGTTGCAAGTCAAAATCTTGTGTTGTTTGTAGTTAAATCTAATGTGTGGTCTAGTTGTTTGTTGCATTATGCTCGTTGCTATTCAGTGGCCTCTTGAGGGTGTCACTTCAGTGATCTTTTGAAGTTTTGATCACTACTCATGTTTATAGCCTGAAGTCAAACCTCAATACAATATTCATGGTTACTTGGTAGCTGCTGAATCAGTTTACCATACAATGTTCAACCAAATACTCTTAAAGCTTTGTTTCTTTGGGATGAAGCTTGGTTTCAAATCAAACAATTTCATACTGGACTCACAACCTAAACATGTATACTTTGGTCAGTTGTTGAATGCAATTTATCATCTGGAGCTCACTTGCTTGATTAGTCCGATTGGAACCGGACCGGATACTTATCATTTCTGTTTTGATTCTATTATAGGTTAAACACTTTAATTGTTATCTTTAAAGCATAATTTTGTTTATTTAAAACCTGTAGGGTGAGAGTTTCACTGGGATACATTTTAGTTCTACATGTACCTTTCCAATGATTCTCATTCATTGACCAATTTTCTTTTATTTTAAAACTCTATTGTAATTATGATTATGTTTTTATGCTACCTGTTATTGTTAAACATATTGATTTGGATTGTTCACTTGTCATTTTCAACTTCGTGGAGAGTCAGAAGATGTACTTATCATTGTGCATCTTATTCTCTGTTATATAAATATGGTTCAAGTGGAACAGATACTATATAGGTCCACTAAATCCAAACTGGAAAACCGGTCATGGGAACTCCTTAGATTAAACATATTTGCCATCCTGTGAAACAGATTGGGTGCAATGCTTGTTAGAATAGGAGTAGTTAGTTGAATCTACCCTAGTTAGTTAGCTGTTATGCCAGTTATTTTCTGTTACAGCAACTTGTAGTTGCTTACCTCTTGTATATAAACACAATATTGATGAAATGAGAACTCAGACTTTCAGTTCCAACTTTTGTAATGATGCTATCCATAAAGATATTTGCAAGATGGGAATACCTAATGTAAATACCAAATACAAAACAAGTGTTCTAACAAGCATCACTATATTTGTTCAAAAAAAGTGTTCTAACAAGCATCACTTTGTTTATTCTACTACTTGGCTTAATCATTTTACCTGCTCCAGTTTCCTTTATCTGTCCCTCCTCCAAGTCCAAGTCCTTCCCATACTAACTGTATGAATCCAAACAATATCATCTGTGTGTATGTTTTGTGTTTTTTGAGCTTATTGGTGCCATCCTCTCGCCTTCCCTAACACGATGATGGCTTATCTAGACATGCATTTGGGATTGATTTCCCTCAAAATGCTGTGATCCATAGCCACTCCTCCTCTCTCTAAACAGGAAAATCTAACATGTTGTGTAATCATATACTTAATTGAATCTCAATGCACTGGACATATATAGGTCACTGTTAAAGTCTTCATGAGTTGTTCCTACATTTGTCATAGTGATTTTTCTGCATTATAGTGATATCTCTCTTTGACAAGCTCAAGGCTGCGTTAAGTCCTCAAGAACTATGTCTATTTATTTAATTTAGAAGAGTATCTCTCTCTTTCTGAAGTATGGCTACATTGGACAATCTACTTCCTCTGTGTTTTTTCTTTGCCTCTAATTGTTGTTCATTGCTTTTTAGGTAGTCACTTCATTCAATGCAACATTTTATGGACTGACAGAGAATTTCTCTCCTGTTTTGCTGTTTCACTAATTTATGGAGTTGCAGAAACATTGGAGTTGATACATAAAATCATTTGTCATTGCCTCTTCTCCATGCTAATAGTGCTAGTTTATTTTCTTTTGGTTTTTGGTTAAACTATCACTAGTTATTTTAATTATAAATCACATTTCAATTTATCTTGTTACTGCTGATGCAATTTAGCAGCAATTCTTTGTCCTTTTTCTAGTTTTTCTTTGGTTTTTTTAGTGTATTTTTGGGATGCATGTATACAAAGAAGATGAAAATGTGTGAGATAGAGATAAACACATACAGTGTCTGAAATTGGATGTTCAAATATCATAACTCTTTCTTTATGATATGATTGTGCATTTTGCAGTTTCCTATATTTATATTTCATTTACATATGTTGGTTAAGGCTAGCATTTTTTTTTGTTCTATTTGGAATGTCTTATGAAAGAAAAATAATTGTCATATTGTTTTTGTTCTTGCCCACTCAGCGAGCACACATTCAGTAGGTCAATTGGCAAAGTCTAAGGCCAAGCGTACTTATATGTTACAAGGCCCATGGTCTCCCCAGAACTTTTCTGTTGTGAAATAATCTGTTTAATGGACTGTTATATGCTTGTAATCTATTTTAAATTATCCTTGAGTATTGGATTGATTTTTTATATATATATATATATAGGTCACTCTAACTCGTATACAAAGTAATTGTAAAAACTTGGAGAAAATAAGGTATGAGTTCAACCTTATGCACCAGAAACAAGCAACAGAAGCTATAAACAGAGCAACAAGGTTGAATAATAACTTATCTTCACCCCTCAAACAAAATTAAACAACCATAAACCAACCATGACAGTTTCTGTACGAGAAACTCAGAGCAAGAAGAAATGTAAAAGGCAACTGAAGCACAAAACCAGACCAGAACAAACGATAGTAGCATGGACACAACGGGGCAAAAGCATTACCACAGGTTCATCGCCAAAAAAAGAATAGCAGAAGGCAGCAGGCTTAGAGCTGTATATATATAGATAGATAGCACCCGAGCATATGACATAACTAAACAACCCAAGTATGACTAAAGAAGAGAAGCCAAAACTGTACAACTGATCTACACCAGAGAAAAACAGCCACAGTTCAAGAAAACAATTCATACAATTCATGTAACACATCCAACTGGACTTGTACACCAATATGAGTAACTGTATCCAAATTCACCAATTTAGGCCGAAAACCAGGACCAAGATCTCTGCCTAATCAACTCAATTGTGGTAAAAAAAATCAATAGAACCACTGTTAAATATAACAGCATTCGTTTGCAGCCCGATTGTCCAAACCGTGGTATGCCAAAACAAGGTCCTAAACTTCTTAACCTTTCTTCCTTTGAACGAGACCTCTATGAAGGAGATAATGACTAGCATTGTCAAGAGGCAACACAAAAGGAAAACCAAGCCACCTGTAGATATAGGGTCCATACCTGAGCCGTGAAGGAGCAATGCGTGCTCTTGACCACATAAAACGCAGCGACAGAGATGGACGTTTCTTTGTAGTAGATTCAAACAAGTTGGTAGACGGTCCAATAGTTTCCAAGAAAATGCAAGTACCTTACTCGAAGAAATTCCTAAATAAGTTCGACCCACCTTGATTTGAGCTGAACAAAGGGGAATTAGATAGCAAGAAGTCATAAGTTGATCTCACCGAATATTCCTTCAAGTTTCCTAGTTTCCATACCCACTCATCTTCCTTTTCCCTACAAATGAAAACTCCACCCAAGGTATCAGAAAGCAACACCTCCTCCTCCAAAACAAAGAAAAATCTTCTCCAACTCCACCTCCACCTCCACACGTCTCCATCCCACCACCCCAAGTCGCACACCAAGCGCTGTTCAGAAAAAGGCGAATAAAGCCTTGGAAAAACATCTTTTAAACACTTATCACCGAACCAAACCTCATGCCAAAATTGCATGCTTGCCCCATTACCAACCTTCCATCTCAAACCATTAGAGAACCAATTAATAGGGGCATATTTGTCAAAATCCAGAGCACATTAATCCTTCCACCATTGGGAAGAATTCTTTGAATTCCATAATTGCGGCTCGTGCTGTTGGTTCAGAGTGCCATACGTAGAATGAAGGATACTATACCAATAGGCCTCTTTATCAACAAGAACCCATTTTCCAAGAAGGCTTAGATTAAAGATGTCCAAATGCTTGACCCCCAAACCACCTAATACTTTCAGTAAGCAGACCTTAATCCAACATACCCATGAGATACATGTTTTCCCATCACCAGCGCCCCACAAGAATGAAGTGTGGATTCCTATTAGAATTTTAAGCACTTTTCTCGGAATTCTGAAAAGAGATAGGTAGTACAAAGGTATCTGTTGTAATATCGTAAAATATCTTGTATTTATGATTGATATCATCAGTTATAATTAGACAGATTAGGTTCTTATTCTTTTCATTATTAGAGCAGATTTTCATCCTTATTTTTAGGGTAGCATTTAAATCTCTTTTGTCTATATATTGTAACATTCTCAGTACACAATATTTTCAAGGAATAAGATTCAAACATTCCAACATTCCTTCGTTTCTATATGGTATCAGAGCTCCCGATCTTGGGGGTCTTGCTTCCGCACAAAAACCCTAGCCGCCTTATTGCGGATTTTTTTTGGGGCTGCCTTGAGTGCAGTGTTTGGCACCTATTTTTGTGCCCTATTTCACCTTTTTAGACAGCACTGACTGCTGTTCAGCCACTGTCCGCCGCCGTTAGCCACTGTTCAGCCCTGTCCGCCACCGTCCGCCACTTATCTTGCACCGGTGACCCTCCCATCGGGTTCGCCGGCCAAAAACCGTCCAGGACCCAGAAGCTCACGGCCATCGGACTTCACACGCGCCTCCACGTGCCGCCGCAGCTCCGTAAACTCTCGGGCGCGTGTAGGCCACGCGCTGCCTTCCGGTCACCGTTTCGCGGCGCGCTTCTCATCGCAGCACCGTCGGACCTTCCCCAGTCCATTGGAGGGGTTCAAATCGTGATCCGAGGACATTTTTTCGTGGGTCTATTTGAATCCTCCTTCATTTTTTTCCCGCCGTTGTTGTCGGCCTTTCTTGGAATCTCTGAGTAAGCTTTTTTTGGTACTTGTTCTCTAACCATGACTGGTAAGATATCTAGTTTATCGTCCTTTAATGTTTCGAGTACTATATCTGAGGATCTCTGGATTATTGACTCTGGTGCTACTGATCATATGACCCCTTACCCCTCATATTTTTTTGTCGTACTCTCATTTACCTGGTAAACATCACATTACTGTTGCTAGTGGTGCCCATGTCCCTGTTTCTGGTTGTGGTAACATTCACCTTCCACCATCTCTTCCTTTAAATAATGTGCTTCATGTCCCTAAGCTTTCAAATAATCTCATTTCTATACACAAGCTTACTCGAGATTTAAATTGCACTGTAACCTTCTTTCCCTCTCATTGTGTTTTTCAGGATATTGCCACGGGGAAGACGATTGGGGTTGCTAAGGAACAGGGCGGGTTATATTGTCTACATGGAACTCGAGATAGTACCACACAAAAAATATCCACTTCTTGTCATCAGACTAGTTCCGACACTGCTGTCTCTGAGGTATGGCTTCAACACAGGCGTCTTGATCATCCTCCTTTCAGTATTCTTAGGTCTCTGTTTCCTCATTTGTTTTAAAAGAGATCAGTTGAGTTTTTCCATTGTGATGTTTGTCAGTTTGCGAAACACCATCGCACAACTTTTCTTCCTAGTAATAAGAAAAGTATTGAACTATTTGAGCTTATTCACTCTGATGTGTGGGGACCTTCCTCTACTTCTAATTTATCTGGTGCAAAATGGTTTGTGTCCTTTATTGATGATTGCACTCGAGTCACATGGATATTTCTCATGAAAGATAAATCTGAAGTTTTTCAAATATTCTTGAATTTGCATCGCATGATTAAGACTCAGTTTGGCCGATCTATTAAACGGTTACGTTCAGATAATGGAAAAGAATATGTTAATCAGACTTTTTCCAGATTTCTTAAAGACCATGGTGTTTTGCATGAGTTAACATGTGTGGATACCCCACAACAAAGTGGGGTTACCGAAAGAAAGAACCGTCATCTTCTTGAAATGGTCAGAGCCCTTCTCTTTCAAATTGCTGTACCAAAATCTTACTGGGGGGAAGCTGTCTTAACAGCTGCATATTTAATAAACAGGTTACCTTCTGGTGTCTTGGATGGTTTTAGTCCTGTTCAACACATGACGTCTTTCTTTCCTTCCGCTCCCACCATGACCAGTCTCTCGTGTCGTGTTTTTGGTTGTACTGCCTTTGTGCACATTCATAGGCAGCATCGTGGTAAGTTGGATCCTCGGGCTGTTAAATGTATCTTCATAGGATATGCTCCCGACAAAAAGGGGTACAAATGTTATCATCCCCAGACTCGTCGTGTCTATGTCTCCATGGATGTTACTTTTCATGAAACAGACTCGTTTTACCCCAGAACTCAGCTTCAGGGGGAGAGTGGTTTAGAAGCTGAGTCGTCAGTTGTTCCTCATATGGCCGAAAATCTTGAGTCATCTCTTCTTATGGCCGAACCTCTTGAGTCATCTGGTTTTCCTCTATTGAAAGAGGTGGCATCACCTTCCGGTATGGTTTCTGAGCAAAATACAGAATCAATATCAAATGCAGATGATGATATGAGACGATACCGGATTCAGTTTCAGAGACGAAAAAAACCCGACCTAGTCCAACAGCAACCACAACCGTCTGACTCAGAGGTAAATATTCCAAACCCTAAGCCTTTGAATAATCCTTTAATTAATTATGAACCTAACCTTGATGACTTACCAATTGCTTTGAGAAAAGGGAAGAGAGCCTGTGCCAAATATCCTATATCACAATTTGTGTCCACTAAACACCTTTCAGTACAGCACTAGAGCTTTATTTCAGCGATCGACTCTATCATAGTTCCTACTTCAGTACAAGAAGCTTTAAAGGATGAGAACTGGGTTCAAGCCATGCATGAAGAGATGAATGCTTTGGAGAAAAATCCAGACTTGGGAGATTGTTGAGAAGCCGAAGGATAAGAGGATAGTCGGATGCAGATGGATCAATACAGTGAAATATCGGTCTGATGGGACATTGGATCGGTATAAGGCAAGACTGGTTGCAAAAGGGTATACTCAGACATATGGGATAGATTATGAGGAAACGTTTGCCCCGGTAGCAAAGATGAACACAGTCAGGATTATTCTCTCCTTGGCAGCACACTTTGGTTGGGACTTGCACCAATTTGATGTTAAAAACGTCTTTCTACATGGGCACTTGGAAGAGGAGGTATATATGGATATTCCACCAGGGTATGACCCTACTGGTGGAGGGAATAAGGTGTGCAAATTGAGAAAGGCCTTATATGAGCTCAAGCAGTCTCCTCGGGCTTGGTTCGGAAGGTTCACCAATGCTATAGTATCCTTAGGTTATAGACAGAGCCAAGGAGATCATACCCTCTTTGTTAAACATTCTCAGGACGACAAGCTCACACTTCTGTTGGTTTATGTTGATGACATGATCATTGCCGGTGATGATGAGGTTGAGAAACGGGTTCTGAGAGACAAACTAGCTGCACAGTTCGAAATGAAAGACCCGGGGAAGCTGAAGTACTTCCTTGGGATAGAGGTTGCCTACTCCAAACAAGGCATCTTTATTTCCCAAAGGAAATATGTCC
This sequence comes from Echinosophora koreensis, assembly GCA_035048595.1. Classification (NCBI taxonomy): domain Eukaryota; kingdom Viridiplantae; phylum Streptophyta; class Magnoliopsida; order Fabales; family Fabaceae; genus Echinosophora; species Echinosophora koreensis. Next base: position 3,226,714 of record JAPCYP010000011.1, on the reverse strand, counting down.
TGGATCTCCTTCAAGAGATAGGTAAGCTAGGTTGCAAAACCACAGGGGCACCTATTGAACAGAATCATAGGATTGGAAACAATGAGGAGAGCCCAAGGGTGGACAAGGCACAATATCAGAGACTAGTGGGGAAACTGATATATTTATCCCATACCAGGCCGGACATAGCCTATGCTGTCAGTGTGGTTAGCCAGTTCATGTATGATCCGCGTGAGAGACATATGCAAGCAGTAAATAGAATCCTCCAGTATTTGAAGTCAAGCCCAGGAAGAGGATTATTATTCAAGAAAGGGGAAAGTTTGTCCATAGAAACCTATACAGATGCAGATTATGCAGGGTCGATTGTAGACAGGCGATCCACCTCAGGGTACTGCATGTTTTTTGGGAGGAAATTTAGTGACTTGGAGAAGTAAGAAGCAAAATGTCGTTGCAAGATCTAGTCCCGAAGCAGAATAAAGTATGAAGCTCCTATGAGATTACTTTGTGACAACAAGTCTGCCATTAGTATTGCTCACAACCCAGTCCAGCATGATAAGACTAAACACATAGAGATAGATAGACACTTTATCAAGGAAAAGTTGGATGATGGTCTTATAGCTGTTGAGTACGTGCCCTCAGAGTTCCAATTAGCAGATGTCTTCACCAAGGGACTTCCCACAGAGCGGTTTCATGGTCTTACTTGCAAGCTGGGAATGATAGATATCCACTCACCAGCTTGAGGGGGAGTGTTGTACTATCGTATAATATCTTGTATTTATGATTGATATCATCAGTTATAATTAGACAGATTAGGTTCTTATTCTTTTCATTATTAGGGCAGATTTTCATCTTTATTTTTAGGGTAGCATTTAAATCTCTTTTGTCTATATATTGTAACATTCTCAGTACACAATATTTTCAAGGAATAAGATTCAAACATTCCAACATTCCTTCGTTTCTATAGTATGCTTGATAGCACTGATCTTAACAGTGTGATTCTACCACCAAAAGAAAGCCTTCTTCCCTTCCACCTAGTCAATATTTTCCTCATAACATCCATCACCGTTGCCAGCTTAAGGCTCTTCTCGGATTAGCCCCTAATGGGAGGCCAAAGTAAGTGAACGGAAGCTGGTCTGCCTTACAGAACATGAAATTTGACCTGGTTGAAAGAAAATCAACTTTAACATTTACACCGTAAAAGCAGCTTTTATAGAAATTTACCTTTAGCCCAGAAACTATTTCAAAACATCTAAGAATAGCCTTGATGACCCACAGATTATCAAAAGTCGCGTTACCTACTAATATAGTATCGTCAGCATATTGTCAGTGAGAGAAGCTGCTAGATTGATCGAAGTCAAAAATTGAAAAAATTCCCATTCCCACCGCTCTACTCATTATATTACTGAGACCTTCGGCAAAAATGAGGAATTAGAAAGGTGCCAGTGGATCGCCTTGTCTAAGCCTTTTCTAAAGAACTACTTCCGCCGTCGGGCTGCCATTAACAAGCATCAAGACTTTCCCAAAGGAGAGACATGCATCCATCCAACCCATCCATTTATCATAAAAACCCATCCTTCTCATCATGCATCTAAAGAAATCTCAACTAACCGAGTCATAGGCCTTTTCGAAGTTCACCTTTAGGATGAAGCAATTCTTGCCCTTTTTCCTAGCCTAATCCACAATTTCATTAATCGCCAGAACCCCATCTAGGATCTTTCTATTAGAGATAAACTCAGACTAATAACCTGAAATTAAAGGACCAATAATTGTCTTGAGCCTTGCAGCTAACCGTTTCAAGATAAGTTTATGAATGCTTCCTATAAGTGATATAGGCGTGAAATAAGTGATTTTTTTTGAGGATTTTCTCTCTTTGGTATCAATGCAACAAAAGATGAACAAATCCCCATAGGCAGGGTTGAGTTGGAAAAGAACTCCTCCATCAGTAGATGAACCTCGATATTGATAGAGGACCAGAACTTCTTGAAGAAGGTGAAATTAAAACCATCAGGGCCCGAGCTCTTATTACCATCACAAGACCAAACTGCTTCCTTAATTTCATCCAAAGAGAAAGGTGCACTTAAAACTAAATTATCATCCTGAGAGAGACTTTTGAAATAAATTCCATCCAACAGTGGTCTATTCCGGTTTTGAGAAGCATACAAGGATTGGAAATGAGACCTTACCTCTGCTTTAACATTATCCATGCCTTCCACCTACCTTTCCCCCGATAAGAAAGCCAAAATATTGGTTTTCCTCCTAAGGTAGTTGATGCAAGAATGAAAGAAAGATGAGTTTAAGATTCCTTCCTTAAGCCACCTGGTTCTTGATTTTTGGTACATGAGGTTATCCTTCTGTTTCTGTACACGCCACAAATCATTAGAGATCTTCCTCCTTTACAAACTTCCTTATCAGTTAGAGATCTAACACTGGCTATAGCATCCGAAACATTTAAGTATTCAACCAGATGAGTAATTTGAGCATCTAAATTGCCAAAAAGCTCCATGTTCGACGCCTTAATCCTTTCCATAAGCCTTTTTAATTTCCTTTTAAAACAAAAGATTTTTTGGCTAGCCACTAGCAACTTAGACTAAGAACTTTCCACAAACAATTTAAATTCAGCGTGTTGCAACCAACAGTTATTCTCCCTTAAGTATAATCAAACAGTGGTCAGACACGTCCCTCACACCCACCCACTAAGCTACTAGCCTCCATAGATTTATCCAGTCTGATAGCAAGAATCTATCAATCCTATTCATAACAGACACGTCTAGTTTGAACCATGTGAAGAGCTTACCAAGTACCGACAAATCAATTAGATTTGAATAATCTATTTTTGAAACTCGTTGTGTTCCATGTCCTGAGAATACTGTCCCACACCTCTCCTCTCAGACCTACTCTTGACAGCATTACAGTCACCTACAACACATCATATCTGACTTCCAAAACCTATCTTGGACATGATAAGATCCTTCCACATAACCTTCTTGATAGAGAAGTCACAGGAGGAATAAATATTTAACACAATACATGTTGTATTTTTTTTTACCCAGACACCACAGACACCCAAGAACTTGTTCCCTAAGAAGGTGTAATTTAGAGTAAAAAGAGCAGAGTTCCACATACTGATAATTCCACCCAGGTTACCATCAGATGGTAAGAACACCCAATTAACCTCCTGGTCACCCCAAATAGATTCGCACAGGCTCCTATCAACCACTTTCAACTTCGACTCCTGAATTGCCAAAAAATATACTTTCTCCTCTCTGATTAAAGATGTTACTTTTGTTTTTTCAGCCTCCCACCCAAACCTATGATATTTATAGAAACAATCTTCATGGCACCAATCTTTTCACATGAAATAGTCATAGTTACTTTATCTCTATTCTCTAGATCCTCCATGAAATTGACCATAACTGCATCAACCCCAGGATACATTGCATCCGTGTATATCATGTTCCTTTGAAGAGGTACGTGCCGGAAAATCTTGGTTGAGATTGAAATCCTCATTTAGGGAACCCCACATTGCAACTTGGATGGCTAAAGTCTCACGCTTGAGGGCAAATGTCTGCTTGTTATTTCCAATCTATTTGATGTTACAAACATTTGTCAATTATGTTATGGATGTCTCACGTTTTTCTTTTTGTTACAACTTGGACATTGATCCGAAGCCGTATACTGGTCAAAATAATAGAAAAAAATGTAGTACAAGGAAATGCAACCTTGGTTGTCTCACAAGGATCTTTGAATTTATCAACCAATCAAAAATGTTAGAAAAGGGGGATTTCAAATTTGTAGGATGAAAACAAATTACAATTAAAAAAGAATTCAATTAATTAAAAACGATCAATCCACCGGCTAGGATTTCTAATTTGGACCCATCACTTAATTCTAAGAAATTAATTCCAATTCTTGATTTAATTATTGCTTGATTCAAAATCAACCCATTGAGCATCAATCAATTCCTATGATATCCCACTGAATTAAGCATTCAGAATTTAATCGAATCGGGTTAGACAATTAAGCATCATCAAGACACCAAAACGATTTACAAACCGAAATTCAATCAAACCTATGACTAAGCATCATAGATCTAATTAATCTTGAATTAGACATGCAAGATTAAGCATCTAACATGTTCAGTCTTGAAATTTCGAAATTGAATGATTAAGCATCAACCCAACAAAGAAATTACAAACAAGGAAAGAGAAGAGAAGAGATTAAGACGAAAAGAAATAAAATCAAGAATAAGAATTTAATATTAAAACCAGACCTCAAAACCAAAAAACGAAATCCTTACACCGGTGAATTTATCAAAAGGGTTTAACCTTCAATGAAGGCTTGCACGAAAAACCAAGAAAAAGGGAAACAAATTCTGACGAAAACGAATCCTAAAATAATACCCTCCAATTGCCAAAGTCAAAAGTTGTCTCACTAAGATTTTAAAAGACTTATTTAAGACGTTCAAATGGTCTTCAACGCAGTACGAGCAAAAGAACAAATCTGGAAGTCACTAACACACGAACACATATGCAACTCATGAACAAATCACAATAGCCTGAGGTGTGTGGAATCACACTGCCCTCAAGGGTTTTTCTGCATGGTGTGCAAAACTCCCCAGGATACAACAGGCTGCTCCGGGCAAATGAACCGAGGTAACAGAACAACAATAAAAATAGATAAAGCAGACAATGTAGAACCTAGGGACAAAGTAATAGAGAAGATAGTATTTTTAGAAGAAGAAATATGTGCTAATATTGTTCATCACGTAAAGCATTACTATTTTTAGAAGAAAGACAACACTAATTTTTATAAGTTGTTGAAGTAATTTTTCAATACATGCGAAAGTGTTATTTATGCAAAAGCTAGCAGCACTATGTTTTTTAAGTTGGAGCACTTTCATGTAATCGTAGTAACGTTCTAAACGGTTTCCAGCGGATATGGTCAAAGCTGTTACACGTTTAATTCAAGCCTTAAATAAAAGAAGACCAAGTCAAAATACGATAGTTTCTTGATAAACTTTCTGAAAATCATAATTAATTTTCACAAAAATTAATTAGATAAAATAATAAAAGCTAACCACATTTTTTTTTTACACTTGTATGGAAATAACTCAACCAAAATAAAATATTAAACTTTTGAAATATCTCAAAATATCCAATAATTTATAGACTTCCTTGGTTAACCTAGGTTAACTAAAGGTTCTCCTAAATTCCCAAAGCCCATTAGATGCCCCAATAACAACTAATTACATAAAGACTTGTGGAGATGTATTTCAGTTCCCGTATCTGGTCCAAAAAATTAGGGCTTGTTTGTTTTGTTTCTAGTTTCCTGTTTTCAAAAATAATTATAATACTGCTACCTTAATTTCATTATGTTTCCTATTTTCAAAGATTTGTATAGTAAACAGTGGAAACAGAAAAAGTTGTTTTCAGTGTTTCCTGTACAAAATTTTGAAAACAGGAAACATAATAAAAACAAGGTAACAGTTTTGTAGCTATTTCTGAAAACAGGAAATGAAAACAGGAAACCAAAAACAAAGCAAACAGACCCTTAGAGTTTCATGCAATTTCGACCCCTTTAACATCCGAAAGGATTTGAGTTCTTCATGAAAATTGTAGCTTTACATCTTAAGTTTTAAACGCCACCAAGATTACCTCAATCGAAAAAGTATAGCCCATGTTAAGGCCTGCGGATGAAGCAAAGGTCAAGATGCAATAAAATCTGAAAATTAATAAAGATTTGCATTAAAGCTCAAATGAGATCCAAAAACATAAAATCTTGCTAAAAAGATAATATCGGGCATAACAAAATCCAATAAGCTAAGTGCAAAGCTATAATGAGTGTCTCAAATTGATTGATCAGACATATTTTAAGTTTTGTAATTGTTTAGGATATATTATGACTCGTTAATGTTTTTTTTTTAAACAAAAATAGGATTACTTCATTTAAATAACAATAGTGTCAATAATACAACTAGGAATGCTAGTAAAGAAAAAGGGGCTAGCCAAAGAAATGACCGCTCTAGCTAGCTTATGAGCAACCACATTCGCTTGCCTCCGAATGAACTCAACTTTAGAGTTAGGAATGGAAGAAAGGAGGCCCTTGCACTAATTAATAATGGAACCAAATTCAATGCTCTCAACAAAAGACTTTTGCATGCTATCTACCACACTCTTGCAATCTATTTCACAAATGACATTGCTCTTGTTGAAGGAGGATGCCTAGTGAAGCGCTGAAAGATGGGCCATGGCTTCACCCTCGCGGATTGGGAGAACGGAGAGACCCTGGAAGACATAGAACCAAGGTAGACACAGTGATCGTTCCTCCAATAGCAAGCAAGGCTAGTCAGGTTCTCTTCATGGAAAGCAACATCAATATACACTTGAGGAAACCAGAGGGAGGCTTCTGCCAAGCCAAACATGGAGAAGGAGGCATTAACTCTAGATTAGAAACCAAGGATTATGAGAAGTTTTTCATTCCTCCAATGTTCGGTGAGCTCGATAAGCCAATATTAGGCTATCTTTTGAAACCACGTCCCATATAACCAAGTTGTACCTTCTCTAGAGACTCCATAGAACCATGGCGGAGGAGTCTAGCAAACTGGGAGAGAGCACCTAAAAGAAAGTAAAGAAAATATTTGGAAAATATTCTATAGAGGTCAACAAAGGCTCAATATGGTGCATTGACCATGGGCATTGAACACCACATTGCTGAAGAGAGAGGTGCACTAGGAGGCAATCATGACAAAGCTGCCAAAGAAACACACACACCTTATGAGCGATGGGGAGACGCCATAACCAAGCCCAGTTACCACAGACCAATAGGGGCCAAGAGCCACAAATCGTATTCATGCAGAGATGATAAGCACTCTTGGCCGTGTAAGCACCTGATAATTCTGGAGACCAGACTGAGGAATCAACCATATGGGACGGAGGGAGGGGCATATGGATAACAGCCTCAACTACAATTGGATCTAGAATAGATGATAGTATATTAATGTTCCATCTCTCTGAGCCAGGAATAAAGAGGTCACGTATTGTAAGTTTGCCAAATGAGGCAGAACACAACCAAAGAGTTGCATACGAGCCACATTGCGGAGCCAAGGGTTTGACCAAACTTTGATGGATGAACCATTACCAATGCACCACCTAAAGCCTTCCTTCAGCACCACTCGGGAACTCCTGATACTACGCCAAGTGTAGCTTGGACTATGCCTAACAAGCGAATCCAAGAAATTCCCCTTTGGGAAGTATTTAACTTTGAAGAGACGAGACAAATAGTATCTAGGTTGGAGACAATTTTCCAACCTTGTTTCCCTAGAAGAGCCATGTTAAATACATGAAGAAGTCGAAAGCTCATACCACCATCATGTTGGGACAAAGTAAGTTTCTCCCAAGAGAGCCAATGGATCACTCTCCAATCTCTACTACTAGAGCCACACCAAAAGGAGTTCATTATCCTTAGGATCTCCTTACAAAGGGAAGGCAGAACTAGAACTATGCTCATACAATAGGTGGGGATCACCTGCAAAACTGATTTAACAATAACCTCCTTACCCCCTTTTGAAAGGAATTTACCATTCCAAGAATTTATTCTCTGCCACATTTGGTCCTTTAATTAAGAGAAAGTAGTTTTCCTCTTCCTGCCAATAATGGAAGGCATACCCAAATATTTACCTGTGCCCAAATAAGTATGGGCCCCCAAAATATTAGACAAAGTAGTACAAGTACCTGGATCCACATTCCTACTAAAAAATACTTCCAATTTTTCTAAAGTGATGAGACATAACAGGAGCCCCTATTCAAATTTTAACACCATGAAGATCAGTATGGAACTCTGCCTGCCCGATTAATGAAGACAAGCCCTCATCACAAATAATAAATAGGAACGGAGAAAGCGAGTCATCTTGCCGGAGCCCTCTACTCGGAATAATAGGACCAAAAAAATAATTATTAACAAGGACGAGTACCTCACCGAGGAAACACAGAGCATGATACAATCCACCCAACAGTGTAACATCCTAAAATTTCCATATAATTATTTTTAATAAAAATATTAAGTTGTTATGAGGTCTAAGGTAGAAAATTGGTAGTATATAAATATATTATTGTTTAGTAATTATAAAAAAAATAAGTAAATGAAAATAATATAAAAATTTAAATAAATAGTAATAATAATATAGTAGGTCCCATATATATTAAAAATATTTAAAGAAAGAATGAAGCATACCTAACGCATGTCGTGGGATTTTCTTTTGATAAAAAGAAGAGTGTATACAATTAAAAAAGGGGTCACATGTTAAATATTACACTTGAATAATAAGAGATTGAAAAAGAGGGTAGTGTCAACGTCAGCACAATTACAAATATAGAAAACCTATCTAACTAGAGCCGCCGAACACCAAAAGAAGGTTGAGGAGTGTCGTTGCAGTACTGAAAATGGAGTCACAAAGATAAAAAATTATTGGAAAAAAGAAGCAAGATTTTTGGTGAAGCACTGCCTTTTGTCATAAATAATTTTTAGAACCTTTTGGAGGTCTATAGAAGTAAGTAAACACTCTTTTCTTAAACTTCCATGATATAGATTTTACAAGGTTTGAGTAAGAAATTAAAGAGTAATTATTTGGGATTTTGTCTTTAAAATGAAATTGATATTTTATTGGCAATTAATTATTATCAGATTGAATAATTACATAATGAGTGATATGACTATTATTATCTGGTATGCCTTTTGTGATATGTGATGCCTTAGTATTGTTTGATATGAACATGATGACTATTAATGCATGTGACATGATGTTATGTATTGAGGTTATTTTAGAATGACCATATGGTAATATGTGTGTTTGGTTATCTCCCTTGGGGAAAGATGATTGTTTGGGATACCTCCTCCGTAGAGATGACAAAGGGCATAACTCGTTGCGATGATAGATTGGACTAATGTGAGGCGATGACAAAAGACCTCTTACATGGAGAAGGCAATGTTGGACATTGCACGATTGTGGATACTTCCTTCGTAGAGATGACAAAGGGCCTAACTCGTAGCGATGACAGATTGGCCTAATACGAGGCAATGACAAAGGGCCTCCTACAAAGAGAAGGCAATTGAAATGTCATTACACTCATATATTTGTTTTGTTGATATTATTGTATGTGTTGTGGTTCTTTCTGCTATCATCCACATAATCTGGTTTATTTGGTTTAGTAGAAACCAGTTGAGATTCCAAAATAAGTCTATTCATTTCAGCAGATTGCTAAATATGATAAAGGCTTCTATATCTTTTTCAGGCAAAGTCTCAAAGAATCATTATTCTGGTACTATGAATGAATTTAACATCTTAAAGAAGTAGCTGCTCTCCCTCTTAAAGCTCTTATAATCATGTTAGTTGCTTGGCAAAATCCTTCTTTGAGCTGGACCAAATGCAACTCGGATGGAGCCTCAAGAGCAATCCAGGAATTGTGGCCATTGGGGGTATTTATAGAGACACTTATGGTTCTTTTCTTGGTTGTTTTTCAGAATCTAAGGTATCAAGACATCCCTTCATTCTGAGTTAATTGCTGCAATGAAGTCTATTGAAATTGCCTTCCAAAGAGGTTGGCACAAATTGTGGTTGGAATGTGATTCTATGCTTGTAATTAAATCTTTTGGTATTCATCATATTGTTCCTTGGCAACTGTTGTCTCGTTCAAAGAATTGCTTGGTAATGGTTAATCAAATGCAATTTCATATTTCACATATTTTCAGAGAATGAAACTCTTGTGTAGACAACTTAGCATCCTATGGCACCTCCTCTTCTTGTTTCACTTGGTGGGATTCCCCTCCAAGATTTATTTTTGATGACTATAAACACAATAAGTTTAGTCTTACATTTTATAGATTTAAGTAATTCTTTATTCTTAGCTTGGGTTTTGGCATAGTCTCCCCAAGGCTCCCTTTGTATTCTTTCTCTACTTTTTAATACAACTTTATAGTGCTGCAGATGATTGGTGAGGTCTAAGGTGTCAACCTAGTTGGTATGTCTTTTCTCATAGTGATGCTCATGCACTCTTTATTTGCTTTTAAAAAAAACTAATAATAGCATTAATAAAAAAAGATAAATATAAAAATTAGATAAAAAAAAAAACTAATAATAGCATGAATAACGCAAGGCATATGACCATAAAGATTTGTGCACTTTGGACTGGAACAATAATGCTCCAGTGACATTGAGAAGGTGTCTATGTTTTCTTTCAATAATGGAGTTTTGTTGAGGAGTCTGAACACATCAGGTTTGATGGATAATACCATGAGTGGCAGTTGTTACCATTCAAAGAAGGGGATACAAGCACAACATCTGAGTTTCCACCAAGGTAAAGATAATAGGGATTGGATGGGTTAATTTGGGAAAGATCATTGTTGACATCAACACCATTGATAGAGGTGGAAGATTTGTTTTTTATGCAAGGTGACCTTATGTCACTAAATTTATTGATAATGAGAAGAAAAACAAAATAAAATAAAATCATGGGGGGAAATAAACCAAGATCCATGCAAAAATAAATAAATAATCATTTAAATATAACATTAAGTTTTCTATTCTTCCTCAGGTTATACTTCTAAGATTTAGATATAACCACCGTGAAATCAGAATTAACTTCAAAAACATTATCATTACTTAACTGCTCTGCAGAGAGAGAGTCCTTCTCTAGGTCATCAACATCATCCCTATTTCCCAAAAACTTGGCAAGTATTTCCAATTTTCCATATCATGAGCAACATTATGATGCATAGGGGTTGAATTAGTCCCATGAATCTCAAGATACGTACCACTAACTATTAAATCACAGGTAGCCATGGAGTGCAATGAATCAGGCACAGTAGCAATAGGAACAAGAGTGGTCTCATTCGATTCATTGTCATCAGACTTGTCAGTCAAATTCTTATCCTTATCCAAAGAAGGACTATTAACACCCTTATCAGTAGAATTAATCTGCACAAACCCTAACAAAGGGACAGAGTAATCAAGATTTTGGTTTCCATTGATGGTGGTGTTCGTAACAGGAGCTTCTTGAATAACTTGGACCGCAATAAGAGAAGAGGAACTATTGTCTTCCTTATGAGCCATCACTAGAGCACGCGCTTCTTTATTTTTAGGGACATATTTAGGAGCAGTCTTACAAGCTACCAGAGGCTGTTCCTTCTGAATAACTTGATCATTCCAGAGTTAGGAACAAAAGCAGAGGTCTTTTTTCATTTAGCCAAAGAATGACCAATTGTTTTGCAAGTAGGATAGAAAAGAGGTAACTTTTCATACTCTACTCTCACAAAGAAAGCATATCTCCCTCTTTCCACCAGAATTTGGTCATGCAATTTCTTAGTAAGATCTATGTCCACAAGAATTTTAGTAAATTTAAAGTGGCCCGGAGTTCTATTTCTAGTTGCTTCATCCAAAGAAATAGGGATGCCAAAACCCCCTGCAATTTCAAACAAGATTTTCGGCCTCCAATATTCTTGAGGTAGTTCGTGTATGCTAACCCAACATTATGCGTCTGTCTGCCTTAAAGAATCAGGATTGAAATCAGGAGATCAAGAAAACAGTTGAAGGAATCCTGGTGTGAGATTCCAAGAACCCACTGTCCAATCGCTACGCAGATCTTGTAGAGAGGCAAACTCGAACTAATAAAGTCCTTTGCCAAGGGGAATCTTGACCAAGAGGTTTCCAAAGCTTGAATAATTTGGAGTGCCAGTCTTCATACTTGATGGGTGAATCACCTTTTGAGAGGATTGATCGACCAGGAATATTGTTTTTACATCCTTCCAAACCAGCTTTGTATTCTTCCTCTGAAATTTTGATCGATAAAGCATCACCTTTCAGACAAGGTCGCAACAATTGACTCAAAGGGATATCATAGGCATTACTCAGCTTGTGCGAAGGTCTTCCGAAGAGGAGAAGAAATCGTTGTATCTTCCTTTTCCATTGTTCCTGCGACAAGGAGGAGGACAAGCGCATTGGAACCCATTGACCAAGTCACGCACGAGATGGGAGGCAAGGATGCAAGTGGCACGCATGAAAAGTAAAGCCAGCAGAATGCATTCACAAGAAAGAAAAGGAGATCTTCTCTTGGTGACACATCTCTAGGTCATCGAACACGCAGATCTTGACTTTATTCCTAGAGGTGGAAGATGAGTCTGCCATGGAGGAGATGAAAAGAGTTTGATGCAGAAGCTAGAGAAAATGAAAGAAATTTGCATACCATCTTATTGTACTGATAGAAAAACGGTAGAATGATAATTGTTTCATTGTTTTACTAAATAGTACAATCATCATACATTAGTTCTATCCCTCCAATTCTAAATTCCTTTTAACTAACTAACTAACTAACTAACTAACTAACTAACCGACTTAGCTGAAAATTAGCCTTTAGCCTTTGTTTGGATTAGGAGAGAAGAAAGAAAAAAAGAAGTAATAAAGAAAGAAGCAGGAGAGAAGAGAAAATAAGTAGAAAATGTATAGATTTTTAAGTTCTTTGGATCGAAAGAAATAGAAGAGAAAGAAAAGGCTATTTTTCTTGTAAAGACATATTTGTCCTTGATAATATATATATATATATATATATATATATATATTATAATATTAATATAATATAATATAATATAACATAACATTATATTATACTTTTTTTTTACTGGATTATATTATATTATATAATATAAAAAATAAAAAATAAATAACGTAAAAGAAATAGAAGGAATACATGCGTCAGACTATGGCTTTGTGAATTTGCGATAGCAATAAGGGTATAGAAGTAATTTTAATAATATGTTCTCTGCTGTTCCCCTTTTCTCTTCACCGATGAAGAGATTTTCTTTTAGCATGGGGCCCACTCATTTTTCTCTCTTTCCCCTGCTTCTTCACCACCAAATAGCAGAAGTCTCATTATTCTCCACATTTTATATCTTCTCTAGTTTTCTCTTCACAAAATCTACCCAAACCAAACAATGGGTTAGTGTCCAATATCTTTGAAGGACACCTTGAGGCTATTTCCCTCAACTAGAGGCTCGGTGACTAGACTTTCATCACCTCCACCTCTTCAAATTCTCTTGTTAAATACAAACTCTTCTTTATTTAATTCCCAACAAACTATTGCTGCATCGCACTATTATAAGAAATGCCATAAAAAAGTTCAAGACCAAAAACAAAACCACCAAAAGAAGTAAATAAGAAAACATTATATAATTTATGGGTCTTGATAACAAGTACCCTAAGAACATTGGTTAAAGAATCCATGAAAGAAGATTTTGTATTGGAAAATTAAGTATAACACTTTTCCAAAATGTTAAATACACCATTTTCGCATACAAAGTTTGCTTTTTTGGTTTCTTAATCAATGCCCTAAGTGCATTTGTTAACATTCTCCAAAATCTATTACAAGCATGTATATATGTGAGTGAAACTACAGAAGAAGTCACTCCAATTTATGTTCCCAAATTTGATCTAGCTATCCCCGTCATGTTCAATTGCGGAGCCTTCTTCATCTTCTTCTCGCAAACAATCAATTCCAAAAGCTCCATGGCCATGACCAAAGGCCTTGATATGATCTTTCAAAGATCTCTTGTGTTTGAAATCTGACCCACAAAAACAATACCAAATTTTGCCGCAGTTCTTCTCATGTGTACGCCAATCACCTTTCACTGCAAATGCTTTGCCACATTTTGTGCACGTGTAGGGTTTTATGCCGTGCTTTCTCTTGTAATGTGTTTGAAGAGTTCGGAAATCCTTGAGAGGCCTTGCTCTTGGGTGGTCAATGTTGTGCTTGCAACCTTGTGCACAACAGAAGCATGGAAGCTTTAACATAGCTGTTGGTTGTGTTCCTTTTAGAGAATCAGGTCCCTTTCTGTATTGAGATCCATGTCCCCACATATGCATCTGCAAAACATTAATAAGAATCAAGGTTTTAAATTGCAGTCGCGGCCGCGGTTACGGTTGCATTGCGTTGTGGATATTGCGGGAAATTGTGGTCGATATGGCTACAATTACGGTCACGATATGATTTCGGCGACTGTTAAAACCAACACGTCGCGGTCTAGATTTCGGTTTTGGACCCAAATTTGAAACCTTGTTAAGAAACTAAATCATATATTTATAGAGCAAAATTTTGTGCTCTTGCACCTTTAGTCCTTCAAAACTTGTAACGCAGGTAGGATAACAGCTATGAATTTGAAACCTCGCTCCCCCTCCACTCCATCAAAAGAAAAGATTTGCATAAAGAGTAACTAAGATGCAAGATATAGCTGGGTACAAAATTAGAAAAACATACATTCTAGTACACCTCTTTATCTCTTTTATCAAACAAATAAAATACAAATATGGTAATATATTTATTTTCCTATGTATATATAAATAGCCTTATCCTCTATAGAGACGAATTTATGTAAATGCAATGAACGTTAAATTAGTTTCAACATTCAAACTTCCCTTGAAAGCACAAGGTACAATCGTTGTATATTAACAAGCAAAAACCAAGACAATATGAAAGCTCAATGATCAGTAACATAGTTTTTGAGGCAAATAATTACAAAAATATTCTTTTAACCATTAATATATTGGAACACTCAGTATGGATATAAGTATAAGTGAATATGGAAATATATCATATTAATTTTAAAATTCTATCATATATCACAATGAGTAAAATGTATAAACAAACTCTCGTAATATGGGGTTTAAATAATAGAATTAAATATTTATATTTCTAATTTCCACTGTATGATGATAAATTAGCCACAACTAGAAGTTCGAACAATTTATACAAAACAATTCAGTAGTTCAGATATAAAAAAGGTTTTCTTAAGAGTAAGCTTATTTGAACACTCCTAATACTAGTAGGTTATTTTTTTTTCTTAATTCTACATAAATTTCAGATATGATCAATTGATGATCCAGTCACCGACATGGCTTTGAAAACTTTTACTATGCAGTGAGTTTACAACAGGAGTGACCTCATCATGCTGACAAAGAACATCAGAATCCTGAAAGAAGCACTGTTATTACCAATTTTTTAATTTTACTTTTCATTCATTTTCAGTCTGGTGTAGCACAGTATTCTAGGTGACATAAGGAACATTGTAAGAATAGTTTTTTAAAGAAACGAAATTTAATCAAGGTTCTGACTTCTGAGTCTAATACCAAATAGCTACTCACAGTCAAATATGAAACAAAAAGAAAAAACAGATCGAGAAAATCATGCAGAAGGGATAGATAATGAAACTAAGAGCAGGAGAGATCTTCCCACATACATGGTGGGAAAAAAACTTCATACTTAGGGCTTCTTTGGGAGTTTGAGAGAAAAAAATACGAGAAGACTTTGAGGAGGAAGAGGGGAAGGGATGGTGAACGAAGGATATTCCCTCACTATATATGAAATTTATTTTTTAATAAAAGAAATAAAACTCTACAATTTAGGAACTAAAAAATGAAATTAAATGGGAGTTTTTGACGGCTTTGAAGGGTTATTCTTCATTTCTCATCCCTTTTCTTACCTCTTTCCTCTCAGATCCTTTCCCTCCCAAATTCCGAACAGATCTTAACGACTTTGCATAAAGAGATAAACAAAAATATAGTACAGTAGCCAGGAATTATTTATTTATTTTTTTCTAATGAAGTGTAGAAGCCAAAAGAAATTAAATAATATGACCGTACCTGAAGATTATTGTATCTGTTGAAAGTCTTAGAGCACACAGGACATGAGAACTGAGTAGGACCAACGAGAATCTGAGAAGGGGTGGGAATCCAATACTGAGCCTTGTTTAGTCTCTCTAAATGGTGTCCAGAAATCACACTCACTTCCTCTTTTTCTCCCATTTGTGTTGAAGTTGAGATATTCTTTGACCCCAAATCAGAAGCAGACATGCTAGGAAGCCCTATGCGCAGTGCTACAGTCATATTTTCATCATCAACATGTTGAGTACTAGTCAAAAGATTCTCATATTCTTTGTCCTTTCTCTTGTCCCTTTCCTCTTCCACAGGGCTAGTACTTTTTGAGGGTTCATTATTTTGATCTTGTGGATTTGTGAGGCTTATGTTGTTTATGAGAGGAAGGGCCTCTCTTATAGGAGGGGAAGGAGGACATGTATAAGAGGAAGAGGTTTCATATTGAATGGATAATACGCTGTTTGAGTAGGCAAGAGGGTAAGAGGAGAAGAGGTTGGATTGAGAAGTAAAATTAGAAGAGTGGTGAGGATGGAGGGGTATGAAGTTCATCCTTCCAGCGTATAAATTGGACTGAGGGTCTGTCATGGTGAATGGTTGGTTCTTTGGCCAGTGTTAGAGCAATATATATATATATATATATATATATATATATATATATATGGCTTGAGCTAAGTTGCACTACCCAAAATTTACACCACCCATTGCACCACCCATGTGGCAAATTATGAGCCAATCAAATAGCCATATAGGTGGGTCAAATTTTCAAACATTGACTAGTTAAAAAGTCAAATGTCCAGGTGTCAAAATGATTGGTTCAACACTTGTCACATGGGTGGTGCAATGGGTGGTGTAAATTTTGGGTGGTGCACCATAGAATATATTATATATATATATATATATAGGGAAGGGATCCATTTACTCCAAGATTAAGTTTAAAATACTTACTCTTAATCTTCACTTTTCAATTTTTGATAATCAAATCGAAGCTAAATGAGTTCTTTAATGAATTAACATAGATCATTAAATTAGAATAAATTGAATGGTCAGGATTTGGAGTAAGTGTTTTAAACTTACTCTTGGAGTAAGTGGATCCCTATATATATCTATATATATATACATATATAGGTCCGAGATGAAACCTAGGGTATCCCTACAGCCGGAAGCAGTATGACTAATCTCCTGTATAACTCCTCTACCCACATATGCTCAGCTCTATTCCCTTCACCAGTGTTAGAGCCATATTATATATATAAATGCGTGCACGCGTACCAACATGTGGTTGGTCCGAGTAGTGATGGGTACTCGAGCCCTTAAGCAAGTGGTCAGAGATTTGATTCTAGCTCTTGCGTTTGAAAAAAATCTGGTTGGAAGAGGTCAACTCTTTAATATCATCTAGTATCTTGAGGGATTAGTCTACGCAATTACACGTGGGGAATACCCTAAGAATTCAAAATGCCAGCATGTGTTTGTGTGTATGAGAGAGAAAGGACATTATGTGAGGAAATTTGAAGAACAATAGGTGAGTTTTTAAGGTAAAAGAACAAAGCCAAAGTGTGTGAAAAGTACTAAAGAAATTACCTCCTCGAAAGAGCTAGGAAGCCAAAGGTGGAGTCGTCATTGATTAGACAATTGCAGGTTGTCTCCCAAGAGATTGAGATGTTGCACCAATACATATATGCCCATGCACACAAGATGGGATGAAAAGATAAGAGAGAGAACATTCTGAACTTTTTAACAATAATGTTTTCTTACGACTAAATTTTGTACATGGTGGATACCATAATTTCATGTGAACAATATTAGATATTATTATATATTATACATTATATATAAAATTAAAATATATATATGTGTGTGGGAATACGGTATCTCCGATGTCAAATGGGGTCATATAAAAAATAGAACTCTATCTTTTAACTATTTGCCTTTTCTCTTTGCATCAATCAACGAGTAAATCTTTTAAACTCACCTACATATCCAGCATTTGCTTGGGTTGGCGTGTTTAGTGTTTCTTACAATTGCACACATACTTATACTGCTACTTGTACCATTCTCTCTTTCTGGCTGTCTGTTCAGTCAACAAAAAATCAAATACATTATTGACTTTGGAGTCAAGTTTAGTTTTGATAATTTCTATATCACTTCCACGTTTTGTTTATTACAAGTCTTACCATATGGAATCGCTTTCAACTACTAATTCAGGCGCTGGTACTTTATCCCATGCACGTAATTCAGTTTTATGAATTTTCTTTACCGTTGAAGTTGCAACTATATTACATGACTCGATATATGAGTTTCTGTACAAAGTAGCAGCGGTTTTATAATTAGCATTACTCAATTTTAATCTCTCTCTCTCTCTCTTTCTCACACACACACATATAGGAATATAGAAAAACGTTTTGCATATATTTGTTGTGTCACAATGTTACAAGAGAGTGCTCCTATTTATAGAGCAGAAAAAGAGACAAAGAAATAAAAGCTAATCAAACCTAATATCCTAATATGATTACAATATTAATCACAATAATTACATAATCAAATCATATTGTATCATATCAAATCATATCGTAACATCCCCCTCAAACTCGAGTGGGTGGAGCTGCAACCAACTTGAGTTCACACACACACACACACACACACACACACACACACACACACACACATATATATATATATACAGGAATATAGAAAAAGGTTTTGCATATATTTGTTATGTCACAATGTTACAAGAGAGTGCTCCTATTTATAGAGCAGAAAAAGAGACAAAGAAATAAAAGCTAATCAAACCTAATATCCTAATATGATTACAATATCAATCACAATAATTATATAATCAAATCATATAGTATCATATCAAATCATATCGTAACATCCTCCCTCAAACTCGAGTGGGTGGAGCTGCAACCAACTTGAGTTTGGATACTAAAGTGCGGAAGTGGCAGGGAGAATGAGCTTTTGTGAACAAATCAGCAGGTTGGTCAATAGTGCCAATGGAGACAAGATGGAGATCACCACGGAGAAGATGCTGACGAATGAAGTGACAATCAATCTCAGTATGCTTGGTGCGCTCATGAAAAACATCATTGTGGGCAATCTGAATGGCACTGTGATTGTCACAATAAAGATCAGTGGAGGACAACTGAGATATCTCTAAATCAGCAAGAAGCCAACGAAGCCACAATATTTCAGTAGTAGTATCAGCAAGTGCACGATATTCGGCTTCAGTGCTGGAGCGAGCTGTCAGAGTTTGTTTCTTGCTACACCAAGAAATAAGAGAGTCTCCAAGAAAAATACAAAATCCAGTGGTGGAGCGACGATCATTAGGATCACCGGCCCAATCTGCATCAGAGTAGGCTCGAAGAATCAAGGGAGAGGCAAATGAGTAGTGAAGACCATAAAACAAGGTACCCTTGATATACCAAATAATCCGGAGGACAGCAACATAATGAGTGGTACGCGGGGCAGACATGAATTGACTAACCAGATGAATTGCATAGGAGATGTCTGGGCGAGTAACTGTGAGGTAAATCAAATTGCCTACAAACTGACGATAAAGAGTGGCATCGTCGAGTAAAATACCATCCTGAGGAGTAAACCGAACATTGGTTTCAAGAGGAGTGTGTTTAATTTTACAATCAGTGAGACCTGCTCGAGAGACAAGATCAGAAGCATACTTAGCCTGTGAGAGAAATAAGCCATCACTAGAAGATAAAACTTCAAGCCCCAAAAAGTAACTTAATGGTCCAAGATCCTTCATCTCAAAGTGTTGACACAAGAAATGCTTAAGCTCAATAATGCCAATGGAATCACTTCCGATAATAATCATATCATCGACATAAAGAAGCAAGACAACAGTACCATTTTCAGCCTTCCGAGTAAAAAGAGCAGAATCATGAGCACTGGAAGAGAAACCCAACTGACTAATAGTTCTATGAAATTTAGCAAACCAGGCCCGAGGTGCTTGCTTGAGGACATAGAGAGCCTTTCGAAGACGACAAACCTTGTTTGCCGGACAAGTATATCCTGGAGGAGGACGCATATAAACCTCTTCTTCTAACTCTCCATTAAGGAAGGCATTTTTAACATCCAT
The DNA here is from genome assembly GCA_035048595.1 of Echinosophora koreensis. Classification (NCBI taxonomy): domain Eukaryota; kingdom Viridiplantae; phylum Streptophyta; class Magnoliopsida; order Fabales; family Fabaceae; genus Echinosophora; species Echinosophora koreensis. Next base: position 3,206,954 of record JAPCYP010000011.1, on the reverse strand, counting down.
TTGTGTCAGTGACCATTGTCGAGTGGCTACAATGGCGAGAAGAGTTCGAACAGAGGTGATGGATGCAACAGGGGCAAATGTTTCTTCATAATCAATACCATACTCTTGAGTGAACCTTTTTGCAACAAGACGAGCTTTGTACCGCTCAATAGAACCATCAGAATGAGTCTTGATTTTATATACCCACTTGCATCCTACAAGAGGCTTACCAGAAAGAGGATCAACAAGGTCCCAAGTGTGAGTGTTCTCTAGTGCATGTAACTCTTCCTGCATAGCTTGCTGCCAATGAGGGTCTATAGAGGCTTCCTTATAGGACTGCGGTTCATGAAGGTGAAGCATAGTAGAAAAACAATGGTAATCACGAAGGTAGGGGGTGGATTTCTTACCCGAGGAGGATGCTCAACAGTGGGAGGTGCTGAATCAACGGTGGAAATAACTTCATCAGAAGCAGATGGAACATCGGAAAAGATTGGGAGCTCACTTGAAGAACCTGCATCTGTGTCACTAGGAAATAGATCAACATCGGGGTTAGTAAATAGAGGAGTGGGGGTGGATGGAATTGACGTAAACTAGGACAAGGAAGAGAACATTATATGTTCCCAGAAGACAACATGACGGGAGATACGGATACGCTGAGATATCGGATCCCAACAACAATAACCTTTGTGTTCTGTGCCATAACCAAGGAAACAACAAAGACGGGCACGAGTTTAGTGTATTCATGAGGTTGGAGAAGAACAAAACAAGCACAACCAAAGACCTTAAGAGAGTTATAATCGAGTGTAGTATGGTAAAGACGCTCAAAAGGAGAAACATTACCAAGGACAGAGGAAGGGAGACGATTGATGACATGGACAGTAGTAAGAGCAGCTTCACCACAGGCACGTTCAGGACAAGAGACTGAGATAAGCATAGCACGGACGGAGTCAAGAATATGACGATGCTTTCTCTCAGCGCGACCACTCTGTTGAGAGGTATATGGACATGAGAAATCAGACACAGTACCCTGTTCACCAAGAAATGATAAGAGTTTAGAATTGCGATATTCCATAGCATTATCTCAAAGAAAAACTTTAATGACTTTAGAAAACTATGTTCGAATCAAATTAGCAAAGTTAATGTAAATTTGAGGAAGTTCATGACGATTTTTCATCAAGTAAATCCAAGTAAAGCGATAATAATCATCAATAAACAACACGAAATACCGAGACCCTCCCATAGTAGGTGTGGGAGCAAGGCCCCAAATATCAGAATGCACAAGATCAAAAGGTGAAGCAGAAATAGAAGTATTATTATCAAATGACAAAGCCGGTTGTTTAACAGTTTGACAAGCATTACAATTAAGAGACTCGGTAGAAACAGATCCCAACACACCCCGAGACACAAGAGGACAGAGTTTACCAAGAGAACTATGGGCAAGACGTTGATGCCAAAGATGAATAGTGGAGGCGGTGGAAGCAGCACAAATGTTGGACACAGTGGGAACATGCAGATTAGTGAGCTCAAATAGCCTTCCGATCTAACGTCCAGTCCCAATGAGTTGTCCCGTTCGTGGATCCTGCACACGACAACTAGAGGAAGAAAAGTTGACTTCATAACCAATATCACATAATTGGCCAACAGATATAAGGTTAAAATTTAGCTTAGGAATTAGATAAGTGTCAGGTAAACTGAGATTGGATAGAGAGATAGAACCCTTATGACTTACATCCTCAAGAGAATCATCAGCAGTGTGTATAGAATTGGCAATGTCATTTTTGGATAAGGATGAAAAGAGATGAGATGCAGAGGTCATGTGGTTACAACAAGCAGAGTCTAAATACCATTTAGCATTACCTGGTGTGGTGGAAAGGGTTGCAGGAGCATTACCATTACAAGAGGAATTAAGAAGCTTCTTGAGGAGAGACGCAAGGTCACTGACAGAGAACGCTGGTGAAAGGTGGCAAGAAGAACCTGAAGATTCATTGGCAACAACATGAGGAGATACAGGCCTGGAGGAACTAGAACTGGGACAATGTTGATTCTTGTTCTGGTAAGATCGTGGAGGACGAGTGGGACAATTATGAATCAAGTGTCCTGATTGCTTGCAGTATCAATAACAATTTGAAGTAATATGACCATTTTTCCTGCAATTGTAACATTCAATAGTAGGACAGTCAAATAAGGAATGCCCGAACTGACGACAATGACCACAAAATTTTTCCATTATATCACAATAAATTCAAAGAATAGTATTATCGGATCAGAATTGACGAAAACTGACCACAAAAATGAAAAGATATCACTGAAAAAACATTAGGAAGGGTCAAAGGGCACGGGTCAACAAGTCAAAGTGCGTTGGCCAACGAGTCTAACCCATTGGTCAAGGGTCAACTGTGGGTCAACACGTGGGTCAAGAATGGGCCGGACTGGCAGGTCAGTGCGCGGTCTGGAATGGGTCGGAACACGGGCCGAATCGCTGAAAAGGAGCAGGAGCAGGAGCAGATCTGGAGTACTGGCACGTGTACTACACGCACGGAATATGGAGTGGCACGTGTCGTGTCGGCGCGTGGACCGTCGTACAGAGTCGAAATTTCACCGGTCGGAATTTCGGACGGCGGCGGTTCCAACGGTAGGGGCAGTGAAACTAACCGATCACGGGAAGAGTCTGAACTGGGACTATACCGACGGAGGGACACCAAGCCAACTGGAAACATAAAAGAAAACAACTTCACGAACACAATAGGGAGTCAAACCAACGATTGGGACGATGGGAATACCACAGGAAGGTAGGAATCGACAGCCTAAGCTCTGATACCATGTAGAAACTAAACGCAGGAATATAAAAAAAGGTTTTGCATATATTTGTTATGTCACAATGTTACAAAAGAGTGCTCCTATTTATAGAGCAGAAAAAGAGACAAAGAAATAAAGGCTAATCAAACCTAATATTCTAATATGATTACAATATCAATCACAATAATTACATAATCAAATCATATCGTATCATATCAAATCATATATATATATATATATACCCCAAAGAGGAGTGCTAGCAACACACTTTCTAACACACTCTTTCAAACACACTCCTCCATATTGGTTGAAATTCATTTGGGTCCTACAAAATTCAAGTTGGACCCACATGAATTAATGAGACCCATTTCCAAAACAGTAGGACCAATATGAATTTCAACCAATAGGAGGGAGTGTGTTAGAGAGTGTGTTGGTAACATTTCTCAATAGGAGTCTAATTATAGAGCCACAGTTATGCAAGGAAAATTGCTTATCTCAGGCATCAAATTAATTGAACTGAAGTATACTGTCAAAATTAAATATTAAATGTAGAATATATAACCCACACAAACCAATAAAATAAAATAACATAATATATTGGAGTTGTAGTTTACAAATTATACATTGAAATATATTGAATGCTACGGATAAAGATGTACTGAAATTCGCAACCTGTAGAAAATGACATTTTCATTGTCGTTTCAGACTTATAATTCAACTTCGCATGTATTCATTACTCATGAGAGCTCCTCTTGTGAATTGCATTCCTAATTACCAAAAATAAAATAAAATAATAATAAATAAATAACTTAACAGAAGTTTCCAGTAGTAACACGATTTCGACACGTAGAGCACATTTCAGTCACAATATTTGTAGCTAGTGTTAGTTGGCTTGGACATTATTAGACGCGTGGAGGACAAAATATGAACATGAAAATGAAATGCATGCATGAAGATAGTGGCTGGGTGAAGTATGTGACAAGAAGCCGGTAGAGACAGTGATGGAAAAAAAATTATGCCCTTCTCTATTTACTAGCAAGAGACTCAAGTGAATACAAATGAAAGATTTTAGTTAAGCAATTAACCTTTTCTTTGATATATATGGCTAAACCAACAGCCTTTCAAGTAATATGTGGGTTTAAAAGAGAGCATACACTATCGTAAATGAGAAGCACCAAAGCTAGCCCAAGGTTTTAATGGATTTTTTTTCCACTATTAATTATGGCAGCAACCATTGTGCCAAAAACAATGTTTAATAGCACATAAATTAATAATGGTATCAAGAGAAAACACTATAAAAAAATTGCGAAGGCAATCAATCGATCTTCCCCCAACGTAAGTTAGTTGACAGTTCACATGAACAATAAGATATGGCAATCCATATTTGGAAGAGTACATGAATACTCTAGTGTAAATTCCATATTGTTACTTTTTGTTTAACGCAGGGGCGGAGCCAGGAAATTCAAGTGAGGGGGGCCAACAAATATACATAACATGAAATAAAAAAATTAACTAACATATACAAATATACAAAATAAATTTGATATATAGTTGATAGAGTACATGGTAAGGTGATACAGTGCAGCAACATTGTATCCCTACCCAGTTAGTTAACTGCAACTGACTTAGGTATTCAGTTACTATGAGTTGTAAGCTAATGGACTGGCTAAATTACACTTTTGGTCCCCAAATTGTTTTTCAATGTTCAATTTGGTCCCCAAGTTTTTAAAATGTTCATTTTGGTCCCTAAGTTCATTAAACTTATTCAATCGAGTCCTTCTGTCAAGTTGACTAACGAACATGGACGTTGACCCCAAAATAATGGTCCCCAAATTGTTTTTCAATGTTCAATTTGGTCCCCAAGTTGTTTTTCAATGTTCAATTTGGTCCCCAATTCTGGCGGACCAGACGGGGTCAACGTTCATGTCCGTTAGTCAACATGACGAAATGACTCAATTGAATAAGTTTTAGGAACTTAGGGACCAAAATGAACATTTTAAAAACTTGAGGACCAAATTGAACATTGAAAAATAATTTGGGGACCAAAAGTATAATTTAGCCCTAATGGACTTGTATATACACAAGATCCCTGTATTCAAAAAGTTTAGTGAATGAGAATATGAAATTCAGTTCTCTATCTCTCTTTTTAATACCACTGTATGAATTCTAACATGGTATCAGAGCCGGATTTTTCAGGCAATGTGGGAATTGGACCCAGGCCCACGTTGCGCTTGAGGGTGGGTATCGAAGTTGCATTTGTGTCCCACATTGCCAAGGTTCCTGGGCTGTGCAATGCTTATATATGCTTGGACACCCTCATCCTTTGATCTAGCTTTTGGGAGTGAGATCCAAGCATATTTAACAATAATTAACAATTTAACATAGTAAAATTATTCAAACTATATAAAATAATTTGGTCAACCATTTTTTTAAACATTATTGTAAAATAAAGAAACTAAAAATATTATTAATATATTATTTACATAAAATGATAAACAAGCCATTACCAATTTTATAGAATGATAAATAAATAGCCATCACCAATTGCATTGTTACATTGCTGGCATGCTGCTTCACTGTTAATATTATGTGTTGTTGTCCTATTGCTATTATCAAGTTACAATATAATATATGTATGTAAGACAAAAGAGATATGAAAATATGGGGGAGGCCATGGCCTACAAAGGCCTCCCCCTCCCTCCGCCCCTGGTTCAACGGGTTCGTTACAATGTATTCGGATAGAGTACCCCTAGTACTCTATCTAATACAATTTTTTGATTATCAAAATAAAAATAAAAATATGGCAGTCCTTAGTTAAAGCACGATTTCTCAATTTATCAATTTTGTTGTTTGTAACTCAACATTATTGAAAATGTTATATTAAACTATTTGATCAAACTCTCCTATAAATAATTTTCTTCCGTACTCTTATCCTTTGCACTCCAAATTTTACCAACTCATTCTCAATACCTCATGTTCTTCATATATGGTGTTGGAGAATCAGGAAAATATCCCTGATTTTATCCTCTTTGATTCTATTTGATTTTATCTTTATTATTCTGATTTTATTTTGTTTTTTTTCTTTCCTTAATTATAGGAAGAGATTTGATTTGATTTGTTTTGCCTTTATTGTAATCTCTCTATAAAAGAGACTCCTATTATGAATGAAATTAAAACAATTATTCCACTGTCTTCTATATGGTATCAGAGCTCTAGGTTAGAGTTCTTTTCTCCCCTCCATGGCAGCACACCCAAACTCATGGAAGCACGCCCTTACAGGCGCTGTTGAAGATAGTAGCAGCGTGACAAGAGGCGGCCCAAGCAGCGGCGGCACAGGTGCAAGTGTAGGTGCCGGCGCTGGTGCAGGAGCCGGCGGTGCAGGTAGCGGCGCAGGTGTCACTAGCGGTGCAGGTGGTGCTGGTGGCGCCGATGGTGGTGTCAGCAGAGGTCTGAACTGTCATTTTAATGGCCAAGAGGGTGTTTCTAATTCCCTTCAGGTCAATGTTCCGTGGCTTCATGAGAAAAACTATACAGAATGGTCCCAGACTGTTAGATTGATCCTGGAAAGCAGGCAAGTTTGGATTTCTTACAGGAGACATGCTGAGGCCTACAAACAATGATCCAAATTTCAGGTTCCGGAAATCTGAGAATTCTTTAATCATTGCTTGGATAATTAATTCCATGGAACCAGCAATTGGAAAGCCCTTCATATTCTTGCCAACTGCGAAAGATGTCTAGGAAGCTGTCAAAGATATATACTCTGACATTCAAAATTCCTCTAAAATATTTTATTTAAAATTCAGGTTATGGCATGCCAAACAAGGTAATAGAGATGTGACTACTTATTATAATGAACTAATGACTCTATGGCTGGAATTGGATCTCTGCTATGAGGACAATTGGAAGTGTACTGAAGACAGTGTCATATTCATCAAAAGGCAAGAGAATGATCGTGTGTTTATGTTTCTTGCTGGACTAAATAAGGAACTTGATGAAGTAAGAGGTAGAATTCTGGGAAAAATAGCTCTACCAACTATTCGTGAAAATTTTTCAGAGGTAAGGAGAGATGAGGCCAGACAAGGAGTTATGATAGGTAAGGCAGCCCCGATTACAGAAATAAAGGGCTCTGCACTTGCTACTAGAAACTACAATGAAGAGGGGAAGAAAGATAGGAAGAAATCTGATAAATGGTGCGAGCATTGCAGGCGCTCGGGTCATACTCGTGAGACATGTTGGAAACTCCATGGCAAGCCTACAAATTGGAAGAAGAAAGGTGGTTGTGAGAATCGTGCATTCCAATCTAGTACCTCTGATCAAGAGAAGCAGTCTTCTTCAAGCTCGTTTCCTTTCACTAAGGAACAAATAGATCAACTGCATAAGTCTCAAACTCCTTCCTGCTCCATAGCCCATAAAGGTAACTTTGTTAAAACTGCCCTTCTTAGTGTCCACCATACTTAGATTATTGATTCAGGTGCTACTGATCATATGACATGAGAGTCTAGTTTCTTTTCTTCATATAGTCCATGTGCAGGTAACCAGAAAATTAAAATTGCAGATGACTCTCTATCAGCCATTGCAGGGAATGGGTCCATTGCCTTGTCTCCAACGATAACTCTCCAAGATGTCTTTCATGTCCCAAATTTGTCATGTAGTCTTTTATCAGTCCGTAAATTAGCCCGGGATAAAAACTGTCAAACTAATTTCTTTCCTTCTCATTGTGTGTTTCAGGATTTGAACTCGAGGAGGATGATTGGCAGTGCTAAGGAGAATGGAGGACTCTATTACTTTGATGATGAACTTGGATCAAAACAACAATCCCAACCAATAGGTTCCTGCTTTGAATCTAGTTTTATTTCTGATAACAATAATGATATTATGTTATGGCATTTACGGTTAGGTCACCCGAGTTTTAGGTACCTAAAATATTTATTTCCAAAGTTGTTTTATAATAAAGACCCTTCGTTATTTCATTGTGAAACTTGCGAATTTGCAAAACATCATCGCTCTTTTTTTTCCTATGCAATCTTATAAGTCAACAAAACCTTTTTCTATTATTCACAGTGATGTTTGGGGTCCTAATAAGACAAGTACACTCTCCAATAAAAAATGGTTCATTACTTTTATCGATGATCAAGTTGCAAGAATTTTCTTTAAAATGGTGCAGAATCATTTTCAAACAAATATTCAAGTCTTCAGAAGTGATAATGGAAAGGAATATTTAAATATGATTTTGGGGAATTTCTTTCTTGAAAATGGGGTTGTGCATCAAAGCTCTTGTGCTAATACACCCTAACAGAATGGGATTGCAGAGAGAATTACTCTTCGAAACAAAAGTTCCAAAATACTTGTGGGGTGAAGCAGTTTTAACTGTCGCAAATTTGATTAATCGTATGCCATCTAAAGTTTTACAATTTCAAACTCCCCTTCATATTCTTAAGGAGTGTTTTCCTATGGCTCGTCTTTCAGCCAATTTATCTTTGAAGATATTTGGGTCTACTGTGTTTGTTCATGAACATAAATACCTTGGGAAGCTAGAACCACATGCTATAAAAAGTGTTTTTATTGGATACTCTCCAACCCAGAAGGGGTACAAGTGTTTTGATCCAAAATCAAAAAGAATTTTTGTAACCATGGATGCCACCTTCTTTGAAAAACAACCTTTTTTTAAGGACATTCATCTTTAGGGGGGAATTCACATGAATATTCCTTTGAAACCATTATTTTATCTGAAAATGCACATGATTCTAAGACTTATACTACTGCACCAATAGCAAATGACCAAGATTCATTATCTGGACCTACTCCCATCATGAGTAAGGCTCCCATGGAATTTGGATCTATATATCTAAATCGAAACTCTGACAAACAATCTTTGGAAATTGATAATAATGGAGAACTAATTGAAATGCCACAACATGATGATTCTTGTGAAGAAGAGATTAACAGGTTCAAGGATGGTGACCGAAGGTGGGAAAAGTTCTTTGTTTCAAAAAACCGTCAAAAAAGGAATGAAGAATCAACTCTCCAGTACAGTCATGAATCCGAACAGAGGGAAAATCCAATCAGTCAACTTGATACAGGTAAGTCCCCGTCTAAACCTAATTGTCACAATGAATTAGTTGAGTTAGACATCCCTATAGCGCTTAGAAAAGGTATTAGATCTTGTACTAAGCATCCTTGGTCTAAATTTATGTCATATTCAAATTTGTCTTCCTCTTTTGCTGCATTTACCTCACAGTTGTCTAGTACAGAAGTTCCAAAAAATGTACAGGAAGCTCTAAAAATTCCAAAGTGGAAGGAAGCTGTTATTGAGGAGATGAGAGCTCTTGAGAAGAACAACACTTGGAGTGTTATGACCTTATCGGCTGGGAAAAATACAGTGGGTTGCAAATGGGTCTTCACTGTGAAGTATAATTCAGATGGATCCGTAGAAAGGTACAAGGCACGCTTGGTGGCCAAGGGATTCACTCAGACCTATGGCATAGACTACTCACAAACTTTTGCTCCTGTGGCAAAATTAAACACTGTCAGGATTCTCTTATCCCTTGCTGCCAACTTAGGTTGGCCTTTGCACCAACTGGATGTGAAGAATGTATTCCTCAATGGTGACCTAGAAGAAGAGGTATACATGGATGAGCCTCCTGGATTTGAAGAAAAATTTGGGTCAAATGTGTGTAAATTGAAGAAGTCACTCTATGGGCTCAAACAGTCCCCTAGAGCATGGTTCAAAAGATTCACCCAATCCATGAAGAAAATGGGATACAGTCAAGGACAAGCCGATCACACCCTATTCATAAAATTTTCCTCCGATGGGAAGATCGCTGCACTGGTTGTCTATGTTGATGACATTGTTCTTACTGGGGATGATGTAATAGAGATGGGACGGCTGAAGAAAAATATGGCAGCAGTATTTGAGATCAAGGATTTGGGAGCATTGAGATATTTTCTTGGCATGTAGTTGCTATATCAAAAAAGGGAATTGTGGTTTCCCAAAGAAAGTATATTATGGACCTTTTAAAGGAAACTGGAATGAGGGGTTGCAAACAAGTCGATACTCCCATGGACCCAAATACGAAACTTTGGGTGAAAGGAAATGTTCCTGTTGATATTGAGTGATACCAAAGATTAGTTGGAAAGTTAATCTACCTGTCTCATACCAGACCTGATATTGCATTTTCTGTGAGTGTTGTAGGCCAGTTTATACACTCCCCATATGAAGAACATCTTGAGGCAGTCTAGAGAATTTTGAGGTACTTGAAGAGCAATCCTGGGAAAGGATTGTACTTTAGAAAAACCAGTGAGAGGAACGTTGAAATCTTTACTGATGCAGACTGGGCAGGATCAATCACCGACAGAAAATCAACTTCGGGATATTGTACATATGTGTGGGGAAATCTAATAACTTGGAGAAGCAAGAAACAAGGCATGATTGCTACAAGTAATGCTGAGGCTGAATTTAGAGCAATGACCCAAGGAATTTGTGAAGGGTTGTGGATCTATAGAGTCTTGGAGGAACTTAAGATGAAGGTTGATCTTCCAATGAAGCTGTACTGTGACAACAAAGCAGCAATAAGCATAGCTCACAATCCCGTCCAGCATGACATGATCAAACACATTGAGATTGATCACCACTTCATAAAAGAAAAATTAGATGCTGGCATTATCTGTCTTCCTTTTGTGACTTCCAACCAATATACAGCTGATATTTTGACCAAGAGTCTAGCAAGACCAATTTTTGAGCACTTGATAAGCAAGTTGGACATGATAGATATCCATGTACCAACTTGAGAGGGGGGGGGGGGGGCGTTGGAGAATCAGGAAAATATCCCTGATTTTATTCTCTTTGATTCTATTTGATTTTATCTTTATCATTCTGATTTTATTTTGTTTTATTTCCTTCATTAATTATAGGAAGAGTTCTGATTTGATTTGTTTTGCCTTTATTGTAATCTCTCTATAAAAGAGACTCCTACTATGAATGAAATTACAACAACTATTCTACTGCCTTCTATATATGGAGTTCCCCTTCTTGTCTGAGAAATATGGAAGAAATCTGACTCGATAAAATCTAGAATGTGAACTATATTAAAGTCAAGAATAAAGGATGTGAACGATAATAAAGTTAAGAATGTGGCTTCATGTTCCATCCTCACCTGAATGTGGTTTGCTTGGAATCAATCATGACATAGCAAGTTATGATGTAGAAAATTGTAGCTCTTGTTGTCAATAATAAAAGAACTTTTGCTTCATATCTTTTTGTTTTTCGAGTTATAACTCTGATCGTAATTCTCAAATATACAATAAGACTATTAATAGCGATATAAATATTATTGCAATACTAGTTTCTATTGCATATTTTGCATTATCTACTTTGAGTGCAATACCGGTTTCGATTCAATGAAAAGAAATTAGGAATATATGCAATACTAGATTGAGAAAGAATAAATCAATATCTCAAATTCAAAGTTTTACTAATACATTAAAATATACACTTTTGAAAAATATTATATTATATAGGCTTGTTTAATATTTTAAAGCTTCGCAAATTCAGAATTTAGTATTTATAAAGGAAAAATTGAACATTCTTTAGCCGTCATAATAAATAATCAACTCCACCTTTATCTCTAGCACATTGTTTAATGGTTAGTGATGGGGCTAGGCTACCTTTAATAGTGTTTCCTCGAGGTGGTACGTTTAATAGAGCTTTTTTGAGAAATATATGTCCCCCAGATTAAAAAACAAAACCCTCTCTGTGACTATAATTTTTTGACAAAGAGTTTATCAGTGTTGTAGTGTATATTGATCCTTAGTATAAAATCGTATGAACAAACATTGTTCCAATGCAACATACTTAAAAAGTTACACAATTTTATGAAGTGAGTATTACTATTTAATTTGATGATGAAGAGCATCCTTATTTGTCAAAGGTACTCTACAATTGTCGTTGATTATAATTTGTTCTTAACATTTTCTTATAAGTGACTATTAAATATAATGTATATTATGTTGGATTTTGTCAGTGTATCCAATGTACACTTTTCAAAACATGCACTGAGCATGTTGATAGAATTGTGGATTGATTACACATTATGAAAGAGAGTGTAACTTAGTATAAGTAGGCACTAAGCAGTGGAATTCATCACGTTAGCTATTGAAGGGAACATAGGTATAGATAGAAAATAAAAAATGCATAGAAACATATAACACTTCATTGATAATAATTCATGAGCATATACAAATATATATATATAACAAAAAAATTTGTTCATAAGATAATTCCTAAGGATTTTTAAGAACAACAACTAATTCCTCAAAATTTTCATAATAATTGTCTTGAATCCTCCAAACACATTAATGACACCTTCATCACGAAAAGCAACAGGATGTACACGTCTTGGGTGGGGAGTACAAGATGAAGTTTGTAGCGATACATAGGAGGAGGAGGATTCTTATTAAGTCATTTTTCTCTTCTTCACCATATCTTCCAAATTCAGAGTAAGTGGCCTTGCATTGGGGTAGGTTAGGCTATATTCACGGTTTCTTTTTAAATGAATCTCCACCATAGCAGATTCAGTTGGAGACAATGATGAGGTAGGATATTAATACTAGAATGGGAAGAAGAATCTATCATCATGGTAGGGGTAGGATTTTTCCTCCAAACATGTTCGATACCTTTGTCTCCGAGGAAGGTGGTGGTGAGAGGTTTACCATGCATCTTAGGTATTTCAGATATTCCATGATGAAGAATAATAAGATTGATTTGGGAGCAATTGAAGAGGTGATAGATGATAGTCATTTCTATTTTTGAAATCTTCTTTTTCAAAATTTATGTAGGAAGAATGATAGGGAGGCAATACTCCAAAAAGACTCTAGCCTTGCTGGACATTAGTTTGGTCTCGTTCTTCTTTAGACCAACATTGTCCCCAAATATGGTCCTATATGCCTTTTTCGGAGAAAGGCTTGTGCCTTCCTTTATCCATTTCAGACTTTTGAAACTCTCCAAATCTTTGTTTTGATCTTTCGTTATTTCAACAACAAGAGTATGGATGATGGTCAGTGGTGCACCATTTGTGCGGCCAATAATGGATCCATCAGCGTTGATGTTAGGGTTAGACCAAAACTCCCTAATTTATACAAGGATGAAAAAGCTTATCCCAAGGAAATGAATCCATCCTTGAGGTATAAACTCTGTAGTTCCGTCAGTTTCATCCTTTTTGAGCTCTTCAAGATCAATGCTCTATATTGTAAAGATGGGATGAGAAGAATGTTTACTATTGTATGAAGATTTTCAGAGTGAAGTAAAGGATCGTTTTAAAGTAAAAATAAATAAGAGTTTTAGATAGTGAAGTAAAGAAGTAAAATTTGTCTTCCTATCATTTGAGTAACCGTCTCTCCTTCTTCCATGGTGAACAACTCAATGAAATAAAGAGATTAAGGATGGATATATTCATACAAAGAGGTTTATCCCGGTTCACCCTAATCCTTAGGCTATGTCCAGTCCTTGACTTCACCAAGCTTGACACTATAACCTATCAGCTACAGACAAGTATTATTTTCAAACCTAACCTCTTCAGGCTCCTACGAGTATTGTTTTCATAACTAGCCTCTCCAGGCTCAAACACAAGTATTCTTTAATGCTAGCCTCTTCAAGCTTTACAGACTTAGAGAGTTTGTGAAGCAAAAGCTTCAAGTTACAACTTTGCAAGTCAACCGAGTAACACTCAAAGAGTGAATATTAATGAAGTTTGGTATGACTGCAGAAAAGAACTCCTCTTAATAAATAAAAATAATTGGATGAGAAGTATTTAAGAAACAATGAAAGAATTTAAAATCTTTGAATGCATAGCTTGTAATGAATATTCGCAGTTGTTAACTGCTTGCAAGTGCCTTCTGTGTCTTCTTTATATAGTCATCTAGCAATAAATCCATTGAGAGACATTTTCCCTTGGATCAAGGCTTTGTTCTTTTATCCATTTAATGCCAAAGAGCGATTCTTAACTTCCATTTAATGTTTATGGTCATTGGCGAGGTTCATAGTACAAGGAACATACTTCTTTGCATACTTTAACAGATTGCAGGCACGCGTCAGAGCAGGTGCATTCGATTTTCTAACATGCATGGACAGCGTGAAATTCCTTTTTTGTGCAACACTGAGATATGGCAAGTGTTGCTGTGAGCCCTAGATGCCAATGTTTTTTCTTTGGACTTACATTTGTATCTTGTTATTATTTATGATATGAGGCATTTCAGTTTATTATGTTGTTTGTTTAAACGTAATAAAGTCCTTAGAATAGAAAGTTCTATTTAATAGAATATTAAGTATACAACTTGATAGTGAGACACTATTAATCAAGAGAAATTTATTCTTAAATATCCATAGTCAAGTATTATTATTGGTTTAATGAACTTTTTGGTCCCTGAAAAGTAGGTGCCTTTTGATTTTAGTCTCTGTACTTTTTTTCTTTTGGTTTTGGTCCCTATAAATTTAAAACTTTTGGTTTTAGTCCCTGCCGTCAGTTATCCGCTGTTAAGTGCTAACGTGGCTAACGGAGTACCACGTCAGTATCGGCATGTCAGCAAATATGCCACATCAGCTGCCACGTATGAAAATGAACTTTGGTTTTAGTCCCTGAAAAGTGAGTAAATTTTGGTTTTAGTTCCTGTACTTTTTTTCATAGGTTTTGATCCCTGTAAATTTAAAACTTTTTTTTTAGTCCCTGCCGTCAGTGACACTCTGCTAAGTGTTGATATGGCTAAGAGAGCGCCATGTCAGCATTGCCACGAGAACAATCTTTATGTAGCAGTCTTGCTTCCTCCTTCATTCTACAACAATCTTGTTTCCTCCTTCCGCGGCAATTTTTATACTCTTTTGCGTTGAGGGCATCATGGTCACAACTTTGAAAATTCATCGCAAAGAGCGAAAGTGGAAAACATTAGTAAAAGAAGAAGTAAAGTGCAGGTCTGAATGGACCTAAAAAATGTATTAGATGGTATGGAGAAACGCTTCAGAAGGAGGAAGCAAGATTACTGCAGAATGAAGGAGGAACGATGGAGAAAGAGGAAGAAGAAATGACAGTCATGTTTTATAAGAAACAATAGTTATAATAATATAATAATAAAAATTAAAATAATATAATGGTTAAATATAATAATAATTAATGTTAATATATTTAAAAAATTAATACTATGACGTGGCAGCCTACGTGACTTAAAATAATGATAATTAAACTGACGTGACAATGCTAATGTGATGCTCTGTTAGCCATATCAGCACTTAATAACTGACAAGAGGACTTAAATCAATAGTTTTAAATTTACAGGAACCAAAACCAACGAAAAAAATACAAGGACTAAAACCACAATTTACTCACTTTTCAGGGACTAAAACCAAATTTTATTTTTATACGTGGCAGCCAACATGACGTAAAATATTAATATTTTTTATGACGTGGTTGTGCTGACGTGGCATTCCGTTAGCCACGTCAGCACTTAACGGAGGGTGACTTACGGCATGGACTAAAACCCAAAGTTTTAAATTTACAGGGACCAAAACCAAAGAAAAAAAAGTACAAGGACTAAAATCAAAACACACCTACTTTTCAAGGACCAAAAAGTTCATTATACCATTATTATTAATAAGGACAATAATAATACATCGAGACTATTATGTGTGTATGGACTGATGACCACTTCTCACGGGTCATGGATATGAGATATCAAGTCACACACATTGGTACACATTAGAGTAGTGATGTACTGGATTGACCTGCCACAAGAACACTACATGGAATGTTATGTAAGTGTCATAAGTAGTTCTCATAGTGACAATGGTGTATGCAATCCTTCGACCTGAAATCGCTACGATCCCTACATGAAGAGTTGTGTGTTTTAATACCATCAAACATTATCTGTAACAGGATGACTATTAAGTCGGTCATTGGGTACACCGCGAGTCATGCCAATGGATGTGAGTGATCTAGATGGGAGTTGTCCCTCCTACATAACAGGAGTAATATTTGTTGGGCCCCTTGATAGAGTGAGACTATAAAATACATGGCCGTGCTGAAATGAGTCAATATGAGATATTGACCTCATTTAATATTAAGTCTACTCGGGTATCAAGGAACGTGATATTGAACTATACAAGGGTTACACGTTATATGCCTTGTGTTCAATATGGATATAAGGACAAAGGGATAATAATACACATGAACATTGGTCAAGAAAATGTTATGTCAAATCACTGACTTTCTCATTACTTGGGTAGCAATGATGTGTTGCTAGACACCGCTCATTGTTTATAATATTAAATATAATTTAATATTATTGTCAACGTTATGGGAACATATAGGGTTGCACACTTAAAGCAGATTAATCGGAACTAAAAGAAATTGGGTTAGACCCAAATTTCTATTGGGCCATGCTCATGACAGATGAGCCCAAGAGGGCTAGGTTAAACACTTTTGCATGAGTGGGGCGCCTACCAATATATGGCATGAGTGGGGCGCCTACCAATATATGGTTGTGTTAGACTGCTGAGCCGCACTACACACTCTCTGGCCGCACTCAGTACTATGTTTGCGTGAAAACGAAAACACTGTCACATCTCTTCTTACACCTAGCAGTGCTTAGGGGCGCACTCCGATTTACACGTGAGATGTGTTTATTTGCTTATGTGGACTATGTAGAGGCATTGTTGGCTCCTGCAGTGCTCGTGATTTGCAGCGAATCAAATCATAGGTCTGCGCTACAAGAGGTAAATTTTTGAAACATGAACCATGACCATTCGCAAGGATTCTTGGTGGGAATTATTCCGTTGTGATTGTTTGATGCACAAATTCCCAACATCAAGATAAAATAGAACTATTGTTGCGTTCAAAAGGTTGTTATAGATGCTTTATGCTTTATCTTTGTACTTGAGTCACCATATTTGAATTTCGCTTTGAGAGAAATGCTTGCTTCGAGTGAAGAGTTTGAACTGTGCTTTCGACACTTGAACTTGAGTCTATTAGATTTATCTTATTCAGACGACTGGTGTGTACACGGGCTTCATTAGTCATTAGTCAGATACTTGATTAAGTAACCTCAGACGCTTGATGAAACATCAGACTTTTGGTTTGCTTATTGATATATGTCTCAGATGTTTTGATTTCTGCACACTTAACACACTTGTTAATAGATTTCATTTCATATGGTTCAATTAAAATCATTTAACACAAATGTTTGGATTCATCAAAATCAAAGGTAACAAGCTTTTAAACACTTAGAGACTTAACAAAACTTGGTTAATGGGCACACCGAGATGGGTAACTTACTAACCATCCACTGAATTGCATTAACTACAATTTTGAACGTTATTAACCGTTGTCAAAAGTTGTCCTACAGTTTTCTCATTTTTGTTGTTTAAATAACATAACTGTAAGCAGATTATGCACATCTGTTATCTTTCCCAACTGATAATGATAATGAAGACTTATATTATATGAAATGGTGTTCTAAAAAACTCCCACTTCCAGTTACTCATTGAACACCCTAATTGCCATATATATCCAGTCAAAATTGCTAGATAGCCTAATCAGAAACAAATTACAAGAATCTACAGAGACAAGAGAACATCATAACTTAACAACTTATCAAAGAGTTTTCTAGCTTCTAGAAGCAATCCAGCTTCAACAAGTACTTGGAAGAACACATCACACACATGGGGGTTAGCACCCCCGTCCTTGTAAGTGTATACCTCTCAGTAAAATAAGCATATGAATGACCGACATCAAAAGGGGTTTTTCCTAGAACTCAAAAACCGGCTTGTGTGCCATTTTGAGATCCCTTGATGCCACAA
Organism: Echinosophora koreensis; assembly: GCA_035048595.1. Lineage (NCBI taxonomy): Eukaryota > Viridiplantae > Streptophyta > Magnoliopsida > Fabales > Fabaceae > Echinosophora > Echinosophora koreensis. Next base: position 3,189,340 of record JAPCYP010000011.1, on the reverse strand, counting down.
CAATCTGAACCACAATACAAAGTGCTTACAAGAATGGTCCATGCAAAGGCGTCCTAAGTTGAAGAAATCCAAGACAAGCTTATAGTCATTCTTTATGTCCATTGGCACCCAAATGAGATGATCTGGCTTGAACCTTGACTCATAAAACAACCAATAATCTTGAGTAATAGAACAAGACAAATGAAGAGAAAATAATATACCAGCTGGTGAAGGAAAGTGCGACATAACTGGAGAAGATGGGCCTCAGAGAAGATGACTGGAAACCGACCACAGCACGATGGAAGAGAGAGACGATAGTGGTAGCTAGGGTGCGTTGAAGAGGAAGAGTGGTGGGTCCATGGAGACTTGGGCAAGATAGTTAGACGACAGACGTGTGGGGACCTAGCAGGTGTGTGCACCACGACATTGGGAAAATCGGAATGGTGCGCTGACAGGCGGCAATGAGAATACACACAAAAGGGGCATCTCAAGAAGGTTCTGGAGTATAGTGAGAAGAAAGACTTTGTGGTTACAGATTCTGACTATGTTTAGGTAAAAGGAAAATAATCTCAAAATAATGAAAACATTGAAAACGACTTTTTCTTTTTTTCATTGTTTCCTGTACAAATCTTTGGAAACATGACACAAAATGAAAACAATATGGAAAAAATCTCTTTGAATTTAGAAAAATATTATTTAATGTGGCTCGGTTATCTTTTTTTTTTTTTAATAAGCAAAAAATCTAAATTAAAGTGAGTACGAGGGGTACCCAAACCCGTATACATGTAGATAAAGTTTGATTGCTAATTACAAGGAGAAGTATGGAGAAAAAAGAAAAATTAAATTATGGTAGTGTTCAACCAAAAGGTAGCACTCCTTGTACAAGAAGAAGACACCACACACTGGTTGAAGATACATAACTCCACCACCCAAAAGGAAACTCAAAGTATAGTAGTTGTAGATGAAATTCACCAAAGAAAAATGGTGTAGACTAAAAGCGCCAAATAACCAGTTGAAATCCAATACCAAAAGCGCACATTAAGAATGTGCAGTAACATGTTTGCTTATAATAAACAATCCTGTAGCCTCTTGGATCCTTTTGAAGAAACCTGAAGTTTGCCGGCCAAATTGGAAGGACCCTGGCATGATGATAGGCTGAATGATGAGGAAAGGCAAAAAGAAGCCACAACTATGATAGCAAATGGATCTTTTAGGAGAAACACAAGTAAAATCTAGCACTTGGAGGGAGCCACTTTTCAAACAATGCCTTAAACTGGTAGCAGGCGGAGAGATAGAGGACTGAAGCTAAAAAGTCCCATTGGAAGAACTTGAAACTCATGAAAATGTCACCCTCAAAACAAAGAGAGTGCAAATGTTGTAGTGAAGCACCGAGGATGCTTGTAGCTTAGGCTAGCTGCTGTTCCGCAGTAGACGGCAGCTTGAAGAAAACCAGACCAACACAGAGAGTTGTTGGCCCACTCGCACAAAACCTCACCTGTAACACACACCCATTTTTAGACACCCTGTTGTGCCATTAAGTTAAACCTTATTAATTAATTTCTTAATCGCACGCTCAACATTAAACGTATATACCGAAATACGTAAAAAATTAACACTTAACTATAAACATACAACGGATGAAAATTTAAACCATCACACCATATATAAAATACATACAAACCATATGTTTATGCATCAGAGTACCAAAACACTATCTAGGGTATCCCAGCAGTAGCATCCCTTACAGGGGCATATTTAAACAAACTAATATTTGCGAAAATATAAAATGTCTTAAGACACACTGGCCATAACTTCTTAAACTCTATCACCCGAATTCAAAGCTCATCCTCCCGTATCTGGTTCATACGGAGTCCCATCCAGCTCCTCGGTAGCTAGTTCCTCCATCGGATCTTCTCATACGATCATATGATAAAATATATACCAAATACAAAAAATAGGGGATAAGAAACAGTTCTATCATCAAAAGCGGAAAAGAATCATAGTATATAATATAACAACAGTCACAGACACACGTCACACATAACTAACAATCATCCTCAAATTATGATATCTTCCTCTATCATCAATCTCATGCAACTAAACCTTTATGCCGACGTGGCCACTACCAATCCTGTCACAATCCCCCATTACCGTTAAGGATGTTAGTCAGTCGTCCAAGCAACACGTCCCCCTTCATACAGTGCACACTCCCATTACCGTTAGAGTGCTCATTCAAAGAATGATACTATTTCCCCCATTACCGTTAGAGAATAGTTGCACAATATAAAGGTATCCCCATTACCGTTAGGATGCCCAGAGCAGATCGGCAAGGACTACGAGAGTATCACGGTAGTTTCCCCCATTATCGTTAGGGCACTGACCCGTAATATCCGGTATCCGTACACAGTTATGAACAACAATGCATATATATAAAGCTCACTAACTTGCATCAATAACAACCTAGTGCCTCAAACTTCCATCATAGCCTCAACTCGCATTCTATCTCACATCTCATCCATAAAATAATAAAATTTAGGCTGGCACCTCTAAGTCACATTCAATCTCTCACCCAGACAAAATATCTCCGAACAACATATATCTTTACTTAAAAGCCAACTAAGAATATTATCAAACCAAACAGATCATGCATAATATACAATACTCATAAAATATTCAAACAACAAAATAAAACGTCACATGCAGTAGAATATCTAAACCAGCGCATCACAAACAATTTAATAATAAATAAGTCAGACGACAGGATGATTCTTCCTCCCACCTGAACTTATCATCGAATTCACGAACTTTCCGATCCTCGTTACTACACCATGGTTATCAGTTAACCTTCAACCAAATCACATAAAAATAAATTAATCAAACAAAATCCGCCTAGAGTCACAAGGACTAGGGTTCGGTCAACATAATAAATAAGTCAGACGATAGGATGATTCTTCCTCCCACCTGAACTTATCACCGAATTCATGAACTTTCTGATCCTCGTTACTACACCACGGTTATCAGTTAACCTTCAACCAAATCACATAAAAATAAATTAATCAAACAAAATCCACCTAGAGTCACAAGGACTAGGGTTCGGTCAACATATCAAAATTAGGCTAGGGTTATTTTCTCAACTCCATCTTTTGGATCCTAGTTACTAGAGCATTAATTAGCATAGATAAATTGTTACAATTCAAAAATATGAAACAAAATCCTCTAACCGAATAGGTTAGGGTTTCGGCCAACATAGGATCAATAGACTAGAAATCTCAAAATTTCAAAAACTCTTGGATCAATGATCCTTAAGCATTAGAAAAACATAATCAATTGTTACATGACCAAGATTAAATCAAAAAAGTCCTCTAACCCACATGTTTAGGGTTTTGGCCATCATCAAAAAAATAGGCTAGAGATTTTTAAAAATTCTCAAGCTTCTAGATTCAACAACTATAAGTATTAGAAATACTAAATCAAGTGTTACTTCACAAAAATTGAAGCAAAACCCATAACCTCCCTATTAGCATAGGTTCGGTCAGTTTGAGAAAAATAGGAAGGGAATTTCTTTTGCTTCTATGCTCTTAGAAGATCAAAGTACAAGTCATATAGAGTTCATAGAAATGTGTTTCACATTAAAATGATTTTTCTACAATTTTCTAGAATTATTTGAAAATCTAGATCTAGGAATAGAAATTTGTGAAAAACTTGATGAACATGAAGATTGATGGATGATTAATGAAGCTAAGATGATAAGGAACATGATCCTCACCTTGGAATGAAGAAGTTTGATCAAGAACTTGAGAAGAAATGAAGAACTTATCAAGAACACTATGAAGTTCTTTCTGTTTTTGTGAAGAACAAGTGTGAATGTGTAATAGGAAGAAATGAAATTGCTTAAGTGTGGGAGTTGTGTGTGAGGCCGTGTATGTGAGGGAGTGAGGGCAGAAAATGTTTTGTTTTAATTGCTTAAGAGTAAACCATAGTTAGAAATTAATTGACATAGGTTAAGTTAAGCTTAGAAAATAATATAATAACTTACTATAGTTAATAGTAATTATGACATAGGAAAAAAATGTGTGGTGAAGGGTGAAGGGATGGTGTGGCTGCTGTTTTCACCACCAATGAGGAAGAAGAGATCAATTTGTTCTTGACTTGCCTTAACCATGGTTAACATTTAACTAGGATAGGTTAGGTTAAGGGTATTTTGGTCATTTCACCTAAAAGACATGATTACTTGCATTAAATGCTTCATAAATGCTTGGTGAGTCATGGTGGTGACTCACCTCATGACTCATCTCCTCCGGTGTCTGGTTCTGTCTCTACAGTTCCGTTTCCGACTTCGCCGTTTTCCCGATTTAGGTTTTACACTCGAATAAAACATAATATTTCATTTCCAATCGAAAATTTTGAAAATAACCAAAGTCATTGGAAATATGATTTAAACCTAAACCGTTTCATTCACGAGTCAAAATTAGGTTTTCTGATCAGTAAAATCTTATTGTCAGTGAAAACGCATACCGATCTCCGTCTGAATTTTGAACCCAAAATTTCACCGTAACCCTCTACCATAAGGTAGAGTATGAATATGATTTTATTTTGTCAAAAATCATGATGGTCTCTGATAAAAATATAAATAAATATATTTTTACTGGTAATACAACGTAATTAAAAACAGGCTGTTACACATTTCACACTTCACACTCAACAAACACAGTACACACCCCACACACTCAAACTCGCCCCTCACAAAAAGCAGAAACCCACAGAAAGAACCAAGACAAAAAATCCTGCAGAAAGCCAGAAGAAGGCATCACATGGACCAATACCCTCAACACACAAACAGAATAAAAGACAAACATAGAACCAGAAGAACTAACAGACAAACAAACACAACAGAAAACCATAAACAGAAGAACCATAGACAACCAACAAACAACTAGAAAACCAGCAACCGCTAACCAAACTAGCTGAAGAACGACTAAGAGGGAAAAGGGAGGGCAGAGAAACAAAAAACAAACAACCAAAAAGATAAAAAGAGACAGAAAAACACAGACACAGAATCAGACAAACACCAAGAAAGGCTCCACAACACACCTTAAAACAACCTGCAAAATATAGAAGAGAATAAGATATATAAAGTCAGATAAAAAAACAGTAGCCAAAAAGGTAACCGTGAACCAATGAGGCACCCAGGCACTCCTTCCTTTTTCTCACAAATTATATAGCACACCCTCACTTTTATAAAGCACTCCCTCACATTTAGATACACTCCAAAGTAACTCTCTCTCAAGGAAATCTCATCTGAGAGAACATAATGATATAAGAGGCCACGCAAAGTAGATCAAAAACTAGGTAGAGAATGAAAAGAGTGACACCCCTTTATATGGAAATATTGCTTCAGAACCCAGCAAAGATAATGGAGAGTAAGTGGCTTCCTGAAGACATGCATATCAGTAATATTACCACCAATCTAACCACCACACTCGGGTGACCAAGGCAAAAACAAAACAAGGCTCATCCACCAAGTGTCGAAGAAGATCAGATTACCCAAGAGACCATAGCTGCACAAAGATGGGATTTTGACTGAACTCAATAACCAAACAACACTACCTCAACCCAAACAACCAAGAGGGGATTGGCACCAATCTGAAAAGCCATAAATCAACCTAGAAGAACTTGCACACAACCAAGACCAGGATCCTGATTTGATCAGCTCCGTAACATCCAATAGATTCAACTTTCTATTATTGAACATGATGTCATTCCGCATTAGCCATAAGGACCAAACCGTTGCATGCCAAATAAGATGCCTAAATTTTTTGTTCCCTGTCCCCCTGAAAATGGTTTCGAACTGGAGGTAATTTTGGGCAATCTCATAAGGTAGTGATATAGGAGACCCGATCCAACCAAGAATATTAGTCCAGAGCCTGGCCAAGAAAATGCAGCTGAATAAAAAAAAAAAGATGCTTTATTGTTTTCTGGTGGTTTCCACACAAAACACATTGAGTTTGGGTGGCATCCTGGATAACTGCTCTAAGATGCAAGTTCTGCCTTGTTGCTAGACGATCTAGAACGATTTTCCAAGAGAAGGCTAACACTTTGGAAGGAGCACCAGAGGACCAGAAGTTTTTAAAAACTTAATCTAGATTGTTTCCATCGTTGACTTCCCATTGTCGGGCCTGTAATAATCAATAAGCTGACTTTACTGAATATACCTTAGTGTTATCAATTATCCACACCCAGCAATCATCCTCCGAAGGATTGAGGCAGGCTCCAACCAAAGTGTCATTGAAGGTCTGAAAAAGATTATCCTCCCACACCCTGAAGTTCCTCATGCAATTCCATCGCCATCTCCACTGGCCCCGATCCCAGAAACCCATTTCAGCCACCTTAAAATCCTTATCTACAGACAGAGAATATAGTCTAGGGAACACATCTTTCAATTTTCCATTCCCAAACCAAACCTCGTGCCAGAAAGATGTATCCTTTCCATTTCCTACCTTTCTACTAGTCTCCAAGGAGAATCAAGATGGGTACACTGAGTCACCATGATCAATTCTCCACAAATCTCGCCACCACTGCGAGGAATTCCTTAGAGACCAACTCCCAGATGAATTCTCACTACTCAACTCTCCATATCTAGACCTGATAATCCCTTTGCAACTCGCCTCTTTATCCATTAGAAGACGCCATCTCCATTTTCCTAGAAGACTCGGATTAAAAAGATCCAAGTCCCTTACACCCAAACCACCTTTCTCTTTTGGGGAGCATACTTTTTTCCATTTTACCTAGGAGATACGCCTAGTGGAACCACATCCACCCCATAGGAAGGATATTTGGATTTCTATTAAAGTTTTTAGTACATTTCGAAGAACCCTAAAAGAAGAAATACAATGGCAGACTTGAGAGGACCAATTTGATTAGGACCAGTCTCCCACCCAAAGATAAGTTCCTCCCTTTCCATTTTGATAACCTTTTTCTCATAACAGACACTATCGGCTCCCATGTTGATGCTTTCCTCGGGTTTGTCCCGATCGGGAGTCCAAGATAATTAAAAGGTAGTCTCCCCTCTTTACAGCTCAGAAAGTTAGAGGCTGCTGATAAAAAATCCCCTCCTACATTGACCCCAAAGAGGCAACTTTTGTAAAAAATGACCTTTAGGCCAGAAACTAGTTCCATGCTCCTAAGGACCGCTTTGATGGCCCAAAGGTTACCAAAGGAAGCTCTACCAATAAGCAGGGTGTCATCCACATATTGTAAATGGGACACACTAATCGAAAGTTGGAAGTCGTATCCCTCAGATTTACCTAAGGTCACTATTTTTTGCATCAGACCGCTAAGTCCTTCAGCTGCGATTAGAAACAAAAAAGGAGACAGTGGATCACCTTGCCCTAGGCCCTTCTGTAGGCTGACTTCTTCAATAGGGCTCCCATTAACCAGTACTGATATGTTCCCTTTGAAGACAAGGGCTTCCATCCAGCTTAACCACTTATCATTGAAACCCATTCTAACCATCATATATCTAAGGAAATCCCAGTTTACCGAATCAAAGGCTTTTTCAAAGTCGACCTTAAATAGTAGGCTGTCATCTTTCTTTTTCCTCGCCAGGTCCACAACCTCACTGATAGTTAGCACTCCATCCAGAATTTGCCTGTTTGAAATAAAAGCTGTCTGGCAAGGGGAAATTAATGAACCAATAACCTTCTTTAAACGTGCTGTGAGTAACTTGGAGATTAGCTTGTGAATGATTCCAATAAGAGAGATTGGTCTGAAATCGGATACCCTCTACGGGTTGTCTCTCTTAGGAACAAGAGCAATGATGGATGAGCTTACTCCTTTTGGCAACTGAGACTTATTGTAGAATTCGGTAACCAGTAGTCTCACTTCCTCTTTGATGGACGGCCAGAACTTCTTAAGGAAAGTGAAATTGAAGCTGTCTGGATCAGGACTTTTATCCTCATCACAACTCCAGATTGCCTCCTTTATTTCATCAAGGGAAAACGGAGCGGATAATAGACAATTGTCCTCCGAGGTTAGGCGCTTAACTTCGATACCATCAAGAACATGCCTTTGTCTGCTAGGTTCACTATACACTTTCTGGAAGTAACTCTTTATCTCACTCTTAATATTTCCACTCCTTCACACCATCTATCTCCAAATAGAATTGCTGAGATGTAATTCCTCCTTCTTCTAAAGTTGACACAAGAGTGAAAAAAAGACGAGTTGGTATCACCCTCCTTTAACCACTTTAATCTCGATTTCTTATGCAACAAATTGTTTTTCATAAGGCAAGTTTGATAGAGATCGTTAGTTATTTGTCTCCTGTTTCCAACCTCCTATTACATGCCACTTCATCTGATGCATTTAGTTCATCAACCAAATTAGAAATTGTTATGTCTAAATTACCAAAGACCTCCTTATTCCAAACCTTTAGCTTCACCTTTAGTAACCCCAGTTTTTCTCTGAAGGAGTATATTTTCCACCCCTCAACTTTCATGCCCTCCCAGCTTGACACCACGAAAGAATTGAAATCCATATGCGCTAACCAACAGTTGTTGAACCAGAAAGGTTTAGGTCCTTGGTTTTCTATTTCTCCTTAAAGTAAAATCGGGCAATGGTCTGAGAGGTCTCTTTTACCAATCCATTGTACCGACAAGTTCCATAAGCATGCCCACCCTTCAGTCACTAGAAACCTATCTATTATATATTTGGTTAATCAAGTGGAAATAAATGGTTTATTCCATTCATTATCTGGTTAACAAGTTTTCCTGAAGGAAACAAGTTTTCCACAACCCATTATATATTTGGTTAATCAAGTGCAAATAATTGGTTAATTTCGTTCATTATTTGGTTAACAAGTTTTCCTACTATAGTGTTATACGATGTCCAGCGTATGATGTCCCAAGATTATGTACAATTATCATTTTTGCACATCTATTCAACAACATTCAATTGAGGCATATATACGAGGAAACATTCAAGAGGAAATAAAAATTCACTCTGCAATAGCTTCTTAAATAAAAATTCAATGGGAGCAAAAACTTGACAAGAAAGTTTTCTTGAGATTTCAAAAGATGGCTGATTAGACTCCTATAGAGTGAGTAAAAGTGTAAAGTGAGAAAGTAATAAAAATGTATTTACTATACCTTTAATTAGTTGAAGTGTATTTACATTACAACGAACTTTAACATGTGGATATATACATATTTACTTTCTCACTTTATACAATTTGCTCATTCTAAAGGATCTTCATCCCACGTTAAAGCTTTCATTTGCTAATACCCAAGCTAGGTTCCTGTAACACCCCCCGGGCATTACATGACTAACTCAATTTTCGTAAAAACTTATTACATAAAAAAAAAGTGATGGTTGTTTTCAGGAGAAAAAAAAATACTCGTGTAATTCTCTATAAGTCATGAAAGTGGGTGTAAAATTTTTTCTTTATGGATATAAACAAACATCATCCCGGTAAAACAACATTCCACCAAACTTAATAAAAATCACATTTACTCAAAAGATAAGTAAGTTCCTGGTCATAATTTAAAACATTCGTAAATGAAATGTCATACACATAACAGTAATCCAACAAAAACTCTCAGAGCCACAATACATAAAATTTTGACCTTCTCCAAAATAAAATTTGACTCGATAGACTAAGCTAGTCATACTATGAGACACTTACTAGAAAAGACCCCATGGTTTTTCCAGTAAATCAACCTTCTTCAAAAGTCGGGACCAATCCCTCCCAGTGGGGCATAGAACCCCTCTGCATCATCTGTACACGCAAACCGAGATACTATAAACAGAGACCAAACAGAAATAATGCAAAGGTGAGATACCGACATATGAGTTTTATCATAGTAGCCACATACACGACTCACAAAACAATAGCATATGACAACAACAAAATAAAACATCACATCACAAATATTTCAACAGGGATTCATACCCGACAACCAAATGCATTTTATAAAACATTTCATGTCACTTCAATATTCACTATCTATACATGTGACACCCGGGTCTGACGAGGGCGGGGAGTGGTCGCCGGTGCAAGAAGGCATAGACAAGGAGCGGCTCCTGGAAGGCTTCTAGGCAGAGGGACACATGAATGAATCGATTACACACCGGAATGAGAGGGATCCTGAGTCTGTGTAGGTATGGGACTATACAGTTGAGGTTGGCTTATATGAATTGATTGGTACTACCTATACTAACAAGATGCATCTTCTTTTTGGGAGCCCGTCACTTAAGAACTCAACAGTTAAGCATGCTCGACTTGGAGCAATTTTGGGATGGGTGACCACCTGAGAAGTTTTCCCAAGAAGCGTGTGAGTGAGGATAAAGCACGCTGAAAAGACTCGTGTTGGTTTGTGGGGATAGTCGTCAAACCATAAAGCAGCCAGGGAAGTTATAAATGGTATCAGAGCGGCATCTCTCCCAGTATGGTGTGGTTCGGGGACGAACTAAGCAGAAGCTGGTGGGCATGTGACACCCGGGGCTGACGAGGACGGGGAGTGGTAGCCGGTGCAAGTAGGCACGGACAAGCAGCGGCTCCTGGCAGGCTTCTAGGCAGAGAGACACATGATTGAACCCATACACACCGGAATGAGAGGGATCCTGAGACTGTGTAGGTATGGGACTATATAGTTGAGGATGGCTTATATGAATTGCTTGGTACTACCTATACTAACAAGATGCATCTTCTTTTTGGGAGCCCATCGCTTAAAAACTCCACAGTTAAGCATGCTTGACTTGGAGCAATTTTGGGATGGGTGACTTCCAGGGAAGTTTTCCCAGGAAGCGTGTGAGTGAGGACAAAGCACGCTGAAAAGACACATATTGGTTTGTGAGGATAGTCGTCAATCCATAAAGCAGCCAGGTATGTTACAATTCCTCTAAGTGAGCATAAGTATAAAGTGAGAAAAGTAAGAGTGCATTCATATCCTTAATTAGTTAAAGTGCATTAATCATATAATTTTATATTACATTTGGATTATCTCCTTTTCTTTCTCACATCTGTTCTCTCATGTTATCACAGATAAAAATACAAAAACAAATTTGCTTTCTCTCTCATTATGAGATAAAAGATGAGAAGAAAAAAAATCTCGATCCTATATTATTATTATTATTTTGGAAAACCAATTCTATATTATTCTAAATGATATAAGTATTTTTTTTTATTATTATTATTATTATTATTATTATTTACTTTTATAATTCAAAAGTGTATTATAATTTCTTTTTTGAAAGGAAAAGTGTATTATAATAAATTGCACTAGAAGTACTCATACGTATACAAGGGAACCAATTGGGTTGCCCTCCCCGCTCCCCCCAGTTACACCGATTCTCCCACTAGGAGACCTGTACAGTAACTCCCCTATCAGTGATAAAAAGTCCTCCACCAACCAAAACAAATTTCCAGTGTTATGCACCTAAATTGATCCACCCAAAAAGGAAGAAATTAGTGAAGAGTGTAGGAAAAGAGAAACAGACCGTGATTTCCCCAACCCAACACCCAACAATTGCCGTACAATCAGGCTGCTACCGCAAACACCAGCAGGACAACCAAACCAGGAGCACAACTTTAATATCTCATAAAACCTGCACTAGCTAAATAATAATAATAATAAAAATAAAAATAATAATAATAATAATTATTATTATTATTATTATTATTATTATTATTATTATTATATATATATATATATAAATGGTATATCTACATTGCTTTTTTTTTAATCTTAGAATTTTGGGTTTGGACCTAACTCAACCCAAAAACTAGATTATATGGTGAGGGTTGTCTCTTACTTATAAGCACTCTTCAGGTCATATCACTATTCAACGTGGGGCTCCAACACATACATAACCACGCATACATGAAGGGCTCTACATGAGAAGTGGGGCTCTTTATCAGAATAATACAATTTTTTAAATTATTTATTAAAATAATCTACTTTTAAAATTATTTACCAAATAATCAAGTTTCATCTAAGGTGGTATTTTTCATTAATTTTTTTATTGTTGATTGGATGACACTAGTCAAACTAGCGCCAGTACTTTACACTTGTCAAGCAGAAATTGACTGGTCAGAAATTTCAAAAAATAAAAAATTTGCATGGCTCCACTTGTCGCGTTATAATGAATCACTCCATTTCAACTACCGCAACTAAAATTAAAACTAATAACACTAATATTATTCCTACACTATTTCTTTTAAAAAAAACTAATAACACTAAAATTAAAACAATACTTAAAAAGAATATTTAAAAAATAATAATAACACTAATAAAGAATGTTAAAAAAATTAAAACAGTAATTACAATATAACAATAATTATTAATTATCTCTTAAAACTATACATTACTATTAATTAATTAAAACTATTATTAATTATAATATAACAATAATCATAACAACTATAAGTTAATATTAGTTACTATGACTAATATATAACTATTAATTAAAATTAAAACTACAAATTTCTAATAATCTAATATTAAAACTACAAATTGCTATTAATCATTCTCTTATATAACAATAATCATTAAAACTAAAAATTCCTATTAATTACTCTCTTAAATTACTATTAGTTAATGTTAACCATAAATTACAATAATATTCTTTAATTATTCATGTTATTCTATAATTATTGTTTAATTTTTTAATATTCTTTATTGGTATTATTATTATTATTAATATTATTTAAGTATTGTTTTAATTTTTGTTAGTGTTATTAGTTTTAGTTTGTTTTAAGAAAGAGTATAGGAAAACAGGTGGAGGGGGGCCACGTGGCATGTTCTAGTGAGTGGCATTTGTTAAAATTGCACCACTCATTAGAATAAGACACATGGCACCAAGAAACTTAAAAAAAAAAAAAAAAAAATTATGTACAAGGAAGTGACCAATGAAAGGTTGTCACATTGAAGCCAAAATAAAAAATAATAATAAAAATTTCAACTTGGTATAAACAAGATTACTTGATTAAAAAAAAATATTACTTTGGTAAATTATTTCAACAATAAGTTATTTTGATAAATGATTTATAAAAGTAAGCTACTTTGATCAAAAAGCCCGAGAAGTGGTGTATCTTTATTGTTTCAATAAAAATCATATGTCTCAAAATTGTGTCTCATTTCTTATTTCATCCATTCAGATTATGTCATGTCATTTAAAAATATATATTTATAATTAAATATGTGATTAATTTTTTAGATGACACAATCTATTATAATGAAATAAGAAATGAGACATCATTTTGAAATAAGTGATTTTTATTCGTATCATTTACATGACAGTCATAAAGCATTTAAAAACCTTCTAAGCAAGGACGAGGATCTCATGTTCCATTTTAGTGTCTCACACCATGTCCCAACCAATAATATCTTGTCATGTATTTTACTTTTTTAAACCAAGTGGTTGTCTGTAAATGGTGAACGCACTGCTACTTAAAGACGAATTGTTCGGGTTCGATCCGAGTTCGATATTTGGATATGCAACAACCCTTGGTCAAGCTTTACTAGCTGTGCAACCGACTCGGATATTAGTCTCATAGTGGGTCTAAATTAAGGATCTAAGCCGTGGGATACTTCGAGGACTCACTTAGTCCCAATGACTAATTAAGGTGAGAACCAAACAAAAAGTTTTTTTAAAAATTTTAACTTAAATAACAAGATATTATTAACTGGGATATGATATAGTATTTCAAAATCGGAGAGAAGATCACTACTACTTATGTTCAAACGGATGCCATAGTCATCATCCTCAAGGGTGGTACCATATTTGAGCCGAAAATAATATAGGCTCATTGTGTAAGACTAAGATGCTATATTCCCGCTGCAATACCTTCAATTTTCCCTCAGTTGTCACTGCTGTACTGGTGTACTGGCCACCACCACAACTACCAGCTTAATTTACATGGGAAGATAAATATTTAAGTACTTTAAACAAAATATTGTCTCTACCTTAAAGTTCGCTCTGTCCCCATAATATATTATGCAGTGAAAGCGATGGATCATGGCAGGGGCAGCAAATATTATTGTTATTATTATTATTATGTTTATTATTATGATTTTTTTATTATGTATAACTTTGTACAGGTTAAAAAAATCCAAAAATAACAATTATTTATTAAAAAATCAAGTATTTCAATTTTGACAATTAAATTATACAAGTTCTAATTTAATTTATTTTTAAAAAATTCTTAACAGGTACTCCCTCTGATCTCTATTGTAAGCAAAAATTAAATGGGACACACATATTAAGATAGTTAGTTAATCTCATTTAAAAGAGTCATTGGGAATAAAAAAAATAAGTTTGTTACCTAAATTACCCTTCCTCTTATTTATTAAGCTTGTGTTATTGAAAATAAAAGGAGTTATTAGAAAACAAAATTTGTATTAAATGAAGGGTATTTTAAGAATAACTTCATTAAATGAGAAGAAAGTAGTTGAAATTTACTTATATTTTGGACCAAAAAATTTAGAAATTTTTGCTTATATTATGGATCGGAGGGAGTATAAAATTATAAGGATAGAAAAGTGACGTTGACGTATGAGCAGCCTTGGCGCCTAGCATGGGAATATAAATTGAATTAACCATGATTGGAGATTACTGTTCGCAAACTCACATAATGTCATAATTATCTTGTCAGCGTGAAATTGCTAATATTTCCCCGCTGCTTCTCTTTGACTAATTAATGGCCTGAGGATAAATTGCTTCTCCCTCCCATTCTTATTATAAGCAAAAATTTAATAAAACATACTCCACATATTAAAATAGTTAGTTAATTTTATTTAAAAGAGTTACTTCCTCCGGTCCATAATGTAAGCAAAAATTTCCAAATTTTTTGGTCCAAAATATAAGCAAATTTCAACTACTTTATTCTCATTTAATGAAGTTATTCTCAAAATACCCTTCATTTAATACAAATTTTGTTTTCCAATGACTCCTTTTATTCTCAATAACACAAGCTTAATAAATAAGAGGAAGGGTAATTTAGGTAACAAACTTAATTTTTTATTCCCAATGACTCTTTTAAATGAGATCAACTAACTATCTTAATATGTGTGTCCCATTTAATTTTTGCTTACAATAGAGACCGGAGGGAGTATTAAGAATAAAAAATTAAGTTTGTTATCTAAATTACGTTTCCTCTTATTTATTACGCTTGTATTGTTAAGAATAAAATAAATCATTAAAAAACAAAATTTATATTAAATGAAGGGTATTTTGAAGATAATTTCATTAAATATGATGGAAATAGTTGAAATTTACTTGTATTTTGGAAAAAAAATTTGAATTTTTTTTTACTTATATTGTAGACCGGAGTAGTATTAAGTATTGACATCATGTCTCGTGGTAGCAAGGATTTAATGTTTCATTTTAATGTACAGCTCTATTCTCAACAATTCATTCTTTTTTTTTTTTTACACAATTCTCAACAATTCATATAATATTAAAAAAGTATAATATATGATAAGATTTTATTGTTAGAGATAAAATGTGATATATCAAAATAGGATAGTAAATCATCCTTTGGCCCTCGCATGCAAGTTGAAACAAACTAATGCTCGATGTGCTCAGCAATCATGTTGTTATATGGTAACCCTAGTGAGAAGTTGAGGCTGTATTCTCACTCTAAAGCCTTGATAACAAGCTGGTTTTAAAATGAATCCCATGATTATAACTAAGTTCGTAACGTTATAATTTTGATATATCGTTTCTACAACCATATATATAGTTTCTATAACCATATTGTGGACCTCGACTAATTCGAGTCGGGTCGGGTGGATGAATATAAATGAGTAAAGCTCTCTCACATCTATTTTTACATTCATAAGATTCCAATCCGAGACCTTGTTTTAGGGGACAACTCCAATCACTTAGATCGATTGATGTTAGTAAAGTGATTATTAGGTAGCTTTTCTATTTTATGTCATCAATCTTAATTAAATATATGCGACAATATTATTCTGACACTTTTCATATCGTGCTCTATACCTTCTTTTATGGAGAAAATGAAAAGAGAGCCATTCCCTTTTTATTTTTTGTCGTCTTCTTTTTTACTTCTATAAAAGACAGATGCTGGGCATGAGTGTAGATTATCAAGTGTTCGAATTTCATCATCTTTGAATTGAATCCCACAGAACTCTACCATATCTTAACTAATAAAGTGAAGAAGAAAAAAAAAGATGAGTACTTTTTTGATAAAATTACAAAAAACGGAACTCTATATAAATATATATCAAAACATAGTCACAGTTTTACATAGAATAGCTACATTTTATTTCTCTATTTAATTCATCGATCCGAAGTTCTTTTATTTGTTATTTTTCTTTACATAATTTCCCTTTTTGTTTTTGGTTATTTTCTGCCCCCAGGAGCAAGTGTTAACCATCGATGCAGAGAAGGCAAAAGTTTTATTAAGCGCAATGGTGATTCATGGTAATTAACTTGACTGTCACTCGACCGTACGTTTACGTTGTTGTTTGTTTTTCTCCAGCTTCTGATTAATGCTTGTTGTAAGATTGCCTGGGCCGCCTTCACTTTCAGGCTACAATTAAATAGGATGCAAGTTTTTATGGACTGATTGATGTGTAAATCAAGGTTTTAATTAAATCACAGGACGCATAAAATTTATTGGCAGCAAAGATCAGCTTACCAACATGTGATTGGTTCAAATGGTAATAAGTTTGAGCCTTTTGAACAAGTGGTTAGAGATTCGATTAATGGATCTTTCATATTGAGAAAACCTGATTGAGAAAGGTTAATCCTTAAATATCGTTCAATACATCGAGAGATTAATCTCCGCAGTTACACGTAGATACCCTGAGAAAAGAAAAAGGGGGAAAAAACGAAGATTATCTCAACTGCATCACACATGTAATTGACCGCATGGACCCTGCATATTGGTCCACATCAACATACGTGCAGAGACTGTGACCGCAAATTAAAACGTTGTGTAATGTGCTGGTATGAGTGGAACCTCCACGGCTGTAATATAATGTTGAGATTAATGAAAAAGTTTCTCCGATCAAACATAAATAGCAGTTTTGCATCACTGTCACAATATCATTCTAACTAAAATTTTGCAAGTTTGATCTCTTAAAGATAGATTAGAAAATACTCCCTCTGATCCTATATATAAGACAAAACCCTAAAATACACAGACCAAGGAAATGTATTGAAATAAGTTATTTATAATTAATATTCATATAAATTTACAAATTTAACCCTTCAATAATTAATGAACAAACCTACTTGTATTGAAAGTTGCACTGTCTCGTAAATATAAACCCTATTATAAATAAGAGTAAAATTGGAAATGAGCATTTAAAATTTGTCAAAATACATGTATGTCTCTTATATTTTGGACAAAAAAAGGTAGTCATTTTCCTCTTATAATAAGGACCGGAGGGAGTAAAATAGATGTTTTGGCCCTAAAGAAGCTACGTAAGATGATGCTAAATGCACCAGACTTGGACTAACCATTAATCCCTCATAAATCACGGGTGAATCGAAGAATTTATAAATTTTGACTCGATTCAACCCATAAATAATGAATTTATAGGGTAAAAGGTTGGGTATGGTTAAAAAATGAACCGTTTTTGAACCGGAAGGGTATAAAGTGGGTTTGGAGGTTAAAGACATACTTTTCTTTATTAAAATAGAAGTCTTCTATATATAAAGTCGTCCGACTGAGGTTGGCGTGAGTGGTTAAAAGCCTCTTGTCCCTTAATCATGGTCTCGAGTTCGAGTCTTGGATATGGAAAAAACCTCAGCGGAGAGGGATGTCACTCATCGAGACGCCGAACAAACTCCCGCGAGAGATTAGTCTCCGTCTCAAGTTGGCGGTGGGATACTCCTTGGAATAAATAAAAAAAAATATGACATACATACTCGTAAGAACTACGGTTAACACATTTTGTTTTTTTTAATATGAAAAAACGCCCATTTTGTGAGGTCCCGTTTTATCAATTCATCTCACTTTTGTCTCAGCTAGAGAAAAACGGGCAAACACACCCGTTTGACCTTTTCTTAATTCCAGGCCTACAGTTTTCAGATACATAAGCTTTAGCAATATCATAGCGAATAAATAAACTAATTCCAATTTTTTCTTCACCCAAAAAAAAAAAAAAAAAAAAAAAAAAACTTCACCAAAAAACAGATGCAATGGCCAAGCTTAGATAATGGAGGTCATGCAGTCGATGCTGCCCTATTCATGCATTTGGCCCAATATTTAGGCCCAAGAAAGAGAACCTTTAAATGTTATATATATATATATATATATATATATATATATATATATATATATATATATATATATATATATATATATATATATATATATATATATTTATACAAACTTACAAAGAACCTTTAAATGTTATAAATGTATTGTTGGTTTTTCTATTGCATTAATTAATCTAGTTAGTAAAATTATTTCAGAGTTTGGATGATTTTTCCAACTTCCTTTTTTAGGTGAAAAATGTTTTGTAACCGAAAAAATAATCCAAACTCTGATAACTTTGTTGTGCACATCTGATAACTTTGTTTTTTAGTTTTCAAAAAATTAAAGTTGTATGTGCATGGCAAAGTTTAAAATTGTAGACTGCATTAGTGTTTTAAAAAACATAACCGGACCAGCCGATTCAACCGGGAACCGGCTGTGTCCACGGCTCGATTTGGCCATAGGAACCGGTGGTCTTGAATAACCGGGGAAAACCGGCAAAATCGCTTGAACCAGAGTAGAACCGGAAGAACGGGTGAACCGGATCCGGTTACAAAAAACCGGTCGGTTACTGGGCATCTCCTTGCAGCCAGGTGAACCACCACGTCGGAATCTTGAAGCCATCTTAAAGCCGCGTGAACCACTGCCTCTCGCTGCTTTACCATCTTGTCACTGCGTCTGGGGAGCCGTCGCCGTTGTCGTCCCTGTTAGTGCAAGAACACTCAAATCTCGCACACACTCACAAAGAAGAATTAGAGAGAAAAAGGAATATCACAAACATGAAATTTCTATTCACTATTTTTCACACTATTACACATATGACACTTGCACTACACTTGCACATTAGCATCTCTATTTATAGAGTGATGTTCACAATCAACAATATTTAGTTAGTTGTACAAACTAACGAACTAATCACATCTAACTAACACATTTATTTGAACAGAAATGTTTTTTAGACAACCGGGTTTGACAACTATACGGGACAACCCGTATAGTTGCACAGTGTAGTGCTACTGTGCGGCACTGTAGCGCTACACTGTTCATTTTTTTTTTTCCAAATTTTGAAATTAAAAAAATTAATAATTTGCATTTTTTTTACTAACATTTTTTTTTAAGTACTAACATTTTTTGTCAAGTATGTGTAAATATCTGAGTAATCAGGTACAAATATCTGGTGAATTCGGTTCATTATCTGGTTAATGGGTTTTTTTGAGAAATAAAATTTGTGGTTAAGTATGTGCAAATATCTGGTTAATCAGGTACAAATATCTGGTGAATTCGGTTCATTATCTGGTTAATAAGTTTTTTTGAGAAATAAAATTTATGGTTAAGTATGTGCAAATATCTGGTTAATCAGGTACAAATATCTGGTGAATTCAGTTCATTATCTGGTTAATGGGTTTTTTTGAGAAATAAATTTTTTAGTTAAGTATGTGTAAATATCTGGTTAATCGGGTACAAATATCTGGTGAATTCGGTTCATTATCTGGTTAATGGGTTTTTTTGAGAAATAAAATTTATGGTTAAGTATGTGCAAATATCTGGTTAATCGGGTACAAATATCTGGTGAATTCAGTTCATTATCTGGTTACTGGGTTTTTTTGAGAAATAAGTTTTTTGGTTAAGTATGTACAAATATCTGGTTAATCGGGTACAAATATCTGGTTAATCGGGTACAAATATCTGGTTAATTCAGTTCATTATCTGGTTAATGGGTTTTTTTGAGAAATAAAATTTTGGTTAAGTTTGTGCAAATATATGGTTAATCAGGTACAAATATCTAGTTAATTCAGTTCGTTATCTAGTTAAATTTTTTTTTTATAAAAAAAAGTCAAAATTTGTATTTAAAAAAAAAAAAACTGCGTTACTGTAGCGCTATAGTAGCGCTACAGTACGAGTTGTCCCGTAGTTGTCCCGTGCTGGTTGTCTAAATAACACAGCTGTTATTTGAATTACTTCTAACACTCCCCCGTAATTCAAATATCTCACTTACACAATTTTTATTATTACACTAAATTTGCATTTTTATAATGCACACATCATTAACACATATACATGAACTTGTCCACCAGGATCCCATATCAATCTTTTAAAGAGTTAGGCTTCACCCATTAGGTCAACAAGAAAATAAATTGACCCAATCAGAATTGACCCAAATTCCTTTTTATCATTGATTTGGGCTTGTTGCACATGAAGCCATTCAGACTTATAATGAGACAAAGTTGTCTGAGCCCATATGCTGCCATCATAACTCGTTTGGGCTTGGCTCATTAAGACAAAATTATTATTCACTTTCTAAAATGCACATTGATGAACTCCAAAAACTTGGGCTTGGCCCATTAGGTCAAAATCTGGACCTAATTTTCGAAATGCCATTTTCTGCTCCTTGCATCATCTTTTCCCTTACATCACAGTAGCACCACCTTCCTCACGAGCAACCACGGCAGCACCGCCACCATGACACTACACCACTACAGCTCGTGAGACATCCCTTTGTGCCCCGTTGTGCCATTAAATTAAAACATCATTATTTTTTTAAAAAATTAATCATGTTCTTAACGTTAAACGGATATAAGGAAATACGCCAATATTAAAAACTTAATTATAAAACATACAACTCCTGAAAATAATCCATCAAGCCATAGACAGGATACAAATACACTCATAAGTCTATCCATCAAAGTACACAATACTGTCTAGGGAATCCCATTCGTAGGATCCCTTGCAGGTACATTTTAATACACACTATCATATGCAACGGAAAAATAAAACGTCTTACATGACGCACTGGCCATACTCCCTAAACTATACCGCTAGAATCCACAGCTCGTCCTCCAGCATTCGGCTCATAAGAAGTTCTGTCAAGATCCTCAGTAACTGGTTCCTCCTCAGGGTCTTCTCATCAGATCACATAACCAATACAAATACAATATACAGAAGTAGGGAGATAAGGAACAGTTCTATCATCATAAGCGGAAAGGAATACATAGCATACAAATAATAACAGTCAAAGACACGCATCACACCTAAATAACATTCCTCCTTAACTCACGATATCATCCTCTACCCTTACTCTCATGCAACTAACTTTTATGCTGACGTGACCATCTCTACTCATGTCATGTTAGTCAGTAGTTCAGACAGTGCGGTGCCAATAACTTAGTACCAGAAACTTGGTGCGCCCCTATTCCCTTATCTCTAGTAGGGAATAGTGCATTAAGCACAATGTACGTCACTATTCCCCCATTGGAAATAGCACAATAAGCACAAAATAAATAGTACATCTATCATCGATAGGATAATCAGAGCAACTCGTCAAGGACAAAAAGAGTATTACGGTAGTCTACCTCGGCATCAACATCTGCAGGGCACTCACCCGCAATATATGGTATCCATAATAAGATATCCTGACCTCGTGTGTTCCTACTCAAACGGCTGTGAACAACAATGCATATATATGAATCTCATTGACTTGTACCAAATCATCACCTAGTGTCTCAACCTTTCATCGTACTCTCATATCATAACTCAGCTCATATCACGTCATATGGCTCATCACATAACACTCATAATTTATTAGGCTAGGCACCTCTAAGTCATATATCACACTCTCCCCAATATACATCTCTTCAAAACATCATATCTCATCACTTAGATACCCACTAGGCATATATCGGCACATAAAGCATATTATCACAGAGAGCATGTTATCCACATTAAAATAATAACAAATATTCAGATATTACGAAACATCACATAAAGCAGTTTACCACAACCAGCCAATCACAAACAGTTCAACAGTAATAAAATCATACATCCTCAAATATTATAAGATTATCCTAACGGTGATAAACCTACAATCCCCAAATCATCATTGGTATTACGGGGTAGTTTCTAATGTGATTTTGCTATTTTCGATTACTCGACCACTAGTAGGGTTTAGGTCACCCTACACTCTTATTATAATATATACTACTTATCCATTTTGACGACAGGATGAATATTTCTCCCACCTTATCAACGTGCGTGCTTTCTCGTACAAGCTCTGAATGCGTCCATGCTACTGCCACAAACCTCGACACGCTTTCCAACAACATCCACAATTCTGCCACCATCCATACTCACACATCCACTTTTCCGTTTTCCGTTCCGATTACACTTACGAGGATCATAATTCGCCGGAAAAACAAAATACCAACCAAATCAACAATAGGGTTTCAAATAAATAAATCTATTTGAATCAAGAGACAAAATCGATGGAAAATCTTACGAGAACTGCGGCTGGACTTAGGGGAAATCAGATTTAAAAGTGAGCTCAATAATCATAGGGAAAAGCTACCAAAACAGAGCTACTGTTCGAGCTCCATATCTCTGGCCACAAACCTTTAATTACACAAATGAACGGTGATAACGAAGAAATATCTTTCCTAAACCTTCTCACAAAGTTTCAGCCCGATCCAACGGTTAACTAATCTTAGATCGCAATTCTATGGTGACAGGTTAGGTGGTGTCCAGGTTGAGTTTATCATTCTTTCAATCCACTGTATGAATGAATATCTCATTCTTTAGAGATTGTGTCAAAATTCAGACCATTGGATATGAAGAACCACAAGTCTTGAACCGTCTCCTAAAATTTGATAACGATTCAACGGTTGAAGAGTGTTTAGTGACTCTCTCACTGCGACTGCTTCAACTAGGTTTCAAAGCTTCCAACAAAGGCTTCATGTAAAATGAGTGGTTGAGGGGAAGCAGATGTATCACTTAGTAACCATAGTTGATGTTAACTAATCTAGGTTAAGTTAATACATAAATATCTAGATATTTTGTTCTAGCATTTATGGGCATTTATGGTGAAGGTGACTCACTACCATGACTCATCCCCTCTGAGTCATCATGTATGACTCGTCGTTCTATCTCCCGATGTATCAATACGCATCTGTACCTGGTTCCGTTGTTTACCCGATTATGGTTTTTGAGAGAGAGAGACTTAGAATGTTTGAAGAACACATAAATGAAATGTCCAAGTGTATGCTGAAGGGGAAGGCCGTGTACTCTTGGACAACGAGGAGAAGAAATTGGTTTGTTAATGTTAAAAGAGAACCATGGTTGAATGTAACTAGACATAGGTTAGGTTAAGTTAGAAATATAATATTATAAGCTAGCTATTCTTAGCAATCATCATGGCTAGGAAAGAAATGTGTGGTGGATGGGTGTTGAAGGGTGTGGCTACATCGTGCACCACAATGAGGAAGAAGAAGCCAATTTGATGATGTCTTGGTCTTGACCATGGTTGCCATTTAACTAGGATAGGTTAAGTAAGGGGCATTTTGGTCATTTCACTTATAAAAACTCATGATTACTTATGACATCATGGATGACATCATGAGTCGTCATGTTTGACTTGTTGTCCCGATCTCTTTGCAGGTCTCTGCAAGTTCTGTATCTAACTCCGTCGTTTTACCCAATTAGGAGTTCCGTCTGTTTTTAGCCAAAATTAGCTCGAATAAAATATAATATTTTATTTTTGAGCAAAACCTTGGAAAATAGACTTCCTCACGAACATAATATAAAAATCTAAAATTTTTCAGTTTCGAGTCAAATTAGGGTTTTCTACCGGTATAAAATTATACTGTCAGTAAAAATGCAGATCGGTTTCCGTTTGAGTTTTAAACCCAAATTTTAACCAGAGCTTCCTACCATAGAGTAGGTTCTAGATATGATTTTTTTTTCTCCAAAATCATTTTATAGGTATCAGATAAAAATATAAACAGATATATTTTTATCAATAATACAGCATATATAAAAAGCAGGGTGTTACAGCTCGCCGAAAAACACTCAATGAACTTCTGCATGACTGGCTCGGTTCGACGGTTTTGTGACCGGCAACACCTCTTCATACTCCTCGGAAACCACCCACGACCTCTTCTTATCCAACGTGGCGTTCCGGCGAAGGATCGCTTCACCCACTGCCCAAATATCACTTTCAGTCTGTCTCGATGGTGGTGGTGACTCTATCTGTCATGCGACCACCATGTATATACGCAGCTGCACCACGTTTCTGACGCTCCACCTCGGCGATTCTGGCGATAGCAGCGATGTCGTCACTTCCGGTGACGATAGTTCCAGTAGCTGCGGCGATCTTGTTCTCTCTGGTGTGACATCTCCTTCCTTGACTGCAAGAAGCACCTCCGTTTGCTCCCTCGCATGCACCACCACACTGTCATTGTACTCATTGATGTCGCCTGAGCATCTTGATCTGGCGATTCTGGCACCATTTCCGGCGACTGCGGCCTTAATCTTTTCATCATCTCTGGTAACTACAGACTCCTTAATCAAGGCATCCAAGCTTTTGACTTTACCAACTTTCGATGTTAGCTGGCCTTTTCCATCTTGACTTACTCCACATTTCTCATTGATTTCACCTTTTGTATCAGTTTTCTTGTTCTTTGTTTTTGGCTCATTGTTTGAGCATCTTCTTTAGCATTGTTGGCTGCAGAAATCTTCTCAAAATTTGATTCATCTACACACTAATAAAGAATTAAGAGAGCTAAGCAATCCCTGTTCTTGGATTCCTTGTAGGAGGCACTCTCCTCCTCTTCTTGGATCCCACCCTTCACTATTTCCAACACTTCATGGAAATCAAGGATCACTCTCATCTTCATAACCCAATGCTCTTAGTTCTTGCTATCAAGAACCTGTAGAGGAATTGAAAGATCCTCACTCAAACATTCCAACTCCATGGACACACCTCCCAAGACCGTATAGCTTTGATACCACTGTTAATGCAAGAACACTCAAATCGTTTTTATTTATTTATAAAGTAGCATGCAAAGGACACTCATAGTGACCATAACACGTCCTAAACGCAGCCTTTGGGATGTCCTTAGACTTAACCCGAATCTGATGGTATCCTGACCTCAGATCTATCTTGGAGAAGACACAAGCTCCTAACAACTGGTCCATAAGATCATCAACCCTAGGGAAGATATACATATTCTTAATGGTCACTTTGTTGAGTTGCCGATAGTCGACACACAACGTCATGCTACCATCATTCTTCTTCACTAACAACACTGGCACTCCCCATGGGAATACGCTGGGCCTAATGAACTGCTTCTGAATCAGTTCCTCCAACTGTTTCTTCAACTCAGCTAGCTCTAGAGGAGACATCCTATAAGGTGATATGGGTATGGATCCCATTCTCGACACTAAGTCTATGGTAAACTCAACATCTCTCTCAGGGGGTAGTTCATAAACATCCCCAGGAAACACTTCAGGGAACTCTCTCACTATTGGCACATTCCCAACACCAGGCTTGCTCTCTACTTCCAGGGAAGACAACATCATGTAAACTTGGGCATCTTCTTTCATAGAAGCCTTAACTTGGCCGGCAGAGAGAAATCTCGGATCCTTAGAGTCCATAAGAGTTCCAAGAACTATGGTTTTATCAAAACAGTTTAAAAGAACGTGGTTGGAAGATAACCAGTCCATGCCAAGAATAACATCAAGTTCTTTTAAGTGTAGGCATACAAGATCAACAATAAAATTTCTACCATCAATGGTAATAAGAATATTCTTGCATGCATGTGAAGTCAGAACATGTTTAAATGTGGGCGTGGCAACAGTTAAATCACACTCAAGAAAGGTCACATGTAATTTACGACTCTTAACACATTCATATGATATAAATGAGTGAGTCGCACTCGAATCAAACAATACAGCTAAATGAGTTCCATCATTGAGGCACATACCTTGGATCAAGTCCTTGGACTCAGAGGCCTCAGCTCCACTAAGAGTAAAGACCATCCTGCTGGTCTTCACTCGATTGGCTTGGGGTTTCTGATTCTTGCTAGCACTCTGCGGTTCTGACTTTGGTCCTTCGCACTCGCGACTGATGTGGTCAGACTTGCCACACTTGAAGCAGATGACGTCTGTCTCCTTGCACTGAGCGGTGTAATAATCCTATCCACACTTGCCGCACTGGATGGGCCTAGGAGTAGAAGAATCCCAACTTCTACACCTGCCTGAAGATGACTATGGCTTATTGCCACCACGCTTGAAGTCCCGACTGACTTGAGCTAGACGTTGCTTTCCCTTGTCCTTTTGATCATTCTTCCACTTGCTCTGGGCATCTGAACTCTTGTAGTTGGACACTCTGGACTTGTAGGCATCCTCCAAGACCCTACACTTGTTCACCAAGACAGGAAAGACGTAGATCTCCTGATAATTGATGGCTTTCTTGATCTCTGGACGCAGACCATCCTCGAACTTCATGCACTTGGAGTGGTCATCATTTACATACTGATACATCGTGTAATAACGAGCCAGCTCCTCAAACTTCATAGCATATTCCCCCACAGACATGGTTCCTTGCTTCAAAGCCAAGAACTCCATCTCCTTCTTGTCGCCAATGTCAGCTGGAAAGTACTTCTCCAAGAACCTTTCCTTGAATACGTTCCAAGTAACCACTGTACCCTCAGCTTCCATACACTGGCTACAATTCTCTCACCAGTGCTCAGCTTCCTCCTTCAGCATGAAAGTCCCAAAGATAACTTTCTGAATGTCGTTGCATCCCATAGCTCGAAAGATCTTCTCAGTCTCCCTCATCCACAAAAGAGCACATTCAAGGTCATAACCTTCGTTGAAGGAAGGCGGATTATTCCTCTGGAACTTATCCAAACTCTGAAAATCAGCTGGTCCTCCATTGTTGTTGTTCTGGTTATGTCCTATAGTATTGGCAAGCAGTGCCGACGCATTAGTGATAGCCTGATCGTTCCCACCTCTTCCTGCCATTGGTTCCTGCACTGTCCAAAGCAACTATTAAATATAGAGAACCAAGCAGGAAGGACTAAAGGTTCTTATTACTAAGCATTATTATCTACTAAATATAGATAATTCAAACAAGAGCAACACAGAAGACTTATAACAGACTCATACCATGACCTGATAGGACAGACCTGCTCTGATACCACTAAATGTGACACCCTCTACCCTACATGTATTTATAAAGCATAAACATAGGAGAAAATATTTAATTTTGAAAATAAACACATGCATCTCATTTATTATAAAATGAAAACAACGGACAGAATATACCACATTGTAAACAATGTCATAAAGCGGAAATAAATCATATCATAAAACATAACTGAAAACAAAACTGAAACAAAACCCAACCCCGATGTCACATTATAGAGCTGATAACCAACAATCCGGAAACATCACAGATAAACAAACTAAAACTGGACAGATAAACAAACTAAAACTGGAAATAAATCCTAATTACGAGTAAGCGGCTCCTCGGAGTCACTCCTCAACTGGTTGCTCACCATCCTCTGCTTAGAGACAAGGTACATGCAAACAACAACAGAAAGATGGGGAGTAAGAAACATGTATATAAACATAACGGCATGGAAACAGTTAGTAAGATGAGCATGCATCATATAACATATAGCATATCAAGCATCATAACATATTAACATGTCAACATCATTCTTTTAATTACAAATGAGTATGTTATGCGATGCAGCGCTACTTTACTACTCCGTATATGCACTTGGATCCAATCTACATCAGGAAGTCAACTTCGGAGTTACATACCACATTGGCCATTAAGCACCAACGCCTGCAGTTCACCAAACCATGGGTGAACCCCTTGGATAGCTGACGTGCCTTACTCTCGGATGCGCCACCACGTTTGTACGTGATTCACTTGAATCGTCGCTGACGGTCAGATCGCCTTACTCTCGGACAACCTCCCCTGTGTTGAACATTCCCCACTAATATCTCTGATGCATGAATGCATGAGGAACAACAACACACAATCAAACAAACACCACCTTCACTTGGGCCACTGGACTACCCAAGTTTTAACACCATCAACACCTCGACCACTTGGCATCGAGGCCCCCTTGGCCTCTTAGCTACCCGTTTTGTTAGTCTTTTTCTTCTTTTTCTTCTCAACAAGGACCCTATGGTACCACAAACTTAAATAGTTAGCACCACATTATAATGCAAATAGTGCATAAAAAAAAAAGGAAATCCAACCTCCTAAATGCCCAACCTTTGTTGATCAAGGCTAATTGACAATGATGAATGATGGTTCTTATCAAACAGAGTATTGTGTCATGGGTGTGGATTATACTTCGTGGTTGGTGACTCATATCTAGCAAAGGGATTAACACTTATAAAATTTACATGTAGTCAACATTCTGGTAGCAGGTTCAGCTATTATATAATAAAGTAATACACATATAGATTATTGTTCCTCAATTTACAGATGTTCCTATGGCATGGGGGTTTAATCCTACATAAATTGGTTTGTCATAGCATATTTTGTTTGTGTTTGTTATAGTAGTTGGGTGGTGCCAATATTAGTATCAAGCGGAATGATAGGCTTTGTTCTAAATTTTGTTGATGTATAGAAAAATGCACCAAAGCAACTGGAACATACTAAAGGTTACATGATGATATAAAACTTACTAAAACTTGTATTAAAATTCAAATTCTTTAGTGGTATCATTTTTATTTATTTATTTATTAAATGTGAATTTTACCCGTGCATTTGTTAAACATATATAGATTACTAAATAAATACATTCATGTTCAGTTTCAACAAATAAATGATACTCTTCATCATGAACTTGAAAATCCATTTCTATAATATTAATACAATGAAATAATTAAATAAATAATCGAAATACAATTGAGGAAAAATTATACAATAATACAAACAAAATAACAATTTCTATTAACCGGGTGGATTGTGAAATTAACATTCTTTCTTCTACGTAGTATATCCCAATGGTATACAAATAATGTCTAAACAAAATATATTAAATCATTGTACATAAAAAAATCAAGAACTATATAGAAAAATTAAATTTGGCAAAATATAAAGAACGATAAGATATATCATTCTGAATATCGCGTAAAGCACTACCAGAAAAGGGCTACATACCGATGGATTTTTACAGACAGCGATGTCGTCCATCAGTAAATAAGACATTACTGATAGAAATAGTCGTCGGAAATGATGAAGATGGAAAGTTTCCAACCTTACCGACAGATTGATCTTCCATAATGTTACCGACGGCTATTCTGTCGCTAAATACCGTTGGTAATGGAGGCGAGAAGGGGATATTTATGGCGCAAGACTTATTGAGGGAAATTCCGTCGGAAACTGTGACTAAGTTATAGACGAAATGCCCGTCGGAAAGTTGAGGTTGCAATACCGACGAAAAATTACGTTGGTAATTAAAAAAT
Source organism: Echinosophora koreensis (assembly GCA_035048595.1). Lineage (NCBI taxonomy): Eukaryota > Viridiplantae > Streptophyta > Magnoliopsida > Fabales > Fabaceae > Echinosophora > Echinosophora koreensis. Next base: position 3,159,864 of record JAPCYP010000011.1, on the reverse strand, counting down.
TTAAAGTACCGATGGAAAAAGCCATCGAAAACCTTTAATGTCCGACGGAAAATTAGTAATAAACCAGCACCGAAACCCTTTCCCCCCCACTTTCCTTTTCTCTTTTTCCTCACTCTCAGAGCTCTCAGCCCCTCCTCAGTGCACCTCCAGCCTCACCTCCTCCCTCCACGCACCTCCGGCACCCTCACCAGCTTCCTCTCTCTCTACTTCTCCTCACCAGCTTCCCCCTATCTCTCCTTTTTCTCCCCTTGCTGTCACCGCACCTCCACCTTGTCTCCACCGCGCTACCACCGCGCCTCAACTGGCCGACCACCACGTAGAAAGCATCACAAAGGTAGTCATTATTGTGCACCTCAGGTTTGTACATTTCCTTCAATTTCTTAACTGAATTTTTTTTTTTGATTGGAATTTGCAATATGCCCAAGTCATTGTTACTGGATAGTATTGATTTGCTGCATTAGGGAGGTTTGTTACTGGATTTTGAAATTTAGGGTTTAGGGTTCTTGATTTTGGAATTAGTTGGTCTGCTATATGAAAAGTAACATGCCCATTTTAGTTGATTTACTTAGATGTTCCTACTGGCCTAGAATCTGTATAATTTTGGAACTAGTCATTGTTTATACAATTTTTAATTCAGCACCACTATTTAGTACGAGCAACTACCTATACGAATTTGACGAATCACGTGTACAGTGTATTTTTTCTTTCATATTTTGCTTTGTTTTATTTTATTTTATTACTTAATTAAAATCTTAATATAATTTAAATAAAAAAAATAGAACCACAACTTAGCTTCCTCGGTCTGATCGCTTGTGCCGTCTTACTACATCTTATTTCCTTCTCTGCTCCCGTCTTGATAAGTAATCTCCATAGGCAGCTGAATGTACTCTCGAGTTGCTTATGCAACATTATTATTAAAAATAAATTTTTCTTCTACCTTCAATTAGACATATGTTTAGGCATTAGAAACTGCTCGGGGCATATGTTTAGTCATTCAGAATTGTACAAGCATTATTTAGTCATTCAGAAACTGCGTTCCTTCAAGGATTGTACAATTCACATATATTTAGTCATTCAGAAATGAATTTTTCAGACCACAAAAGATTCATACCACTTGGGACTTTCTTCAAAAAGATAGCAGGCAATAACAGCAGGCTTTCCTAATGATGTGCAATCTGAAAATTTTGTGGGGATTGGAGAAGAACCCCCGATCTGAGAAATATTTATGGGCATCTATAGCAGAAACAAATCAAAACATATAACAAATCAATGCATCGCTAATTCGTGTTGATGACAATAAACAAGGGATGCATGATCGACAATGGAGATGGCGGGTGGGTGAAAAGGAGAAGAGAGAATGCCTTGTGGGTTGTCCTCTGACCGGTAATGGAGAGTGATGAGACTCCTAGAGAAGGAAGACGAAGAAGAATTGAGTTTGAGCAATAGAGATGGGGTGGTGAAGACGGAGAGACAGACGGTAACCAAGAAGGCAAGAACCCAGTGAACGCTAGAAGGAGAAAGGGGCCAAGTGTTTGAGCAGGAGAGAAGGGACAACCATGTCATTCGTAGTGTGGGGTACGAAAATAGCTTCGTACCAAGAAGCATTTTCCTTTTTAATTTTCAACTTGTGCATTTTTATTTTTTATTTTTGCCTATTGTTTGTCTCTGTGTTGTGCAGCCACTAATCCTCTGCCTAAGCTAGCATCACTGTATGTGTCTTTTTGTTCGGCGACAAGTATGATTTTTGGAATTTTGAATTTATTCAGTTGTTGTATATTGTATATTGTATATTTGCATATGCTTATTTAGTATATGTATGCTTTCTTTGCTTGCTTGGGTTTTAGTTAATTTGTTCATAGGTGTTCTGTTTTATTTTCTATTTTACTTTATGTTCTGTTTGTTTGCCCAATATATGTTCATTTTGTTCCTCGTTGTTGTTGTTGTTCTGATCATTTGGAGATCTTTAATTTAACTATGAGGACTTCTAAATTTTAACAATTTTGAATTATTAAAGAATTTATTGAGAATTTTTTAAAAAAAAAAAAAAACCACAATAGCCTGACAGTCATCTTACGCCGGTGAACTTCCCCCGCAAGGATGACAATGAAGGTTATTATGATGATAGTTATAGTTGTAGGGTTTTGTAGCTATAGGGTTATTTGTGTATGGATGGATATTGTATTTGTTTTATGTTTTTATTTTAATTTAATTAATTTTTAAATTTTATTTGTAGTTTAAATTTAAATTAATAAATTAATAATATATTAAATTAATTAAAATAAAATAAATAAATTAATAATAAAATATAAATAAATAATATAAAATTAATAATTAAAACAAAATAAAATAAAAAATAAAATAAAAATAAAATTAATAATTAAAATTAAATTAATTAATTTTTATATAAAAATAAATAAATTGAGATTACCGACAGACAATTTCATCGGTAAGGTTTGTTCTCTATTACCGACGAAAGAAGTCATCGGTCAATGTGGGTTCCCTGTTACCGACGGAAATATCGTCGGTAAGTCTTTGAGGGATTTACCGACGGCCATTTCCGTCGGTAGTTGGGTAACCCCTCTGAGGAGTCACCGACGGATCTTTCCTTCGGTAATTACCAACGGATTGCCCACATCCTTCAGAAACACTTATCGACGACCTCATAACCGACTGATCTGTGTCCATCGGAAATCCGTCGGTAACCTGCCATTACCGATGGTTTTTTGGCCTTTCCGACGGCCATCGGTAATCATAATTTTTTTGTAGTGAAGGCTTCATAGAACTACTGGATGATGCATGCCTTTGAGATTGAAATGTTGATTCAAAAACATTAGACAAAAATCACCTGCCAATAATTTATATCATTAGAGTTAACAACAATTTCTCATTATTTCTAAACATTACTATGAATAATATTAAAATCAAATATGGAAATTAATATTAAACCTGCATTCTCTTTATATCATATTTTCTTCTTTTCTCGAATCAAAGACATCCTCCTTTGCCAAGAATTTTTTCCCAAAGAATCAGAACAACCTTCATTTCCCTTTCTTTTACTACCACTCATTATTATTATTATTATCTAACATCGGTAACAGTTAGATGGAGCTCATTAACAAAACAATATAGCAGACATCAGAAACATGACATGATTATCTTGGTTCAACCGGTTCATCCAACGATTAAACCGATAACTAATAAAATAAAGAATAAATTATACAATATATATATACATAAATTATAAAAATGCCACACTTAAATTCAATTAAATTCTTAGTCTTTTGTTTTTAAATACTACACATAAATTTTAATATTATAAGAGTAATATTAAATATCAGAAACATTAGTGAATTGCTAGTACGATCTCAAAATATGATTTAATTTATTTAGTATGTATGATTTAAATTTTAAATGGCCAAAATATTCATTTTTAGCAATTTTTTTTAAATATTTTTAGGGTTTGTAATTATTAGATGTTAGGTTTGGCCCTTTGGGGTAGGGGTAGGAGGACTGACATCTAGATGAAATCGGAAAGAACGTGTTGACTATGAAACCCCAATGGCCTTTTGTTCAGAAAATTAGATTCCAGAACCTTACTCCTTCACTCCCCAACTCCCCTACCGCCTTTGTCTTCTTTCTTCTAAGAGCATCTCTCCAATGCAAGAATCATGTTTTGGTTCTTTTAACTGGGTACAAAGATGTTACATAGGATTTAAAGAATGCTTACCATTTTTCGCTCCAATGTAAGAACCACTGTAAGTTCGTAACTTACTTTTAATGGGTCCCACAATGGCCCCACATCTTTATATTTTTTGTTTAAATTAAAATATTTCAAATTAAAATATTAATTCATACATATTTAATTTTAAAAAAAAATACACAAATCCATCTATTTTTGGGAATAGAAGCTTCCCTATTCACTATTCTTACTCTCATTCCCACATCTCTTTTTCCCTTCAAACATAACATTTGGTTGTTTACTTTTGGCGATGAGGCATAGTAAAGTTATAGATTAGTGAATGAGGATAGAAAATTCTATTCCCAAGTGCAGAAGTGAGAAAGAAACATTCATGCAAATGAGATTATCGGAAATATAGTTTTCCTGATAATAAAATATTACAGAAACCAAACGCCACCTAAAGTAAAAGTCCTAAAAGGTGGAATTTACATTTTGTAGCCTTTGGGTCCATATTGTTTATAATTGTTAGTCGTTATATATATATTTATTTATTTGGCTTTTAGCTAGTCCCTCGGTAATTAGGGATGAAAATAAATCATATTTGTTTATTATTTAGATAGTTAACAAACAAATTATATTCTTTTGTAGTGTTGCTTGTCCACAAGGGTGAGATATCTCGTTGGTGAAAAGTGCTTTTTCATGTAAATGTGTACAAGCACCTGGTTGAAACTTGGGTTTTAGTGGACAAATCTTGGGAAGAGGTTCTTGGAGACTGGATGTGGGTCATCAGTGGTTTGGTGTTGGTGAATGTATGCCTCACAGGTTATTTGTTTTGATGATGAACAAAAGAAAAAAGTCCAAAAGGACTAAAGTGCAAAAAGCGGAAGATTATAAAGCAAGCAAGCATAAGGGGTAAAATGTTTTGTATTGTTCGTTTTAGAATTACATGTAAATGGTAACTAGAGTTCTCAACTTAGTATTAGTCCCACACACTCACACATATTTAACAAGGTGCTTGAAAAAGGTTTTATCATGTGCCTAAATGTTTTTAACATGTGTTTAAATGAAATAAGTCTGACAATTAATTGATCATATTGTGGAATCATTTTCTTAATTGTCAAGTTTTTCAAATTCAATTTGATACGCACCATAATCGATTATGGTTTTCCTATAATCGATTATGAGTCGAGATTAATTGGCTTTAATTGGTTTTAATGAGTAATTATAAAATTAAAGCCGTTGGATATAAATTTTAAAATAGTATATGAAATGGCACAAAACAACACTAGAAAGGGGGTTGAATAGTGTTTTCGAAAATCAGAGTTTAAGAAGCACAAAACAAAATCAGTGAATGATAGTGGCTCTTGGGATAGACACCTTTTACAACTCACTGATTTGCAGCTATATAACACACTCGAGTTATTTACTTAAAACAGTTAAACAAACTGAATAATAATGTAAAGGATAGGGAAAGAGTATACTCAGAGATTTATCCTGGTTCACCCACAACCTTGGGCTACATCCAGTCCTTGGCTTAACCAAGTTTTAACACTATAACTGATCAAGGCTACAGACGAGTATTATTTGCACAGCTAGCCTATCCAGGCTCAACCACAAGTATTGTTTGCATACCTAGCCTCTTCAGGCTCAACAAGTATTCTTGAGACAAAGCCTCTTCAGGCTTAGAAGGTTTGAGAGAGTTTTGAAGCACAGCTTCAAGGTTACAAAGCAATTCAACCAATCTTTAAAACAATACAGATAGTGAATATGAACTTGGAGCTTGGTGAGTTTCAGATGAGTTCTTCTTCGAATGATATTTAGGATATGAAGAAGATATGTGAGTGATGAGAGTTTTCAGTTATCAATATATAAGAAGAGTTCTTCTTTGAGTAATATAGCTATTCAGTTGATGAGAGATTTCTCTGGTTGCTTATCACTGTATCACTTTTATATGTTATCTCTACTTTCTTGGTCTTGTACTTCTTCTATTTATACTTGATCACAAAGATTCGTTGAGATGTATTTGAAGGTCTTCAGCTTTGTTCTTTGAGAAATAGCCGTTCTGACTTGATAATAAATGCTTTGAAGAACGTTGGAGATTCCTTGTTGGCATATGAGTATAGCAGATATGTTTTTCTTGCTTTGGGTAGCGTACTTTCCTTATTTGTGTAACGCTTATAAAGTCTCAGATAAAGTTGCTTTTCCTTTTGTTTTCATAAGGAAACCTTTTCTCTGCTGTAATCACCTTTTGTCTTCTCTTCTTTTCTAATCTCGATTGAAGACAAGGGAATATAATTAATTTAAACTCATTTCAGGTTTAAAAAAATTTCATTTCAAATTTCCTCTTTCACAGGAGAGATAAATATTCTTTCCTTGGAGCGCTTTCCTGATTGGTTTGAAGACACCACATAATCTTAATCTTGATCATTTCTTTGTCTAAGGTTGAGATAGTGGTTGTCAAGTGAGTCTTGGTAGATTGATCTGACAAAATGAAGATTCTGACCTTGTCAGGGACTCAGACGCATATTTGAATTTTCCTTGATCAGATTTTGGTATGTAAACTTGATCCAAATCTTCTTTCGACTTTCCTTCAGAAGATATAGTAGATAGACTTTGAGCTTTTGGTTATTCAGATGATAGGGCAAAGCTTCAGTCTTCATTTGTTGTCTTGGGTGAAGATTATCATTCTCTTAACATAATGTTGCTTGTTGCTTTTCTTCCTTTCTTTTATAAAGATTGAATAAGTCCTTTTGCTTCCAGTAAGTTGTAATGGATGCTTTGGATAATTTGCATGGACATGTTGTTTGAGGGTTGTAAACATACTTTCATCTTGACTGATGAAATTGAGTTATGAGCTACGGCTTGAATCATACTTCAGACGTATTATCCTGATAATCTTTGAATCAGATGCTTGATGCTGATTCTTTCCAGATTCTTTAGTGAATTGATCTGTTAAGATAGTATACTTGTTCTGCACATCTCAAGTAGATTGTTAGAAATATTCAGACAGTTCAATGTAAAATCAGTTACTTAATGTTTGAGTTCATCAAAACTCCTAGAGATAGCAGGGGTGGAGTCAGACGCATGATTGAGTCAGACATATTGTGATTTAACATTCTTCCCTTTTTGATGATGAGAAACATTTCAAGTGATACATACGACTTGACAATTCTAAGGTTCTGAAAAGTTTGAAAAGCTCCCCTTAAACTTATGCTATTTTATTGAAACTTACATTCTTCCTAGTATTGATTTCTTTAGTTAATTCTCTTACTTTCTTAGTTCCTTTTTCTTAGTTCCTTCTCCCCCGTTTGGCATCATAAAAAATAAAAGTACTTTGGTACTCTGGGGAAGAGTAGGGAAATAAAGTTGATACACAGCAAGGTAGTTTATCTTATAGACATAAGAAATAAAGGTGAGATAAAAGTGAGTCCAACAGGAGGTTCAATTGAATTTGTCCAAAACATAAAGAGATAACATCATACAAAAAAAAAAATATGAGTCCTCAAGGATGGCTCAAAAACATAGAGTTTGTGTAGAAAGATCATCATCGAAAGACAAATTAGTTCATCTCTTCAAGCAGTTTGTGTAGAAGAGTTACGACTTGCTTCATTTCTTGGTGTATTCCTCACAGTTCAGCTCTTGCTACAGGGTCACTGACCATTGCAGGAATCTGTTCAGCTTCTGGTTCTTGCTGATTAGCCTGCTGCTCATGCTGCGGGATTTCTGCTTCCATTGGTAGCATTGGAATTTCAGGAAAAGGAGTGGCTTCAGCCAAATTTTCATCAGACAGCATTGCTTCATGGTGATTATCGTACCATGGCAGAAGAAGGAGATTTGAAGGGGTTTCAGATAACATATTTGGGGCAGGGAGAGGTACTGAATTTGATTCAGAAACTTCAGAGGGTAAGGCTTCTTCCATTACAGCTTCAATACATTGAAGATCCTCCTCTTCAGTTTGGTTAGAAGAACCAACAAATTTCTTTTTTATTTTTCAGAGGGATTAATCAAGGATAAGGTAAAAGCTTGAGAAACAAGAACATAGAGTTCATCTTCAACATCAGACATAATTGGTTCAAAAGTGATAGATGGATTTTGAAAATAGTTTTCAAACAGACTGATGACAGAGTTTCTTAACACAATAAATGTGTTAGAAATAGAGCATATGAAATAATGCAGAGAGTTCAGACACATCAACTGATGCAAGGAAGGGAAGTTTCCAGATGCAAAGACTTCATGAAAATGAGTTCTATATCACAGACTCAATCTATTGGTCAGAGAGGGTGTCACAATGGTACAGAACAAACTTTCTGTTGACCTTTGTGGAGGGAGAGGCTCCTCTTCATCCCTATAGGAGATGGAATTCTCAAGCCATGTGATGAAATCTCTAGGACCAGCAAAGAAGATATAGAAAGTGTTCTTGAACAGATACGCTCTTCTTCCAGACACAACCATGAACAGATAACTTCTGAAAAAGGGATAAATAGGTAGAGGTTGTGAGGGTCCAACATATCCAAAATGTTTTAGAGCAACAAAACCAATCCTACCATCCTGAGTGGGGGTTTTCCACTTATGATACTCTATCGGTCCAGATCCAGATGATTCTACATCCATTCGTCCCTTCATATCTTCCAAAAAGACAGCTACATCCCTTGGTGAGAATTCTTTTCTTTTAATCTTCCTCAAAATATCTTTCCTTTGTTGATCTTACAATACAAATCTTGGAATGGGGACATGTGTGTCATTAGCAATGAATTTCCTTGCCTTAGTCTTCTTCTTCTTGGTCATGGTAGCTTTAAAATCTTTTTCAGAAACCTCACCAATTGTCTTTATTGGTTGAGGTGTGGTATCCTGAACTGGTCTATACCTCATGCACCAACCAGCCCTGTACTTTTCCCAGTTTTGTTCAAACTCAAACAGCCTTCTTTTTCTTTCTTCCTTGGATTCTTCAACTAATTCTTGTTCCAAATCTTCTTGTTGTACTTCTTCCTCTTCTTGTTCTTCCTCTTGTTTAGACAGCCTTCTTTTCATGATTTCTTCTTTCTTTGGTTCACAAATCTTAATTCCTTTATTCAACCTTCCTTCCTCCTTATAAATCTTTCCTCCTTTCATTTTTCTTGGTGATCTTTCCTTACTATTGAAACAATCAGATACATCAGCCACTAGTTTAGATACAGATTTGATCACAGAGACTAATGGCTTTCCATACTTAGATTCTCTTGTTTGTCTTTTCTATCTACTGGTCTCAGTCACAGATACTTCCTTCCTTTTCCTAACTCAAAACAGAACTTATTGGTTTATCATCATCTGAGTGATCAGAGACTCTTTCAGGGGTTATTTCCTCAACGAGGTTTTCAGCAATAACAAAATCATTTCCAGATTCAATTTTCATTTCCAGTTATATAAGGGTTCTTACTGCAATAATAGGTATCTGATTCATAGCTTCAAAAGTTAAAACCGTTCCCTTATTTCTTATCAATCTTGTCAAAAGCATGACATAGGGATAGCATGTCTTATTTCCACTAACTACTCTGAGCATGTGATTGAAAATAAGATCATTTATATCAACTTTTCTAAAATTGAGAAGTCGAAATAAAGCATATTTGTCAGCTTCAGACACAATATTCAGAGAGCCTTTCCTAAGAGTTACACACCTACTCAAGATGACATGTAAAAGCCTAGCCTTTGGAAGAAGATAGCGAACAAACTTACTTTCCATGAACTTGTCTCCAAACAGAGTAAGGTTAACTTCTTCCTTGTTCTCAAAATGGTCCCAATCATCAGACATTTATGTTCCTTCCTGAGCACAGCCAGTTGCTCGAACGATGTCATGAATGTCAAATCGATGCCTTACTGCATTCACGTTTCCCGCTACACTAAACAGTTGTGCATGTCTTGTTGTGGCAGAGTTTTTCCAAACCTCTTTAACGACATGGGGATAAATATTTTCCCTTATCATGAAGAAGTTCATCCAGCCCGCGAACTCAAGTTCTGGCAAAAAGTCTAAGCCAGCCGCTTTAATTTCTTCAAACTCGACAATGTGTTCCATCAGTATCCTTCTGGCTTCTGTTTCTTCCATATTAGGGAAAGTAGAGAGGTTTGTTGATTTTCCTAAAGCCATTGTGGTAGTCGGTGGGGCAGAAGAAGAGAGAAAGGTTGAAACTTTTGAGAGAGAGAGAGAGAGAGAGAGAAGAGAGTCTGATGGTGAACGATTTTGTGTGTGATGAAGAGGTTTACGAAAAGCACTTTGCATTTATTATGCTGACGTGTGGAGAGAGAAACTAGCCGTAGGGAGTGAAATGTTTTCTCATTAACTTCCCACTTAATCATTCGAGAATTTTGAAATTAAAATGTCTTTATCAGTCTTTAAAGAGGGTCCACGTCATATCAGACGGGTTTTAAACTAACAGACGCATTAAATCAAATATTCACACAGTCACACATAAGATTCCTAAAATAGAATTTCTTAAATACTTACTTGTAAGTGATTTGTCTAACAAATCACTGATCTCATGTAATTTCTCCCTTTTTCTTTGAGATGCTCTTACTCAAATTGGAGGATTTGGAATGTATACTCTTATGTGATTATAAGTGGTGAGAATCCATTTTCCAATCTCTATTAAAGGTGTCTTCTTTGATCTACTCAATAAATCTGCAAGAGGGATTATAAGATGTTTTGGTACCTAGACCTTCTTGGGTCCACTTTTGTTAGGTATTCTAGTCTGTGAAGACTTGGCTTTTCCTTTGTGAAAGCACTTGGACGTAATATGTCCAGATTTACCACAAACAATACATGAAATATTAAAAAAGGATTTAATAGGAGTTTTCATATTATCGGAGAGTTTGTTAAATACTTTATCATGATTCTCTCCAATGTAACCAATACCAGTTTTGTCACAACTAGACCTTTGACTTCTGAGAAGTTTCATTAGGTTGTTCTTACCATTGACAAATCTAGCAAGATCATTAGTGAGCTCTTCAACCTTCTGTTGAAGTTTGACAACTTCTTCAGATGGTGGTGTTTCAGTAATGATCTCAGCTTTAAGCATTTCTACTTTGAGTTTTCTGTTTTCTAAGACTAGTTTATCAATCTTAAGATTTTTCGGTTCATGCTCCTTAGTGAGCTTCACATACTTTTTCTTAAGTTCTTTGAACTTATCAAGAATACAGTTAGATTCATTGAGAAGTTCATGATAGGCATCCTGTAAATCCTCAAATTCAGAATTTACCTCATAGTCTGAGTTTGTGTCTCCAAGAAGACATTTGAATTCATCTTCTGATTCTTTGTCCAAATCTTCCCAAGTGATCATCTTTTTTAGAGGTGTCATTCTATCACCAGTTGTTCTAAAAGCTGCTTTCTTTGCTCTTATTTTGTTCCAGAATTTCCTCATCTTTCTGGTTGCCTCAGAAACTTCTTCATCTTCATCATCATTTTGCGAATATTGATCTATTGGTGTATTTGAAGATGGAAGCTTGTCAACATTGTTAACTGATCTTTCCTCAGATGTTTCTTTGACAATAGCATCCTCATCATATAGTTCTTCAAGTCTGACCCAGATATCTTTGGCTATTTCATAGCTACTGACTTTATCATATTCAGACCTGCTAAGGGAACATACAAGATGATATTTGCTTTGGCATTGAGTTGCACCATATTTTTGTGCTTTGATGTCCATCTGCTTCTTGGAATAGCATTTCTACTTTCATCAGTTGGACTGTAAGGACCTCGAGATATGACTTCCCATAGATCTAGATCAGTTGACTTTATGAACATTCTCATCTTACTCCTCCAGTACTTATAATCTTTTGCACTGAACATGGGTGGTTTGCTAAGATATGTACTCCGATTGTACATATTGTTGCTTGAGGCTGCTTCACTTACCATTCTTCAGAATCTTTTGCTCTACACTGTGAGGTGCTCAACCCAGAGGCTGAGCTCTGATACCAACTGAAATGGCACAAAACAACACTAGAAGGAAGGTTGAATAGTGTTTTCGAAAATCAGAGTTTAAGAAGCACAAAACAAAATCAGTGAATGATAGTGGCTCTTGGGACAGACACCTTTTACAACCCACTGATTTGCAGCTACATAACACACCCGAGTTATTTACTTAAAGCAGTTAAACAAACTGAATAATAAAGTAAAGGATAGGGAAAGAGTATACTCAGAGATATATCCTGGTTCACCCACAACCTTGGGCTACATCCAGTCCTTGGCTTAACCAAGTTTTAACACTAAAACTGATCAAGGTTACAGACGAGTATTATTTGCACAGGCTCAACAAGTATTCTTGAGACAAAGCCTCTTCAGGCTTAGAAGGTTTGAGAGAGTTTTGAAGCACAGCTTCAAGGTTACAAAGCAATTCAACCAATATTTAAAACACTACAGATAGTGAATATGAACTTGGAGCTTGGTGAGTTGCAGATGAGTTCTTCTTCGAATGATATTCAGGATGTGAAGAAGATATGTGAGTGATGAGAGCTTTTAGCTATCGATATATAAGATAAGTTCTTCTCTAAGTAATATAGATTTTTAGTTGATGAGAGATTTCTCTGGTTGCTTATCACTGTATCACTTGTATATGTTGTCTCTACTTTCTTGGTCTTCTACTTCTTCTATTTATACTTGATCACAAAGATCCGTTGAGATGCATTTGAAGGTTTTCAACTTTGTTCTTTGAGAAATAGCTGTTCTGACTTGATAATAAATGCTTTGAAGAACGTTGGAGATTCCTTGTTGACATCTGAGTATAGCATATATGTTTTTCTTGCTTTGGGCAGCATACTTTCCTTATTTGTGTAACGTTTATAAAGTCTCAGATAAAGTAGCTTTTCCTTTTGCTTTCACAAGGAAACCCTTTCTCTGCTGTATTCACCTTTTGTTTTTTCTTCTTTTCTAATCTCGATTGAAGACAAGGGAATATAATTAATTTAAACTCATTTCAGGTTTAAATAAATTTCATTTCAAATTTCCACTTTCATAGGAGAGATAAATATTCTTTCCTTGGAGCACTTTCCTGATTGGTTTAAAGACACCACATAATCTTAATCTTGATCATTTCTTTGTCTAAGGTTGAGATAGTGGTTGTCAAGTGAGTCTTGGTAGATTGATCTGACAAAATGAAGATTTTGACCCTGTCAGGGACTCGGAGGCATATTTGAATTTTCCTTGATCAGATTTTGGTCTGTAAACTTGATCCAAATCTTGTTTCAACTTTCCTTCAGAAGATATTGTAGGTGGACTTTGGGCTTTTGGTTATTCAGATGATAGGGCAAAGCTTCAGTCTTCATTTGTTGTCTTGGGTGAAGATTATCATTCTCTTAACATAATGTTGCTTGTTGCTTTTCTTCCTTTCTTTTATAAAGATTGAATAAGTCTTTTTGCTTCCAATAAGTTGTAATGGATGCTTTGGATAACTTGCATGGACATGTTGTTTGAGGGTTGTAAACATACTTTCATCTCAACTGATGAAATTGAGTTATGAGCTACGACTTGAATCATACTTCAGACGTATTATCCTGATAATCTTTGAATCAGATGCTTGATGCTGATTCTTTCCAGATTCTTTAGTGAAATGATCTGTTAAGATAGTATACTTGTTCTGAACATCTCAAGTAGATTGTTGGCAATATTCAGATAGTTCGATGTAAAGTCAGTTATTTAATGTTTGAGTTCATCAAAACTCCTTGAGAAAGCAGGGGTGGAGTCAAAGGCAACACTGAGTCGGACAGATTGTGACTTAACATTATAATCAATTATGATTGTGGTATAATAAATTAGATCCTCTCCGACTCCACCTTGACTTCAAACAGAAACCCCATAATCGACTGTGTCTTTTTATACAAAAGTCGGTGGACCCGTAATCTATAACACCCTGTTTTTCGGATTTATTTTCTTAAGCTGATTTTGGTTAAGTTGGATTTATCAGTCGAGGGCTTAGTGGGATTTTTTGGATAAAAGTCCCTTTCTGGTACATGAGCACGCCCGTGCTCATTAGCCAGCACGCCCGTACTTAAAGTCAGGAGTGTGTTTCTAATTTTAAGTTGAGCACGACAGTGCTCAACAGTGAGCACACCCGTGCTCAACGTGTTGACCGCGTCTAGTAACGTTAAGTCGAGCATGACCGTACTTGAGAGCGAGCACGACCGTGCTCAAGTCCGGGCCTATATACGTCGTGCAGACTCGAGGGTTGCTCCGTACACTTCATATTTGGTAACTAAAACCCTAGTATGGCTGCAACGTCCCTTTTTCCTTCATACTCAGTGTGGTTGTGGGTATTGGAGACTCTAGGGAAACGTGGTTTCGTCTGTACTTCGTGTGTAGGTAACGTTTCCTTCCTCTTGTTGGTTTCCTTTCGTTTTGTGTATTGGGAAACTAACCAATTCATGTTTTAATTGTTTAAGGCATAACTGAGGTTGAACCGTCTTGAGAGGAGGAACCAGATTGCTACTTGGTGTTTTGGGAGGGCTACCTTCAATCCAGGTATGGGGAGAAGGGTAGTGTACTCATAGGCTTGGGGTTAGAGTAAAGTAGAGGGGTTCCCATACCCCGATTGATTTGTATAAACCTGTGTTTTATATAGTTGATTTGTTGGTTATGTTGAGGAATCTGATCTGATTGTTAATATGTTGCTATATGCCTATTTTCATATTACACTCTTGATGTTACTTGGTTAAATAAACATGTTGATATTTGATGGTTGTTTTTGGCACATGTGATTGGTTGAATGGTTGATACCATAATTGAGTTGATGTTGTTGTTACTGATGGGTTTTAACCCTTAAAATGTGCTAATAATGGATTTAGGATAATTAACGGATTTTATCCCTTGAATTTGGTTAATCACGGTTACTGTTCTTGCCCAGAACAGCACTGTCGCGCGATGAGCACGACCGTGCTGAACAGGGAGCACGACCGTGCTCCTAGTTGAATTCTGGGTAAATGGTCGCGCTGTTTAGCACGGCCGTGTAGGACAAAGAGCATGACCGTGCTGCTGAGCACGACCGTGCTTAATAAGAAGCACGACCGTGCTTCACTTGAAGGGGAGCACGCCCCTCACGTGCTTAAGCACGACCGTGCTGGGTTACGAGCACGACCGTGCTCAACCCTCTTGGTCAGATACGAATTAAAGGACTTAAGGGGTTTCAAACCCCACTTCCCTATGATGATAAATGATTAGACAACTTGGCTAATGTCTACTAAAGACAATTAAAATGATGAGATGGTGAGGTGTTAAGTTTGATAAGTCGATACCCATTGGGTGCCGCAAGCTGATTGTGACACCCTTCTACCCCGCATGTTAAAAGTCATTTAATACAAAAACAATTAAAGGAAAAACATGCAATTATTGAATAAAATAAACAATTGCCCATGGGTAGAAAAGTCCCACATGAACCGTTTACAACGCCGAAAATGAAATAAGTTTTAAACGGTAAAAACATAACAAACCAATAAATATAACCCAACCCCGATGTCACATGCAGATCTGGTATAGCCGTTCCGGAATAAAATCCACGGAATTACAACTGAAACTAACAACTACGAAAACATAAACTAGCCCTACAATGAGTGGCGGCTCCTCAGAGTCACTCCTCTCCGGGCTGCTCGTCATCCTCTGCAATGTGCCAATCAGGCCAAACACAAACAACAAACATATATAGGGAGTAAGAATCGTATAAACATATTAGCATGGAGATAGGCAGTAAAGTAAACAGCAAGCATAGCAGCATCACATCGAACATTAACATCACCATTATGCTATGCAGTGCAATGCAGTCCTACTCCGCTAAACCAACAATGCATGTGGATCCACTAAACTCGGGATGGACGACTTCGGAGTTAAATATCCACATTGAGAATCTACTCAACACCGGAGAATCTACTCCTTGGATAGCCAACGCATCAAACCAACGAATGCCTCATCACAGGGGCGCTAGGAGAATCTACTCCAACTGTGGATGGCCAGATCGCCGTACTCTAGGACGACCTCCCCTATGTCGAACATCCCTAAACAACATCTCCGATGCAATGCGTATGCAACACAAAAACAACGGCAACACCACCTCCATAACTCCAACGGCATCGACCAAAGGTAACGTTGGAATCAACCGCAACAATTTGCCTCGCGGAATCTACCTGAGGTCTTAAGTGGAATCAACCGCAGTACCTGGGGCAAACTCTCGGTCACCAAGTTACACCGCAACATCAACACCTTAAACCCAAACCGCGGGGTCAAGGCTTCCTTAGCCAAAAAGTACCAAGGCACAGCTCATCAGCTGGTGGCACCCAAAAGGGTATCGACTTAACACCTCACCATCTCATTATCTTTAATTATCTTTAGTATTATCAACCAGGTTGTCTAATCAACTAATCATCATTGGGGAATGGGGTCTAAAACCCCGTAAGTCCTTTAATTCGGTTCTGTCCAAGTGGGTTGAGCACAGTCGTGCTCGTAACCCAGCACGGTCGTGCTTAAGCACGTGAGGGGCGTGCTCCCCTTTAAGTGAAGCACGGTCGTGCTTCTTATTGAGCATGGTCGTGCTCAACAGCACGGTCGTGCTCTTTGTCCTGGACGGCCGTGCTGAACAGTGCAGCCATTTACCCAGAATTCAACTGGGAGCACGGTCGTGCTCCCTGTTCAGCATGGTCGTGCTTATCGCGCGACAGTGCTGTTCTGGGCAGGAACAAAGACTGAGTTTTTGTCCAATTTATAGGTTTTTACACCTATTAATCCTAAGTCATTTAACAGTGCGTTTTAAGGATTAATATACATCATCAACTCTAAAATCACTTCAACCAATCAACAACATGTTAATAACCATTATCATCATCATACCAAACTCATAGGACAGACATCACAATATTCATGAATACATCAACATATTCGCATATCAGTACACAACGCATAACAGCAAATATCATGTTATCATACAATACATTTAGACAACTAACACATACATAACATGCATCAACCGGGGTTATGGGAACCCCTTTACTTTACCCTAAACCCAAACCTATGTAAATACTACCCTTCTCCCCATAGCTGGATTGAAGGTAGCTCCCTAACAGCGTCCTAAACAGCAACCGGTTCCTTCCCTTAAGGCGGCGTTCACTCAGACCGGCCTTAAACAAACAGATCAAAAACGGTGTTAGTTTCCCAACTATAAAACGAAAGGAAACTAAGAAAAGGAGCGAAACGTTACCTATACACAAAGTGCAGATGGAACCACGTCTCCCTAGAGTCTCCAATACTCAAAACCACACTGAGTATGAAGGAAAAAGGGAAGAAGGGAAGTTGCAGCCGTACTAGGGTTTTTTTTTAAACAAAAGTGGAGTGTATGGTGCAACCCTGGAGTCTGCTGGACGTATATAGGCCCGGACTTGAGCACGGTCGTGCTCACTCTCAAGCACGGCCGTGCTCAACATAACGTTACGAGACGCGGTTAACACGTTGAGCAATGCCTTGGTGCTTTTGACCAAGGAGGCCTTAACCCCGCAATTTGGGTCTAAGGTGTTGTTGTTGTTGTGTACCCTGGTGGCCGAGAGTTTGCCCCAGGTACTACGGTTGATTCTGCTTAAGTCCTCTGGTAGATTCCGTGAGGCAAGTTGTTGCGGTTGATTCCGCTGTTACCTTCGGTCGATTCCGTTGGAGTTATGGAGGTGGTGTTGCCATTGTTGTTGTGTTGCATATGCATTGCATCGGAGATGTTGTTTAGGGGTGTTCGACATAGGGGAGGTCGTCCTAGAGTACAGCGATCTGGCCATCCACGGTTGGAGTAGATTCTCCTAGCGCCCCCGTGAGGAGGCATTCGTTGGTTTGATGCGTTGGCTATCCAAGGAGTAGATTCTCCGGCGTTGAGTATATTCTCAATGTGGATATTTAACTCCGAAGTCGTCCATCCCGAGTTTAGTGGATCCATATGCATTAAAGGTTTAGCGGAGTAGGATTGCATTGCACTGCATAATACATGAGTTTTATGATGATGATGACATTGTTGAGATGTGATATGCTAGTTGTTTTATGTCGTTGTTTACTTTACTTCCTACTTCTTGCTGTATATGATTACATGAACTTACTCCCCATGTTTGTTTGTGTTTGGCCTGATTGGCACCTTTCAGAGGATGACGAGCAGCCTGGAGAGGAGTGACTCTGAGGAGCCGCCACTCATAGTTAGGGCTTATGCTTATGTTTTGTTAGTTTTCAGTTGTAATTCCGTGGATGTTTATTCCGGAACGGTTATACCAGATCTGTAGGTGACATCGGGGTAGGGTTTTATTTATTGGTTGTATGTTTTTACTGATTTAAACTTATTTCATTTTCCGCGTTGTAACCGGTTCATGTGGGACTTTTCTATCCATGGACAATTGTTCTAAATTCTTCAGTAATGTGCATGTTTTCATTTAATTATTTTTATATTAAGTGCTTTATAACATGCGGGGTAGAAGGGTGTCACATAATCGATTAGTATAATCAATTACAGCTTTTCTGTCAAACGCGCACTTCCTGAAATTAACTTAAATAATTGATTATCATCATGCAATAATCGATTATGGCTCGATAGAAATGAATTTTAAGAGGCTTGACCTAATTTCATTTTGAACCTTCACCTATTTCCTATAATAGAAGAATGGGCAGCCTTGTCTAGTTACACAATTCTTTGCTATCATACTCTGTGCTTAAACTCTGATTATTTTCATTTATACTAATTTTTATCTTAAACGATCACTTGACCATACTACTTTGAGAGTCTATACACCATATAGGTGCCTTTGTAACTGAGCTTCAATTTGTATTTCATATCTGCACTTTTGAGTGCTTTCTACTTGTAATCCTTTTTAAAGTTTTCCTAGGTGAGTGTGATCTCACGAAACTGTTTTTGAGACTCTTGCACAACGGATAGTATGTCCTGTGATTTGTGTTAAGGGTGCTCTGTTTTGTAAAGGTTCTAGTTTAGCCTGTTTTAAAAACTAGAGTTGATTGGAAACCCTTGGTCATATTGGCTTGGGGACTAGACGTAGGCCACGTGGGTAGTTGTGTGGCCGAACCAGCATACATCGTTGTGTCATCTTCTTCCCTTATCTCTTTAATTTTTCGCAACGCTTTTAAATTTCATACGCTTTATTTTGTGATAGCATAAAATTTTAATTTATTGCTTCGCAAAGCGAGTTTTAAATTTAGTTTAAATTGCAAAAAGTTTTCAAAAATCAATTCACACACAATTCACCCCCTCCTGTGTTTGAGGTCACTTGTCAACAAGTGGCATCAGAGCATAACTCTTGGATATAAAGGACGAAACCGTCTCAAGAGGAAAGATGACTTCAATCAGTTTTCGTAATGAGGGAAATTCCATAAATAGACCCCCAACGTTCGATGGTGAAAGGTATGGATACTGGAAAGAAAGAATGCAAATAGTTTTGGAAGCTTCTAATATTGGTATTTGGGATGCTGTGGAAAATGGTCCATTTGTCCCCAAGCACGAAGTTGATGGTGCTTCGGTGGATAAACCAAAAACCCTTTGGACCGACAAGGAAAAGAAAAAGGTCCAATATAATTTGAAAGCTAAGAACCATCACCTCAGCTTTAAGCTACGATGAGTTCTATAGGGTCTCAAATTGCAAGATCGCTAAGGAAATGTGGGACACCCTTCAATTGACCCATGAAGGTACTACTGAGGTCAAAAGGGCTAGGATGAACACATTAACCCACGAGTATGAGCTATTTAGGATGAAACCGGGTGAAAGCATACAAGATATGCAAAAACGTTTTACCCATATTATAAATCATCTTAGGGCTCTTGGGAAAGTGTTTAATAATGAAGATTTGATAAATAAAGTTCTTAGATGTTTAAATAGAAGTTGGCAACCCAAAGTAACCGCTATTTCTGAATCACGTGATCTAACGTCTATGTCTTTGGCAACTCAATTTGGAAAATTGTAGGAACAAGAACTAGAACTTAATCGCCTCATTGAAAATGAGGAAAGTGACAAAAAGAAAAGGGGCCTTGCTCTTAAGGCCAATGTAAGTGAAACAAATGAGGAAGATTGTGACTTTGATGAACTTGATGAGCTTGGTGAAGGAGAAGAGAACATGAGTCTAATGGTCCGAAAATTTAAAAGATTTATGAGGAACAAAGGCAAAGCACAACAAACCTTCACTCCTCAAAAGAAAGTTGATGAAGAAGGAACCTCTTACGTGCCTACATGCTTCAACTGTAAGTAGAAACGTCACAAAAAGATATTAAAGGAAGGAGAGCATACATTGCTTGGGAAGACAATGACATGGACTCCTCCGATGAATCCGACAACGAGGAAGCAAACCTTTGCCTCATGGTCAATCATAAGGACGACGAGGATGAGGTAACTGATAATGAAATTGAAAATGAATTGTCTTATGATGATTTACTTGCTGCTTGTGAAGAATTGAATAATGAAAGTATGCGTCTTCAAAAAATCATTTTATCTTCAAAGAAAACCATTTCTAGCCTTGAATCAAAAATAGATTTATTAAATAAAGAAATGGAAGTTATCAAGGAAAAGCAAGTTCTTTCAAACAAAACTTCATCATGCTTATCTTGTGAAAACAATATGAAGTTTCAAAATACAATAAATGTAATGTTTTGAAAATCAAAATTGAGGACTTGTATGACATTCTTGCAAAATTCACAAATGGGAGAGACAATCTCAATGTTTTGCTAGGAAACCAAAAAGGAACTTATGATAAAGCCGGTTTGGGTTATCACCCTAAATTACATGAAAAATCTTTTAAAAAGTTTTTTAGCCCAACCAATACTTCTAGTAGTCCCTTTGTTAATTGTTTTTATTGTGGTAGAAAGGGACATATTGCATCCATTTGCAATGCTAGAAAGAATGTGAATGTCAATGGCAAGAAAGTATGGGTACAAAAGGGCAATGTGCCCAAAGCTAACTCTCAAGGACCCAACATGATTTTGGTACCAAAAGTTAAAACTTGAAACTGTTTTGTAGATGTGCTTGAAAGCAAGGAACTCAAATTGGTATCTTGACAGCGGATGCTCCAAGCACATGATGGGAGACAAAAACAAGTTCTCCTCATTCACACCCAAAAAGGGTTTTGTTTTCTATGGTGACAACAACAAAGGTAGAATCTTGGGAATTGGAACGGTTGGTAAGAGTCCAAATCCCATCATTGAAAATGTTTTGTATGTTGAAGGTCTAAAACACAATCTTTTGAGTATTAGCCAACTTTGTGATAAAAACTTCATTGTTGTTTTTTATAACTCAAAATGCATGGTCGTGGATTCAAATAATCAAACTAAATTAATTGGTTAAAGAATTGAAAATATCTATATGGTTTGCTTGGATGACCTACCTTCGAATGATGTATGCTGTCTAATAAGTAAAGAGGATGAAACTTGGCTATGGCATAGGAGGATGACTCATATTCACATGGACCATCTTAATAAGTTGGTTCGCAAGGACCTAGTAATTGGTTTACCAAAGCTCCATTTTGAAAAAATGCTTGTCAAAAGGAAAAACAAGTAAAGACCTCTTTCAAAACTAAAAATGTTGTTTCTACAAACCGGCCTTTACAGCTTTTACATATGGATTTGTTTGGTCCATCTAGAACGATGAGCTTTGGTGGTAATTACTATGCACTTGTTACTGTGGATGACTATTCTCGCTATACATGGACTTTGTTCATTCCTCATAAAAATGACGCTTTCAGTTCCTTTCATAAACTTGTCAAGGTTATTCAAAACGAGATGGGATTAGACATTGTAACTATCTGAAGTGATTATGGTGGTGAGTTTCAAAATGAGGCATTTGAGGCCTTTTGTGCTGAAAATGGAATCGGGTATAATTTTTCCTCACCAAGGACTCCCCAACAAAATGGGGTGGTGGAAAGGAAAAATAGGTCTCTAGTAAAGCTAGCGAGGATGATGCTCAATGAGACCAACCTTCCTAAGTATTTCTGGGCAGACGCGGTAAGCACCGCATGCTATGTGATGAATAGAGTCCTCATAAGACCTATTATGAAACAAACGCCCTATGAAATTTACAAGGGAAGGAAGCCTAACATCTCCCACTTTCACGTATTCGGATGTAAGTGCTTTGTTTTAAATAATGGTAAAGATAACCTTGGTAAATTCGATGCTAAAGCTGATGAAGGTATATTTCTTGGATGTTCCAATTCTAGTAAGGCTTTTCGAATCTATAACAAAAGAACTATGACTATTGAAGAATATGTGCATGTATCTTTTGATGAAACTAACCCTCAAGTTGTAGTGGAAGAAAGTGTTGATGACCTTGCAGAAATATTGGGAAATAGCTATCTTGAGGAGAAACGCACTCAAGAGAAGGAAAATGATGATCAACCACTTTCTCAAAATAAAGAATCACCTCACAATGATCTTCCAAGAGAATGGAGAACATCTAGATACCATCCTCTCAACAATATTATAGGTGATATCTCAAAAGGGGTAACTACTTGAAACTCTCTCAATCATGCTTGTCACTATATGGCATTTGTATCTCAAATTGAACCTAAAAATATTGATGAAGCTATAATCGATGAACATTGGACACTTGCCATGCAAGATGAACTAAATCAATTTGAGAGAAACGATGTTTGGGAATTAGTCCCTAAACCTAAAAACCATTTGGTAATTGGAACTAAATAGGTCTTTCGTAACAAGCTAGATGAAAATGGAATAATTGTTAGAAACAAATCTAGGCTTGTTGCTAAAGGATATAACAAAATGAGGGCATAGACTCTGATGAAACCTATGCCCCTGTGGCTAGATTAGAAGCCATCTCCATGCTTCTTGCTTTTGCTTGCATCATGGATTTCAATATTTTTCAAATGGATGTTAAATGCGCTTTTCTAAAGGGTTTTATTCAAGAAGAAGTTTATGAGGATCAACCCCCAGGTTTTTCAAATTTGAATTTCCAAATCACGTCTTCAAATTGAAAAAGGCCTTGTATGGTTTAAAACAAGCCCCTAGGGCTTGGTATGAACGCTTAAGTAAGTTTTTGTTGGAAAATGGTTTTCAAAGAGGGAAAGTTGATACCACTCTTTTTATCAAAAACAAAAACCATGATATTCTATTAGTTCAAATTTATGTGGATGACATTATTTTCGGTGCTATTATGAGGCGTTGTGCAAGGATTTTTATAATATAATGCAAAGCGAGTTCAAAATGTCAATGATAGGGGAGTTATATTATTTCCTTGGATTGCAAATCAAGCAATCAAAGGAGAGCATCTTCTTCAACCAATCCAAATATTGCAAGGAGTTACTTAAGAAATTTGGGATGAACAACTCGAAGGAACTATCTACTCCCATGAGCACCTCTTGCTATCTTGACAAAGATGAGGATGGAAAATTAGTTGACATAAGTAAGTATAGAGATATGATAGGCTCTCTCCTTTACCTTACTACTAGTCATCCCGATATTATGTTTAGTGTTTGCATGTGTGCACGTTTTCAGTCAAACCCTAAGGAATCACATCTCACCGCGGTAAAACGCATTATGAGATACCTCATTGGCACACAAAATATGGGTTTATGGTACCCTAAAGGGGCTGATTGCACCCTTATTGGGTACTCGGATTCTGATTTTGCCGGGTGCAAATTGGACCGAAAAAGCACTAGTGGAACTTACCACTTACTAGGAAATGCTTTAGTTTCTTGGCATAGTAAGAAACAAGCAACTGTGGCTTTATCCACCACCAAAGCTGAATACGTTGCGGCTGGAAGTTGTTGTGCACAAATAATATGAATGAAACAACAATTAAATGATTATGTATTGACCTTAAAACCATCCCTATTAAATGTGACAACACAAGTGCTATAAATCTCACGAAAAATCCAATTTATCACTCTAGAACCAAGCACACCGAAATAAGGCACCACTTTATTAAAGACCATGTCCAAAAAGGAGATTGTATGATTGAATTTATAGAGACATCTAAACAACTGCAGACATTTTTACCAAACCTCTACCTCAAGAAAGCTTCTTTTTCATAAGAATTGAATTAGGAATTTTAAATCAATCATGCATTGAAGAAATGTGCATTTCATCTTGTTATTACTAATCTATGTATTAAGTGTGACAGTTTTTCAAGCAATAATTGATTATTAGATAGGTATAATCGATTATGGGAAGTCAGAAAGCTCAAAATAGATTAGAAAAATCGATTATACGTAAAAACGAGAAAAAACAGCAAAAGTCAGTAAGGTCGTAATCGATTATCGAAAGCCAAAAGTCAGAATGCCTCTAATCGATTAGCATAATCGATTATGCAGGAGGGAATTTTTCCAGAAGAGTCAAAATCGATTATATAATCGATTAGGTGTTCATCATATTCATCCAAAAATCGGTTACAAAATCGATTATAACAAGAACCCAGGCAAAAATCGATTAGATAATCGATTTTGTGAAGAAGAAGGGTCAGATGCTCAAAGTAATAATCGATTATACCATATTGGGTAATCGATTATACATCAAAATTGACCAATCAGAGAGCAACATGGTAAACAATAATCGATTATGCTCACTTACATAATCGATTATGGGTAATTTTGAAAGGTGCATCAGCATAGAAATAGTGCTCATTTTCCCTAGGTTCCAATATTTTACAACTCTTTCTCTCTGATCTCTCTCTTGCGCCCCCTCTTCTCCTTTCCTCTCTTCATCACTCATCATCATGCCTCCCAAACGCACTAAAACCGCCACTGTGAATCCTGGAACACTCATTCCTGCTCAAATGGAGAAATACTTCACCAACAATGGTCAAAGTGAAGTTGACATAGGCAAACACAAGAAGGGAGGTTGAATTGTATTTGTTAATAATTTTCGAAAACAACCTTTTTCAAAAATTATTTTCTCACACAAGGAATAAAAGGCAGAAGCATACACATAGAAAAAGATCCTTTTAAAGACTTAACAAAATCAAGTTCAAATCCCCATAATTAGTATAAACAAATAAAACTGAAGAGATAAGGGATTAGCAGATTCGCGCAGGTTTTTTTATCCTGGCTCACTCTCTTCCAACTAAGAGCTACGTCCAGTCCCTTATACTTGAAGGTTTTTCTCCACTATTTTTCCAAATAGATTACACCAAGTATTCAACACCTCTCCAGGCTACAAGTATTCATTTCTTACCAAGCCTCTTCAGGCTCTAACTCTAACAAAGAGATTGTTTGCTTTTGATCTTCTAACTCACTATGTGTGAGGATATGAAAGTTTAAGATCAGTTGAATATTACAACAATATTCAAGCTAAGGTATTACAGACTTTTGCTCTTGAAAGAATAAAAGATTTTGAGCTTGTAGAATGGCAAGCATTTTTCTAGCAAGGTTTCTGTATATGCAAAAGTTAGTTTCTTCAGAGGTTGACATCTTCTATTTACAGTGACCTTTTTCTTCACTTGAAATTCTTCAACGGTTGTTTTGAATTTTCCCGTTTAGAGATGGAATCAAATGCATAATATCCATTACGACTGATAGCTTGAACGTGGCCATTGTGAAATGTACTATTGGTTATCACTCTTGCACAAGTCACACCTCTGAGCAATTGCAACTTGAAAACTATCTTGCCTCCTTTGTACAAATTCTAGCTATTCCAGCGATAAAGGTGACAGGGTACAAGGCATTTTGCATTTTCTTATTGTACTATTTTGCATTTCCTCGATGTACTATGTTTCTCTCACAAAGAAGCAAGGCAATAAAACAGTTAAAGCAAACAGGAAGGACTAACATTCATTTGAAATAAATATCAATCATTTGAAATAAATATTTCTATGTGGTCGAAGAGCATTTTCTGAGCATATGAAAGATTCATCAAGAAAAAGATCTCGTCTACTTAACAAAATGCGTCTACGCGCTTATAGTTTAAAACTCTTTTAGCTCGTCTGCTGACATGATATATCCTCTCGTCTACTATCAAGTCTTTGGACTTGCTACATATCAGTGAGTTACTTTGATCTCTGTGGCACTTAAGCTCGTCTACTCATAGACATTATAGTTCCCGTCTACTGAGAATACTTTATATTCCGTCTACTCAAATATATTAAAATAAATAAATATACAAATGATTTTGAGCAACTCGTCTACGTGGGTGGACGCAGATATTAAGAAACTCTTTCAAGGTTTCCATAACTTATTAAATTTTGAACATTCCTGCAAGACTAGATAGAGCATGTTAGATCTCAAATAAAACTTTGCCATGCAAATTTAATCCTTTTTGTTAACATCAAAACTCGGATTATTAATCCAAATCACTTTGGTTCCAACAATCTTCCCCTTTTTGATGATGACAAAAACTAATTAAATTTGCGTGAGCAAAGTCTAAGAGAGCTTACAAAGCTCCCCCTAAGACAAAGCATTAACAGAAATAAAATATAAGACATAAACTCAACAGCATATATCATACATAACTTATCAGATCAGTTCAGCTACTTATCAGTTAAAAAAAATATTAGAGCATATAATCAATTATGTCAAACATGTATAGACAAATAAGAGCATGCATAAGTAGACAAAAGAGGTAGACAAAAGTATACTTTCAAAAACTGACTGACTTTTATATAAAATTTAATTCTCTATCCTTTCTCCCCCTTTTTTGTCATCAGACAAAAAGGTAAGAGGAGGGGACCATCATTGTCAGTAAGGCAACAACAAGAGAAAGGCTTCAGAAGAGGGTGGAGGTAGAGGTGGAGGGTTTGGTGGAGGAGCAGGAAATTGAGTTGGCAGATTTTGACTCTGTTCAAAGCTCAGCATGATGTTCATCATCTGGTTCATCATGACATTTGTTGGAGCCAGGGCTTCTGCAACTATTTCTCTCACTTGTTCCTTGACCTCATCCTTTACTCTCTCCTCTACAATTCTTCCAATAATCTCTTCAAAGTTTGGAGGCAGTGAGAGTGAGGGTCTTGAACTTTCAACACTCTCTTGAGCATGTGCTTGACTTGTAAGAGTGTCTAAAGCTCTGGAAGTTTGAGGTTGCTCTGATGGATGAATTACAGTCAGAGCCAATAGCTGAGATGATTGCTTCTCAGAAGTGCTTGGCCTAGAACCAGACTCAGCAATTTCCTCAATCTCAGTGACTGGTTGAGCAGATTCAATCTCCATAACATAGTCTTCTACTATAATTTCCTCTTCAGTATGCTCTGAAGGTGGAGAAGATGGAGGAGAGAGTCAGTAAGTTGAAGAACAGGTGGGGGCAGTTCTTTAGTCCAGTGGACTGGATCTTCTTCATAAAAAGGAGTGATGACAGGAAGTCCCAAGATGTCCTTGTAGATGAAGAATCTATAGTATGATAGTCCACATTTGCCTCTGACTTTTGGAATGAACTTTTTCTCTTCCAAACTCAGACCAAATGAGGAGGCTTCTTCTGCACATTTCACCATGTGAGTTCTCCAAATGTCAACTGCCACATCTTCACGAACATCCTCAACAGGTTGTGCCAACCAATAATTTATGATATTTTGATATGTGAGGTTGACATCTTCAGGATTGATCATGTAGGACTCTGGAAAAGGCATCTTTCCAGCATTTCTTTGTTTCTTCTTGTCCTTGTCCTTGTTTAAATCAATCATTGGAAGTCTTGGACATAACATATAGGGCTTGATTCCAATCTTTGTATTCTTCAAGGTATGGAACAACCAAGTTGGAGGCACAAAATTTGCAGCCCTTACAACCCTGAACAGCTCAAACTCTGACTTCAGCATTGCATACATGATGTGATCAATTATGTTAGCAGCTTTGCCATATTCCCTTGGATGTCTGAATGTTTTCCATTTTGTTTTGTTATCCATGATGGTGGGAATATGTCTGAAGGATCTTGACCTTTTGTATATGACATTGCTCAGGTCTTTCTTTGCTGGATCCTTATACCAGTCAGAGATGATGTGTCTCTCTACACCTTCTGTGAAGGGTTTGAAAGGAGGGTATTTAACAAGGTTTGGATAAATTTTTCTACGAAGAAATTTATTTTGTGGTATATGAGTGATGAGAGGTCTAAATCTATTGTACAGTTTGGATGGTGGAGGGCCATGGGGAATATCAGGGTGAGGTTTATACCAGGGTTTGACAATGATTTCATGTTCATACTCATACTCTGGTAAAGGGTACCAGGGTCTGGTTGAAACAGGTTCTGGTTCATGAGTATGATACAAAATTTTCCAATCCCCTTTTACTTTGGCTAAAGATTCAGATTTGTCATCATAAAGTTCGGAGGGGTGAGTGTATGGAAAGTTTGGCTTTTTCATTTTAGGGAAGGGTGCACCAAGGACAATTCCATCATCTGGTTGGTTGAACCAGGGATCATCCTCAGGTATCAGGGGTTGGAATTGTGGTTTTTGTGACACCCTTCTACCCAGCATGTTATAATGCATTTATTGTAAAAGAAATTATAAAAATAAAAACATGCAATTATTGAATAAAATAAACAATTGTCCATGGGTAGAAAAGTCCCACATGAACCAGTTCACAACTGTGGAAAATATAAATCAAGTTTAAAACAAATAAACATAATAACAACTACCCAACCTCGATGTCACAACTCGGAGCTGGTATAACCGTTCCGGAAAAATACATCCTCGGAATACAACCGAAAAACAAACTATCTAAACTCAAGAACAACCCTACAATGAGTGGCGGCTCCTCAGAGTCATTCCTCTCCGGGCTGCTCGTCGTCCTCTGTAAATGCCGATCAGGTCAAACACAAACAAATAACAGGGAGTAAGATTCATGTAAACATATACAGCATGGGAATAGTACGCAAGGTAAACATACAACATAAACATACGTCAACATCCAACAATATCATATCAACCAAGTATGCTATGCTGTACAATTCATCAACTACTCCGCTACTCCATCTATGCATGTGGATCCAAACTAACTCAGGATGAATGACTTTAGAGTTACATATCCGTATTGGCCATAAAAGCACCAACACCGGCAGTTCACCAAACCTTGGGTGAACCCCATGGATAGCCAACGCATCAAACCGTGGATGCCTCATCACGGGGGGCCTCGGTCACTAAACCTTGAGTGACCTACCGTGGATGGCCAGATCACCGTACTCTCGGGCGATCTCCCCTATGTCGAACCTCCCCCATCAACAACTCCAATGCTCTATGCAAATGGCACAACAACAAACAACCTCAACCAC
Source organism: Echinosophora koreensis (assembly GCA_035048595.1). Classification (NCBI taxonomy): domain Eukaryota; kingdom Viridiplantae; phylum Streptophyta; class Magnoliopsida; order Fabales; family Fabaceae; genus Echinosophora; species Echinosophora koreensis. Next base: position 3,131,028 of record JAPCYP010000011.1, on the reverse strand, counting down.
CTCCTTGCTTGGGCTATGAAGCTCCCAAGACTTCAACATCAACATTCAACATAACCTTAGATCCAAACCATGGGGTCAAGGCTCCCTTGGCCAATAACCACCAAGGTTCAACTCAACGTGCTTGGGTCAATAAGCACCCAAGACTTCAACTTATCAACATGCAGTAACCCAACGGATACCGACTTAACATCTTATTATCTTAATCATCTTAGATAATTATTAACTAAGTTGTCTAATCTTCTTCTTTAATTAGTTATCTCAACTTATCGTTATTGGGGAATGGGGTTTAAAACCGCTTAAGTCCTTTAATTGTATTTCTGTTCAGGAGGGGTCAACACGGTCGTACTTAAACCCCAGCACGGTCGTGCTTGGACACGTGAGGGCGTGCTGCCCTCTTAAGTGAAGCACGGTCGTGCTTCACATTCAGCACGGTCGTGCTCAACAGCACGGTCGTGCTTTTTGACCTGGACGGCCATGTTAAACAGCGCGGCTATTTTCCAGAATTCAAATGGGAGCACGGTCGTGCTCCCTGTTCAGCACGGTCGTGCTCATCGCGCGACAGTGCTGTTCTGGGCAGAGTCTCAAGTCAGAATTGCAATCTATTTTAGGGTTCATTAAATCACTCATCTCAACTCGTTATTACACCTAATTCACCAATTAAACCATTAGCCTCAAGGGCTCCATCACAACAATCATGACAGCAGCAATGTCAACATGTCACAATATCAACTATTGGCAAACACTTCATCATGCTCACATAATAACAACAAGTCTATAATATACATGTATTCAAACCAGATCAATCAAAGAGAGCACTTTATTAACAGAACATCATTAACATGTGAATTATACAACATGAACAACACCGGGGTCATGGGAACCCCTTAACCTTACTCTACCCCCACTGCCTAATGAGTACAATTCCCTTCTCCCCATACCTGGATTAAAGGTTGCTCTAACGGTCAAACTGGTCACGTCCCTATGAGCGGCTTAGTTCAATTCTACACACTTGGTCAGTTTCTTTAACCAAAACAAGAAATAAACTGAAGGGAGGGAAGAGACCATTACCTCTAAACCAACAAGACTCTCAAAGGGGCTCCCAAAGGCTTCCAAAACTCCAGAAATGGGTTGAGTTTAGTAGAAGTAGGGAAAGAGATCACTCTGGCCGAAACTGGTGACGGCTGCCAACACAAAATAGGGTCTCACGTTAACCCTCGGGTTCTGTGCCAAACTTATAAAGCTCGGACCTGAGCACGATCGTGCTTACCCTTGAGCACGGTCGTGCTCAACTTAGCATCAGCGAGATGCGGTCAGCACATTGAGCACGGGCGTGCTCACAATTGAGTACAGGCGTGCTCAACTTAAAATCAGAAACACCCTTCTGACTTTAAGTACGGGCGTGCTCACGTACCAGAAAGGGACTTTTAAGCTAAAATCCCACTTAGCCCTTAACCAACACTTTTAAATTAATAAAACTAGCTTTATAGAAACATTTACGAAAAACGGGGTGTTACAGTTTTGCTGGTGAGGCTTTTTGTGGTTGGTCAAGGGAGGTTCTTTGTGGTGATGGTGGTGTGGGAATATACACATCATTCATGGATTCAGTTTGATTCACAGAATTATCAGGTGCAGAGATAACATCCATTCTATCTTCAAAGCTAGATACTAAGGCGTCTACTACTAATTGAACATGATCATTAGTAGGAAGAATTACTTCAGAAGTCATAGCAGACTTGGCTTTCCTTTGAGGTTGTTGTCTTCTTGTTGGAATAGCAGCAGCAATAGCCTTTTGTTTCTTCAAAATCTTACTGATGGGGACAATGTCCTCATCATCTTCATCATCTTCATTATGGGACAGGACCATATTCCTTGTCCTTTTCTGAGTTGTGGCAGGTTGAGGGGCCTCAGCAGTAGGTTCCCTAATTACAATGCCAGTAGCAGGCTTCTTAGGAATTCTTATCCTAACATCAGTTGTTTTTCTTTTGAAAGTTCTCTTCACCCCTAGAACTTCAGCATTGTTCTTCTCAATTTGTTCTTCTTTGACTTTGTATATCTCTTCTTGCTTGGCTAGGGCAGCTACAGTATATGTGCTCAGATTCATGTTGGCAATGTTCATTTTACCAAACACAGCAACTAACATGCCCTTCTCTGGTAAAATTCTTTCTTGTTCTTCTAGAGGCTTAGCAACAAGAAAGTCATAAAGAGTTTGTGACTTGAAGATCTTTGACAAGAGATGACAATAAGGAATTGCAGAAAGCTTCTTCCTATTAACCACAGCATCTCTGAATCTTCCATAGAGAATTCTGGGAAGATTGATTTTTATCTCAGTGATTAGATGACAAAGGCAAAACTTGTGTAGGGCAGACAAGTTATCCTTTGACCCTGTTTTGTGAAGAATAACCTATTCAGCATCTGATGAAGAATGCGGACATCATCCTTCATTTCCACTGACTTCCATGCATGAGTTCTCACCATATCTTGTCTCATTAGTAAGGCAGAGATTACTTCTGTACCACCAAGCTCCTTCTCCCAATTTTCAGTAATGACCTTTCCTTCTTGAGCACAGTTGATTGCCTTAGAAATGGTCTTCTCAGAAGCTACTATTCTTTTCCCAAGAACAGTACCAGAAATTTTAGCAATAGTTACCTGAGGGTTCCTCTAGAAAGCCCTAATCAGTCCTGGGTATATAGAAATTTTCTCCACGAACATGCCATCCCAACCAGCGGCAGTGATATTTTTGCTTACATCCAGATTGTATTCCTTTAATATTCCGAAGTCAAAATGATGGTCCGTGACAAGTTTCAATTTGTCCACATTGAAATTTGCAGAAGAGGAGGCCATTGTTGATGTTTGAATGTTAGGGTTTTGGAAGCAGAAAACAGAGAGTGAAAGAGAGAGTTCGAAGACGAAGGTTAACGAAAGATTTCCTCAGAGGGAAGGGGTTTGCTTTAAAGGTTTTGAATTTCAAAGGTTTTCCTTTTGGAAATAAATCAAAAATAAAATAAAACTTGACAAGACATGTCATAAAGGATAACACGGCGTTGTTATTTCGAAAACGTAAAAAGATTTAGATGGGATTGAAAGAAATTACTGACTCAACAAAAAGAATATATGATAAATTTGTCTTTGAGACAAAATAAATGCAGTTAATAAATAATATATGTATAGACGGGTTCAAGCAAACAGTATGTATGGACGCTGCATGCAGTGGACGCGGCATACAAATACAATGGACGCGGTATGCAATTGACGCGCACTAAAAACATGTAATGAACTTGAAATGCTTTAGACTTACGTATATCAACAACAAAAATTCTCAAGGCTGAATGACATAATCAATCCACACATAGCATGTTGAGATGTTTTCTAATAAAAATAAATCTATCCTCAGCAAAAGGTTTAGTAAAGATATCTGCCCATTAATGGTCAGTATCTACAAATTGTATATCAAAAACTCCTTTTTGCACATAATCCCTTATAAAATGATGTTTAATCTCTATATGCTTAGCTCTAGAATGCAATATTGGATTCTTAGATAAGTTAATTGCAGCAGTATTATCACACATAAGTGGAATACTACTTACAAACACATTATACTCCTCCAGTTGATGTTTGATCCATAAAAGTTGTGAGCAGCAACTAGCAGCTGAAATATACTCAGCTTCAGCAGTTGATAATACAATGGTACTTTGTCATTTGCTTAACCATGAAACACGGTTAGCTCCAATAAAATGACATCCTCCACTGGTACTTTTTCTTTCAATTCTGTCTCCAGCATAGTCAGCATCACAAAAGCCAACTAATCTGTAATCTTCATTTTTCTTAAAACACAAACCCAAATTAGTAATACCTTTCAAGTATCTAAATATTCTCTTAACTGCTGATAAGTGAGATTCTCTAGGATCAGATTGAAATCGAGCACATAAACATACACTAAACATTATATCAGGTCTGGACGCGGTAAGATATAGAAGGGATCCTATCATACCTCTATATACCTTTTGGTCTACCTTTTTCTCTTTATCATCTTTGTTCAGTATGGATGTGGGGTGCATAGGGATATTCATTGGTTTGCAATCATCCATTTTGAACTTCTTTAAGAGTTCCTTTGTATACTTGGTTTTATGGATGTACACCTCATCCATAGCTTGTTTAACTTGAAGTCCAAGAAAGAACTTGAGTTCTCCCATCATGCTCATTTCAAATTCTTTCTGCATTAACTTAGAAAACTCTTTGCACAGAGATTCATTAGTGGCACCAAATATGATATCATCAATATAAATTTGTACAACTATAAAATTAGATTTAATGGACTTTCTAAACAAGGTTGTATCAACCTTTCCTCTATTAAAGCCATTTTCCATTAGAAATGAACTTAGCCTATCATACCAAGCTCTAGGGGCTTGTTTTAGGCTGTATAAAGATTTTTTAAGCTTATATACATGTTCAGGTTGGGTTTCACTTTCAAAACCCGGAGGTTGCATTACATATACTTTTTCATTAATAAAGCCACTTAGAAAAGAACTTTTAACATCCATTTGAAAAAGCATTATGCTATGGTGTGCAGCAAAGGAAAGTAGAATCCTAATTGCTTCTAATCTAGGAACTGGTGCAAAAGTTTCAGTATAATCTATACTTTCTTCTTGAGAATATCCTTGTGCAACAAGTCTTGCTTTGTTTCTTACCATTTTACCATCTTCATCAAGTTTGTTTCTGTAGACTCATTTTGTTCCAATAACTGATTTGTCCTTAGGCAAGGGTGCCAGAGTCCAAACATCACTTCTCTCAAACTGATTCAGTTCTTCTTGCATAGCTAGAATCCAGCCATTATCCAGCACTCGCCTACTGTCTTTGGTTCTAACTCAAAGACTAATGCAGTATCTTCCTGCTATCTGAAAGTCGATCTGGTTCTTAGCTTATCATTGGGGTTTCCAATGATTTGATCTTGTGGATGATAATTTTTGAAGTGCCAAGATCTCTTAACAGTGTCTTGTTGAGAGGTGGAGGTTTCTGGTTGTTGAGGAGGGTCTTCCACTTGATCATCAGCTTTTACCTCTGTTGTATCTTCTGAGATATTTAGATCAAAATCTGCAAAAGCTTCATCTAGCTCTGATAATTTCTTATCAGGCTGGTTGTCATCAAACTTGACATGAATACATTCTTCTACTACTAGAGTCCTAGAATTATATACTCTAAAGCCTTTTGAAGTTTCAGAATATCCTAACAGAATTCCATTATCTACTTTTGCATCAAACTTACCAAGTTGATCTTTAGTATTTAGAATATAGCATTTACAGCCAAAAGGATGAAAATATGAAATGTCAGGTTTTCGTCCCTTCCACAATTCATAAGGAGTCTTGTTCAAGATTGGTCTAATGTATATTCTGTTCTGAATATAGCAGGCAGTGTTAACAGCTTCAGCCCAGAAATCTCTAGGGACAGAGTTGTCAATGAACATAGTTCTAGCCATCTCTTGAAGAGATATGTTCTTTTTCTCTACCACACCATTTTGCGGTGGTGTTCTAGGTATTGAGAAATTGTGAAGAATACCACTTTCTTCACAGAACTTTTGAAATAGCTCATTTCAAACTCTCCCCCATGGTCACTTCTGATTGAAGTGATACACATGCCTTTTTCATTCTGTATACGTTTGCAGAATATAGAAAAGACCTTGAAAGACTCATCCTTATAAGCTAGGAACATAACCCATGTCCATCTAGTGTAGTCGTCTATAATGACTAGACCATATATCTTACCACTGACAGAAGCAGTCCTTGATGGACCAAAGAGATCAAGGTGTAGCAGTTCTAGTGGTCTATTGGTACTAACAACATTCTTAGATTCAAAAGAATCATTGACTTGTTTTCCCTTTTGACATACATCACAGAGAGCATCAGATTTGAACTTAAGATTTGGTAGCCCTCTCACGAGGTTATGCTTATTTAGCTTTGAGATTAATCTCAAGCTTGCATGACCTAGCCTTTTGTGCCAAATCCATCGCTCATCTTCAATGGACACTAGACATGAGACACTTTGATTTGAGAGATCCTCCAAGTCAATTTTATACAAATTGTTTTGCCTCTTAGCATTGAATAAGAGGTTATGGCTCTCTTGCAGAGTATCTTAGCAGAAGTTCGGGTCAACACCACTAAGGTTCGTTCCAACTCCACTGCCATTCATGAGATAGCTTATCAGGTGCAGGCTTTGGAGCGTCGCGTAGCTGGTGCGGAGATGAGATCATCATTGATAGTCCTATTCGAGCATCGCCTCAGCCTACAGATGGTCTAGATGACGACGACGATGATGATTCAGTTGGTGGTGATGAGATGGATGAGGAGGAGGATGATGCTTGATCTTTTCTGTTTCTACTTTTATTATTCTGCTATTATTATGACTGGTTTTATTTTGGATTACTGTACCTATTTTGTGACTTGTTACTGCTATCCCTACTGCACTTGAACTTATTATAACTTTTGCATGAATATATGCCTTGCTATGTATGTTTAATTCTCGTTTTTGATAATGCCAAAAGGGGGAGAGTGATATAGGTTATATATATACTTGCATGCTTTAGAGGGAGTGATTTGAATAAATGCATGAACTGAGGGGGAGTAGAGCTTATATCGATGTTTGAATTATAATGATCTTTATAATATTAAGCTAATTCCTCATTGAGATGTTTGTCATCATAAAAAAAAGGGGGAGTATGTGAATATGTGCCTCACAGGTTATTTGTTTTGATGATGAACAAAAGAAAAAGGTTCAGAAGGACTAAAGTGCAAAAAAACGGAAGATTATAAAGCAAGCAAGCATAAGGGGTCAAATGGGAATTTTACTATTTGTATTGTTTGTTTTAGAATTACATGTAAATGGTAACTAGAGTTCTCAACTTAGTATTGGTCCCACACACACACACACATATTTAACAATGTGCTTCAAAAAGTCAGTAGACCCGTAATCGATTAGTATAATCGATTACAGTTTTTCTGTCAAATGGACGCTTCCTGAAGTTAACTTAAATAATGGATTATGGTCATGCAATAATCGATTATGGCTCGACAGGAATGAATTTTAAGAGGCTTGTGTAACACCCTGTTTTTCTTAAAATGTTTTATGAAGTTAATCTTATTTATTTAAAAATATTGGTTAAGGGCTAAGTGGGATTTTAGCCTAAAAGTCCCTCTCTGGTACATGAGCACGCTCGTGCTCATCAGCCAGCAAGCCCGTGCTTAAAGTCAGAAGCGTGTCTCTGATTTTAAGTTGAGCACGACCGTGCTCAATAGTGAGCACGCCCGTGCTCAATAGTGAGCACGCCCGTGCTCAATAGTGAGCACGCCCGTGCTCAATGCGGGGACCGCGTCTCGCTGACGCTAAGTGGAGCACAACCGTGCTCGATGCTAAGCACGACCGTGCTCAAGTCCGGATGTTATAAACGTAAGCAGAACCCGAGGGTTACGAAAAACCCTACTTTTGTGAATTGCAGCAGCCGTAGTTGCGGCCAGAGCACGTTTCCACACTGCTCCCTCTTCGTTCTTCATTGTTGAGAGTTATTGGAAGCAGTTTGGGGAGACTAGTGGTTCTACCTTGGTCTGGAGGTAATGGTTTCCTTTCCCCTTGTGGTTTCCTTCTTTGTTTTGAGTAGGAAACTAATCTGGTTGCGTTCCTTTGTTTAAGGTTCTTTAGGTTAAGCCGTCGGGAAGGAACCGGTTGCAGTTAGGAGCACACGTTGGTTGATAAAGCTACCTTCAATCCAGGTATGGGGAGAAGTGGGATTGTACTCATTAGGCAGTGGGTAGTGTAAGGTAACGGGGTTTCCCATGACCCCGGTGTCGTTGTATGCATATGATTATGATGTTTTAATTGGTATATGGCTGTTTCTGATTTATATGTCCATAAATGTGTATTTTATGTTCATGAGGCTGGTACTATGTTTATGATGCTATGAAAATAATTGTTGTTATTGACATATACTGGTTGAATGGTTGATGACTGATTATGTTTGTTGAAATGATGAGTTTTGGCCCCTAAAACACGTTGTTAACTAACTAGGGATAATTCAGTTAAGAACTTAGGTTTTTGGCTACGAACTTGGTTTCTGTCCCTGCCCAGAACAGTGCAGTCGTGCATTGAGCACGACCGTGCTGAACAGGGAGCACGACCGTGCTCCCCCTTTAAATTCTGGAAAATGGCCGCGCTGCTCAGCACGGCCGAGCAGGTCAAATAGCACGATCGTGCTGCTGAGCACGACCGTGCTGAGTATGAAGCACGACAGTGCTTCACTTAAAAGGGCAGCACGCCCTCACGTGTCCAAGCACGACCGTGCTGGGGTCTAAGCACGACCGTGCTAAACCCCCTGGACAGTAATGAAATTAAAGGACTTAAGGGGTTTTAAACCCCATTCCCCTATGATGATAAGTTGAGATAATTAATCAAAGATGAAGATTAGACAACTTGGTTATTAATTATATAAGATAATTAGATAATCAAATATTAAGTCGGTATCCGTTGGGTTACCGCACGTTGATAAGTTGAAGTCTTGGGTGCTTATAGACCCAAGCATGTTGATTTGAACCTTGGTGCTTATTGGCCAAGGGAGCCTTGACCCCACGGTTTGGGTCTAAGGTTACGTTGAGTTTGATGTTGAAAGTCTTGGGAGCTTCATGGCCCAAGCAAGGAGGTGGTTGAGATTGTTTGTTGTTGTGCCATTTGCATAAAGCATTGGAGTAGTTGATGGGGGAGGTTCGACAAAGGGGAGATCGCCCGAGAGTACGGTGATCTGGCCATCCACGGTAGGTCACCCAAGGTTTGGTGACCGAGGCCCCCCGTGATGAGGCATCCACGGTTTGATGCGTTGGCTATCCATGGGGTTCACCCAAGGTTTGGTGAACTGCTGGTGTTGGTGCTTTTATGGCCAATACGGATATGTAACTCCAAAGTCGTTCATCCTGAGTTAGTTTGGATCCACATGCATAGTTGGAGTAGCGGAGTAGTTGATGCATTGCATAGCATAGCATACTTGGTTGTTATGATACTGTTGGATGTTGATGTATGCTTATGTGTATGTTTACCTTGCATACTATTCCCCTGCTGTTCATATGATTACATGAATCTTACTCCCTGTATTGTTTGTGTTTGGCCTGATTGGCATTTGCAGAGGATGACGAGCAGCCCGGAGAGGAGTGACTCTGAGGAGCCGCCACTCATAGTTAGGGCCTGTTTATGTTTAGTTGTTCCTTTTGTATTCCGAGGATGTAATTTTCCGGAACGGTTATACCAGCTCTGAGTTGTGACATCGGGGTTGGGTAGTTATTACTTCATGTCTTATCATTTATGAACTTGGTTTATTTTCCGCGTTGTAACTGGTTCATGTGGGACTTTTCTACCCATGGACAATCGTTTTTGAACTTATTCAATAATTCCATGTTTTCATTTTAAATTATTTATTTTATCTGCCTTATAACGTGCTGGGTAGAAGGGTGTCACAGCTTGACCTAATTTCATTTTAAACCTTCACCTATTTCCTATAAATAGAAGAATGGGCAGCATTGTCTAGTTACACAATTCTTTGCTATCATACTCTATGCTTAAACTCTGATCATTTTCATTTATACTATTTTTTATCTTAAACTATCACTTGACCATACTACTTTGAGAGTCTATACACCATATAGGTTCCTTTGTAACTGAGCTTCAATTTGTGTTTCATATCTGCACTTTTGAGTGCTTTCTACTTGTAATCCTTTTTAAAGTTTTTCTAAGTGAGTGTCATCTCACGAAACTGTTTTTGAGACTCTTGCACAAGAGATGGTACGCCATGTGATTTGTGTTAAGGGTGCTATGTTTTGTAAAGGTTCTAGTTTAGCCTGTTTTATAAACTAGAGTTGATTGGAAACCCTTGGTCGTATTGCCTTGGGGACTGGGCATAGGCCACGGGGGTAGTTGTGTGGCCGAACCAGTATACATCGTTGTGTCATCTTCTTCCCTTATCCCTTTATTTTTTCGCAACGCTTTTAAATTTCATACACTTTATTTCGTAATGCTTTAATTTTAACTTATTGCTTCGCAAAGCGAGTTTTAAATTTAGTTTAAATTGCAAAAAGTTTTCAAAAATCAATTCACACACAATTCACCCCCTCTTGTGTTTGAGGTCACTTGTCAACAGGTGGCTGAATTAGGATTGAATTGTGTGTTCTTCTCTCTCTTTCTCAAAGCTTTGTAATTTCTGCTTTTGTGATTTTATAATTTGATTGTTGAATCACGTTTCGTTGTTATTCTGATCTTTAAACATAAGAAGTTCATATTCATTTTCAGCCTTCTTAAAAATTATTATTAAGATTTCTTTTACAAAAAGTTTTCGAATAAGTTTTCAAAAATTTAACCCACCCCTTCTTAGTTTGAAATGAAGCCACAACAAACAGGTAGATCTCGACCAAAGTGCTAGCAATATTCACAATAATGGAAATCAAGAGAATCTCGATAGTGACTCAAATAGTCATTTCCTCACCAAATCTTCGCTAGAAAACGCAGATGGGGAAACAAAAAATTTGATGCTTGAGGATAGAGACAAGGATCATAAAATGGGTGTCACGACAGACCCGCCGGGGCGCCGTGAAAAAAAGTTAAAAATAGAGAAGTCGCCACCAATATTTTTTAAATGGGAAAACCTTTCTACCAAAAAAAAAAGGGAAAAACCTTGGAAAACCCATTATTTAACAAAATTTGTCTTAAAAATATTAAGAGATTTGAGTTCCGGAGTTGGGAAGGTGTTAGCACCCTACATCGCGCGTTTAAAGAAACGGTACTTCAAGTTAATTGTGCAAATTTTAATACTTTGAAATTTTTATTTTTTGCATCATTTTTAAAAACTAAAAAGAAAAACAAACAAAAAGGAAAATAAATTTTGGTTTAACAGAATGGTGATTCTGCTCCTACGTATTCCCGGGTGCGATGGGAAACTCAAAGCCATGTGGTACTTAATAAAAATAAAATATTTGATAAGTTGGTTGATTTTAATTTTCCAAAAAAAGAAGGATTGGTTTTGAAAATACTTTTTTATTAAGAAACAAAAAGATTTAAATATTTTAAAAAGTTTTTTTGTTTTTATATTTTTGAAAAAAGATTTGTTTTTTTTTTTTTGGCTTAATTGCACTTTTAATCATACTATTATTGGTCATGCGCTATTTTGGTCCCTAAAATATTTTTTTATGCACGTTTGGTCCCTTATTTTTCATTGTTGTAAATTTGGTCCTTCCGTCCAAGGTTCGTTAATTTTTCAAAGATTAACAGAGTGGAAGGTTGATTTTCTGTGATAAAGGACCATGTGATTGAACCAAAAAAGGTCCCGAAAAGGAGGGGGAAAATCAGTAAATAGCATAAATGAACCATTGAATCATGTTGAATCAGAGAAGTAGAATAGGGACAATCTTAACCAGAGGTTCTGCGCGCTTAAATGAGTGGTTCCTTTGCCTGATCATTGAAAAAATTGACAGAGATTGGACAGTAGGACCGAATTTGCAACATAAAAAAAAAAAAGGATGACCAAATATGTACAAAAAACTAAAGGGACTAAAATCGTACATGATCAATAATAGGGGAACCAAAAGTGCAGTTAAGCCTTTTTTTTAAAAAATTGTTTTTAGAAATGATACTTTTTATTTTTATTTTGCTTTTGAAAAGGGATATTTGAATTTTTTTTTTTTAAAGGGATTTTTTATTTAAAACTTTAAAGGCAACTTTTAGTTTTGTTTGGAAGATATTTTTCTGGTTTTTTATCTATCAAAAAAAAAAAGAAAACCTTTCAAAAAAAAAACTTAAAATAAAAAGAAAACCTTCCTAAAACTCATCTGGCCCACAAAAAAAACAAAACTTTAGCCCAAAACGAAATGGGGGTTGCTATCTACACCCCCACGCATGGGCATCCACCCCCACACAATCTTTAAAACTTTTTTTTTTAATTACTAAACTAACCTTAATAAACCTATCTAGTATATAGTATCTACTAGGGTGGCAAAGCAGGCCAATCCGTCCCGCCATCAACCCGCCTAAAACGGGGCGGGGCTGGTTGAATTTTGGAAGTGGGTTGAAATTCTACCTCGGTCCTGCCCTGTGACGGGTTGGCCGGCCATTTTTTTTTTTTTCAAACAAAAAATAAAAATAAAAATAAATAGTTAATTACTTAAATTATCTTTAAAATAACCATGTTTCCACTTGAAAATGATTTAAATTAATGAAAAAGTATCAATACAAAACTTACTTGTTTAATTATGAGAACCTAAATTATACAATCTTAATGCATGCACCAAGCAAAAAATCAATCTTTGTATTTGTTTTCCCATTGTTTAACACATGCATAAGATATTACTATATCTTACTTAGTAATTGTTGTGATCCTGTAGCCATTTTCTTCTATTGAAATTTCTCTAGCTTAGTTATCTTGTCTTCAAAATCAACTTTGAAGAAAGAATAGGAGGTATACACACTAGAATGCAAATACTAAGATATCCGACATATGCATGGTTGTGAATATCTATATGCACAAAACTGGACTTTCACATGATAAAAATATAAATATTTTAGTATATGCATGGTAGTATAGCATTTTGATTGGTAGTATAGCATTTTGAACCTTTTTTAATGAATAAAAATATACATGGAACCATTTTTCTAACAATCACCATGTACTTATGTAGTGACTATTAAAACCATGACTAATATTAAAACTTAAAAGGCTAAAAAAAATGAGAACTAAAAAAAAAAAAAAAAAAACCAACCCGACGGCCCAACCCGCCCCGTTTTCATGGTGGGTCGAAATCCTTACCCCGCCCCGCTAAAAAGTGGCGGGTTGGCGGGTCGGGCTCAACCCGTTTTGCCACCCCTAGTATCTACTCTTATTACTTGGTAAAAATCACCACCCACCCCTCTTCTCTCTCATCTCCCCCCACCCCTTATTTTCTCTCATCTCCATCCACCCCCTCTTCTATCTCATCTTTCTCCATAATCTGAAAACTGAAGGTACTGTATGAATTCTCCATAATCTCTGTCGTTTTGCTTATCTGTTTGTGTTTTTTTTATTCTATACCTTCCGACATTTAATTGTCGAATTCAATAATAAGTGCCCGGCATTTAATTGTCGATAAAATTTTTAATTTGAAAAACAAAGCTCTGGCAATCAGTTGTCGGATGTACAAAAACGGTGTATCCAGCAATTAATTGTTGGGAGCATTTTTATTTGAAAACTAGCATCCGACAGCTAGTTGCCGGAAGTACAAAAAATGTGCCTCCCGCAATTAATTGTCAGAAACACTGTTTTTGTACTTCCGACAACTAATTGCCGGAGCTTTGTTTTTCGAGTTAAAAATTTTACCGGCAATTAAATATCGGACACTTAGTTATTGAATCAAGCAATTAAATGCTAGAAGGTATAGAAAAAACGGGGGAAAAAAATAGAAACACAAACAGGTACGCAAAACGATGGAGATTATGGAGAATTCACACAATACCTTCAGTATTCAGATTATGGAGGGAGATGAGAGAGAAGAGAGGGTGGATGGAGACGAAGAGAAGATGGGGTGGAGATCAAGGAAAGGAAGAGGTTTTCAAAATTATAAGAGTAAAATTGTCAATTCATATACTAAATTTAGATGTGTGGGGGTGTATGACAAATAGAGAGAGTGTAGGTAGCAGCATCAAATTTTCTTCATCAGTTTCATTTTGTTGTTCATGAGCACACTCTAATTCAGTTGTCTCAACTTTTAGCTAACTTACAGTCAAAAAAAAAAAAAAACTTTTAGCTAACTTATTGAATGTTACTTTGTATCTCCTTCTTATGGGCCTAACCACCGTTTATTTACCAAAAAAGCTAATAATATTATGCTTGTATGGGTCAAAAAAATTTTTTTGACGAGATGGCCCAAAAATATTTAAATCTTATATATATATATAATTTTTCTAAAATTAGAAATCAATAACTTTTGAGAACTTATTCTCAGTAAGTGTCAAACAAAAACAAAGTAATTTACTTTAATTAAAAAAATTTATTTAATAATAATTAATATAAATTCATGAATACCAACTTTGAGCAAAATACATTTTAAATGGATTAAAGTAATATATATACCGATACCCACTAATATTTTGACAAGTGTGTTTTTATTTTAATAACTAAGAGAGATAAATAACAATTATGCTAATTTATCAAATATTATTGGATGTCTGTGTAAATTACACAGATAGTGTATATAAATTAAACTCTTTTTAAGCATGCATTTGTTATTGCTTATTTTGTTAAAAAAAAAAAATTTAACTTAATAATTATTTTTTAAAACTTTACTGTGTTTTTTTCTTTTAAAAATAAAAAAAAAGAAGAAAAAATAATTTGAGCGTTAAAATGAAAAGCTACTTTTATTAGCTTTTGAAAAAAAACCATTTTTTATAACTAACTACTTTTTAAAAAATTAATTTCTAGATTGTCGACAAGATTTTTTTTCTCTAAATAACCTCATTTAAAAAATTAAACACCATAATACCCCGCTTTCCCAATTATGTACCAAAATGCCCCAGATTTTGGTCTAGTTTGGAAGTCAGCTTTAGCATTGCCGACTTCCTATGTGTGTGTGTGTGTGTTTTTCTATATATATATTATCCTATTGAAAAGTCAGCTTTAGAATTGCCGACTTCTAAACTACCTTTTTTTCGTTTAAAATTTATTTAAATAATTTTGGATAGTTTTAATTTTTAGTTTAATGAATTAGGAATTATTTATAATAATATTTAATTAAATTTATTTATTTTTAATTTTTAATTAGTTATATTTATTTAGTTAATTAAAATGTTAATTAGGAGATTAAGAAATTAATTATATAATTAAAAAACATAAATTTAAGAATTAAATACATTAATTACAAATATTAAGAATATAAACATTAATTAAAAAGCCTAAACGCCATCAATACAGAAAACTAATCCCCAAGGTGGTGTCCAGTCCCACAACTTGTTTGTGTATGTTACATGGCAGTAGTTGTCTGCGTTGTGGTACACTTTCTTGATCATCAGCACCGGCGGTTGGCTCGTCTTGCTACACTAGCTCATTAAAATTTATATTTGATGTTGTCAGCGACGAGTCATAAAATTGTTCGCCGGTATATGGCATTGAAGAACTACCATACTCACTCATGTGGGGGAATGCCGGATGACCAAACGAGTACATGGTTTCTGTGTATCTAGCGCCTAACTCCAGTGTTCTCAAGTCTGCACCAAATAAATTGCTTATCAATTCGGTGTCGCTGGAGGCGGAGGATTGTCGACGATTGTCGGTCCATTGGGGATGATGCTCTTGGTGTGTGGTAGGGTAAGCAAATGTTTGAATCGAAAGTTGCTGGGCTTCAAATTGCACAGTGTTGGCATCTAGGGGGCTTGGCGATCATGGTGTGCTATGCCTTGCACGCCGTTGTGTAGCCACTTGCTGGACTGCACCTGATGTTTCACCAACGTTAAGGTCACGTCCACCCCGTCCACCCTACCGTGGGTCTCATAGTTGTCGACAAGTTGACAGATAAGGCTTTGAATTTTGCCTAAACCACGTCATATACTCTGTCGTGTGAGACAGTGGACCCTGAATAGGCTGCCCTGTTACCATGTATGCTCTACGATCCCTCCATAGTGGGAGACACCCCTGTGCCTTTCCTGCCATTTTGTCGTATGTTTACCCCTCATGTCAATATTGTGGGCCTCATCCATGTCATACCTCCTTTAGGATGCCAAATTGGAGCTTGACCCTATCCGTTTGGTGCCATTCAATGACAGAGAAACAAATCAACACTGTACAGGCACTCCATGATCCTCTGTCTCGGAATTCTATTGCCGGCAAGTCGTTTGTGACACCTGGGGTTGACGAGGGCGGGGAGTGGTCACCGGTGCAAGAAGGCATGGACAAGGAACGGCTCCTGGCGGGCTTCTAGGCAGAGGAGCACATGAATGAACCGATTACACACCATAATGAGAGGGATCCTGAGACTGTGTAGGTATGGGACAATACAGTTGAGGATGGCTTATAAGAATTGATTGGTACTACCTATACTAATAAGATGCATCTTCTTTTCGGTAGCCCATCACTTAATAACCTCACAGTTAAGCATGATTGACTTGGAGAAATTATGGGGTGGGTAACCTCCTGGGAAGTTTTCCTAGGAAGCGTGTGAGTGAGAATAAAGCACGCTTAAAAGACCCGTGTTGGTTTGTGGGGATAGTTGTCAACCCATAAAGCAGTCAGGGATGTTACAAATGGTATCAGAGCGGCACCTCTCCCAGTAGGGTGTGGTTCGGAGACGAACCAAGCGGAAACTGGTGGGCATGTGACATCGGGGCTGACGAGGGCGGGGAGTAGTCGCTAGCGCAAGAAGGCACGAACAAGGTGCGGCTCTTGGCAGGCTTCTAGGCGGAGGGGCACATGAATGAACCGATTACACACCAGAATGAGAGGGATCCTAAGACTGTGTAGGTATGAGACTCTACAATTGAGGATGACTTATAAGAATTTATTGGTACTATTGGGTTTGCATGAGATAATCTTCTTTGAAAATCATATCTCAAGGCGGAAGAAAACCGTTCCCATGGATCGCGCATTACAAACATGAATCACATAAAGGGCTATTGTGTTTACCTCTTGAAGCGTGCTTTTCGTTTGGATCACTAATGCCACGAAGGGGCGGCACCTCTACTTAGTCCACGCGAGCAAATGGGCGTCAGAGCAATGCGTCTTGTGCTAGCTGACGGCTAAAGGGAGGCTCGGTTAGCCAGACCAGGTTAGAGAGGAGAGCACTTCTATTTATAAGTTGGCAGCTCCCTTTAACCTAACTGCTTACCCTATTGGGCTTTGTACACTACAAGCCCAATTGTCCTTATATTAATTAAATCATATTTAATTAATATAACTGCTCCGCATTTGCTCTATGCCTGTGACCCTATAGGCTCCCACTAAGTTGGCAATAATATTAAATATTATAATAATATCAAATATTAATTATAATATTAAATATTATAAATAATGAGTGGCATCTAGCAATGCATCATTACTACCCAATTAGCGAGAGTATCGGTGATCCGATTTTAGCCTTACCGCGACCAGAATTTACCGTGCAGTAAATGTCCCTTTGTCCATATGTCTTAATTGAACACAAGGCATAAGAGTGTCATCCTTATTATATTCAATTATTTATTCCTCGATCCCCAAGTAGACGTGTAATCACAAATGGGCCCATTATCACATATTGGCCCACTTCCGCGTGGCCACACATATTTCACATCTCACTCTATCGAGGGGCCCAAGACATTACTCCTGTTATGTAGGAGGGACGAATCCTGTCTAGATCACTCACACTCCTCCACATGATTTATTGCGGGCCCAATAACTACCTTTATGATCACCCTGTTACGCGTGATGTTTGATAGCATTAAAGCCTACAACCCCTCATGTAGGAATCGTAGTGACTTCAAGTCGAAGGACTACTTCACTATGGTCGCCATGAGAATACTTATGACACTTACATAACTCTTATGAAGTATTCTCATAGTGGGTCATCCGGTATAAATATTACTCCTAATATTTATACTTGTGTGCCGACTTGATATCACATATCCATGACCTGTGAGATGCGGTCATCAGTCTACTCACACAATAGTCTCTATGTATTATTGTCGTCCTAATTAACAATAATACTCGACTACGGATATTTAAGAATAGAGTTCTGTTATTCAATGAGGTCTCACGATTAAGTCACGTACTTAATATCTCATTAAATGAACTGCCTATTCTAAGGACTTTATTATACTATAAACTAATAACATAGTAAATGAATGTCTTACTCATATATCAAATATATGATCAAATTCATAATACAAATAATGATCTATTCAAAATAGATTGGCCACTAGGGCTTACACCAACAATCTCCCACTAGCACTATAGCCAATCAAGTATCAATCTAACACCCATCAATCTAGTGTGAGTGTCATGCTACCACTGAGCAAGAGACTCCATTAGCGGATTATTTAGTGTTGTCATTCTGCATATCTTCACATCTCTCCTCTATCGATCATCCATCGAATGAGATGGAAGCACCTAAGTATATGTTCGGATCATTGGTGAGATCATGTTTCCTTAGCTTATGCGATTACTCCATCATCATCGCAACGAGATCAATGGAGTTCGCAAAGTTAGAAATCATTCCTAGTTTATAAATGAACTTGCCGATCCAAACGGCCTTTAAATCTACATTTAAGGCAACTATATACTTGGCCTCTGTAATGAAATCTATAACTGTCTCGCACTTGGAACTTTTTCCATGTATACAGTGCCACCATTAAGATAATATACAAATCCAGACTGCGATCTGGAATAATCTTTATCGGTTTGGAAAAATTATCTATGTAACACCTTCCAATGACTTCTTCCTCACCTTCATCTGTCAAGAGTGTATCCTAAGTTCTTATTAGATACTTAAGGATGTTCTTGACTACAGTTCAGTGACCTTCACCGATATCAATTGGTACCTTCTTGTCATGCTCAAAGCATACAAGACAATTGGTGCAGTACATAACGTACTCTAACTAAGGCCCAACGACTTCAGTGATCTATTTCTATAGATCCTGATTCCTAACACGTAGGAAGCCTCACCCAAGTCCTTCATCAAGAAACAATTCCCCAACCATGTTTTCACATTTTGTAGTGTATGGATATCGTTTCCGATGAGTAGTATACCATCAACATACAAAACGAGAAAGACTATCTCACTCCCACTAACCTTCTTCTACACACAAGGTTCATCCTCATTCTTGATAAATCCAAACTGTCTTATAGGTTTATCAAAATGAGGATTCCATCCTCTGGAAGCTTACTTTAATCCATGAATGGATCTCTGCAACTTACATATCTTTCCAACATCCTTTGCTCGGGTTGTGTCATGTACACATCCTCGAGGAGATTCCTGCTATGGAATGAAGTCTTGACATCCATCTGTCAGATCTCTAGTCATAGTATGCAGCAATAGCAAGTAGAATCCGAATAGATTTAAGCATCGCTACTGTGGAAAAATTTTCATCATAGTCTACACCATGAATTTGCTTGAAACCTTTCCTAACCAGCCGTGCCTTAAAGGTACCCACTTTACCATCCATGTCAGTCTTCTTCTTGAAGATCCATTTGCACCCTATAGGTTTTACCCTTTCTGGTGGCTCAACCAAGGTCCATACCTGGTTTTTGTACATGGATTCCATCTCGGATCCTATGGCCTTAAGCCAGTTATAGATTCTGGGCCAATTATGGCCTCTTGGTAGGTTACAGGCTCATCTTGATCCATGAGTAGCACATCACCTTTTGAGTCAGGAGAAGTCCATATCTCTCGGGTTGGTGACGTGGCATGTTAGCCCTACACAAGTCTTGTGTTACTTGAACCGGCGGTTCAACCACAGCATCTTCTCGAATCGATTCTAGTTCCATTGCAGGCGGGTTAGTATTTTGTGGTACTTGAATTTCTCCAAGTCCTACATTTCTCCCACTGTCTCCTTTGGAGATGTATTCCTTCTTAAGGAACACTCTTGTCCTAGGGACAAACACTTTGTCCTCGAAGGGGTTGTAGAAATAATATCCTTTGGTTTCTTTAGGATATCCCACAAATATACACTTATCCAATTTGGGTCCAAGTTTATCCGTCATAAGACGTTTCACATAAACCTGACATCCCCAAATCCTCATAAATGACAAACTGGGCCTTCGGCCCATCCATATCTCATATGGAGTCTTTTCAACCGCCTTAGATGGAACACGATTAAGAGTGAATTCAGCTGTAAGTAGAGAAAAATCCCAGAAAGAGTTAGACAGGTCTAAATGACTAATAATGGATCGTACCATGTCTAACAAGGTTCGATTCCTTCTTTCGGACACACAACTCCATTGTGGTGTTCTAGGAGGAGTGAGTTGTGACACTATCCCACACTCTCTCATATAGTCATTAAACTCTTGGCTTAAGTATTCATCACCACGATCTGATCGTATGAACTTAATACTTTTGCCAAGTTGGTTCTCTACTTCATTTTTGAACTCTTTGAACTTTTCCAAAAGTTTCTGACTTGTGTCATACACAAATCCATGTCTACTGAAGTCATCAGTAAATGTGATGAAGTAAGGAAAACCACCCCTAGCAGATTTGTTTTGGGGCCCACATACATCGCTATGTACCAAGCCCAAAAGATCACTGGTCCTTTCACTTTGCCTGGTGAATGGGGCCTCAGTTATCTTCCCCAATAAGCAAGACTCGCATACATCAAACGATTCATAATCGAGTGAGTCCAAGAGTCCGTCCTCATGGAGCTTGGAGATGCATTTCTCACCTATATGACCTAAACAACAATGTCAAAGACATGTAGGGTTCAAATCACTTGGTTTGATCCTTTCGCATTTGTATTATAAATAGGCATATGAGGATTAAGGACACAAAGTCCATTATCCAAAAACTTGCTAGCATAGAAAATATCATGTGACTGATGTTTCTACCAATAGTTGGAATATAATAACATTTATTTAGTTCTAAAATAAGCCCCGAAGGCAAAGTCAAAAGCTTATATAGTTAATGCAACAACTTTTGTTCCATTTTCTATTCACAGGTTGACTTTGCCTTTAGTCAATGTCCTACTCCCTTTGATCCTTCACATTAATGTGAGATCCACATGCGGTATCAAATACCCATGATTTTAAAGTAGGTTGACTTCTATAACATAATGCTCGAAGAGGAAGTCATACTTCCTTTCTTTTCTCATACTCTTTCACCTTCTGGCAGTTTTTCAATGTCTGGTCAAACCACAATGAAATCAACTGCTTTCCTTTGCAACCCCACCTATTTGCTTCAAGGCAGAAGCACTGGGCTTGAACTTGTTCTTACTTTTGTTCTTCTCCTTGTTTATCAGGCTTAAGACTTTCCCTTTCAAGACTATCACAATAGTCTACCCTTTTATATTGTAGAGACTCTGCTCGGTAGTTCTCAACTTCCTTGCAATCTCTGGTAGATGTTTGTCAAAATCGTTCACAATGATTTGACTATAACTATCCGGCAACAATTGCAAGATCATATTACTGGCCAACATTTGGCCAAAAGGAAATCTCATTTTAGCAAGCTATTAATGTAAATAATATGAAGTACATCATAATTATTGGGATTTCCCATCTGTCAGTTCGCAACTGAAAAAGGGTCGGAAAGACTTATGGTTCTTATGCATTACATGCTCTTAATTGAGCATCATGAGGTGCATGATCATATCACGTGCCTTCATGGTTGTAAGCATGAGGAATCCTACATCTAAGACATCGACTTGATGCTTCATAAGCATCCTTTTCGATCCTAGTAGGAACTGGTTGCTCAGGAATCATTTGCTCAAGACAAACAACTTTTTCTCGTTCTTGAGGACAATCCTCAAATTCTTGTACCAATCCAGAAATTTAAATCCGGATACCTTGTCCTTCTTAAGGACAAATCACAGTAATAAATTATAGTGTTTTATGTCATGGTAATTTTAATTATGGAAACATGCAGAATATAAGTATCATGATAAAACATATTTAATAAGGTCTTTTATTAAATACGCTCCCACTATTTTACTCAAACCAATGACCCTCATCATTGACTCGGAAAATCCCATTGAAAGATTTTCTAGTGAGACCAAGATCCGTATTTCACCTCATTCTGAGTCAACTTTGACTGATCTCCCAAAACTTAGTTATTTAGGTAGGAAACTCCTTTCCAATTACATCTCATGTAACTCTTGGATCAGGTGGGTGAATAACTCTTATTCTAACCCATCCCATGGACTAAAGCCCAACTCAACGCCTCTAAGCCTTTCAATCCTATTGAATTTGGCTTAGTTAAGTTAGACCCAATGGATAGCAATTGGACATTACAATTGTCCCATCGCATCTTACTAGTATAGAAAAATGCACTCCGCTTTGGCGGACCTACACCCATTCGATATTAGTCTTGATGAGTGCCATGCATTGGAAGGCTTCTAAACTTAATATTTTCTTTTGAGGGATTTTTAATAAAATGATCTCACCGGCGTTGTATCTCATACAAGACGTCTCTCAGAATACATGCATACATGCTATCATACATTTAACAAACATATATAACATTTAAAACATACATGTATACATATATTTCATGCATCACATACAAAAATATACATCCCATACATTTCATGCATCTCATACATAAATATATAAGATAAGGTAATATAGATATGACCTCCTAAAAAGTAAGAATTAAATAACTAATTTATTACAATTCTTTGATCCTCGAACAAGCTTCTCAAGCCTCTCTCACGCTGTCATCAATTGGTGTTGCCTCCTCTTCAACTCGACCAATTATATTTATTTAAAATAAATAAATAAAGCCACGACACGCAGGTCATATTTAAATTTAAATAAATCTCGACACGCAGGTCGCATTTAACAAAAAAAAAAATAACACCATAAACTAAGGCCATAACTATATACCACATATTTAAAATAAAATATTTAATAACAAACCATAATAATAAACACTTTATTATTATTATAATTATTAAATAAATTTTATAATGAAAATCTTCATGAGATTAATCGTGTGATTAGATTTTCAAATCCAATCGTAATAATAAAAGCAAACAATTGCTTTTGAATGAAATCAGTGATCCTCTTTAAAAGCAATCCGTGAATCTCTCTTCAAAAGTTATTATTATTATAATTGAAATTTGAAATTCAAAAAGGCAAACCATGCATATGAAATTGACCTTCAATTCAAAAAGTTTGAGATGCTCTGTGCATCATGAAAGTAGTTGCGCACCTCACGCCGACTTGGAGAAAAAAAACGTGAAGTTTTAAATTTTTTTTTTTTTTCGTTGATCATTCACTATAACCAAGTGAACTCTTCACTGTGAACCATTGGCCATTATCATTCACAATCTTTGAATGAGAATTGTGCAAATTGAAATTGAAAACCACGGTGAACAAATATAATACATATGATGTGCGCAATTCGTACGAACAGGGATGTGAACGCCCAATTTATATATATTCATATATTCATATATAAATGAACGTAAATGGGAAATTCATGGTAATCATGTTATCATATCCAGAAGACTAACATATATTCAATTTCTAACAAAGAGATAACATGCATTTCAATTGAATCATATTCAAAACAAAAATCATGTTATTCAAACAAGACAAGCAAGCACATAAGAATTCATGATAATAACGACCATACGCTCTGATACCACTATTGGGTTTGTATGAGATAATCCTCTTTGAAAATCATATCTCAAGGCGGAAGAAAACCGTTCCCATGGATCATGCATTATAAACATGAATCACATAAAGGGCTATTGTGTTTACCTCTTGAAGCGTGCTTTTCGTTTGGATCACTAATGCCACGAAGGGGCGGCACCTCTACTCACTCCACGCGAGCAAATGAGCGTCAGAGCAATGCGTCTTGTGCTAGCTGACAGCTAAAGAGAGGCACGGTTAGCCAAACCAGGTTAGTGAGGAGAGCACTTCTATTTATAAGTTGGCAGCTCCCTTTAACCTAACTATTGACCATATTGGGCTTTGTACACTACAAGCCCAATTGTCCTTTTATTAATTAAATCATATTTAATTAATATAACTGCTCCGCATTTGCTCTATTCGTGTGACCCTATAGGCTCCCACTAAGTTGGCAATAATATTAAATATTATAATAATATCAAATATTAATTATAATATTAAATATTATAAATAATGAGCGGCATCTAGCAATGCATCATTACTACCCAATTAGCGAGAGTATCGGTGATCCGATTTTAGCCTTACCGCGACCAGAATTTACCGTGCAGTAAATGTCCCTTCGTCCATATGTCTTAATTGAACACAAGGCATAAGGGTGTCATCCTTGTTATATTCAATTATTTATTCCTCGATCCCTGAGTAGATGTGTAATCACAAATGGGCCCAATATCACATATTGGCCCACTTCCGGGTGGCCACACATATTTCACGTCTCACTCTATCGAGGGGCCCAAGACATTACTCCTGTTATGTAGGAGGGACGAATCCTGTCTAGATCACTCGCACTCCTCCACATGATTTATTGCGGGCCCAATAACTACCTTTATGATCACCCTGTTACGCGTGATGTTTGATAGCATTAAAGCCTACAACCCCTCATGTAGGAATCGTAATGACTTCAAGTCGAAGGACTACTTCACTATGGTCGCCATGAGAATACTTATGACACTTACATAACTATTATGAAGTATTCTCATAGTGGGTCATCCGGTATAAATATTACTCCTAATATTTATACCTGTGTGCCGACTTGATATCACATATCCATGACCCGTGAGATGCGGTCATCAGTCTACTCACACAATAGTCTCTATGTATTATTGTCGTCCTAATTAACAATAATACTCGACTACGGATATTTAAGAATAGAGTTCTGTTATTCAATGAGGTTTCACGATTAAGTCACGTACTTAATATCTCATTGATTGAACTGCCTATTCTAAGGACTTTATTATGCTATAAACTAATAACATAGTAAATGAATGCCTTACTCATATATCAAATATATGATCAAATTCATGATACAAATGATGATCTATTCAAAATAGATTGGCCACTAGGGCTTACACCAACAGGTACTACCTATACTAACAAGATGCATCTTCTTTTCGGTAGCCCATCACTTAAGAACTTCACAGTTAAGCATGCTTGACTTGGTGCATTTCTGGGATGGGTGACCTCCTGGGAAGTTTTCCCAAGAAGCGTGTGAGTGAGGACAAAGCATGCTGAAAAGATACGTGTTGGTTTGTGGGGACAGTCGTCAATCCATAAAGCAGTCAGGGATGTTACACCGTTGCCCTCATAGCTTCTATATGGCATCCACAAAAACTGAAAAATTATTAAGCATGGTTAGTAAATTTAAGCATGATTGCAGCAAGCACAAGTGAATATTTTTAACAGTGATGTTTTTACCTCGTCAATTCTCATGTGATCAATAGTTAGGGGTGTAACGGGTCGGTTTGGTTGGGTTTTTGACTGAAAAAAAATCCGAACCAATCAATTTTGATTGGTTCGGTTTGGTACGATTTTCTGTATTTTTTAGTACATGACCTGAACCAAACCAAACCGATGGAATTCGGTTTGGTTCGGTTCGGGTGTTCGGGTTGCAAGCTTATTTTGAAACAAAAGAGAACAAGACTGAAATTATGTAAAAAAAACACCAAAGAGCAACCTATCACACAGATTCATCAGCAAAACCAATTACCTAAAGCTATATCAAACATAAAACATCATGTGAATCAAGAACATTGAAACTCAAAAGGAAAAATCTACCATTGTTAATCCTCTTTGAGAACTCATCCCACCAATCTAGAGGACCTTCTTTCTGAGGCGACCCAGAAGCAAAAGAAGCATTCTCGTCATGCTTCTCTTGCTTTCTTCTATTTTTCAATCATCTCACAGGACCCATCATCACCCACAAAAGCAAATCGAATAAAACACTGTGAAACATATTTAGCCTAGATCTGAAAAAAGGGAGAAGAACATATTTAGCCTAGATCTGAAAAAGGGGAGAAGGGTAGCCTGTAACAACAACAACAACACGGAGGATGGAGGACCCATCACGGCGGCTTGGCCTCGATGGAGCTGCTTGGACGGCAGACGGCACGGCTCGAACAGGATGAAGCGCGTCGGAGATCGCAACTATGTGCTGCCTGGAACGAAGGTTGCGTGAAGCCTATGATCTGCTGCTGTGGCCTAGGGTGGAGGTCGCGGCTGTGTGCAACATCGGCATCTGTGTGCGGCGGTGGCGGCTGTGTGGTAGGTCAGAGAAATGATGAGTTAAGATAGTGAGAAGATGATGAGCATGCGTATGTGCGATAGTGAGATGAGAGTGTGAGAGTATGAAACAAGCTTACTCTGTTAGGTTAGGAAATTAGGGGAAAAAGGTTGAATGGCAAGTTGATCGGGTCGGGTAGTCGGTTTTGAAAAATAAAAACCACTACGCGAGCCAAAGTTCATCGGTTCTATTTGGTTCGGTTCAGGTAAAACCCGAACCAATCAAATTCGGTTTTTTATGGTTTGGATCGGTTCGGGTTGATCGGGTTTACCCGGTCCACTTACACCCCTATCAATAGTTGTTCTGTAACCGACAATTGAGTTGTGAGGAGTTGTGGTATACTGCATCTGTTGGAACCAAAATAATTTGGAGTAAATAATCTCTAGGTTTTGATGTTAACAATGAGAATTAAATTTGTGTAGCAAAGTGTTAATGCTTTGAATCTAACAAGTGCCTTTAGTCTTAAAGAATCTCTGTTCTTATAAGTTAAAATGTTAAATCTATTCTCTTTGCAAATCCGCGTCCATATACTTTATATTGAATATTTTATATTGAAAGAGTGGTCGAGTCCACTCTATCAAGGATCTCCTTTAAACTCAAGTGCCACGTCAGTGGACGAGCGCTTGAATGTTTTTAGTGGACGGAGAATTTCTTTTAATGTAGACGTGAGCTTCTCTCATATAATAACCTTAGTTTTCTATTGCCACGTCACTGGACAGAGATTTCAAATGTCTCGAGTACTGGCAAGACCGATGTTTTAAGTAGACGAAGTTTTGGTTGCCACGTCAGTGGACGGAGCCTTAAAACTCTCCTTACTTACCTTGCCTTTGCTTTCGTTTGTTGGACGAAGAATTTTAAGCATTTATACCAATCTGAACCAAAGCGAATTTATTTCTTATGATTGATATTCATTTCACTTCATTTATAATGGTTCTTCTCATTTTCTATTAACGGTTCTTGTTGCCTTGTTTCAATGAGAGAGACATAGTACGAATAAAGAATTGCAAAAAGCAGAATAGTACAATGCAAAACGTTGTGTACCCTGTCACCTTTTACGCTGAAACAACTGGAACTTATACAAGGAAGGCAAAACTGTTTTTCAAGCTGCTTTTGCTCAGAGGTGTGCCATTACATGCAAGAATTTGTCAAATAGTACAAAGGCCACGAGCAAGCTGAGTCTCAACGGATATTTACTTAGTTGATTCTATTACTAAACGGAAAATTCAAAAACAACCGTTGAAGATGCTGAAGAGAAGATCAAGGACCCTATAAATAGAAGACTAAAGCTTTTGAAGAAACAACTTTTGCGTATACAAAGAAATCTCAAGAAATCTCTTGCGAGCAAATACTCTCTTATTCATTCAAAAAGCAAAAGTCTGTAATATCATAGTTTGAATATTGCTATAATATTCATCTGATCTTAAACTTTCACATTCTCACACATAGTGAGTTAGAAGATCAAAGAAATCAAAACTCTTTATTAGAGGTAGAGCCTGAAGAGGCTTGGTAAGAAAGAAATACTTGTGAGCCTGGAGAGGTGTTGAATACTTGGTGTAATCTATTTGGAAAATAGTGGAGAAATCCTTCAAGTAGAAGGGACTGGACGTAGCTCTTGGTTGGAAGAGAGTGAACCAGGATAAAACATCTTGTGTGAATCTTCTAATCCCTTATCTCTTTGGTTTTACGTGTTTATACTAACTGTGGGGATTTGAACTTGAATTTGTTATTCTTTCAAAAGACTGTTTCTCTGTGTGCTTTATTCTGCTTCTCTATCTTTGTGTGAGAAAATCTATTTTGAAAAGGCTGTTTTCGAAAAATATTAACAAACACAATTCAACCCCCCTTCTTGTGTTTGCCTGTGTCAACTTCAGTATCCTCCATCTGGCCAACCCGAGTAAAAATCCAATTTTAAGTGAGTCTGATTATTAGGAAACAAAGTAAATTTACCAAATAGGTTTTTTTATTATCATTTGTGCGAGCGGCCACGTCGGATCACGAGTGCACCTTGGTACAATGAAGGACATGTGATACCACGCACGGGACTATAGCAGCAGTGTACAACCACCCATAGAGGAGGCATCTGGTAAGGTTGCACGACACATTTCTCTGTAAAGGCATGCCAAACATGCCGATCCCCAACTGTAGCTGCCAACTCGCTCGCAACAAACTTAGATACATAAGGTGGACTCAGTTGCTTGATTTGTCAGGCATCAAGGCCCCCTGATCAAGCGTAAGATGTATGCTCTATAATGGGCCGTAATATGGAAAGGTGATGCTCCATTTGGAAGAGTCGCACAGGTTTCTTGCAACCATTTCAGCTTTAATGTAGACCCCTTCATTTGATCTTTTGGAGGCACCGCACCCAACAGATCGGCACACAGTTCATCCCAACCAAAATAACTCGGACCGATAACAGGTGAGCAGCTCATACGTAGCCCTAGTTGGTGTGCTACATCTTCTATTGTTATCGTGTATTCACCCACAGGAAGATGAAACGTGTGTGTTTCCGGCCACCACCTTTCAACCATTGCAGTTATCAAGCCGTGTCAATCCTGCAATGACCGACTTTCGTAGCCATTAAAAACCCTGCTTCCTGCAATAATAGTTCAATTCACCGATCCGAAGGGGACATAGTATGGAGATGGGATCGGATGATGTCATCTTCTGGGTTCTGAAAAAAAAAAAAAGAGAGAAGTTATTTAGATAACTGAATAATGCCTGTTGGATAATGTTAAAGTTAATGAAATCAACCATTGGCTATCACTTACCACTTTGTTAATGGTTCTGCTTGGGATGGAGTGCGTCGTTGGGAACACATGACAACCAATCTTGCAGAATCAATCAACGACGTACTAAAGGGAACTAGAAATCTTCCAATCATTGCGTTGGTAAAGGCCACCTATTATAGATTGGTGAAAACCTTCGTCGAGAAGGGATAAGAATAACGCAATGATCCGAGCCGGCCATAGATATACCGAAATTCTCACAAAGTCCATCGAGGAGGATCGAGGCGTTGCCAACTCGCACCATGTGCGTATTCGATCAACAATAGAGTGAATTCTTGGTGGAAGAGTTGGCAAACCCAAGAGAGAGGTGAATAACTGGCAACTTCCAAGTGAACTTGAATGAAAAGTGGTGTGATTGTGGAAAATTTCAGGCAATGCACCTCCCTTGTTCTCATGTCCTCGCTGCTTGTGCACACACAAATCTCGATTGGAATAACCAAGTGGCAGATGTGTACAAGTTGACATATGGGTTCAACGTTTACCGGGAACAATTTTATGTGGTCCCCAACGAGGGATACTGGCCACAATATCAAGGATTCACGGTGTGCCACAATCCCGAGATGCGAAGAGATCCTAAGGGCCGTCCACAATCCTCTCGGATCCGTACTGAAATGGACATGAGGGAATCAGGCCAGCCAAAAAGATGTGGTCTCTGCCGGATGTCGAGCCATAACAAGAGCAATTGCCCTCACCGTGCCGGAAGTTCTTCTCAACCGTAGAAATTTATTCTTCTGTTATCATGCTTTACTTTTGATGTAATTTTTATTTATTATAAATAATTATGTTTTTAATTATTAAATTTATGTTACATCTAAATTAACTACACTAACCTAATTAATTAACTAACTAACTAAATATAACTATTTAAAACAATTAAAACTAAATAAATTTCATTAAGGATTATTATAAATAATTAATTTTCAAATTAATGCTTTTAATTCTTAATATTATTTTTTAATTATATAATTAACTTCTTAATATTCTAATTAACACATTAATTACCAACTGAGGTTGGCGTGAGTGGTTAAAGGCATCTCGCTCCTTAACCAAGGTCTCGGGTTCGAGCCTTGGGTATGGAAAAAATCTCAGCTGGGAGGGATGCCACCCATCGAGGTGCCGAACAAACTCCCGCGAGAGATTAGTCTCCGTCTCATGTTGGCGGTGGGATACTCTTCGAAGTAGATCGAAAAAAAATTAACACACTAATTAACTAAACTAACCTAATTAATTAAACTAAAAATTAAAACTAACCAAAATAAATTAAATAAATTTTAAAAGAAAAAAATTGTAGTTGAGAAGTCGGCTGCCGACTTCTCAATAGGATAAAAAATATATATATATAAATAGGTAAGTCTGCAATGCTAAAGCCGACTTCCCAACTAGACCAAAAAGTGGGGTATTTTGGTACATAATTGAGAAATGGGGTTATTATGGAATATAATTTTTTTAGGGTTATTTAAAAAAAAAATTCATGTCTACAAACACAAAATAATTTATGTTTTTCTTTAAAATCTCTAAAAAATCCTTACCCAAAAAAAAAAAAATACCTTCCCATAAAAATTCTAAAAAATAAACTTTAAATTTTAAATGTCAAAATCATTTTTTTTTTTAATAACAACAAACGCATGTTGAATATCAAAATGTCATTTTATTAAAGTTGGAATAAGTGAGAAAACAAAAAGCAAGATAGGCCCCACTTGGATCAACGGAGAACCTTTTTCTTCAGTTTCACCGTTAATGACAAAAAATAAAATTCCTCGTTGGCCTTCGGAACCTTCCAAAGGGTTGATTACTATTTGATGACGGCGATTAGATCCCCCGCAAGCATGGACTGATATGACGTGGACGAGTCATATAAAGACACGTGTAACATAGGACCCACCACGGGCACACCTTTGGTCGCATATAAAATGGGTGTCCTCGTTTCTCTCTGACTCCCCGATTCCTTCGCAAACTGAACTCGCTTTTGATTTGTGAAAGGTAAAACACAAATCTTCACTTCGTTTCGCATTCTCTTAATCTGAAAATATTGTTGTTTCTCAATGTTGCTCTTACTTCGATTCACTCTATAGATCTATCACCATATGAAAATATTCTTTCTATTCAATTTTTTTTTTTTCTTGGTTCGATTCACTCTCGTAGGATTTTTTTCAAAGTTCTCTCCTTTTCACTTTGGAATTGGATGCATCCCTTTTTTTTAAAAAGAAAATATTCGACGAGAATTTAGCTTATCTGAGCATTTCTTTTTCAAAATCGTGCGCAATCTGAGCTGGTTTTTATATCATGCTGTGTTCTGCATATTAGAACTGATTTTTTCACTGTTAGATTTGGCTTTAGGTTTTTTTTTTTTTTTTCTTTTATATATAATTTGGTGTTTCTGTCCTCATAGTCCTTGTTGTTTTAAAAGAAAAAGTTCAATAGTTAACAGTCTATATTTGTGATTCTGTTTTCAAAATCTTTGAGGGCTTTTTGAGATTGTATTCCTTTAATACTCCGTAAAGGTTGATTCAATATATATGCTATTATTTGTTTTTTATTAGAAAGCTAAATAAAGGTTAAGCATTGGCTTTTTACTTTGGGAGTTCTTGGGTGGTACTATATGGTATTAATTGATTTTGTTTTTTTATTTTTGGATTTTCAGATGATAATAGTTGTAGAGTACTATTGTAATATGTTTATTTGTTTTATGATGTTTAACCACATATAAACTTGCCTTTGAAAATTTTTGTTATTGTTTATTATTTTGAACTTAATAACTTGATACGATGCGGAGGGTGTGTTTCTGTCTACTGTAATTCAGCATACATATTGCCTTGGGTTTCCTGTCTCTTTTGATTTTGATAGGCATCGTGCACTATAGATGTATTGAATTTATCTTGTTCTTTTTTTTCTATTGGGAATTTTGGATGTCACTGTGTCAAAGTTATATTGGTGTATTTTGTTGTGTTGATTTTCTGTTTTTCTTATTCTTGCATTCGCAATAAAGGTATAGCAAAATGTATGCTAGATTTATCAGTGATGGGATGGTTTTGAGAAATTGTACTTTTCTCATGGTCTTTTTTTTATTATTGTGAATCCTAATGGTCTAGTGAATGCCCTTACTGAAAGCTGATATGATCACATTTTGTAAATTTATCAACCTTATTTAACATCCGATACTTGATTTCTTCAGGAAAGCCACCATGGTTGATCAGGTTCAGCACCCTACAATCATGGAGAAGGTTGCTGGCCAGCTCCATCTCCGTCCCGGTCTTTCATCTGATATTAAGAATTTTGATGGGGCTTTCCGCCAGCCTGCTCTGTACCAAAGACGCTCATTCAGGAATTACTCAAATGCAGCATTGAACTATCCAGTGATGCCCACATGCCGAGCTACTCCTGATTTGACTGCTGTTGCAACAGCCTCCCCTATCTTTGTTGCAGCTCCAGCGGAGAAAGGCCATTTTCTTATTGACTTTCTCATGGGTGGTGTTTCTGCCGCTGTCTCCAAAACTGCTGCTGCTCCCATTGAACGGGTTAAACTTTTGATCCAGAACCAGGATGAGATGATTAAGGCTGGTAGGCTTTCTGAGCCCTACAAGGGTATTGGTGATTGTTTTAAGCGAACAATGGGGGATGAGGGTGTTATTGCCCTGTGGCGAGGTAACACTGCAAATGTCATCCGTTATTTCCCCACTCAGGTTAGTTGTTCTGTACTTTTTGATCTTTACTTCCTTCCAACTGTTTTGGTTTATTGTGTGTGATGTTGAATTTGCAATTCAATTTTGCTAGGCTTTGAACTTTGCATTCAAGGACTACTTCAAGAGGCTTTTCAATTTCAAGAAGGATCGGGATGGTTACTGGAAATGGTTTGCTGGAAACTTGGCCTCTGGTGGTGCTGCTGGTGCCTCATCCCTTTTATTTGTTTACTCCCTTGACTATGGTCGTACCCGGCTTGCTAATGATGCAAAGGCTGCAAAGAAGGGTGGAGAAAGGCAATTCAATGGTCTCATCGATGTCTACAAGAAGACATTGGCATCTGATGGTGTTGCTGGCCTTTACCGTGGTTTCAACATCTCGTGTGTTGGAATCATTGTGTATCGTGGTCTCTACTTTGGACTGTATGATTCCCTGAAGCCTGTTCTCCTTACTGGAAAAATGCAGGTTGGTTTCCACCCCTCCATCCTTTTCTTTTTATGATTGATATCTGTAATGTTCAATGTGACCGAATTTTATTGGAAGTGCGACTGTGTGTGTTTTTGTTCACGCTAATGCATGGTGTTATAAATCTGAAGGCAGAGATAGTCTTTGGATTTTTCTTTAATTTAATTCAATCATTTGCTGAAAGCTATTGCTATTTTCCTTGATGATCATTGCAGGATAGCTTTTTCGCTAGCTTTGCCCTTGGATGGCTCATCACCAATGGTGCAGGTCTAGCAGCATACCCACTTGACACTGTTAGAAGAAGAATGATGATGACTTCTGGGGAGGCCGTCAAGTACAAGAGCTCGATGGATGCATTTTCACAAATCGTCAAGAACGAGGGTGCCAAGTCATTGTTTAAGGGAGCTGGTG
Source organism: Echinosophora koreensis (assembly GCA_035048595.1). Taxonomy (NCBI): domain Eukaryota; kingdom Viridiplantae; phylum Streptophyta; class Magnoliopsida; order Fabales; family Fabaceae; genus Echinosophora; species Echinosophora koreensis. Next base: position 3,097,781 of record JAPCYP010000011.1, on the reverse strand, counting down.
CTAATGTTCTCCGTGCTGTTGCTGGTGCTGGTGTGCTTGCTGGTTACGACAAGTTACAGGTACTAGTGTTCGGTAAGAAGTATGGATCTGGCGGTGCTTAATTCTTTAGCATCTGAGTCATTTTATAGTTTTAGATGGCGATGAAAATCATTGAATTCCGATAGTTAGATTAATTGCTGCGGCAAATTTTGTTTAATAAATTTACTCCATGGGATTTATCATTTGACGGGCAAAGTAACTGTCACTTGGAATTCTATTGTTTATGAATTTAAAAAATTATTATACATATTGTTTTTGTCTTTCATTTCTAGAATAAATTGCTAATGAACCTTGTGGGTTCATAGTTTTCGTTATTGTTGAAAAGTTAATTTCTTTCTGATAGCCGAATTTCTTTAATTATTAAGCTATGTTAAGGTTTCTGTAATTTGCTTTTTCCTCATCTATCATTGATAAATGTGGATGGTAGCTCGTGCCTTCTTGACATTATAGTACTTATTCTTGAAAAGCGTTATGCCTACCTGTTATATGTTACACATGACATTTTGACTTTTGGAGGGAGGCGGTTGGCATTGTACAAGGGATAAAACTTAGGTATAATTTCATTGGTATATTAAGTATTGTTTATTAATGGCAACAAAACATGTATAACAACTTATATTTTCATTGACAAGTTGTTACACATGTTCTATTGTCATTGGAAAACAATACTTAATGTACGTATGGAATTGTACCTAACTACCTGATTCTTGTCCTTGTACGAGAGATAACAATTGTCTTCATAGAAAGACGAAGCATTTGTGAATTGTTGATAGCATTGAGGTTACTGGCTTCATGAAGATTGTGTGATAAGGTGTTGGGAAAACAAATGGAATGTGTATTAGGAACATTTTTTATCACCAAAGGTATCCCTCTGCCAATAGCTAGAGATTATCCTTTTGAGATATAGAAATTATCAAAGTGTATTTTGTTTCTCTCAATAAAGCTTTTTTCATACACACAACATGAAACAAACTTTTCACAATATGCTTACAGAATTCGACTAGTGTTACGCCTTGTTGATATTTGACCGATTGATTTCGAAGAATCCAAATCGTTGCTAAAGAAATCAATTCTGGTTAGTTGAACCGGTGAAACAATACAAAAGTGGCTGTACCTCAAACCACAGGGACACAAGAGTTTTGCTTGGCATCGTTGAGGAGAATGGAAAAGAAGGGGTACATAATAATAAAATTAAAAATAAAGAGAGAATGGAAGAGTTGTTAATCCCTTTATGTGATATTTTCCAGTTTGAATTGCAAACCCAAAAGCTAGTACCCATCGGCTGCCACTAAATTCAATTTTGGACTCATCTCAACACACATTTACTCACCTTGTTTTTTATCCACACAAAAACTTACATTGTAAAAGTGATTAAAATGAAAGCAAACGGCTGAGGGTGTAAAATCTTAAACAAACAAGTACTTAATGCTTGCCTTTAGTTTCGTTTTTGAGAAGAAAAAACGTTTGGCTTTTGATTTGATATTCTAATAAAAGTAATACTTTCACAGACTCAACTTTATTCTTAAAACATTACATTACATTGGTCAAAATAATCTTTAATAGTGACTAATATATCTCTTAAGTGTCTATGAAAAAGATTAATTTAGTCATAATATTCTTTGAGACAAAAATTATAATTTTAAAAAAATTTCATTTTCAAAGAGGTGAATTTGGAACTCTTTAAAGCTTTTTAGGAGTTCGTTCATCATGAAGAGTGAAGATTATTGATGGCCACTTTAATAGCATGGAGAAAAATAGTTGTGCTGGAGGGAGACATCATGGAGCTAGATTTGGAGGAAAGGGGTGCGGGGAAGACGCGAGAAGAACACTTGTAGGCAGAATTTTTGCTGAAAAAGCCTTGAACATGACTGTAGTGAAAAGTAATGCTCGAGAAGAATAAAAAAGATTATCAATCTTTGATATGGGCATAAACACATTCACGTTTAATTTCCAGAAAGAGCAAACTCCAAGGCAAATGGGCCATCAAATTTCATGGCCTCATGGGTGTACTAAAATCATGCTTGATAGGAGGAAAATACAATTTTGATATAGAATCAAATATGCACATAATCGTCTATGTGACACTTATGATAATCATCATCGTTATAGGCAATTTCATAATTGCTACACTATTAATTCCGTAATTAACAGTCACTTTTACAAGTTTACCAAATGCATTGTGAATTAAAAGAAAATCAATATAACTATCTCACACAAGCAGAACGGGACTGGTCTAAAAGTGAATTATCAATGCTTATTAGAGGGTCGATTTAGTTCCACCTGGTGCCAAGGGATATGAAATAGGGGATTAAATGGCCCAATTGCATGTTAAGCTGCCACATCATTATTCATTATTATCCTTTAATTAAGGTGATTTGTCTCTAAAATGAGAAATTAAATGTGTCTGATTTTTTTGTTGGGAAGATTTTTTTTTTTTTTTTTTTGATAAGGTGTACTCAACCTAAATACAAGGAGAAATCACAAATAGCAAAAAGGAAAGATTTCAAATAGGCATTTTGACAAAAGCTGGAGTATAAGATATTTACCGTTAGATTATTTAAATGATTGAAATCTCTGTATTTTATAGGTTTTGCTAATGAGTATCCTAAGATTATTGGTTAAGGAAACCATAAAAGGAAACTTTGTATTGAGAATCTAAGTTTAACACTTTTCAAACTAAAAATAAATACATCAATTCCCCATACAAACTTGCTTCTTTTAATTCTTTAACCAGTGCCCTTAGGGCAAGGGCACTGGTTATCATTCTCCATATTTTATAAATCAAGAATGTGTACATTTTTATTTTCTAGCTCGTTTTAATGAAAGCAAATCATAAAATAGTACTCCCTCTAGACTCAATTATAAGCAAAAAAAAAAAAAGTATCTATATTTGGTGGACTCAAATATAAGCAAAATCCAATCAATTTAACTCTATTTAATGTCAGTGTTCCAAAAGTACTCTTAGTTAATTAATCTCCTTTTACTTTTCCAAGCACACTCCCAAGAATAGGGTCGTGTATAGGAATTACGGGCCTAAGGCAAAACTTTTAAAGAGTTTAATATTAAAAAAATATTAATTTTTATATTAATCTTCTAGTTTTATGAACTGCAAAATCATTTATCAAAGTTTTATATTCAAGTGAGCATAATTTTTTTTTTTTTTATATAATCAACCAATTCTAACATTTTACTCTCAATAAAATGAAAAAAAAAATGAGAGATGAAAAAAATTTGAAGTGAAAATAATAAATTCTATAATTTCTAAAGGCAAATGCTAACGAGTGTTAAGGACATTGTTTTAGGAATCTAAATTGGTAATTTTACATGAAAAGTGGTATAATCAATACATTGTGAATGAATATACTTAGTTTTTCAATTAATACTTATCTTATTTGGATTTCTTAAACAATATCCTAAAAACACTCGATAACAATATCTTATACTAAAAAGAAAAAAGAAAAAGAAAGACAAATGGGGCTAAGGCTGTGGCCTTAATGATCTTGTGTATTACTCCCTCCGGTCCACAATATAAGCAAAAAATCTCAAAAATTTTGGTCCAAAATATAAGCAAATTTTAACTACTTCTATCATATTTAATGAAGTTATTCTCAAAATACCCTTCATTTAATACAAATTTAATTTTCCAATGACTCCTTTTATTCTCAACAACACAAGTTTAATAAATAAGAGGAAGGGTAATTTAGGTAACAAACTTAATTTTTTATTCCCAATGACCCTTTTAAATGAGATTAACTAACTATCTTAATAAGTGTGTCCCATTTAATTTTTGCTTACAATAAAGACCGAAGGGAGTACATAATCATGCCCAAGAATTAAATGTGATCATTGTTATGAGTAAGGGTAGTTTAGTAATTATAACTCGTATTTTACATAAATCAAGACAATTAAACTAAACCAACTAACTTTTTTAATAAATATGAAGTTAGTTAATTTTATTTATTATTGAATTCGGAGGAAGTATCACTAATGGATTTGACCTATAGCAGTTTGCTGTGGAATAATTGATGCTTTATTCTCAGCGACTCTTTAATGACTCATAAATTCTGCTTTCGCTTAATTTTGACTATCTTTTCAACATCTCAAGCATATTTTAGTTATCTCTCTGTTTTCCTGCCTCAGAGCCATATGTGCATGTCTATCTTCTAAGGAAAGCAAGACCAATTCCTTGCTTGCAACCAAGGTATTCTGTGGTCCCATATGGATCTCATGACATTGGGTCTGGCAATTACTCCTATTCATTTGTACAATTAATGTATCTTTATTTTGATAAGAAAACTCGCTCAATTTTTTTTTTAAATATTTTTGAAATTTATATAGTCATGCCAACAATATTTAAAATTTAATTTTTATATATCAGAAATTCTATCTATCCCCAGGTGGTAGGAATACACCTAAATGATGCGTCATGGAGAATGGTTAATGTAGTTGTATAATTCGAATTAACGAATTATATAATGTAGTCCTAAAATACAGTTCTTCCTAAATTTTATTACTGAATTGTCTAAAGATTAGTCCAAAAAACAGAGAACAACATTTAAGATTAATCACCAGCAAAATAAACAAAAAATGGTCATCCCAAACCAAAACATTTCCCCTCTACTATAAAACCTTGTTTGTAATTGAATGAAAGTAAATGTTACAAACTAAAAACAAAAAATATTAAGCTGAATAAATAGTTTATAAATAATTATCTAGAATCCTTATTCCAAATTAGACTCCTAGTCATTTTTTTGGGTACGAATTTTAAATAACAAGCAAAAGTATTGACGTAGTAGTTTGAAACGTTGTAAATGCAATTGTTCATGCCGAAGCAGTAATGGTTTTACCTTTTGAAAACACTCTCTAACATTCTTTTTTCAACATACTCCCTCTTATTAATTAAAATTTATGAATCCTACAAAATTCAAATGAGCCCCACATAAATTAGTGTGATTCATTTCCAAAATAGTGGAACCCACTTGAATTTAAACCAATATAGGAGTGCGTTAAAAAGAAAGTATTAGAGAGTATATTAATATTATTACTCTAAAAAATTTTCAGTGATGGCATAAGAAACACGTTCAAGTGCAGCCTTCCATGCATTTCCCTAAGCTTATATAAATACACTAACCTCGTCCATCATTAAAAAGAGTAAATTTAGGCACATAGAACAACTTGTCAGGCTTTCTTTATGGGTTTTTTTTTTCACTGTGCCTTTTTTATAAAAAATATGCACCACAATACCCTCATTTGAGAATTATTATCCCAAATACCCCAGTTTTGATTTTAGGTGAGAAGTCTCACTTGCTAAACATGACTTCTCACCCTTCTTAATCTTTTTTTTTTTTTTTTGCCTATTGAGAAGTCTCACTTACTAAACATGACTTCTCTTCTTGTTTTTTTTTTTCGTTTTAAATTTTTTAATTAAGAAACTTGTTAATTAATTGATAACTTTGATTAATTAGGTTAGTTAAGTTAATTATAGTGTTGATTAGGATATTTAGAAGTGAAATTTTTATAAATAAAGATTAATTTTATGAATAAAAAACAATAATTAAATATATTATACATCAATTAATTAGCTGATTTTAATTTTTTTAATATAGTTACGTAGTGTGTTAATTATTCGGTTTACAAATAAAATATGTGATTAGAACACAAATTTGATAATTAAACACATTAAACATTAATATTGAGAAGCAATAGCCTAAATTAAAAGCAATAATGACGACCATAAATTAAAATCCTAACGCCATCAACACATGAAACTAATCGTGAAGGTGGTGTCCAGTTCCACAACGTGTTGGGCGTCTGTTACATGGTGGAAGTTGCCTGCGTTGTGGGACAGCTTCTTGATCATCGTCACCGGCGGCTGGCTCGTCTTGCTGCACAGGGTCATTGAGATTTAAGTTTGATGCTGGCATTGATGAGTTATCAAATTGTTTACTGGTATACGGCATCGAAGAACTACCAAACCCACTCATGTGGGGGAATGCTGGCTCTCCAAAGGAGTACATGTTCTCTATGTACCTTTGTCCCGACGCTGGTGTACTGAGGTCTGCACCGAATAGATTACTGACAAATTCGTCATCACTCGAGACGTATGAGAGTCGACGATTGCCGGTCCATTGTGGAGGGGGTTCTTGGTCTGGGATAGTGTTCACAAAAGATTCAGTTGGAGGTTGCTGGGCTTCAAGCTGCATTGTGTAGGCATCTGGGGGGCTTGGTTGACGTGGTGAGATTCGGCCGTCTATTCTGGGTAGGGCTGATCATCAACCTGGGACCCGTCCGAACCCGAGCTAACCGATTGTCATTTTTTTTAAATGGGTGGGTTCGGTCGGGTCGACGGGTTGATCGGGTGGAAAAATCGGATAAGAATGGGTACCATCGGGCGGGTTCGGTTCCGCATAATGTAACCCATCGATAACCGAACTCGACCGAACACTGTAATTTGTTTTGAAAATTTCATTTCCTTCTCTAGAGTTCCCTTCCCTGACCCTTGGTTCAACTTCAACAGACCCACACCACAAACCAGCTCCCTCACCTCTTCCCTCAGAACCACTACCCAGAACCGTACCTCCTCCCTCCCTCGCCGGCGGCCTTCTCCTTCCCCCAACCCGCGCGACCACCAGATCTGCTAGCCAGAGCCAAGTCCCCAAGTCCTCCCTTCCCAACCAACTACCTAGCCGTGTTGTACCTTCTCTGAGCCGCACCTTTCTCTATCGTTTCTCCAGATTCGTGAAGACCCACACCGCCGCGTGCCTCCACAGGTCCACCGCGTCAGAGTTCCGTGCCCCCACCGTGACGCGAATCCAGAGCTCCCCGGCGCGAATCCAGTGCCCCTCGCCACTCCACCCAACACAGATCCAGAGCTCCCCGACGCGAATCGTACTGTCTCCATTGGCCGGCCGCCATGAGCAGCACCTCTAGCCGATCAGCTCCGTGCAGTCGTGCACATGGTGGAGAGGGTGTCGTGAGAAGCCTCGAGGGAGAAGACGAGAATAGATCTCCCTCTGTTGTTTTATTTTTTCATTTTAGACTTTTTTTTTTAGACTTAATTGGGCTCAAATTCAAATGGGCTATTTTTTTAATAATAAGTAATTCTTGACCCGCAGCAAACCGCCCGAAACCACCCGCCACCCGACCAACCCGTTGTATATATCGGACGGAAATGGATTGTGTTTTTCTCTGATCAAACCCGAATGAACCCGACAATCCCAACCCGAAACCGCCCGATGCTCACCCCTAATTCTGGGCCTTTGAAGCGTGCGTCAAAGGGTTTCAATTCTGCAAACCCGTTGTCCAGATCGATGGCACTTGGTTGTACGGAAAGTACAAGGGGACCCTCTTGATGGCAATTGGCCAGGATGGGAACAACAACATATTCCCCCTTGCCTTTGCCCTAGTCGAGGGGGAGACGACGGACGCCTGGTTTTTCTTCCTGCGGAACTTGCGAAGGCATGTTACCCCCCAAGCCAACCTCTGCTTGATTTCGGATAGGGCTGAATCAATCAAAAGTGCTTACAGGCGGCACGGTAGTGGATGGTTAGACCCTCCCTCGGTGCATGTGTACTGCATCCGTCACATCGCACAGAACTGGATGACGCGTTTCAAGAATAAGGCCCAGCGACAACAGGTGGTTAATATGGGTAAGTCCCGATTTCATTTAATTTTTAATTTATATTTGTCAAATTTTTCATTCAAACCTAACAACATGTTTTTCTTTTTTTAGGATACGCCTTGACTCAACCGACCTTCAACTGGTACTATAGTAATCTAGAAGCAGACAACGCAGAGGGCGCTAGGTGGCTCAGTCGTATCCCTAAGGATAAATGGACTCAGGCGTGGGATGGAGGGCGTCGCTGGGGACATATGACAACCAATCTTGCAGAATGCATCAACGGCGTACTCAAGGGCGTCAGAAATCTTCCAATCACTGCGATTGTTAAGGCCACCTATTACAGATTGGCAAAAACCTTTGTTGAGAAGGGACGGAAGGCCGAAGCAATGATCCGAGCCGGGCATACATGGACCGAGATCCTCAACAACTCTGTGGACGCTGATCGTGCCATTGCCAACTCGCACTTTGTGCGTGAGTTTGATCGAGGAAGGAGTGCATTCTTGGTGGAAGAGATGGCAAACCAAATAGAGGGGCGAATTGGAGGCGTCTTCCGGCTGAACTTGGATCAGAAGTGGTGCGACTGTGGAAAATTTCAGGCAATGCACCTCCCCTGTTCACATGTCCTTGCTGCTTGTGCACATGCGAGACTAGACTTGTATGACCAAGCGGCAGATGCGTACAGGTTGACACATGTGTCCAGCGTATACTGTGAAAATTTTGGGGTTGTCAGCAACGAGGCATACTGGCCACAATATGATGGCCCCACGGTGTGCCACAATCCCGAGCAGCGAAGGGATCGTAAGGGCCGTCCACGATCCTCTCGGATCCGTACTGAAATGGACATGAGGGAAGCCGGCCAGCCAAAAAGATGCTCTGTCTGTCGGATGCCAGGTCATAACAAGAACAGTTGCCCTAACCGTGCCGGAAGTTCTTCTCAGCCCTAGAAAATTTCATGTAACTTTTTTTTTATGTATGGTCGCCCCTATTACGTTTGTAATTCAACTTTTAAATCAATAAATTTACTTTGATAATCCGCTAATTAAATCTAAATTAACACCGTAGCCTAATTAATTAACTAGATATAACTAAATAATTAAAAAAAATGAAACCAGCTAATTTACCTATGTTTAATTGATGTATAATATATTTAATTACTGTTTTTTATTCATAAAATTAATCTTTATTTGTAAAAATTTCACTTCTAAATATCCTAATCAACACTATAATTAACTTAACTAACCTAATTAATCAAAGTTATCAATTAATTAACAAGTTTCTTAATTAAAAAATTTAAAACGAAAAAAAAAAACAAGAAGAGAAGTCATGTTTAGTAAGTGAGACTTCTCAATAGACAAAAGAAAAAGAAAAAATAAAGAAGGGTGAGAAGTCATGTTTAGCAAGTGAGACTTCTCACCTAAAATCAAAACTGGGGTATTTGGGATAATAATTCTCAAAGGAGGGTATTGTGGTGCATATTTTTTATAAAAGGGGTAGAGTGAAAAAAAAAAACCTTCTTTATGTTTACCAACTCATTTATATATTATTTTGGACATTTTGGTGGTCCCAAAGCTTCACTGTCTATTCATATAATCCATGCATGTTTAAAGGAAACGAAGGAACCAAACAAGTATTATACCAAACTGCCAAAGTCATATAAAGTTTGCAATGCCATGACATTCTTGTGAGATTCAATTTCAAGTTGACAAGCGTGAACTGTTTCAGTTGTTCAGTTTTAATGCAAAACTTAAGGATCATAATATATGGTGCCGATTTCCAATTATTATATCTCATTGCCTATTATCATTTGGTTTCATATAAATAATAAATAAGTAGAGTATGCAGATTTTGTAACACCCCATTTTCTCGTCTCTTGACCGGTAATTATATTTTATATTATTACCGGGGATCCAGAAAATGATTTTGAGAAAAACAAAATCATAGTTGGAACCTATCATATCGTGAGAAGTTACGGTGAAATTTTGGGTTTAAAACTCAGAAGGAAACCGGTTTGGGTTTTCGCTGACAGTATACTTTTGTACTTGTCAGAAAAACCCTAATTTTACCCGAAACTGAAAATTTTTAGACTTTATCATTATTTTAGTGATAAAGTCTATTTCTAGAATTTTCGCTCAAAAATAAAATATTGTATTTTATTCGGATGAATCTTGATGAAAAACGATCAAAAACCCTAATCGGGTAAACGACGGAGCTGAATACGGATCTGCAGAGATGTGCTGGAGGATAAGAGCGACGAGTCATCCATGATGACTCATCCACATGAGTCACATGGTAAGTCACTACATGACTCACCATAGTCATGATTGATTTTGACAAAATATCTAAGATATTTTGAACAAAATATCTAATCTTTCATGCGAAATGACCTAATTTGCCAAGCTACATTAAAAGCCATCCATTCATTTTCATTTCACAAAAACACTAAACACACTTGATTCCTAAGTTTCAAGGATCAAAAGCATAAGTTTTATTTTCTCTCACTTGTTCTTGAAAGTTCTTCATAGGTACTTCATTTCTCCCCTATATTTCATCATCTTAGAAACATGATTTCATGATTCTTAAATCAAGAAACTTGTTCCTTAGATCCTTGCCTTCACTTTGAGCTATAATGTTTCTAAATCCAAGAACAATCAAGTTTTTTTTCTCCTAACCCTCAAAGTCAGCCAAGCCCTCTAAATCACCAACCAATCTTTGTTTCAACATTCCAAATACATATTCTTACTCCTCTAGATCATCTAGAGACATATTATTTCACACAAAAACTCATTCGAAATTGTTTTACAAAATGGGTTTTTCTAGCCTACACTTTGTTCATCATTTTCTCATCAACCAAGGGGTAATCTGTCTTACCTCTAGTTAGTAACTTGATTCTATGCTTCATTAGCTTCATGAATATGTAATTTATTTCAAATTATATACTTTCAAAAAATCATGTATTAATTCATAGGAATTTGCATGATGTTGTTTTTGGACTTTGAACTATTTTTCTACCATGGAAACACATTTGTCTTTATGTCTACCAAATGGTTTTAAAAACAAATGATCCTAGCCCTATGAACTTTATGAGGCCGTGAGCTATATAGAACTTTTACCCTAGGATTTTGTTTGTTTTAACTTGGTGAAATGGTTGTTGATGAAGGTGATGGTGATGAAGTTGGTTTTTTGTGGATCAAAGAGGATCGTCTTGCCTTTGGGAGCTACAAGAGGTAAGGGGAGAGTGAACCACCTCACACCATATTGGTGGGGTGTGAAGATGGCTTATATTTGTTTGTGGTTGAAAACCCTAAACTTAGGGTTATTCATTTTGTTTGGTTTGGTCCTCTATGAGGACATGATTGTAATATTGGTTGTGGTGTGATTAGTACTTTGGAATTGATATGATTATATGCTCATGAACATGCTATGTTTGATTGATTAGTTATATGCCTTGGTTTGATTAATTGGTTTGAATTGTCAATATGGTTATAGCATGACTTTTTGAGTAGTTATATGCTATGTTGATGTATGGTTATGGCTATGAGTGTTTTTGGAGAAGTGGTATCTTCTTGTGAATCGTGATCAAGTTTCGGTCACATATGGAACAAATGGGTGTTTAACTCCAATCCTCGAGTTTTAAGTGGATTTCACAACATTTAAGTGGGGATATGAATAAAGACAATGAAGAAAGGAAAAGAACAAGTTCTTGAGCTATGAAATTATGCAATTACTACAAGTAAAGATTTAATTAAAAGCCTATTCTAAGTGAGGCATAGGCACGATTTCCCTAGAATCCTCACTTAGAATGCTTTAATTTTCAATCAAGGTAATTGTTAAGTTGAAATCATATTTGGAAATCGAATCGCATAAACTTTTATAAAACAAAACCATCCAAAAAGAATGTCTATTTTAATTCGGGTTTGAGTTTTTACTTGAATGAGAAACATTTTCTATACTTAGCCCACTAATTAAATGACTTCGTTTAAGTCATAAATCAGTAAAATCAAAATGATTTTGATAAGAACAGTCCTTATAATGAACTTTAAGTATTAACTTTATGTGATGGCTCTAAAGGTTTTCAAAACGAAATTCAAACCCAAATGAATGAAAGATGGAACCATGGTTTAGGAATTGAATGATTTCACTTAAATGAGGGACTTTTGTAAAGTTTCCACGTGACATTCAATTAGTTGACAATTGTTGGGCCATAAGAGGTCTATCATTTGGAGTTTTAAGAGTGATGAAAAAGGAAGTTAAGCCTTCAGAACTCTTCTTTATTTCAAACCCTTAATGTTGAGGTACTTAAGGCCAGACCGAGGTATTTAAGGAGATGTGTTTACAAAAGAAAGGATTTAAACATTTGGATTTACAATCAAAAGGATTTTAAAACCAAAGTAAACATGTATTCCAAAACCTAAGTTGAGGAGTAGGACTTAGCGATTAAAAGAAATGGAATGTTTAAAGTATGAGATATAGTGGAGTAAGAATATGTCTTCATACCCTAGATGATTTTATCATCCAAGGATCCATAATACTTAATAACCAAGAGTATTCTAAGATTACTTGCCGAGTAAGTAATCTAGTTCGGGAAGAACCAGAAGAAATATAATGGATTGGGGAATGACCAATCTCCATAATGCACTTAAGTGTTTAAACATGGATAGACCAATGAGGGGATCCTAAACTTGTGCAAGGATTCACAGGTTGGTACTCTCTTGCCTTTAGAATGGCTATTGATTCCGTCAAATGAATCCCGAAATTTATCAGGCGGATAAATACGAACGCACATGCCGTGATCGGTTTGATCCAAAGAATATGTTTAGTAAGGCCTTTGCGCCTAGGAAGTGGACCTACATGTTTTGTGCGCATGTGGATTTTAGGGTGACGATTCTTCAATGATCTTGGGAATGTCGGGGTTGGGATGACCACAAATGGCCATTCAGGGTGATGGGTCGTGGAGTCATGTGCAAAACACTGACATCTTATACTTGTTGTTGTACAATCCTGGTTATCGATGATGTTTCACAATCAATAGGGTTTTTATTATCGATGCACATGCCTAATCTTTGCAGTTGTGAAACGTGCATTCTAACCACTCCTTCCAAACATTCTCTTAACTCCAGAGTAGAGTCAGATCTTCCTTGAGGCTGTGTAGGTATGGGACTATGCAGTTTCAATTAGTCATCTCTCAGTTCTTGTGAGGTTGTGTAGGTATGGGACTATGCAGTTTCATTGGGTCATGTTTGTGTATAAGCCGTGTCCTGTAATGCTTTTATGTTGTATGCTTTTGATGATATGTATATATTGTATGTTGTTGGTATATTGATTGAATTGTTAATCTGCAATTGGATGATAACATGAGATATGTTAGTAAGAGTATAGAAATGCATATGTGCCATGTGTCGTACTGTTTTCATATCTGCCATATGCTGTGTGATGCTGGGAATCTTACCTCCTTTGTTTTATATTGATGTGTCTGGTTTGGCTATATGCCTTTTGTGTTCTTCTAAGAAGGATGGGATGTCGAGATGTCGCTCGGCTGACCCACCAGAGGTGTTGAAGTTCTAGCATGAGGATGACATGGGGAAGTCTCTAGAGGACGTCACTTCCAGCTTTCAGGTGGTTCAAGATGAGGGCGTATGTGTTTCCTGTCGTGCCTGATCTTCCTTTTCTTCTGATAGGCATGACTGTCGATGGTTAGTAGGCTATGACTTTTCCCTTGGAAGGGGGAGGGCCTATTACGAGAGTTACTTTGTAGTGGCTCTATTAGTGACTTTTGTGGCGACGTCGGTAGTGGGCTCAAATAGAGTTTCCACTAGATTTCGTCAATTAGTTTATCTTTCTCGTAATGTATGATAAAAGATTGTCTTTTATGTATAGTTGGGCTAGCGTAGGATGTACGTATGTGATTTTAGCTTTTATGGAGCTGCGTCTCCAAGTACCTTATATTTTTAGGAGTTGCGACTCCATATCTTTATGTTGGGTCTGTATGTGTAAATGTTTTGTTCGACGAGTCGGGTTGGGTTTTTTATGTAAGTCTATTTTTGAGCCTATGACCTGAAATGTATTAAGAAATGTTTTATTACACATTACCTATTTCCAGATATTTACATTTATGACTTGCTAAATTGAAAAATTTTCCCCATTATATTACAACGAATTTTGAATTACCCTATTTTCGGCCTTAAGACGTTACGGACAATGTAGTGTCCGAGAAGGGTGTTACAGATTTAGCTCGACAGATTGATTGAACTGAAAAAGAACGCTTTTTTTTTATAATCAAATTGGGCTTGTTTCATCAAAATGAGGTGATTTTTACTTTTATAATTATTTATCAAAATGAATTGATTTTTGCTACTGTGGTATTTAAGTGTGTGTTTGGACTAATGTTTGATAAAAGTGATTTTGAATGTAATTGATTTTGTAAAGTTGATTTGATTAGAATTGAGTTTAAAGTGGAGTGATTTATGTTTATTGTTTTTATTATGAAAACAAGTTTGATGTAAAACTTAGTGTAAATTTTTCAACTCAACTCAAAAACTACTTTTTGTAGCTTCTAGACAGAATCACTTCTGGAGGCAAAATCAATTTTACCTGATAGTAATCAAACATATCATTTTCACTAAAATCACATTTGATAGAAGACAGAATCAATTCTGAAGATTTCTGTGAAACCAAAGACACACTAATATTACTTTCCTTTCTGACATAGTTGGTGTCCCCTCCTACTCAGCATCCCTGCCTACCCCAATTGTCCCCCTAACCCCCCCCCCCCCCCCCCCCACCCCAAAAAAACAAAAAAAAAAAAAAACCCGAAATTCCAAAATCCCACACTCCACATACACTCTTCTTTCACACACTCAATCACTCGCAAACACTCCGCTCTCAATCACTCTCATACAATTTTCCTTGATTTGTCTTTAAATATTTATTTTTTAAATGGTTTTAGTTATCATTATTTTATTTATTATTATCTTTATTACATTTTTTATTATTATTATTATTATTATTATTATTATTATTATTATTATTATTATTATTATTATGTTTTACGCTTCCCATTAACCGCCAAACAAAAAGAGTGTGAGAGTTTTCTTTGTCTTAAACGCGAGACTCCGGATGTTGAATATATGCAAGTTAAAAAATGACAACCAATGGATAAGTTGAAGTGGTCACCCCTGCACCCCTAATAGAGAACCCCCCCTCCGAAATTCCCAAATCCCCCACCCCACATACACTCTTCTTTCACAGGCTCAATCACTCCCATGGGATGATCTAGAAAGTTCAAATCCCAAGAAAGTAATTATTGTAGAGAGATCACATAACCATCGTGCTTCCGTAGTCAAATGGGAATCAGTTGCATATGCAGTTTAAATGGTTCGAATATATGAATATACCTCTCAGCAAATATATATATATATGTGTGTGTGTGTTATCCATCTTATTTTACACCTCCTTTGTAACATTAAAACTTATTTAACAAACTTTACTTCAAAAATACTTGAGCAATATATCCTCCTAATGATGCTATTGTATTACTTGAATCAGATTGGCTCTATAATAGAAAAATGTTATATACATATATAACATTTCTTAAACGCCTTACATTAACATTAATGATTTTGAGTTGCGACTAAATTATGAATCATACAACCACTTGTTTGCCTTGATTTTTTTTGTTTCAAATGCATGTTTCTCGTTTCCCAGTGAATGTTAAGCAAAAAGAGTGTGGGCCTGCATGTTCTCTTAAGTCTTCGGCTTACGGGTTTAGTATATTCATCCATGATACACAAAATAGATGCATTGGTGTGAATCATAATATTATTTATAAAGACCTTCAACAAGCAGCAGTTAATAGGGGTAACAGGGGGAAAAGGTGAAGAAAAACAAAAAGCAAATGGTGTCTAAAGGGAGGGCCGATAAAAATAATTGCTCAAGTGGTGTGTTTCGAAAATGGTATACTTTCAGTGGTTTCAGAGAAGATTGTCCAGTAAGGAGGCGACCCATCTCAAATGCAAGGTCGGGATGAGTGAATCTCTCATCGCAGACGAATGATATTGAAGGGGAAACAACCAAGTTGTTGGAAGAAAACAACATTCTCAATCTTTTGGTTGCAAGAGGAAGAAGAATGGTTCAAACACAAGGTGCTCATTTGGTGGCCCCAAGGTAATCCTTAGATGAGGACTTACTGAAGAATGATGTTTTTGCACAAGATTCTTTGGCACAAGATTGATGCGAAGAGCCAGCAAAATATCTCTACTAAGGGTTTAGACAGTCTTCGCTTTTGGAATCGGCCATTAGACTCCGTAACTCACGTCTAATTAGAGATTGCAAGTTCGACGATATTAGGAAGATTCTGGGGATTGGAAAGGAGGTATGGATGGAAATCAACGGTTGCGAAGGGAAGGTGAAATAGAAGTTACTCGAATTGGAGGGTAAGGACAGGGCAACAAAGAAATAACTGGTCTCTTCTTCTACCACGCAAGGGGTGTCTCAGGTTCCTGATGAAGATTGCATCCTTTAACATAAGGGGTTTGGGGAGGAAATTTAAGAAGAGCAGAGTAAGGAATCTTGTTTACTAAGAAAGGCTAGATTTTCTGTTGATCCAGGAAACAAAGCTGCCTATTGTTGATGATCGTCTGTGCAAAAATATTTGGGAGAATTCTGACTACCGGTGGGCATGCCTTGAAGCTGTTGGCATAACATGTGGTCTGTTTTTTATCTGGAACAAAGAAAAAATTCAATTTCTTATTTATCTTCACTAGAGCTTGGTTTTGCGGGGTACATGGAGAATGGGGTAAAAATAAGTTGCGTTGCTTCATCGTAAATATTTATTCATCTTGCTCTCTTTCAGGCTAAAAAAAATTTATGGGAAGATCTAAAGATAACAAAGAAAGGTTTTGGAAAAAGAAAATGGTGCCTAGCTGGGGACTTCAACGTCGTTCTGAAAGCTTCAGAGAGGGATTTCAAATCAAGAGTCAAAGAAATTCCAGAGTTCCAGAATTTTGTGAAAGAGATGGATCTGATTGATTTACTTGATTCAAAGCCAATGGATTGGCAATGAGTAGGCTCGATAGGTTTTTGATCTCTGAAGATTAGTTTCATGAATGGCAAGAATCTGGTGCAATGGGCTCTTAACCGGGATGTCTCTGATTATTGTCCCTTCATCCTAAGGTATGACAAAACCTTTTAAATTTAACAACTGCTGGTTATTACATGATAGCTTTCACAAAAGGGTATAAGAAACGTGGGAGTCTACACAGGTGAATGGGTGCAAAGCTTACCTATTGAAGGAGAAGTTTAAGTTATTGAAGTATTTTTAAGACTATGGAACTTAGAGAATTTTGGGGATATTGAAAAGTAGTATATCAACAATCACAGAGGGCATCAGTGTGTTAGACTGCAAAGCGGAACAAACTGTTTTGACTAAGGAGGAAATAGACAAAAGGAGAGGGTAGTTTGAAGATTTGTGGAGATACCTCAAAATGAAAGAGAGTATGTTGTACCAAAAATCAAAGTTTAAGTGGACCTAGGAGGGGGATGCAAAAAGTTGTTTCTTCCATGCTTGTGTAAACGCAAGGAGAAGACATAATCATATTTGGGATATTTTCGACGGGTTGAAATGGGTTGAAGATGTGGAAGGAATTCGCAGCACAATCAGTTCACATTTCATAAAAATGTTATCTGAAGAGTAGCAAATTAGGCCACAACTCTCAGAATCAAATTTTAAAATGTTGTCTTTGGCCCAGAACGAAATCTTACGTTCTCTTTTCTTGTAGAGGAAATCGAGGAGGCAGTTTGGAGTTGCGAAGATAATAAGAGTCCAGGTATGGACGATTTCAATTTCTAGTTCATTAAGGCTTTTTGGGGGGTGATTCGTAGTGAGGTATCTACCATGATTTATGAATTCTATTCAAATGCTAAACTTCCAGTTGGTCTTCTTTCTTCCTTCAAATCTTTGATCCCCAAGAAGGAAAATCCTCAATCAGTTTTAAAATTTTGACCGATAACTCTTATAGGGTGCCTATACAAAATTATCTCAAAATTGTTAGCTACAAGATTGAAGAAGGTTTTGAGCTATGTGATCTCTCTTAACCAATCATCTTTCTTGCCAAAAGACAAATATTAGATGGAGTGGTTGTGATTATTGAGATTGTGGACTACCCAAAGAAGATGAAAATGAATTATCTAATCTTCAAAGTTGATTTCGAGAAGGCATATGACTCTGTTAGTTGGCATTTCTTAGAAGATATGTTGATAAAAGCTTGATTTTTCTGAAACATGGAGGTCATGGATGAAGGTTGTTATTTTCGCGAGGTCAACCTTTATTCTAGTGAATGGTTGTCCCACCAATGAGGTCGCAATTTCTAAAGGTATGAGACAAATATTTTCATATTGTGGTCCAGCAAGCTTGGAGTAATAGTAACCATGGTGTTCTTAATGGCCTTAGCAAGGTGAAGGAAGATGCGTTTGATTTCAATGTGAGAGTGCTTGGAAATGTTTTCAAACGGAAACACACTTTAAAAGCTAGAATGAGAGGCATCCAATGTACTTTGGAGCACAATGACATTCTTAGCTTAGGTTTTGCTTGAGGCTAATCCTTACAGGGAATATAATGATGTGCTTAAGCAAGAAGTGCTCCTTTGGTTCCAGAAATATAGAGAAAAGTGGGTCAGGTTTGGGGACCGTAATATGAAGTTCTTTGCACTTGGAAGATTGTCAGAAGAAAGCGGAACAAAATTCATGGGTTAATTTTGGATAGTATTCTTCACCGGCTCCATGTTTCCTTTGTCCCTCAGCTAATTAATCCTAAAGTTACAACTCTCTCAGATGTTGTTCATAAGAATGAGGTGAGATAGGCGGTTTTTAGTATGAAGTCTTATAAAGCGCCTGTGCCCGAAGGATTCCAACATTTCTTCTTTAAGCAATATTGGGAAGTGGTTGGTGATGATATATGGCACCTGGTCTGAGAAGCTTTCCAAAGAGGGTTCTTAGATGATCGTTTAGCAAACTCTTGTTGTTTTAATTCTGAAAGTTGATAATCTTATCCACCTGATAAACTTTAGACCCATCAGCTTATGTAACATCATGTACAAGGTTATCTCCAAGGTCTTGGTTTAGAGGTTATGCCATTTCTTGAATGATTTGGTTGTGCCCCTCCAGAGTAGTTTCATTCCAAGTAAAAGTATCAGAGAAAATGTTGTGTTGATTCGGGAAGTAGTGCACCATACGAAGAATAAAAAGGGAGTCATTGCCTTCAAAATTGATCTAGAAAAAGTTTATGACAGATTGAGATGAGAATTTCTTGAAATTAATATTCAAGATTTTGGATTACCGGATTGCTCAATCAAGCTCATCATGTGGTGTGCCCGATCCTCTAGCTTTTTTATTCTTTGGAATAGGGCGAGGTTGGAAAGTTTTAGATCGACAAGAGGCCTCTGACAAGGGGACTATTATCTCCATATTTATTTGTTATTTGCATGGAAAAGTTGGCCCTTGGTATCCAAGACAAAGTGGAGGCGGGATCTTGGCAACCTGTTCAGGTTTCTAGAGGGAGGTCTCGGATCCCCCATCTTTTTTCTTTTTTTCTTTTTGCAAATGATGTTCTGCTTTTTTGTCAAGCTATAATTTTCCAGGTTCACCTTGTGACTATTACTCTTAATGACTTTTGTAATGCTTCTGAACTCAAAGTTAACATTGAGAAGTCTCATGCTATGTTAATGGCAGAGTTAATAGAACTGTATATAATGGAATTGTTGAGAAGATCCAGTCCTGTCTTGCTGCCGGCAAGAGTAGATTGTTGAACAAGGCTGGTAGAGTGTTCTTCGCCAAATCGGTGGTGTCCTCTATCCCTGTGTATTCCATGCAAGTTCACTACTTCCATAAAAGTGTGTGTAACAAGATTGATAGCTTGACTAGAGGGTTCATTACGGGTACCAATGAATCAAACTATAGATGGAGCCTTGTCAACTGGGATACTATGACTTGGCCCAAGCGTGTTGGGGGTCTGGGTATTAGAGACTCTAGGTTAACTAATTTTTATTTAATGGGAAAGTTGATATGGAGTGTGTTACATGAAGATAAAAAATTGTGGGTGTAAGTTCTTAATCATAAGTATCTTGAGCATAATTATATCTGGCCTATGGGTAGAAACAATAAGGCGTGCAACCTATCTAAAGCCTTGAATGTTTTGTGTGATGTTTTCCATTTTTGCCTTGGCTTTGGTAAATCGTCCTTATTTCAGACATCAGGTTCTCCTTAAAAGATGGGTGGAAGGATAATTCTTAGTGTCTGCAGAATTTGGCTACTCATATACCGCCATAGGTTCAGGACACTAAATCCAATGTTGTTATTCCAGTACACGTTTGTGAACACCCAATTTTGTCCGGTCTATTTTTATTCAATTAATAAAGAGGAATAAACAAGAAAAATAAAATAAAAAATAAAAAATGATAAAAGAAAAAATAAATAAATAAAAAGGATAATGGTGAGTTAGTTAGATTCAGTTTGTTTGATAGAAGGTGATTCAAATTAGAACTAGTTTAGATAGGAAGAGATAATGATCTTGTTGTTACTATTAGATAGTATAATCAGATAATAATATGATTATGATTTGTGATTTCATGATAAACATACTAATCTGATCTTGTTATCTTGTTATATCATATGAGGAAATTTTGTTATCCTTTCTTCTATAAATAAAGAGCATGAACCCAAGGAGAAGGGGATCTGGAAATAAAAAAAAAGGCCATTTTAAATCACATTCATCTCTGATTGCTCACACTTCCATCAACTCTCCATCTCCATTCTTTGCTCACACTTCCATATTCTTGCTCCATCAAACAATCCCTTCACTGTCGTGCTCCAACGTTGCTCCATCAAATCAGTGAGCTCCGTCGTGTCGTCCCTTCTCCTCCGAGCACCAGAACCGCGAGCGCCACTCCCAATACTGTTTCTCCATCGTAGTCCCGCTTCACCGTGCCGTGCCATCCGCCGTTCACATCACGTTTCGTCTTCTGCTGCAGCAACGGGTCCTCTGTTCCAGCTATTGCCGAGATCTAACACCGCCCGCAGTCTGCGTAACACCGCCATGGACGCCACCACTGTACCTTCAACCCGTTCCTGAACGTGAATCGCCAAATTCATATTCCGGTTGTGATGTTTGAGTGAGTAAGAAGTGTTTATTTTGTTTCTTTTGGGTTTGGTCCATGCTGCTAATACTGGGCTTATCAACTTAAAACAAAAATATTTCAAAAAAAAATATTTATTAACTCTTTTGCTTTAAAATAAAATAAAAAAACCAAAATCAAAATCAAAACCCTTTTTTAACAAATCAATTAACCAATCAATCATTTTTTAGAAGAACTACGTAGCTTTGAATTTCTCATTGCACCCGGGAATACGTAGGAGCGGAAATAATCATTCCGTCAAGCTAAAAATTAAAATTTTCCTAATTTTGTGTTTATTTTCTTTTTATTCTTTTTTGGGTAAAATAAATATTTCTTAAAAGTTATTGAGAGTTTGCATAATTAACTTGAGGTACCGTCTTAGGACGGGCGGTGTAGGGTGCTAACACCTTCCCTACTCGTAACAGACTCCTGAACTCAAATCTCAATTTTTTTAAAAAAAAAGACCAGTTACCTTTAATATTTGGTTTTTTCCAAATTTCTCCTAAAATTAAATTTGGTGGCGACTCCTCTGTTTATTTTTTCCAATCGCGGCTCCCGAACGGGACGGTCGCGACAGCTGGCGACTCCACTGGGGACTTTTTGAGAGTCAGGCCTATTATAGTTAGTTGTGCAAAATTTTAATAACTTTTATTTATTTGTTTTACCCATTTTACATTGTAGATTTTGTTTTATTTATTTATTCTACATATATATATTCTTACAATTTTCCATGTTAATTCTAGGGTAGATTTAACTTTTAGGGTTGTATAGGTTTGTATGCTCTCTCCATACACTACACTTACACATTGAGCACACACTTATGAGTGAGGCCCTATACCCGGGTCTTGGTAACCCTAAGATTAAGAAAGAGGTTGTGTAGTGGTAGCCATTTTGGGATATTCATCCTATCTGGGTATCATGAAAACCTCGGCTAGAGTGTAACCTTTTTTATGATGTCCTATGTCTGGTAGATCTCCTACTGTCTTGGTCAACATCATGAATTTGGATCTTAGCTCTAGTGGCCAAAGAATATTGGAATTGTAGAACCACCTTATGCGAGGTCACCGATTAAAGATCCATAGCCCATTAGGATAGAGTCCAATGAGGTAACCCGATTTAGGACACAAAGTGAGTGTACTTTCTCCTCACGTTCTTTTTAATTATGCATAAAATTCACCATTAATTATTTTTCTACAACCTAATATCTTTGGACGAGACGTTCTAGGAATGGTTAGTTAAATATTTATCATTTAAAACCTTTGAACAAGACGTTCTAGGAATGATTAAATCAAATATGTTCACACTTAACACCTTGGAACGAGACGTTCTAGGAATGGTTAAGCAATTATTTTCACGATCAAGCGCATTTGAACGAGACGTTCTAAGATATTCACTAAACTAAGACATTTGAACGAGACGTTCTAAGAATAATTAATCAATCTTCATTCGATCATGTGGTACAAATACCGGTTTAATTAATAGTTGCCATGCATGATTTCATGATAGGTAAAATAATCAATATAACGAGAAAATCGCTACACCCTTATCGTTCTCGATCACAAGCCAAAATAATGGATGAACAAGAGCAAGCTCAGAAATTCATAGAAGATATGGGTCAACTCAAGAAACAGGTGGCTCAAATAATGGAGATGATGCAAGCCATGCAAAAGGAAAAGAATACAGATGAGAATCCTCCAGCCTCAACTGAAGCACAGCCAACTGAACCTCTTCTCACTCAGGGCTTCAATCAACAAGGGATCACGATGCCCCTTGTTGTTTACCCGAACAATCAAACTCATCAGTCATTTGACCCAAACAATCCCCCATATGGTCTTCCTCGAGGGTTTGTACCACCAGTGGCTCCTAGTCCGCAAGATGGCTATCCAGGTTCCCAAAACACTGCCCAGACACAAATCCCTACCAATGCTGCTGAGATACAACAAGTGCAAACCACCAATCCGCCAGGTGGTAATACCCCGATATTGGTACAATTTGCTAACCCGAATACTTCACCATACACACTTCAAATTGATGCCAATGGGACCCAGGCAACACATAATTTTTCTCCCCTACAATATGTTCCTGTTAATCAGACGGGTGAGAGTCCTCAGTCCAAAGAAAAATTGGAAATTCTGGAGGAAAGACTGCTGGCTATTGAAGGAGTAAATAGTTATGGTCTTAGGACCGCCTCAGAACTTTGTCTGGTACAAGATGTTGTAATCCCGCCAAAATTTAAGGTGCCTGATTTTGACAAGTACAAGGGAATCACTTGCCCTAAAAACCACTTAACCATGTACGTCAGGAAGATGGCATCGTATGCCCATGATGATAAACTCTTGATTCATTTCTTCCAAGACAGTTTGACTGGGGCAGCTTCAAATTGGTACACACATCTTGAGCGGGCCCATATTCGATCTTTCAAGGATCTAGCAGATGCATTCTTGAAACAATACAAGTACAACATTGACATGGCTCCGGATAGAATGCAATTGCAAAGTATGTCAAAAAAGAATACAGAAACTTTCAAAGAATATGCCCAACGATGGAGGGAATTAGCTGCTCAAGTGGAGCCCCCATTAGCTGAGAAAGAAATTGTAGCAATGTTCATTGATACACTTCAGTCACCCTTCTATGACATAATGGTTGGAAGCGTGTCATCAAACTTTTCTGACATGGTTATCATCGGAGAACGAATTGAAAGTGGGATGAGAAGCGGTAAGATTGTTGAAAGTTCTGTGGTAGCTGTTGAAACAAAGAAAGCTCCATTTGTCAAAAAGAAGGAAGGAGAGACGCATACTGTGGCGTCAGAGCAGAAGATTCCTGGGCATTGGGTATCAAACCAAATTCCTGTCAACTCCCAACCATCTTTTCAAAACACCTACATCCCATTTTATCCACCACATCAACAGCCTAACCATCCATATATAGCCGCCACCTCACAAATTCCAACCCAACCTTATCCTATGATGATATCATATCAGCCATCATATCCTACCCAGCATCAAACCTTTCCTACTGTACCACCTCAACAAAAGGCAAAGCCTATGCAGTTTGACACAATACCTATTACTTACACTGAGCTATTACCAAGCCTCATCAACAAATCTTTGTTGGTCCCAGTCCCGGCTAAGGCAGTACAACCCCCATACCCAAAATGGTTTGACCCAAATGCTAAGTGTGATTATCATTCAGGAGTGATTGGTCATTCGACTGAAAATTGCAAGACCTTAAAGTACAAAGTGCGAGATCTAATCAATGCAAATTTGATGAGTTTCCAACAAGATACTCCTAATGTAGGAGGTTCTGGAGTCAACGCCATAGAAGGCACTGTGAAGCATGACCTTTGATTATTGTTAGAGTAATTCATTAATGTTAATCCTTTAGCTCTGCCCAAGGCTTTAGGAAATCTTGAATAATGGGCTTACCTGTTTCCATTTCAGTATGAATAAATGAATGTATTGAGTTTCCTTGATGTCTCTCCATCTTTTGACTTTACCTTACTTTAGCCTTATCTTTTCATTTCTCCTGAAGTTGTCCAGATCTGAAAATGATTCTCTAAAAAGAAAAAAAGAAAAAGAAAAAATAAATAAAAAAGAAGGTATGTGCTAGCATCTCATCATATGATTTTGATCACCCCATTAATCAATTTGACAATAGAAAAAATCCTCATCGACTTATATGATCAACTGAGCCGAAAGCACCAAATGAATATTTTTGCAATGACAGAGGCAATCAAAAGGTACTTTTAGTGAAGTAGAGATACTCTCCTTGAAGATGAAAAGCCCACAGATTAAAGTTAGATGCTTAAAAAAAAAGGAAAAAAAAAAGGAAAGAGAGAGACCACTTATTTAATTTGGTAAGTACTATTATTTTTGTCTTTTCATTAAAATTTTTGAAAATTAACAATCATGATTTGAAATGAAGAATGGCCATGTTTCTCTATCCTTGACATATTTGCGTTATCCGTTGTTACCCCTTTTGAGCCTAAAAGAATTATTTTTCAAAGAACCTTGGGCAAGGATCACCCCTACATTGGGGCTAATTTGAGTTAAATGCGGATTGTTGAAAAGTAAAAAAAAAAAAAAAAAAAAGGAAGAAGAAGAAGAAAGGAAAGAAAATGAATAAATAAGCTCACAATAAAGCCAAATGAAAAAAAAAACGAGAAGTGGGCAAAGGAAATATAATATTGATACAAGTGGTTGATGCAAAGTAAGAACAAGGATCCTTGACCCTTTCAACCCACAAACACTCATTTGGGCCTTATTCCTTTTCTTCATATCCCTTAACCTTGGCCACATTACAAGCTTAAAAAAGTCCATTCTGATCAATGAAAGATTGTTATCATTTTCATTAATTTTAATTTTGAGACAAAGAAAATATGTGCTCTTTAATATATCACTCTCGAAAATATAATAAAAAGAATTAAAAAAAAGCAAGAAAAAGAGAGAGAAGAAAATGGCTCGCTGGGCTGAAAACCTGAAAGGGCGGTCCAGGCAAAAATTAGAGCTTCCTGATGAAAAGATCCATTGAAGAGACAAACTGGGGCAGTTTGAATTTAAAGGTAGATCACGAAGTACCCCAATAAATGAAGAATGGGGCAAGTCATATCTTTGAAGCTGATTGAAATGGTGCTCGAGACCAATTGAAGAAATACAAACTTCAAACTAGGGCAGGTTGAATTTAAAGGCAGATCATGAAATGCTCCCAATACATGAAGACTGGGGCAAGTAATATCCTTGGAAACTGATTAAAGTGGTGCCCGAGATCATATGCATGAGAGGCTAGCACTAATTACCCTAAAGAGTATCATTTGAAGAAATGCAAACTTCACATCCTCATCGTTCCCTTATAAAGACATCTCCAACCCCAATATCATTATTTTTCTCGCATCCTTATCACCTTTCACATATTGTTATCACCTTTTCACTCTCCATCATTTTTGGTACCCCCTCCTATTGCCATTTACCATGGACTCAACATGCATTTTTATACTGGAGTGTGAAATAAGTGTCAATAATAACATTTTCTCTCAAGATTTCAAAGGTCATGGAAAGCATAACTATCTCTTAACAAGGGGCAACGATAAAAAGGGTGCAATCAGGCACTTTCATCTGTTGGGATCATCATATCTCTGGTAAGAAGCAAAGCATCAATAAAACATGCAAAGGACTGGTCAAATCAGCAAGTTTCGCTCTAGTTCATCCAAGATTTGGCTATGGTCAAAACTCAAAACCTTAAGGGGCCAATGATAAAATGTGATTAAAAACAAAATAAAAAAAGAAAAGAAAAAAAAACAAAAACAAAAAAAACAAAAAAACAAAAGCAAAAATAAAAAAATAAAACTCAACATCATTGCATCACACTTGGGCATAGGGCCTATAAGTTGTATTTCAGTTCGCTTTAGCTGGCATAGGGCCTCTCAAGCTTTCTTTTGTTTTTGTTCAGCTTCAACGAGCATAGGGCTCATAAGCTGTCTTTATAGGCTTTAGCAGGCATAGGGCCTCGTAAGCTTTCGTCTTCTTTCCAAGTTCCTGCGGATACCATCTCCGTGAACTTGTCTTATATTTCCTTTCGAGCTCCTGCGGAAACCATCTCTGTAAGCTTCTTTCCAAGTTCCTGCGGAAACCATCTCCGTGAACTTGTCTTATATTTCCTTTCGAGCTCCTGCAGAAACCATCTCCGTGAGCTTCTTTCCAAGTTCCTGCGGAAACCATCTCCGTGAACTTGTCTTATATTTCCTTTCGAGCTCCTGCGGCAACCATCTCCGTGAGCTTCTTTCCAAGTTCCTGCGGAAACCGTCTCCGTGAACTTGTCTTATATTTCCTTTCGAGCTCCTGCGGAAACTGTCTCCGTGAGCTTCTTTCCAAGTTCCTGCGGATACCATCTCCGTGAACTTGTCTTATCCTTCCTTTTGAGCTCCTGCGGAAACCGTCTCCGTGAGCTTCTTTCCAAGTTCCTGCGGATGCCGTCCCCATGAACTTGTCTTATCTGTCCATTCAAGCTCTTGCGGAAACCGTCTCCGTGAGCTTCTTTTATCTCTCGTTTTAAGCTTCTAAGAAAACTGTTTCTGTTAAAAAAAAAATCTCTTCCGAACAAAATCTCGGTTCATTTCTTTACTTGCATCTTATAACGATAAAAGGCTAACTATGGTTAACCTGTTATCTAATAAGAAACTAGTAAAGAGGGGCAGCTGTGAACACCCAATTTTGTCCGGTCTATTTTTATTCAATTAATAAAGAGGAATAAACAAGAAAAATAAAATAAAAAATAAAAAATGATAAAAGAAAAAATAAATAAATAAAAAGGATAATGGTGTGTTAGTTAGATTCAGTTTGTTTGATAGAAGGTGATTCAAATTAGAACTAGTTTAGATAGGAAGAGATAATGATCTTGTTGTTACTATTAGATAGTATAATCA
Organism: Echinosophora koreensis; assembly: GCA_035048595.1. Classification (NCBI taxonomy): domain Eukaryota; kingdom Viridiplantae; phylum Streptophyta; class Magnoliopsida; order Fabales; family Fabaceae; genus Echinosophora; species Echinosophora koreensis. Next base: position 3,070,540 of record JAPCYP010000011.1, on the reverse strand, counting down.
GATAATAATATGATTATGATTTGTGATTTCATGATAAACATACTAATCTGATCTTGTTATCTTGTTATATCATATGAGGAAATTTTGTTATCCTTTCTTCTATAAATAAAGAGCATGAACCCAAGGAGAAGGGGATCTGGAAATAAAAAAAAAGGCCATTTTGAATCACATTCATCTCTGATTGCTCACACTTCCATCAACTCTCCATCTCCATTCTTTGCTCACACTTCCATATTCTTGCTCCATCAAACAATCCCTTCACTGTCGTGCTCCGACGTTGCTCCATCAAATCAGTGAGCTCCGCCGTGTCGTCCCTTCTCCTCCGAGCACCAGAACCGCGAGCGCCACTCCCAATACTGTTTCTCCATTGCAGTCCCGCTTCACCGTGCCGTGCCATCCGCCGTTCACATCACGTTTCGTCTTCTGCTGCAGCAACGGGTCCTCTGTTCCAGCTATTGCCGAGATCTAACACCGCCCGCAGTTTGCGTAACACCGCCATGGACGCCACCACTGTACCTTCAACCCGTTCCTGAACGTGAATCCCCAAATTCATATTCCGGTTGTGATGTTTGAGTGAGTAAGAAGTGTTTATTTTGTTTCTTTTGGGTTTGGTCCATGCTGCTAATACTGGGCTTATCAACTTAAAACAAAAATATTTCAAAAAAAAATATTTATTAACTCTTTTGCTTTAAAATAAAATAAAAAAACCAAAATCAAAATCAAAACCCTTTTTTAACAAATCAATTAACCAATCAATCATTTTTTAGAAGAACTACGTAGCTTTGAATTTCTCATTGCACCCGGGAATACGTAGGAGCGGAAATAATCATTCCGTCAAGCTAAAAATTAAAATTTTCCTAATTTTGTGTTTATTTTCTTTTTATTCTTTTTTGGGTAAAATAAATATTTCTTAAAAGTTATTGAGAGTTTGCATAATTAACTTGAGGTACCGTCTTAGGACGGGCGGTGTAGGGTGCTAACACCTTCCCTACTCGTAACAGACTCCCGAACTCAAATCTCAATTTTTTTAAAAAAAAAGACCAGTTACCTTTAATATTTGGTTTTTTTCCAAATTTTTCCTAAAATTAAATTTGGTGGCGACTCCTCTATTTATTTTTTTCAATCACGGCTTCCGGACGTGACGGTCGCGACAACGTTCACGAGGATATTGCATATTGTTGGTCTTGGGAGAGCAGTAAGGTTGATATGTATAATGTCTCTGAAGCTTATATTTTCTTTCGAAGTCGTGCTTGGTCTTGGGATGTGAGGAATATTGGCATTGGGTTTTGAACATCCCTCTTGAGAAAGTTCTGCACCTGATTTGGCAAATTCTCCATCAAACGTTGCTAACAAACTCTTTACGATATCATCGTGGAACGAGTACCTCCGATCTGGTTCAATGTTACTCGGGGAATGAGGAGAGCATTCTCTATTGCCTTAGAGATTGTCCTCATCCTCATGAACTTTGGTTGAGGTTGGGTATGGGGGAAGATCCTTCCTTCCTCTCTATTAATGGTAGCTCCATTTGGGTCAAAATTTTTGCTGATAATGTGAACTCAGAGTTGTTCCTGGCGGGTCTTTAGTGGAATTGTTGTTGACTAACAACATCATTTTCGTGGAAACCGCCTGTATTATCAAAGATATCTATCATAGCTAATGGCTAATGAAGATAACTTAACTTGTCTTTCCTCTAATCGAACAACGAGCAGTCTAGCGAGCAGAGTGATTCATTGGAGAGTTCTTGAAAATGATGTTGTTAAGTTTAATGTTGATGGGAGCTTCTACGAGAATTCCTTGGTTATGGATCTGGGGATTTTATTTATAACCACAAGGGAGAATGGAACATGTTTCTCCTGTAATAAGGTTCAAGGTGACATTTTACATGTTGAGCTCTTAGTGGTTAAGCATGGATTAAGCCTTGCTTGGGATCTTGGTTACAAGAAGGTGGTGTGTGAAACCGATTCCCATGATACTGTTAAGCTACTTCAAGACAATTCAAGGCAAAGGTTCAATCTTCTTGGGGTCTTTGCTTTTACGTGATACCCTTGGGTTGAGGTTCCAACATTAGTTTTGCTTTCTGTTTTGGTTTCTTTTCTTTCTCACAAAAACAAGTTAATCTATGTCTACGGTGCCTCAAAATTCCTTAATAAAATTAAAGAATACGGCTACATAGTCATAAATATTTATCAGAATTTATTAAGATTCTACGGTGATTCACTAAGAAGTTATAGTAGTGAAGACCACTTGTCCATCTAAATGTATGCAAAAATTCTCTTTCATATTTTCCAAAATTAAAAGTTCTTGTCATGGGAAAAATATGAAATTTTTTAAAAACCTTATCAAGAGAGTAAAAATAAAATTTTTAAATCAAAAATAATTTTTAATACATTAAATACTTTATTTTTATTCAAAAATAATTTTGGAAATTTCTAACAATATAAAACACTTAAAGTGTTGTTGCATAAAAAATTAAAATTTATATATATTTAGATACTAAGTTACTCAACATTTTATAACCATGGAGATCTAATTAAATAGTTCACTTTAATATAAAAAATTGATTTTAATATATGATGATTATAATTTTTTTTTTACATTATTAACTAATTATATATTATCGTATAAATTATTTTAAAACAATTAAAAAAAGAGTAAAAAAATTAATAACATAAGAATACACAATCAAATGGCAGCATAATTTTTTTTATACTTAAAACCAAGGATGTTAAAACCACATCGGACTGGCCGGGTCGACTGGTCGGACCGGGAACCGGCCTGACATCTGATTCGAACAACCCCTGTAACCTTCATGCAAAAAAACCAACTGGAAAATCGTCAAACCGGTACGAAAACGGAAAAATCGATCAAAACCTGTGGTTCATCGGGTTTGAGTAAAAAGCAACAACCTCTGACGACCTCTACATCTGACAAGCAGCAAAGATGATGGGGCGAGAGCCACCGATGAGCAACAGTGATGATCGGGCGAGAAAAGTAGATATAGGAGGAAAGAGGTCAAAGAACGAGATTGTGAAGAAGCTATTAACGAAGCAGAGACGACCTCAGTAAGAAGAACGTGAAGAATCGTGAGGTTTATATCATGTTTTACAGAAAGAAGAGAAGGGTGAATAGGGGTGGTGGCTGAATGTTGAGGGAAAACCAAAAAAGAAGGCTAGGGTTGCTTTTCTTTTGTTATTGCAAAGTTGAAATAGGTTTGACCCATCCTTGTCTAACCAAAACTCTTTTTTTTATAATGTAAAATGGCCTAAATCAGTCCAACTTTAGTTTAGTTTTTTATTTTCTGATAGATTGATCAAAAAACAGATAAGGAAGCTTTGAGCTAATAGACCCTTGAAATTGGTGTATTTTTTTAATACTTATGGGAGAAAATACAATAATTAATTTTCTAAACTTACAAACATAAACTGTAAAATGTCTTTTATATTTTTTAAATGGCTTAATTGCACCTTTTGGTCCTTATACTATTGATCATGTGCGACTTTGGTACCTGATGTTTTTTCGTGTACATTGGGTCCCCTTATTTTTTACAATATTGCAAATTCGGTCTTTTTGTCCAATGTCCGTCAATTTTTCAATGATTAACAAGGAGGAATCACTTTTCTAAGCGCATAGAACCTCTTGTTGAGCTTTTGTTGTAAATGATCATATGGTGGAACTAAAAAAGGTCCCATAAAGGAGGAACAAAACTAGTAAATTGTAGAGAAGAATCATTGAATCATGTTAAATCAAAGACGTAGAGGAGGGAGAACCTCAACCGGAGATTCTGTGCTCTTAGAGGAGTGATTCCTCTATGTTGATCATTGAAAAAATTAACAGACGTCTGACAGAAGGACCAAATTTGCAACATAGAAAATATAGATGGACCAAATGTGCACGAAAAAACTTTATGAACCAAAATCGCATATGACCAATAGTAGGGGTACCAAAACTCCAATTAAGCCTTTTTAAAAAACATAAATATGAGAATTTAAAATTTATGTTAATATTACTTAGTATATTATATTATATTTTTTAAAATAGTATTTAATTATTACTAGTTCAACCACGATTCAATTATGATTTAACCAATGAACCTTGAATTAGTGTTTTCACCGAACCCATTTTAAATACATTGCTGAAAACTACCTTTGAAATTAAATCCTTAATCCAGTGAAGTAGTGTAATATTCCTTGGGCAAGAATTCTCCATCATGGAAGAGAAAACTGAATATTTGAGAGAGAGAGAGAGAGAGACGAAAATAGCAAAGGAAGCGAAATCCACAGAAAAGAACAAAAAAGAAACTGCCAACAGTGTGCGAGCAACATAAAATGGGGTCCCTCACCCTCTCTTCTTCACTTTCTCTTTCCTCTTCTCTGTTTCTCTCTCTTCAACCATGTCCATTTTCTCTGTCTCCTTTTCTTCCAATCCAATTCCTTGCACCTCTTCTCTTCAATGATTCCTATTCCATCACCAATTTCACTTTCTCCGCTTCCAAATTCCTCTCCCGTTCTCCTCTTCTTCGAATGTGAAGGTCAGTTACGCCTCATAACTCCTCTTCTTCTCTGTTTGTTTCCCGAGAAAATCTCACCCGAACTGCATTAAACCATTCGTCATTATCAGCATTGTCCTTTTTGCCTCTTGCTTTTTCTGAACAAACTCGCGAAGCCGAGTAACAACAATAATAATAATATAAAGAGGAAAAAAAAATCGAGAATCTCGTGAAAACCTGTTTAAGCTTTTATCACGAGTTATTACGTTTCTTGAAGTGTTTTTTTTTTAAATTTTTTATATGGTTACTGATTCGCCAAAAAAAAAAAAAAAGGTGAGCTGAGATGAAAGGTTGAAATCGCGGAAAATGAAAACTTTCTTCTTGTTTCCGTTTACCAAACGGAGTTTTCACGGTGAATATTAGCAATTAAGCATATTTGGTTTTCAATTGTTAAAACTGAGTTTAGATGAAAAAAAGTAAAAATTTGTTTGCTTCTGGTGGTTTGGAGGTGAAAACTCAGTTACAAATAACTCAAAAATGATTTTGTTTTACTAAAATTGTATGAGGTAGTTTCACCTACCAAACCATTACACTGAAAAACCAAACATGCACATTTATGTTTTTTAGTTTAATTTTAGTATTTTTGGGCATATGGGTGATATTAGTTTTTGGTTAAAGAAAATGGCCTGTATTGGTTCTTACAAGCTGTTCCTGTTATTATCAGGATATTTGGTGGGCCTGTATTGGTTCTTACAAGCTTGATCATGTACGTGATATGATATGTTCTATTTTTGTTTTTTGATTTTGCTTCCTGGTCTTTTTTTGTATTTGTGAAATTATGATAAAGGTTGCATTTTGTGATGAATGCAGTGTTGAAGTGAAGTGGTAGTGTTCAATTTTCAAAATGAATGATGGTAGACAAATGGAGGTGCACTATATAGATACCGGCTTTCCTTATACTGTTACTGAAAGCTTCATGGATTTCTTTGAAGGCCTCACACATGTGCCAGTGAATTATGCCCATGTTGGTTCAATGCCTGATCAGGTTTTGTTTGCGCTTGTAATTTTTTGTTGTTGCCAATTCTCAACTTGCTCTTTTCCTTTTAAGAAATTCCATGATGGTGATTATAGAATATGCTGCTGGATTGCTGATGCTGAATGTTCATTGTTTTGGCAAGCAGGTTTTAGATCCATGATACACCATGAATTGGGAATGTGTGTTGTTGCGGGAGTTTACTTATTTTTTTACCCAAAATTGAACTGTGATTTTACGAGTAATGTTGCTCCCAAAATATGGGACCTTCAGCATAATTTTACATCCCTTATTATTGTTGTTACTTGTTACTGCTGTCTAACATCTAACATTTTAGTAATAGCAGACGCAGCAGAATATTTGATGCAGGATCTAGGATGAACTCTTTCTCTTTTTCACTTTTTCTAATGGAATAGGAAGGTCAAGTGTGAAAATAATGTGCAATGAGAATAACTTTTCTTTGAGTTGAATTGAAATAATGGATGAATAATGATGCATTGAAAGTGATAATGTGTCACAAAATGGCTCCCTTTAACCCAATTATATCTCTAATTTGAAATTTGGTCTCATTTATAAGTGTATTGAACTTCACTAATTTGATCTGGCACCCACTCCCACAAAAAACAAAGGGTTAAACTATCTTATGTTGTCTTATTACCCCATATTTTTCAATTTGCATGACTCTAATACTTTTGCTCAATTAAGCATGATAGTGACGTGTTGTCATATGCTATCTGTCCAGGAAAGTGTCTACTGGTCAATGAACATGAACCCGTATAAGTTTGGACTATCTGGCCCTGGGAGTACGTCTTATTATGGGTCTTATGACGTAAATGGTCATTTTCCTAGAATGGAGATCAACAGGGGAGAGTGGGAATACCCTTCAACAATTACAATGGAGGAACCTGCCTCAACTGACTCTCCATCTCCATCCAGAAGAGATGGAGTCACAAGCATGCAGACCATCCCCGAAGAATGTTAGTTGAAATTGTATTTCCTTTGGTGCTTTACTATAGGCATACACCTATGAGACATACATGATTTATAAAATTTGGTTGTTGCAACTAAATAAACTTTTTTAACTGTTTTCTAGTGTCCTGCTAGCAGCAAATTATTGTTTTGGAGACAATGTTTAGAAAAACATGTAATTTAAACCAGAGCATCTTTGGTTTTTTGGATATCTTATGCAGGCAGTCCAAATCATGCATATCTTTTGAAGTGAAGCTTTTGTCTATTTCCCCCTTCTCGAGACAAAGTGAAACTACCATTACAGTTTGTAATATTTAGGAAAAATGAGTTTCATGCAATAACATCTTAATCTTTTTGGGTATCTTTTGCAGGCAGTCCAAATCATCAAGAATCCAGTAATACTCAGGTAGGAAGCTTTGATATTAAGAGGACCTAAGTTTGAGACCTTAACTAATTGGTTTTTGGTTCAATATTTAATAATCAGACTCTGGTAGGCACACTAGATTCTTATGCTTCAAAATTAGGAGACATTATTTAAATGGTGGTTGGCTGAACATGGCATACTTCCCTCACAAATCATAATCTATCCCCTTAAACTTTTTGATTGTTATATGTCCTTTTAAGTTTTAATAATTCAATTCCAAACTTATGAAATTGAACTTGAACAGTGTTATTCAATTTACACTGTGTACGGGATGTTAGTAGTTAGTTGGGTAGCTCAAGTGGTTTGAGTTAAGGGTATAAGCAGTTGGAGGAGTAGGAGGTCCAAGGTTCAAACCTTGGCAAAGGAGAAAAGAATTAACATAACAACTAACTACTAACATTTGCCTATAAAAAAAAAACTGTGTACGGGATCAAGTATAGAACTCTGGTCACTTTTTAGCTTATTAGGGAAGGTTGTGGGGCTTAATTCCAATTATAACATCAGACTTATAGCGTTATGATGCTCTGGCTGGCTTTTCGGTTATGTCTATCATTATTATAATCTAAAAAACAGTCAGTATCCATCATTACTGTCATGTACAGAGTAGACAAAATTCCTTTTTTTTTTTTTTTTAAATTCTCTATCACGATTTTACACTTTAAGTTGGGCTTCTTTGTTGTACGTTATCCTTTTTCCTGTGGACCTTTACTTGACCACCCCTATTATATACTGTATTGGCAAAGTTACTCAATATTTGAGGTTTTGCAATGAATTGTATTTGTAGTTTTTTTTTGGTGTGAATAATGGGCCCTAAGCCCAAAGTAGTATTTCTAGTTTTGTTTAGAATACTATATTACTTATATAATTACAATTTTGTTTACATTTGTCAGTTCAAAACTAGGTTCTGCCCTAAAAATAGTTTTAGTAATAGCAGTTAACAAATAAATGTTTTATTATGTTTCACATAAACCATCTTTTAAGTCGTATGATGGCAAGAACTGTCTCTGAGTATATGTTTCTTTGACAAGGAAACCGAGTTATGGGAATGAATGAAATTTAGAAACAGATTAGCAATGGTATCTAGCATTCTCCATTTTTTTATGCTACATGGATTATATGGTTCAACATTGTTTTTCATGTTTCCACTGGAGCTCATTTTTTTAAAGTCAAAATATAATTCATGGAGATGGTACTTGATTTCTCTGAACTTATTTCATGTTCTACCAAGGAAAACTGTGTGTATCTGTGTGTGTTTTCCTAATAAAGACTGGGAATTAGATGGATTCAAGGAACCAAGTTTCTAATCCTTTTTGTGCACTGCTGCAGGTGATATGGCAAGACAACATTGATCCTGATAATATGACTTATGAGGTATGAATGTGTGATGCATTTATAAATCTATTTACCATGTAATGATTTACGAAGCATTGTTTGCAATTACTTCACGCTAAAAAGTTTTTAAAATTCAAAATATTAAGGCCTCAAAGAGGCAAGAGGGTAGGATCTACCTGCTACACCGTCAAAAGTATTGTTTTTTTTCCTTTTAGTTCTTTATATTTTTGTTTTCCATATAGCAAATTCAGATATATTTGAGTTTTCAAAGTCAGTTTTGTATAGAGAACGGAGTTTGTTTTACTCATTTTGTATTTCTACATTGTTTCAATGACAATCAAATGCATTACAAATCTTGTTTTATGTTACCATTAAATTAAATGTGAACTTGAAGTAAGGCATGTTTTCATATGTGAACTTGACAGTGAGTTATAAATTGTAATAGATTAACCTTTCAATTGTATTGTAATGTTGAATTGGAGTAGATTTAGATCAACATCCATAGATACTGTTTCGTATATGACAGGAATTACTGGACCTGGGTGAGGCAGTGGGAGCTCAAAGCCGAGGTCTCTCCCAAGAACTTATTGATATGCTTCCAACTTCAAAGTACAAATTTGGGAGCTTATTCAAAAGAAAAAATTCTGGGAAAAGGTAACATTCTGATTCTTGCTTTTCTTAGGTTAGGGTAATGACTATTGAGGTGAATGAATATTCAAAAGACATTATTATTTTGTTTCAGAAAATGAGGCTAATATGGGCGGGTAATGAAAATTACAATATTTAACCTTAAACTTTAGTTTAATCTAATGAAAACCCATATATTGAAAACTAGGAAGGAAAGTACGGGAAAATTAGGGCATGGGCTTTTAGTATTTATAAAGTACACATTATTATTATGATGAAAATTTGAGTAAATTTGTAATTTTACCACATAATCATTACCCTCAACAACCAAACTAGAGAGAAAAAAATCACTTCTATTTATCTATTTTATGTATCCCTCCATCAATCCCTTGAAATAGAATGATTGATTATTTTCTTATACACTATTGTTGAGGGTGCAAAATGCTTTGATCATCTGGGTGAACTGCTATTCGTTTCTAGTTGAGTCTATCCCCCCCTCTCCTTTATGTTTCAATATATGCTCTTTGAACAAATTGCATGCAAAACAGGTGTGTGATTTGTCAGATGTCATATAGAAGAGGTGACCAGCAAATAAAATTGCCGTGCAGCCATGTTTACCATGGTGAATGCATTACAAAATGGCTTACCATTAACAAGGTCAGTCAATGCGTTGTTCTGAACTTCTTGTCTGCACGATTTATGACACTCTCAATCTCATTTTACATTGGTCCTTTTCAGAAATGTCCAATTTGCAACATTGAGGTATATGGTGAAGATTCAACTCATTAGCATCAACGTGGAAAGAATACAAAAAAGTAGATGCAGCTTTCTTTGCTATATTGATTTTTCAGTTAGTTTCATCTAGCTCTTTTTTTAATTTCTTACCCATAGGTAGGTGTACCAGAAAGAACTGCGTGGCTTCATGTCACATAATACATGTTCTGTTACTAGAAAGAAACGGCTTAGCATCTTCTAGTGTTAATGTAGTTTGATTTTATGTTTATCCTTGTATTTTGTTCTTGGCTTGGTGTTCCTTCCTTATCCTTCCCACGGCCTCCTAGCCATTGATTAACGCAGAAGAGTTGGGTTTATGGAATGAAAAATCTCATAAGATTGCTTGAGTGAAGCTTGAATGAAAACTGAAATGCAAGAGGGATAAATTTGAACATATATCAAGAACTCTTCTAAGTTGACTAAGATTATTTTGAATATAAAAATTTTATGAATTATTTTATGAACTAAACATGTGAGTACATTCCTAAAAGATCTTGGAAGACTTTTCGCAAAACTAGTACTATTATATTTTATAAGTCATATTCTTCAAATTTCCCGATATTTAAGTGCAAAATTATGAGTGAAGCCCCGGGTTGTCCCTTCGTCCATCTCCATTCACTTAACTTCATTAACTCAAATTAGTGACCCAAATTAGTCCCTTATATTTAACTCGTGACTCAAACAAGTCCTTGCAAGTAATGCATGCAGTAGAATTCAACAATGTACCAAAATTTTCAAGCAAACAAAAATAACACTGGTTGTGGCTGAGATTCTACAGGATTTTGAATCCCTTTACTAAGTTTCACACTAAGGTTGCCGGAAGAGGTGTGAAGCCAGCTTGTGAAGATGGTAAGCACATCGAGTTGGACGATGAGTTGCGACCTGATGTTACAAAGAAGGAGCAGTGGGAGGAGTTACAGGACAAGGAGGAAACCGGTTTGCAATTCAACTGCAATCAATAAAACTGATTACCTTGACCAATCTCCATCGCTGAATTCTTTTTCCCCAAATCTAATGGTTATACAACATCGCTCACTGTATGCGAGTTTCTTGTATTGGTGGTGGTAGAAGCCACCTTAGTTAATGCATGTTTTAAATTTAACTATTTATTGTTACTAAAGTAAAATAAATAAATAATTAATTGCAAAAGAGTGACAATAGATGGATGGATCATGGATGTAATGAAATGTCTGATTGGTTGCTGAAAGTCTTAAAGTGTAATTAAATAATTAATAGTAATAAAAAATAATTTAGTAATCCCAATGAACCAATGATGAAGAAATGAGAAATCTCCAACGGTCATAGAATATAGTAAGAGCAAGTCCAATCTCAGTTCCCAACGTTCACTCTCATTTCCCTCTAACGCATAACGGTCACTTTTGCCCCCTTCACTATCACTCTCTCTCTCTCCCCTCTCACACACACTCTCCACGCTTGCTAATTTTCCGGGTCTCAATTCTCTCTCTTTGTGATCTATGGAACCCGCGAAAATCGATTGGAAGAGAGTAGAGTGGAACTTCGTGGAAGACGAGCTCTATGAACACATCAACGCACCCAAGTGGTTTGACTTCTTGTCCCCTCACCATCATGTTGTTGATGATGAAGCTTGGTTTTGCAGACCCGGTAACCCTTCTTCTTCTTCTTCTTCTTCTTCTTCTTCTTCTTCTTCTCTATTTCTTTCAAAATTACTCTCTACTGATTGAGTCTTGTTATTGTTGCAGATTGCAAGCATCCCAAGACAGCAGAAGATTTTCTAAGATCAACAACTCCTTCCAAGGTTTTGTTTTTTGCACTTTTTTTTTTTTTTTAATCATAGACCCTTTTGTTATTGTACTGTTTGGTAGCTGGGAAAATGTGAGAAACTAAAGAAAAATGATTTTTTCAATCTTGGGTATCTCCAAATCATATAAAGATTTTAACTTGAGCTTGCTAATTTAGTTGGTGTTCATAGAAGATTCACGCTTTTGTTCTTGCTACTTTATATTCTTTTTCTTCATTGTTCTGAGGTTCCAAATATGGTTTTTAATTTTAATCTTTTGTTTTTTATTGAAGGCTTTTAGTCCGGCTTATGTCTCAGAAAATCTTCCACTTGGTGACAAAAATAGAAGGTACCTGTATTTGTAAATACTAAATAGTAACACCCTTTTTTCCTCATGTGATTTAAGGTTTTTGTAAACATTGAAATTCACTAACTTGTTAAAATACGTTGAATATTGGTATAGAGATGGAAAAATGAAGAGAAGAATGCCAGGCATCTCATCTGCTTCTACACCCGAATGTGAATTCAGATTCAACCTCGATAGTGAAAACCAAGACCCTAATCTGGTTACCCCTCAAATTAACAAGTTTAAGTCCATGAAGTCAGCAATCAAGTCAAGTGAAGAGAAGAAGACACTTGTTGATGATCCATTTCAGGACAACAAGGTGCCTTCATTGAGATCAACTCTCTCATCGAAGAATTTGTTTGCAGGGAGGCCTATTCTGAATCAAATCACAGAATTCTGCAATGAATTGAAGAAATTGGCAACAAGAGCTAGAGAGAGAGAGAATGCTGAAAATTTGAGCCTTATAGAGAGTGAAGAAGTTGTGGTGAAGGCCCCATCTCCTGTTAAAGCTTTGGCAGAGTCAGACAGAAGAGAGAAAGAAAGGAAGCCACTGCTTGAAGTGGGTAAGGCTGAAAGACCGGAAGGGATATGTGTTAAAGGGAAGCAACAGAGAAAGAAGTAAGCATATTCTCCCTCACAACCTATGTGTGATTGTAGTGTAATATAAGCAAGATTTTAAATTGTGATTGCACTTGCGGTTACCTTATGTTTACCGTCATTGCGGACAATCGTAGAAAAATGTGGTCGATGTGAATGTAATTGTAGTCGTGACATAGTTGTGGAGACTGTCAAAACCACATGTTGTGGCCTCAATTGTGGTACTGGACCTCATTTTAAAACATGAATCTAATTAAGGGACCCTTTTGTGTCAACACATGACAAGGTCACATGAAGTGAGAGATAGGTAGTAGATACAAAGATTGTACATAGCGGGACCCTATCATAAGTGTTTTGTATTTCTCTCCACCTAACCTTATCATTTAAAATTTTTACATAAGAGGATCCATTTTCATAATGTGTGGTCTATTGAAATTTGAGGGATATTGAAAATGGAAAAAAAAACGAGACATTTCACTAATGAGACTCTGGATGAGCTATCCAAAACATTGACAAACAATTCTGGTTTTTTTGGGTACTAAATTATAGTGACTAACAATTCAATTTGTACTTAAAGTATGAGTACTACACACTTATATTCTCTGCTCTGGGTGTAGAAGCCACTGCTGCACTGCATAACACTTAGAAAGAGGACTATTCTAATCACATGATTATAATTTGAGTTTCTCTACAGTCTCCAATTCCACTGCTTTGATCAATAGAATAACATTTCTTTTACTACAGGATTGGCTGACGGCAATCACCATGTTTGTTAGTCCATCTGATGTTTTTAGTAACTAGCGTGCTTTTATTTGATATCATAGGGTTGCAAAGTTTAGATGATCTTGAAAAATATACAAAACTACTTGTTCCTGTAAATATGTGTAGGAGCCACATCATCAGTTTACAATATTTTCACTTAATCTGCATTGCCAGTTGAGTTAGCCATGAGGAAGACCAGGCTTATGATATAAACTGGTAATAAATAACGTACAACTATTATAGGTAGTTATATGGTTTCTATAACCCAAGCTTGGTGGAGGGTCTATTACTCTTGAAAAGGAGAAAATTACCTTGACACTCATAATTTTTGCATCAAGCATAAATATTTTTCATAGAAATTCTCCTTAGTTAGAAAACTATAGGTTGTTTATTTTCCAATGCCCTACTTATTTTTGCATTTTAGATAAATGTCTTCTAATATCAATAATACTTTTCTCATCTCTAAATTTTTGTTCATGGTATTACAGAACCCCATCAGAAAAAATGGCGTCCTCCACCTCCTAATCATCTTCAACAGCTGCCTGAAGCTGCCCTCTTTACCCTCCCTCTCTTTCTATTTACATTGATTAGTGTAGAATTTGGATCAATATTCAACAATGAGATACTAAATTTCAGCAACTATCTTATATGGGAATCTTTCCTTTTTCCTGCCCTCTTCATGGTCTTTGATCTTTGTTGATGCCTCTGCTACCTGTCCGTGCTCTGCTATTAGACATGAAGATGACATTGCTACTCTCACCCCTGCCTTCCTCTAAAGGCCACAAATTGACTATTACATCAAGGATAAGTCTTGAACTTCCATTAAGAAGTGGTTTATTGATATCAGAGGACAGTACAAAATAAGGATAGCCTCAGGAAAAATAAGGCACCTCTCATCTCACCCCCATATGTGAATTCTTTTCTCTTTCTTCTTCTTCATTTGCCCCAACTACACCTTTCCTTCTTTCTTTTTATAGTTACAAGACTTGCTCTCAAAGAACCCCAAAATATTGTTCCAAGGCCCTTTGATGATCCAAGCCATTTGTTAAGGAGTCGTGTTATTTGAACATCAAATTTTCAACATTGTATTTAATTATCTCTATTTTAACTTTTTATCTCCTTTATATACACACTTCTTATTCACTGCCAGTAGTTAAGCCTATTTTGTGGTAATCATGGAATGGATAAATCAAATTGATAAGAAGTTAACAATTACAGTCATGCAAGATATAATTCAGTTGACTGTAAACGGTTATTTTAACTTGAAATGTCAGCTAATCCAAGTTATCTCATTCTAAGCATATCCTGTGTTAACCAATTTGTATATTACTGTATTCTGCAGAAGACCCGACGAAGCAGAAAATATGCCTATATCTATTGACTTGCAGAATCTACGACACAAGAGGGTGGAGAACTTACAACTTATTCGAACAAATCCTCCCTCTCCTCAGTGCTTCTCTGCCACAGGTGGACCCAATAAAACTACCCCTTCAAAGGCTTCCAAATCCCGGATAATGGTATGTAACTAGCTGCACTTGTACAGTTAAGCTCTTCATAGACAAGACAATGCTAACATTTTACTAGACAGAATCAAAATATGCCATAAAGGGCGTAAACGAGACTCTCAGCTGGTGGGGCCTAGGCAGAGTAGAAATTTCTAGGATTTGAATTCATAATCTCTAGGTCACAAGGCAGCAACCTTACCGTTACACCAAGGCTCTCCCTCTATGTATATGCCATCAACTCTAAAAATAATTATTAGCCTCTAGAAAATTTGAATAGGTTAGGTTAATCATCTCTAATACCTGAAAGGATCATAAAAATTGGAAGAGTAGAATCATTATGTGATTCCCTTTTCTCAGTTTTCACTTATATATTGTCTAGAGGGTAGATGAATACATCTCACCAGACAATGCTAGTATGTTGTAGGATGAATTAGAACTACAGCATTGAAATAAAAGATACTAAGGCCTTTGTTTTAAAGTAGTTCTTTGATAAATTTTCTCAGACTAGCCCTGAAAGTAGATGCTATGGAATGCTGGGACCTGTTTGTTTTATGCTTTTAGCTAAGCAGAATATCTGGTTAGAGGTGTGATGTAAGATTTCATTGTTGATTTATGCAAATCAGAAGATTGTGTGTTAATCAACCTCCGTTTTAGTTGACTATCAGATGGACCAATCACAATCCTCTGCATTGGGAGATAGACATCACCTGCTGATCTTAATTAACAAATAACATGCACCATTTACATGCTTCTTTCCATGTACACACTTAATGGAATATTATGTTTGTCTGCTTCTTATTATGTTGCAAATTGGGTGCATCTAACAAATTTCTTCCAAGCTCTATTGTGCTAAGTCTTAGGATTCTGATTGTGAGTGAAATAAACCCGGCATCGAGAATGAATAGAAAAGTAAAGATGATAAGTAGATAGATTCATGAACCTAATGTCTTAAGTTTTAGGTCATGATTTGGTGTTAAACTGACTTATGTGATTCTTTGCTTGGTCAATTCTGTACTTGGCCAATTAAATACAAATCTCCATGGTGTTTAGGTTCCCCACCCCAACAATAAGGAATCCAAGGGAATGGAATAGTACCCAAGTACTGCTTTGCCTTAATTGTTTTATTTTGAAATATCCTACAGGAGAGAGGAATTCTTGAAGATATTGAGCTAAACAAGGAAATCGCAAAGATGTCTCCTGCAGACAACAACAGAAGCGTTGCAATAGTTGATGGAAGAGAAACAAAAGCATTGGACATGTTTTGGTTCTTCAAACCTTGCACACTGTCGGGGTGAAGTTATTGAAACCTTGGGGAAAGTGATTACAATTCATTCTTTCATTTGTTTTTCCATATTAGTATTTTTATAAAATCCTCATAAAACAAACACTGTTTTATTTAGGTCGATAGTCATTCTTTATTATTAGTATTAGTCTTTTGTTCCTCCTATATACTTGTGCCATTCATCTAAGAATCTGAAAATGATGATTCAATAAACAAAGATGTCTTAATAAACGGGTATCCTTGATTGCTTATGACTTACTTGAGGAAGTAGTGATTTAAGTTTTAAACGTTTTTGTAAAAAAAATTTAAACGTTTAATCTACATCTTCTATTATGTTCAAGGAGGTGTGGGAAGGAATATAGGAGAGTGCATGTCAATAGCCTTGCAGAACATGCCTCCTAGAAAGCAGATATGCAAGAAGCAAGCTATATTTCTCTGTATAAATTGTAGTATGTAGTATGCGTTCCTATTGGTATGAGTTATGACAGAAGAAAGGGTTGTTTGAAAATTGGAAACTGTATTTCATGTCTCTTTTCCTTACAGTTATAGAAGAAGATGATATTAAGAGAGGTAAAAGATTACAAAGTATCAGATAAGCTATTCTTTTATAACCATAACAGAGTTCTCCGCATATGTGGGGAACCAAGATCCCTCTAGACAATCAGAAACCATGACACAAGAAGCAAGCTATATTTTCTATGCATTAAGAATTGCAGTATGCATTTTTGTTGGTATGACAGAAGAAACAGTTGTGCAAGTCCCTTTTCCTTACAGCTATAAAAGAATATAGTATTAACAGAGTAAAACATTACAAAGTAGTAGATAAGTTATCTCTTTTTAATCATATCAGAGTTTTATATTACACCAAAATTTGCAAACATATCATTATTCATTCCGGATTAAATACATCAAGTTACTGAAACAGAAAAGACTTCTAAAACAACATAGTGTACATTCAAAAGTAAAACAAATATTATATAAGGAAATTATAAGAATTTGGAGAACATTTTGGAAAACTTTCTTTTCTCATGCATATGCTTACTATCTTTAACATAAGAACCCAGAGTAAAAACAAAAACCTTAGCTTGCTAGCTCCTCATAGACACCTCTCTGTTCTTTGAAATCTACAAAAGAAGTAAAAATAAAATAAAATTGAAATAAAACTGAAGAAAATCACTTGAAAATTGGGATGTCAATTTTCCCCAATTCGTGGGATCTCTGTGGAGACTGCCCCATTGGGGCGGGGACAAGGAAAAAAATTGCCCCAAAGAAAATTTGGGGACGGGGACGAGGATTATACGCTCTACCCCTCCCTGCGAGATCCCCATTCCCGATAACATTACAGAAATATCCTTTATATATATATATATATAAACAAACCTACATATGTTCTTGTGGTGCTTGTCAGGTAGGGATGTGAATTCCAAAAATCGAGTGTAGAAAGGGATATCGAACACCTTACACGACACTAAAAACAAGGAGGTGAGTCTGAGTGGATTTAATGCAATCTAAAAAGGGATTGCATTGAAGGAAAGATTGAGTTTGCATCAATTGCCTTTTTGGAATCCCCATGGGGATCTAGGGAATGGGGATAGGGGAGAAATACTCGCGTGATGAACGGAAGGAAAGAAAATAGGAGACGAGGATGGGGAGTACTGCGCCCTATTGGCATCCCTAGTTACAATACTTGAAGCTTTTCTCAATTAAAGAGACAGAAAGATTGAGAAGAAAGTAAAGTTATTAGATCTAAGAGAGCGAGTAAGATATTAAAATAAAGAGGAAAAGGACAATGGTCAAATGGATGATGCGATATATTGTACAATATAATTTAAATATTATTTGAGCACCAAAATATTTAAATATTATTTATTATTTATATACATTTTTTTTTATAACAAAGGGAGATTACAAACTAACAATCAGTAGGGGAAACAACTCCCTTAGAGTCATCTTGAAGTAGCAAAAATAAAGAAGGCCAAGGCCTATCCACAACAGAAATAGAAAAGGATCCTGAATGGCCCTTATATGCCAATGAGTCTGCACATCTATTAGCTGATTTGAGAACATGAGAAGTCACCACCTCTGATTCATTTTTCTTCATAAAAGCTTGAATCTCTTCAACCAGAAATTGAATGCCAGGATTAACAACTCTTTGTGGATAATGTCAATCATGACCTACAAATCAGATTCAACATATAGCTTTTTAATTCCTAAACTGTGAGCAAGCTTCAAGTCTGAAAGCATTCTCTGAAATGAACAGATATAAAACACGAGAAGGGGGTTGAATTGTGTTTTAGTTAGCTTTTTCGAAATCACAAAGTTTTCTTTCAAAGAAGCAATCAGACACAAAAAGGCGTCTGATGAAAAACAGAATGTATGAAAACTTGACACTTCAACCCAGTTAGCACAAAGAATATAAAGCAAACTTTAACAAAAGAGATAAGAGAGTCAACACAGAGATTTATACGGGTTCACCCTAAACCTTGGGCTACGTCCAGTCCTTGGTTTCCAAGTGTTATCACTATAACTGATCAGGTTACAGAAGGGTATTTTTTGCACACCTAGCCTCCACAGGCTCAACTAGCAAGTATTGTTTGCACACCTAGCCTCTCCAGGCTCAAACAAGTATTCTTTTAGCAAGCCTCTTCAGGCTCTACAAAAGATATGAGTTGAATGAAGCAGCAGCTTCACAGATTACAACTTTGCAAGTCAATCGAATAACACTCAATGAGTGAATAAGTATTTAAGGTTAGTATGAACGCAATAAAGACTTCTCAATAAATACAAATGATTGAGCAGAGAAGTTTTTAGAGAAGAACTTAAGAGAGCTTTGAATGCGAAGAGAGTATTGAATGCTTGAGTGAATATGCTCAGGTGTGTGTATTCAATAGCCTTTAAAGTCTTCTATTTATACTCATGAGTAATAAATCCGTTGTGGAGAGTTCTTCAGCTGAGTATCCTTTTGTTTTTCATTCATTAATACCAAAGAGTCGTTCTGAACTTGCATTTAATGTTTGTGATCGTTGGTGAAGACAAGTTGAACGTATATGTTGTCATTGCTTTATCAGAGTGCAGTTTGATTTAGAGCAGTATTTGTTGCTTTTCAGACTTGAGCAGCGCGACTTTCCTTATTTATGCTATGCAGGTCTGCGACCAAGTAAAGTTCACTTTGCCTTTTGCAACAAAAAGAATCTTCAAATGCGGATTTGAGCTTCAGAGACCGAATTTCTTTATTTGAAATCATTAGGAAATATTCTTCCAATTTGACTATAGTTGAAGCGAGGGACTTTCAGTTGAGTTGCAATCTCAGACGCATAATCAGAAGTAGTAGAGACTGAGTCTTTGTTCAGACGCATTAAAACACAGACGCATCTTTAAGACTTTGTTTCTTTGTTATAATACTCTTGCTTCATGATCTGCACACTTAATACACATATTAGTGGATTTCGCGAGGTTCACTTAAAATCATTCTTTGTTTGGATTCATCAAAATCAGAGATGTCATAGATGCAGTCTTAACAATCTCCCCCTTTTTGATGATGACAAACATTTTCTTATGATTTTAATGAACTTGAAATAAAACCGAAGTAAGCATAGTAAATTTTTCAAAGATATTCATACTCCCCCTGAACTGATGCTTTCGTAATGCATTTTTAAGGTGATGATCAGACGCATAGGCAAAATCTAAGTACTTATGATCAGAGCGCCTTACTATTTAAGTTAATTATATCCATACTTTCTATTCATACTTCTCCTTTATATTTCTCCTTATACTTATACTTCTCCTTATACTTCTCCGCCTTTGTCATTAGCAAAAAGATAACAGTTATATAGAATACTTTCAACAATTTTCTTGAGAAGTGTCACAACAGTCTGCATTGTCTCACGAAGACCGCTGATTTCTGCACGAGTAACTGGATCCATACCAATGATAGTGGATGCCATCTCAGCAAAATCATCATGTGGAGATGAAGATCAGGGGCCAGGGTTAGAAGGATTGGCTGTCGTGGGTGGTTCATAGAGAACAATTTCCAGACAATGCCAGGGAAGAGAATAACTAGAGGAGAAAATAAAGGTAATATCAAAGATCAGGGAAAAAGTTAAAGGAAAAACTGGGTTCAACGAGCCAAAAGGTTGCAAACAAGGAATTCTAAAAGAAGTGTGTTCAAAATTAGATAAAGAAACAAAAAGAGGGGAAAGATGATTGAAAAACCAAGATAAATTTTCAGGAGAAACAGGTAAATTAAAAGTGTAAACCGAAAAAGGGGTTTTATAAAAAGATAAAGGTAAAATAAAAAGAAAAGGGGTAAAGATAAGGGTTGGTTGGAAGGGGTAGAGTTGCCTTGTGTTTGCTCTGTCTTCATCTGGTTATCCAATCAAGGGAATCTGATAGGAAGTGAGTCTGGCTCTATCTGCAGGCGTTTTGAGCTTGTCAAACACGGATAGGCCACAATGATGAGTTGGGTCTTGAAAGACATGAGCTTCAGGATGACTCATGAAAGAGGTAGACCACTTGGGGAACTTCAGCTTCTTATGCTTCCTTTGTAGCCAAGGATTCGGTTTTGGTTTCTGGCAGACAGTTCCTCGATCAGGACAGATCTTCAACACTGTATTAGGCTTCATGTAAGCAGTAGGATTTGGTCTATATTTCCATGATGCTTGATTCAGCCTTACTGCAGCCTGCTCAGCAACAAGATTGCTGATTGCCTTTAGATCATCTGAGCTAAGAAGGTTAGGATTGATTTTATCTATAGGCTGTGGTTCAGAAGAAATGTATTGAACGAGAGGTGTGGTTGTCTTGGCCATGTCTCTGTGTGGAGTGGTATGAAAAGAGGGTGAAGGGTGAGATAGAGGTGAGATAATGGAATCAAAGACTTGTGATACAGGAACAAATGTTTGATTTTCTTGTGATGGTGAGGGAGAGGGTGATGATGGAGTGTTGGAGATGTGGTCTAGTGAATCGTGAAGGTGAGATTGTGGTGAGGGGTTTTCTGGAGTGAGATTCAAATTGAAGTCTCGAAGGGATAATGCAAGCAAATTTTCAGCAATTGAAATTTGGTTATGAAGAGGGGAGTTGTGAAAGGAAGAGGAGGAATAATTGGAGGGTGAGGATAAAACAATGGTTGAAGGAGGTGAGGGTTCAGATAACCTAACTTGTGAGACAGCAAGTTGTAAAGGGACCTGCATAGGCTCAGCAACCTTCAGCCTTGTAGACCTTCTTACTGGTGTAGCTGCAACTGCAGCTTTCCTCTTTAATTCCTTGTGAGGAGCAGCAACTTATTCTTTGATCAATTCCTTCTTCAGAACCTTGGAAATTGGTTGATTATCATCATCATCAGACTCTTCTGAGATGACCAGCTTCCTCTTAACCTGAAGCTTGGGTCTGACCTTGGGGTCCAAAGGACAGACACTTCAGTTGCTTCGGAGTCATCAGACTCATCAATGTCCTCTTCAGATTCTTCTGAAGATCTCTTCTTCTTCTCTTCTTCATCAGAGTCAGGAATCCTTCCAGTTGCTCTCAGCTTCATCTGAGAAAGGGTTCTTTCATCTATGGTAGTAGCCATATCAACCTTTCCAGTGAGGGGAATGCACTTGATATCCAACAGTTTAGTAATCAGCATCCCATATGTGTATGATGTCCTGATTTGGGGCTTTACCATCCTCAACACTTACTTGAAGATCAGATCATTGATGTCGATCTTCATCAGGCTCAAGAGATGAAATAGGGCAAACCTATCCATCTTGTTGACATTATCACGAGCACTGGTTCGCGACATTACACAATTGATCAGCAAGACATGCAAGAACCTTCATTTTGGAATTAGCTTAGAAGCAGCTTTATTCCTATGGTTAGATACCTCGTACAAAATATGATTCACAGTTTCTTCACCATACTGAGATTCCCAGTCGTCCATGAAGGCAGCACCTTGCCTAGGGCAACCAGTTGCTTTCTGAATACTGTTGAGAGTAAATGAATAAGATCTTCCAGTGCATTGGGTCCGAATAGAGACTTGAGTTTGAGACACCCTTTCTTCAGCATTTTCCCAGAATTCTGAAGTAGCAGTGGGTACACTGGTTTATGTAGATCGAAGAACCTTACCCATTGTAAAGCTTCCAATTCGGGCATCACGTTCATGCCCCCTTTTATGATTTTGTTCATCTTGACAAATCTCCCAGGTACAATCATGTAGATGTCCTCGATACTCATCCCTAATCGACCAGCAGCACGCACGAATTTCTGTGAGGGTCCTTTGGGTGCATGAATTTGGGTTTGAGAGGAAGGAATGAAGGGTTTCGAAAAACAATTTGTTCCGAGAGAGAGAGAGAGAGAGAGAGAGAGAAGCTTTTTGAAACAGTAAAGTGTTTCTGAGAGAAGACTTTTGCTTTTAAGAGAGAGGTTTTAAAAAGAGCAATTGAGAATAATAAAGACAAAATGTTTTGAATTCAAATACATTTTAGAAAACTGCAATGTAAAGTCTCAGTCATTAATCCACGTCATCAGACGCTTTTACTCAGATCAGATGCATTCCATCAAACATTATTCATTTATGAAATACATGTTCAGATTATCTCTAATATAGATGAACCTATCTTCAACCAAGGGTTTTGTTAATATATCAACCCACTGATTTTCAGTTTTGACAAACTTGATGTCAAAGACAACCTTTTGGAACATAGTCTCTTATTAAGTGATGTTTAATTCCTATGTGCTTAGCCTTAGAATGTTGTATGGGGTTTTTAGATTAATAGATAGCACTAGAATTGTCACACCAAACAGATATATTATCTTCAAAGATAGAATAATCTTCAAGTTGACATTTTACCCATAAAAGCTGTGAACAACAGATTGCAGCTGAAATGTATTCTGCCTCTGCAGTAGATAGAGCAATTGTGGTCTGTCCTTGTCCAAGAGACTAAGCTTGCTCCAATGAATTGATATCCTCCACTTGTGCTTTTTCTTTCTACTCTGTCTCCAGCATAATCAGCATCACAGAATCCAACTAATCTGTATTCTTGTGTTCTTAAATACATCAAACCAAGATTAGTGGTTCCAAGCAAATATCTAAATATGCTTTTAACATCCTTGAGATTTGATTCTCTAGGATCAGATTGGAATCTTACACACATGTAGACACTGAATTGAATATCAGGTCTATTAGAAGTTAAGTACAGAAGAGAACCAATCATACCTCTGTAGACAATTTGATCTATCTTTTTACCTTCTCTATCTTTATTCAATTTTGCATTTGCTTCCATGGGAGTTTTCATAGGTTTAGCTGCATCCAGTTTATACTTCTTTAAGATCTCCTTGGTATATTTCTGTTGATGGATGTATATTCCATCATCTGTCTGTTTGATTTACAGACCAAGGAAGAACTTCAATTCTCCCGTCATGCTTATCTCAAATTCATTTTGCATAAGCTTGGAAAACTCTTCGTAGAGTTTTTAATTAGTAGCACCGAATATAATATCATCAACATAGATTTGTACTATAATGAAATCCTTTTTAGAACTTTTCCTAAAAAGGGTTGTATCGACTTTTCCTCTAATGAAACCATTTTTCATAAGAAATGAACTAAGTCTGTCATACCAAGCTCTAGGGCTTGTTTCAATACATATTGAGCTTTCTCAAGCTTATATACATGATCTGGTTTATCACTATCCTCAAAACCAGGTGGTTATTTAACATATAACTCTTCTTCAATTATTCCATTCAGAAATGCACTTTTAACATCCATTTGATATAAGGTGAATTGATGTTGCGTAGCATATGACATAAGTATACGAATAGCTTTTATTCTAGCTACTGGTGCAAAAGTTTCAGTGTAGTCAATACCTTCTTGTTGGTTATAGCCTTGAGCTACTAAACTTGCTTTGTTTCTTACTACTTTACCATCTTCATCGAGCTTGTTTCTGAACACCCATCTTTTTCCAATAATTGATTTTTCTTTTACATTTGGAACTAAGAACCAAACATCATTTCTTTTGAACTGATTCAGCTCTTCTTGCATAGCTAAAATCCAGCTTTCATCTTCAAGAGCCTCTTTGATATTCTTCGGTTCAATTTCAGATAGGACTGCCATGTTGTTTGAGTCTCTGAATGTTGATCTAGTTCTAACTCCTTGAGAGGGGTTACCAATTATCAATTCTCTAGGATGATGAGTTTTGAACTTCCAGTCTAGTTTGGGTTCAGTGTCAAATGGTTGTTGAGCAGGTGGATCAGACGCTTGAGTAGGAACTTCTGAATCCTCATTCTTTAAGTTATCTTTAGTATGATTGTCCTGTCTTCCAAGATCTAAACCTGCAAGATCATCCTCAAGATTTGATAGTCTCCTATCAGTCTTTAAACCATCATTAAACTTGACATGAATAGATTCTTCAACAACTTCTGTTCTAGAGTTGTAAACTCTAAAAGCTTTAGAAGTGTTCGAATAACGAGAAATATAGCCTTATCTACTTTTGAATCAAACTTTTCAAGTTGATCTCTAGTATTTAAGATAAATTATTCACATCCAAAAGCATGGAAATAAGAGATGTTGGGTTTTCTACCTTTCCACAATTCATATGGAGTTTTGTTCAAGAAGGGTCTTATCAGTATCATGTTCTGTAAATAACAAGTAGTGTTTACTGCCTCAGCCCAGAAGTACTTTGGGAGTTTGCTTTCATTGAGCATTGTTCGAGCCATCTCTTGTAGAGACCTGTTCTTCCTTTCTACTACTCCATTATGCTGAGGAGTTCTGGGAGTAGAGAAGTTGTGAGAGATACCATTCTCTTCACAGAATATATTGAAGTGCTCATTTTCAAATTCTCCCCCATGCATGGCCACTTCCGATAGCTAAGATACAGAATCCCTGCTCATTCTGTACTTTTTTTACAGAATATGGAAAACACTTTGAATGACTCATCCTTGTGGACTAAGAAGAGTACCCATGTATATCTAGAATAATCATCAAATAAGACAAAACCATATTTCTTTCCTGCCTTACTAGCAACACTTACTGGACCCAATAGATCCATATGCAACAATTGTATTGTCTTAAAGAAGATACCAGATTCTTGGGTTTAAAGCTAGATTTAACTTGTTTTCCACATTGGCAAGAATCGCATAAGACATCCTTTTTGAAACTTATATCAGGTAGACCTTTCACAAGTCTATACTTTTGAAGCTCAGTTATCTATTTCATACTTGTATTTCCTTTCATCTTCCCTTGACACAAAACAAGTCACATTTTGATCAACCAGTTCAGTTAGATCAATCTTATAAAGATTTTGTTGCCTATTTGCTGAAAAGAGAACTTTGCCTTGATTGTCTTTGACATTCTTAGTAAAGGAAACATTATATCCAGTATCACATAATTGACTTATGCTTTGCAGATTATGTCTTAATCCTTCAACTAAAAGAACATTAGAGATAGATGGTAAAGGTGATCTCCCACCAATTTTACCTATCTCGATAACCTTTCCTATTTGGTTTCCACCAAAGGTAACATGTCCTCCTTCTTTAGGTTAGACGTCTAGGAAGATAGACCTTTCTCCTGTCATGTGTCGTGAGCAGCCACTATCCAAGTACCATGATAGGTGTGCTTTTTGTCATATTAAGGATATCTCAGAATCGGAATCAGCATTTGCCATGAGACACAGGTTTGCTTCCTCGCTTTCTACATCCTCATCTGATGAACTGCCATCGAGATCTTCCCATGTTGCCATCATTCTTTTCTTCTTCTTTTTATAGAACTTTTTGAAGGGTTGCTTATGTAACTGAGGACATTCAGATTTGATGTGTCCTGGCTTCTTACACTCATAGCAGACAATAAAGCTTTGATCAGAATTATTGTTTTCTTTGAAGTATTTTTCTTTGTTGAACTTCTTGAAAGGTTTGCCCTTTCTGAAATTCTTCTTTTTCCATAGCTTCCTCATTTTTCTCGTTAGTAATGACATTTCATCATCGCTATCAGAATCTTCTTCAGAAGCGTTTGATTCTGGATCTGATTCTTCAACTTTGGGAGCCTTTGAAGAAGTTTTCTCTGCCTTAAGGGTAATGGATCAACTTTCCTTTCTTTGTTGAGCTGTCTTCATTTAATTCCTGTTCATGAACCTATAGAGTTCCAAGAAGAACACTCATTTGAAGAGTTGTGAGATCTTTGGCTTGAGTTATTGAAGTAACCAGAGGTCTCCACTGTTTGGGCAGACTTCTTAGAATTTTGCCAACTTTCTCAGCATTGGTGTAGGTTTTTCCCAATGATTTTAGATTATTTGTGATAGTATGAAATCTTCCTATCATTTGATCAATGCTTTCTCCATCTTCCATGGTGAATAGCTCATACTTTCGTACAAGCATATTTATCTTAGTTTCTTTCACCTTTGTCGTTCCTTCATAATTTACTTCAAGAGTATCCCAGATTTCCTGAGCAGATCCACATGTGTTGACAAGTGACTCCAAACACAAGAGGGGGGTGAATTGTGTGTGAACTGTGTTTTACGAAAACTTTAACAAATTAAAAATATAATCCTTTTAAAATAATTTGTAAAACAAATTGTTAACGTCGCGTGCAAATAAAAAGCGTTTAAGCGAAAAACAATAGTGAAAGTAAAGAGATAATGGAAGAGAAAAGAACACAACAATATATCCTGGTTCGGCCACAAACTACCCACGTGACCTACGTCCAGTCCCCAAGGCAATACCACCAAGGGATTTCAATCAACTCTAGTTTTTAAACAGGATAAACTAGAACCTTTACAATGTAGAGCACTCCTCACAGACCAGGGATATCACCTCCCCCAGTGAAAGAGTCTCAAGACAATAACCCAAGAGATATCACCTCTCTTGTCAACCACAAGGAATATCACCTCCCTTGTAAACACTTGGAAATCACATCCAAGAACACCCTAAGAGATATCACCTCTCTTGAAAACAAGGTGTAGAAAAGTAAGGTTTGAGTCACACGACTCTTACCAATAATATGCACTCTTAATAGTGCTGATTAAACAAATTGAAGAACAATTACAATAACACCTATATGGTGTATAGAATACTCAATATAATATGGTCAATGTGAAAGTGCAAAAGATAGAATATAAAAAAGATGTTTAACAGAGTTTTAGCACAGTGAAAAAGATAGCAGTGTATTGTGTCTGTTTGAAGGCTGCCTAAACTTGCTTTTATAGGAGAAAGGTGTTGGGTCAAAAGAAATTAGGTCAAGCCTCTTAAAATTCATTTTTGTCGCAGCATAATCGATTATTACATTCTCATAATCGATTATTTAAACCAATTTCAGGAAGCGCTCACTTTGACAGAATAGTCATAATCGATTACACTAATCGATTACGAGTCCACTGACTTTCATATAAAAAGCTATAATCGATTACATAATCGATTACAGGGTTTCTGTTTGAAGCTCGTTTGAAGTCAGAGAGGACATAATCGATTATACAAAAACCATAATCGATTATTCTATTTCGAATTTCAAACTCAACGGCTTTAATGTCATAATTACTCATTAACACCAATTAAAATCATTTAACCTTGACTCATAATCGATTATAGGATTGCCATAATCGATTATGGCACGTATAAATTTGAATTTGAAAAGCTTGACAATTAAGGAAATGATTACTCATTAAGTATGATTGATTGTCAGATTTAATTCTTTTAAGCACATGTTGAAAGTGTGTGTGTGAGACCAATATTAAATTGAGAACTCTACTTACCATTTACACACTTTTCTAAAACAATCAATACAAATATTGAAATACCCATTTTGCCACTCATGCTTTCTTGCTTTATAACTTTCCGCTTTTTGCACTTTAGTCCTCATGGACCTTTCCCTTTTGTCATTCATCAAAACTACAGTACATGTCAAGGCATATATCCACAACACGCATGGACCTTTTCAAATTCTTCCTGACTTAGGGCACACATCAAGGAATACCTTGCTTTATGATTTAGCTCCCACTTAGTCTTTTCTGCAGTAGTCCACTGAGCCTTAGGTTTGTCAGTGTCATCATCATTCTTTGGAGTGTAGGACCTTCAGTAATGATATCTCATAAATCATAGTTTGTTGACATGATGAACCATTGAAATCTTTGTT
Organism: Echinosophora koreensis; assembly: GCA_035048595.1. Taxonomy (NCBI): domain Eukaryota; kingdom Viridiplantae; phylum Streptophyta; class Magnoliopsida; order Fabales; family Fabaceae; genus Echinosophora; species Echinosophora koreensis. Next base: position 3,042,556 of record JAPCYP010000011.1, on the reverse strand, counting down.
TCCAATAGATGTAGTTTTCTCCATCAAAGAAGGGAGGTCTGGTCATGGATGCTCCTTCTCCAAAGTTGCTTCTGCTTTTGCTAGCTCCAGCCGTCATGATTTCTGTTCAATAGGATTTTTCCTTGACACTGTTCAGTGCTCAACCTAGAAGTTAAGTTCTGGCACCAATTGAAATGAACAGATATAAAACACGAGAAGGGGGGTTGAATTGTGTTTTAGTTAACTTTTTCAAAATCACAAAGTTTTATTTCAAAGAAGCAATCAGACACAAAAAGGCGTATGATGAAAAACATAAGGTATGAAAACTTAACACTTTCAACCTAGTTAGCACAGAGAATATAAAGCAAACTTTAAGGAAAGAGATAAGAGAATCAACACAGAGATTTAAACTGGTTCACCCCAAACCTTGGGCTGTGTCCTGTCCTTGGTTTCCCAAGTGTTATCACTATAACTGATCAGGTTATAGAAGGGTATTTTCTACACGCCTAGCCTCCACAGGCTTAACTAGCAAGTATTGTTTGCACACCTAGCCTTTTCAGGCTCAAACAAGTATTCTTTCAGCAAGCCTCTTCAGGCTCTACAAAAGATATGAGTTGAATAAAGCAACAACTTCACAGATTACAACTTTGCAAGTCAACCTAATAACACTCAATGAGTGAATAAGTATTTAAAATTGGTATCACCGCAATAAAGACTTCTCAATAAATACAAATGATTGAGCAGAGAAGTTTTTAGAGAAGAACTTAAGAGAGCTTTGAATGTGAAGAGAGTATTGAATGCTTGAGTGAATATGTTCAGGTGTGTGTATTCAATAGCCTTCAAAGTCTTCTATTTATACTCATTAGTAATAAATCCATTGTGGAGAGTTCTTCAGCTGAGTATCCTTTTGTTCTTGATTCATTAATGCCAAAGAGTCGTTCTGAACTTGCATTTTAATGTTTGTGATCTTTGGTGAGCTTCAAGACAAGTTGAACGTATAGGTTGGCATTGCTTTATCAGAGTGCAATTTGATTCAGAGCGATATTTGTCGCTTTTCAGACTTGGACAACGCGACTTTCCTTATTTGTGCTATGCGGTCTACGACCAAGTAAAGTTCACTTTGCCTTTTGCAACAAAAAGAATCTTCAAATGCGGATTGATGTATTGAGCTTCAGAGACCGAATTTCTTTATTTGAAATCATCATGGAATATTCTTCGAATTTGAATATAGTTGAAGGGAGGGACTTTCAGTTGAGTTGCAGTCTCATATGCATAATCAAAAGTGGTAGAGACTGAGTCTTTATTCAGATGCATTACAACACGAATGCATCTTTAAGACTTTGTTTCTTTGTTATGATACTCTTGCTTCATGATCTGCACACTTAATACACATATTAGTGGATTTCACGAGGTTCACTTAAAATCATTGTTTGGATTCATCAAAATCAGAGATGTCATAGATGTAGTCTAAACATTCCCCACGTTTCATACCAAAGTGCATTGCTCGACGACACTTTGCAGAAAAAACCTTTTACAAAGGCTCCATTTGAATCCCTTATCATGCCACCACAAGCAGAGTTTCCATTGCTATTACCATAAGATCCACCGATATTAAGTTTGAAAGCTCCTGGATCTGGTTTAGACTAACCAGAATGGCTCGAAAGCATAAATTTATTTCTTGAAGCAAGAGCTTTATCCATTGAATTTGATATGAAATGGGTTTGGTTGCACACCAAATACCAGAGATCTTCACCTATTTGAGACTAGTTAAAGAAGACAAAGGAATTTCTATCGCACCAAATCGCCCATACAGCAACCCCAAAGTGCAGAGGCCAGTTCCATGGAGCAGTGCCTATATCAGTTGAAGAAAGGTTCCAATCCAACCACACATCAAAGCCTAGACTAAAGAATTTGCTCCACTGAGAAGGATGGATGCTCTTTGACCAGAAATGGCTAAATTACTCTTTTAGTCCCTTATCTTTATTTTAGGTTTTATTTTCGTCCTTCATTTATTTTTTGTTCCGTTTTGGTCCGCTATCTTACAAACGTTAGCCTATTTTGGTCCCTTCATTTAGTTTTGCACGGACGGCGTTAGGTTTCTGCCGTTAGTTGCTAGAAACTGCCACCACTCGCTGGAATCTGGGTTTTTACCATTTTTTCTTTCTCTCTCCTTCCTTCTCTTCCTCCTTTCCTCCTTACTTCCTTCTTCCTCCCTTCCTTCTTTCTGACACACAGAAAGTGGAACATCACCCAAGCAAGCACCACCGATTAAATAACATATCAGAGTGTAAATTAGTGAGCAAACATAAAATGTTTAGAGTTTAAAATAACAGATGAGCTGATGAACACTAACAATAACAACTATTAAGGGTTTCACAGAGCAAGGCTTGAAACACATTGAAGAATAGGATGCAAACCCTCACAATTTCATAGATCAACAAATAAAAATGAAAAAAAAATAACAAACCTGGGGAAGGAGAGTGCGATAGAATCAGAGAAGATGACCGGAAACCGAGCACGGTGAAGGAGAGAGGCGACGAGTGCACAATGAAGAGGAAGAATGGTAGGGCGTGCCGGCGTGGAGACTTGGGCTCTGTGGAGATATGGCTGGTGCATGGTGTGTCGGCAGTGGGAAGACCGGAGCAAGTGCGCTTGCATGTAGAAGATGAACAACAGGGGCGTCGTGAGAGGAGGAAGATAAGGTAAAAACCCAGATTCCGGCGAGTCGCTGGCAAATGACGGCAGTTTCCGGCAACTGACGCCGGAAACCTAACGCTGTTCGTGCAAAACTAACGGAAGGGACCAAAATAGGCTAACATTTGTAAGACATGGGACCAAAACGGAACAAAAAATAAATGAAGGACCAAAATGAAACCTAAAATAAAGATAAGGGACCAAAACAGTAATTTAGCCACCAAAAATCATGGACAACCTCACAATCCCTCAAAAGATGGATAATACATTTTGGGTATAAATGACATATAGGGCAGAGGTTATATGAGGTCATTCCTCTTCTCATTCTTTCCTCATTTGTTAACAATTTTTCATGAGCAAGCTTCCACAAGGTAGTCTTCATGCGTGCATGTCCTTTCCACAGTTTTCTGAAAAATATTGATTGGGGGAGGCAAGACATTGTTTATTGAGAATATTGCATATGCCGATTTGAGAGAGAATTGCCCATCAGAGTTAGCATTTCAAGAGGGAAAATCATCAAAGCCAGGCGAAGGAGCCTTAACATTCTTAATTGCAGAGCAGATCTCTTCAGGGATGTGAGCTCCAATTTCACTCCACTTTCACTCCTGATCAAAAGCATAAAAGGAAACAGGGAAATTCAGCTCATCAGCAGGAGTCAAATGTTGGACCTGGTCTTCGAGCTTTCCAACTCTAGGGATCCAATTGTCTCTTCAAAAACAGGTATTGCTTCCATCTCTGATAACCCATGAAATATTCCTGTCTACTTCAGGGCAACAATTAGCAATGGCTTTCCAGATAGAAGAAGCATTATTTCTAGCAATAATAATCGGAGAGCCATAAGGGCCACGGTTGTATTTGAGTTTCATAATTTTGACTCATAATTTTTCATTGTTATTTGTAATGCCATATAGCTTATGCACTATCACAAACAGGAATGTTCATAGATTGCATAATATAGTCAGGGATATTATATTGAAAGGATTGAGCAAGAGTTACTCTTCTTGAGAAAGACGGATTTTTGGCTTTCCAGGAAGACATCTTTTTCCTCATCTTATCTAAAATAAAACTCATATTATGCTTAGTCATTCTTTGATGCAACATAGGTACCCCAAGGTATACTCCTGGATCATTGGTTTGATCAATTCCTAGGTTTTGACTTACCTTGCATTTTCAGCCCTTATGTTCTTAGAGAAGAAGACTTGGACTTCTGAAAACTCATTTTTTGTCCAGACTTTGCAGAAAAGTCATCAAGGGCCTCTTTAATGACATTAACTTGGTCAATATTTGCTTCAGCAAAGAGGATGATATCATCTGCCAAACAAATATGGGATAGATTACAACTATTACCCCTCTCAAAGCTTAAAGGTTTCCAGGCATTTGAATTCACAAGGCCTTGAATTCTATGACTTAATCTTTCTAAGGCAAGAACAAAAAGGCAATGGGAGATGGGGTCCCCTCGTCTCAAACCCCTAGAGGCATTAAAGGAAGAGGTACTATTACCATTCCAGTTAATTCTAAGGTTTGAGGATGAGATACACTGGAAAATAAGGTTTCTAATGTTTTCAAGAATATTTAGCCTAATTAAGGAGTCCATGATAAAACTCCATTCAAGGCGATCATAAGTTTTTTCTAAGTCAAATTTGATAATCATATAGCCTTTCTTGCCCTTAAGATTATTCGTAGTATGTAAAACCTCTTGCATAACCAAAATATTGTCAACGATAGACCTACTAGCCACAAAGCTACTCTGATTGTTAGAAACAACATAAGGGAGAAAAGCTTTAAGGAGCTGGGTAACAATTTTTTATACTATCTTATAACTAACATTGCATAAAGATATAGGCCTTATCTGTTTACATATTTAACATTACATATATAAAAAGAGTTTAATTTCTATCAATCAATAACAAATTATCCTATATGTGACTTTTAAATTAGTTATGGAACAGCCATACATTTTTAATAATGTAACAATTATAATTATTTAACAGTATAAAAAATCTTACCAATTAAATTCATATAAAAATTAACAAATATTTTTATAAACATTTAAGGTTTTGAATTAAGATTAATAATTACATTAAATTATATTAATTAGTAATAAAAGATCATATTAATATCTAATTATCATTAGTAAAAAATGCTTCATAAATTTATAAAAAAATTTTTTGACAAAATAAATTTACAAATATTGAAAGCTATTATACCATATTACCATATAGGTATGTTTAAAAAATATAGTTAAAATATAATACGTATTTATTAATATATTAAAATGATAGTAAAAATAAAATAAAACTAGATTCTTAAAATTGCTATTGTGAAATAAATATTATTTAATAGTATTATTAGATCTTTTTATAAATATAAAAGGCATTTACTTAATTATACGTAAAAAAATATGTAAAATATAATTTTAATACCATTCAATGATTTTATTAGATCTCATCGGTCCAAAGCTGATGAACCCAAAACTTTTTCAATTTATTCTCCGGATTACGTGCAACCAAAGGGTTATATAATTGTTGCATCGATGACCAATGTGTTAGTTCAAGTGGAAGGAGCTTGAATTCCTTAGGCATGAGGTCCCTATTAGGAGCGGTCCCCGGCTTAAGTGCCTGACCGTATTCTGAGAAATTAATCTGCCACCTATTGAATGAGAGAATATTCTGGGAAAAAATAGAGAATAGTCGCATCGAAGTTTATAGAGAGTTCTAATGGATAAAGTCTTTCCAAATCATATCTTGCAAGTATCATTTTCATTGACTTAAAATGTTATACAGGCTCCATAGCCAATCTGTGGGTTGCAAAACCGAAAAACTATAATTCTAGGTGTCACAAAAACATTGCAGATATAAGAAAAAAGTTAGACACGGAAGCTGGCAAGCTGCCAAACTCGGGGAACCATATCCAGACAAATTAATCACCTATATCGTATATTATGCATCTCAATTGAGATATGTACTTTAATATTCATTCAATATTCACTCAAATTCGTATTGTATATACTGTATTTAGTAATTAAGAAAATATTTTCAATTAACCAATAGTAAACATTTTTTAGTATGCAAGTTACGTCTTATACTCTTATTAGCTAGCTTCTCAAATCGAATAGCGAAACAATCTCATTATTTAAATGCTTAAAATATAACATTTAAGGTTTACTATATATATATATATATAATTCATCCATTCTATCTTGAAAGAGTGGTGACCATGAGAAGTTTGGGATTAAGCGACTGCACAGGCCCTGTTTTGAGGGCATCAAACAATATGTAAAAATTTAATTAATATATATAAATATTAAAATAATTAAATAATTTTTATCAATAAAAAAAATTCAAAAATAAATAAATAACAGTAGTCTGGTAAAAGATAATATGAGAAATATATATTAAAATAACAATTACACTTTTAAATCAGTTACACTCTTGTTTGATCTAGCCTTTTCTCCTTCCCCTCTTTCTCTCATTCTATCTTTCTCTCTCTTTCAAACGGTCTCATGCAGCCAAGCTGCAGGCACAACATAGAACCTCTGTTTTTTAAAAGTTTATTCAAGTAGGCCCCTAGTTGTAAGCTTCTGCCCTCAATGGTTGAGCATTGATGCGAGCTTCTGTCATGGGGGGTTAAGCATTGATTTTCCTTTGATTTTTGCTTATGCCAAGCCCAACTGTAATAGCCTTGAATCGTATCTAGTGCTTGGTAGTTAAACTTGAGCCATGCCTTGAGTGGTTAAGCATTGATTATTTCTTTGTTTTTTGTGTGTGTGCCAAGTTGTAAAACCTTGAATTGTAGCTTTTGTATGGTGGTTAAGGTTGACCTTCTACTTTGAGTGGTTAAGCATTGATACATGGTTTTGCTTCTACCAAGTGGGCTTTTAATTGTAGCTTTTGCTTGGTGGTTAAGTTTTGCCTAGTTTTTCCTTTAAAAACTCCTCCCCAACTAAAGTCTCTTGATTCTTTTGGAATGAATATCAAGGAGATGTCAAAAGAAGATCGAAGAGACCCAGAAAAAGGTCGAAGACTTTTTAGAGCTATGCACCTTGATCATTGCCTCTATCATTGGCAAATTTTTTCTTCTTATTGCTTGGCCAATGTGATTATAAATAGTACCCAGACGATGGATTTCAGAAAACAATTAATTTCAAACAAGTCATTTCAGACTATTGAATTCAGACAACCCACGTGTTTCAGAAGATTGATTTTAGACGATTCATTTGTTCAGACAATTATTTCGTACGAGTCTTTTGTTTCAATTAATTTCTGTTGGCCTTTATGGGGGGTCAGCACCACCCTTTGATTCAGGAGAACGCAACTGGTCATGACTAACCGCCTGACCTGTGATTAAGGAAATAAAGTTGCGCCCTTACTAGCAATAGGTTTTGGCCTAATGGTAAGCGTTTGATCCTTCAATTGGTATCAGAGCCAGGTCACAGGTTCGAATCTCCTAGATGGTTTTTGGGGGGTGATTGTTGGCCTATATGGGGTAAGCACCACCCTTTGATTCTGGAGAATGTAAATGACCGTGGACTAACCGCTGGACCTATGATTAAAGAAATAAATTCGTGCCCTTACTAACAGCTATAGTTTTTGGCTTAGTGGTGTCACACCTTGCTTTTTATATACGTTGTATTACCCGTAACGATATATCTATTTATATTTTTACTTGAGACCCAGAAAATGATTTTGGAGAAAACAAAATCATAGCTAGAACCTACTATATTGTAGGAAGTTGTGGTTAAAATTTGAGTTCAAAATTCAGATGGAAACCGGTCTGTGTTTTCGGTGACAGATACACTTGTATTTGGTCAGAAAACCCTTATTTGACCCGAAACTGAGTAATTTTATATTTTTATCACTTTATTAGTGATATGATCTATTTTAAAAATTTCGCTCAAAAATAAAATATTTTATTTTATTCGGCCGAAATTTTTGAAGAAATCACGCGAAAAACCTAAACGGGTAAACGACGGAGCCGGATACGGAACTGCAGAGATAAAATCGGATGCTGGATGGATGGGACAATTTGCCACCTTAGGGGGTGAGTCATGTGGTGAGTCACCACCATGACTCACTAGGCCATTATTGCTCGAAAGAAAATATCTAGATATTTATTATGCGAAAAGACCAAAATGCCCTTAGCCTTCCTTAAAAATTCCAAATGAATCCCACAAAGTTTTTGGACCATTTTACCCTCATAATTTCGAGCTCTCTCTCTATAGGGCAATTTATCATTTCATTCTTTCATCTTCTACAAGTTTCTAAGTGTTAGAAACTAGAGAATTCCAAGTGTTTTTAAGTTATTTTGGCTTGTTCTTCAATTTATTCGTCTATTCTCATCATATTGAGATATATCTTCATGATCTAAGATCATTCCTTCATCTCTCTTTATATATTCCATTTCATTCATGACAAATTCTCCAAGTTCCATATCAGGACCCTCTATTGAAGATGTTGTTGCTGCTGCAACCACTGCTGACCTTGTTAAGTCTCTAAAATGTCTGTGTGCATTTCTCTAAGTTTTGATGAAAACTAAACATTGGTTAATGATTTAATTAACCTACTTTGTGGTTGCTAACCTATCTACTTAGTATACAGATCAGAAAATTACAAAACTCACCTGTCTGTCTACCTAAGTACCAACCTGTCTGTATAAGCCAAAAAGTCAACCTGTCTGCTGACTGGGATTATTGACTATGTGCAAAATTGGTTTACAACCTGTCTCTGCTCTGCTCTTCAACTCGTCTAAGGTTCTTTGTTAAGAACTCAAAGTACAGGAAGCTTTTGGAAGTTGTCCCCTCATGAAGAATACTCTGAAATCTCTCTCTCACGCTTATCAAGAAATTCAGAAGTGCTCTCTCTCAAGCAACCTAGGAAGTCAGAGACAAACTTCCAGTTAAAGAATGTTTCCAACATGCTTTATTCCCTAGTACTTTCGGTTATTACACAGAAAGGGAAATGTACTCTGCAAAAGTACAAAAGCACTCTACACAACTATGAGTTGGCTTCTACACGATGCATAAAGCTATTATCCTTCATGTTAGAGTACAACCAACGTCTTCATTGCATTAATGGCTGCCCAGAACGACTATATTGCATTTAATGAAGCTCTGCTTGAAGCCATCGTTGCAAGGAATGTCTCTAACGGATATTAAATGTTTAAAGGCTATAAATACAGAAGTCATTGAAGATGAACACATCAGAGATTACAAAGCATTAAAGAGCCATTACTCTGTTCATTTATTCACTCTGTATTCTTCAATCATTTGAAGTTATTATGCAGACTTTCCTAAGCTTTACATTTAAACCACTCTCTGAGTGTTAGTGAAAGATCTGTCTGTCTGTAAGTGTATTTATTACAAACCAAACTCTCAAACAAATCCGAGTGAGCCTGAAGAGGCTAGGTGTGCAAAGAATACTTGTGTTGGAGCCTGAAGAGGCTAGGTGTGCAAACAATACTTGGAGTCTGTAACCTGATCAGTTATAGTGGATAAATCTTGGTGCTGGCAAGGACTGGACGTAGCTCTTTGTGTTAAAGAGTGAACCAAGATAAATCACTGTGTAAATCTCTCTTTCCTTAATCTCTTTAGTTGTTTTGATTATATATCATCTGTTTACTAAGGGGTTTAAAACTGTTTTTATCAACCTTGTCTTTCATCTATATACGTGTGTTGTTTTCTGAGAAAACTACAACAGACAGGTGACCTGTCTGTGTAACCGTTTACACCTGTCCGAACTTAGCTTTTGCATGCAAAAAGTTTTTTAACTTTATTTTAATTCTGATAAACACAATTCAACCCCCCTTCTCGTGTTTATAGTTGTCTATTTCAGTTGGTATCAGAGCTCAGCCTCTGGGTTGAGCATCTAACAGTGTAGAGGTAAAAGATCCTGAAGAATAGACATGACTGCTGGAGCTAGTGGAAGTAATCAGACTGAAGGAGCCTCCTTAACCAGACCTCCATTCTTCAATGGAGAAAACTACAACTATTGGAAAGACAGATTTCAATGGTTCATTCTATCTACAAACTCTGATCTCTGGGATGTCATCACTGATGGTCCTTTCATTCCTAAAAACGATGACAACACTGATAAGCCAAAAGCTCAGTGGACCCCTACAGAAAAGGCAAAGTGGGAGCTGAATCACAAAGCCAGATACAACATTATTTGTGCTCTCAGTCCTGATGAGTTTGAAAAGGTCTGTGCATGTGATTCTGCCAAAGAAATATGGGACACCTTAGCTGTCACACATGAAGGAACAGCCAAAGTCAAAGAATCAAAAATTGACATACTTGTCAGAAAGTATGAATTGTTTCTCATGGAGGAAGGAGAATCTGTTGCTCAAATGATAGGGAGATTCAAAACTATCATCAATGGTCTAAAGTCTCTTGGCAAAGTTTACTCTAATGCTGAGAAGGTTGGAAAGATACTTAGGAGCCTGCCTAAGCAGTGGAGACCTCTGGTAACTGCTATCTCTCAAGCCAAAGATCTTACCACCTTGACTATGGATGAACTCCTTGGAACACTTACTGTTCATGAGCAAGAACTTGGAGATGAAGTCTCAACAAAGAAGGGCAAGTCAATTGCTCTGAAGGCTGATCAAAAGTCTTCCAAAGCTTCTAAAGCTTTGAAAGCAGACGAGTCATCCAGTGATGCTGACCTGTCTGAACCTGAGGATTCTGAAAGTGATGAAGAACTATCTCTCCTAACCAGAAAGATAAAGCTTCTCTTACAGAAAAAGAAGTTCAGAAAAGATAAGCTATTCAGAAGATTCAACAAGGACAAGAACTTCAAAGATTCCACTTCAACAGACAAGAACTCAATTGTCTGCTATGAGTGCAAGAAACCAGGTCACATCAAAGCAAAATGTCCTCAACTCAAGAAAGCCCCGTTTAAGAAGTTCTTCAAAAAGAAGAAGAAAGGAATGATGGCTACTTGGGAAGATCTAGAGTCAACATCTTCTGATGAGGAGACAGAGGAAGAAGCAAATCTCTGTCTAATGGCTAACACTGACTCAGATTCAGATAATGAGGTAAATTCTGATTATGAGGAATTACTTGATGCCTATGAAGAATTGTTGGAGGAATCCAACTGCTTATCTAAGGCTTTCAAATCTCTCAAGAGAGATCATGTTAAGCTCCTCAGTGAGCATAAACAGAAATCTCTAGAGTGTGAGAAATTTGCCAAGGAGAACAATGAGCTGAAGACTGAAAAGTCTAATGAAGCTAAGATCTCTAGTGGTACATCACAGTCTGAAGAAGTTGAAAAACTTCAACAGAAAGTGGAAGAGCTGACTTCTGATCTGGCCAAATTTGTTAATGGTAGAGAAAATCTGACCAAGCTGCTTGGTTGTTAGAAGCACTCCCTTAACAAAGAAGGTATTGGATATGTCCATCAGACACATCATAAAGTATCAACTAAGCACTCTAAAGTGTCTACTACATCTACTTCTATTAAATCCATACCTGTCTGTAATTTCTGTGGAAAGACTGGACATGTTATGTCTAAGTGTCTTCATAAGAAAAGAAGGAAGTCTTCACAGACTCCTAGAACTAACAGAAAAGGACCCAGAAAACTATGGGTACCTAAAGATCAAATAATCTCTGTTGCAGATGTCCTCAACAGCACCAAGAAAACACCACTGCTGGTACCTGGATAGTGGCTGCTCGCGACACATGACAAGAGAAAGGTCTATGTTCCTAGACCTCCAACTTAAGAAAGGAGGACATGTGGCATTTGGTGGAAATCAGAAAGGGAAGGTTATGGGAATTGGTACTATTGGTGGTAAACCTCCTCTTCCCTCTATATCAAATGTTCTTATGGTTAAAGGATTAAAACACAATTTGCTTAGCATAAGTCAATTATGTGACAGTGGATTTGATGTCTCCTTTACCAAAGATTTCTGTATAGTTAAAGATCTAAGTGGCAAAACCCTCTTTTCAGCTAAAAGGCAACAAAATCTGTATAAGATTGAACTGACTGATCTCTCAGATCAAAGTGTAACCTGTCTGATGTCTAAAGAGGATGAAAGATGGTTATGGCATAAGAAACTAGGACATGCCAGTATGAAACTAATTTCAAAACTAAAAAGGGATAACCTTGTGAGAGGATTGCCTGATATTAGTTTTAAGAAAGATGTTTTGTGTGATGCATGTCAGAGAGGTAAACAAATAAAATCAAGTTTCAAATCTAAAAACCAAGTATCAACCTCTAGACCTCTTCAGTTGTTACACATGGATCTGTTTGGACCAGTTAGTGTTGCTAGCTTAGCTGGAAGGAAATATGGATTTGTCATAGTTGATGACTATTCTAGATATACTTGGGTACTCTTCTTGACCCACAAGGATGAGTCTTTTAAGGCTTTCTCAGTATTCTGTAAAAGAGTACAAAATGTGCTGGGTTTCTGCATTTCTACTCTTAGAAGTGACCATGGGGAAGAATTTGAAAATGAGCAGTTTAGACAGTTCTGTGAGGAGAATGGGATCTCTCACAATTTCTCTGCACCTAGAACTCCTCAACAAAATGGAGTGGTTGAGAGAAAGAACAGATCTCTGCAAGAGATGGCTAGATCTATGCTCAATGAGAATAATCTCCCTCAGTACTTCTGGGCAGAAGCAGTAAACACAGCCTGTTATGTACAAAACAGAATACTCATTAGGCCTTTTCTAAAGAAGACACCCTATGAACTGTGGAAAGGAAAAAGCCCCAACATTTCTTACTTTCATGCATTTGGTTGTGAATGCTTCATCTTAAATACCAAGGATCAACTTGGAAAGTTTGACTCTAAGACAGACAAAGGTATCTTTTTGGGATACTCTGAAATGTCTAAAGCTTTTAGAATTTACAATTCTAGAACATCTGTTATTGAAGAATCTGTTCATGTCAAATTTAATGATAACTTAAAGACTGATAAGGAATTGTCAGATCTAGAAGATGATCTTGCAGGTCTTGATATAAACAAGTCAGAAGATCAACAACCTGACTTAACCCAATCAGAACCTGAAGCAGAACCAGACAGACAAGTGGAGCAGACAAGTCAACAGACATGTCAAGATCCTCTTGAAAGAGACTGGAAATTCAAAACTCATCATCCTAAGGATCTCATTATTGGAAATCCCTCAGAAGGAGTGAGAACCAGATCCACTTTAAGAGAATCAAGCAATGTGGCCTTTATGTCAGAAATAGAGCCAAAACACATTGAAGAAGCTCTTGATGATGAAAGCTGGATTCTTGCTATGCAAGAAGAACTCAACCAGTTCACCAGAAATGATGTCTGGACACTTGTCTCCAAACCCAAAAACAAGTCTGTCATTGGAACAAGATGGGTCTTCAGAAACAAGTTAGATGAAGATGGCAAAGTTGTCAGAAATAAGGCAAGGTTAGTAGCTCAAGGCTACAACCAACAAGAAGGTATTGACTATACTGAAACATTTGCACCTGTAGCTAGAATAGAAGCTATTCGCATACTGATGTCATATGCTGCACAACACCAAATCACTTTTTTTCAATTGGATGTGAAAAGTGCTTTTCTCAATGGAATAATTGAAGAAGAAGTTTATGTTAAACAACCCCCTGGTTTTGAAGATACTGATAAACCAGATCATGTTTTTAAACTTAAAAAGGCATTATATGGTTTAAAGCAAGCACCTAGGGCATGGTATGATAGACTAAGCTCTTTTCTCATGCATAATGGTTTTACAATAGGTCAAGTAGATACTACTCTGTTTAAGAAAAGCTCTAAAGAAAATTTCATTATAGTCCAAATATATGTTGATGATATTATTTTTGGAGCAACTAATGAAAAGCTGTGCAAGGATTTTTCAAAGCTGATGCAAGCAGAATTTGAGATGAGCATGATGGGAGAATTGAAGTTCTTCCTTGGTCTACAAATCAAACAGACAAGTAATGGAATCTACATCCATCAACAAAAGTATATTAAGGAAATGCTCAAGAAATACAAAATGGAAAGTGCTAAACTTATGAAAACTCCCATGGAAACCAATGCAAAACTAAGTAAAGATGATGAAGGTAAAAAGGTAGACCAAACTGTCTACAGAGGTATGATTGGATCTTTACTGTACTTAACCTCAAGCAGACCTGATATTCAATTTAGTGTCTGCATGTGTGCTAGATTTCAATCTGACCCAAGAGAATCTCATCTTAAAACTGTTAAGAGAATATTTAGATATTTGCTTGGTACTACTAGTCTTGGTTTGCTATATTTAAGAACTAAAGAATACAGATTAGTGGGATTCTGTGATGCTGACTTTGCTGGAGACAGAATAGAAAGAAAAAGCACCAGTGGAGGATGCCACTTCATTGGAGCAAATTTAGTCTCTTGGTCAAGCAAAAGGCAAACAACTATTGCTCTATCTACTGCTGAAGCAGAATATATCTCAGCTGCTAGTTGTTGCTCTCAACTCTTACGGGTAAAACATCAACTTGAGGATTACTCATTTTTTAGCATAATATATCTGTATGGTGTGATAATTCTAGTGCTATCTGCTTAACTAAAAATCCAATTCAGCATTCTAAGGCTAAGCATATAGAAATCAAACATCACTTCATTAGAGATTATGTTCAGAAAGGTATCTTTGATATTAAGTTTGTTAAAACTGAAAATCAATGGGCTGATATCTTCACTAAGCCTTTAGCAGAAGAAAGATTCTTATTTATTAGAGATAATTTAAACATGCATTGTATTGTTGAATGAAATGTCTGAGTTTTGAACTGTCTGTGATCACCTGTCTGACTCTGCTGAGTCACTATGCTGAAACTCAACAGTTTTATTAAAATGGTTATTATTTATTTATTTATTTAATACCATTTGTTAATCTCAAGCTAATCATGGACACGGCAGTTTTTACCTCGAAACCATGTTTTCATTATGTCTTAAGTAGGCGCTACAGTTCCCCACATAAATCGTGCCATTCTTAATTAAAAATGTCTATTTTCTCTCTCCTGCTTTTACTGCTTTAAAAGGCAATCTTCAGAAAGTTTCAAACTTTATCCTTCTCAAAAGCCCTAAGTCTTTTCATCTTCGTCTTCCTCTCGTTCAAACCCTTCTCTCTTCCAAAACTCTCATTCTCTCTTCTCTGAAAAATGGCATCTTCAAAGCGTTTGTCTCCAAAAGAGATTGCTGAGAAATATGAAATGAGAATAGCTGACGTTGAGAAGATTCTACCAGAAAAGACTGTTGATCTCCAACAGATGAAGAAATGGGGAATGGATGTCACTGAAGAGTTGGAATACTCTAAGTGGACAGCCTTCTTTGATATCAAGGAGCTGGTCTATCCCAAGCTTGTCAGAGACTTCTGGAGAAATGCTGTGGTCATCACCAATGTGGTTGATGGAACCAAGAGCTTCAAGGCTCAAATGTCAGCTGATGTGACTCTCCAGTTTCCCATTAGCTCTCTGGAATTGGCAACCAGATGCCCAAGGATTGGAACTGCCTTCAGACCTGATTGGGAAGATCAGGTAGGAACTGAAAATGTCAATATTGCCATATATGGAGTTCCCAACCCTGAGAACAAGAAGCCTGTCAGCATGGTGCCCAAGTGCAGGTTCTTGCACAAGCTGCTTCTGGAGTGTGTGATGCCCAGAAAAGGATCACGAGACAATGTGACCAAGTTGGACAGATTTGCTCTGTACCACTTGATTCACAAAATCAAGATAGACATCAATGATCTCATCTACATGTATCTTGAGTCTCTGATCAGAAGGACAAACATGCCTACCTACCCTTATGGAATGCTGCTGACAAGGGTTTTTAGGAACAAGATATTTGTTCCAACTGATGTCCATTTTGTGGACATGGCTCTGCCAATAGACAAGAAAGTCTTGTCTATGATGGGGATTGAAGGAATCCCTCTAGAGGATGAAGAAGAAGATAAGAAGAAAAAGAAGAAGCCTGCTGCTGAGCAGAAGCAGAAGGAAAAAGCAGAAGAACCAGCTGATTCCACTGGTGAATCAGAGTTTCCAATCTCTGAGAGAATATGGAAACCTGCTGGAAAGGTGGCCAGACAGGATCAGAGGCCTGAGGAACCCACAGCTTCTGAAGGATCTGCTGAGACAGTTGAGCCTCTCAGATTCAAGCTGAAGAAACCCTCTCCCAAGAGGAAGACCAGTGAGGCTGGAAAATCTGGTGTGGTTTCTGCACAACCCACCAAGAGGAGAAGACTGGTGAAGACCTTTACCAAGGTCAGACAAGTGGAGTCTGAGCCTAGTAAAGAGGAAGCACCAGCTCAGGGGGAGCAGACATCTCCACCCTCAGAGAAGCCTAGGGAAATCAAACCTCTTGATCTGGGAATCATTCCCAGAAAAAGAAGGTCAGGCTACTCTATGCCTGTGGTGGCTGTTGCTGAAAGGGAAGAAGTCCCTGCAGAAGAGCCTGCTGCTGTTGCTGCTACTGCAACCTCTACTGACCTGTCTACTGGAACACAGACAGTTGGTCATTATGAAGATGCTTCTCTGTCCCCTTCAAGGAAGAAAGCAAGACTCTTTGAAGATCAGCTCTTCACCTTTCCTTCTGCACCATCCTCTCCCCTTCACCTAGGTATTCAAGATTCTGTTGTTTCTTCTGTTGGTGTAAGCCCTAGTGGCCAATCTATTTTGAATAGATCATTATTTATATCATGAATTTGATCATATATTTGATATATGAATAAGGCATTAATTTATTACGTTATTAATTTATAGCATAATAAAGTCCTTAGAATAGGCAGTTCATTCAATGAGATATTAAGTACGTGACTTAATCATGAGACCTCATTGAATAATAGAACACTATTCTTAAATATCCGTAGTCAAGTATTATTGTTAATTAGGACGACAATAATACATAGAGACTATTGTGTGAGTAGACTGATGACCACATCTCACGGGTCATGGATATGTGATATCAAGTCGGCACACAGGTATAAATATTAGGAGTAATATTTATACCGGATGACCCACTATGAGAATACTTCATAATAGTTATGTAAGTGTCATAAGTATTCTCATGGCGACCATAGTGAAGTAGTCCTTCGACTTGAAGTCACTACGATTCCTACATGAGGAGTTGTAGGCTTTAATGCTATCAAACGTCATGCGTAACAGGGTGATCATAAAGGTAGTTATTGGGCCTGCAATAAATCATGTTGAGGAGTGTGAGCGATGTAGACAGGATTCGTCCCTCCTACATAACAGGGGTAATGTCTTGGGCCCCTCGATAGAGTGAGACGTGAAATATGCGTGGCCACGCGAAAGTGGGCCAATATGTGATATTGGGCCCATTTGTGATTACACGTCTACTTGGGGATCGAGAAACAAACAATTGAACATAACAAGGATGACACTCTTATGCCTTGTGTTTAATTAAGACATGGACGAAGGGACATTTACTACATGGTAAATTTTGGTCGCGTTAAGGCTAAAATCGGATCACCGATACTCTCGCTAATTGGGTAGTAATGATGCATTGCTAGATGCCACTCACTATTTATAATATTTAATATTATAATTAATATTTGATATTATTATAATATTAATATTATTGCCAACTTAGTGGGAGCCTATAGGGTCACACGCATAGAGCAAATGCGGAGCAGTTAAATTAATTAAATATGATTTAATTGATTTAAAGGACAATTGGGCTTGTAGTGTACAAAGCCCAATAGGGTAAGCAATTAGGTTAAAGGGAGCTGCCAGCTTATAAAAGGTAAGTGCTCTCCCCTCTAACCTGGTCTGGCTAACTGTGCCTCCCCGTGGCCGTCAGCTAGCACAAGACGCATAGCTCCGACACTCATTTGCTCGCGTGGACTGAGTAGAGGTGCCGCCCCTTCGTGGTACTAGTGATCAAAAAAGGAAAGCACGCTTCAAGAGGTAAACACAATAGCCTTTATGTGATTCATGTTTGTAATACGCGATCCATGGCAATGGTTTTCTTCCGCCTTGAGATATGATTTCAAAAGGATTATCTCAAGAAAACCCAACATCTTCCCCCTCTGCCCTTTTTATCAAACCTTTATCTGTTGCCTCCCCTTTTCATTCACCTGTCTCCTCTCACCCCACCCAAACATCTTTTGATGTCGTGTCTGATGTATGTCAGTACACAGTTGTTCACAGGGACTCAACTCCCAGAGAACAATCTGGCATATCATCTAGACTGTTTGTGAGTGATTTGCAATCTCTGATGACTGTAAGTGTATCTCACTTATCTGTCATCCCTTCTCCTCCACCTCACATTCTGAACCCATGTAGGGAGATTTTCTTTTATCCCCCTATTGTTTTGTTCATTAGAACATTGGAAGGATCTCACTATCCTGCCTCTGTTGTAATGTTACCCTCTAGGTCTAGATACTTTTTTCTCTTAGTCACAGGGTCTAATTCGTTTTTCTCTCAAATAGACTCTCTCTTACCCTTACCCCCATCTGTCTTAGCCAATCAACCTCTTCCCCCTCCTATTCAAATAAGAGTCACTCGTCTGTCTCTTTGTGAAAGACTCTCCTGTGTCTTTCCCTCTCCTGATTTTGACCTAGTCAGAATCACTCCTCTGTTTAAGATAGCTTTTCTTCCTTTATTCTATTTCAGAACCATTCATCAGTATTTCTTTCCCCGTGTCTCCTCACCTTTCTCTGTACCTAAGGCACCCCCAGTTTTAGCCTTACCCTGGTATCCAACCCTGTATGCTGCTTCAACCAGCTTGTCTACAGAAGCCTCCTCCTCTAAGATGGTGGATTCAGATAGCTTCAATCTTCTTAAGACTGAGCTAGAAGAAGTCAGAAGACTTTTGGATGCAGAGAGGCATGATAGGCTGCTGTTAGAAAAGAAAGTTGATTCATTGTATCTTCTTTTTAATCAGCCTAGATAAATAGTTGTAGGAACTGCCTTGTAAATGAAATGCTTATGATGAATACAAATCAATATTACTTTATCTTTCTTATTTTCTCTCTATTGTCTTTCTTTTCTCTCTACTGTTATCTATTTACTCTTTTTGTTTCTGACAAAAGGGGGAGAAAAGTGTAAGATGATTAATGTAAAATGACTGGAAAAAATTATGTGATGGTTATATGCTAAGTGTTCTGGAGAATATAATAACTGGTAAAAATTTTAATTCTCTGATATACTCTGATATTTTTGAACTTAAACCTGCTACATATTGCTCTGATATTCTTTTATTGAACTCAAATGCACCTGTCTGCACATATAGAAAATATCAACTTGTCTACTTTCTATTATTCTGTAAGATGATATTTTCAAAGGTTCATTAAATCATCTGAATGTTTGTCATCATCAAAAAGGGGGAGATTGTTAAGTCTCTAAAATGTCTGTGTGCATTTCCCTAAGTTTTGATGAAAACTAAACATTGGTTAATGATTTAATTAACCTACTTTGTGGTTGCTAACCTATCTACTTAGTGTATAGATCAGAAAATTACAAAACTCACCTGTCTGTCTACCTAAGTACCAACCTGTCTGTATAAGCCAAAAAGTCAACCTGTCTGCTGACTGGGATTGTTGACTATGTGCGAAATTGGTTTACAACCTGTCTCTGCTCTGCTCTTCAACTCGTCTAAGGTTCTTTGTTAAGAACTCAAAGTACAGGAAGCTTTTGGAAGTTGTCCCCTCATGAAGAATACTCTGAAATCTCTCTCTCACGCTTATCAAGAAATTCAGAAGTGCTCTCTCTCAAGCAACCTAGGAAGTCAGAGACAAACTTCCAGTTAAAGAATGTTTCCAACATGCTTTATTCCCTAGTACTTTCGGTTATTACACAGAAAGGGAAATGTACTCTGCAAAAGTACAAAAGCACTCTGCACAACTATGAGTTGGCTTCTACACGATGCATAAAGCTATTATCTTTCATGTTAGAGTACAACCAACGTCTCCATTGCATTAATGGCTGCCCAGGACGACTATATTGCATTTAATGAAGCTTTGCTTGAAGCCATCGTTGCAAGGAATGTCTCTAACGGATATTAAATGTTTGAAGGCTATAAATACAGAAGTCATTGAAGATGAACACATCAGAGATTACAAAGCATTAAAGAGTCATTACTCTGTTCATTTATTCACTCTGTATTCTTCAATCATTTGAAGTTATTACGCAGACTTTCCTAAGCTTTACATTTAAACCACTCTCTGAGTGTTAGTAAAAGATCTGTCTGTCTGTAAGTGTATTTATTACAAACCAAACTCTCAAACAAATTTGAGTGAGCCTGAAGAGGCTAAGTGTGCAAAGAATACTTGTGTTGGAGCCTGAAGAGGCTAGGTGTGCAAACAATACTTGGAGTCTGTAACCTGATCAGTTATAGTGGATAAATCTTGGTGCTGCCAAGGACTGGACGTAGCTCTTTGTGTTAAAGAGTGAACCAAGATAAATCACTGTGTTAATCTCTCTTTCCTTAATCTCTTTAGTTGTTTTGATTATATATCATCTGTTTACTAACTAAGGGGTTAAAACTGTTTTTATCAAACTTGTCTTTCATCTGTATACGTGTGTTGTTTTCTGAGAAAACTACAACAGACAGGTGACCTGTCTGTGTAACCGTTTACACCTGTCCGAACTTAGCTTTTGCATGCAAAAAGTTTTTAACTTTATTTTAATTCTGATAAACACAATTCAACCCCCCTTCTCGTGTTTATAGTTGTCTATTTCAGACCTTTCTGGTGAGACTCAGACAGTTGTTCAACCTGAAGTTGAGACTATGTCTCCTTCAAAGAAGAAGCTAAAGCTATCTGAGGATCAGATAATCTTTTCTTCTATCCCCTCTGTACCATCTTCTCCCTTTCACCAAGGTATCCACAACTTTTCTGTTTCTTCTCCATCCGCTCTTTTTGTTCAACCTTTATCAGTTGCTTCTCCTTTTCCCTCACCTGTCTCCTCTCACCAAACCTACACATCATCATATGATGTTGTGTCTGATATGTGTCAGTACACAGTTGTTCACAGGGACTCAACTCTCAAAGACCAAACTGGCATATCATCAAGGTTGTTTGTGAGTGATCTGCAATCTCTAATGACTGCAAGTGTCTCTCATCTGTCCGTCATTCCTTCTCCTCCATCTCATATCCTTAACCCTTCTAGGGAGATTTTCTTTTATCCCCCTGTTGTTGTGTTCATTAGAACATTGGAAGGATCTCACTATCCTGCCTCTGTTGTAATGTTACCTAATAGGTCTAGGTATTTCTTTCTTTTAGTCACAAGATCAAATTCCTTTATCTGTCATATAAATTCATTATTACCTTTACCCCTATCTATATTAGCTAATCAACCTCTTCCCCCTCCTATATAGATTAAAGTCACCCGTCTGTATCTTTATGAGAGACTTTCTTGTGTCTTTTCTTCTCCTGATACTGACTTAGTCAGAATCACTCCCTTGTTTAAGTTAGCTTTTATTCCTTTCTTTTATTTCAGAACTCTTCATCAATATGTCTTTCCTCGTATTACTTCACCCTTCTCTGTACCCAAGGCACCCCCAGTTTTAGCTTTGCCCTGGTATCCAGACCTGTCTACTTCCTCAACTAGCCTATCTACAGAAGCCCCTTCTTCTCAAATGGTGGACTTACATAGCTTCAATCTGCTTATAACTGAGCTAGAAGACATCAGAAGACAATTGGATGAAGAAAGGCGTTCTAGGCTACTTTTAGAAAAGAGAGTTGACTCTCTGTTTTTGCTTTTTAGTCAGCCTAGGTAGTTTTTGGTTGTCAAAATCTGTCTTGTACTTAAAAAGCTTATGATGAATGAAAATCAGTGTTCTTTTATCATCTTTGTTCTTTATTTTGACAAAAGGGGGGAGAAAGTAAACGTTAAGATGATTAAGTTAAAATTGAACTTGAGCTGCATAACTCTGACAATAATGCTGCATGACTATGATAATGATATTGACTCTGATACTGTGCTGTTTGGAAGAATTGTACCTAAGTGCACCTGTCTGCACAATAATTCTGATTTTAGAAAATTTCAACTTGTCTGAATTCTGTTATCTCTTATGTTGATATTTTCTAAGGTTCATTAAATCATCTGAATGTTTGTCATCATCAAAAAGGGAGAGATTGTTAAGTCTCTAAATGTCTGTGTGCATTTCCCTAAGTTTTGATGAAAACTAAACATTGGATTAATGATTTAATTAACCTACTTTGTGGTTGTTAACCTGTCTACTTAGTGCACAGATCAAAATAGTAAGACTCTCCTGTCTGCCCACATGTATGACAACTTGTCTGGTAAGAAAAATTTAATCTGTCTGCTGACTAGGATTGTTGACTTTATACAATTTAGTTTCAACCTGTCTCTTCTATGTTCTCATACTCGTCTAAGGTTCATCAATGGGAACTCGAGTACAAAAGCTTTTGGAAGTTGTCCCCTCATGTAGAAGACTCTGAAACCCTCTCTCACGCTTATCAAGAAATTTAGAAGGTCATTTTCACAAGCAACCTAGGAAGTCAGAGATAACATCCAGTTAACGAATGTTTCCAACATACTTTATTCCCTAGTACACTTGGTTATTAAACGAAAAGGGAAATATACTCTGCAAAGTACAAAAGCACTCTGCACAACTCTGATTTGGCTACTGCACGATGCATAAAGCCATGATCCTTCATGTTAGAGTACAACCAACGTCCCTATTGCATTAATGGCTTCCCAAAACGACTTTATTGCATTTAATGAAGCTCTGCTTGAAGCCATCGTTGGTAAGAATGTCTCTAACGGATCTTAAATGCTTGAAGGCTGTAAATACAGAAGTCATTGAAGATGAAGACATCAGAGATCACAAAGCATTAAAGAGCCATTACTCTGTTGATTTAATTCTTCATTCTTTCAATCTGTAAATCATTTGAAGTTATTACGCAGTCTTTCCTAAGTTTACATTTAATCCACTCTCTGAGTGTTAGTGAAAGAACTGTTTGTCTGATTGTATTTATTACAAACAAACTTCTCAAAACAAACCTGTGTGAGCCTGAAGAGGCTAAGTGAGCAAAGAATACTTGTCTTGGAGCCTGAAGAGGCTAGGTGTGCAAACAATACTTGGAGTCTGTAACCTGATCAGTTATAGTGGATAAAACTTGGTGCTGCCAAGAACTGAACGTAGCTCTTTGTGTTAAAGAGTGATCTTGGATAAACAGCTGTGTTAATCTCTCTTCCCTTAAACTATTTAGTTGTTTTGATTACTCTATCTGCTTTCTAACTAACGGGTTAAAAGTGTGAATATCGAGCTTGTTTTCCCTTTGTATGATTGTGTGTTTTTCTGTCAAAATACACCAGACAGGTCACCTGTCTGTGTAAGTTGTTTTATACTTGTCTGAACCTAGCCTCTGTGTGCAAAACGTTTTCAACTTTATTTTAATTTCTAATAAACACAATTCAACCCCCTTTCTCGTGTTTATAGTTGTCTATTTCATATATTTCCTGTGAGTAAGTATTTGTACCATGAGTTTCATGTGTCACGGGTTAAAATCTAAGTTGGCGCACTTAACTTTGTGAAAAATGTTGATGAATCTAGTGACCAGTGCATCGGCCTAGAATTTCGTAAATGAGCACTTAGACTGCATGTCCTGTGTTGAGTACAAGTGAGCTTGATACCTTTCTAAAATTAGTCGTGAGCTTTGAGCCTCGACAAGAAAAAACGAAAAGAAGAAGAAAAACAGCAAACCAACTGTTTTACATGAATGATACCGGCAGACGTGCCACCTTGTTAATGGCAGACATGCCATCCTGATAACGACAGATGTGCCACTATGATGTTAACGGCAGATGTGCCACCATGTTAACGGCAGACTTGCCACCAAGTATACGACAGATATGCCACCATATTATGGCAGAAGACGTGCCAACGCGCTAAGGAAGACGTGCCACCCACATGCATGCATTTTTACAATTTATGATGATTATTGGGTATAAATTCTCATGGTTAAAAATAGTATTGATATATTGATGATGATTTATACTGTGATTATATGTTTTGGCCTGGTGTGTCGCGTATGTGACTATCGTGAGAAACTTACATGTCGGTATCTCACCTTTGGGATATATTTGTTTTTGGTTTTGCTATTGTAACTTGGTACACGAATACAGATAGTGCAGAGAAGTTCCTTACTTCACTCGGGGATATTAGTCCCGATCTTTGAAGAGGTCGTTAATGGTGGGGATGACCATGGAGATTTTCCTAGTGGATAACTTTTAGAGTGACCAGCTTAGGATTTTCTTTGGGTTGTTTGTTTTGAGAAGGTCTGAACATATGGTTTTGGGAATTTTCATTTTGAAATTTAGCTTTGCATGTTGAAAACATTTTCACAAAAAAATGTACATTG
Organism: Echinosophora koreensis; assembly: GCA_035048595.1. Classification (NCBI taxonomy): domain Eukaryota; kingdom Viridiplantae; phylum Streptophyta; class Magnoliopsida; order Fabales; family Fabaceae; genus Echinosophora; species Echinosophora koreensis. The sequence continues at coordinate 3,018,597 of JAPCYP010000011.1, read as the reverse complement.
TGGCGGCCTTATTATGAATATGACCAGAATTTTGTATGATGATATGTGAAACGTGGTTTTTACTGCTTTAACGTATGTTTTAAGTTTTACAGTATTCCGCAGATAATTTTTTTACACCCACTTTCCTGGCTTATAGATAAATATATGAGTTATTTTTCGAAAGCAGCCATCAAAATTTATTTTATTATTTATGTTTTCCGTATCGAGTTTAGATGTAGCGTCAAGGGGGCATTACATTAGTGGTATCAGAGCCAGTCGAGTCTTTCGGGAACCTTGAAGGATAGGTTTGTTATGTTTTTGTTGTGTGATCTCTGATTGGACCCTGTTTGAATTGTTTCCTTGTTGAAAACAATGTGTGTTGACACACAAGTATGTATGTTCTTGACGGGTTCTGATTTGGTTGAGACCTTGTGAGAACCCATGGCTTATAGATGGTGCCTTGGTTCATGTGTGACATAATCGTTTATTCTTCTAGATTGTGTCAGACATAGGAACCATGCGCTTGTGGTGGGAGATTCTCCTGGAGTATTCCCTGAGAATGTTCCAAGTATGTACTTGCGAAGAATATTGATTTTTCGATCAATCTAGTTTCTAGATTCAGTCGGATCTGTAACATCTCATTTTTCGTAAATAAGTTTAATGCGTTTATATATGTTATATATATGATTGTATATGCTTGTTATGTATGTTTTAGATGCCTAAGTTTATGTTTGGGGAAGTTTAGCCTTAGAAAGGTTCAATCCTTTTAGAGTCCTAGTAACCTATTTCACCGTTTTGGCTATATCTTGAGTTCTAGATGTCCGATTTAGTTGATTTTTGTTGCGTTGGAAAGCTAAGATGGTCTCGTAGTGCAATCTTTGAGCGTCCCGTGCTCAAGAATTGAGCACGGCCGTGCTTAGGTCACAGAGTCTATAAATAGAGCAGTTTCGTGAGGGTTGTGAACCAAACCCTCTTTTTGGCACTTTGGGCAATCCAAGTGCGATAGAAACCTCTTCCCTTTACCTTCCCTTGAACCCCTTGAAGTTCTTGGAGTTTGTGAGTCCGTTTGGGAGAGAAGATACGCGTATTAGCATCATTTAAGGTAACGTAGTTATCTCTCTTTAATCTCTTTTTCCTTTCTTTTAAATTGGGGATTAATTGGTTGTTCTCTTCCCTTCTTGTTGACTAAGGCTTGAGGAACTCGTCGAGCTGCTCAGGGGAACGTGTCTAGTTTGCCCACGTCAACGTTGTTTGGGAATCTTCATACCGGGTATGGGGAGAAGAAATAGTATGAGTATGTAGGCTTGCGAGTAGCGTAAGACGAAGGGTTACCCATGACCTTTTCCTTGTTAACATGTTTATGTGTTTATATGATTAATTGTTATTTGATGATTACCTGTTGTGATGATAATATTGGTATGAATGTTCTTATTAATTGATATTGTCTGTTATGGATATGGTAATATTATGATGCCATGATTATGATGAGTTTGATGTTATTGACTGTTGTTGCTCTTTATGAATGTTGACTGTTGAGGATGTTAATGCCAACATAAGGATAAGACGTTAAAATACGTTAATAACGATAATGAGAATTAAGGGATGTTTCTCCCAGTTGTTCATAAGACATGACTATAGTGTGAAAGGTAAGGTTATATTTCATAGGGCTTAGTTAAAGACCCTACGGTTGATTAGTGAGTATTCTAGGAACATTAATAACGAAGCTATGATTAAAGGATTAATTCCCCATGATGATAAGACATGAATATTAATGAAGTTGATGGTCAATGGATTAGTAAGAGCCAATAGGTTGAATCTGTGAATTACCCCAAGGATTTGGAAAGGGTTTCTGACCCCTTCTGCCTAGATCAGTATGGTCATGCTCCATTGAGCATGGTCGTGCTTAAGAATGAGCACACTCGTTGATGCAAACCAAGAATGATATCAAATATAAGGCCAAATTGATCTTTGATGAAAATTTAATTTTCATTATAATGAACTCGTATTCTTGTTTTAGCTATATCTTGAGCTACAGATCTCCGATTGATGCATTCTTTGGTTCGTTGGAAAGCTTAGGCAATTATCTACAAATCATATCTCAAGCCTTTTGACGTGATTCGGCTTCTATCATGGTGAAAAATGGGTTGAAAGTTTATTACGGATATTTGGACGAGTTTGAGTTTCAAAGGAGGGTGACTTTTGGCTTGCATGCCTAAGTAACTCCTTTATATAAGTTATGGAACCACTTTTTATTATTTTCTTAAGTAGGATAGTTATGTTCTTTTAATAACCACTTAGTGGAGTGTTATGTCTAGTTATTAGGAGTTTATGTCATCTTATGATGACCTTTGGTTTTTCTTTCCTTATGCTATATGTATACACCTCTTACATGATGAAATACAACTTGGAAGTTCAATTTGGTTTTTACCAATTGTGAGAGTGTTCTCTCTTGGGTTCTTCATTGAGCCAACCCCTTTGATCTTATCAAGAGTCCAAGACCCTTGTGGCGATCCTCACCTTGGCTTATCAATTCCCCTTGGAATTGTGGCGCCTACCTTCCATTCCTTACCTTGTCCATTTTCTTGTGTTCTTCTTCTTTGAATTTTGGTAGTCACTCAAGGATAGATCCGAAAATCTACAAGACCCTTTTTAGGATCATATCACTCGTGCTCCGGTTTCAAATCTAGAGCAGGGCGCGCATTTGAGCACGCCCGTGCTCTGTAGGCAGCACGGCCGTGCTTGCCTGCAGGTCCAGCACGCCCGTGCTCACCTAACCAGAACAGATCCAGAATGTATGAAACAAGGGTTTTCATCCCAAATGCTTAAAAAACTTAATAAGATACCAACGCAACATGAAGACCAAAAGACAAGTGAAAAGGTGATGTTGTACCTTGGTAACCAAATGGCCAAGGGGGCCTTGATGCTTAATGGTCAAGGTGTTTAGCTTTGGTGCTTGGGAACCATGGTGTTAATAACTAAAGTGAGAAGATAATATTGTTGATGTTGTACCTTGGTAGCCCAGTGTCCGGTCCAAGGGGGCCTTGATGCTTGATGCTTGATGGTCAAGGTGTTAAGCTCTGGTGCTTAATGGCCAGAGTGTTGTTGATGCTTAAAAGACTTAACGACGAAACGTTAAATGATAAACCTCGATAGCCTAGTGGTCGAGGTGTTGATGGTAATAAAACTTGGGTAGCCTATGGGTCCAAGCGGAGGTGGTGGTTGTGGTTGTGTGTTGTTTACCATGCATTCATGCATCGGAGATGTTGATAGGAGGTTATGCAACATAGGGGAGGTTGTCCGAGAGTAAGGCGATCTGGCCATCCACAGCGATTCATCCGAGACTATGGAGTCATGTACAACCGCGGTGGCGCACCCGCGAATAAGGTGCGTTGGCTGTCCTAAGGGGTCCACCTATGGTTGGTGGTCTGGCTCGGCGTTGCTGCTTTTTGGCCAATGTGGAGATGTAACCCCAAAGTTGGCATCCTGAGTTAGTTTCGATCCAAGTGCATGGTAAAAGAGTGGAGCAGAAATGCATTGTATAGCATACACGTTGTATGATGATGATTGTTATGATATTGCTGTTTGATATAACATGCTTGCTTGATGTATGCTCGTCTTGCTAATTGCTTCCTTGCCGTTATAATCATATATATGTTTCTTACTCCCTATCTCTATGTTTCTTGTTTTGTTGCATGTCTCGTTTATGCAGAGTTCGATGTGCAGCCAGTTGAGGAATAACTCTGAGGAGCCGCGACTCGTAGATAGGATTTCCGTTTCAGTAGTTGTTAGTTTGTTTCCAGTTGTATCCGAGTTGTTTTATCGGATTGGTTATACCAACTCTATAGTGTGACATTGGGGTCGGGTTTCGTTTATGCTTTCAGTTATGTTATGTTTTCTCTTTATAAACATGTTTTGTATTTCCGCGTTTTGAAAAGTTATGTTACAATACGGCAGCCTCTGCCCGTTTTTTATTATTATGATATAATATGCATGTGTTCTTTTCCATTTTATATCTGTGTTCTCGCTTTTGAATACATGTGGGGTAGAAGGTGTCACAGGATCTCCATCGCTTTCATGTAAGATGTCACCTATAAAGTTAGTCGAGTTAGACGACTCGACTTAACGGGAAGATCTGCTGTGAAAGCTGTTTAGAAGAGTGAGTGTATTTCTCGTGGAGAGCACTAATGTTGTTCATAAAGAAGAAAGACAAAAGTTCGAGACTCTGCGTGGATTTCCGACAACTCAACAAAGTGACGATCAGGAACAAGTTCTCTCTACCCCGCGTAGATGATCTGATGGATAAATCATAAGGAGCATGAGGAAAATCTACGTCAATGTTTTATAGATCCTACGCGAGAAGAAGCTATCGCGAAGTTATCTATGGACGAGTTTTGGCTCGATAAGAAGAGGTTTTTGGGACATATGATTACAAAGGAAAGAGTTGTCGTCGATCTTGCGAAAGAGGAAACCGTGCTTTTGTAGGAAAGACCAAAGACCGTGACAGAGATCTGTGGTTTTTTTAGTTTGGTCAGTTATTACCGGAGGTTCATCAAGGATTTCTCAAAGATGTTACGTTGTTGACTCAGCTTATGAGGAAAGATCAACTCTTCGCATGACTGAGAGATTTACTAAGTTATCCAAAATCGCGCACAACCCAGAGAAGAATACAAGAAATAACAACAAACCGGACTAAGAGTGTCTAGAAAGACTTTAGTACTTGTTTGGAGTCGAGACAAGTCAATCTGAATCTTCAACTTTAGATGAGTGTCTCATGATTTAGAAACTCTTCACTGTACTATTCGATCCTTTATGAACTTGTAAATTGACAATTGTCCCTCGAGTCCCTATGGTTGTATTAGACAATCACAATGACCAATTTTGTACGTATCGAACTGACTTTTCTGACTTTGATTTGAAATCTATCAGGACTCATACATTGGTTATGCTAGTTTGTAATCTCAATATACTCTAGTGGATTTCCTTGTATGTAAGAATTTGTGCTCACACTTCTAAATAACCCTCAGTGTATTAGACGTTTGGGTGGATTGATTGGATGGTATCCATTGGTCTTCATATTTTAGTATTTCGTTGAAAAAGTTGTTATGACTGTTTCTTGAGATGTAATACATATGACTTTTTGATAACAGAAGTTTCTTGATGAAACATACTCTAGTCACTTTTACTTTTGGTAAATGTGACTCAGTTTGAATTTTTGTCATAATATTTCTTTTTTAAGTCGTCATTTTGTAAATTCCTTGTACTAAGAATGAATTCTCTTGGGGATAGAAACTGTTCGCCTTTTGATTTCCTAATCCACTGGAAGTTCTTGTGAAAGAAGGAACTTTAGTAGATTCACGTTTGTAAAAATTTACCGACCATTTTTACACTCACGAACCTGTTGAAGAATCTTTTTACATACTGAATATTCTTGTATTGACCAAATTTTTCTATACACCTTCTTGTGGGAGTACGATCAAGAAATTTCCTTTCTTGAAAATTTCTTTCCGTAATCTTCAAGGTCGTGTCTTATTGCAGTTCGATAGAACTTATCACTTTTTAATCAATTTTACCCTATATCTTTCCAAGCGTCATTACCGTGTGACCTAATCTCATGAGTTATGAGAAAGTCCATCTGACCCATATCATGATGTCAGATTTAGTCGAGTACGGTGAAAGGATAACTTGATGTTTGAGACCTTCCTTGTTAAGATGATAACATCGCAATGAATTCTTTGTTGTGGGGTTGTGGGTTTACTGAGTACCTCTCAGAGTCTTGATTTGTTTCAAGTGATCGTGGACAGCCTAACGAAGTGGACACCTTTCTTACCTGTTAAGATCCACTATACAGTGGAGAAGCTAACCGCAATATGTATCAGAGGACTGGTTAGGCTTCATGAAGTATCTTCCAGCATCGTTTCAGAGGAAGACCAGAAGCTTACCCCATGTTTTTTTCAAAGTTTTCATCAAGCGTTAGGAACCAAGTTGCGGCTGAGTTCAACTTATCACCCCCAATTCGATGGACAAGTAAGAAACGTTCTGATCCTCAGAAGGTTGGGTGGGAGTAAGTGTACTACCTAAGTACGATCATCCTTATAATAGGATGGACAAGAGGTGATAGGAGTTTTGTCGAGGTGTAGATGTGACTAGTAAGATGAGAAGTTGAGAACCCCTAAGATCAACTTCAATAGGTAATGACGATTTCTATAGATCAAATGATCAAATGCTGATTGATGCAGAAGGGAAATCTAAGGTAATGATCAAATGCTCGTGGTTAAGAGTGATTGTATAAAGTTGGAACATTAAAGGAAAGTACTTGTTGTAGTTTCACCTAAGTTGAATGTGAGCGGAAATGATGATTTCTTGCGTTAAACTAAGTTTTCTAAAGTAGTTCAAAATTGATGAGTTAGATAATCCTACTCGACGTGGTTTCTTTGGTTTTAATTACATAAAGAGGTGTAATAATGTTCTTTTTGAGGTTGAGATGTATGATTCTGATATAAATTGGAGTGGTGAATATGTTCAAAGAGACTAAGACTACGATTGGATATCTTGGTGTTAATAGTGAAAGTTAAAAATGTTAAAGGAGGTTTTTCTAGAAAACCAATATCGAGAAGAAAAGTGTTTAAGTTTTGATTATATCCTTCAAGTGTTATAGACTAAGGTGAAATGTCAAGGATAGTGGGAATAATGCAGTAGTGGATAGTTTAAAGGATAAACAGAATGAAGGTAAGTATGAATTTTGTTATGAAGTTACCAATGTCACCTAAGGGGAAGACAACGATGGGAAATGCAATGTAGGATTTTGGGGTTAATATGCAATTACAAGATCATGTCTAGTTTTGAGTTACGAAATTTCGAAAACGAATTTTTTTTTTTTAGTGGGGTAGTAATGTAACACCCTACTTTTTATATACGATATATTACCGGTAACGATATATCTATTTATATTTTTACCTGAGACCCAGAAAATGATTTTGGAGAAAACAAAATCATAGCTAGAACATACTATATTGTAGGAAGTTACGGTTAAAGTTTGGGTACAAAATTCAGACGGAAACCGATCTGCGTTTTCGCTGACAATACATTTGTATTTGGTCAGAAAACCCTGATTTTACCCGAAACTGAGTAATTTTAGATTTTTATCACTTTATTAGTGATATGATCTAGGGGTGTTCACGGATCGGTTTAGTTCGGATTTGAGCAAAAAACAAATCCGAACCAATCAAATGTGATCAGTTTGGTTCGATTCAGGTATGTGCATTTTCTCCAATGAAATCCGAACCAAACCAACACGTTCAAAAACGGATTGGATCGGTTCAGTTCGGGCATAATCCGATCAAATGGGGGGAAAAATAAAATTCAAAAAAATTGTACAAAATTCATAGTTTCACAAATTCAAAACTCAGATTCAGAGAAGAAATTTCCAAACATAGTTCACAAATTCGTTCGAATTCACAATATACCAAACATAACCAAAATACCAAACAAAAAATCCCACCATAATTCACAACTCAATTTCAGAGAGGAAATTACAAATTCAATCTTCTGGTGTGGGGGAATGAACGACATCGGTGACGCTCAGAGGAAGGAACGAATGACGGTGGCGACGCTCGGAGGAAGGAACGAACGATGGTGGCTGCAGTCTTCACGTCTGGAAGAACGATGACGGCTTCAGAAAGGAACAACGACGGCTTCGGTATGTATGAATTAACGGAAGCGCGAAGGAAGAACGAACTTTGGATGATGAACTGAAGCGCGGCGGCTGCGCTGAAAGAAGGAACATAATGCGAAGGTAGTTTCCGGTGGGATGGCGGGCTGAGGAAGAAAATGACATGAAGAAGACAAGGGAGTGGTGCGTACTAAATTAGAATTAGGAAATAGAAATTAAATATGAACTTAATTTATATATATTATAAAATAATAAAATATGGTAGTTCGGTTCGGTTTGGTTTTGTTCAGATTTAAAATCTCTGGCTCCGAAGATCGAACCAAACACTATCGGTTCCTCATTGGTTCGATTCGGATCTGACCCGAACCCTCAAATAATCTGAACAAATTTAATTGGTTTAGTTCGGATCGTCGGGTTGGTCGGATCAATCCGAACCAATGAACACCCCTAATATGATCTATTTTAAAAATTTCGCTCAAAAATAAAATATTATATTCTATTCGGATGAAATTTTTGAAGAAATCACGCTAAAAACCTAAATAGGGTAAACGACGAAGCCAGATACGGAACTGCAGAGATAAAATCGGATGCTGGATGGATGGGACAACTTGCCACCTTAGGGGGTGAGTCACCACCATGACTCTCTAGGTCATCATTGCTTGAAAGAAAATATCTATATATTTATTATGCAAAAAGACCAAAATGCTCTTAGCCTTCCTTAAAAGTTCCAAATGAATCCCACAAAGTTTTCGACCATTTTACCCTCATAATTTCGAGCTCTCTCTATAGGGCACTTTATCATTTCATTATTTCATCTTCTACAAGTTTCTAAGTGTTAGAAACTAGAGAATTCCAAGTGTTCTTAAGTTATTTTGACAGTTCTTCAATTTCTTCCTTTATTCTCATCATATTGAGATATATCTTCATGATCTAAGATCATTCCTTCATATCTCTTTATAGATACCATTTCGTTCATGACAAATTCTCCAAGTTCCATATTCTTTGGTTCTCATGATTAAATTTCTAGAAAATTGTATAGGTTGATTTTTGAACTTATAACAATTTTTCTAAACCATATGTGATCCTACCATCATGTATATGAAAGCTTGAAATAAAAGAAAAACCTTAGCTACCTTTTCTATTTTTGGCTGAAACCTCTAGGTGTATAGCACAAAAATCGTGAGTCAACTTAAGTATTAAATATATATGGTGAGTCATGCATCCTTGCTCACTAAGTTAAGTGACAAATGTCCATTTTTCTTTCCCCCTTGCCCTAGTATATTCCACCAAACCTCCTCTACCTCTCATAGCCACTTTATTTCATTTCATTATCACATTTCTCACCCAAAAACTCCAAGTTCATTCTCTAAAGTTTTCATTGAAACTCCAAGCTCTTGCTCATTTCTTCATCTACTAGAGGTATAACCTTATGATCCATGATCATAACTTCTTTTCTCTTCACAATTTTCATTATTATCACCATGTTTTGTTCAAAATCCATTTTTATGCTATTCCATGGTTTAAATCCTAGAAAATTATAGAAATGGAATTTGTGAGTTATGATATTTTTACCTCCTATCTAAAAATGTAGGATCATGTATCCAAGAGCTTAGAAATATTTGAAAACCCTAGCCTTTTCTTTTATAGTTGGCCGAACCCAGGTACTTTGGTACCAAAGATGGTTTTGTTTGTTTAACTTGCTTTATGTGTTGTTTGAATGAAGGTTGGGACCTTGGCTTATTGTTGTGATCTTGTGTGAGTGGAGAAGGAAAAAGTTGAAGCATCTAAAGCGAAAGAGTTATTTTCTACAAGAGGTAAGGGGAGCTTACCTGAGAAGTTTGATAGTCATATACTTTTATTTGTTGTTCATGAGTGATTTAAATGTGAAAATCTTGTGATATATGAGTTATAGTTTTGAAAATGATGTTTGATCATTGGTGAATCTATAATTCAAATGCTTGTCCATGTATGTTTATTCATCTGGCTATGTGTGGATTGTGTTGATTGATAAGCATGGCAAATGGTTATGGCATGAATGATGAGAAGTAAGTCACTAAAAATCCTAAACAAAGAATTTAAGAATTTTTAAATTTCGTAAGTGGAAGAATAATAAGAAAAATGAGACATAATTATATTCTTGAAAAAGAAAAGGCAATTTTGAGAAATCTAGATGATTTTAGAATAATGCTGAAGAAAAGAGTGTTAGTGAGGACAAATTGTGAAAAATTGTATTATATTTATTTTCAAAAGAAAATAGTTTCAAATGAAGGAAAAAGAAAGGAAAACTATAAAATATTTTGACATCGTTGTTTTAAGAAATCTTTTAGATAGAAAAATCTTTGGTTTATGAAAAGTTCGTTTTAGATGAAAATATTCAAGAAAATGCTTTTATGGCGGAAAATTCTATTAAGACTTTTTATTGTTTAATCAAAATGTTTTAAAAATGATTTTGGACGATTCGATTGTTTTCAAAATATGAATTCAGAGGAAAATTGATTTTTTCTGTAAAATAATTTGAAAAGAGCGAAAATATTCTTCCAAATGAACCTTGGAAGAAATTCTTGTATTTTGATTTTCAAGTAAATTTTCACTAAACGAAAATCTGTTTTTGAAATTTTTGAAATATGAGTGGACCTAGTTACCGATGCGTCGAGCTAGAATTCCTGTGAGTAATTATTTGTACCATGAGTTCAGTGTGTAGCGGGTTAAAATCCCAGTTGGTGCACTTAACTATGTGAAAAATGTTGATAAATCTAGTGACCGGTGCATCGGCCTAGAATTTCGTAAATGAGCACTCGGACTGCGTGTCTTGTGTTAAGTACAAGTGAGCTTGATACCTTTCTAAAATTAGTCATGAGCTTTGAGCCTCGACAAGAAAGAACGAAAAGAAGAAGAAAAACAGCAAACCAATTGTTTTACCATCATATCGTCAGACGTGCCACCATGTTAATGGCAAACATGCCATCCTGATAATGGCCGATGTGCCACTATGATGTTAACGACAGATATGCCACTATGTTAACGGCAGACATGCCACCACGTATACGGTAGATGTGCCACCATGTTAATGGCAGAAGACGTGCCAACGCGCTAAGGCAGACGTGCCACCCACGTGCATGCATTTTCATAACTTATGATGATTATTGGGTATAAATTCCCCTGGTTAGAAATAGTATTGATATATTGATGATGATTTATACTGTGATTATATGTTTTGGTCTGGTGTGTCGCATATGTGACTATCGTGATAAACTTATATGTCGGTATCTCACCCTTGCGATATATTTGTTTTTGGTTTTGCTATTGTACCTTGGTACACGAACACAGATGGTGCAGAGAGCTTCACTCGGGGATATTAGTCCTGATCTTTGAAGAGGTCATTAATGGTGGGGATGACCATGGAGATTTTCCCAGTGGATAGCTTTTAGAGTGACCAGCTTAGGATTTTCTTTGGGTTGTTTGTTTTGAGAAGGTCTGTACATGTGATTTTGGGAATTTTCATTTTGAAATTCAGCTTTGTATGTTGAAAACATTTTCCGGAAAACTTGTACACTGTGGCAGCCTTGTTATGAATATGACCAGAATTTTTGTATGATAATATGTGAAACGTGGTTTTTACTGCTTTAACGTATGTTTTAAGTTTTACAGCATTCCGCAGATAAATTTTTTACACCCACTTTCCTGACTTATAGTGAAATATATGAGTTATTTTTCGAAAGCAACCAGCAAAATTTATCTTATTATTTATGTTTTCCGTATCGAGTTTAAATGTAGCGTCGAGGGGGCATTACAAATGGTATGCGCTTGATCCTTCAATTTTCCCATGTGACAATTCATTTGTCTCAAATCAGTTTTTCTTAGTGTTTTTTCCATAGCTTAATTTGTTGTATTTTGCTATCTTTTCGTTAGTCTGTTGCATTGTAGTGTTGCATTGTAGTTTATTCTACTTGGATTCCAAGCTCGAAGAGATAACTCACACTTTCATATTCTCAAAGAGTTAATACACACTTTCATATTTAGTGGTTGTTATAGATAGTTAAAAACTAAGATTTAGTTACAAGTTTGACAGTTGATTAGTTATTTTGTTTTCATATATATACTCAAGTTTACTTTCACTATATCCAACTTGTTTCATTCTATCAATATACAATTTCAGATTTCTATAAAACTCTCTCCTTTGCCTGTCTTCTTTGCCATAGTTTCTAGAAATATTATAAAAAAAAAAATCTTATAACCAAAATGGACAGTTTTGTTGAGCCTTCAAAATTACCAACCTCTTCTTCTCAAGCACGATGAAAAAAAAAAAAAACAATCTCGTTATTTAAACATTTAGAATACGATGCAAACAATAGTATTCTCATTTTTCCCGTAAAAAACAAATAAAATACGATGCAAACACATCTTATACGTACAATACATCCATTCTACTAAAAGATAGGATATGCCTTATCTATATTATATACAAAACTCAATAACTTCCACTCAGGGCCGGTTCAACACCTGTTGAGGTCTAAAGCGAATTTTGGGACGGGGCCTTTTTAAAAATAATAACAATATTTTTATTAAAATTATTATATTTTTAATTTAATGTTATCTTTCAAGTCTTTTGATAGCAAAATCATTTATTAAATTACTATATTTTTATGAACCATCATATTTAGGGTCTTTGACTCCCCAGTGGCATCTCGAGGTATCTCACAAGCTTCAACCATTTGGACCGGCTATGAGATTAATCTACTAACTACTAACTAGCAAGTAAATTTTTTTTGGGGCCTAAAGCCCTTTCTTGGGTGGTTTTACCCAAGGGTCGGCATTGCTTCCACTATTCAATACGTGCACGTGTCAGTACAAGTTTTTTTTACGAGTGTCCATCTCTAGGGGGAAAATCTGCTAAAGAGTAAGAGACTTCTATCTATTATATCAAAGCAAGTTGGAATTTAGAAGAAGATTCTGGAAGCTGTCATATGAAATGGTCATATGGTAATTGAAAAACTAATGTATTGTCTGGTTGGAGGGGAGGGGAGGGGAGGGGAGGGGAGGGATTTTTTTAAAACATTTGTATTTGGTTCAACTTTTGGAGGGGAGGGGAGCAAAATCCCTCATTAAGTGAGTTTTGGCTCCCCTCCAATAATGGGGGGATTTGGAGGGGAGGGGAGGGATTTTAAAACATTTTACATGTCTTGACTAAAATATCCCCACTTATCCATTTTAAAATAAATAATTATAAGGTTTAAAAGTAAATTTGCTTTAAAATCCCTCCCCTCCCCTCCTCAACTGAACATGAAAATATTTTCCCTCTCCTTCCCTCAACCAAACACAATATCTAATTAAAATTCCTCCCCTTTTTTGAACCAAACACACTCTAAAAGGCATTTACAAGACCAAAAAAGGTTATTATGTGATAAAAGCCTTATTACAAAGAAGAGCTCAATGCAAGCAATTGACCGTGGCCCCTAGTTGACAAACAAGTATTCAAGACTGGTTGACAAAAGTATGGAAAAACAACATAATTTTTTAAAATACCACAAAAAGAATTCACTTTATAATTTTATTTTACCAATTTTCACATATTAAATATTTTAATTTTAATTCTGTATGCTACCAAAAATAATACTTAATATTTTTTCTCTCTAGAATTTTAAGGATATTAATTAATTACATGAATTTTATACGAATCCACCTTAAAAGAAATCGAGTTAGCAAATTTTAGGCTCACAAACATAATAGTAATAATTTTATTCAAGCAAATATAAAAGGTGGAATTTAAAAAAAAAAAAAAAAGAATAGAAAAAAAGGAGAAAGAAAGAAATATATGAAGGAAAAAACAAATCGAGAAGCAATAGTAAGAGAGAAAAAGAAGACGATGACGATATGCGGTGGCAAGAGTGAAAATAATTGAATAGGAAATAGGTATATAAAGGATTTGGATCCTCACATGTTAGAACTCAACATGAGGGATTCATGTTACAGGATTTCATCATTAAATTTCACTTGCATATTTTTTAAGTGAGAACGAAATTTAATGGTGAGATCTCCAATATGACCCCCTCATGTTGAGTGCTAACATAAGAGGATCCAAATTCGTAGAAAAAATAGTGTCAGGAGACTCGAAGTCGGAATCGTTTCAGTTTGGACAACAACGGATCATAAATGATCCAATTCCTTCTTTTTTGTTTGATTCAATAGATTAAAAAAACCATCTATTAATAAAAACAATTCAACTCATCCAATCCATTTAGTATTTTTTTATTATTATTGGACATGTTAGATGGATTTGTGATAGATAGACCAAATGGATAATTACTCGGTGGATCGCTCCTTGATGGTTTTTTTTATAAACTTATTAATAAATACATGAGTTTTTTTTTTTTTTGGTATAAAGAAGTTAATATACATGAGTTAGTTTAAAACACGCACAAAAATCAATCAGTCCGTACGATAGCAGGGTACATACTAGTTAATTATTATTCACCCATACAAGGGTACAACAACATACTATATATAATATAATATCCCTGTTAGGCAACATATTTAATAGTAATATAAACATTTTTAATTAAACAAAATGGACACTTGTAAGCCTGCAAAGTTGCCGTCTCATCGGCTTCACCTCAATCAAAGCAAAAAAAAAAAAAAAAAAGAAAGACAGAATCGCCTCTATATTTGTTTTGTTAGGAGTTATCATACTGATTCCTACACTGCCATGTGATGCACAGACAAGTGGCACCAGCTTTGCGGCCCAAATTTTGTATTGCCAAGAATTTTAGGATCAATTAATTTCAAATTACCAAATCTTACACAAACCCGGATTTCATGGATCCTCAAAAAATAGCACATCTCCCCAACAATTTCATCAAACCCAGAAATTTCTATTATTATTATTTGTAGTAAATTGTAAAGCTAAATGACAATTAAAAAAGGATTCACCAAATGGCATCACCTAAAAATTACAAAATTCAACTCAACATGATCCGCAATAAGAGCAAGCACTGCCCCAAAAACAACTCCTGAGATCATACCAGCTCTATGCTGACAATTCAAACTAAATCAAAGAGAAAAGAAAATGAAAGATTGAAAAACAATCAAGAATCAAGAAGGGAAGGGAAATTTAAAAAGAAAAAAAAATTTAAGAGAAGGGGAAAAAAAAAAGATAAAATATTTACATAAAGATCTGGTTCAAAACCATTCTCAAATCTGAATCTACCTTGTGTTGCATAGCATGCAATTCACGATCCTAGACCAAGCAACCCGCAGGCGTGGGTACACCCTGTTGGTGTATAATCTTGATTCTCTGACCATTTCTTCCATGGTTTCTACAAAGAGATTTAAGCTTCTCACTGGTGGAACATAGAGAATCAATGGAACTGCAGAGAAAGCCACTGTGAAGAACAACTGCAGCATCTTTTTTTCTTTCTTTCTCTGAATTTTGAGACACCCAAAACAAGAGAGGAATCGCAGAAACAGAAACGGAGGCAAAAGTTTGAAACTTTCAAACCAAATTGAAAAGGGTATTTGGATTTGGGTGATGTTAGCCTTTCTGGGATGTATAAGGTTCAGCAACTTTGAACTCAAAGCTGAGAAAGAAAAAACAGAGTTGAGAAAGAAGAAAGGAGGTGTTTGAGGAATATAAAGGTAGCAAAATGAGAGAGAGAGAGAGAGAGAGAGAGAGAGAGAGAGAGGTGAAGCAAGTTCTAGAAATTTTAAGAATGAACTCCTGACTCCAAAGTGGAGAATATATATATCTGTCTATTACTTCAGCCTCTAAATAATGCATAGAAGGACAAAAATATATAAAATTAATGTTTAAAAAAATAAAAATAAAATATCAAAATTCAGATTTTTTGATATTTATCATGAAGATCTGGTTTTTTAGCATTCACTAACGTTATTTGTATAACTGAATTTTGACAAATAGGGTGACAACTACAATATCTGATTAATATAGTTTAAATATGTGGTTAATTACGTTCAGTAATTGGTTAATGAGTTGTGACACCTTATTACATCCATTAATCATCCACTGAATGTGATTAACCACTTATTTGAACTGTATTAACCATGATTTTTAGATGTTCAAAAATATCTAAACGTGATTAATCATATATTTAAACTGCATTAATCAAATATTACAATTGTCATCTCAATTATCAAAATCCAGTTATACAAATAACATTACTCTTTTGCATTTGGTGTTCGTGAAGTGGATTCTTTCTCAACCAACTCCTCGTAGGTTAATATAAGAGAATAAGAGAATAGAACATTTTTTCAATTTTTTTCCAGTAAAACATTTATTATGTGTTTGAGTAAACATCTCAATTGAACATTTATTCAATAAGTTTTTTTAAAAATAAGTTAAAAATAATTTATATTTTCTCATACAAGCTTATTGAAATAAATTACAAATAATTTATAAAAAGATTATAAACTATATTCAAAATTATATTTTATAAGTTATTTTCATAAGTTTAAATAATTTTTTTATAAACTCTTTCAAACGCACGTTTTATATCAATATGTGGTTGGTTCGAGTGATAACGAATTCGGATCCCTTAAGCAAGTGGTTAGGGATTCGATCCACGACTCTTGCGTATGGAGAAAATCTGATTGGGAGAAGTCAGTTATTCAATGTCGTCCAGCCCTTCAATAAATCTCTTATATTTTTATCACAATAGAGTATACATAAATAATTACTGTACTAAATATTTAATATTTACTGATAGTAAGAAATTAATTAATAGTTTTTTTATCAAAAAATTTAATTAATGGTAGTAATAAATGGTAGTAATAATTACTAATTATATATATATATATATGCATTACTGGTGATGAGCTGTTGTGCTTTTATTTTCTTTAATTGTCATCAATTGGATAATTAACCTCAAACAACTGTCAATATGTGCCCATTTTCTAATATTAATTCATGTTTCAAGAATTTCCTGTTTTGAAATTAAATTTTCCTTTTTCCTATTTAGTTATTTTTTTTTATATGGCTCTTACATTAATTAGATCTTTCGCTAATAAATTTGTACTTATAGTGTTATTTAGGAAACATTTATTTTATTTTTTTGACAAAACATTTATTTTTAGTTAAAATAAGTAATTCAATAATTTAATTTTTAAATGTGCACAACTAATAATGAGTTAATTTCGTTCATCAAAAAAAAAATTTGAGTTAATTTTTTTAAAAGAAAAGTTAAATGATAGACTTTTAGATAAATAACTCTGTTTTATTTAATAGAAAAAAGAACCGTAGACACACACCAACAACAATTATATAATTTTTTTTTTTTTTGAATCAACAACAATTCTGCATAATTGTATATACCACATCAGAGTAATAATAATTGGACACACTTTTGATGTCCAACATCATATATCTATACATATTTATATTTATTTATTATTATTTTTCTTATTACATGTATTTAATACTTAAAAATAACATACTATCATATAATATTTATACTTAATATCCTAAAATGTGTTCATTTATCATTTCTGATCGCATCAATAGCTGTACGTAATTCTTGTAAGTTACTAAACGTCAGTCCTTTTTAAAGAGGGCAGAGGATTAAGAAAAGCGAAGTGACTTTTCTCATAATCTTATGATCACAATGACATTTGAAAAGTACTAGTACTACTTTGTCTTTGGTTTGGTGCTTGTCCTAAATCCAATCAATTGTAATTATTAATGGTAATCTGATGTTTTTTTTTCTTGAATTTCTGGATTCAATAATATAACTCGTGTTTTAATATTTCTTTCTTTTTTCTTTTTTGTGCTCATGTGTTTTAATATTTCTATAACATTATTATATTACTTTACATTAAAAAATTAGGCTTAATTGTAGTTTTGGTCTCCTTACTTTTGGTCATGTACGATTTTGGTTTCTAAAATTTTTTTATGCACATTTGGTCCCCATGTTTTTTTCAATATTGAGAACTTAGTCCTTCTGTCCAATGTCTGTCAATTTTTTTAATGACCAACACAGAGGAACCCCTCCTCTAAGCACACACAACCCCTGGTTGATGTTCTCCCTCATTTGCGTCCACGATTCAACATGATTCAGTGGTTCTTCTATGCTATTTACTGGTTTTGTCCTTCCTTTCCGGTATCATTGTTGGTCCCATCACATGATCCTTTACAACAAAAGCTCAAAAAGATGTTGCATGCGCTTAGAGCAGTGGTTCTATGTACTTAGATGAGTGATTCCTCTATGTTGATCATTGAAAAATTGACAGACATTGACAAAATGATCAAATTTGCAACATTGAAAAAACAGGGGGACCAAATGTGTATGAAAAATGCTTTAAGGACCAAAATTGCACGTGACCAATAATAAAGGGACCAAAACTGTAATTAAGCCAAAAAGTTAAAAACTAATATTTAGTATCATCTTCACACATATATCTTTTATTCATTCATTCATTTCATTAATTAAAGGAAAGTCCAGTGATTACTTATTGGATTAATGAGTGTTAAAGAGGCAATATGGTTCCATTATCAAAATTAATACATTCATATTCTTCAATTTGATGATTATGGATAGCTGGCAGTTGGAAACCATGAAGGTCATGGATCCATACCATAATCACATGGGTGGTACTGCTTCAATAATTTGAAAGAGGTATAATTTTTAAAATTAGCAATGCTAGCATCAAACTCTTCATCACACTCCTTTTAACACATTCTCTATTATTGGGTTGATTTCATATGAGACTATGTGTTTTGGTGGGTCTCACATGGGTGTGTTGAAGAGGAGTATGATAAATAGTGTGTTTTTAGCATTTTTCATAATTTAATGAAAAAAGAGAGACACAAAGGTACACCAATTAAACGATTAATCTAATAATAATAATAATAATAATAATAATATGGTTAATCATGAGTTGCTCTATATATTTTGAAATTACTACCCTAAAGATTGCATTGACGCTTAAGCACGTGGAAAGGCAATGAAATAAAGTAGGTAAAAAATTGTTTATTTGTTGATTTCAATTTGTGCAACATGTAATGAAAGTAGAATCTAGCTCTAAGAGCATCTCTAAGGCGGATTTTATGGTGCACATGAAGGTTAGGCGTGCACCAGTACACTCATTTCCTTTGACCGTTGGATGTTGTGTGAAATGAAATCAATGGTGACAAACAATTACCGGAAACTTGAATAACATGTGATAATAAAAATTTGATAATTTCCAGCAGTCCCTTCAACTCCACCACGACAACTCCACCAAAATTTGATAAAATGTTAATGGTGGATTAATGTCAATATGTTGTTTTGCGGTATAGCCCTATGGTGGACTGTTTTGCACTTTTGCTATTTTGATGGTGGACGAAGGGTGCAAATGCTGTATTTCGTTTCCCAGCAGAGCAAACATGGATTGGGGATTTAGGGATAAGAGCATTTGGCAACTGTCTTCTTTTTCTCCTCTATTTTATGCTTTGGTTTCACTTTCACTGCTTTAGCCTTTAGGTTTAACTCAAATCCCTTCCATGGTTCCCTGGTTTGGGCAGGGCAATGGCCCAATGTTAGAAGTTGTTGCTGCACAAAGAACCCAAGTTAGAAGCTGGTGCCGCCCATTGCCTGTGACCTCGACGTCGTCCCGACCCTGTGACGCCGTCGCCGCCCCGCCCTTGTGCCGCCACTGTGATAGGAACTAATTAATCAATTCTGCCTAAACCCACACAAATAAACAAGTCTTGCCCAGCTCAGAGAAGTTCAAATTCAAAAAGAAAGATAGGAACTTTTAATAAATATGATGCCATTGATTTATTTTTTGGACACTTGCCAGCACTGTAAACAACTAAATGGAGTCCATTTATTTATTTAGGGAGTAAATTGAGAGGATCTAGACATCATGATAAATACATCAGACCCTGGTAACTTTAAGCGGCACATAAGGCTAAAAGAAAAAGAAAAAGAAAATCTTATAACATGTTATTCTTTTCACCTACTATTGCAGGTCAAAATTGGAGAGTACCGGTGCACCGGGTGCACCATAAAACCCACCCATCTCTAATGAGTTAGCTGTTGAGTTCTTAAATCTATGTGATAAATAAGAAGTTTTCTTCATTGGAGTTGATTTATGTGGCACAATGAGTTGTTTAAAATAAAAATGAATTGCTTATATAAAGAACCACAAAGATGAGTTGCTTATGATTTAAAAACAATTGTTGATCAAATCTCAAGGATGAGTTGTTTATGAATTAATATTTTAAATTAAAAATAAAATTAAGTGCAAATAAAAAAAATATAAAAATGTGGATTGCTTAAGGGTGGAGTAAAAATATGGTGGCTTACTTAAATATGATGTGTCACAATGGAGTTCACTTAATGGGAGATAAATAACCCAAGTGGGTTGCTTAAATATTAAGCTTGGAATTTTCTTGAAGTTCACCATGATATATTATTAAACATAGGCTTAATCTAGCTCTTAAGTCCTCATAGTTTTTTTTAAGCATATTTGGTCTTCTATTTTCTCAATGTTGAGAATTAGGTTCTTCAATTTAATGCCTGTCAGTTCTTTCAATGGTCAACAAAAAGAAACTAATGCTCTAAGAGTATAGAACATCTGGTTGAGCTTCTCTCCCGTCTGCCTTTCAACTTTAACATGATTCAATGGTTCCTTTTTTTCCATTTTATGATTATCCCTTATCCGGCCCTAAACTTTGATGGAGCCAATTCTCTGAACCTGAGCTCGTCCCTAAACTAGAAGGAACCGGATCATATGCATGTTGGTTTAAACCCTGACTGAAATGAGACGGGACCAGGTTGACCCGAAATTAAAAAGATCTTTTGTAAACTAAATTTCTGTGAGTGAGAAAAAATATTATCACAGTTCACACTTCATAGTTCACAATAAATCAATATATTCTCCAAATATATTTTGTTTTCAATGGTTCCAACATCACGTGTGCCTTATTCAATTATGTTCATAGTTCACAATAAAGCAATCTATAAGACATAAGAACATACAAAAAAACGAAAGAGAAACAGTGAAACTAAAAACCGTTGCAGTGAAACAAAAATAAATAGCATTGGAACATTGAAGCGGTTACTTAATAGTAAAATAATGGGTAAGTGAATTGACAGACTTCTTCAGTTCTTTCTTAGCGACCGTGCGTGAAACATATGCTAGAAGGGATAAAAGTAAAAGAAGATTTTTATTATATTGGGACGGGTCGGGTAACCCAAGGGTCAACCCGGACCCGTCCCTGACCAGGCGCCAGGTCACTAAATGGAATGCGGGTTTGTCCCTTCTCTTTTGCGGGTTAGGGTTTGACTTGGCTCGAGCACTATTGGCTGGGACGGATTTTCGGGTCGGACCGTGTTTTGCTCACCCCTATTATAATCAATTATGTCTCATTATCTTATTAAAAATGTTTAACTTTTTAATGGATATTTTAAAGTCATATATATAATTATATATTATTGATAAAAAGTGTTAAAATTATATTTATATATATATATATATATATATATATATATATATATATATTAAACTCTAATCTTAATAACCTACAAATGTAGTAATTATAGTTTATTTATTTTTCCCTCAATTTTCATAAATTTTTGGTCTAAAAAACCTATCAGTAGTGTTATTTGAACACCCCATTTGGAACACCTCCAGCGACACCTTGGTTAATCACGTGTAAATATTTGGTTAATTCGGTTAATTATATGGTTAATGGGTCATCGGAAGCTTATTTTCCATAACCATGTAAATATTTGGTTAATCACATGTAAATATCTGGTTAATTCAGTTATTTATATGATTAATGGGTCATCATGAATTAACCAAATATTTACACATGATTAATCATAAAATAAACTGAATTAACTAAATATTTATATGTGATTAAGCAAGATATCGTTGAAAATGTCCCAATTGGGTGTTCAAAAAACCTTTCTCAAAACCTATAGACAAAGAAAGTTCCAAGCAGTTCCACTTTCCAACAAGTAAACAAATTATCCACATGTTATGGCTTTTGCAAAAGGCAAATATATGATGATAACGATTCAGTTGGCTTTAGGTCAATTCAGTTCACAACTCAACTCACAGCCACATTCTTATATGCGCTTTATTTATTTTTTTCTTTGGTTTTTGTGGGCTTTAAAAATTCAAATTGGTATTTTCCTTTTGTTTTGAAAAAGTCAAGATCAAACTTAGTGGCATGGAAGGCTCCACGTGTCAAAATGCCAAAGGATCTGTGGAAGCTGCAGAGCCACGAATATGATTGCGAGCTAATGCAGGCCCCCAACTTGATCACTTGCATTTGCTTGCATATACGTAGAAGGATGAACAGTTGAACACGCTGACACATATATTATCAAGTAATCAAGTAAATAACATAATATTTAATTCTTTATTGCTTAATTCAAATTTTAAAGTACGCGTCATCCGTAAACGTAAGACCCTAACACGAGTTTCTCATTACATGACTTTATTGTTAAGAAAATTCCCCATTTCGTAGCCAAGGAGCTTGCTGATTAATTGGCAGATTTGGGCGTGTGTACATGAGCTGATTTTCATTAGGTTATTTTTCATGTCGTGGCCTTGGCACAAAGTATATTTTGGATACAAGTAAATCCAACCATGTTTGAATTGCGGGTTAAACTTGTTCGTATATGAATTACAAAGCTCTGAGCACAACTATAATACTCTTAGCGGAGAGTGGTTATCAAAAGTGAACCTGTCTAGGATTAGCTCTAGGCCTAACTATTATAGTGGATGATACGAATAACCTAATAATATCTTGATTATTAAGCCGAAGACGTGATTCCAGGCGGATGTCACGGAGGTGGTACAACGACGAGATCCCAAGTGTCTCTAATGGTTGATAGTCCTCCAGAGGATCCGCGATTTGGCTCCCTTTATGATTTGTGCCATGTGCTTAATTGCACCTTCGAGTATCATTGACCTAGTGCCAGGGACATAACCCGAGGACAACTCGGCCTTGTATCAAGAATATGGACCGAGGACTTCTCAGCCTATATACGAACAATAGCTCCTAAGCCAGGATTCACATTTAAGCCTCAATTTATGATTTAGAATTCCATACCATTTAATTTCATTTAGAAACCCAGTGGTGAACCATTCATCTTGTACTTCATTGTCTTCATCAGATTGACAAATTGAGTCAGAGCTAAAATATTCGAGTTCCTCACTTGGAATTAATGAGATCACATAATCATTAACCTTCTCAACAGATTCAAGAATTGGTGCAAGAATTCCTCTCTCATGAACATAATGTGCCATGTTCATATTTTTTAAAAGGTCAGGGTAGGCAAACTCAACCAAAGATAATAATGGATCAACACATTCCTAAATCAGGAGGTCTTCAGGAATGTCAATGTCACTTTCACCATTCTCATTTGCATGGCTATCATTGTCTCCAATCCGAAGAATCCAGTCTGCAAACTGTATTATATCCTCATTATCTGTATTCTCGGTGGAAGCACCAAGCCTCATATTGGTTGTATGCGTCAAGACCTTGCAATTTTTCCAAATGCTAGATGTGTTTATGGCAGCCGTAACAATATCTTGCCTCAATCCTTTCCTAATCATAGGCATTATCTGCCTGAAGTAACCACCCAACACAACAAACTTTCCTCCAAAAGGTTTCTCCATGTTATCCTTATTCTGAAACGACATGATATCCCTTATTGTGTGGTCAAAAGCCTCAAAGAAAAACCCATTCACCAATGGTGCTTTATCCCATATGATTAGTTTAGTGTGAAGAAGTAATTTTGATTGGTTGATATTGCAAGTTCAGTCATCATTAATAACCAATGGAATGGATAATGTAAAATGGGCAATTCGTCCTCGAGGCAAATTTAGAGAGGCTATTCCACTAGAAGCTACATTCATGAAAATGACTGGCGTGGAGTTAACTTCAATAGAATCGTCGGGAGGACAAACCCTTTTCAGCAAGAGGTTGTCCTTGGAGTCCTTGCACAAATCAATGTAATTCGTACATTGACAATCCTCACCAGTGTCAGCAACTGCGTCCAAGAATTTGCTCATAAGGTCCTTAGAAGAAACCATCTGCTGGATTAAGTAACGCATAAGGTGGTAGTATATAATCAATTAAAATGTTCAATACATAATTTAAAATAATTGGAAAGAACCTGAGGTACATGAATGTTTGATACATCATCAGGCAATCAAACCTTTTTACCATTAAGGAACCAATCAACAACAACAGTTTCCTAAAACAAACCAAAATTTTCAAATTCATAGTATGATGGTAATGACATAGTCATGCAGCTTTATGCTGATTTAATTTAGATGTGGATTAGGACTGAACCTCTAGCCTTTTGGCCTCTTTGAACCAAAGAAAGAGGTCAGCATCCTTGGGTAGTTTCTTCACATAATAAGATCGTTCCCATCTTGACCTTATAAGGCTAGTTGTGACACCCTAACTTGGGTCATCACATGATTACCCGTTTGCGGAAAATAATATTTTAATTTGCTGGTTGCTTTCGAAAAATACTGTTTTCTCAACATTTATCTTTTCAAAATATGGTGATAAATTTTTTTCTTCTTGTTAACCTCATAATAACAACAACATAAACAAATCACACTTAAGTACATAATTGTATATAAGTCATACAACTATAGTGCCTCATATGTTTTCACATTTATGTCTGTAATAAGCATAGATTATTTCCAAACATAACATAACATAAAACCTAAGCTGGTCATAACTTAACTAATACTACAACAGTAGAGGGTAGCTTCGGCACGCTCCAACCTAAAGGGTCTTTCCCTTAAATTCGCCAACAGGGAGAATACCTGATATTGTTTGTAAGGGTGAGACACCAATATATGGATATAAACACGATAACCATTAGTGTGACTCACAAACGGCACATACACATATATAAGCATATACTCTATCGATAGGTTTCACACCCCAAACATCAACATTTTAAAACTATGCATGAACACTTCATATACACCATCTAAACATTCACACCTAATCTCATTTGATATCCCAACACGTAATGAGTGGATCAAACTCAATAGCCATCCCATGGCACACAGGCACGCAGCCAAAACCCATTGCACACTGTCCAACACCGTGGCACAGTGATAAAACCGTAAATGGGGTTTCATTGTCCAACCTGGCACAATGAAGAAAATCGTAATTATGAAATACCTGACGCCGCAAGGTAATCATACATAAAACCATAGGCACGTCTGTGAAATGCATGCAAGAAAACATTTTGTTCTTGACACTTTTCTTTGTGTTCAATCTTTCCTTGTCGAAGCTTAAAAGCTTACGACCAACCGTAATCTTAAACATCTTAAAACTTTCATTAGTAACACAGGACCTCAAAGTCCGAGTGCTCAATCACAAAACACCTAGACCGATGCATCAGGTTTAGGGTTTGTGGTAATAGAAAACATCTCAAAATGTTTTAACACCTTTAACAACCATCAAGTAGACACCCCGTCTACGGGACTTCAAAGTCCAAAGGACACCAAGTCCACAACACCTTAAGAACCTTAGTACCCCGACGTCTCGGTTACTAAGTTCCATAACACCTTCAACCTTTAACATCATTGAGAAAACTTGATTTCAAAAAAAATTGTTAAGTGGAAAGATTTCTGTCATAAAACACCGGTTACCGAAAAACATCATTTTCAGAAAAGAGGGTCACAGAGATTTGGAGTTCATCAAAAATACACGTTGCCGTTTCTAAAATACTTGCCGGCGTCGGTTTTCCAAATTGTCGTCGTTAAGTCCTTTTAAAGTATTTTGAGGTAAAACTTAGCTTTTTCCGCTTAAACAATTTT
Source organism: Echinosophora koreensis (assembly GCA_035048595.1). Classification (NCBI taxonomy): domain Eukaryota; kingdom Viridiplantae; phylum Streptophyta; class Magnoliopsida; order Fabales; family Fabaceae; genus Echinosophora; species Echinosophora koreensis. The sequence continues at coordinate 2,993,144 of JAPCYP010000011.1, read as the reverse complement.
CTAAATTTATGATTAAGTTATTTTCGCAGATTAATTTCACAAAATATCTTTTTATAATATTGAGGAATATCTTATGTAAAAATTAGCAGTAGTAAAATATTTTCACGGTTCCGCACTCTCTGTGACTCCTAGTTCACTTTTACACTAATAGATCGTTAAAATAATGATATTTTCCAAAAACTCTTATTTTTCCCAAATAATATTTTCCATAAACATTATATTCCAACATTTCCCATAAAACATTGAATATAATTTTATGCAGCTTATTAAAGCTTTTATCTGATTAAACGGTTGTGCACTGACCACTGTCAGGCTTCACAAACAACATCCAACATCATCATCAAAACTATATTACCAAACAAATCATACATCATATCAACATAATATATATCTGCGGATAATTAAATAAATTAAAAGCAGATAAATCACCGAAACACAGATAAACAGCTAGAAACACATAGCCAAATACAATAAACCAGAAACACTACAACCACATATATCACACACACAGTTATCGAGAAAAATCCCTCAGGCAAGGCTCCCCTTACTTCTTGATGATTTTCGAACTAGCAGTTTCAAGAAATCTCCCTATCCCGATCCGATTCTTCTCCGTCGGCTTAAGTCAAACTTACTCGATCGATTCCTTCAAACGAGTTGCAACCAAAATAAATCAAATCAAACAACAACACATCTAATTCATGAAGAGTAGGTTTCGGCCTCTTCAAAAAAACTAGATTAGGAAACTTAAAATTTTTCCAACTTAGGGATTTATGATGCTTAAGTATCTTAAACATGAATAAGAACTTAAACCAAGATCATGAACTAAGAACATGGAATAAAACTCATCTAGTTCCAAGGTTAGGGTTTCGGTTTTCTCAAGGCAAAAAGGCTAGGGATTATTTGGAATTTTCATCAACTCTTGGATTAAATCAACATACAAAACCTAAAGTTGATTTCAAGTGTTACTTAGACAACTTTGGAATCAAAAATTCCTTCAATAAAAAAACATAAGGTTTCGGCCCTATTGAACAAAACTAGGCTTGGATTAGATTCTTGGTTTTCAAACCACTTACATACAAGAGCTATCATGGTACTAAGAGATTAAATCATGAATCAAAGTTTAAAGTCGAAAAAATCCAAGAACACCCACTTTTGAGGGATTTCGGCCAAGCTCAGAAAATTGGGAAGGAAATTTCTCATGATCATATGCTTCTATATGATGAATATAGAGATGATTATGAGATCATAGCAATTGGTTTCAAGTCAAAAGGATTTTCCTACAATTAGTTATGGATTTTTGAAGTTAGCTTCATAAACTTTGAATGAAATGAAGAACTTGATGAACACAAGCATGAATCCATAAAAGTTGTGAAGAGAAAGACTTAGAATAACAAGATTATGAGAGGTTACCTCTTGATGATCAAAGGAAATGATGATTTGGGTGATGTTCTTCACAAAAATCATCAAGTGTTCTTGAGAGAAAATGAAAGAAAAGTGAAGAAGATGAAGGTTTAGACCAGTTTCGGTAATTTGGACATATCTCTCAATATACTTATCCGTTTTTTATGATCTTTATGTCGTTGGAAATAAGAGAGAAAGAGGAACAACTTTCATGTAGAAAGTTTTAAGAGATTCATAACAGAAAAGGGTCGGAAGTTGCGAGACAGTTTTGATGTTCTTAGAGTTCTTAAGAGAAAAGCTTAAGTTCATGAAGGAAATGGCATGAATGGAGGAAATGAAATTGCCTAAGTGTGCTAATGAAGGGGGCAGCCGTGGGTTTTGGGGGCATTTGGGTCAAAATTACAATGGCAAACTTGCAATTATCATAACAAACCAAGGGCAAAATAGTCAATTCCAAGCAAAAATATCCGTTTGTCATAAATGCGCCATTATGGCCATTATGATACGGATAGGATCGTCATTAATGTTAGTCACATCAGTCATCTAAGCTCCGTTGCAGACCCTTTTGGTTCATCTGACGTGGATTTCCTAGAGATATCTCGACGTTTACGACCGCAACAAACAAAATATTTTATTTTTACACGAAAATTTTCAAAACTTCCAATAACGTAGCAAATACGATAAAAATATTTTTCATCTCGTTCATGACTTAAAATTAGGTTTTCTGAGCAGTAAACTTTTACTGTCAGTGAAAACGCAGACCGGGCTCCGTCTGAATTTTAAACCCAAAATTTTATCGTAAGCTTATAATAATAAACATATCATGGAAATGACGTTGGTTTACCCAAAATCATTTTCTAAGTCTCGGATAAAAATATAAACATTTTTATTCATTACCAATATTAGAAAGCAGCGAAAAATCGGGGTGTTACACTAGTTACCTCCACCTTGAACTAGAAAGTTTTGTCAACCAATTTAGAAACATCCTTCGGGACTGCATTTTGTTGGAACCAAAGTAATTTGATTAAATAATCTCTGGGTTTTGATGTTTACAAAAAGGATTAAATTTGTATGGCAAAGTGCTAGTTAAGATCTAACATGCTCTATCTAGTCTTGCAGGATTGTTCAATTTAATAAGTTTATGGAAACCTTGAAAGAGTTTCTTAATATCCACGTCCACCCATGTAGACGAGCTGCTCAAAATGATTGGTATATTTATTTATTTTAATATATTTGAATAGACGGAATATAAAGTATTCTCAGTAGACGAAAAATTTAACTCCTATGAGTAGACGAACTTAAGTGCCACGTTAATAGACGGAGATCAAAGTAACTCACTGTTATATAGCAAGTCCAAAGACTTGATAGCAGATGAGAGAATTTGCCACGTCAGTAGATGAGCTAAACGAGTTTTTAACTATGAGCGTGTAGACGCATTTTGTTAAGTAGACGAGCTCTTTTTCTTAATGAATCTTTCACTTGCTGAGAAAATGCTACCTCGACCATATAGAAGTATTTATTTCAAATGTATGTTGGTCCTTCCTATTTGCTTTAACTATTTTATTGCCTTGTTTCTTTGAGAGAAACATAGTAAAAATAAGGAAATGCAAAAGCAAAATAGTATAATGCAAAACGCCTTGTACCCTGTCATCTTTATCGCTGGAATAGCTGGAATTTGTACAAAGGAGACAAGACGGTTTTCAAGTTGCAAATGCTCAGAGGTGTGGCCATTTTGTGCAAGAGTGATAACCGATAGTACATTTCACAATGGCCACGTTCAAACTATCAGTCACAACGGATATTATGCATTTGATTCCATCTCTAAACGGGAAATTCAAAACAACCGTTGAAGAATCTCAAGTAAAGAAAAAGGACTCTATAAATAGAAGACCTCAATCCTCTGAAGGCAGGACTTTTGCAAATACAGAAACCTTGCCAGAAAAACGCTTGACATTCTACAAGCTCAAAATCTTTTATTCTTTCAAGAGAAAGAGTCTGTAATACCTTAGCTTGAATATTTTTGTAATATTCAACTGATCTTATACTTTCATATCCTCATACATAGTGAGTTAGAAGATCAAAAGCAAACAATCTCTTTGTTAGAGTTAGAGCCTGAAGAGGCTTGGTAAGAAAGGAATACTTGTAGCCTGGAGAGGTGTTGAATACTTGGTATAATTTATTTGGAAAAATAGTGGAGTAAAACCTTCAAGTAGAAGGGACTACACGTAGCTCTTGGTTGGAAGAGAGTGAACCAGGATAAAACACTTGCGTGAATCTTCTAATCCCTTATCTCTTCAGTTTTATTTATTTATACTAACTGTGGAGATTTGAACTTGATTTTGTTAAGTCTTTAAAAGGATCTTTTTCTATGTGTGTGCTTCTGCCTTTTATTCCTTGTGTGAGAAAATTAGTTTTGAAAAAGATTGTTTTCGAAAATTATTAACAAACACAATTCAACCCCCCTTCTTGTGTTTACCTGTGTCAACTTCACATTTGTCTCGGTGCTCTAGAGAGATAAGAAGATCAAACATACCAATATTATAAATGGATGAATACAAAAAGACATATGTGAAGAAAAAGGGAAAACCAGAATGGACATGGAAACAACCATGTTAATGGTCTCAATCATTTTCGAATAAGTTTCATTGAACATAGTTGCCTCATCTCGATCGAATATAACAAATGTTGCTAAATCTGTTTCACCAATTACCCGTACCTTGATCTAATATCTGTAAAAAAAAATGAAAATGAAAAATATAATAATTAATCTATTTTTGTGTATACATATATTGTTAATTTATATTTATATATATAATATATAGTATATTTAACAATATTTAATATTATTATTTATTTATATTATAATATATATTTCAATATTATAGAATATTTGATATTTATATTATAAAGTATCTTCTATTTATATAATTATATAAATTATATAATAATATTAGAATTTATAAAAAAACATGTATCAACGAAAATGCCCATTAGTAAATCCATAAAAAGCAAAAAACAAAACAGTGAACATAGATCCAAAAACAACATGTCTCGATAATAGCATCTTGGAGTGGCATTAACCACATGACGGTTACACTTATCACAAAAATACATTTTCGAGTCTGCATAGACTTTCTTGTTGCAGATACGAGCAAGGTACCACCAATCATCCTCATCAAAAATAAGCTTCAAAATGGCTAATACAACAAAGCTAGAATCCTATGAATGATTAATATTACCTTAAAAATCATATAAGCATCTCTCAACATTAATTAGTGGCATGATTTGTTCGATTCGACAGACCTCCTTACATTCCTTCAAGAACTAAATGGTACTCCTTGGTGTCAATGTCAAAATTCTTTCGCTTGGCTAATTAATTTTACAAGAATCTTGCAATTAAGTTAACCCTTGAGCAGGTGAGTCAGTGTTTTGAGCCATCTTGAACCCAAAAAAATAATAATGAAGTAGACACGTCAAGAAATCAACGAAGACAGATTATTCTAATATTGAAATATTACATACCATTTTCTCAAGTCTGGAGCCTCAGAGGATTCATGATTAAATATTAGCTTAGTGCAGTTCATGGTATTTTTCAAAATCGATTTGCCTAAAATGATAAATGGCATTAGAATAAAGGTGAAAATGAAACTAAAGGTTGCACTACAAAATATTAGCCATATAGGTGTACCATTGTCTTGGAAGTCTTAACCTTGGCGGACAAAACGACAACCACAACATTGTCAACATCACCAGATGATAGGAAAGAGTCTAAGTCTTCATTCAATATACGATCCAAACAAAAAGCCCTGAAATTGATAGCTAATAAATTCCCAATAGAATGTCAATAACAACAATTAAGCACGTGAAAGAAATAACCATGAACAACACAAGAACAATGTTATAAAAAAAAGATAAATATAACTCGTCAGAATCAAGCTCGATGACATTCATCTTGGTCCTCTTTCCATTCCTCTCATATTCCTTCTCTATACTGGCAACAGTGAGAATTCCCATTACATATGGGGGAAAAAAGGTAAAGGCTATTGAATCTTATAGTTTACATCACAAAATATAGACCGATGAATGAGGTTGATTGGCTATGTCACAAAAACACCTATTGCATGTCCTACTATCCTCAAATATGTGTCCTCAATAGGTACCATCAATGGTGCATCCCCTTCCAATGCAACCTCAATTGCAACTCTTGCATGGTTGGCAGGTACCAACATGTCGTGTAGTGCTTTAACTGGTTGGTTGTACATTTTCCCTTACCGACCACATGATAAGTTTGGGTTGTTAAATAAAGTTGACATGCCAAGATGCCCTAAATAATCAAGATGCAAATGATCCAAACGATACAAGCTTCATAAGCAAGTAAACCTAAGTTTTAAATTTGGTTCATTTAAATAGATGAAGCAAACTTAAACAACCTTCTTTTCTTTCACAAGTTAAGTTCACACCTAGGGCGGACGAAGGCTGGGAGTAGTCGCCAGTACAAAAGAGGAAGCACGGACAAGGAGCAGCTCCTATCAAACTTTTAGGTGCAGGAACACATGAATGATAGTTACAATAATCGGTGCCTATGAATATCAACAATTGGCACCTACGAATGTGATAGTGATAGTGATAGTTTCAAAACTTATTGCAACGACAGTTTGAGAGAACCTTCTTGATTTTGAATGATGGGTCAAGTGACAATGCTAATAGGCATTGTAGGCTCTGATGGAGCCATTTTAAGACTTCTTGATAAATCCTGATCCAAGTATTAATGTAGTTCATCTTTGTTGTGAGCTCTAGTTGAAAACCTAACTTCACTTAAACTAGAGGTTGTTTGCTCCTTGGGATTCTTTCCTAGTCTCTTGCTTCATTTTCATTTTCAAAACATTAATTAGTATATCCACTAAAATATAAAAAAAGAAAGAAAAAAAGAAATAGGAAGACAAATTTGGGTGTGGGGGAAAACAGAAGGTATAATCTCAAGTGAACTTTACTACAAGAAAGGAGGATATAGATATACTAAAAGGGGCAATTTATAGAAAATTATTTGGAATACCTAGAACATACTAGAAGGGACAATTTCTGATAGAGAATTGTTGGGATATCTAGAACTTTCAAAGATGCAATAAGCGATGATTTTTCTATAAATAAGTGATGAAAGAAATTTTTTAGGTGGTGATTTAATTTTTTTACTCTTAACTAGACTTTTGGAAGGCTTACTTCTCTAATTTGATTTGCTCAAGTTTAGTGATGGTCGTGAGCACGGTTGAGGTGGGCGACCGCCCAGGGCCCCATTTTTTTGGGGGCACCATATAGTAGGTAAAATTTTATATAGTATATATAAATATTAAAATAAAAATTTAATATAATTGATTTTTTACCAATAATAAAAATAATAATTTCCAAAAAATACACAGCCAAACCTGGAGTCTACTGAGGAGTCTTTTATGATCCAATATTTTTTATACATTGCAGATCGAGCAATTGACTCCCTTAATAATAGATTTCAGCAATATGACACATATGAGGAGATTTTTTGTTTTTTGTTTAGTATTGAAAGGCTTATGTCATTCTCTGATAAGGACTTGAAATTTTGTTGCAAACATCTTGAATCTTATCTAAAACATTATAATTGTAACACCCCCTTGGCATTACTTCCTAATATGTGCAAAAATAAATTAAAAATAATTTGCTGGTTACTTTCGGAAAAATTTATTTATTTTAGGTTAGAAAACTTGGGTGTAAATTTTTTCTTCTACTGTAATCTCTCGGTAACCATGATACATACATTAAACAGTAAGGCCATATGGACTACAATGTCATTCAATTTTCAAAAGAAGAAAATTAAACCAAAGATTAACTTACAACACCATAGTTAAATACCCTTTTCTTTTAATATATACCACCAAATTAAGACTCCTAAGCTGGTCGCTCTACAAGACATCATCGGAAAGACCCCCATGGCCATCCCACGAACAAATACTTCTTCAAGCACCCAGGAACCTAAGTCTCCGAGTGACTTAGTGAACTCCTTTGCACCCTTTGTACTAGTATACCAAGATACACGGTAGAACCAGATAAACTTGATGTATTTGTAAGGGTGAGACGCCAATATATGGATTTAACACGATAACAACATGTGAGACTCACAAACAGCATATAGACATATATAATCATAACAACATAAATCTCATAAATAAACAAATAATTTAGCAGAAGGTTTCATACCTGATCATCGTTATTTTGAAAACAAGATGCATGAACACTTCAATATCACCGTCTAACTTTTTCCTAATCTCCGGAGATCCCCACACCGTGTAAAAATGAGCTGATCAGGCTCGACTGCCAAATAAGGCACACTGTGTTTATCCACAGCAATGCCCAAAACTCCTGGCACAGTGATCACCGTGTGTGGATGTCCATAGCATACTGTCCAACACAAGGCACGGTAACCAAAGCATATGGACTTCATTGTCCATCAAGGCACAATAAAACACCGTAGCATGAAATACCTTACCCTGTAAGGCATCCACACAAAACACCGTGGGCACGTCTGCCAAATGTGTAACACCCCGATTTTTTGCTGTTTCTTAATGATCTGTGATTATGTATGTATAATTATTAATTTAATTTAGAAAAAAGTACTTTGATAAATAAAAATTTATTCTCGTAGCTTATTTATATTTTTATCCTTATTCTTATTTTAGAAAACTGTATTTAAATTTACGGTTGAAATTTCAGACGAAAACGGTCTACGTTTTCGCTGTCAGCAAAACTTTACTAAAACAGAAAACGAATTTCGATACGAAAAATAAATTTTTTTTGGATTTCCGAAAATATTTACAACAATTCCCATGATTTTAAATATTTTTATTGATAAATATTACAAAAAACTAATTCTTCCGACTGAATTTTCGTTTAGAAAATACTATCGGTTTTCATCGTCGGGAAATTAATGGAACCGGAACGAAATAAATTAATTTAAAATATATTAAATGCTGATTTGAAGAGACTTGATTTGATTTGAATAGTGTTTTCATTTATTACACAACATCATGCTTTGTCATCAAATCATTTCTTCAATTTTTCTGCTTGTCTGTAAATTGTGATTATCTGAATATTTAAGATTTTATTTTCATAAATGGTGATGAATTATTTTGATAGACCAAGTTAAGTCATCTTTATTTATTTTATATTAGAAATGTATAATTGGATTTTCGGTAGAAAATTTCAGACGTTTACGGCTTGAGCTTTCGCTGTCAGTTAAGCTCTACTGACCCCAAAATAATTTTAAAAATTTTGAAAATTCAAAATTTTATTTTTCTAACCCAGTTATATTTATTTTTATGATTTTATAAATTATTTATTTTTATATGAATTTTTCGGGTGAAATTTTGTGAATAAAAATACGATCGATTTTTACCGTTACGTAACAATCGGTACCGGAACGAACCCAAAATAATTAAGTCTAAATTTTTACAGATTTGGCAAAGATTTGATTTGATGTGAACAGTGACCCTTGTCACTATTTATCACTATTCATGACATAGTATAATTATTGATTTCAATTTACTAGAAAATACATCATTTTAATTGAATTAAAAATTGTGAGAATTTTAAAATATCCTAGATTTTTTTATGAGGCAGCAGCCCCCCTCCCCTATAAATACCCCTCATCACCTCTTCTATTCATTTGCTTCATTTTGGTTTTTGCTCCCAAACTCTTGCCAAATTTCCAATTTTACTATTTATCATCTTCAACCTCTAGCCACTTGAGTATGGAAGCTAAAAACCACCTCCATCTTCATCTTATGCTCATCATCATCATCATTTAGAGGGTATAAATTCTAAACCCTTGCTCTTTTCTTACAAGTTTCTAATATCAACATACATGATAATTATTGTAGTTGCAAGTTGAGTTTCTCTTAATGCATGTCCTCCAAATTAAATTTTTTCACTCATCTTCATCCTTGCCATCAACTTCTATACTTGCATGTTACAAAGAAATTTTCTAAACCTAATTTAGAGGGTGTGGCCGAAACCATATAAAGAGAAAACGTGGAGTTTTGTTTTCAACTTGCATGTCACACTCTGTGATTTCATGTTTATGTTTTGAACAAGAAATGAATTTTCAAACTCATCACATATTTACTTTTATTTCTATCGATTTCATGTGGTAAAGAAATCTTCCAAGTCAAATTTTTTATGATGGCCAAAAATCATATGTAAAGGAAAGTTGGTGATTTATCCAAAATTTCTCATATTTGATTTAAAGATTTTTTTTAACTCTTTGTTTGAACCATTATTTGATAATAATGGTTACTAATTTTAGTTTATATATGTTTGCATGTATATTTTGAGGGTCTAGGACCCTTGCATGTTGGTTCTATGGCTTGTGGATGATGCTAGAGTGAAGATAATAACTTGGTATGGATAAACATGGGTAAAATGTAATTCTGGCTGCATGATGTATCTTTATTCGTAAGCCCATAAGTTTTTATACAGAACGGATTTCTGGAAAATAAATACATATTTGGAAAGACAACGTCTGGGGCTTTAATTGGATATATAATATGTAGATATTTGGATAAGATTTGCTGGGTTGAAACACCTCTCAAAGTAGAATCAAATTCTGACTGGGAAAATAAGAACATAGTTGATTGCATGATGATTTTAAATATGATTTTGAAAGTTAAAAACTTTATAAAATTTTTTGGGATTATTACTAAAGCATAACTAAAGTTTTGTTGAATTTTTATAATTTTTACATATGTATATAAAGAGAAATAATTTCATAAAGTTACAAGTTAGTTAAACTGGATTTCTGGAAGAATCCTGTGCAAACAGAGGCAGTGTTTGATTTTTAATGAATTAATGCCTTTGAATTTTTATACGAGACCAACTGCACTGTTTTTATGTGTGAGTTGGGTACCTTCCATTAAATTTTCAAAAAAATTAAAGGTCTTTTGAGTGGTCATTCACATTTTAAAACCACTGTTGTCCTGACAATGCTTTTATAAAAAGAGTTTATCATAATTTTTGAATGAAAAATATGATTTTGAAAATAATATCTTTTAATATGATTAAGTAAATATTTTTGGTATAAAATGGACTATCAACAAGTGTTAATGTAAAGATATAAAAATATGGGATTAAAGTGTGTGTGTGTGTATATATATATATATATATGTATGTATGTATGTATGTATGTATGTATGTATGTATGTATGTATGTATGTATGTATGTAAAAGTAAGTCTTGAACAAAATACAATCCAGGAATTTGTAAAAGATTGGACATCTCTAGCATCATTTTTCCAGCCATGGCCAAAACCTAAACTTAGAAAGATAAGACAACTTTGTTGTTTTAATTTAAGTCGTTCGCTTAATTGTTAGACTTGCGGCACGCTGTGGGCAAAAGGAAGTTCGCTATGGGCAACACGGAAACAAAGATTTTATCTACCCGTCGAATCAGGTAAGGGGAGAAAGCCGGAGGGATGCTCTTTATGATAACTACATGTTGTTGTGATTGATTTTATGTGTGTTTTGCTGAGTTTGATTGGTGGCTTAAGTTGTTGCTTGGTCTGATAATTATATGTTGTTTGATGATGTTGTTGTCGTGACTGTTTTAGAATGATCTGGAGATCTTGTTGCTTTGATGATATGTTTGACTGATAAACATGCTCTTATGCTTAGTTAATGTTTTATGAATATATGAATGTTGCTTATATATGTTGGAATGATTGTGTATGTGTTGTTGCATGGAAGCCTAACCATTGGTTAGAGCTCAAATAATAAGGATAAAAGCTTTAAGAAAATATTTACAAAGAAAATTATAAATAAAGGTTTCTTTTTAACAAGGTTTTGATAAAAAGGGGAAGTTAAATAATTTTAATGATTTTATACAAAAAGGACAATTAATTTCCTTGAAAATGTTTTGAAGAAAAACAAAAGTTAGTTTTGGAACTTGAAAGGAATTTATTTGGAAATTTTCAAATGTTTTAGGAAAAAGAAGATTTGAAAATAAATTGGTTTTATGGAAATAGAATGGAATTTCCAAAACTTAAAGTTTTAAACAAAAGGATTTTAAAAGAAAAGCTTGCATTTAAAAGATTTTGTTCAAAGGAAAATGTCCGATAACTTGGATAAGTTACGGAAACTTTTGGTTTTGTATTTGTTTTTCACTGAACGAAAAATAAGACGAAAAGTGAACCTAGTAACCGAGACGTCGGGATACTATAGTTAAAACACGTGGATCCATGATCCGTATCACAACGCTGTGGACTGTGTCCTATATATGAAGTTATGGACTGTGTGTCCTATTTACGTTGTTGTGGACTGTATGTCCTATACATGTTGTTTTGGACTGTGTGTCCTATACACGTTATTGTGGACTGTGTGTCCTATACACGTTATTGTGGACTATGTGTCATATTTTTGTTGTTGTGGACTGTGTGCCCTACATACGTTGTGATAAAATGTGGTGAAAGTAGTAAAAAGGTGAAAGTTGTTTTCTACGACCACAAAGTCTAAGACTAGTGCACAGGTCTAGGACTGTTGTGATTGGACATTCGGGCTAAAACGTCCTTTGTTGACAATGAAACTTTTAAAACATTGAAAAATTTATGGATGGTCGTGAGCCAAGCCTCGATGAAGGAAAGAATGAAACACAAAGAAAAGCTGTGAAAACAAAGATGTTTTTACATGCATTTAGCAGACGTGCCCACGTTGTTTTGTACGAATGCCTTGAAGGGTAAGGTATTTTTATGCTACGTTGTATCATTGTGCCTTGATGGACAATGAAGTCTATATGCCTTGGTTACTGTGCCTTGAGTTGGACAGTATGCTATGGACAACCACACACGTTGATCACTGTGCCATGAGTTTTGGGCAGTGCTGTGAAAAAACACGTTGTGCCTTATTTTGCAATCGAGCCTGATCAGCTCATTTCTAAAAAACGAAGTTGGGGTCTCCAGAGATTAGGACAGAAAGTTGAAATATAGAAGTGCCATATGTTTTCAAAAACAATGTTGATACTTTGATATTATGCCTCTATTTGATGATTTTGTTGAATATGAATATTTATCTGTACCTGTTGTTTTGTGTTTGGGTATGTAATCGTCATAATACATCCATATATTGGTATCTCACCCTTACAACATATTAGGTGTTCCTGTCCATTTGCTGTGGTGCTTTGTTACACGAGGACAAGTGGTGCCGAGAAGTTCCTAACCTCACTTGAGGATAGTACTCCCGATCCTTTGAAAAGGTTGGTGAGAATTTTTATGGTGAGAACTACAGAGTTCTTTCCAGTAGTTGTCTTTTAGAACGACTAGCTTAGGATGTTTCCTTTGGGACGGGCGTTTTAAGAAAATTATTTGTAAGTGATTTGAAGAACCTTGCAATGAATTTATCAACTTCAGTATGAAAGATTATTTCATGAAAGTTTATATGTTGAAGTGCTTTGAGTCATAAATGAACCTAGCTCTTGTGTGCTATTAATCATGGTATGATATTATGTTTGAGTCGTGTGCACTATTCCTTTTTGAAAACACTCCGTACAAAATAAAAAGAAAAAAAAATTTTACCCCTATATTTTCAGACTTCTGAAAAAAATAATAGAAGTTTTCCGAAAGTAATCAGTAAACTTTCCTTTTAATTTGTTTCCGCATGTGATTAGGAGGTAATGCCCAAGGGGGTGTTACAAAATGCATGATATAAAACGTTTTATTCTCGTCACTTTTCTCTGTTAGGAAGTCCACTTTCTGCTGAAAATCTTTTTCTGAAACTTTATTCTTCCAAAAAGAAGTCCTTTAAGACTAAAACTCGTTTTAAAATAGGCACTGTTGTTTTAGAAGAATACTTTCGCTAGATATTGTTCAGATTTAACCATCGTCTAACATTTTTAAAATGGTTTGAGCCAAAATTTGACTTTTTATTTCTCATAATAACTTGGTATATTATTTGGAACCTTCTTTCACAAAAACTAGCAGCACCAAAGTATTTTCAAGTATTTCTTATTTTCCTCAATTTTAATCAATATCATATTCTAATATTTCTCAATTAAACATTGATTATTCTTTATGAAGCTTCTTAAAGCTTTTATCTTGATAATTAGTTAAGCACAGATCACAGTCAGGCTTCTCAAACAACAATCAACATCAATAAATAATCCTCATCAATGTTATAGCAAGTAATACAATTTATAATATGCATTAAACATACTACAATACGTAACTGTCAATAAATAAACACAGATCACATAACAGCATCAAACAATTTCAAACCAACCACAACCAATACAGATAAATATTACAAACACTAATAACATATGGTTATCGGGAAAAATCCCTCAGGTAAGTTCCCCTTACCTCTTGAAGAATCAAGTGATCGTTTCACGAATGATTTTTCGATTTGAATTCGGTCTTCTTCGTACAACTTAGATCAATTAATCACAGATTGGTCCTTCACAACAAATCATCACACAATTAATAACAATCAAACAAATAAACCCCCTAATCACTCATGATAAGGGTTCGACCTATATAAATTAAATAGGCTAGAGATTCCAAAAATTAACAAGCTCTTGGATTAATGATACTTAAGCATAATAAAGATGAAATCAAGAATCACTTGACAAGGATTTTGAATCAAAACTCACCTAACCAATATAGTTAGGGTTTCGGCCATGATGAATAAAATAGGGCTAAGAATTTCTTTTGATTTCAAGCTTTTGGATAATAAAAGTATAAGTATCAAAGGAATGAAAACAATAGTTATAATTCATCAAGCATTTTTCTAAACATTTTTGCTTGATATTTGAAGAAATAGATCTAAGACTTGAAATAAATAAAACTTGATGAAACCTAAGATTAGTTGAGGATTAGAAACATAAAACCCTTAAATAGCTTAGATCTAACTTCATCTAAGTTAAAAATTGAACAAAACCTCCTTTGTCCTTTTTAACCTAGGTTCGGCCATCTAAAGATAAATAGGAAGGAAAATTTTGTTTGAATCATGCTCTTGGATCTTAAATATAGAGATGATAACAAGTTCATAGAAATTGGTTTCATGATAATAGGATTTTTCTATGATTTTCTAGAGATTTTCAAACATATGAACCCTAAAATAGAAAATGATGAAGATGAACTTGAATCAAGAAATTATTTGAAGGACATATAGCTTTATCTTGATGAGGAACAAGATTTACCTCTTGGAAGTTGAAGAAGAGAAAAAAATCACCTTGTTGCTTCACAAATCTTGGTTATGGAAGTTTATAGAAAGTTAGAGAAAATGAGAGAAAACTTAAGGAAGAAGATGGAGTTTATGAAGTGAATGAAAATGGCCAAGTGTGATGGAGAGGGAGCACAGAATTAAGGGAGTGAGAGGAGTTATTTGGTCCAAAATTTGTTACTTAAGGACAAGGAAGTAAAATCATGTAAGGACCAAATTGGAATTAATGAAAAAGTTAAGGACATTTTTGTAATTTCATGCCCAACATCATCATGACTTGTGGGACCCACTTTCCTACCATTTTTGACTCTTAAAACCTTTGAGAATCTTCTTGAAAACTTGAGGATCAACCTTTAGCAGTCCAGAAATCTCGTATACGGCTTCATCGTTTACCCGATTAAACATAACGTCCAAAAATAAAAATTTTATTCCACTTTGCAAGTGAAATATTTCTAAATGACCAGAGTCATTAGAAATTAAATATAAATTCTATGTTTTCCTTTACAAGTTAAATTTAGGTTTTCTGATCAGTAAAATTCTACTATCAGTGAAATCACATACCGGGTTCCGTCTGAATTTTCAACCTAAAATTTAATTGTAATTCTCTACAATTAAGTAGAGTAAGGATATGATCTTGGTTTATCAAAAATCATTTTCTAAGTCTTAGATAAAAATATAATCATTTATATAATTTTTACTGATATTAGAAAGTCAAAAAAAATCGGGATGTTACAATAATTCTTATGATCTTGATGGAGAAATTCTATTTGAAGAATTCAAGGTCATCAGAGAGGTTTTAACAGTTGAATCAAAATTAAGCTTTATGATATTGAGTTCTTTAAAGACATTTAATTGAATAGCCTCGCTTTGATTTCTATTGAAAATGATTTTTTTTTAAAGAACCATGATTATGAACGGGTTATTAATGATTTTGTAGCAAAAAATATAAGCAAGACAATCTTCGAATGATTATGAGTGCACCATTTTCTCTGTTCGTCCAGAGCACCAAAAATCTCATGACCGGCCCTGCTCAAGTTCTATCCTTAGCAACACTTATTTTAACATAATTAACATAAGCGGTGATCCTTGTATATATAAATGGTGAATAGAGATGAACTAGTCATATACGTAAGATATTCATATTTGGTGTCAAATTTAGTGGTAAGAAAATATTTTCGAAAAGAAAATAATATGATCATCCACCTTAACAGAAGAAGTTTTAATGTGAATGGGAAGTATCCTTCCCTTTGTTTGATGTCAACCAATGAAATGAAGGGGAGTTACATTTCCTTTGTTTGATTTCATGAATGAAAATGTTTGTAAATGAGTACAAATGTATGTATATTTTGGTGAAACCCATAAAATTTATTTTCCTCTCTTTATTTCCCTTCCTTTCGACAGGGGAATGATATGAAAGATTATGAAACTCATAAAACTTTACCACATTAGATTTTTTCACTCTCGTTCAGAAATGCATACCAAAAAAATAAGTATATCATCCTTTTTCCCTTTCCTCTCCTTTTTTTCACTAAAAAAACATCGTACAAAATGAAGTATTGTTATAACTTAAAAGAATCTTGGTCTAGCTTATATACACCATCCGCTTTCTTTTAGATGAATCATCTTTTCGTTTGACATTTTAATGAAGTTAATGAGTTGTGGTGCCGTGTTATTCATTTTATCATACGTACTCATTCATTATGAAAGGCTCAAAGCATATGAGAACAATAATACCTTGGACTGAGCCATTACTTTGTGCACCAAATTGTTTGGAATTATTTTTATCATTTGGTTGTTTTCCAATGGCCATAAGAAATTATGTAAGAAAGAACAAAAATCCTAGTTCTAATTAAATAAGGAAACAAAGTAGTAAATAATAATTAAATAGAAAATAACTCTTAAAAAATCTTCTAAGAAATTTTAAAATATTAAGATATAATGAAATATTATGCGATATTCTCAAGATATTTTACCGACAAGTATTTTTTTTCAAAAAAATAAATATTGACATATATATATATATATATGCTACAGTCCCAGTCATGATACCGGCACTGTTCGTCACCGGCACTGTTCATTGCCGACAGTCGCAGTTCCAGTCAAGTTACCGGTACTGTTCATCAATAGTTGCAATAGTTTAGGTTTCTGTTACCTGTACTGTTGTAATAGTAACTTTTCAATCTTCTTTTTCTCTACCGTTTTGATAACATAATCAGAAGTAGCAAAAAACCTACCTTCTGGTTTGTATAATTCTTTTGTGGGTATCTTTGGGATTACCCAATTATCAATATCTTGATTGATATTTTCAAAGCAGATTTCCTCTTGGAAAATGCTGCTTGGATTGGTAGGAATATCAGATTCCTGAAGAGATGAAGAAGAAGGTTGGGAGGAGCGGAAAGAAAGCCTTGAAAGGGAGCGAGATAACATAATTTCAATTATCTGATATCATTGCCTTCCTTTGGTTCCATAAAAACAGTAGATATAGATCTAAGCCTTACTTTGCCGAATATATTTTATAAAAATATTAAAATTAACAACTTTACAAAGATTTACAAAATCATTAGATCTTATCATACTTAAACATAGCTGTACCTTACCTTTTGAAAAAGGATTTACTTAAATAACCAAAAGCTACCTCAAAGTAGACTTACTGCTACTCGTTATCTATACTTTGATTTGTCTTGCTTCAAGCATCGGCAAATTAGTCTTACTGCCTCTTCATCCATATGAGGTCTTACTGCTACAGCTTTAACAAGACATACCACTGTATAAACACGGAGGTCCTTACCAGTTAAAAGGTACTCAAACCATTTAAGCATAATAATTTCTTCCGAAAAAACTCTTTTTTTTTTTTTTACTCAGCAAGGTACGGATCTTAGACCCATACTATAGTTCCTACTTCCCCATCGGGCTCTGATACCAGAGGGATGACGGGGTTACAGGAAGGGAAAGGGGGAAGAGAGCAGGATGATGAGAAGTAGGATTAACAGAGGTTATTTACATATAATGAAACAAAATAATTAAAATATGGAAATTAAAACATGAAAACAGTAAAAACAATTACTGTAGAAATTAAAACAGAGAATATAAAAGCATAAACCCAGAAAGGCGGTGAACCGACCAAGATCTGGAAAATAAAAGAAACCGGAGCGGAGGCAGAGCCTCACCAGGACCGGTGGAGGGAGAAGAGATACTTTAAACCATAAGTTTTATTGAATGAAAAAGATTGAACACTACAAGATTGAAAACAAAAAGATTGATCCGAAAGAGGAAGGTAGAATATCTGAGGAACTCTTACTGTTGAGTACTCAGAGCTTCTATCTCTAAAAACTCTCTCTAAAACTTCGGATGTCTAACAACTGAGCCTAACATCCTTTAAATAGAAGATTGAAAAGTTACTATTACAACAGTACAGGTAACAGAAACCTAAACTATTGCAACTATTGATGAACAGTACCGGTAACTTGACTGGAACTGCGACTGTCGGCAATGAACAGTGCAGGTGACGAACAGTGCCGGTATCATGACTGGGACTGTAGCTGTCGGCAAACTGTTTTGATTGACTGGTGACTGAAACTATTCATCGTCACTCAGATTGACTGTGGTGTCGATCCCATAACAATCATCTTCATTCTGATAGAATGGGTCGGAGCATTGACTTAAGTCTTCTTGATCTTCCTCGTCGGACTGAGGAAGCTTTTGTTTGGAAGACTTTGCTGTTTTTGATTCTGAAGGAAGCTCTTCTTTAGCCAACCTCAAAATAGCCTCCATATTGTTAAGGAAACTTTCTTTTGACTTGGTGCTTGCCAGGACTGAAATAATCTGGGAGCGCTGATTGAGAAACTCGCAGGTTTCTGGGTTCGCTGCCTTCATCCATTTTGGATTCTGCTGGAACCATAATTTGACATTGTCACTGGTGGCCGCTGCATAGTTGAACTGTGCCCACCATTTGACATAGGTTGATCTTTGCAAAATTGGCAAAATACCAGGATAATGCTCTTGCTTCTGATATTTATATTGCCAACTGAAAACCCAAGATAGGGAAAATTTTGAGAAAAACACCAGATTGATTGGAAATGGGCTTTCCTTGATATCAAAGTATTTTTCAAAAGTTTGATATCCTTCTAGAAGATCTGGTGGAAGGATTTGTTTGATTGGACCAAAAATTCTCCACCAATGGATAAACCACTGGGGAAATTTGTAATTGACATTCTTCTTGAAATAAATCAACCAAGAATGTTTATTTTGAATATTTTGGTACCAGAAAACATTGTACCAAGCTGTTTGGTAATCCCAGTAATTAAAACCAATGGGATCAAAAGTTTGAGAAAATTTTTTGGAAACATTCAAGTTCTTTCCAAATTGCTCAGGCGTTAAAACCTTTAAAATCTGGAAAGTTGAATGAGTGTATGTTGATTGATCCTTGGGATCTCGATAATGTTTAATTGAGACTGAATCGGTGTCAATCAATATAAACTCATAAAAATTTCTGTTTTTGTTTGATTGTGTTTGCTGGAAATTGCAACCATTTTGAAAGATTTTGGCGGGAACTTTGTTAGGGTTATTATCCCAAAATCCTGGTTCCATTTGCACAACAAATTGGTATTGATTTTTGGCAACATATTGAGTTGCAAGGGTTTGAGTTTGAGTGTTGTCTGTTGATAATCTTGTATCAGGTTTGACAACATTTAGGGGAGTAGCTGTTTGAGCTAACTCTTGGATTAGGGTTTTTAGTAGTGGTGGAGAGTCGGGTTCATTCTCCACTCTATCTCCCCATGTTCCCTTAGGGAGTTTGGTTAGGCCTTGATCTTGAAAGGCTAACAAAGATTGGATTGGAATGCCATAGTCTGATTTAGACTGTTTGGCGGCTTGCTGAGTCGATGACTCTGCTTTGATTGTTGGCTTCTAGGGGGATGACCCCAGTTTGATTACTTTCTGGGTTAATGACCCAGACTGGGTCGAAGACCCTGATTCTTTTGGCGCAACTTGGCGCTGTTGAAGTCCTGAAAGGACTATTTTACCTTTTCCCTTCCCCTTCACAGAGGAAGTTGATGTTCTTGGCATTTCTGCCACTCTCACTCTTTTATTTACCCTGCAAATATTCACGAGTAAGGAAGTCAGGGAGAGAGTTTGAAGAGCCCTTGATAAATTCAATTTGAAAATCAAAAGCGCTTAAGATAGCTTGTCATCTAGCAAAAATTTGTTTTGAAGCTAAATTTTTAACATCTTTTTGCAAAATGTCTTTAGCTGATTTACAATCTACTCTAACCAAAAACTTTTGATTAAGTAAATCAGATTGAAACTTTGAAATGCACAAAACAATTGCTAAAATTTCCTTTTTAACAGTTGAATAATTTTGTTGTGCAGAATTCCAATGTTTAGAAGTATATGCAATGATATGATCTTTATTTGAAATTCTTTGTTTTAAAATGCCGCCATAGCCAATGTCAGAAGCATCGGTCTCGACAATTTTAAAAGCAGTTGGATTTGGAAGATAAAGACATGGAAGATTCCTTATCTGAGATTTTATGATTTGAACAACTTTGGTGTGTTCATATGTCCAAGGAGGAGGTTCCTTCCTAAGACGATTGTGTAAAGGTTTGATAATATTGCTGAGATTAGGAACAAAATCAGCAACATAATTGAGACAACCCAAAAACCTTTGGAGCTGGGTTTTGTCTATAATTTGATCAGGGAATTTATCCGCAAAATCTATTGCTCGATTGATTGGAATGATAGTTCCTTGGTGAATATTATGACCAAGAAATCTGATCTTTGTTTGAAAGAGAGAAACTTTGGTTTTAGACACTGCTAAACCATTTCTCGTAATTACGCCAATAAAGATCTTGACATGTTTGAAGTGTTGATCGATAGATTGCGAAAAGATTAACACATCGTCAATGTAGACAAGTGTAAAATCTGAATAAGGATTAAAAATCTCATTCATAATTCTCTGGAATTCTGAAGGAGCATTCTTGAGTCCAAAAGGCATTACATTCCATTCATAATGCCCGAAAGGAACAGTGAACGCTGTTTTGTAACGGTCACTTTCTTTGACTTCTATCTGATAATAACCAGATTTCATATCAAATTTTGAGAATACTTTAGCCGAATTTAAACGGCTAAGTAAATCCTTTTTATTAGGAATTGGATATCTGATCCACCTAAGAGCTTGATTTAAAGGTTTGTAATTGATAACTAAGCGAGGCGTTCCTCGCTCAATTTCTGCTTGCTTATTGACATAGAAAGCTGAACATGACCAGGGAGATTTGCTTTCCCTAATCAAACCCTTTTCCACAAAATCATTAATCTCCTTCTGGCAATACCTAAGAAGTTCATGATTCATTTGAATTGGTCTAGACTTAGTAGGGATTTGCCTTTCATTAAAATCTTGTTCATAAGGCAAGTCTACAACGTATTTCTTTCTATTCCAAAATGCTGTGGGCAAATCAGAACAGATAGTTTTTTGGATTTCATCAAAAAGGATCTGGATCCTGTTTTTGATACTAGGTTGTTGTAATTGTAACTCAATATTTTTAAAAGAAATTTCTTCTTTCAAAAAATTGATTTGATTAATTTTGTAATCGAGAAAATTCAAATCTCGAATGATTGGCTCTCTGATAAAGGGAAAAATAATGTTTTTTCTCAGATGTTGCGTTATAATTCCATTGTCAGAAATGGAAATGGGGAAAAGTGATCTTATGAACTGTGTTCCAAGAATCACTTCATTTTTGAGATTTTTGACTAATAGAAAAGGAGTCTCAACCTAAAGACCTTGGTTTTCTATTAGGGCTTTTGACAGCTTGTAATTGATTCTAAGTTTAGAACCATTAGCCGCTCTTAACTTCTCAGAAGTTTTTTCGAAGTATTTAGTAGGGACTAATCCCTCCTGAATACAGTTTGAATCAGCTCCTGTATCGAAAAGTGCTGTTGAATCAAGAACAAAATTCCCGATAATGATCTTGATTTTAATATGGAATTTTTGAATTCTTAATTGATTGATTAAATTTAAGAATGTTTGATCATGTTCTAGATTTTTGTCTTCTGGAATTTTAGGAGGATTATTTTGCTCACTATCTTTGATGACGCCTGATTCAGAATTTTCATCCAAATCAGAATCATCAGTTTGGGCTTCTGCCAATTGGGACAGAATTAATTTATGAACAGATTGTTCTTGTTTGATCTCTTTAACTTCTTGTTTCAAATTCTTAATCTCTTGCTGGAAGAAACACAAACGGTTTAGCAAACCAAAACCTGAATTCCAACCAGAATTCAAACCCAAACAAGAAACTAGTACTAGGTTTCCCAAAAAAGCGGTTACATGTTACAACTGCGGTAAACAAGGCCATATCAGTAAATACTGTCGGTTAAAGAAAAAGATCAAAGAATTAAATCTTGAACCATCAGTTGAGGAACAACTGAATAATCTTTTGATCCAATCAGATTCTTCAGATGAATCAGATGGTGATTTTTCTGAAGATATCAATCATATTCAACATGATGATGTTGGAAGCCTTAGTTCCGATTCATCCCCTGAAATTAATGTCTTAACTAAGGAACAAGATCTCCTTTTTGAGGTTATTAATTCAATTTCTGATCCAGATGAAAGGCGTAGATATCTGGATAAGCTTAAATCTTCAATGGAATCCTCAGCGGAAAAGGATTTCAAAAACAAAGGAAAAGTTATTGTCAAAGACCATTTTGACTTTAAACAAATCCTTAAGAGACTTGAAGCTACTCAACAAACTAAACCCGTGACAATTCAAGATCTCCAGCAAGAGATTAAGAATTTGAAACAAGAAGTTAAAGAGATCAAACAAGAACAATCTGTTCATAAATTAATTCTGTCCCAATTGGCAGAAGCCCAAACTGATGATTCTGATTTGGATGAAAATTCTGAATCAAGCATCATCAAAGATAGTGAGCAAAATAATCCTCCTAAAATTCTAGAAGACAAAAATCTAGAACATGATCAAACATTCTTAAATTTAATCAATCAATTAAGAATTCAAAAATTCCATATTAAAATCAAGATCATTATCGGGAATTTTGTTCTTGATTCAACAGCACTTTTCGATATAGGAGCTGATTCAAACTGTATTCAGGAGGGATTAGTCCCTACTAAATACTTCGAAAAAACTTCTGAGAAGTTAAGAGCGGCTAATGGTTCTAAACCTAGAATCAATTACAAGCTGTCAAAAGCCCTAATAGAAAACCAAGGTCTTCAGGTTGAGACTCCTTTTCTATTAGTCAAAAATCTCAAAAATGAAGTGATTCTTGGAACACCGTTCATAAGATCATTTTTCCCCATTTCCATTTATGACAATGGAATTATAACGCAACATCTGGGAAAAAACATTATTTTTCCCTTTATCAGAGAGCCAATCATTCGAGATTTGAATTTTCTCGATTACAAAATTAATCAAATCAATTTTTTGAAAGAAGAAATTTCTTTTAAAAATATTGAGTTACAATTACAACAACCTAGTATCAAAAACAGGATCCAGATCCTTTTTTATGAAATCCAAAAAACTATCTGTTCTGATTTGCCCACAGCATTTTGGAATAGAAAGAAATACGTTGTAGACTTGCCTTATGAACAAGATTTTAATGAAAGGCAAATCCCTACTAAGTCTAGACCAATTCAAATGAATCATGAACTTCTTAGGTATTGCCAGAAGGAGATTAATGATTTTGTGGAAAAGGGTTTGATTAGGGAAAGCAAATCTCCCTGGTCATGTTCAGCTTTCTATGTCAATAAGCAAGCAGAAATTGAGCCAGGAACGCCTCGCTTAGTTATCAATTACAAACCTTTAAATCAAGCTCTTAGGTGGATCAGATATCCAATTCCTAATAAAAAGGATTTACTTAGCCGTTTAAATTCGGCTAAAGTATTCTCAAAATTTGATATGAAATCTGGTTATTATCAGATAGAAGTCAAAGAAAGTGACCGTTACAAAACAGCGTTCACTGTTCCTTTCGGGCATTATGAATGGAATGTAATGCCTTTTGGACTCAAGAATGCTCCTTCAGAATTCCAGAGAATTATGAATGAGATTTTTAATCCTTATTCAGATTTTACACTTGTCTACATTGACGATGTGTTAATCTTTTCGCAATCTATCGATCAACACTTCAAACATGTCAAGATCTTTATTGGCGTAATTACGAGAAATGGTTTAGCAGTGTCTAAAACCAAAGTTTCTCTCTTTCAAACAAAGATCAGATTTCTTGGTCATAATATTCACCAAGAAACTATCATTCCAATCAATCGAGCAATAGATTTTGCGGATAAATTCCCTGATCAAATTATAGACAAAACCCAGCTCCAAAGGTTTTTGGGTTGTCTCAATTATGTTGCTGATTTTGTTCCTAATCTCAGCAATATTATCAAACCTTTACACAATCGTCTTAGGAAGGAACCTCCTCCTTGGACAGATGAACACACCAAAGTTGTTCAAATCATAAAATCTCAGATAAGGAATCTTCCATGTCTTTATCTTCCAAATCCAACTGCTTTTAAAATTGTCGAGACCGATGCTTCTGACATTGGCTATGGCGGCATTTTAAAACAAAGAATTTCAAATAAAGATCATATCATTGCATATACTTCTAAACATTGGAATTCTACACAACAAAATTATTCAACTGTTAAAAAGGAAATTTTAGCAATTGTTTTGTGCATTTCAAAGTTTCAATCTGATTTACTTAATCAAAAGTTTTTGGTTAGAGTAGATTGTAAATCAGCTAAAGACATTTTGCAAAAAGATGTTAAAAATTTAGCTTCAAAACAAATTTTTGCTAGATGGCAAGCTATCTTAAGCGCTTTTGATTTTCAAATTGAATTTATCAAGGGCTCTTCAAACTCTCTCCTTGACTTCCTTACTCGTGAATATTTGCAGGGTAAATAAAAGAGTGAGAGTGGCAGAAATGCCAAGAACATCAACTTCCTCTGTGAAGGGGAAGGGAAAAGGTAAATTAGTCCTTTCAGGACTTCAACAGCGCCAAGTTGCGCCAAAAGAATCAGGGTCTTCGACCCAGTCTGGGTCATTAACCCAGAAAGTAATCAAACTGGGGTCATCCCCCTAGAAGCCAACAATCAAAGCAGAGTCATCGACTCAGCAAGCCGCCAAACAGTCTAAATCAGACTATGGCATTCCAATCCAATCTTTGTTAGCCTTTCAAGATCAAGGCCTAACCAAACTCCCTAAGGGAACATGGGGAGATAGAGTGGAGAATGAACCCGACTCTCCACCACTACTAAAAACCCTAATCCAAGAGTTAGCTCAAACAGCTACTCCCCTAAATGTTGTCAAACCTGATACAAGATTATTAACAGACAACACTCAAACTGAAACCCTTGCAACTCAATATGTTGCCAAAAATCAATACCAATTTGTTGTGCAAATGGAACCAGGATTTTGGGATAATAACCCTAACAAAGTTCCCGCCAAAATCTTTCAAAATGGTTGCCATTTCCAGCAAACACAATCAAACAAAAACAGAAATTTTTATGAGTTTATATTGATTGACACCGATTCAGTCTCAATTAAACATTATCGAGATCCCAAGGATCAATCAACATACACTCATTCAACTTTTCAGATTTTAAAGGTTTTAACGCCTGAGCAATTTGTAAAGAACTTGAATGTTTCCAAAAAAATTTCTCAAACTTTTGATCCCATTGGTTTTAATTACTGGGATTACCAAACAGCTTGGTACAATGTTTTCTGGTACCAAAATATTCAAAATAAACATTCTTGGTTGATTTATTTCAAGAAGAATGTCAATTACAAATTTCCCCAGTGGTTTATCCATTGGTGGAGAATTTTTGGTCAAATCAAACAAATCCTTCCACCAGATCTTCTAGAAGGATATCAAACTTTTGAAAAATACTTTGATATCAAGGAAAGCCCATTTCCAATCAATCTGGTGTTTTTCTCAAAATTTTCCCTATCTTGGGTTTTCAGTTGGCAATATAAATATCAGAAGCAAGAGCATTATCCTGGTATTTTGCCAATTTTGCAAAGATCAACCTATGTCAAATGGTGGGCACAGTTCAACTATGCAGCGGCCACCAGTGACAATGTCAAATTATGGTTCCAGCAGAATCCAAAATGGATGAAGGCAGCGAACCCAGAAACCTGCGAGTTTCTCAATCAGCGCTCCCAGATTATTTCAGTCCTGGCAAGCACCAAGTCAAAAGAAAGTTTCCTTAACAATATGGAGGCTATTTTGAGGTTGGCTAAAGAAGAGCTTCCTTCAGAATCAAAAACAGCAAAGTCTTCCAAACAAAAGCTTCCTCAGTCCGACGAGGAAGATCAAGAAGACTTAAGTCAATGCTCCGACCCATTCTATCAGAATGAAGATGATTGTTATGGGATCGACACCACAGTCAATCTGAGTGACGATGAATAGTTTCAGTCACCAGTCAATCAAAACAGTTTGCCGACAGCTACAGTCCCAGTCATGATACCGGCACTGTTCGTCACCTGCACTGTTCATTGCCGACAGTCGCAGTTCCAGTCAAGTTACCGGTACTGTTCATCAATAGTTGCAATAGTTTAGGTTTCTGTTACCTGTACTGTTGTAATAGTAACTTTTCAATCTTCTATTTAAAGGATGTTAGGCTCAGTTGTTAGACATCCGAAGTTTTAGAGAGAGTTTTTAGAGATAGAAGCTCTGAGTACTCAACAGTAAGAGTTCCTCAGATATTCTACCTTCCTCTTTCGGATCAATCTTTTTGTTTTCAATCTTGTAGTGTTCAATCTTTTTCATTCAATAAAACTTATGGTTTAAAGTATCTCTTCTCCCTCCACCGGTCCTGGTGAGGCTCTGCCTCCGCTCCGGTTTCTTTTATTTTCCAGATCTTGGTCGGTTCACCGCCTTTCTGGGTTTATGCTTTTATATTCTCTGTTTTAATTTCTACAATACTTGTTTTTACTGTTTTCATGTTTTAATTTCCATATTTTAATTATTTTGTTTCATTATATGTAAATCACCTCTGTTAATCCTACTTCTCATCATCCTGCTCTCTTCCCCCTTTCCCTTCCTGTAACCCCGTCATCCCTATATATATATATCAATATTTTATATAAAAATGTCACATCTCTCTAAATTTCAATGACCAAAGCCATAATTCAATTCATAAATTAGTTACCTAAGTCATGTTAAGTGTTCTTATGGCACATAAATAATTTAATTAAGTGCTTATTTCAATAAATGCTTATTACATGAGAGCTTATAACCTTCCTATAAACTCTTTTGAGCTTATTTTATAAGCTTCTCTAAGAAGCCTATATATATTGAAATAAATTTTTTAAAAAAAAACTTATAGGAAGGTCATAAACTTTTCCAAGCACCTACTTAAGTGTGTAAATTATAAGATAAGCTTTCTATAAACTCTTTCGAACGTTCCCTTAATCTCTTAGGTAAAATAGAGGTAGTTCGTTAGAGTCCTCCACCTCAAAGGTATTTAATTTCTATACAAGAGGGTTCGTGCCTCTTCAAAGTATGGCCACATCCTCAACATCCCTCCTAACTCTCAGAGGTGGTTCACTAGAGTCCTTCACTCCAAATATTTGTGTTTTTATATCGGGTGTTACTTCACCCTTAATTGATTGCAAAAGACATTGATTTTTTCTGAAGTCGGCTATATTGCAATGAACCTCACACATTCATAGATGCACATGTTCATTAAATCCAATTATCGTATGGCAAATACGAACTATTACATATTAAACATAATTAATTATTTCCATGCTTTCTTAAGTGGTACTTAGTATGGCATGGTCCTTAGGACCTAGCATTCGACAAGATCATACCATGGTTCCATTTTTTTTTTTTTCACTTGGTGAAATTCTCATTTAATTGTATGATGCTGTTCTTGGATCATATTATAGATCTTCTAAACCAAATGGATAGCACATAATTTAAGTTAATTTTGTAAACATGACAGCCAAATCAGTTATCGGGTCATGATAATTAATTTCTTGAACAAGTGATTCATTTCAATAAGAGTTGTGCTATTTGATAAGGCCAAACCTTTAATCAATTATTTTGTTTGAATTCAAAAAAAGTTGAAGAACAATTTAATTGATTATGCCTAATGGAATAATTGGTTAGATGATTTATAACTTGAGTTTCTACTCATTTCAAGGTCCTTATAATCAATTAGTTTGCGACTTAATCAATTAGAACATCCCAGAAATGCAAAAATGCATAAAAGCTATGTTCAAAGCTATCAAACTTACGCTTTTCTATTTTCAACCCAATCCAACATAATTTCGAAGATTGGGTTGCTTCAAATTGATCAATTTCAAAGCGTCAATCTTGAACCAAACCAACCCAAACACTAATAGGTTGAGTTAAGGAAGTCATCGGGTTGCTTGAAGATTTTATTTAATTTTTATGTTTTTTCAAAATGTAACTTTTACCCAACTCAATAAATAATAACAATTATATGATTAATAAAAACCCCTAATAACTTATCAATATTTTCAAATACAAATCACAAAACAAGTAGTCAAGTTAACATCATTAGAAAACTTCATCTGCATTCCATTGAGAACTTCATCTACAAAGTACAAACCAAAAAAAAAAATGTTAGAATTTGTTTATACTCTTCAGCATTTATAATAGTTAAAATACTTATAAATGTTATCTTAAAAAACCAAAAAGATTAGTAATAACTTCTATGTCAAGTAAAGCATTAATATTATTCATGAGTAGTTGAGATTTTTTTTTTTATAGGCCTGGGATGGAACCCAAGGAATATTGTCGTGAGTTGGCATGAGAGATTGTAGGGATATTATTTTCCTTATTTAGTATGATTACAGATTGCACAGTATAAGGGATATCCCTCATTATGTGATTGCACATTCGGTGGGATTGTCTTTTAATATTGGCTTACTGTCATAGTTTCCTAGAGTAGCATATTGAGGGCTATATGTATGAAAGTTGTGTACAGAAACAAAACTGAATATACAGAAATGTTCTTAATACCCTGCTACGTGTTAACATGGTATCAGAGAGAAGGTTTTTAAGTTTGCCTCTCTAGGAAACCTAGCTGCACAATAAACACACACCATGGGGCCCATCTGGCCCACTATAATAGCCCAGTCCATTTAGCCCATAATTAGAGCTGTCAAATGGGCCACCCTAACCCATTTAGCCCTAGCCCATGTGGGTCAGGGCCAAATGGGCCACAGGGCCAAAAGGCCTACATTAAAAAAAGCCCACAGGGCCAAAAGGCACTAAAAAGCCCTACGGGCCAGGGCCAGCCCATGGGCCATAATTTTTTGTGATAGTCCTATTTTTTTTTTATATATAAAAATTGACAAAAAGAACAACAAATATAATCACTCTAATATTATGTAATAATATCATTCAACCTATCAAATTAATTATTCAAATACGTATTAAGTGCTATAGTTTTCTCTAAAAAATTGAAGAGAAAGCATTGTTTTCTCTCTTTTCATCATTGTCTTTATATGAAATGAATTGTTAAAATAGATAACTGATATCAAATTATTGCAATAGATAATATTCCAGCTAAGGGAAATCATTCACTTGGATTACCTAAGTGATTGTGCGGTTAGTGAAGGAAAAATTATAGCATATAATACATATTTAAATAGATAATTTCATAGGTTAAATGATATTATTACATAATGTTAGAGTGATTATAGTTGTTGTTCTTTTTGTCAAGTATTACAAAAAAAAAAAAAAAAAATAGGTCTATCAAAAAAATTATGGCCCATGGGCTGGCCCTAGCCCTTAGTGCATTTTAGGGCTTTTTGGCCCTGCGGGCTTTTTTTTAATGTGGGCTTTTTGGCCCTGTGACCCATTTGGCCCTGGCCCACATGGGCTAGGGCTAAATCGGTTAGGGCCGGCCCATTTGACGGCTCTAGACTCCACCACCCACTGGTGGGTCCTCTACCAGCAACCTTCCTGATGACCTAACCTCTAGATTGACCCAAATACTAACCCAGACACAAACTCATACACAGACCCAAGTACCAACCAATGACTCTTCCGCTGCACAAATCGGCATCAAGTTGGATGATACCAACTATGCTTTGTGGTCCCAAGTTGTCGAGATGTTTATCTCGGGCAAAGACAAATTGGGTTATATCAACGGAGATCTTCCACAAACCAGACCAGACGGACCCTTCTTACCGGCGATGGAGGACAGAAAATTCCATCGTCAAGGGATGGCTAATCAACTCCATGGAACCTGGATTGATTGGCAACTTTATCAGATTTTCTACAGCAAAGGTAGTATGGGATGCGATTGCTACCACATACTTCGATGGCACGGACACCTCCCAGGTGTATGATCTGAAATGGAAAGTCACCAGACTCAGACAAGCACAAGGCTCGATTGAGATGTACTACAACAACCTCCAAGGTTTGTGGAGGGAAATTGATTTCCGCCGACCGAACCCCATGACCTGTGAAGCCGATATTCGAAAATTCTGTTCGATCACACAAGAGGATCGAGTTTACACCTTCCTTGATGGACTAGATGATCGGCTGGACAAGGTTCGAAGTGATGTACTGCAGATTAAGCCGTTTCCCACAGTTGAACAGGCATATGCGTTTGTTCGAAGAGAGGATATACGACAGACAGTGATGATGACAGAGTCGATGGGTATCTCTACAGGTTCTGTACTTGCATCGAGGGGAGGGCTCCGACAGACTGGACAAAGTGCAGGACCAAGCCGCTCTAACCAGCCGCTGTCTCTAAAATTAATGCCACACGGTGATCTTGCTGCAGGGCACAGGATGGCGTCCACTAACATGAAATTTGGGCAAGGTGGTGGCAAGCCAAATAAGCCAAAGTCTCAATCTGAGGGTGTGGGTTGTACGCACTGTGGGAATGCCAAACACACACATGAGACCTGCTTTAAATTAAACGGATATCCTGACTGGTGGGATGAATACAAGGCCTGAAAACTACGTGAAGCTGCTGCCAAAACTGGGTCGGGACATGCTGCTATTGCACATGCAGAACCACAACTATCACTACTTCCACAACCAGAATCTTTTAATGGACCAGCTCCAATTGATGGCTCCTCAACACTCAGTGACTCAGGTAACCTTGGTTTTTCATTACTCAGTGCTACCGAACGTGACTATGATGGGTGGATAATTGATTCGGGTGCAGCCGACCATATGACGTATGATTCTAATGACTTTATCAATTCTACACCACCAAGGAGAACTAATATTGCTAATGCCAATGGGGTTACATATCCAGTTACAGGGGCTGGAACTGTTGCTCTTTCACCTTCTCTTTCACTGTCACATACTTTACTTGTTCCATCTTTGTCAAACAAATTGATGTCTGTTGGCCAGGCTACTGAAGAATTAGATTGTTGTGCACTAATATATCCTCATTTTTGTTTTCTTTAGGATATTCTCACCAAGAAGATAATTGGTCATGGTACTAAAAAAAAGGGGGTTGTATTATATGGATGATTTCAGCACGGGCAGAGCCAACCATATGCAACATTCTTTGGGTGTCAAGCATAAGCAGATTTTGTTGTGGCATCGTCGGTTGGGGCATCCATCATTCAATTATTTGAAGCATTTGTTACCTGATTTATTTTCTGGTTTACATGTCTCAGAGTTGAAATGTGACACTTGCATTCTTGCCAAGAGTCACTGTGTATCTTATTCTTCAAGTTCAAATAAAAGTGAAACTTCATTTGCATTAATACATTCTGATGTTTGGGGCCCGTCCCCTATCTCTACTCTTTCTGGTAATCGATGGTTTGTGACTTTTGTAGACGACTGTACACGCATGACTTGGCTTTATATCATGAGACATAAGCATGATGTTTTCAGTATTTTTCGAATGTTTCATACCTTAATTCAGACTCAATTTTCTGCTAAGGTTCGAATTCTCCGCTCAGACAATGGAGGAGAATACGTCAATCAAAAATTTCATCACTACTTTCAAACTCATGGAATTGTTCATGAAACTACATGTCCTCAAACACCACAACAAAATGGTGTCGCCGAAAGAAAGAATCGACATATTTTAGAGACTGCTCGAGCTCTCCTAATTGGCTCTCATGTGCCACGTCATTTTTGGGGTGATGCAGTTGTTACAGCAGTATATCTATTAAATCGAATGCCCTCTAGAGTGTTGAATTTCCAGACTCCACTTGAAGTGCTCTCCACACATGGCCCTCTTCCTTCTATTTTGATGTTGCCTCCTCGCATATTTGGATGTGTTGCCTTCGTCCATCTCCATAAAAATCAGCGCACAAAGCTTGATCCATGTGCTCTTCGGTGTATTTTTTTGGGTTATGCTGCACACCAGAAAGGTTACCGTTGTTATAATCCCACCACAAAACGGACATATGTCACTATGGATGTTACTTTCTTGGAGTCTGAAACATATTTCTCTGCACCAACATGCAATTCTCCTCTTCAGAGGGAGATACAAAGTCAAGAGCAGAATTGGCAAAGCTTACTGACTTTGGATTCTAGTTTTGACAACCAGCAGAGCCATGATGCTTCAGTTGGAACTAATGATAATCTAGTTGAAGTCAACGATGCTTCGGTTGAAAGTAGTGATAATGCAGCTAAAGGTATTGAACTAGAAGACCCCCCTTCTCCAGTACCAAACGACCAATCTCTTGAGAATATTCTTGAGGTAAGCTCTTCCAATACTCCTGTAAATATGATCAATACTCCTACTGGTTATAAATTACCTTTCAGGCAAAATCGGGGACAACCACCAGATCGGTACTCTCCATATTATGAGGTGAAAAGATCAAAATATTCGATTGCAAACCACTTTTCTTCTCAAAGATTATGAGACCCACTCAAGGCATTTGTATATCAGTTGTCCTCTGATCAGATTCCTACTAAAATTCAAGAAGCTTTAAAGGATTCCAAATGGGTTCAGGCAATAAAAGAGGAGATGGAAGCACTTCAGGATAACAAGACATGGAACCTTGTTCTGCTGCCAAGGGATAAGAAAATAGTGGATGTAAATGGGTTTTTTCAATCAAACATAAAGCAGATGGATCCATTGAAAGATACAAGGTGAGACTTGTGGCAAAGGGGTACACGCAAACTTATGGCATCGACTATCAGGAGACTTTCTCTCCGGTGGCTAAACTAAATACTGTTAGGGTACTGCTTTCTCTAGCAGCTAATTTAGATTGGCCACTGCACCAATTTGATGTGAAGAATGCCTTCCTCCATGGCGATCTTAAGGAGGAAGTATATATGGATATCCCACCTGGATACACCGTGCCCTCACAAGCCAAGGTTGTGTGTAAATTACAAAAAGCCCTGTGTGGTTTGAAGCAATCACCCCGTGCATGGTTTGGACGGTTCAGTATAGCAATGAAGAAATTTGGCTTCAGCAGAGCCACTCAGATCATACTTTATTTCTAAAACATCATAATACAAAGGTGACAGCATTGATAATTTATGTTGATGATATGATAATTACAGGGGATGACAAGGAAGAAGTATCTAGACTTCAGAAGTATTTGGCAACTGAATTTGAGATGAAAAACCTTGGAGGACTGAAGTATTTTCTTGGCATTGAGGTGGCTAGATCAGAGCAAGGCATATTTCTATCCCAAAGGAAGTATGTACTGGATTTACTTTCAGAAATTGGCATGCTTGATTGTAAGCCTGCTGACACTCCTATTGCTCATAACCATCATTTGGGAGAGTACCCAGACCAGAAACCCACTAATAAGGAGAGGTATCAAAGGCTAGTTGGTAAATTGATTTATTTATCACACACACGATCGGATATCGCCTATGCGGTGAGTGTGGTAAGTCAGTTTATGCATTGTCCCAGTGAAGATCACATGGATGCAGCAATGTGAATCATCCGATATTTGAAGCAGCTCCCGGAAAAGGACTTATGTTCTCTAAAAATAATCATTTGGATATTGATGGCTATACCGATGCAGATTGGGCAGGGAGTGCAACTGATAGGAGATCTACATCGGGTTATTTTACCTTTGTTGGAGGGAATCTAGTCACGTGGAGAAGTAAGAAGCAAAAAGTAGTGGCATTATCCAGTGCAGAAGCTGAATTTAGAGGTATGACCAAAGGGCTTTGTGAGCTTCTTTGGTTAAAGAAGTTGCTTACAGAAATCGGTTTTCCACCTATTTCTGTGATGAACTTATTTTGTGACAATAAGGCAGCCATTGCTATTGCTCAGAATCCAGTTCAACATGACCGTACAAAACATGTTGAAGTGGACCGACATTTCATCAAACAAAAACTTGAGGCTAAGGTAGTTCAGTTTCCATTTGTCAAATCTGGAGACCAATTGGCAGATATACTTACAAAGGCTGTAGCTGGTAGGGATTTTCACAACTCACTCAACAAGTTGGGCATTGGAGATATATATGCACCAACTTGAGAGGGAGTATTGTCGTGAGTTGGCATGAGAGATTGTAGGGATATTATTTTCCTTATTTAGTATGATTACAGATTGCACAGTATAAGGGATATCCCTCATTATGTGATTGGACATTCTGTGGGATTGTCTTTTAATATTGGCTTACTGTCATAGTTTCCTAGAGTAGCATATTGAGGGCTATATGTATGAAAGTTGTGTACAGAAACAAAACTGAATATACAGAAATGTTCTTAATACCCTGCTACGTGTTAACAAGGAAGCCATAGGACTAATCCCCCGAGGATGTAGAGTACCAGTTATGGGACAAGTCCTCTACCCACAGATGCAACTCTATTCTCATCACTAGAATTTGAACCCTGGAAATATGGTTAAAGGGCCCAAGCTACTAGCCACTTGGACCACACCTTGTGGGTGGTAATTGAGACTTTCAATATACTAAATATAGAATAAATGTTACAAAAAGAAATTAATATGAATAGTAATGCAATAAATGTTGCCTCAAATTGTCAAAAGCTCTTTGAAACCCAACTCCTTCTACATTTGAAAATAATCTAGGTGTAAAATTAAAAAAGTAAGTCATCGTCACGATTGATCGAGTCGATCTGATTCCAACATTTAAAGTCCGATAACTAACCCAGACATGGTTTGGTTTAATCGAGCTGTGTCCAATCTGACCCGATGATCCAAATTAAACCGAATCAATTACAATGGGTTGGTCGGGTTGACGGGTTAACCAAAATCAATTTACAACCCTAATTGTTATCAATGAGAGGTCATAAATTAATGTTATTTGGTTCAACAAATTACACAAAGCAAAGCTCATTCACAATGTTACTAAGGCTTCCATTTAATTATGATTGTTTGATTACTTATATCAAAAGAAAGATTGTTAATAAGGTTGCTATAGATTCAATTATTAAATTTTATCATGAGTTGTTTTAGTCTAAATTGATCCTGATTTTTTCACTCTGTTTTTCGCTTTTGAGAAGATCTTGTATGGACACGGTGTCAATTGGGCATAATTAATCAAGCTCCCGATAGTTATTGAAATAATAATTTAAAAAGATGATAAAGTGTTTATTAAAATCATTTTACGGTAATATTTTTTATAATCATTTTACAGTAATCTTTGAATTTTGATTGATTGTGCCAAATAAACATATGTCCATACAAAATTTACTATAGAAAATTAATGGTAATCTACAAAGATACACTTTTTAAAAAGTTTTTCTTGTACCAAAAAAAATCTTCCAAAAATATTCAATTAAAATATTTTATTACTAATTTTTAGTTAAAATTTAGTTTGCTAAAATAAATAAAAAATTAAAACAAAGCACTTAATGTTTTATTTATTATTTGTTTAAATTTTTATTTTATTATTACATCCTTATCTTCCACGGGAGCATTAAAAAATAAGAAATGATTTTTTGAGAACCGATTTCGACAATTATACGGGACAACCGTATATCTTCCAGTAATTAAAATCCAAAAGTGTACAGAAATTAAATTCCAGAGGTGTAAAATGAAAATTCATATGTTTTTACACTTCCGGAAATTAAATTCCGGACGTGTAAAATTTTACGCGTCCGGAATTTAATTTCCAGAAGTGTAAAATGAAGTGGGACACGTGAATTTTTACAAGTCTGAAAAAATTATACCTCCGAAAATTAAATTCTGGAAGCTCTAAGCACATATGACACTTCATTTACACACCCAGAAAAAAAATTCGGACGTGTAAAATGAAGTGTCATATGTGCTTACAGCTTCTGGAATTTAATTCTCGGAGGTGTAATTTTTCAAACTTGTAAAAAAAATTCACGTGTCCCACTTCATTTTACACTTCCGAACGTGTAAAAGTGTTCACATCCGGAATTTAATTTTTGGAAGTGTAAAAACATTCGAATTTTCATTTTATAGCTACGGAATTTAATTTTCAGACACTTCCAAAATTTAATTTCTAGAAGATATAGGGTTGCCGCTTAGAGTTGTCCAAATCAATTGTCAAAATAACATTACTGTTGTAAAATCGGGGGCGTCTATTCAGGTGGATTCTAGCATGAAGTACCTCATTTATGGGTATACCAGTATACCACTAAATAACCTGTTTTTTTTTTTAAAAAAATTAGTGGAAAAACCAATTATACCCTTATCTTCCTCCTTCCATCCAACCTCCAACTCTCTGTGATTGAACCCTGCTCAAGCCACCGCCGTCACCCGCCACCGCCGCCGCCGCCGTCACCGCCTTCAACCAATTCTCCTGGCCCTTCCTCTCCTCTCCTCTCTCTCCTCCCTCTCTCTCCTTCAACAACCTCAACGCCTCCCTTCAACCAACCGTCTGCGATGCAGAGGCGCGATGGTGATGGATCCTCGTGAAGCTGAGGCGCGGGACGACGGCGAGTGACGACGGCGCGGGACGACGGCCACCTCATCGACTACCACTACCCCACCACTACCGCACCCACGGCCACCACCCCGCCTCCCAAATATCTCTGCTTCAGATCCATAAATCTGTGAGATTGGGGACGGTGGTGCGCACGGCACCCAGCTCCGCCAGTGCCTCGCCTCGCCTCGCCTCGCCTCCTCCTCCAGCCACTACCCGCCTCACCCATGCTCTTTTCTCTCGATGGCGATCCTGTTGCAAGCTCGATGGTTGTGGTATTGAAGCGATTCCCATTGTTTGGATCAGATCCGGCGCCGTCTAGCCTCCGCCCACCAGATCTGGCACCGTTCTTCAGTCTCCTTCCAGCGTCGAAGCATCCTCGCCGTCGTGGCATGGTGGTGATGGTGAGGTGGGGGCGCGGGACGACGCTGCTGGTTGGAGGAGGGTTTGGACGGTGGGAGGGGTGGGGTCAAGGGTAATGTGGTATTTTTCAAAAAAATTTGTTTTTAATTTTTTTTTTGCTTCAATAAATCTGGACTGTCCATTTATTTAATTATTATATCCAACGGTTTAAAATCGTCCATAATAAAAAACTTGGAGGTATACCAGTATACCAATAAAACTGATGTACTTCATGCTAGAATCCACCGTCTATTTAGTGATTCTGGGATGATGTACTTAAATATATGCCTCATCCGTGAACCACCAAATAATAATGTAAAAATTCATTTTTACCCCTAATAGTAAGATATTTTCCATTTCCCTCACTATCACCTCTCCCAGATCTGGTCACGAACAGCAGCCCCTGTAGCCACCGCGCCGAAAGCACCGTCGTTCGCACCAGACGCCGCCACGTAGATCCGCCCAGGCCGCGTCGTCCCTCCCCCGACGCACCGGAGCAAACCACCGCACGTCGCCACCGCTCGCGTCGTCTGACTCGCCGCCGCTTGCGTCCTCCGCCGCTCCGCCGCTGTACGACCAGTCGCCTCCCTGCTTGCTGCCGCCGTGACCCATTCACGTTTTGCCCCTCTCATTCGCTATTTGGGGTTTATCTCTATTCCCTTCATCTGGTTGTGTTTGTTTTCAAATAATAAATTTTTATTTTTTTATTTTATTTATCTGTTCTCATTTTTGTTCTTGTTCTAGTGTTCATCTCTGGAATAACTATTTTTGTTCTGGGTATGGTGGGTTTTTGGTTCGAATCAGTGCAGGGTGATGTTGTTGGTGATGGTGGGTGGGAGGGATGAACGGTAAAAGAGTTCTTTTCATTTTTTTTTTGTGTTTTTTACTACCAAATTTGAACCATTGATTACTTTAATATTATATCTGATGGTTAAAAGTGGTGGTTCACGGGTGAGTCACCTATTTAGTATTCGATCCTAGAATTCACCCTTCTATAATAGTTTAACATTGTATTTCTGGGCTTTAAGGAAAGGGAAAGGGAAAAAAAAAAAAAAAAACGAAGCTGGTGTAGTCGTTTATTTTTTTGACACTTGACCTTGCAGGTGTCACTTCCGCAGGAATAACCACATGCTATGCTTCCTGCGCCCCTCACTGAATAAAGATCCTAATTTCTTTCTTCTCTTCAGCCACGGCTCTTCAAAGAACCGAAGAATTGAAGAACATATGAAGAATTGAAGCTCTCATCTATCTCAGAAATCACCCATCCACCCAGCAGGTTAGTACACACTGAGTTATCAGAAATTTGTTTGTTGCTTGCTTTATTTTGTGTTCATGTTTTTGAGTGATGATAAAAAATGAATGTTAGTTAATTGGTAACACCACACAGCCGAGTAAATTTGCGTAAAGTTTTTAACTTACAACTAATAATTTCATTTTTATCAAATAGCTTATTTTGGTTCGACCTTGTAAAACCAGAATTTGTGCTATGTCATGTTTGGATAATGTCCTAGGTATAATTTGGTAGGTATGACCATGCTTGGGAAGATTGAGAGACCGAGACTCTAAAGAATGCCAATTAGTTGGTTTTACTGATACAAATTAGAAGCTGCTATATTATAATGAGATATATAATAATGACTTTTAGATGTTATATCTTTGAGTTAATGATAGTAAAACTGGCTGCATTCTTCCGTTGTTTTATTTCCTGCTTATGAAGAATAATAGAACCAGAATTGTATGGTTATAGTAGAGGTGTGAATGAGTTTCATAACAAAAACTTGTATTGCTGCCTGATATGTAGAGTGAAGGCTAAGGTTATTTACCTTTCGATCAGATGAAATATCTCATGTTAAGGAAATCAAGATTCGAATGGTTCCTTGTTGATATTCACATATTGATCTCTAGTTTGTGTTCTCTACAATTTCCTCTTCATTTCTTGGTAAATTCAAAAGCTATATACTTTAAGTTTTTCATGAATTTTCTATGTCTTCTATTATCGGATTGAATGTTTTGCTTTGAAACTTGAGATTTCAAGTATGGGTGCTTAAGACAGAAGGTGGTAGAGACACCACCAAGATTATTTAGTTTTGGCACCATAGAATAGCAAAACAGATAACCTTTTGTAAAGAAGAGGTGTTAACTTTTTGATGATGCTTATACATTAAATTCTACTTTAAGCCGTTAAGTAGAGTAAAAAATGCGCCTCCCAATCTAGTTCCTAAGAAATGAAAAATGCGCCATAGAATAGCAAAACAGATCATCCTTTGAGGA
Organism: Echinosophora koreensis; assembly: GCA_035048595.1. Taxonomy (NCBI): domain Eukaryota; kingdom Viridiplantae; phylum Streptophyta; class Magnoliopsida; order Fabales; family Fabaceae; genus Echinosophora; species Echinosophora koreensis. The sequence goes on along the minus strand of JAPCYP010000011.1, from coordinate 2,954,047 downwards.
AAAATGCGCCTCCCAATCTAGTTTTAGGAAATGAAAAATCCTGACTTGGTCACTTAGAATCTCAAATGATGGTCAAAGTAATCTCTTATAGGGATTAATCTGTCCCTAAAATTTGTTCTGAAAATGACTAATTTGACTGACATTTGAGATTCTTGAGGATTATATTGGGATTTCTCATGATATTTCATTTCTCACAGACATCATTGCTTGAATCAATCGGACTATATATTCAAAGTTGCACATGGAATTTTTGCATCATAATCCATTCTCGAATTTAGCCTTTCATTTTATCAAATAAGATTGGATTAAATATGGTGTAGAGACATAAGCTGGTAGAAGCACCTTCATGAGCAGGTTTTTAAAACCATACTATAGTTTGCAAAGTTTATGATTTGTCTTACACAAACGTGCAGCAGTTTTACTGAAAATGCCAAAATGAGAACATTTTTCACATTACGGAGAGGAAAATTATCGTTTACATGTAGATTACTATGGCTATAGGTAAATATAAAGGGGAGATGCCCCAAACCAGTTGATATCAAGCTTGAAAGTTATATTATGCGTGATCCAAAAATGAGATAACGAAGCAAATCCTCCTAGGAAGAATGAGGTTAAGGCCACCTAGAAAGAAAGGGAGTAGTTTGAATTTGAATTATGAATCTCTCCAAAGGTTTTATTCAGAAAGTTTAAAAATTATACAAGTTCTTTAGAAAATATTTTTATGCAATTATGTTTGAATATTCATATAAATTGCTTGCAAAGTGTTTTATAAAACTCTGATTTTAATCCTTGAAGGATATCTGTGATGGACTGATGTTTTTCTTCTTTCCTGGTTAGTCTTTACTCTTTAGTCACCCATGGATTATCATATTTCAGAGACCAAATAAGATACCACGTTTCTATGGGAATCATTGTGTTTTGGATCCAACTAGCATAGGGATCCAGCTAACAGTGCTTATTAAGAATGACATCACCTAGTGGAAGTTAAATAGTAAGATACTTAGATATATTACAGGATCTAAGTAGTCATCTAAGTTTTGATTTTTTTGAGTGGTTTGAGTGTGAGTGAGAATTGGGGTATGTGTTGATCCTGAATGTTTGTTTTGTGTCCTAGGTTCTTGATAAGTTGAGTGATTTGCTTTCGTGACTTTGTCTTGTGGTAATTTCCCATGCCATGTATTTCAATCAACTTCAATTTTGTGTTTGGTGTTAAACTGTATCAACTGAAGTGCCATGAGCATGTTATTGACAAATTGGCTATGATTGCTTTGCATGCACCTTCCCAAATAAAGGATGTTGTTAATACAACTAACAGAAGTGAGACAATAGCCGAGGGAAACAATAATTATAATTTTTGTAATAGTGAAATGAACCAAATGATAATGTCAATTTCTCATAATGGTAATACAAGTGAACTTTTTCAGGTTCACTAATGAGTTATAAATTATTAATATTGTAATACCATTTCTTCGCATTGGTTTTATGAGTGAATGCGTGCTAATTTGTTATAAATGATAGTTATTAGTCTCTGAGACAGATGTTTGTGTTTTTTGATAATTTGATACAGATGGTAGCGTCTCCTGAGTTCTGGTTTGGGTTGTGCTGATCATCTTCTTTGTTACTCCCACATTCCGCAACCGAAAAACACAGCAAAAACAGTAGAAGCCATGAATCGTGTAGCCTTTCCCAAATACATTTTGCAGCGTTGCAGAGCTATCCACTATGCCCCTTGCAAACAGTTTCCCGACCATCACGAAACCCAATTCCAAAATGCTGGCCCTCTGGCTTCTCTGCTCAAGTCCCGGGCCGTTATCCGATTCCGAGGGCCTGACACCCTCAAGTTTCTTCAGGGGCTGTTGACCAACGATGTACGCAGGTTTGGTGAACCCATTGGTGAAAAAACTGCTAACTTGCCCACACCCAACGTGCCTGTTGCGACGGTTCCTCCCAGCTATGCTGCGTTATTGACCCCTCAAGGGAGATTCCTCTATGACCTCTTTCTCTATAAGCCCCCCACATCCAACACCAAGCTTGATAACACCGGTACTGCACCTGGCTCTAACCCCCATGAAGAACCATTTGATTTGTTTGCTGATGTGGATGCTTCTGTATTGGATGAATTGTTAGAAACCTTCAAGAAGTGAGTTTCCCTGTCAGATTCCTGGGTTTAGCGATTCTTGTTAAGGAGTCTGTTTTATTTGTTCTGTATCAGTGATTCTTGCTATTATATTGATTTATTTGTGCTAGTTGGTAAATTCAGGTGTGTGTGACTTGGCTACTCTAGAGTAGATATATGTCTATTTGGTGATCAATTTTTGCAATGCTTTTAGTCAGGGTTGCAATTCATTTCTATTAGTTTTTGTCAATTACATAGAAATCATTAACATGATATTGCTGATCTGAAAATAGTTCCATGACTTCCTTTTAGCCTGCTCAAAATAGATCATTTGGCCAATTGGCCTGTTTAAGCATCTTATTTTCATTGTGGTCAGAGCAACCAGTTTGTACTTTGGTTGGTGCTTCTTAATTGCAGTTATTCTTCTTCCTATTCTTGTTTTTTGGGAGGATTCTTATTTTGCGGATTTGGCTGCAAAGGCCTTAACATTTTAGTGCTGCAGATACCGATTGAGGTCAAAGGTTGAGATTGATAATGTCGCAAAAGATTTCTCGTGCTGGCAGCGATATGGTGCTGGCCTTCCCCAGAAGTCATCACACGTGGAAGAACCAGAAGCAGCCTCTGTTGGCTGGGGTGCTGGTGCGGATCCTGCAGCAATGTCAGCTTCTCACGGGAGTAATATTGGGTGGCAATGGTTTCAGGATCCCAGATTGTTTTCTCTCGGTTTCAGAGGGATCTTCCCGTCAAATATAATCCGTTAGTTATCTATTCCTTTGATGTTTCTATTGCTGCAATCTTTTACATTATTGTTCTCGCAAGAAATATTTTCTTAGTTTAAAAGTTTACGAATTACACATCATCTCTACCTGTTTCAGCGCCTCTAGTAGAGGCTGACAAAGGCACAGATGAACAAAATTACCTTCTTTGGAGAATAGAAAAGGGAGTAGCAGAAGGATCAACCGAGATTCCAAAAGGTGCACGTTGTTTCCTTGTTAAAACTCTTTCACAGAAGAGCTCTTTTGATACATTGTGTGTCTCAAATGACTTGGTCATTTTATCATGTCCAGGTGAAGCAGTACCGCTCGAGTATAATCTTGCAGGCCTTAATGCAATTAGCTTTGACAAAGGTTGCTATGTTGGCCAGGAACTCATAGCTCGTACACACCACAGAGGGGTGATTCGGAAGCGAATACTTCCTCTAAGGTTTCTTGATAATGATGGGAAAGGTAATGCTCGAACGAGTACTTTGCATCTTTTGTATCATCCATTATAAATGTACTCAGAACCATTCCCTTTTTGCTATTTCAGAATTAGATAACAAAGTCATTCCAGGCTCAGAAGTAATGAACAAAGAATCTGGCAAAAAAGCTGGCTTAGTGACAACTGCCTTAGGATGTCGCGGGCTGGGGCTTTTGCGGCTAGATGAAGCTTTTAAGGGGTTCAGCGCCTTGTCTATACAAGGGCATGAGAATGTTAAGGTTGTTGCTAGTAGGCCAGATTGGTGGCCTTCTGAATGGCTTCAAGATCATCAACAGCATGCTGCTTCTAACTAGGATGCTCAGTGTCCTTCAAAAGGCAAGGGGCCGTTGGGTTTGTTTCATGTTTTATGTTTCGAATTTATGTTTTTATTAATAATTGCAAAAGTGTCACCTTGTTTTGTTTCCTATTTTCAAATATTTGTATTGGAAACATGATAACAATAAGTGAAACTTTTTAAAATAAGAAATATAATGAAAATAAGGTGATATTTTTGTAGTTATTAATAAAAACAGGAAATGTGAGACAAACCGTGAGATAAACCGAAAGGGCCGCAAGTATTTATATTATGAACAATTTTGTGGGGTGATAAACAGAGAGTTAATGTATTACTAATGCTTCCGGTGGGTGAATAATAGCTTGTAATAGGGGATGAATAATAGCTTGTAATAGGGGAATTATGAAGATGGCAGCTGTGGATTTTGCTTAATGAGTTTGATTGTGGTAGTGGTAGTTTGTCATTGCTTCCTCCAGAAAATCCTAACGTAGAACAAATTTTATTTTATTTTTATTCAACGTAGAACAATTTTGTGTTGGTAAATTAGAGAGAGATCTTATATTACTATGTCTTTACACATGTGCAAAACTATCCTTATTTTGCTAGTTATTTTAATATACATAATTTAGTTTTGATTAGTTGGTGTTTTGGTTGGTGTTTGCGAGAATTCTAAGCAACAAATCATCCTAACTAACCAATAATAATTCCTTAACATAATGCTTCCGGTGGGTGAATAATAGCTTGTAATAGGGGATGAATAATAGCTTGTAATAGGGGAATTATGAAGATGGCAGCTGTGGATTTTGCTTAATGAGTTTGATTGTGGTAGTGGTAGTTTGTCATTGCTTCCTCCAGAAAATCCTAACGTAGAACAAATTTTATTTTATTTTTATTCAACGTAGAACAATTTTGTGTTGGTAAATTAGAGAGAGATCTTATATTACTATGTCTTTACACATGTGCAAAACTATCCTTATTTTGCTAGTTATTTTAATATACATAATTTAGTTTTGATTAGTTGGTGTTTTGGTTGGTGTTTGCGAGAATTCTAAGCAACAAATCATCCTAACTAACCAATAATAATTCCTTAACATAATGGAATTTTTGGGAAGCCATTATTAGCCAAAGCCTACCACGTAGGTCTAACGAATATTTGCCAATTGTTAGACTTTATATGTTTGACTAAACGTGGCTCACTGTAAATTGAGTTCCACGCAGAACAAAGAAGAATAATAGAATATCTTTCAAAGTACTTAACAATGAGTCACAAGAGTTGTGCTGGAAATTACCCTTGGCTTTGGAAGCTCTTCCATTTATAATAAAAAGGATATCCTTTAATAAACCCAGTTGTTCATAATAAACAATGGACGAATTCATTTCAATTTACAATTAGGTTTAATGAATACTATGGTTTTAGGATGAGACTTGATTTTAGTCCCTCCAAGACTTTTTTTAAGGTTCTGGTCTCTAAAGATTTTAAAACTTTGAAATTAGTTCCTATCGTTAGATCTCTGTTGAGTGATACGTGGCAAACGAAGTGCCACTTCATCAATGTTATCTATATAAAAGTATTAATTTTTAATTTCACATTTTTTTATATAAAATTTTGATATCTACATAAATTTTGATACCGTTAGCCACATAATCATTTAGCGGATGAACACTAATGATAAGGACTAAAACTAAAGTTTTGAAATGAAAAAAGTGTAGGGATCAAATCAAAACTCGACTTTTGCAAGGACTAAAAATTAACTTCATTAAATCTAAATCTATGTGGCATTAAAATTGTTAAACTAGCATGTGCCACATCAGCACTTAATGGGTGAACACCAACGACAGGGGGGGAAAAAAATCAAAATTCTGGAACTTATGGGGATTGAAACCAATGAAGAAAAATGGGGTGGACTAAGTCTAAAATCAAAACTCGCAACTTTGCAGGGACTAAAATATTCATTAAACCTAAATTAATTATTAATAAAAGGACTAAATAAATGTTGCTAATTAGTTGATATAAAATGATTCTGGTGAGTTAACTTTGAAAGATGCTTATACTGTCATCATCTATCCTTCTGGCCAGCATGTAAATTGGTCGAAAACAGTTTGGAGCAGCTGCATTCCCCCATCAAAGTCCTTTATAGTTTTGAGAATTTTGAAGGATAAAATGCCAAGAGATGATCAACTAAAGAGGAGAGGTTGCTTTGTGGTTTCAACTTGTTCTTTGTGCTTTTCTAGTGAGGAGAATACTTCTCATCTGTTCTTTGATTGTTGTTTTGCTACGAGGCTATGGCATTGGCTCTTCTCTATTCTAAATGTCAGCATTGGCAGCTTAAGCATGGAGGATATTCTTTCTATTTGCTGCCGAAATTGGAGCACTCAGGTCAGGGATGTGATTGTTGTGGCAATAATGAATGTTACTTGGGTCATTTGGTATTGTAGAAACAAATCCAGATTTTGATAACTCCTCTATATCTTTGAGAGCAGCTAAGAATATGGTGTTGGTAAATGTCTCATTATCAGGAAATCTCAGTAAAGGAGTCATGTCTTCTGATATGACAGAGTTTATGATTTTGAAATCCTTCTCTATTGCTGGACATCCAAGAAAATCTCCCTCAATTATAGAAGTGAATTGGAATCCCACTATAAGAAAACTGTCAATTACAAACGGAAATTTTCCTACGGACATCGTGTCCGTCGGAAATGTTAAGGTTTCCAATGGAAAAAGCCGTCAGAAACGAAGAATGTGAATAGTTTGCAAAATTACCGACGGCCATTACCGACGGAATGGCCGTCGGTAACCTGTTCCTAGGGAATTTCCGTCGCAAAGTCCGTCGGTAACTCTGGCAGGAATGACAAAATTTTGGCGCCAGTGTTTTTCCACGGGAAGTCCGTCGCAAAAGGAGACAACGATTTCCAACGGGGTTTCCGTCAGAAAAAATTAGGGTTATTACTGACGACTTATCTGTCGGTAATTTAAAATTTGAATTTTCGACGGCTTAGACCATCGGAAACGTTTAATGGTCCGTCAGAAATCCCGCACTTATGTTACAGTGCCCACCCTCTTCCCCCCACTTTCCTCTTCTGCGTTCTCTCACCGCCAGACCTCTCCCTCTCTTCTCTCAGCCGCGCCTTCCGCCCCGTGACCACCGAAAGCCACCGCGACCACCGCAAGCACCACCGTGATCGTTGCCCTCTCCCTCTCCTTCTCTATTTCTCTCCCTCTCGTTCTCCCTCACCCTCTCTTCTCTCAGCCGCACCGTCCGCCACTGTGACCACCGCAAGCCACCACCGGTCCGCCGCCACCACCCAAGCCGTCCTTCTCCCTCTCTTCTCTCTCCCTCTCCTTCTCCCTATCCCTCTCCCTACTCCGCCGCGCTGCCACACCCTCGCTCCGTCGCGCCTGAGCAACCACCCATTCCCACTCCTAGCACTACCACAGGTTTGTAATTGTTGATTTTTTGTTTTATTTTTTTTCCATTATTTCACTGTACTGTTTTGGTTGCATTTGACACTGTCCCTATTTTTTGTTGAAGGCAGAGTGTCACCACCACCACCACCGTGGCAGCAACCACCATTGTCAGTAGGCAACTACACTCTCAAGTGCATATATTTTTTTTTTGTATTCAATTACTTTTGAATTGTTTTTATTGTTAATTAGTTAGAAAATTAGATAGTTTTTAATATTTGTGAAATTATATAGTTTGTATAAAATTATGTGGTGTCGTGTCTAGCTAGTTTGTTTGGGAAATTATGCTGTTTAAGCGAAATTTGGAAATTACGTATTTTATTGTTAAATTTTATTTACTTAAATTTGTTTTAAATTGTTTATGTTGTTAAATATGTTTGAGAAATTATGTTGTTTAAGTGAAATTTGGAAATTACTTAGTTTATTGTTAACTTTTTATTTACTTAAATTTTGTGATAATTAATATAAATTATGTGTAAAGGTAATTAAATAAATATTAATCAAAGGTGAGACGATTAGCTAATCATGGCGCATCGGAAAGCGTGGACGAGGTGGCGGTCGTGATTAAAACATATAGTGTAAATAAAGTTGCATGATGCTGGTGTGTCTTCTAGTCTGCATCATGATGGTGTGTCTTCTAGTCCGCATCATGATGGTCAGATGACGCCGGTTAATGCCCCCCAACAGAATGACGGTGGCAGTTATTATGATGATTATTAGGATAGTTTTAGATTTAGTTGTGTTTTGTAGATACACGGATATTTTATGTATGAAATATTTATGTTTTCAGGTTAATTTAAATGCCTTTTTAAATTTATTTGTAATTTCAATTTTGGTTTCAAATTAATAATATAATATATTAATTATAATAAATCAAATAAAAATAAATACTAAAAAAAATTTATATTTAAATAATAATAATAATTAATAATTTTTAAAAAAATATAATCATTTCCGACAGAATTATCCATCGGAAACTTTTCCGACGGAAACTATAGTCGGTAAGCACAGACAAATTTCCAACGGATGATTTCCGACAGAAGTTGCCGTCGGTAAACACTCACCAAATTTCCGACGGAAACTTCCATCGGAAACAACCCAACATTTTCCGATGGCTTTTTCTGTCGGAAATTACCGATGGATTCTGCCTGTCCGTCGGAAATCGTTTCCTACGTGTCTAGTACCGACCGAATACCATCCGTCGGAAATTCCGACGGAAATGCTTTTTTCCGACGGCTTTTTGTCATTTCCGACGGCTTTTGGCCGTCGGTAATATTGTTTTTTTTTTTTTTTGTAGTGTCCTCCTTCTTGTAATTGGATTAAGTGCAACACTGATGATGCTGCTTTGGGATCTCCAGGTTTATCAAGCTGTGGTGGAATCTTTAGGGACTATAGTGCCTCTACTCTTGGTTGCTTTGTTGTGGACTTAGGAACTTCTATAGCTTATCATGCTGAGCTAATAGGAGCCATGTATGCTATGGAAATAGCTCATAGGAGAGGCTGGAGGAATTTTTGGTTAGAATGTGACTCACTTCTGGTGGTTCAGGCTTTTAATGGTTCTGCTAACATTCCTTGGAGGCTAAGGAACCGATGGGAAAATTGCATGATGCTCAGAAAAGAAATGAACATCCATTGTACTCATATATTTCGAGAAGGAAATAGTTGTGCTGACAAGTTGGCATCTCATGGCCTTTTGGTTCATTGTTTTAGTTGGTGGAACACAATTCCGGATTTTATTAGGGATGCTTTTAACCATAATAGATATGGTTTGCCTAGTTATAGATTCTCTTAATTGTCTTTTGATGGGTCAAGTCTTGCCCCCCCATTCTTTATTCTTTTCATTCTTCTTAATAAAACTTGTTGATATGATGCACATGATTGACTCTTCTTGGGATGCCAACCTAGTTGGGATGCCTTGAAGGGTAGTGATACTTTTGCATATCTTCTCCTTTTTGTTTAAAAAGAATATAGGAACGCCATGCAGAAGAAAAAAAAAATGGTCTTGGAGAAACTAGAACTTCCAGGTTGTAAACATGGTCAAAGATTCTTGCTTAAAGAGATGACATTACATTTTTTATTAAATGCTGATTTTATTTTATTTTTTTATAAATTTATGTGAATATACATTTAATTTTTTCTCTACCCTCCTATTAACAAGTAATAATTACATGGTTTAACTTTTTAAACATTATCTCATGGCGAGTTGGCATAATTATTCACATAAGCACACGATACTAGCTAAGTGGTGAGAATTGGAGGAAGGTAATTATCTGATTTAGAACCCAGAATCCGAGCCTTGGTGTCAGGAAAATGTTCAAACCATCGAAGGGTTGTGATGGCTCCATTGTTGGTAACTTCTATGGGGTATCGCATGAGGTGGTGAAATGGACTATATTCATCAAATGTTTCCTTTGAGTATATATCCCAATTGGTCTCAGCAAGATAGTTCACAAGCTTGATGCATTCTACACTTTCTGGCTTGTCGAATATGCTTGGATCATTAGTATTCCCAAGGTGTTCATACCATAAGGCCCGTCTGAATCCATATATCTGACCCCTTGGTGGCCCATTGGATGTTAGGTGACGTGGTTGGAATGCACCCATTGCAATCTCACTGTCCCTTGCACCATCCATTGATCTTTGGTCTATGTTGGCAGAACCAATGATTATGTATTCATCATCCACTGAAGGAAGCAAAAGTCACTAGAATTTGTTATTTCTTGACCAAATATGAAAGGGACAGAATCAAACAGGTAGAATGAAGAATCAGAAAGTGCCACTAAATTGTAACTGTAGAAGACCTTGGACAACTTTTATGAACAAGTAATGGTCATGCTATTCATAAACTAAAATTTGCACACCAATTTTTACATTGGTTATTAGCATGTAGTAATTGATGAACACATGTATTAGATCAATATCTCCAATCACTATATGATACATGTTGTTTGTAGTTTACTAGTTGCTTTTACGCTAATTTTTTGTCTTTGATCGGATATCCCATAGACTTAGTTGTGAGACTAACTCTTGGGTTGGGAGTGATGGTAAGGTAAAGTCCTTCTCAAACAAAATGTTGATTTCAGGATTCGAACTCTTAACCTATAAATATTAGCCTAGGAACGTAATCCACTTCTACGACGATCAACCACTATTAAGTACGCTAATTGACCGTGTAAAACTTTTGGTTTACAAATATTGAACGAGAACAAGGAAATAGTCTTGGATGCCTTACCTATCATCGTCTTGGCGTGAACATAGATCAAGAATCTCCGGGACTTTTGTGCTCTACTATAATCACTGTCAGGCTCTGGTGCCTCCATAGGAGTATATTCCATATTTTTCTTAGCTTCGCGGTTTCCGAGGCAGAAAAATGTCAAGTAATCCCTAGGGTGGGCTCTAATTCCCTTTCTCCTCATGGCTTCAGCAATATCAGCATACATCATCTCCATTGTCCTTCTTTGCCAGTCTAGTATTGCTTGAACTGAAGCACTTTCAGGTACACCTTATGGCCACATTGGGATGACAATGTACACTGAAAACCTCTCTCCTGCTTCAATCTTGCTAACAATCTTCAATGACAGCTCCTTTGGTATAAGATGCAAAGCACCAACATCCTCAACTTTTATATCAGATGCATGCCAACCATATGAACTCCCTAGGAAATACTGATTCTCAATGTAGATGAAATTCTTTGCACGCCGAATAGCGTTTATATAAGCATCCTGAATGCTTCTGTCAATGATGTTATCTTTCCCACTAACAAGACCTTTTTCAGCGGCTTCCTCCGGGTCTTAGGGGAAGCCGGAAGCGGCACCACCATCAATGGATCTGAACACCTGGACATCCCATGTCTCATTTTCATCTGTTGTTGCTACAATAGATTGAGGGATAAGAATTTCATCAAGCTTGCTAGAAGGGAGGAGTAGGAACTCCTTCCCAACCTGCTTCTCCCACCTTTGCTGAAAGTTGTGCAAAACATCCCAAGCAACTGGTCCTTCTAGCTTGCAGTGAATGTCATGCCATGGCTCTCTTGGACCACCTTTCTTAATGGAAGCTCCTGGAAAATTTGGCTGATGGAAGTCATCATGATGCACTGTCTTCAGAGTTGAAAACAGAGGATGTTCCTGAGTATCATATCTCCCTTCACACAAATCAATCCCACCTAGGAAACTTACAATGGTTCTCTTCTGCCATGGTACACCAGCACCAGCAACTTGGCTGTCAACAACTAGAGTCTTTTGGTGATGAGTGAACATTGTTGAAATCTCAAAACCTTGAATTATGCTTCTTCCATCATCAGGATTACGCTGGCACAGAACACAATGCACATTTGTATTTCTAAAGTGTTGTTCAGTTTCTTGATCATGTGTTGCCATCAAGCCATCTTTCTTCAAGTCTGGAACAGAAGTCCTGTCATCCCAAATAAGCACAAGAACACTAACACCTTCATTGGCTTTTGTCTTGAGCAGATCCCCAAGGGTGATTCTTGACCTACCACTCATAGGGTCTCTAACTAATGTTATTTCAGCATACACAGACCATCCAGTTATGTAAATGAAGTGCTTAGCATCCAAAATAGCTTTATAAATGTCCTCCCAGCATCTCCCTGGCTGGAAATTGTTGGACAGCAATTGCACACTCACGGCTTTCACACACACATAACTCACAGAGAATTGGATCACTCAATAGAAAGAATAGAGAGAAGAGAAATGATCTATGATATACCTCACTGTATTATTCATTAACTAAGTAATGCACAATGGAAGCATTACTTATATACAAGTACACTAAGTCCCACATTGGGTAGTTACAACAAAACTGATTCTGTTTACTTACTAACTGTCATGACTGACTTATGATAACAGAATTACCTAACTCTTAGGATAATGAATTACTCAATTACAATATGCCCCCCTAATTCATAGTTCCTAAGTTTACAACATTCAACTTTCTTCTCAAATCATTGAACCTCTCTATCTTCAATGGTTTTGTCAATCCATCAACTAGTTGAACTTCTGATCTGCAAAAGCATAGCTCCAATCTTCCTTTGCTTACTTGGTCTCTCAAGAAATGATACTTGGTTTCTATGTGCTTGCTTCTTCCATGAGCTACTGGATTTTTAGCCAGGCATATTGCTGACTTGTTATCAACTAGCAGTTGAATAACATTTTGTGACTTTAACTGTAACTCTTCAAGTAAGGACTGAAGCCATAAGGCTTGGCAAGCAGCATGACAGGCAGCAATGTACTCTGCTTCACATGAAGAGAGAGCCACTACTGCCTGTTTCTTTGAGCACCAAGATATTGAAGCACCTAGGAATTTGAACACATATCCCATAGTGCTCCTTCTATCCACCTTGTCTCCACACCAATCTGAATTAGAGTAGCCAATAAGTTCAGTCTTAAACTGATTTTCACACTTAGGAAAGAGAACTCCATAATCAGAAGTTCCTTTTAGATATCTCAGGATTCTCTTGGCTGCAATCAAGTGAGAATGTTTTGGATTTTCCATAAACCTGCTGATGAGGCCTACTCCAAAAGAGATATCAGGCCTGCTATGACACACATACCTCAAGGATCCAACTATTTGTTTGAACAAGGTGCTGTCTACTGATTTTTCAGACTCATCAATCACCAATTTCACATTGGATTCTACTGGTGTTGCTGCAGGATTGCAGTTTAGCATGTTGAATCTTTTTAAAACCTCTAGCACATACTTTCTTTGATGAAGTATGATGCCTTTCTCAGTTTTTAGAAACTCTAATCCAAGGAAATAGGCCAATTCCCCTAGATCAGTCATGTCAAACTCTGACTTCATGCTTCTTTTGAACAAATCAATTTCTTCTAAATCACTACCTGTGATTAGAAGATCATCAACATACAAACATAGCAGCATCAGATCAATTTCACCTTTCCTTTTGATGTAAATGCCATGCTCCACTGAGCATTTTGAGAATCCAAGCTGAAGTAAAAAGGAGTCTATCCTTTTATTCCAAGCCCTTGGGGCTTGTTTCAGGCCATACAGGGCCTTTTTCAGTCTCAGCACCTTCCCTTCTGCTTCTTTCATTTCAAATCCTGGAGGTTGAGTTACATAAACTTCCTCTTCAAGTGGTCCATTCAGAAATGCTGACTTTACATCCAGTTGGAACAATTTCCAACCTTTTGAATTTGCTAGAGCCACAACCAATCTCACTGTCTCCAGTCTTGCCACAGGTGCAAACACCTCAGAATAATCTAAGCCAGGCCTTTGCAAGAAACCCTTTGCAACTAGCCTAGCTTTGTGCTTGGCCACAGTCCCATCTGGTCTGTGTTTCAACTTGAACACCCATTTAACAGCTATCGGATGCTTGTTAATTGGAAGTTCAGCTAACTCCCAAGTTTGGTTCTTTTCAATTGCTCCAAGTTCCTCCTTCATAGCTTCCAGCCAAGCATGTTCTTTCAATGCATCTGTGTAGCTGATTGGTTCAGCATCTGCAAATAAAGTTAAGTGCACAAGCTCTCCCTCTGCTGTGATCATGTCATCAGACACCATCTCATATTCTTCAAGTCTTGGGGGCAAATTTCTGACTCTCTGTGGCCTTGGTGGATCACCTTGTGCATTACCATACTGAATGGTTGAAGCACTAGTTGAAGCATCTGCATCAGCTTCCTATTCTTCATGCCACAGTATTGGAGCAAACTGAGTTGAGTTGTTTTTCTCAGTTTTCCAATCCCAACTACTGGCTTCATCAAAATGGACATCCCTGCTAATCACAATCTTCTGAGTTGCTGGATTGTAAAGTCTGTATGATCCTCCTGAGTGATAGCCAACAAGTATCATTGGTTCACTTTTGTCTCCAAGCTTCTTCCTTTTCTCATCAGGAATATGCCTGAAGCAAAGTGAGCCAAACACCTTCAAATGATTCACAGAGGGCTTCTTCCCTGTCCAGATCTCCTCAGGAACTTGAGATTCCAACCTTTTAGTTGGACACCTATTCAACAAGTATGCTGCAGTTGTGACTGCTTCTCCCCAAAAACAGTGAGGAAGTCCTTTACACTTCAGCATGCTCCTAGCCATGTTCAGTATTGTCCTATTCCTCCTCTCAGCCAAGCCATTATGCTGAGGAGTATAGGGTGCTGTGACTTCATGTTCAATGCCACTTTCTTCACAAAATTCCTCAAACTCATTTGAGGTGAACTCTCCTCCTCCATCTGTCCTTAGGAACTTCACATGCTTTTCTGCTTGATTTTCTGCCATAGTCTTCCATTTTTGAAAGACTGAAAACACTTCTGATTTTGCCTTGATGAGGAATATCCACAACTTTCTGCTAAATTCATCAACAAAAGACAAGAAATATCTATTTCCACCTAATGATGGAACTTCAAATGGCCCACAAACATCAGAATGAACTACTTCAAGCACATAAGATGATCTTAAAGGAATGTAAGAACTAAATGACTTTCTAGGCATTTTTCCAATCAAGCAGTTCTCACATACCTTATTTGGAATTCTGATTCCAGGGAGTCCAGTCACCATGCTTCTTGACTTCAGTTGACTAAGGCTCTTGAAATTCAAGTGACCAAGTCTTTGATGCCACAGCCAAGATTCATCTTTCAACACTTCTACAGCCATACATTGTGCATCTGTAGCATTGATTTGAACCTGAAAAGTCCTGTTCTGAGTAAGAGGAGCCTTCAGTATTCTTCTATGACTTGAATCAAAGACCTCCATATGATCATCTTGCAATTGCATTGTGAACCCTTTCTCAAGCAGCTGGCCTATGCTCATCAGGTTGCTCTTCATCTGAGGAACATACAAGACATCTGTGATCACTGCACATTTCCCATCTTTCCTTCTGATCAAAACATTCCCAACTCCTTCAGCTGGCACTGTTCTATTATCTGCAAACCTCACCTTGCTCTTCTTGCTATCATCAAAGTCCATCAACCATTCTTTATGACTGGTCATGTGGTTAGAACAGCCTGAATCTAGATACCATGTGTCAGTATTACCTAGTTCAGGACTGGTTGTAACCATTAGAAGAACAGCTTCCGAGTCTGAATCATCATCATGTGCTAGGCTTGCCTCATTTTCTGATCTTCTTTGCTGATTGTTCTTGCTATGACACTCATTTGCAAAGTGACCATATCTGTGACAATTGTAGCATTTTACCTTCCTTTTGTTCAGCTTCTTCCTTCCTTTGTATGATCCATCCCTTCTTGATGAGCTTTCAATGGATTCTTGATCAGTTTTCTGCTGATCTTGACAATGGAATTTGATATTTCCATTGTTCTTAGACCCTGCCTCCTTATTCTTTCCCTTTTTCTCCTTCCACTTCTCAGCACCATGCTTTCTTGATACATGTGCTTGAAGGGCCTGATCTGTCTCTCTTAGACCAGATCTCTCATTAAGCCTTTGCTCATGAGCCTCAAGGGAATTCTGCAGCTCCTCCACCTTTAGCTCCTCAAGATCCTTAGACTCCTCAATTGCCACCACAATGTGGTCAAATCGAGGAGTTAGAGTTCTTAGGATCTTTTCAACCACCTGTTGATCTGTGATTGTTTCTCCACAAGTCTTCATGGAGTTCACCAGAACCTGAAGCCTATTGAAGTAGTCAGCTACTGATTCTTGATCAGTCATCGAAAGCAACTCATACTGTCTCCTTAGAGATTGCAGCCTGACTTTCTTCGTTTTCTCAGCACCACCATAGGACTTGAACAAGATATCCCAGGCTTCTTTTGCACTTTTGGCCTTTGAAATCTTTTCAAAATTCACAAGATCAACACACTGATGAAGAAGACACTTGGCTTTGTAGTCTTTCTTCTTTATTGCATTGTCATCTTTCTCCTTCACTGAAACTCCATTCTTTACAATCTCAAGCACTTCTTGAAAGCCTAGAATAGCTTCCATCCTTATGAGCCACTGATCATAATTTTTGCCATCAAGAACTGGCAAATTCGATGGGAAACTACCATTCCCATTTGTGGAAGCCATTCTTTCTTGCACACACAGGTCCCTCCTTCGACTTTGCTCTAGATACCAATTTGTTGGACAGCAATTGCACACTCACGGCTTTCACACACACATAACTCACAGAGAATTGGATCACTCAATAGAAAGAATAGAGAGAAGAGAAATGATCTATGATATACCTCACTGTATTATTCATTAACTAAGTAATGCACAATGGAAGCATTACTTATATACAAGTACACTAAGTCCCACATTGGGTAGTTACAACAAAACTGATTCTGTTTACTTACTATAACTGACTTATGATAACAGAATTACCTAACTCTTAGGATAATGAATTACTCAATTACAATAGAAATATTTTCCTCCTGACAATGGGATCCTTGGTCCATTTGGTACATGTGCATCTTGGTACAAAGTAACTTTGCAACCACTTTTTTTATTGAAGAAGGTGTGGGGAACTCCTTGAAACAATGGACTCTTTATTCCTTGAGACCAATTTCTGTCATTCTTAACATCAAAGTATTGCATTTTAACATGGATTTTAGAGTCACCTTGTATAGGATGGAGGTCCTCATCTAATATTTGGGCCCACGTATCTACTATGTTGCCCTTCATAAGGGCCCAACTTTTTACACCTTGCATTATTACTTAACACACCTTACAAATTTTAAATTCCCATCATTTTCCAAAACTACCCTTTTTAGTGTTGTTCCCTCCCTCTCCCAACACATCCGGAAAGTGACCTACCTCCGCAGCTTCTCCCACACACCGTGCGCCTCCCTCACTTCCCATCCACTCAGCCTACGGCCTCCCAAACTGTTGGAATCGCACCGCACGCCGCTCGCACCACGTCCACCTCCCACTCAGCTTCAACCGTCGCGTTGTCTTCAGGTAGGAACTCATCCATCTCTTCCTCGGATTAATTCGTGCATAGGTTGTCAAAATCGTTGTGTTTTGTCTCCGTATCGTCGTTTCCGGACAGCCTGGTGGAGTATGGTGTTTGAGCTCCCCCGGATTTGCATTTCCGGAAATACTCCGGAATTGGTTTTCCGGACAATTACCGGATTCCAAATTCCGGACGTTACCGGAATTCATTTTCCGGACTCGAGTTCTGAGAACGCGTCCGCAATCTAATTTTCCGGAAGTTATCCGGAGTTCAAATTCCGAAAGTTACCGGAAATGATTTTCCGGATGTTATCCGGATTTAAAATTCCGGAAATTATCCGGATTTGAGTTTCCGGATGTTTTAAATTTTTTTTTTTAAAATGCTTGAATTTTAATTGTGTCAAACTGTATTGGCCACTTACTAGGAGTAGGAGTAGTGATAATTGGACACAAAATTGGTGGCCAACATCGTATAATACTATTCCTTCCTAGCTATTTATTGTTTTATTCGCTCAAAATAATGGTTTGCATGTAAATCTGCATACTTATTAATTATTGAAGCTTAATATGTAATGGTTTGCATGTAATTCTGTATACTTATTAATTATTAAAGCTTAATATGTAGCTTGTAATGTTATTACTGAATTTCTGCATGTAATTTCTTATGCAGGATGGTGCGTACTCATAGTGGAGTGGGCCCTCCCATCGACCGACAGCGACCGACGGCTTCTGCACGTGCTCAACGTGCTGCTGCTAGTCGTGTAAATCAGATTCAGCAGGATGATGAGGTTGTTGGACAGGATCCCTTTCCGGAGGTTGAGGTACCTGTACAGCTTCAGCAGGAGGATGATGTTGCACCTGTTGAGTCCTTCCCTGGAGGCCCAGAGGATACGGCTGTCCTTAGGTCATATGGTGAGCATGTTGCTCACGCTCTATGGAACGGATACGTAAGTATCCTCTATAAATTATAATGTTACTAATTTACAATTTGATTTAGTTTAATATTAAATAAATTGTTATCACTGATATTTCATACGTGTTTATGGTTGCAGGACCGTCATGAGCTGAAGGTTGTAACACATGGCCGGAAGCTAGCTAGATTCCCATGCAACCACATCGAAGTTGAGACTTATGTTAGGGAATCTGGTTTGGGTCCTCTAATGCATTGCTCGCATGTTACTGTTGATAAGGGGTTGATGTCGGCCTTTATCGAGAGGTGGCACAAAGAAACTTGCACGTTTCACTTACCGTTTGGCGAGATGACAATTACTTTAGATGACGTCTCGTGCTTATTGCATCTCCCAACCACCGGTGCGTTTTTCACACTGCCTCTGATGGACAAGGCCACCGCAAACTCATATCTGGTTGAGTATTTAGGAGTGAAGGAATCTGAGGCTAAATTAGAGACTGATGGGACAAGAGGTGCGCATGTTCGCTTTAATTGGCTGGAAGAAATCTATCGGGAGCATTTGGGAGAGGGGAAGTGGAAAAAGCGACCAGAGCATATCTATTACACTTGGTTGGTTGCACTATTTTTGCAGATAAGAGTTCGACATATGTTGATGTTGCATTCTTGGATCTCTTTCGCGACCTTGGCACCTGTAGAAGGTATGCCTGGGGTGCAATTGCTCTGGCATACCTATACGATCATCTATGTGATGCTAGTCGACATAATGTAAAGCAGTGCGGAGGTTACATGACATTATTGCAGGTATAATTATTTTATATTACATTGGTTATGTTTTTTATATTGTAAACCATTTAGTGACACATTATTATCGTTTCAGGGTTGGATTTTTGAGCATTTCCCAAGCATTGGTAACCGTACTATGGTAGATGGATACACCGAAGATCTACCAAGAGTACAGCGTTGGACACCTGTGAGGGGTGCTGGGGCTATCCATCCTTTCCGGGTTTCTATTGACCAGTTGAGAGTTGATGAAGTCATATGGATGCCATATGAGGGTCATAGGGTACACCGACCATTTGAGGACATCTCATTATATTCTGGTTTCATCAGATGTGGCCGATTGAGGCACCCCTATTTACCTGAGAGAGTGTTGCGGCAGTTTGGCCATATGCAGAACATTCCCCGGTCACCTCTTGATGTAACGGGTATCATACCGTCATTAGAGGAGATAGATGCTAGATGGTCGCAGCCTGTTGATTGGGTGGTTGTCAGGGGACCACATGTTACTGAGCCAGCGCAATGTGCCCGCGGATACATTCAGTGGTACCATAGGATCTCCCATCCTTACTTGATACCTCCGGATGTAGGAGCTCCTTCTCGGGTGCCAGACATCCAGCCAGAATTGCAGGATGGTGACAGTTCCAGGAGTTATGGTCAACAAGTGGTGAGTGTAACGTGATTTTAAGAATGATGGGTTACTTTACATTGTTTGTTCTCTATAAGAGTGTGTTTAGTTGGAATTTGTTTTCACTCGATGTTGTTTGCAATTTCAGGAAAGGTTTGAGAAGATACGTGACTTACTAGAGGAGATGGTTGACAAAAGGATGGTAACCCCTGGTACCGATGCTTGGGAGCACACGCGTTCAGCTTTGACACTAGCTCGTGGGGGGATTCAGTTTGAAAACACGTATCAGAGAAGGAAGAAGACTCGGTCCAGGCCTACTAGTAGTTGATTACTTGTAGTCACTCAAAGTCCTTAGTTCATGGCATTGTTAAGCCATTTATTTTGTTTATTTATCTAGTTCCATAGTTAATGATGTTAGCAGAACTTTGAAACTATATTTTACTGAATGTAGTAATGTTGCTATCTAATGCTTTCCCGGTAACAGTAAATTATTTGATGTATTTGGTTTATTAGATAGTTGAATATGGAATTATCATTGTCTTGGATGTTTTTTAAACTGGTTAATAATAAAATGACAATTTGAAATAATATAAATTGCAGGATAACATTTGTACGACCATTATAAATATATGAACTCAAATTATATAATCATAAAATTTATACATCCAGTCAATCACCCTCGCACAGTAGAGTGAATCTTTTTACCCAAAAAATTAAGGACATCATTTATACATACAACCAATAACCCACCCTAAATAGACTGAATTCATGTACCCAAAATATGAAGGCTAACTCAAAATATGAAGATCCTTGCTTAAGTATCCAATCAATCATCTATAATATCCATCCACTCTGGATCCTTTTGTACTAACAATGAGTTGAAATGTTGTAAGCGGCGAACATATGGAATTTCCCATGCACGAGCATCGGGATAACAAAATCTACGCCACCCGTATCCAACAGGGGGCAACGGGCACTCGTCCTTCAAAAATACCTGTAAAACAGTAAAAGTAACCAAATTCAAATAATTGATACAATTATTATGTATAATATTATACAGCATTGACGTCATATTATACCTGTACAAAGTGACAATTATGCACAAGCGAAATGCAAATTAGTCTGTGACTTGAATATGATGATGGTGGCCTACTTCTTAAAGGAAAAAAGGTATTGCTTTGGTGAATGGATAGGGCAACTAGAACAACATTATATCTTGAAGCAATTGCGTAACACATGTCCGGTACGGTCATCCATTTTTCTTGGGACACACCTGTTTGGTTTCCAACATATAGTGAATTGATTAGGTCAACCACACGTTGTTCACTATCAAATAATTTAGCATATTCAACACGAAATTCTTTGAGCTCTTTAATCAAGTCGATGCGGACTTGTGCCCAGGAATCCTCACTCATGCCAAGTAATGCAGCAATGGCACGATAACCACAATTCCCATCAGCTTGCACATCAACAATGTGTTCAACAAAGTGTTGAAGTTGAGGAGGAATTTGATCTAGCATTGGATATGCCCTCTTGCGTCTAGTTGATTGGCTTGACGGTTTAGGAGTAGGGCGAGTTGATATGCTCTCTTGTACCGAATGAAGTGAATCAACGTGTTCGAAATACGAGGGATCACGTTTAGTCGACCTAGCAAACTTCGCTGCACTACCTTTTGGTGCTCCTTTTGTTCGAACCTGTAAAAACACATAACCAAACAAAATCAATGAAAACCCTTTCAAAATCATTATACATAGACAAGAATTTCAGGATTACCTTCTCGGGTGGTGGACACATTGAAGTTGTATCTGGATATGCAATTTCACGCAGTTTAGTTTTCATTGTAATTTTCCCAGATAAATCAAGCTCCTGAAATCGATTATTCAATGCATCTAGCTCATGCTGCAATGATAGCTCTGACCATGATTCGTCCAACCCTTGGTATGCAACGGTTAACCTCCTCCAATGAGAATGAACTGAATGCAAAGGAACAGAGTTACCCATCGTACTATACTTACCAAGTTCACATGCACACGGTAGCCCATGTGTCCTTCTAATGTTGCAACCACAGACAGCACTGTTAATCCCGACAATCTTAACTCGTTCAAACTCATCTGCAATATGATTTAAAGCACTCCTTGAAACAAATCCATGCAAAGTCATGTACATACGTACATTAAATCTGTGTTCCACTATGTTTATGCTTCTCTCAAAGGATGCCTTTATCTCAGTATGCTGCAATATGATCATGTTATTCATGGCATCCCAACAACTGCACAAGTCCCCCGTGCTATCCTGAATCAATGTCTTCAGCCGCCCATGTGCAGATTCAACCCTGTTATCAAACGCAACAAAAAAACATCACATAAATATATAGTCATAATAAAAGACTAAATTTATTCTATTGTATATTAATGCCTTTAATATAAGAGACACCTGTTAGTTGTTGTGCTCCCAAGGTGCATCACCCGATGTATCCATGCTGCGACAAATTTTTCCTTGTGAGGAATCAACCACGTATTTTTCACGTAGTCACCAAAAATAGGAAAATTGTAACATACATCTTCAAAGTTCCTCAAACGCTCCGCAAACTCACACTCAGTAGGGGAGTCCATAATACTATCCCAAGCATCCATCACAATGTCCCACTTCTCCTTCGGGTGCACTAACATCTTGCATTTGGCCTTCACATTCTTGACAATGTGGAATTGACATAATAATTGAGTTGAACTAGGAAAGACAGTGTGAACTGCGTTCATCAGCGCAATGTCTCTGTCGGTCACTATTACTTGAGGTATTGAGTCCTCAGATAGAAACATACCTCGTAACCTCTGTAATGCCCAGATGAAATTATTACTTCGCTCAGACTCCAAATAAGCAAACCCAATAGAGAATGTCAGCTCTGTAGAGGTAACACCAACTATTTCAAGTAACGGCAACCGATACTTGTTGGTTTTATAAGTGCTATCAATGATCAACACAATGGGGAATGTATTCAAAAGTTTTACGGCATCTGGATGTGTCCAAAATATATCTCTAACAACATCAGACATGTCCAACCTTCTATGCCAACACACATACTTATCACGCTCACATAAATACAACAAATGTTGCATTTCTGTTCTAGGGCCTCTTTCAGATATTCTAATATCTTGCCGCACATTATACAATTGTTTGATGGTGGTGCAATTATTCTTATTATGCTCCTTCAATGTGATCATTATGTTTCTTGGCTTAACCAAGCTCTTTGTCATATCTTCGACCAAAGACCTCTCTTGGACGCTTAGGCGCCCAACATATGCATGACCAACCAAGGTGTCCGCTAACTCATGGTTGTGAAAGCCACACACTACATTAAGTGTCCATCCATCACCATTTTTCAACGGTTTTCCTCTTAATTTGAAAGGACATTCACATTTCTTAGTTCCAGTCACCTTGCGAGCTCACTCCTTTTTGTATGGTCTATACTTTCCACCCCTTTCACAACCAAGAGTCACCACAGTCGTCCGTCTTTTACCTCCTGTGTCTGACCTATGAATGACGACAACAACACCATTCTCTCTGCCAACTTGTCGAGCCCAATTCAACAATTCATCTCGAGAAGGAAATATCTGTCAATAAAAATTTTAGGATCATGTTATAATATTCACACATATTCATAAAATAATACTAATAATATTTCAATATTCAACCACCTTTGCAGTAGTGAATGCATCACCACAATCAACATCTTTTACATTCGGAACATCCAACCTCTCTATGCTCACTGGATTCTGAAAAAAATAAATAAATAAAGGTAAAAGATGAGTTTTAGTAAAGAAGGATAATGAAGGTAAATCATAATTTATTCTTACATCTCCATATGTTCCCATATTAAATGACATGTCCATGTCCTCAGATACATTGCCAAAATAATCATCCATGTCTGAAAACAACATTAAAACTACCATCATAACAATTAATAATAACAAGAACAAATAATAATAATAATAATAATAATAATAATAATAATAATAGTATGCAGGAAAATTACACCTCCGGAAACCAGTTTCCGTAAATTGTGGAATTCGAAAATGCACCTCCGGAGTTTAAATTCCGGAGGCACAATGTATTTAACTTCCGGAAACGTAATTCCGGAGGCATACACTGAAATGGTTTAAAAAACGCATCCGGAAACTAATTTCCGGATGTGTAAAAGCTACCACATACACACATTGAGTCCGCAACCGAATTTCCGGAAGGTTTCCGGAAAATAGTTTCCGGAGATTGTCCGGTGTGTCCGGAAATGTATTTCCGGATAGTGTCCGGAAGTGGGATTCCGGAAGTTTTCCGGAAAAAAATTTGCGGATTTTTCAATTGCTTAGTAAAATACTTAGTTGGTTACTAACATACTTACTTGCGACTGTTTAGAGCACGAACCAACGAACCAACATGAGCCCTTTAAACCTGCAACCCACTCTCAAACCAAACCATTTGATAATACTCATATAACTCTGTGTGACAATGGTGGATGGTAGAGGGAACGATGGTTTTCTGCTGATAACATGGGGAAGGAAGTGTGTTTTCGTGTGGGGTGTTCGGTGTGGGTGTTGGGTGTTGGGTGTGGGTGTGGGTGTGGGTGTCGTGTTGTCGGGTGTTGGGTGTGCGTGTTGGAGGTGTTGGAGGTGGAGGGAACCTGTGAAAAGGGTATTTTTGGAAAGTAAAATTCAGAATTAAGTTGCAAGGTGCCATTAGTAAAATGCACGGTGCTAATAGCAAGGGCCCCTTCATAACTTGCTCAACAGGTATATAAGCTCTTCCAATTAGAGTTGCCCCAATAGGGTCATCTTGTTTGACAGTGAATACAATATTGGAGATCTCATGGGCACAGTAAATGTGAAATGTCTCATTCCACTTGGGGTTGGAGGGTTGATCTTGCACCATTCTAGTCCGTCCAACCCTTGCCTTATCTAAATCAACTGTTGCATAGAGACCCATCCCAATAACCTGATTAACGTTTTTGCATTTGTTAAGAATTAGGACTTTGAAGGAAATTTCACATGTACATGGAGAAAATGAAGTATACATGTTGCTTGATATAAAAATCCTAATTCTAGGTATGTTTGATCCTCGTTTATTTTGTATGGGTTTTGGTTTTTGTCCCCCCATATTCTTGTTTTCTTTTTTATTTTATTAATAAATTTATGGTCACTTGTCACCTTGCTTAAAAAAAAAAAAAAAAACTGGCCAATCATCATGAAATAAAATAAAATGGTAATAGGGTGAAGCAAAAGAGAGACAAGTCAAGAATTAAGATACCTCGGGCTGGCATTGGCACACCAAACAACTCTTGAGTTGAGCAAGAAATCTCTTCCCCGAGCTTGTACTTTTTGCCTTGTTTGCAAAATTTGAAACCGGGAAATGAGCAGAAGCACAAAATAAGAAGAGTTCAGATAAGATTCTCAAGAATAAAAATTAATTAGTGCAGTTCAATTCATACATATTTGAGAGATATACAAGTAGTTCATGTGTTTGATGACAAATTTTTCAGAAAAGGATTGCAATAAATATCATAAAATTGTGCATGTTTACAAGACAAAACTTATGACCAATGATGTGAAATAAGTTTGAATTTTTGTATAAACCAGCCTACAATCAGTAAAATTTATTTAAATAAGCTTGAATATGTTTTTTTTTTATCCTAAAAGTATAGTGTTTTTTTTATTTAATTTTTGATCCCATTAAAATTATTGATTTTGGTTTTGATCCCATCAAATTTTGAATATGTTTTTTGATCCTAAAAGTATAGTTTTTTTTTTTTTTTTTTGGTTTTGATCCTAAAAGTATAGTATTTTTTTTTATAAGCAAAAAGATATTGATTGAGAGTACTAGAGGTACTCTAACCCATATAGCGAAGAAAAAAGAACAAACATATTCAAGTCATTAATGAGCTTTTCTTGTGTGATTCTGTGACAAATGGAGATTCCACTTACTAATGCAACATGTTAATGCCTCTTTTTGCTATGTAATCACTATGAAAATAACTGGCAGGAAAAATTAAAACAAAAAAAAAAAAGTCCAAAATCAAACTAAAGGAACCAAAATCCAAAAAAGTAATTTATTTTCATGGACAAAAATTTATTCCATTCTTCAAATTGAAATATAGAAAGCGAAACTTTAAACTCAAGAGAGGAGACAAGTAGTACATGCAACTTATCTCACCGTTATTAGTCCTTAATGATAATGATTAAAGATTAAAATAGGTGACAATTTTCGATTAAGGCACCTTACTGCAGAGATTGAAATTGCATAGATCAGTACGATTTTGTAGCTTATCGACCTCATATATAATCACATCGAGCCTTCCATGCAGTAAATGCAACATCATGTTTATACTTTATGTTTCTCCCTCTCTTGGCTACCAAAAAAAAGTGTTATATATTGAAAGATATGTAGTTTTCAGTTTGCACAACACATGTAGCATGGTAATATTAGAATGACTAGAATCAATATGCAAAAGGGAAATTTTCATGTAGTAAATGTGCGTACGTGGAAATGATTGAGGAGGGGAAAATGTTGACTGTAGTAATATTCTTAAGAAGGCCTTGGTTTGAATGTTTGATATGGATACACCTATATGAGGAGACAGAACTTGGGCAATTGGGCATAGAAATAGAGAATATGATACATATTTTGTCTTTACTCTCAAGTAAGAGATGTGTTAGTGGAAAACTTAAGTTTGAATCAGTTCCTTTCTTAACTTTCAAGGAAGAGGTATTATGCTAGAGAGGCCCAAGTTACCATTGGATATCCTATTTCTAATTCAATTTCTATGTAGCAAAAAATGTGATAAATATTTTGTTTGAACTTTGTTCCCTTTGAAGAAAGATATGTGTGTCTAAATTATAGAGAATAAAATAAGTTAGTCCTAGGGCCAGCTCCCTTCAAAGATAAGGGCATTCCTTGTCCTAACTCCTAAGCTGTACAGATACTATAAGTGAAAATGGGTGTAATGGATTGAGATTTTACAAGATTTTAAAATATTATTTTGTGATAAAAAAAATAAAAAATTATGGTATCCAATCAAGTTTTTTATGTAATTTAAATAAGTCTTATGATATTCAACCAGGATTATCATAATTTTTAAAGAAGGTGTCCAAATCTAGTGACATTTAATCAATATTTTTTTACAAATACCTAAAAGTCTCGTGATATTTAAAAACTGACTAATTTCGGTATATTAGTTTTTAACATAGATTTTGAAGAATTTTTTAGTGAAAATATAAATATCAAACTCATCTCAAAATCCCACCCAAACCCACAAGACTTTCCTCCTTTCTCTTCCTTTCTCTATTCCCGCCGTCCTGACTCCCCCAATTAGAGCTGTCAAAATGGACCCGGCCCGATGGGCCAGCCCATTTAGCCCGACATAATTGGTGGGCTGGGTTACTAAAAACAGAGCCCAGTTAAATTTTGGCCCGGCCCGGCCCGGCCCGAAAATATGCTAGCCCATCATTAACTAGCCCGAAACGGGCCGGGCCAGCCCGCTGGCCCGAATGCCTTCAGCTTTTTTTAGACAAAAAAATTAAATAACATAAACAAATACAAATTTTGAAACTTCAAAACCTAACCCTAAAGTAAAAGTACCCAGTCCCCTGTCCCCCACTATGCCTCACCCTCACTACTGCCGTCTGCCCGTCTGAGACTCTGAGTGAGTGACCACAATTCCACAAAGTGAGCAGAGTGAGTGATCACCGACCAGTGCAGTGAGGCAGTGACCACTGACCACGGTGGCCGCCGCGCACGCCTCCAACAATCACGAACGCCGTCGCATCACGATTCACGAACGACGCGCGCCTCCAACCATCACGAACGCCGTCTCCAACCAGAACGTCGCGCATCACGATTCATCACGATTCATCAGCGGTGGCCGAAGCATCACGATTCACGAACTTCGCACGCCTCCAACCAGAACGTCGCGCACCACCGCTGTCCGGAACGTCGAGCCGTCGCGCACCACCGCCGTCAGAACGTCGTCAGAACTCAGAACGCAGCAACCGCCGTCTCCCTTGGAGGTTACATCTCCTCCTTCAGTTTTGTATTTATTTTTTTTTCTAATTTTATTTTCTGGTTCTAGATTTTTCTTCTTAGTCAGTGTTGTATTTATTTCTTTTTATTTCTTTTTATATCTCATCCTTCAGTTTTGTTTGCATCAACACTGTATTTCATATTGTATTTCATTTCCTTTTCCCCTTTGATTTTGAGTTTATGCTGTGATTCTCTCATTATGATGTGTTTCTTTTATTATACTGTGATTATCTTGTTATGCTGTGTTTTGAATTTTTTTTTCTGAATAATGCAGCTTTTTAATATGAGTATACCTATGCCTAATGCTAGAGAGGATTGCAAAATTATTGAGATAGATGATTCAAAAGAGGATAATAAAGTTGAACCACAGCAGAAAAAGGCAAAAACTAATACCTCAAATGCTTGGAATCACTTTGTGAGACTTCCTTTGACTGAAGACGGAAAAGAAACGTGTAAATGCAAAGCTTGTGGGAAGGTATACAGTTGTTCAACTAAGGGAGGTACTTCTCACTTAAATCGTCATGCTAATAATTGTGTCAAGATACCTAAATTTGATAATGTGGGGACTATGATGCTTGATTATACTGCCAAAATGAGGTCTAGAAAACTTGATGACAAGGTTGTTCGTGATTTGATGGCACAAATGATTATATTGCATGATCTTCCATTTCAATGTGTTGAGTGGCATGGATTTAGAGCGTTAATTCAATATATTTCTTTTGGGGAGGCTACTAATATTTCTAGAACTTCTATTACTGGGGATGTGATGAAGATTTACATGCATGAAAAAGAAAGATTAAAAAATCAATTGGCTAGACATAATGGGAGAGTTTGTTTGACCTCTGACTGTTGGACTTCTTGCACTACTCGTGGTTATATCACTCTAACTGCTCACTTTATTGATGAGAATTGGAAGTTAAACAGTAAGTTGTTAAACTTTTGTCATTTGGAACCCCCACATACTGGTCATGAGCTATCAAGGAAGGTGCTTGAGTTTTTGAAAGAATGGGGAATTGAGAAAAAAGTTTTTTCAATTACTTTAGACAATGCTTCCTCTAATGGTCTAATGCAAAAGTTCTTGAAAAGTCAACTTTGTTTGTCAAATAATTTGTTGTGCAATGGAGACTTTTTTCATATTAGATGTTGTGCACATATCCTAAATATCATTGTTCAAGAAGGATTAAAAGTAGCAAGTGCCGCATTGCACAATATTAGAGAAAGTATAAAGTATGTGAGGGGTTCGGAATCAAGAATGAAACTATTTGCTCAATGTGTTGAAGGGATTGGTGGCATTGATACTAATGTTGGCTTGCGGTTAGATGTGTCCACTAGATGGAACTCTACTTATTTAATGCTTGGGAGTGCAATTAAGTATAGTCGTGCTTTTGAAAGCTTGGGTAATCAAGATGAGAATTATAAGCATTGTCCAACAAATGAAGATTGGGAAAGAGGAAAGAAGATTTATGAATTTTTAGAGCCTTTTTATGAAATCACGAAAATGTTTTCCGGTTCTAAGTATCCTACATCCAATTTGTATTTCATGCAAATATGGAAGATTGAGGTTCTATTGAAAAATAGTAGATCAAGTCAAGATTATGTGATTAGTGATATGGCTTTAAGAATGATGGAAAAGTTTGATAAGTATTGGAATGAGTGTAGCACAATTCTTGCTTTAGGATGTGTTCTTGATCCTAGGTTGAAGTTGCAAATGCTTAAATATGCTTACTCTAAACTTTATTCCAACAAGCTCATAGTTGATGAGAAGTTGAGTGTTGTGAAGAATGCTTTGTATCAACTTTTCAATCAATATGCCAACAATATGGAAGTTCATACTTCTATGGAGGAAGCAAGCACTTCAACTCAAACTTATCAAGAAGGGACAAGTATGTCAACATTGCCAGCAGACTATGATGTAAGTTATTGTACTTCAACAAACTTATTCATCTTTTATCTATTGTATGTACTTATTCATAGGTTCTATTACTAGCCATCTTAACTATTTCAATAAATTTTGATTACTTGTTTTAATTTTGATAGGAGTTTGAAGCAGAAGAGAGTAAAGAAACTTTGTTGAATGGAAAATCTGAACTTGACCTCTACTTGGAAGAATCAAAACTTGTGGGTCATAAGGATTTAGATGTTTTGGATTATTGGAGGGATAATAGCCGTAGATTCCCTGATTTAGGAAGGATGGCTAGTGATATATTGAGTATTCCAATTACCACGGTGGCATCTGAGTCCACTTTTAGTATTGGAGGTCGTATTTTGAGTAAGTATAGAAGCTCTTTACTTTCAAAAAAATTTGGAAGCTCTCATTTGTGCTCGCAATTGGTTACTTGGGTTCTCACAAGATGGTAAGAATATTTTTTTGAAGCTCTTGTATAGCTTTGTTTTGTACTTTAAGTTACTACTATTATATGTTATTGTTATGTCTAAATGTATATTTTAATGTGTAGGAGGATTGAGTTCTATTGATGGTGCAAATGAAAGGACAACCAAAGTCAATGATAAAAAGCATCTTTTGAATGTCATCATTGAGGAGGAGGAGGAGGAGGAAGAAGAATGTTGAATGAAGATGATAAGCTCCAATGTTTTTTGAGATGGGATCCTACTTAACTACTTATGTTATGACTTTATGTCTTTTATTTTTTGTGATGAGATCTTCATCCTATATATTTTTTGTGTTGTTTTGTTTGGTACATATGACCTATCCTATACTTTTTGTGTTATGGTTAAATTTAAACGTATGTTTTTTTATGACGATTGGAAGGTATAGCCTATAAAAACATATGAATGAAGATGATTACACTTAGAGATGGTAATGTTGACATACTTGTCCCTTATCCTATGTTTTTTTTTATGTTTTTTTACCCGAAGCGTATGTTTTTTTATGGTTAAATTTAAACGTATGAATTTTTAAAAACAATAACAAATATTTTTTAAAAAATGATATCAGCCCATGGGCCAGCCCATTTGGCCCGCAGCCCGCATAGGGCTGGGCTGGGCTAGGAAATCAGCATCCTAATTTGATTTTGGCCCAGCCCAGCCCAGCCCGAAAATGCCTTGGCCCGAATGGGCCAGCCCGAATGGGCTGGGCCAGCCCGTTTAGACAGCTCTACCCCCAATGCATTTACGAAGCTACCATGGCGTAGCGTTGCAACCATTTGGAGACCCTCTCCAGTCCCACGTCAAGAAACTGGTGAAACGGGGCTAAAACAACCAATTACTGTAGTGTTCTATAATTTAGGAATAGACTCATCAGAAGATATATATTATTTATCCAAGTAATTCTGATACATAAATGTTTTAAAAGAGAAATCAAGAATAAGTACCCTCCTTGAAGGTTACATTGCCCTCGTGTTGTTATCAGAAAAGTGTGTTGTACACATCTTCTTGTTTTTGAGAAAGTGTCTGAAAAGTGAATCCCAGAAGTTTCCCAGAAACGGATTTTGAGTGGTAGAGGTTGAACACTGTGCAACTGAGGGCCGACTAGAAGCTTGAAACTGCGCAAATGAGTAGAGGGAAGAGGAAGAGCTCTTTAAGATTGGAAGAGGAACCTAGGCTGTGCAAGAAAATGATGAGGGTTGTGGTGTATGAAGGAAATGGCTCAACAATGATGTGGAAAGAGGAGATTTCACTCAAAAAATATTTTTAAAAAGAAAGTAAAACAAAAAATTATACAAGATACAAGGAGAAAAAAAAACAATGCAAATAGCAGGGCTTCCTTTATTCCCCACACAGCCCATCTCGTTGGTCTCCCTTATTAGGCTGGTGCAAAATGGGGTGGACATCGGTCGGATTCGGGTGAAAAAATCCCAATTCGAAAATAACCGACCATTAGAATACGCCACCCAATTCCGTCCGTTTGTTCCTTCGGTTAGGTCGGGTCGGTGGTGTGTCGGGTCGGCGGTTTAGGCGGGTGGGTTGCCACGGGTTGGGATCAAACAAATGAAAGCCCACAAACAAACCAGAAGTATGAAGAAGGAGCATTCGTATGAAGAAAGATTTACCACAAACAAACTAAAGAAATCAACTTTCAGTATAAACAAACCAAAGAAATCAACTTTCATTAAATATAAACAAACCAGAAGTATGAAGAAACACATTCTAAACAAAGCACAATGCCACAATCGTTTGTTTACACTTTACAGAAGAAAGAAATGTTGAAACTTGATGAGAACCGGCATGCACAGCCTCTCACTACCAACTTAAGCAAATCTGGGCATCTGGCGAGAGGAAGACTGAAGCCGCGACGCGACGGAGGCCCTACTCAGATCTGAGATCTGAGACGCGTAGAGACAGACCCTTCTATGCAGCGATCAGCGTTCCCCATCTCGTGCAAAACCGAGGTCGAAGACTGGCGGAGAGGGAGCTTCGACGGCGAGGGGAGCGGTGCGGTCGGGTGAGAGAGAGAGAGAGAGAGGCGACATATGGTTCTGGTAGGGGTGTGGGTGACGAGTGAATGAGAAGGAAATGGGTTTTGGGGGTAATAGTGTAATAGTAAAGTCTGAAGGAAATGCTCTCACCACTCAAATATTTGTGTTTTTTTGACATTTTTCTTTTGTTAATTAAATGTTAGCGTCAGAGAGAGAATTAAAAAGTTGAAGTGCATGACAGCTTGCACAACTTTCCCCAAGGAGAAAGACAGAAAGACAGAGACTGAAGTCTGAAGGGACCGTGGAGTGTGTAACGATGCAAAACTTTTACTTAGTATATTGATATTCGGTCGGGTCCAGGTACCCATGGGTGTATTTTTTCACACCCGGACCCGACCGTAGAAACCCATTTGAATCCGATTTTTTCACCCGTCAGACCCGTTAACCCGTATTGACCCGCCCGCATTTCATTTTTTTGCTCGGATACCTCGGGTTCCGGTCGGGTCGGACAAATCTGTCCAGCCCTAGACTGCAAATCACCCCTTTCAAGTGAAAATCTTCTTGAAGTGACCCACCGCCCACAACATCTAACTCCCTCCCTGACACGTCATTTTGCATAAATGACCCACTGCCCTTGTGTACTGTTTCTTTTCAGCAAACTGAAAAATCCTGCTCTGAACCCAGCACAGCTACCCTATCTACTGACCCTACACCTCAATTCACGCAACAAACAGAATTTGAATTTGAAATAGCACTGCCCAACTCTTGTACACCCGCCGTCCGTGCACCACCAAAGGAGCACCGTCTTCGGGACTGCAAAGAATATTGCAAATAAAATTCATACATTTATTTATATATATATATATATATATATATATTGTATTGAAAGGGGCTAAAACGACCAATTACTGTAGTGTTCTATTTATATTATTACATTGATATATTACTATTTGTTTATTAATAATTGTAGTGCTTTATTACTCTTTGAATTTTCGCAAGTTCTACTTCTAGAATTGGCATTTTCATTGTGGCTTACTGGCATATAGAATTTAGGAATATATCTATTCATCGGAAGATATATATTATTTACCCAAGTAATTCTAATACAAAAAGTACCCTCCTTGAAGGTTACACTACCCTCATGAGAAAAGTGTGTTGTACACATCTTCTTGTTTTCGAGGAGGGATCCTCAAACCTGCCTTAATTTTCATTTATAACTTCAACATCAAACGTTTTTTCCTCACACTCGTTTATCTTCTTGGATTTTACCATTTTCTGTTAAAAATTATCATTTATTTATTATCTTTTTCATTTAACTCTTGTAACTTTTGAATGTATGCTAAAAATTCATGTGATCCTTTCAAATTTTATAAATTCATAAAATTCTTTTAAATTTTATAAATTCTTATAGTATAAATCCTTTAAAATCCAAAAAACAAAATCTTGATTATAAAAGTCTTTAAAAATCTTATAAAATCATTATATTTCTAATATAGTCTTTTAAAATCCAAAAGACTTTTTTATCCTAGAATAGTCTTTTAAAATTATAATCCAATACATTCCTATAAATAAGTCAACTCCTTTGGCACATTTTAAAATGGTTATAGAAGGGATAATTGTTTCGGCGACAATTTTTTAGTTGATTTTTATTGGTTTAGTGAACTTTTTAGTCCGCAAAGTAGCGAATTTTGGTTTTAGTCCCTATCTTTTTTTCCTTGGTTTCGGTCGCTATAAGTTCCAGATTTTGGTTTTAGTCCTTGTCATTAGTGCTCATCTGTTAAGTGCTTGTGTGGCTAACAATGTGTCATATGAGCACTATCACATAGGCTAATTTAACAATTTTTAATGCCATGTAGGATTTTATTTTATGAAATTTTTAGTCCCTGCAAAGTGGTCGAGCTGACAATTAAGCTGATTAAGCTGATAACGGTGTGTAATAACGATATGTGTATTCATATTTATCCACCGGATAAATTTCGAGGTTTCTTAAGGAAACCAAAAGTCATTCTAGAGGCAAAGCAGACAATGCCAACCGTTTGGGAATCACCCCTCGTTGAACTATCCATGTTTCAACGATTTAGTACATTATGAAGGTTGGTCATTCGTCACCAACTCGTTATGCCTCTTTAAGTCCATTTCCGAATGAGATTACTTATTGAGCAAGTAACCTTAAAATACTCTTTGTCATTAAGTATTATGGATGTGTGGATATTGAATTATCCACACTTTATGAAAAATGATCTTGCTTCATCATAAGTCATAAATTATTAGGTTCGTATTTTCACTAAGTCATCATCGACTTAGGTTTTCCATTTAACTTGAAATGCTAGTCTTGGAGACCAAAACCCCTTTTGTCCAAAATCAAAACCCTTTGACTAAAACCAAATCATTTGGAAGTAAGATTGACACATAGGTATATTGGTACCAAATATTTCAAAACAGTATTTCAAAACCCGTACAATTTTTGAAAGACGATTTCCCTCCTTTTACTTGATTTGGGGCCGAAACCCTTAAACTTTCAAAATAAGCTTCTTTTACTCAAAACCATCAATTATCTAGGTTCTAATACTCATTTTAAGTAATTAAAATACTAAGTTAAGATCTTGAATAACATTTCACTCAAAAGTCCTAAAACTTGACCGAAAGCCTCTAAGTTTGAAATCTAGGTGTTTCCTTTCCATTGATTCTTTGATCTTCAAGGTTAATGACTCATTTTAGAACCTTAGAACACTTAGTTAGTTTCAAAAATAGTTTCTAACTCCCAAAAAATATTGTTGGTTGAATTTCCATTCTTGGTTAATTTCGCAAGTTCAAAATATTGAAATCTCAATTTCTTTGTCTCTTAAAACATGATTTTATTTCTCTATAACCTAAACTAAGATCAAAATTATTTTATAACCATTTGAACACATCAATACAGTTCTAAACACTGTAAAAATAGTTTTGGAAAACAATACCTTCTTATTTTCATTGGTCCTTAAAACACTCATTCCTTTGTTCTTTAAAACATCGTTTGGTCCTTTTAAAATACAAGCTAAGATCAAAATATTTCTAAACCATTTCTAAAACTCTTGGCTAAAAATCAAAGTTCCAAAACCTGATTAAAACTTATTATTTTCCTTTTTGGTTTTATTGTTCATAATCCTCACTTAAGAGTTGTAAGGCCACTTAAGTTTCAAGGATTGGAGTTAAACTTCATTCTGTTCAGACTTGGCCGAAACCAAATACAATCAAAGTGAATATTACACTTCACCAAACAGGTTCACAATTATGCATAGGCATCAACACATCATATCATAGCTCAACAATCACGTTATATCAATAATCACATTAAACAATTTATTTTCAACAACCAAGTACTAAATTCCTCACTTCGATCCAATGATCAAAATGATAGTTTCAACATATAAGAAATCATTTTTACAACCAAGCAAACATGTCAAGAAACAACATTCAAACCAACAACAATTTCACAACCACATCCAATAAATCAATACAAGCCGTATACAATATTTTCAGCATCCAAACAACAAGTTGTAACAAGCATTTGCTAGATCAAATGAACTCCAAATTGGACAATTGAGCACTCATATGAAAGCCTGAGATGTCATTTTTTTTCATCCATAAAATTCGATTTCACAAAAAGTGGTCACCCCATAACTGATTTATGAAATAACACATCAAGTTCAGAGTCCAAAACAGAATTTCGATCCAGCTTTAAAATAAAATTTAAGAGGTCAAAATTAAATGAAATCAAACAACTTTTGTTAAGTCTAAGGTTTTGATATCTCTAATTTTGATGAATCCAAACAAAATGATGATTTTAAGTGAACCTCTTAAAATCTACTAATATGTGTATTAAATGTGCAGATCATAAAGCAAGAGCATACAAGTCTTAAAAACGCGTCTATGTTGCGATGTGCCTGAAGTAAGACTCAGTTCCTACAAACCATGAATATGCGTTTTACTCTTCAGAATGACTGGAAGTCCTTCGCTTCACTTCTATTCGATAATAAAGAATATTCATTTGCACTTTCAAATCAAGAAATTCAAATTCAGAAGCTCAAAACATCAATCCGTGCTTGAAATTATTTTTGTTGCAAAAGGCAAAATGGCCTTTACTCGGTAGCAGACCCGCGTTGCACAAATGAGGAAAGTCGCGCTACCTAAGTCTGAAAAGCAACAAACACTGCTCTGAATCAAGTTGCACTCTGATAAAGCAATGCCAACATATACGTTCAACCTGTCTTGAAGCTCTCCAATGACTATAAACATTAAATGCAAGTTTAGAATGACTCTTTGGCATTAATGAATGAAGAACAAAAGTTTACTCATCTGAAGAATCCTCCTCAACAGATTTATTACTAATGAGTATAAATAGAAGACTTTGAAGACTGATGAAGACACACACCTGAACGAATTCACTCAAGCATTCAATACTCTCTTCACATTCAAAGCTCTCTTAAGTTCTTCTTAGAAAACTTCTCTGCTCAATCATTTGTATTTATTGATAATTCTTTATTGCGGTCATACCCACCTTAAAATACTTATTCACTCATTGAGTATTATTTGGTTGACTTGCAAAGTTGTAATCTGTAAAGCTGCTGCTTCATTCAACTCTTACCATTTGTAGAGCCTAAAGAGGCTTGCTGATACTTGTTTGAGGCTGGAGAGGTTAGGTGTGCAAACAATACTTGTTAGTTGAGCCTGCGGAGGCTAGGTGTGCAAACAATACCCACTTATAACCTGATCAGTTATAGTGTTAATACTTGGGAAACAAAGGACTGGACGTAGCTTAAGGTTTGGGGTGAACCGGTATAAATCTGTGTCTACTCTCTTATCTTATTCCTTTAGTTTGCTTTATATTTACTGTGCTAACTGGGTTGAAAGTGTTAAGTTTTCATATATCCTGTTATATATCAAATGCCTCTTTGTGTCTGACCTCTTATTAGAAAGAAAACTTTGTTGTTTGCTAAAAGTAACTAAAACCCAATTCAACCCCCTTCTCGTGTTTTATATCTGTTCATTTCAACTTTTATGTCTAAAATGAAGCCCAAGACGTCTATTTTTAGTATCAAAAAGAATTTTCGTAATTGGAGATCTATTTTGGGAGAAAGACACAAAATAGTGACACAAGGTCAGAAATCGCAAAATAACATTCTTGCAACACAACCGCATAAATGATTAACATCAAAATGGAGAACCATCTCAACAATGGGGTCTCCAACAACACACATTAAAGCCATTTCCCATCCACCATAAGGTGTGAAGAGGTTCACTCCCCCTTACCTCTTGTAGCTCCCTTAGCGAAGTTGCTCCTCTTAAATACTTCCACATACGTTTCCTTCTTCATCCACAAAGCCACAAAATCCAACTTCACCACACAACCTCTTTGGTGATGAAAATGATGAACAAAGTGTGGAGGTTCATGAGCTCCAGAAAAACCCATTTTACAAAGTTGCTCCAAATGAAAAATCTTGTTAAATAACAAGTGTTTAGCTGGTCTAGGAGAGTAAGAATATGTAGTTGGAAAGTTGAAACAACGTTTGGATGCTTCTCTAGGAAACTTGGCCGAAAATGGCCTATGAAACCCATTTCTCAAACTTGCTTGAAACGAAAATTTCTGTGAGATAGCTTAGGTTTAAAATGTATAGAGGAGCATGGATATGCTCTTGGTTTTCAAGAGAGTAAATGGATGATAAGTGATGGTGTTGGCAAGAAAATACCCATTTTGTAAACTTGCTCAAAATGGATTTTGGTGTGAAATAACTTGTGCTCAAATGACCAAGGGGAGTAAGAATATGGACTTGGAAAATCAAAACAAGACTTGGATGAGCATTTAGTGGTCTTGGTCGAATTTCATGAAGGTGGGAGGAAGAGAAATGAAACAAAGTGTTTTTTGATCTTTGAAACTTAGAAAATTAACAAGTTTGGTGTTTTTGTATGAAAAATGAAGTGAATGAATGTTTATGAGAGAGAGAGAAGCTCGAAAATATCAAGGATAGGGAGGGCAAACTGGTCCAAAAATTGTTGGATCAAATTGGAATTAATTAAAAAGTTGGGGGTAAAACGGTCATTTCGCACTTAACTTAAGATATTTTCTATAAAAGCCATCATGACTCAGTGAGTCATCCTTTGACTCATCACATGACTCATTAGGTGAGTCATCCATGTGATCTTATCATCTTGGTCCTCGTGTATACCTTTGCAGTTCTGTATTCAGCTCCGACTGTTACCCGATTAGTGTTTTCGCACGTTTTCAGTCAAAATTCACCTGAATAAAATATAATATTTTATTTTTGTGCGAAATTTTTTAAAATAGACTATATCACTAAATAATGATAAAATATAATATTTTTCAGTTTTGAGTCAAATCAGGGTTTTCTACCAGTATAAAATTATACTGTCAGCAAAAATGCAGTCTGCTTTCCGTCTGAGTTTTAAACCCAAAATTGCACCATAACTTCCTTCGATATAGTAAGTTAAAACTATGATTTTTTTTTCCTCAAAATCATTTTTTTGGATCGCCGATAAAAAATATAAAATATAATTACCGGTCAACAAGCGAGAAAAATGGGTGTTGCAGGTTCTCCTATCTTAATAAGAACTCAAATCTGATTGATTAAGGGACTATAATCTAAGAGTTACACTATCTCGATTTAAATACTAAATCAACTGATATCTTGTAATATCATTTTTAATCACTTATTATTAATACAATCACATATTATATATTAACATATAAAATCACATACAAAATCATATATTCATATAAGATCAGACATTAATAGAAACAACCTCATATTAATATAAATAATCATATATTAATATACATATTATCATATGTAATAATATATACATACATACATATATATGTATATGTATAAAAATACTACCACACTAATCACAATTACATTATCAATTATATTAATAACAATACTAATTTCATTAATAATAATAATAATAATAATAATAAGAATAATAATAATAATAACGATAACAAAAATAATAATAATCTTAGTAAATAATAATAACAATAACAATAACAGCTAGGCATCCACAATAACATATACCCTTATGCGAAAATTAGGGTATTACAATTCCACCCACTTATAAAAATTTCGTCCTCGAAAATCCTATAGCTAGTCCCAAGAAAACAAACAAGCCTAATCTTTCCATCTAGCTACTCCTTAACTAGGCATCCCCTCCTAGGGAAAATATGCACTAGTCACGGGTTAGAAGTCTAAACTTTCAAGATTTATGATTGCAATCTTAAACTATTGCTCATGGCCACTACAGGTCTACTCTCCTAGCGACTAGTCTCTACTCGATTCGCGTCTAAGCGACTAAGGCAACTAACCTCACTGCCATAATGCTCATAACAATTATTGTTACTTCGCCTACCGGCGACAAGTGACTAGGGTGATCAGTCCCTTCTACTTGTCAAGCTCAGTAACCGAAGCAATAATAATTCCAAGAGTCAATCTTTTTCTTTTCTTTTCTTTTGAGGGTCTTCAATAGGGGCTTGAGTGCAACTATGTCCGCGCAACATGATTACTCTCATGACTCTATTAAAGATCCTTCTTACAGCATAACCACAAAGCCACTCATCTTTTGTCTTCGACGTCCTTTCTATTAGCAACCAATTATTTAATCCCTAATCTACTCTACCCGTTACTCTGTATAACTGCCAATGTAAAGCTATATGTTAACTCAATAGTCTCCCCTAAACTTATAAATGTACTTTCCTCCTCAAAGATTCTCATTAGGCATTACTAGAAAAACTCTTTATCCCTAAGGTAGAAACTAAGGGTTTAATAACCCTCTAATTCATCTAAGAGGAGACCATTTGTCTCTACCCACACAAACATAAAACAAGCACAAAACGAAAGGGGTTACTTCGGTGAGATGTGTACTTTGGTTCCTAAGCCTTAGCACCAACGCGATTATAAGCTTCTTCGGAGGGCAGCAGGTTGCTTCTCTGAAGCCCGACAGAATTCTAAAGTTCAACTGCTTCCCCATGTCGACTCTGGTTTCACTCTATTACTGTATTCAATCATTTATAAGCGTGCGATAGCTCCCACTTGCCATAATTTCTTGTCTAGACAAAGCTAGAAAAATCACTTAACACCGAAGGCTTCATCGATAGACTAGCCTGAGCTCCTGATCTCGGTTACTGACTTTGGTGCTTCCCAATGGAGCGCAGTCTCTACCTTGGCTGGGTCCACAGCTACTCCTCATTTAGAGATGACATTTCCTAAGAAGCTCACCTCTTCCAACCAAATCTCACACTTGGACAACTTAGCGGACAACTGCTTCTCTTTAAGGATTTGCAAAACTACCCTCAAATGTTCCTCATGTTCCTCCTTGGTCTTGGAGTATACTAAGATGTCATCTATATATGAAAACCACCACAAACTGATCCAAGTAAGGGTGAAAGGTCTTGTTCATATAATTAATGAACATAGTAGGAGCATTAGTAACACCAAAGGGCATAACCAAGTACTCGTAGGACCATAACGCGTTCTAAACGCAATCTTTGGGAAGTCCTCAAACTTAACCCGAATCTGACGATACCCTGATCTCAAATCTATCTTGGAGAAAACACTAGCTCCTATCAACTGGTCCATAAAGTCATCAATCCTAGGGAGGGGGTACCTATTCATAATGGTCACTTTGTTGAGTTGTCGATAGTCGATACACAATCTCATGCTGCCATACTTCTTCTTCACCAACAACACTGGCGCTCCCCATGGGGACACACTAGGCCTGTGAACTGTTTCTGAATCAGTCCCTCCAATTGTTACTTCAACTCGGCCAGTTCTGACTTTGTTCCTCTACAACCTCGGCTGATGCGACCAGGCTTACCACACTTGAAGTAGATGACGTCGGTCTCCTCTCACTGAGCTTTGAAATGATCCTTGAAATCCTCATACAAAAGAAGGAGGGTGATGGCCGGTGAGGAAAAAGGGGGGAAGACAAAAAAAATAATAATTAAGCCACGTGATTATTTTTTAATTAAAAAAATTGATTGCATTATTTTGTGTCATTAGATTAAGGGTCCGTTTGTTACGGTTTCAAAAAAGTGATTTTGACATTCAATAATTTAGAGGTTATTTTTTAGAAATTTCAAAGAAAACAGAGGCTATTTTGTGTTCATTTTTTTTAAGTAGTTAGTGTTTTTAAATGATTTTCTCCAAAATCTAATGAAAGTAGTTTTTCATTTTGACCTTAAACAAATACAATCAAACTCATTAAAAATAATTTTTTTACTTAAAAAAATGATTTTTTTCCTCAAATAATTTGTAACAAACACCCTCTAACTAATTTTAACGATACAAATTTAGGGTGTGTTTGGGCATACAACTTATTTAAGCGTTTATGGAATAAGTTTTTTTTTTTTTTTTCAAATAAACTAAAAACAACTTATTTTCATAAGTTTCTCTAGCAAGCTTATGGAAATAAGTTAAAAACACCTTATAGAAATATCATAAACTATTTTAATAAACTCTTTGCTTAAGTTAAGCTATTTTCATAAGCTCTTCCAAGCACACCCTTAGTCTAAGTTAGATGTCAATTAGGGGTGTAAGACCCGAACCAATGACCCGATGAACCCGAAAATCTGAACCAAACCAATTAAATTGATTTAGATTTTTTTAATGTTCGGGTCCAAACCGAACCAAACCAAACCAAACCCAAAGACGATTGGTTCGGTTCTCGGATTTAAGGATTCTGGAACCGAACCAAACCGAACGGAAACAATTACTATATTTTCATATTTATATATTTTTTGATATTTAATATTTATATATATTTGAATAATTTAATAATTATTTTGTTTTATTTTTTGTAGATATTTTAATAATTTATATATTTAATATTTATTTATATTTTGAAATTTAATAATTTTCGTGTCCGAATCGAACCAACCCGTGCTTGATTGGTTTGGTTCTGGTTTTGTAGAAATTTTTTTAAAACCGAATCAAACAATTTTTTATTAGTTCAAATTTTTTTCTCACCTAAAATCGAATCAAACCGATCCGTTATACCTTTAATTTCAATGGATTTAAACTCAAAAAATTAGTGAAAAAAATGTAATAAATGTTATTTTCATGGCCGGTTAAAAAGCAATTGGCGTAGTCATCATGATGAGTGAAAGGTAAAGACACTTTTTCACCCAAAAAAAAAAAAAGAGTAAAGGCACTCAACAGTCCCATTTGAGTCCACTCCAATTTGAAATCCTCCCATTTCCTCATTTTCCTCACTTTCCCGGGAAAATGGCCAGGAAACGCAGGCCTCCAGTTCCCGATGTACTATGGCGCGTATTCCGCAACCGAGCACGAACCCTCTCAGACACCATCCTATCCCTTCTCCCTCTTCCGCCTCCCTCGCCGGAACTCTGCCTCTGCAAGGGGCGCCGCTGCCTCGTCTGCAGCGGCGACCGCAACTCCTTCCTCCTCAGACCAGACGATCCCTCCGAATACCGCAGACTCCTCACAAAGTGCTTCGTCGTCCTCACCGAAAACGCCCCTACAGTCCGCGTTTTCAGCCCCCATTCCGGCTGGCCCCAAAATGAGGTCTTCTTAAAAAAAAGTGTTTTTTTTTTTTACATTTTTTTTCTTCAACTGGCGTTTGAATTGATTAACGTGAAAAAAAGGACTTTAAATTTTTGTGGCGGCGAGTTTGGATGATTTTTTTTTTTTCCAATAAAGTGTTTTTATGGTAGTTTCTTTTTTAAGAGTTTTTATGAGAAACAAAAGCTGGTTTGGCTTTTGGATACGATTCTCCGGTAACCCCTATATCCTCACACTATTGTTCATACAATATTTTTACATCTGATTAATGATATATAATCAGATATATAAATTCGTGATTAGTCATGTGTATTGAATGGTTAATGGGTTATTTAATAGGTACGATTGTGGTTAATGGTGAACCAATTAACCATGAATTTATAGTAAAAAATGGAGTAAAAAAAGTAGTGTGAGATGATAATTTTATTTTCAAGACTTGTTCAAGTCTTTTTTTTTTTTTGCTGTGCTGTGGTTTGGATTTTTGGTTGAAGCCCTGAGATAATGCATTAGGAGTTGCTGATTTGACTTTCAGATTGTGAAGAATACTATTGAAAAGATGTTGTATAGAAGGGAAACGGCCTTTTCCAATGTGTTGTGCTCTGGTTATGATAGGGTAAGAAGCTTCTCCTTTCCCATTTTTTTTTTCTTTTCTTCTTCTTCTTCTTCAGTACGGTACAAATTTTTAGTTTATTTGTGTCATTTTTTTATTATTAATTTTGGGGCTTTGTGATTTTGTTTTGTTTTTCATTATTATTATTATAAGGGTATTCTTAATGTTGGAGTAGTTATTTCAAGGGTAATGCAGTACTGTTCATCAGGTTCTAGTGTGATTTGTTTCATTAATTGTTGAGCGGTTGATCCTGGAATCTCCAACTATGGTAAATTGGTTATAAACCGCAAGATGACTTAATATTTTTGGATGGATTTTTTTATCCAATCTTTTAAGAATGGATGGCTAAGGATATCAAAAGACTCAAAATGTTTATAACCTGTGAAAAATATATTTAAATTTCCCCAGCCTCCCAGTATTTTGAGATATGATTTATGAGCATTGTCGATTTCATTATCATGTACATTAATTTTCTTCCCTGACTTTAGTTAACTG
The DNA here is from genome assembly GCA_035048595.1 of Echinosophora koreensis. Taxonomy (NCBI): domain Eukaryota; kingdom Viridiplantae; phylum Streptophyta; class Magnoliopsida; order Fabales; family Fabaceae; genus Echinosophora; species Echinosophora koreensis. Next base: position 2,910,660 of record JAPCYP010000011.1, on the reverse strand, counting down.
TTGAGTATTGACATAACATAACCTGGCAAATAGAAGATTAAATTTAGTGCAATTGATAATTGATAATCTAAGGTTGAAATGATGTTAGGGCAATAATTCTTTATGAATTATGAAGACTAATGTGATTTATTTCTTCCTTTCTTTTTAAAGGGTCATTTCTTACTGGTTAAGCTTACATTACTCTCTCTCCCTCAATCTAAACTATTGTACACAAAAGCATGCATTATATGCATGTCAGTATGTCTATATGCATATGTGCATGCATGCCTTGCATTTGCTTATTTGGCGATTTTGTTCATATGCAGAGCAAATGTTCAACCCCTATTCTGGAGCTTTTATCCTGTGCATCATGGTGTCTTCTGTTAAGTAGGGTATGTGATGATATCAGGAATTTTTTCATAATGATCTTTATTTATCTGAAGCTGGTTTTTTTATTCTTTTTCCTTTTTCTTATAGAAATTAGGCAAAAACTTGCATCCATGCAGGTTGGAGATGATTTAATGGTTTACCTCCTGAGGAATACATCAATATTCTTGCCAGCTCCCCGAGGAAAGCACCACCAGGTTGGAGGTCCTCCAATCAGTCGTCTATGCTTTGATATGCTCACATGTTCATCAAAGTTTGACAATCAGCATCTTTCACTTCATAAATGCGGTAATAAGAACTAAGAAGTGTCTGTCTATCATACCGAGATCTCATTAAACATTTTAACTGTAGCATTATGAACTCTCTCAGTCTCTCTCTGAAAATGGTTTTTGTTATTGCAGTCAAATATATGCATTTAGCATGTTTAAATCCATCTTTTTAATTTTTTTCTTTTTGGTATTAAAATCATTTTGTTTCTTAAAGCTTGTAAGGTTTTGTTATTCATTCAGACTTCTTATCCTATGTTCAATTTTCTATAATGTCAAATTGTTGATTAATAATGTAATGAGTAATCAACTATTACTTGCATGTCTAGTCATTAAAATTCTAAGATTTTAATGCAAGTTGTCACATCTGAGATATCAATAACTGTGACCATGTGTCTGGTAACAATAACTGAATAAATTTGTGAATCAGCAAGCCTTTTCTTATAGGTCTATGTTCTGTCTTGATCCAATTTCATCGTCTTCTTTTTGTCCCTCACTCATTAGTTTTTTGATTAATGTTATGGCTTTGGCTTCTTTCCTGACAAATTATTTGTGTCATGAGTGTTGCAGCAACATTATGTATTGAGAATATCCCCTTTTTCTCCTGCTTATCAATAAGATGTTGCAATAATGAGCTCTATTTGCAACAGGAGCGCAAAAGAGAAAAAGAGCCGATGTTGATGACTTAACAATAAAGAGACAAAAATGCCATATTTCTTACAGTACTTTTCCTGTTGGCTTTGCAAGTAGTCATGGATTAACTGGTGCAAAGTCTTCAATGCAACTGATCAGGCATTGTGGAAGCAGGAATCATGATGTCAGTGTCTCTGAAGTTGCTTTGTCAACAAGAACTGGTACTGTTATACAGAAGTCAGAGTCAGAAGGGAAACAAGGCTCGAATTGTATTACATCTAGGCTTGGAAAGCGTTCTAGGCCATTTAGTTGGCAGCGACATAGATGCAAAAAGCAGAAGCAGTTAACTTTTGAAGAAAATGGTCTCAAAATACTTTCCACTAATACAGATTGCCTGCGAGCTAGTTTTCAATGCGACAATACCAACTTAAATTATCGTGAAAAGGTGATCAGTTGTCTCTATGAAATATTGTAGAATGCCACATACAGAATTTTGTCTAGAAATTTTGGTAGGTATTTGTTTCTTCTTTATCGAGCTTAACTTGTATTCATTATATGTTCTACACATTTTTAGCTATGCATCAATTATAATTCCAAATACTAGCAAGGTTTGGTTTGATATGTTTTAATGTTATTGTAGTGCGTGCATAATGGAATGATATGATATCAATTACTATTTCTTAATAATCATGTAACATTTTCAAATTAGAGCAGTGCTTATGTGATGGAGCAATTTAAACCTCTAGAGGCATCTAATTGCAATTTTGTAGGATATACCATCTCAACTGTTTCCATTATATGTGATCTTTTTTATTTACTTTAATTTGTTTAACTTTTTTTCTTTATTGTTGATGGAATCATGTAATATTTTTTGTAAAGAAATGTTATAATAATTCATATTGTCTCCTTCCAATTAATGTTTGCAACAATAAGTGGGGTTTTAGGTATGAAAATAGTAATTTTTGAGAGCCAGAATTTAGCAATTTGTACAGTGGTTGAAAGCCTGATGTCCAAAGTAACTTGCTAATCGTGGAGATAAACATTAAATATAAGTTTAGGAAGTGAACATTATCTAGAATTGGCACAAGCCGGTGCTACAGTTTTTGTTTTTTCAGATGGAAGAAGAATTCATCAAGACAGGAAGAATACAAATAGGATATTGGTCCTCTTAAGTTAAAAGTAACGTCAGAAAATACAAAAGGAAGGAAAATACATCAGCTTAAGGAGCTTCTTTGTCCGTTTGCAAGAATGTCCTAGAAACACGCCTTAAAATCCTATGAACAGATACTCACAAGCATAATAGGAAAGATAGCCTGTCTCATAAGGCTGTTACCAGATAATTGTCGTTGTAGATTCTAGTTACTCTCCAGTAAAATATAAAATAATTTTTTTTTGAAAAATAAATGTTACAGTTATGGAATGTGTTTATGATGAAGGGGGAGAGAGTGGTGAGATGTTAATGGTAGGCAACATTACCCGAAAATGTTAATGCTGAAATACAAGATGACCGTGTGGTGTTCATTTCAATCTTCATCAAAATTAGTTTGTATTTTTTGAATTATGTGGCTTAAATTGTCTTGCAGATATAATTTGTTTTTCTTATCATCTCAGCAGTTTTTTATTTTGTTTAGCTGCAGATGCCGTGGCAGTGTTCTTGCTGCTTAATCTTGCAATCTCTTCCAACTGTTCCTAAAAGGACTGATATCAAAAGGCAGGCCATCTTTTATAACCTGGAGTCTTCATTCTCAGTTCTTCCGAAGAAACGTATCCAGCAATATGTTTTGAATCTGACATGGTTTGCATGTCCCTTGAAATGATATATTTTTCTTTGTTCCCATCTTTGATAATTTTGATGGAAATACTCTTTATGTCTACAAGCACAAGAGCAACCTCCTTCCTGAGAGAATTATTTTGCCTCAGTGTTATAATTTCATAAGGGCCTGTTGCTCCTTCTTAAGTTAATGTTAAATAGGATATACATTTCCTTCACGAATTATCTTCAGATATTTTATATTCCTTAAGGCCAAATTTGGCTTGTTCAAAGAATCTCCTTGGCAATATTTTTGGCTTCTCAGATGTAAATGCCAGTGCTCAGCCAATGGGTTGTTTTCACAGCAGTGGTTCGTGTGTCATTGGCTCTGCATGCCTGTAAGTTCAGGCAGGCCCTTTTGATTACAGTGCATTCTTTAATGTAAATGTTATGATACTTATATGCAAATTATTAACAAGGTCCCTGTTCATACCCTGTTTTTTGTGGTCTGAAATCAGAATGTATGTGAAGTTCATTTTACTCTCTGCTGTCCAATTATCTTTCTGGTTTAGAGTTTAGACCTAATGATGCTGCAGAGCAGAACTGATTGAAAACCTTCCTACAATAATTAGAAGATGCCTTGATTCCAGTCTTTTTGGTTTTTAAGTTGGTTATAAAGGAGTCTTAGAACGTGAGTTCATGGGAAAGGAGTCGCTGGAACCTGGAAGTTCTTGGTTTCAGTGAAATCAGGTTTTAGAGGCTTCCTTGATTGCTGCCTAATGTAACTCCTGAATGATACCCAAAGGCCAAAGGAGAAATCAAAGAGGGAAGATTATTGCACGGACAATGCCTTTAAAACACTTGTAAATTTCGATTCCTGATATAGTTCCTCATACATAAAATGACACGTGTATAGACTTGAAGTAGAAGGGGGAGGAGGAATTGAGAAACAATCACAAGATCATTCAAATTCTTGCTACTCAAATTCAATGAAAAAGTTTTCTTTTAGACTGATTATTCAAATTCAATGATAAAGCTCATATTTCTCATAAGTTGTAACAGTTGCAATGCTTTTGCAGGTATCACTCCCTTGTTAAGTGGTTTAAGCATCTCATTCACAGGGCGCAGTGTTGCCAGCATACAAAGCTCTTGGTTAAGCATTGTGATGTTCCATCATTGGATCAACATACAATTGGAAGATCCAGCTCCAGACTTAAGGTTGTTTTTCTCTTTAGGATATTAATTTTCACTATATTGATTGGTACAAGAAGTTTCCATTATGTTGTGAGGTTATATAAAACTAGCCCTAGATTTCTTTCGTTAATTTCCATCGGTACATCTTTGGTCCAAATTGATGGTTGGACACATATACATAGTGTATAGCACATTTTAGTTTTTGCCTAGTAATAGTAACACAATAATTTTTTCATCTTCAAAATTTGTTGTCCATTTCATAATAAATTTTTCTTACAGGACAATATTATTTTGGTTTTACATTCGTACAGGGTGATTTATCAGCGACAAGTGTGGACAAAAAGTCTCAGGGGTTTGGTACTAAATATTGTGCAGATACTGTGGAAGCAATTGATTCACAGCGTGAGGCAGTTAAGTCATACTGCTCAAAAAGTCAAGTGGTGTCTTTCATATGGGCTGTTTCTAGGAGTTTACTTCCTTCTGAATTATTGGGTACTCCTTCTAATTGGAGGATAATGAGGAGAAATATTTCCAAGTTCATACACTTACGTAGATTTGAGAAATTCCCTTTAAAGCTATGTATGCATGAACTGAAAACATCAAGGTTTCCATTCCTATCAAATAAATATTTCTTGAATAGTCAAAATGCTTGGGTTCTGAAGTATATAGAAGGACATAATAAAGTCCTCCATAAAGAATTCAGAAATCAGAATAATGCTGTACATGGTATTAAACGCAAGCTTCTAGAGAAGTGGTTGTTCTGGTACTTCTCTAATCTGGTTGTACCGTTGGTGCAAGCAAACTTCTATGTTACTGAAAGCGAGCAAGGGAAACACGATATTTATTATTATCATAAATCAGTTTGGGAGAAGTTGACAAATAGCACTGTTGCTTCCTTCAAAGATTGGAGATACAGTCACCTGGATGATGTGGCTGTACATAATATTCTTAGAGGTAGACCGTTTGGGTTTTCAAAGCTCAGACTTCAGCCGAAAGATAATGGAGTAAGGATGGTGGCAAATCTAAAAGGTTCTTCAAGAATGCCATTGCATGTGTCCAGTATGGGAACTCAATATTGCAAAACAGAGAGGAAAGCAAAACACCAGAAAGTCAAGCAAGAACAGTTTCAATCTGTGAACTCTGCTCTTCGTGATGCCCATACTATTCTAAAAGGCATTCAGATTGAGGAACCTGAGAACTTAGGTTCTTCGGTGTTTGATTACAATGATGTTTACAAAAAACTATGCCCATTTTTGGTTGGCCATAAGAAGGGATTGACATCTATGCCTAGTTTGTTCATTGTCACGTCTGACGTATTGAAAGCATTTGATTCTATTGATCAGTACAAGCTGCTTGGTATAATGAAAGATGTGCTTCTGAAAGATGAATATTGTCTTAAACAGTATGATCAAGTTGTTTGCACAAAGAAATCTTTCTGGATTCAAAAGCAATTTACAATGCTGGATGATACGATCAACACTGGCCATACACGATTCACTTCATTTGCGTCTTTCCGTCCTCAGCATGCTGTCTTTGTTAACCAGGTATCTTTTTTAAAAATTTTTAATAGGTGAGGAGAAAGGTATCATGGTCTTTATATTTGGACATTCGACATTCTGTCCTTATCTGTTCTGTTCCATTGTGTTCTGTGATAAGTTTACCTATGCAAACTTAATTGCCTTGTATTGCCAATTCTGATATTTCTTTTTCTCATATTTGATCTACACTGTTTGAAATTTGTCTTTACCATTGAGTGGGTATCTGACATGTATCTTTACTTGAAATTCTGATGATATTATCCTATGTCCAACCTGATATTAGGTGCCAAAACACTAAAGTACACCCTAATAAACTGAGATTTATTCGAACTTTATTCAATTTATGTGATAGACTGATAGCTTGGTTCAGGTAGTTGCAGAGACAATATAAGAAAGCCAGTTCATAGCAGAGATATCCTTGTATTTCAATCATGGTTATCAAATTGGGAATCGAAACGTGAATTGGAAAGCCTATTTTTCGAATTGTGAATCGAAATGTATCGTGAATCGTGAGATACATAATCAGTTATCAAAAATAATATGTAATATATTTTTCACTCAGTGATGTGATAACCATGGCTGATACTTCAATACATGTTAACTCCTCATTGACTTTGAAAATTCATATTAACTGCCTACTGAATTGGTCCGTAACTTATCCACTTGTGTAAATTCATGCATGAGTTTGTTTTTCCCTCAGTTTCTCCTTTATTGAATATAATTTTGGTTCCATTTTTGGTATACCGGGAGTTGTTTCCAATCCATGACATGAACCAATGACCTCTACCAAAATCCCTACACACGCTAAACCCTGTAAAGAACCCAGGTGGCAAGCCACAATTAATTAATGCAATTCTAGTCTGATCCTGGTACTGGTACCAATTGTTTCTTATCCTTTCCTTGAATTTCTAGAGGGCATCTCATGCATTTTCTTCACATCTCTAGGGTGGTTGGTTTGAGAAGGGTCTGGTTCTTTGGTCCTAGTCTAGCTGAACTTAATTACTAAATGCTAAGAATTATGTTTTATTTAAATAACAGAAGTAAATTATGAACCTATTGGTTGAACTATGACTGGCAATTTGTCCATCTTTTAAGAACTATAGGAATGATGGAATATGGCTTTAACTCACAGGTTGTTAGGACTTGGGAATGCTGAAATTTTAGGTAGCGTTTGGTACAGTTTTAAAAAAATGTTCCTGGGAATGTTGACATGAGAATAAAAGTTTCCTATGTTTGATATAAGTTTTAAAAAATTATTCCCAGGCATAAAAATAAAATTAGTGAATGATAAATTTACAAATTTGGGAAAACTCTATTCCCATGTGTGAAGGTGAGAAAGAAGTATTCTTGGGAATGTGAATGTAGTTTGCCTGGGAATAAAACATTCTAGCAACCAAACGCCACCTTATGGTTAATATAAGTACGAGGGTAAACTTGCTTAATTTCCGAACTGTGCATATCGTTCAAGCTGTAACATATTAATGTTGCTTTACTTTCAAAGAAGGTACTGTGGTAAATTCTCTAATAGATAATTATTTAGGACTATAGAAAGATTAAGTAAAAAGAATCCTACTGGACCTACACCATACCCAATTTAACCTTTTGTAATGTCTCAGGAGCGGCGGAAACATGTGAAAAAGAAAGTGCTATTTTCCTGTATTGCAGAGCATGTGAAGCACAATGTGTTGCAGTTTGATGGGAAATTTTATTTGCAAGGTGTTGGTATTCCCCAGGGCGGTGTTTTGTCATCTTTGCTTTGCTCCCTATATTATGGACATTTGGAGAGACATGTGATATTTCCGTTTCTCGAAAAAACACTAGAATCTGGCAGTCGCAAGGAGAACAATGCTGTGCACACCAAAAGTAAAGGCGAAGTCTCATCTCCATGTTATATGCTACTCCGATATATTGATGATTTCCTTTTTATATCAACCTCAAAGAAGCAGGCAGAAAGCTTGTTCTCCAGGCTGCAAAGAGGATTTCGTGGTTACAACTGCTACATGAATGAGAAAAAGTTTGGTGCAAACTTTGATGTAGAACAGATATCGAGCTCCCCATTGAACAGGGTTTATTTGAGTGAAGATGGTGCTGCTTCATTTCTTCGTTGGAGTGGTCTGCTTATCAATTGCTCCACTATGGAAATTCAGGCTGACTACACAAAGTTAATCTTTATTCAAAGCTTTTTCATTGAGCATGTTATTGCATATAATCTGTATCCTTGTTATTAGCATGTTTGATACACATTTTCTTCTGTATTTATTGATCGATGATGTTCAAGTGCTGAGTTTTTCAAAATTGTGATCAAATTTTCACGATTTTATTAAAAGAATATAATACAGTTATACACAACTTTTTAAATTTTCAGCTGATGTAGGATTTTTTGACTTATACAGGGAGGTGTTCATGACTTATGCATGGTTGAATTGTAATTGATATTCTGTTCTTCTACATAACCTTCCACCGTATTAGTACTTGGGATCAGTAATAGGACCTTGGGGAGGGGTTAATTAGACTCAGCTATGGATAGGATTTATTTGAATAGTCCCATTCAATGGACTCTCCCACACACTGCAACTATGGTTTGGAGGTTGAGGGGTTCATTCTTTATTTTAAGATAATTGTCTCAGACGAAAATTTGTATTGAACAGTGTTCAGGTGCAGGATGTTTATTAGACTGTATGTGTAATCATAAATGGAACTTTATTTAGTTTTGTCATCTAATGTAATACCCCGAAAGCCATTTATTTAGGGTTCATTATCCATAGTGTGAATCTGTTTTTTGGGTTATTTTCTCGGAGTAAGTGTTTCCATGTGCCAAACAGGTACTTGAATAACCATTTAAGCTCGACACTTACTGTTTGCTGGCAAGGTAAACCAGGCATTCATCTGAAGGAGAAGCTGTGTCTCTTTTTAAGACCTAAGTGTCATCCTATATTCTTCGATTCAAATATCAATTCAGCAGCTGTTGTCAGATTAAATATTTACCAAGTATTTTTGTTATGTGCAATGAAGTTTCATTGTTATATTCGTGACTTATCATTCATCTGCAAATTTCATAGAAGGTATTGTTCAGACATTATTCAGAGATCTTTGAGGTATGGATATCATACTCTTGAACTGGTATTAACATTGGTTTCTTATTGTTGATTTAAGAGTCTTACTAACCAATACCCTTAGCTCTAAGAGCACCTGTTAAGGAATTTAGAAAAGATAAGTTTTATTGGAGAACAAAAAATTCAATTTCTCAATGTATTGATTACATCATTTTCCCATAAGAACTTACTGTTTTAATTCCTTAATTAGTGCCCTTGGGGCAGGGGTTAGCATTTCCCTTGATTTAATTGCCTTTTCTCATTAAACAAATTCTATATGTAAGGTCTCAATCAATGATTTGGTATTTCTTTCTGAATACTTCAGTTGTGAATTATAACCATTTACTCAAATACATTTTCTTTCATGGTCAACTGCCAGATATATGCACGTGTTAATAAAGAAAAGGATGCATTATATGCATCTCGGTTCTGATATCCAGCCAATTCTTAAGTTGGAAAAGGAAGAAGTGGAATGGCTTGGGTTTCATGCTTACATACAAGTACTCAAGAGAAAGGAATCACGTCATAAGGAGTTGCTGGCAGTTTTGAGGTCAAGGTTATTATCACATAGAATATCTGAAAGTGTGTCACCTGAACTGAAGTATGCAATTAATGCCAAAAATTCCTCTCTGCTTTGGGACATCAAGTATTAGTTCCTAAAGGTATGTTTTGATGATTGAAATAGTTCTTTTATTGTATTAAGATATTTGGTATTGTGGTCCGTCTACCCTGTGGTATTGTCACACCCATCCGGGGGATATTTTAATGAATAACCCACTAACTATATGAAAAAAATTTGTTGCAAAAATGAGTAACTTTTGTCAAAAAACTTGTCATATATTTCATTCCATGTGAATTGTTTTTGCATAGGAAATGTGCACATGGAAAAAACTACAAGATTTTAGGTAAAATAACACCTTTGCAGCAAATTTTCAGATAGTGATGATTTATAAAAAAATACCAACCAGATGCCAAGAATTGTACTTTTTAAAATTCCCTGCCACTCAGGTGGGAGACAATCCTACATGGTGGTAGTAATCGCATGGGAATGTTCGTTAATCCTGAATCTTTAATTTTTCTTGGTCTACAGTTGCGTGAAATGTTGAGTGGTAAAGTTGATCTGGCTGCTTACAAGAAGACAAGTCTGGGTGGCATGGTACAATAACTCTGGCAGTTATAAAGGTTTATTTTCTTTCATTTTGCTGTTTTTCTTTTTGCGGAACTGGCTTTGGATCAAGGATGAGTTAGATGGAATTCATGGCAGGCATTAGATTCAAGTCACATATATACTTCAACAATGGAAAAAGAAAATTAAATGGTGTAATCCAGTGGATGCTGAAAACTTGCAAGTTTATCTTCATTCTTTTGCTTTCTGATTACATATCAAATGCAAGCGATTCTGTTATATTCTTTCCCAGTGGCTGTGCTTGACTGATACTTTTGAGGGGCCAATTAGTATATATATATATATATATATATATAACTACTTGAGTACGATTCGATCCTAGGATCTGAGAGTTACAAATTGTAGCTTGACTGTTGTGCCACTACGAATACTAATGTTATTAGCAGCAAGTATATAATATATATATATATATATATATATATATATATATATATATATATATATATATATATCATAAAACGTAATATCCTTGGGGGAGCCATGGCTCCTCCCTGTCACAAAGAAGATCCGCCCCTGTTCTTTCCATTGCCAATATTGTGTAGTATAATGTAAACCAGGTGTACAAAGGGAAAAAAGGGAGAAATAGGACACAATTTAACACGGTTTGACCTAGGTCCACAGGTGACAAAGAAAATTCAGTATGATCAATGAAGATTACAAGGAATTAATGCTCAATGCTCAAGCCTTAATCCCAATACGCTGAAATCTTCACTGTTGAGATTTTCTTACTCTAATATGGCCTAACTACTGATATTGCCCCTCCACTTTCATTAATCATTACTAATCTCCTTGAAAAGTCCACTAGACACGTCGATATAAACTTGATTAGGTTAGGGTGGCTTTTACGGTGGAATATCAAATAGGTGGTCTATGGGTGGACCACCGGCTTACAAGTAATTTTATTGTTATTTTTCTAATTTATTTTATTTTATTTTTCAAAACACTATTTTACCATCATCCTTAACCACCACCTAGATCCAGCCACTGCCACCAACCGGATTCGTCGTCCAACACAGCCCCACTAGAATCTCATTCCTACCCCCACCTCTAGATCTGTTGTCCACGATGTTTCTGTGTTGTCTATTACAACATAGAGCGGAAGAGGAGAGGAAAGGAATTAGCGTTACTCCTCCCATCGCATGAGCCATTGTGAGCTCTGTTGCGACCCGACCACGTGAACATGTCCAGCCACCATCTCTTCTAGAAGTTGGAAACCAGAGCAACGCTATCGTGTGACAACCATTGTTGTCGCACCACTCTCCTCTTTAATTGGGTTGGTCTTGAAGGTGTACAATGAAGGTTTCTTTTTCTTTTGCTTCTAAATTTGTCGTCCTCTTCCAGATCCGGCTATCGCATGCAGCTGCGAGCCACCACATGGCAGAACCAACCCACCAGATCTAGCCACCGCGAGTTTTCGAGATCGGGGTTTCCGATGAGCTTGTTTTCTCTTTGTTTTCGGTTTCAGAAGTTTCGAAAGTTTTAGAGCAATTTCAGATCTAATCATCTAAACTCATTTTTCAAGTTCTGATCTTTTTTTCCCTGAACCTTCCAACTCTGTTCTTCATGGAGCTATTTGTTCTTGTTACCGCTTGTTCTTTCTTTATCGGCCTATGTTATGCTATATGTTCTTCCAACTATGTTCTTTTTAATGTTATTTTTGTGTTATGGGGCTTGGATTATTATGCTTGTTTAAGATGGTACCGTTTTTCATGTTTTGATCTTTTATTTTCTACTCTGTTGTTGATTTTTCATTGCATTGGATACACAGGTGTAGGGTGGGATTGAGTGTTTTCCGGTTGCAGAGGGCTGTTTTTCAGAAGGGATAAAATTGTCTTTCGAGTTTCTTTGGTTTACCTGGTTAACCCTTATCAAGTTTTAATATCACCCATTTAATCGTTTTATTAATTTATCTAATGGTTAAAACTAACGGTGCATTGGTGGACCACTTATGTTGTTGTTCCATCCTAGAAGCCACCTTAGATTCAAACCACTTTATAACTCCAATAACATAATTTGTCTTGATGTCGAACATCTCTATGTTGAGCATCGTTAGTATTTATGAGCTTCATATGTTGGTATTTATTTGCCCAATTAGTAGTGACTGGTTCTTGCAACAAGCATTGATACCAATTTTTGGGTGAATTAGTATTCTCAATTGTCTATTCATATTCAATAATGATTTTTATACAATCCAAATTTGACAACAATTGACATTTGGTTAATGACGTCCAAAATCGTGGTTAATGGCATGTTGAGTTTGATTAATGGATACACATGTGGTAAATGAGTGATTTGTTAACAGACAATTTGGTTAATAATGTACAAAATCTCAGTTAATAAAGTTCAGTGAATGGTTAATGAGTTATTCAATCTTGGTGTATCCATTAATCAAATCCAATATGTCGTTAACCACGATTTTGAACATCATTAACTAGGTGTTGAGTTTGATTAATGGATACACATGTGGTAGATAAGTGATTTGTTAATGGACAACTTGGTTAATAATGTACAAAATCTTAGTTAATAAAGCTCGATGACTGATTAATGAGTTATCCAATCTTGGTGCATTCATTAACCAAATCTAATATGTCATTAACGACGATTTTGAATATTGTTAATCAGGTGTCGATTGTTGTCAAATTTGTCATGTCCAAATAAATCAATTGATTCATATTCTCTATTAATCAATCATAATTTTGTAAAATAAAAAATTAAAATTATGATTGGTTAGCTGGACATAAGAATAAACAATTTTAAGTGCCAATAATATTTGCCCGATTTTTATGGAGAGGCTTCACGATACTTTAGTTACAAATTTATATAGGGACTATGTAGCGGAAGCTAGATCTATTAAAGTCCTATCATTTGAATATCAGTAATGTTATTTGGATAATAAAATCTTAAAATTTGACAACATTTCGACACTTGGTAATGACGTTTAAAATAGTGGTTTATGGTGGATTACACTTGGTTAATGAATATACCAAGATGAGTAATTCCTTAACTTTTTACTAAGCTTCATTAGTCTAGGTTTTGTATATCAAAAACCAAGTTGTTGCTTAATGAGTTACCCATTTACTATGAATGTACATATTAACCAAGTCTAACATGCCATTAGCTACGATTCTGAACGTCATTAATCCGATGTCAGAATGTTGTTAATTTTTTGTTTGTTCACATAACATTTATGTTTGAATGTTTATAGCTTAAGGAACCATAAAAATAAAAATAAAAAAAAGAAAGAAAGAATTGTGTGTATGTACAATGAGTGGTACAACTCAGAACCACAATCCATGATCTCTCTCTCTCAAAGCAGTCCTACCTCCATCACACAAGTCAGCAAAACTGTTGCACTTCTAATTTCTCAACACAAATAAACTTGTCTAACAAACAATAGTAATCCATCATCACCCCCCATTTCCTTGAATTTCAAACTCTATAGCTACCATCAAACCTTACCAATCTATACCAATCTAGTATTAAGCCACCAAAGCCCCCAAATTGAACCCAAAACCACTTCACACAAAACCACCCTAGTGATTCAAAGTTCTGTCGAACCCAACCATTGAACAACCTGTTTGTTTTAGCGTTTCAAGGGGCTCAAACGCGTGTTAGAGAAAAAGGAAGAGTAGAGAAGTTATGAAAAAAAAATGCTCATTGGGAAGTGTGATTTCCTGTTTGCAATGGAATCAATTGAAAACAAACATAGGCGAAACCAGACACGTCGCTAACCAAACCTCACATCATCTTGCAAACACTCTCTGTTAGTTGTTTCTCTTTTCACACTAGTGATTCTATAATTGTTGTATAAGTTGTTTTTGTGATTATTGGGCAAAACCATGATTATCTGAAATGAAATAAGATATCGTTTCCAGCGTTATCAGTGGGAAGAGGCGGAGTCGAGGCGTTCTCCGATGCCGGAGTGGCGGGCTTCGGAGAGGTGTGCTGCGGTGGCGATGGCGTGCTTGGAACGATGGGAAGCGGCGGAGGCAACGGAAGGGGCAGCGACGACGATGGTGTAAAAGGATCCTATTCTCCAGCGGAGGCATGGCGGGCTTCAGAGAGGTGTGGTCTGGCGGCGTGTCTGGCGTGAGGGAAGGAAGGATACGTGGCTGTTGGGGGAGGCTCTCCAAGGCGTGGTGGCGGCGGCTCACAAAAGAGAAGAAGTTCTAACGCACTCAGAGAAGGGAGGGGAGCCAGTGAAGGATAGGGCTGTGAGGGGAATGGAAAAAAAAGAAAAAAAACAAAAGATGGGGCACGTGATGGATAGAATTAATATTTTTATTTTTTTTTACCAAAATTACTTCAACCATTCGATTAATTTAGATTAGTTAGTTTTAATGGTCCAGATTTGGTGTTTAAGTCAAAAGACATACATCTAGTGTAAATGGATCCTATCTCATATATATATTGATTTTACCCAAACACCATCGTTGGCCAATGTTGTTGTCTAGCTTAACCTCCATTGCTAATCTAATTTTGTGATTTCACAAGGTATTATGTGGAAGAAGGTACTCACATGTTTGTCACGTGACTAACTTAAGGTTACTTTTGATACAAAATTGATCATGTGTATCATGACATTTTCCATTAGCACATGACTCAATCTTAAATTAGGACTAAATTGCACATTAAATTTTTTTTAAGGATTGAGAATATTTTTAAAATTTATAGACCATAGTCTATATGACGTTACGTTCCTTGAGATAAATTGAACTTTTCTCGTTTAATTTTAATTTAATACGTTAAAATTGATTAAACTATAAATGTGTAGTCTTCCTAACAATGTTACTAGATTCTTGGTTAAAGATTAAAAAAAAAAATTGCCAATCTTTCTACTTTAGATTTTCAATTCAATTTTTTTAATATAAATTTCAATTCATTTTTTAGGAGTTTAATTTTGATACATTATAAATATAAAATTTTTACACTATCAACATCATCACATGTATGATTTCGAAGATAATTTTTTTACGGGTCAAATCTTTTGAATTAGGAAAATGTTCCTATAAGTGAGTTTGCCTTTAAAGTGAACAAGTGTATTTACCGTTAGATCATATAGTGGGTTGAAATATCTACGCACTTTATCAAATTAAGAGTGAATATATATTTACTTGTTCGTTTTAGAGACAAACTCGTCCAAGAGAAACCCTATCGGCTTTTTGACCTCTAAGGTGCAATTTGAGTTGCAAATTCCCAAACTAATGCAACTTGAAAAGAATTTACCTATATAGCACAAATAGTACCTTAGGATTGCAATTTTGAAAGTGAAGTCGTATATATAAGTTGCGAAAAATTATTTTAATAAAAGTCGTGTATTTTAACCACGACCTGCTTGTTTAGTAATTTAAAAAAAATAATGCAAGTTTTATATGGTGCTTACGACTTGGATGAGATTTTTCTTATTTTAATTTTAGGAATGAAAGTTGTCTTTAGCAAAGTATGACTTTCTTTAATTTATTCTTTAATTTTTTTTTAAATTCATTGGCAAGTGGGGAGCGTGACTTCTTTTTTTTCCCCTAAATAGAGGATGTTCTTTTTGCTTTTTATTTCAGAAGTGTAGGTAGAGTTGCAGGAGATGGATTCCCTGGCTTTAGGGAGGCAAATGCGACACCCCTCATTGAGATATCATATGGTAACCCGTTTGTGGAAAATAAAACTTTAAATTGTTGGTTACTTTCGAAAAATAATATTTCAAGTCATTTATCATTTCTCAAAAACGGTGATAATTTTTTTTTCTTTTCTTATATATATATATATATAATGTATCATACAACTATACTGCATCATACTATTTTTACATCTAGACCTTGATAAGTATAGGTTATTTAGAAAAGGAAACAACATAAGTAGATAAAAACCTAAGCTGGTCGCACCTAAAGGTAGCTATACAATAGAAACAAAACATCAAAAGTCTCGAGAGTAATAGTATGGTCCGTAGTCCATCCTCGTGTATGTCACGAGTCATACACACTGGTCCAGTGTAGGCAGCACTCCGTACCCCTGGATTGATAATCCAGGTACCTCCATCATCCGCGTGCTCGAAGCTAAGGGACCGAATCCCCGAATACGACAGATCTCCCGGGTGGCCCATCTGAACTCCCCAATATAAAACATAGCAGAGCAAACCCAATAGAATAAAGCAAGGGTGAGAAACCAATATATGGATTTTAAAACGATAACTACATGCGTGACACACAAACATCATATAACATGTATAGTTATAACAACACAGATGTTCCAAAAATAAACAAATAGTTTATCAAAGAGTTTCATACCTGACAGTCATCGTCTTTTTAAAATAAATGTATGACACTTCAATAATCATCGTCTAAGATGTTGTACTTAATCTCCAGAAATCCACAATCATCATTTAAATGAGCTGATCAGGCTCGATGGCCAATTAAGGCACACAAATTTTACCATAGCACACTATCCTATACAAGGCATAGTGATTGTCGTATATGGTTACCATAGCACACTGTCCTATACAAGGCATAGTGATAGTCGTGTATGGTTATTCATTGTCCATCAAGACACAATAAAAAGTCGTGTCATGAATACCTTGTCCGTCAAGATACCATGATAAATCAAGTAGGCACGTCTGCCGATTAATGCATGTAAAACATTTTATTCTCGTCATTGTTTTTCTTTGTGTTCATTCTTTCCTTGTCGAGGCTCAAAGGCTCACAACCATCTCAACTTTTAAACATTTAAATTTGTCTTTCAGTTTCAACAATAGGACTCCAAGTCCGAATGTGCAAATCATGAAGTCTAGACCGATGCACCAGTCTTAGATTCGTAGATTTTAGTGCACAAAAATCCTTACCATTTTTTTAGGACATATAGTCCATAACTTCAATTTTAGGACACAAGGTCCACACCATGGGACACTAGAACCCTGACGTCTCGGCCACTGGGTCTGTATTTCATCTTTAAAATCATTTTCATTTTGTGGAACACAAATCCAAAACAAAACTCCACAACTTATCCAAGTTGTTGGAAATAACACCATTGTACAAAACTTGTTTATAGAAAACCCATTTTATGTTGGAAATCCGTTTATAAAATCATCAAATCACTTAAAACTCATTTTCTTCTAAAAATCTTTGTTTGAACCTTAGTTCCAAGAAAATATCGTTTTGAAACTAATTCTCTGTTTTAACTAATATTGCTGTTTTTAAGAATACTTTCCGTAAACAATGTCAGAATTGTTCGTCGCTTGACGTTTTAAAAACGTTTTAAGTTAAAATTTGACTTTTCTAGTAAAATAATTTTCCCAACACCATAATAAAATATTTTTGAAACTTATTTTTTTTTTATAATAACATTTTCTAATACTTAGAAATTTCTTATGTAAAAATTAGCAGTACTAAAATATTTTCACGATTACGCCCTCACTGTGACTCATAAAACAGTCTTATGCCGTTAAATCATTAAAATAATAGTATTTTTAACTATTCCCCATTTCTAACCAATCAAATAATTAAGTAATATTATATTACTATATTCCATCAATTAAAACTCATTAATTCATAAAAAGCTTTTTAACGCCTTTAACCTAATAATTAATTGAGCACTGACCATTGTCAGGCTTTTCAATCCACAACCCACATCAATAATAATTTCATGTCAACACTATAGCAAATAGCACAGTTTATGACATGCATTAAAATGCTATAACAAGTAAATGCAGATAAACGATTAAAAGAATATCATTTAAAAGCAGATAATTTTACTACGTAAAATAATAAACACACCAAATAAATTATACAGACCACAACTAATAGCATATAGCTATCGGAAAAACCTCTCAGGTACCCCCTTTACCTCTTGAAGTTACAGTTTCCTTTTTGAAATTTTTTCTCGGAAATTCTGATTCTCCACACAACAACCAACACTTATCCTTCACAACAAATCATAACAAAATCAACCAAATGAAACAACAAAAATCACCTAGTTCTCATGACTAAGGTTCGGCCAAGTTTAGTTAAACAAGCTAGGGATGTCAAAATTTTACAAACTCTTGGATTAATGATCCTTAAGCATAAGAGATACATAATCAATTGTCATTTGACAAAGGTCGAATCAAAAACTCATCTAACTCAAATAGTTAGGGTTTCGGCCATCATGACTAAAATAGGCTAGAGTTTGATTTGGTTTCTAACCTCTTGGAATCAATAATCATAGGTATTAAAGAGGTGATATTAAGTATTACATGACAAAAATTGAAACAAAATCCGTTTACACCAAAACCTAGAGTTTCGGCCTTGCTTCATAAAATTGGCTCGAGGTTTTAAAAATTAGCAAGCTTCTAGATTTAACAACAATAGGTATTGAAGAGCTTAAATCAATTGTTCTATGTCAAAAATTAGAACAAAACTCATTTGCTCCTTTTCTACCTTAGGTTCGGCCACTTAGGGAAAAATAGGATAGAAATTTTTGTTTGATTCATGCTCTTGGATACCAAACATAGAGATGATTACAAGATCATAGAGATTGGTTTCATGATCATAGGATATTTCTACAATTTTCTAGAGATTTTAGATCTAGGAATTTTATGTGATGATCATGGCATAAACTTGTAAAATAAATGAAGATGAAGACTTAGATGAGCAAGGTGATGATGTTTTACCTCTTGAAGCTGAAGAAATGACAAGAAATGATGATGTTATTCACAAAATCAAGTTTGTGTTCTTATGTTTTTTGAGAGAAAAGCTAAGGAAGAAGATGAAGAAATGGCTAAGTGTGGAAGGAGGGAGTGGGCTGCGCCCTTGTGGCTGAAATGGGGAGGGTATTTTTGCCAAAATTCACTAAAGGGCACTTTTGGAATTACATAAAAGACTAGGGGCATTTTGGTCATTTCGTGCACACAATATCATGATATTTTCAAGTTGTCATCATTACGTGTGGTGAGTCACATGCTGACTCACCCTGTGAGTTGTCAATGGTGACTCACCGTCCTCAGCCACCAGGCTTATCTCTGCAGCTCCGTTCCTGACTCTGTAGATTACCCGATTTAGGTTTTACGCCCGAATCAAGTATAATACCCTATTTATTTTGAAAATTTTCAAAATAACCTATATCGTTGGAAATGAGATATAAAAGCTAACCATTTCAATCTCGAGTCAAAATTAGATTTTCTGATCAGTAAAATTTTACTGTCAGCGAAAATGCAGACTGGGTTCTGTCTGAATTTTCGACCCAAGATTTAACCGTACACTTATAAAAATAAGTATAATTTGAATATTACTTTGGTTTATTAAAAATCATTTTCTAAGTTTTCAGATAAAAATATAAACATTTATTTATATTTATACCGATCTTAGAAAGCAGAAAAATCGGAGTGTTACGGGAAAGACTTGTGTCTATAGAGGAGAGAGAAGGGTGATTAAAAATGGGGAGATAAGGATGAGAGAAAATGAATAAAGAGAGAAATAAAGGAAAATGCAGGTGACTTACCGGTGTTAGAAATTTTGGGTCACACATGTAATGTTTAAATGTGTTAGGGCCATTTTTTTAATTAGCCAAATTAAAGTGATCTAATTCGGATAAGGTTTGTGGCTAAGGACATAATTGTCATGGAAATTATTGTGTAGATACCAAAGATCTTATTTCTATTTTTATGATGGACAAAAATAGAAATAAGAAAAGTGTGGATAGTCATGACTCTTCATGAAAGAGTTTGAACTCAAGGGACATCACTCTTCATGAGAGGACATGTAATTCTTATAAATAAGGGGTTATGATCTCCAATTGTAGATATACAAAGAATTCCAATTCTCTTCATAAGGCTAAGGAAAATCTACAATTGGAAGATCACTACTCTATCAAGGAGATCATCCTTTCCATCAAGACTTCATGGATCCTCCAGGTACGTTTTTCGCATTCATTAATCATCTTGAATTGACATGGGATTATAGATAGGATTTGGTTTTGGACTTGTGGTTGATGAAGAATATGTTTCTTATTGGTATTGATTTTGTCGATATGATATTTAAGGAATTAGAAACATGTCTAGGCACAAATAATTTAATTCTACCAAACTAAAGTTAGGGGATCCAAATCCTAGAGTTGCATCACTTCGACAAATTTCCAATAGTTTTGCTCAGTTCAATAATTTGAATATTTCACTTCGTTCAAAGAAGCCACTAACTAGAAAGGTACACGCACAACACATTAACAATGCTTGGTTAAGTTCTATATTAAAAAAAAAAGGCCTAGTTAAGTGTATAACTTGTTATGGCGAGTTGTATGTTGTGTGAAGGTAATAACATCTTGAGTGGTTGTAGGATGCTGCATCTATCAATGAATGGAGATTGTCCAAGTTAAAGGAATACAAGGAGCGAAGTATTTAGGTGGAAAATGAAGCTTTTCGACCGATACATGCTGAATGTAGAATTACTGGAGGAAGTATTATCTGTGAAACCTCGGGATGACCATGTTTCTTCTGCGTCAGAATCTAATCCTACTCCAATGGAGAACAATGAGGTAATGATCCCTGGCTTAAAATTGCAACTAAGATCAAACTCCGTGAGAAGTGATGGTGTGAGAATGAGAATACAACAAATTGTAGATGAGGAATTATAGAAGCTCGAGAAGGGTGCTGTAGATGGTGTCATCAATGAACCAAATGATGAACAATCTCATAACGCTGGTAAATATATAGAATAGAACTGGTGCTTATTGCTTCCCAATAACGATTGGCCAACAGTTTTAAAATATATGGCTATACTATATAAATATAAACTATATCTAATTTATTGTTCTCTAGGGTTCTCATAATAGAAAACTATCATACTCATCATAAGGATCAGTCTATGATTCTCACATAAAGAATAAATGGTAGTGGTACTTACCTTGATGCATGATCAAGTTGCAAGATGAAATATCCTCCTTATCCCAATCTATCTCTCCCATTTACTTCCTTCTCACACCCTTTCTTGATGGCAATGGTAGAGAGAACCTTCTAGAGAGAGACAAAACCCTCTTCAGCATAAAAGTGATAACTCCCATAAAGTTACCACTACCTATTAGCAGAGTCTTAACTTCTCATATTAACCAAAATGTACCTTTATTTTTGTTAATGTGCATATAGGCCCAAAATACATTATTTCACATGTGTGACATACAAAATTATTAATTTATTCCATGTGACAGTGTTGTTAGCCACATTAGCAGTTAGCATCTAAGAATTGACGGGAAGGACCAATTCCAATATTTTTAAACTTGCAGGGACCCAAACCTATGGTAAAAAAGAATAGGGACCAAAACCAATTTTTATATTTTTTAATGTCACATGGCATAAAAGTTATATTAATGTCATGTGGTAGTGCTGATGTGCCAATCCGTTAGCCACATCAGCACTTAACGATGCTTTTTGATGGCAGGGTCTAATTCCAAAATTTTAAAAATTAAAAGGACTATAAAAGCTAACGAAAATAAAGATAGGGACCAAAACCAAAAATGCCTATATTTGTAGGGACTAAAAAGTTGATTAAGCCAAAATACTATTTTCTAACATTCTCCCACTTGACTCATATGACTTATATACATCAATCATGATTTGCATCAACGGAACTTACATGCATTGGTTCTATCATTAGTCATAATCAAGAATACAAACTAATAAGAGTCACGATGGTCACATGTTATTGAATCAACATGTTTACTTCTATGCAATGTTTTTAAAATTAGACCGGTCATTGAACCAGTGAAGGCACTGGGTTGGTTCAACCGCGGTTGAACCGGTTATAATTAAATATATATTTGTAATTTTATATGTTATTATAATTAAAACTAACAAATAAAATATCCAATGACCATGAGATGGTGGGCTTTGTCTTTTATATTTTTATATTTTTGTGGCTTAAATGGAGTTAGCTGGTCGAGTAAATTTAGCTGCTTTGTGCTTTTATTTATAATTTATTTTTAAAAAAAAAGACCTAATTTAACAACCATTGTGTACTGTTTTGGACTTTTATTAGCATTGTCACTTTTTGCTGGAAAAAAATGGAGTTACATTACACCATAAGCAGCCCAAAGGCCCAAACTCATTAACCCAATGTATGAACCCATTTTATCACTCAAAAAAACATAACCCTAGCATCCTTTGTATTGTCGTCTTAAGTTTTCTACCTCCCCATTCTTCTAGAGTTCTCTTCTAGCTCATGTTAGCGGCTGCCACAGGGAGATGCAACCACTTTGATCTTTGAAGACCAGGAGAAATAGCGGTGTTCTTCAGACATGTTCAGACCAAAGAATCGTGAGAGAAGGAAGCTCCCATGTCTGGTCGCCACTCGCCGGAGACACACTCGCCGCTCAAGATGACTGCCTTTCGTGGGAGAAGAAGAGATGAATTATGCAAACTGGCCAAACCGGGTGAACCGCCGGTTTGCCCTGTTCTGGACCGGGTCCACCAATTTCTGAGCGGTTTGATTTTTGAGCGGTTCTATGGGAGTTCGGACAACATCAAGTTTAGACAAAGAAACTAAATTCCTAGAAATATTAAGTACTATTGATGTTGAAATTTGATTTCTTAGGATTTCGACAAAGCAACCAACAAAATGAATGTTTAGCAGATGTCTGGGGACTCTCCCGTTTATGCTGGTAATCTTGCACGAGGACTTTGTCAAAACGAAGTTTCGACAGTAAGACAACTTTAATTCGACAAGGGTATAAACTAAAAGTGCGGAAACATTAAATTTGACAGAAACACAAATAGAAATATAAAAGCAATGTTGGAAAGATCAAACAAAACTGAAAACATAAAATTGCATAAGCTTAAAAGAACAGAAATTGAAAAGTGCTTTGAAATTTAAAGTGCAGAGTTGTAAATGTGCAAAGAAACTAAAAATGCTAAAAAATAAAGTGTTGCGTGAATCAAAAGATGTTAAAAAAATGTAGAATGTTTTACCAATTCAAAAGAGATCTGAATTTCAAAACCAATCAAGTTTGTAGGGATTTAGAACACTGAAAACCTGAAAGAAGAGCTGAGGGAAGAAGAAGAAGAATATTGCATTAAATCAAAGTTGCTGGAAAATAAATGTGGGAAGATATATTTGATGTAACTCTGCTTAATCCTGTTATGAGTGTGAGGATGTGTGGGAGTGTGATCAAAGTATCCAACTGTTTGTATATTAGAATTAGCGCTATTTATAGAGAAAAGAAATAACTTCCTAAGTCCTAATCTACTGTCATCTGTCCTATTGACACATGTGTTTATTTTTCTACGGCTCTAACATCCACTACTTCCACTATCAGAATCGTGGCTTTAAACTTCTTCTGGAGTGTAACCGCCAACTCCCCCATTTTCCCAAGTTTTCGATGGGTAGGTCCACTTTGACATTATTGGCCTGGAGTGGTGTTTCCTATCGACGTAAAGTTTCGTAAACCGTCGACATTCAAGCTCTCGTCGAATCCCCCTTCCTTTTCGACGACATTCCTCTTCGCTGAGTTTGGCTTTTAACCTCCGGAGTATATATCTGTCGAATAAGTCAATCTGAGATTTGCAATAACTTGGGGAAATTTCTTAGCTTCCACTTACTTTTATTCCACCATCACCTATTTCGACCCTTTGCGCCTTAGCAAGTCTACGTCGGAATGCCATTTTCCATACTTAGGCATTTTTACATATGCATTCCTTTCGGAAACTTGCTCTTTGGATGTCAGAATTCTCTCTTTCTACCAAATTCTATTTTTAATCCCAACAGGTACATACAAAGTTTCAAACAAATATAAATGATTTCCAGTGTCTAGGATCAAACGATATGTCCCGTAGCTTCCACTAGAACTTTTACTATATTCCCCATGAAGACAAACTTCTCATTTGGGCTTATGGTTTGGATTGTAAGGAATCCCTGCATCATATTTGAAGCATGAGTTGTACATCTAGAATCAATCCACCAAGTATTTTGGGGGAACTTCAATTAAATTTGATTCGACTCATACATAAGCATTAAGCTCACCTTTCTTTTCGAACCAAGCCTTACGTTTTGGGAAATCCTTCTGGATGTGTCTAGATTTACCACAGAAATGACATTTGTCATTCTTTTCCTTCTTCTGGATCTTAACGGAGAACTCGTTTGTCTTTAGTGGTCCTTTTCCCTTTCCATGTTTCTTATAAGCTTTCTTACGAGCTCCTTGATGATTCACATAATCGGGAGATACAAAACCCTCTTCAGCATAAAGCATGTAACTCCCATCAAGTATTAGTAGTTTCTTAACTTCCCATATTAACCAATAGGTCCCTTTGTTTTCATTAATGTACACATAGGCCCAGAACATTATTTCACATGAGTCACATATAATATATTAAATATTATTTTCTAACATTCTCCCACTTGACTCATGTTGCTTGATAATTCATCAACGGACCTTACATACATTGGTTTCATCATTAGTCATAATCAAGAATACAAACTAATAAGAGTCATGTAAATCGCATGTTTATTGAATCAACCTATTTCACTATTATACTAACCTTTCTCCTCAATATGATCTTAAGATGAGAAGTTAATAATGGGTTCAAACATAATGTCATTATCGAGAACATAAAACAGAAAATTCAAAAACGTATACATTAACAAGCTTAGTGTCAAACATACATCAACAACGAAATAAAACAATACAATTCAACATTCGCTAGCAGACATAATCCCCATATTCTTGACATGACCAACAAATATTTTGGGCGGTAACCCTTTTGTTAAAGGGTCAGCAATTATAAGATCAATGCTAATATGATCAACTGACATTCTATGTTTCTAAACTTCTTCTTTAACAAAAAAGTATTTCGATTCCATATGCTTAGTACCTTTAGAGTAATTGTCATTTTTAGAAAAGAAGACAACTATGGAATTACCATAATAAATTTTCAGCGGCTTGACAATACTGTTGACTATTCCAAGTCCTGGAATAAAGTTCTTCCACTCCCAAAGACTTAAGTCTTGCTGCAATATTTGTCATTTCAATGACATGCTCGTGAATTATACGAGAACCATCAAACTTCATGATGGTTAAAGTACTGAATAATGTCCCAGAAACAGACTTGTCAGCAGTTTGTTAGTGCTCTTCCACATTTTTCACAAATTCTTGTACACTTCCAGTTTTAGGAAGAACAAACTTATGTCACTTGCTATGCTCATCGCATAAACATCAAGCTCAGTCTGTTTGACCTTTCTTAAGCCTTATAATGAGCCTTTTCTTCATTGCTACTAGTATCAGTAATAGCAGCATGCTTCTCAACTTGAAGAGCCAAATCAAGATACATTACACCATGGTGAAATTGGATTTGTTCACTCTAATTATAAAAGTTCGGCCCGTTAAAGATTGGAATAGATGTAGCATGCAAATATAAAGACATAGGAACAAATCCTGCAATTAACACACTTGACATTAATGCTTCGAGTCATAAAATAACATACATTACAAATTCATACAATTCAACATTCAACGCACATCAATGTTCTCCTTTGGGTGATACATCAATGCACAACAAACATAATGATAATAATAAGACAAACATTATCAGTAATGAAATATGCACTAACTAGAAATATTTACTATCTTTGGATATATAAATAAAACTGATAGTGAAATAATCATGTCCATTAATTATGAGAACAACTATTTAAGCTTTGGGTGATCCATAAATGCCTTATAACAATGAACTTTAATTTACCCATAGAGGGTGTTTGGGAAAGATGGATTATTCCATCTTTCAGCTGTTTTGTTGTAAAAAGCTGTTTTACAAAAATTCTATTATGTTTGGGTATCAAACTTATTTTTTGAAAAAGCTTTTTTTTTTGTGTGAAAAATAGCTGTTTTGGTATAAGCTAGTAGAGTGGACTGTTGGATTATTTTGGGAAGATTATTTCTCATCTCAACAGTTTTTTTCCGGTCTTGCCCTGCGGTCAAAAGGAATACCACTGCAGCAGCGAATCAATTCTTTCTTCGTAATTGTGTTACGTGACCCCTGTAGCTAAAGGAACTCGTACCATAGAGCATAACTCCTGTAGCTACAACCAGCGTTAAGCACTTCTTTCTTTCTTTTTTTTTGTTACAACTTTTTATTTCAAGTTTTCTAAACATGAATTTCCTTTTTTATAACCATATCATGAATTTCTTAATCTTAAAAAAATAAAAAAATATATTTTCATATGTTTTACATTGTCATGAAAATATGTTACAAATCTTATTCAATTTTTTATAAGTAGAAAAAAAAATTGATGACAAGATATTAAAAAATAAACAAGTTATAATGTTAAAAAACTTCAAATATTATTAATATAAACAAATATCTTCATATCCTTTTTTCGTAATTTACTATATAAAAGTGATTATTTTTACAACACCCAAACAAAATAGATTATCTTATTATCGTTTTTCAGCAAACATACCCAAACAAAAAAAATTCTGATTATAATCGATTATCACAATAATTGATTATTTGAAAACAAATTATCAGCATAATCTTTTTTTTCTAGCTTTCCCAAACACACTCATAAACTAGTAATCATTTTGTCACTTATAGCATCCACTCTATGGGTAATTAAAATATATCATTAATGATTTGAAATTTAATAAATTTTCAAAGTTGATCACTTTGGTTATTAACAAATCTATCATACATTTAATTCCAAAATATAAATAATTCACACATAATCATAAATATAAATTTAACAATTCAATATATATATATATATATATATATATATATATATATATATATATATATATATATATATATATTACCACAAGTTGCCAACATAATCCAACATAATTCAAAATGCCTATTCTTGATTCCAATTCCGAAAAATAGATTCACGGATAGGAAGGCATTCAAAAGGCATTAGCAGTGCAAGGAAATTAGGAACAAGAAAAAAGTTGGCTGAATTATATTTTTGGTCCGTTATCTTTATTTTAGGTTTCGTTTTGATCCCTCTTTAATTTTTTTTGTTATGAATTGGTCCCTTATCTTGAAAATGTTAACTAACTTTGGTCCTTTCCGTTGTTTTGCACTAACGATCACTGGAAAATATCTCCGGTCGTCGGATTCTGGAAAAAGATGCCACAATCTTGTAAAATTCACCGGAAACACCATTTGTCTTCCTCTCTTCTCCCTCTCTCTCCCCCCTCTTCTACCCTTCCCCATTTCGTAAAACCGTATATTTCTGATTTGGGATTTTTTTCAAATTTGAATCTTGATCTAGTGACCCATGACAAAGAAAGAACCCAACAGAGGAACATGGACAAACCAAAACATGAGGGGAGAAACAGTGCACTAGAGAAAGAGATAGTGATTACGAAAGTGGGCATGTCAATAACTTGTATAAAATAAACAAAAGCATCTGATTGAAGATGACACCATTCAACAAAGTGAAGAAGATTCAGCAAAAATAAACTGAAGAAGAAGATTCAGCGATAGAAAGGAGGAAGAACGAAGCACACTCACTATTAATAGAGGCGATGGCGTCAACAGTGGCACGTCAGACTAGTGGAGTGGTGGGAGGCAGATGTGTAAATGGAACCCTAACTTTCTAAAGACTAAAGAGGGATAGGGACACTTCGAAATAGTGAACAAAATTAACGCGACTGCACAAGGCGCTAAAGCAAGCAATGGTTAAAAGAGAGTGAAAGAGATTAAGAGAGAGAGTGGTGTTTTTCGTGAGAATAGGATGAACTGAGAGAGGGAAAGAGAAAGAAAGGGAGAATAGGGCATCTTTTTCCAGAATTCGACGACCAGAGATTTTTTTGGCGACTGACGGTGATTTATTAGTGCAAAACTAACAAAAAAGACCAAAATGAGCTAATGTTTACAAGATAAGGGACCAATTCGAAACAAAAAAATAAAAGAGTGACCAAAACAAAACCTAAAATAAAAATAATGAATCAAAGTATAATTTAGTCATTTTATGATTCCTGGCAACTTTTGAAAGATCGCGTATAGGAACATTAGTTCAATATCTAAAAGCATTTCAAAAAATATGATCACATATTCCTGATTTTGAACACATGTAGGGAGACTTTGATCAAATTTGATAATTACAAGGCTAAATTAAACTTTTGGTTCCTCATTTATTTTAAAATATTCAATTTGGTTTATCTATTGTAAAAATGTTCAAATTGATCCCTCAATTGCCAAATATTAAGCAATTTAGTCCTTCCAGTTAAGCAATTTGTTCAAATTCGGGTCAGGGTGGCCTGGTTGGGTTCGGGCAGGCCTGATAACTTGAAATCAGAAAATGCTCAAATGGATGAGTTTCTGTTTGACCCATTAGGCCACTGCCGTGCCCACTAGTCGCTACACGTTTGGCCCAACCCAGTTCATGAGAATCCTGATCCTCTCTTTCGTTCCCGAGTCTGAGTGATGTAGCCGTTGTTACTGTTACTGATCTTGGGTCAGTCTCGCGAAATCTACTGCTTGTTGCTGTGACTGAGTTGAGTTGAATTTGGCAGTTTAATTACTCACAGAACGCAGAACCTTCTTCACCAAATTAGGGTTTTTGAATCGCTGAGATGGCACTTTGCGGTCGAGTCAGATCGGGAATCTCCCTCTTCAACAAATTAGGGTTTCTCACTTCCCAGAGATCCAATCTTCAACGATCCCTCATTGCCCCTTCCAGTTTCCTGGTGAATCAATCTAAATCCCTTGTGCACATTCTCTTTTCATTTGATTCTAATTCGATGCGCTAAATCAATTTTTGGTTTCTTCGATAACCATGTGATTGTTTAAGATTCGAAATTTAACTATTTTTATAAGTAGTGAAAATGATTTTGTTTCCACTTTTTCTCCCATTTTATGAGTGGTTGTGCGATAAATAAGTCCTTTTATGCATATAAGCTGATTACCCTTTTTTTTTTTTTTGGAAAAAAAAAATCTCATTTCCATAGTTTGATATTGCATTGAGCCATATGTTTGAAGTATGAGAACCTGCATTCTTGTTGTTGTTACGATTTTCATGATTGCTGTACACTGAATTCAGTTCACTGGATTATGCTTCATAATTTATTGTTATTGGCTGAATATGTCTGTATGTGTGTTCTATTTTTTTTTATTTTCCATCTCATCTTATGCTTGTGCAGGCCTCCAGAAATTATGCTGACGTGCCGGGGCAAAGGGAGACCAAAATTAAGGTAATGGAATATATTGGTTTTGAACATATTCACTGATTCCCTTCAGCATGCTATGGTAGGAATTGTGCTTTCTTGACTGTGATTTATTGAAGAAAAGAAAATTTAAGGAAAAAGAATGTATGGTTTTGTGTATATAAGTCTTCAAGGACTTAGTTTATATATTTTTGGTTGAATAGTTCTTTAAGAGGTTATGTTTTTCATCTCATATTGTATTTTGTTCAGGCATAATTGAATAGTTCTGAAAAAGGTTTTTTTCGCCATACTGTTCGTCCTTATTGATGGATCTGTTTTTTTCCCTTGCCTTGTTGCTTCTTGTTTGCCTTTTCAGCTCCCAAAGGCTATGTATGGGGGTTCAGGAAACTATGCCTCTGCTTTGTATATTGCAGCAGTGAAAGCTAATGCACTGGAAAAGGTTGAGTCTGAGATTCTCGAATTTGCCGAGGCAGTAAAGAACAGTGCTACATTTTTACAGTTTGCAAAGGACTTGTCTGTTAAAAAGGATATTAGAGTAAAAGCCATCCAGGAGATTTGTGGTCAAGCTAAGTTTTCAGATGTTACAAAGAACTTCCTTGGTAAGCTTCGTATTGTAGTATGATTTTGGCAAATTTATTGTTACGTTTATATTGCTAAAATAAATTTCTAGGTATTTTAATCTTTATGATTTGAACAGCTCGAGTCAGGGGACTTGTTACATTCTATGGAGCACAGATACTGACATGAGATGGACACACTGAAGTTTAAAAATTGCAACTAAAGACACAGCATATATATGCAATATAAAATTGAAAATTTAAGAGAAAAGATTCATAATTCAATATATCATAGCTTTTTCGGAGCCGTAAAAAAATAATTTTTAAAGTGTAAGCATGTTGGACGAGTGTTGTCATGGGTCATAAAAGCACCGGTGTCCGAGCTTTATAAATTACATTTAATTTTCCTCTAGGAAAAAGGAACTTCATGTCAATGATGTTGGCATCTACTTTCCCTTTTGGAAGCAGTGTGGAGATTTAATGTATATTGTAAACCTATCCACATTGGTTTATTTTGTAGTGAAATGCTCACATTTTCAAGTGTATATCTTCACCCCTAAATATATTATGGTATAGGGAGAGCTTACATATATGTTATGCAGAGAGATTCGATAGCTTTGTTGCATTTTGGGCCTCTTTAGCTCTTTGTTTTTTTTTCAGTTTCTATATTTTGAAGGATATCTTTTTCTATCCCTACCTGCATTTTTTTCCTATCTTATCCATAATGAACTTTCTTCTATTGTTGCACAGAAAAAGATCTCCTTGATACAAGATAGATGAAAATGATGTTTGTGTAGGTGCCCCCTCAGGCATGCAAACAATGTATAGAAACTTAATTTATGAATTATTATTATTCTAAAACCTAAACTTTGGGACTCCTCAATCAAAATTCTTTTTCCGAATTCCTAGTTGTTAAGCATTTGATGGTTCATCAGATCAATACTAGTGTTGCTTATTTAGGTATATTATTGGAATGTTGTCCTTTTTTGGGGTTGTCCTCAAAGATACAAAGGTATCACACAAGCCTTAATCTTAAACAACAGAGTTATATCATTAGTCCACTAGTTGGCATGGTACACGTGAACTGGCTTCTAACTTTCGAACAATAATCCTGAAAGCAGTAAAAGATATTTCTTTGTAATAATTACACCACCTATTTCAGGATGTCAATCACTCACATCTTTCTGTGGGTTCTATGTCTGTATCTTCAATTTACTGCCTTTGATTAGAGATTAATCTCAATGTATAGCTCCATATCACTCAATGCTGTCTTCTGAATTCTGGGAATAAAAATCCTAAAATTTTCATTTTCAATAATTTGTCTCATGTTGATACTTGATAAAGTTTATTCCTTCCAGTCATCTCAAACTATAAATTGATTGTATCTCTACGAGTTTCCTGAAATTTGAGATTTTTTGCTAGTTAGCCTTGACTGTGTGAGTTTTGAATTTGTTTTATCATCTAGCATAATACCATTAATGAAATCACGCCTTTGGGAGCATTACATAAAAAGAAAAGGGCTCTAGTGCTGCCAAAAAGGAATCTTGCACTACAATCATCATAATGTTTCTTGGTTATGATTATGTATCCATATAAGAATTCACAAATATGATTATGTTCCCCCCTCTTAAATTATGATGACATTATTTAATAATAATCTGATGTTAGTAATCAAGTTGATATGTCACTCACGGTATTTGAATGTTTAATTCTTGTTACCTTGGAAGACTATTAGTTACCTGCCTGACCCTTTTCTAGCACTTAACGGTTTAATTTATCTAAAATTAATTACATGCTTCATTATTTTTTGATGCTATGCAATTCATTGATAACCTTGTTTGTTGTGAAGTTATTGTTGCTGAGAATGGGAGGCTTAAAAACATAGACACCATTGCAAAGAGGTTTGCAGAGTTGGCAATGGCATACAAGGGAGAAGTGAAAGCGATTGTGACCACTGTCTTTGTAAGTAGTACTTATTTTATAGCTAGTTTACGTCTAAAAAGTAGTGCTACGTATTACATATCTGTCCTTTCTATTGCTGAATTCAGTTCCATATTTTTTTCAAAAGAATTATTGACTTATTGTGATGAGAAATTGAGAATTAACTTCAGTAGACATAATACCATATTTTAGTTAACTGCTATTATTAATAAGGACTAGGAGAGACCTCATATGTATAATTTGTCAGAAATACTTCAAAAACATCCTTATCTCAATTTTTTCAAAATAATAAATTTAAGTGTGGCTTATAAATGTATTTTGAAAATTTAATTCAATAGAAAACTCTTTGAAATTCATAACCAGCATACCTTTCCGCCATTCTAACTATTCTCATTCCTTAACCTTCGTGATTTCTTTTAGTACCATCTCATATATGTATAATTTATCTTTCCACCGTTCTAACTATTCTCATTTCTGCTGCTTACACATTATTGCAGCAAAACTTCACTGCATCATGTCTTTCATACTAGAGCTGTCTAAATGCTCATGCTTATTTTGGTGGTTGTTGGATTGTATTAGCAATGGCTTTTGAATGATTTGATTGGATAGATGATATGGTGTTTTCTCATCAAACAACTGTCAATAGTTGCTCAATTACCTAATTTTCTATTTGTTTCATACCAGCCTCTTCCCCCTGAAGAGGAGAAGGCACTGAAGGATACTCTTCAGGAGATGCTAGGTACTGGGGCAAAGGTGCATCTTGAACAGAAGGTAGTACTCTGGTTTCCTTGTACACCCCCCCCCCCCACAAATTTTTTTTTATATATATATATATTCCTGTAGTTATGTTACTAAGACTGGTTTTTTCTTTTTGGTTTTTCAGATTGATCCAAGCATACTTGGTGGTATCATGCTGGAATTTAGCCAGAAGGTCTTTGACATGTCTATCAAGACTAGGGCACAACAGATGGAGAGGCTCCTCCTAGAGCCCATAAATATTGGCAACATCTAGAAGACAACATTTTTCTCCTGACAGATCGTGGTTTTATGAAAGAACCATGACATTCTTGTTTATTCCAAATTGTGTGGATCTGGATTTACATGGGATGGAATGGCATCAATTTGCAAATAAAAGCTGCCTCCTTCCAGCTTCTTATTATACGTTATTATCATTTCAATTTGTCTGATTACATATATTTTTTTTGGTTACAAGGGAGGGCTATCTGAATACATTTTGATTTGGATTTTGAGGTTTTAACTAGCTCCTATTGGTCATTGGTATTAATTTGCTCATACTTGGGACCACAAATTTCAAACTATATGATGCTCCTCTACATGGCTGGACTTCCTTCTTTACTGATCTAGATACATCATATACATGAATGATGCTTCCAAATACAAAAAAAAAAAAAAAAAAAAAAAATGATAAAAAATAAAAAAGAAACTGTATCTAGTCGTTGGATGGCTGAATATTTATCAGAATCATTCCACAGCCAATTATTGGTATTATGAAGGTCTGAGATATATTTCTGTCCCAGTGCATTCATGATGGGATGATGGGTAGCGCATCTGGTCGAAGATTGTTCAGAAGATTAGACAAATGATCGACCTCACCTTGGAGGTTATATATATTGCGAAGCAAACCGGTGTTGCTGATCATCTTGCAAGTAGAGGGTGCAGTTCAGACCATGGCTTGGGAGTCCTGGAATATCCTCCCCTGCACATGGGGTTACTTCTGTTAGCTGATGGAGTTATGATATTTAAATACATACAATACGATATTCCCACAATACTTCACTCATATTTGTATATTGTATACAATACATATATACAGTAAAATAGTAATATCTAACTATACTTATATTGAGCACAATATTTCATGTACAGATTATATTTGGGATGTACAAGAAACATTTTCCTTTTCCCCTCGAAGAAAAAAAAAAAAAAAAAAAAATCCAAAGCCTCCTATTCCATTTTTTTGGTTCCCTTCCCCCCTTCCCCATCACAAAGGTCCTCCAAAAGTCCCTTGGCAAACGTTTTATTTAGAGGGTTGCATTTCTTGCTAACAACATGTGGGGCAAACATTTTATTCAGAGGTCGTTTGGAATTTTATTTTTCTTTACATGTGGCGTACCAACAGTTTGGTATTATGTTGTGTTACATCAAAACAAGGTTTTTACAAGAAAGAAATGTTTTTCATAATTGCAATTTCAAACAATCATTGTGTGGTGAAAAGATTAGGAGAAAAAAAGAAGAAAAAAGTGAATGATTGTGTAAAGTTTGTGAGAAACTTTGTGTATTTTATCACCACTCTTTAAAAAATTGTAGTTGTAAATATGTCCAGTTTCTGAATAATTTCGGCTAGATATCTCCGATGTTGTTCGTCTGGTTAGTCAGTTCATGGCTACCCCGCATACCACCCATTATGCTTTTGTCGTCTGGATTATTCGGTATATCAAGGGTACCTTGTTTTATAGTCTTCAATACTCAGTTGCATCTCCTTTGATTCTACTAGCCTATTCAAATGCATATTGGGCTAGTCCTAGTGATCGTCGCTCCACCACTTGATTTTGTATTTTCTTGGAGATTCTCTTATTTCTTGGCATAGCAAGAAACAAACTCTGACAGCTCGCTCCAGCGCTGAAGCCGAATATCGTGCATTTGCATATACTACTTCTGAAATATTAGGGCTCCACTGGCTTCTTGTTGATCTAGACATATCTCATGCTTCCTCCACTGATCTTTATTGTGACAGCCGTAGTGCCATTCAAATTTCCCACAATGATGTTTTCCATGAGCGCACCAAGCATATCGAGATTAATTGCCACTTCATTCGGCAACATCTTCTTCGTGATGATCTCTATCTTGTCTCCATTGACACTGTTGACCAACCTTCTGATTTTTTCACTAAATCTCATTCTCCCGGTCGCTTCCACACTTTACTATCCAAACTTAAGTTGATTTCAGCTCCACCCACTTGAGTTTGAGGGAGGATGCTACGATATAATATGATTTACTCATTATTATAATTGATATTGTAATTATATTAAGACTCTTTAGCCTTTACATATAATTAATTTCTTGTCTCCTATCCTGCTCTATAAATAGGTGCACCTCATTATACATTTGAATATACAACATAATGTACAAAACATTTTTCCATCTTCAGATGTTTAGTTTCTACAAGAGAATAGAGGATATACATCATTGACCATTATTGAACTCTCAACTAACGAGTTAACATCTTTTTATGACACCACCTCATCACTGACCAATTCACTCTATTCATCGAAACATAGCCAAACAAAGGTTAGGTGAACTCAGAGAACGGTGATCATTGTAAGTTGTTTGTAAACCCTTGCCATTTTCTTCTCAGAAAACACTTTCTTCCCTTTAATTTTTATTCTTTCCACTTCTCTTTGTTTTTCAGTATTATTATTCTTCCCATTAATGCTAGCGAGGAGGGCTGTTTTTGCTTGGATTTAGCACTGATAGTGCAAATGAAATTTTTTCTATCACACCTTTTCAATTTTTTTTTGAGATGCTCAAAGCGTACACGCTTTTTCGTTTCTGGGGTGAAAAAGAGGTAGGAATATCGAATGTTTTTTTTTTTTACAATGCTAGAATATTAGGTTTGAGTCGTTATTTTTCTTCAAAGGTTCTCATATTGAAGAAAAGTTTTTGTTATCCCCTTAAAAAATAAATTGAGATAATCCAAGTTGATGAAACGGCTAATTATTTAAATAGCTGAGATGACTAGCTGAAGGAAGTTATAGTCGAGGAATGAAGGAGAACATTCAGATGAATTTGGGTTGGGCTTCATGTTAATGGGCCAATTTAAGATTAAATTGCAAGGTTAGCCAATAATCAGCTTATAAGGATCGAGTATTGCTGCCGAGGATCGTGGATTAAGAATCAAAATCACTTGCGCACGTTTTGAAGAAGACTTGGCTTAGAAGACAGTTGCTAACGGATGCCATAAGAGGTGCTGAGAAAATAGGAGGTGGTTTTGTGAAAGTGGCCGTTGTGGCAGTAGTGGGTTAAGTGGTTAAGAGTCATGGGCAAGCTGAGACGTGGGTAGTTGCATGTATTTAGGGATTTTAGCCAATGGGAAAGGCTATGGTGGGGGTTAGATTTGCTTATAAATACCCATTGTACAAATTATTTGAGAACACACAACCGCATCAATACAACTATTAAGCTTTTTTGCTTACTTTCTCTGCATTTTACTCAGCTTACTTAATGCTTTTACTTCGCTACTTTGCCTTATTTTTTGATTACTTGCTTACTTTTCTTAGCCAATCACCATTTTAGCCTTTATAATTTTAGATTTCTTTAGTTCACCTTCAAACCAAACACTTTCTTTAGTAGTTTGGGACCTTTGCCGAGGGTTTAATTTTGCCCTTGGTTCCAAATCTCTTGATTCTTTCAAAATCCATACGTGTTTCTCAACTAAGTTCTTATTCGGCTGATTTACAATTTTCCACATAAATAAATTTGGCATGCCTGGTGGGACATACTTGAAGGTGAACAAATTGAGAAGTTTCCTTCTCCCGGATCGGATTACAGTTGGCATATGCACCTAAGGTATGGAAAAAGCCTTAGCAGTATGGATTAGACTAACAAGAAGACTGGGGGAGGTGATGGGTGCTAGTTCTCCGGTGGCCATACCCGGAGGTGCTATCTACTGGGCTGCTGCAGGGCCTCCAAGATACATAGCTGATTATGTGGGAGAGTTGCCCTGGTACAACATTCCACCCACTGCAGCGGGCACCCCTGAAATATTCCTTTATGGACAAACTATTCCTGTCAGAGGATATCAGTCGTGGGTGAGCATCCCACAAGTACAACCTATCCAGCTGTTCCTCCTTATCCCCCACATAACTAGGAGGCAATGTCGATGCAAGAGCCACCCTATCAAGCGCCTTATCACCCTGGGAATGCACCAGCTAGGCCAATTAGGCCTGCTCAGCTACAAGTCCCAAATTATGCAGCTGAGAGAGCCCCTGGACCTCAGCTGATTGATCCAGAGATGATAGCCGAGACAATGATAAGGCACTTCGACATCCAGCTGAGATTGTTGGACAGACCAGTTTACAAGAAGCCTTATCCTGAGTGGGTAGATAGAATGATGCCTTTGCCTAGAGGTTTCAAAACTCCTGATTTTACTACTTTTTCAGGAGAGGATGGCAAATCCACAATGGGGCATATTGGAAGGTTCGATGCTCAATGTGGAGAGGTAAACCAGAATGAGTTCTATAAGCTTCAACTATTCCCCTAGTCTCTGACTGGGCCTGCCTTTACTTGGCCTGCCCTGGCTCCTAATTCTATCCAGAACTGGACAGACATGGAACGTTGTTTCCATGACAGGTTTTACATGCCTCAGCCTGATGTGACTGTGACTGATATGATGAACTTAAGACAACAAGTGGATGAGCCAATGGGTGAAGCTGGTAGGCCAGGATTGTACAGTTCAGGGAGAAGCTGGTAGGCTAGGATTGTACAAACCTTAGCCAGCTGGCTTCAAGAGCTTCTAGGATTGAACAATACATCATAGAGAAGGCAAGAAGAAGATCTAACAAGGGGAGAGGACCCCATCTGATTAGCATAGTTGATGTTGAGGATTCAGATAGCCTGTTAGATGAATCAGCCGATCAAATGGCAGATATCATGGTAGCTGAGATTTTAAGAGGAAAACCCTATTCATGTCCTTCATTAAGACCTCCTAAAGGTAAGGAGGTACAAACTTCTGAGAGTAGGGTGGAATATGCCTTTGACATCTCTAAAGCAGATCCGATTCTTGACTATCTATTGAAAGATCAACAGATAAAGTTGACAGAAGAACATCAGGTTCCCTCAGCCGAGGAGTTGAAAGGGAAAAGGTATTGCAAGTGGCACAATTCCTACACTCATGCTACTATGAACTGCATGGTGTTCAGAAGGCCATTCAGAAAGCTATAAAGGAAGGTAGGTTTAAATTAGCTAAGAAGGAAATGACTGTGATTACTGACCCATTCTCCACTGCTGGAGTTAGCATGGTGTCTTTCTCTAGGGAGGCAGTATCTGGCTCACCATCTAAGAAATAAAAATAGCTGATGCGCCGGCCCAAAAAAAGGTTTTGATGAACCAGATGGGGCTGGAAGGACCTTAGCTGTCTTAAGCCAATCAAAGGTCATAGATCAGAAGCCCATTCGTATTTGACAGATTGAAGATGCCAAAGTCTGATAAAGGAGTTGAAAGCTGGAGGGGACCACCAGCCAATTATAACAGACCAGTTGTATTTAATTGGTTGGAGAAGGCTCAGCTAAGTAGACGGAATGAACCTGAACAGTACTCGGTTGAAAGAAGATGGACCCAAGGTTCTAGTGCTAGGAATGTTCCTTCTATGGACATCAGATTAGCTAGCAAGAAATCTACAGTCTTTGATAGGTTAGGGTTTGCAGCCGAGGTTGGTAAACCATCAGTGATGAATAAGGGAAATATGGCAAAAATTCTTCCAAATAGGTTAAAGGGTTACCCAATTGTTGAAAAATGAAAGATACCTACAGTAGATGATACCCCTATACCTGAAGGGAGGAAACGAGTAGCTCATTTTGATGTTAAGAAAGGGATGACTACTTTGAGGATAACAATGAAGAATGAAGAAGAGATTAAGCCACAACGCATGGTTAAGCCACCATCTGAGGTGGAGAAGGAGCACTGATTCCTCAACAAGTACACCAAAGGCAAGGTCCTAATATTGACAATCCCTGAGGCAATGACAAGAACTCAAAAGACAAGAGCTTAAAGAAACAAGACCATCCAGAGAATGAAACTCACCTTGGCTATGTTAGCCGAGGAGAAAAAGATGGATAGAGTTGAATTATAGTCTTCTAATGTAGCTTAGATCTTGGAAGTTGCTTTTGGGCAACCAAAGGGATAAACAGCAGCTGAGGAGAAGAAGCAGGATCAAGCACAGCAGGATAGCCAAGACTGCCTAATGAAGGAAGAAAAGGGGGAAATGGAAAGGGAACTCGGAGTGGATCTTTTTCTGGAGGATTCCGTACTGGATTCCATACTGGGGGAAGAAGGAGATCAGGCCCCAGCTGAAACTAATATGGTAGGAGTGATCCCAAGTGAGTTCTCGGATCACCAAGAACAGTCTGGGCAGCTTGAAGGAGACGTGTTTGCATAAGAGGCTGAATGGGCTATGCTAGCCCCAATTCCTGAAGAGTCTAAGATGGAATTCCCCAAACCAACTAGAGAAATGGCCAGGCATCTCAAGCCATTATATATCAGGGCACATGTGAATGGCAAGGTAGTCAGCCAAGTCTTGGTTGATGGAGGTGCAATACTGAATGTTATGCCATCCATCACTATGAGGAAGCTGGGGAGGACCAAGCAGGATCTTATACATGCCAATATGAAGATGACAAACTTCACAGGAGATGCCACGACTGCCGTATAAATTTTGGTAGCCGATATCACTGTGGGGAGTAAGACTCTGAGCTCTGCTTTCTTTGTGGTGGATGCTAAGTCCACATATTCCATCTTACTGGGGAGAGGCTGGATACATTCCAGCTAATGTGTACCTTCCACTCTGCACCAGATGTTGATGTTTTGAGATAGCAATAAAGTGGAAGCAGTGGCTGTGACACCCGGGGCTGACGAGGGCGGGGAGTGGTCGCCGGTGCAAGAGGCATGATCAAGGAGCGGCTCCTGGCAGGCTTCTAGGCAGAGGGACACATGAATGAACCGATAGCACCTGAATGAGAGGGATCCTGAGACTGTGTAGGTATGGGACTATACAGTAGAGGATGGCTTATATGAATTGATTGGTACTACCTATACTAACAAGATGCATCTTCTTTTCGGGAGCCCATCACTTAAGAACTCCACAGTTAAGCGTGCTTGACTTGGAGCGATTATGGGATGGGTGACCTCCTGGGAAGTTTTCCCGGGAAGCGTGTGAGTGAGGACAAAGCATGCTGAAAAGACCCGTGTTGGTCTGTGGGGTCAGTCGTCAATCCATAGAGCAGCCAGGGATGTTATAGTGGCAGCTGATTAGAACCCTTTCACGACAGACGTGAAGATGACCGAGGCTATATTCTACTCTCCTCGGCTAGATCCAATATCAATCCCGGATGAATACGAGGAAAGATCGTGGGAGTCTTGTAATTTGAAAATTGATGGCTTTGCTGTCAAGATTCAGGCCGACTTACGGCCTCACCAATTGGTTTTTAATGAATAGCAGGTCCCAGGTAATCGAAGACCTTAGGTATAAGCTAACATCCCTGGAAATTGAATAACGGGTTGGTGAGGCCATGTCAATGGAATTAGAAGAAGCCCTGGAAGAAGAACACTCAGCTAGTATGCCTAAGGGGCATGATCTATGCAGGAAAAAGAGGAGAGGTGGGAGTCCCCAATCAGCAGGAAAATTCCTACCTTTGAAGCTCAGGATCCTTGGCTAGATGTGAACTTGGGTACTGAGCAGGAGCCGATGATGACAAGGATTAGCGGCTTGTTGAACGAAGACGAAAGGAATTGACTGACTGATTTGATAAGGAACTATAAAGACTGCTTTGCATGGGACTACCATGAGATGCCTGGTCTTTCTAGGGAACTTGTTGAGCATCGGTTGCCGATTAAAGAAGGCTTCAAACCTCACCAGCAAGCTGCCAGGAGATTCAACCTAGAATTACTACCCAAGATCAAAGAAGAGATGGAGCGTTTGCTCAAGGCAGGTTTCATTTGTGAAACCCTCTACCCCGTATGTATTTATAAAGCATAAAAGAGAGACAAAATAACAACATGCATATTATTTCATAATAATAAAAGCCATGGGCAGAAGATACCACATTGTAACAAACATCTCAACGCGGAAAATAAAACAAGTTTAAAAGAAACATAACAATAAAAGCAAACCCAACCTCGATATCACATTACAGAGCTGGTTTAACCAAAATCCGAAAACATCACGGATAAACAACATAATTAAAGAAGTCCTAATCTAGGAGTAGCGGCTCCTCAACAAGTTGTTCACCATCCTCTGTATGACAAAAGGTACATACAAAGCAAACAACAAAAGATGGGGAGTAAGAAACTTTTATAAAACACAACGACAAGGAAGTAGTAAGCAAGATGAGCATATATCATATAAACATAGCATGTTATCACAAATCATCATACATAACATATTTACATCATTCATAACAAGTCAATCAATGTATGCTATACGGTGCAGCACTACTCCACTATTCCATTATGCATATGGATCTAATCTACATCAGGAAGTCAACTTCGGAGTTACATATCCACATTGGCCATTAAGCACCAACGTCGACAGTTCACCAAACAATGGGTGAACCCCTTGGATAGCCGATGCACCTTACTCTCGGATGCACCACCACGGGGGGGGGGGGGGGGGGGGGGGGGGGGCATATTCACCTAACTCTCGGATGAATCACCGTGGACGATCAGATTGCCTTACTCTCGGACGACCTCCCCTATGTCGAACATCCCCCACTAATATCTCCAATGCGTGAATGCATGAGCAACAACAACACTCAATCAAACAATCACCGCCTCCACTTTCGCCCCAAGGCACCAAATTTTTATCATCATCAACACCTCGACGAGTAAGCATCGAGGTCCCTTTGGCCACTAGGCACCAAGGTTCAACATCAACAACACCTTGACCATTAAGCATTAAGGTCCCCTTGGCCAATAAGCACCAAGGTACAACAACATGCGGTAACTCATCGTTACCGTCTTAACATCTTAACGCTTTAGAGTTATCTCATTCAGTCATCTTTAACTTATCTAACTTGTCTTTACTTCGTTTGGTGTCTTATTTCATCTTTGGGGAAAATTGGGGTGAAACACCCCTATTTTTGTCCTTAACGTCTGTTCTGAGCAGAGGAGCATGGTCGTGCTGTCTGTTGAGCACGGCCGTGCTTAAACAGCGCGGCCATTTCAAATTTGAAAGGGAAGCACGGGCGTGCTTCATTTTAAGCACGACCGTGCTTATTGGAGCATGGCCGTGCTGTTTGGGCAGGAAGGGCTAGAACTCTTGCGAAGCTTTCTAGGGCATTCGAAGACCAAACCTACTGGCTTAAACTACACCATCAAACATTGGTTTCGTTATCCTCAATTAATCTTCATGTCTTACAATTATTGGGAATTAATCCTTTAGACCCGTTTCCTTATTAATGTCCCTAAAACTCTCACGAGTCAATCCTAGGGTCTTGGTTAAACCTTTGAACAATAATCTTGCCTCTCGTTTTCAAGTCTTATGAACAATTGGGAATTTATCCCTTAAATCTTATACTTCGTTATCAACGTCTTTTACCAACTTATAAACATTAGGGAATTAGTCCTTTAATTCCAAGTCTTATTAATAAGCCCTATTAATTCATTAGAGTCTTATTAACGTGAACAACATCAAGCTCAAGCAACATTCATCCATGGCATGGCAACATCATCATCAAACATTCATTCATGATACGAACATCATCATCACTAAACATTTGTTCATGGCATAAACATCATCATCATCATCAAACTTTAAAAATAAACATGTCAATTATAATTAAACATAGCTAGACATATAGCAAGGCACATATAGACAAATAGCAATAAATAGGGTCATCGGTTAACCCTTCATCTTACGCTACCCCCAATGCCTACGTGTTCATACTATCCCTTCTCTCCATACCTGGTATGAAGACTATCCTTGTTCCCTCGAGCGACTCGACGAGTTCCTCAAGCCTTGGCTAATACAAAAAGGGCAAACATTAATCTGAAATTGAAGAATCAATGAATGAGAGATTAATAGAGGGATGATAATGATAACGTTACCTTAATCGGCACTAGCGGTCATGACTTCTCTCCCAAACAGACTTAAGAACTCCAAGAACTTTAAAGGGTTCAAGGGAAGGGAAATGGGAGAGGTTTCTGTCACATTAGGATTGCCAAAAATGTCACAATAAGGGTTTGCACCGCAACCTTCACGAAACTCTCCTATTTATAAACTCAGACCCCGAGCACGGCAGTGCTTCACCTAAGCACGGGTGTGCTTAACGTGAGCACGGGCGTGCTTAGTTAAGCACCGGCTCGCAACTTCAACGTCAAAATGCGTGTTTTCTGACATGGCCGTGCTCCCCCTGAGCATGGCCATGCTTGTGGCTCAAGCAGCCACATAGCACGCACCTAAGCAAGGGCATGCTGATGCATGATCACGGCACCAGAAAGGGATTTCTGGCTTTAAAATCCCAAATAGCCCTTTATTAACATATACACAATGTAACCAAACACTTATAGCTTTTACATGAAAAACGGGGTGTTACATCATTCGCACGACGATATGTAGAATGGCTGTCGAACATAGTTC
Organism: Echinosophora koreensis; assembly: GCA_035048595.1. Lineage (NCBI taxonomy): Eukaryota > Viridiplantae > Streptophyta > Magnoliopsida > Fabales > Fabaceae > Echinosophora > Echinosophora koreensis. Next base: position 2,867,656 of record JAPCYP010000011.1, on the reverse strand, counting down.
CTGTAATTAAAAAGAGTGGGCAAGTTAGAATTTTTATTAATTATAGAAATTTAAATCTTGCCACTCCAAAAGATGAGCATGTAATGCCAATAGCTGATATGCTTGTTGACTCTGTAGCCAAAAATGGCTTTTTAACTTTAATTGATGGTTATTCTGGGTATAATCATATTTTCATCGCCGAGGAAGATGTCCATAAGACAGCTTTCAGGTGTCCTTACGCCACAAACAAAGTATTGATCAACTTGATTAAAAAGACTATAGAAGACAAGCCTAAGAGGTGGCATGAAGCGTTAGCCAAGGTACTTTGGGCATATAGGAATTCCAGGTCTACCGCAACAGGGTTTACCCCATATCGACTGAATTATGGGAAAGATGTTGTATTACCTTTGGAAATTAATGTAAAATCATTAAGGATGGCTAAGCAACATTGCTTAACCTTAGATGATTATCAACAGGCCATGTTTATGGAATTATAATCGGGTGACATATATAAGTTAATGGCCTTAGAAAATATTCGAAGGAATAAAGAAAAGGTGGCCAAAGTTTACAATAAACATATTAAAGCTAAAAGGTTTGTTGAAGGGGAATTAGTATGGAAAGCCATTTTACCCTTTGGAACTAAAGACCCTAAGTTAGGGGAATGGTCACCAAACTGGGTAGGACCTTATATTGTTAGCCATGTTATACTTAATGGAGCTTATCGGCTAGTCAATATGCATGGTGAAGAGATGATTAGAAGCATTAACGACAAGTATTTGAAAAAATACTACCCATCAATGTGGAATAATTAAAGACTTGTCCAAAGGTTACAACTACAAGCCAGCCGTCTAACTCTTAAAAAATCAAAACCCAAAAATTAAAAACATTATTGAAAAGATCATGAAAATCTATGGCTCAGCAACTGGTTGAAAAATTGCGGTAGGACTGGAAGCCGAGGGACTAGAAGCAGGTTCCTGAGCAGAAGCAGGTTCAGCAATTACAGCAGCAGATAATGGAGTTGGTTTAGTAGGATGTGAAGCAGAAAGGTTAAAAGGATAAGCTGCAGACTCGGGGGCAGAAATGGCTTCCACCTCTGGCTGATTAATTATTGTATCGGCTGAGGATGGTGCCACCTTCCTCTTTGCTTCCACCAGGAGTTTCTTCAAACCTTCCCAAGACTCCCTAGCAAAGAAAAGTCCTCGACCCACAACAGTCAAACCTTTTTCCAACACTTCTTTTTGCTGCAGCAGAGGAACCATTTCTGCATCTAAGGCTGTGGACTGATGATATAGCTGCATCTTGAATTTAGTACTGGAGTTTAACTTTTGGGTCAATACTGCCAATTTGGGCTCAGTTTCTGCAATTTCTTTGTTGATCCTTTCACTCTTAGCAAATAACTCGGCTAGGTGTTCAGACATTTTGTCTTTTTCAGCAAGATCAGTCTTTCTTTCAGTTTCTGCCTTTTGGAAAGAGGATTGGAACTGGAGTTTTTGATCTTCGAGTTCTGTCAGCCGATTAAGATCTTTGGCTGCTTGGTCATGGCGCCCCTTATATACTTGGAAGTTGCAGGAAATTTCATTAATTTGAATCGCCATGCGGTTGAAGAGGGCTCTCTGATTATCATCAGTATTGGGTGATTTGATAAGCTTAGACAAAGCAATATGCAGATCAGTAATAGTGTGCTGATCTACGGGAATGTCTTGATTGAGCCGGTTCTACACGAAAGTCAGTTGCTGGTTAGAAGGAGAGCTGGAAGTAACAATTGCCTTTGGAACTGGAGAAGACAAGTACTGGGCCAGGTCTTCTTCTGAAATAATATTAGCCGAGGGATTGGTAGCTGGAGCTTGTGGTGAAGGAACTGGAGGAGTAGCTTGAGGAATGGGCTCATCATCCTGATAATAGAAGATTTCCATTGTTAGCTGATAAATGTGAAAAGAAATCGGCTAAGAATAAGAAAGGGATTCAAAGAATTTACCAGAGTAGTACGATGCCCTGCAGGAGAAATTCTTGGTGAGGCAGCTTCAATAGTGGCTTCTGGAGATTGCTGCTATGTCTAAGAAAGGAGGTCATTAGCCCAAGTAAATACATTCAAGATACTAAGAAGTAGGAGAGGAATTCGGGTGCCTTTCTAAATTTTTTCTTCTTTGGGGCTGATTTTGAGCAGTCGATGGAACTTCTCTTATAACAACTCCAACTTGCCTAGTTGTGTGCCTGGTGAGCCGAGGACGAGTTGATTTTGTAGCAGGGGTCTCCTCCAGAGTATGAACATCTATTGTAGCTAGTTGGGAGGTTCCCATGGAATGAAATCATTAGAAGAGAAAAGTGAAATGGTTGATAAGGTACAAATGATTAAAATATTACCTACTGCTGCGGTTGAAGTCTTGCTTCTGGTGACCTTGGGCTTCTTGGATGATAGGCTGGGCATTAAGGGCTGGCTGATCTATGCCTCCTATGATCAGTTTGGTAAGGTAACTGGAAGCGGGAACAGAGAATATCTTGTTGGTCACTGAAGGCCACCAATTAACAAAAGCCGAGGACTCTCCAGGAAGCTGGCGAAAATTCTTAAATTCAAAAGTGTTTAGCTTTTGAATATTTTGCTGTGATAATGATTCCACATTCTTGTCAGAGAGAGTAGGCCTCCCGAAAACTGTTACCATTGATTGGTAGGCTATAGGAATGCTCTGAAGAAGTCCGAATTGCCGAGTTAGAATCTGGGGGCAATAGAATTCAACCGCTGTTTTGTTATAACGACTAGAAGGCTTCACACCACACATTAAGTCTCTGGCCGATAAAACACTTCTCCAGCAGAGAGAAATGTAGTTAGCCAACTGAGGGTTTGGGGAATTGACAGTAATATTCATCTAAAGAAGATTATGTGGCTTTTCAGTCAATGGGAAGAACTCTTTGGAGTGCCGAGTAGGAGTAAACAATTCAGTGGTAAAATAAAAAGTTGAATGTTTGACTATGGGGGTGGTTTGTAAGGTTCAGGCAAGAGAAATTGGAGCCGAGGAAGAAGGAGAAAAATTCTTATGGGATAATGGAATAAACTCTGGAAAATAAAGTATTATCCAAAGTTGGAGAAACCAGAGGGGACATGCTACATCATCCATTTTTTCATTGTCTTGGAGCCGAGTTACTAAGGTGAAAAGGATTTCCTGAGGTAATTAGAGAAAAGAAATGGGAAATTTCTAGGACTACAGCTACTGAGCTAGAGCAGATGAAATATTTGCAGAACCAATACAAAAGGAAAGCCTGGTGTTCGCCTTCAGAGACTTGATGAGAAGTCTTGGCATTGGCTGCCAGAAAGTTGGAGTAAGATGCAATATTCTTGGAAAAGCTTACCTTCAGAGTTGGGTAAGAAAACTCAAAAAGTGAAGAAACATCATCTCCAATTACTGGGAGGCCAGTAATAAATGCTACGTCCAGCAAAGTAGGGCTCATGATGCCAGAAGGAAGAATGAACCCGTTCACAGAAGTGGACCAAAAGCTAAGAACACTGAATAGAAGGTCAAGGTTGAGAGGAATGTCATGTTGAGATAACATGATGATTTCGTAAATCCCCCAATGTTTCCAGTTCTCGCCTCGCCTAGCTGAAACACGTTTCAGTCAGTCAACATATTGAGTTGTAGGATGAGTCCAAGTGCGAAGATCGTTAGGACATTTACCAATCGAATATCAATCCGAGGTGTTTGGAAGTTCGAAGTGCTTGGGACAAAGATGATGATCAAAGAAAATCTTGCCTTCATAGATATTTGAAGTACAAGGGGATATGGTAAATGAGTTCATAATGGGGGTAAGAACTGGGGAACCAAAATCTTGATCTTGGTCCATTGGCTGGGGTATGTTAAAAGCAGAATCAGATGATGATGATGATGAAGGATCGTTATCTCCATAAGAGTAGATCTTGTTCTGGGAATCAGAATTGATAGACAAGGTTGAAAAGCTAGGGTTTCTGGTTTGCTTATTGCTTTGAAGAAAGGAGATGAAAGTAGCTAGCTATAGTGATATTCAGCTAATTATATAAATGCTGAGTAGGGCAATATGAAAGGATTTTTACCGTTTAGCATTTAAACCAAGTTACTGTTGTGTGTTGACCGAGTATTTCTCCTCATAAAGGATAAGTGGTTGGAAATAAAGGATAAGAGATTGGGCACAACGCTCGAGAATAGGGTGTTACATTCTTTCAGCTGAAAAATGTAAGGGGTAGTTGTTATCCCCTAAAAAAATAAATTAAGATAATCTAAGTTGATGAAATGGCTAATTATTTAAATAGCTGAGATGACTAGTCGAATGAAGTTATAGCCGATGAATGAAGGAGAACATTCGGCTGAATTTGGGCTGGGCTTCATGTTAATGGGCCAATTTAAGATTAAATTACAAGGTTATCCAATAATCAGCATATAAGGATTGAGTATTGCTGCCGAGGATCGTGGATTAAGAATCAAAACCACTTGCACACGTTTTGAAGAAGACTTGGCTTAGAAGACAGTTGCTAACAGATGCCACAAGAGGTGCCAAGAAAATAGGAGTGGTTTTTTGAAAGTGGTCGTTGTGACAGTAGTGGGTTAAGTGGTTAAGAGTCGTGGGCAAGCTGAGAAGTGGGTAGTTGCATGTATTTAGGGATTTTAGCCAATGAGAAAGGCTATGGTGGGGTTAGATTTTGCTTATAAATACCCATTGTACAGATTGTTGTAAGTATATATTTGATTATGTTTTGATGATTGACAAACACTAATTATAAGCATGCAGGACAAAAAGAAAATATAATTTATAAGCATGCAGGTACTCAAAAGCTAGCAAAGCAAGACACAAATAAGCTAGGAGTATCAAGTTTCAAGCATCAAGACCTCAAGCAAGATTGGGTAAATATATTAGGTCTTAGATGTTCTTGTAAGGGTATGACTAAAACTCACTTTGGCTCATTTAATTAATTTAAATAAAACACTACACTTTTGGATAAAAGGTTTTTAATTGAGATTAGCAGATTGTTTTTCAAATTGTTTTTAAATTAAAAAGAAAACTGATTTAGCATAATATATAAAATTAAATTTGCAAAGTATATTAAATTAGTTTTCAAAGGTGGATTTCAACTTTCGGATAATTTTCAAAATCAGTTTAAAAATGATGCATTTCAAATTTATTATATTCATTTCAAGTTTTCAAGTTAATGCATCATTTAAATTTAATAACAAATATTTCCAATATCTCAATTCTATTTGATTATAATGGCTGTCCAACATGTACATCATTCTCATTAAATTGAATATATAGAAGATTGCAAATCTTTGTTTTACTCCGTGGACAGTAAATTTAATTCATTCATTGAATGTTTTATATTATATCAGATTGCAAATTTTGTCAAATGGTGCAGTCTTGATATTTCTTTTCAATCAATTAATATGCAAAATCAAATGGTGCATTTCCTCTCAAACGTGCATTTTCATTATGACCAAATTTGTACCGTTTAAAATGAAAAGAAAAGCATTCAGCATATATCAACATTGCAAAACAATATTGAATGTGCAACGGTCAAAAGCACAAAAATCCTCTCCTCCTTTTTATTTTTATGAAACACGCTGCACAGTATGTGCTTAAATAGAAGAAACTATGTTTTTTTTTAAAAGGAGAGAAATTGCAGAGACTATTTTTTAAGTGAGAAAAATATATTTTCATCATCATCTCTCTGAGATTAAATTTGAGCCAAATTGTATTATTATCATCATACTCATAGGCTTCAATTTGTATTATCTGCACTATCTAGAGTGCTTCAATTTCCTATACCCTTGTATTAACTCTGTAATAGGGTGTGGTATCCCTATAGGTTGAGGGTGAGGTATCCCTCTGATTAGAAGGTGAGGTATCCTTCTATTGTAAACGGTGGGGCATTCCTTTGGTGTACAACTCTAGGCTCAGAAGCGTGGGTGAGGTATCCCGGAGACGTGAGGGAGAGTGCTAGAGGTCGCTGAGGCTCTTACACGTGGTGGGTGAGGTATCCCAAGAGGCGTGGTTAGAGTGCTCTGTTTTGTACAAAGGTTGCAAGCACCAGTTTATAAGCTTGTTTATTAGTGGAAGAAAATCCCACAGGTGGAGGGGGGACTGGACGTAGGTCACAAGTGGTTGGTGGCCGAACCAGGATAAAACCGGTTTGCAAAGCTTTTCTTCCCTATCTCCTTTATATTATTCATCCTGCTTTGAATATTTTCATTGTACGCATTAAGTTTTAATTGAGAAAAACAATTTCGGTAAATTAATTTAGAAATTTTTATAAACCCAATTCACCCCCCTCTTGGGTTATGGTTGCCACGGCCAACAAGTGGTATCAGAGCTCCGGCTCTGGTTAGAAGCTTAGCTGCTTAGAGTAAAAGATCCTTTTTGTCGGCAACCTTAAAAGCGCTTTCTTTGAAAAATGAATTGTGATTTTACTAAACCACCATCTTTTGATGGCGTAGATTTTATTTATTGGAAAGCTAGGATGGAAATTTTCATGCAAGCAATAGATTTTGATTTGTGGGAAATTGTGATTAATGGTTTTATTTCTAAACCCAAATCAGAATGGAATGAATTTGATAAAAATTGCTTTTCCTTAAATATTAAAGCAATGCAAATTTTGAGAAATAGTTTGAATGATGAAGCATATGCTAGAATTAAGGATTGCTCTTGTGCAAAGGACATCTTGTGCAAAGGACATAATGAATATGCTTGATTCTATTTATCTTGCTAACGTTTTTCATGTGGATAAAAGTTTACATAGAAAGCAAGAAGAGGCAGGAAAAAATCCAAAGAAGCACATACTTGAAACATTGAGCAAGGAAATAGATAATAACAACAAGGAGCCAAACATGCTAAGAATTGAAACAAGCTCCCACATGGCTCAAAAGGACTTTGAGGTAAATGATGCTAAATTTAATGATAGTTCTTTATATGATAAATTACAACATGCATATGATGATGTGTATGATGGCTTGATTAATTTAGAAAAGAATAACTTGAATTCCTTGGAAAAGATATCATCCATTAAAATTGAAATTGATAACTTGAAAGATGAGTATGCCTTTCTTAATGAGGAAACATCTTTTAACTATAACACCTCAACTACTTGTGAAAATTGTATTGATCTTCAAAATCAAGTTGAGGAATATTTTTTCAAAAGTACCAAAGTTGAAAAGCTTTCATGTTCTTATCCTGCGTGTGCTAGTGACAAGAAAAATAATGATATTCTACATGGAAAATCAAGCAATATTTTTGAGCAAAATATTTTGAGGAGTCAACAATCTAAAAATCCTAATATTTTCTATGATGATTTTCAAAAGACCAAGCCTTCATCTATAATTTGCAATTATTGTGGTCATCTAGGACATATTTCTCATCTATGCCATTATAGGAGAAATTATAATGTGAGAAATAAATTATTATGGGTTCCTAAAAATTATATATGTTTATCCACTAACCCTCAAGGACCCAAGATGAAATGGGTACCAAAAAGTTCCTCTACCTTATCTAATGTCCAGGAAAAATTGCAAAATGATAGACATTTTGGTCAAGAAAAGGACAAGATATCAAGCAAGACACTTCTCAGGTTCAAAAGTGCAATTAATGTTAACCAAAGCAAAAGCCCCTTTATGAAAGTTTGTCTGGAGAAAAATATGGAACTCATAAAGGCCAACGCTCAAATAAAGAACCAATGGGTAAGGAAAGGTACTCCATTGAGAGAGAAATCCAAGGTATCAAAAGTATTTTCTTCTCATGATGGTTCACTTGCAAAATCAATAAATTTGAGATATAAAAATATGCATTTCTATATGCCTTAAAATAAATGACAAAATCAAGAAATGTGTTTGATAAATTTTTTTTGAAATGTGAATTATATTGTAAACATATGATTGGATTCCAAGTTTGATTAAAATCATATGATAACATGTTACTTGTCCATGTAAATTTGAAGTGTATATTTGCAAAAATTATTTATGAAAGGGGGAGAAAATAATTGCATCCTAAAGGGGGAGTATGAGACTATAGAAGTGCATGTCTAAGGGGGAGAATTTAAAATAAAAATCTTTTGTTCTTGATGGACATTGTAAAGAGTAGTTTTCTTTTTTCAAACTATGCTGCAACTCTGAATAATATGCTTGAGAATATAAATCTTCTCATCTTTAAATTATATTGTCTCTATCATAAAGGGAAAAACTAAAATGGAATTTATCCTCAAACCTTCTTGCAAATGAATGTCATTATATGGTTAAAGGGGATGAATACATAGAAAGAGGGGAACATGTTAAAAAGAAATTATATAACGAGGGGGAGAATAAATAGGAGAAAATATGAAATATGCTTGCCTTTCTTATTGAGTACCAAAATGCATATAATTTCTCATCATTATGTTTTGATGATATTGTTTATTGCTCTCATTTAAATAATATATGTATTATTTCTTTCCACGATAATTTCCTTTTTGATAATGTCAAATGGGGGAGAAATAGGTAAATATATTTTACTAATGCTTTCTTTGAGTAATGTTCTTTAGAAAGTCAAAAATCCTTTCTACACATACCTGCTGCAAGTACACTCTGATAAACACATTACTCAGGTAAGAAAGATAAGGTTTGTCATCATAAAAAGGGGGAGAATGTAAGTATATATTTGATTATGTTTTGATGATTGACAAACACTAATTATAAGCATGCAGGACAAAAAGAAAATATAATTTATAAGCATGCAGGTACTCAAAAGCTAGCAAAGCAAGACACAAATAAGCTAGGAGTATCAAGTTTCAAGCATCAAGACCTCAAGCAAGATTGGGTAAATATATTAGGTCTTAGATGTTCTTGTAAGGGTATGACTAAAACTCACTTTGGCTCATTTAATTAATTTAAATAAAACACTACACTTTTGGATAAAAGGTTTTTAATTGAGATTAGCAGATTGTTTTTCAAATTGTTTTTAAATTAAAAAGAAAACTGATTTAGCATAATATATAAAATTAAATTTGCAAAGTATATTAAATTAGTTTTCAAAGGTGGATTTCAACTTTCGGATAATTTTCAAAATCAGTTTAAAAATGATGCATTTCAAATTTATTATATTCATTTCAAGTTTTCAAGTTAATGCATCATTTAAATTTAATAACAAATATTTCCAATATCTCAATTCTATTTGATTATAATGGCTGTCCAACATGTACATCATTCTCATTAAATTGAATATATAGAAGATTGCAAATCTTTGTTTTACTCCGTGGACAGTAAATTTAATTCATTCATTGAATGTTTTATATTATATCAGATTGCAAATTTTGTCAAATGGTGCAGTCTTGATATTTCTTTTCAATCAATTAATATGCAAAATCAAATGGTGCATTTCCTCTCAAACGTGCATTTTCATTATGACCAAATTTGTACCGTTTAAAATGAAAAGAAAAGCATTCAGCATATATCAACATTGCAAAACAATATTGAATGTGCAACGGTCAAAAGCACAAAATCCTCTCCTTCTCCTTTTTATTTTTATGAAACACGCTGCACAGTATGTGCTTAAATAGAAGAAACTATGTTTTTTTAAAAGGAGAGAAATTGCAGAGACTATTTTTTAAGTGAGAAAAATATATTTTCATCATCATCTCTCTGAGATTAAATTTGAGCCAAATTGTATTATTATCATCATACTCATAGGCTTCAATTTGTATTATCTGCACTATCTAGAGTGCTTCAATTTCCTATACCCTTGTATTAACTCTGTAATAGGGTGTGGTATCCCTATAGGTTGAGGGTGAGGTATCCCTCTGATTAGAAGGTGAGGTATCCTTCTATTGTAAACGGTGGGGCATTTCTTTGGTGTACAACTCTAGGCTCAGAAGCGTGGGTGAGGTATCCCGGAGACGTGAGGGAGAGTGCTAGAGGTCGCTGAGGCTCTTACACGTGGTGGGTGAGGTATCCCAAGAGGCGTGGTTAGAGTGCTCTGTTTTGTACAAAGGTTGCAAGCACCAGTTTATAAGCTTGTTTATTAGTGGAAGAAAATCCCACAGGTGGAGTGGGGACTGGACGTAGGTCACAAGTGGTTGGTGGCCGAACCAGGATAAAACCGGTTTGCAAAGCTTTTCTTCCCTATCTCCTTTATATTATTCATCCTGCTTTGAATATTTTCATTGTACGCATTAAGTTTTAATTGAGAAAAACAATTTCGGTAAATTAATTTAGAAATTTTTATAAACCCAATTCACCCCCCTCTTGGGTTATGGTTGCCACGGCCAACAATTGTTTGAGAACACACAAGCGCATCAATACAACTATTAAGCTTTTTTGCTTAAATTCTCTACATTTTACTCAGCTTACTTACTGCTTTACTTCGCTATTTTACCTTATTTCTTGCTTACTTGCTTACTTTACTTAGCCGATCACCATTTTACCCTTTATAATTTTAGCTTTTTTTAGTTCACCTTCAAACCAAACACTTTCTTTAGTAGTTTGGGAACCTTTGCTGAGGGTTGGATTTTGCCCGTGGTTCCAAATCACTTGATTCTTTCAAAATCCATACGTGTTTCTTGACTGATTTTTTATTGGGCTGATTTACAATTTTCCACGTAAACTGTTTTCAACGCATTATTCAATTTCTCTCTCTTTGTTCTATGTTCAATGAGCATTCTACATTGATATATATGATAATAACTCACGCGCACGGCTTTAAGTTATTTTGATTAATTGGGGTCCACTCGGAGACTTTGAAGGAGAATCAAGATTTCTTTATTTTGATGATGTTGTTGTTGTTGTTTTTTTTTTCTTTTTTTTTTCTTTTGAAGATATCATTTTATGATTCTAATGAATCTTCAATCTTGAGTCCTCGTTGGGTATTTATTCTGAATATATGTTAACCTGTTTATCGGATCGTAAGTTTGAGTCGTCTCTTTTCTTCATTGTTGTTAGGGAAATTTCGGAATGGGAGGAAGGAGTAGGGTACTTTAATTCTTAAAATTGATTATTGATTATAAACTTAGATTACTCGTCTCTGTTTTATGGCCATTTTTAAAAGCTGTATTTTCCTTATAATGTTTAAAACTTGTTTTTAAAAAAATTGTTATTGCTAGTTATACTTTATTCTGGGGACATTTTACACTTTTAATATTTACATTACATTCAATATGGGTTTGATAATAAGATGATTCTTCCTGCTGCTATCCTTCATTGCATTTATATCAACTGGTTAAGAAATTAGTATGATCATCCCACATTTTTTTTGTATTTATTTTTCAAGCTTTCGAGAGGTTATAATATTTGATGATACTTATTGAATTTGTTCCAAATTGCAATTTTCCCTTGATAGTTTGATATATGTCAAATATTTCAATCTCTATAATGTACTTTTATATCAATGGAATCAAACAAATATAAGCCTGCACAGTTGTTATATATGGTTTGAATTGAACTTATAGTGTAATAGGAGTTTTGCACTTGCATATGCAGTCGTGGTTTCCAATTTTGAACCTTAAAAGATCCATGGGTTAAAATGATTGGCTTTCCTGCTCTTGATAATGCAGTTACGATTAATGAAGTGGAGGCGTTATATGTGCTGTTTAAGAGGTTAAGTAGCTTCATGATTGATGATGGTTTGATTCACTAGTTAAATTGTTCTGTCAAGTGGTTTGACATCTTTAGGTTTCTATGAATTGAGTTCAAGTATCTACTGCTTTGCTCTTGCTTTATGCCTCCAGCATTTCGTCAATGATTGCCATGTACTCCTTTTTTCTTTATATGTGCATGTGTCTCTCTCATAGGGAGAGAAAGATTGGCTACTCTTTCTATAATGTCTTCAATTGATTAATGGATAGTACATGAGTGCTCTTCTATATAGCTATGAATTTAATTTTATTCTTACTATGTTAGCAGAGTCTCTATGCTATTAGTTTTTAAACTTTTTCTCTCATGCCATTTCTTCTCAGAAAACCCATTTTTTCTTAGTAATTTTTATTCTCACTCATCAAAATAATTTCAAGTCCAGATTCTTTCATCTTCTCCTTCTGCAGGTACTTTCATCTTCCCTTTAATTTTATTCGTCTCATTATTGTCTCTCCCTCTTTGTTTTTCAGGATTATTAGTTTTATGTGATTAGCATTTGCTAAGGAGTTTCTTTTCTGTCACACCTTTCGAGTTTGAATCTTGCTAAGCTGTTTTTGCTTGTTAGTGCAAATGAAATTTTATAGCGCTCATTTTGGAGGTGACCTTTTTAAGTTAGAGAACTTCCAAGTTAAACTCCCTCCCTGCTTCAAACAATAAATTTAAGTTACTAAATTGTATAACTACAGAGCCACGAGTGAACCACTCTCAAAAGGATCATAAATCATTGATAAATTTTTTCTCTAATACAAGTTTTAAGATTCTGATTCTTCTTATGATACAATTGACTACGATTTTCTGGTCGGTTAGTTTATCATACATATAAATAAGCTCTCTCATTGTGATTAGCTAGTGAGATTGGGAAAATATCTCTGGTGGACTTTGAGAAAATTGAGAGAGAAACAAAGATGGAAATATGTAGTTGATAAAGGGGAAAAGGTGTGTGATTCCTTATCCTTTTTATGTTCTGTTTATAATTCCTTATCCTATTTATATTTTGTCTCTGCGATGGCATGCTTACTGTTGGAGTCAATATGAAAATCCCAAGGATTAAGGGAATGAATTAATTGCATTATTATTGTCATTCATTGTATAATTATTGTAATTATTAGCTGTGATTTATTTCTTTTTCTATTTTTAGTAGTTTTCAATATGGAGGCAGAAGTTTAGGTGTAGTTATTACTTTTCCTTTTTTCTCTCTTCTGAGAGTTGGCTACTGTGATGTATATATTGTAACCACATAACTCTGAATAATATAGAACAGAGAATCAATTTACCTCTGTTTCAAGGTATCAAGAGCTTCGGGGAACAGGTCTGTTACTGAATATTATAATATATTAGTTGAGTTGTGGTAGGAAATGGACCTTTTCTATAGCATTAAGTGGAATTGCACTGAAGATAGCAAGTTGTACAACCAAATGCGCGAAAAGGAAAGAGTCTTTGATTTCCTTCATGGGCTGAACAAAGAGCTCGATGAAGTGAGGGGTTGTATCCTTGGAACTAAGCCGCTACCTACAATCAGAGAAGTCTTTGCTGAAGTTAGGAAGGTAATGCTAAACATTACACCAATTGCAAAGGAAACCCACCATCTTGGCTCTACCTTAATCTCAAACCGTGAGGAATCTAACAACAAGATCCAGCGTTGAAAAGATAACAAATTGTGGCGTGATCATTGCCAAAAGCCTTACCACACCAAGGAAACATGCTGGAACATCCATGGAAAACCTACAGATTGGAAGCCCTGCAGTCAGAGGAAAAACAATACTCCATATGCCCATGTTGTAGAAACTACTACAGAAATGCGTAAGCCGCATACAGCTCCTTTCACTGGTGAACAAATGGAGATGCTTAAAAACCTATTTAGCCATATCAGAACTGAAACTACTACTGCTCCTACAAGCTCTTCTGTCCATGTTGTACAAAAAGGTAACTCTTTTTTATCAAAACAGGAAGATCTTACCATTTGGATTGTTGATTCAGGAGCTTCAAACCACATGACTGGGTCAGCAAATTTGTTTTCTTCCTATAAAAGGTGTGATAGCGAGATATGAATTACTGTGGCAGATGGAAGTTCCTCTCTTGTGGATGGGTTTGGTGATATGAATTTGTGTTGATTGAATCTGAATTCTGTCCTTTACGTTCCTAACTTGAAATACAATTTAATTTCAGTTAGTAAACTATCCAAGGATCTAAATTGTGCAGCAATTTTTTCCTCTACTTGTTGTGAATTTCAGGATTTGGCTTCGGGAAAGATGATTGGCAATGCTGAGGAACGAAGTGGTCTATATTATTTCACTGGTTCTTCTTCAATATCTCAAACACAATCCAAGGTTTATTTATCTACTGTTTCAGACTCTGATATAATGCTTTGGCATAAACGTTTAGGTCATCCTAATTTTAATTGTCTCAAGTCCTTGTATCCAAAGTTGTTTATCAATAAAGATGTTTCTTCTTTCCAATGTGAAAACTGTATTTGTACAAAACAATCTCGGAAAAATCATCCGAAGCATCCTTATAAAAAATCAAAACATTTCCACCTTATTTACAGTGACTTATGGGGTCCTGCCCGGGTTTCTAATCTTACTGGATCTAGATGGTTCATTACATTTATTGATGATCACACATGTATATGTTGGACCTATATTTTGAAAGAAAAATCTGAGACAAGTACAATATTCAAACAATTTCACAATCTTGTCAAAAATGTGTTTCAATCCACAATTCAGATTCTTTGAACTGACAATGGAAAAGAATATTTTTCCAATGATCTTGCAAATTACCTTGTCGAGCATGGCATATTCCATCAAAGCACACGTGTTTACACTCCACAGCAAAATGGTATTTGCTGAAAGGAAAAATCGCCATATTCTTGAAGTTGCTCGTTCCATAATGTTTGCAAGTCATGTGCCAAGTTCTTTTTGGGGTGAAGCTGTTTTAACTTCTACATACCTAATCAATAGGCTTCCATCCAAACCTCTTAAATTCCAAACCACATTAAATTGCTTAAAAAAATGTTTTCCACATATCCGCATCTTTGAGTCCCTTCCCCCTAACGTCTTTGGATGTACTGTGTTTGTTCATGATTGTAGCCCCACTCGGGGAAAACTTGATCCTAAAGCTATTAAGTGCATCTTTGTTGGTTAAAACTCTCCTACTAAAAAAGGGTACAAGTGCTACTGTCCTTTCACCAAAAAATTCCATATCTCCTATGGCACTACCTTCCTTGTACATTAACATTTCTATCCCAATGCTTCACTTCAGGGGGAGTATTCCAGTGAAGAGAAACATTGGGATCTATCCATGTCCCTTCCTAACTTACTTCCCACTTCATCTCTAGAGGAACCCACCATTCAAGATCCTAATTCCATAGGGTATATACCTCAAGAAGGAGAACCTGATTTACAATTGCAACGATTGCAGCGAAGTGACCTTCAGTTTTTTGTTAGAAGACCACGACTTCCTCAACAAAAGCAGCCACCAGAACTGGTTCCAAATCCTATCGGAGACACACAGGTTGATGAAGGTAATTGCATAATTAATGATATTGATGTTACTATTGATGATCTTGATGTTCCTATTGCTATTAGGAAGGGAGTTAGGTCATGTACTCAACATCCCATATCTAGCTATCTCACATATTCTAAGTTGTCTCCAAAGTATAGGGCCTTCATCACAAAGATTGATCAATTGGAGGTTCCCAAAAATATTCATGATGCTCCTCAGGACCCAAAATGGACAAATGCTGTAATGGAGGAAATGAAGGCTTTAAATGAGAACAAAACATGGGATGTTGTGGATCTTCCTGAAGGGAAGAAAGTGGTAGGATGTAAATGGATCTTTACCATAAAAGTAGGAGCAAATGGAAATATAGATAGATACAAGGCAAGGTTGGTGGCTCAAGGGTATACTCAAACTTATGACGTTGACTATGAAGAAACTTTCGCTCCCGTTGCCAAATTAAATTCAATCAGAATCCGCATATCTCTTGCTGCAAATCTGGATTGGGAATTGCACCAAATGGGCGTGAAAAATGCATTCCTAAATTAATGGAAACTTGGAGGAAAAAATATACATGAAGTTACCTCTGGGCTTTGAAGAAAACAAATCAGGTACAGTTTGCAAGTTTAGGAAATCTTTATATGGACTTAAACAGTCTCCTAGAGCTTGGTTTACCAAGTTTAGCTTGTCCATGAAACAGTTTGGGTACACACAAGGATAGGCAGATCACACACTCTTTGTCAAACAAGCTGAAAATGGCAAGAAAGTAGTGCTTATTGTCTATGTAGATGATATAGTAATTACTGGAGATGATATTCAAGGGATTGTAAAACTTAAAGGTCAACTCCATGCAGAATTCAAAGTAAAAGATCTTGGACTCTTGAAATACTTTCTTGGGATGGAAATAGCAAGGAGCAAGAAAGGCATTTTCATCTCCCAAAGGAAGTATACCCTTGATCTATTGAAGGAAACAGGAAAACTTGGGTGCAAGGCTGCTGGAACTCCTCTAGACAGAAATTGGAAGCATAACATTGATGAAAAGGATCCTCTCGTGGAGAGGGAATGTTACCAACACTTAGTAGGGAAGTTGATTTACCTATCTCTCACTAGGCCCGACATTGCCTATAGTGTTAGTGAAGTTAGTCAATTCATGCATTCTCCTACTAAGAGACATTTAGATGTTGTGAATCAGATCTTTCGCTACTTGAAAGGGACTCCGGGCAAAGGATTATTGTTTCAAAAAAATAGTCATCGGGAGGTTGAGTGCTATGTAGATGCAGATTGTAACACCTCGATTTTTTTTCCGTTTCTTCATACTCTATGATTATGAATGTATATGTGTGTTTATTATTTTGGAAGAATTATTTTAATATGAATTTTCTAGTAGAAAATTTAAGAAGTAAAATACGATCGATTTTCACCGTTAAGAACTAAATGAAACCGGAACGAAACAAATTTTGTCCAATTTTCATTGGTGCAGATTTTTGAAATGACTTGATAAGGAAACCCTTGAAAGGTTGATGTAAATAGTGTTTCCATTAAATGCTTTTCATCATTTTAGCCATTTACACAAGTTATGTAACACCCGATTTTCTGCTTGTCTGTAAATTGTGATTATGTGAATATTTAAGGTTTTATTTTTGGTGATAAATTATTTTGATAAACCAAATTAAGTCATCTTTATTTATTTTATATTAAAAATATATAGTTGAATTTTCAAGAAGAAAATATCCGACGTTTACGGTTTGAGTTTTCGCAGTCAGTAAAACCCTACTGACCCGAAAATAATCTTAAAAATTCGAAAATCTAAAATCTTATTTTTTAAACCCAATTATATTTATTTTTATGATCTTAGAAATTATTTATTTTTATATGAATTTTTCCTGGTGAAATTTACGAATAAAACATACGATCGGTTTTTACCGTTACGTAACAATCGGTACCGGAACGAACCCGAAATAATTAAATCTGATTTTCCCAGATTTTGGAAAGATTCTATTTGATGTGAATAGTGACTTATGTCACTATTCAACAATAATTATGTCAAATGTAATAATTATTTTACATTTCCTAGAAACCTAATACATTTAAATTAAAATATGAATTTATTAATGTTAAAAAAATTAAAAATTTTGCAGAAATTTAGAGAGGGCTGCACCCCCTCTCCCCTATAAATACCCCCTCCTTTCTCATTCATTCATCTCTTTTTCCATTTCCTAGCCAAACTCTTGCCAATTTTCTAACTATACTATTCATCATCTTCAACCTCTACACTTTGAACTTGGAAGCTAACATCCATACTCAACTTCATCTCTTGCTCTTCATCATCATCATTTAGAGGGTATAAACTCTAAATCTTTGCTCTTTTCTTTTGAGTTCTTACAATCAACTTGCATGCATGTTCATAAGTTCTATTGAAAGTTGGTTTTTCTTTAAGTGCATGTACATGAAATCAATTGAGTTAAGCTTATTAACATCTTTACAATTTTCTTCAACCTTTGCATGTTGAAAAAGAATTTCCTATGATCATTTTTATGGGTGGCCAAAACCCTAATGGAGGAAGGATGATGATTTTTTTTCAAAGAGTTTCACAAGCATGTTGTTTTGATCCTAAATTTTTTACATGCATGAGGTACCAAATTGAAAATGGTTGGTTTTAAGTTTTTGAGAAGATAAAGTACTTTGATTTTCATATAGATTTGATGTATCTTGGCAAAAAGTTGAAAAGACCATGTTTGGTAATTTTAAGAAGAACACTTAATTAAAAATCACTATTTTGATGACATGCATGAGAAAGAGATAGAGTGTTTTAATGATTTTCCTTATATTGTATGTTTGCATGTATGTTTTTGAGGGTCTAGGACCTTTGCTTGTTGGTTCTATGGCTTGTGGATGATGCTAGAGAGAAGATTGTAACTTGATGTGAATAAACTTGTGTAGATTTTGATTCTAGCAGCATGATATATATTTTTTGTAAGTCCATAAAGTTTTATACAAAATGTATTTCTGGAAAATAAATACATATTTGGAAAGAAGACTTCTGGGCTTCAATTTGATATATAATATGTAAGTATTTGGATAAGATTTACTGGGTTAAAACACCTCTCAAAGTAGAATTAAATTCTGACTGCGAAAATAAGAACATAGTTGGTTGCATGATGATTTTAAATATGATTTTGAAAGTTAAAAACCTTTATAAAATTTTCTGGGTCATTACCAAAGTATAACTAAAGTTTTTTTTTGAAGTTTTAGAATTTTTAAATATGTATGTAAAGAGAAACAATTTCTTAAATTTGCAAGTGGGTGAACTTGGATTTCTGGAAAATCCTGTACAAATAGAGGCAGTGTGGGATTTTTAATAAATTAATGCTTTCGAATTTTGACATGGGACTAACTACCATATGTTTATATGTGAGTTGGGTACCTCCAATTAAATTTTCAAGGATTTTGAAGGTCATTTGAATAATCATTCACAATTTAAAACCCACAGTTGTTTTGAAAATGATTTTATAAAAGAGTTCACTCAAATTTTTGAAGGAAAAAAAAATATGTTTTTTTAATAATGTCTTCAAGTAAAGACTTTGGTATAAAATGGACTATAAACAAGTGTTAATGTAAATATATAAAAATATGGGATTTATAAAAGTAAGTCTTGAACAAAATACAATCCAAGAAATTGAAAAAGATTGGACATCTCTAGCATCATTTTTCCAGCCATAGCCAAAACCTATGCTTAGGAAGATAAGACAACTTTGTTGGTTTAATTTAAGTTGTTCGCTTAATTCGTAGACTTGCGGCACACGGTGAGAAAAAGGAAGTTCGCTCTGGGCAACGCAGAAACAAAGACCTTGTCTACCCGTCGAATTAGGTAAGGGGAGATAGCCTGAGGGATGATATAATTATGGTAACTATATGCTTGTGTGTTTGGATTGTTTGATTTTGTTGACTGTTGTTGTTGATGTGTGAAAAAGATGAATAGTGATGTGTTTGTGTGTTTAATTTTATGATGCTATGATAAAGTTGTTGTTACTTTGACTGATTCATGTGCTATTGATAACATGTTGAATTAAAATGTATAATTGAATATATTATGTTGTTATGTTGTGAATTGTTGAACGTGTGTTGCATAGTAGCCTAACCGTTGGTTAGAGCCCAATCCTTAAAGTAAAGATAAAAGCCTTAATAAAACATATATTAAAGCAAAAAGAGAAAATGTTTTCAAGTTGACAACTATTCTTTGAAGGGAAGGTTAATCTTTTTATCAATCTTTAGTGAAAAATTTAAGAATTTTAAAAATAAAGATTTTCTTTACAAAGGTGGGAAAAATTTATTTTAGGAAGCTGTTAGGGATGTTTTCCATAAAAACATGAAATTTCAAAAACTCGTTACAATGAAAAATTAAAATTTTGTTTCTTTGCCGAAAGATTTTAGTCCTCTTTATATTACACTAAATCCTTCTTAAAAAGCCTTTATTCTAGAAAGAGAGGATCTTTTCCAAAATAAAGATATGCTTTTAGAACAAAAAGATATCTTATTATTATATGATTTCAAAATGAATTTCAAAAGAAAATGTTGTTCGAAAAAGGTTTTTTTTTATTGAAACAAAAATATCCGATAACTTGGATAAGTTACGGAAGTTTTGTTTTTGGATTTGTATTTTCACTGAGCGAAAAGGAAGAAAAGTTGAAAAGTTGAACCTAGTGACCGAGACATCGGGTAACTAGTGTTTTAGAAGCACGTTGATCTATGATCCGTGTTACGTTGTTGTGGACTATGTTCCAGTGAATGTTGCTATGGACTGCTGTTCCATATGCGTTGAATGGAAATGATAAGAAGGTGAAAGTTGATTTTCTACGACCACAAAGTTCCATGGCTGATGCATAAGTCTGGAACTGTTGTGATTCGACACTCGGACTTAAAGTCCTGTGTTGTTAATAAAAGTTTGTAAGATATCGAAAAAGTTGAAAGGTCGTGAGCCTTGTGCCTCGACAAAAAGGAAAAGAATGATGCGCAAAGAAAAGTTGAAAACAAAAGTGGTTTTTCTCATGCATTCATTTTTGGCAGACGTGCCCACATTGTTTTTGTATGAATATCTGGAAGAGTCAGATATCTCATGCTACGTTGTTTCGTGTGAATATCTGGAGGGCCAGGTATTTCATGCTACGTTGTTTCATTGTGCCTTGATGGACAATGAAGTCCATTAGCCCGGATTACTGTACCTTGTGTTGGACAGTATGCTATGGACATTCCACGCACGTTGCACGCTGCGCCAGGAGTTTGGGCAGTGTAGTGGAAATTCACGTTGTGCATAATATACTTGGCAATCGAGCCTGATCAGCTCCTTTCAAAAGTTGAAAAACTCCGGAGTCTTGCATCAAAGTTGAATTTTTCATGAACATCATGGTTTTTCAAAGTTGATGATGGATTGGTGTGATATTATATTTAGTTTAATCTTTCACATGCTGTAAACATGATGATATCTGTTGTATATGCTGTTTGTGTTGCAAGTATGTAGTTTATCATAATTATCCGTATGACGATATCTCACCCTTACAATATATCAGGTTCTCCTAGTTATGGCTGAAGTACCTTAGTGCACAAGGGCAAGAGGTGTCGGTATGTTCTAACCTCGCATGGGGATTTTAATCTCGCATCCTCGAAGAGGTTGGTGAAAATTTTATGGTGAGAACTACAGAGTTCTTTCCAGTAGTTGTCTATTAGAACGACCAGCTTAGGATATTTCATTGAGACGGGTGTTTTAAGAAAATTGTTGTAGTTGGAGAACCTTGTAACGAACTTATTACTTTCCATAGGAAAGATTTCCTCATAAAAGTTTACATGTTGAAGTGTTTTGATTCATAAATAAATCCAACTTTTATATGCCATTAAGTAGGGTATAATATTATGTTTGTGTTGTGTGTACTATTCCTTTTGAAAATATTCCGCATTGAAGAAAAAGAAAATTTTTGCCCCCATATTTTCAGACTTATGAAGTTAATGGAAGTTTTTCGAAAGCAACCAATAAACTTTCCTTTCAACTTATTTCCGAATGTGATTAGGAGCTAATGCCTAAGGGGGGTGTTACACAGATTGGGCTGGTTCAGTAGAAGACACAAAGTCAACAACTGGGTACTGCACAAAAGTGTGGGGAAATGTCTTGACTTGGAGAAGCAAAAAACAAATTGTTGTCGCAAGAAGTAATGCTAAGTCGAAATACAGGGCAATTGCACAAGGTGTTTGTGAACTTATTTGGATAAGTAGGTTACTACAAGACCTATTTATTCCTATTGAAGGACCTATGAATATGTACAGTGACCGCAAATCAGCTATTAGCATAGTTCATAATCCTATTCAACATGATAGGATGAAGCATGTAAGGATCGACAGGAATTTTATCAAGTCAGAAATTGAAAATGGAACTTTCAATCTACATTATGTGTCAACCAAGTCACAAGAAGCTGACATGTTTACAAAAGCTTTGCAGAAGTCAGATCTTCAGTCTAATATTGGCAAGCTGGGAATGATTGACATCTATTCACCAGCTTGAGGGGAGTGTTGGAGTCAATATGAAAATCCCAAGGATTAAGGGAATGAATTAATTGCATTATTATTGTCATTCATTGTATAATTATTGTAATTATTAGCTGTGATTTATTTCTTTTTCTATTTTTAGTAGTTTTCAATATAGAGGCAGAAGTTTAGGTGCAGTTATTACTTTTCTTTTTTTCTCTCTTCTGACAGTTGGCTACTGTGATGTATATATTGTAACCACATCACTCTGAATAATATAGAACATAGAATCAATTTACCTCTGTTTCACTTATAAATGCAATTTATAACTTGGCCCCCACAATTTTGAGAATTTTTATAAGCTTTTTGTAAGTTGGTTCAGAATTCTGGAGATTTAGTACTGTAAGCCTTGTAACAATTTTATTTTAGTTCCATTAGCACATTTACTCCATCAGAGTCATGCTTTTTGTTTGAATGTCAAATAATATTATTTCGATTTTTAAGACTAGTTGTTTTCTTAATGTTCTGAAATTTTAAGACTTCGTTGGTGGTAATTGATTTGTTATGTATTGCATATTTGATTACTTTAGTTGGTTTTACATTTACTGCTATTGAAGAAGATTTGCATGAAGACTCTCTCAAGACATGAAGTTTATAAATATCATAAGTCTCTCATGAAGAAACATATACAATAACTTTTGCAACATTCAAGTGAGATTAAAGTGCTACAAAACTTTCTTATTCTCTATTGTTTAGAGTCATTCTTTGTTGAGCTTAAACTTTGTATCATTCTCACACATAGTGAGTTGAATCATGTTCTATAAATTTTTCTTTACTCTTTGCTTGAGTAATCCTGAGTGAGTTACCTAGAGAGTTGTAAAATACTTGTTGTAGCTAGGAGAGACAAGTGAGAGAATACTTGTAACTGTGCTAAGGGATTTAGTGAAAAATCCTTCAAGTCGAAGGAACTTTTTTTTTTTTACGATAATTGAACATTTCATTCATAATCGTCTAGTTACAGCATCACAGTGAAGATGCTCTACCCACCTTCTAGGAAGGGTTGAAGAGCACACACTCTATCATTTGCTAACAAGCTAGACCACATCAGAGATACACAACCTGTTCTGGGTACAAATACCCCATGTCAGGGAATTCAAAACACCAAAAGTTCCAAACATAACATAAAGAAAAACATCCTTAACAACAAAAACAAAACCAACAATACATCACAAATAAAAACCATCAACATCATAAACCATAAAACACCAGCATCTTCGAGCTCTTCTAACAGGCAAAACCAGTCTCGGTCTTCCACTCCTTACTAAGACAGAAAGCTATATTTCCATATATCATGCACCAAAGTCACCTCCAAAGATCAGGAAAGTATGACAACAACCTGTCTTGTTATGTTCTGATGCTCTTCCCTTTTAATGCATTCAAAACTGACAAAATACCTTTGAAAAGATTTATAGAAAAAACCCCATTAATTCCAGCAAAACTCAATATCAAATAAAACATTAAATATCAAAATAAAAACAAAACAATTTAATGCAGAACTCCTGTATCAATTCCTTTATGAAAGCCATGTAGTCTTCCATACTCCTGTTTCTATTTTCAGAGCATAACACCAAGATAGCCATTGAAGAAAAGTAATTGTTTGCCTCCTATCACCATATGCATTCTTCTTTTCAGGTTCTCTTTTCAAACATTGTCATAGCTCCTACAATCTCCAGGAAGTTAATTTCACAGCCATATTATCCATCTACCTTGTGACAAAGATCCCTCCTTTGCAAGAGAATCTGCAACCTCATTTGCTTCCCTTTTTATATGCATAAAATTATGTTTTTAAGGTTATTACAGTAAAAGCACAGATCCCAGGGACACTCTTCCTGCTTGTTAACCCAAGCTAGAGCATTCCTTGAATCTGATTCTAGGATGATCTCCATTCCTTTAATCCATTCTTGTTGTAGAGACATTTTAAGTGCAAAGACAATGGCCATAAACTCTGCCTCGTTTGAATCCTTTGCACCTACAAAGGTTGCAAACAATGCTAGAGAATTTCCTTTATCATTCCTAAGCACACCTCCAATCCCTGCAGGACCTGGTTTACCTCTGGCTGATTCATCCACATTCCATTTAAGCCTATTTGAAGGCAGTACAGTCCAAGCTACTGGCTGTCTTGGTTCCTTTCTTCTTTTCCAAAGTCTAACACAATCCAGTTTTGTTACAACTTCTCCTGGGTTAAAAGGTACATCCTGGTTCCATCCTTTAAGCCAAAGAACAATCTTAATTTAACTGAGTAACAGAACTCAATCCAATCTGTTTCAACTTTTTCAAAAACTACTCTATTTCTTTGATTCCATAAGGATCAAGTTACAACATAAAACAAAGATATCCACATTTTCCTTTCAAAGTCACCACCTACTGCTCCTATCCAAAGATCAAACCACAGAAGTATGAATCAGGACATTATCTCTACGTGAATTTCTCTATCCCTATATCTGTTTACTTATTTGCAACTAACTTTTGAGAATTGATAATGAATGTTCTTAACACTCTTTTTTGTTTGATTCAAAAGTTTTCTTCTATGTGGTAAAAGTTGTTTGTGTCCAAAGCTCATTGTGTCAGTTGTGAGTGTATTTTACAAAATCCTATTTTTCAAAAAGCTTTCTATAAAGTTAAGAAACAAATTCAATCCACCTTGTCTTTCTCCTCTATATTTCATCGCCTTCTTCAATAGACATTTTATTGTTTTTATTTGGTTAGTATGTTGAGAATAAGTAGAATGTGATGGCTATAAATATGGTTCTTTTATTTTTGGATTTTGTTAGTAGATAGATGCCCTATTTAAAGGCTTTGCATTATTATTTGATTTTTCAGGTGTAAGGACTTTTGTATTTGAATTTACATTATAGTATTTCCAGACTATATCTATGAATTATTAAAATGTTACATCTTATTTGTACTACTTTTGAGGTTTTATTAAAAATTTTAAAGCTAGTAATCCGAGGTGTTACATTCGTGATCCCTTTTGACACATCTCAAGTTCAACCATTATTCATTCCCTTCTCGAAGCCAATTAAATTTGCTTCAGAAAATTTATTACATTAAAACCATATTCAAAGAGATTTTTGTCTCAATAAGTCGGTCGCAAATGGGTAAACATTTGACTTTTAAAATTGCAAACTTTGTTGGGATTAAATTAGTGACCGGCTTATTAGCCACCAACTCGATTGCTAGAAAATTCGGTCACTTAGGGGAAATCGATGAACATCTTTTGAAAATTACTACCTCGGTTGAAATGCGGTTGCAATTAGCGATGATTGTCTTTCGGTCATTAATGGTGGTCGCTAAATGACCATTTTCTTGTAGCGTTTCTTATTAGCCATTCATATTTTTTAGAAATTAAAATTAAAATTTAATTAACTAATAAGGAATGTGAATAGATAACATAATTTTTAGGAGTTTTAATAATTTTACTCAAACAAAGCCATATATAATCTTTTGCCATGGATCATGATGCTAGTGAGAGGTGCGATTCATAATGTCTTATATAAAAGCAAAAGAGTAATATTCTCCTCATTATACTACTTTGCTCCATGTTCTAACTGTTAACTTGCAATCATTACAATATATATGGCCACCCTTGCATAACATATCTTCTTGCTTCAAAAGCAAGAAATATTCAATTAAATTGCATCTCTACTTCACTCATAATCCTCTTCTCTCTCCCCTCTCATCTCTCGTATACACAGTATTTTAATTTCAAATTATGATCGAGTATTTTAAGTTTTAGCCGTGTTTTTTCTTTATGATTGAAATGAAAGCAAAACAAAGAAGCAGCTGACGAAAAACGTATGTTTTCAACATGCAATAATTTGAAGTTGATAAAGATGTAGATGCATAAATGGAAAATATCTCTAGCAAGTAGCAAGACAAGAAACTGAAAAGAAAAAAAAAAAGTGGGCATTAGATAGGATTGCAAAATGGTTATATAATGGAATCAGAAGCTATTGTTTAGGCCCTTATCATGGATGTATTAAAATATAATAAAGATATGTTAGTCTTTTGTGTTTACATCTCAATCTTTTGCAAAACATTACAGGAGGAGACAGTGTGGGTAAAGCGTGCTTACTTTGCTATCATTCCTTGGATGTGGAAAGAGAAACAATTCGGTGTAAAGCAAATTAATTAACAATAAACTGATTAATTAATACCGTAATGGGATTGGGAAGCGCTATATGCAGGACTTTACACAATCAATGGCTTTCCCGTAATAAACGGATTAATTAGATTTTCTTTCTCGAGTAAGACATGTTACTTTAAAAAGATGTTAGAGTGAAATATTATTATAAATAGATGAAACAGTAAATAATTTTTTTTTTTTGGAAAAAGATTCAATGTTGAATTGAACTTAATAAAAATAGTTAGTATTGACGTATATTAAATAACAATTATTAAAATAATTTTGTGACTAGTACTAAATTCATGACAGTGCGCCTCCCATAGGATTCCCTTTGAAAAGGGAATTTAATAAATGGAATAGTGTACTATTTTATTAAGAGTTTCGGTTGTTTATATGACGTCTAAAAGTTAATATCATACTCGGGCGGAGATTAGTTTTGTTGCTGGTCCAAAAGATCTAAGCTTATAGGATACTCCGTGAACTCATTGAAGAGCCAAATGTTTTAATTTCGGTAGGTTCCAAACCAAAAAAAGTAAATGAATAAAACAAAATACACGTTTACTAACATTACATTGCTCCAAATGAAATTGGGCTCATAGTCCTTAAGCAATGTCTTGAGTTCGAACCTTGTGAATGGAAAAAATGTGGTTGGGAGGGAAGACTACTAAAGGTAGCTAGCCAAGTTCTGCAGCAAATATTAGTCATTAACGAAACTGGTGAATACTTCGCACCTTTATCATGATAACAGAAAAAAAAAAAATACACGTGTTCTGAGTTCATATATATAGTTGTACTTTATGAGTTTTTTTTTTTTAATGTTGATCAAATGGAGCTATCAACAATATAACTAACATGTGCCTCATTTATTGCCCCAGACTAAACGTTACATTTTTATTACGATTGATAATTCGATTTTTCTAACCTATGTAATCTTTCACATGTTAAAGAATAAAAAACTAGAAATGTTGTTTTGGAAAGAGTAATTTTTAAACTTTCATGAAATTGAAACTTTTAACACAACTTTTTTATTTTTTATTTCTTCACATATACAAGGTTTCATTGGATAGAAAAATCGTTGATAATTTATGTTGTTAGAGTATTTGTCGCTGCAGTTGTTAACGGTTAACATTACTAGCTAGTTCGTATGGGTGGACACTGGACAATAACATTAAAACTTTTTATTTACAAATTAAGTTTTAATAAGTTGTGTTGTGTGTGAGCTTGATTGAAATTCACTTCATTAAAACAAATGAAATTCCATGAGATATTGTAATACAAAAACCTTTTCGAACAGGAAAATCCCAACTAAAGTAATCAAATCGCAAGGCACATCATTTAGTATGGCACGCGGTGACTAAGTATTTTCAACCTTCAGTTGTTGTAGATATCAACACAGTTTTCAAACATTTTTCACTAGGATCAGTCTTTTATGTCTGAAACGCACAGATCATGCTCGTGCCCAGATCCACCTTGTGACGTCCTCTCCGCTGTGTCAATGTTGCCCGTCGCAGAGCCATGTTCTAGCCACCAACCACCGCCTCTTGCGTTGTCTATCGCTAACAATTATTGTAACTCTTCAAAGTTAAAAGCTTCAGCTTGAAATCTTGCTAAGTCCCAACGTAGCAGAAGATCGATGAACAGGAAGAGAGATAGTTGGTTCATAACTTGAGAGTTATAAGTTACATTTCTTTTGACAATTATGCCCTTAATAGTGTTGACCAAGTCAATGAAGAGCTATCAAATTTTAAATGATGTGGCCTTAGTTGGCAAAATTTAATTGGACCACATGTCACTAGTGCAGGAAGCACTTTTTATGTCTGTTAAAAGTGCTTTTTAACGTCACAGAAAAGCCAGACATTAATATAACAGACGTTAAAAGCGTGACTTTTAACGTCTATTGTGAACAGACGTAAAAGTTTACATTTAACGTCTGTTGTAAACAGACGTAAAAGTTTACATTTAAGGGTTCACACGATGGTGGTGGAGAGGAGTTCGCACGGTGGTGATCACTAAGAAAGGAAGGTTAGGGCAGAGAGTACGTGAAAGTGATGAAGAGAAAGGTGCGCATGTAACATATACTTTCTAAAAACACTGGAAATCACTTTTAACGTCTGTTGTTTAAACAACAGACGTTAAAAGTTCGTCTTTTATGTCAGTTGTTTAAATAACAGACGCTAAAGATGCTCTTTTACGTATGTTGTTTAAACAAAAACATTAAAAGTGACACTCATCACTTTTAACGTTTGTTGTTTAAACAACTGATGTAAAACCTGATTTAAATGAACCTTATATTTACGGTTCTACCACTATCTCCTTTTTAACGTCTACTTTTTGTTTAACAGACATTATCCTTGCTCATCTATTACATATTTTCCAGTAGTGTGTGTGGGGTAAATATTACCCTAATTTTAAGGGGTTACCAAAGAACTCACCATATTACAATGAACAAATATAATTTTTAACATTCAAAATATTGCACCTGCATGGAACATTGGCATAATGTGAACGTGACTCATTATTTTCAAATACCACATGTTAAGTTAGAATGTTAAATGTATTATATATATATATATATATATATATATATATATATTAAATTTTCAAATGTCATAATAGTATAATATATTAAACTTTTTTTTTGGTGAATACATATTAGACTTTTAATTAGAAGCAATGTCAACAAACAAAAAAGAAAAATATAAGACATTTAATTAGAAGCAAAATGATGTTCCTTGCATTCATGTCCCTTAATAAACACCCAAAGCAGTGCTATAATGCAAAAAACAGTTTAATTAAACAAAGCATTAGGAATGACCTCTACTTTGCCACCCTTCATGATGCAATCCTTCTCTTTATTCAGTTTAAAACCCACCCCATTGAAAGCCCCTTTGTCCATGTGTTAGTGAAAACCCTCTCTATCTCAGTCTCTTGTACACAAAAATAAACAAAACATAATGTCAAGCCATAATGGAATGCATCACACCAACGTTGTTGAAGACCATGAGGTTCTGATATACCAAACCTACCCGTGTGCATACTATGTCCGAAGCCCCTCCACTCTCTCACATGCCAACAGCGCAGCAGACATACGTAGCAACATCCAAAACGACATCGAATCAACCTTCCACTCCCCGATCCGATCCGAGACCAACCCGTCCAACCCGACCCACGAAGAAGAAGCCTCTCGCTTCGCCCTCTGCCGCTACTCCTCCTCCCGTGGCTCCAGCCACTCCTTCTTGCATCACAAGAAGGTATCCTATGATGACAGCCACGGCATGGTCACCGAGAACGGTGACGTCAACCGTCTCATGATAATTAATGGTGGTGGTGGTGGCAGCGACGACGAAGATGAAGGTGATGAGAATGATGATGATGAGAAAGGGTTGTTTAATTATGACTATAATTATGGGAAGAGAAAAGGAGGGTGGAAGGGGTACTTCACTTACCGTAACTCTGATTCATGTGCTTGGATTTTGTTGCAAATGTGTTGGAGAGTTGTGGTGAGCTTGGGAGTTGCATTGCTTGTGTTCTACATTGCTACAAAACCTCCAACACCCAATGTCTCCATTGAGGTACGTACTCAATAATTCTATGATTGTTATGTGTATCTTTGATCCTAGGGGAAATGAATTACGAACACTTGTTTGTTTGTTAATAGATGTCATTTGGTTAAATGAATGCTATCAGACATGTGATTTTGAATTTTTAATCCTAGTTATTCATTTTTTAATGATTTTTATATTTTTAGTACTTTTTTTAATTTTTTGTTTAAAAATTCTTTTTATCTAATTAATCTATAACATTATATTATTTTTTAGGTTTAATTGCAGTTTTGTTCTCCTACAATTGGTCATGTTTGATTTTGATCCCTAAAGTCTTTTTGTACATATTTGGCACTCCTATTTTTTTAATGTTGTAAATTCGGTCTTCTTACTACTGCTCTAAGCGCATAGAACCTCTTGTTGAGCTTTTGTGGTAAAGGATCATGTGGTGGAACCAAAAAAGGACCCGAGAATGAGGGACAAAACCAGTAAATAGGAGAGAGAAACCATTGAATCATGTTGAATCAGAGACGCAAAGGAGGGAGAACATTGAAAAAAATTGACATACATTTGACATAAGGACTAAATTTGCAACATTGAAAAAATAGTGAGACCAAATATGTATGGAAAAAACTTTAGGGACCAAAATCTCACATGATCAATAGTAGATGGATCAATACTATAATTAAGCCAATTTTTTAATACCACCCTCATATAGTAGGGCTGATATCCATGTTGTTTCAAAGTATTTTAGATAACAAACTACTTATTATGGTTAGGGGTTCGAATCTTGACTCATATATATGGAGAAAACCTGGTTGAGAAGGGAGAACACATCTTGTATGCCCAACAGATTCCCAAACGGAGATTAGTCATTACTAACAATGGTGGATATTTCGTACCTATAACATAGTTAAAAAAAAAAAAAAACTTATTAATCAGTGACTTGTAACTCCTTCAAATTGGGGACCATAGCATCTGCGCGTGTAGAGCATCTCTGCCACTTAGTGACGATGACTACAGGCTGTAATGTACTAATTAATGTAGGATCAACCATGGTGTGAAACTAGAAAATAGGGAATCTTGATGGGTTTATCTTTTTCACCTTTTCGCTATAACTTCATCATTGTACCATCTTTTGACTGCTTGGTTGAGTTGCGCCTTCCTCAAACTGAAAAAGTCAATAATCCATAGAAGTGTCATATCAATTTCTTTCAAAGAAGAGAAAGGCACCGAGGCACTATTTGGTTTGCGAAATCCGCTAGCGTTTAGCGGATAGCGTATAGCGGATGAGAAAGTAATCCCGTTTGGCAGTCGTTTTTAAAATTAGCATATAGTGTTTTTTCACTAGCGTATAGCGGTTTTTCCCAGACGCTACTTGAAGTAGCGTTTGAGCTTATAGCGTATAGCGTTTCATTTTTTCTTCCATTTTTATCCCTACCATCTTAATTAAATTCCTTACTTATCCTTAATTATAAAATAAAATACTAATCATTTAACATAGTATATAAATAAGAATTAATTTTGCTATTTAGATTTATATTTAAGATAAAAAAGTGGAAAATATATTTTTATCTATAAAAAATAAAACTTTTAATAAAAATAAATCAATATATAATTTTATTTTTATTATTCCATTTTATTTATTAAAAATAATTAAAACTAAATTAATATTTAAATTTAAAATAAATGATTGAATTTTTAAAAGATAAATATTTTTTTTTGACGTGATAAACGTTAAATAATTTAGAATAAAATAAATTATTATAAGTGATAATTATTTTAAAATAAATAATATAAATAATATATATACATATAATTTACATAAAAAAATAAAAACATATCCTTTTATGTCATTTTACATTTATCAGCTAGTCCAACCGCTAGTTTTATCAAACACTTCAAATCCAATCCGCTAGCTAATCAGCTATCCGCTATCAGCTAGCTTATCCGCTATCCGCTAGTTTATCCGCTACCGCTATCCGCTAGCTTATCCGCTATCCGCTAGTTTTTACCAAACAGAGCCTGAATGGTGTGCCAAATCCGCTAGCGTTTAGCGGATAGCATATAACGGATGGAAAAGTAGCCCCATTTGGTAGTCGTTTTTAAAATTAGCGGATAGCGTTTTTTTCACTAGCGTATAGCGTTTTTCCCAGACGCTACTTGAAGTAGCGTTTGAGCTTATAGTGTATAGCGTTTCATTTTTTATTCCATTTTTATCCTTACCATCTTAATTAAATTCCTCACTTATCCTTGATTATAAAATAAAATACTAATCATTTAACATAGTATATAAATAAGAATTAATTTTGCTATTTAGATTTATATTTAAGATAAAAAAGTGGAAAATATATTTTTATCTATAAAAAATAAAACTTATATAAAAATAAAATCAATATATAATTTTATTTTTATTATTCTATTTAATTTATTAAAAATAATTAAAACTAGATTAATATTAAAATTTAAAATTAATGATTGAATTTTTTAAACGATAAATAATTTTTTTTGACATGATAAACGATAAATAATTTAGAATAAAATAAATTATTATAAGTGATAATTATTTTAAAATAAATAATATAAATAATATATATACATATAATTTACATAAAAAAATGCAAACATATCCTTTTATGTCATTTTACATCAGTTAGTCCAACCGCTAGTTTTACCAAACACTTCAAATTCAATCTGCTAGCTAATCAGCTATCCGCTATCCGTTAGTTTATCCGCTATCACTATCCGCTAGCTTATCCCCTATTTGTTAATTTTTACCAAACAGAGCCAAAGTTATCGGGAAATTCTTTTTTCCAAAATTCCCATTTTGTTTTGTGTGTTGGAGAGGGTGGGGTCAAACCCAGATATTGTTGGAAAAGTGAGAAAAAAAAAAAATGCCAATTGGTTGGGTGATCTAACCATTTACCATTTCAAGTTGGCTCCATCTAACAAAAGTGTGGAGGATGACCACCATGTGCACCATCAGGAGCTACACTAGACTAGCAGTGAACCTGATGAAGAGCAGCTAGGTTTCGATTTTTCTCTCCGCCATCACGTACACCCTCAACGCCTGATCTCCCCACTAGCCCACCCAAAACAAGATCTTCTCCA
Organism: Echinosophora koreensis; assembly: GCA_035048595.1. Taxonomy (NCBI): domain Eukaryota; kingdom Viridiplantae; phylum Streptophyta; class Magnoliopsida; order Fabales; family Fabaceae; genus Echinosophora; species Echinosophora koreensis. Next base: position 2,835,230 of record JAPCYP010000011.1, on the reverse strand, counting down.
TTTCCAAAAACAACCATCACAACAAACACAAAAATAACTTGCTTATGGAGCACCACTCACCAAAGTGGTGTTTTTGGGTGCACCACTTAAGAGGCTATATTTGGACCAATCAAATTGTCACTTAGGATGATTAATTTTTCAAACAGATTATATTTGATCAAATAGTTAAAGGCTATTAATATTATTTTTGTATTTGCAAATTAGGTTGAGTATATTTGTATTTGCATAAGGCATCTCATCTTCCTAGAGAGTCTAGATTCACCGGAATCCTAGAACTTCAAATCCCCAAATTCGCCACCCCTCTCATGGCCCATATCCCCTCTAACATCACCAACACCACCGCTTGACCCTCCCAAACACAGTCTGATTTCAAATGTCGAGGAAGCAGAGACGCGTTCAATGGTGCGACGGCTAGGTTCGACGGCGATAGGCAGCGCACGCGGCTGGTCGCGGGTCGCGCGATGATTGATGTGGGTCGTGTGGCAGTGGAGCGGATTATGATAGCGGCGACACCATCTGGTAGAAGCGTAGCTGGATGACGCGGATCGCAATAGGTGGGAGCTGTTATCAGGTGCGATGGTGACGAATGTTCTGGAGCTATTATCCACGTGCACTTCCAGCCACCACTCCAAATGCCCAGATTCGCTGTCGCGAGCCACCACGTGTTGTCCAGCCACCTCGCGAGCACCCTGCTCCTAGCTGTGTGAGAGAGAATGTGGCATCACGATGGTGACGACCAAGAGAAGGTCTTGGTTCGGGTTGCTGGATTTCGTGATTGGAGGTAGGGGCGAGGTCGTTGGGGGAGGGGAGAGTGTCTACAGTTGCGGTGGGAGAAGGTGGGATTCCAATTGTCTAACGTTCGGGCGCCAAAAGTCAGGTGACTTTGGCTGCCTCTGGGCCGTCGGATCAATCCGACGGTCCTTAACGTGACACGTGGCATGGCTTTTTTTTTTTTTTTTTTTTTTTTAAAAACTGAAATCGTGAAGGGTGCACAGAAACCACCCAAAGCCTTTACCTCTTCACCATTGAGAACCCTCTCTCCGCCCCCCCCCCCCCCCCCCCCCCACCGCCACCGCCGCTCCACCACACACCGCCGCCGTCCGTCAGTCCATCGTCGCCTCCGCCGTCCCAGCCATCGAACAAGACCCGCGTCCCTCCCTTCCTTCCTGCTCCAGATCCGCGTCCCCCCCTCCCTCCCTGCTCCAGATCCGCCTCCCCCCTCCCTCCCTCCTCCAGATCCGCCTCCCTCCCTTCTTCCTTGACTGTCCTTACAATTTCTTTTGGTTTGAAGCTTTGAACTTTGATTTGTCCTTTCAATTTTTCAAAGAACTTGTTCTGTGTCCTTTGAATTTGGCTGATGAAATTTACAAGCTAATCAACACCATATGATGCTGATGTTCAATCTTGTGATAAGAACACTGCAAAGTTTTATTTCACTAGAGAGATAACACAGGAAATTCCACACAAACATCTGGAATTCTTCAGTGATAATTGCAGCTTGATTCCTGTTGAATTGATTGACTTTAAAGCCACAGAAACTGTAAATCAACAAGGATATGCATGCTGATGCAGAAACTGAACCAGTTATTGAGAATTGGCAGTTATGCAGAATCTTCATTTCTTGAGATACTGTGACAGAATTGTAAAATTGTAATTGAGAATTGGCAGTTATGCAAAATTGTAATTGTACTTGTACAGAATTGTAATGTAACAGACTAACAGAATTCTATTAATGAAATTCTATTTTTCTGAAATTGTGCATTGTGAACAGCTGAAATAAGTAATAACAGACTGCAGAATTTTTCTGATATTGTGCATTGTGAACAGCTGAAATAAGTAATAACAGACTGCAGAATTTTTCTGATATTGTGCAGCATTTTTCTGATATTGCTGCAGAATTTTTCTGATTACACTATAGTACCAAAAACCAATAAGTAAAAGTAATAACATACTATTTCCATACAAGTAATAACAGACTGTACCAATCAGTTTCAATTCCAAAAAATTACACCAAAAAATGGTTGACTGTGGTCAATACACAAAAAAATATTGTACCAACCAAAACAATACTTTGATCAATCCACTTCAGCTCCATCAATGTAGATCAGGGACTTTACCAATCTCTAATGTTTGCAGTGTCTGCATCATTAAGGGGTGCCTACATAATAACTCAAACTAATCAACACCATGATGAGCAAATGAAATATTTATGGTAATCCTTTTTTAAGACCAAATACATTACCATCAAAAATGCTGTGAAACTAAATTGATCCTCTTGTGGTTGATGTGACTCATAAGTTGGAGGTGCCGAACAAGATACTTCACCTGAGTGATGTTTGCTTAATTCTTTATCCTAAAATAATTATGTAAAGTTAATACAAGTGATAATAAAAGTAGTTAGTATAAGTAATACACATCGGCTAATATACCTGAGATGATTGACCATGTGCTTGTGCTCTTGGTGGAGGTCCTTTTCTCCTATTGTTTTGACACTCAACCCAACCCTTCTGTCGCTTATGTCTCTGTATGCCAGGTCTATGCTTGAATCCCTTCGGTTGCGTAACATCATAACTCACAAATGGGGGGTTATCATTGTTAGGACTTTCATTGCTTCTAACTTGCAAACGAAGTTCCATTATTTGCTTACACATGACATCTACACTGTTATCTACAATCTTGTGGTGTTCTTCACAGTTCGACACCTCGGCTGCCAATCTAATGAACTTAGAGACAAGTTGTCTAAATCTTCGTGTGTTAGCTAGTTTTGGATCTCCTTCAACCTCCTTTCCCTTCACATCTTGCACAACGCCGCAACGGGCTTCTCTTGTCCACCTTCTTAAAATATACTTCTCAGGAATGACCTTAACATCATGTGCTTCAAACACTTTCAGTGCATGTGAACAAAGTATGCCAAATGTCTTAAACTTTCTACAACTACAAGATATTGAGGTTGTAGCACGATCAAATGATACTCTCCAGGATCCTTCATGGTTGACCCTAGTGATGACATATTGACATAAAGAGGGAGACTCATTTCTCTCTGATATGCATGAAGCTAAGAACAACTTAAACTCATTCTGGAACAAATCAAATACAGTGTGTGTGTACACTTTTCCCATTTGTATTAGTATTGGTGACAACTCATATCTTAACATTGCAAGCTTATGTAAGGACTCATACTCACAAGTCAACTCGTTGTCTCTCTTCTCCTCAACAACCCGTTCAAAGTGTTTGAAGAATTGGATAATATCCACATTCGGTCTCATACAAGACTTAAAGTTAGAATTCAGGCTTTCACTAAGTTGTGTGCTTCGCATCCCAAGTGTGAATGCTTCCTTCATGTAACACGAAGCCCATTTTTCTTTTATAGCATAAACTGATTTGATCCAGTTATTTTCATGAACATTATATTCGTTGATCAGGTTAGTCCAAGCCATCTCAAAATCAGCCGCGGTGTCAAAGTCATACATGCATTTCTTCAAATCTCTTAAAAAATAATAACTCCCGCCCTTCATCAAGTTTCCAAGATGTTTAATTCCATTCTGTGACAAGTGCCAAGTGCATAAACCATGGCGAGTCTCTGGCAATACTTCATCAAGTGCCCTGGCCATTGCCCGATCTTGGTCAGTAAAGATAGTTCGAGGTTTTTTGTTGTTGTGTGCTTGTAAGAATGTCTCGAACAACCATTTAAATGACTCAATTGTTTCGTCATACAATAGCGCTGCACCAAAAATAACTGAACCCCTATAGTGATTGAAACCAGAAAACAGAGCAAGTGGTCTATTGGCACGGTTGGTACAATAAGTAGTATCCAATGACACAACGTCACCAAAATACCCATAATCCAAAACCATTTTTGCATCACACCAGAATACATTTGTGATTTGTTCTTCCATATCCATTTGGTATGCATGAAAGAATGACGGATTCTCTAATAATTGCCGCTGAAAATATTACGAAAGACATCCAGCCTCGCCATACCCCATACTTCTTTGTCTTCTTGCCTTGAGGTAGTTTCTTACATCCACCCGTGTATATCCAAGATTGGCTCTATTTCCTGCATGTGTGCTCATAAGTTGAAATGTTGACTTTTCCCTTAACCCAGAGTCTGCAGCCATATCAATCTCATATGCTTGGACTTGAGTTATCTTTCTGTGGGATGCAAGCATGTGTGTTGTCTCTGGAGTTTGTAGAGGATGGTTATGGTCCTCTATAAATTCATGGATGACAAACTTCTCATTCCTTAATACAAGTGAAATCTTTGCTTTGCAATCAGTTCTAGTCTCGGCTCTGTGTTTTTTAACAGTAGCATCTCTCTTGTCTTCTTTTCGTACTCCTTCCTTGCAACAAGTAAACCTACATGATGATATAATACCGTCTTTTTTTCTCTTGTTCGAGTAACGTTTTCTAACTCCAAAGCCAACACGTACACTGTATGCAAGCCAAAATTCATAAGCTGCCTCTCTATTATCAAATTCCATACCAATCCTTGGTTTCCAATCAAGATTTGAAGATGTCATGTTTGATCAAAGAACCTAACAAGTGAACCAAGAATTAAATAATTAAAATGATAGACAATTTATTTAAACAATAAAAAAGCAGAGTATAAAGCAAAGTGTAAGTAAGTGAAGTCCAAAAAATAAAAAATAAAGAGCTTGAGCTTCCTACAATTACAACCATCACAAGGTAATTACTCAGTAAATATTGGTATGCATGAAACTATTCTATTTAATTATATATGCATAAGAAAAACCACTAGAAAGAACCAAAACAAAACTCAAAATGGTTCTATAATACGTGTATATCTATAATATGCTTCTAAGTTCCAATTAACTGAGCAATAAATAGGGTGGGCAAGCATAAAGCTTCCACCACCACCACCTCTAACCCCTTCAAATTAAAGACCTTACACCCTGATTTTGTTCCTTATTGGACCTATGTATTTACTCCATGGCTTTGAAAAAATTCATAACCCATGAGGTTAGAACAAATTCATGAAGGAAAGAACAAGGTAATTGTTGGTTTTTACTAAAGGAAAGAACAAGGTAGAACAAATTCATGAAGGAAGCAACTACAAAAATACAAAGATTCAGAGAAATAGCATAAAGAAAGCTCATTTTTTGAACCCAAAATATGTTACCTTTATACGGTGGTCGGAGGCGGTGGCGGTGCGGCGGCTCAGCGGCGGTGCGGCGGCGCAGCGGCGATGCGGCGGCGCAGCGGCGATGCGACGATGCGGCGGCGCAGCGGCGATGCGGCAGCGGAGCAGCGCCGGCAGGAGGTGGAGCGCAACCCTTTGCTGTCACGCACGTCGAAGCTTCTTTCCTTTGTCTTAATGTTTCTGTTCAGTTTTTTTTTAAAAAAAAAAAAAAAGCCATGCCACGTGTCACGTTAAGGACCGTCGGATTGATCCGACGGCCCAGAGGCAGCCAAAGTCACCTGACTTTTGGCGCCCGAACGTTAGACAATTGGAATCCGAGAAGGTGGGGGTGGCGTGGTGGAGGTGATGGTGGGGCAGAGAGAGAGATGAAGGGGCAGAGGGGAAGGGGGAAATAGACCAAAATATAAACCTGAAGGGAAATACAAAAAATAAATAAATAATAATAATACATACAAATACAACGAAGTATAGTTCGAAAGTGCAAATACAAAATAAGAGAGTATATTTGACCAAAAATATAATACTTTGACCAGGTGCAATACTCCACGGCTGAGATTATTTCAAAGAGATGGATGATTTCACTAATTTTTTGGGTGGTGCAATTTAGACAACACCCATAAACACAAACATAACTACACAACAACGTTATTATTATATAAAATAACACCTTAAACTTTTCACATGAATTTTTGATAAATATGCTTTTAAGTAAATAATTTATATAATTAGCAATATATATATATATATATATATATATATATATATATATATATATATATATATATATATATATAATTAATTAATTAAATGGTGAACAATACTTCAATATAAGCATCACAAACTCCTGTTATCACGTGTGGATGTGTTATGGCACAAAACATGGCAGTATATCCCAATCCCCCAAACACTAAGCCCAACTACCCAAGTATTGTGAGGTTGCTTAGGTATGATAGAATGCACTAGGATTAGAAAGGTCTATAAGGCCCAATATGGGGTGTTTATGCTCCTTTGCTTATTAAGCACCATTCTTATTAAAAATCAATCATTGGAGTGAGGTTCTTATCAAACATCCAATTTTGTGAGATGCTTGTGTAAGCACCTACTTGATGCTGTTAGATTTAAACTTAATAATCATATACGAGGCATGCTATCATAAATCTTAATTGTGGAAACATAATAACCATATAAGCATGCATCTCATAAACAACCATATCTCAATAAGTTTAGGATCTACAACATGTTGGGTTTATCAAAGATTATAGGAATACCTGGATCCATTGCTTATGATCAACGTACGATAACCTAAAACACAAAGAGACGAAGAGAGATAAAGAGAGAGACGGGTAATGAACACCCGTTGGCTTGTGGTTTTTCCTCAACCTGAACTCCTTATGTCTTAGTCGCTCTTCAGAAGGGAAAAAGAGGTGGTGTGCGTTGTGTCCGGTGTATTGGGGACCATAGCCTATATATAGTGTGATGGCTAATTAGGGTTCCCATTATTTCGAAATTGGTCATCGGTGACATCCACTCATATTTCGCCCATATCAGATAATTAATGATATAACCAATTATCAAATAAGAAATCTGATTGACCTTATCTCTTAATTTGATCACATATCAATTAAGGCTTCTAATTGATAATTGACAAATAGCTAATATAATTAACTACCGATATCTACCCACATTATGATATTGGAATAAAATATTCCAATAGGTGCCACCTAGTGCTTAAAAATAAAGTGGGCCATTCTTGTACTTTTAAAGCATATTGGTGGGGCCATTTAGTAAAATTATTGGTTAAATGTAATGATGTGAGGTAGCTTGTGAGACTTATTTAGTAAAAAAATTTATAGGTGCTGGGTTGAAGAGATAAGGTGTTTAAGTTGTAAAAAATAAAACCGAATGATGTGTAAAGGTGAGACCCACTTAAAAACCCCTAAAAATAAAATGAATAGGAGGTGCTGGGATGTAGATGCTCCAAGCACTTGTTTTCATTGAGAGGTTGTAATTCTGTTGGGATGAGCTGGAGGTTGTTACACTGAGAAATAGTATTTGTAATAGCTGACTTGAATGGAAATGGAGAGAAGAAGTCAAGAAGAATATCACTATATCATAAGTTTATTTTCTTTGTTTTCAAGGAGGTCACTGCACAGAGATGATAACTACTTAATTAATATTACTCACGTATCATTTCATCTGCAAGATCAAGAATAACCAGTGTGACAAATTAATATAATCTCATTTTCGCAACAAAAAAATAATATTATATATCCATTGTTACTGTTACATCTTGTATTTCATTCTCTTATTCGTTTTACTTTAGGAAAAAAATAATAGAACTACTTTTACATTATTTGAATTTTAGATAAAAATATACTAATGATTCCATTTTAATTTTTGCTTGCTATAATTTGTAGATCACAAGGATTCCAGAATTTAAACTAGGGGAAGGGATCGATAGAACCGGTGTGACAACGAAGATTCTGACCTGCAGTTCTTCTATGAAATTAATCATAGAGAACAAATCCAGGTTCTTTGGTCTGCATATTCGTCCTCCCATCATGGACATGAAGTTTTCCATCTTACCCTTTGCATTTTCTCATGTACGTAAGTCAATTAAATTGAAGCATTGTACATATATGAGCTATCTATTGACCATATGAGGAGTGCTAGCAATATACTCTCTAACACACTCTTTTCAACACACTCCCTCCCATTGGTTGAAATTCATGTGGGTCTCATTATTTTGGAAATGGGTCCCATTAATTCATGTGGGTCCCACTTGAATTTTGTAAGACCCACATGAATTTCAACCAATAGGAGGGAGTGTGCTGGAAAGAGTGTGTTGCTATGAGCATATATACATATCTATTTTCCATGATATATAAAATAGAAATTTCTTTGACATTTTTTGCTTGAGGGCTCTTAAATAGTGATTGTGATAATGGTCACTTTTATTATATGCAATCAAACATTGTTAAGATTAATGATGGTAACGTAACATGGGCTTTTTTTTTTTTTTTGGGTAGATAACGTAACATGTGCTTGAGCAGATGTAGATTATCTATCTTATGGTTACTCCATAAAATTGAGAATATGGCAAGTTGGCAACATGCCCGTAGGCTTGCGTAATGTTATTATCAATATAATTACCATTGAATTTCTATATTCATACATTTTAAATTATTTAACTTATCACATCACACAGTTCTATGATAATAGCATAAAAATGTACAAAACTTACAAACTTTATATATGTGAATGTTTGGATAGAGATCCTTTGTCTCAATTTCATGTGTCAATTCCCGTCTCATTTAATTAAAATGTGACATATATACATCATTTTTTTTAAGTTGTTTTTTCAAGCACTATTATACTATAACTTCTATTATTCATGTCATGTAAATGGAACAGAGAATTTGAATCCGTGAATGTTTAACCTTTCAACTTCTTAACTCTTTTTCATTATAACATGTACGCTCATGTATATTTATCCATAATTTTTTTTATGCTTAACTTTATGTAGATGTCATATCTTTGATCCAAATTTAATATTGCAGGGGCCTGGGCTCTACGCCGAAAGTGGCTTAACAATCTTTACATTACAATTGGGAACAAAGAACAAGCCCATGTATGGTGCAGGGAGAACCATGCAGGATTTGCTAGATTCAGGAAGAGGGTTGCCAATAGTAATACAAGTTACACTGAGCTCATGTTTCAAAGTTGTTCCGAGCCTTATAGAGCCCAGGTTCCATCACCGAGTTGAATGTATGGTGGTTCTTAAGAAGGCATACAATAAAAAGCATCGAACCCAAGCTTTTAATAGCACATGTAGCACATGTAAAGTATCTTCTAAATAAAACCGTGGCTTCAAACAACTATGAATTAGTGTTGGATATATAGGGGTCTGAAAAAAGAGATTAAAACAAGAAGCTTAATTGGTTATAAGCTTCCATTGTATAATCTGCTTCAAACAAATGACTGAACTTCCATTTTATGTTCTATTTTTCCATCCATGATGTTACCTCATCAACGTCTATTTCCCCCCCCCCCCCCCCCCCCCCCCGGAAATGATTCTTGAACATCAAAATAGGGACACCACACAGTGTTCTTTTTTTTTTTTTTTTTATGTATTTTTGAAATGTGAGTATACAAAAAAGAGAAAAAGTAACTGAGAGAAAGAGATAAACACATACGGTATCAACTTGATACTCATCTTCTAGGATTTTAATGGAGAGTGCATCACCCTTTAATCAAGATTTAGGCAATTGGCTATAAGGGACATAACATGAATTCCTCAGGGCCTGCGCAAAAGACATCTTCTGCATAGGAAGATTCTGAGAGGGAGAAGAAATAGGAGAAGAAGGCAAAGGAGGATTCAGAGGAGGAAGAGAAGAGGAAGAAGAAGAGGGAGGAACGTGAGGAACAAAGGACTCCGGGAAAAGGCATTGCCATGGTGCAACAACATGCAAACCCTAGACATTAATAGAATTTGTCAAAGTTACACATGTTCAACAAAGCCTGATGAGATAAAAGATGAGTCTATTGATTCCGAGAATAGTAAGATAAACTTCAAATAATACCAACACAAGGGCATAATTCTTATTCAAATTCCTACAATCAAAATTGGAAGAAGCATCCTAACCTTCCTTAGAAACAAGAAGCTCCACAAGGCAACACACCTCCACAACAACCACTACTCCAAAATCAGCCACATCTTGGTACCGATGAGCAGATGAACAGTTTGGAAAACACTCTTGCACAATTCATTCAAGTCACGCAATCTAACTTCAAGAATGCCGATGCATCAATTAAGAATCTTGAAGTGCAGATTGGACAACTATCTAAACAAGTCTCAAGTGCATTAAGTGCAGGATTTTCGGGAAATGCTACTAATAATCCAAAGGAGGAACGCAAAGCCATCATGTTGCGAAGTGGAAAGTTAGTAGAACCGGTGATTGACCACTCCACAAGCCAAAATACTGAAAATTCTGAAGTGAGCAAGTAGATGGTTGAGACTTGTGAGAAAGAAGAGAGTTTGAAAAGGAAAGAAGAAGTGGAACTTAAAGATAAAAGGAAGGAAAAGAAGCTGAAAATAGTTGATGAAGATTCTATATTGAGAAAAACAAAAAGTCAGCTATTGAAGGAAAGGAACAAGCCACAAGAGATTCCTTCTTATGTGAAATTGCCATATCCGATTGTGAAGAAGAGGAAAGAAAAAGAAGAGCAGTTTGATCGATTCTTAGAAGCAAATAAATATTCCATTTGTCGAAGCATTAAAGAGTATGTCATCATATGCAAAGTTCATGAGGGAATGGCTTACAAAGGAGAGAAAATTTGCACCAAGTGAGGTAGTGGCTTTAATAGAAAATTGCAACTCAATCCTCCAACAAAAGCTTCCACCTAAGTTGAAGGATCTAGGCTCTTTTACAATACCATGTGTCATTGGAGAGGTACTAAATGCTAGAGCACTATGCGACCTTGGAGCAACTATCAATTTGATGCCATTATCCATGATGAAGAGACTTGGTATTAATGAGGTAGAACCAACCACGATTTCCTTGCAACTAGCGGATAGATCAATTAGGAAACCATATGGTTTGGTGGAGGATTTTTGCTAGTGAAATTGGGAAGTTCATATTTCCCATGGATTTCTTTGTCTTAGATATTGAGGAAGATGTGAACATTCCTTTGATTTTTGGGAGATCCTTCTTAGCTACCGCTGGTGCCTTGATAGATGTACCAAAGGAGAACTTATATTGAGGGTGAATGAAGAACAAATGATTGTGAAGATGTTTGATAAGGAGCCTATGGACACTTCACCAATTATCCATGCTCAAGTTCATTTTGTTCAAAGTCAAGAGGTCCAGGAAATTCACAAAGAGGAACATCGGAAGAAAAAGAAGAGCAATGGAAAAAGAAGGAAAAAGAAGAAGTCTCAAAGGTCAAATCAATTCCAACCACTTTGGCCAATGGAAGATCATTCATCAAAGAACAATGTGAGGAGTGGTGGAAAGAAAAGAAACAAGTCACCATTCTTCTCATCCTTCAAACCACCTTGAGCATTAAATAATCAGGCGTCAATGTAACACTCTGCTAATTACTGTTTTAAATAACAGAAATATATATGAATATGTTTATATGTTTATTTACGTTTTAGAAAATTATTTTAAATAAACGGAGTTCATCACTCAACTCTACTTGAACGTAGGAAGCTATGATTAAAATTTAGGTTGAAAAGTCAGGTGAATCCCGGCCTGCGAACTGACAGTATATTTATACTGATCAGACGACCTAATTTTAATTAGTGAACGAAACACTTAAGGTTTTTATTTTATTTCCTACGATTGTGTATTTTTAGAATTATTTCATTAAAAGTGAAATAATATACGTTTTATGGGTGTTATATTCAATAGGGTAAACGACGGAGCCGATTACGGGAGTTACGAGACTCGATAGGTGGATAAAACCTATATTCTCTTAGGAATAAGTCATCCATGTGAGAGGTTTAATGTGACTTAGGGTTATGTTAGCAATTTTTAACAATTGCATTTTTATCTTTAAACTTTCTATTGATTGCATTTTGGTCCCTAAACTAATTTCCATGATACACTAAGTGAAGTGGGCCAATTTCTTGCCATTCAAACCCATTAAGGGCTACACCCAAAATGCCCAATTTCATGGCCAAGGATTCATTTCCATGAAGCAAATTCTAGTCTTAAATTTCCTATGTCTTCATTATGCCTTAAGTTATTTTCAAGTGCAAAATTAGTTGGACTTGGGCTTTTGGCCCAAAACTTGCGCAAGGCCCATGGCCTTTGTGGCCTGCTCATAAATTCTAGAGGTTACGTGAAGCTCTAGCTCATTCTAACATCTTCTCCACTATTCCATCATCTTCCCCATTCTTCTTTTTCTCTTAAGCTTCCATAGCTTGATTTGTGAAGCAACTTGGTGATTCCTTACCCATTTTCAAATTCCAAGAGGTGATTCATGTTCATCATCCTCTTTAAGCTATTTTTCTTTCATTTCATTTCTTGTTTTGAAGACTTTTTCATGATGTTCACCTTAGTTACTCTTAACTTTGATAAATCATAGAAATCATAGAAAAATCCTAAAAATGTGAAACCAATTTCTATGTTCCTATTATCATCACTTCTATCATAATCCAAGAGTATGTTGAAAACCAAAATTTCCTCCCCACATTTCTTGATGAGGCCGAACCTTATGTGATTAGTGGGAGGAAGATTTTGTTCATTTTCTAAACAAATGATCTTATATACTATCCTTCTAGTATGTACTCATGGTGAATCCAAGTTGGTTTAGCAAACAAAAATCTCTAACTCCATGAACTCCTCAAGGCCGAATCTAAGGTTTTGGAGGGTTGGAGAATTTTTGATCCAAACTTTGTTGATTAGTTACTAATCTATTGTCTTAAGTAATTAGGATCATTAACCCAATGACTTAGGCAATTCTAGAAATTTTTAGCCACTAAACCTAGGGAGGCCGTGACCTATTATAGGGAATTAGGATATTTTAATTGTTTGGTTAGTAATTATTTGATTGTGATTAATGAAGGTTTAGTAAGTTCGTTGTGTATGTGAACCCAGATTTCCGACAAGTTACGTATTAAGCTGCGGAGAAATCTTCGAGAGATAAGAGGGGATTACCTGAGGGATTTATTCGATGGCTATGTGCCAAATTGTGTTTTCTGTAATTATTTAATTGTTGGTGGTTGTTTAAGTGTTCAAGTTGTGTTATTTTTATCTGTGTTGGTTATCTGCAGTTATTTATTATAATGCTGTGATGCATGATCTGCCTGGAAATATTATTGTGATAATGTTGTGGATGTTATTTGAGAAGCCTGACAGTGGTCAGTGCCCAATCAATTAATCAGATAAAAGCTTTGAAAAGTTTCGTAAATTATATTCAATGTTTTTACGGTAAAATATTGGAATATAATATTAATGGAAATTATTTATTTGGGAAAAATAAGAAGTTTTGGAAAATATCATTATTTTAATGATTTATCGCTGTAAGAGTGATTTAAGAGTCAAAGTGAGGACGTAACCGTGAAAATATTTTTGTACTGCTGATTTTTACGTAAGAAATTCCGGAATATTATAAAAAGTTATTTTATGAAATTAATTTTCGAAAATAACTTAATTATGGTTTTAGAAAATTATTTAAGTGGAAAAAGCTAATATTTGGCTTAAATGGCTTTTAAAATGCTAATTTGACGGCAATTTGGAAAAATACCGACGGCAAGAAATTCTAAAGCGGCAGTACGTGTTTTAAATAACTTTGAGCCTCAAATGACCATCTTTTCTAAAAAGTTAAATTTTTAAGTTATGATTTTATTTCCCATTTGAAATGATTTTCCGAAATCAAGTTGAACTCAATGATGTTAAAAGTGGTTTTGAAGTTAGTAACCGAGACATCAGGGTACTAAGGTTCGTGTTGTGTTATGGACTTGGGGTCCTTTGGACTTTGAGGTCTTGTAGACTTGGTGTCTACTGTGTTAAAAACATTTAAGATGTTTTCTATTACCACGAATCTATGGCTGGTGCATCGGTCTAGGGGTGTCGTGATTGAGCACTCGGACTTTGAGGTCCTATGTTATTAATTAAAGTTCTAATGATGTTTAAAACTATGATTAGTCGTAAGCCATTTTGAGCTTCGGCAAAGGGAGATTGAACACAAAGAAAAGTGTCAAGAACAAAGTGTTTTTGTTGCATGCATTTGGCAGACGTGCCCATAGTTTATGTGTGAGTACCTTGCGGAGTCAGGTATCTCATGCTACGATTTTCTTCATTGTGCCCGGGTGGACAATGAAACCCCATTTACGGTTTTATCACCGTGCCTCGGGTTTGGACAGTGTGCAATGGGTTTTGGCTGTGTGCCAATGGCTGCGTGCCTTTTTGCCTTGTGTGGCAATCGAGCCTGATCAACTCACTACAGTTGGCATATCTCATGAGATTAAGTGCAAAGTTAGATGATTTGTTTGAAGTGTTCATGCATAGTTTTTCAAATGATGACGTGTGGGGTGTGAAACTCATTGATAAACTATTAGCTTGATATGAATGCTTATATTGATATAACATGTATATGTGTATGTGTTATCTGTGGTGTCGTGCATGTAGTTGTTGAGTTAAATCCAAATATTGGTTTCTCACTCTTGCATGTTTTATTTGTTGTTTCTCTACTTGTGCATATACAATTACGTCTGAGATTAGATGGACCCGGATATGCCTCTGGCACATTCGAGGCTGCACTCGATCATGTTTGATCGCGCACATGGTGGTGCTTGGGAGATAAACCCCGGGGCACTCAGCGCCACCTATTTCGGCCCTAGTAGAGAGGTTGTCGGCACGATAGAGGCAGGACCACAGCGGAGGACGCATGTTGTGGAGACTGTTGAGGTATCTCTACCTCCAGTATGGCTTTACCTACAGTTCTTGGCCAAGCACGGGTTACTTGTCATTCCACCTCAGCCGATTTAGCCTCAGCCTCTTCAGATAGTAGCACCAGCAGTACCTCCTGTTGAGGTGGCAGAGGATCCTGAGATCGAGGAGGACCCTGATGAGTACTTTGAGGATTATCCTGAGTTTCACCCTCCTGCAGTTGATGATGATGACTCTTCCGACTATGGAGAGGGTGCAGAGGTATCTTCACCAGATACACCTGCTGTAGGTGGGGGTGATCATCATGATCTCCCCAATGGTTTTCATTAGCTTGACCAGCTATAGGTATAGTTTTGAGGTAGCGAGTCTTGTCAGTTTTTGATCTGGCTACTGAGAGCCATGAGTCTTTGTATGGTTCTGGACTACTCGTTACTTGATGTGTATATGTCTTTATTTTCTTTGCTTAGTTTGATAGAGAATAGCCTATACTTATGAGGGCTCTTTTGTAATCTCCTATTAGTGATGTCGTGTGTATTAACTGATGATGCATGTGTGTATTAACTGATGATGCATATACGTATAGATAAGTTTGTTTAGGTCATGGATGTTTTTTTTTAAAAAAAAATTATCATATTTTCGAGATAAAACATTTACTTTAAAGTTTATTTTCCGAAAGTAACCAGTGATTAATAATTTGATTTTCCGCTTTTGGGTAACTATGTGATGACCCTAGAAGGGGTGTCACAGTCAAGCTAGTGATGTTAAAGAAGCGCTGCTTGGGAGGCAACCCAAGAATAGATTCCCATTTTCTTCTTTAATTTTTGTTCTTTATCATTCAAAGGATAAATGGTTCATTGAAATGTTGAGTGGTTACTTGGTGTGTAGGCCATGTATTATGGTGTAATTTCTTTGAATTGTTGTGTAGGCACATCTAAGGAAAGAGGACCAAAGGAATAGAAGAAATGACACAGAACGCTATTGCTAGCGCCGGGTGCCCATCAGCAATGCTGGGCGCTGGCACAAAAAAAAAAAGGCTCATCCATGCACAGAAGAAAAAGGGTGCTTTTAAATCTTTACTTTACAACTTCTTTACTTGACAACCCCCATTTGAATAATTTGCACAAACTTGTATTTTGAGTGAAGTTTTATGTAGATTTCTTTGTGAGCATGGCACTTTTGTTTGGCTGAAATTTCTAGCATCATGCATTTTGTACTAGCTGAGCATATGATTTCATTGAGACCTTTGATCCTTGTGACTTGTTTGTTGACAATCCTTCATTACTATGAATGTGCAATGCTGGATGTATGGATTTCTCTTACACATGATCATTAACTGTGAGCTTTTGAGCCCAAACAGAGTACTTTTTCTTTCATGTGTGATTGTCCATCACTTGCATGTTCTCACTTTTTCTTGCCTTGATGCTTGTCACTGTTGCATTGTTTTTGCATATGCATATATGATTGAGGCAACATTTCTTTCCTTAAACTCAATGCCATAATTGCCATCCTATCATTTACCATTGCTATGCCCAATTGAGCCTTGACCTATTTTTTTTTTTTTTTTGGTCATGATAGCTCATCATAAGCCTTACTCGAAAAAACAATTTTGTCCCACTATTTTGTGTAAGACTCAATGACATAGAGATTTTGTTATATGACAAATATACAATTTAATGTGTGTGCAAGTGTTTTAGTATCAAATTGCAAAGACAGGTATCAAACTGAATATATCAAGCTCTGTAAGCAATTAAAGGAGAATATCCAAAGAAGAACTTGAAGAGCTCAAGGAGCAACAAGCAAGGACAAAAATCAAGGAGTCATCAAGACAAGAGCTTAAAGAAGAATTAGATTTAAGTCTTATATGATTTGTAAGAGAAGAAATCTCTTATTCACAAATAGCTCAGTTGAAATGATGCATGAAAAAAATCATTTTACATAACCTGCATTAAAAAGGAATAAGTCTTAATAAAAATGATTTTTGAAATTAAGAAAATTCTTTGTTAGTACAGCCATGTATTCATTGGATGTATATCCTTTTCTGTAACTGACAAATGAATATAAGGTTCTTGATATTCAGTACATAGATGTACTACACTTATGAATAACATGAAATCAGATCAGTTATAAATGGTTAACTGAATACAGGCCTGTACATATGCTATGTACGTATGTATTCAAGTTTCTGGAAAAATCTGATGTTCATTAATACATAGATGTACTGAATGGGTGTACTGGTGGTACTGGTGGATTAACCAAGATCAAGTTTTTAAAAGAACTCGTACAGCCATGTATTACACAGGTGTACAGAAACTTTCAGTATGTAAAATGGTTAATACATCCCTGTACTCAACCCCTGTCCAAGAACTTGAATCAGTTCAACTGATTCTGATATCAGACCCAAATCTGTTCTGACTGATCCAAAACGGTTACAACTTGTTTTCTATATAAAGTGGGATCAATAGAATACTATCATCATAATCAGAAACACACTAAATCAATTTAAGAGATCAATTGTGAAAATCATTCATCATCTTTCTTGAGCTTATTGTGTAAAGAGTGTTTCATTCTTGTTAGAGCTTCAACTTGTGTATTCAACTTTTGAGAGTTTAGGAATCAATTTTTTCTGTTCTATTTGATTGTAAGAGAGAGGGAGTCTCTCTGTGTGATTAGGGTGAGGAATCCTAAGGAAGAACATTGAAGGAGTGCTCTGTGGTGTAAAGGTTTTTCAAGCTACCTAGCTAAAGCTTGCTGTGTTAGTGTGTGAAAACCCACTAAGTGGTGGTGACTGAACCAGGATAAATCTAGTTGTGTGGTACTTCTAAACTCAAAACTCTTTAATTTCTATATTGCGCATATAACTGAGTTCTTGATATTCATTGTTCAATATTGTTTCTGTTATGATCTACAATACCTGATTGAACTTTATGCAAACTGCAATCTAATCTGTGTTGTTCAAATCTATTCTTAAGGCTCAATATCTGAACTGAATCTTGTGATCAAAATTGAGTTTATCAAATCTGCTATTGATCTGTAAAACCCAGAATTGAATCTTGTGATATCTGAAATCAACCTTCAAGACTGAGTTGTATGATAAAGGAACCTGTTGAATTAAGTTCAGTATCTAATCTGTGATCTATCTTAGCTGAATTAATTCTTCTTATCCTCATCAATCAAATTCAAGATTTCATAAAAACCCCTTTTCTGTTTTAACTAAGATCCTGAGGCAGCAAACCTGAAACAGAAGTTTTGTGATAAAGTTTTGAAAAGATTTTAAAAAGAGGAAAGTTTTGAAAACTCAATTCACCCCCCCTCTTGAGTCTTTGAAGCCAAAACAACAATTGGTATCAGAGCTAAACTCTTAAGTTTGGCTTAACAGCTATAAGAGTATGGCTTCCAATGACTGTTTAAATGAAGGGGCTTCCCTTGCACGCCCTCCTGCCTTCAATGGATCTGAGTATATCTATTGGAAGGAAAGAATGGTAATCTTTCTTGAGGCAGCTGGTGTTGACATATGGGATGTAGTAGAAAATGGACCATTTGTCCCCTCTACCGTGGATGCTAATGGTGCTCCAAGAAATAAGCCTAAAACCGAATGGAATGAGGATGATAAGAAGAGAGTTCAATATAATGCACGTGCTAAGAACATTATAACATCTGCTTTGAGTCGTGATGAGTTTTTCAGGGTTTCAAATTGCAAGACAACAAAGGAGATGTGGGACACATTGCAAGTAACACATGAAGGAACCACTGATGTCAAAAGAGCAAGAATGAACACTCTCACACATGAGTATGAGCTGTTCAGAATGAAACAAGGAGAACCAATGAGTGAAATGCAAAAGAGATTCACATATATTGTTAATCAACTTGCTGGCCTTGGTAAAGCTATATCAAATGAGGATCAAATCAACAAAGTAATGAGATGCCTAAGTAGAGAGTGGCAGCCTAAAGTCACTGCAATTTCAGAATCTAGAGATCTGTCTTCAATGACAATTGTAACACTGTTTGGCAAGCTGCAAGAACATGAACTAGAGCTGAACAGATTGAATGAAAGTGAAGAAACTGATAAAAAGAAAAAGGGATTGGCTCTAAAATCACAAGCCAGAGAAGTAGAAGACAGTGATGATGATGATTCAGTACAAGAGGCAGAATCTGAAGGAGAAATGGGAATGTTAGTCAGAAAATTCAAGAACTTCCTAAAGAAGAAAGGAAGCTTCAAAAGAAAGCCTTCAACCTTTCCCAAAAGAAACTTCAGCAAAGGTGATAATTCTTCCAACAACATCACTTGCTATGAATGTGGAAAGACTGGCCACATAAAGGTTGACTGTCCAAAACTACAAAAGAAGGACAAAACTGAAAAGTTTGATTCAAAAGACAAGAAGTGGAGAAAGCCAAGAAAGGCCTATATTGCTTGGGATGATAATGATGTAGATTCCACTGATGAATCTGAATCTGAGGAGGCAAACTTGTGCTTGATGGCCAGCATTGACAGTGACTCAGAGAATGAGATAAATTCTGATTCACAACCTACTTTCGAAGAATTGCAAGATGCATTTGATGAGTTGCATGCTGAATATCTTAAAATTGATAAACAACTTGTCTCATCTAGAAAAATAATTGCTAAACAATGTGATGAATATGCATGTTTGAAAATGAAATAAAGAGAACTAGATGCTAGGAATAAAGTCTTGATTGCATCTAGCTCTAATTGTTCTAAGTGCTGCACATTATCTAAAGAGGTTGAAAAACTGAAAAATGACTTAGCAAGATTCACAAATGGTAGAGATAACTTAGAAGCATTATTAGGACAGCAAAAGTATGTTTATGATAAGGCTGGAATAGGCTATGAACCTGAGATACATGAGAAATCCTTTAAGAAGTTTTTTGCTGCACCTAAGACATCAAAAACACCATTTGTTAGATGCTATTTTTGTGCTAGGAAAGGTCATACTGCTACAACATGCCATTACAGAATTTCTGCATATAATAAGTCCAAGTATGTATGGGTTCCAAAAGGAACTTTTGATGGAACTAACCCAAAAGGACCCAAACAGCTTTGGGTACCTAAGACACAAACATGAATTCTGTTTTGTAGGTGTGTTGGAAGGCCAAGAATGTGAAATGGTACCTTGATAGTGGCTGTTCCAAGCACATGACAGGAGACAAAAGCAAGTTCATCACACTCACTCCAAAATCAAGTGGAAATGTTACCTATGGAGACAACAATAAAGGAAGAATACTTGGCATTGACAACATTGGAAGTGACTCAACAACAATCATTGAGGATGTACTTTATGTTGAGGGACTGAAAGACAATCTTCTAAGTATAAGTCAACTATGTGACAAAGGTTTTAAGGTAAAATTCAATTCCAATAGTTGCTTGATAGAAAATCAGAATGATGCAAATCTGAAATTGATTGGACATAGGATAGATAACATCTACATGCTTGATTTAGATAATATATCTTCAAACACTGCATCCTGTCTTATTTCAAAAGAAGAAGAAAATTGGCTTTGGCATAGAAGAATTGCACACATTCACATGAACCACTTGAATAAACTGATTGCTAAAGATCTTGTAGTTGGTTTGCCTAAACTGAAATTTGTTAAAGATGGATTATGTGATGCATGTAAAAAAGGAAAGCAAGTTGAGGTCTCTTTTAAACTTAAGAACATTGTTTTAACAACAAGACCCTTGCAACTTTTGCACATGGATTTATTTGGTCCATCTAGAACCAAAAGCTTTGGTAGAAACTTGTATGCCTTAGTAATAGTAGATGATTACTCTAGATACACATGGACATACTTTCTATCCCGATACACCTGTATACACCGATGGTCCAAAACCATAGTAGCCCAAAGCTACACGGAGTCTCTCTGCAAGGATTACTGATATCCACAGATACTCTAACCTCATACGTTCCACTCACACAGCTATGGTTAACATCTCTATTGATCTCACCGACATATATCGAGTCATATCCTAGTGCCTTAACCTCTCATCACTATCTCAACATTTATCTCAAGTTATCTCACATCATTGATCTCATCATAGTAAAATATTATTTAATTATGTTAGGCACGTCTAAATTACATTTGTTTTCTCACCCACATGAATATCTCCTGAATCAACATATTTCATTGCCTAGAATCCCACTAAATATGTTATCAGATCAAAAAATAATATTAAAATATTCAGACAAAATAAAATAATAATAAAATATTCAGACAACAAAATAAAATGTCACATACAGTAGATTACCTCAATCAGCGCATCTCAAACAGTTCAATGATAATAAAAACAGAAAACCTCAAATGTTCTAAAATTATCCTAACGGCGATAAACCTACAACCCCCAAATTATCACTGGCACTATGGAATAGTCATCAATGTGATTTTGGTCTTGTTGATTACTTGACCACTAGTAGGGTTTAGGTCGCCCTACACCATTATTAAAATATATACTACTTGTCCATTCCGACGATAGGATGATTCTTTCTCCCACCTGAGGTTATCACCAGAACCACAAAAATGAATCTCCTCGTTACCAGACCACCAATTACCAGTTAACCTTCAACCAAAACAACATAAAAAAAAAAAAAAAAAATTAATCAAACCAAATCCAACTATGGCTGCATTAGGTTAGGTTCGGCCAAGACACCAAAATAGAGCTAGGGTTATTTTCTCAATTCCGTCTTTTGGATCCTAGTTACTAGAGTCTTAACTAACATAGATCAAGTGTTACAAGTAAAACATTGAAACAAAACCATCTAACCTCTAGGGTTAGGGTTTCGGCCAAGCATAGTAAAATAGGCTAAAAATTTCTTTTGCTCACATACTCTATAATCTAGAACCTAGACACCTTAAATAGCTTATAACCATCATCATCTAAGTTAAAAATTGAACAAAATCCATTTAACCCACATATACATAGGTTCGGCCAAGGATAGAAAAAGTAGCTAGGAATTTCTTTTGATCTCAAGCTTCTAGATCTAACAACTAGAGGTATTAGAGAGGTAAAATCAAGTGTCATAACACTTAAAACATTTTTCTATGATTTTCGATGAATTTTTGAAAAACTAGATCTAGGAATTGAATTTTGAGGAAAGCTCTATGAAAATGGAAATTAGTTGAGGATTAATGAAGCTAAAAGGATGAGGAAGAGAGTCCTCATTTTGAAATGAAGAAATTTGATGAAGAACTTAAAGGAAATGGAAGAAATTAGCAAGAGCTACAATGGTGTTCTTAGTGTTTTCTTTGTGTTCTTTGTGTAGAAGATGAAAATTTTGGCTAAGTGTGGGGGGAGGTATGTGTGGCCGTGTATGTTGAGGGAGTGAAGGGGTAGAATGGTCCAAAAACAATTAAGGACAAACTTGTAATTTCTTAGAAAGTCCAAGGGTAATTTAGTCTTTTCACTAAAATAAATATCTAGATATTTTCCAAAGTCATGATTACTTGTGATGTCATGGATGACCTCATCTTCCCTGAGTCATCATGTATGAATCGTTGTCCCGATCTCTTGACGACTCTCTGCAGTTCCGTATCTGGCTCCATCGTTTTCCCGACTTGGGTTTTACGTGCGTTTTCTTTAAAATTTCGCCCGTAAAAAGTATAATAAAATATTTTTGAGTAAACTTTCAAAATAGCATATATAGTTAGAAATATGATATAAAACTAAACTATTTCTTTCTCGGGTCAAAATTAGGTTTTCTGCTCAGTAAAATCTTACTGTCAGTGAAAACGCAGACCGGTTTCCGTCTGAATTTTCAACCCAAAATTTTACCGTAACCCTCTACCATAAGGTAGAGTACGAATATGATTTTGTTTTATCCAAAATCATTTTCTTGGTCTCAGATACAAATATAAATAATTATCTTGCTACTGATAATACAGCGTAGCTAAAAAGCATTACATTACTACCTCACTTAGAACAAAATTCAGTCCTCGGAATTTACATACCTCAGAAAAGATGTGGATACTGCTGCTGCGTATCCGTCTCAGACTCCCAAGTAACATTTCCAGTAATCTCATCCCATATAACCTTAACCAACGGAATCTGTCTACCGCAAAGCTCCTTAATCCGTCTATCTCCCATCCTAACAGGTAAAGCCTCATACTCTAGATTCTCTCACAATTGTATAGACTCAGACTCAAGAACATGTGAAGAATTAGGATAATACTTCCTCTACTGAGAAACGTGAAAGTCGTCATGAAGGTTAGCAAGGTTAGGTGGTAAAGCAATATGGTAAGCTACTGGACCAATCCGTCGAAGAATCTGGAAAGGTCCGATGAATCTAGGAGTAAGTTTTCTAGACTTGATAGCTCTGCCAATTTCGGTCTTCAGAGTGACTCTCAAAAACACGTGATTACCCTCCTGGAATTCTAAAGGTCTCCTCCTTTTGTTACTATAGCTCCTCTGCCTATCCTATGCTTCCTTCATCTTTTCCCTTATCTTCCTAACTTGTTCCGTAGTCTGCTGCACTACATCCGGACCCAAAACTTGGTTTTCACCAGTCTCATACCAACATAACGGGGTCCGACACTTCCTGCCATACAAAGCCTCGTATGGCGCCATTCCAATACTACTATGAAAACTATTATTGCAGGTAAATTCAATCAATGGCAAAAACTCATCCCAACTGCCAGTGTGCTCCAACACACAAGCTCTGAAAAGATCTTCCAATGACTGAATCATCCTCTCTGATTGTCCATCTGTCTGGGGATGGTAAGCAGAACTTATCCTCAACTTTGTCCCCAAGGCACTGTGCAACTGTCTTCAAAATCTAGATGTGAATCTAGGATCTCAGTCTGAGACAATGCTTGACGGCACGCCATACAACTTAACAACTTCTTTGATATAAATCTGGGTCAACTTCTCCAAACTATAACTCTCACCGATAGGTAAGAAGTGAGCACACTTCGTCAACCTATCAATGGTAACCCAAATCGCATCATTTCTCTTCGGAGTTCTTGGTAATCCAACCACAAAATCCATAGCTATGCTATCCCATTTCCACTCTGGGATATCTAATGATTGTAATAAACCTGCCGGCTTCTGATGCTTAATCTTAGCCTTCTGACACACCATGCAAGATAAAACATACTCGGCTACCTCTTTCTTCATCCTCGGCCACCAAAACATCTTCCTCAGATCCTGATACATCTTAGCGGATCCAGGATGAAAACTCAACTTACTCTTATGTGCTTCTTCCAAGATCATCTTCCTAAGTTCTAAATCCTCTGGTACACATATCCTATCTCTAAACCTCAACACATATCTGTTCTCCGGCTAAACTCAGAAATTTTACCCTCATCTATGCCTCTACTCCCCTCTTGCAAATATTGATCCTGAACCTGTTTGTCCCTAAGATCTCTCACAAAATCACTACTAATAGTAATCATACCTAAGCAAATTTTATCATCAACCAACACCATCCCTAAGTTCAGAGTTCAAGCAATTCCAGCTCTTTAACCATCATTGTGGATACATGCAAAGGCTTCCTACTCAAGGCATCCGCTATAACATTCGCCTTCCCAGGATGGTATAGTAGATCAAACTCATAATCTTTGATAAACTTCATCCATCTCCGCTGTCTCATATTCAACTCATTTTGATCAAACGAATACTTCAGACTCTTATAGTCACTATAAACATTAAACTTCGCTCCATACAGAAAGTGTCGCCATATCTTTAATGCGAACACTATAGCTGCCAACTCCAAATCATGAGTCGGATAGTTCCTCTAATGAATTCTCAATTGTCGGGAAGCATAAGCCACAACTCTTCCCTCTTGCATCAGAGCACAACCTAAACCTTGGTATGACGCATCACAGTATACGTCAAACTGTCCTAAAGGATCGGGTAAGGTCAACATAGGTGATGTAGTCAACCTGTCCTCCAGCTTTTTAAAACTCTGCTCACACTTGTTTGTCCATACAAAAGCTGTATCTTTCTTCGTCAACTGCGTAATAGGCAACGCAATCTTCGAGAAACCCTCTATAAACCTCCGATATTATCCAGCTAACCCTAGAAAACTTTGTACCTCACTTACTGATTTAGGCCGTTCCCACTTAAGAACTGCCTCTACCTGATAAGTCTCCAGCTTATCTAGTTTTACAGCTAGAAAAGCCATGGGTCTGATGCCAATTGAGCAATTTAAACTCACTAAACACCCAAATTTGGCTTCTTTTGTTCCTAAGCAAGGTCTTTAGTCTCTTAGAGAGTTTTTTAGGAATTTCTGGTTGTTTTGAGTCATAAAGCATTAAAATGCTATTTTTGTATTCAAGGTTAAAAGTGAAGCTCAAGGAAGCTAGGAAAAATGAAGAAAACAAGCAAAAAGGAAAATTTGGTCATTCGCCCCGAGAATAGAAGCTCGCCCCGCAAGCCAGAAGAACAGATTAAGCAAGATAGGCAGCCATTCAGCCTCGCCTCGTGAGGTAGTGTTAGCCTCGTGAGCCAGACTCAGGGAATTGAAGATCATTCTGTCTCGCCTCGCGAGCATTGGCTCGCCTTTCGAAATATCCAATTTTGAACTGGCGCTAACTTAAGATCCGCCTCGCGAATCCCTGTTCGCCCCGCGAGCGCACGCGGATCCCAAACAGTATAAGTAGCTAGTTTTAGGTCAATTGAAGGCAGATTTTGAATAGTGATTGTAATCCTAGTTTGCTTAGAGCTATGTAGTGAGTTTTATTTCAGTTTCTTTGAGGATGAATGTTTTCCATACTCTGATCGTTGTTTTCATCTCTATGAGGAAATAATCCTCTATTCTAAGGGAACGATGAAGCCACCTTTGATGGCATAGTGAATCCAAGTAATATTTTCTTATACCCTTGTCTTTTTTCTTGTTTCTTAATTCTGATTTGTTTGTGTTAATCAAATGCGTGCATGGTTAACTAGTCTAGTGCGATGATACTGGCAGGCAATTCGTACTTAGGACTTGAATTAAGAACATCGTTTGAATATTGCCAGGCATAGAATAGGAAAGCGGTGCAATCGCTATAGGGAACCAAGAACTTAATGAAACTAATTGTGGGTTGAATATATTGGTAGATTGACAATTTGCAATTGTAGATAATTCCTTTTGAAAATCGGCAGTGACATTAGGATAATTGAGGGTTCCTGGTTGACAAAGTAATTAAATTAAACATAGGGATAAGGAGATAAATGCTTGGGTAACTTGCTTGATAGGGTAGGTGGATTCGTGACCTTAGAGCCTTAGTCATTAATTAATTCTTGTTGTTATCTGTTAGCGCAATTTAGATAATTGATTTTGTTATCTTTTCTTAACTGATTTTCTCTCTCTTCTCAACCGCTTGTTATTCACTTAGTCAAACGATTTGAATTACCTCGATAAATTAGTTAAATTGGTCTTCCAATCTGTGACACCCTTCTACCCCGCATGTTATAAGGCATTTAAATATAAAA
This sequence comes from Echinosophora koreensis, assembly GCA_035048595.1. NCBI lineage: Eukaryota > Viridiplantae > Streptophyta > Magnoliopsida > Fabales > Fabaceae > Echinosophora > Echinosophora koreensis. Next base: position 2,809,246 of record JAPCYP010000011.1, on the reverse strand, counting down.
CAAGTAAAAGAAAAACATGCATTTAACTGGATTAAATGAAACAATTGTCCATGGGTAGAAAAGTCCCACATGAACTCGTTTACAACGCGGAAAATAACAAAATAAGTTTAATCAAATAAAAACATAAACAAATAAATAACCCAACCCCGATGTCACAATTCAGAGCTGGTATAACCGTTCCGGAATTAAATCCTCGGAATACAACTGGAAACAACTAACTAAACTAAAACAACCCTACTATGAGTGGCGGCTCCTCAGAGTCACTCCTCTCCGGGCTGCTCGTCATCCTCTGCAAATGCCGATCAGGCCAAACACAAACAATACAGGGAGTAAGATTCATGTAATCATATAAACAGCAGGGGAATAGTACGCAAGGTAAACATACACATAAGCATACATCAACATCCAACAGCATCATAACAATCAAGTATGCTATGCTATGCAATGCATCAACTACTCCGCTACTCCAACTATGCATGTGGATCCAAACTAACTCAGGATGAACGACTTTGGAGTTACATATCCGTATTGGCCATAAAAGCACCAACACCGGCGGTTCACCAAACCTTGGGTGAACCCCATGGATAGCCAACGCATCAAACCGTGGATGCCTCATCACGGGGGACCTCGGTCACCAAACCTTGGGTGACCTACCGTGGATGGCCAGATCACCGTACTCTCGGGCGATCTCCCCTTTGTCGAACCTCCCCCATCAACTACTCCAATGCTTTATGCAAATGGCACAACAACAAACAATCTCAACCACCTCCTTGCTTGGGCCATGAAGCTCCCAAGACTTTCAACATCAAACTCAACGTAACCTTAGACCCAAACCGTGGGGTCAAGGCTCCCTTGGCCAATAAGCACCAAGGTTCAACTCATCGTGCTTGGGTCTATAAGCACCCAAGACTTCAACTTATCAACGTGCGGTAACCCAACGGATACCGACTTAATATTTGATTATCTAATTATCTTATATAATTAATAACCAGGTTGTCTAATCTTTATCTTTGATTATTTATCTCAACTTATCATCATAGGGGAATGGGGTTTTAAAACCCCTTAAGTCCTTTAATTGTATCACTGTCCAGGAGGTCAGCACGGTCGTGCTTAGACCTTAGCACGGTCGTGCTTGGACACGTGAGGGCGTGCTGCCCTTTTAAGTGAAGCACGATCGTGCTTCACACTCAGCACGGTCGTGCTCATCAGCACGATCGTGCTGTTTGACCTGCTTAGCCGTGCTGAGCAGCGCGGTCATTTTCCAGAATTTAAGTGGGAGCACGGTCGTGCTCCCTGTTCAGCACGGTCGTGCTCAATGCACGACTGCACTGTTCTGGGCAGGAACAGTAACCGAATTCTAACCAAATTGTTTAGGGATTAAACTCCTAAATTTAACACGTTTATTAAACCTAAAAATTCAATTAAACAGTGTTATCAACATTACTCATCAACAGCAACAGCAACAATCAACCATTCAACAATCTTAAATCAATAAATACATAACGTCATATTTATAGACATCCATCATGTACATAATATACATACAATAACGCAATTAGCCAAATATAACAAGTTATTGACAGGAACAGTGTTTTAGTATACAATCATACAACATACAATGACACCGGGATCATGGGGACCCCGTTACCTTACACTACCCACTGCCTAATGAATACAATCCCACTTCTCCCCATACCTGGATTGAAGGTAGCTCTAACACGTCCCAACGAACGAACCGGTTCCTCCCCTTACGGCGACTCACACCAACACGAACCTTGGATCAACAAAACAAACCAAGGATTAGTTCCCTATTCACAATAATGAAAGGAAACCAAGGAAGGGTAAGGAACGTTACCTAAACACTGACACAGTTAAGCTAGCGATCTCCCAAGGCTCCCAAAACTGATCAAGAGGAAGGAAAAAGGAGGAATGCTAGTTCTGGCCGCACAAGACTGCTGCACTACACCAAAAGTAGGGTTATCTGCCAACCCTCGACTCTGTTTACGTATTTAACGTTCGGACCTGAGCACGGTCGTGCTTACCATTCAGCACGGTCGTGCTCCACTTAACGTCAGCGAGACGCGGTCCACGCATTGAGCATGGGCGTGCTCACTATTGAGCACGGGCGTGCTCACTATTGAGCACGGTCGTGCTCAACTTAAAATCAGAAACACGCTTCTGACTTTAAGCACGGGCTTGCTGGCTGATGAGCACGAGCGTGCTCATGTACCAGAAAGGGACTTTTAGGCTAAAATCCCACTTAGCCCTTAACCAACAATTTAAAATAAATGAACTAGCTTGAGAAACATTTTAAGAAAAACAGGGTGTTACACAATGCTTGTGTTCGACCTCGGTATTTGCTTACTGTGATTTATTACTTGCAATGAAACGGTACACTTGCCGGATCTTCAACAAGTTTTTGGCACCGTTGCCGGGGATTGGCACAACCAATTTTCCTATTTTTTAAGAAATTAAATTCTCTTGATTGAGAAATTTTATTTTTATTTTTCTGTATTTTTTATCTCTTTTTACTTCTTTGATCCCTCTTGGTCTTTCTTTGTTTTTGTGTATGCGAGGTACCCTTTCACAGGAAGACTTGCTATACGATCCAGAGATCACCAGGACTGAGAAGAGGTACAGGAAGGAACTCAGAGAGAAAAAGAGGCTTGAAGCGAACCAACTCATCAATCTTGAAGGGATGGCAGAAGGAGATCCTCCAACCTACAAGCCTTTTTATGAGTACAATCTTCCTCACTTGGATGATTGTGCTTCAAGTGTTGTTAGGCCTCCCATCACGACCAATTCTTTTGAAATGAGGGAAGGTACTCTGCATGGGGTGCAAAACAATCAATTTGATAGAAGTGCATACCAAGATCCTCACAGGCATATTACTCACTTCTTGGAGACTTGCCGCCTGTTCAAAACTCCAGGAGTTTCAGATGATGCCTTTCGTTTACGACTATTCCCTTTCTCTCTTCGGGATAGAGCACGCGATTGGTTAGACTTGCACTTGGATCGTGCTAGCATCACTACTTGGGAACAAATGGCTCAGAAGTTCCTCACTAGATTTTTTCCCCCTCAGAAAGCGGCACAGTTGATGATAGTCGTCACTTCCTTTAAGCAACATGATAATGAGTCCTACAATGAAGCTTGGGAAAGGTACAATGTGCTTTTGAGAAGATGCCCTTCATCCTACTTTGACTTGGTAACAAAGGTACAACACTTCTTTAATGGGTTGAAGGGTCGCTACCAAATGAACTGTGATGCTGTAGCTAGCAGTTCTTTCTCTTACAAATCAGCAGAGGACGGTTGGGCTTTATTAGAGAAGATGTCCAGGAATGATTATAACCGCAGTACAGGCACTTCTAATGCTTTCGGAATCAGTACCGCATCACTTGAGGCTATTCTTGAACAGAACACACTGCTGAAAAGGCAATGTGAGGCACTTTCTAGCAAGATGAAGGTTAATGCAGTACGAGAAGGCTTGCCTCCGGTGTGTGATTTTTGTAATGGTGATCATGATAATGAGAGTTGTCCCATAATTTTTTCACAGGAACATGTGGACCCGTGTCACAACTTTTATGACACAGTGCTACAGAACAACTATCAGAAGAACAGGCAGAATGACTACAATCAGAATCGGGGGTACATTAGGAGAGACCATCCAGGTTTCACTTGGAGCAACACTAGTGGTGGTCTAGCCGGGCAACAACAACAGAATCAGAAGCCAAACTATGGAATCCAACAGCGTAACACTCAGCAAGCTCTCACGGGGACTAATCAGTTACAAATCACAAATGGTGGGAGGCAACCATGGGAGTTGGCTATTGAGAAGACGAGTGCGGCCATTGAGAAATTGTCAGTGAATACAAACAAAGCCATAGACAAGTTGGCAACTCACACAAGGGCAGCAATTCAGAATCTTGAAACTCAGGTAGCCCAACTGGGAAAGCAACTGAATAAACGCCTTCCAGGCTCTTTCCCAGGTAATACAGAGATTAACCCTAAGAGCCAATGCAATGTCGTGACAACTCGGAGCGGTAAGGTCCAAGAAGCGGAAGATAGTGGATGAGGAGACGGTTGCTTTGACCGAGAAGTGTAGTGCAATTCTCCAAAGGAAACTACCTCCAAATTTGAAAGATCTGGGTTCTTTTAGCATACCGAGCACCATTGGAGAGTTAACTCTTGGGAAAGCGTTGTGTGATCTAGGGGATAGCATCAACTTGATGCCCCTATCTATGATGAAGAAGCTAGGCATAAAGGAAGCCAAAGAGACTAGGATGTCGCTCCAACTAGCGGATCGTTTTATCAAATACCCTTATGGGGTGGTGGAGGATTTGTTAGTCAAGGTCGACAAGTTTATATTTCCAGCGGACTTTGTGGTGCTTGACATGGATGAAGATGCCGAGATCACTCTCATATTGGGTAGGCCTTTCTTGGCCTCCGGGTGTGCTTTAATAGATGTGCAACAAGGAAAACTCACACTAATGGTGCAAGATGATAATGTAGTCTTCAATGTCTTTGAAGCAATGAAACACCTCGTTGAGAGATCGGATGTATATAGAGTTGATGTGGTGGAAACCATTGTAAAATCTATAGCCACACGAGAAGCCCATGGTTCTTCACTTACAAAAGTGTTGGTAAAATCCCATGATGAGGATGAAGAAGAAGACCTTTTGGGGGATGAGGATTATTTCGAGTGCTTAAAGAACATGGAAGCCTTGCTAAATCTCCCTATGGATGAATGTCCAAAGGAAAAGCTCAACAAGGAAGAAGTGGAAGAAGACAACAAAACACCGGAGTTGAAGCAACTCCCGACTCACGTGAGATATGCATTCTTGGGTGAGAAGGGACAACATCCAGTCATCATTAGCACTTGAAAAATGATGAGGAAGAAAAGCTCTTAAGAGTTCTTAGGGAACACATATCCGCCATTGGATGGAAGATTTCAGATCTAAAAGGTATAAGTCCTTCCCTATGCATACACAAAATTTTGATGGAGGATGATTTTCAAACCGGTGGTTCAACCACAAAGGCAGTTAAATCCCATCATGAAAGAAGCGGTGCGTAAGGAAGTGATTAATCTTTTGGATGCCGGAATCATCTATCCAATCTCGAATAGCAATTGTGTTAGCCCGGTTCATGTGGTCCCCAAGAAAGGTGGCATAACCGTGGTGGTCAATGAGAATAATGAGATGATCCCAACAAGAACCGTCACGGGGTGGAGAGTTGGTATTAACTATAGAAAGCTCAATGACGCAACACGAAAAGATCACTTCCCCCTTCCATTCATAGATCAAATGATTGAAAGGTTGGCCGGATATGAGTACCATTGTTTCTTGGATGGTTACTCTAGCTACAATCAAATTGTTGTGGATCCTCAAGACCAAGAGAAGACGGCCTTCACATGCCCATATGGAGTCTTTGCTGTGGATGTATGCCTTAACAGGTACATATATTTTGATGAATGACAAAAGATTTTTAAGTCTGAGGACTTATTTGCAAAAAGCGTGAAAAAGGTCAAACAAGCAGTCAAGATTAGGCAAAGCAATCAAGAGGGGTAAAAAGGGAATCTTACTATTTGTATTGGTTGTTTTAGAATAATCTGTAAATGGTAAGTAGGGTTCTCAACTTAATATGGTCACTCACACACACACATATTTAACATGTGCTTTAAAAGATATATCATGTGGTTAAATAATTAATAACATGAGATTAAAACTGACAATTAAAATTAAGCTTAATTGGGCAATCTTTCCTTCATTGTCAAGTTTTTGAAATTCAACCTGATACGCACCATAATCGATTATGGAAATGCTATAATCGATTATGAGTAGTGGTTAAATGGCTTTAATGAGTGTTAATGAGTAATTATGATATTAAAGCTGTTGAATTCAAATTTTGAAATATAATAATCGATTATTGAAATTGTATAATCGATTATGACCTTACTGACTTCCAATGTGCTACAACTGAAATGCTGTAATCGATTATGTAATCGATTATAGCCATTTATGAAAGAGTCAGTAACATCATAATCGATTAATGAAATCGATTATCTCCTTTGGTGAAAAAGCAGTGAACACATAATCGATTATGGTAATCGACTATGACCTTTCTGTCCAGACGCGCGCTTCATGAAAACACATTAAATAATCGATTATGGCTTTTAAATAATCGATTATGCTGCGGCAGAAATGCATTTTAAGAGGCTTGACCTAATTTCACATTGAACCCTAACCTATTCTCTATAAATAGGAACCTTGGCAGGCTTGGAAAAATGCCCCATATACTACTCTCCTCTATTCTACTTTGTGCTTAAACTCTGATTAATATTTCATTTTACTCTTGCACTTACACGTGATCATATTACTTTGAGAATCTTATACACCATATAGGTGTTACTATATTTGTGCTTCAAGTTGTATTTCATATCTACACTTTTGAGTGCTTTCTCAAATCTTTTACAGTTTACTTTAAGTGAGTGTGATCTCACGAACGTTTTCTTGAGGCTCTTGCACAAGGGATAGTACGTCCTGTGATTTGTGTTAAGAGTTCTCTGATTTGTAAAGGTTCTATTTTAGCCTATTTTAAAAACTAGAGTTGATTGAAAATCCTTGGTCGTATTGCCTGAGGACTGGACGTAGGCCACGTGGGTAGTTGTGTGGCCGAACCAGGATACATCGTTGTGTCATTTCCTTCCCTTATCTCTTTATTTTTATCGCAACGATTTTATTTTTCATACGCTTTATTTCACAATGTTTTACTATTAATTTATTGCTTACCAAAACAAGTTTTAAATTTAGTTTAAATTGCCAAAAGTTTTCAAAAATCAATTCACACACAATTCACCCCCCTCTTGTGTTTGAGGTCACTTGTCAACAAGTGGCATTAGAGCTTAACTCTTGGATATAAAGGACGAAACCGTCTCAAGAGGAAAGATGACTTCAAACAGTTTTCGTAATGAGGGTAATTCCGTAAACAGACCTCCATCGTTCGATGGTGAGGGGTATGGTTATTGGAAAGAAAGAATGCAAATCTTTTTAGAAGCATATGATATTGATATTTGGGATGCTGTGGAAAATGGTTCATTTGTCCCCAAGCACGAAGTTAATGGTGTTTCGGTGGATAAACCAAAAACTCTTTGGATCGACGAGGAAAAGAAAAAGGTCCAATACAATTTGAAAGCTAGGAACATCATCACCTCAGCTTTAAGCTACGATGAGTTCTATAGGGTCTCAAATTGCAAGACCGCTAAGGAAATGTAGGACACCCTTGAATTGACCCATGAAGGTACTATCGAGGTCAAAAGGGCTAGGATGAACACATTAACCCATGAGTATGAGCTATTTAGGATGAAACAAGGTGAAAGCATACAAGATATGCAAAAATGTTTCACCCATATAATAAATCATCTTAGGGCTCTTGGGAAGGTGTTCAATAATGAAGATTTAATAAATAAAGTTCTTAGATGTTTAAATAGAAGTTGGCAACCCAAAGTAACTGCGATTTCTGAATCACGTGATCTAACGTCTATGTCTTTGGCAACTCTATTTGGTAAATTGCAGGAACATGAACTTGAGTTGAACCGCCTCATAGAAAGTGAGGAAAGTGATAAGAAAAAGAAAGGGCTTGCTCTCAAAGCAAGTATGAGTGAAACAAATGAGGAGGATATTGACTTTGATGAACTTGATGAGCTTGGTGAAGGAGATGAGAATATGAGTCTAATGGTAAGAAAATTTAAGAAATTTATGAGGATCAAAGGGAAAACACAACCAAGCTTCACCCCTCAAAAGAAGGTTGATGGAGAAGGAACCACTTACGTGCCAACGTGCTTCAACTGCAAAAAGAAAGGTCATATAAGGCCCGAGTGTCCTCTAAGTCAAAGAAGAATGACAAATTTGAAAAGAGGCCACAAAAGGACAAAAGAGGAAGGAGAGCATACATTGCTTGGGAAGACAATGACATGGACTCCTCCGATGAATCCGACAATGAGGAGGCAAACCTTTGCCCCATGACCAATCATGAGGACGACGAGGATGAGGTAACTGATAATGAAATTGAAAATGAATTGTCATATGATGATTTACTTTGTGCATGTGAATAATTGAATAATGAAAGCATGCGTCTTAGAAAAATCATTTTATCTTCAAAGAAAACCATTTCCAGTCTTGAAACAAAAATAGATTTATTAAATAAAGAAATGGAGGTTATCAAGGAAAAACAAATTCTTTCAAACAAAACCTCATCATGCTTATCATGTGAAAACAAAATAAATGAAGTTTCGAAATGCAATGAATGTAATGTTTTGAAAGACAAAATTGAGGACTTGTATAATATTCTTGAAAAATTCACAAATGGGAGAGGCAATCTCAATGTCTTGTTAGGAAATCAAAAAGGAACTTATGATAAAGCTGGTTTGGGTTATCACCCTAAATTACATGAAAAATCCTTTAAAAAGTTTTTTAGCCCAACCAATACTTCTAGTAGTCCTTTCGTAAAATGCTTCTATTGTGGTAGAAAGGGACATACTGCATCTATTTGCAATGCTAGAAAGAATGTGAATGTCAAAGGCAAGAAAGTATGGGTTAAAAAGGGCAATGCGCCCAAAGCTAACTCTCAAGGACCCAATATGATTTGGGTACCAAAAGTTAAAACTTGAAATTGTTTTGTAGGTGTGCTTGAAAGCAAGGAACACAAATTGGTATCTTGATAGCGGATGCTCCAAGCACATGACGGGAGACAAAAACAAGTTCTCCTCTCTCACACCCAAAAAGGGTGGATTTGTTTTCTACGGTGACAACAACAAAGTAGAGGAAAGTGTTGATGATGTTGCAGAAATTCTGGGAAACTCCTTTCTTGAGGAGAAAAGAACTCAAGAGGAGAACATTATTGATCAACCACCTCCACAAGAAGAAGAGACACCCCTTCCCGATCTTCCAAGAGAATGGAGAACATCAAGATACCATCCTCTTGACAACATAATAGGTGATATATCAAAAGGGGTAACAACTCGAAACTCTCTTAATCAAATTTGTCATTACATGGCTTTCGTTTCTCAAATTGAACCTAATAATGTTGATGAAGCCATAGTAGATGAACATTGGACACTTGCCATGCAAGAAGAATTAAACCAATTTGAAAGAAATGATGTTTGGGAATTATTCCCTAAACCCAAAAACCATTTAGTAATTGGAACTAAGTGGGTTTTTCGTAACAAGCTAGATGAAAATGGAATAATAACTAGAAACAAAGCTAGACTTGTTGCTAAGGGCTATAACCAACAAGAGGGCATAGATTTTGATGAAATCTATGCTCCCGTAGCTAGACTAGAGGCTATTCGTATGCTTCTTGCTTTTTCTTGCATCATGGATTTTAAACATTTTCAAATGGATGTCAAAAGCGCCTTCTTGAACGGTTTTATTCAAGAAGAGGTTTATGTGGATCAACCTCCAGGTTTTACAAATTATGAATTTCCAAACCATATTTTCAAACTGAAAAAAGCTTTGTATGGTTTAAAGCAAGCCCCTAGGGCTTGGTATGAACGCCTAAGCAAATTCTTACTTGAAAATGGTTTTCAAAGAGGAAAAGTTGACACCACACTTTTTATCAAAAACAAAAAGCATGACATTTTACTTGTGCAAATATATGTGGATGATATAATTTTTGGTGCCACTAACGAAGCTTTGTGCAAGGATTTTTCAAAAATTATGCAAAGTGAATTTAAAATGTCAATGATGGGGGAGCTCAACTATTTTATTGGGTTGCAAATAAAGCAATCAAAGGAAGGAATCTTCATCAATCAGTCAAAGTACTGCAAAGAGCTTCTTAAGAAGTTTGGGATGAACAATTCAAAAGAGCTATCAACTCCCATGAGCACATCCTGTTACCTTGACAAGGATGAAAATGGTAAATCCGTCGACATAAGTAAGTATAGAGGTATGATAGGTTCTCTCCTTTATCTTACTGCTAGTCGCCCTGATATCATGTTTAGTGTTTGCATGTGTGCACGGTTTCAATCGAACCCAAAAGAATCACATCTCGCCGCAGTAAAACGCATCATGAGATATCTCATTGGCACACAAAACATGGGTTTATGGTACCCTAAAGGGGCAGATTGTACCCTAATTGGATATTCGGACTCTGATTTTGCGGGTTGCAAATTAGACCAAAAAAGCACTAGTGGAACTTGCCACTTATTAGGAAATGCTTTAGTTTCTTGGCATAGCAAGAAGCAAGCAAGTGTGGCTTTATGCACCGCCGAAGCCGAATACGTTGCGGCGGGTAGTTGTTGCGCACAAATCATTTGGATGAAGCAACAGTTAAATGATTATGGAATTAATCTCAACACTGTTCCCATAAAATGTGACAACACAAGTGCCATAAACCTCACTAAGAATCCTGTATATCACTCAAGGACTAAACATATTGAAATTAGACACCACTTTATTAGGGATCATGTTCAAAAAGGGGATTGCATGATTGAATTTGTTGAAACAACCAAACAACTCGCAGATATTTTTACAAAACCCCTATCAAAAGAAAGCTTCTTTTTCATAAGAACTGAATTAGGGATTTTGAATCAGTCATGCATTTCTGCATAACACACCTTGTTATTTGCTAATATGTTTATTAAGTGTGCAGGCAGAAAGAGCATAATCGATTATCATAATCGATTATGCCAAAATGAAAGTTTCAGTCCACAAAACAGAGAAGTCATAATCAATTACCATAACCGATTATGCATCCACTGTCTCTTTGGGCAACGTCGACAGGAAGATTATAATCGATTAGCACTACAAATTTAGAAATCCAGAAACAGACTAATCGATTACATAATCGATTAGTGTTCTTCAATGTTCACCCATAATCGATTTTCTGATGAAGAACCCAGAAAATAATCGATTACCTAATCGATTATTTGAAGTTGAACGGTTGGCGCCAAAACCACACGGGCAGGATCCAACCAATCAGGAGCTGCCACGTCATCAAAATAATCCATTATGAGGGTAAGATAATCGATTATTGTGCGAGTTTATAAGATAAATCCGAACCCTAACGTCATTTTCTGCTTGCTTAACACTGTTTTGTGCCTCCATCTTCTCTTTTCTCTAGTTTTCTGCTCCAAAACTCAACTTTTTTTCAAAACTCTTCATCCCTGATCAACTACTATCATCATCATGCCTCCTAAACGCCAAAGAACAGCAACAATCAATCCTGGTCCACTTACACAAGAACAAGTGGATAAATGGTTCACCAATGGGGATCAGTTGGCAAACTACATGAGTACATACATTGGGAAAGAGATTCAAAAACCTCGCTTTCTGGACATAGAGTGGATGAGAAAGAGCAACTTCAAATTTTTGGAATATCTGGACTATGCTCAAATCACCGAGTTTCTGTCTCAATCAGAGGATATCTACCCAGACTTGGTTAAGGTATTTTACTGCAACCTTAGGCTAGTTGATGGAGTTTTAATGTCTGAAGTATGTGGGAAACCCATTCGTCTCAATGATGAGGCGTTTGGAAGAGTAGTTAGCTTGCCTTCTGAAGGCACTTATGCCACTGCCGAGGGTCCTGCTGCGGAACCCTTGGTAAATGAATTTGCTAGAATCCAGGCCATTAAGGATGTCTTATCTAATCCTTCTGATGCTAATGACAAGGAAATAACTGGTGGGCAAATGAAAGTGCAAAGCAGGTTGTTGCACTATGTGGTAGCTAGGCTTTTATTTCCTAGACACCATAATTTTTCACAGCTGTTGAGAATGGATGTTGTTATTCTGTGGTTGCTGGAAAAGAAAAAGAAAGTAAACTGGGCTGGCTTGGTCATGCAGCATATGTATGACAATAGGGGTAGTGCTGAGTTACTCTATGGTCATCTGGTGACCCGCATCATTAGGCATGTTAGGGTTAATCTCACTAGAGAGACTAAGCTGGATTACAAGAAATTCCATGCTATGATGAAAGAGGGTACAATTAACCAGATGGGAATCATGTCTCGAGGTGGAGATTGGGAATACAAACCCAAAGGATAGAAATGGCATACAAATCAGCCAACCAGCACAGATGGAGCATCATCTTCACAGGCACCTCCTGCTACAGCCTCACCAGAAATGATGGCTTTACTAGAGAGTATTCTAGCTAAGGTTCGGGTGAACACCACTGAGATCCGAGAAAACTCTACGGCTATTCATGAGCTCTCATTGGAAGTGAAATCCTGGGAGCGTAGAGTCACTACATCTGAGGCCACTCCACTCCGTGAGGCACCATAGCCTCAGGATGACTTGGACAGCAGCAGCACTGATGATGGTGATGATGATGATGGTGGTAATGATGATGGTGGAGATGGTGGTGATGAGTATTATATATAGTACTATTTTATATCTAGTTTATACATTTCATTACTATTTTGGATGACTGTATATTCCTAGCACTTTAGCTTCCGTATGCACACTCTTTAATTATCTATGACTATGATGTGTGGTTTAATATTTATATGCATGCCATGGCTAAGTATGTCTTATGCTTGAAATGTTTAAATCTTGGTGGATGTATGCCATATAATATTTAACTTGCTTTTCCCGCTTTTTGATAATGCCAAAAGGGGGAGAGATATTTGAGTGCATGCTTAAGGGGGAGAATTTTGAGAATTTTAAATATTGCATGAAGTGAGGGGGAGTTGAGCAAACGTTTTAAAACTCGGATATATATACTCATTGCTCTAACTCTATATTTTAGAAATTCCCTCATGAGATGTTTGTCATCATAAAAAAGGGGGAGTTTGTGGATGTATGCCTTGACAGGTACATATATTTTGATGAATGACAAAAGATTTTTAAGTCTGAGGACTTATTTGCAAAAAGCGTGAAAAAGGTCAAACAAGCAGTCAAGATTAGGCAAAGCAATCAAGAGGGGTAAAAAGGGAATCTTACTATTTGTATTTGTTGTTTTAGAATAATCTGTAAATGGTAAGTAGGGTTCTCAACTTAAAATGTTCACTCACACACACACATATTTAACATGTGCTTTAAAATATATATCATGTGGTTAAATAATTAATAACATGTGATTAAAACTGACAATTAAAATTAAGCTTAATTGGGCAATCTTTCCTTAATTGTCAAGTTTTTGAAATTCAACCTGATACGCACCATAATCGATTATGGAAATGCTATAATAGATTATGAGTCGTGGTTAAATGGCTTTAATGAGTGTTAATGAGTAATTACGATATTAAAGCCGTTGAATTCAAATTTTGAAATATAATAATCGATTATTGAAATTGTATAATCGATTATGACCTTACTGACTTCCAATGTGCTACAACTGAAACCCTATAATCGATTATGTAATCGATTATAGCCTTTTATGAAAGAGTCAGTAACATCATAATCAATTAATGAAATCGATTATCTCCTTTGGTGAAAAAGCAGTGAACACATAATCGATTATGGTAATCGATTATGACCTTTCTGTCCAGACGCGCGCTTCATGAAAATACATTAAATAATCGATTAAGGCTTTTAAATAATCGATTATTCTGCGGCAGAAATGCATTTTAAGAGGCTTGACCTAATTTCACATTGAACCCTAACCTATTCTCTATAAATAGGAACCTTGGCAGCCTTGGAAAAATGCCCCATATACTACTCTCCTCTATTCTACTTTGTGCTTAAACTCTGATTAATATTTCATTTTACTCTTGCACTTACACGTGATCATATTACTTTGAGAATCTTATACACCATATAGGTGTTACTATATTTGTGCTTCAAGTTGTATTTCATATCTGCACTTTTGAGTGCTTTCTCATTGTAAATCTTTTACAGTTTACTTTAAGTGAGTGTGATCTCACGAACATTTTCTTGAGGCTCTTGCACAAGGGATAGTACGTCCTGTGATTTATGTTAAGAGTTCTCTGATATGTAAAGGTTCTAGTTTAGCCTGTTTTAAAAACTAGAGTTGATTGAAAACCCTTGGTCGTATTGCCTTGGGGACTAGACGTAGGCCACGTGGGTAGTTGTGTGGCCGAACCAGGATACATCGTTGTGTCATTTCCTTCCCTTATCTCTTTATTTTTATCGCAACGATTTTATTTTTCATACGCTTTATTTCACAACGTTTTACTATTAATTTATTGCTTATCAAAACAAGTTTTAAATTTAGTTTAAACTGCCAAAAGTTTTCAAAAATCAATTCACACACAATTCACCCCCCTCTTGTGTTTGAGGTCACTTGTCAACATTTGCTTATAGGAGGATGCCTTTTGGATTATGAAATGCCCCCGCTACTTTCCAAATGGAGGGTTGCCTTAACATGATCTTTTTGGTTGAATTCTTAACACATGTATGACGCAAAATACATTCAAGAACAAGATAAAATTGTAAACAGTTTTGGTAACCAAAATAAAGTGAAGAAATAATCAAAAGATGGATGAGAAAGAGATGATCAAGGCGACACAAACAAGGATGTTTGATAAGCCTGTGAGGTTCGCCACAAGAATCTTGGATTCTTGATAAGAAAAAGTTTTGGTTCATCCAAGAAACCAAGAGAACAAATCTCTCACAATGGATATCAATCCAAAATTCAACTTCCAAGTTGGTATTCCATGTGTTTGGGCGTGACTTACATAGGAGTTGGCAGCCAACTTTTGGTTGCCTAAATCAAACCATAACCCCCACATTATTAACCCAATCATGACACTAAAACTTACTAACTCCTAACTTAATTCAGCCCCCAACTATTTATTTCTCTCTCTCTATAATTATGTAGTAGTCACACCTATTTCTCATATTAAAAGTGTAACTCCTCCACAATTTAACAAAACAATGAAAAGCTATTACTTAATGGAGTTACTTTTTGGTATGCAAACCAACAAGATCCCTCCTCCCCTATGCCTTATGGAACTCGTGCACAATAGGTAGATGATGGGCTTGAACTATTTGTAACTCAACACATCTGGACCCACTTAAATACCCATTAACACTTATTGAATTAAAATAAAACAAATAAAATCACTTGAACTTGGCTTCATGAATTCGCCCCATGCTTCAAGGATCCTTTAGTTGGATAATGTAAGTTATCAATTTGGGCTCCACTCCATTTGATCTTGACCTTGGGCTTGCTTCTATCAAAATAGCCATTATTTGAAAGGAGACTTGTTGGGTTTTCTTGGCTGTAATCCTTGTTATAGGCCCATAAAGTCTTTGTGTTGCTTCTTGGATCAATCTTCTAATTGGACTCTTTTCATCCTTGATGAAAAGTTGACTTGCCCCCCTGGCTTACATCAGAAATTCATTGAAGTATTTATGGATGACTTCTCGATCTTTGGGACCTCCTTTGATAATTGTTTGAAGAATTTGGATTTGGTGCTTGAGAGATGCCAAGAAACTAACCTAGTGCTCAATTGGGAGAAATGTCGTTTCATGGTCAAGGAAGGTATAGTTTTGGGGCACAAAATCTCCCAACGGGGCATTGAGGTTGATAGAGCCAAGATTGAGTTGATTGAGAAGCTACCCCCACCAACCAATGTGAAGGGGGTGCGGACATTAAAGACTTCTTCAAGATAGCGAAACAGCTATGTGACCTTCTCGTGAAGGGCGTATCCTTTGATTTTAATGCTCCTTGCTTAAATTCTTTCAATACTTTAAAAAATATGCTTGTCACCGCACCCATAATCACTGCACCTAATTGGAATTTACCTTTTGAAATCATGTACGATGCTAGTAATTATGCGGTGGGGGTGGTTTTGGGTCAAAGGGTGGAAAAGTTAGCTCATGTGATTTACTATGCAAGTAAGGTTTTAAATGCACAAGCTAACTATTCGACCACTGAAAAAGAACTCCTAGCTGTGGTTTTTTCTTTAGACAAATTTAGATCCTACGTAGTGGGGTCTAAGATTGTTGTGTTCACCGATCATGCGACCATAAGACACTTGATGACAAAACAAGAGGCCAAACCTAGATTAATTCGGTGGATTCTTCTTTTGCAGGAGATTGATATTGAGATTAGGGACCTGAAAGGGTTAGAGAATGGTGTGGCGGGCCACTTATCAAGGTTGGTCAATCCCGACACCGAGGAGAAATTTTTGGACATCAAGGAAGAATTTCCTGAAGAGAAACTATTTGCTTTGTTTGAAAAATTTTCTCCTTGGTTCGCAGATATGGCCAACTTCAAGTCTTCAAACGTGGTTCCGCAAGGTTGGACTACTCAACAAAGAAAGAAGTTCTTCTCGGACGCAAAATACTATGTCTGGGAGGACCCTTATCTTTTCAAGCAATGTTCCGATGGGATCCTAAGAAGGTGCATTTCTCATGACCAAATCGGAAGGACGTTGTGGCATTGCCATAGCTTGGATTATGGTGGGCATTTTGGGGGAAAGAAGACTGCGGAGAAAGTCCTCCAAAGTGGGCTTTATTGGCCAACACTCTTCAAGGATGCACACGCCTTTGTTGAGAATTGTGATCGTTGCCAAAGAGTTGGAAACATATCTAGGCGACATGAGCTTCCTCTGAATTGCATGCTTGAAGTAGAACTCTTTGATGTTTGGGGGATAAACTTTATGGGACCCTTCCTACCCTCCTTCTCCTATCAATACATTTTGGTAGTGGTGGATTACGTGTCAAAGTGGGTGGAAGCAATTCCAAAAACAATGGATGATGCACGGGTTGTCATGGAATTCTTAAGGCGCAACATTTTCACAAGGTTTGGGGTTCCTAGAGTTTTGATTAGTGATGCTCACTTTTGCAACGAAACGGTACACTTGCCTGATCTTCAACACTACCTTAGCTGGATCTACTGCTATGCCTTCCTTGTTAATCACATGTCCAAGAAACTGGACTTCCTCCATCCAAAATTCACACTTGGAAAGCTTAGCATAAAGCTGCCTATCCTTCAAAACTTGCAACACCACTCTTGGATGTTCCTCATGCTCTTCCCGCGTACGGGAATAGATAAGGATATTGTCAATGAACACTACAACAAACTTTTCGAGGAATGGTCTAAAAATTCTATTCATGTAATCCATGAACACTGCTGGAGCATTAGTCACACCAAAAGGCATAACTAAATACTCGTAGTGCCCGTACCTCATCCTAAAAGTTGTTTTTATGTATATCTTCCTTCCTTACTCTAATATGATGATATCCAGACCTCAAATCAATCTTAGAAAACATTGATGCTCCCTTCAGCTGATCCATCAGATCATCTATTCTAGGCAACAGATACTTGTTCTTGATTATCACCTTGTTCAACTGTCTGGAATTAGTGCACAACCTAGCACTTCCATCATTCTTCTTAATAAACAACACCGGAACTCCCCACGGTGAAACACTCAGTCTGATAAACTCTTTCCCCAACATGTCATCCAATTGTTTCTTTAACTCTGCCAACTCTACGGGTGACATCCGATAGGGTGCTATAGATATAGGTCATGTCCCCGGTACAAGATCTATGGTAAATTCTACCTCTCTATGGTGGCAAGTCTGGAACGTCTGGAGGGAAAACTTCAGGAAACTCTTTTACAATAGGTATAAAATCGATACTAGGAGTCTCATTAGCTTCCACTGCGAACAACATCACGTATTGCCGAGAATCATCACTCCTCATGGATACTCCTTCATTGGCAGATACTATACTAGAAGACTCAAGAAATGATAAGGTCTTACTGGAACAATCTAGCATTACATGGTTAGCCGAAAGCCAATCCATTCCAAGAATAGCATCTATCTGTTGCATAGGCAAACAGACAAGGTCTACATAAATGTCCTATTCTCAACAACTATAGGACACTGTAAACAAACAGACATAGTAGTTAAAGAATCACTAGTCGGAGTAGATACTGTAAGGGTATAAGGTAATTTAGAAACAAGTAATTATAAATGATCCACACATTCATGGGAAATAAAGGAATGTGTAGCACCTGAGTCAAACAATACTGACGAGAGTCTACCTGATATCAAACACATACCTCGTATAAGATCTGCAGATTGAGAGGATTTAGCTCCCCTCACGGTAAACACTCTTCCAGTGGCATAAGGTTTGGCCACCGGTGGTCCTGTTGCTGGAACTCCTTTTCCAGCTCCACCTCTCTGAACATTGGCTCCTCTACCAGCAGTTACCGGTTGCTGAATAACCCTCTGTTGACAATCACGGGCCAAGTGGGCCGGTTTACCACAATTAAAGCACCTCGGCCTTTCTCTGCAAAATCTAATATGATGCGGACCTCCGCATCTATAACAAACTAAGCCTTACTGCTGCTGGCCCGCTCCAACCATTGGTGCTACAGTAACTGGTGCTGGTGCGGCTGTCTGCACTGGTCTGGTATGTGGTCCCCGTCTTCACTGAGAACCACTACTATCCTCCTCTGAAAGCCTGATCGAATAGGGCCTCCACTCCTCTGTTGTCTCTGTTCAGCGGCCTGCCTCTCATCTATGCTTTCGAGGCACTGCATCTCTCAACCAGCTCCTGAAAACTCTGAATATCAAGAGACACTATAGCTCTCTGTAGCTCGTGTCGCAGTCCTTCCTCAAACCTTCTACACTGCCAGTCCTCATCTGGATATCTCTGGTAGAACTCCGAAAATTGAATCAGAGCCTCAAAACGTGATGCATAATCACCAGCAGTCTTGTTGCCCTGTTTAAGATTCATAAACTCCCTCTCCTTCTAGCGTGGGACTAAGCGCGGAAAGTACTTCTCAAGAAAACATTCACTAAATAACTCCCAGCTAATAATTCTGCCCTCTGCTTCCAGTAGTCTTCCCTTGCCTCTCCACCAAGCCTCTTCTCCTTCAGTCAGCATGAAGGCAGCATAAGTCACCTTCATATTCTCTCTGCAGCGCATAGTACTGAATATCTTCTCTATCTCCTGTACCCACCACTCTGCCTTCTCTGGGTCATAATCTCCTCAAAACTATGGTGGCTTCCCCTTCCGAAAGGTATTCATCCCTGCATCCTCAGCTTCTGCAGCTTTCCTCTGATTTTGTAGTTCTTGCTGCTCTTTGGTCATTTGCAGCATATCTGCGTTCCGCTGTGTCTGCTGTAACATAGCAGTAGCTAGATCTCTGATGGTCTTGAGAGTCTCAACTGACTCTCCTACACATCCGATATGATCAGTTTCAACATTGCTGCCTCCAACAATTCTCTCAGGTGATCCATCACCACCACTTGTACCACGTCCCCTACCTCGAGCCATGATCCTGTAAAAGAAATCATCAGCTCCCATCTGTATGACATATAATACCATATAAACAAGTATATAAATACTATATTCCATACCAATGCTAGTTATCGTGTCCGGACTCATTACCCAACTTCTAAGCATAGTCGATATTCGATGTGGATTCAACTAGACACGGCCAGTAACAACATCCGAAACCTCACAGTCTAAATAGAATCAAACTGCTCTGATACCACCTAATGAGATACCTCATTATGCCATTAATTACTTATTTAAACTTACTCACGTCGTAACGTTAAACGTAACCCGAAAATACGAAGAAATTAAAATCTTAAATACAACATGTACACTTCTGAAAGTTAAATACACCATAGTTATATTACACATACACACCTATGTTTATCTATCAGAATACAAAACACTGTTTAGGGTATCCTATCAGTAGGATCCTTTGCAAGTACATAATTATACAAACTGTTATAATTAGCAAAAAATAAAATGTTTCACAAGACGCACTGGCCATAAACTCCCTAAACCCTACCACTCGAATCCACAGATCGTCCTCCAGCATTCGTTTCATACGGAGTTCCATCCAATTCCTCAGCAACAGGTTCCTACATAGAGTCTTCTAATGGAATAAGATAAACACGCACAAAATACAGAAATAGGGAGATAAGAAACAGTTCTATCATCATAAGCGAAAAAGACTCATAGCATATAATATAATAATAGTCAAAAACAAGCATCACACATAACTAACAATCATCCTTAAATCACAATATCTTCCTCTACCCTTACTCTCATGCAACTAAGACTTTATTCTAACATGGCCACCACGATCAAGTCACACAACCTTATCATAATATGGATGTTAGTCATTCGCATCAATGGTCCAAAACCACAGTAGCCCAAAGCTACACGGAGTCTCTTTGCAAGGATTACGGATATCCACGGATACTCTAACCTCATACGTTCCACTCACACAGCTATGATCAACATCATGCATCTCTATGGATTTCACCGACATATATCGAGTCATACCCTAGTGCCTTAATCTCTCATCACAATCTCAACATTTATCTCAAGCTATCTCACTTCATTGATCTCATCGTAGTAAAATATTACTTAATTAGGTTAGGCACGTCTAAATTACATTCGTTTTCTCACCCACATGAATATCTCCCGAATCAACATATATCATTGCCTAGAATCCCACTAAACATGTTATCAGACCAAACAGATCATGCACAATAAAATAATAATAAAATATTCAGACAAAATAAAATAATAATAAAATATTCAGACAACAAAATAAAACGTCACATACAGTAGATTACCTCAACCAGCGCATCACAAACATTTCAATAATAGTAAAAGCAGACATCCTCAAATATTCTACAATTATCCTAACGGTGATAAACCTACAATCCCCAAATCATCATTGGCACTACAGAATAGTCGCCAATGTGATTTTGGTCTTATCGATTACTCGACCACTAGTAGGGTTTTGGTCGCCCTACTCCATTATTATAATATATACTACTTATCTATTCCGACGACAGGATGATTCTTTCTCTCACCAGGGCTTATCACCGGGACCACGAAAATGAATCTCCTCGTTACCACACCACCAATTACTAGTTAACCTGCAACCATAACAGCATAAAAACAAATTAATCAAATCAAATCCAACTATGACCACATTAGGTTAGGTTCGGCCAAGACACCAAAATAGGGCTAGGGTTATTTTCTCAATTCCATCTTTTGGATCCCAGTTACAATAGTCTTAACTAACATAGATCAAGTGTTATAAGTCAAAAATTTGTAACAAAACCATCTAACCTCTAGGGTTAGGGTTTCGGCCAAGCATAATAAAATTGGCTAGAAATTTCTTTTGCTCACTTACTCTTGGATCTAGAACTTAGACACCTTAAATACCTTATAACCATCGTCATCTAAGTTAAAAATTGAATAAAATCCATTTAACCCACATATACATAGGTTCGGCCAAGGCTAGAAAAATTAGCTTGGAATTTCTTTTTATCTCAAGTTTCTAGATGTAACAACAAGAGGTATTAGAGAGGTAAGATCAAGTGTCATAACACTTAAAACATTTTTCTATGATTTTTGATGAATTTTTGAAAAACTAGATCTAGGAATTGAATTTTGAGGAAAGCTTGATGAAAATGGAAATTAGTTGAGGATTAATGAAGTTAAGAGGATGAGGAAGAGGATTCTCACTTTGAAATGAAGACATTTGATGAAGAGCTTGAAGGAAATGGAAGAAATTAGTAAGAGCTACAATGGTGTTCTTAGTGTTTTCCTTGCGTTCTTTGTGTAGAAGATGAAAATTTTGGCTAAGTGTGGGGGGAGGTATGTGTGGCTGTGTATGTTGAGGGAGTGAGGGGGGTAGAATGGTCCAAAAACAATTTAGGACAAACTTGTAATTTATTAGAAAGTCCAAGGGTAATTTAGTCTTTTCAATAAAATAAATATCTAGATATTTTCCAAAGTCATGATTACTTGTGATGTCATGGATGACCTCATCTTCCTTGAGTCATCATGTATGACTCGTTGTCCCGATCTCTTGGCGATTCTCTGCAGTTCCGTATCCGGCTCCATCGTTTTCCCGACTTAGGTTTTACGTGCGTTTTCTTTAAAATTTCGCCTTTAAAATGTATAATCAAATATTTTTGAGTAAAAATTTCAAAATAGCCTATATAGTTAGAAATATGATATAAAACTAAATTGTTTCGTTCTCGGGTCAAAATTAGGTTTTCAGCTTAGTAAAATCTTACCTTCAATGAAAACGCAGACCGGTTTTCGTCTGAATTTTCAACCCAAAATTTTATCATAACCTTCTACCATAAGGTAGAGTACGAATATGATTTTGTTTTATCCAAAATCATTTTTTTGGTCTCAGATAAAAATATTAATAACTATCTTGCTATCGGTAATACAACGTAGCTAAAAAACATGGTGTTACAGGCACGATCTAACGTTGGGTCATTCCACGATCAAACGTGGACTGTTGACGTGTCCCATTTTTGTGCGTTTCTTCACGTCATGAGCTCGTTCCAAGGCATTTGAACCATGGCCTTCTCAACTCATAAGGAAGATAATTAAGCCCTTAGACATGCTCAGCTTATGTCCTTTCACTTTATTCAAGAAAACGGGATGTTACAAATTGGGCTTCTTCCTAATCTGATTTGTTTGATTGGCCACTGATTTTATGCGTGCATTATGCGGCCAGAGCATATCACAATTTACATTAAAAATTGTTTGTGTTCTTTGTGTTATACTTATATTTTTTTAAATCTAATCTTGAGAAATATTCATACAAAAGAAAGATTTAAATATTGACAAATTCTATATAAACTTGGAGGTTGAGGCAATAAGAATTTCTTGGAGGTGTGATGTCAAAATCAATTATATATATAATCAGGAAATACATATATATTTATAGAGACACTCGGTTTTTGTCTTTAATAATTAGAAAAAATACTCCATTGTTTCATCATTGTTGTTCCGCCAATTCATCATTAATTTCTCAATATTAAGGAAGTACTTCGTGCTTTGTATTTCGTACTTTCTAAATGTCCAGCCTGAAAGCAATATGTGCAACAAGAAAAGTTTTCCCCAGTACCAATCCACTAACTGAAATGACAAGCAATATATATGAACTCACGATCCACTGATTGCTCCAATTAGTTAGAGTAGTGGAAGCCGGACTTGTTTTGTACCCACAGAAATCAGCTCGAATAATATATATATATATATATATATATATATATATATGAGAGATGTTTCAAGTGAGGGATGTGTTTTAATATGAGATGAAGTAACTATGAGCCTTTAGATAACATCTGAATAGTTTGAATTAGAGTATAAATACACGTGACTTTTTAATTAAAGTGATCACAACATCACTAACTTCCTTCTAACCTGAACATCTATGAATGGTTTAATAACATAGATTACAGTTGGATGATTGAGATTAAAATATAAAGTCAAATGATTTTTTTAAATGATCATATAGCCACAAAGTAACTTTTAATCTTCATAATCCATATATAATATTAATGACTCAAATTTATTCCCCTCACCTTTCAATAAAATAATACGGCTACATTCTTACACTGTGTGTGTGTGTGATAAAAAATGTCTGATATATATATATATATATATACGAGTATTTGTGGCCGACAATTGAGAATAATCATCATCGATATTCCATTATTTGCATGATTATCCTTTCTTGTCATAGATGAAAACAATGTCCAAACCCATGTCTGCTATTGTAGTGGTTATGCTTCGAGCTAGATAATGTTTCTTTGCTGATATGATATCGTTGCTTGCATAAAATCTAACTATAACTTCCGTATATTGATTTGTTAGGAAGATATTGTGCCATGCATCCAACATTCTCCCGGGAACAATAGTTTGTCTTTGTAAATTAGTTCAGTACGATTGTTTTATGCCCACGATCACCCGTTTGTCACTTGTGGGTAAAATTAGTGTGGCTAGACAGGTGGCGTCTTGTGATGACAATTTGTTCTCAATTTTTATAATACTGAACTGTAATGAGTTTTGATTTTTCTTCTTCTTCTGATTTAGATCGTTTGAAATTTTCCTAGAAGTATTGGATTCGATCCCTTACATTTAATTAATACATTTGTTTGCTCATTAAAAAAATTGTTGGAAGTCTTACATCGCCTGCCTCAAATCCTATGTTGCGGTTTAAATACCTGTTGGGCTTCACTTAATGGCAATTGGTTTTAGGTTGAAATTTAACATGGTATCAGAGACAGAGCCCATCTTCCTGCGTATCGCCTGTTATGGTAATCTTCCTGTGTAACACCTGTTCTGGCAGGCATCTATGGAGGAGGGATGTTGGAAGTCTCACATCGTCTGCCTCAAATCCTAAGGTACGGTTTAAATATTTATACGTTGAGTAATTCCACTTAATATATGCCAATTGATTTTATGTTAGAATCCAACAAAAATGATTGCCTTGTATTGGATCTTCTTAGAACAATTTCTATCCAAAGTGAATTTTGTATAAGGATTGAAGTATTCCGATACTCTTATTAACATACCTCTTTGCTTTATAAAAAAAATTACACACATACATACAGATGATGATCATCACCATCAACCCATATGAAATTGACATCCCCACTTGAATAACGCCTATCGTTTCGAGTACAATGCACTTATCATTTGTTTTTATGGAGTTCCTATTTTCCTTTTTTATTACATACTTATATTCTATTACGTACAACATAACTTTAATTTGCAGTAAACCATTGGGTTGATTATACTGTTAACTGCGGACAACATATATATATCTTAATGCTAACTCGCACTTATATGAGTGCATTACTTTTTATTGTTGGATTAAAGCTCTTATCAGTTGACTGAAAAGTTTTTGCTATTAGATTGAGGATGTAATATTTTACACTTAAGTCCATCAATTAGCGTTGCAGTTATTCAATTACTTGAATCTTATTAGGCAGAAGGTTATCCGGCCACAACCAATAACTCAAGAAAAGTGGAAAACAAGTTATTAAATGAAATCCAGTACCATGCATTTCTTCCATTGAGATATCACTTTAATGACTTTTTAGGTATTGATTTGACTACTGTAACAAATATTGCTCGAGGGGACTGTACATGATGGAAACCGATGCTTCTATCTAGTTTAGTTGGTGGTATAAGATGTAAATTAATAGTATATCACTTGTTAAAATCCTCCTTTAATTAATAGAGTTTAGAATAGCCAGCCAACTGTAAGAGGTAATATGAAAGAGAAATTTTACCGAAGTACCCTCTGTTTACAGTTGAAAATAGTCGTTATCATATCAGTTGTTTTCTTTGGTCGTTGTTGATCATTTAGAGGAATGATAGTCAATTTCATCTTCTTAATTGTCAACCATAATATATCATTTTATATATAACTGCATTGAAGAATCTATTAATTACTTCTTATATCACTTTTGTTTTTCCCTTTAACCGGATATCACATGGACAAAGTGGCAGTGGACTTGTCCCTTAATCAAGTGGTTAGGGTTTGAATATCAGCTTTTACGTATCAAGCAAATTTTTGTTAGGAGGGGGTTTCCCGTCTTCAGGTATCATTCATTCCCCCGCACGAGATTAATATCCCCGCTTCCAGCAGGATATTCTCAGGTCAACAAATATATATATATATATATATATATATATATATAGGAAGCAACTCAAGTGGAGGAGTGTGTTATTATGAGAGATGAGAAGAGTAAATCGACCTTTGGATTATACATGAATGGTCAAGATTATAACATAAAGTCATGTGACTTTTTTAAGTGATCATATGACCACCTACAAACTTCTAATCCTGACCATCTATATATGGTTTAATGGTTCAGATTTGCTCTCACTTGAGTCATCCCATATATATATATATATATATATATATATATATATATATATATATATAGACACACACACCAAACTGTGAGATATATCACACTCGATGATTAGATAATAACCTTCTTACCTTATCAAAGTGACACAGCAAGATTTGAACCTCTAACCAATTTGCAGGTAAATTTGCCAAAACACAATCCATTTTTACTGCGATAAGCCATGATTCACTTTCACTGTCATCAACCTCTTCACTTATATCACTTATATATTTTAAAAAAGCAAAGCATGCATATGATAAATTTATACAACTTGGACGAAATATTTTCTATCAAAATATATTCTTCTTATGATTTTCATTATTGAAATGGGCCACTCTATGGAACACATTCCTTTCCTAAATTTTTTTTGTAAGGTTTTTTCAATCATATACAAGAACAGGTTAAAAAACTCAAAAAGTAGTAACTATATTTATTGAAAAACTAAGCATTTCAATTTTGAATTTATAAAATACACAAGTTTCAATACAAATTTACTTTTTTAAAATCCTTAACATATGCAAAATTACATAGGATATAAAAACTCTTTTTGTAAAACTTCATTTATTTAATGTTCCAATGATCATCTTCTCTAAGGTGCAGCTCAATAATTACCAGTACATGTTATATCTTGAACATTGAGTTCATAATCACACAGGAAAAACCGAAAAACGAAGTTGAGAAATAAGAAATTTAAGAATATTGCTATTATATATATTTTTGAATTTTTATTTGTTTGATTAATGTCAAAAATGATAAACTTTACAATGAGATAAAAGTGGCATAGAAGTTACATGATATTTCTTTTTGAATAAAGACCCAAATTGGTCCCTCAAAAATTTAGAGGTCCCATTTTTTGTCCCTAAAAAAAATAAATTAATTACTTACTCCCTTAAATTTACACACGTGAGACATCAGTCCCTCCCTCCACTTCCAATGATCATTTACTTGCAAATGCGTCTCATTAACAATCTCGTCTGACTCATTAGTGACCCTGCATAGCCTATGACAATTTTCTGCCGCGAAAAACGAAAAAAAAAAAGTGAAAAACATGCACAATTTTCAGGTATTTGAGTTTTAAAATTTTGCATATTTTTTTTCACTTTTGTTCATTTTTCACAATGAAAATTTGTCGTAGGTCACGCATGACAACTAACGAGTCAAATAGGATGGTTAGCGGGACACATATGCAAGTAAATAGACGTTAGAAATGAAAGGAGTGACTAATGTGTCCCGCGTTAATTTGTAAATTTCAGGGATTAAGTGATTATTTTATTTTTTTCGGGAACCAAAAGTGTGTCCCTGAAATTTTTTACGGACTAATTTTGGTCTTTATTCTTTCTTTTTACTCTTATGTGTGTATTTTTCAAGGTAAAGTGAGAATATTTTTATTGATGAGGCCAAAGAATGTCAATATTTTATGAGTTTTGTTAATCAGTGTCTTAATTCTTAAAGACATAGTTAAGAAATTCAATAATTCAATAAAAGCAAATTTTTATTGAAAAATTATGTGTAACACTTTTTGCAACATTCAATGAAACATTTTTAAATAAATTTTTTTCTATTTTTGATTTCTTGATCAGTTATTAAACTTTAAGGGTACATATTAGCATTCTCCATATTTTATTTACAAGGTCAAATTTAAAAATATATATTTCTAAAAAAATTAAATATAAAAAATTAACTTTTAAAATCTTTGTAATAATCATAACTAATATATTGCAGTATGTGCTGCCCCTGCACGTTTCTATTCTAAAATTTCAAGAGACAACTCAGTCAAAACTCTCATTTATATTAAAATTTTGATATACTCTATTTTTTTTTTTAATTCTATATCTCCTAAAACCATACCTATTCTTCTCGTTAAAAAAAATCATAGGCACAGTTTGATAAGTTTAATAAGATAACTTTTAGCTTATTTGAGTAGCTTACCCCCCATCCACTGACTTAATATTTGACTCCATGCAATTTCTTTCTTTCTTTCTTTCTTTTTTCCCAAAATTTTCTTTATCTTTTCCTTCTTAATTGACACACCCAATGTTTTTCGTCCCAAATTTTTCTCCTTTATCCCAATTTCCTTTAGGAATAAGTCTATTAATATTTACTTAACTATTATTTAGTTTTTGTAAAAAAAAAAACTATTATTTAGTTACTTATTTATAGAAGTCAACAATTAATATGTACAAGAATTTTATATATAATTAGACTAACTAAAAAATTTATTATCCCTATTTTTTAAAAAAATTATCAATATAAAGAGTTTAATCCGTAATATTTTAAATATATATAACATCTTTTTTTTTTTTTGAAAGGAAATATATATAACATCTTAAAATTGAAAAAACTAGAGCCAGGATTTGCTCCTACGCAAATCCATCCGGTGCCGCTCCTGCGCAAATCCAACGGCTCCAGGTTGTTCTTGGAGGGTGGGACCAGCTGTTCTGGTATGTGGGTCCATGATTGGACGGCTTGGATGAGCGGCAGGAGCAAGCTGGAGCAGATCCAAGTCTCTAAAATATATTCTAAATAAAAAATCAAAACTTTAAAATAATTTCGTGCAATGGCATAGTTCTAACTTCTAACTAGTAAATTGTTATCTCAGATTTGTAAAAAATGGATGATTATCATCTTCATGAATGTATAGAGATACCCAGAATATCTAATCTTTGTGGCAAGTAATTATAATATCAAGATTGTAGGCTTCATATATATGTTGTTGATTTTTTTTGACGTAAGAAATTAAATCAACATGTTAGCAAAAAAGAAAAGAAATTAAACCAACAGGTTCTTTACACGGTTACACCCGTGATTGAGGAAAGTAGTATTGTTTTTTTTCCATATAATTATCTATAGTACTAACTGCTAAGTCTAATTAAAAGGAATATCAGTGCATCGACATTTTCACGCAAAAAGCTATATACTGGAAAGCGTAGTATATTTTAATCAATCTGCCTTTTAAGTGGAGAAAATAGATCAAACAATGTGAAAGGAATGGCAAGGAACTAAAGTTAGATTAAATAAAATCATTTTTTTTTTTGCTTTATTTTATATTATACCATACTACTGCGTTGTGGACTAAACGTATTTATATAATCATAAGCTCATAATGTCAACATATTGAAGAGACATGTACTTATCAGTTTTTATTATATTCCTGTGCCACTATGCTTCTGCAGAAGAAGAATGAACCACATCATTTAATATATGCGCAAATCTTAGTGTTTGATGCACTAAAGTTACCGTGCCAACAGCATTAGTAGTTTTGAATCTATTGAAAGGAGGAGATTTATACACGATGCTGCAGAATCAAAAGCAGATTCATAATTGCAGGGTCGGTCCTGAGATTTTAGGTGTCCTGTGCGAATTCATGAAAATGATCTCCTCATAATCATTTGAAGATTGTCCTCCTTGGATTTTTTACTGCAAAATCTTTAATAATCCGATCATAATCAAGGCTTTTTTAAAAAATCATTTTCGATAGAAATCAAAGCTAGACTATTTAGTCTACATTGTGACATAGTAGATCGTAAATAAGATTTTAACAATTTCAATTTAGTTAAACTTCTCTCAGTTGATGCAACAGTAACATGAATAGTATGTAAAATTTTTATAAATTATATAAAATTTTATATAATATTTATATATACTATCTAAAAATTTTATAAATTTTATAAAATTTTATATAATATTTATATATACTATGTAAAATTTTACACTATCCGATACCCCAAAAAAATTAGGGCCCTAGGCGATCGCTTACCTCAACCGTGCTCAGGGCCACTCTTGTATAATTGCATGTTACTTCAATTGCTTGCTGGAAATATATTTAAAAAACCTCTGGCAGTAAAATAAATTGAAATTTTCTGAAACAAACTTTGTTACTTACTATGTTTAGTATTTCTTTCTTGAAATTACATATTGTTTTTAGTGCATAGTTAATTATTATAGCACTAGTATTCAATTATTTAATTATTTTAATATTAACTAAATATAATGAACACCAACTCAACCTCTATTCTAACAATTATTTTAAAGTAGTAATAAAATAATTATTAAAAATAATTTCTGCTTAACAAAATTTAACTATTAAATTAATCATCAATAGCAGGAAGAATGATCGAGACAATTATTTTATTGGGTTTCACGAACGAGTTAAATTGTATCTCCCAAAACATTCTCAACATCTTGTGCGGTTTTTTGTTCTAGCAATATCTCCCCGTCATAGCATTATCCTTTTTATCCTATCTGTGATACCCTTTACCCCGCATGTATTCATAACACGTAAGAGCGATTAAAGATAAAAAAAGAAAGAAAACATCTGCATATTATACCATAATAATAAAACCATAGTAGAGGTTACCACATTGTAACAAAATCTCAAACGCGGAAAAAGAAACATGTTTTTAAAAAGAAACACATAACAAACATAACTAAACCCAACCCCATGGTCACATTACAGAGCTGGTATAACTATAGTCAGAAACATCTCGGATAAACAACAGAAACTAAGAAATCCTAGACTACAAGTAGCGGCTCCTCAGAATCACTCCTCATCAAGCTGCTCACCGTCCCCTCCATAACCAAAAAAATACATGCAAAGCAAACAATAAAGACGGGGAGTAAGAAACATATATAAAACATAATGACATAGAAGCAGTTAGAAAGATGAGCATACATCACATATACACATATACATAGCATATCAAACATACAACATCTAGCATATCAACGTCATTCGCATCATCTCGAACAAAGTATGCTATACGATGCAGCGCTACTCCGTTATGCACTTGGATCCAATCTACCTCAGAATGTCAACTTCGGAGTTACATATCCACATTGGCCATTAAGCACCAACGTCGGCAGTCCACCAAACCATAGTGAAACCCTTGGATAGCCGAGGCATCTTTCTCTCCGATGCGCCACCGTGGGGGGCCAGATTTACCTAACTCTCGGATGAATCACAACGGACGACCAGATCGCCTTACTCTCGGACGACCTCCCATATGCTGAACATCCCTGACTAACATCTCTGATGCGTGAGTGTATGAGCAACACAACATACAATCAAACAATTACCACCTCCGCTTGGGCCACTAGGCTACCCAAGTTTTATCACTATCAACACCTCGACCACTTGGCATCGAGGTCTCCTTGGCTACTAGGCTAACAAGGTTCAACATTATCTTTTAATCTTTGATCTTTTAATTTGATTTAACACTCTGGCCAATAAGCACCAGATCAACACCTCGACCACTTGGCATCGAGGTCCCGTGGCCACTAGGCTACCAAGGTACCACAACAACAATATCTTGGTCGTTAAGCATCAAGACCCCCTTGGCCACTAGGCTACCAAGGCACAACAACGTGCGGAAACACATCGTTACAGTCTTAACATCTTATCGCTTGTTATTTATTTATCTTTATTGAGTCTTCATTGATTTACTTCGTTTGGTGTCTTATTACATCATTGAGGACATTTGGGGTGAAACACCCCTGTTTCTGTTTCTGCGTTCTGTTCTGTCTAGGAGAGCATGGTCGTGCTTCCCCCAGCACGGGCGTGCTGACTTTTAAGTCAAGCACGGTCGTGCTGACTGTTGAGCACGGTTGTGCTTACTGGAGCATGACTGTACTGTTTCTGGGCAGAAGGGTTGAAGAACCCTTGCTAAGTTTCCTAGGGCATTCGAAGATCAATCATATTGGCTTTTACTAACCATCCACATCAGTTTCATTACTCTTAATTAATCTCCATGTCTTGTACTTATTGGGGAATTAATCCTTTAATTCCAGCTTTTATTATTAATGTCCCTAAACACTCAAGAATCTATCCTAGGGTCTTAACTAAGCCTTTGAGCAATAATCTCACTTCTCTTTACTACGGTTCATGTCTTATGAACATTGGGAAAACATCCCTTACTATCATTCATCATTGTTAACATCTTTTAATGTCTTAACATCATTAATAAGCCCTATTATTTAATTAGAGTCTTATTAACATCAACGTTGGCATAACAGTCTTAACAACCAAACACTCATTCACAACATAACAACATCATCATTCATTCATGGCAATAACATCATCATAACAGTTTGCAATTATAGCATGCCAACAAGTAGAGAACATGGACAATAGTTATATAACAAACAAATATCATTTAAGCAAATAGCAAACAAATAGGGTCATTGTTTAACCATTCATCTTACGCTACCCCCAATGCCTATATGTTCATACTATCCATTCTCCCCATACCTGGTATGAAGATCTAAGCCTCTTGACAAACGTAAGCATAACTACTCTCGTTCCCTCGAGCGGCTCGATGAGTTCCTCAAGCCTTGGCCAAACATAAGAGGATTAACCAATTAATATCCAATTTAAGAAAAAGGGAAAAGGAAATTAAATAGGGATAACTATGTTACCTATTATTCGACACTAGCGTACGTGAAGTCTCTCCCAAACTAGAGCAAGAACACCAAGAATTTGGTTGGGTTCAAAGGAAAGGGTCTTGGTTTCTGTCACACTAGGATTGCCAAAAGTGTCAAATGAGGGTTCTAACTCGTAACCCTCCTAAAACTCACTTATATATGCTGTCAGACCAAAAGCACGGGCGTGCCCACGTTAAGCACGAGGTCTGCAAGATGCACGTCAAAACACCCTATTTTCCGACACAGTCGTGCTCCCCATGAGCACGGCCGTGCTCATGGCTCAAGCAGCCACTAAGCACGCGATCAAGCATGGGTGTGCTGGACATGAGCATTGCCGTGCTCATGTACTAGAAAGGGATTTTAAGCCTCAAGATCCCAGTTAGTGTAACACCCTGATTTTCGTATACGCTGTATTACCGATAAAGATATATTTATTTATATTTTTATCTGAGACCTAGGAAATGATTTTGGAGAAAACAAAATCATATCTAGAACCTACTCTATGGTAGGAAGCTCTGGTTAAAATTTGGGTTTAAAACTGAGATGGAAACTGGTCTGCATTTTTACTGACAGTATAATTTTATACCGGCAGAAAACCCTAATTTGATTCGAAACTGAAAAATTGTAGATTTTTATATTATGTCCATGAGGAAGTTTATTTTCCAAAGTATTTCCCAAAAATAAAATATTAGATTTTATTCGAACGAATTTTGGCGAAAAACGGACGGAAACCCTAATCGGGTAAAAGGACGGAGCCGAAAACGAAATTAGAGGATTGGATCGGCATGACTCACTATTGTAATGATGACAATTGGTGAAAAGTCCTTTTTGCTCTTGAACTTTCATTTTAATTCTAATTTTGTCCTAATCTTTTGTGACCAAAATGCCCTTGGACTTACCATTTATTTACAAGTTTGTCACAACAATTTGAGACCAAAATACCCCCTCACTCCCTCAAGTTTGTGGCTGCCCACTTCTTCCCCACACTTAGCCAAATTTTCATTTCTTTCTAAGGCATTTCCTTCACAAAACACAAGAACATCATAGTTGTTCTTGCAAAGTTCTTCATTTTTCTTCAAGTTCTTCATCAAATATCTTCAATCCAAGGTGAGGATCATGTTCCATATCATATTAGCTTCATTAATCTTCCACAAATTTCCATTTTCATCAACTATTTCTCAAATTTCAATTCCTAGATCTAGTTTTTCAAAAATTCACCAAAAATCATAGAAAAATGTTTTGAGTGTTCTACCACTTGATCTTAACTCTCTACTACCTCTTGTTGTTGGATCTAGAAGCTTGAAGTCAAAAGAAAATCCTAGCCTTATTTTTCTCTCTTGGCCGAATGTGTATATATATATATATAGGTAAAAAATGAGTTTTTCTTCAATTTTTACTTGGATGATGGCTTGTATACGCTATCTAAGGTCTCTAGGTTCTAGATCCAAGTGTATGGAGCAAAAGAAACTCCTAGCCCTATTTTTCTATGTTGGCCGAATCTAGGTATATATGAGTTAAATGGATTTTGTTCAATGTTTAACTTAGATGATGATGGCTATAAGTTATCTAAGGTGTCTAGTTTTTAAATCCAAGAGTATATGATCAAAAGAATTTCTAGCCTATTTTACTTATTATGGCCGAAACCCTAACATTAGAGGTTAGATGATTTTATTTCATATTTTAACATGTAACAATTTATCTATGCTAGTTAATACTATAGTAACTAGAATCCAAAAGATGGAGTTGAGAAAATAAACCTAGCCCTATTAATGACTCATGGCCGAACCTAGCATGAATTGGTCATAGTTGGATTTTGTTTGATTTGTTTGTGTTATGTTGTTTTGGTTGAAGGTTATCCATTAACAGTGGTAGAGTAACGAGGATCGGAAAGTTTGGGACTTCGGTGATAAGTTTAGGTGGGGGAAGATTCAACCTATCGTCGGAATGGATAAGCAGTTATAATATAATAATTGTGTAGGGCGACCTAAATCCTACTAGTGGTCGAGTAATCGACAAGACCAAAATCGCATTGGAATCTTTTCCGTAATACCAATGATGATTTGGGAATTGTAGGTTTATCAACGTTAAGATAATTTTAGAATATTTGAGGAAGTCTGACTTTAATATTATTGAATTGTTTGTGATACGCTGGTTGAGGTATTCTACTTCTTGTGACGTGTTACTTTACTGTTTGAATATTGTATGATTATTATATTATGCATGATCTGCCTTGTTTGATAATGTGTTTAGTTGACTTTTAAGCAAGGATATATGTTGTTCGGGAGATATTCATGTGGGTGAGAGAATGAATGGGATCTAGAGGTGCCTAGCCTAATTAAATTATCTAATGGATGAGATGTGACATAGAATGCGAGTTAAGATGGTGATTGAGTTAAGGATATTAGCCAAAAACTCCCTAAAACACTCACAATCAATTCTAGGGTCCTTGAATAAACCATTTGGCATATATCTCACCTCTCAATACTAAATTCATGTCTTATGAAACAATTTGGGGAATTAAACCATTAATTTCAAGGATTATTAACAAGTCCTAATTTAACCAATTAGAGTCTTATTAATGTAAACAACGTTAAGCTCCTCACTCATACAGTCAAACAGTATTCATGACATAACATCATCAATCAAGCAGTTTGGCGTAAACAGTTATCAACATTCATGATTAAACATACCAAATATACCTAAGCATACATAAACTCATAGCAAACAACAAGTAAATAGTTAACAAATAATAGGATCATGGGAACCCTTCATCTTACGCTACCCTTTGCCTACATGTTCATATTATCCTTCTTCCCATACCTGGTATGAAGATCTAACCCATTTGGCAAGCGTAAGCAAACTGTCCTCGTTCCCTCGAGCGGCTCAATGAGTTTCCCAAGCCTTGGCCAACACAAAAGGGTAACCAATTAATTCCAAATCACAAAAGGAAAAGGAATTAAAGAGAAGGATAAACCGTTACCTTTCTAATGGCACTAGCGCGTGACTTTCTCTCCCAAACAGGAGCAAGAACACACCAAGAACTTGGTTAGGTTCAAAGGAAAGGAAAGGGGAAAGGTTTCTGTCACACTAGGATTTCCCAAAGTGCCAAAATAGGGTTTACACTCGTAACCCTCGCACACTGGCTCGTTTATATAGGGTCTGATACGAAGCACGACCGTGTTCCCCAATAAGCATGGTCGCCCTTAACTTCAAGCACGGGGTCGTGGTGACCAGAGCACGGCCTCGCAACATCAGCGTCACGAGTCCGCGTTTTCGACACGGCCGTGCTCCCTTCAAGCACGACTGTGGTTGTGGCCGAGATAGCCACCAAGCATACAACTAAGCATGGGCATGCTGATACAGGAGCACGGCCGTGCTCATGAATCAGGATGGGATTTTCAACTTAAAATCTGACTTAGCCCCTTCCTAACACTTATAAGGCAAAACATAAAGCATGCATAAACAATTATAACGAAAAACGGGGTGTTACAATTCCACCCCCTTATAAAAATTTCGTCCTCTAAATTTCTGCTCACCTCGATTGAAAAGGTGCGGGTATGCTTCCATCATCTTGCTCTCCAGCTCCCATGTAGCACTTTCCTCAGTAGCCCCACTCCAAACGACTTTAAACAAAGGATTCTCCTTGCCTCTTAGCTGATTCACCCTCCGATCCTCAACTCAAAGGGGTAATACTTCAAAAGTCAAGTTCTCTTTTAACTGAATTGTGTCGGGTACTATCACATGGCGGATCATGAATGTAGTTTCAAAGCTACGATACATGAAAGACACTGTGAGGATTGGACAAGAACGGTGTTAAGGCTATTTGGTAGGCGACTTCGCCAACCCTTTTCAGAATTTCGTAACGACCAATGAATCTAGGAGTAAGTTTCCTCTCTTTCATTATTCTACCTACCCCATTTGTTGGAGTAACTCTCAAGAACACATGGTCACCTTCCAGGAATTTGAGCGCCTTCCTCCTTTTGTCATGGTAGCTTTTTTGCCTACTTTGTGCCACTTTCATTTTTTCCTGAATCATCCTCACTTTTTCTATGGTTTCTTACACTATCTCAGGTCCTAGTACAACACTATCACCGGGTTCATTCCAACACAACGGTGTCCTACATCTCCTCCCATAAAGAGCTTCATAAGGTGCCATCCTAATACTGGAATGGAAGCTATTGTTGTAGGTGAACTCTATTAGGGGCAAAAACTTGTCCCAACTACCTGACTGTTCTAGCACACAAGCTCTAAGCAAGTCCTCTAAGGACCGGATGGTTCTCTCAGATTGACCATCAGTCTGTGGGTGGTAAGCTGAACTTAGCCTAAACTTTGTCCCTAAAATCTCATGCAAACTATTCCAAAACCTAGAGGTAAATCTAGGGTCTTTATCTGACACTATGCTAGAGGGTACACCATGTAGCCTAACTATTTCTTTGATGTCCAACCTGGTTAACTTTTCTAAGGGGTATTCCATGTTCATAGGGATGAAATGGGCAGACTTAGTCAATTTATCCACAACAACCCATATAGCTTCATAAACAGCTGGAGTCCTAGGGAGTCCAGACACAAAATCCATCGAGATACTATCCCACTTCCATTCTGGGATACTCAAAGGCTGCAACTTTCTTGAAGGCTTTTGGTGTTCTATCTTAGCCTTTTGGCACAGTAAAAACACATAGACAAACTCAGTCACTTCCTTTTTCATCATAGGCCACCAAAACATATGCTTAAGATCCTGATACATCTTAGTGGCACCTGGGTGCACACTCATTCCACTCCTATGTCCTTCTTCAACGATCAACTTCCTAAGCTCTGGAACATTAGGTATACAAACTCTATCCTGAAACCTCAAGACTCCATCACTTCCTTCCTTAAAACTAAGGTTTCTACCCTGAGCAAGCAACTCCCTCTAGTCTAAGAGGTACTTATCTATCTTTTGGTCTTCTCTAATCCAGTCCATCAAGTTGTTGGTAACCTTTAAGGTTCCAAGCCTAATTCTCTTAGGGGTAGCTTCCCAAGCTAAACTCAGATCTCTAAACTCCTCAATCAAATCCATCTTCCTAACTATCAAAGCGGAGACGTATAAGGTTTTCCTACTCAAAGCATCTGCCACCACATTGGCCTTTCCTGGGTGGTAGGTCAACTCAAAATCATAGTCCTTAAGAAACTCCATCCACCCACGCTGCCTCATATTCAACTCCTTATGATCAAAGAGATACTTCAAACTCTTATGATCACTAAAAACCTCAAACCTTGCTCCATAAAGGTAATGCCTCCAGATCTTTAAGGCAAACATCACAGCTCCTAATTCCAAATCATGCGTAGGGTAGTTCTTCTCATGGGTTTTCAACTGCCTAGAGGCATAGGCCACTACCTTACCATTCTGCATCAACACACCACCTAAACCTTGCATAGAAGCATCGCTGTAAACTACAAAAGGTTCACTAGGATCGAGCAAAACTAACACTGGTGCTGATGTCAACCTATCCTTTAAGGTCTGGAAACTTTCCTCACACTTAGAGTCCCACACAAAGAGTTGTCCTTTCTTGGTGAGACAGGTCAAGGGTAAAGCTATCTTAGAGAAACCTTTTATGAACCTCCTATAGTACACTGCTAAACCCAAGAAACTCCTAATCTTGGTCACTGACTTTGGCACTTCCCAATGGAGTACTGTCTCTACCTTAGCCGGGTCCACGGCTATCCCACCTTTAGAGATGACGTGTCCTATGAAACTCACCTCTTCTAGCCAAAACTCACACTTAGACAACTTAGCTTACAACTGCTTCTCTTTAAGGGTCTGCAAGACAACCCTCAAGTGCTCCTCATGTTCCTCCTTGGTCTTGGAGTACACTAAGATGTCATCTATGAAAACCACCACAAACTTATCCAAGTAAGGGTAAAAGGCATTGTTCATATAATCCATGAACACAGCAAGAGCATTAGTCACACCAAAGGGCATAACTAAATACTCATAGTGACCATAACGTGTCCTAAACGTTGTCTTCGGGATGTCCTCAGACTTAACCCGAATCTGATGGTATCTTGACCTCAAATCTATCTTAGAGAAGAAACAAGCTCCTATCAACTGGTCCATAAGATCATCAATCCTAGGGAGGGGATACCTATTCTTAACGGTCACCTTGTTGAGTTGTCGATAGTCGACACATAACCTCATACTGCTATCCTTCTTCTTTACCAACAACACTAGCATTCCCCATGGGGATACGCTAGGCCTGATGAACTGTTTTTTGGATTAGGTCCTCTATCTGTTTCTTCAACTCAGCTAGCTCTGGAGGAGACATCCTATAAGATGCTATGTATATAGGCCCAGTTCCAGGTACTAGGTCTATGGTAAACTCAACATCTCTCTCAGGGGGCAAGTTATCAACATCCCCAGTGAACACTTCAGTAAATTCTCGCACAACAGGCACAGTTCCAACATCAGGAGGGCTCTCTACTTCCAGGGAAGATAGCATCATGTAAACTTAGGTCTTTTCTTTCATTGAAGCCTTAACTTATTGGTTGGCAGAGAGAACTCTCGGATCCTTAGACTCCACTGGAGTTCCAAAAACTAAGGTTTTATCAAAGAAAATCAAAAGGTCGTGGTTGGAAGATAACCAGTCCATGCCAAAAATAATATCAAGTTGTTTTAAAGGTAAGCGTACAAGATCAACAGTAAAGTTCCTACTGTTCATGGTAATGAGATAGTTCTTGCATGCATGTGAAGTGAGAACAGGCTTATTTGTGGGTGTGGCAATAATTAAATCATAGTCAAGAAGGGTAACAGGCAATTTAAGATTCTCAACACAATCATGTGATATGAAAGACTGAGTCTCACCCGAATCATACAAGACAGTTAAAGGAGTTCCATCAATTAAGCACATACCTTGGATCAAGTCCTCGGACTCGGAGGCCTCAGCTCCACTAAGAGTAAAGACTCTCCCAATAGTCTTCAGTCGATTGGCCTGAGACTGCTGATTCTTGCTAGCACTTAGAGATTCTGACTTTACTCCTCCACACTCTCTACTGATGTGGCTAGACTTGCCACACATGAAGCAGATGACGTCGGTCTTCTTGCACTGTGTAGTAAAGTGATCCTGTGTGCCGCACTTGCCACATTGGAAGGGCCTAGGAGTAGAAGAATTCCAATCCCTGAACCTGTCTGAAGAGAACTGTGGCTTCTTGTCACTCTGCTTTCCCTTATCTTTCTGATCTGTCTTCCTGCTGTCCTGGGTATCTGAACTTTTGTAACTCGCCAATCTGGACTTGTAGGCATCTTCCAAGATCCTACACTTGTTCACCAGAACTGGGAAGACGCGGATCTCCTGGTAACTGATCGCCTGCTTGATCTCCAAGCGAATATCATCCTCAAACTTTACACACTTGGAACGATCATCAGTCACAAACTGATACAGTGTGTAATACCTAGAAAGCTCCTCGAACTTTGCAGCATACTCTCCCACAAACATACTCCCTTGCTTCAGAGCCAAGAACTCCATCTCTTGTCACGGATATCAGCTGGAAAATACTTCTCCAAGAACTTGTCTCTGAATACATTCCAGGTGACTGTCGTGCCCTCAGCCTCCATGCGCTGGCTACAGTTCTCCCACCAATGCTCAGCCTCCTCTGTCAGCATAAAGGTCCCAAAGATGACCCTCTGATTGTCGTTGCATACCATAGCTCGGAAGATCTTCTCAATCTCCCTCATCCACAACAGAGCACCTTCGGGGTCATAAGCTCCCTTGAAAGACGGTGGATTATTCTGCTGGAACTTATCGAGACCTTCAAAAGCTAGTCATCCGTTGTTGTTGTTTTGATTCTGCCCTATCGCATTGGCAAGGAGTGCCAAAGCGTTAGCGATAGCCTGATCGTTGCTGCCTCTTCCTGCCATAGGTTCCTATAATGTCCAAGACAATTATTATATACAGAGAACTTAAGAAGGAAAAGCTATAGACTCCTAACATTAAGCATCATTGTCTATAATGAGTATAACAATTCAAATAAGAGCACGCAGAAGACTCATAACAGACTCATACCACGGCCTGATAGGGAAAACCTGCTCTGATAGCACTAAATGTGACACTCTCTACCCCACATGTATTTATAAATCATTTAAATAGAAGATATAAAATACAAACATGCATATATTTCATAAAATAAAAACTGGATAGAAAGTACCACATTATAACAATATCTCAATGCGAAAAATAATATAAGTTCGAAATAAAACATAACAAAACATAGCATAAAAGAAACCCAACCCTGGTGTCACACACAGAGACACAAAGCTAGTATAACTAATCCAAAAAACATCATGGATAACAAACCAAAACTAAAACTGGGAAATCCTAACTAAGAGTCACGGTTCCTCAGAGTCACTCCTCGGCTGACTGCTCAACGTCCTCTGCATAAAAGATACAACAATAGAAAACGGGGAGTAAGAACATATATATGAAACATAACGGCACGGAGATAGGAAGCAAGACGAACATGCATCATATAGACATAGCATATAATAGCATACAATATACATTTATAACATGTGATAATTCAACCAAGTTATGCTATGCGGTGCAACACTACTCCACTACTCCATTATGCATGTGGATCCAATCTATCTCAGGAAGGCAACTTCAGAGTAACATATCCACATTGGCCAATAAACACCAACGCTGGCAGTTCACCAAACCATGGGTGAACCACCTCGGATAGCCAACGCACCGTACACTAGGATGTGCCACCGCGAGTGTGCATGATTCATCTGAATCGTCGTGGATGACCAGATCCCAGTACTCTAGGATGACCTCCCTTATGTTGAGCTTTCCCCATTAACAACTCCAATGCGTGAATGTGTGAGCACGACAACAAACAACGGCTATCCACCACCTCTTCTTGGGCCAATAAGCACCCAAGTTTCATCACCATCAACACCTTGACCCTTAAGAGTCAAGGTCCCCTTGGCCAATAAGCACCAAGGTTCAACTTTAACATCACCTCGACCAATATGCATCGAGGCTACTTTGGCCAATAAGCACCAAAGCATAACGTGCGGTAACCCATTAGGCACCGACCTAACCAACTTGTTATTCATAATTATCTTGTTAAGTATTTAATTAACTTATCTATCTTGTCTTTATTATTTTGGTGTCTTATTTCATCATTGGGGACAACTGGGGTGAACCACCCTTTATTTTCTTTTAATTCACGTCTGTTCTGGTTGGGGGAGCACGGGCGTGCTTACCCCCAGCATGGGCATGCTGCCATTTAAGTGAAGCACAGTCGTTCTTCTTGTTGTGCACGATCGTGCTGATGTAGCACGACCAGTTCAAATTTGAATTGGAAGCACGGGCGTGCTCGCTGTTAAGCACGGCTGTGCTTACTGGAGTGTGGTCGTACTGTTTGGGCATATTGAGTTAAGGCTATTACCAAAAACTCCCAAAAACACTCACAATCAATCCTAGGGTCCTTGACTAAACCATTTGGCATATATCTCACCTCTCAATACTAAATTCATGTCTTATGAAATAGTTTGGGGAATTAAATCATTAATTTCAAGGATTATTAACAAGTCCTAATTTAACCAATTAGAGTCTTATTAATGTTAACAGCTTTAAGCTCCTCATGTTCTCATCCATGGCATAACTCACTCATACAGTCAAACAGTACTCATGACATAACATCATCAATCAAGCAGTTTACTCATGGCAAACATATTAACAATTAAGCAATTAATCATGGCATAAACAGTTATCAACATTCATGAGTAAACATACCAAATATACCTAAGCATACATAAACTCATAGCAAACAACAAGTAAACAGTTAACAAATAATAGGATCATGGGAACCCTTCATCTTACGCTACCCCTTTGCCTACATGTTCATACTATCCTTCTCCCCATACCTGGTATGAAGATCTAACCCCTTTAACAAGCGTAAGAAAACTGTCCTCGTTCCCTCGAGAGGCTCGATGAGTTTCCCATGCCTTAGCCAACACAAAAAGGTAACCAATTAATTCCAAATCACGAAAGGAAAAGGAATTAAAGAGAGGGATAAACCGTTACCTTTTTAATGGCACTAGCTTGTGACTTTCTCTCCCAAACAGGAGCAAGAATACCAAGAATTTGGTTGGGTTCAAAGGAAGGAAAAGGGGAGAGGTTTTTGTCACACTAGTATTGCCTAAAGTGCCAAAATAGGGTTTACACTCGTAACCCTCGCACACTGACTCGTTTATATAGAGTCTGATACGAAGCACGACCGTGCTTCCATTAAGCACGGGGTCGTGCTGACCAGAGCATGGCCTCGCAACATCAGCGACATGAGTCTGCATTTTCGGCATGGGCGTGCTCCCTTCAAGCACGGCCGTGTTTGTGGCCCAGATAGCCACCAAGCACTAAGCACGGGCGTGCTGATACATGAGCACGACCGTGCTCTTGCATCAGAATGGGATTTTCAACTTAAATCCCACTTAGCCCCTTCTTAACACTTATAAGGCAAAACATAAAGCATGATTAAACACTTATAATGAAAAACTGGGTGTTACAGAGGTGGTGGTTGCTTGTTTGTTAATGTTGTTGCCCATGCATTCACACATTAAAGTTGTTAGTGAGGGAAGTTCAACATAGGGGAGGTCGTCCAAGAGTAAGGCGATCTGGCCGTCAGCGGTGATTCATCCGAGAGTTAGGTGAATCGTGGTCCCTCGTGGTGGCGGATCCTAGAGTTAGGTGAATCATGGTCCCCCGTGGTGGCGGATCCTAGAGTAAGGTGCGTCGGCTATCCAAGGGGTTCACCCATGGTTTGGTGAACTGCCGACGTTGGTGCTTATTGGCCAATGTACATATGTAACTCCGACGTTGTCTTCCTAAGATAGTTTCGATCCACATGCATAACGGAGTAGTGTTGCACTGCATAGCATATATTGGTT
Source organism: Echinosophora koreensis (assembly GCA_035048595.1). Classification (NCBI taxonomy): domain Eukaryota; kingdom Viridiplantae; phylum Streptophyta; class Magnoliopsida; order Fabales; family Fabaceae; genus Echinosophora; species Echinosophora koreensis. The sequence continues at coordinate 2,766,277 of JAPCYP010000011.1, read as the reverse complement.
GATTTAATCTGGATGTTATGAATATGTTATAAATGTTGTTATATAACATGCTATGTTTACATTATGTATGCTCATCTTGCAAACTGCTTCTATGCGGTTGTGTTTTATACATGTTTCTTACTCCCCTTTTTCTGTTGTTTGCTTGCATGTATCTTTTATGCAGAGGACGGTGAGCAACCTCTTGAGGAGTGACTCTGAGGAGCCACCACTCGTAGTTTAGGATTTCCTTTGTGTTATTTTGTTATCCGATGTATTCTTCCGGACTTTGGTTATATCAGCTCTGTATAGTGACATCGGGGTTGGGTTTGCATGTTTCTTTTAAAACTTGTTTTATTTCCACGTTGAGACGTTTTTGTTCATGTGGTACTTTCTACCCATGGCTTTATTTCAAATAAATAATATGCATGTGTTTATTTTATTCTAAATTATTTTAAATTCCTAAACCATAGACTGTTATAGTGGAGAAAACTTGGTGAAGCCAAGGACTGGACGTAGCCCTAGTTGTTAAGGGGTGAACCAGGCTTGAGTTTGGGGTCTCTGCACATTAAATTGTGCTGGTCCAGAAAGCATGCTCTAACTCGTGCATTCGTCTGATTCAAAGCCGATCGATCATGTAACCTTTAAGCATACTAACAAACACTTAAACATACTTAACAAACATATAAGCTAGGGTTCTAAAACACGGATGTTACAGTTCCTGCACTGTGACTTTACAAGGAGAGTATAGACAGAATGCATGGCATGGTTGAATATCCAAATGCCAATAACAAACATGCCTGCACAATGGTTTGAGTGCTGGATAGGAGTTGTTAAAGTGGATTTCCAAAGAAACCTTTGAATTTCTATGTTCTTTTATCTGGTCAGTATGGTATCAGAGGAATCAAGTGATCTTTAAGAAGGAGAAAATTGATTGGAATAATCTCTAATATCTCATCAAACTAAGAATTGGTTTCTGTTAAAAGGATGGAATAAAATTTGTCCTTTCAACCCAGGGGAAATTGTTAACAACTTGGACCATATAAGATCATGGAAACATGTCAGAGTAAAGTCCAAGTCAACATCCTTTCATCAAGATTCTTCATTTTGAAGACCTCGAAGACCTCTGGACAAAAGCACCAAGCATGAAGAATAAAGAAATTATTCTTTCAAGGTTTTAAGGAATAAACACGCTACCTCTGTACAAAGTCAGCTGCTTTTCACTATTTAAAGTACAAAGCAAAAATACTTTCCAAAAGGTGAACAGAGTATTGCACTGAAATGGGAAAGTTCTCTGCTGCAAGTACAAAAGCATTGTTGCTACACCTCTGATACAACAACTCTTCAGAACAAAGTGTACTCTTGGTCTCATATGTCAAAGTCCAACGTCCCTAAGCATTTAATGAATACTCAGAACGACTCTTTGGCATTAATGGCATCCCAGGAGTTCAAGTTACAAAAAATCATTTTCTGAAGTTGTTTCTAACCGATCAATTGATTGAAGCCTTTAAATAGAGCAACCATGAAGATAAAGAGAAGAGATTCTGAACATATTCAAAGAAGCATTTACTTTGCTCATTAACTTCTTCATTCTTTCATTCATTATCTCTTCAATCATTTGATATTAATACACAATCTATCATTCTCATATTTATTCCACTTTCATATGATGATTAGAAGCATAGTTCAGATGGTTTATCTGTGATTAATTTGTTGCTGCAGATGATTGGTAAGGTAGGGGTGTCAGCCTAGCTGGGATGTCCTTCTTTATAGTGATGCTTTTGCACTCCTTTTTGCTTACAAAAATATATATTTATTCCACTCTTTAAGTGTTACCAGAAATTTTCAAAAGCTATTTTAAATACACAAACTCTTTTACCCTCTAAGTTATTGAGCCTAGAGAGGCTAGGTGTGAAAAGAATACTTGTTTGAGAGTGAGCCTGGCGAGGCTAGGTGTGAAAAGAATACTTGTATTGTAATCTGATCAATTATAGTTGATATACTTGGTACTGCCAAGAACTAGACGTAGTCCTAATGATATTGGGGTGAACTAGTATAAATCTCTTGAGTGATATTCCTTTCTCTAATATTTTTACTTTATTTAAGAGTTTATTTATTCTCTGGGGATTTAAATTGTGAATATCAAATCTCTTTTAACCCTCCTCTGCTTGCGTTGTGCTGTTTCTAAATTAGACGAGTCACCCGTCTAATTTTATTTTCATTACTGATTGCTTGTTGTTCTTGCGAAAATATTTTCAAAGACTTTAAAAAAGTTGGTAAACACAATTCAACCCCACTTCTTCTGTTAACTTTGGTTATTTCATGGTGGTCTGGTGGTCTGTGGTACGGGGGTCGGGTCCGGTGGTCCGGGGCTCAGGTCCGGTGGTCCGGGAGCAGGGTCAAGTGGTCTGGCGATCCATAGGCCGGGTCCGGTGGTTTGGCGGTCCGGTGCCTGAGAGCCAGGTCTGGTGCCCGGGGACCGGGTCCGGTGGTCCGGGTGTAGGTCCGGTGGTCCGAGGGCTGGGTCTGGTGATCTAGGGCCGGTGGTCCGTTGGTTCGGGGGCCGAGTCCATTGGGCTGGTGGCCTGGGGTCCAGGGGCCGGGTCCGGTGGTCTGGGAGCAGGGGTCTGGGGGCCTGGTCCGGTGGTCCGGGGGCAAGGGTCCGGTGGTCCAAGGGCCGGGTTCGGTGGTTTGGGGTCCGGGGGGCTGGGGGCCGGTGCTGATGGTTCAGGGGCCGACGTCGGTGGTGGGTGGCACATGAGTAAGGAGATTGAATTTTAAAATACCACCTCTTTAGGTGGTATTTCAAATTCCTAAAATTTACCTTAAACCAAATACCCCATAAAATTTCTTGATTTCTAAAATCATTCATATTTAATACCCAAACAAAGTATTTTAGATTAAAGGATTTTAATTACCCTTTTAAGATACTTTACCATCTCCAAATGCCCCATCCAAACACACTCTAAGGCACATATGGTTGATCAATATTTTGTTATATATGTAGTACTGATATAAGGGTGTTTGTTGTAAAAGGGAAGGATGGTATATAAGTAACTTATGTATCTGTGATATGATTCAAAGAGGGATGTATGTTAGGGGTGTATATTTTGACAGGGGTGTTGTAAGTATATCATTTTAACTTTTTGTATTTGGTTTTCATATCTAACTTTGAGTAAATGATAAGGTGGCCATTCTTTAACCCTTCCTAAAAGGTGGGGAGGATAATCACTATACGTAATGCTATAGCTAGATACTTAATCTTTTTTATTTTATTTTATGAAATGCTAGATACTTAATCTTTACTTGTGGAAAAAACAAAAAAGAACAATCTCTTTAGACATAGAATAATATGATTAGGGATTTTTAACATGTAGCATCTTTATAACTTGAATCTTCGTCTTTTCCTAAAGGAATATATTTTTTGGACATCAAATTGGGGATATCATATACGGTGTCTGATAGGAATTCCTATCTTTGAAACTAAAATGCTCTTTGTATTAATAAAAGAAATAGAAGAAAGGAAGAAATACAGTAAAGTAAGAGCAAGGTTGCTCCCAAGTCCGAGTATAAGCTCAAGAGTCCCAATTACAAAATAACAATTTCCATACCTTCCTAATTCCATTCCCTCCTATATAATAAACTCTCCTAACAAACTTTCATAATAGGCCCTCTAACTCTGTAAGTACTTCCTTATTTTACGGGTTTCCTACTTGAGGTGCTACTACTACCGGATCCTTCTAGAATAAACCCCCAAGGTTTATCTGAATTGGGCTGGACCGGGTTGGGAACTTGCTGGGCTAGACTGGGTTCCTAACAATACCACCCTCTGTAAAACCTGCCTTGTCCTCAAGACAGAGAGAAGGGAATCTGTCCTTAAATGACTCAGCTTCTTCCCAAGTAGTCTCCTCCACTGTTTATGCCTTCCCAAAGATGAGTCATTCAATCACTGTTAGGGCATTATGCTTACTCTCTCTAGATGCAAGTGCTGCTCTGGGAACACCAAGGTCAGCACCCTCGACTTCAACCTCAGGAGGCATGGTTGCTTCAGATGGTTTCCCTTTGAAGGTTTGCTGCCCAAGAGTCATGGGAACTAGATTCCTATCAATACCACCTCCTGTAGCTGTTACATTGTCCTCAAGGCCGAGAGAGGAGTGTTGTTGAATGATTAAATTTGCTTCTTTCCAAGTTACTTTCGCTGCCATTTGAGCCTTCCAAGGGATGAGACACTCTATCATTGTTCTGCCATGATGATTACTCTCTCTGCATGCAAGTTCTACTTCATTGGGCTCTGCTGTGCGAATCCCATCATGTAAATCAAATCCAAACTTCAGTTTCAGCCCAAGAGCTTTGATTTCAGTAATCTTTGCCTTTGCAACATCAATAAACAATGCTTCCACTACAAAGCCTTTCTCCAAAATAGCACCCCCAAACTGTTAATTGGTGATAAAATAAAAAATATCACTATACTTCTCCAAGCTTATAACAATTCCCACATCCTTAACATTCTCTACTCTCCCTTCAGCAACTACACCGAATTTGAAACCTTCATCCCATTTCAAATCAGATGCACTAGAGCCCAAGTACTATAGCTTAGCAATCTTTTCTTCCATAGGGAAGTGATTTTGGATAAATAATGCCTAAATAGGAATCAACTGAAAAGATTTGATGAACAAACCTTTATCAAACTAAATCAAATTATTCCCCTTAACATCTCCAGGTAGGACCTCATCAATGTTATTCATTCTTTGAAGGCCCTCTTGGAACATAGGAATAGGTTGTCTGAGTCTAGAATTAATGTCTCTCGAGAATTGTAGTGCTCTATTTGTATCAATAACAAAGTATGTAGCAGGACCAAGTGTCTCATTGTCCATTTCATACCCAATTCCATCTGTGGAAGTAATTTAGGGACCACCACACTTCATTGCAAAGTCAGAATCAATACCACCTGCCTGAAAATCTGCCTTGTCCTCAAGGCAGAAGGAATAAAACATATTAGGAATGTTGTCTTCCTCTTCCTTTTGACAACTATTATAATTCCAAGATGGGCGTGAGAGCTCCACCATGTGTTCGAACATGGGAACAAACCAGAATATGAGATTTGGGTCATACACCCATGAAGGAGGAAGCAAGTTCCTTGTGTTGCTTCTAAAATCAAACCTTGTGCATGACTTGCCAAGAATTTCAGCACCAATACATCTCTCAAAACTATCACGTCTGCCCCCCTTCTTTGACTGCCATTGTAATTTTGTTTCTGTGATGGCTTTAGGTTCAACATAAGTTTCAGCAATTAAACTATTGGGCCTTGTACATGTGAGATTAGGCCCAATTCCCACTCTCATATTTTATGAATAATGCTTTCTACTTCTTGGGTAATATACCTCACCACTTTCTAACTCTAAACTTATCCTTTTAGTGTGTTGGGCCTGGCCCATTAGGTTAGATAAATGACTCAACCTACCTTCTAAACACTCTCTCATCTCCATCTGGACTGATACCTTATGTGGCGGCAGCACCTCCCTCCTCAGGGGCGGAATACCGGCGGCCGGCGACAGCCTGATCGGACCTCCAAATATTAGCGTCCTTACACTCCTATACATGGCAGTGCTACTGTTTTGAGGTTGCAGAGCCGCTGCCATCTTGGTCATTCGGGTCCCTCTGGCTACCACGAGCAGATCGGCATCCGGCGACTTTGGTGGCAGTGGGGGTATGGCTGAGCAACATGCGGCCTGGGTCTCCATTGGTGCCCTGTGTAGCTTTCGATCTGACAGTTTCGGTGGCACAAGACTGACCAGGTACTCCCACTCCCACTCATGCTCGACCAGTTGGTCAAGCTCCGATTCCATCCCTACATTTGGCAATTCGAGAATTCATCTTGATAGCTTCATCTACCGAGAACTCTTCATCAGCTTATCCTGGTCAAATGATTCCGTTGCCCAAAAATCAGTTCTGTTGGCACTACACTTCGACCTCTTGTCATCGGAGCTCCCGTTGCTACTCTTCGTTGTGCCAAGCACGAAAAAATTTACCTCACATATGATTTCCACCCGAGAGGACCATCTTCATCAAAGGATGGAAGTTCGATGCTCTGCAACGTTGGTATGCGGTGCGAAGTTCCATGAATGGTGATTGTGGATCCTTTTGTCGCTGCTGAAGTACGGCAAGGGATTTAGAAATATTTATGAGAGAGAGCTCAATAGCATCCATACGAACATCCCATGCATCCCAAGCGTCGATTTCTTCAAAAGCCATGTGAATGTTCATACCCATCTCTCAATTTCTCTGAACTTCTCTCAACGAAAGCACCAATTGATAGGAATTCCTATATTTGAAACTGAAATGCTCTTTGTATTAATAGAAGAAATAGAAGAAAGGAAGAAAAACAGTAAAGTAAGAGCAAGGTTGCTCCCAAGTCTGAGTATAAGCTCAAGACTCCCAATTACAAAATAACAATTCCCATACCTTCCTAATTCCATTCCCCTCCTATATAATAAACTCTCCTAACAAACTTTCATAATAGACCCTCTCACTTTGTAACAACTTCCTTATTTTACGGGTTTCCTACTTGAGGTGCTATTGCTACCGAATCCTTCTAGAATAAACCCTCAGGTTGTGTTTGGATGGGGTATTTTCAAAATTCCAAGGAATTTGAAATACAAGGCAATTCAATTACTTCAATTGAATTACGTTCATTTCGAAAATACTTTGTTTGGATAGGGTAATTCAAATACCTTGTATTTTAAATTCTTTGTTTGAATAAAGCATTACAATTACCTTCAACTACAATTTTTTTTAATATTCATTTAAAAAATTGGGATTTCAACTGTCCGGGAGCCGGCGCCTCCGCATCGGGGTGTCGGGTGTCCGGGGGCCGGCGCCCCCCACCTGTGTCCGGGGCCGGCGCCCCTCACTTGGTGTCCGAGGGCCCGCACCCCCCTACCTAGTGTTTGGGGGCCGTTGCCCCCCCCCCCCCCCATCAGGTGTTCGGGGCCCGGCGTCCCCCCACTGGGTGTCTGGGGGACCTGCACCCCCACCTGTGTCCGGGGGCTGTCGCCCCACCGGGTGTCCGGGGCCCCCTACAGGTTGTCTTGGGGCCGGTGCACCCCCACCAGTTGTCTTGGGGTCGGGGTGGTGCGAGGGCCGGGCCCCGGTGGTCAAGAGGACCGGGTCTGGTCCAGGGGGTCCGGGGCTGGGCCTGGGTGGTTCGGGGGCCAACGTCGGTGGTAGGTGTCACATGAGTATGGAGAGGGAATTTCAAAATACCACCTATTTAGGAGGTATTTCAAATTCCTCAAATTTACCTTAAACAAAATACCCTTATAAAATCCTTTGATTTCTAAAATCATTCATATTTAATACCCAAACAAAGTATTTTAGAGTGAAGTATTTTAATTATCCTCTTAAAATACTTCACCCTCTACAAATACTTCATCCAAACACACCCTCAAGGTTTATCTGAATTGGGCTGGACCGGGTTGGGAACTTGCTGGGCTAGACTGGGTTCCTAACAGTGTCCCCTTTGTTTTTGGATATTTTTTATATGCATATATACAAAAGATGATAAAAGGTAAATGAAAGATAGAAATAAACATATATAATATCACATACAATATCTAAAATTTTGTGTCTAAATAACACAACTCTTTCCTAAAAATGTAATCTGCTTACCGTACTAGCCCAACATCACCACGTCTAACTGCTTGTGGTTGTGGGTTTCTTTAAGATTTGTTAGTAGAGTACATGTACGTACTCTATAATATAATAAGATAGTGGAAAAGTTCCTTCCTTTAAATTTCCAAGCACTTGGACCGAAACAAATCAGAACACAAATTATACTTAATTATATTAGTTAATTAGATTTCTAGAAATAAAAAAATTAATGATGATATATTATTTGTATGTAAAAAAATTTATATTGTCAATCATAATCACAAATCATCTGACGTGTCTTTTTAGGTAATTATAAAAAGAGTAAAACAATTTATGATGTGACATTTTTCTTAACCACCGTCCTGATCCGATAGTTAGTCTCACAATTTTATTTTATATGTAGAGATACTTGATCGATGACCAATGAAAGAAAAAAAAAAGTAGATGTAAGATATCTTAGAGATTCTAACTAGTAATTTAATATGCTCACTCAAGCACATTATGTTGTTTCATCATCATCATCATCATCATCATCAATTAATTATTTAGGGATTGATAATAATATTAGTTATTAAAAATTATTTTATTATTTAATTATGACACATAACTACTTAATTAGTAAATATTGTATAACTATATAAATGACCCATTATGGGTTGGGCTCCCTCACAGTCACACTCAGTCACTCACCATAACATAAGTGGTAGGCTTAATTACAGTTTTGGTCCTCCTAATATTGGTTATGTATGGTTTTGGTCCCTAAAGTTTTGTTCGTACACATTTGGTCTCCTATTTTTTCAATATTACAAATTTGGTCCTTCTGTCAATGTCTATCAATTTTTTAATGATCAACATAGAGGAACCACCACTAATCTAAGCGCATAGAACCTCCTTGAGCTTTTGTGGTAAAGGATCACGTGGTGGAACCAGAAAAGGTCCCGGAAATGAGGGACAAAATCAGTAAATAGCATAGAGGAATCACTGAATCATGTTGAATCGAAGACGTAGAGGAGGGAGAACCTCAACCAGAGGTTGTGTGCTTAGAGGAATGATTCATTTATGTTGATCATTGAAAAAATTGATTGACATTGGACAAAAGGACCAAATTTGCAATATTGAAAAAACAGGAGGACCAAATGTGCATGAAAAAAATTTTAGGGACCAAAATCGCATATGACCAATAGTTAAAAGATAAAAACTGTAATTAAACCTAAGTGTTAACTTAAAAAGGAGGAAAGAGGCCACCAAAGCTTTGGGGATTGCTCTACATTTCTATATTCTTGTATTCCTCAACAATTAAGTTAAATGACACCAACGGATTGTGGTGAACACAATGATGAAGTTAATTGAATTACACCATCCTTCATGTCCTTTTGTGTCATCCTTTTAACTTTTCTATTTTCCGTAAGCACGCTTCATTTTTTTCTGAAGATCAATTAGTTCAAGTGGGAAAGAATTCCCAACATCCATATAATATGAAAAACTCCCAAATATTTATCTGACGATTTATTTGTTTATTTATTATTTTTAATATTAAAAGTTGTTTTGAAAGTTAAAACTTTAAGGTTAAAGTAATCTTTTGGTCCCTATACGTGACACTGATTTTTAATTTGGTCCCTATACGTAAAAAATTATCAATTTGATCCCTATACGTGACACTGGTTTTCAATTTGGTCCTCACCGCTAATTGATCCCTATATAAGAGGGACCAAATTGCAAATTATTATCACATGTAGGGACCGATTTCAAATTATTTTTTTTGTTGAATTAGTCCATACATGTGACAATAATTTGTAATTTGGTCCTCTTATATAGGGACCAATTAGTGGTGAGGATCAAATTAAAAACCAGTGTAATGTATAGGGACCAAATTGATAACTTTTTACATATAGGGACCAAATTGAAAATCAGTATCATGTATAGGGACCAAAAGACTACTTTAACCAAACTTAAAAAAGGTATAAAATAATGGAAGAAGACGTGACACGAATATAATAAATATAGTTTTTAAAGCCTATTTCTATCTTGTTTGATAAGTATGATACAAGAGGATGCATGAGGGATAAGAAAAGGAATTCTTTTTTTGGTGAATAATAAAAGGAAAATTAACATAAATTAGCTGGAAAAAATAGATTATTTCAATAATCAATTATAATACAATTAGTTTTATATTTGGATGTATTTTTTGAAAAACAATTTTGAAATAAACTATTTTATTTGAATTTTGTAAAAAAAAATTTTTTTACAAAATAAATTATATAAAAGGTATGCAATCAATAATCTTCAAATGGAATAACTTACATTGCGTTTGGTTTGAATGAAAATAGATGGGGAAGAAAAAGAGAGTAAGGAAAAGACGAGAAAAAGCATAGGCTTCCTGGTTTGGTTCTTGTGCGAAAAAAGAAGGAAAGAATGATTTTCGTGGGCCACACATGAAAAAGTGTTTCCATGTGATTTAAGATGGAAATGGGAGGCAGATCATCAATTTGAATGAAAAAGATGTAAACACTTTTGACTTTTACTACATCCTATTTTTACTTGCAATTATTTATATCATTTCATAATTATTATTTTTCTTTCTTCCCACATTCTAAACAATTAAACAAGAGGAGAATTTTGTTTTTTAATTTGATTTCTTTTTTATTTTTTCTCGCATTAAATAACATACTTCCCCCCCCCCCCCCCCCCCCGGTACCCTCCACTTTCTTTTATATAAACCAAACAAAATGTATATATATAATAATAAAGGCACAGGCAACACCGGGTCGTCCACACGCAAAGTGTACTTATTTTCATTTTATATTAGCTAGAACACGTGGCTTCCACACCTTAAAGTGGAATGCCAACTTCCATGTTATATATGATATTGTCATCAATACGACCTAAATGGTAGAAGCATATCTACTATCTTTTAAAAAATAAAAACATATATCTTTGGTTAGATTCTACTTATGGTATATGTCACTATTTTCACGAATGACTTACAAAAACAAACCAATTGTTTCTCATAAAAAAAAAATAAACAAACCAATTGTTTGTACAATTAAATTTCAGCACCACTTAATCCAAGAAAGTTTAAAAGGCATATTCCAAAATCTCATCCTTCGGTTTATTCTAATCAAATAGACTATGTTATTAATATAAAAAAATGTAACTATCTAACTTCTATTGAATTAAAATAAATTGAATGGTGGAGATTTAAAGTTAGTCTTTTAAACTTACTCTTTGAATAAGTACACACGCGTGCTCGTGTGCGCACACACATATATATTACTTTAAAATATGGATACCTCAAAATCCACTTACACTCATTAATATATAGTATTTATATTGAATTTTTAAATGTAGGATAAATTATTCTCATGTGCCTGATAATTTGATCATATAACAGATACTGATGGAATTATATATATTAAATCCTAGATCCAAAACAAACAATGTAGATACACAATACAATATTTTTGTGTCATATACAAAAAGGATTAAGAACAAAAACGTGTATCTTGCACTAAAGAGGGATCCATCATCTTGTTGTCAACAATTGTGATCCGACGAACTGAGAGAACATAAGAGAAAACTCCTCTCTCAAAGTGAAAACAGGTAAACACAAGAAGAGGTTGAATTGTGTTTCTTAAAAAAAAAAAAACTTTTTGAAAAACCTTTTCAAAAACTCTTTTCACAGGAAACAAATAGATAAACACAGTAAGAGAAGTTTTCTAAAAGATTACGAACTTTCAAGGTTCAATCCCCAAGTTAGTAAATAAACAAACTTGACAAAGAGAAGGGAGATAGAGATTCACATAGAGATATATCCTGATTCACTCTTATCTAACAAAAAGCTACGTCCAGGCCTTTCGACTTGAAGGTTTTTCCACTAAAACTCTTAGCACAGTTACAAGTTGTTTCCTAGTAACTCCAAACTATACAACTCCAAGTTTTTTTACACCTCTCCAGGCAACAAGTATTCTTTTACAGACAAGCCTCTTCAGGCTCAACCAAATCCCAGATTTGAAAGATTTTTTTTTGAGCTCTGGCTAACCCACTATTTGTGAGGATATTACAAAGATGAGCTCTAGTTGTTGCATAAGCTTTACAAAAAATGAATATGAAGGTGTTACAACTTTTCCAAAGAGTATTGAGAATTTGAGTAAAATAATGAAGCTCATGAATATTCGTCAACTTCAAATTCTTGCTCTTCACTCTTTATATAGATTCTTCAACTTCTTAGGGGATGAAGGAGGATGATGAGAAGATCCTCTCTGAAAGAAGGCAAACAGCTCATTCATTTTATGAGATATCACAAGAGTGACTCTAGCAGTGACTCTGTCTACTAGGTAATCTGCCATTTCTTGTGTCAAACCAGGGGGTAGAGGTAAATCTTTAGCTTTAGCTCTGAATAGCCTATTGGACTCAAGCTACTTGATCATCACTTAAGTGCAGCTTTACTGTATGCTTAGATGTGGCTCCATCAGAAGCTTCTTTAAGAGTTTGCTCAACTATTCTAATGTGAGCTTCAGCAGCAACTTCAGTACAGACTTCCTCAGTAACTTGAAAATCTTCAGTCACAAAAACTTCAGCTGGAACCTCTTTAGCTTGACTTTCATCTGCTTGAACCCCAGTGGATTCAGTCACTTGTTCTTAAGCAGGAGGGTACCAAGGAAGGAGGAGTACGGCTTCAATAGAAGACTCAGAGATGAGAGGAGGAATGATGTTGGTGAAGACTTGTGAGACCCCATCATTTGGAGGGACTTGTGGTGGGGAGGATGGTTGGTTTTCACTGAATCCTCTTTGCTCACTAGAGGATAAGTGAGCAGCGAGCTGTATGAAGGTGGTTGTGTGGCTTGAGTTTGGGGTGGAGAAAGTGGTGAAGGTTCAGGTTGAAAGGAGGTGTTTTCTGGTATAGTGGAGGTATGTGTTTGGGTTGGGGAGGATGGTGTATCAGAAAAGGTTTGTGATAGATCAGATGGTTCAGCTTGGACTGATATGTTTCTGATTTTTGTGAAGGGTTTGCTGTTAGCTGTAACACCCTGTTTTTCTTAAAAATGTTTTCTCAAGCTAGTTTATTTATTTTAATTTGTTGGTTAAGGGCTAAGTGGGATTTTAGCCTAAAAGTCCCTTTCTGGTACATGAGCACACTCGTGCTCATCAGCCAGCAAGCCCGTGCTTAAAGTCAGAAGCGTGTTTCTGATTTTAAGTTGAGCACGACCGTGCTCAATAGTAAGCACGCCCGTGCTCAATGCGTGGACCGCGTCTCGCTGACGTTAGGTGGAGCACGACCGTGCTGAATGGTAAGCACGACCGTGCTCAGGTCCGAACGTTATATACGTAAACAGACCCGGGGGTTTGACGTGAAACCCTGTTTTTGGTGCAGCTGCGGCCAGAGCTCCTTCTTGCGCCGTTTCTCCTTCGTTCATCGCCGTAGTGGAGTTTTGGAAGCAGTTTAGGGAGATTAGTGGTTCTACCTTGGTCTAGAGGTAATGGTTTCCCTTCCCCTTATGGTTTCCTTCTTTATTTTGAGTAGGGAACTAATCTGGTTGTGTTCTTTTGTTTAAGGTTCTTTGGGTTAAGCCGTTGGGAAAGAACCGGTTGCAGTTAGGAGCACACGTTGGTTGATAGAGCTACCTTCAATCCAGGTATGGGGAGAAGTGGGATTGTATTCATTAGGCAGTGGGTAGTGTAAGGTAACGGGGTCCCCATGATCCCGATGTCGTTGTATGTTGTATGATTATATATTAAAACACTGTTTCTGTCAATTACCTGTTATTTTTGGCTAATTGCGTTGTTGTATGTATGTTATGTACATGATGGTTGCCTATAAATATGACGTTATGTATTTATTGATTTAAGGTTGTTGAATGGTTGATTGTTGTTGTTACTGTTTGATGAGTATAATGTTGATAAAGTTGTTAATGGAATAATTAAGTTTAATAAACGTATAGGATTAGGTGTTTAATCTATTAGAATTTGGTTAGAATACGGTTTCTGTCCCTGCCCAGAACGGTGCAGTCGTGCATTGAGCACGACCGTGCTGAACAGGGAGCACGACCGTGCTCCCACTTAAATTCTGGAAAATGGCCGCGCTGCTCAGCACGGCCAAGCAGGTCAAACAGCACGATCGTGCTGCTGAGCACGCCCGTGCTGAGTGTGAAGCACGACCGTGCTTCACTTAAAAGGGCAGCACGCCCTCACGTGTCCAAGCACGACCGTGCTATGGTCTAAGCACGACCGTGCTGACCCCCTGGACAGTAATGCAATTAAAGGACTTAAGGGGTTTTTAACCCCATTCCCCTATGATGATAAGTTGAGATAATTAATCAAAGGTAAAGATTAGACAACTTGGTTATTAATTATATAAGATAATTAGATGATCAAATGTTAAGTCGGTATCCGTTGGGTTACCGCACGTTGATAAGTTGAAGTCTTGGGTGCTTATGGACCCAAGCACGTTGAGTTGAACCTTGGTGCTTATTGGCCAAGGGAGCCTTGACCCCACGGTTTGGGTCTAAGGTTACGTTGAGTTGACGTTGAAAGTCTTGGGAGCTTCATGGCCCAAGCAAGGAGGTGGTTGAGATTGTTTGTTGTTGTGCCATTTGCATAAAGCATTGGAGTAGTTGATGGGGGAGGTTCGACAAAGGAGAGATCGCCCGAGAGTACGGTGATCTGGCCATCCACGGTAGGTCACCCAAGGTTTGGTGACCGAGGCCCCCCGTGATGAGGCATCCACGGTTTGATGCGTTGGCTATCCATGGGGTTCACCCAAGGTTTGGTGAACTGCCGGTGTTGGTGCTTTTATGGCCAATACGGATATGTAACTCCAAAGTCGTTCATCTGAGTTAGTTTGGATCCACATGCATAGTTGGAGTAGCGGAGTAGTTGTTGCATTGCATAGCATAGCATACTTGGTTGTTATGTTACTAATGGATGTTGATGTATGCTTATGTGTATGTTTACCTTGCGTACTATTCCTCTGCTGTTTATATGATTACATGAATCTTACTCCCTGTATTGTTTGTGTTTGGCCTGATTGGCATTTGTAGAGGATGACGAGCAGCCCGGAGAGGAGTGACTCTGAGGAGCCGCCACTCATAGTAGGGTTGTTTTAGTTTAGTTAGTTGTTTTCAGTTGTATTCCGAGGATTTATTTCCGGAACGGTTATACCAGCTCTGAATTGTGACATCGGGGTTGGGTTATTTATTTGGTTATGTTTTTATTTGTTTAAAACTCTTTCTTTACTTTTTTGCGTTGTAAACGAGTTCATGTGGGACTTTTCTACCCATGGACAACTGTTTTCATTTAATTCAGTTAAATGCATGTTTTCCTTATTATTTGTTTTATATTAATTGCCTTATAACATGCTGGGTAGAAGGGTGTCACATTAGCCATATGCTTAACACGCATACCACTTGGATAGAAAATTTTAGGTGGAGATGTGGTAGAGGAAGGTTGTGGGGGTGGAGGGGTTGGACTTATTTCAAGGTGAAGGTTAGGTTCAGACAGAGGGATAGGAGATGGATAAGATGTAAAGCAGGTAGCAGGGGTAGATGGGGTGGTAGGGACAATGTGATTACTTTTATTGAGAAGAAAGGCAATGAGGAGGGCATCTTCATCTTCTTATTCATCTCTATCCTTAGTTACAGTAGCAACTTCTTCTTCCAGAAGCTTCCTTTTTCTGTTTTTGGAAAGGATAGACGATTCAGCTTCCCGACTAGGTTGTTGTGAAGGTGGAGGTGCAAGTGCAGCAGCTTGTTTGTTCCTGCCAACTCTAAACATTTCCATATAGGTTGGACCATCCAATTCTTCTATGTAAGTTCTGACCACTCCATTAATCTTGATCACCTGCTCGCCATGAATTTTATAAGGTATTCCATCAATTATCATGTCATATTCAATGTCTGGCTTACCCTCATACTCATCAAAGACATGGTGATCAGCTTCGAAGGCCTGATAGTTGGACTGACCAACATTGGCCCACTAATTTTCTTCAGCAGCTGGACCCATGTCAGCTTCTTGGCCCATAGCAGCATGCTCCACAGGAGGTTCATCTTGTTGGTTTCTATTTCTTCTTCTTGCTCTTAAGGCTTCCTGCCTTAGATCCTGTTCTCTTGCAGCTTATTCTTGTTCAAAGGCGATGATGATGGTAGCTGCATTTTGGAGAGATTTGCCTTGAAGGTAGGGCAGTTTGCAATCTCGAACTCAGTTCGAATGTTGGGAGGAGGAGAGTTCAGCATCCGGTTAAGATTACGAATAGATAAACACACAGAAAAACAAGTTTTCTAAATGATTACGAACCTTCAAGGTTCAATCCCCAAGTTAGTTAATAAACAAACTTGACAAAGAGAAAGGAAAGAGAGATTCACAAAGAGATATATCTTAGTTCACTCTTATCCAACAAAAACCTCCATCTAGTCCCTTTGACTTGAAGGTTTTTCCACTAAAACTCTTAGCACGGTTACAAGTTTTTTCCTAGTCACTCCTGACTATACAACTCCAAGTTTTCTACACCTTTCCAGGCACCAAGTATTCTGTTATAGGCAAGCCTCTTCAGGCTAAACAAAATCCTAGATTTGAAAGATTGTTTTTGAGTTTTGGCTAACTCACTATTTGTAAGGATATTACAAAGATGAGTGCTAGAAACTATATAAGCTTTACTAAGAAAGCATACGAAGGTGTGCAGCTTTTTCATAGAGTATTGAGAATTTGAATAAACTAATGAGTTCTTGAATATTCGTCAACTTCAAATTCTTGCTCTTCACTTTTTATATAGACTCTTCAACTTCTACTTTAATTTGTAATAAATATGTCCATTTAGACACTTTTATTTTCCTTTAGACATATCTTCAATGCTAGCTATCCATTGGGCATAAGTGTCCTTTCTTTGTGAGGGCAACATGCATATTTTCTTTCTGGTGCAATAGTGATAGCAGGTGCAGCAGAGGGTTGACATGCTTTTACTGCTATTGCTTTTGCTTTGTATGGCTTGATGTGTACTACTCTGTATCCCGTTTTTCTTTATCCAAATGATATTGAAAATGAATGAACCAAGGATATTTGACATGGATGCCACCTCATCATTATCTGCAAAACAGAGTTAGTGGACGAACTAAAGATATAAAGATACTGGATGGACATACAACAACTTATCCTTAAAAGGTTGGACGAACGCAGGCTAGATGTGTGCAGATTTGGTCCAATGAACGCTGAGACTTGTACCTGAGAAACTTATGCTTCTTTCCATCATTATTCTTACATATCAAATTACCGAACGGATGCAGAGGTTAGATCATGAAAATATATGGCGAGTGCCCGAACCATATTTGTCTGGTCATGTAGGGACAAGGTTCAAGTATACCTTTCTATTAGGATACCTCCGCTGCATACATCACTGCACTTCCACTTGACACCTATCGTTAATAAGAAATGGCTCTTCTCGCCGTGACCTTCTCTCGAGTTCTCAAAAGTTCTTTCGCTCCACAATATATTATCTCATGATTAGATTGATAAATCTAAAAGAAATTGCTATAGCGTCTATTCAAAGATGAGAACTAAGTCTAGATATTATGGTGATTCAGAGTTAGAAGGCTTTAACTCTTACAGAATTTTGGAAAAATGAAAATAAAGAATTGATGAAAAAGGGAATATGGGTTTCATAATTATAGAATTTGGTTCTATAAACAATATGGGGCTCAATGGGGCTATGTTTGCGAAAACGTAAGAAATCAAAGTATGTTGGTCCTCTTCTTTTCTTATCAATTGATCCAGAAGTCTAGATTTCGATTACCAAGATTTCAGATGAGCTAGGACACAAGTGTAATTAATGCTCTATCAGTTCAAGAATACATGACATAGTACCATATATCTATATTGTTCGAAATTTGCATATCAAACATAGCGCAGCGAAAAAATTTCCACCAAGAATCCATGCGAATGATCATGGTTCATGTTTAAAAATTTACCTCTTGAAGCGTGTAACGTGCATAGAAGGGCTGTCAAACACCATAACACTGCAGCAACACAGCGATGCCTCTACGTATTCCACATGAACAGATTGCCACATCCCACGTGTACATTCTTGGAGCACGTCTCTAAGAACTGCTAGATGCAAAAGGAGACGACAATGTTTTACTTTTCACGCAGATTGAACGCAGGATGTGATCAGGGTTTTTATAGGTGGTTCCACACTCTTAGCTTTACTATTTATAGGCAATGTGCATTAGTAAGCGTAAAATATTTTGGCCTGGCTCTCATGGGCTCATTTGACATGAGGCGCGACCCAATAAAAATTGAGTCTAACTCAAATTCTCTTTTGCTCCAATTAATCAACACGACGTGTGTGACCCTATAGGCTCCCAAAACGTTGGCAATAATATTAAATCACATTTAATATTATAAACAATGAGTGGTGTCTAGCAACACATCATTGCTACCCAAATAATGAGAAAGTCAATGGTTTGACATAACCTTTCTGTGACCAATGTTCACGTGTATCATTATCCTTTTGTCCAGATCTATATATATATATATATATATATATATATATATATATATATATATATATATATTGAACATAAGGCATAGAACGTGTCACCCTTGTATATTTCAATATCATGTTCCTTGATACCCGAGTAGACTTAATAATAATAAATGAGGTCAATTAATATTGACTCATTTCAACACGACATGCATTTTACAGTCTCACTCTTTCAAGGGTCCCATAGATATTACTCCTTTTATGTAGTAGGGACAAATCCAGTCTAGGTCAATCACACCCCTCCGCATGACTCGCAGTGTGCCCAATGATCGACTTTATAATCATCCTATTACAGATGTCTCTAAACAACCCAATAACTAATTAAATGAACTTTTAGCGACCGACATATAGCAACACCTGTTTAGCTATCGCTTATGAAAGGCGCTAAATTAATCATAAAGCAGTCCAAAATTATCAACTTTTTAAATTCAATATTTAGAGATCGAACTAGCGACTGATATCTTTGCAACCAATCTAGTTGGTCGCCAAACATTGAAATGAAATTTTTTTTTTAAAGAATAAGTTGTTGTATTTAGTCCAATATGTTTGATAAACCTGATTAATTTACAATAATAATGTTTTAATGAGAGAAAAAAATGATTTTTAGAGAAGCTAGCGGCCGGTTTGAAGCTTATTTAGATTTTTATGCAGGTTCTCTTGTGACATTTGGGTTGGATGCTATGCTTGATTGGACTTTGACGTGGTGCTACCTGAAGATTGCAAGGTACATTTTCACAAACATACTAGATTCCGATTATGCAAAAAGGCTAAGGAGGTATGGTTCCCCTTATGGTTTATAGTTGTTTTTGGTCAATATGGTTACATAAGAATGACATAATTTTTAGGGAAGATCGATGTTGTGCATATGGATAGTTTAGTTGAATTGATTTTGGTGCTCCTTGTCTTGGATTAGTGCGAGCGTTAAGGGTTTCCAGCTATTTTTCGTACTTTGAATGGTGCATCAACATGTTGGAATGCATAAACCATAGTAATAGGTCTTTAAGACTTTGATGTAAGGGTTGGAGTACCACTTATATTTCATTTTTTTAATATTTTCTTTGGTTGATAAAAAAGAAAGTTGTTTGTTTATTTCTAAATCAATAATACTCTTTCACATTTCAACTGTACAAAACTGACAACCAAACAAATACTATTAAGTTACACAAATAATTTCAGATTTTTCTTTGGTAATTTACCATATGAGACTTTTTATTACACTACTACAAGAAAAACCTCAATTACCTAAGGCCAAAAGCCCTTAGAAATAGCATAAACCTGTTGGTAACCTCAATTTTTCGAGGGCAAACCAATGGCCAAAAGGTCAGTTGCACGGTGGGTTTTGCCAAAGGCTTAAGCCCACGGTAATTATCGATAGCCTCTGCCCATCGCAAAACTGTCCACGATTACCGACAACACACACACACACACAAATATATATATATATATTGGTTAAGAGGAAGAAACCTATAATATTGTAGCTGCGCATGATTATTTTGGCCGATTGATTTTCCAATATGCTAGTTACTACAATTCTCCTTCTTTACATTTCTATTTAGCTGCTTGGTTTGTAGTAGGTATCTCGTTAACCACGAATGTTTGGGAGTTCCTCTATTCAATCCTTTTCTTTTGTCGTCATGTTTTTTTTAAAATAAATTAATAATTATTTCACACATAATTATCGATGGTGAAGCTGACGGTATCTTTTTTTTAACTATATTTTTATTTTTTACTTAAATATAATAACTAGATTTTAATTATATTTAAATATTTTAGTTATATTATTAAATTAAATATTAATTATATCATTACATTTTAACACAATAGTAACACCACTGCAATAAGTTTTTGTGATTTTTATTTTTGTAGTTGATTTTTGCTTTTAACTTTTTTTTTGTGTTATGTGTAGTTTTTTATTATTGTAATTATTTAGTAAAAGTATTATACTTATTTTTTATTTTTCTATTATAATTAGTTATAATTATTTTTACATTAAAGTTTAATGCACCATACAATTATATAATATAATATTTTAACAAATCATGACATACAAAAACTATTATAATATTCAAAAAAGTATGCATAACCACATTTTAACAAATACTAACATATTGAGCATATCAACAATAACAAACAATATAACCAATAAACCTAATTATCAACAAACACGAACAAAAGTTTTCAAGCAATGAACAACATATGCAATAGTCAAGCAATGGATATTAATTATTAACAATGGAAAGTGAACACACACATGAACAACCATGAACAATAATGAAACTAAAAACCCGAGAGACATACTATAGCAGAGATGCTGAGGGATGAGGGAGATATGCCAAGAAACCGTATGTGGAGTAGAAATGCCCAAATGGTCACGACAAAGGGAACAACTGAAGCAAAGAACAATTTTACCACAAAAGCAAAGAAATAAATCTTAATCCACTTTCGGTCCTCCTATTATTGGTCATGTGTGATTTTGGTTTCTAAAGCTTTTGTGTGCACATTTGATCCTCCTATTTTTTCAATGTTGTAAATTCGAACCTTTCGTCCAATGTTCATCAATTTTTCGATGATTAACAGAGAGGAACCAATGCTCTAAGGGCATAGAACCTCTGGTTGAGCTTTATTTTGTGATATAAGACCCTATGGTGGAACCAAAAAAAGTCACAGAAAGGAGGGACAAAACCAGTAAATAGAATAGAGGAACCATTGAATCATATTGAATCACAGAGACAAAGGAGGGAGAACCTCAACCAGAAGTTTTGTATGCTTAGAAGAGTGGTTCCTCTTTGCTGATCACTGAAAAAATTGATTGTATTGGACAGAATGACCGAATTTATTTGCAACATTAAAAAAATACACTAGTACAATAAGTGCTTTTTACGTCAGTCATAATTGATTTTACACGTCAGAATAGTGTCTGACGTAAATACAGCTGACGTTAATAGTTAACATTTTAACGTCAGTTGTTTAACTGACGTTAAAAGTAAACTATTAACGTCAGTTGTTTAATAAAACTGACGTTAATATTGTAACATTAACGTCAGTTGTATTAATGAACTGACGTTAATAGTCTTAATTTTAACGTCAGTTTTATTAAAAAATTGACGTTAATAGAGTATCTTTTTTTTTTTAAAAAGCCTATTAACGTCAGTTGTTTCAAACAACTGACGTTAAGAGATTTATTTATTTTTTAAAAAATTCAGTTTTAAAAAATCCCAGCTGTCCCTGCAGCCAGTAAACATCCCAGCAACACAGAGAATATTGTTACAGAATTGCAAACACTCAACTTTGGCAAAAATAGGGTCTCATAAAGTGTACCCTTAAATTTCAATATTACTAAAAGAAAAGAAATATTCAAAGGAAACAATGGCGGGACTTAAAACCAAAACCCATGTATAGTAAAAATATAACTATCTACAAGTATATATATATAAATTTTAGCCTCTAATGTCTAAAAACAAAACTACCAATCTAAGTATATATAAATGTTAGTCTCTAAAAAGTCTAAAAACAAAACTACTCATCTAAGTATGATCAGGAGGTACTTTCTCATTTTTTTTTTTCAGCAGCATACTTGAAGAAGAATTCTGCCAAGCGCATCGTGTCCTGTGTAGGTCCCACAGTGTCCTCCCGTGCATGTGGGTGATCCGACTGATCCACATGTATGCCTATTCAGAAACAATATATATTAAACTGGATAAATAAATACAGATGGATAGATAAAAATAAATCTATACTAAACTGGATAAATAAAACATTTTCCTTAAAAGAAAAAAACTCACACTATAATCAAGTTTAAACTTCCTATATCAATATCCCTTTGTGATGATCATCATGAGTGGCATGTACATCGTCCACCTGTGTTTCCTCAATTGTAGTAGGTATGTTTGTTGAAAAAGAAGGAGTCTCAGGAATATCAAGATTTGAATCTTGATTTTCATCACTACCATTATACATGCTTTTTCCTTGGAGAACCACGGACAACCTTTTGTTAGAAGGATCAGTGATGTAGAACACTTGTTTTGCTTGGGAAGCCATTATGAAAGGTTCATTTATATGACCTAACTTGTTGAGATCTACCAATGTGAACCCCCATTCGTCGGTTTGTACACCACCTTTACTATCAACCCACTTACATTTAAAAACCGGCACCGTAAGCTTAGTGTAATCGAGCACCCAAATCTCTTCAATATATCCAAAGTAAGGTGTCGGTGCTTTAATGGGTTTTCTGTCCTTTGCACTAGAGAAGTGCATTGCTTCGGCCACGATCATAACCCCACTATTTTGTATGGTACTCTTGTTATCTTGTTCCTTTATATAAAAGGAAAAGTTATTGATGTCTTATCCGCTCCAACATATGACGTTGAAGCTAGGCCCACGTGCTAGCCATCTTACGTCATCAGAAGTAGTACTACCATCCTTAAGCATTTCTTCCTTGAACCATTGTAAGAAAATCTTGTTATGCTTGTTCAACAACCACCTTTCGCTCATTCGAGGGTTTTCTTGGTTGACTTTTCTTTTATGTTCAAATAAGTAAGGTTGAACAGAATCGATGTTGTTCAATACATACAAATGTGCTTGAAGCACTTCCTCCCGACCCTTGCTATTAATTCTGAAACCATGTGTACCCTTACCTTGACATCTTATCTCATCATGCCGAGGCTTAGAAACCCCTATAGGATCCGTGTTATGAAGGTAGTCCGAACAAAACTCAATAGCTTCTTCTGCAACATACCTTTGAACAATAGATGCTTCCGGACGATGTGGATTCTTCGCATACCCTTTCAAGATCTTCATGTAGCGCTCAACTGGGTACATCCATCTCAGAAAAACAGGCCCACATAATCTAATCTCCCTCACCAAATGAACAATTAAGTGAACCATGATGTCGAAAAAGGAAGGAGGAAAATACATCTCCAATTGGCACAAGATTGTAGCAGCCTCAACTTCCAAGTCATCCAACATACGGGGGTCAACGACTTTGCTACATATAGAATTGAAGAATGAGCACAACCGAGTAATAGCATGTCTCACATTTTTTGGAGCAATACCATGAATAGCAACGGGCAGAAGTTGTTGCATCAAGATGTGACAATCATGAGACTTTAAGCCAACCAATTTAAGATCACTAGAGACAAGCCTCTTCATATTTGAAGAGTAATCATGTGGAACCTTGATGCCCTGAAGACACCCACAGAAACTTTGTCTCTTTTTTTTTGACAAAGTATGACATGCTGGCGGCAAATAAGTCCGCTTACCATCCTCAACAACTGGAGCTAACTGCTCTCGTATACCCATAGCAACGAGGTCGAGACGAGCATTCACACCATCCTTTGTCTTGCCCTGAATGTTGAGAAGCGTCCCGATCACATTATCACACACATTTTTCTCCACATGCATCACATCAATGTAGTGTCTGACATCAAGCTTGCGCCAGTATGGAAGATCAAAGAATATCGACCTCTTCTTCCATATGTTTTTCTCAGCAGTTTTACCCTTTTTTTTGGACTTGCCGAATATAACATCAATGCCCTTTACTCTCTGATAAACATGCTCTCCATTTAAGGCCGCCGGAGCATCTTTAGTCTCTTGGCATCCATTAAAAGCTTTTTTCATCTTACGATATGGGTGATCACGTCTAAGAAATCTCCGATGCCCAAGGTAAACCGTCTTCTTTCCATGATGCAACTGAGTGCAGCATGTGCCTTCTTCACATATAGGGCATGCTTTATGCCCCTTGACACTGTACCCAGACAAGTTACCGTATGCTGGAAAGTCGTTGATGGTGCAAAATAACATGGCACGAAGCTTGAAAGTCTCATGAGAATACCCATCAACTACATCAACACCTTCCACCCACAGCGTTTTCAAGTCTTCAATCAAGGGACTTAGATAAACATCTAAGTCATTTCCTAGTTGCTTTGGGCCCGAAATCATCATAGACAACATCATGTATTTGCGCTTCATGTACAACTAAGGGGGCAGGTTGTAAATTATCAACAGAACAGGCCACAACACCTTCGCAGAAGGACCCTTTTTTCTCGCATCACAAATCGAATCATCAAGATCATCACCATCATCACCACCCTTCACTTTGTATCGTGATAACCCACACTTGGGGCAATCGTAATTGTCTTCATGAACACCCGTGTACAATATGCAATCATTGGGGCATGCGTGTATCTTCTTATACTGCATATCCATTGGACACAATACTTTCTTGGCCTCATAGTTACGGTCAGGCAATGTGTTGTCCTCCGGAAGCAAGTCTTTCAACACTTCAAGCAATTCAGTGAAGCTTTTATCGGTCCAACCATTTCTCGCCTTCACACAAACCAATTTTAGCACCGCCGACAATCGTGTATAAGTACTACACCCTGGATACAAAGGCTTATCTGCATAACCGCACAACCTATCATATACATGTGCTCGATGAAAAGATTCTTGTCCAATATCACAGATCATGTCCTCTACTCGATCATCCTCCATTTCTACGTCAACGTCCTCACTTTGGGAGACACTTGCCTTAGTACTCAACAACACATCACCATGCCATATCCATCTTGTATAACTCAAGCAAATCCCTTCACAAATCAAATGAGTACATATATCCTTCACAGTACATTTCCTGGTATTCAAACACTTGACACAAGGACAACAAAACATTCCATTACTATTAGGAACATTCCTTTGAGCAAATTCTATAAACTCTCCCACTCCCTTCAAATACTCAGCACTTGTGCGCTTACAAACCATCCAACTACAATCCATAACTTGATAGGTTCTGTAGATATACAAATATATATCCAATATAAGCACGATACGGGAGATTGAAAACTAGTTTTTGAAAAATGACAGATGAGAGCATGATACAAGCTAGGTGGTTTATTTCTACAGTAATCCCTCATCATTCTTCTCATCAAGCAGGCAACAACACATATTAGGACTATTGCTATATCCAGTACTATAACCACTCAGTCATATGAATCAATCCAGAGAGCATAATACAAGCTAGGTGTTCAAATATTATCTCAAATTTACACCATTTTTCAGGTTTCTTAACACTGAAAAGAAAGCAGCAGATTAAGATAAATTATCAAAACAGAATTCCAATGAGCAATTGTTGATGTCACATGCTACAAGCAACTCTAAATTTCTTCCCATTTTGAAATAGGTCATGACAGCAGAAGAAAAATAAGAGAAAACACAAAGCCCTCGACCAGAAATAGAGACATTCCAAACAACTCAAACTCTGAGTTTCAACTACAGAGACTACAGTTTCAACATACACTCAAAACCAAAAAAAAAAAAATTAGTGCCCTAAAGAACTCACCAGAAATAGGTGCTCGCGTGGTGGTGGGGAGGGGAGTTCGAGTGGTGGCCAACGTTCGATGTGGTTGCTGAGAGTCAGAGGGACAAGGAGAGTTAGTGCGCACAATGTTCACAAGGCAGAGAGTGAGCGGGAAAGACTGAGTTAGGGTTAAGAGAAAGAGTGTACGTACCTCAAGGTGGTGGTGGAGAAGCCCTCGCGGTGGTGGCGGTAGAGAGTAGCTCGCGATTAGAGTAGAGTGAGAGTGAGAGTGATGAAAAGAGAAGAACAGAGACAGAGCTTAGTGAAGAAGGCATACAGAGCGCGTGGGTGTAAACGTTATAACCAAAATAAAACAATATTTTACGTCAGTTGTTACAAAGAACTGACGTTAATTTAAATTTTAACGTCAGTTATATACAACAACTGACGTTAAAAGTTCATTTTTTTAACGTCAGTTATATTAAACAACTGACGTTAAAAATATATTTTATTATTTTTAAAATAGTTTTAACGTCAGTTATTTAAGACAACTGACGTTAAAGGTTTATCAGTTTCTGCAAAAACATTTATACCTTTGACTACTGTGCTACCTTCCCATGTGCCTTGTAACTTAATCCTCTTAATGAACATTAAGTTTATAGACTCAGTTTTGAAGAAAATCAGGCAGTCTCTTCTCTATATAAAGTATCATTCTTCCTCTATAATACACACACTTCTTCTCCTATATTTCGTT
The DNA here is from genome assembly GCA_035048595.1 of Echinosophora koreensis. NCBI lineage: Eukaryota > Viridiplantae > Streptophyta > Magnoliopsida > Fabales > Fabaceae > Echinosophora > Echinosophora koreensis. The sequence continues at coordinate 2,740,078 of JAPCYP010000011.1, read as the reverse complement.
TTCTATTTCTTCACACACAATATGGCTCTGTCATATTTGAGATTTTTATTATTTCTTCCTATACCTAGACTCAAAGGTTTCTGTCTTAATAGTCAAACAACTTCTGAGGTTGAGTAAATCATATAACATGGGTGATAAGGTTTCACTTTCACCCCGGTTTTGATAGCCAGCAACTTCTGACGTTGAGTAAATCACATAATGTGAGTTGCTCACCTCAGCTTTGGCAGCCAGTGACTGTTCCAGGACCATTGCTGAAACAGATCGAGTGCACCCTTGTTGGCCTCTGATTTCGCAGTAAGTGACTGTGGCCTCAGATGAAGCATCAAGGACTTCAACTGAGGGGTACGATGGGGATCCGGATCATGCAACCATTGGAGTTTCTGAGGACAGGACTGAGAAGAAACTGATGTTGAATCAGAAGCTTTTTTATATTTTAGGGCTATGTTGCAGAAATTTTTTATCTCTTAATCATGTAATTGTAACTTATGAATCCCTTCAATGAGATACGATTTGATTATATATATATATATATATATATATATATATATATATATATATATATATATATAACTTGTTTTATATTAAGTGTTTATTTATTTTAATTTGCACATGAATTTGTTTATTAATTCAAGCTAATTAAGATTAGAAATAAAAAGCACTATATATGGAGTTATCTGCGTTAAGAGTGACAACGAGGGAGATGACAACGAAAGAAAGATAGGAATGAGGAATATAGGATTATTTACGTCAGTTTTTTATTTAACTGAAGTAAAAATCACAATTTTAACGTCAGTTGTATAAATAACTGACGTTAAAAGTGTTAATCATTTTTACATATCACTTTTAACGTCAGTTCATTAAAAAACTGACATAAATAGTGATTTTTATTTACAAAACTGCCAATGCCTCCTTTTTAACGTCAAACATATGGTTAACTGACGTAAATCGTTCCCGTATATTACATAATTTCCACTAGTGATAGAGGGACCAAATGTGCACAAAAAAATATAGGGACCAAAATCGCACATGGCGCCAATGATAGGGGACCAAAAGTGCAATTAAGCCAAGAAAAAAAAAGAGAGATGGGACGATGGAGCAAACTTGTAGCATCGTCTGGAGAGAGGAGAGAGGATACGACGAGAGCTCCGGTGGCCAGAAGCACCAATGAGTGAGGAGATTATGGGGGATGTTTCGATGAGGGGGAGATGCTCCGGTGGCCGGAAAGCAGAGTGGACAGAAGAAACCGGTGAGAGGGGTGGCTGGAAAATGGAGGGGGAAAGGAAGGTGAAGGTTCTGATTGAAAGAAAAGAAAAGAGAAAGTGAGAGGGGAGTGGTTCGCGAGACTAACATATGTCAAAGTTTCCAATGGCTAAGGCTAGTTTACCACGACTACACCCTTCAATAAAACTAAAATCATACCGACAACAAAGTTCGTGGTTTGCACAAATAATCTTTACAACATTACTGATGGTTGTGCCTTTCAGTGATCTATTCAAATTAATGAGTACTGAGGGCCTGGCCCATCGAAAAGAATGATGCCTTTTTCATGCAAATGCATGCCAAAACCAGTGACAAATTACTTGTCGATAAGCATACTGACGAGTGGATCTGTCAGTAATAAGGTTGGAAACGAATCGTCATCTTACCATTGGGGTTAAGCATCGAAAATAGGGACTATACCGACTGCTTGATAACCGTCAGTAAAATACCATCGGTATTCTTGCATTTTCTTGTAGTATATCCCAACTAAACGAAATAAATTATCATAAAATCGCTTTTCAGCAAATAAATCTAAACATAAATATGATTCTATATTATCATTGATTATAATAATAATAATCGATTTTACAGATAATTGATTATTAAAATAATCTTTTTCTTTTTTTTTTGGCTAATCCAAACATGGATAATTAAATACAACTAACAAGTGTTGGAGAGCCCAGAATAATAAAAAACAAACCAAGCCCTTCTCGTATTCCCAATGCAAAGTGAGATTCAAAACAGAATTAGGTCAGAGAAGATGGTGGCACATTTTAATTTCCTAGATTGGGATATTGGAAGTTAATGGGATTCCCACGTAGCCCACAATAGCACAAAACACACTTCGATCCCATGGAATGAAGCACCACGATTTGTAGCCTAAAGGACAATATAACTATGCACTTGAGCTTACAGCTACCTTATCAATCTGTGGTAGTGGACATCAACATTCTTGTTTATGAGAGAATTCTGCAAACGACAAATATCAAATTAACAAATTAATGCCTGCAAGTTGTGTGCTACGCTGAAACGTGTCAATCAATCGTATAGTACACTATACTATTTTTTCCTGTTTTCTCAAGCCTCTCGCCTCAAAATAATAAGTGACGATTGCTTCTCTTTCTCTGGGACATATACTTTTTAGCCCACTCATGATGTGTTAATATTTAAATAAGTAATTTATAAATTAATGGTAACATTGTTACAATTGCGTTGCAGTTGTTGTGAGCTGATGTGGATTAATTAATAGAAGAAATATAAGAATTTGAGTGGGGCAAAGGGTACTTATAAAAGGGGAGTAGTGTGGCTGGGTTTGTCATGAAAAATGAGTGTGCGAGAGTGAGTGAGAAAAACCGAGAGCTGGTGGAAGTGATCACCAACTTCGAGTCATTGTCGGAGTTCAGGTATGCTTATTCCATATATGGGAAACTCATTTTCACTCTTTAATTTGAGTGGACCTCCAATTGTTATTTCAGGTCGTTTTGATGCATCTATTTGTACATTATTGACAATTAAGTTCATTTTATTTCTTACACCTTCTTTTTATAAACTTGTTTGTTCCCGTAGAGGAAGATTTTCCAAATTAATTAGCTTTGTTTTTTATGTTATCAATATTATAACAAAGGCTAGCTTCACTCTTTTTTTTTTCTTCTTCCTATATTAACATTTTAAACGAAACATCTGTCAAATATGCAGTAAATTAGTAAATTACTTAACCAAAGATTATTCTTTACAAGAAAATGGTGAGGAGAAATTCTTACATCAGATAAAGTTTACCTACATTGCTTTTTCCTCATGAAGAATGAATTTCGCCCTTTAAAATGGAGAATTTCTCCTGTAAGCCCCACCTCAAGAAAAATTATATATAACAGCATAAATTTATGAGTTTTGCTGAAAATTCTCAAAAGAAAAAAAAATTATTTTGAGTTTCTAAGCCGTGAAGATAATGTGGTTGACTCACTCGGTTCAAAAGACTAATTAAGATAAGTTCCAAACAAAAAAAATGATACATTATCAAATTAATATTAATTACGAGGTTCAAATAATAAAACAATAAATAAATGACCACGCCGAATACATGATTCTTTATCGCGGGCTAATGTACGGTATTCGATTTTCTCCACCACTACATGTCTTCTCTAACTTTTTTTATGGTCCAATTTCTTCTCTAACTTTAATTATTTCTTTTTCTGTTTCTCTTTATTTTATTTTTAAAAAATATGGTAATGCCTATTTTTAACCTTTATCTTCTTTTTAACACACTTTTATCTTTGAAATTCGAATTTTATTTAAGAGTATTTTCATTTTCAATTTTAATATCTTGTAAAAATAACATGTGTCGTCCTTAATTATTTCCAACCTTTTTCATTAAATATGCAATGCATATTTAATATATATATATATATATATATATAGTTTTAATATTTATTTAATATAAGACCTTCTTATATATTCACTAATTATATATTAACTTTTAGTAAGATTTTTTTTTTTTTGATGATCAAACTTTTATTAAGATTGCTACACCAGAAAATCGTAAGTATTATAATGCTACAAATATTCAAAAGTTTACATCTATTTTTACACTATTTTTGGTAATAAAAATTATAAAATTCAATAAGTTTTTTTTGTCGGATATGGTTCAATAAGTTTAAATATACTATTTAAAGAAAATATTAGCCATTACAAAAACAAAACCCCAACCAATTAAAACCAATAATAATTATATTTATACATTTTTTACACTATTCTTATTCTTACTCTTTTAAATAATAAAATAAAAATACACACATATGTTAACACATTTTTTCTTTTGGTTTCTAGTTAATAACATAATTTATTGTATGCAAATATTACTGCTCTTAAAATAAGAATAGCATTTTAGTATTTTCTAGTATATTGTGGTCTGAATCTACAAAAAAGAATCTTTCATCTGCTGCTATCTTTTAAGCAAGCAGGCATGCATCAAAAGAACTGGTTTTAATTGCCCATAGTGGAGTTGTAGTGGCCAACAAGTGCTGGCTTAGTTTAGTCGCATACTTCAGTTTCTCGTGCGTGCATTTTGTTGCGTATACTCAACTACATATATGTTAATTGGTTATTTATATAGGATTATAGGCCGCGTTTGGGTAAACAACTCAATTAAGAGCTTATCACATAAGACCTTATCACATGAGAGCTTATGCCATAAGAGCTTATAAAGAAAGGGGCAGAAGAGGATTCGAATGGGGGAAAACACCGAGGGGTCATAAGCACTTGTTAAAATTCCATAAGCTTGTTCCAGTGACTTATGAAAATAAGTCAAAAACTCCTTATGGGATGATATAAGTTACTTTTATAAGCTCTGCCAAACACACTGCATAATAGGAATTCTATCTTACGGGTTCGAATACCCTTTGTACTCAATATATTATACCTTGGCTTATCAAAAAAAAAAAAAAAAAAATCCTTCATTAAACAAGTTTTTCTAAATTAACATAAAATGTAAATGAACATAAACTAAAAAAATAAAAATATTTAAAATTACAAAAAAATATGTACCAAAAAGTTATAAAAATAAAAGCTAAAACATATAAGTTTAAAGACAAATATTAAAAATTATAAATAAGATATGCATAATTAACTAAAAAGATCAGGAACTTTGTAAATGAGATACGCTATCTTGCCTTTTTTGTTTCTTTTGTTTCCTTTTTCTTTTTCCCTACATGTACCAAAAAGAAAAAAACTAAAAAAGATAACTTGAGTTTAAAGTTTTAAAGAAAAAAAAGTAATTATGAATGGTATCTATCAATTTTAGAAAAGAAAATAATTTACGAGATTAAGTCACTTTCAAGATAAAAAAAAATAGTCTAATTTGTTATACAGAGCTAAACGTGCATGGATTCTTCCTTTCCTCCCATCTGGAAAGAGAAAAGAGGGAGAAAGTTGGAAAATGATATAGAAAGAGAGAAAAAAAATGAGAGTGATAAAGAGGGAGTGGAGAGAAGAGATGCAAAGAATCCAAATCCGAGCTAAACACTCATACATTATATAAGTTTGTGTAATCGAGTCTATGATTTGCATAGCTCAATTATATGTACTTGCTTTCCATTTACCTTCTAGTATGTTCCAGTTACTTTCCATTATTCACGAGCTTAATGTTCCTCAGTTCTTTTAGTGTTTATAATGAGAAGTTATAATGGAATAAAGTTATACTTTATATCATCTACAGCTTTTGACTATATGTAATTGCTTGATCCAACAGATCAATCCTGTTAGGGGATCCCAGATCATGATTCTAACTTGCTTTCATTTTCAAATGGGAAAAAGAACCTTTCTCTCTTTGCATGCCATGATATAAAATAAATAATAACCTTTCTTGTTTTATTTGAATATAGAGTTTGTCACGTTCTTCTAAGTTCAGCCTACCAATCTTTAAACATTTTGCATTTCATGAATTTTTAGGTGGGGTTACTTTATATGGGAAATGACATTTAGACATATCTGAGGAAGGTTCAACTATAAACTTGACTAAGACAATATTATTGATGCTACTCTTGTCTGTTACTTTTTCACTGCTTACTGATATGTAACACTTTAACATTTTACTCTTCGATATATGCATCATAAATACTATAAGGGTTTTTCTAACCTGTAATTTTGCATGGGTTAAGGATCTTGAAAAAGTAAATTTACATTGGAACTTGTGTATTTTATACATTCAAAATTGAAATTCTTAGTTTTTCAATAAATAGTTACTACTTTTGAGTTTCTTAACATGTACAAAGTTGTACATGATAAAAAAACTCATACTATAAATACATGATATATCACTTCCCTTGTGATCTTTCAATAATAGAAAGGTATTAGTGTATTATCTAGTTTATGTAGTAAGAGTCAAGTTCGTGCTCCCTGCATGGTGATCAACAAAATATCATACATTTTTCATCTTTATTTTGATGGTACAAAACAATGAACGACCTCAAACTCAAATTACTTGGCAGATTGTTGATATTTGGGTCATCCTGAAGGATCTATAATTCCCCTTGCATCATTCTCTTCTTGATTGAGCGTTTACCAAAGATTTAGGATATCGATCATGGACGAGAATAGTAGTTCAAATTATGCACCTGCCAAGAGCAAGTGGAAACTTCCTCTCTCATCAGTTTTCTTCAAAGATGCAAGGTACTTATATCTTATATGCCACCTGTGTTTTTGAAAAAGTAGTGGCATGCTGACTAGAATTATGTGACATGACATATTATACAAAAATGTTATCTGTACATCCAGACATCAAGACAACATGGTTAATGACTGTACAAATCATGCTTAGTTAATGATGTCTGTGTGTATGGATTAGACTTGTGGTTAATGATGTACAAAGTTTGATTAATGTTGTCAAAATTTCAGATGTTCAAATATCATTGTTGTATATTATATCGCAAAAGATTTCCTGATGTCTAAGTTTGTGTGATATACATTTCACTAAACAAAGCTCTTGAGAGAAGCCATTTATATAATTTTAATAAATACTAACACTTGGTTCTAAAAATGTGAATATTGTAGACTACTTTTCAAGATGGATTCCCTTGCTAAGGAGATACTAGGGATTGCATTCCCCTCTGCACTGGCTGTTGCTGCTGATCCCATTGCTTCTCTAATAGACACAGCATTCATAGGCCACTTGGGTACTTTTCCTTGCCATTAGAATGCTTGCACAAAAGCAATCCACACATGCATAGTTTTAAATTGCAAGAACGGTCATGGTTATGCTTATGTTGTATTTACCACAATTGGAAGAAAACATAGTCGATGCAGCTGCAATTGTGAAAACTACTAAAACTAAGAAGAAGGTTTGCTGTCTCATTTTTGTATATCACACTCTGTTCCTACCAATAGTACTATCTTGCCACGTAAGTTAAGATTTCATGTAATGTTAAAAGGGTTGAATATGTAACAAAATATTATTGGTGGAACAACGTGTAATAGACTAATATGAGACAGCAAACCTCATCCCTAAAATTGTAACATTGAAACCACAATTATTGGAGTTGTAGACTGCAATTTAAAACAATTCACACATGTAATTTGCAAAAGTGATGACTTTCTGCTTTGGCTTAACAATTGTTCCTGCACAGAGTGATACTATAGTTGCAAGCTGTACTAGTCTTAAACAGATTTGTAACTAGAATCATTTTAATACTCTAGCATTTTAGGATAACTTTCACTTTTTCATGTGTTCAGGGCCGGTGGAACTTGCTGCTGCTGGAGTTTCCATTGCTTTGTTCAACCAAGCTTCAAGGATTACCATATTCCCTCTGGTCAGTATTACAACTTCCTTCGTAGCTGAGGAAGATACTATTGAAAAAATCAATACCAGAGAAGCTGAAAAGAAGTTCACTGAAGACCTTAAGGGTAAGGCCAAGTCCAATGAAGTAATGCCAGATGATCATTTGCTTCAAGATGTAGAAAAAGGTGCATCCAAAGAGAGCAGTGAGACAGCTCCTACAGAAACTTTGGCTGCAAATGGTGAAACAAACGAGTCAACATATTTTGTACCTGAGAATGTGGAAAGGGTTGATGGTACATTGAAAATTGAGAAAAATCATGGAGATGGTATTTTCTATCTGTCCCTTTTTCCCTTAATTTGCCATTCTATATCTATTTATACATGTCCATGTTGGTATGAATTAAATTTGCATCAAACACATAAGCACAGTGCCATCCTAGGAGTAGGATCCATTGTGATCAACCATTGCATATAGGGACATGTAATTGAAATTTATGAGCAGGCCCGTTGTAGTGTGGGCGAGTGAGGTAGTCTAGGCCCGTTGTAGTGTGGGCGAGTGAGGTAGTCTCTGTGGGATTGTGTTTGAGAGTTGCAACTTTATCCAAAATGCCTAATGCAATAAAGCAATTTGGACTTGTACACTCCATAGTTGTCTCATTTTTTTTTTCTCTCGATGTGGTACTTCGTTTATTTTCCAGCAGGACATATGTGTGGCAGGAAATGAATGCATTGAAACTATAGTTGTATTATGACATTTTAATTAATTATAACTGATTTCCTTATCAGATGCCAATGCAAATACATACAAGTCTTCTTCTGCTACTACTAGTAGTAATAAGAGTGTGTCAAAAGCTGGAAGGAAGAAGAGACACATTGCTTCAGCATCAACAGCACTACTTTTTGGCACAGTCCTTGGCCTCCTTCAAGCTGCAACCCTTATACTTGCAGCCAAACCTTTATTAGGTGCAATGGGTCTGAAATCTGTAAGTTTCTTCATTCTCAAAAGTTATTTGTTATTGACTTTTCTTTATTATGAGTATGTTTGTTATAAGTTTTAACTAAGTGGAGCTGATTCTACTTTGTGTAGGGTTCTCCTATGCTAGTCCCAGCAGTAAAGTACTTGAGATTGAGATCCTTAGGTGCTCCTGCAGTGCTTCTCTCCTTGGCTATGCAAGGAATCTTTAGAGGGTTCAAGGACACAACAACTCCTTTATATGTCATTGGTAAGTTGAAATGATATATCAATTGTTTAGGAATGAAGCATAAAATAGTAAGAGATCATAAAAAGTCATAAATAAAGCTTGTAAATCAAAATTAAAGGAACTCTGCATGCAAATGTTAATTAGTTTCAAGTTTCAATCGTTTCCTTGAACAGCAAGAAAAATAGAAGCAACTCAAATAAAAAGTAAATGCTAGATCTTCTGTTGTTAAATTCCTCAACATTTTCCCTAACTTGGTTTATTTGCGTATACGGTTTTATATAGTTTCGGGATATGCATTGAATGTTGCTATGGACCCTGTACTTATTTTTTACTGCAAATTGGGCATCAGAGGTGCAGCCATTTCACATGTCCTCTCCCAGTAAGTTTTACTTTGTTGATTATATCCAAAATAATGTTCATTGTTCATACAACTTCAAATGACAAAATGGTGATCGGTTTAGGTACATCATGGCATTGGCTCTCTTGTTGATATTAATGAGAAAAGTGGACCTTCTACCTCCAAGCATTAAGGATTTGCAGATTTTCAGGTTCCTTAAAAATGGTATGTGGCTAACATCCTTTGACAAGTCCTTCTAGTATTTAGTAATTTAGTGAACGAGATTAAGATGGCAGCATATACAATAATCAAACATATTTGACAAAATTACACTTTTAGTCCCTTAAGTTATTTATTTTGTTCAAATTGATCCCTTAAGTTTTTTTTTTTTTTTGTGACAAACTAGATCCTTAAGTTAGGTTCGGGTGATAAATTGGTCCCTTAAGTTTATTTGTCACAAACTAGACCCTTAAATTATGTTCGGGTGACAAATTGGTCCTTTAAGACAATAAAAATAATAAATTAAGGATCTAATTTATTAGTCCCTTTGACAAATTAAGGGACCAATTTGTCACCCAAACATAACTTAAGGGTCTAGTTTGTCACAAAAAAACTTAAGGGACCAATTTGTCACCCTAACTTAACTTAAGGATCTGGTTTGTCACAAAAAAAACTTTAGGGACCAATTTGAACAAAACAAATAGCTTAAGGGACTAAAAGTATAATTTTGCCAACATATTTTGATCAAATATGAAGCTAGAATTTACTTATGTTGGTTTTTGTTTTCAACTTGATTTAAATACAGGAGGTCTGCTGTTGGCTAGAGTTGTAGCAGTGACATTCTGTGTGACCTTATCAGCTTCATTGGCAGCAAGGTTGGGCTCAATTCCAATGGCTGCATTTCAAACTTGCCTGCAGGTCTGGATGACATCATCCCTTCTTGCTGATGGTTTGGCTGTTGCTATACAGGTACATAACATTTTCATTTTATATGTCATGAGATGTACCATACATACTTCTTAAACTCCTTTGTGCGAAAAAAAATTATTTTTTAAGTGTTAAAGTCTAACGTCAGTTGATTATATAAGTAAAGAATCAATATAGTGACTTGGGAACCCTCTCCTACGAGTTAACTTTTGGGATAGAGGTAGGTCCAATTATTCTAATATAATATCAAAGTCTATCCCGAAGTTGGGCGAACCGTAGATGTTGAGCCTTTAAAAATTAATGTTCTAGTTGTGCAGTCCTGGACGTAAGGGCTATGTGTTAAGTATTAAAGTCCCATGTTTATATGAGTAAAGAGCCATTTATAATCACATAGAAATCATTTATATATATCTAATAAGTATTACTAATCAGTTTCCCTGGCTCACAGGCAATTCTAGCCTGTTCCTTTGCTGAGAAAGACTATGACAAGGTAACTGCTGCTGCAACAAGAACACTGCAGATGAGTTTTGTTTTAGGTGTGGGGCTGTCTCTTGTTGTTGGAGTTGGATTGTACTTTGGAGCTGGAATCTTTTCCAAAAACGATCTTGTTATAGATTTAATCAGAATAGGTGTTCCGGTATACTATATTCCTTGTACAACAATGGATTCAGTATATATTTTTTATTAAATTTTTTTTTAGTGTGTGATTTTCATCTAATTTTATTTAACCCATCAGTTTGTTGCTGCTACTCAACCACTCAATTCATTAGCCTTCGTCTTTGATGGTGTGAACTATGGAGCATCTGATTTTGCTTACTCTGCATACTCCTTGGCAAGTTCACATGCTTTTTCTTTTTCATATATATGTGTCATCTAAGTCCAAAATTATTAACTTCCTGCTCGTTAATTTCTTCAGGTCATGGTGTCATTAGCAAGTGTTGCTTCGCTATTCCTTCTCTACAAAAGCAAAGGTTTCGTTGGAATCTGGATTGCACTATCCATCTATATGAGTCTTCGCATGTTTGCTGGTGTATGGAGGTAAACTTTCCCGTAGTTATAAAACAAGTAACTAGATGTTCACACTGGTCTCAAACTTAAGTACTTAAACACACGGGAACTGTGAATTTAAGGTTTTAAAATGCGGACCACATCACTCCACGAGTTACATTAACTGCTGCAATCGTATTAGACCGTGATTGTGGATTGCATCGGCTTAGGCTTCAATTGGCTACAATGACCGCAACGTGATCGCAACCACAATTTGAAACCTCAAGAACCAACCATATATTTACTTGAAAGATTATCTCTTAAATAGGGTGTATAGGAAATGCAAAGAAGACAACCATAAAGAGCTTAACACTGACAAGTTGAATATGTTATAGGATCTACAATATTAGTTGATGAATTGCAATAAAATAACAATAACTCAAGCATCTCCACTATATTATATATATGAATTTCTTGTTCAAGTTTGAAACCTGAACTTAGAAATTATTTATGTGGTCCTATTGCTTCAAAGATATTATAATTATATTTTTCAAAGTTGGTTTACAAGCATGTTGCTTATGCAGGATGGGAACAGGAACGGGACCTTGGCGCTTTCTCAGAGGCCGCTCATTGTCTACGTGATATTTAGCAAAGGAAATTTCATTGTTGTTCAAAATATCGTATTATCACTAGTTTCACTATCACTACCATTTAGACGTGATGATAGTGCTTATGTTAAAGATATCGTACTCTATCACTTTTTTTTTTCTTTCTTCCTTTTCTTCCATACGTTTATCCTCTACCCATTGTGATTTTGTGGTATTCAGAAGATTCTCCTTGCTACTGTCAGTATATGTAATCCCTGAGTGTGAACAATAAAAAGCTTTTCAATCATTGAGTTCAATCTCTTGCTCTTTCTTCAATAATGTCAATAATCTTGATTGTCTTTTACCCCTCTCTGACATGCTACGCGATGTTAGCTCCACAGCATAATATTTAATTTATGTTCTCCTTGGTTTCATCAAGTTAAATTCCAACCGCGGAAGGTGTAAATATTTCTATAGCTCCAATTGACATGAAGTATTATCATAAGTTGTTCTTTGAAATGATGAATTGGATAATCTAAATATGAATTGAAAAATGCTAGCATCATACTCTTTATCACACTCTTCATCAACACACACTCTATTATTGGGTGGATTTCATGTGAGAACCCACCAAAACATATGGTCCCACATGAAATTCACATAATAATAGAGGGTGTGTTAAAAGGAGTGTGTATAAGAATGTGATGCTAGCATTGCTCATATCAATCATTGGAAATTCAAAATCAACACATACATTTAAATAATTAGTATTTATTATTTATTAAAACCCATTTGCCAAGCACCCACCAATGGGTTTTAATCAAGTGGGCTTGGTTTATGAGGAGAATGAATTGGGTTGGCCTGCTTTGGGTGAAATCCAAGTTTCTGCTGCAAGTGAGGACTCGGGCATGTTCCTCTTTCTGGTGCTACTGACGAGGCTATATCAGGCATGTCCTACTCGGACTCTGATATTAGAAATCGCAATGAAGCGTATATTGTGTGTAGTTGTAATTCGAATGCCGAGAAACTCTTTGATTTGGGTAAAGAATTGGGGTTATCTATGACGAGTGATGAACACTCTATTACCGAAAAATTAGTTCAAATGGAGGATAGGGATAGAGCTGTCAAGAACTCGCAGGAGGTGCCAATAGGTTCTAAATGAAGGATTAGGGAGTTCTAATTAAAAAAATAAAATTAACTCCCTAATTGTAAAAGGAAAGTTAATTAGACTTTATTGCCGTACAGGAAACTAAGATGGAAGTGGTTAATGCTAGTTTGTGTAAAAAATTATAGGGTAATCAAGAGTGCTACAGGAGGTTCGTTCCAGCTTGTGGAAGAAATGGAGGTATTTTATCCATTTGGAATTCAGCAAAGGCAAAGCTTATTTCTTTCCTTTGAGTGGAGTGGTTTTTTGGGAGTGTGTTTGGAGTGGGGATTGGAGACAAAAAGGTGCTTTGTTATAAATGTGTATTTGCAACGCAATTTGAAAGCAAAAAGAAAATTATGGGATGATGGTTGTGATGTGTAGTAGGGCAAGTTGAATGCATTTACAAAAAGGCATAATTGTGGTAATCAGAGTCTTCGGTAGGTGGTGGTGAGATGAGGGAGTTTAACATTTTTATTGAAGATTTGAATCTTCTAGATGTTCCATTGCTCGGCTGGAAATTCACTTGGCAAAAACCAAATGGTTATGAGTTGTTTGGATCGTTTTCTGGCTGAGTCGTGTGGATCGCTAGTGAGGTGTTTGGTAAACTGGATTTGGAAGTCCAGTTGTTGGTGAGGAAATTAAAGCAGCTGATTTGGAAAATGAAGGTGTTGGTTTGTCTGATGAGGAGATTGATAAAAGACATCGAAACTTTGCTAAGCTATGGCAGATGTTAACAAATAAAGAGAGTCTCAAGTTTCAGAAGTCAAGATCTCGGTTGAAGGGGGATGATGCTCTGACACCCTTCTATCCCGCATGTTGAAAACCATTTAAATTAAAAATAATTAAAGGAAAAACATGTAATTATTGAATAAAATAAACAATTGTCCATGGGTAGAAAAGTCCCACATGAACCGTTTACAACGCGGAAATGAAATCAGTTTTAAATAGTAAAAACATAACAAACCAATAAATATAACCCAACCCTGATGTCACATACAGAGCTGGTATAATCGTTCCGGAATAAAATCCACGGAATTACAACTAAAACTAATAACTACTATAACATAAACTAGCCCTACAATGAGTGGCGGCTCCTCAGAGTCACTCCTCTCCGGGCTGCTCGTCATCCTCTGCAATGTGCCAATCAGGCCAAACACAAACAACAAACATATATATGGAGTAAGAATCGTATAAACATATTAGCATGGAGGTAGGCAGTAAAGTAAACAGCAAACATAGCAGCATCACATCAAACATCAATGTCATCATTATGCTATGCAGTGCAATGCAGTCCTACTCCGCTAAACCATCAATGCATGTGGATCCACTAAACTCGGGATGTACGACTTTGGAGTTACATATCCACATTGAGAATCTACTCAACGCCGGAGAATCTACTCCTTGGATAGCCAACGCATCAAACCAACAAATGCCTCATCACGGGGGCGCTAGGAGAATCTACTCTAACCGTGGATGGCCAGATTGCCGTACTCTAGGACGATCTCCCCTATGTCGAACATCCCTAAACAACATCTCCGATGCAATGCGTATGCAACACAACAACAACGGCATCACGACCTCCATAACTCCAACGAAAACGACCGAAGGTAACAGCGGAATCAACTGCACCAACTTGCCTCGCGGAATCTACCTGAGGACTTAAGCGGAATCAACCGCAGTACCTGGGGCAAACTCTCGGCCACCAAGGTACACAACAACGACAACACCTTAGACCCAAACCGTGGGGTCAAGGCCTCCTTGGCCGAAACGCACCAAGGCACAGCTCATCAGCTTGCGGCACCCAAAAGGGTATCGACTTAACATCTCACCATCTCATCATCTTTAATTATCTTTAGTGACATTTACCCAGTTGTCTAATCAGTTATCATCACAGGGAAGTGGGGTTTAAAACCCCTTAAGTCCTTTAATCTTGTTCTGTTCGGGTGGGTTGAGCATGGTCGTACTCGTAACCCAGCACGGTCGTGCTTAAGCACGTGAGGGGCGTGCTCCCCTGTAAGTGAAGCACGGTCGTGCTTCTCCTTGAGCACGGTCGTGCTCTTTGTCCTGCACGGCTGTGCTGAACAGCGCGGCCATTTACCCAGAATTCAACTGGGAGCACGATCGTGCTCCCTGTTCAGCACGGTCGTGCTCATCGCGCGACAGTGCTGTTCTGGACAGGAACAGAGACTGAAACTTAATCAAATTACCAGGGTTTTTACTCAAGTATTCCTAACATCAATTATCAGCATGTTTTCAGGTTTAAACTCATCATCATAACAACAACCAACTCAATCAAGGCATCAATCCAGCAATAACATCATCATGTTAATAGCAGTGATTACAAACAGCAAACATAACCATATGCAACATAACACCATCAACATAATGACCAGAAACATACATTAAACATATCCTTAAATCATGTAATCATCAAACATATAATTATGCAAATCAAACCAGGGTTATGGGAACCCCTTTACTCTACTCTAACCCCTAGCCTATGATTATACTACCCTTCTCCCCATACCTGGATTGAAGGTAGCTCTCTAACAAGTCCTGACAGCAACTGGCGCCCCCCAAAGACGGCTCGACTTCAGATAAAATCTTGGATCAACAATTACGACAACAATTAGTTTCCCCAATTCAAGATAATGAAAAGGATACTAAGAAAAGGGAACGAACATTACCTAAGAAACTAACACAGATGATCCAACAGTCTCCCAGAGCCTCCACTGTCCACCAAACTTCTCAAGAAGGAGGAAGAAGGAAGAAACCTCGCTCTGGCCGCACTGTGGCTGCTGCAACTTACCAAAATAGGGTTATCACGATAAACCCTCGATTCTGCTCACGTATATAACTTCCGGACCTGAGCACGGTCGTGCTTACCCTTGAGCACGGTCGTGCTCGACTTAACGTCACCGAGATGCGGTCCATGCATTGAGCACGGACGTGCTCCTTGTTGAGCACGGTCGTGCTCAACTTAAAATCAGAGACACGCTTCTGACTTTAAGCACGGGCTTGCTGGCTAATGAGCACGGGCGTGCTCATGTACCAGAAGGAACTTTTAACCAAAAATCCCACTAAGCCCTTGAACGATAAATCCAACTTAACCAAAACCAGCTTAATTAAATTATTCTGAAAAACAGGGTGTTACAGATGCAAATTCTAGGTTTTTTCATGCTTGTGTTCAATCTAGGAGGAAGTATAGTCGGATCTCTAGTTTATTAAAAATTAAAGGAATTAGACAAGAAATTAAAAATTATGCTTAGAACATTTTTCAAAGTTCTTTTGGGAGTGACCCGAGGTAGATGGGGTACTTTTTCCTTGTTTGTTTGCCCAACAAAATGTTAGACTGGCTGCTCATTTTTACCATCGGAGAAATTGAAGAAGTAGTTATTAATCGTTATGGGAATAAGAATCTTGGGCCAGACGAGTTTAGTTTTCTCTTTTATTAAGTCTTTTTTGGACTTGTTGAAGGATGGGGCAGGGGAGATGTTTCAGGGGTTCCATTAGCAACACCAAGTTTGCTAAGGGCTTTTAGCCTATTTTTGGCTCTAATTCTAAAAATTGATTTTCCATATAAACTTGGTGACTTTCCTCCCCATCTCTTTGTTGGGGTGTCTTTATAATATTGTAGCTAAGGTTTTGGCTTCAAGGTTGTATCAAGTAATGTATTTTGTAACACCCCGATTTTCAGTTATATGTGATTCCATCGAAGTCGCTCCGTTAGGTGTTAGGATTTGTTCTTAGTTATTTAGTTAAGTTTCGAGTATTGTAAGGGATACCAGCTCTGATCATGTGACATCGGGATGTGTTATTTCTTTTTTGCAGTTATTATGTTTTAAAATATTATTTCTTTTGTTTACTTCAGATATTTTATGAAGTTCACATTTACGTTTTTGGATAATGTGGTGCACATTACCTTTTGATGAACTTTTATCTTAATTTGACATTATTTTAAAAGTATGTATGCTTTTATTATGTATTATCAAATATGAGGTAATGGGTGTCACAGATTTTATTGTTGCATACAATCAATCTGCCTTTATTCCAAAAAGGCAAATTGCAAATGGAATTGCAATAATCAATTAGGTGGTAAATGCAGCAAAAAAATATGGTAAAGAGGGTCTGATCTTTAAAGTGGACTTTGAGAAGGCGTATGATTCAGTAAATTGGAGTTTATGGATTATATGCTAGGTAGATTTGGTTCTACACTGATTTTATATATATTATCTTGTGCACGAATTTGTCTGCTAATCTTTTCGCCCACCTTGTGATCTAAGATTAGTTGTTCTTTTCCTTAATAAATTTCTTTTCTTATAAAAAATATATGCTAGATAGATATGGGTTTAATGATAAGTGGAGAGCTTGGATGCATGCATGTATTTTTTCCGCTAAGCTATCAATGTTGGTAAATGGTAGTCCTACGGAAGAGCTAATCATTCAAAAAGGGATTGAAACAAGGGGATTCGTTGGCCCCTTTTATATTCTTATTGGTGGCGGAAGGGCTTGGTGGGGTGGTTCAAAATGTTATTTTGTATGGCAAATTTAGGGATTTGAAGGTGGGGATAAATGGGTTTTCAATTTTACATCTACAATATGCAAATGATACCCTTTTGGTGGGGAAAGCTTGTGAGGATAATTTGTGGGCGATGAAGGCTGTACTAAGAAACTTTGAAGTGGTCTCAAGGCTAAATATTAAATTTTCATAAGAGCAGTATTATGGAGGTAAATGTGGATGATGTGTTTCTGAAGTTAGCTGCAAATTTTCTTAATTGTAAGATTCGTTCAGTTCCTTTTTGGTACCTTAGTCTTCCTATTGGGGCTAATTCAAGGGAAGTGCAACGTGGCAACCTTTGATTGATGTACTTCGATAGAGGCTCTCCTCTTGAAAAAAAAATAAGTATCTTTCTTTTGGTGGCATAATTGTTATCTTATGTTCAGTATTAAATAGTCTACCAATTTAATATATATCTTTTTAAAAAATGCTAACGAAGGCGTTGAATTCTTTCATACGAATTCAGAG
Source organism: Echinosophora koreensis (assembly GCA_035048595.1). Taxonomy (NCBI): domain Eukaryota; kingdom Viridiplantae; phylum Streptophyta; class Magnoliopsida; order Fabales; family Fabaceae; genus Echinosophora; species Echinosophora koreensis. The sequence goes on along the minus strand of JAPCYP010000011.1, from coordinate 2,722,337 downwards.
GAATATATTTTTTGGGTAAATTGAGATGATGTATGTAAGCCAAAAAGCATAGGAGGTTTGGGGTTAAAAATTTATGATTGTTTAATATTAGTTTGCTTGGTAGGTGGAGATGGAGAATTATGGTTGAAATGGAGGTGTTGTGGGTCAAAGTGTTAAAATAAAATAAAAAAGTATGGTGAGGTTATTTGTAAATGTCTGAATTTAGGAAAATTTAAATTTCCTTCTATAGGGTGGAATGACTTGTGTTCTATTGGGATTTATAAGGGGCTAGAGATAGATCAGTTCTTAAAGGGTATGGGTAGAAAAATTGGGTTAGGGGACTCTGTCTCATTTTGGAAAGATGTTTGGATTGGAAATACCTTCTGAGGCTGTTTAATATCGGAAATGGGGAGATGAGAGGAGGGTGTCTAGGCTTGGAATTTCGATTGGAGAAGGGTGTTTTTATCTCAGAAGGAAAATTTTGGTTGGACAATGTACTGAGATGATCACTTAAGAGTGTTTGATATTGTACCTTGAATAACGTTCAAATGATATTTTTCATCAAGCCACTTTTGTAAATATTTGAGTGCATGTGGGTGACCTCTCTTATGACCTCACATCATGTCTTACCTATTTGATAAGTTAAGATTGATTTCTGGACACCTTTTACATAAGAAGCCATTGTTTAGTATGATTCTAAGATTTTTTTTTTTTTTTTTTTGTGTTGTTTAAGGTAGTTCCATTGTTTCAAACACCTTTTAGATTTTTTTTTTCAACCACCACAACCCTCATCTTTCTCTGGACATGTATTATTGTAAAACATAAAAGTGACCATTGACCGTCACATTTAAAAAGACAAAAGGAACTAGAGGTAGATTCCATTCGTGCAGTGTATGTGTGTATATATATTGACCAATAATTATCAGATTCATTCAAACAATAGCGATATGTCTACAAAGATATGTATCATTTATACATATGTGTGGAATTTTCTGTTTTAAAAGCCTTTTCCATTAAATATCATGCTAGGACAACTCCTCGAATAAAGCAAATTGACTGATATCCTCCAATGTGTTGTTGGGTAAAGTGTAACTCGGATGATGCTGCAAAAGGATCTCCAGATTATGCCTCTTGTGGAGGAATCTTTCGAGATTATAGTCTCTGTGCTTGGATTTTTTCAGCTAGCCTTGGAATTACTTCATCTTTGGTTGCGGAGGTTAATGGGGCTATGATGGCAATAGAATTTGATGAAGCAAGAGGTTAGAGGAAATTATGGTTAGAAAGTGACTCAACCATAGTAGTTTTAGCTTTTGATTGTATTAAAGTGGTGCCTTGGAAATTGAGAAATCATTGGAAGAATTGTATTCATTTGACTTGAAAAATACAGTTTTATAATTTCTCATATCCATAGGAAAGGCAATAATTTTGCAGATAAGGTAGAAGCTTATGGAGCTTCACATTTTGGTATTACTTGGTGGGATTCAATCCCAAATTTTGTTAGGAAGGATTTTTTTAGAAATAGGTTTGATCTTCCAAACTATAGATTCAATTGATTCTTTGTTTTTTCTTTTTTATTTCTCATGGGTTCGATTTTATGTCCCCCCATGTTTTTTGTATTTTTTTCCTTTTTTTTTAAATAAAATTGTGATATGCTGCAAATGATGGATGAAGTATAAGGTGTCAACCTAGTTGAGAGATTAGACTTTATTGTGGTGCTTTTGCATATCACTTTTCTTGCTTAAAAAACAAATGTTCTGCCAACGGGGGTTGGCACATCTAGTCAAGCCTTCCGTTCACATTAGGTGTGAGTTGGGTTCGATCCCTAAATCTCCCATGTTGATAGACAATATGTAAATTCCACTATAAATCCTTGTCGAGGTTGGTTGTATTCCTTGACCTCGCAAATGAGCGTGTCTTCCTCTAATCTAAACTTTAGTGTGACACCCGGGACTGATGAGGGCGGTGAGTGATCGCCGGTGCAAGAAGGCACGGACAAGGAGCGGCTCCTGGCAGGCTTCTAGGCGGAGGGACACATGAATGAGTCGATTACATACCCGAATGAGAGGGATCTTGAGACTGTGTAGGTTTGAGATTATATAGTTAAGGATGACTTATATGAATTTATTGGTACTACCTATACTAACAAGATGCATCTTCTTTTTGGGAGCCCATAACTTAAGAACTCTACAGTTAAGTGTTGGTTTATGGGGACAATTAGCATGCTGAAAAGACTCGTGTTGGTTTATAGGGACAATTGTCAATACATAACGCAGGCTGAGATGTTTTATTAGATTAGAGTACCCAAAAAAGTGTTCTAAATCATCGTTTGTAATTCTATCGTAATATTCCTGATACAACAAAATCCCATTGGGTAGAGAATACATCCCGGGAAGGAAAAAAAAGAGTACGATACTTTGAGTATAGCATTAGCACGTGTCAGCAACCCAAGATATATAAGATTATAACAATAGTGGAGAGAATGAATTAATCATGTAAAGACAACAGATCCTGAATGGTGAGAAAAGATACTAAACATGTGCTGCTCAACAATCAAATTTCCTTTGCTAGATATCATCAAGACAGTGAGCGGCCTCTTAGAAAGCGCCAAGGTCCTGTTCCTGTTCCCATCCTGCCCACATGCATTTAATATTTGTAAACAAAGTTTGGAAAATATTATTACTATCTTTGAAGCAAAAGGATCATAAATACTTTTGAGAATATTTTGTGAAGACCAGAATCATTTGGTTTTTTTTTTTTTTCCTTTTCATTTCCTATTTTCATCAATAATTTCAAAAATGTTATCTTGATCAATGATTTATATATCAAACCATGAAAACAACAAAAAAGCCAAACTAGCCCCTTGTTTCCCAAGTTCAATTTTCAGTTTTTTTTATCTAGAAAAGAAATATTGTTGGGGTGCTTAAGATTTGTCTTCATTGTGATTAATTCGTTGATACTGTGGATCCTATAAATATCCAACTTGTCAATGCGTCAAGCCCTTTTTAGTTGGTGCCTATGCATTTCCTTGCTATGCAGGTGATGATGATCTTTCATGCAAATGTGGTTAGCTCCTGATTTACTGTGACAACTCGATCCTTTAGTTTTACATTTTAACATCCCATTTGATACCTGCTTTGTATCTACATCCAATGTATGTAAGATTTAACTATTGAGTTGTTACCAAATCTATTTGAGAATTTTTAAGTAAGTTCCTAAATTTAAAAAGTTTTTAGTTGAGTCTCTGAACTTATATAAAATTTTCAATTAGGTCATTGAACTAAAAATGTTTTTAATTGAGTCCTTGAACTTATATAAATTTTTCGATTGGATCCGTAAAGTAGAAAATCCGTTAGTGATTTGTTGAATTGGATGGAATATTATTGATTCCATCCAAGTTGGAATCATCCATTTATGGGTGGTTTTTGGATGGAGGATGAGTCGTGAAACATTGTCACAGCAAGATGCAACAAGATAAAGTGAGAAATAGTAAGTTGTAAGTGAGAGAGCTATTTTGGACGAAGCTATTCCGAGGAAATGATATGCAACCGTGAAATAGAGATTGGGGAAGGAAGGAATTGTTTGTTCAGATGGGGTCAAGTATTTGTCTTCTGGTTCAACATTTTGGCCTCTTGCAACTTTAAATACAAATTTGGGGGGAAAATTACAGGTCACAATCTACATCAACAAGCTTAACGACCTATTCATGGAATCCTATTCCAAGGACCCAATTGAAAATTTTATATAAGTTCGGGGACCCAATTAGATTTTTTTTTTTTTGGTTCAAGGACTCAATTATACATTTTTTTTAATTCAAGGACACACTTGAAAATTTCCAAATAATTCAGTAACCAACTCAATAATTAAATCTAAAATATATGATTTTTTTTTTTCAACGGATGAAATATATGATACTTGATATCCATTCACACTAACATTAATATACTATGTCTATTCTTTTTTATGTGGCATACTATGTCTATTCTGAGTTTATAAGAAAAGAAAAAACATTTTCCTTTTCCCAGCTATTTTGATAATGATGCTTGCTTTTAACTTGGGGAAGTTTACCTAAATACACCAGCAAACATGCGAAGAGTCATATTGATGGTTAGTCCAGTCCAGATCCCAACGAAACCATATCTTTTATAGAGAAGGAACAATGGAGCAACACTTACTAGTGCCACCATGACCTGAAGAAGGAATAGAAAATTACTAAATAAATTTAGATAGAGATGACATATTATGAAAAAAAAGATGGAGAAAAAAATTAAAAAGCATGTGAACTTGCCAAGGAGTAAGCAGAATATGCAAAATCAGACGCCCCAGCGTACACACCGTCGAAGATGAAGGCTAATGTATTGAATGGTTGAGTAGCAGCAACAAACTGGTTGGTTAAATAAAATTAGATGAAAATCACACAAAAAATATTACTGAATCCATTGTTGTACAATTAATAAAATATGATATACCGGGACGACTATTCTGATTAAATTAACAACAAGTTCGTGTTTAGAAAAGATTCCAGCTCCGAAGTACAATCCAACTCCAACAACAAGAGACAGCCCCACTCCTAAAAGAAAACCAAGCTGCAGTGTCCTTGCTGTAGCAGCAGTTACCTTTTCATAGTCTTTCTCAGCAAAGGAACTGGCTAGAATTGCCTGTGAGGCAGGGGAATTGATTAGTCATAGTAACATACTATTAAATTTTTAAAAAAAAAAATGCAGTTAACACACTTTGAGAACTTTGAGAACAAAATCCGAAGCCATAGCAATCTGTCAACAAATTATGTTAAACTTTGTAGAAAAAAGTAAAATGTGATCCATATACCTTTTATGGACATGGCTCCCCCAAAGTGACTTCATCTTTAAAATGAACAAGTAAGGTGTATCAAGTATCAAGCGATCGAATTTTAGCAACATACTGGTGTTAAATAAAAATCTGGTACCAACACTTAGCGACCGGTGTTTGTCGGTCGCCAATTGGTGACCGATGCATATTTCGATGGCTAACCAATTAGCAACCACAGTTTTAGCGACAATGCTAATTCCGTCGCTAACTGTATTAGCGACCGAATTCATGTGTTTAGCGACCAAATTATTCGGTCGTTAAAGTGCTTTTTTCTTGTAGCGGCAGCATGAGCAAAAATTGTAAAAGTAGCTGCAATGAAAAAAATTCAATGCTTTTTGTATCTATAAGGAGGAACACAACTCCTATTTGAAATTGTCGTCATAACAAAAATTTCATAAAGTAGATTTTTAATCTCTTTCAATTTTTAAAGTAACTGATAAATCAAGTTTATAAGATTTAGAATAATTTTACCTAATCATATTAGTCTTTTTAAAGCTTTGATCACAGATCATTAATCTAAATTCTATCATTTTTGGCCTTTTCACTATATAAAAATATTTGAAATTTCAACTAATACTCAACCATGACTTCAACAAATCATCAGTAGCCAGACGATGGAAATTGTAGAGATGTAAGCTGATATGTGTATAAGTATATTGGAATAATTATAGTAATGCTCATTTGATTATTTTTGTACGATGAAAAGTTTAAGAAGTTAAATGAATGTCTATGGTACATCCCAGTAATAAAAAGAAAATGTTATGTACCTGTACACCAATAGCCAAACCATCAGCAAGAAGGGACGATGTTAACCAGACCTGCAGGCAGGGTTGAAATGCGGCCATTGGAATTGCACCTAACCTTGCTGCCAATGATGCTGCCAAGGTCACAAAGAATGTAATTGCTACTATTCTAACCAATACCAGCCCTCCTGTTAATCATGAAATTTAAAACAAATTCTAACATAAGTAAAATCAATTTTGATATATATATTTGCATTCAAAATATGTTTGATTACAATGCAGCTCTGAGCCCACTCTAGCTGACAATTTATCTCACTTTTCTATTCTTTTTATTTTCAATAGAGAGTGATATTTCATTAATAGTATACATATACAATAAGGACATGTCATTAAGAGGTATATATGTTAGCACCATACCATTTTTAAGAAACCTGAAAATTTGTAAATTCCCAATGCCGGGAGGAAGAAAGACCATTTTTCTCATTAGTATCAACAAGAGGGCCAATGCCATCAAGTACCTAAAAGGATCACCATTGCGTAAGTTGAATTTGTTTGAACAATGAACATTGATTGGATATAATAAAGCAAGACTTACTGCGGGAGGACATGTGAAATAGCTGCACCTTGGATGCCCAATTTGTAGTAAAAAATAAGAATTGGGTCCAAAGCGACATTCAAGGCATATCCCGAAACTATATAAAACCATAAACACAAATGAACCAAGTTAGGGAAAATGTTGATGAAATCAAAAACAGAAAACAGAAGATCATCCATTTGTTTTTATTTAATGTTTCTTCTTGTTTTCTTGCTATTCAAGCAAATAGTTGTAACTACTAACCAATACATTTTTATGCAGACTTCCTTTAATTTGGACTTGCAACTTGCAAGCTTTAATTTGTGTCTTCCTTTAATTCTATGCTTTAATTTGTGATGCATTCCTAAACGATGGAATATTTCGACCTACCAATGACATACAAAGGAGTTGTTGTGTCCTTGAACCCTCTAAAGATTCCTTGCATGACCAAGGAGAGAAGCACTGCAGGAGAACCTAAGGCTCTCAATCTCAAATACTTTACTGCTGGGACTAGCATTGGAGAACCCTACACAAAGTAGAAATATCTCCACCTAGTTAAAGTTAACTTAGACAAACACACTCTGAGATAACAAAGAAAAATCTAACATACAATATAACTCATTATAATGAAGAATATTGAAGATACTTGCATGTTTCAGACCCATTGCAGCTAATAAAGGTTTGGCTCCAAATGTAAGGGTTGCAGCTTGAAGGAGACCAAGGATTGTGCCAAAAAGTAGTGCTGTTGATGCTGAAGCAAGGTGACGTCGCTTCTTCCTTCCAGCTTTTGACATACTCTTATTACTACTAGTAACAACAGAGGACTTGGATATATTTGTATTGGTATCTGATAAGGAAATCAGTTATCATTGAATCAAAATTTCAGAAATAAGAATACTATTAAACTTCACTGCATTCATTTCCATCCAAATATGTGTTACATTGAAGGCTAACGTGATCAAAATGGATGCCCAAATTATAGGTCTGGGTTTATGTGTTAGACACACACAAATTCACACCAGCATGGGCATGTTCACAGGCCTAGAAAGGCAATGCCAAAAGAACCATGTTATTTGTACAATAGATAACGGGTTTTCTCATTAACCCTGTGTACTATGTATCGAATTCATCGTACTAGGTATTCCGTACCGGGTTCACTTTAATGAAAGACCTGTAATAATAATATAAAAAGTAACGAATCGCATACCAAATAAACCAAATAACCCACATACCCGTACTGCGTACCTGATAACTATGATATGTACAGCTAATCTGGACAATAATGCACACAACTTTATTTTTTATATAAGGCATAGGCGCATAGCATAAAGATTAAATTGTGCCTAAGTTGTCAAGAACAGTTCAAAAAATATTTTCATGCCAGGAAGGGATGGAGAGAAAGTACCATTTCCATTATTTGTCACAGTTTTCACAGTACCATCCCTGTCAACATTCTCAGGTACAAAACTTGTGGGCATGAGCTCCTTTATTTCACCATTTGCAGCAAAAGATTCTGTTGGAGTCTCATTATTCTCTTTTTTTATGTCTTGAGGTAAATGATCATCGGTCGTTACTTCGTTGGACTTGGCCTTGATGTTTTTAACGAACTGCTCTTCGGCTGCTATGGTATTGATTTTTTCTGTGGCATCTTCCCCAGCCACAAAGGAAGTTGTAATACTTACCAAAGGGGCTACAGTAATCTTTAAAGTTAGGTTGAACAAAGCAATGGACGCTCCTGCAGCAGCAAGTTCAACCGGCCCTAAGACAATGGAAAAGAACCAGTCAGCTTAAACAACCATAGTACTAAAATATTCCACTTACTACTACTTCTTGAATAGCTTGCAAGTTGCAACCAAAGTTTTAAATTGCGATTGCTAATCGGTTGCATTTATCATCTGTAGTTGATGCAGCCACAATTATGGCCATGATGTGATTGTGACGTGTGAGAACTACTAAAAGTAAAACTACAATGATGCGGCCTCAATTGCAATTGCGGACCTCATTTTGAAATCATGATTGCATCTGGTATCACTGAATGAAAGAGCAATTGTGACACAAATGAAGAAAACCATTAGTACTGCAAATTACATGTGTCTCTTTTTGATATGAGCCTAATAAGGAGCATGGTTCAAGAAGCAACACAAAGACTTGATGGGTCTATGACAAGAGTTACAACCAAGAAAACCCAATAAGTCTTAATTCAAATAATGGCTCTTATAATGGAAGCAAGCCCAAATGCAAGATTGGATGGAATGGAGCCCAAATTGGTGACATATCTCATCCAATTAGAAGACCCATAATTATGGTGAAGATGGGTGTGCACTTTGAAGACAAGTTCAATTAGTTGTTTTCTTTTAATTCAATAAGGGTAATTGGTTTTGTTAGTGGGTCCAAATTTGCTAAGTGTTGCAATTGGGTCAAACCCACCTTTTGCCTATGTTACACGAAAATTAGAGTCTTGGTTGGGAGGGAATCTTTAGCTTGCATGCTAAAAGAAACTCCTATTAGTTGTGTTAATGTTTTGTGTAAATTATGGAGGGTTACACTTTTAATTTGAGAAGCAAGTGTAACCACCACATAATGATAGGGAGAGAGAGAGTAATAATCATGTTTTGGTGGCTGAGTTAAAGAGGGGTTAAGTGAGTCATTAGTGTTAGAATTAAGTGAATTATTGGTTGGGGGTTATGGAATACAATGTAAATCAGATTTGGGCAGCCAAGTGCTATATGTTATGCGCCCCTAACACATGTAATGATAACTTGGAAGTTGAATTTGGATTGAATCCATTTTTATGAGAATTTTGTTCTCCTTGGTAAGAGGTTGAGCCAACCTTTGTTCTTATCAAGAATCCAAGATTCTTGTTGCGAACTTCACTTGGCTTATCAAACTTACTAGTTTGTGGCGCCATCATCATCTCCATTCTCATCCATTTTTGTTTCTTCTTCACCTTAATTTGGTTACAACATTGGTTACACTAATTACTTGATTAAAATTCAACCATAAGATCATCTCCAAAGGCAACCTATCCTTTAGTTGTCATCATTTTTGTGCAATTATTCTAATTGTGAGCAAAAGTAACAAAGTTGCATCCGTGATTAAAATTCCTTTAACAAGTGGTAGAATCTAATAATCATTAAAGGTATTTCTGTAATTCAGCATGTATAAGTAGAGCCAATAAATTTTTAAGCTTAGTTAAATGTAAAATAAGGACCAAAAAAAAAATTGACAGGCTTATGCAGGGCAAAGGCAGAGCATGCATAAAAAATTTTGAGAAGCCAAAAAAAGTATCAACACATAAGTTAAATATGTAATACTCTAAATGTGAGAGATAGAAAATAAGGAAGCTCAGACTTTTAATTGTTTAAATATAAATTTATATAATCTTATAATTTTTTTTTAAGAAGGACCGTAACTCAATTGTCAACATTTAGCTCTGCTAGTACAAGCCATTGGATGGCTGACTGTGGATGAGTCAAGTCAATGCCTGACTGTGCCATTGAGATAATATCTAATGGCCAAGAGTTATCAAACTAAACCATTGTTTACAAGAATTAGCAATTCACACTTAAGAACAGAGATGAATACCCAAGTGGCCTATGAATGCTGTGTCAATCAGTGAAGCAAGGGGATCAGCAGCAACAGCCAGTGCAGCGGGGAATGCAATCCATAGTATCTCCTTAGTAAGAGAATCCATCTTGAAAACGAGTCTACATTCATATTAAAACAAACAAGTGTTAGTATTTTGTAAAATTACATGTTTTAAATAAAGGTCTGTGATCGTAATTGGGAGCGTAATATATTGGTTTTGGAAGTCTCTGAAACCGAAACGCGACAACAATTGTGGTCGCATCGACCGTATTTTTTCTATAATTGTCCGTGATTACGATAAACCCAACGTAATCGCAACCACAATTTATAACCTTTACATGAATGGCTTCGGCTTCTCTGAAGAGCTTCCTACCGTCTATTATGATCCCAGGAGATATTTTTTAAGATAGGTTAAAGTAATAATTTGGTTCCTATAGATGACATAAATTATTCATTTAGTCCATATACGTAAAAATTATTAAAAGATCCTCACAGGTGCAATCATTGTCCATTTGGTCACTCTCGTTACCTTGCCGTCTCTAATGATTCATTAACTCCTATGTGTAGGGATTATATGAAGAATATGAGTCACATATAGGACCTAATACTTAACAGTTCATTAAAGATGGTTGGGTAATGGAAGGGCCAAATGAGTAATGATTGCACGTACGAGGACAAACTAAAGAATCCATGTCACCTATAGCGATTAAATTATTACTTTAACCTTTGAGATACAATACATCATATATCATATAATTCTAGTTAGCATAACGCAGCTTCTCCAAGATATGCATTTTATAGGTACCTTGCGTCTTTGAAGAAAACGAAGAAAGGCATTTTCCACTTGCTCTTGGGTGCATGCAAACTGCCATTCTCGTCCATGATACTCTATATATTCGGGAACAACCGAAGTAAAACATATATTGAAGTTCTTCTTATTGAGTTTATTCAATCAAAAAGAGGGTGCACCATGCAGGAAACACAGGCTCGGACGCTACAGCATGCATGCATCAAAGTTGTACCAAAAAAAACAACATGCATCAACTAGATAATATATATTTGCTACTTTGTAGCATTGAAAGAACACCAGGCCAATGATGTATTTAACTATTTATTGTAGTCATTGCATAAATTGAAGAGCCAAATGTCATATCGCTAGAATATAAATATATTTATTTTCTACCTTCTAGCATTGAAAGAACGCCAAATGAAATGAAATAAGTTTCTTCAGGTTAAAAAGCATTGAAAGATTGTATCAAAAAATAAAATAAAATAAAAAACATTGAAAGAACGCCACGGTAATGACGTATTTATAATATAAGCAGTTATGTTATTTGCACACCCAAATGGGACACTCATTTAGGATACTTTGGTTAATCACGTATAAATATTTGGTAAATTCAGTTTATTATATGGTTAATGGGCTTATTTTCCATAACCATATAAATATTTGGTTAATCACATGCAAATATATGGTTAATTCAATTCTTTATATGATTAATGGGTCATTATGAATTAACCAAATATTTATACATGATTAACCATATAATAAACTGAATTAACCAAATATTTATACATGATTAACCAAGATGTCCCAAATGGGTATCCCATTTGGGTATGCAAATAACATTTCTGTAATACAAGTCATTGCAAAAATTGAAGAGCCAAACTCAATACAAAGAACAAAGGTAGTTTAATCTGCTAAAAAATTAAAGGACAAAGCAATAAAAGAAAATTATATCGTGTTTAGTTTTTAAATTAAGGATTTAATTAGTATGCATAGTGTAGATTTTTTATATGGACAATCAATTATAAATTATCACATCATTAAAATTTTTTGGCTTTATCATAACTATTTTAAAAATTACACATAAGATGATTTGTAATTGATTGAGTGCAACAAATTTTACACTGACAATATTGTAAAATAAACTCTTAAATTAATCAAGGAACAATGTGAAAAGCTATTAAAGGGGTAACACAAAGCTCCCTTTTTTTACATAATCAGTAGACAAAATTTTGTTGATGCCACTATATATAAAATGGCGACACGCTACTATTAGTGTGAGATTCAAACTCTCATAATGTGGTTCACTCCTTTTTTCATTTCCTTATTCTCCCTTGTAAGTCCTCGTATGAGCATCCCCTTGGACAACAAAAAACAAAAACAAAAACTCACTCCTTGTCATTTAACTCCTTCTCACTCAACCCTTTTATGCCAGTGTTCACGGGCACCAAATCCGTAATAAATAATGAGAAAATCAGGTGAACGTGGGCTCCGAGTTATGTAGCTAGTAATCTTGTTAAGGGTAGTTCCAAAGGATTCTGTCTATGAAAAGTACAAGTTTGACAAGAATCAGTTCAAAAAAGTTTAATGATTTTGTCAAAAAGGAAGTTGCGAAAACCAAGTTTAAAAGAAACGCGGGAAGTTAAAGGTAAGTAAAAGTGCAAAAAGGTAAAGTACAGTAAATTAAAAGTACATGAAGTTAAAGTGTAGAAGTTTAAATGTGCAGAAAACTTAAAGTGTGTGAATGTAATGTGTAGAAAGTTTAAATGTGTTGGGAAAATAAAAGAGTAGGAAAGTAAATGAAAGCAAGTAAATTGCAGGAAGATGCAAATTGCAAGAAAGGAAAAGGAATTTAAAAGGCAAGTGCAGAATTGTAAAGAACTTGAAGAGTAAATTGCACTGAGACGTTGGAATCCCTAAGACACATTGTGCCTAAGGAGACGAAGGCACCATCTCACAATTTTGTTGATTTGCGTTGGACTAAGGGGTCAAATATTCGATATGATAACACCAACAACAACAGGAAACCAGCTGTGCTCCACAGGTTGTGGAGGCCTATTCATACCATCGGAGAACTAGTTGTGCCATCTAGACATTATTTTGGCTCCCACTCCTAAAGGATTTTTAGATCCTCGTGAATATGGATATCTCAAATCCATAGCCTCAGGGCTGCTTAATGTAGCTAAAGAACGAAACGAAAGTTAGCACTTTCAGTCGTTGCCTGGCAATAAAGAAAAGAAAGGATAGTCAAGTGATAAACCAGTCGACAAAGGAAAGATGCCTATGGTAGACGATTCACTTATACCCAAGGGCAAGAAGAGAATAGCCGAGTTTAATGTATAAAGGGAATGACAACCCTACGGATTATTGTGACGAATGATGAAGATGTGAAACCTCAAAGAATGCTAAATCCACCAGTAAATGTTAAGGAAGGACATTAGTTCCTTAACAAATACATGAAGGACAAGGTACCCCCAGCCGATTATGCTCACTCGAACTCAAAAAGGAAGACAACAGAGGTTGAGGTCTGTTCCGAAAATGAAACAAACCTTGCAGATGTTGGTAGAAGCTAAAAATGAGGTTAAGAGAGGAAATTCAGACTCCTAAGGTTGCAGAGAAACTGGAGGTGGTGTTCGGATGCCCAAACAGGATGAATTGGCTAACATGACCAATGAGCCGAGACCCACCGAGGAACACCCGATGCCAGAACTCGGGAAGGATGATGAAATAGATAGGGCTGATTGAGGCAGTCAATTTGTGTAAGTTCGATAATTTGGGGGATAAAACCGAAGTACAACAACAAAGCTTGATCATGAAGTCTTCAGAAGAGAATGAAGAAATGGAAGACAGCAGGGAAATCCTTATTTGATACGATGTTTAATCTTTGGATGTGGTTGCATCGGACACCATCTCAAACATGGCTTCATCCAAACCTTGAAGAATGAAGGCAAGTACTTGTTGATCATTCTTCTTCGACTCCAACAAAGTCTCCTTCTCATTTGGTGACAAAGTAACCTCATTTTGAGGTTGGTAGTCTTCCTCTACAACCTCACAAGCATCTTGAGCAAGGCATTCATGCAATGACACCAATTATCATCCCTTTGGTAAGATGAAGAAATTGAAACAAATTCAAGCCATTGCTTGCCATCTTCAACTCTCAAAGTGTGTCTCCCAACTCTCTAGAACTCAAGCTCTGATGCCATTTTGTTGGAAGAAGATGATTTCTATTTCTTTGCCACACTTGATATAAGAGTATTATCCTCTATTTATACTAGATCTAGAGCGATCCTTAGGTTATAACACAATTGCTCCACTATAGTACTCAAAGCAGAAATAGCGAAGATAGAATTAAAAAAGAGAGAAAATGAAGAGAAAGAGCAATTCTCTCTTGTTTGGTTAGCAAAGAAATAGGGAAGAGAGAAAGAAATTGAGTAGGACCCACCTTTTTTTGTAATCTTCGCTGAAGAGCAAAGAAAGGGAGGGGAGAAGCCTTGTCTTTCTCCATTCCATTTATACCCTCGACTGTAGTCTTCTGTTCTCAAATCTCACATGGAATGCTGGCCGCTAGAGAGATTATGGAGAAGACAAGGGTTTGTTGTCGGAGATCAGTTTAAAGGCATCCTCCAGCCATCACAAGCGTTTTTGGGGCGGAGCCGACGAGGAGAGGCGAGTGCTAGCAGAGGAAATGAGGACAAAAGATGAGACGACGAAGGAGTAATGAAAGAGGATTGTAGGAGGCTAATACGATCTTGAGAAGAGTGAGTGATGATGAAACTGCAAGGGAAGAGGAGGATAAAACTTTTGAGGGAGTGGTTATGTGGGGGAGGGGAAGATGAAAGTGTAGGTGAAGCCAAAACGTTAGCAATGTCTGGGTGATAGAGGAATGAAATATGTAACACCCGTTTTCTCGATTAGTGTGTGATGAAAGGATTAAGCATGTTTGAAGGATTAATCATGTTCCTTTGGTGTTAATGAGCTTGTGTTTCAAATTTGAAGTCAATCGGACTTGAAACGGGCTCAAAACGCATCGAAACGCGCAAAAAATAGGTACCGACATCAGCTCCAAGTTTAAACATTGGAATGCCTGAACGTTGGTCTTTTGGACGCTCGAGCGTGGCATGATCCCAGACACGTGCGGGACACGTGGCAATGAAGGAATGACCCATGGCAGAGACTTGTCAAAGCTGAGCCAACACTCAAGAGTGGGACAGCCCAACGCTAGAGCGTTGGAACGCTCATGCATTGCGATCTGTCACGCTTAAGCGTGCTCAGCAGAATCCCAAAATGCTAATTTTTTTGCTTTTCTTCTTCCTTGAGTCATTTCTGCATGTGAAAACAGAAGCTAGAGAGAGTCTCGTGGTTCCAGATAGAGAAAGCTGAGTTTGAGGGAGATTCGCTTGTCCGATCTAATTTCTGATTTCGATTCTACAATCAGGGCAACATGTATGTCTAATATATGCTTTCGATTTGTCAATTGGTTGAGGTAATGCTCGAATCCCTAACATGTCGACATGTTGACATTGTCGTTCTTCGTTCTTTCCTCGTTCTTGCATGATTCTATCTTCGCTTTTCGATTTCTTGCAAGATTAGGGTTTATGACAATGTTTGGATTTTTTTTGTGTTAGGGCAGTTTTTGGAGCATTGAGGAGCTCCTGGTGAGAGGAGGCAACAACTGTGTGTGGGCATTGATAAGCCTCTGGCTCATCTAGTTTTATAGCTAGTGAGGCCACAATTTTTGTGCTAATTGTTTGAGTTTAATATCGTTTTCGCCCAAATTTAGCTTTAACAGTCCCTAGGCAATGTTTTGAGTCTTTTAAGTAGTTTTTAGTAATTTATGCTATTTTTGAGTCAAATAAAGCATTTAATGCTATTTTATATTTTCATGTTAAAAGTGAAGCTCGAGGAAGCTAGGAAAAATAAAGAAAACAAGAAAAAAGATAAAATTGGTCATTCGCCTCACGAACTGAAGCTCGCCCAGCGAGCCAGAGGAACAGATTAAACAAGACAAGCAGCCATTATGCCTCGCCTCGTGAGGCGGTTCTCGCCTCGCGAGCCAAACTCAGGGAATTGAAGATCATTTTGTCTCGCCTCGGGAGCATTGGCTTGCGAATCCCTGTTCGCCCCGCGAGCACGCGCAGTTTCCAAATATTATAAATAGCTTGTTTTAGGTCAATTGAAAGTAATTTTGAATTGTGATTAAAATCCTAGTTTTCTTAGGGCTGTGTAGTGAGTTTTATTTCAGTATCTTTGAGGATGAATGCTTTCTATACTTTGATCGTCGTTTTCGTCTCTATGAGGAACTAATCCTCTATTCTAAGGGAACGATGAAGCCACCTTTGATGGCTTAGTGAATCCAAGTAATATTTTGTTATACCCTTGTCTCTTTTCTTGTTTCTTAATTTTAATTTGTTTGTGTTAATCATATGCGCACATGGTTAACTAGTCTAGTGCGTTGAGGCTGGCAGGCAATTCGTACTTAGGACTTGAATTAAGAACATCGTTTGAATATCACTAGGGATAGGGTAGGAAAGTGGTGCAATCGCTATAGGGAACCAAGAACTTAATGAATCTAATAGTAGGTTGAATATATTGGCAGATTGACAACTCACAATTTGAGATATTTCCTTTTGAAAATCGGCAGTGATATTAGGATAGTTGCGGGTTCCTGGTTGACAAAGAAATTAAATTGAACATAGGGAAATGAGATAAACACTTGGGTAACGTGCTTGATAGGGTAGGTGGATTCGTGACCTTAGAGCCTTAGTCATAGTCAAATCTCATCATAATCTTTTAGCATCTTTAATTAATTTTTTTTTATTTAATCTTTGATTTAATTTTCTCTTTCTTCATAACTATTTCCCTTTGACTTGGTCAACGCTTTGAATTTCTTTATTAAATTGGTTAAATTGGTCTTCCAATCCTTGTGTTCGACCTCGGTATTTACTTACCGTGTTTTTATTACTTGCAACGAAACGGGACACTTGCCGGATCCTCAACAAGTTTTTGGCGCTGTTGCCGGGGATTGGCACAACCAATGTTCCTAATTTTTAGGAAATTCAATTCTCTTGATTGAGCAATTTTTAATATTTTTTTATTTTTCTGCACTTTTATCTCTTTTTACTTCTTTGATCCCGCTTGGTCTTGCCTTGTTTTTGTGTATGTGAGGTACCCTTTCACAGGAAGACTTGCTATATGATCCAGAGATCACCAGGACCGAGAAGAGGTACAGGAAAGAACTTAGAGAGAAAAAGAGGCTTGAAGCGAACCAACTCATTAATCTTGAAGGGATGGCAGAAGGAGATCCTCCACCCTACAAACCTCTTTATGAGTACAATCTTCCTCACTTGGATGATTGTGCTTCAAGTGTTGTTAGGCCTCCCATCACGGCCGCTTCTTTTCAAATGAGGGAAGGTGCTCTGCGTGGGGTGCAAGACAATCAATTTGATGGAAGTATATACCAAGATCCTCACAGGCATATTACTCACTTCTTGGAGACTTGCGACCTATTCAAAACTCCGGGAGTTTTAGATGATGCCTTTCATTTGCCACTATTCCCTTTCTCTTTTCGGGATAAAGCACGAGATTGGTTAGACTTGCACTTAGATCGTGCTAGCATCACTACTTGGGAAAGGTACAATGTGCTTTTGAGAAGATGCGCTTCATCCTACTTTGACTTGGTAACAAAGGTACAACACTTCTTTAATGGGTTGAATGGTCGCTACCAAATGAACTGTGATGCCGCAGCTGGCGGTTCTTTCTCTCACAAATCAGTAGAGGACGGTTGGGCTTTATTAGAGAAAATGTCCAGGAATGATTATAACCGCAGTATTGGCACTTCTAATGCTTCTAGAATCAGTACCGCATCACTGGAGGCTATTCTTGAACAGAACACACTCTTGAAGAAGCAATGTGAGGCACTGTCTAGCAAGATGAAGGTTAATGCAGTGCGAGAAGGCTTGCCTCTGGGGTGTGATTTTTTTAATGTGAACATGCCAGTGAAAGTTGCCCCATTAATTTTTCTCAGGAACATGTGGACTCGTGCCACAACTTTTATGACACGGCGCCACAAAACAACTATCAGAGGAATAGGCAGAATGACTACAATCAGAATCGGGGATACATTAGGAGAGACCATCCGGGTTTCACTTGGAGCAACACTAGTGGTGGTCTAGCCGGGCAACAACAGCAGAATCAGAGGCCAAACTATGGAATTCAACAGCACAACACCGAACAGGCACTCCCTCAACCTACTCAATTGCAAATCACAGATGGTGGGAAGCAGACTTGGGAAGTGGCCTTTGAGAAATTAGTCAGTCATACTAGCACGACCATTGAAAAGCTGACAGTGCACATTGATACCTCCATTGAGAAGCTAGCAACTCACACAGGGTCAGCAATCCAACTCCTGGAAACTCAAGTATCTCAGCTAGCCCAACAAATGAATGAACATCTTCCAGGCACTTTTCTGGGCAACACAGAGAACAACCCCAAGGCCCAATGCAACGTCATATCCACTAGAAGTGGTAAGATGTTGGAACCAAAGGGGAATCCCTTGAAGGCTAATAAAGGTGAAACTCCATAACAACCATAAGAGGAGAAGGAGCAAGCTAAGGAAGATGAGGTAGCTAGTGAAAAGGTGTCGGAGCAAGGGGTAAGGTTGAAATTAGTAGATGAAGAGTTCCTAAAGAAGAAGTAGGTTGAGCCCTAAGACCTTCCTCCCTTCATGAAGGTACCATATCCAGAGAGATTGAAGAAGCCCGTGCAAGACAAGCAATTTTCTAAGTTCCTTGATATTTTTTGCAAGCTTCAAATCAACATTCCTTTTGCGGAAGCTTTGGAACAAATACCATCCTATGCTAAGAAGCTTCTCTCCAAGAAGCGGAAGATAGTGGATGAGGAAATAGTTGCTTTGACCGAGGAGTGTAGTGCAATTCTCCAAAGGAAACTACCTCCAAAGTTGAAAGATCCGGGGTCTTTTAGTATACCATGCACCATTGGAGAGATGACTATTGAGAAGGCACTATGTGATCTAGGGGCGAGCATCAACTTAATGCCCCTATCTATAATGAACAGGCTTGGAATTAAAGAAGTCAAGGGCATAAAGATGTCACTCCAACTTGCAGACCGATCAATCAAATACCCTCATGGGGTGGTAGAAGATTTGTTAGTAAAGGTGGGCAAGTTTATTTTTCCTGTGGATTTTGTGGTACTTGACATGGATGAAGATGCCAATATCCCTCTCATATTGGGTAGACCATTCTTGGCTACCGGGCGAGCATTGATTGATGTGCAACTAGGCAAGCTCACACTTCGGGTGCAAGATGAAAAGGAGGAATTTGATGTCTTTGAAGCTATGAAGCATCCAGTGGAGAAGGCTAAATGCTATAGTGTAGATGTGGTGAAGCCTCTTGTCAAACCAACTCCTACACATGAAGCAAATGGTTCAACACTAGGTAAGGTGTTGGTAAAATCCTACACTTTTGAGGATGGCATGGAAAAGGATGAGCCAGCGCACTTGGGGCATAAAGATGAGTTGCCTAGAGCTATTAAGGGTAATCCAAGCAAGTTGGAGGAGAAGCCACAAGAGCATCATGAGCCACTCACTGAAAGAGCCGGAGCAAAAAGGATACTAGATCCAATCAAACTCAATGAAATCCGCTTAAGGGCTTACGAAAAAGATCGAGGGAAAAAAGGGCCACCCAAGGTTCGGATTGATGATCCATTTGTCACGAGAAAGAAGTCATTACCGGACCAAGTGAAGTCTTATTGGCAAGTGAAGGTTAGGAAGAAAACAACTTTTCCTCATGATGCTTTTAAGGAAGGATACAAAGAGCACGGGGAGACATTTGATGATAATGACCAAAGGTTGAAGCTACTTTTTATGGAAGAAGGAGTTGGAGGCCGTCTTGTTGAGTTCGTAGTGATTTAGCCCTTGGGGCTATGACCGTCAGGCTCGGGATGTTAAACAAGTTCTTGGGAGGCAACCCAAGGGTTATATCCATTGTTACTTTTAAAAAGAGTCATAAAACTACAAAGTGTTTTCATATGGGGTCCTTAGTTAGAAAACTGCATTAGAAAAGCATGTAGGACTTAGATTGCATGGAAAACAGGGGCAGAATTCACTGTCTGGCTCACCTCGCTTGTATGAATTCTCCTCGCGAGACAGAGACCCCAATTCTAGGAAGTCTCTGCCTCGCCCCGCGGGAGGCTGTTAGCCCCACGAAACAGAGGGACCAAAAACAGAGGTCCTCTGTTTCGCCCCGCGAAGTCACCCTCGCCTCGCGAAGGGATGTCTCCCTAAAAAAAAATTTATATGAACTGTTTTGATGCCTTAATTCGTCTGGTTTACTAATCCTGGGGACTAGGATCCTCATTCAGGAGGGGGCGAGTCCGAGGCAAAGATTTGATGATTTTCAGGTGGATAGAACTCCAAAGAAGGAGGCAACAAAGGACTAGTGAGCCGGAAGGAGAGGAAGAAAATGAAGAAAGGATGAGCACCAACGAAAGTTTGGAGTCCTTTCGGACCCCACGAGATAACAATTTCTAAAACCTTACTCTTTTTCTTTTCTGTTTCTTCTCTTTTTGCTAATTGGTCATGTACAGTCATATGTGTGTTGAGTCTTGTGTTGGTAAGCTTGAAGGGATTTTATTGAATTTAGCATAGATGGATTGTATGATATATGTTGATTTTTGATGATTTTCCCTAATGATTTGAAAATTTGAAATTGATCTCCATGTGAAAAATTGAAAAATATACTTTGAGAAATTTTATTATGATTGCATGATTTATGACAAGTTTGGGGTGAAGGGGTGCACACACTAGGGATGTATCTCGGTCAAATAATTTGCGAAAAATGTCCAGGTGAGGAATTTGAGCCACCAACGTTATTTTTGAATTGTGCGAATCACTTTTAAGTTGCACTTTCTCGGATTTGCTTGAATCTTTTCATGGTTTGCATGTTTATATGTTTGCATCAAATGATTTAGGCAATTTTCTTTGAAATAGCTACTTGGCCTAAAAAGAACCATCCCTAATGCATGTTCCCTAGTTAGCCACATTGAGCCTAATAGCCTATTGTTCTTAATAACCTTACAATACAAGCCATAAATCCGAAAAAACCATGTTAACCAAATCGTAGGATTTAAGAGAGCATGGAAACTTTGCAATGTAAGTGTTGTTAGGAAACTAAGTTTGGGGTGGCTATAAGGGTTTGATATGTCATTTTGGGTTGAGAAAAAGAAAAATAAAGGTTGAAGCCAAGGCAAAAAGAAAAAGAAGAAAAGTACAAAAATGTGAAAAAGGGTATTACAAGGAAAAAGTTGTAGCCACCCAAGTATATAAAAAAAAAAATGGAAAAAGGAATTAGAGTGAAAATAAAAGTGTAAAATGTTTCATGCTTTCTTAGTTCCTAGGGTCTTAGCCTTTGTACCTTTGAATATCATACCTTTAGCCAGGCCTCATTACAACCCTTAAAAGACCTTTTGATGTTGCATACATGTTTTCGTGGGAACTATTTTTGAGACGAATATCAAATTCAAGGAAAGTGCTATTAAAATGTGAAATTGAGTGAAAGTTGAAAACCTTGACAAAACTGAGCGAATGAGAGAATTACTATATGCCCTTGTGAGGAAGGCAATTGTTTGAAATTGGTGATCTCCCTTTTGTGTGTATCTTGGATCTTTGACTTAGATTAATGATTGCATGAATGATAGAATTTTTCTTTGTTTAAAGTAAATGAATGTGGGGATTATATTGATGAAAAGGGGGAACATTGAATTATAAAATTGAATTGTTAAAATTACATGAAATTTGTGCAAAAATAATTGAGTCCTTTGAGCTTACCCAATTTGGAGTCTTTTTGAATTTTAGTTTTCTTGGGGACAAGGAAAGTTTAAGTTTGGGGTATTTTGATAAGCCTCTGGCTCATCTAGTTTTATAGCTAGTGAGGCCACGGTTTTTGTGGTAATTGTTCGAGTTTAATCTCGTTTTCGCCTAAATTTAGCTTTAACTGTCCCTAGGCAATGTTTTGAGTCTTTAAAGAAGTTTTTAGTAATTTATGCTATTTTTGAGTCAAATAAAGCATTTAATACTATTTTATATTTTTAGGTTAAAAGTGAAGCTCGAGGAAGCTAGGAAAAATGAAGAAAACAAGCAAAAAGGCAAATTTGGTCATTCGCCTCGCGAACTGAAGCTCGCCCCGCGAGTCAGAGGAACAGATTAAGCAAGACAGGCAGCCATTCTGCCTCGCCTCTTGAGGCAGGTCTCGCCTCGCGAGCCAGACTCAGGGGATTGAAGATCATTCTGTCTCGCCTCGCGAAAGATCCAAATTTGAACTGGCGCCAACTTAAGATTCGCCTCGCGAATCCCTGTTCGCCTCGCGAGCGCGCGCAGTTTCTAAATATTATAAATAGCTTGTTTTAGGTCAATTGAAAGTAATTTTGAATTGTGATTGTAATCCTAGTTTTCTTAGGGCTGTGTAGTGAGTTTTATTTCAGTATCTTTGAGGATGAATGCTTTCTATACTTTGATCGTTGTTTTCGTCTCTATGAGGAACTAATCCTCTATTCTAAGGGAACAATGAAGCCACCTTTGATGGCATAGTGAATCCAAGTAATATTTTCTTATACCCTTGTCTCTTTTCTTGTTTCTTAATTCTGATTTGTTTGTGTTAATCATATGCGTGCATGGTTAACTAGTCTAGTACGTTGAGGCTGGCAGGCAATTCGTACTTAGGACTTGAATTAAGAACATCGTTTGAATATCACTAGGGATAGGGTAGGAAAGCGGTGCAATCACTATAGGGAACCAAGAACTTATTGAATCTAATTGTAGGTTGAATATGTTGGCAGATTGACAACTCACAATTTGAGATATTTCCTTTTGAAAATCGGTAGTGACATTAGGATAGTTGCGGGTTCCTGGTTGACAAAGAAATTAAATTGAACATAGGGATAAGGAGATAAACACTTGGGTAACTTGCTTGATAGGGTAGGTGGATTCGTGACCTTAGAGCCTTAGTCATAATCAAATCTCATCATAATCTTTTAGCATATTTAATTAATTGTTTTTGATTTAATCTTTGATTTAATTTTCTCTCTCTTCATAACTATTTCCCTTTGACTTGGTCAATGCTTTGAATTTCCTTATTAAATTGGTTAAATTGGTCTTCCAATCGTTGTGTTCGGACCTCGGTATTTACTTACCACGTTTTTATTACTTGCAACGAAATGGTACACTTGCTGGATCGTCAACAGGCATGGAGCACAAGGTTCAAGGTTCAGAGTGACTATAAGCAAGTGTACAAGGTGGGGAGAAAGTACTTAACACGCCAGGGAGGCAAGCATAATTCTGCGTGTTAGATTGTATGAGTAGGGTGCCCCAAACCCTACTAGTTGTCAACTAGTCGACAATAGCTAAACCCCTATTGAAAATGGTTTTAAAAAGATAGTTAGGTTAGTTATTGTATGCTTATTGGGTTTGGGGAAAAACCCTAGGTTAGTGATAATCCGCTGGCTTATCTAGTTTTATAACTAGAAAGGCCATGATTTGTATGCTAATTGTTCGAGTTTAATCTCGTTTTTACCCGAATTTGGCTTTATTTGCCCTTGAGCAACTATTTGAGTCTTTTTAGTAATATTTAGGGATTTTGGCAGTTTTTGAGTCAAATAAAGCATTTAATGCTATTTTAAGTTTCAGGTTAAAAGTGAAGCTGGAAGAAACTAGGAAAAATTGAAGAAAACAAGCTGGAATGCAATTTTTGTCTGTCTCATCTCGCGTGCTAGAGGCCAGAGAAGAAGGATGTTGAAGGTTCTTTGGGGCGCCCCGCGAATCAGTGAAGAATCAGATGGACCAATTTTAAGTGTTCGCCCCGCGAACACCTGCTCGCCTTGCGAGCGTGCACAGATCCAGTTTAGTATTTAAGCTTGTTTTGGTGTGAATTGTTAAACCCTAATCCTAGTTTTTGAGAGCTGCATCTCGTTTAGGCTTTTCTCTGAGTTTTTCTTGATGCAACCTCTTGAATCTTTAGTGATTATGAACACCATGAGGAACTAATCCTTTTTCCTAAGGAATCGACATAATCGCACATGACGGCATAGTGAATTGTGATGTTTTCTATTCCCTTCTCTTAATTCTTGCTTCTTAATTCTATTTTTTTTTTTGCATTAATCAAAAGAGCTCAAGATAAACTAGTCAAGTGTGATGAGTCCGGCCGGAGATTCATGCTTTAGGATTTTCTCTTGTGCTCGATCGAGACATTAAAATAATTTTGGGTTCCTGGTTGGCATGAAATTGAATTAGGGATAGAAAATAATCACATTGGATCTATGTTTGATTGTGTAGGTGAAATCATGACCTTAGATTCCTCCAATCGTGATCTCAATCTTGTTAATTGCTTTGATTTGTTTTGATTTAGATAATTGAATTGATATCTCATTTGATCTCACAATACTGTCTCTCCTTTGACTTGGTTTAACTTGGTTGCATTCTTTGAATTTATATTAAATTGGTCACCCAATCCTTGTGTTCGATACTCGGTATTACTCACCTTGATTTTATTACTTGGTTCGATCCGGTACACTTGCTGGAGCCCATCAGTTAGTCAATTCTAGTTGAGGATGCATGAATTATATTTATATGCTATATGATGATATCTCTGGATGGCTAGTTGATGGTTGATGTGTGATACATGTTATATGTTTTATTAATATGTTAATATTGTTGATGGTTGATATATGATATGTATATATACTGTTGTTGAGGTTGACTAGTTGTATGTTAGAATCCCAAGTTGACACCTTAAGGGTACGTTGTATGGTTTTGCGTTGAGATGGCGGTGTATGGTTACCTAGATGAGTTGTGGATGCTTAGGGCTTCATGAAATGGCTAAGTGTGAGATCGGTACTTGTGTCAACAAAGGTTGCTTGTGCATTGCATAGTTGCCAAGGTGGCGAGCCACGTGACTAGGAGTCATGCAAGGTTGGTGTACCCGGGTGCGGGTACAAAATATGGAGAGAGATGGTTCTGGGAACCTTGGGGATGTAGTCCGGTCTGGAACGATCTACAGTGACCAGTGATTTGCACCCACTGTGTCGTGATCCCTGTGGAGGCTTGGCTATCTCGACGTCTGGCCTTGAGTATTTCAGTTGCAGGTGGATTTTTTGAGGCGACCAAGATACCCCTATTGGAGTTGAGCTCATAGGGGGAAGCACCCTTATTTGTCATAGCGAGCGGAACAGTTACCTAGAAAAACCAACTTGTGAACCATAATGTCATATAGGTTTTGATGTTGACAAATATAGTATTAAGGGGAGAACATGAGCCAATCAATATGATATAGGTTTTGATGTTGAAAAATAGATTATCATGATATTAATTCAATAAAAAGAATATCGGGCTTAATGAATATTATGTTGATAAATGTCGTGTGACTATTTGATATATATTGAATTCTTAATGAATGATATTGTGCTTAATGAATATTACATTAATTGAATACACGTGTTAAATTATTCTATTTGACATAACATTGATAAAAAGAATATCGGGCTTAATGAATATTATGTTGATAAATGTCGTGTGACTATTTGATATATATTGAATTCTTAATGAATGATATTGTGCTTAATGAATATTACATTAATTAAATACACGTGTTAAATTATTATATTTGACATAACATTGAGTGAATGGACATGTAATATTTAATTATATGAGATATGTAACATCCTAAAATTTTAATATAATTAATTTGAAAAAAAAATGAGGTTATTAAAAAGTATAGTACAAATAAAATATAATTAAGAGGTTTAGTGTAAAAAATTTAATAGTATAAGGATTTATTGAAATGAATTAACAATTTTAAATTAATAATACAAATTTTAAAATAAAATAATTAATATAATTAATGTACAGGGGCTCTTTACGCTGAGCCTAAGTAGAGCAAGTATAAGTTGTTTTAAAATAATATAAAAAAAAATATATATAACAAATAAAAAAACTAAAAACATGTTCTTGTTCGTGCGCTGACTTCTATTTATAATCTATTAAAATTCACCCTAAACATAATCATGCGACACATCAGCCCTCCTAATCCCACCTAAGCCAAATTCTTCCATGTATGCTAATCACCTAACGTGGCTCACTGTCTTGCAATTCCTTGCACTCTCTTTTAGAAAGAACCCATGATCCCACCCCACCCCACCAGATATGTAACACCCTAATAAACACCCCATAACAAAAAACACATTTGGGAATTGTCGCCACAGAAACGTCGGCAATGGCACAAATGGCGGCGTCCACGGAGAAGCAGCTGAAGACCCATCAAGGAAATACGTCCACCACGAAATCCATCTTTCAAAGGCGCCGTCGCGAGGCAAGGCGCGAAATGCAACGGCACAAATTGCAGCGTCCAGGTAGAAGCGCCCACCGCGAAATCCATTTTTCCGAGGCGCCGTTGCGAGGGAGGTCGCAAAATCCATCTTTCCGTGGTGCCGTCCAGGGAGAACAAAAGCAACAAGGTAGAAGAACGTCCAGGGAGAAGCGCCCATCGTGAAGTCCATCTGGTGCGTGGCGGACTCACAGGCGTTATATCCCCTGCTTGGTTGCCGTGTTCATCGTCATCTTTGTCGTTGTCGCCGATGCCACCGTCATTCAGGAAGGAATAGTGGACACTCATAGCGCACATTTCCATCCCCTGCTTCATTGTCATCGCTGTCGCCGTCATCGTCGTTGTCGTCGCCTACGCCTTCAGGAACGATCAGAGGACACTTATAGCGCAATATCCCCGGCTTCATTGTCGTCGTTGTCGCCATCGTCATCGTCATCGAGCACCGTGGGTATTGTTCTGTAATTTTATTTATTCCCTTTTGTTCCTTTTAATGTATGTTTGATTGTGTAATTTGTGCGCTCACATACCATGTGTTTGATGAAAAACTTGAATTGATTTGGATTTTATCTGCACTGTTGTGTGCTATAGCATATGTGGTGTTGTGAATTACTATATTGTCTCTCCTTGCTTAGGCCATCCGCATCGCTAGAATTTTCCGGGTGCTTAACTTTAAAGCACCGGTGCTTAACTTTCTAGTGGCGATGCAGTCGATTCTAATAGCAAGCATCCAGAATTTCTCTGAAGTTGGTGGAATTTCATTTTGTTTTTCATCTCATTTATTTTAGTCCCTCTGGCTAAAAATTTTAGAGATACAACCTCAGTAGGCAAATAAGCTAGCCATAAGAAGAGCAGTAATACTTCTCAAACAACGTATGAGGTTAGTCATCTTCTTGATCCAGTTTCACCTCACCATTCTATCCAGATACTAAAGGCATTTATGGTTTTGGTCATTTAAAAAAAAACAATTGAATTGATCTCACATGTTCTATATAGATTTTATCTGATATGTTTCGTCATATCACGTGTATCAAGATAGCTTTCTATGGTTATCATATTTGAACTATTCTGCTTTGGAGCTCATCCATTAAAAAAAAAAAAAAAAAAACACCTTAGTTCTAAGAAAGCCCAATTTTTTGTTTGTTTGGATACCTCTCTCCCTAACCAAACTAATTTCTTCATCTCCATTAAAAAATCAATTTCATTGTCAAAAGCTGTTGCTTTTTGCTAACCTTGCAGTAGGTTATGTATCTTGGATGTTCTTCAGTTAAGAACCACAATGTATATTACACGTGATGAGGGTAGGTTATGAAGCATAGCTTCTATATTATGCATCGTTGGGAAAGCTGCAACATTAAACTACATAGAGAGAATCATTACTTGATACTACATTAGATGTTCCTCTGGTGATGGTTATGCCATTTGCAATCAAGGATCCAATAATTGCAATCACTAATTTTTATGGATTTGATGATCTAAATTCAAATACTAACAAATTATTCTCAGGAAGCCAGGATCTCCGAACTTTTATGGAAGAAAGTAGCTGGCACCTGGCGTAGAGTTGGAAGTCTCAAATCTTATAGATACAACCATAAAAGAGATGCTCACAAAAAAGTTTGAAGCCTAAGGAGGCTGAAAAATAAATTGGGATTAATCTTTCACCGCCATCATCATCACCATCATGACAATAGTGGTATTCATTCTAAGGAAGGTCATAGATATTCTATGTGGAATCACATGTAGAATGTCTTCCACCACAAAAAAACAGCATGGGATACAAACAAAACAAAAATTTAAGAAGTCAAGGGGAAGGGCTATTGCAAGAATGGTGACTGAAATCAGGTTGGGTAGTTTCACAGACTTGTGGTAGGGCTCGTGAGACACATTCGACATTCAAAGAATCCAAACCCAACTTCTTGAAATCTGGAAGGTTCTGTGACGATGACGGCATCAAGGGTTTGTCTAGTTTTGTCTCTGCCACTTGAAAGCTTGAAGTGAATAGAAGATAGAAGTGGAAAAAGAAAGTAAGTTCTTGAAAGGTAGTGTCTTAATTAATTTATTGTTGCTATTATTATCTTATTGATAACCAGTATATTCTCTTATTTTCTTCTATATTGTAAACATTTTTTCCTCCGTTGAGTGTGCTATTGGTAATTCTCCAAAGTCTATTAATGTGGGATTGGTGATTCTGGGTAATTTTATCCTAGAACATTTTTTAACTTGGTTGTTCTCCTTATTTACAGCGGTGAAAATGTCTAATGATATTGCCAACCATGGCCTTAAGATTATTCAGAAAGTATTGATCTGGTATTTAGCAACTTTTGTAGTTTGAGTTTCTCCATGTGGCTTTCAATATTGAGAAACAATTTTCTTAGAACATGTTATTCTAAGATAAAAATTTAATAAAAAGTAAAAAAAAAAAAGTTATAGGAAATTAGTAGAAAATAGGTTCCTCTTGGTTTCTTATTTACATTCGCATGTCGAGTTTTGGTACTCCTGAACTTAGCATGAAATTCCAACTTTTGCGGTGCACTTTGTTTAGAGTACTATTTTCATTCGCTTATCCAAAAATTAGCGAAATTTTTAGGCTATCAAAAGCATGTTTAAAATGGAAAAGTTAACACTCTTTTCTTTCACATCTTCCTCGAGATGCAATCGAACTGTGGTCTGAAATAAAAAGACAATTGTTTAGTATCCTTGTGACATAACTTCATGTTTCACATGGTCCCTATTGTGATAAAAGATAATGTTCTATGCGTCTAGATGCATCGTTTTTAATAAGATGTGATTGTGATACTTCTCATTCCTGCAAAAGAAGCATTTACATTGCTATCAATAAAGATTCCAATTACTAACATCTTTTTTCTTGTTGTAATAAGGAACACAATCAGTCCAAAAAACAATGACATACAAAGACAAAAGAAGTAATAGGAAAAGAAGAAAGGAGAAGAAGACGACGATGATGATATTCAAAGGCAAACTAAAGAGAACCATTCAGTTAAAGAGTTTTGTATAGCATCCTCATATGAAGAGTGAAGCACCAAGTGCAAGACAATCGAAAACGCAACTAAGTAAATGCATGAGATATCATCCCTAGGTGAACAATTAATCCTCATAGAAAACTTCTCATAGAAAGCTTGAGAAGCAGCAAAAAAAGGACCCAACAATGGTTAAAAGCAACAATAGAGGCCAACAGAAAAGTTGCCAAAAAAAAAAATTTAACCACCAAAAATAGGAGCCATTATTGAGTGACATTTACCTTATGTATTTCAGCCATTTAACCTTGAGGTAATAAGGAAAAGTCTGCTGTATCTTTCATTGTTTCACACAAATAATATTATCTTTATTGTCATATAATTTATTATTGATTTTTTTTCTAATTGAAAAATATAAAACATTAAAATAAAATTGCAACCGCGCAACGCGCGGGTCACAATCTAGTGTATATATATTTGTCACTGTGCGCATTAGAAGGTTAGTAGCACCGCACGCCGCATAGAGAAGGAGAGGTTCTACGTGAGACGCGTTTCTTTGTCCGACAGCATAACCATAACAGCGTGCGTTCAGATCCATTATCGACGGTAGAGATAAGAAAATTTTTGGTAGAGAGCAGGGATTTATCATAGATAATTTTTAGAGCATTTTGAAGGTCTTCGAGAGGTGAGCAACAATATCTTTTAATAATATTTTCATGGTATATGTGTTTATTGTGTTGACAGTGATTTACCCTATGATTTTGAGAGACTTTAATTGAATGATGCATGTTATTAATAACCTAATTTCTAAAATTGGGGGTTTTCATAAATATGGGGATAATTGTTCAATTGAAATTATGATGTTCATAATTGTCGTATTGTACCTACAAATTTATTTGATAACATGATGTGTTTTTATTTGGCATGCATGATAAGATTGAATGTTTAATTTATGATAAATGAGTTGTTATACGTATGAGACATGAAATATGTGACTTATGATATGTTGTATGATGTTTGCCGCAATACCGCCTATGATAGGTGTATCGAAGAGTAATACCTCTGTAATGGAGTATTGAAAGTAACATCGTTATGTACTTAAGATGTCGAAATTGAGCAATACCGCCTAGAAAGGGGTATCGAAAGAAACACCGCCACACATTGGGGTATCGAAAAGGGAGAAATACCGTCATGTGCACATGGGAGGTATCGAAATGGAAATGTCCCCGAAAGGAGGGTGACATCGAAACACTCCTCGTGAGTAGGGTGGGCAATGGGACGTCATTGTCGTGTGATGTGTGAGATTTATGGCATACCGGCAATAGACCAATTTAATTATGAGGTCTTTGGGCCACTTGGATTAATCTAGAATTTACTTGGTATATGGAATGTGATGCATTGAGATGAGTTGTTGTTATGCTATATGCTTTGGAGTTGATGAGATTATTGTTGTTATTAAAAGTGTTTTCCTTTGTATATATTATTTTGGAAAATTAGCAGACACCATGGACAGTTTTTCCGGTTACCGCGCCGGTTGAGAACAATACTATTTTTGAAAATATTTTATAAATTGTATTGTTGTTCACTGGGATTTTATATCTCATTATAAGTGTTGTTTTCAGAGTCCGAGGACATCGCTGTTGAGGATCCAGAGATCTGGAGTCATTTTTTTTATTAGCTAGTTGGTTAGTAATGTAGTATGGTCGAGAGTATTATTGGTTTACGTGTTATTTTTCTCGGATTGTAATTAGACGCCCGGTTTTGAGGCTTTTGGTTTTTATTTATTATTCGAACGTATGGATTTATATTTATGATTATTACTTGGATACTTTATTAAGATATTATTTAATATGAGGTATTTTCAGACTTTGATTATTTAGGAAATTTTTTTATGACATGTATGTTTTAATTAAATGTTTTTAAAGATTTTTATTGATTTTATCTTGGGTTACTAATGTAACAAAGGGCGTTACAAGATATATGTTTTGTTTGACAATATAATAAATTGGCATAAAGTCATATGTTATATTATTATTATTATTATTATTATTATTATTATTATTATTATTATTATATGCCTAAAAACATAAAGAATATTAAATATGATATTATCTTAAAATATGTCTTAAGAAATATTATACATGATTTTTGTGTGTGAAATTAAATGAGAAATATTATTAACACTTTCTATGCCTTGAACTAATGTGATCTATGAGAAGTATTATGCATTAGAAAAATTCAGGTTGGAACAAGCAAAGCTATGATGTCAAGAGCTTGAAGAGCTAAAATCCCAGAAGGACTAGATTGCAAAAAGCAGAAAAGAGTATCCAGAAGATCAAGTCTTTCAAGATGGGGAGAATGAAATTTTATTAATTGAATTGTCTGTTTTAGATTCCTTTGTAAATGGTAAGTAAAGCTCTCTAATTAAAATTGGTCACCCACACATATAAATGAGCTTTCAAAATAAAACTTAAGTGACTTTCACATGAACTTAAATGAGTATTCAATTTCAGCCTTTAAGTTTTTCAAAATTTAAATTTAATTCTAGGAATAATCAATTAGTATAATTGATTATTAAGCTCTTAAATATGCTTTAATGAGTAATTAATCATAGAGATGTTATGTTTTTAAATTTTGAATTTGAAATGCAATAATAGATTATGGTAATCGATTATGCCATTCTGAAACACGTTTTTAAATCAACTTACTTGGCTATTAATGTGTTTAAATGAGTATTATTTATATTTTAGTCGTTGATTTTAAATTTGAACTTTAATAATCGATTATATATTTTTAGAATCGATTATGATCTTTTGAGTTGAAAGATAGGGAGTTGCTAATCGATTATGATAATCGATTATATACAATTTCAGTTTGTAGGATTTTAAACAGAGAACTTATAATTGATTAGTGTAATCGATTATGCTGCGACTGTATCAAGAAGCGCCTTGTTATTTGAGTTAAAATAATCGATTATGAGTTTCAAATAATCGATTACTACGCAACAAAAATGTGTTTTAATTGGGCTTGACCTATTTTTCTTGAACTAATCACATTCTCTACATAAAAGGGAACATAGGCAACTTTTAGATAAGAGAATCCTATTACTCTAACTGTGCTAAAACTCTGTCAAACCTTTTTCTCTAATCACTCTCACTACTATTCACTTTGATCATATTATATTGAGATAGCTTTACACCAAATAGGTGTTCTTGTATTGGGCTTCAAATTTTTTTTTTATCAACACTATTGAGAGTGCATATTGTTGGTAAAAGTAGTGTGACTCAAACCCTTCTTTTCTACACCAAGTTTGCAAGAGAGGTGATATCTCTTGTGGTGTTTCTTGGATGTGATTTCCAAGTGTTTACAAGGGAGGTGATATTCCTTGTGGTTTATAAGAGAGGTGATATCTCTTGGGTTATTGTTTGAGGCTCTTTCACTGTGGGAGGTGATATATATCCCTAGTCTGTGACGAATGCTCTTCTTTGTAAAGGTTTCTAGCTGTGCCTGTGTTAAAAGCTAGTGTTGATTGAAAACTCTTGGTAGTATTGCCTTGGGGACTGGACACAGGCCACATGGGTAGTTTGTGGCTGAACCAGGATATATCGTTGTGTCATCTCTTCTCTTCCCTATCTATTTAATTTCCGCAACGTGCTTCTATTGTTCTTTATCTTTCACGCTTTATCATTTGTGAAGTTTTCTTTATTGCGCTTTAATTTGAAACAATTTATTTTCTTAAGCTCTTTAATTTGAAAAGAATTATTTATCCGCTACAAATTCTGCTTTAACTTTGAAAAGGCTTTTGATTTATAGAAACATATTTCATTTTTATTTGAAACCCAATTCACCCCCCTCTTGGTGATGGTTGCCACGGCCAACACAACTGACATTCTCTGGACATGGAAGGCCCGAGAGAGAGAGAAAGAGAATGCCCGGGAATCAGTCTTCCCTGTGGAGAGATCGATCGACATGCATAGGAGTGAGTCTCCTTAGAGAAATGATCCTAGATGTACGATTGATGATGTTTGTAAAAGAATGACTTGAGAGATGATTGTTGTTTGTATGTCTATGTTGTTTGAAAACATGTTGTATTGTACTCCAACCCCTTTTTTGACATTATTTAGTTGATTATCTCCCTTCTTTCTATATCTTTCTGTGTGTGTATATCGATACGGTAGATGTGCAGTAGCAGCCGGACGGGGACAGCGACATGGCAAGACTATCACCCAACGCACTACCTACAGAGGATCCCGCCTAGGATCCCTATTCTCGGTGACATAGAGATAGTGTACCATGATGACCGTGGGTGGAAGGTCGACCACTCACAGTTTTTCATGACGTACATCAGTCCAGTCAGCTTGTGCATATGTCTTGGAAGAGGCCTCTACTTTACCATTACCGGCGCTTACCGCTTCGCCCAGCGTTTGCCGTTCCCAGTGATGTGTTATCCACCCCGTCAACGGGAGTTTCCCGACAACATGTGTAATATGGTGGATTAGTCAGAGGCCAAGAGCATAGTAGGTATGGTTGACAAAGGCAGGAGGAGGAGCAGTGTTCAGACTATGTATTACTACCGTCGCTGCAAGGTGGTGATGAGCAGTGATGAGTCCATTTGGGAGCCGAAGGCTGGAGATGCTAGAGACTATCGTCGCAGGATCGGCGAGGGAGAGGGTAGTTCCAGACTCTCACACCACTAAGGGTGTGGATGTGCCGGATGTGTCTGTCAGGGAGTGCCTCTGTGAGCTTATTTTTCATATTTTGATGTATTTTGGAGAGGCGGATTGGGTAGTCTAGGACTCTTGCTTTGTATCTTTCTGTGACACCCTTCTACCCAGCATGTTAAAAAGCAATTAAATATAAATAATTTAATAATAAAAACATGCATTTAACTGAATTAAATAAAACAGTTGTCCATGGGTAGAAAAGTCCCACATGAACTCGTTTACAACGCGGAAAATAACAATAAGTTTAATCAAATAAAAACATCATCAAAAGAATAACCCAACCCCGATGTCACAATTCAGAGCTGGTATAACCGTTCCAGAAATAAATCCTCGGAATACAACTGGAAACAAACTATCTAAACTCAAAACAACCCTACTATGAGTGGCGGCTCCTCAGAGTCACTCCTCTCCGGGCTGCTCATCATCCTCTGCAAATGCCAATCAGGCCAAACACAAACAATACAGGGAGTAAGATTCATGTAATCATATAAACAGCAGGGGAATAGTACGCAAGGTAAACATACACATAAGCATACATCAACATCCAACAGTATCATAACAACCAAGTATGCTATGCTATGCAATGCATCAACTACTCCGCTACTCCAACTATGCATGTGGATCCAAACTAACTCAGGATGAACGACTTTGGAGTTACATATCCGTATTGGCCATAAAAGCACCAACACCGGCAGTTCACCAAACCTTGGGTGAACTCCATGGATAGCCAACGCATCAAACCGTGGATGCCTCATCACGGGGGGCCTCGGTCACCAAACCTTGGGTGACCTACCGTGGATGGCCAGATCACCGTACTCTCGGGCGATCTCCCCTTTGTCGAACCTCCCCCATCAACTACTCCAATGCTTTATGCAAATGGCACAACAACAAACAATCTTAACCACCTCCTTGCTTGGGCCATGAAGCTCCCAAGACTTTCAACATCAAACTCAACGTAACCTTAGACCCAAACCGTGGGGTCAAGGCTCCCTTGGCCAATAAGCACCAAGGTTCAACTCAACGTACTTGGGTCTATAAGCACCCAAGACTTCAACTTATCAACGTGCGGTAACCCAACGGATACCGACTTAATATTTGATTATCTAATTACCTTATATAATTAATAACCAGGTTGTCTAATCTTTATCTTTGATTATTTATCTCAACTTATCGTCATAGGGGAATGGGGTTAAAAACCCCTTAAGTCCTTTAATTGCATTACTGTCCAGGGGGTCAGCACGGTCGTGCTTAGACCCTAGCACGGTCGTGCTTGGACACGTGAGGGCGTGCTGCCCTTTTAAGTGAAGCACGATCGTGCTTCACACTCAGCACGGTCGTGCTCAGCAGCACGATCGTGCTGTTTGACCTGCTTGGCCGTGCTGAGCAGCGCGGCCATTATCCAGAATTTAAGTGGGAGCACGGTCGTGCTCCCTGTTCAGCACGGTCGTGCTCAATGCACGACTGCACTGTTCTGGGCAGGGACAGAAACCAAGTCCTAACCAAATTTTAATGAATTAAACACCTAACCTTACACGTTTATTAAACTTAATTATTCCATTAACAACTTTATCAACATATACTCATCAAAACAGTAACAACAACAACGATCAACCATCCAACATCATTATGTTAATAACAATAACATAGCATCGTATAAACAACCATCATGTTTATAGGCATATAACACTACAATAACCAGAAACATACTATCACAGATTAAATGCCATATTACAACAAACATACATACAAAACACCGGGGTCATAGGGAACCCTGTTACCTTACACTACCCACTACCTAATGATTACAATCCCACTTCTCCCCATACCTGGATTGAAGGTAGCTCTAACACGTCCCAACGAACGAACCGGTTCCTCCTCTTACGGCGACTCACACCAACACGAACCTTGGATCCACAAAACAACCCAAGAATCAGTTCCCTATTCACAATAATGAAAGGAAACTAAGGAAGGGGAAAGAATCTTACCTCTGTGCACTGACACAGTTAAGCTAGCGATCTCCCAAGGCTCCCAAAACTGATCAAGAGGAAGGGAAAAGGAGGAATGCTAGTTCTGGCCGCACTATGGCTGCTGCACTACACCAAAAATAGGGTTATCTGCCAAACCCTCGACTCTGTTTACGTATAAAACGTTCGGACCTGAGCACGGTCGTGCTTAGCATTGAGCACGGTCGTGCTCCACTTAGCATCAGCGAGACGCGGTCCACGCATTGAGCACGGGCGTGCTCACTATTGAGCACGGTCGTGCTCAACTTAAAATCAGAAACACGCTTCTGACTTTAAGCACGGGCTTGCTGGCTGATGAGCACGAGCGTGCTCATGTACCAGAAAGGGACTTTTAGGCTAGAATCCCACTTAGCCCTTAACCAACATTTTTAAATAAATAAGATTAACATTTTAAGAAAAACAGGGTGTTACAATTCCACCCCCCTTATAAAAATTTCGTCCTCGAAATTTCTACATACCTCAAACGAAAAGATGCGGATACGCCTCCATCATCTGACTCTCGAGCTCCCAGGTAGCGCTTTCCTCAGTTGCCCCGCTCCAAACTACTTTAACCAAGGGAATCTCCTTGCCTCTTAGTTGCTTCACCCTCCTATCCTCGACTCGAAGGGGTAACACCTCGAATGTCAAGTTCTCTTTTAACTGTATTGTATCGGAAGCTATCACGTGACTAGGGTCATGAATGTACTTCCTGAGTTGTGACACATGAAAAACATTGTGGAGGTTTGACAAGAACGGTGGCAAGGCTATTTGATAGGCGACTTCGCCGACTCTTTTAAGGATTTGGTAAGGACCAATGAACCTCGGAGTAAGTTTCCTCGCCTTCATCACTCTACCAACCCCAGTCATCGGGGTAACTCTCAAGAATACATGATCGCCTTCCTGGAATTCGAGCGCCTTCCTCCT
Organism: Echinosophora koreensis; assembly: GCA_035048595.1. Taxonomy (NCBI): domain Eukaryota; kingdom Viridiplantae; phylum Streptophyta; class Magnoliopsida; order Fabales; family Fabaceae; genus Echinosophora; species Echinosophora koreensis. The sequence goes on along the minus strand of JAPCYP010000011.1, from coordinate 2,685,809 downwards.
TTTATCATGGTAGCTCTTCTGCCTACTCTGTGCAACTCTCATCTTTTCCTGAACTAACCTGATCTTTTCTGTTGTTTCCTGGACTATCTCTGGCCCTAGCACCACACTATCACTAGGTTCACTCCAACACAAGGGTGTCCTACATCTCCTCCCATACAGAGCTTCATAAGGTGCCATCCCAATGCTGGAATGGAAACTGTTGTTGTAGGTGAACTCTATTAGGGACAAAAACTTGTCCCAACTTCCTGACTGTTCTAACACGCAAGCCCTCAACAAGTCCTCTAAGGACTGGATGGTCCGCTCAGACTGCCCATCAGTCTGTGGGTGGTAAGCTGAACTAAGCCTAAGCTTTGTCCCTAAAGCCTCTTGCAAACTATTCCAAAACCTAGAGGTAAACCTCGGGTCTCTATCTGAAACTATGCTAGAGGGTACACCATGAAGCCTAACTATCTCTTTGATGTACAGCTTAGCTAACTTCTCCAATGGATACTCCATGTTCATCGGAATGAAATGGGCAGACTTAGTCAGTCTATCCACAACAACCCATATAGCCTCAAAACCAGCTGGAGTCCTAGGGAGTCCAGACACAAAATCCATGGAGATGCTATCCCATTTCCACTCTGGGATACTCAAAGGTTGCAACTTACCCGAAGGCCTTTAATGCTCTATCTTAGCCTTCTAGCAAACTAGGCATGCATATACAAACTCAGCTACATCCTTTTTCATCCTAGGCCACCAAAACATCCTCTTAAGGTCCTGATACATCTTAGTGGCACCTGGGTGCACACTCAATCCACTCATATGACCTTCTTCTAAGATCAACTTCCTAAGCTCAGGAACATCAGGCACACAAACTCTATCCTTAAACCTCAAGATGCCATCACTGCCATCCTTAAAACTTAGGTCTCTACCCTGAGCGAGCAAATCTCGTTGGTCTAAGAGAAACTTGTCTAACTTCTGACCCTCTCTAATCTCATCCATCAAACTGTTGGTAACCTTCAAGGTACCAAGCCTAATACTCTTAGGGGTAAACTCACAAGCTAGACTAAGGTCTCTAAATTCCTCAATCAAATCCATCTCCCTAACCATCAAAGCGGAGACATGCAGGGTTTTCCTACTCAAGGCATCGGCCACCACATTGGCCTTTCCTGGGTGATAGGTCAGCTCGAAGTCATAGTCCTTTAAAAACTCCATCCACCTACGCTACCTCATATTCAACTCCTTTTGATTAAAGAGATACTTCAAACTCTTATGATCGCTAAAGACCTCAAACCTCGCTCCATACAGGTAATGCCTCCAGATCTTTAAGGCAAATACCACAGCTCCTAACTCTAGGTCATGGGTAGGGTAGTTCTTCTCATGGGTTTTCAACTGCCTAGAAGCATAAGCAACTACCTTACCATTCTGCATCAGCACACCACCTAACCCTTGCTTAGAAGCATCACAGTAAACTACGAAGGGTTCACTAGGATCTGGCAAAACTAACACTGGTGCTGACGTCAACCTATTTTTAAGGGTTTGGAAACTCTCTTCACACTTAGAGTCCCACACAAACAACTGTCCCTTCTTGGTGAGACGGGTTAAGGGCAAAGCTATCTTAGAGAAACCTTCTATGAACCACCTATAGTACCCGGCTAACCCCAAGAAACTCCTAATCTCGGTTACAGACTTTGGCGCTTCCCACTGGAGCACCGTCTCTACTTTAGCTGGGTCCACGGCTATGCCACCCTTAGAGATGATATGTCCTAAGAAGCTCACTTCCTCTAACCAGAACTCACACTTAGACAACTTAGCATACAACTGCTTCTCCTTAAGGGTCTGCAAGACAACCCTCAGGTGTTCCTCATGTTCCTCCTTACTCTTGGAGTACACTAAGATGTCGTCTATAAACACCACCACGAACTTATCCAAGTAAGGGTGAAAGGTCTTGTTCATGTAGTCCATGAAGACCGCAGGAGCATTGGTCACACCGAAAGGCATAACCAAGTACTCATAGTGACCATATCGCGTCCTAAACGCTGTCTTCGGGATGTCCTCAGACTTAACCCGAATCTGATGGTACCCTGACCTCAAATCTATCTTTGAAAAGACGCAAGCGCCCATCAACTGGTCCATAAGATCATCAATCCTAGGGAGGGGATACCGATTCTTTATGGTCACCTTGTTGAGCTGTCAAAAGTCGACACACAACCTCATACTACCATCCTTCTTCTTCACCAATAACACAGGTGCTCCCCACGGAGACACACTCGGCCTAATGAACTGCTTCTTCATCAGGTCCTTTAACTGTTCTTTCAACTTAGCTAGCTCTAGAGGAGACATTCTATAGGGTTCTATAGAGATTGGCCCGGTGCCAGGCACTAAGTCTATGGTAAACTCAACATCTCTCTTTGGGGGTAAGTTATAAACGTCCCCCGGAAACACTTCAGGAAATTCTCGCACAACAGGCAAGCTGGCGACATCAGGAGGGCTGCTCTCTGCTTCCAGGGAAGCTAACATCATGTATACTTGGGCTTCGTCTTTCATCGAAGCTTGAACTTGGCTGGCAGAGAGAAGGTCCAGATTCTTAGACTCCTTTGGAGTTCCAAAAATCAGGGTTTTATCGAAACAGTTCAGGAGGACATGGTTGGAAGATAATCAGTCCATACCCAGAATAATATCTAGGTCTTTCAAAGGCAAGCATACAAGATCAGTAATGAATGTCCTATCCTTTATAACTATATGACAGTTCTTGCATGCATAAGAAGTAGAAACAGGTTTATTTGTAGGTGTAGAAACCAACAAATCATACTCAAGGAAAGAAACAGGCAATTCAAGACTCTTGACCCTATCATGCGATATAAATGAGTGAGTAGCACCCGAATCATACAACACAGTTAATCGAGTTCCATCTATAAAACATGTACCTTGAATCAAGTCATCAGACTCGGAGGCTTCAGCTCCACTAAGAGTAAAGACTCTTCCAGTGGTCTTCAGTCGATTGGCCTGGGACTTCTGATTCTTGCCGGCGCTGGGAGGCTCGGCCTTGGCTCCTTCACACTCTCGGCTGATGTGTCCTGGCTTGCCACACCTGAAGCAGATAACCTGCGTCTCCTTGCACTGAGACGAGTAGTGATCTGTAGCACCACACTTGCCACACCTCATGGGCCTAGAGACGTTAGAGAACCTGCCTCTAAACCCATCCTGCTGAAACTGTGGCTTCTTACCACTCTGCTTGAAATCTCTGCCGGTCGGAGCATACCTCTGCTTACCCTTGTCCCTCTGATCAGTCTTCTTGCCACTCTGGCTATCTGACCCTTTGGAACTAGCAACCCTGAATTGGCTGGCATCTTCGTAGATCCTGCACTTGTTGACCAGAATAGGGAAGACTCTGATCTCCTGGTAGCTGATGGCCTGCTTGATCTCAGGTCGGAGTCCAGCCTCAAACTTCACACACTTCGAATGGTCATCCGTCTCATGCTGGTAGGGAGTGTAGTACCTGGCCAGCTCCTCAAACTTTGCCGCATAGTCACCCACTGACAGCGACCCTTGCCTCAAAGACAAGAATTCCATCTCCTTCTTGTCTCTGATATCAGCTGGAAAGTACTTCTCCAGGAACCTCTGCCTGAACACAGCCCATGTAACCGCTGTGCCCTCAGCCTGCATCCTCAGCCTGCAGTTATCCCACCAATGCTCAGCCTCCTCGGTCAGCATGAAGGTAGCAAAGATGAGCTTCTGCTGATCGTTGCAATCCATGGCTCGAAAGATCTTCTCTGTCTCCCTCAGCCACAACAAAGCTCCTTCCGGATCGTACGCACCCTTGAACGACGGAGGGTTGTTCCTCTGGAACTTATCCAGTCCCTGGAACTCAGCTGGCCCACCGTTGTTAGGGTTAACCTGCCCGATAGCATTGGCCAGAAGTGCCAATGCGTCCGCGATCGCCTGATCGTTGCGTCCTCTACCGGCCATTAGTTCCTGTACAAGTCCAACACAACTCTTAATACAGAAACTTAAGCGAGTAAAAGCTACAGGAAACTAACTTAAAACATCATTATCTATACAAGTATAGACAATTCACACAAGAGTCACACAACAGACTCACAACAGACTCATACCACGTACGAACAAAGTCGAACTGCTCTGATACCACTAAATGTGACACCCTTCTACCCAGCATGTTAAAAAGCAATTAAATATAAATAATTTAATAATAAAAACATGCATTTAACTGAATTAAATAAAACAGTTGTCAATGGGTAGAAAAGTCCCACATGAACTCGTTTACAACGAGGAAAATAACAATAAGTTTAATCAAATAAAAACATCATCAAAAGAATAACCCAACCCCGATGTCACAATTCATAGCTGGTATAACCGTTCCAGAAATAAATCCTCGGAATACAACTGGAAACAAACTATCTAAACTCAAAACAACCCTACTATGAGTGGCGGCTCCTCAGAGTCACTCCTCTCCGGGCTGCTCATCATCCTCCGCAAATGCCAATCAGGCCAAACACAAACAATACAGGGAGTAAGATTCATGTAATCATATAAACAGCAGGGGAATAGTACGCAAGGTAAACATACACATAAGCATACATCAATATCCAACAGTATCATAACAACCAAGTATGCTATGCTATGCAATGCATCAACTACTCCGCTACTCCAACTATGCATGTGGATCCAAACTAACTTAGGATGAACGACTTTGGAGTTACATATCCGTATTGGCCATAAAAGCACCAACACCGGCAGTTCACCAAACCTTGGGTGAACTCCATGGATAGCCAACGCATCAAACCGTGGATGCCTCATCACGGGGGGCCTCGGTCACCAAACCTTGGGTGACCTACCGTGGATGGCCAGATCACCGTACTCTCGGGCGATCTCCCCTTTGTCGAACCTCCCCCATCAACTACTCCAATGCTTTATGCAAATGGCACAACAACAAACAATCTCAACCACCTCCTTGCTTGGGCCATGAAGCTCCCAAGACTTTCAACATCAAACTCAACGTAACCTTAAACCCAAACCGTGGGGTCAAGGCTCCCTTGGCCAATAAGCACCAAGGTTCAACTCAACGTACTTGGGTCTATAAGCACCCAAGACTTCAACTTATCAACGTGCGGTAACCCAACGGATACCGACTTAATATTTGATTATCTAATTACCTTATATAATTAATAACCAGGTTGTCTAATCTTTATCTTTGATTATTTATCTCAACTTATCGTCATAGGGGAATGGGGTTAAAAACCCCTTAAGTCCTTTAATTGCATTACTGTCCGGGGGTCAGCACGGTCGTGCTTAGACCCTAGCACGGTCGTGCTTGGACACGTGAGGGCGTGCTGCCCTTTTAAGTGAAGCACAGTCGTGCTTCACACTCAGCACGGTCGTGCTCAGCAACACGATCGTGCTGTTTGACCTGCTTGGCCGTGCTGAGCAGCGCGGCCATTATCCAGAATTTAAGTGGGAGCACGGTCGTGCTCCCTGTTCAGCACGGTCGTGCTCAATGCACGACTGCACTGTTCTGGGCAGGGACAGAAACCAAGTCCTAACCAAATTTTAATGGATTAAACACCTAACCTTACACGTTTATTAAACTTAATTATTCCATTAACAACTTTATCAACATATACTCATCAAAACAGTAACAACAACAACGATCAACCATCCAACATCATTATGTTAATAACAATAACATAGCATCGTATAAACAACCATCATGTTCATAGGCATATAACACTACAATAACCAGAAACATACTATCACAGATTAAATGCTATATTACAACAAACATACATACAAAACACCGGGGTCATAGGGAACCCCGTTACCTTACACTACCCACTGCTTAATGAGTACAATCCCACTTCTCCCCATACCTGGATTGAAGGTAGCTCTAACACGTCCCAACGAACGAACCGGTTCCTCCTCTTACGGCGACTCACACCAACACGAACCTTGGATCCACAAAACAACCCAAGAATCAGTTCCCTATTCACAATAATGAAAGGAAACTAAGGAAGGGGAAAGAATCTTACCTCTGTGCACTGACACAGTTAAGCTAGCGATCTCCCAAGGCTCCCAAAACTGATCAAGAGGAAGGGAAAAGGAGGAATGCTAGTTCTGGCCGCACTATGGCTACTGCACTACACCAAAAATAGGGTTATCTGCCAAACCCTCGACTCTGTTTACGTATAAAACGTTCGGACCTGAGCACGGTCGTGCTTAGCATTGAGCACGGTCGTTCTCCACTTAGCATCAGCGAGACGCGGTCCATGCATTGAGCACGGGCGTGCTCACTATTGAGCACGGTCGTGCTCAACTTAAAATCAGAAACACGCTTCTGACTTTAAGCACGGGCTTGCTGGCTGATGAGCACGAGCGTGCTCATGTACCAGAAAGGGACTTTTAGGCTAGAATCCCACTTAGCCCTTAACCAACATTTTTAAATAAATAAGATTAACATTTTAAGAAAAACAAGGTGTTACACTTTCTGTGACCAATATCTATATTTTTATACTTTGAAAAGTATGTATCGTTTTCTTAGGGGTATGGTCCTTATGTTGGGACTTGACGTATTTTGGTGATACTTTGTAATTAATATATATAAATTTGTTCGATGTTTACTATTTGTGCATGTTTAACTGTTTTTCATTCTTTACAGTTTTATTATTATAATATTTTCGAATGTAATAAGACGCGCTAATGTTAATAACGAATTAAAGCTTAGTTAATTAGGGTTATTTAATGGAACATCGGGGTGTCTCAGATAGGTGGGGACGTCGAGTTGATTTAATTAATTAAATTTAAAAAAATTAAAAATAAATAAATTAAGTATTTTAATTAATTAATTAATTAATGAAATAAAAAAAATAAATAAATTTATTAACTAATTAAATCAATTTTGATGGGAAATTAAATTCATATAACATAAAATTTTATATTAGATTTTTTAGTTCAAGGACATCCATGTCCTTTCAAATATAATACAGTTACTTTCTTTTCACTTTTTTATCTTACCAAACAAAAGGATGGAGAACTCAACACTTCTTTATCTTCTCTTTTTCTCACACCAATTAATACATATGATCCACTTTCTTTCTCATCTCTTTCTCTCTTTCCACTTTCTTTCTCACCTCTTTCTCTCTTCCCACTTTCTCTCTTAAACCAAACACAACGTTAAGGAATTAAGTGCTAAGTGGAAATTTACAAGACTTAACAGTATAGTAACTAGAAACCTTTCAACTTTGTAACTTGCACTATTATTCATTTTCTAATTATTATCTAACATTTGTGAATATTATTATTATATAATATTTAAACCTGGGTAGTCAATCACGTGCTATAAAGGCGGAGTGACATCTGACTGATATGGTTAGTGGGTCGTGTCGCATTTTCATGTAGCGGAAATAGTGACCGCTTTAGCCCCCTAAATAGCGGCCTTTAGTGATGAAAGCGGGTACTATGTTTTCTTCTCGGTTGACAGCAACTATGCTTCTAAAAAATGGGTTAACCCTAGTTCTCTTCTCCCTTTTCTGAAAGATGAAACTAAAGGGCCTAACATAAGCCCAAAGAAAGAAAATTTAACCTTTTGAAACAATTGGGCCTAACTCTAAGCCCAAAAAAATAACCCTATCTTTGAAAACCTTTTTTTATAAGCAAAGATGTGTATTAAATTAAGAAGAGTACAAGGGATACTCAACCCATATACAAAAGGCAACCAAAAGAAATAGACAACTTGTAAATGTAATACTGCCAAAGTAATAATAGTATTAATTTTACAGACACCTTCCTATTCTGTCTTTAAAAGCCTTATTTAAGTAAATTCCCATTTTATCTTTATTTTTAATGTCTCTTCCATCGAACCACATTCTATTTCCATTTTCTGGTGTGTTTCTTTTACTTCCTTCTCTTCCCCTCTTTTCCTTCCTCCCCCCTCTTTGCAATAGTGGCTATCCCGCTCCTGCTATTCTGCTATAGCAGTTTTGGGGTTGACCGCTATGCGCCGCTATTTGGTAACTATGATTTAAACGTGAGCCCTGTAAGGAGAACATATGTCAGATTTTTTTCATATACTGATAGGCCATGTGGACTGGCATCATGTACGTAGCACTAAATATAAGTAAAAGATAAGCAGAAGACAATTGAAATATCGTTGATAAACAAAGCCATGATATCTTCAAATATTTCTCTAGCTGGGAGGTTCAGCAAAGGCTCTATGTCAAACTCTATCAGGGACTTCTCCTTTATTAAAGCTTTCAAGGTTCAATGCCATCTTCCTACAGCCTATAGAATTATTGAAGTAAGTTGGCAACCTCCTATCAGAAATATGGTGAAATGCAACACTAATGGCAGTGCTCTTGGCTGTCCCGGTCTTACTGCTTGTGGTGGCCTTTTTAGAGACAGTAACTATGATTTTCTTGCTTGCTTTGCTATAAACCTTGGCATTCAATGTTCTCTTCAAGCGGAATTACATGGTGCTATGAATGCCATTGAAATTGCTTTCAAGAAAGGTTGGCATGACCTTTGGTTAGAGTGCGATTCTCAAATTGTGGTGGCTGCCTTAACAAAATTGTGCCATGGAGAATTAGGAACAGATGGCATAACTGTGTCTTGCTTACCAAGCAAATGCATTTTGTTGTCTCTCATATTTATAGAGAAGGGAATCATTGTGTTGATAAGTTAGTTAATTATGGTTTGTCCTCTTCAGGATTAGTTTGGTGGGATTTAATCCCCAACTTCATTAGGGAGGACTTTTTGAGAAATAAATTTGGTTTACCAAATTTTAGATTCATTTAATTCTTCATGGGTTTGGTTGATGTCCCCCCATGTCTCTTGTATTCTTTTTTCCATTTTATCAATAATATGGGCACTCTTTTTTCTTCACGATGCTTTTTCCATAAGGAGCGTTTTGGATAATAAGGTTTTAATGAGGCCCCTTTTGCTTTAAAAAAAAAATCGTTGATAAACAAGAAATTGAACTAAATGATTGAAAAGCTTTTTGTTTTTCACATATATATAAAGCACTCAGAGTTTACATGCTTACAATAGGAAGAACAGTCTTCTTAATACCACAAAATGACATTGGGTAGAGAGTACAACTCACGAAGAAAAATAAAGAGTACGATACTTTGAGCAGAGCACTTGCACGTGTAAATTGAGCAGTCCAACATATATAAGATTATAACAACAGTGGAGAGAATTTTATCATGTCTGAAAAAAGACATTGCGAAAAATGATAAGATGATCTGCTCAACAATGAAATTTCTTTTGCTATATATCATCAAGACAATGAGTGGCCTCTGAGAAAACGCCAAGGTCCCGTTCCTGTTCCCATCCTGCATAGCATTTAACATGTTTGTAAACAAACTTAATTCGGAAAACAGAATTATAAAATCTTTGAAGCAAAACGACCATAAATAATTTGAGAACGTTTTGTCAAGACTATCTAGTTTTCCAAGTTCAGTTCATCATCAAATTTTTTAAAGCTAGAAAAGAAATATGTTGGAGGTGCTTAGATTTGTCTTCATTGTGATTAATTCGTTGATATTGTGGATCATGTAAGGAGGAAACAAAACTTAAGTACAATTTCATAGGTATATTAGGTGTTGTTTTTCAATAGCAATATCACATGTGTAATAGCTGTTACACATGTTATGTTTTCAATGATATGCTGTCACACATGTCATATTGTCACTAGAAAACAATACATACTGTACCTATGAAATTGTACCTAAGTCTTGTCCATCATGTAAATATGCAACTTGTCAATGTGTAAAGCCTTAATAGCTGGTGCCTCTGCATTTCCTCTACATCCAATGATGATCTTTTAAGCAAATGTGGTTAATTCCCCTTTTTTTTTTTTTTTGTGCTAACTTCATTATTTATACAACGAGAATTACTAACACCTCTTTTACACCTAATATATGATGTAAGGTCCATTCTATCTAAATTTTGCTGTTTGAATTATAATATGGTACCATGCTGGAAAAATGTGAGAATAGGGAATAGTGTTGAAACGCACCGTTTCATTTTTAGGCATATAAAAAAACAAAAAAAACAAAAAAGAGGGGGGGGGGGGGGGGCTGAAATTTTTCCAGCTTCTTACGAGAAGCTTCCACAACATAACCCCCTCCCCCACTTCATTTTCTTTTCTTCTGCAAAACCCCACCCCTCTAGGCGCTCTCCCCCTCCTTGTTCTCTTGTTCACTCTCTTGCTCCATTTTCTTCTACCTTTTTGCTTCATTTTTCTTCCAATCTCAAGCAACATTGTAAGTTTACTGTATAAATCTTTAAGCTCTACCTCTTTGATTTTTGGGAACTAAGTTGTAGTGATTTTTTTTGGGTTAGGGGTGGAGCTCTCTGGAGAAACTAAGGTACCCACCCCATGAAGTTGTGCATTTAGGCTCTCAAAGATCTGTCAGTTAGCACCTGTCTGCTTCCCTTGGAGTTGTTGGGAGTAGATTTGTTGTCTTCCCATATCTGTGAGTGGATGATAATCACTGTGACATATTTTAGATATTTTATATTCATTATTTTTAGCTAACTTGTTATGTTAAAATTACTTTTACTACTATATTTGGGGAAACATGCCTTTGGTGTTCATTTTAATCATTCCTAAATATTGTTAAGGTTGTGGTTTCTCATTAAATGATTTTGATGATACCTGAGAGTTGTAAAGAGCAATTATTTGATAGCAGTCAAACTTGAAATATGATAATGTGATTTTTTTTATTTTTGAAGAGCTGGATAAAGGAAATGATTTGAGAATTTTAATTTGGGGAATCCATGTTAGAATCCCGTAACCGTTAGCGGGGGTAACGGTCTAGGTGCACCTAGTTATATATATTCCGGGAGGAGAGGGCTATCTGTTAGATGGAGCCGCCAGTGCACGGAAAGGGCTATCAACGAGATGGAGCCGCCCCCGACGAGATATGATTGATGTGACTTGAATGAGGAGAGGGCTATCCGTTAGATGGAGCCGCCCCTAGGGGAGAGGCCACCCTTAGGAGGAGAGGGCTATCAGCGAGATGGAGCCGCCTCAGATTTTTGGTTCTCTCATGTGTGACCCCATTGTGATTTAAAATTTATTTGAACTTGTGTTTTGTTACCTTACTTATTCATTTATATTTTTTTTAACTCTTCAACTAGTTTTGGGTGTTAAGAAATGTTATTACTGGAACATGCTAAATTTGCAAGTTTGATGATTTTTATATAAATGCTTCATTGAAGTAACTTGATTTTATTATGCATATCCTAGTACACTACTAAGTTTGAAAGAATAATTATTCGTGCGTTAGTATGTTTCCCTTCTAGTTCATGGTGGTTGTTATGCCCTCACTGAGTCTGTGTGATTCACCCTTCTTATTTTTCCATACAGATTCTCAGGCAGCTGAGTAGTTAGCTGCTGACAGGTCAAGATTATTAAGGCAGTGTTTCTCTTTTTGGTAGGCCACATTTTTTTGTTGTTGAAGGCCTTGATGTATTTTGACACAGTTTACACTCTGCAGCTATAGGGAACTAGTAATACATTCTTTTGAGCTGTATTAATGGTCTGAGATACCAAACTTGATGTATTTTGTATGACTGAACTTCTGAAATGAAAATATGAATATTTCAGCAGGTGTTTTTGTTTGGGATGTTGGAATTACAGAGGAGACTCTGTCAAAATTTTTGTAAAATTTTCTAGAGCTCTATCAAATATGTTCTAAATTAATAGGCTTGCCAGGCTAGGATTGTAAGCCTGTGCGCCGGTCACGGCTTAGGTTTTGGGTCGTGACAAAGTTGGTATCAGAGCTTAGGTTGTAGGTCCTAGTAGCTGCAGACATGGGGTGGTAACAGAGTCTTGCTAGTAATTTGTGTACCCGGGCACAACGTACTTGCAAGAAGCTATTAACACCCTATGATGGTCCAAACATCTCTTCCAAAGTATGATTTAAATTCTTATTTCCTTTTGTTCCCTTGTCTTGTATTTGATTAACATTTATTTTTAGGTGAGGATGCCACCAAAGACTAGGATTCCTGTTAGAAGGGAAACTTCTGATGAGTCTACTGCCCAACCTCAAGACCCTCCTCAAAGGGGTCGTGGTCGCGGTCGAGGCCGCAATAGAGGTAGACATGGAGGAGCTACTGGTGGACGTGGCTTGGGTGCTGGAGTGACTAATGTTGAGGTGCCTAGAGCAAGGCGAGGTAATCCAACAATGGTAGAGGTTGCAGCTGGCATACAGGGGTTACAACAGGTTGTGCAACAACTTGTTGGAATTGTTGCTGGGCAGCAGCAACAGGGGACTCAACAGCAAGAAAACCTCGACCATCAACAAGAAGGTGAACAGGTAGAGCAACCGCCAGCAGCAACAGCTACAGCATTGGGGTCACATTGGCAGAGTTTTTGAAGCTCAAGCCTCCTACTTTCTCTGCATCCAGTGCAAGTGAAGATCCACAGAAATTTATTGATGGTTTGGAGAGGCTTTGGAGAGCTTTAGGTTGTTCAGAGACTAGAGCAGTGGAATTGGCATCATATCAGCTGGAGGGAGTGGCATATGATTGGTTTGACACGGTCTCACGTGGTAGACCAGTGGGTGCACCTCCGTTGGCATGGGGTGAATTTTCTCAGTTGTTCATGGCTCGTTTCCTTCCTGAGAGTGTCAGAGATGGATTAGCTTATGAGTTCGAACGGTTGGAGCAAACTGAGGGTATGTCAGTCTCAGAATACAGTGCTCGTTTCACACAGCTTTCTAGGTATGCTCCCTATCCCATTACAGAGGAGGTGCGAGTTAAGAGGTTTACCCGAGGATTGAGGGAGTACTTATTCAGGTCAGTGGTTGGGTCTAATTGTTCTACTTTTGCTGAGGTTTTAAGTTTGGCACTTCAGATTGAGCAGCGACAGAAAGAGAAGGGAAGTATTGTGCGAGACTCTCATAAGAAACAGCGACTTGGAGGATCGCAGAGTAGTCATCCTGGTGGTAGTAGTGGATTTATGCCCGATCATCAGGGGCAGCAGAGGGGAGTAACACAGAGAAGTGGTTCTAGTGTGCAGTCTTCTGGTTCAGTGCAGAGTCGTAGATCAGATCACGCTTTGGGATCATCACGATATAGTACTGCACAGATGCGTTGTCATACTTGTGGGAGATTTCACTCTGGGGTTTGTTTTGGAGATAGAGTTTGCTATCATTGTGGTCAGGCGGGTCACATTAAGAAGGAATGTCCTGTAGTTACGACACAGCCATCATCCAGTCATGGATCGATACCAGCAGGAGCAGCTTTAGCATCTTCTCAAGCTCCTATAGCACCAGCAAGACAATTTGGGAGTTCTTTTGGTAGAGGTTCTGGAGCAGCACAGCAGGGTGGTAGAGGATCTGGCGGCAGAGGTCAGGGACAGGCAGGGAGAGGGCAAGCTCGTGTTTTTGCTTTGACATGCCAGGATGCTCAGGCATCCAATGCAGTCGTTACAGGTATACTTTCTGTATGTTCCCAAGATGCTCGTATCTTATTTGATCCTGGAGCTACACACTCTTTTGTTTCCTTGTGGTTTGCTTCTCGATTGGGTGTATGTTCTTCCCGTCTAGATGATACTTTGGTTGTGGCTACACCTCTAGGAGAATTTTTGTTAACTGATACGGTATACCGTTCTTGTGAGGTATCTATAGAGGGTCGAGAATTTTGGGCAGATCTGATTGCTTTGGATATGATTGATTTTGATGTGATTTTGGGCATGGATTGGCTAGCCGCACATTATGCTATCTTGGACTGTTATAACAAGGTAGTAAAATTTGAATTACCAGGAGAATCAGCCTTTTCATTTCAGGGAGAGCGGACTTGGGTACCACATAATATAATTTCAGCTTTGGGAGCTAGCAGGTTACTAAGAAAAGGGTGTGAAGGATACTTAGCTTTTGTAAGAGATACACAAGCAGCTGAAGTGAAATTAGAAGAAATCCCGGTAGTGTGTGAATTCCCTGATGTTTTTCCTGAAGACCTTCCTGGTTTACCACCCGATAGGGAGATAGAGTTTTCTTTAGACTTAATTCCTGGCACTCAACCAATCTCTATACCTCCTTATCGGATGGCTCCAGCAGAACTTAAGGAGTTGAGGGAGCAGTTGCAAGACCTTCTTGATAAGGGCTTTATTCGCCCAAGTTCTTCTCCTTGGGGAGCACCTGTTTTGTTTGTAAAGAAGAAGGATGGATCTATGCGATTATGTGTAGACTACAGACAGTTGAATAGGGTGACAGTGAAGAATAAATACCCCTTACCTCGGATAGATGAGTTGTTTGATCAGCTACAAGGATCCCAATGTTTTTCTAAGATTGATTTGCGATCTGGGTATCACCAGTTGAAGATTAAGAAGGAAGACATTCCAAAGACAGCTTTCCGGACTCGCTACGGGCACTATGAATTTTTGGTTATGTCTTTTGGACTCACTAATGCCCCAGCAGCTTTTATGGATTTGATGAACCGGGTTTTTAAACCATTTTTGGATCATTTTGTGATTGTGTTTATTGATGATATTCTAGTTTATTCCAATAGTAAAGAGGAGCATGAACAATACTTAAGGTTGGTTTTGCAAACCTTAAGGGAGAAGCAGTTATATGCTAAGTTCTCTAAATGTGAGTTTTGGTTGGATAGTGTGGCCTTCCTAGGGCATATTGTGTCCAAAGATGGGATAAGCGTTGATCCAGGAAAGGTGGAAGCAGTGCAAAATTGGCCTAGACCCACTACAGTGAAAGAGATTAGAAGTTTCCTTGGCTTGGCTGGTTATTATCGTCGTTTTGTGAAGGATTTCTCTAAACTAGCTTCTCCATTGACTAGGCTGACTCAGAAGAAAGTAGAGTTTCAGTGGAGTGATGCATGCGAGGAGAGTTTTCAGAAATTGAAGGATTGCTTGACTTCGGCACCAGTTTTAGCTTTACCTTCGAGTGGTGGAGGTTATGCAGTTTATTGTGATGCTTCTAGAGTAGGTCTTGGTTGTGTGCTTATGCAGCATGGCAAAGTCATTGCCTATGCATCTAGGCAACTCAAGAGGCATGAACAAAATTATCCCACACATGATTTAGAAATGGCAGCAGTAGTGTTTGCTTTGAAGATTTGGAGGCATTATCTTTATGGCGAGAGTTGTGAGATTTATACTGATCACAAGAGCCTTAAATATATTTTCCAGCAGCGGGATTTGAATTTAAGACAAAGGAGGTGGATGGAGCTTCTGAAGGACTATAATTGTACAATCTTATATCATCCAGGCAAAGCGAATGTGGTTGCTGATGCTTTAAGTAGAAAGTCCATGGGTAGTCTTGCTCACATAGCAGAGGTAAAAAGGCCTATTGTTAAAGAATTCCAAGAATTGGTTGAAAGTGGCATACAATTTGAAATTACTCATCCGAGTTCATGGTTGGCTCATGTACAAATTCATTCTATATTGGTTGATGACATTAAGAAAGCTCAAAGTCAGGACCCACAGCTGGTGAAAATGGTAGAGAATGTTAAAAATGGTGGAGTTTCAGAGTTCTCAGTCGATTCTGAGGGTGTTCTGCGGCTTGGAGCTCGTTTATGTGTGCCTAATGTAGATGACTTAAGAAATAAAATCTTAGAGGAAGCTCATCATTCTTCTTATACTATTCACCCTGGTTCTAATAAGATGTATCAAGATTTGCGAAAGTTTTATTGGTGGGAAGGAATGAAGAAAGATGTAGCGGAATTTGTTTCTAAGTGCTTAGTGTGTTAACAAGTGAAGGCTGAGCACCAAAAACCAGCAGGATTGCTGCAATCTATTGAGATACCTGAGTGGAAGTGGGAAGGTATTGCTATGGATTTTGTGACAGGCTTGCCTCGAACCTCAAAAGGTTATGACTCTGTGTGGGTGATTATAGATCGGTTAACTAAGTCTGCTCATTTCTTGCCTGTTAAAACCACTTACTCTGCAGCTCAGTATGCTAAGCTTTATTTGGATAAGATTGTCTCCTTGCATGGTGTACCGGTGTCTATTATCTCCGATCGAGGGGCTCAGTTTACTGCTCATTTTTGGAAGTCCTTTCAAACTGCCTTGGGAACTCGTTTGAATCTTAGTACGGCCTTCCATCCTCAAACTGACGGCCAATCTGAGAGAACTATACAAATATTAGAAGATATGCTTCGTGCTTGTGTTCTAGATCTTGGTGGGAGTTGGGATCAATATCTGCCTTTGATGGAGTTTGCATACAATAACAGTTATCATTCTAGTATTCAGATGGCACCATTTGAGGCTTTGTATGGTAGACGATGTAGATCGCCAATAGGTTGGTTTGAAGTTGGAGAAGCTAAACTAGTGGGCCCAGAGCTAATTCAGGATGCACTTGAGAAGGTTAAGTTGATTCGAGACCGTTTAGTTACAGCTCAAAGCAGACAAAAGTCTTATTCTGATCGAAGGCGACGCCCTCTAGAGTTTGCAGTCGGTGATCATGTGCTTTTACGTGTTTCTCCAATGAAGGGAGTGTTAAGGTTTGGCAAGAAGGGCAAGTTAAGTCCTAGATTCATTGGGCCATTTGAGATTTTGAATAAAGTTGGACCTGTAGCTTATCGTTTGGCTCTTCCTCCAGATCTATCAGGAGTTCACCCAGTTTTTCATGTATCTATGCTTCGGAAATATTTATATGATCCTTCTCATATAATTCACCATGAAGATGTGCAGTTAGATGAACATTTGTCTTACATAGAGCAGCCCGTGGCTATCATAGATAAGCGAGTGAAGCGATTACGATCGAAGGATATTGCATCAGTAAAGGTTGTTTGGCGAGGGCCATCTGGTGAAGAAACGACTTGGGAACCCGAATCAATAATGCGTGAAAAGTATCCTCACTTGTTTGAAAACCAAGGTTAGTAACAACTTTAAAAAAAAAATTCGAGGACGAATTTTCTTAAGGGGGGAAGATTGAAACGCACCGTTTCATTTTTAGGCATATAAAAAAAAAAAAAAACTAAAAAGGGGGGGCTGAAATTTTTCCAGCTTCTTACGAGAAGCTTCCACAACATAACCCCCTCCCCCACTTCATTTTCTTTTCTTCTGCAAAACCCCACCCCTCTAGGCGCTCTCTCCCCTCCTTGTTCTCTTGTTCACTCTCTTGCTCCATTTTCTTCTACCTTTTTGCTTCATTTTTCTTCCAATCTCAAGCAACATTGTAAGTTTACTGTATAAATCTTTAAGCTCTACCTCTTTGACTTTTGGGAACTAAGTTGTAGTGATTTTTTTTGGGTTAGGGGTGGAGCTCTCTGGAGAAACTGAGGTACCCACCCCATGAAGTTGTGCATTTAGGCTCTCAAAGATCTGTCAGTTAGCACCTGTCTGCTTCCCTTGGAGTTGTTGGGAGTAGATTTGTTGTCTTCCCATATCTGTGAGTGGATGATAATCACTGTGACATATTTTAGATATTTTATATTCATTATTTTTAGCTAACTTGTTATGTTAAAATTACTTTTACTACTATATTTGGGGAAACATGCCTTTGGTGTTCATTTTAATCATTCCTAAATATTGTTAAGGTTGTGGTTTCTCATTAAATGATTTTGATGATACCTGAGAGTTGTAAAGAGCAATTATTTGATAGCAGTCAAACTTGAAATATGATAATGTGATTTTTTTTTATTTTTGAAGAGCTGGATAAAGGAAATGATTTGAGAATTTTAATTTGGGGAATCCATGTTAGAATCCCGTAACCGTTAGCGGGGGTAACGGTCTAGGTGCACCTAGTTATATATATTCCGGGAGGAGAGGGCTATCCGTTAGATGGAGCCGCCAGTGCACGAAAAGGGCTATCAACGAGATGGAGCCGCCCCCGACCAGATATGATTGATGTGACTTGAATGAAGAGAGGTCTATCCGTTAGATGGAGCCGCCCCTAGGGGAGAGGCCACCCTTAGGAGGAGAGGGCTATCAGCGAGATGGAGCCGCCTCAGATTTTTGGTTCTCTCATGTGTGACCCCATTGTGATTTAAAATTTATTTGAACTTGTGTTTTGTTACCTTACTTATTCATTTATATTTTTTTTAACTCTTCAACTAGTTTTGGGTGTTAAGAAATGTTATTATTGGAACATGCTAAATTTGCAAGTTTGATGATTTTTATATAAATGCTTCATTGAAGTAACTTGATTTTATTATGCATATCCTAGTACACTACTAAGTTTGAAAGAATAATCATTCGTGCGTTAGTATGTTTCCCTTCTAGTTCATGGTGGTTGTTATGCCCTCACTGAGTCTGTGTGACTCACCCTTCTTATTTTTCCATACAGATTCTCAGGCAGCTGAGTAGTTAGCTGCTGACAGGTCAAGATTATTAAGGCAGTGTTGCTCTTTTTGGTAGGCCACATTTTTTTGTTGTTGAAGGCCTTGATGTATTTTGACATAGTTTACACTCTGCAGCTATAGGGAACTAGTAATACATTCTTTTGAGCTGTATTAATGGTCTGAGATACCAAACTTGATGTATTTTGTATGACTGAACTTCTGAAATGAAAATATGAATATTTCAGCAGGTGTTTTTGTTTGGGATGTTGGAATTACAGAGGAGACTCTGTCAAAATTTTTGTAAAATTTTCTAGAGCTCTATCAAATATGTTCTAAATTAATAGGCTTGCCAGGCTAGGATTGTAAGCCTGTGCGCCGGTCACGGCTTAGGTTTTGGGTCGTGACAAGTGTTGCTTGCTTTTAACTTGGGAAAAGCTTACCTAAATATACCAGCAAACATGCGAAGAGTCATATTGATGGTTAGTCCAATCCAGATCCCAATGAAACCATTGCTCTTTGCGAGAAGGAATAGTGAAGCATAACTTACTAATGACACCAAGATCTGAAGAAAGAGTAGAGAATTAGTAAATAAAATTTAGACATATAGAGATGGCATTTTATATTATAATGAAAAAGGGGGAGACAAAAAAAATTAAATAAAAAGCATGTGAAACTTGCCAAGGAGTATGCAGAATATGCATAATCAGACGACCCATAGTATACACCATCGAAGACAAATGCTAATGAATTGAGTGGTTGAGTAGCAGCAACAAACTGGTAGGTAGGTATAATGAAATTAGATTTGAATAACAAAGATGTTAAATTATTATTACTGAATGAATCTATTGTTGTACAAGAAATTTATATATATACCGGAACTCCTAATTTGATGAAGTACACAACAAGATCGTTTTTGGAAAAGATTCCAGCTCCAAAGAACAATCCAACTCCAACAAGAACAGAAAGCCCCACTCCTAAAACAAAACCAAGCTGCAGTGTACGTGCTGCAGCTGTAGTTACCTTATCAATGTCTTTCTCAGCATAGGAACATGCTAGAAGTGCCTGCATATGTAAGCCAGGGAAATTGATTAGTAATAGTAATATACTTCTATTTTTGAACAGCAAAAGATTTTATTAATGAAAGGTACAACAAACCAAAAAGCACAAGATGTACAAGTTGAAAGGTGACAGCAAGAATACAAGGAAGCTGCTAAAAGACCAGAAAATAGCAGCAAAACAAAATACAAAAGCTTCCAAAACAGCGCAAAAGACATAATACAAAAGTTATTGAAAAATCAAGTTTGTAAAGTTTAGATTAATTTTATTTAATCATATTAATCTTTTCAAAGCCTTGATGAAAGATTACTAATCTAAATTTTATCATTCTTCATATTTTCATTATATTAAACTATATGAAATTTCAAACAATACTCAACCAGCATATCCCAACAGGCCATCTATAATCAGATGATAGAAAACAATGTTTGTGTGTGTACCTGTACAGCAACAGCCAGACCATCAGCAAGAAGAGACGATGTCAACCAGACCTGCAGGCAGGTTTGAAATGCAGCCATTTTAATTGGGCCTAACCTTGCTGCCAATGATGCTGACAAGGTTATACAGAATGTCACTGCTACTACTCTAGCCAACACCAAGCCTCCTGTAATTTATTCATGAAATTGAAAACAAAATCTAACATAAGTAAATATATTTGCAATCAAAACATGTTTGATTACTATGCAGCTCCTTGAGTCACACTGGATGACTATTTATCTCAATTTTCCATTTTTTTTATTATAAACAGGGAGTAATATTAAAATAATATATAGTATACTTAGACAAGAAGGACTTATCAAATTTAGTGCATGTTTCGTTTATAGGTGAGAAACTTCACACTACATTCGAGACAAAGTATCTATAGAGTTTCTTTGAGACAAGAGTACCTTTGGACCCAAAAATACATTTACAACGGTAAACCAAACATAGCAGTTACATGTTAGCCCCATACCATTTTTAAGAAACCTGAAAATTTGCAAATCCTTAATGCCTGGAGGTAGAAGGACCAACTTTCTCATTAATATCAACAAGAGGACCAATGCCATAACGTACCTAAAAGGATCACCATTTCGTGAGTTGAATTTCTAAGAACAATCAAGAATGATTGGATACAACAAATTATAATACTTACTGGGCGAGGACATGTGCAATGGCAGCACCTTCTATGCCCAATTTGCAGTAAAAAATAAGTACTGGGTCCAAAGCAACATTCAACGAATATCCCGAAACTAAATAAACAATATACACATATGAACCAAGTT
Source organism: Echinosophora koreensis (assembly GCA_035048595.1). Taxonomy (NCBI): domain Eukaryota; kingdom Viridiplantae; phylum Streptophyta; class Magnoliopsida; order Fabales; family Fabaceae; genus Echinosophora; species Echinosophora koreensis. Next base: position 2,665,251 of record JAPCYP010000011.1, on the reverse strand, counting down.
AGAAAAAATGTTCATGAATTCATAAACAAAAGGTCTCCCATTTGCTTTTTATTTAGAGCTCCTTCTATTTTTCTGTCTGTTCAAGCAAACAGTTGAAACCAACACATTTTTATGCAGAGTTGCTTTAATATTTTGACTTGCAAACTTTAATTTATGAGTTTTTATTCTCTCACATTGTATCTCTGAAATTTTGATTTATTTCTAGTCAAGGGAATTTCAACTCACGGATGACATATAAAGGAGTTGTTGTATCCTTGAACCCTCGAAAGATTCCTTGCATGACCATGGAGAGAAGCACTGCAGGAGAACCTAAGGCTCTTAATTTTAAATACTTTGCTGCTGGGACTCGCATAGGAGAACCCTACACAAAGTAGAAATTAATATGTCCACTTAGTTAAAGCTTAGACAATCATAATAAAGAAAAATCTGTAACATAATGTCTTGACATTTGATAATGAAGAAACTTACATGTTTCAGACCCATGGCAGCTAATAAAGGTTTTTCTGCAAATATAAGGATTGCAGCTTGAAGGAGGCCAAGGATTGTGCCAAAGAGTAGTGCTGTTGATGCTGAAGCAAGGTGACGCTTCTTGCTTCCAGCTTTTGACATACTCTTATTATTACTATTAGTAGTAACAGAGGAAGATTTGCATGTATCTGTCTTGGTATCTGATAAGGAAAATCGGTTATCATTGAATCAAGTTGTCAGAAATCAGAATCATAATACTATCAAACTTCAATGCATTCATTCTAGGTGTAATGTTTATGTGTTGTACGCACATGCAAATTCATACCAGCATGCACATGTACATTACTTTATATGTATACTATCAATCAGTGGGGGTACTACTTGTACTCATTTTTGTATATAGTTTTAACACTGTTTATATATATATATATATATATATATATATATCTTTTGATTCATCAAAAAAAAAATACTATCAATCACTTTTGAACATTGCATACAATATCGCCTGTATTTATTTATATCTCTCACTCATTTTTTATCTTCTTTCTATATGCATATTTCAAAAATACATTAAGGGCCAATTTGCGAGTTAGGAGGAAAAGGAAAGGGAAGGAAAGGGGAGGAAGGGGAAGAGAAGGAGAGTATACCCCTCTCCTTGTTTGGGAGTGCACATTGGAATATGGGTTGAGGAGGAGAATGGGGGATTAATTAAAATACCCCAAAACCTTTCCCTCCAATTAATATAACTCACAAACAAGGGGGAGAGAAAATTAACCTCTCATTTCCTTCCCTTCCCCTTCAAAAAACAACTCACAAACAAAACCTAAAAAAACAAAAAGAAAACACCATATTGATTTTGGGTTCCTTTTTGGGTACATAGATTCTTTTTCTTGGTTATCTTGTATATGGGTTGGGGCACCTTTTTTGCTCTGTATCAATATACTTTAGCTTATAAAAAAAATACACACCATATTTTACCCTATTTTATTGTTCAAGAAACTTTAACCCATTAATTAATTGTATAAAAAGTAAAGTCCTAAAATTTTCTATAATTTTTGTTCAAAAATTATTTTCGGTACTAGAAAGGGACTGAGAGAAAGTACCATCTCCATTATTTGCCACATTTTTCAGTGTACCATCATTGTCAACATTCTCAGGTACCAAACTTGTGACCATGGCCTCATTTATTTCACCATTTGCAGCCAAAAGTTTTGATGGAGTCTCAGTATTCCCTTTGGTTGCACCTTTTTCTATCTCTTGAAGCAAATGATCATTGGTGACGTTTTCAGTGAGCTTCTTTTCGGCTGCTATGGTATTAATTTTATCTATAGTATCTTCCTCAGCCACAAAGGAAGTTGTAATACTCACCAAAGGGAATACGGTAATTCTCAAAGCTTGGTTGAATAAAGCAATGGCAGCTCCTGCAGCAGCAAGTTCCACCGGCCCTATAAACCCATGAAAAAAAACACAGAGAAGTCCGTTAAAGACTTGAATTGCTTGCAAGTTGCAACTAGTATCATTCAATGTACGAGCATGCATTAAATTGTCAAGGAGAAAACCATGAGTAGTGCAAATTACATGTGTGTGTCTTTTATGCAAGCATCCTAATTATAAGGAAAACCGGACAAATAAGGTTTAATGAATATTTGGATCCTCGAAATAAGGTGAGTTTTGATTTTCATCCCTCCAAATTTTTTTGTTAGGTTTTGGTCCCTAAACATTTTAAAATTTTGAAATTCATCCCTACCATTAGGTTACCTCTATTAAGCGATGACATGGCAGATAGAGTGCCACATCATCAGTGCCCATGTACAAAAATAATAATATTTAATTATGCAAAAAATTTTAAGTAGGTTTTTGATCCCTGAAAAGTTTACCAATTTTGGTTTTAGTAGCTGAAAAAAAATTCCTTATAATTTCGTCCATGTAGTCTCAATTTTTTTTGTAAATAGTCTCAAAATTTATATAATTTTTAAATTCAAATTAAAGTTTTTTAGCCAAAAGATTAATAAAGCAAAGTTTTATAATTAGAATAATAATTTTTTTATTTTATTTTCAATTATTTGTATTAAATAATATAAATGAAATTATATGTTTATATGATTTTTTTGTATAAACTTTATTTTATGACAGGCCTAGTAAAGCAGGAATTTCATTTAATTAACAAGGATAAAAATGAGAGAAAAGTTAATAAGCTATAAGTTATAAAAATGGGTAAACAACTTATTTAAGTGTTTATATATGAAGGACTTATGTGAAAAACTTTCATGCTATAAACTCCTTTTAAATTAAGTTATTTAGTGTTTGGATGCAAAAAATCAATTTTAGAATTTAGAATCTATAAAATATGCAAAACAACTTCCTGTATAAGTTTGGACACAAGATTTTTCAATAAGCCAAAAAAAATTGACTTTTCAAAATAAGCTAAAAACAGCTTTTTGGAATCAATAAGTTCCCTATTTAAGCTTATCCAAATACTGTTTTTTCTACAAAAGCACTTATATGAGCAAATAAACTTTTTTTAATAAGCATATGGGCAGAGAAGCTCTAATAAGCTGTAAGTTGTGCTATCCAACGAGGCTTAAACAAATTAGCTTATGAAGAAAGTTATAAGTTAATGAGATAAGCTTATTTACCAAATATCTATACTTTGGTTAAACAAACTTATAAGAGTCAAACAAACTACAAGCTAATTTATTTTTTTGCCAAATAAAACGTTAGTGTTTGAAGTGGTAATCCACGGATCGATTTAAAAATCACATTATGTGAGAAGCAATAAATTATAGTTTTTGGACAACAGTCCGTTTGGAACAACAACCAAAAAACAAACATGTCCTACTTTTTCAATTGATCAGAAGAGAGATATATAAATACCCAATTGGCCAATGAATGCTGTGTCAATCAGAGAAGCAAGGGGATCAGCAGCAACAGCCATTGCAGCGGGGAATGCAATCCCTAGTATCTCCTTAGTAAGGGAGTCTATCTTGAAAACAAGTCTACATTCACATTAATAGAAACAAGTGTTAGTATTTAGTAAAATTATATGATCATTGGCATTTCTCAAGAGCCTCCTATAGTGAAATGTATCACATGAAAGGCATTGAATTGAACAGAGGCAAAACATAAACTACGATACCAGGAGATCTTTTGAGATATAATATATCATATTATATATAAAAAATTTATAGGCACCTTGCATCTTTGAAGAAAACCAAGAAAGGCATTTTCCAATTGCTCTTGGATGCATGCAAATTGCCATTCTTTTCCATGGTACACTAAATTTTAGACAACAAACTAAACTAAAAGATATATTGAAGTTCTTCTTATAGAGTTTATTCAATCAAAAAGATGGCGTAGCATGCAGGGAAAAGAAGCTCGGCCCCTACAGCATACGCATCAACTAGATAATTAAGATATATGTGTGCTACCAAGCTTGCATTGAAAGAACACCAGGGTAATGGTGTATTTATAGTAGTTAGTCATTGCATAAATGAAAGAACCAATTATCAATTTAAGATTTAAAAATATCGCTAGAATATAGATATATTTTCTATCATCTAGCATTGAATCGAACACCATAGTGGCATGAATTTGCGTTTGTCATGTTTAAAGTTGAACCTTCCTCAGATATTATTAAAGAAGTGCTATCAAGTACCATAAATATTTGATTAAAACATGTACAGACAAGAGTAGCATGAATTTATCTGTGTCATGTTTACAGTTGAACCTTCTGGAGATGTTATAACAGAAGTACTATTTAGTACCATAAATATATTAAATTGGCGAAAACATGCATCATGAACCAAAAATAAGGTAAACGTAATTAAAATCCTAAAATATATGTTTTTGGAGAAAGTATAAATCAATAGAGTAATCAAGGGTTATTATTGTCTGTGTTCTTTTCATCAAAAGGAAATTCATATACCATTAAGTATTATTCACATTATATAATGACCCATTCTTCGAATAAATTTTTTTTGTTGATTTTTATGATATTTTCTTTATGATACTTTGAATAATAATTGTGTTGAATATTATATTACATTTTTCTCATTCTTTTACATATTTAAATAATTATTAATCTTTAAGATTTTACATAAGTACTTTAAAATTGTATGACATGAAGGAAAGATGAAAATTAAGCATGATACAAAGTCTAATTGTTATCTTATAAATAAAATAAATGAGGGTAGATAGTAAAAGGAAATTATTCCTCATTCCATGGATCATGGAATTAGCAATCTCATCAGTTTAGATCGGAAAAGAATGCTTATTCTTATTTCTATAGAATGAGATGGAATATTTGGTCTTAGTGAGGTTGCGAGTTCGATCCCACGGTACCTCCAATTTCTCCCTTCCCTATAAGGCCTAAGTATGCCTCCTATGAAGGGGGAAAAAAAACCTCTAGTTGCTTGTTTACAATGTTTGAAAATCAAACACTACTTTATTTGTGAGACATGTATAATATTTTGAATTAAATATGCTGTTGGTTTTTTGTGATATTTTATTTATGAAACATATATATTTAAATAATATTATTCTTCTTGTTATAATATTTTTGTATGCTTCTGTGGTTTTTATATTCTTGTGGATTTTTGTGTTTCATAGTATTATTATTTTTAGTAATCCTTTTAAATATTTAAATAAGTATTAATCTTTAAAATCCCACATGAGTACTTAAATATTGTAACACGGAAGTAAGTTGAAAGTAAAATATGATTTTTGAAAGAACAAGGTGTAGATTTTGGATGGCCAAAAGTTATGTTGACTTTCAGTGAAAGTGATTTTGGGTTTCTGGAGATGTTTGTATTAAATTTACCTTTCAATAAAATCAATTTTAGGTTGGTTAGAATTGATTTTAAGATAAGCAAGAAGTTTTAGCTTTTCTGTTGAGTAGAATAAATTCTAGGTATGAAACACACAATATTCTTTATATTTACATCTCAAAAAAGATTTTACTTTATTCATCCAAATAAAACAATTCTTCTAAACTCACTTTTAAAATATCATTTACCAAACACAAATCAATTTTTTGAAGATGTATCAAGATTTGAAGAAAATGTTCTGGTGGCCTGGAATGAAGAAAGAGGTAGTGGAATATGTCCAATATTTCTTGGTATGTCAAAAGGTGAAGATTGAACACCAAAAGCTAGCAGGATTATTGCAATCTCTGGATGTCCCAGAATGGAAGTGGGACAATATTGCAATGGACTTTGTATCTGGGTTGCCAAAGACATAACCACATGCCACCTCTTTCACATGTCACACGATCTGTCTCATCGCTTGTTTCTTCACACTCACACACCACAACAACATCATCTTCTTTTGTTGTTGTTTTTGATATCTATCAACTGAATGTTGTTCAATGGGAAACTATCCTCGAAGAACCAGTAGACAACTCAAACCCCTTTTTTGCTTCTGACTTGCAAAATCTTTTTTCTGCAAATTTTGTCAATCTGACTGCTACACCTCCACCTCCTCACCTTACCAACCTCTGTAGAGACATTTGTCAATACACTATTGTTTTTTTTCCCACCATTCTGACCTAGATTTCATCTATCATCCTTTCGTTGTCATCCTTCCTAACCTATCTCACCCTCATTCCATTCTAGTGACTAGATCAAATCATTTTGTGGAATACATGGATGAATGGATTCCTGTTCCTGCACCTCTTGTTGCAGTCTACCCTCCTTCTCCTTCACCCATCATCATCACATATCCTTCTCTGCTCACTCGTCGTATCAATATCTTTCCCTAATTCCCTATAGAATCTATAAGAGTCACCGGTCTTTCATCATTTTGCTCTTCTACCTCTTATCTTTTATAGAAATCTTCACCTCTTTTTCTTCCCTTACATTTCTCAACCCTTCTCTATACCCTGTCTACCCTATTGCCTGGTACCCTGTAGAACACTAGAAGAAAATAGTTATTTAGCGACCGAAAGTGGTCGGTCGCTATAGCGATCGAATTATCGACGACATACATGTTATTTAAATATTGGACACAAGGTTTAAGGTAATGACCGAATTAGCGACCGATATCTTCGGTCACAAAGAAATCTGTCACTAATTCAGTCGATAATATATAATATTAAAAAGTCAAACTGATTGACTTACACTACAAAAAAAACCTGTTTAGCGACCGAAGAATTCGGTCGCTAAACTTACTAATTCGATCGATATCCAGTTTAGCAACCAAAATATGGGCGTAGTTAGCAACCAAATTTATAATTCGGTTGCAATATAGCAACCGAATATTCGATCGCAAAATAATACAATTCGGTCGACAAAGTGGGTTGGTCGCCTGCTCTGGTTAACCAAAATTGGTGACCAAAATTCGGTCGCTAATGTTGGTTACATTAACCAAGTTAGCAATCGAATATTCGGCCGCTAAAAAATAATTAATTTAAAATATTATTATATTAAAGACTGTTATTTATACCTAGCGACCGATATTTTGGTTGCTATTTCGGTCGTTAATACCTTTTTTTATTTTTTATTTTTGGTTTTTATTTAAATTGATTATATATTATTAATATTTTTTTTACTTTAAGATAACGTTTTTCAATTTAATAATATAAATTACTATTAAAAATCAGATATAAAATTAATCACAGTATCATATAAATAAATATAAATGTCATACAAGAAAATTCTGTAAACTCTAGAAAATGAAAAAATACAAATGAAAGTCAGTCACGATGCAGAGGCGGCCGCGGAGGGGACCAACCGTCATCACCGTCCGTGCCGCCGTCGTCTGTCATGTCCTCGTGCTCTAGAGCAGCATCATCAGTAGCAGCAGGCGGCGAAACTGGAGGAGCAACAGGTGGCACAAATGGAGGAGTAGCACCCTGAGCAACTAGAGGCTGGATCCTCATCTGCTCTAACACCAACCGCAATGTCTAGCTCTGCTCCATCGTCGTCTGCATCAGCTGCTGGTGTGCCTGCGTCAGGTTGAACTGCTCTGGAGGGACGGTATCCGCATAGAAAGGAGCAGGCGTGCCGAACGATGAAGCGATAAACTCGCTGCCCAAGTGTTCCAGGCCATACACGTGCCCCTTCTTGTTCCTGCCCCCGACGACTTCCAAATATATGGCATTGTCGTCGACGGAGACAGGAGAGCGGGGGCCCTCACCAGTCATGGTCTCATCCTATGAGGCACGTGATATGGCATCGTCCTTCTTGTGGTTAAAGTTGACCTGCGAAGTATAGCTGAAGAGATTTAGTTACACTTATAACCAATATTAACAAATTAATAATAATAAATTACTAGTTTTAACTAAAATGGTTTTTTACTTATAGCATAGTTACAGGCCTTGTCGTTGACCCATTCCCCCGATTTTAACTTCTTCATCCTCTCCACCAACTCCATAGCGGTGGGGAGTCGTTGTTTCTGTGCTTTCTGCATAAGAAAAAGTTAAATTCATAAGAATAGTAAAAAATGAAAACTAATTAGATAGTACGCTAAAATAATCAAGTTTAAAGTATTACCAGCTCGTTGAAGTGAGGGCAGCTGATTTAGAGCTGCCGGTGTAGGCACACGCGCCACCATCAGCAGCTCGATTACGCCGAGATGTGGCAGCCTTCTCCTGGAACTTCTCAGTAGCCCAGTACTGTTCCAGCCCCTTCCTGATCTCGGGATCCAACCAGTTGCCCTAATCCTTACGCTTCTAGAGCTTGTTCATAGCGTCCTTCATTGCTAATGAACCTTTATGCCCAAAGCCGGCCCTGATGATTCTCTCCAAATGTGGGGCCCACCTATAATCTTTCTGTAATAAACACTTGTTAGACAATTCTTATATATATTAAAACGAAATTTAAAATAATAGGAAATGTAATTTAAATTTAAATAGTTGATCCCTATGGTACTGAGAAATGCCCTTCCAGGTAGGTCATGGACCATCAAACTTCTGATTTATGATCTTAGAGATCGAATCAGAAGGGCTGTTGAGACCTCATAAGTCTGGAACATATTATATATGTAAATTCTCTAAGTTTTGATGATTCCAAATAGGTTAAGTATGGTAATATTGAACCATATGAAATTACTGATAAGTATGCTAAGTGTGCAGGAAAATAGACTTAAGGTCACTCGTCTAAAATCTGACCCGTCTAAATTTTCCTAAGGAGCAGTTTTTCATACTCGACTGAAAAACCACCCGTCTGAAACTTAGTCAACTCAGACAGAGACCAAGTCAACTCTCAGTCAAGGTTCTGATCTAGTTGATTACGTGGCAAGGATCAAAAGTCTGAAGAAGCTTTAGTGGATCACCCGTCTAAAAATGGCTTACTCACCCGTCTAAGTTTTGGATCAAATCACCCGTCTAATTTTAGACTGTACTACACCCATCTAATTTTCAAACTTTGTTGAACCAGTTCAAGTGTCAGACTTTCAGAAGAAAGTCAAACTCAACCTTATTTAAAAAAGAGGCCCTCCTTAAGGATCTCGAAGACCTCTGGACAATAGCACCAAGGACAAAGAATAAAGAAATCATTCTTTCAAATGTTTAAGGAATAAAGACGCTACCTCTGCACCAAGTCAGTAGCTTTTAGCTGTTTTAGTACAAAGTAAAAGTACTTTCCAGAAAGTGAACTGAGTGTTGCACTGAAATGGAAAGCTCTCTGCTGCAAGTACAAGAAGTCTGCTACTGCAACTCTGAAACAACAACTGCTCAGAAACAAAGTGTACTCTTGGTCGCATGTGTCAAAGTCCAGAGTCCCTAAACATTTAATGCTTACACAGAACTACTCTTTGGCATTAATGGCGTCCCATAAGTTCAAGTCAAAGGAGCACACTTTCTGAAGCTGTGTCTAACGGATTAAATTGATTGAAGCCTTTAAATAAGGCAAACCATGAAGATGAAGTCAAGAGATATAGTGCGCATATTCAAAGAAGCATTTACTCTGCTCATTTACTTCTTCATTCCTTTATTGATTATCTCTTCAATTATTTGACATAAATTTCGTAATCTTTCATTCCTTCATTTATTCCACTCTCTGAGTGTTATCTGAAAGACTTGCAAAGTTTTATTAAATACTCAAAACCTTTTACCTTTTACTATTTGAGCCTGAAGAGGCTAGGTGAGAAAAGAATACTTGTTTGAGTGTGAGCCTGGAGAGGCTAGGTGTGAAAAGAATACTTGTACTGTAATCTGATCAGTTATAGTGGAAACCTTGGTGTTGCCAAGAACTGGACGTAGACCTGTTGATTTTGGGGTGAACCAGTATAAAATTCTTGAGTGATATTCCTCTTCCCTAATCTCTTTAATTTATTTAAGAGTTTATTTGTTTAAGCTTTTAACTTGGGGAGTTAACATTGTGAATATCAAATCTTGTTTTAACCTTCTCTGTGTGCGCGTGTGCATTGTTATGAAATTAGACGAGTCACCCGTCTAATTTTCATTAGCTTTATTTTTACTTGTTGTTCCTGCGAAAATATTTTCAAAGTTTCCTAAGAAGTTAGTAAACACAATTCAATACCCCTTCTTGTGTTAACTTTGGTTATTTCAGTTGGTATCAGAGCTCAGCCTCTTGGTTGAGCACTTAACAGTGTAGAGGAAAAGATATTTGAAATGGCAGGAGAAGCTAGCTCATGCAAGAATCATGCAAGAGAAGGATCCTCAATGTCCAGACCTCCATACTTCAATGGAGAGGACTACATCTACTTGAAAGAAAAGATGAAGTGGTTTCTGCAATCCACTAACTCTGATCTCTGGGATATTATTGAAGAAGGTCCCTACATTCCTAAAGATGACAAAAGAGCAGAAATTCCTAAAGCAAGTATGACCTCTGATCAAACGACAAAATGGCAGTTCAATGCCAAAGCTAGATATGAAATCCTGTGTGCTTTGAGCAGAGAAGAGTTTGAAAAAGTCTGTGCTTGTGAATCTGCAAAAGAAATATGGGATTTACTAGCTGCTGTTCATGAAGTAACCAACAAAGTGAAGGAGACCAAAGTCAGCATGCTGGTCAGGAAATATGAACTGTTCAAAATGGAAGAAGGAGAAAACAATGGCCAAATGTATGGGAGATTTCAAACTATAACCAATGGGTTGAAGTCTCTAGGAAAAGTATATAAGACTGAGGAACACATTCACAAAATTCTCAGAAGTCTTTCAAAACAATGGAAACCTCTGGTAACTACTGTGTCTCAGGCCAAAGATCTGTCAACAATGAAGCTGGATGAGCTTCTTGGTACACTTCAGATCCATGAACAAGAACTGATTGAAGAAAACAATGGAAAGAAGAGCAAATCTATTGCTCTCAAGGCCGACAAGAAATCATCTAAGGGATCTACATCTAAAGCCCTCAAGGTTGATGAATCTTCAGAAGAATCTGAGGAATCAAATGAGGATAACTATGATGATGAAGATGATGAACTTTCTCTTCTCACCAGAAAAATGAAAAAGTTCTGGAAAAAAATAAATTTCAAAAAAGACAAACCTTTCAGGCGCTTCAACAAAGATAAATAATATAAAGATGGTGGATCTAACGACAGAAATGTCATTGTCTGCTATGAATGCAAAAAGTCGGGACATATCAAGGCAGAATGTCCTCAACTGAAAAAGCAAACTCCCAAGAAGTTTTTTAACAAAAAAAAAGAAGAAGGGAATGATGGCCACTTGGGAAGACCTAGATGAAAGCTCCACTGAAAGTGAAGAAGAGGAGCTTGAAGCTAATCTTTGTCTCATGACAAATACAGATTCGGATTCTGAAACTGAGGTACAATCTGAACTTGAGAAATTGAGTGATGCATATGATGAACTGTTGGAAGAATCCAACTGTATATCGAAGGCTTTCAAATTCCTCCAGAGACAGTATGTTAAACTCTCAAATGAGTATACACAGAAATCTCAAGAGTGTGAGAAGTTAGCTCAAGAGAACAGTAGGCTTAAGACTGAAAAGTCTAAGCTAAGATCTCAGATGAAACTCTACCTTCTGAAGAAGTAGTTAAACTTCAACAGAAAGTAGAAGAGCTCACCTCAGATCTTACCAAATTTGTTAATGGTAGAGAAAATCTGACTAAACTTTTGGGAAGTCAGAGACACTCCCTTAACAAAGAAGGTATAGGATATTCAAGTCAAGATTATCATAATGGATCAACAAAGTTCTAAAAAATAACTGTCAAATCTGTTTCAGTTAGTTCAAATAAACCTATATGTACCTACTGTGGAAAAGCTGGACATATAACGTCCAAGTGTATTCACAAAAAGAGAAAGAAGTCTTTACGGACTCCTCATACTAACAGAAAAGGACCCATGAAAATATCGGTACCTAAGTCCATGATAATTCCTGTTGCATAATATGGATAGTTGTGAGCCACCCTCTACACATACATACCTACAAAATCGATAGTGCTTTTCATATGGGAATTTTTTTCAATTTGTGCACATAATATGGATAATTGTGAACCACCTTCTACACATATATACCTACAAAATCGATAGTACTTTTCATATGTGAAGATATGCTTAACTGGACAAAACAAACACTTGTCATGGTACCTGGACATTGGATGCTCGCGACATATGACAGGAGAAAGGTCTATGTTCCTAGACCTCCAAACTAAGAAAGGTGGACATGTAACCTTTGGTAGCAACCAGAAGGGAAAAGTGGTTGGTGTAGGTAAAATTGGTGGTAAACCTCCCTTACCTATCATCTGTGATGTATTATTAGTTAAATGGTTAAAACATAATCTGCTTAGCATAAGTCAATTGTGTGATAGTGGATTTTCTGTATCTTTTTCTAAGGATGCATGCATAGTCAATGACAAAAATGGGAAGACCCTCTTTTCTGCTAAAAGGCAACACAATCTGTATAAGATTGATCTGTCTGGATGAGAAGTGGCTATAGCATAAGAAACTAAGACATGTTAGTATAATAAAATTTCTAAATTGAAAAAGCTTAACCTTGTGAGAGGATTGCCTGATATTTCTTGTAAGAAAGATGTTTTGTGTGATGCATGTCAGAGAGGTAAACAACTAAAATCAAGTTTCATATCTAAGAAAGAAGTCACCTCCTCTAGACCTTTGCAACTGTTACACATGGATCTGTTTGTACCAGTCAGTGTAGCTAGCCTAGGTGGAAAGAAATATGGTTTTGTCATAGTTGATGACTATTCTAGATTCACATGGATACTCTTCTTAACCCACAAGGATGAGTCCTATAAGGTCTTTACAGTATACAGTAAGAGAATACAGAATGAGCAAGGTTTTTGTATCTCTGCTATTAGAAGTGACAATGGGGGTGAATTTGAAAATGAGCAGTTTAAACTGTTCTATGAGGAAAATAGTATTTCTCACAATTTCTTTGCACCTAGAACTCCACAGCAAAATGGTGTGGTTGAGAGAAAGAACAGAGCTCTTCAAGAGATGGATAGAACAATGCTCAATGAAAATAATCTCCCTAAGTACTTCTGGGTAGAAGCCATTAACACTACTTGTTATGTGCAAAACAGAATATTGGTTAGACCTATCCTAAATAAGACTCCTTATGAATTGTGGAAAGGTAGAAAACCCAACATATCATATTTTCATGCATTTGGATGTGAATGTTATATTCCGAATACAAAAGATCATTTGGGAAAATTTGCCTCTAAAGTAGATAAAGGCATATTCATTGGTTATTCTGAAAAGTCTAAAGCTTTTAGAATTTTTAATTCTAGAACCTCTATTGTAAAAGAATCAATACATGTAAAATTTAATGATGGTTTAAAGACTGATAAAGAACTATCAGATCTAGAAGATGACATTGCAGGTATTGATCTAAGTACATTTGAGGAAAAGCCTTCAGACAAGTCAAAAGTAGAAGTGTCTGAAATTCCAGAAAATCAGACGAGTGCTCAAACGTCTGAAAAACGGAATGAGATCAGAGACTGGAAATTCAAGACTTATCATCCATAAGATCTTATCATCGTAAGTGTTAAGTCTCTAAAATGTCTGTGTGCATTTACCTAAGTTTTGATGAAAACTAAATATTGGTTAATGATTTAATTAACCTACTTTGTGGTTGCTAACCTGTCTACATAGTGTACAGATCAAAAAATAGCAAAAGTCACCTGTCTGTCTACTTAAGTAACAACCTGTCTGGATAAGCAAAAAGTCAACCTGTCTGCTGACTACGATTGTTGACTTTCCACAAATTGGTTTCAACCTGTCTCTGCTCTGCTCTCATACTCGTCTAAGGTTCTTTGTTAAGAACTCGAAGTACACGAAGCTTTTGGAAGCTGTCCCCTCATGCAGAAGACTCTGAATCTCTCTCTCACGCTTATCAAGAAATTCAAAAGTTCTCTCTCTCAAGGAACCTAGGAAGTCAGAGACAAACTTCCAGTTAAAGAATGTTTCCAACATGCTTTATTCCCTAGTACTTTCGGTTAATACACAAGAAGGGAAATGTACTCTGCAAAAGTACAAAAGCATACTGCACAACTCTGATTTGGCTACTACACGATGCATAAAGCCATGATCCTTCATGTTAGAGTACAACCAACGTTTCCATTGCATTAATGGCTGCCCAGAACGACTCTATTGCATTTAATAAAGCTCTGCTTGAAGTCATCGTTGCAAGGAATGTCTCTAATGGATATTAAATGTTTGAAGGCTATAAATACAGAAGTCATTGAAGATGAACATATCAGAGATTACAAAGCATTAAAGATCCATTACTCTATTCATTCTTTCTATCTGTATTTTTCAATCATTTGAAGTTATTACGCAGACTTTCCTAAGCTTTACATTTAAACAACTCTCTGAGTATTAGTGAAAGATCTGTCTGTCTGAAATTGTATTTATTACAAACCAAATTTCTCAAACAAATCTGAGTGAGCCTGAAGAGGCTAGGTGTGCAAAGGATACTTGTCTTGGAGCCTGAAGACGCTAGGTGTGCAAACAATACTTGGAGTCTGTAACCTAATCAGTTATAGTGGATAAATCTTGGTGCTGCCAAGGACTGGACGTAGCTCTTTGTGTTAAAGAGTGAACCAGGATAAATCACTGTGTTAATCTCTCCTCCCTTAAACTCTTTAGTTGTTTTGATTATATATCATCTGCATTTTAACTAAGGGGTTAAAAGTGTTTTTATCAAGCTTATTTTCATCTGTATGCTTGTGTGGTTTTCTGTGAAAATACAACAGACAGGTCAGACATGTGACCTGTCTGTGTAACTTATTTTACACCTGTCCGAACCTAGCTTCTGTGTGCAAAAAGTTTTCAACTTTATTTGAATTTTTATAAACACAATTCAACCCCCCTTCTCGTGTTTATAGTTGTCTATTTCAGTTGGTATCGGAGCTCAGCCTCTGGGTTGAGCATCTAACAGTATAGAGGTAAAAGATCCTGAAGAATAGACCATGACTGCTGGAGCTAGTGGGAGTCACCAGACTGAAGGAGCTTCCTTAACCAGACCTCCATTTTTCAATGGAGAAAACTACAACTATTGGAAAGATAGATTTCAATAGTTCATTCTATCTACAAACTCTGATCTCTGGGATGTCATCACAGATGGTCCATTCATTCCTAAAAATGAAGATAACACTGACAAGCCAAAAGCTCAGTGGACCCCTGCAGAAAAGACAAAGTGGGAGCTGAATCACAAAGCTAGATACAACATCATTTGTGCCCTCAGTCCTGACGAATTTGAAAAGGTTTGTGCCTGTGATTCTGCCAAAGAAATATGGGACACCTTAGCTGTCACACATGAAGGAACAGCCAAAGTCAAAGAATCAAAGATTGCCATATTTGTCAGAAAGTATGAACTATTTCTCATGGAGGAAGGAGAATCTGTTGCTCAGATGATAGGAAGATTCCAAACTATCATCAATGGCCTAAAGTCTCTTGGCAAAGTTTACTCTAATGCAAAGAAGGTTGGAAAGATACTAAGGAGTCTACCTAAGCAGTGGAGACCCTTGGTAACTGCTATCTCTCAAGCCAAGGATCTTACCACCTTGACTATGGATGAACTTCTTGGTACACTCACTGTTCATGAGCAAGAACTTGGAGATGAAATCACAACAAAGAAGGGCAAGTCAATTGCTCTAAAGGCTGATCAAAAGTCTTCAAAAGCTTCTAAAGCTTTGAAGGCAGACGAGTCATCCAGTGATGCTGACCTGTCTGAACCCGAGGATTCTGAAAGTGATGAAGAATTATCTCTCCTAATTAGAAAGATAAAGCTTCTCTTACAGGAAAAGAAGTTCAGAAAGGATAAGCCATTCAGAAGGTTCAACAAGGACAAGAACTTCAAAGAATCCACTTCAACAGACAAGAACTCAATTGTCTGCTATGAGTGTAAGAAGCCCGGTCACATCAAAGCAGACTGTCCTCAACTCAAGAAAGCACCTTTTAAGAAGTTCTTCAAAAAGAAGAAGAAAGGGATGATGGCTACTTGGGAAGATCTGGAGTCAACATCTTCTGATGAAGAGACAGAGGAAGAAGCTAATCTCTGTCTGATGGCCAACACTGACTCAGATTCAGATAATGAAGTACATCCTGACTATGAGGAATTGCTTGATGCCTATGAGGAATTGCTGGAGGAATCCAACTTCTTATCTAAGGCTTTCAAATCCCTCAAGAGAGATCATGTTAAGCTCCTCAGTGAGCGTAAACAGAAATCTCAAGAGTGTGAGAAACTTGCCAAATAGAACAGTGAGCTGAAGACTAAAAAGTCTGATGAAGCTAAGATCTCTAGTGATACACCACAATCTGAAGAAGTTGAAAAACTTCAATAGAAAGTGGAAGAGCTCACTTCTGATCTTGCCAAATTTGTTAATGGTAGAGATAATCTGACCAAGCTGCTTGGCTGTCAGAGGCACTCCCTTAACAAAGAAGGTATTGGATATGTCCATCAGACACATCATAAAGTATCAACTAAAAACTCTAAAGTGTCTGCTAAATCTACTTCAATTAAATCCATACCTGTCTGTAATTTCTGTGGAAAGACTGGACATGTTATGTCTAAGTGTCTTCATAAGAAAAGAAGGAAGTCTTCATAGACTCCTAGAACTAACAGAAAAGGACCCAGAAAACTATGGGTACCTAAAGATCAAATAATCCCTATTGTAGATGTCCTCAACAGCACAAAGAAAACACCACTGCTGGTACCTGGACAGTGGTTGCTCGCGACACATGACAGGAGAAAGGTCTATGTTCCTAGACCTCCAACTTAAGAAAGGAGGACATGTGGCATTTGGTGGAAATCAGAAAGGGAAAGTTATAGGCATTGGTACTATTGGTGGTAAACCTTCTCTTCCCTCTATATCTAATGTTCTTATGGTTAAAGGATTAAAACACAATTTGCTTAGCATAGGTCAATTATGTGACAGTGGATTTGATGTCTCCTTTACCAAGGATTTATGTATAGTTAAAGATCTCAGTGGCAAAACCCTCTTTTCAGCTAAAAGGCAGCAAAATCTGTATAAGATTGAACTGACTGATCTCTTAGATCAAAGTGTAACCTGTCTGATGTCTAAAGAGGATGAAAGATAGTTATGGCATAAGAAACTAGGACATGCTAGTATGAAACTAATCTCAAAATTAAAAAGGGATAATCTTGTGAGAGGATTGCCTGATATTAGTCTTAAGAAAGATGTTTTGTGTGATGCATGTCAGAGAGGTAAACAAGTAAAATCAAGTTTCAAATCTAAAAATCGAGTATCAACCTCTAGACCTCTTCAGTTGTTACACATGGATCTGTTTGGACCAGTTAGTGTTGCTAGCTTGGCTGGAAGAAAATATGGATTTGTCATAGTTGATGACTATTCTAGATATACATGGGTACTCTTCTTAACCCACAAGGATGAGTCTTTTAAGGCTTTCTCAGTATTCTGTAAAAGAGTACAAATTGAGCAGGGTTTCTGTATTTCTACTCTTAGAAGTGACCATAGGGGAGAATTTGAAAATGAACAGTTTATACAGTTCTGTGAGGAGAATGGAATCTCTCACAATTTCTCTGCACCTAGAACTCCTCAACAAAATGGAGTGGTTGAGAGAAAGAACAGATCTCTGCAAGAGATGGCTAGATATATGCTCAATGAGAATAATCTCCCTAAGTACTTCTGGACAGAAGCAGTAAACACAGCCTGTTATGTACAAAACAGAATACTCATTGGGCCTTTTCTAAAGAAGACACCTTATGAATTGTGGAAAGGAAAAAGCCCCAACATTTCTTACTTTCATGCATTTGGTTGTGAATGCTTCATTCTAAATACCAAGGATCAACTTGGAAAGTTTGACTCCAAAACAGAGAAAGGAATCTTTTTAGGATATTCTGATATGTCTAAAGCTTTTAGAATTTTTAATTCTAGAACATCTGTTATTGAATAATTTGTTCATGTCAAATTTAATGATAGCTTAAAGACTGATAAGGAATTATCAGATCTAGAATATGATATTGTAGGTCTTGATATAAACAAGTCAGAAAATCAACAACCTGACTTAACCAAATCAGAACCTGAAGCTGAACCAGACAGACAAGTGGAGTAGACAAGTTAGCAGACAAGTCAAGATCTTCATGATGATCTTCAAAGAGACTGGAAATTCAAAACTCATCATCCTAAGGATCTCATTATTGGAAATCCCTCAGAAGGAGTGAGAACCAGATCTACTTTAAGATAATCAAGCAATGTGGACTTTATGTCAGAAATAGAGCCAAAGCACATTGAAGAAGCTTTTGATGATGAAAGCTGGATTCTTGCTATGCAAGAGGAACTCAACCAGTTCACCAGAAATGATGTCTGGACACTTGTCTCCAAGCCCAAAAACAAATCTGTCATTGGAACAAGATGGGTCTTTAGAAACAAGTTGGATGAGGATAGCAAGTTGTCAGAAATAAGGCAAGGTTAGTAGCTCAAGGCTATAACCAACAAGAAGGTATTGACTATACTGAAACCTTTGCACCTGTAGCTAGAATAGAAGCTATTCGCATTCTAATGTCATATGCTGCACAACACCAAATCACTCTCTTTCAAATGGATGTGAAAAGTGCGTTTCTCAATGGAATAATTGAAGAAGAAGTATATGTTAAACAACCCCCTGGTTTTGAAGATACTGATAAACCAGATCATGTTTTTAAACTTAAAAAGGCATTATATGGTTTAAAACAAGCACCTAGGGCATGGTATGATAGATTAAGTTCTTTTCTCATGCATAATGGTTTTACTAGAGGACAAGTAGATACTACTTTGTTTAAGAAAAGTTCTAAAGAGAACTTCATTATAGTCCAAATATATGTTGATGATATTATTTTTGGAGCAACTAATGAAAAGCTGTGCAAGGACTTTTCAAAGCTGATGCAAGCAGAATTTGAGATGAGCATGATGGGAGAGTTAAAGTTCTTCCTTGGTTTACAAACCAAACAGACAAGTGATGGAATCTACATCCATCAACAAAAGTATATCAAGAAAATGCTTAAGAAGTACAAAATGGAAAGTGCTAAACTAATGAAAACTCCCATGGAAACCAATGCAAAACTAAGCAAAGATGATGAAGGTAAAAAGGTAGACCAAACTGTCTACAGAGGTATGATTGGATCTCTACTATACTTAACTTCAAGCAGACCTGATATTCAATTCAGTGTCTGTATGTGTGCTAAATTTCAATCTGACCCAAGAGAATCTCATCTTAAAGCTGTTAAAAGAATATTTAGATATTTGCTTGGGAATACTAATCTTGGTTTGCTATATTTAATGTGAACACCCAATTTTGTCCGGTGTATTTTTATTCAATTAATAAAGAGAAATAAACAAGAAAAATAAAATAAAAAATAAAAAAATGATAAAAGAAAATAAATAAAAAGGATAATGGTGGTTTGGAATAGTTTGATAAGAGATGATAAAGATCATTCAAATTGGAGTTTGTTTTCTAAAAAAGAGGAGATAATGATTCAGTTTATGATAAACATAATCAGAATAAGATATTGATATATTTCATGATAAACATACTAATATGATTTTGATACTTCAAGTGAGGAATTTTGTTACTCTTGTTTCTATAAATAAAGAACAAATTCAAGGACTACAAAGAAAGAAATTCTACTACTTTCTCAATCATCATTCTCTCAACCATTCTGACTCCCTTTCCAACAACCTGATCATCATCATCTTCACCTCTGCGCTTCTCCACCATTGACAGACCCACTTCCGCACCGGTCCGCCATCGCCGCCGTGTCTCTGCAGCTTGTAGCAACCAAGCCATCACAATAACACCACCATAATTGTTTCATTCTCATCACTGTCGCACTTCGCCGTGCTCCGCCGTCTGCAGATCCAGCCATTCCCAGCAGCTTGACTGTGTCGCCTTCGCCGATCAGTTGTTGTCCATCGTGCAGTGCCGCTTCGGACCATCACCGCCGTGAACCTCCGTACCAGATCTGTGAACCAAGTCTTTGTCACACACTTAGCCCGTCGCTGCTCGCCGTTTCGGTCCGCCACTCGCTAGCCAGGCTAGTCACACGGCTAGTCACACGGCTTTCACCCCATCGTATCCTTCATGATTCCATGTTCTTCTGCGTACAGGTTCAAATGGAGAAGATAACCATGTTTATGTTTAATAATTAATTTTCTTTTTTTTATTATTATTTTGATTGAGTCTAATTGGGTCAAATGGGTCAGATGTGTTTGCGCTTTTGTTTTTAGAATGTTAAAAGTCACATAAAAATCATATTTTCAAAAAAATCCTTAAAAATTTATATATATAAAAAATGAAAATCCTTTTTAAAATAAAAATCCTTTTTCATAAAAACTAAAAATATAACCAACCAAACATTTTTTAGAAGAACTACGTAGCTTTGAATTTCTCATTGCACCCGGGAATACGTAGGAGCGGAATTAACCATTCCGTCAAGCTAAAAATTAAAATTTCCCAATTTTTGTGTTTATTTCCTTTTTATTATTTTTTGGGTAAAATAAATATTTTTTTAAAGTTATTAAGAGTTTGCACAATTAACTTGAGGTACCGTCTTAGGACGGACGATGTAGGGTGCTAACACCTTCCTTACTCGTAACCGACTCCCGAACTCAAATCTCAATTTTTATTAAAAGACCAGTTTCCTTTAACAAATGGTTTTTCCAAGTTTTTTCCCAAAAAATATATTTGGTGGCGACTCCTCTGTTTCTTCTTTTCCATTGCGGCGCCCGGACGGGACGGTCGCGACAGCTGGCGACTCCACTGGGGACTTTTTGAGAGTCAGGCCTATTATAGTTAGTTGTGCAAAATTTTAATAACTTTTATTTGTTTGTTTTACCCATTTTACATTGTAAATATTGTTTTATTTATTTATTCTACATATATATATTCTTACAATTTTCCATGTTAATTCTAGGGTAGATTTAACTTTTAGGGTTGTATAGGTTTGTATGCTCTCTCCACACACTACACTTACACATTGAACACACACTTATGAGTGAGGCCCTATACCCGGGTCTTGGTAACCCTAAGATTAAGAAAGAGGTTGTGTAGTGGTAGCCATTTTGGGATATTCATCCTATCTGGGTATCATGAAAACCTCGGCTAGAGTGTAACCTTTTTTTATGATGTCCTATGTCTGGTAGATCTCCTACTGTCTTGGTCAACATCATGAATTTGGATCTTAGCTCTAGTGGCCAAAGAATATTGGAATTGTAGAATCACCTTATGCGAGGTCACCGATTAAAGATCCATAGCCCATTAGGATAGAGTCCAATGAGGTAACCTGATTTAGGACACAAAGTGAGTGTACTTTCTCCGCACATTCTTTTTAATTATGCATAAAATTCACCATTAATTATTTTTCTACAACCTAATATCTTTGGACGAGACGTTCTAGGAATGGTTAGTTAAATATTTATCATTTAAAACCTTTGAACAAGACGTTCTAGGAATGATTAAATCAAATATGTTCACATTTAACACCTTGGAACGAGACGTTCTAAGAATGGTTAAGCAATTATTTTCACGATCAAGCGCATTTGAACGAGACGTTCTAAGATATTCACCAAACTAAGACATTTGAACGAGACGTTCTAAGAATAATTAATCAATCTTCGTTCGATCATGTGGTACAAATACCGGTTTAATTAATAGTTGCAATGCATGATTTCATGATAGGTAAAATAATCAATATAACGAGAAAATCGCTACACCCTTATCGTACTCGATCACAAGCCAAAATAATGGATGAACAAGAGCAAGCTCATAAATTCGTTGAAGATATGGGTCAACTCAAGGAACAGGTGGCTCAAATAATGGAGATGATGCAAGCCATGCAAAAGGAAAAGAATACAGATGAGAATCCTCCAGCCTCAACTGAAGCACAGCCAACTGAACCACTTCTCACTCAGGGCTTCAATCAACAAGGGATCACGATGCCCCTTGTTGTTTACCCGAACAATCAAACTCATCAGTCATTTGACCCAAACAATCCCCCATATGGTCTTCCTCGAGGGTTTGTACCACCAGTGGCTCCTAGTCCGCAAGATGGCTATCCAGGTTCCCAAAACACTGCCCAGACACAAATCCCTACCAATGCTGCTGAGATACAACAAGTGCAAACCACCAATCCGCCAGGTGGTAATACCCCGATAATGGTACAATTTGCTAACCCGAATACTTCACCATACACACTTCAAATTGATGCCAATGGGACCCAGGCAACACATAATTTTGCTCCCCTACAATATGTTCCTGTTAATCAGACGGGTGAGGGTCCTCAGTCCAAAGAAAAATTGGAAATTCTGGAGGAAAGACTGCGGGCTATTGAAGGAGTAAATAGTTATGGTCTTCGGACCGCCTCGGAACTTTGTCTGGTACAAGATGTTGTAATCCCGCCAAAATTTAAGGTGCCTGATTTTGACAAGTACAAGGGAATCACTTGCCCTAAAAACCACTTAACCATGTACGTCAGGAAGATGGCATCGTATGCCCATGATGATAAACTCTTGATTCATTTCTTCCAAGACAGTTTGACTGGGGCAGCTTCAAATTGGTACACACATCTTGAGCGGGCCCATATTCGATCTTTCAAGGATCTAGCATATGCATTCTTGAAACAATACAAGTACAACATTGACATGGCTCCGGATAGAATGCAATTGCAAAGTATGTCAAAAAAGAATACAGAAACTTTCAAAGAATATGCCCAACGATGGAGGGAATTAGCTGCTCAAGTGGAGCCCCCATTAGCTGAGAAAGAAATTGTAACAATGTTCATTGATACACTTCAGTCACCCTTCTATGACATAATGGTTGGAAGCGCGTCATCAAACTTTTCTGACATGGTTATCATTGGAGAACGAATTGAAAGTGGGATGAGAAGCGGTAAGATTGTTGAAAGTTCTGTGGTAGCTGTTGAAACAAAGAAAGCTCCATTTGTCAAAAAGAAGGAAGGAGAGACGCATACTGTGGCGTCAGAGCAGAAGATTCCTGGGCATTGGGTATCAAACCAAATTCCTGTCAACTCCCAACCATATTTTCAAAACACCTACATCCCATTTTATCCACCACATCAACAGCCTAACCATCCATATATAGCCGCCACCTCACAAATTCCAACCCAACCTTATCCTATGATGATATCATATCAGCCATCATATCCTACCCAGTATCAAACCTTTCCTACTGTACCACCTCAACAAAAGGCAAAGCCCATGCAGTTTGACCCAATACCTATTACTTACACTGAGCTATTACCAAGCCTCATCAACAAATCTTTGTTGGTCCCAGTCCCGGCTAAGGCAGTACAACCCCCATACCCAAAATGGTTTGACCCAAATGCTAAGTGTGATTATCATTCAGGAGTGATTGGTCATTCGACTGAAAATTGCAAGACCTTAAAGTACAAAGTGCGAGATCTAATCAATGCAAATTTGCTGAGTTTCCAACAAGATACTCCTAATGTAGGAGGTTCTGGAGTCAACGCCATAGAAGGCACTGTGAAGCATGACCTTTGATTCTTGTTAGAGTAATTCATTAATGTTAATCCTTTAGCTCTGCCAAAGGCTTTAGGAAATCTTGAATAATGGGCTTACCTGTTTCCATTTCAGTATGAATAAATGAATGCATTGAGTTTCCTTGATGTCTCTCCATCTTTTGACTTTACCTTACTTTAGTCTTATCTTTTCATTTATCCTGAAGTTGTCCAGATCTGAAAATGATTCTCTAAAAAAAAAAGAAAGAAAAAAAAAGAAAAAAAAGAAAAAAAAAGAAGGTATGTGCTAGCATCTCATCATATGATTTTGATCACCCCATTAATCAATTTGACAAAAGAAAAAATCCTCATCGACTTATATGATCAACTGAGCCGAAAGCACCAAATGAATATTTTTGCAATGACTGAGGCAATCAAAAGGTACTTTTAGTGAAGTAGAGATACTCTCCATGAAGATGAAAAGCCCACAGATTAAAGTTAGATGCTTAAAAAAAAAGGGGGGGAAAATAGGAAAGAGAGAGACCACTTATTTAATTTGGTAAGTACTATTATTTTTGTCTTTTCATTAAAATTTTTGAAAATTAACAATCATGATTTGAAATGAAGAATGGCCATGTTTCTCTATCCTTGACATATTTGCGTTATCCGTTGTTACCCCTTTTGAGCCTAAAAGAATTATTTTTCAAAGAACCTTGGGCAAGGATCACCCCTACACTGGGGCTAATTTGAGTTAAATGCGGATTGTTGAAAAGTAAGAAGAAGAAGAAGAAGAAGAAGAAGAAGAAGAAGAAGAAGAAGAAGAAGAAGAAGAAGAAGAAGAAGAAGAAGAAGAAGAAGAAGAAGAAGAAAGGAAAGAAAATGAATAAATAAGCTCACAACAAAGCCAAATGAAAAAAAAAAAAAAACGAGAAGTGGGCTAAGGAAATATAATATTGATACAAATGGTTGATGCAAAGTAAGAACAAGGATCCTTGACCCTTTCAACCCACAAACACTCATTTGGGCCTCATTCCTTTTCTTCATATCCCTTAACCTTGGCCACATTACAAGCTTAAAAAAGTTCATTCTGATCAATGAAAGATTGTTATCATTTTCATTAATTTTAATTTTTAGACAAAGAAAATATGTGCTCTTTAATATATCACTCTCGAAAATATAATAAAAAGAATAAAAAAAAAAGCAAGAAAAAGAGAGAGAAGAAAATGGCTCGCTGGGCTGAAAACCTGAAAGGGCGGTCCAGGCAAAAATTAGAGCGTCCCGATGAAAAGATCCATTGAAGAGACAAACTGGGGCAGTTTGAATTTAAAGGTAGATCATGAAGTACCCCAATAAATGAAGAATGGGGCAAGTCATATCTTTGAAGCTGATTGAAATGGTGCTCGAGACCAATTGAAGAAATACAAACTTCAAACTGGGGCAGGTTGAATTTAAAGGCAGATCATGAAATGCTCCCAATACATGAAGACTGGGGCAAGTAATATCCTTGGAAACTGATTAAAGTGGTGCTCGAGATCATATGCATGATAGGCTAGCACTAATTATCCTAAAGAGTATCATTTGAAGAAATGCAAACTTCACATCCTCATCGTTCCCTTATAAAGACATCTCCAACCCCAATATCATTATTTTTCTCGCATCCTTATCCCCTTTCACATATTGTTATCACCTTTTCACTCTCCATCATTTTTGGTACCCCCTCTTATTGCCATTTACCATGGACTCAACATGCATTTTTATACTAGAGTGTGAAATAAGTGTCAATAATAACATTTTCTCTCAAGATTTCAAAGGTCATGGAAAGCATAACTATCTCTTAACAAGGGGCAACGATAAAAAGGGGGCAATCAGGCACTTTCATCTGTTGGGATCATCATATCTCTGGTAAGAAGCAAAGCATCAATAAAACATGCAAAGGACTGGTCAAATCAGCAAGTTTCGCTCTAGTTCATCCAAGATTTGGCTATGGTCAAAACTCAAAACCTTAAGGGGCCAATGATAAAATGTGATTAAAAAGAAAAAGAAAAAAAGAAAACAAAAACAAAAACAAAAAAAACAAAAGCAAAAATAAAAAATAAAAGAATCAAGCTTTACAAAATGTCTCTTGCATCATACACTGTTGCAACATTTCAAAAGCAAAACTCAACATCATTGCATCACACTTGGGCATAGGGCCTATAAGTTGTATTTCAGTTCGCTTTAGCTGGCATAGGGCCTCTCAAGCTTTCTTTTGTTTTTGTTCAGCTTTAACGAGCATAGGGCGCATAAGCTGTCTTTATAGGCTTTAGCAGGCATAGGGCCTCGTAAGCTTTCGTCTTCTTTCCAAGTTCCTGCGGATACCATCTCCGTGAACTTATCTTATATTTCCTTTCGAGCTCCTGCGGAAACCATCTCCGTGAGCTTCTTTCCAAGTTCCTGCGGAAACCGTCTCCGTGAACTTGTCTTACATTTCCTTTCGAGCTCCTGCGGAAACCGTCTCCGTGAGCTTCTTTCCAAGTTCCTGCGGAAACCGTCTCCGTGAACTTGTCTTACATTTCCTTTCGAGCTCCTGCGGAAACCGTCTCCGTGAGCTTCTTTCCAAGTTCCTGTGGATACCGTCTCCGTGAACTTGTCTTATCCTTCCTTTTGAGCTCCTGCGGAAACCGTCTCCGTGAGCTTCTTTCCAAGTTCCTGCGGATGCCGTCCCCGTGAACTTGTCTTATCTGTCCTTTCAAGCTCTTGTGGAAACCGTCTCCGTGAGCTTCTTTTATCTCTCGTTTTAAGCTTCTATGAATACTGTTTCTGTAAAAAAAAAAAAAAAAAAAAAACTCTTCCGGACAAAATCTCGGTTCATTTCTTTACTTGCATCTTATAACGACAAAAGGCTAACTATGGTTAACCTGTTATCTAATAAGAAACTAGTAAAGAGGGGCAGCTGTGAACACCCAATTTTGTTCGGTGTATTTTTATTCAATTAATAAAGAGAAATAAACAAGAAAAATAAAATAAAAAATAAAAAAATGATAAAAGAAAATAAATAAAAAGGATAATGGTGGTTTGGAATAGTTTGATAAGAGATGATAAAGATCATTCAAATTGGAGTTTGTTTTCTAAACAAGAGGAGATAATGATTCAGTTTATGATAAACATAATCAGAATAAGATATTGATATATTTCATGATAAACATACTAATATGATTTTGATACTTCAAGTGAGGAATTTTGTTACTCTTGTTTCTATAAATAAAGAACAAATTCAAGGACTACAAAGAAAGAAATTCTACTACTTTCTCAATCATCACTCTCTCAACCATTCTGACTCCCTTTCCAACAACCTGATCATCATCATCTTCACCTCTGCGCTTCTCCACCATTGACAGACCCACTTCCGCACCGGTCCGCCATCGCCGCCGTGTCTCTGCAGCTTGTAGCAACCAAGCCATCACAATAACACCACCATAATTGTTTCATTCTCATCACTGTCGCACTTCGCCGTGCTCCGCCGTCTGCAGATCCAGCCATTCCCAGCAGCTTGACTGTGTCGCCTTCGCCGATCAGTTGTTGTCCATCGTGCAGTGCCGCTTCGGACCATCACCGCCGTGAACCTCCGTACCAGATCTGTGAACCAAGTCTTTGTCACACACTTAGCCCGTCGCTGCTCGCCGTTTCGGTCCGCCACTCGCCAGCCAGGCTAGTCACACGGCTTTCACCCCATCGTATCCTTCATGATTCCATGTTCTTCTGCGTACAGGTTCAAATGGAGAAGATAACCATGTTTATGTTTAATAATTAATTTTCTTTTTTTTTATTATTATTTTGATTGAGTCTAATTGGGTCAGATGTGTTTACGCTTTTGTTTTTAGAATGTTAAAAGTCACATAAAAATCATATTTTCAAAAAAATCCTTAAAAATTATATATAAAAAATGAAAATCCTTTTTAAAATAAAAATCCTTTTTCATAAAAACTAAAAATATAACCAACCAAACATTTTTTAGAAGAACTACGTAGCTTTGAATTTCTCATTGCACCCGAGAATACGTAGGAGCGGAATTAACCATTCCGTCAAGCTAAAAATTAAAATTTCCCAATTTTTGTGTTTATTTCCTTTTTATTATTTTTTGGGTAAAATAAATATTTTTTTAAAGTTATTAAGAGTTTGCACAATTAACTTGAGGTACCGTCTTAGGACGGACGATGTAGGGTGCTAACACCTTCCCTACTCGTAACCGACTCCCGAATTCAAATCTCAATTTTTATTAAAAGACCAGTTTCCTTTAACAAATGGTTTTTCCAAGTTTTTTCCCAAAAAATAAATTTGGTGGCGACTCCTCTGTTTCTTCTTTTCCATTGCGGCGCCCGGACGGGACGGTCGCGACATTTAAGAACAAAAGAATACAGATTAGTTGGATTCTGTGATGCTGATTTTGCTGGAGACAGAATAGAAAGGAAAAGCACCAGTAGAGGATGCCACTTCATTGGAGCAAATTTAGTCTCTTGGTCAAGCAAAAGGTAGATAACTATTGCTCTATCTACTACTGAAGCAGAATACATCTCAGCTGCTAGTTGTTGCTCTCAACTTTTATGAGTAAAACATCAACTTGAGGATTACTCTATTTATGAGCATAATATATCTGTATGGTGTGATAATTCTAGTGCTATTTGCTTAACTAAAAATCCAATTCAGCATTCTAAGGCCAAGCATATAGAAATCAAACATCACTTTATAAGAGATTATGTTCAGAAAGGTATCTTTGATATTAAGTTTGCTAAAACTGAAAATCAATTGACTGATATTTTCACTAAACCTTTAGCAAAAGAAAGATTTTTATTTATTAGAGATAATTTAAAATGCATTGCATTATTGAATGAAATGTCTGAGATTTTTTTTTTAACTGTCTATGCTACCTGTCTTATAGCTTTATATCACCTGTCTGTGATTACCTGTCTGACTCTGCTGAGTTACTTTGCTGAATCTCAACAGTTTTATTAAAATGCTTATTATTTATTTAATACCATTCACTAATCTGAAGCTAATCATGGGCACGGCAGTTTTTATCTCGAAACCATGTTTTCATTATGTCTTAAGTGGGTGCTACAGTTCCCCACAAAAATCGTGCCGTTTTTGAATTAAAAATGTTTTATTTCTCTCTCCTGCTTTTATTGCTATAAAAGGCAATTTTTCAGAAAGGTTCAAACTTTATCTTTTTCAAAATCCCTAAAGTCCTTCTTTCTTCGTGTTCTCCTCTTTCAAACCCTTCTCTCTTCCAAAACCCTCGTAACCTCTCCTCTGAAAAATGGCATCTTCAAAGCGTCTATCTTCAAAAGAAATTGCTGAGCAATACGAGATGAGAGTGGCTAATGTTGAGAAGATTCTTCCTGGTAAGACTGTTGATCTTCAACAGATGAAGAAATGGGGTATGGATGTCACTGAAGAGTTGGAATACTGTAAGTGGACTGCTTTCTTTGACATTAAGGAGCTTGTTCATCCCAAGCTTGTCAGAGACTTCTGGAGGAATGCTGTGGTCATCACCAGTGTGATTGATGGAACCAAGAGCTTTAAGGCTCAAATGTCGTCTGACAAAACCCTCCTTTTCCCTATTGGATCTTTGGAGTTAGCAACAAGATGTCCAAGGATTGGAATTGCCTTCAAACGTGACTGGGAAGATCAGGTAGGAGCTGAAAATGTAAACATTGCTGTTTATGGAGTTCCCAACCCTGAGAACAAGCAGCCTGTCAGCATGATGCCCAAGTGCAGGTTCTTGCACAAGCTGCTGCTGGAGTGTGTGATGCCAAGAAAAGGATCACGAGACAATGTGACCAAGATGGACAGATTTGCTCTGTACCACTTGATTCATAAAATCAAGATAGACATCAATGATCTCATCTACATGTATCTTGAGTCTCTGATCAAGAGGACCAACATGCAGACTTATCCTTATGGAATGCTGTTGACAAGAGTATTCAGGAACAAGCTGTTTGTTCCAACTGATGTTCACTTTGTGGACATGTCTCTTCCCATAGACAAGAAGGTCCTGTCTATGATGGGGATTGAAGGAATCCCCCTGGAGGATGAAGAGGAAGACAAGAAGAAGAAAAAGAAGCTTGCTGTTGAGCAGAAGCTGAAGGAGAAAGTAGAAGAACCAGTGGATTCTACTGGTGAATTTGAAGTTCCAATCTCTGAGAGAATCTGGAAACCTGCTGGAAAGGTGGCCAGACAAGACCAGAAGCCTGAGGAACATTCAGCTTCTGAAGAATCTGCTGAGACAGTTGAGCCTCTCAGGTTCAAGCTGAAGAAACCCTCTCCCAAGAGGAAGACAAGTGAGGCTGGGAAATCTGTTGCTGCTCCTGCACAACCTAGTAAAAAGAGAAGATTAGTGAAGACCTTTACCAAGGCCAGACAAGTGGAGTCTGAACCTAGTAAAGAGGAAGCATCTGCTCAGGGGGAGCAGACATCACCACCCTTAGAGGAGCCAAAGGAGAAGAAACCTCTTGATTTGGGAATCATTCCCAGAAAAAGAAGGTCAGGCTACCCTATGCCTTTAGTGGCCATTGCTGGAAGGGAAGAAATCCCTGCAGAAGAACCTGCTGCTGCAACTTCTGCTGACCTGTCTGATGGGACTCAAACAGTTGATCATCCTGAAGCTGCCGCTTTATCCCTTTCAAGGAAGAAGACAAGACTCTTTGAAGATCAGTTTTTCACTTTTCCCTCTGCACCATCCTTTCCCCTTCACCAAGGTATCCCCAGTTCTGTTGTTTCCTCCCCTTCTGCCCTTTTCATTAAACCTTTGTCAATTGCATCCCCTTTTCATTCACCTGTCTCCTCTCACCCCACCCAAAGAACAATCTGGCATATCATCAAGACTGTTCGTGATTGATCTGCAATCTCTGATGACTGCAAATATCTCTCACTTATCTGTCATTCCTTCTCCTCCATCTCATCTTCTTAACTCTTGTAGGGAAATTTTCTTTTGTCCCCCTACTGTTGTGTTCATTAGAACATTGGAAGGATCTCACTATCCTGCCTCTGTTGTAATGTTACCTTCTAGGTCTAGATATTTCTTTCTCTTAATCACAGGGTCAAATTCGTTTTTCTGTCATATAGACTCTCTCTTACCCTTACCTCCATCTGTCTTAGCTAATCAACCTCTTTCCCCTCCTATTCAAATTAGAGTCATTCGTCTGTCTCTATGTGAAAGACTCTCATGTGTCTTTCCTTCTTTCGATACTGACCTAGTCGGAATCAAACCTCTGTTTAAATTAGCTTTTCTTCCTTTCTTTTATTTCAGAACCATTCATCAGTATATCTTTCCCCGTGTCTCCTCACCCTTCTCTGTACCTAAGGCACCCCCAGTATTAGCCTTACCGTGGTATCCAAATCTGTCTGCTGCTTCAACCAGCCTATCTTCAGAAGCCTCCTCTTCTCAGATGGTGGATTTAAATAGCTTCAATCTACTTAAAGCTGAGCTAGAAGAAGTCAGAAGACAATTGGATGAAGAAAAGCATGCTAGGCTGTTGTTAGAAAAGAAAGTTGATTCTTTGTATCCTCTTTTTAATCAGTCTAGATAGCTGTTTTTGTAAAAACTGCCTTGTAAATGAGAAGCTTATGATGAATGAAAATCAGTTTTACTTTATCTCTTTTCTCTTTACTGATTTCTGTCTGTCCTTTTTTGTTGTTGACAAAAGGGGGAGAAAAATGTAAGATGATTAAGATAAGTGTTCAAATATGGAGAAAATATAAGATGGTTCAGATTTTGTTTTGAACTTAAGCTGCTGCATATCTCTCTGATACTGATATTTGAACACAAATGCACCTGTCTGCACGTATAGAAAATCTCAACCTGTCTACATTCTGTTATTCTTTAAGTTGATATTTTCTAAGGTTTATTAAATCATCTGAATGCTTGTCATCATCAAAAAGGGGGAGATTGTTAAGTCTCTAAAATGTCTGTGTGCATTTCCCTAAGTTTGATGAAAACTAAACATTGGTTAATGATTTAATTAACCTACTTTGTGGTTGCTAACCTGTCTACTTAGTGTACAGATCAGAAAATAGCAAAACTCACCTGTCTGTCTACTTAAGTAACAACCTATCTGGATAAGCAAAAAGTCAACCTGTCTGCTGACTAGGATTGTTGACTTTCCACAAATTGGTTTCAACCTGTCTCTGCTCTGCTCTCATACTCGTCTAAGGTTCTTTGTTAAGAACTCGAAGTACACGAAGCTTTTGGAAGCTGTCCCCTCATCCAGAAGACTCTGAATCTATCTCTCACGCTTATCAAGAAATTAAGAAGTTCTCTCTCTCAAGCAACCTAGGAAGTCAGAGACAAACTTCCAGTTAAAGAATGTTTCCAACATGCTTTATTCCCTAGTACTTTCGGTTAATACACAAGAAGGGAAATGTACTGTGCAAAAGTACAAAAGCATACCGCACAACTCTGATTTGGCTACTGCACGATGCATAAAGCCATGATCCTTCATGTTAGAGTACAACCAACGTTTCCATTGCAGTAATGGCTGCCCAGAACGACTCTATTGCATTTAATGAAGCTCTGCTTGAAGCCATCGTTGCAAGGAATGTCTCTAACGGATATTAAATGTTTGAAGGCTATAAATACAGAAGTCATTGAAGATGAACATATCAGAGATTACAAAGCATTAAAGAGCCATTACTCTGTTCATTTTTCTATCTGTATTCTTCAATCATTTGAAGTTATTACGCAGACTTTCCTAAGCTTTACATTTAAACCACTCTGAGTGTTAGTGAAAGATCTGTCTGTCTGAAATTGTATTTATTACAAACCAAATTTCTCAAACAAATCTGAGTGAGCCTGAAGAGGTTAGGTGTGCAAAGAATACTTGTCTTGGAGCCTGAAGAGGCTAGGTGTGCAAACAATACTTGGAGTCTATAACCTAATCAGTTATAGTGGACAAATCTTGGTGCTGCCAAGGACTGGACGTAGCTCTTTGTGTTAAAGAGTGAACCAGGATAAATCACTGTGTTAATCTCTCCTCCCTTAAACTCTTTAGTTGTTTTGATTATATATCATCTGCATTCTAACTAAGGGGTTAAAAGTGTTTTTATCAAGCTTATTTTCATCTGTATGCTTGTGTGGTTTCTATGAAAATACAACAGACAGGTGACCTGTCTGTGTAACTTATTTTACACCTGTCCGAACCTAACTTCTGTGTGCAAAAAGTTTTCAACTTTATTTTAATTTTTGAGAAACACAATTCAACCCCCCTTTCTCGTGTTTATAGTTGTCTATTTCAGTAAGTCCATCTTAAGGTGTTAGAACCAGATCTACTTTCAAAGAAAACAATAACATGGCCTTTATATCAGATTTGGAGCCCCAAAGAATTGAGGAAGCTCTACAAGATGAAAGCTGGATTCTAACCATGCAAGAAGAACTGAATCAGTTCAAGAGAAATGATGTGTGCACTCTAGTTTCTAAACCTAAGGACAAATCCATTATTGGAACCAGATGGGTATTTAGAAACAAACTGGATGAAGATGGAAAAGTGGTAAGGAATAAAGCAAGACTAGTTGCTCAAGGGTATAATCAATAGCAAGGTATTGACTTCACTGAAACCTTTGCACCTGTAGCTAGATTAGAAGCAATTAGAATTCTTATGTCTTATGCTGCACAACATGATATAACTCTTTATCAAATGGATGTTAAAAGTGCATTTTAAATGGGATAATTGAAGAGGAAGTTTATGTTAAGCAACATCCTGGGTTTGAGGATTATGAAAATCCTCACGATGTCTATAAGCTTAAGAAAGCTTTATATGGACTTAAACAAGCTCCTAGAGCTTGGTATGATAGGTTAAGCACATATCTAATGGAAAACAATTTCACTAGAGGAAAAGTAGACACTACACTTTTCAAGAAATTCTCAAGGAAAGATTTCATTGTAGTACAAATATATGTGGATGATATTATCTTTGGTGCTACTAATGAAAAGCTATGTAAAGAGTTCTCTGAGTTGATACAGAATGAGTTTGAGATGAGCATGATGGGAGAATTGAAGTTCTTTCTTGGTCTGCAAATAAAACAGATAAGTGATGGAATCTATATCCATCAGTAAAAATACACTAAGGAACTTCTGAAAAAGTATAAGATGGAAAATTCAAAGCCTATGAGTACTACTATGCATCCATCAATAGTTCTAAACAAGGATGAGGAAGGTAAAAAGGTAAATCAAACTGTCTACCGAGGTATGATTGGATCACTTCTATACTTAACTGCTAGCAGACCTGACATTCAGTTCAGTGTTTGTCTCTGTGCTAGATTTCAATCAGATCCGAAAGAATCTAATCATAAGGCTGTTAAAAGAATTTTCAGATATCTAATTGGAACTACTAACCTTGGTGTATTGTATAAGAAATCTGAAGATTTCAAGTTAGCTGGATTCTGTGATGCTGACTTTGCTGGAGATAGAATTGATAGAAAAAGCACCAGTGGAGGATGTCACTTCATTGGAGCAAATATGATCTCCTGGTCAAGCAAAAGGCAAAGTATCATTGCTCTCTCAACTGCTGAAACTGAATATATATCTGCAGCAAGTTGTTGTTCACAACTGCTCTGGGTAAAATATCAACTTGAGGATTATTCAATGATTGAGCATAACATTCCTGCTTGGTGTGATAACACCAGTGCTATTAACTTGTCTAAAAATCCCATACAACATTCTAGAGCAAAGCATATAGAAATAAAGAATCATTTTATTAGAGATTATGTGCAAAAGGGTGCTTTTGAAATTAAGTTTGTGAATACTGAAAATCAGTGGGCTGACGTCTTTGCTAAACCTTTAAGTGAAGATAGATTTGTTTTTATTAGAAGGAATCTTAATATGCATAACGTGTCTGAATGATTGTATGCTTATATGTTTGAAAATTTAATTGTCTAATTTTTATGCTTCACTCGTCTACTTTAGCTTAGCGTCTGATGACGTGGCTGAAAGCACTCACAAAGTGCTGACATTGACTGAGACACGGGTACATTGCAAAATTTCCTTCCTTTTTCTAAAAACGTTCCATCTTTTCACAATTGTCATTTCAAAAGTTATTACTTTTTATGGCATAACATCTCTCCTTGTTCCCAACGTAAAAAGCACTCAAGTGTTTCCTTTTCTTATCCTAAAAGTAAACTTAGTCATTTCACAATCTCTCCACTCATAATCTTTGCTGTCTCTATCTCTCTGACTCTCTCTTCATCTTCATCCTCTCAAAACCCTTCGTTTCCAAACCCTAAAAATTCCTTCTTTTCTGAAACAATGGCACCCAAAAGCTTTCTAGAAACCATCGCTGAGCAAGCCAAAATTTCTGCAAATGAAATGAAGAAACTGCACCCTGGGAGAGTTCCTAACTTTGAGGAACTAAAAATCAAGGGAATGGATGTCCAACCCGAAATTGCTACTGTGGGATGGTTGCCATTCTTCCATCTCAGAGAAGTTGTCTATCCCACACTGGTTAGGGCTTTCTGGAATACTGGCAAGATAACCAAGGACAACCTCACTACCATGATTTTTGTAGACGTTGGTATGACCATGTCATCATCATCCATGAGTCACTCGCTGAAGTGACAAAATGCCCAAGAGAAGGTGATTGGTATGATGTTGAATGGATAAAGCCAATAGGAGAACAAACTGTCAACATTCGGCTTTATGGAGTCCCAAGACCTGTTAGCCCATACTCCAAGTATTTGACTGCTAAGGCAAGGTTTCTTTATGTCCTTCTCATAAACTGTGTGATGCCTAGAGTTGGATTTATGAACCATGTGAGTAAAATTGAGAAATTTGCTATCTATCATCTTGTCCAAAAGATTAAGATAGATATCACTGATCTCATTTTTAGACACATGGAGAAGGCTGCCAAAGGGACAAACAAGGATTATCCCTACGGCATGATCATGACCAGATGTTTAGGGCAAACTCTCTGAAGGATCTTAGGGATGCTTTCAGTGTGCATCTGTGCACTTAAATCACCACCAAGACTTTGTCTCTGATGAAGGTGACACTAAAACCATTTGAGGACTCTGTTGTAGAGGAACCTCAACAAACACCTGTTGATGAAGCCCCTATTGGAGAAGCATTTGCTGCTCCTACTGTGAAGGTTGAGCCTGTTGAAACAGAAACTGATACTGCTACTGCCTCTGTGTCAAGGCCCCAGAAAGTGGTCAAGAGGAAGGAAGTTGCTCAGACTGAAGGGAAGTCTCAAGTTGAAGAGACTGTGATCCCAAAGAAGAAAAGAACAACCACTAAGAAACCTGATTCTTCAAGAAACAGCACCCTCTCACCCTCTCAAACCAAACTGCCAACTCCTCCACCTGCCAAACAGGGCCGGCCCTAGGGTAAAGCTAGACAAACCCTTGCTTTAGGCCTCCAGTCCACCCCACTAGATCCCCTACATAGTCCACTAGTAAAAGTTATTTAATACCTAATAAAAAATGCACATATGAGGTATCATCTCATGATTTGTTCACTATGAGGCCTCATATAGCTTTAGGCCTCATCTTGCCTTGGGCCGGCCCTGCTACCAAAGCCAAAACACCATCACCACCATCCAAAAACAAAACCCCTTCACCACCACCTGCAACTGAATCCTCCTCACCACAAAAAGTCCCCACACCTACATCACCATCACATGTACCATTTACCATCACCACAAAAAGCTCCCACACCACCACCACAACCATCACCCATTTCTGTCCCAGAACCACATGTTTCTGTCTCAGAATCACATATTTCTGAACCTGAACAACAAGTGTCTAAACCTCTTCTGTCTGAACCATCCACACCTCACTCCACTCACTCTTCTGAATCTCACCAGGACGAATTTAATGGCTTTGACTTCTTTGACAACCCTACCAAACCAGTGTCAAGTTCCTTTGAGGAAGATCTTTCCTGATCTTTTCTCTGAAACCAGGCATAACCCCCTACCTAAAGCCACCTACCTAAATACTATCTCTCCTCCAGTACCACTTCAATTGTTATTTCTGATGACTGCAGCTCAGATATGCTTTTTAGCAAAGAATTGGACATGGTTGCTTCTCTGGAAGCTGAAAGGCAACTGGTGAAATTGGCTAAGAAGCAGAAGTTTTCTGCAAGGTGGAAGCCAAATCCACATGTGATCATGAAGTCCTCAACTGTGATAAAATTCATGCCAGACTCAATGGCACTCAAAGGCAAACAGAAGGTTGTCAACATCCCTGGGAAGCAAATCAACTGTCTGATCAAGTTGAACAATAAGAAGCTAAAGTTCAGAAAGAGGATAGTCACCACTGCTACCTCCTCCAAGTATCTAAAAGTTGGAGACATCTATCTGAGATGTGGATATGGCTCTGGGCTGTCAGATGAAGAGAAGAAGGAAGTTCCTAATAGAGGTAGATCTGCCATGACTCTCTACCTTTTGAACCCTCTATCTACACTCCTCCCTTCTTTGTTGTTTTACCCATCTTCATCTTAAACTTTCCTAAGTCTACCCCTGTAAACCCTAAACCTCATTAGGAGATCCTATGAGTTTATGTTTTCCCAAGTTGACTCTCCCTTTCACCATGAAAGAATCCAATGGTCTCTGGATACTTTCTTTCCTAACACTGACTTTGAAACCGCACTCTCAACTAGTGTCTACCTGGATCCTGAGCCTCAGGATGAAATCTTGGTTGAAAAGTTGCCTCCTACCCCTCCTCCTGGTCCTCCTCCATCTGCACCTGCTGATCCCTCAACCTTTTTGACTACAACAGACTCCATTGCTCCTGTTGTTGTTCATGGCCCTACTGCACATCAAAGGCTGGATGAAATGGCCACTTGTCTGCAATCTGTTATGCTAAAAACAAGATGAAGCCATGGAACAGCAAGCTTCATTTCAAGCCACTGTGTTAGCCCAACAAGCAGCAATACAGAAGATGCTGGAAGCTTTTTAAAAGAGTCAAGGAAGACCTAGCTCTTAGTTTTAGGACTTAGTTTCTTTTTGTCTAGAGTCATGCAATGTACTGTCAGTGATGTTGTAACTATATGTTCTGACTCTGAATGAAATGAATATTGTTATCACTTTTGGCTCTGTGTTCTTTATCATTATCTGTCTTTATGCTGTTTAATGATTAGCATTTTGATTGATGCCAAAAGGGGGAGGAAGTAAAAGTAAAAATAAGTAACAAAAGACCTTTTAGACAACAGATTTTGCTCTGATATTTAATCTCATGCATTAATTAAGGGGGAGTCTTAATTATTATATATGTCTATGTTTTCATATACATTATCTAAGACATGTCTAAAAAGTTCAAATTGTCTATCTGATGTCTATTACTTTTTTATGTTCAATAAAATCAGAAAAATTATTTGTCATCATCAAAAGGGGGGAGAATGTTGAGACCTCATAAGTCTAGAACACATTCTATGTGTAAATTCTCTAAGTTTTGATGATTCCAAATAGATTAAGTATGATAATATTGAACCATATGAAATTACTGATAAGTCTGCTAAGTGTGCAGGAAAATAGATTTAAGGTCACTCGTCTAAAATCTGACCCGTCAAAATTTCCCTAAGGAGCAGTTTTTCAGACTCGTCTAAAAAACCACCCGTCTAAAACTTAGTCAACTCAGACAGAGGCCAAGTCAACTCTCAGTCAAGGTTCTGATCTAGTTGATGATGTGGCAAGGATCAAAAGTCTGAAGAAGCGTCAGTGGATCACCCGTCTAAAAATGGCTTACTCACCCGTCTAAGTTTTGGATCAAATCACCTGTCTAATTTTAGACTGTACAACACCTATCTAATTTTCAGACTCTGTTGAACCAGTTCAAGTGTCAGACTGTCAGCAGAAAGTCCAACTCAACCTTATTTGAAAAAGATGCCCTCCTTAAAGATCTCGAAGACCTTTGGACAATAGCACCAAGGATAATGAATAAAGAGATCATTCTTTCAAGTGTTTAAGGAATAAACAAGCTACCTCTGCACCAAGTCAGTAGCTTTTAGATGTTTTAGTACAAAGTAAAAGTACGTTCCAGAAAGTGAACTGAGTGTTGCACTGAAATGGAAAGCTCTCTGCTGCAAGTACAAGAAGTCTGATATTGCAACTCTGAAACAACAACTGCTCAGAAACAAAGTGTACTCTTGGTCACATGTGTCAAAGTCCAGATTCCCTAAACATTTATTGCTTACACAGAACGACTCTTTGGCACTAATGACGTCCAAGAAGCTCAAATCAAAGGAGCATACTTTCTGAAGCTGTGTCTAACGGATCAAATTGATTGAAGCCTTTAAATAGGGCAAACCATGAAGATGAAGTCAAGAGATACACTTCGCATATTCAAAGAAGCATTTACTCTGCTCATTTACTTCTTCATTCCTTCATTGATTATCTCTTCAATCATTTGACATAAATTTCGCAGTCTTTCGTTCCTTCATTTATTCCACTCTCTGAGTGTTATCTGAAAGACTTGCAAAGTTTTATTAAATACTCAAAACCTTTTACCCTTTACAGTTTGAGCCTAAATAGGCTAGGTGAGAAAAAAATACTTGTTTGAGTGTGAGCCTGGAGAGGCTAGGTGTGAAAAGAATACTTGTACTGTAATCTGATTAGTTATAGTGGAAATCTTAGTGCTGCCAAGAATTGGACGTAGCCCTGTTGATTTTGGGGTGAACCAGTATAAAACTCTTGAGTGATATTCCTCTTCCCTAATCTCTTTAATTTATTTAAGAGTTTATTTGTTTAAGCTTTTAACTTGGGGAGTTAACATTGTGAATATCAAATCTTGTTTTAACCTTCTCTATGTGCGCGTGTGTATTGTTCTGAAATTAGACGAGTCGCCCATCTAACTTTCATTAGCTTTATTTTTACTTGATCGAAAATAATTTCAAAGTTTCCTAAAAAGTTGGTAAACACAATTCAAACCCCTTCTTGTGTTAACTTTGGTTATTTCAGAAAGTTGCAGGAAAATTGGAGCATTAATTAATTTTATGAAAAATTAAACAAGTAATATGAAAATTAATGATATTTATATATTAAAAAAATTATCTTACTCGTTATCCTCCATGGGGATAAGAAGAGACCTCAGGTCGGATGAATCACGACTCTCCTACGCCGCTGATGATGATGGTCGTGGCACGGGTGAGAACATTAAGTATGTACCCTTCCCATCGGTC
Organism: Echinosophora koreensis; assembly: GCA_035048595.1. Classification (NCBI taxonomy): domain Eukaryota; kingdom Viridiplantae; phylum Streptophyta; class Magnoliopsida; order Fabales; family Fabaceae; genus Echinosophora; species Echinosophora koreensis. Next base: position 2,625,768 of record JAPCYP010000011.1, on the reverse strand, counting down.
TCCAAGTACACAACTCGAGTACGGTGAGATCCACCGCGATCAAGTATGTACCCAGAGAACAAAAGGAAATGCATCAGACCGAGATTTTATCAAGTATATAAGGCATTTGAATATGGAAATGACTATTATACGAGTGTGAAAAAGGTTTCTCCCCAAACCCACTTGGACAATTAAAGATTCAATCCAATGAGAATGCGTACCTTGAGAAGGTATGCTGTTCATTAATATTGAATCTCAAATAGGAAACTAAGGCTTTCGTAAATACTTAACAGTCACAGAAAATAAAACCATTAACATATAAATATTGTAAAATAGTTGATAGCGTATAGATTGCAGCATAATTCAATACGAATTACGATAAAATATTGTAGCAAACATCCTATTGAGCTCCGTTCTCCACTAAAAAGTAACACATAATTGTCAAAAACATGCATAAATTCTAAATTATCAGCACACAACCAGCATCCCGCCTTTCGGGCAGAATCACATCCTATTGAGCTCCGCTCTCCACTAACAAATAGCACATAATTGCAAACACATGATAAATTATCAACACACAACTAGCATCCTGCCTTTCAGACAGGATCACATCCTATTGAGCTCAGCTCTCCACTAACAAACAACACATAACACATTATACATACAACACTTGTCTAATTTAATTCACATCACACATTACAGAATTACAGAATACAACACAAATCAAGGCATAAGAGATAAGAGATAGTATTTAACTTAGCTCGACTCCAAACAAAGAATGATAAAAGATGATATCAAGGAGTGCTGGAAGAAAACAGAAATATCACAGTCAAATTTCATTAAGTTCAATCAAGCTCAAACTATAAGCATAATCATCACAGAGCCACTTGGGAGAATATAATAATCGCAGTAATACTTTCGTGCTGGCATTCTCTTCTCTCAACTCAATCCCTTACCTCTTTAATCTCTATCCTATTTAAATACCCACGGCCTTTCATTCAGTCTTTCAATATACTGCCCAAAACACCAAATAGCTTCAAACATGTTTGGCTAATATTTTATTTTATTACTAATATTATAAGTTAGCTCTTGAATTCAATTATATATACAAGTTAGTTAAGTTATAAAACGTATATCGACCCAATCTTTTTTCTTCTTCTTTTAGATCTTAAGAATGACCAACTTGATGCAAATTTTGTATTTAAAAACTAACTTATACACAATTAAATTCAAAGACTAAACTATATTCGCCCCCGTGTTCAGGAACAAATTGCCATTTCACATAATGTAATAATGCACCTTTAGTTACTTAAAAGGGCTACTAAGTCGCATGCAAATAAGTAAAGAGTCATTGTTGCCTATTCAAGTTTTTCAGGAGTATTGGTAATAGCCATCTCAGATCCCCCCTCCTCAAAAGAATGCGCAAGTCATCTAGACTGTTGGAAATGGAATAAACTACCAACAATCACTTTCATTTATGATGTTTAATATTTCTCAACACATCAATCAATCTTACTCAAGACAATCAGCATAACTTAGTCCCACGTCGTTTCACCGGACAATAATGACACAAAGGAGGGGAGAACAAACATATGGCTATTGCAACATCCAACCACCATGCTAAGAATAACTAAATTAGCTAACAACCAATCATTGTCTCAACAAATACAAATACTAATACGCCCAAGTATAAGCTCAAACTATAAGGATAATCACAAAAGAGAATGCCAGCACGATTATTATTAATACGCAGGAGGGACCTAACAATATCAAATGTACCCAAGTATACAGAAACCGTATACTTGGTTCACATGTCACTGATTTTCAACAAATACCCAAGATAATGAATTAAAATATTGACAACTATTAATAATATGTAGCAACCTTAATTATATTATTTTTAGTTAGTTCCATTGAGAGGTTAAAGCACACTGTTTAAGGAGGGTTTAGGATTGGAAGCATTCTACAAGCCTATAACACAGTAGTATAATGAAATTCACAGAAAGTAAGGAGGGAGGGATGTACCCTGATTGTGTGGTGGTGGTGGTGGTGGTGATGGCGGCAGCTCAGTGGTGGAGCAGTGACAAATGCACCCTGAAATGAAGAAAAAATGATGAGTGAAAGAGGGAGATAGAGAACATATGAAGAAAGAGGGGGAGAGAGGATGGGGTTGCAGTGGTGGTGGTGGCGGCGCGAACGATGGTCGTAGCAGCGAGGAAGGGTGGTGGCAGTAGGAGCGACAAATGGTGGTTTTAGGGAGTGACAGAGGGAGAAATCACGTAAGTGAGGAAGAAAGGGGGAGAGTTAGCTGATTTAGGGATTTTATTTTTAGCCGATCGCTGTCAACTTAAAAAATAAACGATCGCTAAATCGGTCGCCGTGCACATTTCTAATTTTGAATATGCGCGTTTTAGCGACCGAAATAAAAATTGATCGCAAACCGGCTCCAATATTACCGTTACAGTTAAATTGGTCGCTAATTCGTTCGCAAAAGTAGTCAACGGGATTTACATTAAAATTCATTAGTAGTGTGACCGAAATAGCGATCGATGTGTTTGCGACCCACAAAATCGATCGCTAAATCCGTTGCTAAGCAGATTAGTTACATAATATACGAAATGCATGTTTTCGGTCGCAGTTTCGGTCGCTATTAGTGACAGAACGATTCGGTCACAATTTTTCGGTTGCTAAACATGCTTTTTTTTTGTAGTGTTATTTGCGACTGCTTTAGCTACCGACCAACAATCACAATTTAGCGACGCCTCTAAATTCGGTCTCTAAATTGAATTATTTATTATTTGGTCGCTAATTATTAAATCCCTAAATCAGACGAGGATTCCCTCCCCCATTTCCCCCTTTCCGTCTCTGCTCTCACCCTCAGCTCCCTGCCTCCTTACCTCTCTCCCTCAGCTCCCCCACCACCGCGAGCCACCCTACCCCTCCTTTCTCTTTTTATTTTATCCTCACTCTCTTCTCTTTTTTCCCTCCATCTATCTTCTCTGTTTCTGACCAAGCATCACCGCGAGCCACCCCCACACGATGGTCCAGCATCTCACCCTCTCAACCTAACCCTCTATTCTATGTTTCACTCTTCCTTTTCCTTATTCCCTCTTCCCTTTTCCCCATTCCCTCTTCCCTTTGCTCCACCACACCACACATTGCACGATGACGACCACCACCACCACGAGCTGCACTCCACCACTACCACCACCACCACGGCTCCTTGTCTGGTGGTAATGCCTAATTTTAATTTTTTAAATGTTTTGCCATTTTTCCAATTTTTCGAATTTGTGCCCAAATCTTTTTTATTTTGTTACAAATTCCTTAAGCCCTTGGGACTGTTATTTCTTGCCTCTGAACTTTGCCCTAACTATGAAGGTACCATTTATTTATTTATTTTTAATTTTTTTGTATATATTTTGCTTGTGTTTTGTAATTGCGAAAAGTGAAGTGTGTGACTGTGAACGTGAATGTGAGTGTGTGACTATGAGTGCTGTGTTGCTGGTTTGACTATGCACCAAGCGAATGTGTTCTTGACTTGACCATAGAAGGGTGAACTAGGGTAGGAATGCCATTTGAATACAACGGCTTCAATGTATATTGTGAGGTAACGACTCAATTTATGAATCTGTTAGGCCTCACAGCAATTTGAAAGTATTGACTTGCCTTTATTATGAAAGGTACATATGGCTTTGACTGTCATATAATGTCTGAGATGCATGACTGGTTGTGTGATGATATGTTACAAAACTTGCATAGGTTTGTTTCATTATGTGTTCTTTGTTAGTAGAGAGCAGAGCTCAATAGGGTACAATATTGTCTGAGATGCATGACTGGTTGTGTGCTGATAGTTTAGAAACCATGCATGTGTTTGCCTATTTGATTTGTTTTTGTTAGAAGAGAGCGGAGCTCAATAGGTTGTTTGTCAATTTTATGTTAAGTTGTGGGTCCACTACAATTGTATTTGCCTTGTTAACTTTATTTTCAAGTTCAAAGGGTAAGTAAATGAGTTCAAGATAGATACGGTTAAAGTTTTATTTTATTTTAATGTTGATAATTTAGCAAAGCCATAGATTCCCGTTTGAGTTTCAATAACAGTGAAATGTGTACCTTTTCAAGGTACCATTCACTATTATTGAATCTTGAATTGTCCAAGTTGGGCAGTTAGGAAAAGTACTTTCTTTACAAAGTTAATAGTTATTATTTGGATTCTCTTATCTGATACTTGATTTAATATTGGTATGTTATATTTCCTATTGTTCTTCGGGTGCATATTTGATCGTGGTGGATGTCACCATGTTCAATTCATGTATACCGGAGACCAATAGGAAATGCTGCCGAAATTTCGTCGGGTATAAGGCATGAGAATTAAGGAATAACTATTAATGGAGGGTTGAAAAGGTTTGTTCTCGAATGAGATAGGTCCATGCCTTATAATAAGAAGGAGAACGATGGAGCTCTGGGACTGAGAATTCTTGTGGTAGTTACCAGTGATGGAAGCACCTGAGAATCAAAAGTGGATGGATAGAAGGAAGAATCGTGGAGGACTGACGCGCGAGTTCATCGAGGGAGTGAACGAGTTCGTTAAGTCAACAAGACCTAAAAATGAGGTGTCCTTGTAAGAAGTACAAATGTCTAAAATTCCAATACGGGAATATGCGATGGCACATCTCTACGAGAAGGGGTTTATGGGGAATTATTATTATTGGGTCAATTGTGGTGAAAAATTGCCATTGGTTCCCCCGATTGTGATGGAAGATTCATATCATGGTCCTGGTGAGGGGAGGGAACAATTCAACCCTTTTGAGCAGATGGTTTTCGATCATGCTGGCTCTCTGTTGGTATAGGAATCCAACAAGACGATGATCATGTTGAAGACCATTACATAGAAAAGGATCCGAATCCGAATACACAGAGATTTTATGACATGTTAGCGGCTGCACAAGCTCCGTTATGGGGTGGATGTCAGGCCTATTCGGAATTGTCGACTTCTTGGGTTGCTCTTAGCTTCACGTCCAACTACAATGAAACGGAGGGTGTGTTCGATGGCTGGGTACAGTTTATGGGCGATGCAATGCCAACTGATAACCGTATGCCTCATAATCTCTATCAAGCTATGAAATTGGTGGCAAATTTGGGCTTGGGCGTTGAGAAAACTGAATGTTGCCAGAATAGATGCTTGTTGTATCGTAACGAAGATACGGACCTAACAACTTGTAGATTTTGTCATGTTGACCAGTATAAGATCAGAATTGATAGAAGAACAACTGAAAGAAAATCCCCTCTAAAGAAAATGTGGTATTTCTCAATTACCCATAGACTCCAAAGGATGGACTCTTCAATGGCCACCACTCCTCACATGCGATGGCACGACAACAATCAGAGGGATCCTAGTGCCATGTGCCATTCGTCGGATGGAGAGGCATGGAAGCATTTTGACAAGATGTACCCAGAGTTCTCTCAAGAATCTCAGAATATAAGATTGGGCTTATGTACTGACAGACTTAATCCTTTCGGTCAATACGGTAAAGCTTACTCTTGTTGGCCGGTTATTCTAACCCCATATAATCTCCCGCCTGGGATGTGCATGAAGACGGAGTTTATGTTTTTTATGATCATAATTCCTGGTCCATCGAATCCGAAAAGTAAGATTGATGTGTACTTGCAGCCTCTCATAGAAGAGTTGAACCATTTGTGGAATTTCGGAGTACTGATATATGATGTATCATTGAGGCAAAATTACATGCTTAAGGCAGCTTTTATGTGGACAATCAATGACTTTCCAGTGTATGGGATGTTGTTGGGATGGATGACTGTTGGAAGGCTTGGTTGCCCTTGTTGTATGGGGCGATCGAAGGGTTTCACACTCAACCACAGTCGAAAGACTTCTTATTTTGATTGTCATCGCCAAATCCTTCCACAAGATCATCCTTATAGGAGGAATAGAACTGCATTCAAGAAGGGGCGTGTTGAGACCGTAGTACCTCCCCAACATTTAACCAGAGAACAGATTTGGCAGATGATTAGGACGCTCCCGTTCATTCATGAATCTGGAGGTGTACAGATAGATACCTGGATATGGTATTGAACATAACTGAACCAAAAAAAAATATTTTTTTGGAGCTTGCCGTATTAGAAGAGGCATTTGGTACGCCATAACATTGATGTAATGCACATTGAGCAGAATGTGTTTATAAATATATTTGACACGGTGGTGGATGTTAACGGTAAGACAAAGGATACTTATAAGGCTCGATTAGATATAGCAGAAATTTGTAGACGACGGGACATCAAGACTGGCTGTGTGTTATTCGGGTAAAGGCACGCAATGCGATCACCGATAATGTGATAAGTTAACTGGAGACAGAAGCTCCATAGCAAGATGTTCATGTAGTTGGCGGGATTCAAATAAAGTTGAAATTGACCCGGACAAGTACCAGGGCATTCTTGCTGATGCCGTGCTTGGAGACGAGGTCATTGACACAGAGTTGGAGACTCAATATGACTTGGTCGCAGAGAGCGAGGAAACATGTCTCAACCGATGACGAGGATAGTGAGGGAGAATTCAATGATAGAGATTCCAGCTAGGTAATCTATATTTTTTTATATATATTTCTTTTTTATCCTATTTGTTATGTTATATAATTGTTATGTTCACTTACTGGTTATCATATATATTTGAATAATTCATGTATTACTTGTGTTTTAATTCTAGAGAGATAACTAACGATGCTGGTGTGGGGGTCGTATTCCCAGTGGCCATGGGTCCCATCACTACAAGAAAAGGGGATATTACCAATGGAAAATTTCCGACGGACAGCAGGTCCGTCGGTAAATAGGCAATTTCCGACGGCTTTCGCTAACGGTAAGTTAGAACATGAAAAGTCACAGGTATTTCCGACAGAAGTACCGTCAGTAACGTTACCTACGGAATATCTGTCGGTAATTCCGTCTAAAAAATTGGCGCGACAGGGGAAAATTTGGCACGTGGCACTACCGACGAACTAGCCCGTCGGTACATACGGCACTTTCTGTCAGAATTTTTTTAAAAATTACCGACGGACCAGGCCGCCGGAATTCAAAAATTTGAATTACCGACGGACTTGGTCGTCGGAAATCGGGTCTTTTAGTGGCAGAAACCTTTATCCCTCCCTCACTTTTCCTTTCTTCCTCTCTTTTCCCTTTCTTCTCACTCTTTCTTCCTCTTCTTCTCTCACCGCGACCGGCCACCCTACACCGCTCCCTGCCACCGTGTGCGCCACCACCACACCTGTGAATATATGCCTTGACAGGTACTTTAAGTTTTGATGAATGACAAAAGGGAAAGGTCCAGAAGGACTAAAGTGCAAAAAGCGGAAAGTTATAAAGCAAGCAAGCACAAGGGGCAAAATGGGAATTTCATTAAGTGTATTGTGTGTTTTAGAAAAAGTGTGTAAATGGTAAGTAGAGTTCTCAATTTAATATTGGTCTCACACACACACATTTAACATATGCTTAAAAGAATTTATCATGTGTTTTAAAGGGATTAAAATTGACAATTAATCATACTTAATGAGCAATCAATTTCTTAATTGTCAAGTTTTTCAAAATCAATTTTATTCGTGCCATAATCGATTATGGTAATCCAATAATCGATTATGAGTCGAGGTTAAATGGCTTTAATTGGTGTTAATGAGTAATTATGACATTAAAGCCGTTGAGTTTGAATTTTGAATAAGAATAATCGATTATGGCTTTTGTATAATCGATTATGTCCTCTCTGACTTCAAACGAGCTTCAATAGAAACCCTGTAATCGATTATGTAATCGATTATGGCTTTTTATATGAAAGTCAGTGGACTCGTAATCGATTAGTATAATCGATTATGCCTATTCTGTCAAAGTGAGCGCTTCCTGAAATTGGTTTAAATAATCGATTATGAGAATGAAATAATCGATTATGCTGCGACAAAAATGAATTTTAAGAGGCTTGACCTAATTTCTTTTGAACCTTCACCTTTCTAATATAAAAGCAAAGTTAGGCAGCCATCAGAAGAGAGAACACTGCAATATTTTATGTGCTAAAACTCTGAAAACCATTTTCTCTATTATCTCTCTTGCACTATCACTTTGACCATATTATATTGAGAGTTCTACACACCATATAGGTGTTATTGTAATTGGGCTTCAAATTGTTTTTATCAGCACTATTAAGAGTGCATATTTGTTGGTAAGAGTCGTGTGACTCAAACCCTTCTTTTTCTACACCATTATTACAAGAGAGGTGATATCTCTTGTGGTGTTGTCTTGGATGTGATTTCCAAGTGTTTACAAGGGAGGTGATATTCCTTGTGGTTTACAAGAGAGGTGATATCTCTTGTGGTATTTTCTTGGATGTGATTTCCAAGTGTTTACAAGGGAGGTGATATTCCTTGTGGTTGACAAGAGAGGTGATATCTTTTGGGTTATTGTCTTGAGACTCTTTCACTGGGGGAGGTGATATCCCTGGTCTGTGAGGAGTGCTCTACATTGTAAAGGTTCTAGTTTATCCTGTTTAAAAACTAGAGTTGATTGAAATCCCTTGGTCGTATTGCCTTGGGGACTGGACGTAGGCCACGTGGGTAGTTTGTGGCCGAACCAGGATATATTATTGTGTTCATCCTCTTTCCCTATCCTCTTTACATTTCCACATTTTATTTATAGCGCTTTAATTTCAAACGTTTAATTTTTATAAAGCGCCTTAATTTGAAAAGAACCTTTTATCTGCTGCGATTTCTGTTTATATTTTAAAAGGGTTTTTGATTTAACGCAAAAGATTTCATTATTATTTAAAACCCAATTCACCCCCCCTCTTGGGTGATGGTTGCCACGGCCAACAAGTGGTATCAGAGCTTCGGCTCTGGTTAGTAGCTTAACAGCTTAGAGTTAAGATCCTTTTGGCAACCTTTTTTTTAAGTTTTTCCAAAATGTATGGTTTTGAAATTGACAAACCACCATTCTTTGATGGTGAGAATTACATTTATTGGAAAATGAGAATTGAAATTTTTATACAGTCAATTGATGTCGACTTATGGGATATTGGAGTTCATGGACTCATTCTCAAACCCAAAGAACATCAGACTGAGTTTGATAAAAACTGTTTTCGCTTGAATCTCAAAGCTATGCAAATTCTTCGGAATTGTTTGTGCGATGATGCTTATGAGAAAATTAAAAATTGTGATTGTGCCAAGGATATTCTGAATGTGCTTGATTATTATTACCTTGTTACTAACAATTTTGAGATTAAAAGTCGTTACAGGAAAGGGCAAAATTCAATGGAGGAAAGATATCCTCAAGAACTTGCCAAGAAGAAGGACCACCACAAAAGCAAAGAGCTAATGGTCAAGAAAATAGAAACAACACTCCAAGCAACTCAAAGAAACTTGGAGGTAATAGATTCTAAACTCAATCCATTTCACGATAAATGGTTACATGCATTCAATGAGTTGTATGATGAGTTGATGTGTTTAGAAAATAAGAACTTGAGTTGTTTGAAAAGTATATCATCTATTGAAATTGATATAGAAAACTTAAAGAATGAGTATACTTTTCTTGATGTAGAAAATAGTGTGAAATTTGAATCCTCTTCATGTTTTGAAAATTGCAAAATCCTTGATAATCAAGTTGAGGAATTACTTCAAGAAATTGATAGAGCAAATAATTCCACATGTGTTCAACCTTCATATGAAAATTGTTTTATGAAAAATAAAAGGGATGTCACATGTAATTATTGTGGAAGAATAGGACATATTTCTCATATGTGCAATTATAAGAAAAATATTTATATGAGAAATAAAGTTGCGTGGGTGTCTAAAGGCACAAATAATTTGTCCACTAACCTTCAAGGACCCAATATGAAATGGGTACCAAAAGGTCTCTCTAGTTCCTCAAATTTGCAGGAAAAATCAAAGCTTGAGAAACAATCTAGCTCACATAAGGATTTGACATCAAGAAGAATGCTTCACAACTCTGATATTGCAATCACGACATATAGAAGCAAAGATCGTTTGATGAACAACCCAAACAAGGGCAAGATTGATGATGAAAAAGGTAAATTCAAAATCAAACCAAAGTGGGTAAGAAAGGATAGTCTTATGAATCTACATAACAAGTTTTTCTCCCAAGAAATAGACAAAGTTTCTGAAAATTCGAGCAATAATCGATTACCAAAAGGAGATAATCGATTATGCGCAGAAAGGAGACAACTATCAAAAGTCAGTAAGGTCGTAATCGATTAACATAATCGATTACGCTTGGACGATGAGCGGAAAGGCAAAAGTCAGAATACCTCTAATCGATTAGCATAATCGATTATACAACTGGGTAGTATTCCAAAAGAGTCAAAATCGATTACATAATCGATTATGCAAAGAACCTTGAAAATAATCGATTATATAACTGATTTCGCGAAAGGAAAAGGTCATGCACTCAACTTATGATTAGTTATTGTACATCTTGATAAATCTCATGAGAAATAACTCTTGCATGTTGGAACCTTTTTCATGAATATCTCTTCGAATTTCTTTGATAAACGCCTTTCATCATGATACATGCTTGTAATGCTTCAAATTTTCCATTGCATCAAATCAAGCTAGTTTTTAATTTTATCACTGATGTTGGTTGACATTAAATGCTTGGTTATCCTTTTCTCCAATGCCTTAGAAAATTGAAATATTAATTTGAAAAACTATTTTTGAAAGGGGGGAATTATTAGCATGCTTAAGGGAAATACGAATATAAAATCACACTCTTGCAAAAGGGGGAAAATTCTCTTGGAATAATATTTTTCTATCTTGGCACTCGCTTCCGCACACATGTTTTAATTACACTGATGCCTGCATATATATTTTTTTACTATATGTATTACTATGAATATATGCCTTGCTTTATCAATATTTTTCCCGCTTTTTGATAATGCCAAAAGGGGGAGAGTTATCTGAATGCATGATTCAGGGGGAGTGGATTTGAATGTATGCATAGAGTGAGGGGGAGTAGAGCAAACTGCGCTTAGAACTTAGAACTCTGATATATCTGCTTGAACTGCTCTAACCCGATCTTTCTAGCAAATCCCTCCTGAGATGTTTGTCATCATCAAAAAGGGGGAGAATGTGAATATATGCCTTGACAGGTACTTTAAGTTTTGATGAATGACAAAAGGGAAAGGTCCAGAAGGACTAAAGTGCAAAAAGCGGAAAGTTATAAAGCAAGCAAGCACAAGGGGCAAAATGGGAATTTCATTAAGTGTATTGTGTGTTTTAGAAAAAGTGTGTAAATGGTAAGTAGAGTTCTCAATTTAATATTGGTCTCACACACACACATTTAACATATGCTTAAAAGAATTTATCATGTGTTTTAAAGGGATTAAAATTGACAATTAATCATACTTAATGAGCAATCAATTTCTTAATTGTCAAGTTTTTCAAAATCAATTTTATTCGTGCCATAATCGATTATGGTAATCCAATAATCGATTATGAGTCGAGGTTAAATGGCTTTAATTGGTGTTAATGAGTAATTATGACATTAAAGCCGTTGAGTTTGAATTTTGAATAAGAATAATCGATTATGGCTTTTGTATAATCGATTATGTCCTCTCTGACTTCAAACGAGCTTCAATAGAAACCCTGTAATCGATTATGTAATCGATTATGGCTTTTTATATGAAAGTCAGTGGACTCGTAATCGATTAGTATAATCGATTATGCCTATTCTGTCAAAGTGAGCGCTTCCTGAAATTGGTTTAAATAATCGATTATGAGAATGTAATAATCGATTATGCTGCGACAAAAATGAATTTTAAGAGGCTTGACCTAATTTCTTTTGAACCTTCACCTTTCTAATATAAAAGCAAAGTTAGGCAGCCATCAGAAGAGAGAACACTGCAATATTTTATGTGCTAAAACTCTGAAAACCATTTTCTCTATTATCTCTCTTGCACTATCACTTTGACCATATTATATTGAGAGTTCTACACACCATATAGGTGTTATTGTAATTGGGTTTCAAATTGTTTTTATCAGCACTATTAAGAGTGCATATTTGTTGGTAAGAGTCGTGTGACTCAAACCCTTCTTTTTCTACACCATTATTACAAGAGAGGTGATATCTCTTGTGGTGTTGTCTTGGATGTGATTTCCAAGTGTTTACAAGGGAGGTGATATTCCTTGTGGTTTACAAGAGAGGTGATATCTCTTGTGGTATTTTCTTGGATGTGATTTCCAAGTGTTTACAATGGAGGTGATATTCCTTGTGGTTGACAAGAGAGGTGATATCTCTTGGGTTATTGTCTTGAGACTCTTTCACTGGGGGAGGTGATATCCCTGGTCTGTGAGGAGTGCTCTACATTGTAAAGGTTCTAGTTTATCCTGTTTAAAAACTAGAGTTGATTGAAATCCCTTGGTCGTATTGCCTTGGGGACTGGACGTAGGCCACGTGGGTAGTTTGTGGCCGAACCAGGATATATTATTGTGTTCATCCTCTTTCCCTATCCTCTTTACATTTCCACATTTTATTTATAGCGCTTTAATTTCAAACGTTTAATTTTTATAAAGCGCCTTAATTTGAAAAGAACCTTTTATCCGCTGCGATTTCTATTTATATTTTAAAAGGGTTTTTGATTTAACGCAAAAGATTTCATTATTATTTAAAACCCAATTCACCCCCCCTCTTGGGTGATGGTTGCCACGGCCAACAACACCTTCACCTCTCTTCTTCTCTTCTCTTCCTTCTCTGTTCTCTCCTTCTTCTCCGTGCCCGCCAGCCCCACACCCTGTGAAGGTCATTCGTGCGCCACCCCACAACCACCGCGTCCCACCACCACTGCCACCACCATGTCCTACCTCCCCCACTGCCAGAACCGCCAGCCGCCACCACCACAACCTCCTTCCCCACTGCCAGCAGCAACCCTAGAGCTAGGTATTTAGTTTTTTTTTTATGCAATTTGTTTAATTTTTAATTAATGTTAAATGTTTGTAATTAAGTGTTTAATGGTTGTTGAGACACCTCGTTATGCCCCAGTGTTTTATTAGATTAATTCCCTCTTAAATCATTTCTTAATCACGCGCTTAGCATGAAAAAATACGTAAAAATTAAAACTTATTTAATAATCATATAACTTCTACAAATTAAACACATCAACATTGTAATATATAAATACACACCTAGTTATTTATTGTATTACCAAAACACTGTTGAGGGTATCCTTTCAGTAGGATCCCTCACAGGCATAAACTTAAATAAAAGACATATGTAGTGAAACATATAAAAATTACTTCTTAGACACACTGGCCATACTGTCTATACTCTAATCACCATGGATCACAGCTCGTCCTCCAGCGTCTGGTTCATAAGGAGTTCCATCCAACTCCTCCTCATTCAGCTCAGCTACAGGGTCTTCTGGTACTTTCCCATAAAAAGACAGAATACAACACACAAAAAGATATAGGGGATAAGAAGCAGTTCTATCATCAAAAAGCGGAAAAGAGTCCTAGTATATAACATAATAAAATTCACAGACAATCAACATATATAACTAGCAAATCATCCTCAAATTAACCATATCATCCTCTACCCTTACTCTCATTCAACTAAACCTTTATGCTAACGTGACCACTACAATCCTGTCACGCCATCTCCATCCAAATAGGAATGTTAGTCCTTCGTCCGAGTGAGCACTCCCCTCTATCAAATTATATCTCTAGTATCCCAATTGCTACACATACAAGTATATCTCTAGTAGCCCAATTGCTACACATACCATTATATCACTAGTAGCCTAATTGCTACACATACAATTATATCTTTAGTAGCCCAATTGCTACACATACCGTTATATCTCTAGTAGCCCAATTGCTACACCCAACAGTATATAAACCTCACCGACTCTTACGGGGTCATAACCTAGTGCCTCAACCTCTCACTAGAAACTCGTATAAATCCTCAAATCATATCTCATAATCTCATCTATAAAACGACTTAATTAAGTTAGGCCCTCTACGTCATAGCCATTCTCTCACCCAAACAAATATCTCCCGAACAATATATATTTTTACTTAAAATCCACTATGCACAATATTAAAAACCAGGCAGATCATATATAACACAATATCAGAAATACTCAAATACAACAAAATATCACATAAGCAATTCAATAATAATAATAAATTCAATCAACCTCAGATAAGATAAAATCCTCCTAACTTCGATAAATCTACAATCCCCGAATCACTATTGGTTTTACAGAAAAGGTTTTCAATGCGATTTTGATCTTGCCGATTACTCGACTACTAGTAGGGTTTAGGTCGCCCTATACAATTATTATGGACTATACTACTTATCGATTCCGATGGTAGAATGATTCTTCCCCCCCCCCCCTGGGTTATCACCTAGATTCTGAATTCGCGGTTCCTCGTTGTCATGCCATGTGTTATCAAATTTACCTTCATCCAGACAACACCACAACAAGTTAATCAACGAACCCTCCCTTAACCACTTTTAGTTAGGTTCGGCCAAGTAATTCAAATGAGGTTAGGGTTATGTTCTCATTCTAATCTTTTGGATTCTAGGTGCTTAGGTCTTGGATAACTAGGATAAATTGTTAGAAGTTGAAAATATGAAACAAAATCCTTTAACCTCCAAGGTTAGGGTCTCGGCCTAGAATAGTTTTAGGGATGGAAAATGTTTTTGATTACATGTTCTTGGATAATGAAAGTAGTGATCATAACTAGATCATAGAAATTGATTTCACATTTTTAGGATTTTCCAACAATTTTCTAAAATTCTTTAAAGTTCTAGATCTAATAAAATAAGAACATGAAGATGAAGAACAATATCTTAGAAAGGAAGGAGATGATCATGTTACCTCACTAGTTTGAAGGAGATGAAGGAGGATGATGATCCTAGCTAGCTTGTTACAAGAACACTTGAAGCTTTGGAACAATGGAGTTTATGTGTCTAAGTGTGAAGAACAAGCAAGAAGATGAAGTGAAGAAAATGAAGGAAAAGAGGGGAGGGGGACTGCGGTTTGGTGGGGGTGGGGGTGGGGGGGGGTGGTATTTATAGTTAGGAGATTGGCTTTAACTTAGGTTAGGTTTAAAATAATCATGGTTAGGTTAATCTAAATATCTATATATTTATTTTACTAAATATCTAGATATTTTTCTGTTATCTGCTCCCGGCTCCATCGATTACCCGATTAACGACCAAAACGCCCGAGAATCGTCTAATGTCTTTTTTTTTTAACAAAAATTTCAAGATACCCTATCTCGTTGGAAACGTGATAAAAACCTACATTAGGTTTTTTGATTATGAAATACCAACTGTTTGCCGTTCGAACTTTCCCCAAAATTTGCCCGAATACACATAATATATTATATCTTATCAGAAATTTGGAAAGTAGACTTCCTCACAGACAAAATATAAAAAATCTACAAATTTCAGTTTTTGGTTCAAATTATGGTTTTCTGTCAGTATAAAATCATACTGTCAGTTAAAAAACGCAGATCGGTTTCCATCTGAGTTTTATACCCAAACAGAGCTTCCTACCGTAGAGTAAGTTCTAGATATGATTTTTCTTTCTCCAAAATCATTTCCTAAGTCTCACATAAAAAATATAAATAAATATATCTTTACCGTTAGTACAGCGTATCCGAAAATCGGGTTGTTATAGTTGTTAATTAAGTTTTTAATGTGTGTTGGTTACGTAGTTGCTCTTACCATTATCACCACCACTGCCAAGGAGCCACTACTATCTACACTGCCAGGTTTCTATTTTTTTTTTAATTTATTTGAAATTGTGTATTTAGTCAAGTGTTTCATGATATGATACATATATATATTTGTGAATGTGCATGCACATCACCTGGCTAGGAAATCTGTTTTGTATCCCAGGCATTTTATGTTTCATGTTTTTCCTAATTATAATGCTGACCTTGGTGTTTAGTTAATGTTATATATAAGCATCTTGTTTCAAAAAAAAAAAAATTGATATGACACACATATGTTTGCAAATGTTGTAATTTAAAAAGAGTAGTGATGTGTTTTTGGGACTAATTGTACGATTATAAGTATTGAGATGGAAATGTAGGATTTTGTGGGTTTTTATGCTTTTGATTTATAATTAATGTATGATTTTAATTCTTATTGTAGCTAATAATATTTAGCTAACACATAAATTGATACAATTAAATTTTAATTAATAAAATTATTTAAGTGAAATAATGAATTAATTAAATAACCTAGGAATAATATAATTAATACGTAATTGCGAAAAACCGTAGTTTCCCGTTCAAGGTTCAATATTATTGAGCATGTGTACTCGTGGTCATGGTATCACTCATTTTATTGAATCTTGAATTGTCTAATTGGGACAGTTTGCGAAGAAACTTTTTCTCCACTGATATACTAATTACTCGCTGATTCTCATCTGTTAAATAGTTGATGAAATTTCGGGTCGAAGCATTTCCTTTTGTTCTCCGGGTCCATACTTGATTGTTGTATCCTACCGCGGTCAAGTCGTGTACTTGGAGACCAATGGGAAATGCTGCCGAAATTTCGTCAGCTATAAGATATGAGAAGCGATGAGTAACTAGTATAATACAGTGGTAAAAAAGTTTTTCCTAGAATGGGAGATAGGGCCACATCTTTTAAGGAAATGGAGCGATTCGGGGTTATAGTATCATATTTAAAAATAAGTCAATTTATCTGGATATGCAGAAGGATGGAATATTATCCAAAGTGAAGACTCGATGCAAGGAGAAGAAGAATCGGACTTACAATCAGATGACGATATCGAGTCTGAATAGGAATTTGACTGTTAAGTTATTTTTATTGTATTTTAAATACTTACTTATGCAATTAAATGTAAGACTTGACAAATATTATTGTATTTTTAATATTGTCTTATTAGATTAGTCTTTTACCTGTCAATTGATTTATTGTTTTTACATTGACTTATAATTGTGCAATAAAAATAAATATGTCAGCATCAGGAGGAGAGCAGCCCCGCCTCCCATCGCCTAGCGGTGATAAGGGGAAGAGCTAAGCGGGGACGATACACCGTCAAGTCCCAGGTGCTTGCCCGTTTTGCTACAGGTCCATCCGCACCCATCGCACCCACCCCGACCACACCTACAGGAGCCTCCCCCAACCATTCTACACCCTCCCCCACCCATACTACACCATCCCCTACCCATACACCATCCCCGACCCACACTACCCCATCCTCCACCCATATTGCACCCACTAGCTTTGGGCCACGATGCTCACTAGCCGGCTACTCGCCATCCCCTACTAGACCCACACCCAGCACCATCATCATCTGTTGTGCCAGCCACACAGCCAGCAGGATTATCATTTATGCCAACTCCTGAGATGCTGCCACAGCCGGACATTCCATCCTTATCATCCGCGCCCGCATACAATGACGGCACAGACATTCTGGCCACATCGTCTGCGCAGCAGTTGGCCGTGCAGGAGATCTTGCCTGAGTGGGCCAGGATTCCCACACCTGAGGATCCACCATGGGTCACGCCTATATCTGGATAGTAAGTCATTTTTAATTTAATGTTTTATAATTTTGACAATTTTAATTACTATTCAACAAGTATATAATTTTTATTTGTCATATTGTTGAATTAATAAAATTATAGAATTTTCAGCTTCATCCCAACGAAAGTGGGATAGAAGCACGTTACCTATGCCCTCAAGGCGAAGTTTCGTCGCTTCTGGCCATCATGGGGGTCGATCCCGAAGGAGGACCGGGATCGTATCTTCACACGATTCGGGGTAAGTTGTTTATTATTTCATGTAATTTTATATTTATTTTTCTCGCACTTTATATATTTTTTTGTATTATGTTATTAATATTTCTTCTTTGTTAATAGGCCCTTGTGCGCTGGTTACCGGAGCATACCGCTCAGATACGTGCCATTTTTTACGACAGAGCTTATGCTCGACTGAGGGACATGCTCCAGGAGGCTAGGGAAAGTCGAGAGCGTTCAGATTACATCGGCCCCAAGATTTGGGCCCGACTATGTGCGTACTGGGACACTCAAGAGTACAAGGTGAAGTGTGAGCAGGCGAAGAGAAATCGGGCCTCCGAGAAGGGTGGGAGCATGCACACTGGTGGCTCGATTAGCCACATGCAGCATACCATTAACATGGTATGCATTTATAAATTTTATTTATAAACTATATCTTATTATTAAAAATTTATATTATAATTAATTGCTTTTATTCCTGTGTCGGTTGCAGGCATGAGAGCTTTCCCGGTCTGTTGATGTCCCCATGGTCTTTGAGCAGATGCATATTCACTCGGACACAGGTGAGTTTGTTGATGAGAGGTCGAGGCAGACAGTGGTGAGCTAAAGTGTCTTTCTACATTTAATGTATCTTTTTATTATTATAGTTTAATAATATAATTTTTTTAATGTATTGATGCAGGCGGAGTACAATGCCAAGTTCAGTCAGGTAGCGTCTGAGGTTGCCTCCTGCTCTAGTGCCTCAGATCCTTCTTAGCTGGACCCCTCCGAGGTTGAGCGATTACAGACCCAGGTCTGGATGGATGTGGTGGGCGGGAAGAAAAATGGGTGGATTTACGGTACCGCGACTCTAGCTCATTCCATCACTCGGGGGTCGACGCCGAGCTTGACTGTTCAGGAGTCTACCTCCTCCGGCTCACAGAACACAGAGGAGGTGCGGCAGCCGAGGTAGGAGGTGCAGGAGCAGAGGCAGACTGCAGAGTGCATGCAGCAGCAGATGGAGACATGGTCTACGGTGATGACCTCTCTGCTCGATTTGCTTCCACCAGAAAGGCACAACGCTATACAGGGGGTCATCCATGCCAGCCAGCCCTCCACTACTTCTACCGTGCCGCCACCACAGCCGCATGATGCCGGTGTGTCTTCTAGGCCGCAGCCTGATGGGCAGCTGACATCGGTGAACTCCCCCCGACAGGATAACGATGACAGTTATTATGGTGATAATTATTAGTATAGTTTTAGATTTAGTTGTGTTTTGTAGATAGATGAATATTTTATGTATGGAATATTTATGTTAATTTAATTGTTTTTAAAATTTATTTGTAATTTCAATTTTGGTTTTAAATTAACAATATAATATACTAATTATAATAAATCAAATAAAAATTAATATTTAAAATAAAAATAAAATAATAATTTATATTTAAAATTAAAAAAATAATATTTAATATTTAAAAACAAATTAAAAATTTCAAAATTTCAAAAAAAAATCCCCTCATTACCGACGGACAAGGCGGCCGGTAACAGCATGACAGAGTTTCCGACGGAGCTGTCTGTCGGCAAATAAATTACCTGATTTTCAACGGAAAAGTCCGTCGTAAACTTTTTCGACAGCTTTATCCGTCGATAATATGCCAGTATTTTCCGATGACTTTGTCCATCTGAAATTTTCGACGGACATGGCCCGTCTATCGAATTTCCTACACGTCTAGTACCAATGGAAATGGGTCCTTCGGAAATGCAGTTTCCGACGGCTTTTCGTCTTTTCCGACGGTTTTCAGCCGTCGGTAATACCCCCTTTTTTTGTAGTTTGTGGCCGTGGACGTGGCCATGGGAGGCATGCCCCCATCCCCACCCCTACCACCACCAGATCCACTGATCACCTCGCTAGCCCCTTTGGCGGATTCAAACCCTTGAACTTGGTGCAATACCTAATACCATTTGTAAAATAAGACACTTACCACTAGGATAAAGTTATAAATATTAGGCAACACCCAACTTTATTGCTTTAAAATTTTTTTAGAATTACATCTGACTTGAGGTGTGGGGCTACACTCATGACAAGTATTATGGGTCGTAATCAATGTTTTAAAGACCGAACCAGAGATTGAACCGACGAGACATCCGAATCATGGATTAATTGGTTCATGAGTTGAATAGGATGACTAATAAATTAATTAATAAATAAGAAATACAAAATTGGGGAAAGTAAAAATAAAAAATAAAAAATCCATTTTGAACAGTTCAACCCAGGCCAATTCACAATTCAAAGCGGTTCAAGCCCAGCTCAATCCGATTTAACCGGTTTTTGGGCGATTCAATCAGATCAAGGTTCAAAAGGGATGGACCGAACCGCTGAACAAACCGGTTTCCGGATGAATCGATTGAACCATCCGATTCAGTGCGATTTTTAAAACATTAGTTCTAATGTTAAGTCCATCAAATCCTAGGGGAGACGTTGATAAAAAAAAAAAATCAATAATTATTTGTTTGAAATTAAAGTAAGTAATTTAATTTTGAAAGTTTAATTTGTGTGTAATTAATTAGCAGCTCACCCAAATTCATTTGATTTGAGTTTGTTTCAGTTTAAATTATTTGAACTGACAATTTTATCCTAATTTATTTATCCATTAGACCTATCCTAATTAAGTATAAGAAAATAAAATTATTTAAACAAATTTACTTTTATTCATTTTTAAAGTGTTATAAACTTAAAATTTATTTATAAATCAATTCAAATTAAATTTTTTTTTTTGGTACATATCAAATCATCTTCTTTATATTACTTCATCAAAAAGAAAAAAAATCATCTTCTTTATATTAGATTCCAAACGTAAAAGTTATTTTTTTAAAATAAATCAAATCATATTCAAATATATATTCCAATTTTAAAGATTCGTGCAAAGACGGGAAGGCGGAACTTGGACGAACTGGACAAACATTGCAGTAAGCACTCCCACGGTATATTCAAGTATCTAGAAACAAATAGAGTTTAATTTCTATACACTGTCAGTATAAAGATTTTTACACTGACAACCAATCAGAAATCATGAAATTAATGACTTTTAAGGTGATTAGGATAAGAATCAAAAATTTGATACGGTATGTCAATTTCTGATTGGTTGACTGTGTAAAAAAACTTTACACTATCAATGTATACCAATTAAATCCAAACAAATATCTTATTTATTATATCATGAGATACGGCATGCAAACGCGAGAAGAGAAACATTGAAGAAACAAGATGGTATATAATTTATTTGATATCATGAGACTTGGCATGTAAATAGCAAAGACTCTCCCACGGGGCCCGAAGTTGTGGTTGAAATGTAGTTAGAATAATGATCTTTCATCCCCATTAGTGAGGAATTAATAATATAGTTAGCATGATAATAATTTTTTTTGTTACAAAAATAATAAATTTATTTATCGTGGCACATGTGGTGGTATTGATGTTGTTAAGAAAATGCCAAATGGACAATGAAGTCAGTAGTTGACAATACGAATCGAAAGAGGCAAGACTAAAGTTGTTTACATTCTAAGAAAATTGCTTAATTAAGTGCTATCATGGTCAATCAAAAGTAAAAGAAATCTTTCGTGGTACTGATGGTACTTAATCAATGATAGTACCAATTCCTTCTATTTTAGATATTTGGCAGTGCTGACACTGTTAAACATTCAGGTAAATGGTATTACGTAATACGTACCGATGTTAACATAAGGTTGACGAGCCAACAAACCTATGCATATTAATGTATTAAACAAAAGGTCGCATAATAACCGTACACGTCGCGGAAACTTCATAGCCTTTGTTACACAAAAATAGTTGAGAAACCAGCTTTTAGCTGAAAACTTATGGTTTGTCAAAAAAAAAAAACAAAAAAAAGGCTGAAATCTTATGGTTGATAATTGAAAAATTAACTGATTGAATTTAATTAAAATTTAGTAAAAATAACGGTTGAAGTAGTTTATAATGTAAAATGACATAAAATAGCTTATTTATATGATTTTTTTAAGTATTTTTATTAATAATATAATTAGAATGACATGTTTATATAATTATTTTTTTTATATCAAGTTTATTTTATGAGGGACGAGATTAAATAGGAATTTCATTTAGCTAGAAAGGGTAAAAATGAAAGAAATGTTAATAAACAAAAAATTATAAGGTATAAGCAAAATAAAATAGTTTAAGAAGAAAAATTATAAACTAATGATTAGATAAGTTTGTTTACAAAATAGCTCTACTTTTATCAAACAAACTTATACGATAGTCAAATAAGCTATAAGCTAGTTTATAAATCTTATCAAAGAAAGCCATATATAATAAACTGATTAAGTTTTTTTGAACTACCTCCACAATGTTTCACAGTGACATAAAAGTAAAAAAAACGGTACTCTTTATATTAGATTCGAAACATAATTCTTTAATTAAATCGAATCATATTCAAGTATATTCCAAATTTCATATGATTCACGTGAAAGATGGAAATCAGAACTTAAGTGGACGAATTTTGAGTGATGCAAGCACCGCGCGCCCACGGTTCCATATAGCCATCATAATAACATAATAGATTAATAGAATCAATATATAATCAAGTAGCTGGAAACAAAAAACTATTATGTCATGAAATCCGGCATGCTAACGAGAAGAGAAGATCCACATCGAAGAAAAAGAAGGTATACAATATATCATGAAACTTGGCATGCAAATGGCAAAGGCGAAGTTGCAATTGGAATTTAGTTAGAATAAGGACTATTGATCTCCATAAGTGAGAAATAATATAAATAAAATAATAAATATATTTATTTTGGCATACAGTGGTAATATTATTGTTGAGGTTGTTAGGTTAGGTTCGCGTGCTATTCTCTTTTTTTTTTTTTTTTTATTTCATTGGTTAGTTAATTGCGTAAGCTAATAATGTTGCTGGGATTTGGAGTTTAGTTCATTGATTCTGCCTTTCTGGTGGGGCTGATGAAACTGGGACCATTGTCTATTCTCTTTTCTTCTCTAAGAGTTGACTCGTACGTTCCAACTTGCTTATTGTTATCCACGCACCAAGCCCAATAGTGCTGGGCGTGAGGGAGTGTATTGGGAAAAACCCAAGTCCCACATTGACTAGAGATAGTATCTAATAAGAGCTTATAAGGAATGAACAATCCTCATCCTATGAGCTAGCTTTTGGGATTGAGTTAGGCCCAAAATCTAATATAAAAAACCCAAGTCTCACATTGACTAGAGATAGTATCTAATATGAGCTTATAAGTAATGAGCAATCCTCATCCTATGAGCTAGCTTTTGGGATTGAGTTAGGCCCAAAATCTAATATGGTATCAGAGCTATCCTAGATCCATTGTTGGGCCACCTACCATGTTATCCACGCACCAAGCCCAATAGTGCTGGGCATGAGGGGGTGTATTGAGAAAAACCCAAGTCCCACATTGACTAGAGATAGTATCTAATAAGAGCTTATAAGTAATGAGCAATCATCATCCTATAAGCTAGCTTTTGGGATTGAGTTAGGCCCAAAATCTAATACTTACCTTTATTATTATTATTATTATTATTATTATTATTATTATTATTATTATTATTATTAATTTTAACATTATTTTACCGAGTTTCTATACATCTTGGAAAATAGGGAAGACAACAAAAATAAGGTGGTATTTTTATCAATATTAATAGCAGTGTTATATGGTGATAAGAATTTGACGACGAATTGAGTGGTTCAATCACACAGCATAGAAACAAATATAGGTCACGCATAAGATCTCTTCAGCTTAATCAATGGTCTTCAATTCGAATCATGACTAAGGAAAATGTAGTAGCATTAAACTCTTAAGAAAGAGTTTTGTTGTCCTTGTGATCGTACTCGGTTTGAGAGATTATTCGATGCAGTTGAATGTGAAAGATATAATCTGAGAATATATATTTATATATCAAGCATAAATAAATAATCAGGAATCAGGAAACCAAGCTACTTCGCATTCTCTTTACTCCCTGCTTCCATTCCACTGTAATCTCTCTTTCTTTTGGTTTCCGCTTTAATAGAACACATATCGTTTTATTTTTCCATCTTTAAATCAAATGCGATAATGGTAGTACTTTGAATTGAATTGAGAGTGTTTTATTCATGAAAATTTGAGAGTGTAGGGCAGTATATATTAATATAAACATGTGGCACAGACGCCTCCCAAACAATATTATTCAAGATATCCGGAATCTTCGAGCCATCAATCCATCATCGATCTGCAAATTCTCACTAATAGCAATGATTTTTAACATCAAGGTTTTAAATTAGTCGCAGTTACTTGTAGGTACAGTCATATTGTGTGTTTTTTTTATTGCAGACAATTGTGAAAAATATAATTAATACGACCGTAATTGCGATCACATTGCGACTTCTGGATTAAAACTCCAACATTGCGGTCTCTATTGTGTTATCTCTATTGTGTTATCGGACCCACATCTAAAACATTGCTCAATATACTTACGGACCTTGCCGCTGATGGCACAAATATGCAAGAAACAAGTCTCACTATTCTCAATTTCTTTTTTTCTTTTTCTTTTTTTAAAAAAAAACCAACTCCCCTGGGACTTTAATTTTATATTTTCATGATAAAATAATATACGCACAAATCTACTAAAACTCTAGTAAAAGTGCTCCAGTTCTTCGATTCCCATAAGCAATCAAGAAGAAATTTATAACGGTTTGCATATGTATTCTGAAAGTTCTAAATGCATATCTACTTTTTCTTAAGTCGGGGATATGCTGATCGATCACGTTTACTACAGCAGGTTATTCAAAAAATACCACTGCATATTATGTGCATGAATAAACTACTTAATTCTGAAGTTTTTACTAGAATCGGATATGATATATATTCTCTGATTTAACTTGTACAAATATTTGCAATATCTATTTGCATGTGTCAAGTGTATTGATGAATATAAATTTGACATACTAATTAACTCTTATGTGCAGTGTATTAGATGTTATTTCTATTTATTTGATGGGCCTTAGATGCATTTTATAAGTTTAGATTCATATTGGGCCAAACTGAAATTTTCAGCATATTTTGGCATCTTCACATCGCTTCTGTATTTTGTCATTAACGATAGTGTAAAATTCTAAATTGCATATTGTAGGAAAGCTATGAAAAAGATCTACGACTTACATGCAGTTCTAGACAACTAATTTTAATTATTAGAGTGTCAATCGAGGCGGGAAGTCAGACCAGAGATGCTATTGTGGAATTCTGTAAAAGAAGCTGTGTTCTAGCCTTAACTTGGGCTGTAGAAGTTAGATGCGGATGGGACCGAAGTCATTTTTAAAAAAGCCACATTGAGCTACAACTTTTATGAAGATCACAAAAAAATAAATAAATAAATAAATAAATAAATAAATAAAAGATAACTTTTATGTCATTTCTACCTTGGAAATCAGCTTGCAAATTTTGAAAGTTAATTGGGTCGAATTTTCTCATTTGAGCCTCGATTAAAGCAAAATTGGTTGGTGGATAAACCTTTGGTCGCTGATTGCGATGGTGACAAATTCTGAATCAGCCTCTAATTGGCGGCCAAAAAATTGACCTCTATGGATTAAAAATCGGTCCCTAAATAGGTCCCCGACACAGTTTTAGGTGACCCTTTGAGCGACTCAGTATTTTAAATATATCAACCAAATTTTTGGTCGTTAACTGTAATGGATAGAATATAAAGGTTGATTTTTCAGTCGCTATTTATTTATTTTTGTTACTCATCATATTTTTTTAAAATTTAATAAAATTACAATTGAAAAAACTAAATGCGGATAATGGGAAATCAGAAAACCAAATTAGAATATATGAAGCACAATAAACTATATAAATAATCCAAAATTTGAATACATCATATAATCCATAAACTATAAAATCAAGTGATAACAATAAAATGTATCTCCTAATCATGAGGGGGTGAGGGGAGCGGGCTAATATCAATGTCGTTGTCGTCAGCAGCAGCAAGTTCATCTCTTGGCGGGCCGAGGGGGGGGGGGGATGTCATCTACATCGTCCCGGGGGCAAGAACCCAAACCTGCAGGTACATCTGGAAAAGTTGCTTGATCCTGGCATCCTAGTCATCCATCCTGAAATGAACAGATGAAAACACGAGAAGGGGGTTGAATTGTGTTTTACTCAAACTCTTGAAAATAGACAAATTTTCTCAAAGAAACAGTATCAGACACTTAGATACGTCTGAGACAGAATAAACACTGAAAGATTTGTTTAAGATTTAATAATTTTAACCCTTTATTAGCACAACAAATATATAAAGCAAACTTAAAGAGGATAAGGATAAGGAGATTAAGACAGAGATTTATACTTGTTCACCCCAAACCTTGGGCTTCATCCAGTCCTTAGTTTCAACAAGTGTTACACTATAATTGATCAGGTTACAGACAAGTATTATTTGCACACCTAGCCTCTTTAGGCTCCTTCAAGTATTGTTTGCACACCTCGCCTCTTCAGGCTCCTTAAAAGTATTCTTTTGGCAAGCCTCTTTAGGCTCTAAAGGAAATAAGATTTAATGAAGCAGCAGCTTCAAGAATTAAACCTTTGCAAGTCAACTGAAATAACACTCAAAGAGTAAATATGAAATAAGGTTGATATGACTGCATAAATAACGTCTCAATAAATACAAATGATTGACCAGAGAAGTGTTCATAGAATGAAAGAATTTAAGAGCTTTGAATGCGAAAGAATTGAATGTTTTCAGTTGAATAAATTGATTGATGATTGTCTTCAAACAGCTTCAAAGTTTTCCTTCTATATTCATCCGCAATAAACATGTTGTGATACATTCTTTAGATGAATAAGGTTTTTGTTTTTTTATATTCATAAATGACAAAGAGTCATTCTGAATCTCCATTTAATGTTTATGATCGTTCGAGTGCCACAAGACAAGATGAACATACTTCTTTGCTTTACTTTATCAGAGTACAGTATGTTTCAAAGTCGGTGTAGTTGCTTTTCTGGCTTGGACAGCGTGACTTTCCTTATTTGTGCAACATTGGTATATGACCACGTAAAGTATTTTAGCTTGTTGCAGCAAAAATAATTTGCAACAGGTGCTTTATGCTTTTTGCTTTGTGTCAGCATTCTTTGATTTTGAATATGCGAAGGAATATGCTTGACTTCAAATTAGGGTGCAGAGATGTGCTTTCAGACACTCTGTTTGATCAAACACATTTGCATAAGGATTTGCCGTTGAGTTGCTAGACAGACACATTTATAAGTAAACACAGACACTTTGTTTTAAAAAATGATGTTTGCTTCATTTATTTTTCTGCACACTTGATACACATGTTAGTAGATTTCGAACAGTTCTATTAAAATCATTCTTCACCAATGTTTGGATTCATCAAAATTAGAGATGTCAAAAACTAAGACTTAATACCTCCGAGTCCTCATTGTCTAGATGACACTGTCCTTCTCCTCTAGCTCCTTGCTAAGATTATGGATGACCTCTCGACGATCCACACTAGGGCAGTGTTCAGACTGAGTAAGTGGCGTTGATGAGACCATGAACTCGTCTCCCATCTGCCCCACAATCAACAGACATAGCCATTCTTATTCTTTCCTCCAACCACCTCCAAGAGTAGGGCATTAGAGGTAGCAGAATGCTCCTGCCCTTGACTAGAGACCGCATCTTGGAGGCGGTGAAAGTCATCCTGCATAATATCTCAAAATTAGCATTGACAATCATGTAGACAATCCTGTCAAATAGTTTGATTGATAAAACAAATAATCACTTACAACAAGGTTGAAAATAATACAGGGAAACACAAGAAGATGGATTGAATTGTGTTTTTTAACTTCTTGAAAAATCTTTTCGAAAAACAAATTTGCAAACAAAAGAGAGCAGAGCAAATCACGCAGAAAAACAAGTTTTTAAAAGAAGGATGTTAAGAAATTCAATAACAATTCTCAAGCGTTAGTTTAATGAAAGAAAAAAGAAGAAGAAGGGAAAGAGAAAATCACTGTCGCAACCGAAATCGCGGCGAGGACTATGAAAGAAATAGGTTTTAAAGAAAAATTGAATCTAAGGGATTGAACATGACACTCAAGTCCATGTGGCAGCCCTAAATGACGCAAGCTAGCATTATTTTAATTAGCTATTCAAAAATAAAAATAAAAAATCACAAAAAAGGAAGAATTTAGTTTTGGCTTGACAGGATGATTGGTCTCACTCTTACGTATTCCCCACTGCGATGGGAAATTCAAAGTCACGTATTTCTTATACAAAATGCTTGATTTGTTGATTGATTTTAATTTTTATGAAAAGATTTTTTTATTTAAAAGAATTAATGATTTTCGTTTTTTTGTTTTGTTTTTATTGCCTAATTTTTAAACATCGAGAAGGGGATTGAATTGTGTTTTCTAAATCATTTTGAAAAAATAGTTTATCTTTTCACAAACAGAAAAAAGCTGACAATTTTAAAATGTCCACAAACGCTTGGATGCATCTGATGGTTTTTCAGACACAACAAGTTTAACACCCAAATAGTTGCACATATAATTAAACATTGCAGAATTAAAAAGGTTAAGGAAGGAGAGATTCACTCAAGGAGATTTATCCTTGTTCACTCTAAACCTTGGGCTACATATGGTACTTGGTCGCACCGAGATTTTCACTATAACTGACTCAATTACAGACAAGTATTGTTTTCACACATCTCTTCTGGCTCCTGCGGGTATTGTTTTCTCAACTATTTTCCAAGCACATACCTTGTCTTAGGCCTTATTATTATAATATCATGTTAGCATGGAAGAATTTTAATTTCACAATGAAGTACTAAAATTTTCATAACTCGGTTTTAGCACGAGTATGTTAATGACCTTGGATGTTCGAATACTTTTTAGGCATGTGTAGGTGTTTCGCTGACATATACAGGCCTCTCCTTATGTCAGAGATCATGTAAATATTGGCAACAAATAATTTCATCAATAGTTTGGTTCTCTAACTCTAAGCAGTATAAATATGAAAGTACTAATTTATAATTTTCATACTGTTGTTTTGTGCCTACTTGGAAGTTGGAACTGTGTTGAAGAAATGTGATACAGAGACGTAATGATCTCAATTGCTGCAACTAACAACCT
Organism: Echinosophora koreensis; assembly: GCA_035048595.1. NCBI lineage: Eukaryota > Viridiplantae > Streptophyta > Magnoliopsida > Fabales > Fabaceae > Echinosophora > Echinosophora koreensis. Next base: position 2,596,870 of record JAPCYP010000011.1, on the reverse strand, counting down.
TCACAGTCTTGTATGCAAATTTACCCTGGAGATACATGGTAAACTAACCAAGATTTTCTCAAGAAGTTGAATCTATTATTAATTATGAGTACTCCATTACAGAATGCCAAATAATGAAGAGAATAGCAGATAAAAAAAGGTCTTTTTCTAATAGAAATAAATACTCTTCTAAAAAAAAAATAGAAATAAATACTAATGCTCTTTTTTCTGCCTAACTAATTTGGTTTCACATTCCACTAATGCTTTAATTTGCTTAGTGGAGTTGCCAAATGATTGTTCAAGTTTTGGTGGGGAAACTTTTTTGCTAAAGATCTTTGTCAACATTCACATGGACGTTGGTGGGAGCTGCCCTGTCTCTCTCCTTTGGCAAACACACAAACGGACATAATTACAGAAATGATATGGTTTTCTGTCTGTGAAGTGTGTTTGGAAGTCTTTGTGAAATGCTTTCCCACGCACTTCTCTGCTAAAAACTTGGAAGGCAAGTGCACCTAATCACTAGCTGTTTTCGAACATACAACAAGACATCAAATAAAAAGATAGATCATTTTGGTTAAAAAATCACTTTTATATAATAAATTATAGAAAAAGATACAAAATTATTTTATTTATATAATTTAATAATATTTGTTTAGTAGTTGGCATTGCAGAGATGAAATGGAAAAAAATATTATTGATTTAAAAAATAATCTAATAGCTTTCTTTGGGATTTGAATCTTCTTCTATTATTCTCTCTTATCTTTTATATCATGTTAGAGAGAGAAAGACATAAAATCAAATTTGTATTTTTGTGTAGGGTCTATGAAAATTTATTTTTGTGTCTTTCTCTCTCATGAGGAAGAGAAGAAGAAAACAAAAGTAGAGGATCCAAATCCCTTTTAGAATAAGTTTCAAGCTTTTACTTTCTCTTAAAATAGTGTTTTCCTCACAAAAATAGCTATTTTTCAAATGGGTCTCGGTTAAGGCTATGTTTGGTAAACTAGTGGATAGCGGATAAGTTACCGGATAGCGGATAACGGATAGCTAGCGGATTGGATTTGAAATGTTTGATAAAACCAGCGGTTGGACTAAATGATAAATGTAAAATGACATAAAAGGATATGTTAGCATTATATATATATATATATATATATATATATATATATATATATATATATATATATATATATATATATATATATATATATATTATTTATTTTAAGATAATTATCACTTTTAATAATTTATTTTATTTTAAATTATTTATCATTTGAAAAATTTAAATATTAATTTAGTTTTAATTATTTGTAATAAATAAAATCGAATAATAAAAATAAAATTATATACTGATTTGATTTTTATATAAATTTTATTTTTTTATAGATAAAAATATATTTTCTACCTTTTTATCTTAAATATAAATATAAATAGTGAAATTATTTTCTTATTTATATACTATCTTAAATGATTAATATTTTATTTTAAAATTAAGGAGAAGTGAAGAATTTAATTAAGATAGTAAGGATAAAAATAGAATAAAAAATGATAAGCTATACGCTATAAGTTCAAACGCTACTTGAAGTAGCGTTTGGGAAAAACCATATACACTAGTGAAAAACGCTATACGCTAATTTTAAAAATAACTACCAAACGGGGCTACTATTCCATCCACTATACGCTATCTGCTAAACGCTAGCAGATTTGGCAATCCAAACAGCTCCTAAATAGTAAGTTTTTATTGAAAATCCAAACACATGATTTTCGATAATTTAAATACACCATTTTTCAAAAAAAAAAACTTGTATCTTTTAACTTCTTAACTTGTACCCTTAGCATTTGCCTTTTCAATTTAATTAATTTCCACACATACCAACTTCTCCTAAAAAATTGCTTTGCATCTTACCCAACCACTCACAAGCCAAGAAACTGAAAAGCATTTTTCAAATTGAAAACGAGACGCTCCACCAATAATGAAAAAAAAAAAAAATGCAAAAAGCACATGATACAACAAGTCACCCCAATATCTATCTAAGCTAGACTAACCCAACACCCACGTCATCCTGATCATCCAGAGAAGTTCACCATCTCCGAGCACATATCTTATAATTATGTGTACTTTGTTCCGTGTAAAAATAGGAAGAAGCCATATTTTTATATGTAGAGTTTGAAAGAGATAAGATCCCATTCATTTCAATGGATCTTATAAAGACTATACATTTAAAAAAAAAAAATCATTAGAGTTTGTATTTACATTCATCTAACTTTTCTTTAATAAGAGAATTCAAGTACGTTTGTTCAGCCTTCTTTCACAATAATAATAATAATAATAATAATAATAATATTTTAAAAAAATCACTTATAACCTTTCATTTCCGATTTGAGTGAACTTTTTCTAAAAGTAGAAGATGAAAAGAAGTTTAAATTCAACTTTTATGAAAAACTATGATATTTTACTTCACAAAGAATCATTTGGCTAAAGTAGTTTAGAATTAATTTTTTAAAAGTTTAATTATTCAGTTAGTCCCTGAATTATGTGAAAATTTTCAAGTAAGTCCTTGAACTAAAAAAGTTTCTAATGTGGTCCCTGAACTTATATCAAATTTTCAATTGGGTCCCTAACATAGATTTCTGTCAAATTTTCATGAATTTTGCTGATGTAGAACGTAACATGACTATATTTTTTCCCCAAAATTATATTTAGGGGTTTCAAGACACCTAAATGGTGAAAGAGATATCCAAAACGTGACCTATGACTGCTTCCCCTCCATCTTGGGTTGCTCCTACATTCCTTCCCCAATCTCTATTTCATGAAATAGCACACCCCTCCTCCAAAATAGCTTCATCCGAAATAGCTCCCAAACCTACAACTTTATGCATCTCACTTTATCTTGCTGCATAGTAACTATCATGACAATGTCATCAACTAGTAGAAGAAGACATCTTGCAAGTCTATAGATGGTGAATAAGTTATCGTTGTAGTATGTGCATATTGCAATGATAACATATCAATGCAATATGTGCATCTTGTGTGCAACTGTAAAGTACAATACATAATTGTGCAGTATGTGCATGTGCAAACGGTAACACCCCGATTTCTTGATTAGGGTTTAAGGAAGAGATTAAGGATAATTAAAGACCTAATCATGTTCCTTAGGTGTTAGTTAGCTTGCGTTTCAAGCTTGAGGAGAATCGGAAACGGTTACGGAATGCAAACAAACGCAAACCGAATGATTAATTGGTCAATTAATTAATTAATTGAGAATTGGAATATTAAAATTAGGCCGGGATTGAGTACAATAAGCTTTTGGGAGTAGCCTAAAATAATTAAGAAAAATATTCCAGCAGTAGGAAGATGCGGAAGAAAACACCCGGTTGTGCCGACGAAGCAATACGCGATGACACATGCCGTGTACCATGGCGCCACCTCACATTCCACCAAACTATTCCTCAACCCACCTACACTTGACACCTAGCCCACTAACTATCTAACTAAACCATGCATTGACACTTGTAATTCCAGTTAACTAAAGATAATAATATAATAATCCTAACTAATTAATATAAAGCAAGTGAAAGGTGCATGTTGTGACACCCTCTACCCCGCATGTATATATATAAGCACTTAAAAGGTAAAGATAGATATAAAAGCATACATCATTTATTTAATAAAGAAAATCAACGAGTAGAGAATACCACATTGTAACAAATCTCAAACGTGGAAATATAAGAAACATAACATAGTTTTAAAATGATAACATAACATAAAACAAAGCCCAACCCTTGATGTCACATACAGAGCTGGTATAACCAATCCGGAATAAATCCTCGGATAAACAAACTAATCAAAACTAAAACCTAAAATTGGAAATCCTAACAACGAGTCACGGCTCCTCAGAGTCACTCCTCAACTGGCTGTTCGCCATCCTCTGCATAAAGGATACATGCCACAAAATACAAAACTGAGATATGGGGAGTAAGAAACATATGTACGAATATAACGGGAAGGAAGCAGTTAGCAAGACGAGCATGCATCACAAACAAGCATGTTATAACAACAACAACAACATATAACATTAACAATCATTCTCATCATACAATAAAGTATGCTATCGATGCAGTGCTACTCCACTACTCCATTATACATTTGGATCCAATCTACCTCAGGAAGTCAACTTCGGAGTTACATATCCACATTGGTCAATCACTACATAAAATATGGTGTATTGCGGCGGTTTTATTTATCAGATAGCGGTGATTCAAACCGCCGCTAAAATATTTCACGGCAGTTTGGAAACTGCCTTAGAAATGACCGTCAAGTAGCTGTTTTGCGGCTGTTTTGTACAGCCGCTGGTACTACGATCGCAAAAAGCATATTTTGATATCACAGGAAAATGTAGCGGCGGTTTTGAACCACCGCAAAATACCACAATTTAAAACGCAGAGAAATTATAACGGCGGTTGTGAACTCCACCAAAGTTATTATTTAAATTGTGGATATAAATATAGCGGCGGTTTGAACCGCCACAGAATATTAAATATTTAAAACTATTTCAATATATTATTTGTCTAAATTTTTTTTGGTACATAATTTTTTTTAATATACCTGCTTGTAATAAAAAAGTTAGACTAAGAACTAATAAAATATTTATCAAATTGATACACAAAATGCGTCAAAACCTGATCATTAATGATAAAAAAAAATTATTAATAATCGGCAAATAACACAAATATCGTTCAAGATTAATTCAAAACTATCCTAACGTAAAAACATATATAATTTACAAATAGCACAAATATTGTTCAAGAGTAATTCAAAATTATCCTAACATAAAAACATATGTAAAATTATTCAAAATTATTAATAAGCACCAACGCCGGGGCAGTTCACCAAACCTTAGATGGACCCCTAGGATAGTCGACGCACCTTACTTTCGGATGTGCCACCGCATGGGCGAACGATTCACCTAACTCTAGGATGAATCCCCGCGGACGGCCAGAACGCCTTACTCTCGGATGACGTCCCCTATATTGAACATCTCCCACTAACATCTCCTTGAATGCATGATCAACACAACACACAGTCAACAACCACCACCTTCGCTTGGGCCACTAGGCTACCCAAGTTTTATCACCATTAACACCTCGGCCACTTGGCTATCGAGGATTAACATTATCTTTTCATCATTTAATCTTTTAACACTCTGGTCGTTCTGCACCAGAGATTACCACCTTGCCCATCATGTATCAAGGTCCCCTTGGCCACTCGGCTACCAAGGTACAACATCTTATCACTTGTCTTTTGTCTTCGTGTTCGTTTGATGTCTTATTAGATTATTTAAGACGTTTGGGGTGAAACACCCTTGTTTCAGCTCTGTTTCTGTTCTGGGCAGGGCAGCACGGGCGTGCTCCCCTTCAGCATGGGCATACTGGCATTCCAATTAAGCACGGGCATGCTGACTATCAAGCACGGCCGTGCTTATGCAGTGCGGCCTTTTCGAAATTCAAACTGGAGCACGGGCGTGCCCATACTGGTCTGGGCAAAAAGGGTTAGAAATCCTTGCCAGACCTTTTGGGGTAATTCATGGATTATCTATTGGACTTTACTAAGTCTTTGAATATTAATTTCATTATTTTTTGCTTAATCTTCATGTCTTATAATTAAGGGGAATTAATCCTTTAATTTAGTTTCATCTTAATTGTCCCTGAACACTCACGGATCAATCTCTAGGGTCTTTGACTAAACCTTTTGGCATAATCCTTGCCTCTCATTAAATATTATGAACAAAGGGGAAAAACCTCCCTTTAATTGTTATTGACAGCTTTAATGTAAACGCGTTCACAACGTCAACCAATCAACCAATAAGATCACAAATTATCAATTCAACATGTCATGACAAACAACATCCTCATCAATAATTCCAATAAATATACCAATCATTCATACTATAACAAATAAGCATATATACATGTTATCAAACAAATAGGCATTTAGGCATTTCATCAAACATTAGGGTCATGGGTAACCCTTCGTCTTACGTTACCCCCAAGCCTACATATTCATACTATCCCTTCTCCCCATACCTGGTATGAAGATTTCCCCTTTAACTGACGAAGACTCTAAACCGGTTCCCTCGAATGGCTCGACGAACGTCCCAAACCTTGGCCAACACAAAAGAGGTTAACCAATTAGTTCCCAATTCATGAAAAGGAAAAAAAGGAATTGAAAGAGGGAAGAACCGTTACCTTACTATTTGGCACTAGCGCGTGATCTTTCTCTTCCAAACACGAACGGAACACCAAGCAACGATTGGGTTCAAAGGAAAATGAAAAGAGAGGCTGTCGTCACACTTAGGGTTGCCTAAAGTGCCAAAGTGAGGGTTTAACTCGTAACCCTTGCTGACTGAAGCGTTTTTATAGATTCTAACCCGAGCACGGCAGTGCTCCTTCTATACACGGTCGTGCTTAACTTAAGCACGGGGTCGTGCTCAAGTTAGCACGATTAGACAAAAAGACCGACAACTATTTGCCTTTCCGACATGGTCGTGCTCCCCATGAGCACGGCCGTGCTTGTGGTCATGACAGCCACAAGACACGCGCCTTCAGCACGAGCATGCTGATATATGAGCACGATCGTGCTCATGCATCAGGAAGGGATTTTCAGCTTAAAATTCTCACTTAGCCCTTTCTAAACATTCCTAAGCAAACTTCTAACAAACAAACATGCAAACAAGCATAAGGAAACGCTTATAACGAAAAATCGGGTGGTACACATGTAGGCCATTTCTTCACCTTCTTCACGGCAGCTTGAAGGATTTTAGAGAGTGGAGAAAAAATAGAAGCTTGGGCAGCCATGATTATGGCACTTTGAAGCTCGGATTGGAGTAGTTTCGGTCACCGGAATTTCAAACCGATCGCATATTCATGTTCACGGCTTCGACATCTTCGAGGTTGTGTCTTTGCATGTGAGCTTTGTCAAGGTATTTTGGTATCGACATCGTCAACATTTATCCTTTTTAACTTATTTAAATTCATTCTACTTCTATTCTTAGTCCCGATATCGTTTTTGGTATATTTTAGGCTTTTACGGGTTTTTCTGTCAAAGCGATCAAACGGGAAGTCGACCGCGGATTCGGACAATGGTTGTTGGTGAGTTTCCTCTTTGATTTCATGTGTTTAATTCGTTTCGAGTCATCATTTCGAATCCTGTATTGGTCGAGGGTTGATTCTGTGATTATTTCTGTGTTTCTGGCTGTTTTTGGACCCTGTGCATGTGATCGGGATAATTTTTGGTCCAACACACATATTGTAGGTGTCAATATCAGATTTGAGGTTGTTGTTGGAAAGCATGCCGAGGTTGGTGCAGGTCACACAGAAGCATTCGGAGCATTTACAGGAAAGCGAGCACGTTAGTAAGGTCGGGAAAAAGTGACTATCACGCCGGAGAGGCAAGCTCGATATAGCATGTTATTTTGTCTGTGTAGGGTACCCCAGACCCTACTAATTGTCATGCAGTCGACGGTGTTTAAACTCCACTTGTCGACATTAGGGAAAAATAGTATTTTAAGTTTATCTGCTTGAGGATGCATGTGATATCTGCTTTATGTGTTTATGGATGTTATGTTGTTTGATGTGTGACACCATGATGGTACATTATCTGGATCTATGTGAAAGTTGCGGTACACGAGTATCGAGATTGGATTATATTGCGGAGTATGGGCTCCGAGAAGAGAATGTGGATTGTGGATGCTTCAGGCATCGTGCGTTGGATAGGATTATGTACCGGTGTTAACTTAGGATGTTTGTGCATTACATAAGTTGCCAAAGTGGTGGGCCGTGTGACTGGGAGTCACGCGAGGTTGGTGTACCCGTTTGCGGGTACGAAATATGGAGAGGGACGGTTCTGGGAACCTTGGGGATGTAGTCCGGCCTGGAATGGTTTTCAAGAGACCAGTGATTTGTACCCGCTGTGTCAAGACCACCGTGGAGGCTTGGCTATCCCGACATCTGGCCCTGAGTATTCCAGTCGCAGGTGGACCTTCCGAGGCGACCAAGATACCCCTATTGGAGAATGAGCTCATAGGGGGAAGCACCCTTATTGGTCACAGTGAGCGGAACGGTACCTTGGACAAACCAATTGACATTCTCTGGGTAAGGGAGGCCTGTGTGTGAGAAAGAAATAGAATGTCCGGGAATCGGAGTTCCCTGTGAGAGTGATCGGCCGACATGCATAGGAGTGTGACTACTTAGAGGATTTTGACCCTAGATGTGGATCGAGGATGTTTTGTAAATGGTTGACTCGCGAGATGTTTGTGATCTGTGCCAATCTCTGCTGTTTGTTAACATGTATTGTGCCCCGACCCCTTTTATGGTGTAATAATGTACCATACAATTGATAGATGAGCAGCAATAGCTGTACAGTGACGGTGATAGGATCAGAGCATCGACCGATGCGCTACCTGATGAGGATTCTGCCAGAGTGTCGTGAGGAGCAGCAACGAGTCTGTGAGGACTTAGGTGTATAGGCATCTTTACATCAAGGGAGAGGGTAGTTCCAGACGCCCATATCGTCGTTGATATGGTATGTCGGTAGTGTCTGCTAGGGAGAGCCTCTGAGAGTTATTTTCGATTTTGATGTATTTTGTGTGAGGCAGGGCAGGTAGATGTTGTCTGTATAGGTTTTTATATCTTTTCTGATACCAGTGTTCTGTGACTTGTTTATCAGTCCTTTTATTTTATCAGTTGTACAGTTGTTCTAGGATCATGATCCCCCTGTTGGGATCGACAGTACTTTGGAGACTTTTTGTACATACTATGTATATACGTCGATTATGTTTTTTATTTCCGTTGTGCATGTTAAATTAAGTTTTGAATTTTCCAGTTTCTGCAACTATATTATTTTCGTTTGTAATAATCGCACTAACACTGATAAACGGATTAAGGATTAGTTAAAAATTATTGTTCTTTAATGGGATATCGGGGTGTCTCACAAACTGTGCAAGTCATTGTAGATCATTGCAAGCCAATACAGATCATTTCAGATCAGTGTACATTACATATCAATGCAGTTCAATACTAGCTTAGGAGAAATGGGAAAATTGGGTGATGAGAGTTGACTGTTTCCTGGATAATGACATGACATAGATGCTTTATATGAGTGTCCAACTAAGATTGAATCGGTAACATTCCATCCCATTTAACAATTCACTAATGAATTTTCTACTTTAGGTGAATAATTAAACATTTTTAATCATAAGTCTTACTAATTGTTGCCCTAAAAATATTGGCTAAGAAATCAAAAGAGAAATGCTAGCAACATACTCTCTGACCCTTTCTTTCCAACAAACTCACTCCTATTGGTTGGATTTCATGTGGATCCTACAAAATTTAAGTAGGAACCATATGAATTAGTGGGACTCATTTCCAAAATAATAGGACCCACGTAAATTTTAACCAATAGTAGAGAGTGTTATAAAGTGTGTTATTGCACTCCTCCAAATGAGAATATTATATTGAAAATCATAACTTTAATATGAATTGAAAATAACAATTTCCAATAAAAATATATATATTTTATTTTTCAATCGGTTCTCTCCCTGATGCATTTATAAAAACTTATGTTACATAACCCAAATAACAGAAAAAAAATTTTTAAAAAAAAAACTAAAAATGTTAAGCAGTATCCTAAAAGCACTGATTAAGCAATCTAAAAAGGCAACTTTATATGAAAAATAATATATTTATTATTTTAAAAAGTAATATATTTAATTTTTTTCTTGTTTCTTTTAAATTTCTTGATCATTACCCTTACCATGCCTCTCAACACAATAAACAATGCAATCCTCACTTCCAAGTTCCAACCTAGCAATGGTCCCATGTCCAGGAAATACAGCCAGATGTCCCACACTTGTGACCATCAAATCTCAAGGAAAACTCAACTATATATATTTGGACGAATAAAAATCCAACCACCCACTTGTATGGCACTACACCTCGATCTTGAAGGGTCACAATTTAAGACCTTCCCCACTATCTTGATTTGAATTTTATGATTCAAAGCAAACCGCATCTCATACCCTTCCATTTTATTTCACTTGAGTTCAGACACTTTCAAAAAAAGATCGCAAGAATCCAAAAGCATTACCTCGATACCACTCCACATCACAGGCCGGCCCCAGAAATCAAATACAATAAAACGTGTTCGTACAAGTCGGTGGTCAAATGTCTACAAGAAAAGGAATCGAAGGAGACAAATAGTTACAGTAAATAAATATTCATTGCATTGAATTTGAAAATAACTAGTACAACAGTAAACTTCACTGTATCTTATGATCTGCCAGCAGTAAATATTCAATGGCGGATATCAACCCTTTGACAAGAAACTCACTCCAACCTTGTTTATATGCAAGAGCAAATTACTGACTGAATCTTACAAGGAAGCTGAACTTGAAAACGAATGAAGCTCTTGGACTCTTGGTTTTGTTTTCTTTACAAGGGGGAGGGGGTTCGGAGTAAAATATAAATAAATAAAAATAGTGCATCTACGGGTCATTCTTTTTTCTACTGAAGCTCGAGTACATTAATGAACGACAAAATTATGAAAACAAAAAATTTCGAATATCCTTTGGGAACGTCGCAGCCATCCCTCATTGCTTCAGTATCACTACAATTCCTCCTGCGGGACCAAAAAAATTTCCCCAAAAGAATATGTACCTTGTGAAATTAAATAAATACCTATCTCAACAAGATGTAAAGGGTCAATTTGATTAGACTACAAGCTGATCCAGCTGCATTTGCTCAAGCCAGGCTCCTAAAACAGAATGATCAACGGATTCAGTTTGAGGATTGGTATTCAGTTCATCAGCAGATGCAACAGGTCCAGAACCTGGTAACTTCTCTTTTATCATCTCAGGTGAAGATTCCTTGACAAGGGTTTGGACCCATGATAGATCAGGCTCCTCTCCATTATTTCCATGCTCAATTGAGGATGGTCTTTGCAATCGACCTAGCTCATTTCCACTTACTGACCAATCTGCTTTTCCATTAGGAGATCCCCACTTAGACCAGGAGTTTACAGGGGACCCAACAACTGAAGCAGGATTGTTAGCACCAAGGTTTCTTGAACTAAGGCTCCGCAGCTGTTGCTGAGGTTTCTCGCGCTGAGCGAATGCTGATAAACGAGAGCTCATTGGAGACATTGACTCCACACTTCTTGGTGACATCCTTCCAGGAGAAGAGATACCAAATGAAGACTGTAATAGGGGATGCTCAACATTTTTAGGTGACAGGACATTGGTATTTATGGGTGATAACGTACTTTGAAGCTGTTGAAACTGATTGAGAACAGCTGATTTGTGTGTAGGAGAAAATACAGAAGCTGCTGCTGGGTCAGAATATCGAGGAGATGAAGAAATCTCAGAAGAAAATAGCTCATCGAGATTTGATGGGGTTAGTGTCTTAGACCGACCAGATCGACTCATTGAACCAGGATGGAGCTGTGAGAAACAGCTCAAGTCATTCAAAAGGTGTTGCTGGCCATCAAAATCTGGCAACACATTCATGTTTTCTGGTGGCATGTCACGAGCACTAAGAGAAGATCTCAAACGACTAGATTGAAGATTGCTTCCTGGTAAATGAAGAGCTGGCACATTTGGCTGAGGCCAAGCAGTGGATGAATGAGAGATGCCATTTGCAGATGGAGACATCGGCTGTGCAAAGGGGGACGGAGACATGGGAGAGAATGATGAAGGCGAACCAGGAAAAAGGCTCATTGCAGTAGCCATGTCCATGACATTAGGAGCAGAAGCAGATGAGCGAGGCGAAGGGGCAGCAGATCCATTGGACACATACAGTGGACGCAGCTCTTCAGCCGTGTGAGCAAAAAAACATACCCTTCTATTGCAACTAGTACCGTCTTTGCAGAACCTTGTCCGATACTGAGCTGGGTGTAGCCAGCACTCAAATACACCATGAGCATATTCACACATATCACCACGTCTACAAGTCCCCTTTCTAAATTCAGGGCATGGAACACAGCTGTAATGGAACTTTCTAGGGTCTCTCCTACGAGCATTCTCTCCAGGATGAACAAAAGGACACTCAGTCCAATCATGAGAGTATGCACGGGAACAAGGACGGACCTTGAATGAAAATATGCGAAACTCATCTGTTGCATATATGCTGTTTTTAATATCAGGAAGTGATGGATCAATTGGATATTCCTTCTTCTCTGATGTAGAATAAACAGGTGTGTCAGTAAACTTTGAAGCCAGTGGAGAAGGTGGTGAACCTGAAGGAGAAGATGGCAACCCATTTTGAAGGGGTGATGAATGAGCAGCTGAACCAGGACTTGATGAATTAACAGATACTGGGATAAAGCCGTCATCAACAGACCCATCGGAAGCATTATCTGAAAGAAGTTCATCCAGAATTGCTTTCATGCCTTGAAACTTAGGAGGAACAACAATACAATCAACAGGACGATTTCCATAGGCATCCACACAATGGATATCAGCACCAGCTGATAAAAGAAGCTTCACAACACCAACTACATTAACAGACCCACCAGAAGCTGCACAGTGAAGAGCAGTGCTTTTATCCATTCCACAAGAGAAGTTTACATCAGCCTCTGGGTATGAGAGTATAAGTTTGAGAACATCCATGCTCCCATAGGTAGCAGCAATCATTAAAGGAGTTCTATGCTCAAGAACAATTTGTTTTGTGCCATTTTGGCGGACATACCATAGGCCAACTTCATTTATTAGACAAGCATCCCTATCTAACATTAGCTTAAAATCTTCAAAATCATTGTTAGAAGCAAGTTCGAGCAAGCTGGAAAAAAAATATCCGGTATGAACAGTTAGATTTTTCATGTCGTTAACGTCAGTTGACCCCTCTGCTGCAGATGAAGATGGAGATTTTGATTTCTCTGGACCGCCGCACATGCTTCAGTTATCTGGAGAATAATAATGAAATTTAATAAGCAATCACAAATAAAACTGTCAAACAAAAAAAAATAGTTAAAATCCACTAGAGATGGGAGGGGGAAAAATATGGATCTACTTTTAGGAAATTAACCATTAACAAGCTACTTCTCCCCTGGATTTTAACAATAGGTGGAAAAGGGTATCAATCACCAAAGGAGGCCATGAGAAATCAAAAATTGAATAGAATACTTGTAAACATCTTAGCAAAGACTTCGCAAGATCATCAAGTGCAATCAAAGTCTTAAATTACAACTAAGATGGATAAAAAGGAGAAATTACAGGCAACTTATTGCAGAATAGAAAAAGAAAGCATACCATGATATAATAAGGCAGTAAAACCATGCTCAAGCAAGCATCCAAAAATATCAACAACCTCCTTAACAACAACTAAAATATCAAGAAGTTAACAATAATAATACCTTCAAAGTGGGTGAACTTAAACATCACAAATGAAACTTTAGAAAATAGGCACAGGACAGCAAAATACTCAACCGATAGAGTAGAACTAAATAAAGAGCCGAGCTTAGTAATCAAGCAAAATCACAAGTATAGTAACCAGCATTATCAAGATACCCTTATAAGTTAATGGGAGACAGATAAAATCTTTAACACAATCACAAAACAGAATTTGCCTTATGCAATGGAACAGATCTGAGTTAAATTCACAATCATCAAAACAGAATAAACATACAAGAATGATTCTTATTCCCGACAAATAAGCAGCAGAAGGATCACACTATCAAAAATTCAAGGTAAAGGCAAGTTAATTTATTTTTTTAATTAATTAAAAAAAAAACTTATATGCAAAGCAAAAGAAGGGTACAAATTCACTTCATAATAGTATATCAAAAGCCATGTTGAGTTTTTTTTCAGGGGAAAATGACCACCGAGCAATAATAGTAAATTATTAAAAAAATTTATAAAACAATAGTGAACTGTTCACTGAAAGCAAATTTTCTTTCTTATCCCATCATTCATTAATTATTATAGAAACATAAAATTACAGAAAATTAAAATCATAAAATTTAAACGAGCAATGACTTTCAAATACTGAATCATCATACACATAAAGAGCGAATTTTTTGCATCTGCGATCAGTCATAATCAGCTCAAAAGTTTCAGATCAACTAAGAGAACAGATTCAATTGCAGAGTGAAGAGTGAAGACTCACCGATTATGAATACGTGGAGTGAAGATCAGTTTCCAAATGCGATGATAAAACGTTAAAAAAAATATTAAAAAAATTCATGAATCTGAATGGGAAATGCCAAAGGCCAAAGAGGGAATTAAGTGAAAAACGAGATCTAGCGAAGGTTATACTCAGTTTCCATCTCCATCGATAGAAGAGAGGAAACAGAGAGAGAGAGGGAAAATGCGCTGTTTGGAGAGAAAGAAAAGTAACGTCTTCGAAATTGAAACTGAAATTGAAATTGAAATGGCAATGAAATGAAGCGGAAATTTAGGGAGAATTTAAAAAAAAAATTGGATGACAGCGAAATGGCAGTGAAATGATACTGAAATGCACGCCAAATGAAGTCCAAATGAAGTCTCGGATTGTATCGGTGGGGAACTTGGAGGGCCGGTGAGAGGGAAAGTGGGGATTAAATAGGTTTGAAGAGGGAGGAGGGTGGGTTGAACCGGTTGACCGTGGAGGATTTGATTGGGAAAATAAAGTGGAATCAGTATCGAAATGCCAATTAGATAGTAGCACGTGGAAGAACGATATATGGCTTAAGGGCATTGGTCATTTCTGGAGTCAAATCGAGAGATTAAAGGCTTCTTGCATTAGAACAAAAATGTTAGTAAAGGTCCAAAACTATGTTTTGTTCCTATGTCACCCCACTTTCTTTTTCTTCTTTATTTTATCGATCATTCTAGACAACCTTTTGAATCGGAAATTTGTCCCGGTTTAGAGATGAGGAGACGATGAAATCTTGCAATGTTTTAAATCAATGGGTGTTCAATTACTTACAAATGATGCAAAATTTGCAAATCCAATTGGTATTTGTTGATAATGAATTTTCTACATCGATTATAGCTTTTACTTTTCATCTAGAGATAGTTTTAGGTTGTTAATAAGTAAGAAAATGTATGAAGCATGCTTGATTCTGGAATTCAAAATTATGGCAAATGCTAATAAGTGCCTTCAAGGTATTGGTTAAAGTTTTAAAGATAGAAATTTCGTATTGGAAGTTGTATATTCAATATTTTGAAATTTTAAAAATTATTGTTTTCAATATAAAGTTTATATTTTTTGCTTCATTAACAAATACCCTTAAGATACTAGTTAACAAGACCCTAAATTTATTTATTTTATTTTATTTTAGTTTGGTTTACCTTTGTCTTTTTTATAGTAGCTTTTAGACTTTAATACCAGAGTAACAATCAAGTCTTTTTTATTAGATGAGATTGACTACATAAATCAAACAAAGTCATAATATTTAGGTAGCGTTTGATATAAGTTTTAAAAAATATTCTCGAAAATGTTAGTATAAGAATAAAAGTTTATCATATTTGATACAAGTTTTAAAAAACCATTCACAAGCATAAAAGATGATAGGGAATAAAATTAGTGAATAATAGTTTGAAACTTCAGAAAACTATATTCTCATGTACGAAGGTGAGAAAGAAATATTCTTAATAATATGATTCTCAGGAATGTAGTTTGTCTAAGAATAAAACATTCTAGTAATCAAACGTCACCTTATAGGCAAATTATAGACAAATTATTAACATTATGGTTGTGTTTATAATTTTCTAGATCTTCATCTACTTTTAACATTTGGACTAACTTTCATCTGATCTACTCTTAGGAACTTATGCAAATCTGCTCCATTACATGACCCAATCACAATCATCTTTCGTACAACTAGTGACACTCTAATTTTTCATTAATGTATTTATTTCTAATTTTATCTTGTCTAATGAGGTTTTAGACTCTAATGTTATTCAAAAGATAGATAAATAAATTATTATAATTTTATGTTAGTTTCTTTCTTTATTCTTAAGAGATGGGAAATTCAATAATTGAAATTAGAGAAAATAAAATTCTAAAATGATGAACTAATGTAAGGCTTCTCAAATCGTTTCCAACATACTTGGGCAGGGTCGTCTCTGAGATTTTGGGTGCCTTGTGTGAACTAAGATATTGGTACCCTTTTTTTTATCAGCCGAATATATATATTGATCATCAAAAGCGCACAAAGAGGTGTAAAAAACTAGCAATTAATTGTTTTAATACAACATTAAGTGAAACAAAATATTACCGAAGAAAAGGAAAATATTTTAGTAGCAAACTACTATAGATTATAGCAAAAATAGTTATATTTATATCTATCTACCAATTCGTCTTGTACTCTAATAATTTTGTAAGCTAAATTGCTAAAATAGCCACTTGTGTACATCCTACAACGATTAGAGATGGTAGTCAAAGGTAATCAAAAGTAAGCCTTCCCTTCAAAACAATATCACGCTTCAGTTCTTGGCTTCAAAAGTCAAAACACTAATTTAAAAATTAGGTAAAACTAGTGCTTTTGTCCCCTAAGTTAATTTAATTTTTCAAATTGGACCCTTATGTTTATTTTGTGTCAAATTTAAGTTTATTTTGTATCAAACGGGTCCCTTAAGTTTTTTTGTGACATCAAAATTCACTGATTTAGTAGCAAAATCATGTACTGTCACAACAACTTAAGGGACCTGTTTGACACAAAATAAACTTAAGGGACCAATTTGAAAAATTAAATTAACTTAGGGGACCAAAGCAATAGTTTTGCCTAAAAATTAAAAAGGCAATCAAAGGGTCTAATTAACAATCATGCCACATGCTTCGTGAGCAATGAATGGGATTCAATTAAAATTGCTGCAAGTTCATACAACATATTACAGCCTAACCGCGCCACCGGTAATCTAAGAAAGTAAGTATCAATTTTGTAAATACTTTCATCATTCTTAAAAGGCTCAAACAGATGGCAGTAACTAGGAAGCTCAAACCCTTCCGATGTAAAACTAATTCCCAATTATGCTTTTGTGCTAGCCACACGGTGTTATCTTCAGGTAATTGTTTGCAAGGGACAAGGAGTATAAAATACATGTAAAAAAAGGCAAACAAAGGGAACAACGACAATCGACAGATGAGAGGCGCAGTCAGTGAGTTACACAGAGGGAGGGATAAAACAAAGGGATTCTACTTTCTAATTTGAACGGAAGAAGGGAGAATGAGAGTGGTCACACACAGTTCAATTTTATTTTATTTTAGAATTCAATAATATAATTTTCTAATAAAAATAATATTAATTGTTAGAATTCAATAATATAATATTAATTGTAAATAGGCCGGCTTATTCCCACCCCTACTTATAAGGCTTGTCAAGTTTTGGGCCTGAATTTTAAAAGACCATTGGGCCCTCAAATAAAAAAATTTACTATATAAATTTTTATTGTAATATATACATTATACATATATGCTAAGTAAAAAAAAAAAAAATTGATGTCCCTTAAAAATTGGGGTCTCGTGCGGTTGCACCACCAAATCATGCTCAGGACCATCACTGCATTTGGGTGGACAATGGAAACCTACCCCACACACAAAACTTAATGAGTAAAGGTTCAAACTCGCTGATTTTCTTCTCTCCATTTCACTCTTAAAGTCTCTTCCTTTATTCCTTTTTTTTTTTTTGACACTGTGACTTAAGTTATGCAACCGAAAGAGGGAAACAGAAATGCCCAAAACAACTAAAATTTCCTTCATCATATTATTTTGTCCCAATTAATAAGCCAAAAATGGCTTTGTAAATCACTTGTCCTTGGAATAGAGTACTCTGGTTATTTGCCAAAAAGTCAGGAACTTTGAAATGTTAAGTCCGGTTAGCAGCAGGCAAAGAGGCATCAGGAAGAAGAAGGGGCGGAGGAACCAAAGGAGAAGATAAAAATTTGTTATTTTTTTTAATACTTTTATCGGAATATTTTAAACTTATAATGATGTGTCACCTTTTTATTCGCTGTACCCATAGATAATGTATTGGGTATGTGCCCACACAAGTCTTTCTCTAGACTTGTTATGCTTTCAATTCCTCCTACTAATACATTTCAAGCAACTGATTGGGTCAATACACCGGTCTACATAAGAGAAATAAGTGCTTTGTACAAGAGACATGCCACGCCACGCCAGCCTTTTTTTTTTATAATATATTAAAATTTTAGGGCAAGGGGATGGTGCCTCAGTCTAAGGTAAAGAAAACCTCTGGACTTTATAAGTACTTACAAATAGATTTACATTTACCTCACCCCAAGAAGACTAGCGGAGACTCAGATTTGCAATCCGTCAGACGAGACCCTGTTATGCTCCACTAAACCAACCTCTTGAGACTAAAAAGGCCCAAATTAGTCACTGGAAAATTGAGGACCAACTTTTGGTCCAAAAAAAAAATTGAACAACTTAGTCCCTCAAATTTAAAAACATGAGACATATTAGTCCCTTCTTTCACTTTCAACGTCTGTTTACTTGCCTATGTGTCCCGTTAATCATCTTGCCTGACTCATTAGAGGTCCTGTGTAGCCTATGACAAATTTTCATAGTGAAAAATGAACGAAAGTTGAAAAAACATACAAAATTTAAAACCCAGATACTTGAAAATTGTGCATGTTTTTCATTCTTTATTCATTTTTCACGGTAGAAATTTGTCATAGGTTTCACAATACCACTAATGAGTCAGACAGATGGTTAACGGGCATATAGGCAAGTAAATGGACATTGTAAGTGTAATGAGGGACTAATGTGTATCGCGTTTGTAAATTTGAGGAATTAAGTGATTAATTAATTTTTTTCAGGGACAAAAAATGAGTCCATTAAATTTTTTAGGGACTAAATTGAGCCTTTATTCTATTAAAAAAGATGTGTCCACCAAAATTACTTCTCCTAATTTCTTTTTTTTAACGCTTGGTACAAATTTTATTTTAATATTTCAGGGAATGTGAACATGGGAATAAAAGTTTCTCATGTTTGGTACAAATTTTAAAAAACTATTCATAGGCATAAAAGATGCTCAGAAATAAAATTAGTGAATGAGAGTAGAAAACTTTATCCACAAGTGTGGAGGTGGGAAAGAAACATTCCTAGGAATGAGATTCCCAGGAATGTAGTTTTTTTCTAGGAATGAGATTCCTAAGAATATAGTTTTTCTGGTAATAAAATATTTCAGAAACCAAACATTACCTTAGGACTAGTTAAGAAATCAAGAAATGTTAAGTTTTTATTGATAGATTAAAGGCTTAAAATTGCAAAATTTTAAAAGTTAAAAGGATCGAATGCAAAGAAAAAAAAAATTTCAGGGACTAAAACCATAGTGACCATATTTTCAGAGACCAAAAAGATATTAGTTAAAAAATAATATATGAAATGGTTAGTGATCAAAACACTTACAACAAACAAAACACTGACTAGTAATGGCCAACTCTGCATATTACCTCCCGTGCGTGTGTTATGTCTCTGCAACTTAGAATGAGATAGAGAAAAACTGTAATGCAGAGAAACTACTTTGAGAAAGTAGAATGTGAAAGGGAGAAACTGTAATACAGAACATAAGAGAGATGCGAAAAAGTGGATGGAGAAAAGAAATCTGCCTTCAGAGAATAATTCTTGTGATTTTCTTACCCACGTTCAACAATAACTTCCTGAAGGCAGATTCATTTCCTTCATCCACTTTTTCACATCCCTCTTATGTTCTGTATTATAGTTTCTCCCTCTCTCTGCATTACAGTTTTTGTCAGTCGCAATCTAAGTTGCAACGACACAACACACGCACATAAGGTAATATGTGGTGTTGAGCATTTACAGTCGGTGTTTTGTTTGCTGTAAATGTTTTGTTTCCTAATCATTTCATATATGATTTTTTAACTAATATCTTTTTGGTCCCTGAAATTTGGTCACTTTGGTTTTGGTCCCTGAATTTTTTTTCTTTGCATTCGGTCCTTTTAACTTTTTAAATTTTGCAATTGGACCAATTGCAAAATTTAAAAAGTTAAAAGGACCGAATGCAAAGAAAAAAAAAATTCAAGGACCAAAACCAAAAAAGACCATATTTTCAGGGACCAAAAGGTTCATTAAGCCTAAATTAACCTCTCAAGATGCTGATAACATCCTTTCTAATAAAACATTACCACTTATAACTCCTTAACCATTAGTATTTGCCTTTCTTTTACTATTAAATTTAGATTAGATGTGTTATCCCTAAAAAAAATTTATTTAGATGTATTATATTTCTCTACCTTTTTATGTACGTTCACCAACTCTTTTTATGTAGGCTAAAATACAATTTTGGTCTCTTAACTTATTTTTTAGATTTAGTTTGGTCCCCTAACTTTTAAAATATTCAATTTGGTTCTTTAACTTATTTTTTAGATTTAGTTTGGTCCCTTAACTTTTAAAAGGTTCAATTTGGTCCCTTAATTTATGTCTATTGACCTAAGTTAGTCCTCTCCTTCAATAAGTCAGTAATGATATTAACTTTTTGAGGATCGGGTTGAAACTCGCTAATAATTTAAATGACCAGTTTGAATCTCATTAACAATTAAAAGAACCAATTTGAAATAAGTTAACAATTTAAAGAATCAATTTGAAACTCATTTAAAACATAAGGGACCAAACTGAAACTCATTTAACACTGTTACTGGCTTTATTGACAGAGAGGACTTACTTGGGTCAACAAAGACAAATTAAGGGACCAAATTGAACCTTTTAAAAGTTAAGGGACCAAATTGAATCAGAAAAATAAGTTAAGGGACCAAAATGATATTTTAGCCTTTTATGTACAATGATTTTTAAACTTGCTTAAATTTAATATTTTAGTATTTCTATATTGTTTGGATTCTTTCAAATTCTCAATATTTATTGAACTTGAATCATTTAACCTTTTTAGGAACATATACATTATATATTTTCAGAAACAGACTTAAGTTTTCGTGCACTTGACCGACTAATTCGTGGGCTAAGGCCTACAACTAGGGATGGCAATTTATATCCTATCTATTGGGTATCCGTAAAAATTACCCATAATAAATAGGATAATTACCTATACAATGGGTAAGGGTTCGGATACGGGTAATTACCCGTAAAATTGAATGGGTATGGATGCTGGTACGGGTACTATAGTACCCGTACCAACATCCATACCCGCACATATGTATATGTTATATAATTATTTATTTATATTACTAATTACTAATATATATAATTTTAACTATATTACAAATTTTAAAATTAAAATTAATCTAAAGATTCTTAATTTTCTAAACTTAGTTGCATCTATAATTCCTTTTAACTTTTTCTTCTCCTTTTTTGGCAACTACCAAAAAAAAAAATCTATAATTCCTTTTTGGATGTTCTATTTATTTAAATATTTTGATTTTTAATGTTTTATGAGTAGATTTAAAAGACCTTTGAATCGTTTTTTAATTGTTATAACGTTTCTTTTATTATTTATTGTTTTTTCACAGTTAAAGTGTAGGTAACGAGTGCGGGTACGGGAACTTAGATAACCAGAGGGTACGGGTAAGAGTATTAAAGTTGCTACCCACGCATATACGGATCCGGGTACGGGACATTTTTTCAAACGCGGGTATGGGAACGGGTACTATAGTACCTACCCAGATCCTACCCATTGTGATCCCTACCTACAAGTTTTGTTCAAGTTGGGCATGTAACAACATATTTCCCTTAATTTTATTTGAAATGGTGGAGTTGCAGTGTGGAAAAAGTAAGAATCAGACCGCAATTGATACTTAAACATAGAGCCTGTTTGGATTGACTTATAAACAATTTATTTGGGCTTATCTTCTGACATAAACGTTTGTCAGGATATTTAAGAGAGCTTATGAAAACAGCTTATGACATGTCCATAAGTTGTTTTCCGCTAATTTTGATAAACTCTCTAGGATAGCTTATGAAAACAGTTTATAGCTTATGTGAAAACAGTTTGACTATATTTTCTCTTTGATTAAAGAAATAACTTATGCATAAGCGCTTATATGATAAGCGCTTATCCTATAAGCACTTAATTAAGTTGTTTATCCAAACAGACCTAGCGTAATTAAAAATTGCGTCTCACTCCGAGATTCATGTTCTGTTTGACAAAAATAACTGATAAGTTAAGTTATGGTCGATAAGCTAATTTTTAGCTGATAGTTTATAGCTAATGCCTGATAGCTGAAAACTGTTGATTGAATTTAAAGTGTTTGATAAAATTAACAATTGAACTAATTTATAAATATAAAATAACATAAAAGAACATATTTATGAGAGACATGGTAAAAATGAGAATTTCATTAAATTAATAAGGTAAAAATGAGAAAAAAGTTAATAAACTATAATTTCTAAGGCATAAGCTAAATAAATTAGTTTATGAAGAAAAACTATAAACTAGTAAGATAAGCTTGTCTATAAAACATCTCTATTTTAGTCAAATAAACTTATAAGCGAGTCAAATAAGCTCTAAGGTAGCTTATTAAACTTGCTAAACATCACCTTATTAGTAATTGAACTAAGAGCAATACTAAGATCACACTCCTCTTAACACACCCTCTATTATTGGATGGATTTCATGTGCGAATGAAGAGTGTGTTGAGGAGGTACGAAGGTTGATCCAGTTAGTAAGGAACGACTCATAACCCACAAGATCGTAAGTTCGAATCCTATTATCGATGTGAGGACTTCGTTGGTAGGTAATCTATAATCTATAACCATGAGGCCTGTCATGACCCTGATGAGCCCCTGACCCAACTCACCTGAACCTTTTTTTAACAAAAAAAAAACAAAAAAAAAACAAAAGAGAGTGATACTGGCATTTTTTTTTAACTTAAGAAAAAGACACATGATGAAGGGGAGAGTTGCATCCATAAAACGACAAAAACAAGCATCTTTCAGCCTCTCTGCATCCAAGAAACCGAGAATGCGTTGTGGTTTGGTAATGCATCATGAAAAGAAAAAAAATTATATGAAACCTAATTGGGTCACCATCTTGGATTTGAATTAATGCTACTTGTTGTATTTATTGGTTGCTCACAACACAACCACACTCTCTCTGACTCGATCTGGGTAACGTTTGTAACTCCGACTCGTGGCAGAAAGAAGCATCGAATGCGATGGAAAACGACCTCATTGTTTTGGACTATTTCAGTCCAGCTCCCTCTGAACGATTAGGAATATTTTCACTTATTTATGTATTCATTAATATATACCATTAGATTCATTTAAGTATGTACTAAAAAAATTGAAAATAAAACAAGATTGATCCAATAATATATTTTATGACTTTGTAAATGTATGAATACAGAGGATCTAAATCTGATACGAACCAGAAAAACACACAGAAAAATAGCAATAACAGCTTAAGGGAAATGTAGAGATGTAGGGTGTGTTTGGTTCATTGGAGGGGAGGGATTTTAATGGAGGGGAGGGGAGGGGAGGGGAGGGGAGGGGAAGGGAGGGATTTTAGTTAGACATTGTGTTTGATTGAGGGGAGGGGAGGGGAGGGGAAATAATACTTTCATGTTTGGTTCAGGAGGGGAGGGGAGGGATTTTAAAACAATTTTACTTTTAAACCTTATAATTATTTATTTAAAAATAGAAAAATGAGGATATTTTAGTCAATACACATGAAAAGTTTTAAAATCCCTCCCCTCCCCTCCCCTCCCCTCCCCTCCAAATCCCCCAATATTGGAGGGGAGCTAAAATGGACCCAGGAGGGATTTTGCTCCCCTCCCCTCCCCTCCTAAAATTTGAACCAAACACAAAAGATTTAAAATATTCCCTCCCCTCCATTCCCCTCCAACCAAACGATACCGTAGTGTATTATTTACTGATAAAAGAAATATTTACAGGGAATAAGAATTCCTCTGCCACAGAGCTAGGCTCCTATAGAGAGCTAAAGCTCTCCATCCATAACAAACACAATAATTCCAAAAAGATACCTCTCTCACTCAGCACCCTTCCTATTTGTAATCTTGCTTCTCCTCTCCTCTCTCTATAACTAACCCTTCTCTAAGTGGGCCCTAGATATTTGGGCCAACATGTACACCATATTAGGTTTTCCTGACCCTATAGTGATCAGGGACCTATCAAAATCCCTCCCCTAAAGGGTTCCATTCGAATGTGGGGCTCTTACTGGCTACACCCCATTTATATATGCTTCAATTATTATCCTTAATGTCGTAATCTACTTGGTGCTACAAAAATGAGATGATAGCCTGTAAATGCCCTGTATCTCACTGGACACTGTTCTAAAGTAGACAGAAGTCTATGAGTAAGGTAACGAATTACGATGGTTACATTAACAAAAAAACAATTTATCAACCTCAACTACAACGACGTTAATCCCAAAGAGTTCATTTGGCAGTTAAGGGAGTGTGGAATGGTTTTGATTTTTACACTTAAATAAGTGAATATAATACCAAATGAGATTAGTGGTAAGGGACTTGGACACCTTAAGCAAGTGATCAGGGGTTCGAATCCGGGCTCTTGTGTACGGAGAAAACCTGGTTGGGAGGAGAGAACTCACTTTGTATGCCCAACAGATTCCCCGGCGGAGATTAGTCATTGCTAACGATGATGGATACTTCCTACCTATAACATGGTTAAAAAAAAGTGAATATAATAAATTTGTCATCCTAATCCTAAATACTCTCTCCGGTCCACAATATAAGAAAAAAATTCCAAATTTTTTGGTCCAAAATATAAGCAAATTTCAACTACTTCCATCTTATTTAATGAAGTTATTCTCAAAATACTATTCATTTAATACAAATTTTGTTTTCCAATGGCTCCTTTTATTCTCAACAATACAATCTTAATAAATAAGAGGAGGGGTAATTTAGGTAACAAACTTAATTTTTTATTTCCAATGACACTTTTAAATGAGATCAACTAACCATCTTAATATGTGTGTTTTATTCAATTTTTGCTTATAATAGAGACTGGAGGGAGTATATCATGTTAACATCTATCCAAAAAAAAAAAAAAACGTAAATAAAAAACAATTAGACTAACTGATTTTGGGTCTTAGAAGATATATTCTGTATCAATTTAATTCCTAAAACTTAAGATCTCCAATTTTCGTCCCTTTATCCATTTTCGGTTAACAATGTTAACTTTTTTTTTTTCCTACACCTATAATGTTAAAAATTAAAATGAAATACCCAACCCAACAAATTTCACACCCATCATCGTCCTCTCTAAGGGAGCGTTTGTTTCAGGGTATTAAAATACATTCTCGGGAAAGTGAGGTAGGGAATGCAACATTCCCATGTTTGTTTCAAACTTTTAAAAATTATTCTTAGATACATTCTATTATCAGAAATAATATTTACACATGATTTGCTTACTTTTTATTCTCATGTTAAAGGATGGGAATCTAATATTCCCATGGGAATAAAATTCAACCAACTCTAACTTCCCACTCCCTCTTTTTGCCACATTTATTTGCATTTTTAAAATTTTTTAATATTTAATTAAATAAATTTTAAAAACATTTCTAGGATTGCTAAATACTCTCCAAACACATTAGTAGGAATAACATTCCCAAGAAAATCATTTCCGAGAATGTAATTTTACACTTTAAAACAAACACACCCTTAAGTTTTTCCTCATGGCACCATGCATGGTGAGTAAAACCCCGTCTTGGTCCCTGTTGATAATATCCCAAGCTTAGCTGTGACTCATATCTCTCTCATGTCGATTTTGTAATTACAATCGTGGGATTGGTTCACGCAATTGCTACCCACTTTTTTGTTATTGGCAAGCAAAAGAGAGATATCCGTGAGAAAGTTACACCAATGCTGGCATATGTTACATCTTGGGTTGTTCAATATACCAGTGTCAGTAAACTTAACCTTTCCTATTCAGAAAAGACTCAGAGTCCTGTTTGTCAAATTTTTGCTAATTCATATGAAGACTTTGTGATGCCAGCAGAGGTAGGAATGTGAAGCAATCTGATCAAGTAACCAAGAGTTTGACCAAGATTTGAACATATGATTGAAGGCAATCCCAAACTGAGGGAAATGGTCAAAGAAGCAAAGGACTCTGAAATCTTAGCAAGATTCAAGGCTGCAAAGAGGTCTTGAATCTATTAACAACTTCAAGTGGTTATAGAAATTCAAATTGAATTGAACTCAAATTCAGACCACTAAATACTTAAGTCTCTTTGAGAGGAATTAGATATTCCCTTCCCAGATTGAGAAAAGCCATTTAGCTTCTTACGAAAGCAATTGGCACGTTAGAGACTGATCTAAGAAAGAAAAGTCATTTAGCTTCTTATGCAATTGAAAAACCATAAACTAGTGCCAAGAATGTCATATAATAATACATACAAATGACAATTGCCCAATTTTATATTAACATTTCAGTAGCCTGTATTTAAGCCCATGTCGCATTGTGCTCACACTCCACTCCAACACACAAAATTTGGCCACTTATAAATTTAAGTATATTTCCACCCTCTACTAAGCATCAATTAAAAAATGATTTTCTATCCCATTTCTATTTTGGTTTAGATTTTCTTTTCATTTACTAAAAAATAGCTACTAAATCTTGGCAAAGCTGATATGGCGAGAGATTTTCATATAATCAATGAAGGTATACTTCCCAATATATAGAATTTTTTTTTTTTAAGGATTTAGTTAACCGAAACAGCTGAATGATCCCAGTAAAAAAGAAAAAAAGTAGAATGATAAAAGTCATGTCAGTGTCTGCAGATTTACCAGTAACTTATTTTCACAAAATTAGAAAAGTTCATGAATGTACCAACGGTGTATACAAGAATGTGATCTAATGAATAATTTAATTACCATAAATAGATTCTCCAGAAAAATGGAAGGTATGTCCAAAATATTACAAAAAAATAACAATCTTAGACAATTTGATTTGATTTGTTCTTTTTCGACTATCAACTGCACATAATTTAAACATGCAAGAACAAATATTATAAGCTACAATAAAAGAATTACAAAACAATCACAACATTCCCACCAGGCATGTTTTTTGCTGAGCCAAAAGAGTGACAAGAGTTATTCTATCTGCCAGCTTTTACTTCTCTAGCAGTTAATTCCACACTGCTCAACATCAGGACCAGTGACTCTTGTCGTAAACGGGTCGATTCGGACCCATAACAGAGAGAAAATGGATGCAAGTAGAATGGACCAGACCACCACAATGGTTGGTGTTCTGTTCTGGCGTCCCATGAGACCTTTGAGGAAGGGGTAAAGATGGATGATCACCCAAAATGCAAAGAAAAGCTTACCAAAGAGGGGACCCCATGATTGGTATCCACTGTTAATGGCATAGGAGATACCTGCAACAACCCCCACCAAGTTTATGATGAGAAGTGTTGTGGGTGGAATGAGAAGGGTTGTCCATTTAAACATGTAGAGTTCAGCAGAGTCTCCATCTTCATCTGATGCCTTTGAGGTAACAGTGAAGTTAGTGTCAATTCCAGCAAGCACTTTCAGTAAACCTTGGAACACAGCAAAAAGATGGGCTGAAACACCACCAATAACCCAAAATTGTTCATTTCTCCACCACTCATCGATTCCAACACCACTCCACCTCATCTCAAGGATTCCCGTTGCGAAGATGGAAAGAAAGAGAGAGATAAACCATATACTTGCAATGTTACTAATCTGCAAGCAATACAAAATAAGTTACAACATTGTGAGACACAATATCACATTTTGAGAAGTTGTATGTTTTCACTAGAGATGTTTCAATTTATAAGGTCTTAAATGACAGTTTCAAAGTCTCTCATGTAACATGTTAGTTATGAAAGCAATTTGTGGGAGGAAAATATAGGAGAATTACAATGTAGGATATCCTAGTGAATATATTTCCAATTTAGGATGACTTAACCACAAGACTTCTTTAATCAAGAAAAAATATTAACCGGCTATGATCATTAATGAAGCATTTGGTTAATCATCCTAATTTGGAATATGTTTACTAGCATATTCCATCATTATCATCATCATTATTATTATTATCCTTTTGCCTTTTGTTTTCTGAAGGAAAAATATCCATATAAATCAGCAAGGAACATGCTATTTACTGAATTATATTTATGAAGATATCACAAACCTGTGGAATAATGAACTTGTTAGTCAGGAGACAGACAGCAGGTAAGGTACAATACATGAGAAGGGGAATGGAAGTGATTGGATAGATTGTGGTGTTCACATATGCGAACCTTTCCAGCCACTTTAGTCTTCCACTATAACCATACCAGATGGGACAGTGTCGACTTAGAAGAATTTCAACTGAACCTAAAGCCCATCGAAGCACTTGGTTCAGACGATCCGAAAGATTGATAGGGGCAGAACCTTTAAATGCAGGGAGCTTGGGCATGCAGTATATAGACCGCCAACCACGGGCATGCATCTTAAATCCAGTAAGAATATCTTCCGTGACAGAACCATAGATCCATCCTATCTGTGGAACAAGAAGAGAAATAGTTATTATCTTTGAAGATCATTATATAAATCACTCCTGTTTTTTCCAATAACAGGTGATGACGACGATGTGAACACCCATATTCAATACAGAAATGCTAATAAACTAAACAAAGGTTGCGCCAAAAAACAAATCTACCATATAAATATAAATCAATTCTTTTTTTTTTTTCAATCCAGTAGAAACCATGAAAAATAGGAAGGTCACATCTGTGCATAGTGGCCATGGAGAGAAGTTCAACAAAAATTGGTTATGTAGGCAAAGTTTGCTATTGCTAAGGACGGGAGGTGGATGGTGGATGAGATGTTCACAGCATCGGGCAGTTTGTATGCTTCTCAAGAGTGGATCCAGACTAAAAACCTATAACCCTCAACTCTTCCTCTCTTTCATTAATAAATCAATAAGAAAAAGGTAAGAAAACAATAGGAGAGGTTCAAAATGACAACACCATACTGATTCATGCTTCGGTAAACACCACACCTAACTCCTCTTTCCCATGCCAGCATAGTTCAACTTCAAGCATGACTCAAATCATAAAAGATCCACTTGGATGCCTTCATGTAAAATATCAACATTATTAAAGGGCCATCTAGCTTAGATACTTGTTTAATTTATTGGGTCTTTGGTGTCTCTGAATGCACTAATCTGTTGGCAATAATCTGATCAATGGGAAGGCACCGGGAACAAGAAAAATGAAAGAGCATAAAACACAAGGTTCTTACCTCACTTCCCCATTCTGTTTTATCCTCATAACCACAGCTGATAACATGAATGGCCTCCTTCAGAAGAGTTTCTGGAGTAGCAGACTGAGGAACACCACCATACTCCATAAGTGTGGAGGCAACAAAAACAGCAGACTGACCAAACCTTTTCTCAAGGCTCATTTGTGACATGAGCAGTGTTTTCTCATCATCAAACCCAGAACCTGAAGAAAAGATTGTATAAGAGAAGAAAAGGGCTAAATAATTGAAAGAAAATCAAAATAAATTGCTATTCAAAGTATGCACCAAATAATTTCTAAAAACATAGGAAAACTATGCAGGGTAAATCAGGTAATTTTAAATTCACATATCGGCCAGTCAATTTAAAGTTGAAGCTTCCCTAGATTTGAAAGCAAACTATCATACTCTTCAGAAATGGGATGACAATTGACAACAGACATCACAATATTCATATAACTACATGCGACAAATACAGTTTAAATGGTAGACCTACCAATGAAATGTACACAAAATGCAAGGGAAAAAAAAAAAAAATACTCAACAGGCATACCTTCTACTCCTTCTTCTATATCATCCAGACTAAAGATGGGCACAGTTGGGTCAACGTTCTTGCTAGAATTTTTCTTGTCTGAGCCTTTCTTGCTAGATTTTGAACTCTTCTTTCGACTTCCACCACAGAGTGAAGAAAGCACCCCGGCCTTTTTATGCTTGGGTTTAATAGGAGGTTCATAACCGTATAAAGCTGTTCTATTAAAGACACATCCAGTTCCCACATAAACAGGGCCTTGAATGCCATCTAAACCTCTCAAATTTATCTGTTCAGAAACAGATAAGAAGGGGAAATAAGTATTGCAGAGAAATTAAATCATACAAATTTCAAGTACAAGTGAGGATACATGCCTCAAGAATCAAAACCAGTAAAATAAATTGAATATCACTAAGATAAACCTTTTATCTAAAACATTATAGAAATCAAATAAATATGGTGTGCAATACTTACATCAAAGAAAACAGTATTACGGTTGGCATATCGATCATTCCTATCAATACCATCAAACCTCTGAGGAAACTGGACATAGCAAACATTTTTCCCAAGGTTGGGATCCATCATGAAGCACATAGCCTCCCTCAAGGCCTTGCTGTTGTTTATGTAGTGATCACAATCAAGATTCAGTAAGAAAAGCCCATTAGTAAGGACGGCTGATACACGAACCTGAAACAGTTATATTAATAACCATTGGTGAGATAAGTACATGAGTGGAGACAAGCAATTTCCATATTTGCTAAATTAAAAACCACTCACAAGTGCATTCATAGCACCAGCCTTCTTGTGATGTTGAAAACCCTGGACGTTTTTCACGAGAAACATAGACTAAACGTGGAAGTTCATTACCCTCAGTGTCAAGTCCTCCACTTTGGCCCAAGAAAACCTGCAAATAGAGAATGCAAACTTAGCGAAAGACATAAAACTTCCCCAATTCCCAACCAAATCTAACAAAGGCGTGGCAGAAGACTTGCCCATATGTGATTAACTACAGAAAGTAACAAATTTACACAAATATCATTCACAAGAGTAAGCTATAGAAACAACTGGCAAATGGTAATATACATCATTTTATCAATCTAAGTCTCTAACATTCACTCCATCTAGGTAGATGAAACTATAAGAGATGATTTCAAAGGTAGGCACAACAGGTTGTGAGAATTCATCTTAATCACCAGAGTTCAACCAAATAATAATAGTAGTAATAATAATAACAACAACAACAACAACAACAATACATATATAAGTAAACTACCTGGATCATTCCTGGATGGTCTCTAGTGTTGTTTCCAGGCCATGGTGTACCATCTTGCATCACCCATCCTTCTTCAGGAACTTTTGTTGCCTTTGCAACAAGTCCGTTGATACGAATTTTAAATTCTTCATACTCTCTCTGTGAAACAGAAAAAGGAAGTAACAATAAAAGATGTAAGAAACGTGAGTGGTGTATTACTGTATTATAGAAAACATGCATGCCAAGACAGCAGAATAATCCATTTGAAAGCCAATCTCTTACCTTCATTGCTCTACGTTCTTTGACAAATGACGGTTGAACCTTATCTTTCAAGTAGTCAATCTTCTTTGCAAAATACCACTCAGGGGCCCGGGGCTCAATGTTATATTTCTTGCTGAAAGGAACCCATTTCCTTGCAAATTCTGATGTCTCAGCCAGAGCTTCGAATGTCAACATGGCAGCACCATCATCAGAAACATAGCAGGAGACCTTATCCACTGGGTAGTCGACAGCCAGAATAGACAGTACAGTATTGGCAGTCACAAGAGGAGGCTCCTTTAATGGATCGACAGTACTGACAAAAATGTCAACAGCTGCTAACTGTGATGGTTCCCCTTCCTGGTCATACCTGCAGCTCAAATGGATTTTCAATTAAAAGAATATTAGAGTGAAAGGAAAAAACTACGAAACTTGTCAAATGATTATTTCCTTGTACAGAAAGGGAAAGTCAGGATGGTCTAGAAAGGCCCTACCGTAGTGCAAGTCTGTCAAGATATGTTTCACGGTTCACAGGGAGCCACTTAGGGAATTGATCCAATATCCAAGATATGGCAAACCAAATCTCACATATAACTGATATCAACCACAAAGCAAATGCATTGGGCACAGGATTCGTTATTCGATAGTGCAAAAAAATACAGAGGATAACAAGCCGCAGAACAATGACCATTCGGTATGGATTTATCCTAGATGATGGAATAGACACCTTCCTGGAGAGAGGTTGCCGAGCTTCATCATTCCTGCATAATAAAATCAATTTTTATAGTCCTGTCTTACACTGAAATCTGAAGTCAAGGGACAAGCATTGGGCTATACACAAGAGAATTGATTGAACAACTTATCTTATTCAACACACAACTATAAAAAGTTCAACAGAGTTGATTAAAAACAGTCCAGATATCAGTCATGATATATTAGGAAACGAGAATCTTTACTGGTGGAAAACAGAAGAGCAATAAATATAGTATAAATCACACACGACATCCAACACAACCCCTTGATACCAATGGAGATAGGAGTAAAGAGACTTACAACAGAAATATGCAGCACATTTTCTTATAATTTTAAATAAAGAAATACTCACAACAAGGAATCATCCCCAAGCACATCAGTACTAGCATCAATGTCTCCAGCTCCTCTTTCAGAAGTAGCTTGGCCTGTGCTCATTGGAACAACATTCTTATCTTGCTTCATTTTCCAGCCATCAACCCTTTCTTTCCATGCCACATTGCCAAATCCCGGATCAGCAACCCTAATATTTGCTGCACAAGGAATATAACCAAACACCTAAAATAACTATCAGTTAGCTAGATAAAGAAATATAAAATGACAAGCGAGGGGGTGAGAGAAATACGTGATTGATTAATATCAGATGAATATGTGAGATTATGGACACGCTTCCCACGAGCAACTCCAGGAGATGACATTGACAACCTCTCAGGTGAGGCCGCAGATAATTCTCCAGAAACCTGAAATCCAAGATATACCAAAGAAGATCAATTTCAAATTCCATACAGTGATGTTTGTTAAAAGGGGGATGAAGGAGAAATTGAACATTTTTAAGGAGGGGCATGGGATTGGAAGGAGAATATCACGGAGGAAGCTAGCTGACAGACCTCTTGTCCACTGGTCAGCAGAGGAATGTGATTGTGAGAAACTTCCTTATCATAATTTGGAGCACCAATCTCCTCAGCTCGCCCATATGCCGTTTGCCAGCTCAACATGCGTTCTGCAATCTTCTGCTTTTGGTTTTGATTTTCTGAATTGTAATTTAAGTCACTGGCAACATAATCAGCACCACCATCCTCTTCCCTGTCTCCAAGAATTGCAGGACTGCCTGGAATCAATTAAATAAGAAGGGTTATACTAATTAGAGTGAAAAAATTTTGGTTCTTCAAATATTGATAGCGTATTGCAGATCAAAAGCAGACATGACATCATAAAAATATGTTGTGTGCATGCATAACATATCTTGCAAGTATGAAATTGTAGTTATGAAATAAGAGGATATATTACTAAGGGGCACTGGAGTGGGAAAACAAAATTCTTAAGCATACACTTTTTATTTTGAATTGCACTATATATATCAACATGCCTACAATAGTCAACAAGTCAATCACTAAGAACACAGTCTCCTTGATCAAAGATCTACGGTTACATATATAATTAAAGCCATTTACTTAAGTGGCTGGGATATTCCCACGAATCCCCGATTCTAGATGATACAGTTGGAACAGATCATCAAGTACAAAAGAATTCTTCTATAAACTATTCACGAAATTAGCAGATTTGGCTTGAAGGAAAAGGAGATAGCCCAGACCCAGACTAATAATGGTAGGGTCGCAGCCTGCACCTACCAACACTATCTCGTTTGTTGACTCCAAGAGTGAAGAACTCTATACAGTCATTGTTTAGTGACTTTACTCTAAACTCTAAAGCCTGTCTATCGTTGTAGGAGCCGGTAGTACTATAGTTCATTGAGAAAATGCTTTTAGAGAAGAAATATATGTTTTCTGTAAAATATGAACCTTGCATCTTTCTCACCAGGTTCACAATAAAGCGATCAATTTGCTACCATCCAAACTTCATATTTTTCAAGCATATCAAAATGTTACTTTGCTTCTATCTTCTGAAGCTTGCAATATATGCAGAGAGAATAACAACAGATTTGAGTTTCCTTTACCTCTGTGTCTCTTGTAATGGGTTTTGCACTGGGGGCAAGACTGATTCCCATCTTTCCTTTCATACTCGTAGCACGGCCTGCAGACAGGGAAAGCACAAACATCGCATGCAATGAATGGTTCACCATCCACAGTGTTCCCAACATTATCACCACAGATCTGGCAGACTTTGCTACCCAATGCTTTCATCGGCTTCGCCTAAGTATTGGAAATGGTATCAAAATTTGTCATTAAGCATCAATCAACAATAATTGGCACCCCAAACAATAACTTACGCTATTTGAGGGGCACCAAATGGAAAGTTCAAATAACTCACCCCAGCTTCCCCTTCTGACTCCATCACAGGCTCCTACTTGGCTCTGATCAGATGCCAACAAGGGATCAAATGATAGTTCAAGCTCAACAAGATACACACATTAGTTAAGACACCTGAGGACAACACCGGGAATCAGATTACTAGGTTCCAACAAGGATTAACAATTTCAAACAGTTTGCAAAGTGGAAAAGGTATAGATCTCATAAAACTCTGATTGGTTGCTGAGAAAATGTTGATGGAATTAAATGATGCCAACAATGCACTTTAATTCATCAAAGGCAATAAATAAATGTTCTTTTCCTCGATATTCTAGCAAGATCAATGACAGTCAACCGAAATCTACTTCAAATAAAGACAGGGTTTTCAATGCTCAACTTCCCCAGCAACCAAACATAACAGAATTTTGCAGATTACATCAAAAACTTACCTCTAAAAACAGATCTTAGCCACCAAAACAGATGAATCACTACGATTCTGAACAACCCCAGATGAATTCTTGGGCAATAAAGCCAAGAATAGATCAAAATAGCTTTCAAATAAAGAGAGAGAGATTGAGTCAATTCAGAAATTCCCACAAAGGAATGAGACAATATCAGAAGATTCAGAACTGAAAAGAATGAAACTTTGATCCAAGAGAGGAACAATGGAGAATTCTCTCTCTCTCTCTCTCTGCACTCAAACCCTTAAGCTTTATTTCTCAGTATGCATGTGTGTGTGTATAGCTGTAAATATATTAAAAAACACAAATGGCTTAAACAAGACGAAAGGGCCAATGTAACTACGAGCTTAGACTTTGATGCCGCCACCGACAGCTTTCATAAGTGTGTGTGAGCTGAAACCAAACAGATCTGAATCATACCTTCAATCATTTACTTTCACCAACCCTATATTTTCTTCTCCAAAAATATCTCCATTCGACATTCTACAATTTAATAAAAAGTTTGGTACTAAGATGATTGTGAATTATTTGTCTATAAAATATTATTAATTTAATTTAAAATATATTTATCACAATAACGTGATTTTAAATTTTATTTTGGCATTTATATGGAAGATAAGCACTTTTTTTTTTTAAGGAGAGAGTTATAATATACTACCTCCGGACTCAATTATAAACAAAATTAACTAATTTCACACTTATTAAATAAATTAGTTAATTTAGTTTAATTATCTTGATTTATGTATAAAAAAAAAAGAATAATAATTACTAAACTACCATTTAATTGTCTGGAGAGTATGCAATGTTTTTGAAAAAATAAAAAGAGAATTGATTGGATTAATTAAATTTCTTGAATTTTGGAATACTGACATTAAATAGAGTTGAGTTGGTTGGGTTTTGTTTATATTTAAGTCCACAAAATATAGATACTTTTTTTCTTATAATTGGGTCCAGAGGGATAGGCGATGAGAAAATTAGAGAAGGAAATGAAAAAAGGAACAAAGCAC
Source organism: Echinosophora koreensis (assembly GCA_035048595.1). Lineage (NCBI taxonomy): Eukaryota > Viridiplantae > Streptophyta > Magnoliopsida > Fabales > Fabaceae > Echinosophora > Echinosophora koreensis. Next base: position 2,561,199 of record JAPCYP010000011.1, on the reverse strand, counting down.
GTTGCTGGGATATAAACCTACACATACATAATTCATGTCTCGCAGTTTAATTAACTCTACAAATGGAATAAGAAAAAGTACCATTAACAAAAGAATTTTCACTTAAATATTTTATCATATCTGACCACATTAACTTTTGTGTGGAGATATGTGAAAATATATGAACATATGTATTTGGTAATTTTAACTCGATATGAACTAACTTCCTTTATAAAGAATAAAGAAATTCACTTATGACTAAATTTACAAAGTTTTTTAAATCTTCCCTTTAGGTTTTGTTCAAAAAGTCCAGAGGGATCGACCGACAAGCAGACAGTTGGAGTTTGAAGAGTGGTTACCCAAGACCGAGTAAGTATGAACTGTTATTTTTCGTGGAAAATTATTAAAATAGTTTTAAAAGTAGTTAATTAAAGTTATATTACTGGCATGTGATGGTTTTTGGTAAGATAAAATTTAGGATGAGGGAATGATACCCCAGTATAAGGCTGAAAAAAACTTTCGAGCTCTAAGATCATTTAGAAAGGAATGGCATGTGATGGTTTAAGTGGAAGAGTGAGTCAAGCACCAAAATTAAAAATAATAAGTGTAAGAGTAAGTCCTTTAAATGTAATTCTTTGATTGATCTCTATCACTTTGTTTGGATTACGAGAGAACTAGAGAGGAAAAAAATAAGATAGATAGAAATAAGAGAAGAAGAAATAAGTAGAAAATGAGTATATTTTCATATTGTTGGCATTGAAATAAGTGGAAATTAAAGGAAGTAGAAGAGAAAGAAAAGATAAGTTTTCTCTCCACTCATTTGTTTGGATGAAAAAGTAGGGAAAAAAAAAGTAAAATGGATTTTTCTTGTGAGACATTTTCCCTTAACAATATATATATATATATATATATATATATATATATATATATAAAATATTATAACATAATATATAAAATATAATATTATATACAATATAATATATAAAAAATATTGGGAAGAGAGTGTGTTAAAAGCACTCCTCGATGATAAAATAGATCTAACCTAATGAATTAAATCGTCATTTTATTTTTGGGTTACTTTAGTAGGGCTGGTAACCCATCAATATGTAGGAAGTTAATTTTTCCACCATCATTTTTACTTTTTACACCCCTCTCTCTTTTTTTTTTTTATAAATTTGTTTTCCCCAAACTACTCTCCCTCTCACACCACCACGCTCCTCTCCCCACTTCCTCTCACCGAGAGATGGAACAACATAGTGATAACTGGTAGAATGTTGGCTAGGCTTTCATCTTAAACAAATCAACCGAGTTTCTTGAATAGCAAAGGTGTCAAAGAAGACATGAAGGGAGAAGTAGCATTGAACCAGTTGTAGGATGGGCATTGTTCAGATGACACTTTAATGAACAAAGAAATCAGCTGCATTAATGCAAGGCAAAAGAATTTTTCTTATATTATGCAGGTACCGTGCGCTCAAATTCAAATTATTATGGTGTACACAGAATGCAAGTATCAAGACCGAAGAACTCAATGGGTAATTTTTAGGTCTTAGATACTTGAAAATAAAAAATTGTTCGTCTTTCCATCTTCTGACTGTTTCCTCCCATTGTCGGATCATCTTTGGTGTGTGTGGCCCGCCTGCTCCTGTCGTCGGAGCTTCGCCAGAGCGTCATCAAAGCATTGTCGGAGCATCATCGGAGCCTACTCACGTCCTCAGAGTGTCTTGGTGCTTAATCATGTCGCTGAAGCATCACGTGGTTCCTTCATTGTGTGTTCTTCTTATTAGATATCTGCAAACTTGTATCCACTTTTGATTTCCAAAACCTTGGCCTTCCTTTCTCCTTATAATCATTTGGGATATCCATAAGAATGGCCTAGTTCTTCTATTTCAGGCCATTGCCAATATAAGCCGCCTTTTGTGTTGATTGGAATTTATGGGTATAAAAACATCAAATCAAAGCCCCAATTAAGGGAATAATGGAAAATCGACCACACGATATCTATTTAATCATGGTTTAAGGTAATGCTTTTGAAAATAATAAGATATGACCATCCCAAAATCTGCAACACGGTCTCTTTCCTTCATCATGTGTTCTTCTTCTTAGATCTCTGCAAAGTTCTTGATGGGAAATTCACATATAATTGCTTGAACTCTCTGAAGGGTGGGAACTGTGAAGGAAGATCCTCCATAAGATGGGTTATGATGGCGGGATGATGCTCCGGCGAAACTCCGATGACAAGAGCAGGCGGGGCACATGCACTACTGGTACTCCAAAGATGGGAGGAAACAAGGCGTCAGAAGATAGAAAGATGAAGATTTTATTTTATTTTATTTTTTAAATTTTTTTTTGTTTTTATAAAATAATTAAATTTTAATAACCTGGTAAATGGGTAAAGAGATTAAAAGATGGTGAGGTGGACCAATAGTAAGGAGTGTGTTCAAAAGAGTGTGATAGAGTGATTGTTGCTAGCATTCCTCACATGCATGAATCACTTTCAACTAATGGTGATACTAATTCTGTGAGGAAGTTAGTGATGGATGACATTAACAAAATTATTTCAAAGTCGTGTTTGCCTCTACATGTTCTGATGTCAGCTGGGCTAATGACTGACTGCATTGTTTTCACCGTTCTCTACTATCCTTGATATGTGCTCAAGCTGAAACTTATAATGATGGTTTTTATTAGATGACTATTGGCATGAGATTCTTACGATGGTTCTAGGGTGCAGGTAAATTCTTTCCTATTTTGATAAAGCTTTTTGGTCTATGGAAATATATAGCTATATATATATGTTATTTTTTAGAGATCTAGAGAGGAGGATTGTGAAAGTTGAGTGCAGGTAAATTCTTTCCTATTTTGATAAAACATGCTCTTAGACAAATATATCAATAATTTCAAATCATAATAATCAATAAAAGTCCCACTAAATTAACAATGCCTATTTAAATTAGTAACTTATTTCAAATAAATTAATTAATCAATTATTAAAATTTGATTTTCAAATTATTTTTCTTTATCAGGCTATTACTACTTCTTGGATTTTTTATTTTTATTTTTTTGGAAAGGGAAATAGTCTTTCTTGATTATTCATAACTTAAAACTTTTAATTATTCATGATCCCAATTTATCATCAATTCAGTTAGTATCTATTTTTATTCAATTAAATTATTTGATCAATTATTATAGGATAAAACATTCAATAAAAATATATGACCAAATATTATATACATAATTTAATATGATAAAAATGAAAAAAAAATCCAAGAAAGAGTAATAGCCTGATAAAGAAAAATAATTTGAAAAGCAAATTTTAATAATTGATTAATTCATTTATTTGAAATAAGTTACTAATTTAAATAGACATTGTTAATTTAGTGGGACTTTTATTGACTATTATGATTTGAAATTATTTATATATATGTCTAAGAGCATGTTTATGTTAAAATAAAATCGTATCAATTTCATTAAGTTTATTAGTTATTTTATATTTGATTAAACAACGCAATTTGATCAATGAGATAACCCCGATATCCTATTAAAGAAAACATAATTAATTAAAACGTAATCGTGATATTAACATTAATCATATATACAGAAAGGACAAAGATATAAAAACTTAAATATAAACTAACAGCAATATATAAACATCACATCCTCTACTACTGCTAGAAGTACTCCCTCGAGGACGATGTTGGAATCGTCGTCGGTAAAGAGCACTATGTCGTGAAGAATCTCGTCATATCTCTGGAGCTGGAACTAGGCCTATGACAGGAACAACCTGGTACGGGCCCTGTGATGCTGCCCAAGGGTACATCGGTGGCATCGGCGGCAAAGGCGGCATCGGTGGAGCGAGTACTGGAAAGCCAATGGGAAACGGAAAGGATTGGCCGGGACGGAAGGTCCCGACAAATCCAAAATGAGGCCCGTCTCCCATCCGGGCGTACATAGAGACTGGACCGTGTATACTACAAAACAGATAGCTGGGTCCACAAGCCACCCATTATCGTCCAAGAACTCAAACTCAAGGGTCCCCACGAGCGGGATCCCTGCCGGGCTGGTCATCCATGGGTGGTCTAGGTGTGGCATCGTGGATGACTAAATCTGCTTGTGATATAAAAGGAAATACATACATAGAAAGAAAAAGGGAGATAAGAAACTGACTATCATCATACATAGAAAAGGGTGCATATCATATGAACAATAATAGCACACATACATGTATCACATATTAATCACATATGAATATAACAAGCATCCTCGAGATAATTTATGATCCTCTACGCGCTCATGCAATCGATCCTGTATGCTGACGTGGCCACCACATAATCCTGTCACACATCCCTCGTCTGATCTGGGATAATAGTCAGTCGTCCAAGCGGCTCGTCCCTAAACGCCGGTGCATACCCCCATTCATGGTGGGGTGTTCATGCAAAGCAATGACACTATAGCTGCACAGTACACGTCGGTGCACACCCGCTAGGGTGCTCATGCAAAGCATGACACTATAGCTGCACAATATAAATACGGGAAGGCTCAGCAAGGACTACGGGAATATCACGATAGTCTTCCTCGAACCTCATCGTCCGAAGGGCACTCACCCGTGACTCCAGTATACGTAATCGAATACTCTGACCACGTGTGTTCCACCCACTCGGCTGTGATCAACACAATGCATCTATATGAGTTTCGCTGACTCGGATCATAACCTAGTGTCTCAACCTTCCATCATCATCTCAATCTCATACCTCAAGTCATATCACATAACTCATCATGAATAAAATATTATTTAATTAGGTTAGGCACGACTAAGTCATACGTCATACACTCCCCAACATGCATCGCTCCAAAACAACATAAATCATCACCTAGATGCCAACTAAGCATACATCGACAAGTATTGCATGTTATCAAACATAGCATACGATGCATATTAAAATAATATTAAAATACTCAAATATCACAAAAAGCCACATAAAGCATGTTACCACAGTCAACACTTAGCCATATATGCCACAAGTGGAGAGACCAACATAAAACATGCGAGTGTGAGAAACCAATATATGGATTTAACACCACAACTACATGCATGATACTAAAGAAAATAGGTACACATAAACATGTTCATAACAACATAATCATTCTTATTAAAGCAAATAGTTTATATTGGGGTTTCACACCCCAAACATCATCATTGAAAACTATGCATGAACACTTCATATACGTCGTCTAACTTCATACTTAATATCCGGAAATCCACAATCGTCGTTTACATGAGCTGATCAAGCTCGATGGCCAAATAAGGCACTCGAATTTTTATCATAGCACACTATCCTACACAAGGCATAGTGATCGTCGTATATGGTTACCATAGCACACTGTCCTATACAATGCATAATGATTGTCGTATATGGTTACCATAGCACACTGTCCTATACAAGGCATAGTGATCGCCGTATATGGTTGTTCATTGTCCACCAAGGCACAATGAAAAGTCGTGTCATGAATACCTTGTCCATCAAGATACCATGATAAATCAAGTAGGCACGTCTGCCGATTAATGCAAGCAAAACATTTTATTCTCGTCATTGTTTTTCTTTATATTCATTCTTTCCTTGTCGAAGCTTAAAAGCTCACGATCACCTCGACTTTTAAAACATTCAAATTCGTCTTTCAATTTCAATCAATAGGACTCCAAGTCCAACTGTGCAAATCACGAAGTCTAGACCGATGAACCAGGCTTAGATTCGTGGATTTTAGCACACAAAAGTAGTCATAATTTTTATAATACACGTCATTCACCATTAGGACATACTGTCCACATCATAGAACACTAGAATCCCGATGTCTTGGCTACTAGGTCTGTATTTCGTCTTAAAAATCATTTTCGTTCTGTGAAACACAAATCCAAAACAAAACTCCACAACTTATCCAAGTTGTTGGAAATAACATCATTGTTTAAAGCTAATTTGCAGAAAATCCCTTTTTCGTTGGAAATTCGTTCATAAAATCATCAAATCACTTAAAACTCATTTTCTTCCAAAAATCTTTATTTTGAACCTTAGTTCCAAGAAAATATCGTTTTGAGATTAATAATTCTCTGTTTTAACCAATGTTGCTGCTTTTAAGAATACTTTCCATAAACGTTATTGGAATTGTTCATCGCTTGACGTTTTAAAAACGTTTTAAGTCAAAATTTGACTTTTCTAGTAAAATAATTTTCTCCACACCATAATAAAATTATTTTGGAAACTTATTTTTTTATAATAAAATTTTCTAATATTTATAAATTTCTTACGTAAAAATTGGCAGTACTAAAATATTTTCACGGTTACGTCATCACTGTGACTCATAGTTCATTCTTACACTGATAAATCACTAAAATCATAATATTTTCAAATATTTCTTATTCTTCCCAAATCATTGATTAATCAATAATATATTCCAATATTTCTAAATTAAATATTGAATATTCATCGTAAAGCTTCTTAAAGCTTTTATATTGTTTAATTAATTGAGCACTAACCACCGTCAGGCTTCTCAAACAACAACCAACAACAATATTATAGCAACTAACCCAGGCAGATCATGCATCAAAACACTATAATATATAACTGCAAATAAATAATTAAATGCAGATAAACAAACACAGATAAATAATACAACCAACAACTTGATATCACGTAGTCATCGGAAAAATCCCTCAGGCAATCCCCTCTTATCTCTTGAAGGTTTTTCAGCGGATTTAAAAGTACTTTTTCTGAAGTCCGGTATCACGTACACAACCAATTCACTCAATCTTCATCAATCACAATCAAACAATTACTAATCAAACAAAATAAATCACCTATACACTACATATAGGTCACGGCCTCAACAAGGTTTTGTGGCTAAAAATTTCTAAAATTGCTTAAGTTATTGGATTAATGATCCTAAGTGCTTAAGACAATAGATTAGTGATTAATCAACAAAGATTGAATCAAAATCTTCTAATCCCTCTAATACCTAGGTTCTGCCATGATGAGTAAATGAAGCTAGGGATTTTTGTTTGATGAAATAACTTGGATTCAACATGAACACATACTAGAAAGATGATATACAAGATCATTTGTAAAAAGAATGAACAAAATCTTCCTCCAACATCACCACATAGGATTCGGCCATATCAAAATAAATGAGGAGGAAAACTTTGTTTACAACAATCTCTTGGATTATGATTATAGGGATGATAATAGGAACATAGAAATTGGTTTCATATTTTTAGGATTTTTCTATGATTTTCTATGAATTATCAAAGTCAAGAACACAAATGATGAACATGATGATTTAAGCTTTGAAATGGAAAACTCATTGAAGAACATGAAGCTAAATGGATCATGGATTACCTCTTGGAATTTGAAAAATGGCAAGGAATCACCAAGTTGCTTCACAAACCAAGCTTTCTTGTGTTAGGAGGAAATAAGAACAAGGTAGAAACTTGTTGAAGATGAAAGAAAGTGTAAGAATGAGCTAGAGTCCTCTTGATTCTTCAAGAGTTTATGAGCCAAGGATTTGGGCTTGGCCTTGCGCATAGGCTTGAGGAAATCCTCCAAGGTCCAATTGATTTTGAAGCTTGAAAATAGCTTAAAGCTTAATGCTTGACAAGGAAACTTAAGAGCACAAAATGGCTTCATGGAAAATGTACTCTTGACCATGATATTGGGATCTATGGCCGCAGCCCTTAATGGGTTTGGATGGCAAGAAATTGGCCCAAATGTTAAAGACAACTTGAAGAATTAGCTTAGGACTAAAAAGCAATTAAGAGAAAGTTTAAGGACTTAAGTGCAAAATCCTTAAAATGTCATCTTAACCATGTGAAAACTTAAAGACTTCACATGAGTGACTCATCCACATGAACCACCTCAAATACATAAGATAAATTCTTTATCTGCTCCTAGAAACTCCGTGTTTCGCTCCGTCGTTTACCCGATTGAACACAACGCCCGATTATAATATATTATATCACTTTTTGTGAAATATTTCAAAATAATCAAAGCCGTTGGAAATTAAATAAAAACCTTAAGCATTTCGTTCATAAATTAAATTAGGCCTTCTGATCAGTATAATTATACTGTCAGTGAAATTCGCAGACCGGTTTTCGTCTGACTTTTCAACCTAAATTTTAATCATAACTCTCTACCGTTAAGTAGAGTGTAAATAAGGTTTTGGTTTAATTAAAATAATTTTCTAAGTCTCAGATAAAAATATAAACGTATTTATATAAATTTCCAATATTAGAAAGTAGTGAAAAATCGGGGTGTTACAATCTCACAAAGAGATAGAGTGTTAGGCTCGAAAGTCTGCAAAATGGGCCAAAGGTTCTAAGGGTCTACTCCCTTCATTCTTTCCTTCTTCTTCACCAAGTAGTTGGAGGACACTAACAATGGAGTTCTTTGATCAAGGGAAGAAGGTAGAGATGAAGGGGGATCCTAGCTTATCCAAAGCTTTGATTTCTTCTCAAGCTTTGATGAAGGTGACAGAGATAGAGGCTGAGTGTGGAAACCGATAAGTCCAAGGAAGATGATGTGATGGCAAATGATCTTTCCGAGGAAGAAAAAAGACAGTTACAGCAGGTTTTGGAAGAATATAATAAGGTTTTTTCAAAACCTGAGGGGCTGCCACCCAACCAAAGTGTAGATCATCGGATACCTATCAAAGCTAGGGTTGATCGAATGAACGTAAGGTCAATGGAGGTTTTGTGTTGATTATAGGCCTTTTAACAAAGCCCCAGTGCATGATAAATTCCTGAAATAGACAACTATAAACACAAGAAGGGGGTTGAATTGTGTTTATCAGAAATTAAAATAAAGTTGAAAACTTTTCGCACACAGAGGCTAGGTTCGGACAGGTGTAAAATAAGTTATACAGACAGATCACCTATCTGTTATATTTTTACAGAAAACCACACAAGCATATAGACGAAAATAAGCTTGATAAAAACACTTTTAACCCTTTAGTTAGAATGCAGATGATATATAATCAAAACAACTAAAGAGTTTAAGGGAGAAGAGATTAACATAGTGATTTATCCTGGTTCACTCTTTACACAAAGAGCTACGTCCAGTCCTTGGCAGCACCAAGATTTATCTACTATAACTGATCAGGTTACAGACTCCAAGTATTGTTTGCACACCTAGCCTCTTCAGGCTCCAAGACAAGTATTCTTTGCACACCTAGCCTCTTCAGGCTCACTCAGATTTGTTTGAGAGTTTGGTTTGTAATAAATACAATTACAGACAGACAGATCTTTCACTAACACTCAGAGAGTGGTTTAAATGTAAAGCTTAGGAAAGTCTGCGTAATAACTTCAAATGATTGAAGAATACAGAATAATAAATGAACAGAGTAATGGCTCTTTAATGCTTTGTGATCTCTCATGTGTTCATCTTCAATGACTTCTGTATTTATAGCCTTCAAACATTTAATATCCGTTAGAGACATTCCTTGCAACGATGGCTTCAAGCAGAGCTTCATTAAATGCAATAAAGTCGTTCTGGGCAGCCATTAATGCAATGGAGACGTTGGTTGTACTCTAACATGAAGGATCATGGCTTTATGCATCGAGCAGTAGCCAAATCAGAGTTGTGCAGAATGCTTTTGTACTTTTGCAGAGTACATTTCCCTTCTTGTGTAATAACCGAAAGTACTAGAGAATAAAGCATGTTGGAAACATTCTTTAACTGAAAGTTTGTCTCTGACTTCCTAGGTTGCTTGAGAGAATAACCTTCTGAGTTTCTTGATAAGCGTGAGAGAGAGATTCAGAGTCTTCTGCATGAGGGGACAGCTTCCAAAAGCTTCGTGTACTTCGAGTTCTTAACAAAGAACCTTAGACGAGTATGAGAGCAGAGCAGAGACAGATTGAAACCAATTTGTACAAAATCAACAATCCCATTCAGCAGACAGGTTGACTTTTTTGCTTATCCAGACAGGTTGTTACTTAGGTAGACAGACAGGTGAGTTTTGCTATTTTCTGATCTGTACACTAAGTAGGTTAATTAAATCATTAACCAATGTTTAGTTTTCATCAAAACTTAGGGAAATGCACACAGACATTTTAGAGACTTAACAATCTCCCCCTTTTTGATGATGACAAACATTCAGATGATTTAATAAACCTTAGAAAATATCAACATAGAGAATAACAGAATGTAGACAGGTTGAAATTTTCTATACGTGCAGACAGGTGCATTTGAGTTCAATTAACAGTATCAGAGAAATATACAACAGCTTAAGTTCAAGATATCAGAGTATCAGAGATTAAAAGTTCAATTTTAATATCTTAATTTTCTCCAGATTTGAACACATAGCATCTAACCATCTTAATCATCTCATACATTTTGCTCCCCCTTTTGTCAACAACAAAAAGGAACAAACAGAAACCAATAAAGAGAGACAGTAAAGAGATAAATTAAAATCTATTTTTATTCATCATAAGCTTCTCATTTACAAGGCAGTTTCTACAGAAAAAGCTACCTAGACTGATTAAAAAGAAGATACAAAGAATCAACTTTCTTTTCTAACAGCAGCCTAGCATGCCTTTCTTCATTCAATTGTCTTCTGACTTCTTCTAGCTCAGCTTTAAGCAGATTGAAGCTATTTAAATCCACCATATGAGAGGAGGAGGCTTCTGTAGACAGGCTGGTTGAAGTAGCAGACGGGTTTGGATACCAGGGTAAGGCTAAAACTGGGGGTGCTTTAGGTACAGAGAAGGGTGAGGAGACACGAGGAAAGAAATACTGATGAATGGTTCTGAAATAAAACAAAGGGAGAAAAGCTAATTTAAACAGAGGTTTGATTCTGACTAGGTCAGTATCAAGAGAAGGAAAGACACATAAGAGTCTTTCACATAGAGACAGACGAGTGACTCTAATTTGAATAGGAGGGGGAAGAGGTTGATTAGCTACGACAGATGGAGGTAAGGGTAAGAGAGAGTCTATATGACAGAAAAACGAATTTGACCCTGTTATTAAGAGAAAGAAATACCTAGACCTAGAAGGTAACATTACAACAGAGGCAGGATAGTGAGATCCTTCCAATGTTCTAATAAACACAACAGTAGGGGGACAAAAGAAAATTTCCCTACAAAAGTTAAGAATATGAGGTGGAGGAGAAGGAATGACAGATAAGTCTTGATGATATGCCAGATTGTTCTTTGGGAGTTGAGTCCCTGTGAACAACTGTGTATTGACATATATCAGACACAACATCAAAAGATGTTTGGGTTGGGTGAGAAGAGACAAGTGAATGAATAGGGGAGGCAACTGACAAAGGATTAATGAAAAAAGCAGAAGGGGAGGAAACAACAGAACTTGGAATACCTTGGTGAAGGGGAGAGGATGGTGCAGAAGGAAAGGTGAAAAACTGATCTTCAAAGAGTCTTGTCTTCTTCTTTGAAGGGGACAGAGCAACAGCTTCAAGATGATCAACAGTCTGAGTCCCATCAGATAGGTCAGCAGAAGTTGCAGCAGCAGCAGGTTCTTTTGCAGGGATTTCTTCCCTTCCAGCAAATGCCACCAAAGGCATTGGGTAGCCTGACCTTCTTTTTATGGGAATGATTCCCAAATCAAGAGGTTTGATCTCCTTTGGCTCCTCTAAGGGTGGAGATGTCTGCTCCCCCTGAGCAGATGCTTCCTTTTTACTAGGTTCAGACTCCACTTGTCTGACCTTGGTAAAGGTCTTCACCAGTCTTCTCTTCTTACTGGGTTGTGCAGGAGCACCAGATTTTCCAGCCTCACTTGTCTTCCTCTTGGGAGAGGGTTTCTTCAGCTTGAATCTGAGAGGCTCAACAGTCTCAGCAGATTCTTCAGAAGTTGAGGGTTCCTCAGGCTTCTGGTCTTGTCTGGCCACCTTTCCAGCAGGTTTCCAGATTCTTTCAGAGATTGGAACCTCTAATTCACCAGTAGAATCCACTGGTTCTTCTACTTTCTCCTTTTGCTTCTGCTCAACAGCAGGCTTCTTCTTCTTCTTGTCTTCCTCTTCATCCTCCAGAGGGATTCCTTCAATCCCCATCATAGACAGGACCTTCTTGTCTATGGGCAGAGCCATGTTCACAAAATGAACATCAGTTGGAACAAACAGCTTGTTCCTAAACACTCTTGTCAACAGCATTCCATAAGGTTAGGTCGGCATGTTTGTCCTTCTGATCAGAGACTCAAGATACATATAAATGAGATCATTGATGTCTATCTTGATTTTGTGAATCAAGTGGTACAGAGCAAATCTGTCCATCTTGGTCACATTGTCTCGTGATCCTTTTCTTGGCATCACACATTCCAGCAGCAACTTGTGCAAGAACCTGCACTTGGGCACCATTCTGACAGGCTTCTTGTTCTCAGGGTTGGGAACTCCATAAACAGAAATATTCACATTTTCAGCTCCTACCTGATCTTCCCAGTCAGGTTTGAAGGCAGTTCCAATCCTTGGACATCTTGTTGCTAACTCCAAAGATCCAATAGGGAAAATGAGGGTTACTTCAGATGACATTTGAGCCTTGAAGCTCTTGGTTCCATCAATCACACTGGTGATGACCACAGCATTCCTCCAGAAGTCTCTGACAAGCTTGGGATGAACAAGCTCCTTGATGTCAAAGAAGGCGGTCCACTTAGAGTATTCCAACTCTTCAGTGACATCCATACCCCATTTCTTCATCTGTTGAAGATCAACAGTCTTTCTAGGAAGAATTTTCTCAACATCAGCCACTCTCATCTCGTATTGCTCAGCAATTTCTTTTGAGGACAGACGCTTTGAAGATGCCATTTTTCAGAGAAGAGGTTACGAGGGTTTTGGAAGAGAGAAGGGTTTGAAAGAGAAGAAGACGAAGATAGAAAGACTTAGGGATTTTGAAAAAGATAAAGTTTGAATTTTTCTGAAAAATTGCCTTTTAAAGCAATAAAGGCAGGAGAGAGAAATAAGACATTTTTAATTCAAACCGGCACGATTTTGATGGGGAACTGTAGCGCCCACTTAAGACATAATGAAAACATGGTTTCGAGATAAAAACTGCCGTGCTCATGATTAGCTTCAGATTAGCAAATGGTATTAAATAAATAATAACCATTTTAATAAAACTATTGATATTCAACAAAGTGACTCAGCAAAGTCAGACAGGTAATCACGGACAGGTGATACAGAAACTATAAGACAGGTAGCATAGATAGTTTAAAAATCTCAGACATTTCATTCAACAATGCAATGCATGTTTAAATTATCTCTAATAAATAAAAATCTTTCTTCTGCTAATTGTTTAGTGAAAATATCAGCCCATTGATTTTCAGTTTTAACAAACTTAATATCAAAGATGCCTTTCTGAACATAATTTCTTATGAAGTGATGTTTGATTTCTATATGCTTAGCCTTAGAATGCTGAATTGGATTTTTAGTTAAGCAAATAGCACTGGAATTATCACACCATACAGATATATTATGCTAAAAAATAGAGTAATCCTCAAGTTGATGTTTTACCCATAAAAGTTGAGAGCAACAACTAGCAGCTGAGATATATTCTGCTTCAGCAGTAGATAGAGCAATAGTTGTCTGCCTTTTGCTTGACCAAGAGACTAAATTTGCTCCAATGAAGTGGCATCCTCCCCTGGTGCTTTTCCTTTCTATTCTGTCTCCAGCAAAGTCAGCATCACAGAATCCCACTAATCTGTATTCTTTAGTTCTTAAATATAGCAAACCAAGATTAGTAGTTCCAAGCAAATCTAAATATTCTTTTAACAGCTTTAAGATGAGATTCTCTTGGGTCAGATTGAAATCTAGCACACATACAGACACTAAATTGAATATCAGGTCTGCTTGAAGTTAAGTACAGTAGAGATCCAATCATACCTCTGTAGACAGTTTGGTTTACCTTTTTACCTTCATCATCTTTACTTAGTTTTGCATTGGTTTCCATGGGAGTTTTCATAAGTTTAGCACTTTCCATTTTGTACTTCTTAAGCATTTCCTTGATATACTTTTGTTGATGGATGTAGATTCCATCACTTGTCTGTTTGATTTGTAAACCAAGGAAGAACTTCAACTCTCCCATCATGCTCATCTCAAATTCTGCTTGCATCAGCTTTGAAAAATCCTTGCACAGCTTTTCATTAGTTGCTCCAAAAATAATATCATCAACATATATTTGGACTATAATGAAGTTCTCTTTAGAACTTTTCTTAAACAAAGTAGTATCTACTTGTCCTCTAGTAAAACCATTATGCATGAGAAAAGAACTTAATCTATCATACCATGCCCTAGGTGCTTGTTTTAAACCATATAATGCCTTTTTAAGTTTAAAAACATGATCTGGTTTATTAGTATCCTCAAAACCAGGGGGTTGTTTAACATAAACTTCTTCTTCAATTATTCCATTGAGAAAAGCACTTTTCACATCCATTTGAAAAAGAGTGATTTGGTTGTGTGTAGCATATGACATTAGAATGCGAATAGCTTCTATTCTAGCAACAGGTGCAAAGGTTTCAGTATAGTCAATACCTTCTTGTTGGTTATAGCCTTGAGCTACTAACCTTGCCTTGTTTCTGACAACTTTGCCATCCTCATCCAACTTGTTTCTGAAGACCCATCTTGTTCCAATGACAGACTTGTTTTTGGGCTTGGAGACAAGTGTCCAGACATCATTTCTGGTGAATTGGTTGAGTTCCTCTTACATAGCAAGAATCCAGCTTTCATCATCAAGAGCTTCTTCAATGTGGTTTGGCTCTATTTCTGACATAAAGGCCACATTGCTTGATTCTCTTAAAGTAGATCTGGTTCTCACTCCTTCTGAGGGATTTCCAATAATGAGATCCTTAGGATGATGAGTTTTGAATTTCCAGTCTCTTTCAAGAAGATCTTGACTTGTCTGTTGACTTGTGTGTTGACTTGTCTGCTCCACTTGTCTGTCTGGTTCTGATTTGGTTAAGTCATGTTGTTGATTTTCTGACATGTTTATATCAAGACCTGCAAGATCATCTTCTAGATCTGATAATTCCTTATCAGTCTTTAAGCTATCATTAAATTTGACATGAACAGATTCTTCAATAACAGATGTTCTGGAATTATAAATTCTGAAAGCTTTAGACATTTCAGAATATCCCAAAAAGATACCTTTGTCTGTTTTAGAGTCAAACTTTCCTAGTTGATCCTTGGTATTTAGAATGAAACACTCACAACCAAATGCATGGAAGTAAGAGATGTTGGGGTTTTTTCCTTTCCACAATTCATAAGGTGTCTTCCCTAGAAAAGGCCTAATGAGTATTCTGTTTTGTACATAACAAGCTGTGTTTACTACTTCTGCCCAAAAGTACTTAGGGAGATTATTCTCATTGAGCATAGATCTAGCCATCTCTTGCAGAGATCTGTTCTTTCTCTCAACCACTCCATTTTGTTGAGGAATTCTAGGTGCAGAGAAATTGTGAGAGATTTCATTCTCCTCACAGAACTGTCTAAACTGCTCATTTTCAAATTCTCCCCCATGGTCACTTCTAAGAGTAGAAACACAGAAACCCTGCTCATTTTGTACTCTTTTACAGAATACTGAGAAAGCCTTAAAAGACTCATCCTTGTGGGTTAAGAAGAGTACCCATGTATATCTAGAATAGTCATCAACTATGACAAATCCATATTTTCTTCCAGCCAAGCTAGCAACACTAACTGGTCCAAACAGATCCATGTGTAACAACTGAAGAGGTCTAGAGGTTGATACTTGGTTTTTAGATTTGAAATTTGATTTTACTTTTTTACCTCTCTGACATGCATCACACAAAACATCTTTCTTAAAACTAATATCAGGCAATCCTCTCACAAGGTTATCCCTTTTTAATTTTGAAATTAGTTTCATACTAGCATGTCCTAGATTCTTATACCATAACCATCTTTCATCCTCTTTAGACATCAGACAAGCTACACTTTGATCTGAGAGATCACTCAGTTCAATCTTATACAGATTTTGTTGCCTTTTAGCTGAAAAGAGGGTTTTGCCACTGAGATCCTTAACTATACATAAATCCTTGGTAAAGGAGACATCAAATCCACTGTCACATAATTGACTTATGCTAAGCAAATTGTGTTTTAATCCTTTAACCATAAGAATATTAGATATAGAGGGAAGAGGAGGTTTACCACCAATAGTACCAATTCTTATAACCTCCCCTTTCTGATTTCCACCAAATGCTACATGTCCTCCTTTCTTAAGTTGGAGGTCTAGGAACATAGACCTTTCTCCTGTCATATGTCGCGAGCAACCACTGTCCAGGTACCAGCAGTGGTGTTTTCTTTGTGCTGTTGAGGA
The DNA here is from genome assembly GCA_035048595.1 of Echinosophora koreensis. NCBI lineage: Eukaryota > Viridiplantae > Streptophyta > Magnoliopsida > Fabales > Fabaceae > Echinosophora > Echinosophora koreensis. The sequence goes on along the minus strand of JAPCYP010000011.1, from coordinate 2,544,911 downwards.
CATCTGCAACAGAGATTATTTGATCTTTAGGTACCCATAGTTTTCTGGGTCCTTTTCTGTTAGTTCTAGGAGTCTGTGAAGACTTCCTTCTTTTCTTATGAAGACACTTAGACATAACATGTCCAGTCTTTCCACAGAAATTACAGACAGGTATGGATTTAATAGAAGTAGATGTAGCAGACACTTTAGAGTTTTTAGTTGATACTTTATGATGTGTCTGATGGACATATCCAATACCTTCTTTGTTAAGGGAGTGCCTCTGACAGCCAAGCAGCTTGGTCAGATTATCTCTACCATTAACAAATTTGGCAAGATCAGAAGTGAGCTCTTCCACTTTCTGTTGAAGTTTTTCAACTTCTTCAGACTGTGATGTATCACTAGAGATCTTAGCTTCATTAGACTTTTCAGTCTTCAGCTCACTGTTCTCTTTGGCAATTTCTCACACTCTAGAGATTTCTGTTTATGCTCACTGAGGAGCTTAACATGATCTCTCTTGAGGGATTTGAAAGCCTTAGATAAGCAGTTGGATTCCTCCAGCAATTCCTCATAGGCATCAAGTAATTCCTCATAGTCAGGATGTACCTCATTATCTGAATCTGAGTTAGTGTTGGCCATCAGACAGAGATTAGCTTCTTCCTCTGTCTCTTCATCAGAAGATGTTGACTCCAGACCTTCCCAAGTAGCCATCATCCCTTTCTTCTTCTTTTTGAAGAACTTCTTAAAAGGGGCTTTCTTGAGTTGAGGACATTCTGCTTTGATGTGACCTGCCTTCTTGCACTCATAGCAGACAATTGAGTTCTTGTTTGTTGAAGTGGATTCTTTCAAGTTCTTGTCCTTGTTGAACCTTCTGAATGACTTATCCTTTCTGAACTTCTTTTTCTGTAAGAGAAGCTTTATCTTTCTGGTTAGGAGAGATAATTCTTCATCACTTTCAGAATCTTCGGGTTCAGACAGGTCAGCATCACTGGATGACTCGTCTCCTTCAAAGCTTTAGAAGCTTTTGAAGACTTTTGATCACCCTTCAAAGCAATTGACTTGCCCTTCTTTGTTGAGATTTCATCTCCAAGTTCTTGCTCATGAACAGTGAGTGTACCAAGAAGTTCATCCATAGTCAAGGTGGTAAGATCCTTGTCTTGAGAGATAGCAGTTACCAAAGGTCTCCACTGCTTAGGTAAAGTCCTTAGTATCTTTCCAACCTTCTCAGCATTAGAGTACACTTTGCCAAGGGACTTTAGGCCATTGATGATAGTTTGGAATCTTCCTATCATCTGAGCAACAGATTCTCCTTCTTCCATAAGAAACAGTTCATACTTTCTGACAAGTATGGCAATCTTTGATTCTTTGACTTTGGCTGTTCCTTCATGTGTGACAGCTAAGGTGTCCCATATTTCTTTGGCAGAATCACAGGCACAGACCTTTTCAAATTCATCAGGACTGAGAGCACAAATGATATTGTATCTGGCTTTGTGATTCAGCTCCCACTTTGTCTTTTCTGCAGGGGTCCACTGAGCTTTTGGCTTGTCAGTGTTTTCATCATTTTTAGGAATGAAAGGACCATCTGTGATGACATCCCAGAGATCAGAGTTTGTAGATAGAATGAACCATTGAAATCTATCTTTCCAATAGTTTTAGTTTTCTCCATTGAAGAATGGAGGTCTGGTTAAGGAAGCTCCTTCAGTCTGGTGACGTCCACTAGCTCCAATAGTCATGTCTATTCTTCAGGATCTTTTACCTCTACACTGTTAGATGCTCAACCCAGAGGCTAAGCTCTGATACCAACTGAAATAGGCAACTATAAACACGAGAAGGGGGGTTGAATTGTGTTTATCAGAAATTAAAATAAAGTCGAAAACTTTTCGCACACAGAAGCTAGGTTCGGACAGGTGTAAAATAAGTTACACAGACAGGTCACCTATCTGTTATATTTTTACAGAAAACTACACAAGCATACAGACGAAATAAGCTTGATAAAAACACTTTTAACCCCTTAGCTAGAATGCAGATGATATATAATCAAAACAACTAAAGAGTTTAAGGGAGAAGAGATTAACACAGTGATTTATCCTGGTTCACTGTTTAACACAAAGAGCTACGTCCAGTCCTTGGCAGCACCAAGATTTATCCACTATAACTGATCAGGTTACAGACTCCAAGTATTGTTTGCACACCTAGCCTCTTCAGGCTCACTCAGATTTGTTTGAGAGTTTGGTTTGTAATAAATACAATTACAGACAGACAGATCTTTCACTAACACTCAGAGAGTGGTTTAAATGGAAAGCTTAGGAAAGTCTGCGTAATAACTTCAAATGATTGAAGAATACAGAATGAATAAATGAACAGAGTAATGGCTCTTTAATGCTTTGTGATCTCTCATGTGTTCATCTTCAATGACTTCAGTATTATAGCCTTCAAATATTTAATATCCGTTAGAGACATTCCTTGCAACGATGGCTTCAAGCAGAGCTTCATTAAATGCAATAGAGTCGTTCTGGGAAGCCATTAATGCAATGGAGACGTTGGTTGTACTCTAACATGAAGGATCATGGCTTTATGCATCGAGCAGTAGCCAAATCAGAGTTGTGCAGAATGCTTTTGTACTTTTGCAGAGTACATTTCCCTTCTTGTGTAATAAACGAAAGTACTAGGGAATAAAGCATGTTGGAAACATTCGTTAACTGGAAGTTTGTCTCTGACTTCCTAGGTTGCTTAAGAGAATAACCTTCTGAGTTTCTTGATAAGCGTGAGAGAGAGATTCAGAGTCTTCTGCATAAGGGGACAGCTTCCAAAAGCTTCATATACTTCGAGTTCTTAACAAAGAACCTTAGACGAGTATGAGAGTAGAGCAGAGACAGGTTGAAACCAATTTGTACAAAGTCAACAATCCCATTCAGCAGACAGGTTGACTTTTTTGCTTATCCAGACAAGTTGTTACTTAGGTAGACAGACAGGTGAGTTTTGCTATTTTCTGATCTGTACACTAAGTAGACAGGTTAGCAACCACAAAATAGGTTAATTAAATCATTAACCAATGTTTAGTTTTCATCAAAACTTAGGGAAATGCACACTGACATTTTAGAGACTTAACAATTCCCTATTCCTGTGATTGAGGAGCAGTTAGATGAGTTAAATGGAGCTCAATATTTTTCCAAGATTGATCTAAAAGCGGGCTACCATCAAATTCGGATGAACAAAGATGACATTCTGAAGACAGCATTCAGAACCCATCAAGTGCGTTATGAGTCTCTGGTCATGCCATTTGGGTTGACAAATGCACCAGCTACTTTTCAATGTGCCAGGAACTCTACTTTACAGCCTTTTCTTCGGAGGTTTGTCTTAGTTTTTTTTATGATATTCTAGTTTACAGTAGATCATGGAGGGAGCATATTATACATCTAAAGCAAGTGTTGAGTACCCTTTTAAGGCATCAGCTTTTTGCCAATTTTAAAAAAAAATGTACTTTTGGTAAAACAAAGGTGGGATATCTTGGGCATATAATCTCCAAGAATGGGGTGTCAATGGATCCCCAGAAAATTGAGGCTATCTTGCAGTGACCTTTTCCTAAGTCTCTTAAGGCTTTGAGGGGATTTTTAGGCTTAACAGGCTATTACAGGAGATTTATTTGTAATTATGGAAGAATGGCTAGACCTTTGACTGCTATGTTGAAGAAAGGGAATTTTGTGTGGACTCAGGAGAGTACTGAGGATTGCTCCTGTGCTTGTGATGCCTGATTTTTCTCAATATTTTGCCATAGAGTGTGATGCTTCGGGGAAGGGGATAGGTGTTGTACTGTCCCAAAACAAGAAACCTATAGCCTATTTCAGTAAGTCATTGGCAAATTCTTCTCTAAACAAGTCAGTTTATGAGAAGGAATTGATGGCTTTGGTGCTTGCTATACAACACTGGCAGCAATATCTTTTGGGTTAGAAGTTCACTGTTTATACTGACCAAAAAAGCTTACGGTATCTGTTAGAGCAAAGAATCACCATCCAAAACCAGCAAAATTGGTTGGCAAAGTTGCTTGGGTATGAGTTTGATATTGTGTACAAATTGGGGGGCTTCCAACAAAGTGGCTGATGCTCTTTCATGAAAAAAATTGATGATGAAGTAAAGGCTGACCCTGTATTAGCTAAAATTCGGGCAGATCTCCAGCAGGACCCTAACTCACATCCTCCATACACTTTAGAGCATGAGAGGTTGTATTATAAAAGGAGATTAGTTGTGGCTGCCACTTCCACTTGGATTCCAAAATTGCCACAAGAGTTTCACTCATCACCTACTAGAGGTCATTCGAGGTTTTATCGAACCTATCGCAGGGTTGCACAGTCATTATATTGGATTGGTATGAAGGGGTCAGTGACAAATTTTGTGGTAGCATGCCACATTTATCAACGCAACAAATATCAAGCCTCCTCTCCAGCTGGACTTCTTCAGCCATTGCCCATTCCAAATGTTATTTGGGAGGATATTAGTATGGATTTTATAGTGGGGCTACCTAAATCTAAGGGTTATGATGTTGTTTTGGTGGTGGTGGATAGGCTCAGCAAATATGGTCATTTCATACTCATTAAACATCCATATTCTGCTCGTTCCATAGCAGAGGGGTTTGCAAGGGAAGTGGTGTGTTTACATGGAATTCCTACTTCGATTATGAGTGATAGAGATCCTACTTTTCTTAACCATTTTTGGCAAGAGTTGTTCAAGTTGCAAGGAACTACTATGCATATGAGTACTGCTTACGGAAGTTCTTAATAGAACCTTGGAGACGTATCTTCGTTGTTTCAGTTCTGAGCAGCCCAAGGCTTGGGCGGAGTTTATTCCCTGGGCTGAATACTGGTACAATACCAGTTTTCAGAGTGTAGCCCATTGCACCCCATTTGAAGTTGTATATGGCAGAGCTCCACCTTCTCTAGCCAGGTTTATTCCGGGTGAAACGTTGGTGGAAGCAGTGGCACAAGATCTAATGGAGAGGGATGAAGCTTTAAAGCAATTGAAGTTCCATCTACAGAGAGCACAGGACCATATGGTGCATTATGCTAACAAACACAGGAAACCTTCCATCATTAGGCCAGGGGACTGGGTATACTTGAAGATCAGACCTCACAGGCAAGTTTCCATGCCTACTAGGTTGCATCCTAAGCTGTCAGCTCGCTACTATGGGCCCTATTTGGTACTCAAACAGATTGGAGCAGTTGCTTTTTAGCTCCAACTTCCTGAGCAACCCCGGATTCACCCTGTGTTCCATGTTTCCCAGCTCAAAAGGGCAGTGAGAAATCATCCATAGAGTCTACTCTCCCTAATGAACTTTAGGGTCATGCTTCCACTTATCAACCCAGTAGAATTCTGGGTACACGTGTGCTGAATCAGCATGGAGAGCAAGTGCAGCAGGTCTTAGAACAATGGCAAGGCAAATCACATGAGGAAGCAACGTGGGAAGACACTATTTCCATTCAAAGTCAGTTTCCAGACTTTAACCTTGAGGACAAGGTTACTTCAGGAAGGGGAGGTATTGTTAGGCCCGAAAGTCTGCAAAATGGGCCAAAGGTTCTAAGGGTCTACTCTAGGAAGACTAAACTATAATAACTGTAATTAGTTTCTTAGTTTCTGTTGTTAGAAAGCTGTTAGCAAGTAGTTAGTGGCTAAAACCTATGAATAAACCAGCTAGACTGTAAAAAAAGCAGATTATGAAATTCTATTGTTTTGACTGGGTATTAACCAGCGAATAAAGGAGAGTGCTCCTTTGAGACTGTCATTTATGTTCTTTTCAATAAAAGTACAGTACTATTCAGATTCTTTCATTATTTCCCTCTCTCTTGCTAGTTTTAGACTTTTTTTTCCCTTTTCTCTTGAGATACCTATCAGAGAGAGAAAGAGAGACTTCTCACAAAGAGAGAGAGTTCCTTGTTGAGAAGATGGTATGAGCAAAACTGACTTTTTTCGATAAGTAATTATTTTATTGAATGGATCCAATTTTAACATCAATGTGTTCATTCTCCTCACCTTCTAGGAAGTAGGAGTGCACACGGCTTAGGTCGGGTTTCACCTAACCTGTTACCCAAATTAATCATTGTTTTATTTGGTTCGGTTGATTTCCTATAAATTTTTTGACAAGTCTGAATAAGTCAACCTGGCCAAAAACGGGGTGGTTTGGCTCAGAGGTATCCATCTTCTTGATATAACTGTTGTTACACTTATTTTCTTCAATGGAAGTTAGTATTTTTGTGGCAAACATATGGCATCATGCAATCATTGGGGACGTTACTCTTGGAAGCATGCAGACCAAAATGAGGTCTTGTTGACCCGACTGGAGGTAGGAGGAGATATACCCAAATGTTGCTTTCTATTTAACCTTAAATAGAAATAAATGTGAACATTTGACATCTCGCAACTTAGTGTTTTAGTTAATACATGACTTGTATGACGGGTTCGAGTGTGGGATCTGAACTCACGACCCACCAATATAGAGCATAAGTGATAACCATTACGCCAAAGTTAAAGCTTTGCATTTAAACTTCTTTTACATATACTTAAGCTATTGTCAATGTTACATTTATGATTCCAGCCAAAAAAAAAAAATGTTACATTTATGATTTAAAATTTATATTATGAATGTTTTGTTAATTATAATTATGAAAATTGAACTTCAAATTCAAACTTTTTTTTCAATTGTTCACTAATTTTAATACTTATATATGATACTCTCTCTATTTTTTTTCTTTGGTACTTTAAGGTTTCTACACATAGATTAAAAAATATTAATGTGTTTATATTTGTACCAAAATACCCTTATTTCTACCATTAATTATTTACAAATTCCAACTACATTTACTCCATACTCACTAGCCATTTATGTAATTGGAAGGTTTTGTGTATTTTCAAGGCATTTCAATTTAATTCTATTATAAGGGTATATATGAAAAAAAAAATGGTCAAATATGTCTTGGATTTATAAAACACGCATTATTTTGAAACAAAAACAAATAGCTAAAATTACAAAAAAGAAAAAGAAAAAAAAGAACGAAGGGAGTATTATATTACATGAGTAAATTGAAGTTATTTGTTACAAGACATTCATTAAACATGTTAGGATCGATAAATCACTTTTTATGTATCTCAATTTAATTAAAATAGTTAATATTAAATTCTTTTTGGACAAATATTATTCAATATTGATATTGATATTTCATTAGTTGAAATGATTGTATACCACCGCAGTGATTCATTCCTAGACTTCCATGGGATTGCCCGTTAATTTTTCTGGAATGTTGTGCTTCTAGAATAATTCATAATTTAGTTTTCCCATAGGAAATTAAATAATGAGTTATTCTTAAGACATAATTTACAGAGAATGTTTTAACTGTTAATAATGAACTAAAAATATATCTAAAGTTAATATTTATTATTCTCCGATGCTAATTTAACTTCATACTTTAAATATTAACAAATGTAAAACAAAATAATTTTCAAGATATAAAATAAGAATTTAAATAAAAAATTGAAAATAAAATTCTTTTATATATCATATAAAGCGACTAAATATCATATGACCATATGAAATTAGCTCAGCCCAACGCAAGAATTGTGGGTCAGCCCATATCAAGTTCAAATATATTTGTATTAGCATTTTTTTAAATTTAACCCATATTTTATTATAGAATAATCAACTCATTTTAACACCATTACTTGTAATTCTTTGTTGTACTCTAGAGGTGATCTTAAAATGAATTCTTCAATAAATAAATTTTTACCAATTTGGTCCAATTGGAAGGGACTTCAGTCCCTTAAGCATGTGGATCTAGCTAGGTTTCATTCTTGGAATCATGTATATGTGAAAAAACATTATTAAATGGGGTTTCTAGTTTAGACATTTGATAGTAATGCGGAGGGAGATTGATCCCTCAACTATCTAATATAAAAAGAAATTCTAGGAAACCAAAAAATATAAATATGTTTAAGTTTTGTGGATCCTATCGGGCAGGGTCGTGGAAGCCACAAGGCAACTAAGACACTTGCCTTAGGCCCCACATTCAATTAACTATTATCATTTGTAATTTTATATATTATATATATAATGATCCAAAAATCTAACATGTAATAAATACATCAAAAAATGACCAAGGCCCAACAATAACAACATGTATGCGGGAGAGATTTTATCAAAGTATCAAGTAGCAATGTGGCTTTCTGGCCTAAGCTGGCATCAAGTGCTATAATTATATGACCCAACAATCTTAATACATTTTTTTTTAACGAGACACAGTCTTAACATTTATGAGTGTGTAGAAGTGAAATTTAGGGAAAGTAAAAAGGATGCTTCTAGGGTGCCTTAGAAGAATTAGTTGCACCAATACAGTTTAGATTTTAACCAATAGTTGAAGAGCTTCATTTAATGCTTTATTTGTATGTCATTTATTGTTTATTTATATCAAACTTCTTGTTTTACCTTTCTATCCTTCATTAATAATTTAGACCCTAGTAAAATATTTTTTTTAACATAGTGAGTGAATTAATTTTTTTGAATATAATCGTAAAATATTTTACATTACATTACATTTTTGGGACATCTAAAAAATTAATAGTTTTTTTACATTCACAGACAAATTATACGTTATGTTGCATTTTTATTTAATTAAAAAATAAGTGTAGCAATAGTAATTAATATATGGGAGCCTAATCAAACAAAAGACATGTAGTTTTATTGTTTTTAGTTTTTTTTACCAAAGTATTATTTTTAGTTAAAAGAATATATTTTCAAATAAAAATATATTAATTGTCATAAGTATTATTCAATATTTCAAATAATAATAATAATAATAAAATATTTTTTAGTTAATGTCAGTGAAAGGAATTGTAAAAAAAATTAATTTGGTTAAATAATAAATTAAATAACAATTTTAAGGAATTGTCTTTTAAATAACAATCTTGGGACATCTTGGCCTACAGAAAACTTAGTTGGGTCATCCACTATACTATTGCTTTCATGACATAACAATATTGTCTTCTAAAAAAGTATTTTTAAAAAAAATTAGAATGGTCTTCCAAATATTCTGACCCAACCCTAATAAACTTTAGCCCTAGGTTTGGAGTGAGAAATAAGAAATCAAAAAATGATATTCGGACATAACCATATTGTGTTCTAAAAAAAAATTTAAAAAAAAAAACAGGACGAGCTTCCAATTACCCTTACTCAACCATAATAACTGTTAGCACTAGCTTTGGAGTAAAAAATAAAACAATAAAAAAAAATTTGTGCCGTCTTGACATACAGAGGACATTCTGGGAAACAAAAAAAAAACTATCATAAAACATTTAATCAATGTCTCATAACAAATAACTTCAATTCAACCACATAATATAATTTAAAATTATTCGATAATCAAATAATTTCAAAATTATTTTAATTGACTGTGACTCACAAATAATTTAATATATTAATTTTAAATCATAAATGAATAACATTGAAGTATAGGTTAAGTATCTTTAAAACATAATTTAAACTATAATACTTTTGTTAGCATGATGGTGTGTCGTTTTGTCTCTTTATGCTTGCAACTCAGTTCGATTCTCAATTTTTTCCTCTTTATTCCAACAATAAACCTTGTTGGGTCATCTAGCACTAGCTTTCGAGTGGGAAAAAAAAAATTCATCTTGGGACATCTTGACATATGAAGGACATAGTTGGGTAATCTACTATACTACCGTTTTCGTAATATAACCATCTTGCCTTCTAAAAAAAGTAATTTTTTTTTACAAAATAGAATGAGCTTCCAAATACCCTAACGCAGCCCTAGTAACCTTTAACCCTATTTTGGAGTGAAAAAAAAAACAAAAAATCATCTCGGGACATCTTGGCCTATGGAAGACTTAGTTGGGTCATCCACTATACAATTACTTTCACGACATAACCATATTGTCTTCTAAAATAATTTATTTATTTTTAAGAAAATTAGAACGAACTCCCAAATATCCTAACTCAACCTTAATAACACCTTTAACCTTACATTTGGAGTGAAAAATAAAAATAAAAAATAAAATATCATCTTTGGACATCTTAGCCTACGGAGGACTTAGTTAAGTTATCCACTATACTACTGCTTTCGTGACATAACCATATTTAAAAGAATATATTTTCAAAAGGAAATTTTTTTTTAATTAAAAAAAGCATAATCCAATATTTTAAATAGTAATAAATAATAATATTTTTATTTAATAGCACTCATAGGAATTGTAATTTTTTTTTTACAAAAAAAAAGGAATTGTAAATTATTTTAATGTGGTTAAATAATCTATTGGTTTGATGTATAATTTTGCATGCTTTATGTTATAAATATAATATTTTTAAGTAAAATTTAGCTTTTAATGTGATGGAGTTTTGAATATTATGTCATTTTTTTTCCACTCAAAGCTAGGGCTAAAGGTTATTAGGGTTGAGTTAGGGTATTTGGAAGACCATTCTAATTTTTTTTTAAAATATTTTTTTAGAAGACAATATTGTTATTTCATGAAAGCAGTAGGAAGACCCAATTAAGTCCTTCATAGGCTAGGATGACCCAAGATCATTTTTTGATTTATTATTTTTCACTCCAAAAGGTTAAAGGTTATTAGGGTATTTGGAAGCTCATTCTTGTTTTTTTTTTTTTTTGAATTAATTTTTTTTAGAAGACATGCAATATGATCATGTCATGAAAGTTGTAGTACAGTGAATGACCCATCCAAGTCCTCTGTAGGCCAAGATGTCCAAAAATCATTTTTTGGAAGCTCATTCTAATTTTTAAAAATTATTTAATTTTTTTAAAAGACAATTACTTAGAATTGTTATTTATTATTTAAACAAATTTTTTTACAATTCCTTTGACTGACATTAACTAAAAATATTTTTATTTATTATTATTATTATTTGAAATATTGAATAATACTTATGAGAATTAAATTAAATTTTTATTTGAAAATATATTCTTTTAACTAAAAACAATACTTTGGTAAAAAAAAAACTAAAAACAATAAAACTACATGTCTTTTGTTTGATGAGGCTCCCATATATTGGGCTCTCTGTTGTTGGCTGCTGTTTTGGGGCTGAGGTTCCAAACTTAGCTTTTCCTGTTTGTTTTCTTTCTTACCAAAATAAAAAATTTATTAATTACTATTGCTACACTTTTTTTTAATTAAATAAAATGTAACATAACGTAAAATTTGTCTTTGAATGTAAATAACTATTAATTTTTTAGATGTCCCAAAAATATAACGTAACGTAAAATATTTTTACCATTCTATTCAAAAAATTAATTCACTCACTATGTTAAAAATATTTTATTAGGGACTAAATTATTAATGTAGGATAGAATGGTAAAACAAGAAGTTTGATATAAATAAACAATAAATGACATACAAATAAAGCATTAAATGAAGCTCTTCAACTATTGGTTAAAATCTAAACTGCATTGGTGCAGCTAATTCTTCTAAGGCACCCTAGAAGCATCCAAGTAAAAATTGATTGCAATTGAAACTATTTGTTCCTTTCGTCTAAGAAGATTAAGCGTTGGTACCGTTGGAGAAAAATCAGTTGCGCATGTGACTTTTTTAATGACAATGAATTGAAATTAATAAGTATTGATTTTTTTCTATATATACAATAAACTTGAAAAAAAAAATTCTCTAACAGATCTATCTTAGGCCCCAAAATGTCTAGACACGCCCTACTACCGGGCCGTTTAGTCTTTATACATGGTATCTTAATACAGTCATCTATTTGTCTTTTAAAGAAATGTGAACGAATAGATGTAAAATCAAACACATTATTTGTAAAGAAAAATAGAAAAATCATGCACTTATCAGTTGTGTCTTGTGTGTTTAAAATTACGAGCATGCTGATTGCTGATTGAAGCTAAGGATATAGAGCTAAAACAAAAACGGACACAAATTGGGCACTTCCAAGTCGCATCTTCTTTTAGTTGGAATAGTTGGAATTCAACAGCACAAACCAAATCAAACTCAGATGTTAGTTATGAACTAGAGGATGAGAAGATGAATGAAGCAATAAAAAAAATGTAAAAACAGCGTTATTTGAATATTTCCATTGACATTCATTACAATTCATCATCCAATATTAACACAGATCTAATTTATCAATCCATTTTTTTTTTATTATGATCAATGAAAAGGATTTCATTAGATTTACATTAAATAGATGGAAGCGATAATAGATTCACATATTAATCAGGAACCCAAATCCATTACATTCAAACTTTGATTCATTCACGAATTGATATACTAATTCATCGTTGAATCAATCTCAAATTTTCTCAAATAGTTTTAATAATTGATCTAACAGTGTACTAAAGCTTGAATGCGTAACTGGGATCTGTTTTCATTAATCAGCCACTCTTATTATATGTAGATACTCAATTCAATTTGGCTGAATCTAGATAACTGTGAAAGGATCTACCTTCTTGGACAGCTTCTCATTGTTGAAAACCATGAGTTTTATGTGCTTTATCATATCCGTTAGATTCCTGTGTGATGAGCCACCTTGTTGAACAGCTTTCCGAGCTTTCTCCTGCAACTCTTTCACTCTTCTTCTGACTTGATCCGATTCATCCCCACCGTCCATCAATCTCCTAACAGCAGCCTCAATCCGTTCCCGTCTCACCAACTTCGCCCTAGCACTATAAGGAGACAGAGTCCACGCTTGTTCACCCACCTCCACCCCAAACCCACGCACCTGAGTTATCAACTTCTCATTATAGAACTGGTCAGCAAAACCAGGCATTGTGATCAAAGGAACCCCAGCGCTTATTGCTTCTGCCATTGCATTCCATGCTGAATGTGTAAGAAACCCTCCTATTGCTGGATGGTTCAATATCAAAACCTGTGGAGCCCAACCCTTAAATATCATCATTCTATTCACCTTCTCCATTCTTTCTACAAAACCTGGTGGCAGCCATTTCTTATCATCATCGTCTTCATCGTTGTCGTCGTCGTCGTTGTTTTTTCTATGAACAACCCATAAGAACTTGTGCCCAGAGGCCTCCATCCCGCACGCTATCTCGAAAAGCTGTTCATCTCTGAAACGACAAAGACTCCCAAAGCTGATGTAAACCACCGAATTTCGTTCTTGTTTGTTGAGCCAGTTGAGGCATTCATGTTGCTTTTCATCACCCAACAAGTCATTGTCCATGTTTGTGTTGCTTTTTAGCATGAGTAAAGCAGGACCAACGTGCCACACTTTTCTCCCAGTGAGCTTCTCGTAGTGCTCAGCATACTCTTCTTCAAGCTCCACAAAGCTGTTTAGGATAACCCCAGCACTGTTCTGCTCATTCTCTATAAGAGCTTCGGTCATTCGAGTGAACCCATTTGAGGGCTTCACGTTAAGGGTAATAGGGTGTGGGAGACCCGGAACAGCAAGCAAAGGTTCAGATTCAGATAATTCAGGTAACGACGCTTTTGGGTTTCTCTTGATTGCATCTACCATGCAAGAAACAAAGATGGACATGACATTAAAAACCAACCTTGGGATTCCAAGGTTACTCGCCGTTTGTTCACTCCATCTGAACATGATGTCTGTGACAATGACATGAGGAGGGTTTGCTCTCAAGAAAGCCTCCACTTGTTGTCGGAGGAGATTCGCGGCGATGTAAATCTTGGCAGCGGAGTCGTTGTCAGTGGCGGAAGACATATTCTCGAACCCTTCTGGGAGGCCAACTTCCTTGGAGGGAAAGTTGATTGTGTGAATGTTGATGTGGCTGCCGTAGGTGGCTCTGTCTTGGTCGATGGTTTGTGCAAAGAGTTTGGCATTGGAGGGAGTTAAGATGATGGTGACGTGCTCGCCTTGTGAGGCTATGAGACGAGCAACGTGAACCAGTGGGATCATGTGCCCCGGTGCCATGAAAGGAAGGAAGTATATTCTCAGAGCCTCGGATTTGGCTTCCATGATGATCTCTTCTTGCTGTTTTGATCCACCAGCGAGTGTGTTTTTATGGCTATTTTTTGGTACCTAAACAAATAGTAGAATACAAATGAATGATGTGGTGCTCAAGAATAACAATTATGTTTTTTTTTATGATATTCTCGAAATACATGTATACAAATATGATAAAAAGTAAGTGAGTAATAGAAACAAATATATATGATATTACATATGATGTCTAAATTTTGTGTTCAAATAACACAACTCCAAGAATAATGTTATGAGAGCATTTTCAATATTTTTTACTTTAAAGTTTAAAAAGTTCACTAGCGAGTGTGTTTTTATGGCTGTTTGGTACCTAAACAGATAGTACGATACAAATGAATGATGTGGTGCTAAAACTGCTCGAGAATAATCTTATTAAAGCATTCACATCCCAGCACCTCATTTTGGAATTCTTAAATGGGTCTTATCATTATGCATCACTCACTTTTATTTTTTATAACTTAAGCACCTCATCTCTCCAACTCAACAACTTTTAAAAAGTTCTTAAATGGACTCCATCAATCACTCCACATCCTTACATTTCATCAATTCAACATAGTTTAAAAGAAAAAAAGGCAAAAGTCCACCAAAACAACGCAAGCACTTGCAAGGAAGAGGTACTTGTGCAGACACTCTTCCTTTTTGAGGTGCTTAGGTAGCACCAGCTCCATCCGCTAAAAAACTTAAGCATCGATAAGCACCTCACTCCCAGCACCTATAAAGGAGCACGTGCTCTTAGGCACCAATAATTTTTAAATGAAAGATGTGCAAAACTAATTGAACCAATTAATCGAACGAAAGTAAAGACCAGTGGGAGAAAAAGTGCAAGAGAAGAAAGTTTATTTCACCAAAATGTTTCATGCACAAAGTACAATTTCTAGAGTTCGGATCCTCTTAATTTAAGGGGATAACTGAACTGTAGAATGAATCAACTGGACAGTCCAGTTATCCTCCTAAATTGAGAGGATCCGAACGCCAATTTCTAACTAGTACTAACAAGCATTATTTCTTCCGTGTATGAATTGTTTAACTTTTTTAAATAAAAAAATATTAAATCCAAATACAAAGTGTAAAAATATAAATTGTTTAACTTCACCGTTTCTCTATTTTTCAAGGTGTCAAAGCCCTTAATTTTAATTAACCGAAACATAAAATTAAATAAATCTATTAATATTGCTGATAATTTCACTTAAGTGTACAGAACGCTTAAAGGCGTAATAGTCCTTAAATTTGTCCCAAAAATCAACAGTCTAATTTATCCAAAAAAGAAAATAAATAATCTTAATTGAAAGCAATCGTCTGATAAATGCATCCGTCTAGTGAGTTTGAAGTTAACACATCTACGGCCAAGCGTCTACTGAATTCAAGGACCAAGCATCTAAAAATGGGATTTGTATTCCCTGTAAACATTATGTTCATGCATTCACGAATTTACTGATATAGATCATTAAATCCATTTGAGTGTATATTTAAAAAAATTAAAAAAATAAATAAAATTGATCTAATAGTATATCTTATGACTTCGTCAATGTAGCGAATTCAAATCACTTTTGAGGATGTTGCAACCTTTGTAGTGCCTACAAATTATACATTTGAGGAAATATCTTTCCACAAGGACAAAAGCAACTTTGCTATCACAATTGTTTCACATAATTAAAACGAAGTACTTCTCTACATACCAATGTCCCTAAATATTTACGGTTGACTAAAATAACTATTGCAAAATTAATGAAGATCAGAACGTCCAAATTAAATTAAAGAAGTCAAGATCAAATTACTGCTCAAACGGATTGAATGAAGGTTATATATATAGAAGATTTAAAGTACTGCTGCTGCCTGATAGAACAATTAGAAACAAAGATTTGGCTCCTGTATAGTGAGCGAACTTTAAAGTGAGGAAGTAATATGCTATAATTAAATCAATGATGGATAACACATTACTTCCTCACTTTAGAACTTCACTCATTTTAGAGGATCCAAATACATATTTATTAGTGTTTTCTTGTCTTATCAGTCATTATTGTGTCATAGTATGTGTTAATTCACAACACAAAAACAGCCATCTCATTTAAACAAGTAAACATCAAACAAGCAAGAAAAACAGAACAGAAAAAAGTGATTATTATTCACATCAAGTCTAAATTCATGAACTGAACTAAAAACAGAACAACAACCACAAATATGTAAAACCAAGCTAACAACATAAACAATCCATCATAATAACATGCATCAAGATTGATCCCCAACAAATTATATAGTCAGATTCAAAATAGACAGATCCACGGATTCTTAGTTCATAAATAGACACACACACAGATCCAAGTTTTTCAGTTCATAAGTTGATATCCAGATTCAAAAACGAACAACATGTAATAATATACCTGCGTGAGAAAATTCGAAGATGTGTGAGCTAACTAGAATTTTGTGAGAAAATTGGAAGATGTGTGAGCGAACTGGAATTTGTGCCTAGGTCGTGCGAAATGGATCTGGAGTTCGGGATTTTTTTTTTGATTTGCGGCTACAGGGTTCTCTGTAGAGGTTCAGAGACTTAACACTTTGGTTTGGTCATTCTAGTTTCTGAACTGTATATGAAAATGGAGCAATAGCTTTGAACCAAATATTAGATTATGAGATAGAATAGTTGTTCCAGTTACTGCTTTTGGCACCTAGTTCGAATAATTGAATCCCAGGTGGCAAAAAAAAAAAACAATTTAATAATATCAAGTGTAAAAAAAATAGTCAAGTTTTAATTTTAAAATGATAGAATAATAATCCCATTTGTGGGATGGACGGAGGGTATGGTAGGCAGAACTTGAGGATCGTGGCAGATTCTCTGTCTGCGAACCCCATGTTTCCATGTGCATCAGATGGAAGAAGACCAAGGTAGGGGATGGCTTAAATTTTCATTTAAAAATATTATTTAAATATAAGGTTAAATTATATTTTTTAGACTCTTATCTTTATTTTAAATTTCAATTTTATCTTCTTTTATTTTTTGTTCTGAAATGGTTCTTTATTTTACAAAATTTATATCAACTTGACCCTCTTTGTATCATATTTTAAACAGAAAGTATCATACTGAAATCTAGAATAAAGATAAGAGACTAAAATGGAACAAAAAATAAAAGAAGACCGAATTGAAACTTAAAATAAAAATAAGATTATAATTTAACTAAAATATAAATATAATATTTAATTAATTATTTTTGTTTACCGCCCACATGGGATTCCATCCTGCAAACTATGTGCCACATGCAATATTTATATTAAATTTTGGATAGCAAATTGACAAAAAGACCGTATTTACTTGATTTTAAAAATAGGAGACTACAAATATAAAGTGGGTTATGTTAACGAGTACCTTTAGGGTATTGGTTAAGAAAATCCAGAAAAGTGAAATCTTATTGAAAAACCAAGTTTATCACACTCACAATATAAAATACACAAAGTCCCAATGAAAATTTTCCTATTTTAGGTCTTTAACCAGTATCCTTAGGACAATGGTTAGCAATCGCCAAAATAAAATAAAGGGATGGATATCATCAAATTGAAAAACATGAGTGTCAAAAATTGCATTTTAGCCAACTTTTTTAATCTACAAAATCAACAAAGTAGATTATTTAACGTGCATCTCCTTATTATGAGGTTATGAGATAGATAATAAGAATATGTTTGGGAGGATGGAGTGTGGTGGTTAGTAATAGAGTGGAATTGTTAAAGAATATTAACTCATTGTTTGGGAGTTCATTTATTAATGGAGTGAGATGGTTTATGATGATATCCCAAACCACTCGATCTCATCCAAACCCCCAACTTTTATACCTTCCAAATTGGAGGGTTTGAGATTTCTCCCTTAAACTTCCAAACAATGGAGTGATATACTTTTACCTCCCCACTTCACTCCATTACTAACCATTCCACTCAATCTCCTTCAAAAATTTGGCAATTGTTTTAGAAATTATATATTTGTCTCAATTGAGATTTATGTTTTTTTATCTACATACTCGATATACGAAGGTTATATAGGACTTCGACTAATACGAGTCGAGCCGAGTGAACCCATATAAGGGGTAAAACTCTTCCAGCATCTTTTTTTTTTTTATTCACAAGACTCGAACTCAAGACTTTACTTAAGGAGAATTAAGCTCCAGCCACTTGGACCAACAAGCATTGGTCAATCGAGGTTTATATTATTTTTCTTATTATTTCCTCCTCGACATTAATTAATCATTAATTTTTCACTTATATGCTCTACTTTCAAGGATATCATGTATAATCAAAACTTGAGAAGTCGGTGTACTTTTTGAAAAGAACAGATTAAACCATTAGAAGGGGGTTGAATTGTGTTTTTTTTTACTTTTTAAAAATAGATATCTTTTGGCAAGTAGCAGGAAGGAGACGTTTGAAAAATCTCCACAGACAAGAATGTCAATTTTAACCCCTGTTAGTTGTACATGTAAATAAACAATGCAGAAGTAAAGAGATCATCATGAGAGAAATTCACACTTAGAGACTTATCGTGGTTTACCCTAAACTTTGGGCTACGTCTAGTCCTTGACTTCACCAAGATTTTCACTACAACTGACTCAGCTACACAAAAAAGTATTGTTTTCACATTGCATTCTTATTCCACACTAATAATTTATAAAATCTCCTAATGTATTCTTCTCTGTGTTCTTATCATTCCAGAAAAGGCCAATACGCTCATATCTTTTTGTCATGTGTCATTACTAATATCCAGAAGATGGCCTATCCTAAATGTCATGACAGACGACAAGAAGACATGTAAATGTCATCGTCTCTCCCACAAGAAATGAGTGGCGCTGAAGACCCATAACAGAATAGGGAACCTTTCAAGCAACAAATCTTTCTTTTGGCATGACAGACGACAAAAATAAATGAGATAGAGTCTTGATGTTGATCTCTGTAGTTAAATCAAGACCACAACAGATAAGTCAAAGCCTTTGGTCTTGAGAAGCTTGGTGATAAACATCCCATAATGGTATAAAACCGTGTCCTATACCTTCACTGTCTTCAACATGTATTTGAAAATTAGGTCATTGATATCAACCTTCTACAGAGAAAACAAGTGTGTAACACCCAATTTTCCTGTACCTTGACTATATATATATATAGTTAAATCATGTTCTATACCTTCACTGTCTTCAACATGTATTTGAAAATTAGGTCATTGATATCTGTTGAGACCTCATAAGTCTAAGACACATTCCATGTGTAGATTCTCTAAGTTTTGATGAATCCAAATAGATTAAGTATGGTAATAATGAATCATATGAAATTGCTGACATATCTGATAAGTGTGCAGGAAAATAGACTTAAGGTCACTTGTCTATTTTTGACCCGTCTACTTTTTAGTAGAAGCTCAGTTTTTAGACTTATCTAAAACCACTCGTCTAAAAATTCAGCCAAAGATCAAGTCAACGCTTAATCAAGACCTAAGTTTACTTGAGGAGGTGGCAAGAAGCATCTGTCTGGAAAAGACTCAGTGGATCACTCGTCTAGTTTTTGGAATACGCTAGCACCCGTCTAGTTTTGAACTGCATAAACACTCGTCTAATTTTTGGATTGACTTTCACCCGTCTAAATTCCCTTTACTGCTATCAAGTCAGTGTGTCAGAAATTAAGTCCAAATCACCTTATTCAAATTAGATGCTTTCCTTAAGGATCTCGAAGACCTCTGGACAATAGCTCAAAGGACAAAGAATAAAGAACGTTGTTTCAAGGTTTTAAGGAATAAACACGCAATCTCTGTACCACAGCAGTAACTTTTTAGCTGTTTTAGTACAAAGTAAAAGTGCTTTCTGGAAAGTGAACTGACTGTTGCACTGAAAAAGGAAAGCTCTTTGCTACAAGTACAAGAAGCCTGTTGCTGCATACTCTGGTACAACAGCTGTTTAGATTAAAGTGTACTCTTGGACATCCTTGTTAAAGCTCAACGTTCCCAAGCATTTAATGTTTATACAGAATGACTCTTTGGCATTTATAGTGTCTCAAAAGCTCAAAACAGAAGAACACACTTTCTGAAGCTGTGACTAAACGGATCTTTTGATTGAAGTCTTTAAATAGATCAATCAATGAAGATGAAGATGAAGATAAGAAGTTGAATATCATTAAGAACACTGCGCAGAAGCATTTACTCTCTTCATTAACTTCTTCATTCTTTCATTGAATACACCTTCAATCATTTGATATTAATTCGCAGTCTTTCATACTTCATATTTATTCCACTCTTTGAGTGTGATCTGAAAGACTTGCAAGTTGTATTAATTACACAAAACCTTTTCATTCCTTACTGTGTTGAGCCTGAAGAGGCTAGGTGAGAAAAGAATACTTGTTTGAGTGTTGAGCTTGAAGAGGCTAGGTGTGCAAAGAATACTTGTACTGTAATTTACTCAGTTATAATGGAATCTTGGTGCTGCCAAGAAACTAGACGTAGCCCTGTGGATTTTGAGGTGAACCAGTATAAAACTCTTAAGTGATATTTCTCTTCCCTTATCTATTTGATTTGCTTAAGTATTGTTTTGTTTAAGCTTTTAACTTGGGGATTTAATATTGTGAATATCAAACTCTGTTTTACCCTTCTCTGTTTGCTTGTGTGTTCTGTCATAATATTAGATGTTTCACTCGTATGATTTTCTTGTATCTAAGCTTTGCTTATTGTACCTGCAAAAATATTTTTAAAGTAACCGAAAAAGTTGGTAAACACAATTCAACCCCCCTTCTTATGTTAACTTTGGTTATTTCACTTGGTATCAGAGCTCAGCCTCTGGGTTGAGCACTTAACAGTGTAGAGGAAATGATCTTGGAGATGGCAGGAGAAACCAGTGGAAGCAAGAACCATGCTGGAGAAGGATCCTCAATGTCGAGACCTCCTTTCATTTATGGAGAGGACTACATCTACTGGAAAGAAAAGATGAAGTGGTTTTTACAATCCACTAACTTTGATCTTTGGGATATCATTGATGAAGGTCCCTATGTTCCTAAAGATGACAAAGGAGATGAAATTCCTAACGCAAACATGACCACTGATCAAAGAACAAAATGACAGTTGAATGCCAAAGCTAGATATGTAGTCATTTGTGCTTTAAGCAGAGAAGAATTTGAAAAAGACTATGCTTGTGAGTCTGCAAAAGAAATGTGGGATTCACTAGCTGTTGCTCATGAAGGAACTAGCAAGGTCAAGGAGACCAAAGTCAGCATTCTTGTTAGAAAGTATGAGCTGTTCAAAATGGAAGAAGGAGAAACTATTGGCCAAATGTATGGAAGATTTCAAACCATAACCAATGGATTGAAATCTCTGGGTAAGGTTTACAAGACTGAGGAACACATTCAAAAGATTCTCAGAAGTCTTCCAAAACAATGGAGACCACTTGTAACTGTTGTGTCTCAGGCCAAGGACTTAACAACAATGAAGCTTGATGAGCTTCTTGGCACTCTTCAGATCTATGAACAAGAGCTGATTGAAGAGAACAATGGAAAGAAAAACAAATCCATTGCACTCAAAGCTGACAAGAAGTCATATAAAGGAGCAGTTTCAAAAGCTCTCAAAGTAGATGAATCTTCAGAAGAATCTGAGGAATCAAATGAGGATGACTCTGATGATGAAGATGATGAACTCTCTCTTTTCACCAGAAAAATGAAAAAGCTATGGAAGAAAAGAAAATTCAGAAAGGACAAACCTTTCAAGTGCTTCAACAAAGAAAAACAAAACAAAGATGGTGGATCTAATGACAGAAATGTCATTGTGTGCTATGAATGCAAAAAGCCTAGTCACATCAAGGCAGAATGTCCTCAACTTAAAAAGCAACCTCCCAAGAAGTTCTTCAACAGAAAGAAGAAAGGAATGATGGCCACTTAGGAAGATCTTGATGAAAACTCCACTGAAAGTGAAGGAGAGGAGCTTGAAGCAAATCTCTGTCTTATGGCAGATACTGATTCAGAATAGAAACTGAGGTACATTCTGAACTTGAGAAATTGAATGATGCCTACGATGAACTATTGGAAGAATCCAACTATATATTTAAAGCTTTCAAATCCCTCAAGAGACAGTATGCTAAACTCTCAAATGAGTATACACAGAAATCTCAAGAGTGTGAGAAGTTAGATGAAGAGAATAGTAGGCTTAAGACTGAGAAGTCTAAAGCTGAGATCTCAGTTGAAACTCTACCCTCTGAAAAAGTGACTAAACTTCAACAGAAAGTAGAAGAGCTTACCTCAGATCTTGCCAAGTTTGTTAATGGTAGAGATAATCTGACTAAACTCTTAGGAAGTCAGAGGCACTACCTTAACAAAGAAGGTATAGGTTATTCCAATCAAGAACATCATAAAGGATCAACAAAGTTCTAAAAAATAACTGTTAAATCTGTTTCAGTTAGTTTAAATAAACCTATAGGTTCCTACTGTGGAAAAGCTGGACATATCATGTCCAAGTGTATTCACAAAAAGAGAAGGAAGTCTTCATAGACTCCTCATACTAACAGAAAAGGACCCAAGAAAATATGGGTACCTAAGTCCATGATCATTCCTGTTGCAGATATACTTAACAGGACAAAGCAAACACCTGTCATGGTACCTGGACAGTGGATGCTCGCTACATATGACAGGAGAAAGGTCTATGTTCCTCGACCTCCAACCTAAGAAAGGTGGACATGTAACTTTTGGTGGCAACCAGAAAGGAAAAGTTGTTGGTGTAGGTAAAATTGGTGGTAAACCTCCCTTGCCTATTATATGTAATGTCTTATATGTGAAAGGGTTAAAACATAATCTACTTAGCATAAGTCAATTGTATGACCGTGGATTTTTGGTATCTTTTTCTAAGGATGCATGCATAGTCAATGAGAGTAGTGGAAAGACCCTCTTTTCTTCCAAAAGGCAAAACAATCTGTATAAGGTTGACCTGTCTGAACTTTCAGATCAAAGTGTAACATGCTTTATGTCTAAAGAGGATGAAAAGTGGCTGTGGCATAAGAAACTAGGACATGTTAGTATGAAACAAATTTATAAATTGAAAAAGCATAACCTTATGAGAGGATTGCCTGATATTTCCTTTAAGAAAGATATTTTGTGTGATGCATGTCAGAGATGTAAACAAGTAAAATCAAGTTTCAAATCCAAGAAAGAAGTCACCTCCTCTAGACCTTTGCAATTGTTACACATGGATCTGTTTGGACCAGTCAATGTAGCTAGGCTAGGTGGAAAGAAATATGGTTTTGTCAGAGTTGATGACTATTCTAGATTTACATGGGTACTCTTCTTAACCCACAAGGATGAGTCTTATAAGGTGTTTTCAGTATTCAGTAAAAGAGTACAAAATGAGCAGGGTTTTTGTATTTCTGCTATCAGAAGTGACCATGGGGGAGAATTTGAAAATGAGCAGTTCAAACTGTTCTGTGAGGAAAATGGTATTTCTCATAATTTCTCTGCACCTAGAACTCCACAGCAAAATGGAGTGGTTGAGAGAAAGAACAGATCTCTTCAAGAGATGGGAAGAACAATGCTTAATGAAAATAATCTTTCTAAGTATTTCTGGGCAGAAGCCATTAACACTACTTGTTATGTGCAAAACAGAATACTGATTAAACCTATTCTAAATAAGACTCCTTATGGATTGTGGAAAGGTAGAAAACCCAACATATCATATTTTCATGCATTTGGATGTGAATGTTATATTCTTAATACAAAATATCATCTTGGTAAATTTGACTCTAAAGTAGATAAAGGCATATTTATTGGATATTTTGAAATGTCTAAAGCTTTTAGAATTTTTAATTCTAGAACTTTTGTTGTAGAAGAATCAATTCATGTAAAGTTTAATGATGGTTTGAAGAATGATAGGGAACTATCAGATCTAGAGGATGATGTTGCAAGTATTGAACTTAATCCTACAGTGGAAGAATCTACAGACAATTCAAAAGTAGACGTGTCTGAAATACAGACAAGTGCTGATATGTCTGAAACTCAGATTTTGAAGAAAGATTGGAAATTCAAGACTTATCATCCAGAAGAACTTATCATTGGAAGTCCATCTCAAGGAGTTAGAACCAGATCTGCTTTCATTGAAAACAACAACATGACCTTCATATCAGATTTGGAACCCAAAAAGATTGAAGAAGCCTTGCAAGATGAAAGCTGGATTCTAGCCATGCAAGAAGAACTAAATCAGTTTAAGAGAAATGATGTTTGGACTCTAGTTTCTAAACCCAAAGAGAAAACTGTTATTGGAACCAGATGAGTGTTTAGAAATAAACTGGATGAAGATAGAAAAGTGGTAAGAAACAAAGAAAGACTAGTTGCTCAAGGGTATAATCAACAGGAAGGTATTGATTTCACTGAAACCTTTGCACCTGTAGCTAGATTAGAAGCAATTAGAATTCTCATGTCATATGCTACACAACATGATATAACTCTTTACCAAATAGATGTTAAAAGTGCATTTCTAAATGGAATAATTGAGGGGAAGTTTATGTCAAGCAACCTCCTGGGTTTGAGGATTCTGAAAATCATCACCATGTCTATAAGCTTAAGAAAGCTTTGTATGGACTCAAACAAGATCCTAGAGCTTGGTACGATAGGCTAAGCACATATCTAATGGAAAATAATTTATTAGAGGAAAAGTAGACATTACACTTTTCAAGAAATGCTTAAAGAAAGATTTCATAGTAGTACAGATTTATGTTGATGATATTATATTTGGTGCTACTAATGAAAAGCTCTGCAAAGAATTCTGAGTTGATGCAGAATGAATTTGAGATGAGCATGATGGGAGAATTGAAGTTCTTCCTTGGTCTTCAAATAAAACAGTCAAGTGATGGAATCTATATCCATCAACAGAAGTACACCAAGGAGCTTCCGTAAAAGTATAAAATGGAAAATTCAAAGCCTATGAGTACTCCTATGCATCCAACAGTTATTCTAAACAAGGATAAGGAAGGTAAAAAGGTAGATCAAACTGTCTACCGAGGTATGATTGGATCTCTTCTATACTTAACTACTAGTAGACCTGATATTCAATTCAGTGTTTGTCTTTGTGCTAGATTTCAATCAGATCATAAAGAATCTCATTATAAGGCTGTTAAAAGAATTTTCTGATATTTGATTGGAACCACTAACCTTAGTTTATTATATAAGAAAACTGAAGATTTCAGGTTAGCTGGATTTTGTGATACTGATTTTGCTGGAGATAGAATTGATAGAAAAAGCACCAGTGGAGGATGTCACTTCATTGGAGCAAATACGATCTCCTGGTCAAGCAAAAGGAAAAGCACCATTGCTCTATCAACTGCTGAAGCTGAATATATATCAGCAGCTAGTTGTTGCTCACAACTGCTTTGGGTAAAATATCAACTTGAAGATTATTCAATGTTTGAGCATAATATACCTGTTTGGTGTGATAATACTAGTGCTATTAATCTGTCTAAAAACCCCATACAACATTCTAGAGCAAAGCATATAGAAATAAAGCATCATTTCATTAGAGATTATGTTCAAAAAGGTGTTTTTGAAATTAAGATCAGTGGGCAGACATCTTCACTAAACCTCTAAGTGAAGATAGATTTGTTTTTATTAGAAGGAATCTTAATATGCATAATGTATCTGAATAAGTGTTTGCTGATATGTCTAAAAATTTACTTGTCTAAATTCTATGTTTACTTGACTCATCTATTTTCTCTATGCTTCACTTGTCTACTTTAGCCAAGCGTCTAATGACGTGGCTAAAAGCACTCAGTGCTAAACCCTGACTGAGACACATGTACATTGCATTTTTCCTCCTTTTCTTAAAAACATTTCATTATACTAACAACTGTCTTTTCAAATTGATTGATTGCTATTTATGGCAACACTCTCTCTACTTGTTCCCAACGCAAAAAGCACTCAAGTGCTTTAACAAAAGCAACCCGTGTCGTTTCAAAAACTACCCACTCAAAATCTCTTGCTCACAATCTTTCTCTGAATTCTCTTGAAACCGTTCTTTTCCAAACCCTAATCTTCACCTTTCTGAATCAATGGCACCCAAGAGTCTTCTTGAAACTCTGGCTGAGAAAACCAAGCTACCAATCGCTGAACTGAAAAAGCTGCACCCTGGAAGGGTTCCTAACTTTGACGAACTCAGAACCAAGGGTTTATACGTTCTTCCTGAACTCAACCATGCTGGATGGTTACCCTTCTTTCAACTACAAGAGCGTGTCTTCCCTGCTCTTGTTAGGGATTTCTAGACCACTGCAAAAATCACCAAGGACAATACAACCTCCATGATATCTGGGGACGTGGGTGAGGACCACATTTTCATAACTCATGAGTTACTCACTGAAGTAACAAAATGCCCAAGAGAAGGTGCTGGGTATTATAAAGAGTGGCTGAATGATCAAGGAGAAGGAAATGTGAATCAAGTGCTTTATGGAGTTGCAAGACCTGGAAACAAAGACTCCAAGTATTTGTCTCCTAAGGCAAGATTTCGTCATGTTCTTATTATAAACTGTGTCATGCCTAGGACTGGGTCTAGAAATCATGTCAGTAAATTAGAGAAGTTTGCTCTCTTTCATCTAGTCCAGAAGATTAGGATAGATATTACTGACTTGATCTTCATTCGTATGGAAGAGGCTGTCAAGGGAAAGGATAAAGATTATCCCTTTGGTATGATTATGACAAGAATTTTTAGGGCAAGCAAGTTGAATTTAAGAAATGTTGTTTCTGCTGATCTCTGTACTGAGATCACTACAAAGACTCTGTCTTTGATGAAGATCACTCTGACTCCCACTGTTGAGCCAAATGTTGAAGCATCTGCTCAGATGGAAGAATCTCTCTCTATTCCTACTGTTAAAACTGAACCCTTTGTGGAACCAGTTGAAGAAGAAAAGGCTCAACTTCAGAGAAAGCAGAGAAAGTTACTCAGTCAACTGCTGAAACTTCTGTGTCTCAAAATCCTACTCAGGTTGTTGAACCTGTTGCTGAATCTGCTGAGCAAGCTGCTGCCTCTGTTCCTGATGCACGTAGTATAACTAAAGTTTTCAAGAGGAAGAGAACTGTGCAAGCTGAGGGGGAGTCTCAACCAGAAGAGACTGTGATCCCTAAGAAAAAGAGGACCACTGTGACAAAGAGGAAGCTTGTTTTACTTCCTACTCCCTCATCATCACCCTCACCTCAGAAGGAATCATCACCTCCACCACAACAAACAGAACCTTTTGCCACAACAACTTCCATTCCACAACCTTCATCACCACTACCTGCTATTCACCACAAAGAGCGCCAACACCACCACTACAAAGTACACCATCACCTCAACCACAACAAAAAACCCCCACTCCACCTACTTCACCAAAAATTCCAACTCTTCCACATACATCACCTATCAATCACACTTCTGACCCCAATCCTACCATCTCAGAAGCTCACATGTCTGATACTCACTCACCACAACCTTCCACACCACAAACATTTCACCATACTGACACTCTTCAAACTGAGGATGTCAATGATTTTGAATATTTTGACAATCTCACTCCTCCTCCACCCTCACCTAAATCACCAACCCCTGATCACATCAGAAACCAGTGCCAAGTCCCTCTGAGAGTAGTCTTTCCAGACTTATTCTCTGAAACCAGACACAAGTCTATCCCTTTAGCCACTATGTCACCCTATCACCTATCTTCCAGAACCACTCCATTCTCTGTCACAGATGAATCTTGCTCCAACTACCTAAATGGCAAAGATTTGGATGTGATTGCCTCACTTGAAACTGAAAGGCAGCTTGTAAAGCTGGAAAGAATACATAAGCCTGTAGGAAAATGGTTGTTCAATCCACATATCTTCATGAAGCCTTCAACAACAATCAAAGTGATGCCCGACTCCATGGTTCTGAAATGAAAGCAGAAGGTAATGAACTTGCCATTGGATCAGAAGTTCTCTCTTATCAAGTTGAATGATAAGAAGTACAAATTCAGAAAGAGGCTATTCTCAAAAGGTGGATCTAGTTCTGGTTTAAAGGAATAAGAAAAGGAAGATATTCCAACTAGAGGTAGCCAAGTCTATGCCCTTTACACTTTTTCACCTTGGTTTTCCCTTTCTTTCTGCTAAACTTCCCTGAATCTACTCCTTTTACTAACATAAATCTCATTAGGAGATCTTATGAATTTCTTCCTTCTGTAGTGGATTCTCCTCTTCATCATGACAGAATTCATGCGTTTCTAGAGGAATTCTATCCAAATAATGATTTTGTAACCACTCTCTCAACCTATGTCTTTCTAGATCCTCAGCTTGAGTACGACAGTCTTGTTGAAGAGTTACCTCCTACCCCTCCTCCTTGTCCACCTCCTCCATCAGCATCTGCAACTACACTGGCCATAACAGATTCTACTGCTCCAGTAGTTGCATATGACCCTGTTGCCCATCAGAGGCTCGATGAAATGGCTTCAAGTTTGTAGACTGTCATCCAAAGACAGGATGAAGCAATTGCTCAGCAAGCTGCTTTTCAAGCTCAGATGCTAGCTCAGCAGCAAGCAATGCAGAAGATGATGGAAGCTTTCTTCAAAATCCAAGGAGGCCCTAGTTCTTAGTTTTTAGGACTTTTTTCATGTCCTTTTGACTCATGCAATGTACTAGTCAGTGATGTCTATCACTTGTAACACTTCTGACTCTGGTTATATGAAATAAATTGATCTTTTGGTATCTTTTTGGCTCTCTATAATATATGTTTATTTGCTTTTTTTTTTATTGATAGAGCTATTTGTAATGATGAATGGATTGATATGTGGGACAATATTTCTTGTTGTACTTTAGCAAGAAGTCACTCGGATCATCACCCTTTATTGCTTGTTTCTGCCAAAGGTGATGGGAAATACCCTTCTTCCTTTAAGTTTTTTAACATGTGGATTCAGCATGAAGATTGTAGAAGGCTAGTAATGGATGTATGGAGTAGACCGGTTGCTGCTGTTTTTAATGGCCCTATGCAATTGGTTTCCAAAAAGCTTGCAGCAGTAAAATCTGAATTTAAAGTCTGGAATAGGGAAGTGTTTAGTAACATTCACACTAGAGTTCAAAATGCTTTGAACAATGTTGAATCTATTCAAAAAGAAATTCAAGTTAAGGGAATTTCTGCTGATTTGCATAATCAAGAAGTCAATGCTTTAGCTGAGTTTGATCAAGCTTTGTCTTTTCAAGAGGCTTTTTGGAAAGATAAAGCTAGGATTAATTGGTTAGCTCATGGAGATAGAAACTCTGCTTTCTTTCATAGGCTAGTTAAAATTAAAAAAGTCTCAAAAGGCATGTCCTCTATTAGGCATAATGATTCTATTCTGTATGATTCAAATGCAATAGAAAATCATGTATTATCTTACTTCTCTGATTTGTATGCTTCAACCAATAACTGCTTAGATAATGGTTTGATAGAAAAATTTATTTCTCCCTTAGTTTCTGCTTCGGATAACAGGGTTCTGTCTAGCATTCCTTCAATGGAGGAAGTTACAAGGGCTGTTTTCTCTTTAAGCAAAGATAGTGCCCCAGGTCCGGATGGTTTTGGGGGTGGATATTATCATGCCTTTTGGGATATTATTGGTTTGGATATTTTTAACTCTGTTCTGCATTTCTTTGTTCATGGATGGATTTTGCCAAATTTGAACTCAAATCTTGTTATTCTAATTCCAAAGTTTCAGGGTGCAGATAAAATTGAAAATTATAGGCCAATAGCACTAGCCAATTTTCATTTTAAAGTAATTACAAAGGTTATTGCTGATAGGTTGGCTTTGGTTGCTCCAAAAATTATTTCTCAAGAACAAAGGGGGTTTCTTAAAGATAGACAAATTTCAGAATGCATTTGTATTGCATCTGAAGCTGTTAATATGTTAGAGCATAGAGCTTTTGGGGGAAATATAGCCTTAAAGCTTGACATTAGAAAGGCTTTTGATACAATTGATTGGTGCTTTTTGCTAAAAGTGTTAAAAGCTTTTGGTTTTAATGAGATCTTTTGTAATTGGATTTTAGTTATTTTGGAATCAGCAAGGCTATCTTTTTTAGTTAATGGCCATTCAATTGGCTTCTTGTCTTGCAAAAGGGGGGTAAGACAAGGTGATCCCCTCTCTCCCTTGTTGTTTTGTATTGCTGAAGATGTTTTAAGTAGAGGCTTATCCTCTCTTGTAAACTCTGGATCTTTAAAGCTTATGGCTAGCCCGAGGTCTTTTCCAACTCCATCACATATTTTGTATGCTGATGATATATTGATTTTTTGTAATGGAATGAAAAAAGGTCTTAAATCATTAATGTCTTTGTTTGAAGATTATGCTGAGATTTCAGGTCAAAGGCTGAGTCTAAACAAATGCAAATTCTATTCTGGTGCAATGAAAGCAAGCAGAATAACTGCTTTATCTCATCTTCTTGGATTTCCATCTGGTTCATTGCCCTTCATTTATCTTGGCATTCCAATCTTCAAAGGTAAACCAAGGAAGGTACATTTCTTACCTATTATGGATAAGATTAAACTTAAACTAGCAAGCTGGAAGGGTTCTCTTCTATCTCACTCTAGTAGAATTCAGCTAGTAAAATCAATTATCCATGGTATGTTAGCTTATAGTTTCCAAATATATGCTTGGCCTATTTCTTTGATTAAAATTTTGGATTCATGGATTAGAAACTTTGTTTGGTCTGGAAACATTGATAATAGGAAGTTAGTAACTGTGGCATGGCATTTAGTTTGCAAACCTATGGAGGATGGTGGGCTAGGTCTAAGGTCTATTAGATCTATTATCTCTGCTGCTATGTTAAAACTGTGTTGGGAAGTTCTATCTTCAAAAAAACAGTATGCTTGTTTTTTAAGGGCTAGGTTCTTTGTGAATTCTTCTAAGCATGCTTGTTATGTTTATTCTTCAATTTGGCCAGCAATCAAGGTGTTTTATCCAACTGTTTTAGAAAATACAACTTGGCTGATTGGGAATGGTGAATGTGTGAAGTTTTGGACTGACAAATGGATTTCAGCTCCTATTGCAAGTTCCTTAAACTTTCCAATTTCTTTGCAATCTTCCTTGATTTCCCCTGTTAGTGATTATCTTGTTAATGGTCAATGGAGAATTCCTCTGTTTTTAAAAGATAAATATCCTGACATTGTTAAAGAAATTGAACAATTAATTGTTTCTGCTAATGATAATGTGGATGATCTAGTGTGGACAGATTCAGAAACAGGTTCCCTTTCATTCAAGGAAGCCTTTCTCTTTCTTAACCTTGTGAGAAGCTCGTGCTCTTGGGGAAAGAAAATATGGAGTAGCTCAATTCCACCATCCAGGTCCTTTTTCCTGTGGAGACTGTTGCTAAATAGATTGCCAACTGATGATCATCTTCGAGCAAGAGGATGCATATTGGTCTCGGGTTGCAGCTTCTGTCTTCAAGATTCAGAAACAGAAGAGCATATATTTCTGCATTGTCCTTATGTTACAGAGATTTGGAATTGGTTAAGCATAGTTCTAAAGCTTTACATTGACCATTCTTCTTTTGCTGGAATTATTGCTATTTTTGATAAAGATTGGAGCTCGCAATTGAAGGATGTAATTCTTGCTGCGGTTGTTCATGTGCTGTGGGCAGTTTGGTGTAATAGAAACTTATGCAGATTTGATAATAAGTTTAGATCAGTAAAAGGGTCCATTTGCTTGATTAAATCTGCTGTTAGAGGTTAAGGGAATTTGTCAAAGGGATCTATGCATTCTTCTGTGGATGAATTCCGCATCCTAAAATACTTTGGAGTTTGCTGCCATGCAAGTCCAGCTCCTTTGATAAAGGAAGTTATGTGGTCTCCTCCAATGTGCAATTGGATTAAGTGCAATTCAGATGGCTCAGCAAAAGGAAGTCCAAGTCTTGCATCATGTGGGGGAGTTTTTCGAGATTATAGAGCTTCAGTGGTTGGTTGTTTTACAGCAAGTTTAGGCTTCGGCTCTTCTTTTTTTGCTGAACTTAATGGAGCAATGATGGCTATAAAGTTTGCTGAATCAAGAGGTTGGAAATGTTTATGACTGGAATGTGACTCCACAATGGTTGTTTCAGCATTTAGCAACAAAAGCTTGGTTCCTTGGAGTTTGAAAAATCGCTGGGAAAATTGTATATTAGCTATCAAGAGTATGCAGTTTTTTGTATCTCATATTCATAGAGAAGGAAACTCTTGTGCTGATAAGCTCGTGGGTTTTGGTCTATCTCATTCTGGTATTACTTGGTGGGATAACATCCCAAATTTTATTAGGGAAGACTTTTTTAGAAATAGATTGGGATTGCCGAACTATAGATTCAAATAACTTTGTTTTTGTCTTTATCATGAGTTTTGGCACTATGTCCCCTCATGGCACTTTTGTATTCCTTTTTCTTTTCTCTTTTTTAATAAATTTTGATGATATGCTGCATATGATTGATAAATTCTAAGGTTCCAACCTAGTTGGGATGTTAGTTTTTATAGTGATGCTTTTGCATATCATTTTTGCTTAAAAAAAATATAAAGAAATTATAGCTTATTCATGATTTTATGACTATCTGTCTAACAAGTTTGAATTCTACTCTGATATAATATGTGTAAATCCAATATCTGCTCCGTCATTGTTTACATCTAGTTGATGTACAATCCATCCTTTCTTAGCAGCTATGGTTAACAAGCACCTTATGGTAACTAACTTGGCAACAGGTGCAAATGTTTCATGAAAGTCCTCTCCTTCTATTTGAGTGAAACCTCTTGCAACCAATCTTGCCTTATATCTTTCTACATCACCATTTGGCTTGAACTTTATCTTGTAGATCCACTTTGAGTCTACTGTATTTTTGCCTGCTGGAAGTGATTCTAAGGTCCAAGTTCCATTGTTCTCCAAGGCTTCAATCTCCTTTTGCATTGCATCCCTCCAGTTCTTTTGTTGAACAGCCTGTTTAAAAGTCTTTGGCTCATCTCTTGAAGAGATGGCAGTCAAGAAAGCTTGATGTGAAGATGACAATTTAGAATAAGAAACATAATTGGAGATGGGATACTTCACAGCATTACCAGAGAAATAATTGGAATTGGGAGCAGTAATGGAAGAGGGCAAATCAATTTTATAATCAGTTAAGTGCCTAGGTAGTTGTCTAATTCTCTCACTGTGCCTTAACTGATTTTGTTCCCTTACATTATCATTACTATTTTCTGTTATGTCTACTGTATCAGCAGAATGATGACTCTGGTTACCTAAATCAGTTTCCTGCTCATCTTTATGGGAATGATTAGAGGGAAGTTCTGGATTGTCTTCCCATATATTGTCCTGCTTATCATTGAGACTATTAGTATTGTACTTAGACTGAAAAGGAAATTGATCTTCAATAAAAACAACATCTCTAGATACAAGGATTTCCTTAGTCTTGGTGTCATAAACCTTGTATCCCTTTTGACCAGTAGGGTAGCCTATAAAAACACAGGCTCTCCCCCTCTCATCAAATTTCCCTTCCTTCCTGGTTTTTAAAACATAAGCTAGACATCCAAAGACTCTCAAGTGATCATAGCTTGGTTGTTTGCCAAACAGAATCTCATAAGGTGTTTTGTTGTCTATAACTTTGGAAGGAAGTCTATTGATGAGATGTGTAGCAGTAAGGATACATTCTCCCCAAAACTGAATGGGAAGCCTTGAATGAAATCTAATGGCTCTTGCTATTTCTAGAATGTGTCTATGTTTCCTTTCTACAACTCCATTTTGTTGTGGAGTGTAGGTGCATGTTAATTCCATTACAATTCCTTTCTCAGCATAGAATGTTTGCATATCATTAGATGTAAACTCCAATCCATTATCAGACCTAACCCTCTTTACTTTTCTTTGAAATTGTCTTTCAATCATGCATATGAAGGTTTGTAGGCAGTAACTAGTTTCAGATTTGTGTTTCATTAGATAAACCCATACACCTCTACTAAAATCATCTACTATAGTAAGAAAGTAATGAGCTCCTGAAATAGAACTTGTAGCATACCTACCCCATATGTCACAATGAATCAATTCAAAACAGGAACTAGTCTTTATTGAGCTTAAAGGAAAGGGCAATCTGGTTTGTTTAGCCCTAATACAAGAATCACAGTGAGTAGTATTGTAACTATTAGCACCAATAGGTAAAGATCCTATACTAGCCATCTTGGCATTTGAAGTATGGCCTAATCTAAAGTGCCATAGCTTATTATCTACAGTTTTGCCAACCTTCATGACAATCCCTTCATTATTCATAGGTTCAAGAAAATAAAGACCATCTTGGTGCCTACCCATTCCAATCTGCTTCTTCGAGTGTAAGTCCTGTATTACACATGAATCAGCTTCAAAGATGACAGTACAATGATTTTCCTTACTGAGTTTGCTAACAGAAATAAGGTTGCAGTGAAAATCAGGTATAAAAAGGACATTATCAATATGCATGCCATTAGGAAGAGTAGCCTTTCCTGATCCCTTCACTGATACACTAGTACCATTTGGAATCTTCACAAACTGTTGGTTAGAAATGATGATTTCTTTCAACCAATTCTTATCACAACTGATATGCTCAGTTGCTCCAGTATCTATAATCCAAAATTTATGCATGAAAGAATTACCTGCCATGTTTACAGTTGGTGAGGGTTTCTGCCTTTCTGTC
This sequence comes from Echinosophora koreensis, assembly GCA_035048595.1. Classification (NCBI taxonomy): domain Eukaryota; kingdom Viridiplantae; phylum Streptophyta; class Magnoliopsida; order Fabales; family Fabaceae; genus Echinosophora; species Echinosophora koreensis. The sequence continues at coordinate 2,510,359 of JAPCYP010000011.1, read as the reverse complement.
ACAGGTTCTGCATCAGATTGCAATTGCTGTATGAGTCTTTCATACTGCTTCTGTGTCAGCCCCGGGATTGGACTTGTTTCATTGCTCACCTGTGCAGCTTTTGCTCCCCCTTTCTTGTTGCTCCAAGGTGCATTTTTTCTTTCACGAAATGGCTTCTTCCAATCTTGTGGATAGCCTACAATTTCCCAGCATTCCTCCTTGACATGTCCTACTTTCTTGCAGTGATCACAGGTTGGTCTTTCCTTCTTGCCTGTTCTTCGATCATTCTGGAACTGAAAAGCAGAACCATCTGCCATTGGTTTATTCATGGCAGAGACTAATCTTTGTTGTTCATCCTCAGCTACAAGGTGGTATGCATGTCCAAGGCTCATCTTTGGTGCCATGCTGAGAATCTGAGTCTTTACTGTATTAAAGATTTCATCTAGCCCCATGAGGAAATCATACAGATTTTCTCTTTCCCTCATTTCACCAAGCTGCTTCTGCACATTACATGTGCAGCCTCCACATTTACACTCAGGCCAAGGTGCAATGGATTGAATTTCATCCCACAACCCCTTTAGCTTAGTGTAGTATGAGGGAACCGATTGCTTTTCTTGTCTAAGATGAGTGATTGCCCGGCGCAATTCATAAACTCTAGGTGCACAACCTTTGGCAAATCTTTGTTCCAGCTCCACCCAAATCTCTCTTGCAGTGGCAGCATATCTAACACTCCCTCTCACCTCTTTGTCCATGCTGTTCTTTAACCAACCTTTAACCATAGCGTTGCATCGCATCCAATGAGCCAAGTTTGGTGAATCGACCTCTGGCATAGGAATCGTGCCATCCACAAAGCCAATCTTGTTCTTGGCATACAAAGCATTACTCATATCCGCAACCCATTCACCATAGTTTCCATCATTGAGCAACTCACTAACAAACAATTGCCCGGGTTGATCTGATGCATGAAGAAAGAAGGGAGACATGATGTCGATGCTGCCTTCAGTGGTTATGACGTTTTTCTTCTTTTCTTTGAAAGAAGAAGATGGTGATCCATCATCTTGATCTTTATCTTTCTTGGGAGATGTGGATTCATCGTCTTTGCCCATAATGAAGGAAGGCTAATAGGAACCCCAGATAGTGGCTCAAGATACCATGTAAAATATGAAAGCAATCTTTTCTGAATAATACTCTCTTCTGAATTTGATTAATGAATAATTGTGTTTTACATCATGAATAGAGCTATCTATATATAGCACTGAAAACAGAAACAGATAAGCCTAAAGCTCTCCTATAGTTGGTTAGAATAACTAACATAACAACTTTCTGTTTAGTCATAACTGATCTAAAGAGACTAGGCTAAGATAACTTCTACAGGAGTCAAAGTATTGAAGGACTTGGAAGGAACCTTGCTTGTCTTTAAGAGGTAAGGGGAGATTACCTCCAATAAGTTTGATGGCTTCATAGGTTGTTTGTTGAATGATTTTTGGTTGATGTTGTTTGGAATGAGTTGGTGATGCTTGTTATGAATTTAGTCATGTATTTGTGTATGTTTGGTTGACTATGTGAATATGTGATTGGATGTGTTATGGGTGGGAATAGGTCAGACCGCTTATTGGGAGCCTGTGGCCTAGCATATTTAATAAAAAGGTCAGGTCAATGTATATAGCTAATGAGAGTGTTAAATAGGGACCATTAGATTAAATAAAAGGCTGAGATTATAATACTACAATTAAAATCTCATGTGCCTGTCCCACCGCTCTTTTTATCTCTCTCGCATTCTCCCATCTCTTTAGCAATATCACCTCACCGCCAAGTAGCGAAAACGAACTCCTCCCCACCGTCAAAGCTTTTTATCAATTCATAAGAGATTTTATTCTTTGTCTGCATTCTTATCTTTCCTTCATGATCATTACTATAAAAAAAGATTAGAAATCTTTTTATTTATTCATACGAGGAAAGGTTTGCTGCCTGTTCAGCTTATTCTTCTTCTTTTATTTTCTTTTAAATCTTGTTGTTAATTGGGTTTTTTCTTTTAATATTTTAATGTAATACAGTTCTGCCAATATTACAAAGTTATATACCTGAAAGAAAAAACAGAAATAAATAGTATATCAGTTTTAAGTAACTGAGAAAATAAACAAAAGAGATGGAATGGGGAGTTTGTTTTCTCTACTGGGCGGTTAAGGTTTCTTCTTGTTCTGATATATGGAATGAAATGCACTTCCTTATTTTTAATTGGAATGGAACGTGGCTCCTTATTTTAATTGAAATTATTAGTGGCTCGGCCAAGGTTTCATGCCCAGGCCCTTTTGTGATTTCTTTTCTCTGTGATACATGGAGTGCAGTGGGTGGTGGCTAAATAGAACGATTTGGGGAGAAAAGATAAGTGGAATGCGCGAGACAGTGATGATGGGGCACATGAATTTTTTAATCCAGTGTTATAATCTCAGCCTTTTATTTAATCTAATGGTCCATATTTAATACTCTCATCTCTCACAATAAGATAGTAATCTCAAATGAGTTGGTCCATATATATATATATATATCTGTGTGTGTGTGTGTGTGTGAGAGAGAGAGAGAGAGGTTCAAGTTACTCCAAGAGTAACTTTAAGAGTGTTACTCCAAATCTTTACCCTTGGTTTTAGTATAATCCAATGGCCTATATTAATTCATTAAAGAAGACACTTAACTTCCATTAGATTACACTAAAATCAAGGGTGAGCATTTGCAGTAACTCTCCTAAAATTACTCTTGGAGTAACTTGATCCCCACCCGTATATATATGGTATGATGCTTATATCTTGGTTCTTCATTTTTAAAGTTTTTAATATTTATGATTTTCGATATATGCGCTTAACGATATATTGCGATTAAATTTAGCTAATTAGGGTCTTCTTTAATGGGGCATCGGGGTTGTCTCACTGCTCATTACTTATATTACACTAATTATTTATTAAAAAAATTGTTACTGAAACATGGTGATAAAACTCGGCTCGGACAGGCCGGTCCGACCGCTTAGCCCGCGAACTAGTCACCTAGCCGGTCCGGTTAGGCTGTTGGACCGCTCAAGCCATCGATCCGGATGCAAACCGGTTCAACCGGCAGGTTTTGGTTAAAATCAGTGACCCAGCCGGGTGGGAGCAAATCGGACGGGTCATTACCATTCTTTCTTTCTTTTTTTTACCCAAACGGCGTCGTTTTATGGTCTGCGAAAAATTAAAGCAATATTACAATCAGAGCCACATCATCCCCGAAAATAGGTCTCAGGAGCCAAAATCAAAATTAGGGATTTCATCTTCTTCTTCCCGAAAGCCGCATCATCCCCCACGTCGCTGCCGGCGCCACGCCCTTCTGTAACCACGATCGTTCTCCTCCGGTACGCGACCAGTTCCTACTCTCGTCTCTTCTCATTCTCCTCCGATACGCGACCAAAGCCGCATCCCCCACACCCAGTGCCTCCCTACCCGGACCATACGCGACCAGCACCACCATCTCCTCAGTTTTCATGTTCTCTTTGAGTCTGTAAGTGATTCTAAATCTGTATAAACTGATTCTGATCTGATATATCACTAATCTGTATAATCTGTGATATGTTTAAAATAGGCAATAGAGCATTTGATCATTTTTTCTACAAAAATATGAAAATATGATAAATGATATTAGTGATTTCTGTAAGTGCATTTGATATACTGAACTGTGATTACTGATATTAGTGATATGAATATATAATATATGATTACTGATATTACTGATATTCAGTTTTTTTTTTTGTTGTAAATATGAATATGAATATATGATTAATGTTATTGAATTATTTTTCAGTCAGAAATGTCTTCTACTGAACCTGAACCACAACCATCATCACAAGAAGTTTCATCAACTCAAAAACATAGGGTGAAAACTGATCCAGCTTGGGGACATTGTAAACAACTTGAAGAGAGCAGAAAAACTGTTTTGTTGTGTCTCTATTGTAATAAGATTATTAGGGGAGGTAGCATTAATAGATTAAAGTTTCACTTGGCTGGAGAAAAAGGACAAGTTGAACAATGCAAGAAGGTTTCTGCAGATATTCGCAATCAAATGAAACAAATTATTGATGAATGTAGGAACAAGAAAAGGAAAGTCCAAGAAGAATATGAGGATAGTAATCCCATTGATGAACAAGTGCAACAGCCAGCAAAACAAGTAGCACCTGCCGCATCTCAGAAGGGAAAGAAGAATACTGGTCAAATAGGTAATTATTTAATGGCTAGAACAACTCTTGGAGCTCAACCTACTATAAAAAGTGTTTTGTAAAATAAAGACGTGATAGAAAAGTGTGACATTGCCATCTCAAAATGGATGATTGATACTTTTGTGCCATTTAATGCTGCAATTCAGCATACTATCAACCTATGATTGATGCTATTTGTAGCATGGGTGCCAGGTATAAAGCTCCAAATTTTCATAGAGTTCGTGGACATTTGTTAAATAAGTGGGTTGATGATGTGAAGAAACTTGTTGATGGTTACCGAACTGTTTGGAAGGAAACTGGATGTACTCTTATGGCAGATGGGCGGACCGATCGATACAGAAGAACTCTCACTAACTTTTTGGTTTATTATCCTAAAGGAACTATTTTTCTGAAGTCTGTTGATGCTTCTAATGCTTCCAAAACTGTAGAAATGTTGTATAAGCTTTCCAAGGAGGTGATACTATTTGTTGGTGCAAAAAATATTGTTCACATTGTGACATATAATGCTGCAAATTATGTTGCTGTTGGGAGGTTATTAAAAGCTGAGTTTCCAAAGTTATATTGGTCTCCTTGTGCAGCACAATGCATTAATTTGATGTTGCATGACATTGGAAAATTAGAGGAAGTAAATGAGGTTGTGACACATGCTTCAAAAATTACCAAATATATATATAATCATTGTTATTCATTGTATTTGATAAGGAAGCATACAGATGGAAAGGAAATACTTCGTCCAACCCCAACCCGCTTTGCCACTAGTTTCATTGCATTGCAAAGTATATTGGCTCACAAAGATGCACTAAGAGAAATGGTAACATCTAGAGAATGGACAAGCTCAGGTTATGCCAAAGACTCTAAGGCAAAAAAATTTGTGGATCAGGTCTTAGACTCTGGGTTTTGGAAACAATGTGGTGATATTGTGAAACTTACAAAGCCACTTGTTTGTGTGTTACGCATTGTTGATAGTGAAGATAAACCTGAAAAGGGTTTTCTTTATCGAGCTATATATAAAGCTAGAGAGGATATGGTGAGAAGGTTTCGAAAGAATAAGAAGAAAGTAGAGCCTTATGGAGATCTTAGATAAACGTTGGGATTCACAGCTTCAGAAAAATCTCCATGCTGCCGGTTTTTGGTTAAATCCAGCTAGTCAATTCAATGTTGAAGAATTTGAAATGCATAAGTCCACGGCATCTGGCCTTTTGGATGTCATTGAAAGATATTCCCATGGAGATTTTGATTTGCAAGCTAAGTTGACAAGTGATATGAGAATATTCAAAAATGCTGAATTAGATTTTGGAAGGCAAACTGCTATCCGTGAACGAAATACGGTGATGCCAGGTAAAATTATTTCATTATTTCAAATATTTAGTTTATTTGAATGATATTTATACTGATTTATTACGTCACATATGCATGTAATATTCAAGATCAATGGTGGGAATCTTATGGATGTGGTACTCCTAATTTGCAAAAGTTGGCTACGTGTTTTAAGCCAAACTTGCAGTTCTTCAGGTTGTGAACAAAATTGGACTGTATTTGAGCACATTTATTCAAATAAAAGAAATAAGTTAGAGCATCAAAAGCTTAATGATCTTCTCTATGTTCGTTGCAACTTGAGGCTGCAGCAAAGGTATTATTACCTTCTTTCTTCATTGCTAGTTTACTTTTGTATATATGTAAATATATGTGATTTTTTTTTTCTGATACTAATATATGAGAAAATTAATAAACTTAGGAATCAATTGAGGCATCAAAATTATGACCCAATCAATTTTGAAACACTTGATGACCATTCTAATTGGGTGTTGGAGGAGTCACCACCATAGTTAACTATTGAAGAGGTGGAGGCTTTACGTAATGACCTTGCAAGTATGACCATCCAACCAATTTCGGATGATATTGGTATGGTTCTTTATGAGGATGATTATAATTTCATTGATTGATATTTGGTATCACTTGATGTTAATTGCTAACTTACAATGATATTGTGATAGAGCAAATAAATTTGGATGAGGATGAGGTTGATGAAGCACAAGCACAAGACAATATCACGGAAGAAGCAAATGAAAATACAAGTAATGTTGATGAAGATCCTCCTTTCTTTGATGACCAAACTTCACTCCTTGGGCATGAGCTTAAATAGATTTGTATTGTTGTTTTGTTGTTAAGACTTTGGACAGTGTTTTAAAAACTGGTCCAACCGGGCCGGTCCAACCGGGCCGGTTCAACCGGTTGGACCGTCGACTGGACACTCTACCGGTCTGGTTCGAACCATGGAACCGAAAAGACGGTTTGACCACTAAAAATCATCAAAAACCGGTCTAAAACCGAAACCCAAAAATCGGCCGGTTCGTTTCATGTCAGAGTAGCTTCCTCTCCAGCAACGCATGACGACAGCTCTTCGCCGAGCTAGCTCCGTTTTCGGTCATCAGCGACGCATTACAGCTCCTTTTTCGATCTGGATGGCAATATATTTGCTTCGGTCGTGATTAGAATCGAGAAAAGTTGTCATTCATCACATTCAAATTGCAAGAACTGATAAAAGTTTGTAAGAAATGAGACAGCCACAAGTGAGGGCTACAAGAAGAATGTGCGGCGGAAAGAATAGGAAATAAAGACAAAGTGAAAGACTAAAAGTGAAAGACTATAGAGGATAAAAACCCTAAAGAATTAGAAAGAAATTGATATAGCCCATGACCCCCAAAACAATGGGCCGTTGACACCAAACATACAGCCCATATTTATCTTACAAGTTTAGTGACTTTTCTTTTATTTTTCGGCTGGGTTTAAAACATATTTCTTAGTCATTGAGGCAAGTCAATTATGAAAGTGGACATATTTTCACGTAATTGACTTGTTGGTGTGTTCCAATATTAATTTGTTAACATTATATATATATATATATATATATATATATATATATATGCATGTGTGTGTTAAAGGAGTAAATTTAAAGTTAGATCTATTGGCTATGATCTAATACTTTCACTCTCACATACAAAAAAAAAGGTCATCTCAGTTGTAATGTCTACATATATATATATATATATATGAGGTGGGATCATTTTACACCTAAAAATGTTTACACCGCCTACACTTAATCCCATCCATTAGTTTAATACAAATCTGATGGTTAAAAATTAGTCACTTAAACAAACTCACGTGACACACATATGCACCTTTCCTATTCTCTCTGGAACCTTGTCCCTTTCACAATAGGTCCCTCTTCAACCTTTGGCCATGGAAGCCATTAACAAGAGACGAAGAGTGAGGCAAGAACAATTAGAAGGAGCGCTCACATCTCTGTACTTAGAGAAGCCGACGCAGAGGTCTGTAGGAATGCAAATAGAATCACAAATTCCCAGTTCCGTAACTGGGCTTGAGGGTTTAGAATTAACAAATATGGCAGTATTACTCCAGTAAAAGAATATAATAAGAAAGCATAAAACCTGTTTTAATCATAAAAGCCCAAATTCCTCCTCCTACTTCTTCTTCTTACAAAACCTGTTTTAATCATAGAAGTCCTTCCTTCCATTCAATATATATCTCAATTAAATGTAAAGTTGTGTGCTATTTACCCACATCCAGTCGAACCCAATAGTGTAGAATTTTGAAACTAGGGGTTAATTCCGAAAGGAATCCAATTAGGTGGCGTTAACTTATGTTTCATCTCATGAAAATAGGCATCAATTTAGTCAGCCCAAATAAAGCATCCATGATTGAATAACAGTGTAAATTGAAAGAGAGAAGCCGCTAAGCAATGAAACGAACATACCTACAGTGAAAGAAAAGGTTTCTGATTGCAGCGAAAGAGAAAAAAGGTTACATAGTGAGAAGAGAAAGGTTCATGGGGAGTGGGGGAATCAGCACGTGAGTTGTTTAACTGAACCTATCTCCACCATTAGATTAAAGTAAATTGAATGGTTTAGATGTGGTGTAAGAGGTGTAAACATTTTTAGGAGTAAAACGATCCCTCCTCATATATATATATATATATATATATATATAGACACACACACTCCAGTTCGGCCATCGGTTAAACCGGTTGAACTTTGAACCACTCTCTTTTTCGGTCCTCGGGTTCAGCCGGTTTTTAAAACATTGCTTGGGAATTGAGATTGTTGATTGTTATTTAGTTGTTTGTGAGCTTGTGTGACCATGATTGGTATTTATTTAATTAAATACTTTTTTGATGGTAATGATTTTGAATTTGAAGTATGAACATGTTAAATTATGTTGTCATATATATGAATATTTTAGAATTTTTTAATGTATATCGGTTCAAACCGAGTCAACTAGTGACCCACCGGTTGAACCTGGTTGAATCAGTGACTCATTAACCTAGTGTCCTGACCGAGTCGATCACCGGTTGGGTTTTAATAACATTACAAGTTCCTCTTACACTTATTAGTATTATTAAATATTTATACAATTTATTTATTTCAAAAAAAATTCTCCTTCCTTCCCTTCGATTTTCTTTTCTTTCTCCGAAAAAATAAAATCATCAGCCATGGCAGACTGGGCTCAGCTCCCAAAGGAACTCCTCCATCTAATATCCGAACGCATGGACAGCGCACTCTATCTTCTCCGTTTCCGATCCGTTTGTTCCTCATGGCGCCGTTCTACATCCTCCATCCCCGACCTCAACAATCACCACCGCCTCCCTTTCAAATTCCCAATCTTCTCCAACGACCAATCACAACAACACTTCCACCTTCACTCTCTCCAAACACAACCTCTTCCTCATCACCCCAACCCCACAACAACAACAACAACAATAACAACAACAACAACAACAACCACCTTGGTTAATCAAAATTGGGCAAGATTCACCATATATTCTATTTTGATGTACCACACCATGTCCCAACCAATAATATCTTGTCATATATTCTATTTTTTTTAATATTAAATAAGAACTTAACTTAGATGATAATATATTATTGGTTGGGACACGGTGATACACCAAAATGGGACCGAGACCCTTATCCAAAAAATTGATAGGTAACGAAGAATTCACCTCTAATATTTGGTTCAAAGCTACTGCTCCATTTTCTTATACAAGTTCAGAAACCAAAATAACCAAACCAGTGTCAAGTCTCTGAACCTCTACAAAGAACCCTATGGCCGCAAATCAAAAATCCCGAATTCCAGATCCACTTCGCACGACCTAGGCACAAATTCCAGTTTGCTCACACTTCTTCGAATTTTCTCAGGAAATTCTAGTTAGCTCACACATCTTCGAATTTTCTCACGCTGGTATATTATTACATGTTGTTCGTTTTTGAATCTGGATATCAATTTATGAACTAAATATTGGATCTGTGTGTGTGTGTCTATTTATGAACTGAGAATCCGTGGATCTGTCTATTTTGAATCTGACTATATAATTAGCTGGGGATCAATCTTGATGCATGTTATTATGATGGATTGTTTATGTTGTTAGCTTGGTTTTACATATTTGTGGTTGTTGAACATCATTTATTGTTGTTGTTCTATTCTTAGTTCAGTTCATGAATTTAGACTTGATGTGAATAATAATCACTTTTTTCTGTTGTGTTGTTCTTGCTTGTTTGATGTTTACTTGTTTAAATGAGATGGCTGTTTTTGTGTTGTGAATTTACACATACTATGACACGATAATGACTGATAAGACAAGAAAACGCTAATAAATATGGATTTTGATCCTCTAAAATGAGTGAAGTTCTAAAGTGAGGAAGTAATGTGCTATTCATCATTGATTTGATTATAGCACATTACTTTCTCACTTTAGATGTTCACTCACTTTAGAGGAGCCAAATCTTTGTTTTTAATTGTTCTATCAGGCAGCAGTACTTTAAGTCTTCTATATATATAACCTTCATTCAATTCAATCCGTTAGCACATTAATTTGATCTTGACTTCTTTAATTTGAACGCTCTGATCTTCATTAATATTGCAATAGAGTTATTTTAGTCAACCATAAATATTTAGGGACATTGGTCTGTAGAGAAGTATTTCATTTTAATTATGTGAAACAATTGTGGTAGCAAAGTTGCTTGTGTCCTTGTGGAAAGATATTTCCTTAAATGTATAATTCGTAGGCACCACAAAGGTTGCAACATCCTCAAAAGTGATTTGGATTCCCTGCATCGAAGAAGTTATAAGATACACTATTGGATCAATCTTATTTCATTTTTTTAAATTTTTTTAAATTTATACTCAAATGTATCTAATAATCTATATTAGTAAATTCGTGAATGCGTGGACATAAATACAGGAAATCCAAATCTGATTTTTAGATGCTTGGTCCTTGAATTCAGTAGACGCTTGTCCGTAGATGTGCTAACTTCAAACTCACTAGACGTATGCATTTATCAGACGATTGCTTTCAATTAAGATTATTTATTTTCTTTTTTTGGATAAATTAGACTATTGATTTTTTATTCAAATTTAAGGACTATTACACTTAAGTGAAATTATCAGCAATATTATTAGATTTATTTAATTTTGAATAATGTTTCGGTTGATTAAAATTAAGGGTTTTTTTTTAAAAAAAACTACGTGTGACACCTTGAAAAATAGAGAAACGGTGAAGTTAAACAATTTATATTTTGACCCTTTGTATTTGGATTTGGATTTAATATTTTTTTTATTTAAAAAAAGTTAAACAATTTGTACACAGAAGAAATGCTTGTTAGTACTAGTTAGAAATTGTACTTTGTGCATGAAACATTTTAGTGAAATAAACTTTTCTTCACTTGCACTTTTTCTCCCACTGGTTTTTTCTTTCGTTCGATTAATTGGTTCAATTAATTTTGCACATCTTTCATTTAAAAATTATTGGTGCCTAATAGCATTATTCTTGAGCAGTTTTAGCACCACGTCATTCATTTGTATCGTACTATCTGTTTAGTACCAAATAGCCATAAAAACACACTCGCTAGTGAAACTTTTTTTTTGGTTTCTCATGATACCTTCCTCACGCAAGAGACTAATACTTCGAGATACTGAACGATATTGGAGGGTTTACCTCTCTCAACCAGGTTTTTCTTCATAAGCAAGAGCCAGGGATCGAACCCCTGACCACTTGCTTAAGGGGCCCAAGCTCATTATCACTTGGATCAACCACATGTTGATAAACCTTTTAAACTTTAAAGTAAAAAGTAATAAAATGACATGCCATGCAAACACAAATTAAGCAACACAAATGAATTGTATCATTGAAAATGCTATCATACCATTATTCTTTTTTTTTTTCTGTAAAAAAAAAAACATTATTCTTGAGCACCTCATCATTCATTTGTATTGTAGTATTTGTTTAGGTAGGCGGGTGACGTTTGCGGCAGGTGGCGGTTTAGGCGGGTGGGTTGGCCCGGGTAGGACCAAACAAAAAAAAGCTTACACCTTTCACTTTCAGAACAATAACAAACCCAGAAAAAAATTCAAACTTTAACATAAAAATTCACTCTTTACAGTACAGGGAATGTATTCATCCCAAAAAATAAACTTTTAACCAAACTAAACGTAACAGATTTGGATCACAGAAGAATACAGATGAGAGGTGTGATGAGAACAAAAACCAAAACCGCAATGAGAATAAAAATTAAATGCAGATTTGAAGAACTGCATTTGGTTGCACAAAACTACAAAAAAAAAATGTTTACACAACAACATAGAACAGAAAAAACCCGGTATCTTCTTCTTCGTTGCAAATCTGAGCGTCACCGGAAGGGGAGCTGCAACGGCGAGGCAGTGACGGAGGTGATACGTGAGTTCCAATGGTCCATAAGCGACGCGACGGCAAGACGGTGGTTAGTGGTGGCAAAATGACAATTGACGAGGGAGAGGGAGCCAAGAATAAAAAGGAACGGCGACGGTGAGACAAGTGAGAAGAGAACCGCCTTTGTGGTGGTGTAGGGCGGCGGCGCTATGGTGGCGGTGGTGGTGTAGGGAATGAGCATGAGAGAACTGAGATTTGAGAGAGCCAAGGGAAGGGGGAGAGAGAGAGAGAGAGAGAGAGAGAGACATAGAGAGAGAGAGAGGGAGAGACATAGAGAGAGAGAGGGGGGGGGAGATAAGGATGGGAGAAGTCTGAGAGATTTGGAAATCAGAAATGTTTTGTGGACAACCACAATCGACAACTCTACGGTGACAACCGTAGAGTTCTACAGTAACGCGCTACTGTAGCGTGTTACTGTAGCGTTTTTTTTCCCCTTTCAAATTTTGACTTTTTTTAAAATATATATATATTTTGCTCTTTTTTTTTAAAATATCTGGTTAATCAGGTATAAATATCTGGTGAATTTAGTTCATTATTTGGTTAATGGGTTTTTTGGTTAAGTATGTGTAAATATCTTGTTAATCATGTACAAATATCTGGTGAATTCAGTTCATTATCTGGTTAATGAGTTTTTTTTGGTTAAGTATGTGCAAATATCTGGTTAATCAGGTACAAATATCTGGTGAATTCAGTTCATTATCTGGTTAATGGGTTTTTTTGAGAAATAAATTTTGTGGTTAAGTATGTGCAAATATCTGGTTAATCGGGTACAAATATCTGGTGAATTCGGTTCATTATCTGGTTAATGGGCTTTTTTGAGAAATAAATTTTTTGGTTAAGTATGTGCAAATATCTGGTTAATCGGGTACAAATATCTGGTGAATTCGGTTCATTATCTGGTTAATGGATTTTGTTGAAAAATAAAATTTTTGGTTAAGTATGTGCAAATATCTGGTTAATCGGGTACAAATATTATCTGGTTAATGGGTTTTTTTGTTAAGTATGTGCAAATATCTAGTTAATCAGGTACAAATATCTGGTAAATTTAGTTCATTATCTGGTTAATAGGTTTTTTTAAAAATAGATTTTTTTTAAAAAGGTCAACATTTATAAAAAAAAATTAACACCACTGTCATGCTACCGTACACTGCAGGACAAAAAGCCGTAGAGTTTTCCGGCCGGCTTGTTCAAAATGCGTTGAAACTTGAACGAGAGATTCTGAGATAAATTTTTAATTATTGTTGGGAAAGGGCAAAAATAAGATAAGATATAAAAGGAACCAATCAAAATGAAGGGAGATCAGATGATAACCAATGAAATTTTAGGAGGATCAGATATCTATAAAAAATATATTAACTATATTCGGGCGGGTTCGGGCGGAAGCGGATTTTTTACCACACCCGAACCCGCCCGTCCTAATCCGTGTGAACCTGAGCAACAAATCCGACGACCCGTGAACCCGCCCATACCCACCCGTCCTTCTGCTGCTTTTCTCGGATAATGCGGGTCTCGGTCGGTGAGACATTTTTGTCCACCCCATTAAAAACACACTCGCTGGTGGATCAAAACAGCAAGAAGAGATCATCATGGAAGCCAAATCCGAGGCTCTGAGAATATACTTCCTTCCTTTCATGGCACCGGGGCACTTGATCCCACTGGTTCACGTTGCTCGTCTCATAGCCTCACAAGGCGAGCACGTGACCATCATCCTAACTCCCTCCAATGCCAAACTCTTCGCACAAACCTTCGACGAAGACAGAGCCACCTATGGCAGCCACATCAACATTCACACAATCAACTTTCCCTCCAAGGAAGTTGGCCTCCCCGAAGGGTTTGAGAACGTGTCTTCCGCCACTGATGACGACTCCGCCGCCAAGATTTACTTCGCCGCAAATCTCCTCCAACAACAAGTGGAGGCTTTCTTGAAGGCAAACCCTCCTCATGTCATTGTCACAGACATCGTGTTCAGATGGAGTGAACAAACGGCGAGTCGTTTTGGAATCCCAAGGTTGGTTTTCAATGTTATGTCCATCTTTGTTTCTAGCATTGCAGATGCAATCAAGAGAAACCCAAAAGCGTTGTTACCCGAATCATCTGAATCTGACTCCGAATTATCTTCGTTTGTTGTCCCGGGTCTCCCACACCCTATCACGCTAAACGTGAAGCCCTCAAAAGGGTTCACTCGAATGACCGAAGTTTGGATAGAGAATGAGCAAAACAGTGATGGGGTTATCCTAAACAGCTTTGTGGAGCTTGAAGAAGAGTATGCTGAGCACTACGAGAAGCTCACTGGGAGAAAAGTGTGGCACGTTGGTCCTGCTTTACTCATGCTAAAAAGCAACACAAACATGGACAATGACTTGTTGGGTGATGAAAAGCAACATGAATGCCTCAACTGGCTCAACAAACAAGAACAAGAGTCTGTAGTTTACATCAGCTTTGGGAGTGTTTGTCGTTTCAGAGATGAACAGCTTTTCGAGATAGCGTGCGGGATGGAGGCCTCTGGGCACAAGTTCTTATGGGTTGTTCATAGAAAAAACAACGACGATGACGATGATGATAAGAAATGGCTGCCATCAGGTTTTGTAGAAAGAATGAAGAAGGTGAATAGAATGATGATATTTAAGGGTTGGGCTCCACAGGTTTTGATATTGAACCATCCAGCAATAGGAGGGTTTCTTACACATTCAGCATGGAATGCCATGGCAGAAGCCATAAGCGCTGGGGTTCCTTTGATCACAATGCCTGGTTTTGGTGATCAGTTCTATAATGAGAAGTTGATAACTCAAGTGCGTGGGTTTGGGGTGGAGGTGGGTGAACAAGTGTGGACACTGTCTCCTTACAGTGCTAGGACGAAGCTGGTGAGACGGGAACGGATTGAGGCTGCTGTTAGGAGGTTGATGGATGGTGGAGATGAATCGGATCGAGTCAGAAGAAGAGTGAAAGAGTTGCAGGAGAAAGCTCGGAAAGCTGTTCAACAAGGTGGCTCATCACACAGGAATCTAACGGATATGATAAAGCACATAAAACTCATGGTTTTCAACAAGAAGGTAGATCCTTTCACAGTTATCTAGATTCAGCCGAATTATATTGAGTATCTACATATGATAAGAGTGGGTGATTAATGAAACAGATCCCAGTTACGCACTCAAGCTTTAGTACTGTTAGATCAATTATTAAAACTATTTGAGAAAATTTGAGATTGATCTAACGATGAATTAATATATGAATTCGCGAATGAATCAAAATTTGAATGTAATGGATTTGGGTTCCTGAATAATATGTGAATGTATTATCCCTTCCATCTATTTAATGTAAATCTAATGAAATCCTTTTCGTATAATCATAATAATAAAAATGGATTGATAAATTAGATCAGTGTTAATATTGGATGATGAATTGTAATGAATATCAATGGAAGTATTCAAATAACGCTGTTTTTACATTTTTTTTTTCCCTTCATTCATCTTCTCATCCTCTAGTTCATAACTAACATCTGAGTTTGATTTGGTTTGTGCTGTTGTATTCCAACTAAAAGAAGATGCGACTTGGAAGAGCTGGGTATACGGGCCAGCCCGGTCCGTTTAAGCCCAGCCTGTTGGGGTTTTCATGAGATAATCCTCTTTAAAAATCATATTTTAAGGCGGAAGAAAACCAACTCATGGATCGCGCATTACAAAACATGAATCACATAAAGGGCTATTTGTGTTTACCTCTTGAAGCGTGCTTTCACTGTAATCACAAATGCCACAAAGGAGAAGCACTTCTACTCAGTCCACGCGAGCAAACGGGCTTTGGAGCTTTGCGTCTTGTGCTAGCTGACGGCTCTGGGAGGCAAGGTTAGCAAGTCTAGGTTTAGAGCAAGACTAGTAGTCTATTTATAAACCATATACTTCTCTTGACCTAATTGCCTACTTATTGGGCCTTGTACGCTACAAGTCCAATAACCTTTAAATTAATTAAATCATATTTAATTAATTGACCCGCTCCGCATTTGCTCTATACTTGTGACCCTGTAGGCTCCCACTAAGTTGGCAATAATATTAAATATTACAATAATATCAAATATTATAAATAATGAGAGGCATCTAGCAATGCATCATTACTACCCAATTAGCGAGAGTATCGGTGATCCGATTTTAGCCTTACCGTGACCAAAATTTATTGTGCAGTAAATGTCCCTTCGTCCATATGTCTTAATTGAACACAAGACATAAGAGTGTCATCCTTGTTATGTTCAATTATTTATTCCTCGATCCCCCAGTAGACATGTAATCACAAATGGCCCCAATATCACATATTGGCCCACTTCCGCGTGGCCACGCATATTTCACGTCTCACTTTATCGAGGGGCCCAAGACATTACCCCTGCTATGTAGGCGGGACGAATCCTATCTACATCACTCACACTCCTCAACATGATTTATTGCAGGCCCAATAACGACCTTTATGATCACCCTGTTACGCGTGACGTTTGATAGCATTAAAGCCTACAACTCCTCATGTAGGAATCGTAGTGACTTCAAGTCGTCGAAGGACTACTTCACTATGGTTGCCATGAAAATACTTATGACACTTACATAACTATTATGAAGTATTCTCATAGTGGGTCATCCAGTATAAATATTACTCCTAATATTTATACATGTGTGCCGACTTAATATCACATATCCATGACACGTGAGATATGGTCATCAATCTACTCACACAATAGTCTCTATGTATTATTGTCGTCCTAATTAACAATAATACTCAACTACGGATATTTAAGAATAGTGTTCTATTATTCAACGAGGTCTCATGATTAAGTCATGCACTTAATATCTCATTGAATGAACTGTCTATTCTAAGGACTTTATCATGCTATAAACTAATAACATAATAAATGAATGCCTTATTCATATATCAAATATATGATCAAAGTGATGATACAAATGATGATCTATTCAAAATAGATTGGCCACTAGGGCTTACACCAACAATCTCCCACTAGCACTAGAGCCAATCGGGCATCAGTCTAACACCCATTGATCTAGTGTGAGTGTCACGCAACCATTGAGTAAGATACTCCATTAGGTGGCTCATCACATAGGAATCTAACGGATATGATAAAGCACATAAAACTCATGGTTTTCAAGAATGAGAAGCTGTCCAAGAAGGTCGATCCTTTCACAGTTATCTAGATTCAGCAAATTGATTTAACTGCATATAATAAGAGTGGCTGATTAATCCGTGAATCTAGATGGGTTTTAGATACCCTTGTACCCTATTAAATAATACTTTTGCTTATAAAATAAAAAAATAAAATAAAACAAACTAACATCTGAGTTTGATTTGGTTTGTGCGGTTGAATTCTAACTAGAAGATGCGACTGGGAAATGCTCAATTTGTGTCTGTTTTTGTTTTATTGTCATCCTTAGCTTGAGTCAGCAATCAAGCATATCCTCGTTGTTTTAGACACACAAGACACAAGTGATAAGTGCATGATTTTTCTATTTTTCTTAATTTTTTCAAGGGGAGAGAAACAAAGAATGTGTTTGATTTTGATTTTACATTTTTTCCTTCATATTTCTTAAAAAATAAAAAATTAGATGTTATGTCGGGATTCTCTATACCAAGTCCATATATATTAATTATTAAGATACAATGTTTAAAAACTAAACGGGTTTCCTTCAAAAAAAAAAAAAACCTAGACGGGTCCGGAACCATAAAACTTATGTACTTATATTTTATTTGGTTTCCAAAAGTATCTCATATTCCATACAGATGAAAGACTAATCTTCCAAAAAGTAATATCATGTGTCTAAGTTGGAATCCCTTTCAATTAAGCTTTTTCTATACAAATGAATTTAGGAATTGAACTCAGATCACATGTTTTAAGGTCTCAACTCCCTTCCAATTAGACCAATACACATTCGTTAAAATGTACTTATATAAGAATTCATTTTAAGATCACTGTACAACAAAAAAATTACAAGTAATGGTGATAAAATGAGTTGATGAGTTGATAATTCTAATAAAATATGTGAGTTAAATTGAAAAATGCTAATACAAATGTATGTGAACTTGATATGGGCTTGATAATCCGCTAGATTATCTAGTTTTATTCTAGATTTACTAGTGGAATTTACCATATTGATGAGTTGTATTGTCAATTCTTACTTAACTTTTGCTTTGTTTTCCTTAAGTAATGTTTAGAGTCTTTAAGTGTATTTTTCTCTTTTTAATTAGGAAATTGAGTCATTTTCTATAATTTCTTGTTTGAAGTGATTTTAGGTGTATACTTGCACTAGGAAAGGAGAAAAGTGAAGCTTGGGAGCATTGAAAGCAAAGGAACAAGGACAAGCAGATGAAGAATTGGAGTTTGGCTATTTTGGTGCTTAGGCCCGGTGCAAGTTTATTATACCCGGCCTAACGCCCTTTTTCTGTTGGGCTTATTTTTCAAGTTGCGTTGGGCGCAACATACTTAGGCCCGGTGCATCGTGCGCTGCAGAACCTATATATGGAATTTCTCTGTATTGACCCGAGATCTTTTGCTACTCTTTTGGCTGCATCTTCCTGAATTTGAGGAGGTGTTTTTGCGACTTTTTCACTGAGTTTTTATTCATGGGTTTGATTCTTATTGCTTTGTTTTTTATTTCGTTCATCATGAACTAAATCCCTTTTTCTAGGGTGACGATGTAACCGCACCATGACGGTTTGATGATTTTATTTCAGTTTTCTTAATTTCTTCTTCTCTTATTTTGTGTTTTATTCTCTATTCTTAATGCTTCTAATTGCTTGATCACCAATTAGATGATAGGTTAATCATAATGAGCCCGAGAGGAAATTTATGTATCAAGGGTATTGAGATAAAACCATAGGATTAATTTGGATAGAGATATACCGTAGGAATCTTGTGGAACTTTCATAGAGAATCATTGATCTTAATGAATTCCTTGGTAGTTGATCATCATAGAGATATAGTTGGTTAATTATTAAGGGGTGTTTTCTAGAGTACTCGAGAGAGACTTTGGGATAGTCTAGGATTCTTGGTTGACTTTAGAAGTTGATTAGAGGTTAAGAAGAATTGATGTAATTAAATCAAACCAAGAGGGATAAGGATTCCTTGTCTATGAGGAATGCATATTCATAGCGTTGGTGAAATTGGATCCCTAGAGTTTTATTTATTTGATTGCTCTTTGTTTAATTTTGATTTTTAGTTAATTCAAAAATCCAAAAATATCAATTTTACTTTCTTTTCATAATTTTTATCTTAAATTAAAATCTCAAATTCTTTTGGTCTAAATAGTTGTTAAATTTGTGAAGTGGTACTTGGTCACACAATCTCTGAGTTCGATACTCGGTTTTTTCACCGTTTTATTATTACTTGCTTCGATCCGGTACACTTGCCGGAGCCCATCAAGTTTTTGGCACCATTGCCAGGGATTGGCATTGCCAATATCATTAGTAACAAAGGAAACAACTACTACTTTAGACATTTTT
This sequence comes from Echinosophora koreensis, assembly GCA_035048595.1. Taxonomy (NCBI): domain Eukaryota; kingdom Viridiplantae; phylum Streptophyta; class Magnoliopsida; order Fabales; family Fabaceae; genus Echinosophora; species Echinosophora koreensis. The sequence goes on along the minus strand of JAPCYP010000011.1, from coordinate 2,490,899 downwards.
TTTATTTTGTATATATTTGATTGTTTTTCTTTTGAGTTTTGTTTGTGTTAGGTGGATGCAACACATGAACCATTATTATTATTCAAATCAGGAATATCAAATTGATTGGATCGTGTTTGATTGTATCGTTGATAAGCATGTAAAGACATACTCCAAGAAGGAATGGAAATCCTATTTGTCATCTTTACCACCACCGCCACACTTTAAGCTGAATCCAATGGTGCTAGAATTTCTTTGGGAGATAGATGCTCAACTTGTGATCCAAAGCATAGAGCATAACAAGGCGGAAATAAGTGCCATGATTCAGGGGTTTGAAATGCGAGCTGGGGAACACTTTAAGGAGCTAGTAGCGCAACTAAGTGTCATGATTCAGAAGTTAGAAGCGGAAGCTAGGGAACATTCAAAAAAGCTAGCTGAGGAGCCACAGGAAACCCAAATTCAAGAGAATGTGGTTGCAGAGATGGACTTTAATGACGATGAAGTGATAGTTGAAGATGATTCACAAGAAGACATTCTATTGGAAGACATTCATTTGAATTGGTTTGATGAAGATGATAAAGTGGTAGTGGAAGATGAGGAAATATCTGCAATTGTTCATTCCCAAAAAACAAAAGAAAATATTCAAGTGGAAAACAATTACCTCACCATGCTTGCTAAGGAACCAGGAAATTCTGAATTGGACAAGTATATTGATTTACATACATGTGTGGACACTACAAAGTGGCTCAAGAAGTAAGACCTCATGTGCTTTGTGGAGGTTTAATACATGAAGAGGTCAAAAGAGGAATCTATCACTTGCTTTTTAATCTGGGAGGAATTGAAAATACCTTCACATTCGAAGGAGCCATTATAGTTCTCAAGTCTTTGCTCCTACAATTTTCATGCATCAAGCCATGGGATCCGGGAGGAATCTTTTTACATGTTGAGCATCTCTTGGTTTTTCTTCCACATGCCATGGGATCCCGGAGGAAGACCTTATGTTTTGAGCACATCTTGGTCGTTGTACCACAGGCAATGGGATCTGGGTAGAAGCGTCAGGCAATGGGATCCGAATGGAAGCGTCTTCATGAGTTTTTCTAAACCCTTCTCTTTTTTTTCTTTTTTTTTTTGCTTTGAATAAATTGATTTCACTTTTGTGCATTCAGAGGCAATTTTGCATAAGTTTGTATTCGGTGTGAATTTAATGCACTCATTGTAATTAAATGCATCTAACTGCCATAAGAGTAGGATTAGCCCTTAGAAAACAAGTGTAGGTCATTTGGGATTAAAAACTGGGTTGAAACATAGTTTATACACGATTCTGTTTTCTGCATAATACGTCGGGCGCAACTCCCCTCAACCCGGCGCAAATTGACACAGAGAGCAGGCAATCTGTCATCTGCTTACTCCCAACGCCATACACTACAAAAAAAGATGCGTTTAGCGACCACCAAATTTGGTCGCTAAATATGAAAATTCGCTCTCTAAACCATTTAGCGGCCGATTTATCGACTACCGGACATGGTAGCAAAATGCCTAGTCACTAAATCGTTTGGTGATTGCTAAACCATTGTTTGGGAATTTAGAGTGGAGTAGAGTGGGGTAGTAAAAGTATACCACTCCATTGTTTGAGAGTTTTAATGAAGGAATGGAGGGACATCCCACTCCATTGTTTGGAAGTCATAATGGTAAGTAATAGAATGGAGTGAATTACAAATTTTATTTCTATTGCTACCCTTTTTTATGTTTCATTGTTCATAACAATGTTTTGTTTAGAAAGGTTAAAATTGTAAGTTTGTATTTAATAATAAAAAAGAGAGAAGTGTTCCATCCCAAACCCCCATATTGGAGGGTATAAAAAATAAAGACTTTGGATAGTTTGGAGTAGTTTGACTTCCCATTCCCAACCATTCCACTCCGTTGTTTAAAAAAATCCCAAACAATAGGTGAATGGATCTTTACCGTTCCACTCCATTACTAAATCATCCTACCCTATCCTCCCAAACATATCCTTAGTCACTTTTTGTCTTTTCTCGATCTGATGGGCGCTGTCCAATATCTTTCTTTTTGACAAAACTTTAACAAAATTTCAATTAAATTCTCATATTTATTTAAACCCCTTTCTAATCCTACTTGTGGAAGGGAACAGATACACTTGAGAGACAGAAAGGTGTTTTTTTTAGTTGTTTCCGTAACAGAAGGAGAGAAGGTTCAATTATCTCGCCAATGATCGGTTGGGTTTATGAGAATGCTACCAAAAATTACATATATTGCGTCATATAGATACAGAGTATAGGTGTGCGAATGCGATGGCACATATTCATTTTAGTTTGTCAAACCCCATCACTGTAGTGGATGAGAAAATTGCTTCAATTTTGAATTTTGTAAGCAACCGTTGTACGAGGTTTCTCTTGGATTCTGTAAGCAATTTGCCATATTATTGATGTGGTATGAGGGAGAAAGGATCTGTGGGGAAAGGGAGAGAATAAGAGAAGGTGAGGATGAAATTGAGAGTAAGAAAGAGAGTGAAGAAGAAAAAGGTTGACCGAGAGAAGACCGTTAGAATGAAGAAAAAAAAAAAAAATTGAGAGTGGAGATAAAATAAATATAGTTTATTTGTAAAAATATATATATATTTTAATGGGCTATCAGTATTTTATTGGATGTGGTTAATTATGAAGCGTTAGGTTTGTGTATATCCAAGACTTTCTTTTAAATATTTATTATTTTAATTTTAATTAAAGCTTTGTTTGGTAAAAATAGCTGATAAGCTAGTATATAACTGATAAGCTAGCTTATAGTTGATAGCTAAAAATCTAGCTGATTGAATTTAAAGTGTATGATAAAATTAGCGGTTGAATTAGTTTATAAATATAAAATGATAAAAAAGGATATATTTATGATCGACATGATAAAGTGATAATTTCATTAGATAAAAAGGTAAAAAGAAAAAAAGTCAATAAGTTATAAGCTAAATAAATTAGCTTATGAAGAAAAGCTGTAAGCTAATAAGATAAAGTTATTTACCAAACACCTCTATTTCAGTCAAACAAGCTTATAAGCTAGTCAAATAAACTATAAGTTAGCTTATTGAACTTTCCAAACATAGCCTATATAAATGTCAAGATGGCATGCCAAGTGGCAGATGTTAAACACATAAAACTATGGATTAATATTAGGTACAATACAATACAACATATCCACATTATTTTCATCATTGGATCGGATGATTTTTTTGACTCAAAAGTCAAAATCGATCTAATCCAATCCGCTAACACCGCTATCACAAATGATAAAGTTGAGATTCAAACAAAAAAAAAGAGCGCTGTTATTCAGACATCCGGGCGGGACAACTCTACACGACAACTGCTACTGTAGCGCTACAGTAGCACTTCTTTTTTCTTTTTCTTTTTTTTTTATTACAAATTTTGACTTTTTTAAAAAAATAAAAAATTTATTTCTAAAAAAACCCATTAACCAGATAATGAACCGAATTCACCATATATTTGTACCCTATTAACCAGATATTTGCACATACTTAACCAAAATTTTATTTATCAAAAAAATCCATTAACCAGATAATGAACTGAATTCACCAGATATTTGTACCAGATTAACCAGATATTTGTACATACTTAACCAAAAATTTTATTTCTCAAAAAAACCCATTAACCAGATAATGAACGTGATTCACCGGATATTTGTACCTGATTAACCAGATATTTGCACGTACTTAACCAAAAAATTTATTTCTCAAAAAAACCCATTAACCAGATAATGAACGTGATTCACCGGATATTTGTACCTGATTAACCAGATATTTGCACTTACTTAACCAAAAATTTTATTTCTAAAAAAAATTCATTAACCAGATAATGAACCGAATTCACCAGATATTTGTACCTGATTCACCAGATATTTGCACATACTTAACCAAAATTTTATTTCTCAAAAAAAAAAAACCCATTAACCAGATAATGAACTGAATTCACCAGATATTTGTACCTGATTAACCAGATATTTGCACGTACTTAAAAAATGTTAGAACAAAAAAAAAATGCAATTTTTTTAAAATTTGGAAAATTTTAAAAAAAAAAAAAATGAACAGTATAACGCTACAGTGCCGCACAGTGCAGCACAGCAGCGCTACACTGTGCAACTATACGGGTTGTCCCGTATAGTTGTCGATCCTGGTTGTCCAGGAAACATTTCTCAAAAAAAATTGAGACACTAAAATGTAAGAGTTGTGTTACCATGACACAACTTTTGACACACATACGGTTTACACCGTATGTGTGGAGGGACACGCGCACGAGATAACGAGGACATCAGCATTGTAGCGCTACAGTAGCGTCCTTTTTTTTTTTTTTTTTAAATTTTGACTTTTTAAAAAAAAAAAAAAAAATTGTTTCTCAAAAAAACCCATTCACCAGATAATGAACTGAATTCATCAGATATTTGTACATAATTCACCAGATATTTACACATGCTTAACCAAAAAATTTATTTCTCAAAAAAACTCATTCACCAGATAATGAACTGAATTCACCAGATATTTGTACATGATTCACCAGATATTTGCACATACTTAACCAAAAAATTTATTTTTCAAAAAAATCCATTCACCAGATAAAGAACCGAATTCACCAGATATTTGTACATGATTAACCACTTAACGAAAAAATTTATTTTTCAAAAAAACCCATTCACCAGATAATGAATTGAATTCACCAGATATTTGTACATGATTCACCAGATATTTGCACATACTTAACCAAAAAATTTATTTATCAAAAAAATCCATTCACCAGATAATGAACTGAATTCACCATATATTTGTACATGATTCACCACTTAACGAAAAATTTTATTTCTCAACAAAACCCATTCACCAGATAATGAATTGAATTCACCAGATATTTGTACATGATTTACCAGATAATTACACATACTTAACAAAAAAATTTATTTATAAAAAAATAACATTAAAAAAACAACCGAAACTTAAAAAAAAAAAAAAAAAAACGTGCTACAGTGCAGCTGCAGTGTCGCACTGTACGGTACTATACAGTGTAAGTGTAGGAAAGTGTGTCAAGATAGCATTTCTGAAAATGTAATTAGGACTAAATTTTATTAAACTCTCACCCTTCTGTCCAAAATAAAAATAAACTGTCACCCATTTTGCCATTTCTTCTCTCCTCCCTTGATCCTTGAGTTCCTTCTCTTTTCTTTCTCCCGAAAATAATAATATCATCAGCCATGGCAGACTGGTCTCAGCTCCCAAAGGAACTCCTTCATCTAATATCCGAACGCCTGGACAGCGCACTCTATCTCCTTCGTTTCCGATCCGTTTGTTCCTCATGGCGCCGTTCCACTTCCTCCATCCCCGACCTCCACAATCACCACCATCTCCCTTTCAAATTCCCAATCTTCTCCAACGACCCAACGACCAATCACAACAACACTTCCACCTTCACTCTCTCCAAACGCAACCTCTTCCTCATCACCCCAACCCCACAACAACAACAACAACCTTGGTTAATCAAAATTGGGCAAGATTCACATGGCAAAACCCAGCTCTGGCACCCTCTCTCCCGTTTCTCGATCAAACCAACCCAACCTTCCCTTAATTTCCCCCAAGTATTGGACATCTACCAACTACGCGTCTTCGATTTGGGGCAAGAATTCGTCCTCAACGAAATGTCTCCTTCGCGCTCTCTCAACTCTCTCTATATGGAAAAAGTTGTTTTCTCGTGGCTGGATTCTAAGAAAGAGCGTTTTGTTCTGCTCACAATTCATGTTTCCGGGAAACTGGCTATGTTCAGGTCTGGCGATGAGGGTTGGACCATAATCCCCGACATGCCGACACCCTACGATGATGTCTGTGTCTTCAAGGGGAAGCTCTGTGCGGTTGATAATACGGGCCGGACCGTGTCGGTCGGGTTGGATTCGAGTGTGGGTTTGATGGCTGAACCTGTGTTCGGGGGTGACAAGAAGTTTCTGGTGGAGTGTGCGGGTGAGTTGTTGCTGGTGGACAAGTATTTGTCCTCTGATAACGTTTTTAGTTTGGGTGTGTTTGGGGATGGTGATGATGATGATGGTGATGAGATTTATGAGCTTGGGTGTGAGAGAGCTGTGAAGTTTGATGTGTATAGGTTGGAGGAAGAGGAGAAGAGATGGTGTGAGTTGGCGAGTTTGGGGAAGTGGGTTTTGTTCTTGGGGGATGATTCTGCATTTTGTGCTTCCATGTCGGATTTGTGTGTTTCCAAAGGTGATTGTGTGGTTTTTAGAGATGATACCTTCAACATTAATGTACTGGAAAGTGGGATGGGTGTTTTTCAATTGTGGGAAGATGGAATTTCTCCTTTGGCTGCTTATCCGGATTTTGCCAAGTTGTTTTGGCCACCTCCAGATTGGGTGACATTGCATTGAAAGTGTAAGAATGTTGCTTACACTATGTTTTCTAAAGAATTGTACTGTGCATATCTGAGTTGCTTGAGTTTGTTATTTGCCACCATTTACTGCCCTTGGTGCTGTTATAGTTATGCAAAAGCATAGTCTGTCCTGTCTTTTTTTAAAGTTGAAAAAATTATGCTAAATGAGCTATTACATTAGTTTGACTGTTTTGGCTTTGAGCTATTCTGATGGCCATTTTCTAGTTGTGTTTCCATAAGATGTTTTAAGTTTATGATTATTATAAGCAAAGAAAGAACTGATAAGTGCAGTTGTAGATTTACTGTAAAGAATATGTTTATACTTTATCTGTCAAAGTGAGAAGCTATAGGTCTTTTAACTTAGTTCATTGATTAGATGAACTTCACTACATATTGTTTCACGTCGCTTTCTTTCAAGGTGATAAGCAGTTGATTAAACCTTGATTAAGAATAAAGTAACTTCTTTAACATAATTTCTGGTATATAAGCCCAATTTGGCATTAATAGCATATCTGCTAGGGCGAAAACATATGGATGACCTTGAGATAAATTTTAAGATAGGTACTTGGGATATGCGATTTGGTCACATTTAGATTTTTCATTCTCTGTAATACTCCCTTGTTCTGTTTTGTGATTTTAGTGATTCAGGAAATATAGTGCATTTTCTCAAATTTTGAAAGGATCTGGTTGCCCAGTATGTTATGCATATATGCATTCTTTGGTGTGGCGGCAGTTGTATTCCATTGTTGATTTAGTCATATGGGTACAAGTACAATGGTTTTTATGTTAATATTCCTGTGTTTCTTTCTTTCCCCACATGAAAGATGATGCACCAAATTGTGCTGTTTTGCTACACGTTGATCAAAAAATGCTTTTAACTGTTAGGAATCGCCAATTGCAATTATTTTAAATAATTAACATGATGAAATAGCCTACTAAAACAACGCATTTTGGTACATAATCTTTCATTTGGAATAACAAGAAAAATAATAGGCACATCCGTTCCTAGGCTGTAGGGTCGGCATCCTTGGATAGTCATTCCCTATCAACTTAGCCTTTTGTTAGAAAACCTTATAAAGATTACCTGATAGTGAATATATACTGACAGCTGCTAGTGTTTAGTTTTGACACATGATAGTATAGTCACATCCGGTCAACTGTCTTTATCCTATTACGATAAGTTTAATGTCATATGACATCAAGTAGATGACTTGATCATAAGAGACTATTGGATGATACAACACTATTCTTAAATATCCCTTGTCGAGTATTACACAATAAGGTGTTGAGACTAATATGTGCATAGAATGATGACCATATTTCATGGGTCATAGATATGAGATATCAAATCTTCATATAGGTACATATTATAGTAATAATTTACTAGATTGACCCACCAAGAGAATGTACATGAAATATTATGTGAGTGTCATAAGCGGTTCTCAAAGTGACAATACTCTATCTGTGTATGTAGTCCTTTGACTTGAAATCACTTTGATTCCTACATGAGTTGTATGTTCTAATGTCGTCAAACCTCATCTGTAACTACGTGATTATAAAGTCGGTTATTAGGCATACCACGAGTCATGCAGAGGGATGTGAGTGACCTAGATGAGATTCGTCTCACCTACATAACATGAGTGATATCTTCGGGCCCTTAGATAGAGTGATACTGTAAAATGGTTGAACTATACATGGATGACAAATTCTATGCCTTGTATTCAATCGAGATATATGGACAAAGGGGCCAAATTACACAGAAACATTGGTCTTATAAATGTTATGTCAAATCCACGACATTCTCATTACTTGGGTAGTAGTGATGTGATGCTAGATATTGCTCACTGCTTGTAATATTAAAATGAGATTTTAGTGTTACAGCCACCGTTATGAGAACATATAAGGTCACACACATAAAATAGGTTAATTGGAGCCACTGTCTAGAGCTTTTCTTGATCTCCCCCTACCTCTAACACTTGGGCTACTTTATCCAAGCCACTTCTTATCATGGCTTTTTATTGGTCTCCTAACATGGCAAATCACCTTAAACGAGAATCTACCATCTCATCAAAAGATGCTACTTTTCCTTTCTCTCTGATGCATTCATTCTTAATTTATATTTTCTTGTATGTCCATTAATCGACCGTAACATCCTCATCCCTGGTCTTTGCAAGGGATTTTCCTCTCCTATTTTTCTTTAGAAAATGGAAATAAACATTCTTCCTTTAGTAACTGTGGATCTTCTTCTTTGTTCTGTTTAATGATTATAGTGGTTCGGATAAGTGGTAATATTATGCATTTTCTCTAATTTTGAAGGATAATTTTTGTATGCCATGGTGCATATTTTCCGTTTTGCTGGCAGTCTTAAATAAAATGTCATATATAATATGTAACTATAGCTACTGCAGTATCAGTTAGAAGATCTGTGATAGGAAGTAAAATTTTGGGAGAGAGATTGAATTCCTTGTTAGGGGAAAGGCTTGAGGGAGAGAGAGATATTTGTTTAACTTTCTTGCTTACTTTCATTCATTCCACTATTGGTTTATATAACCAATTTACAAATAACAAACTCAATGCAATCTACCCTATTATTAAGGATCATATGACAAATGTCCCCATCTCTAATTTTCTTACATATTTAGAATATTTCAAATTGTAAACTACTCATAATATCCTAACTAATTGTTATTCTAGAATATTGTCAACCATTATCCTTTGACTTGTATCATATTGCTTCTTGCTGTCCAGCTTGGCTAATTGGGCTGATAGTTTCATTATTTGTAGATGTATCAATCTGACCTTTTTGAAGATCGTTTTTCCATGTAACCTTACCCTGATAAAGCAGCATGAATGAATACTCCAGTGGAAGGTGAATAAAGGTTAGCATGCTTGGTTGGAGGCTATGTAGATTAGTCTCAACTTTTTATTGAGATAAAGGTGAATAAAGATTAGAAACTTAGGATGCTCCAATGGAAGGTGAATAAAGCTATTTACATTCTATTGAGATTGATCAGGCTGCTATTGCACATTGATCGCTAATCTCATGAACTCAGACTGTGATGTACATACAAAGTTTATTTGCCTAAACTTTTAGTACTGCAACTCTTGGAGGCAAAATGTCTCGCCTGAAATTGTTGTCCATATTTGCAAATTATTTTCTTGAGGTGTCGAGACTTGTTATTTTGGTCACTAGCAGATGTTCTTAAATTCAGTAGTAATATTCTAATAATAAAATAAAATAAAATTCAGTAGTAATATAATTGTTTCAGGTATAATATATAATATATATATTTGACAGATTTAATTAAATTATATTAGAAAAATTGGAGGTTTAAAATTAATTTAAAAAAGAGCTGTTTAATTATTATGAAATCAGTAACATTTTTTTTTTATTTCACTGCTGCAGAATTAATTATCAAGCAAATATTATTAATTTTAATCAATAACTTAATTCATAATTTTGAAACTTATTATATGAAGTGATTATTTTGTATAATTTATTTGATTGAAATAGATTATTTTAAAATTATTTTTCAACAAATATAAAAAATGGATTTTATTACAATCAATTACAACAATTATTGACACATGAAAAGCACGGTTAGGAAAGGAAAGCCAACAAGGCGAGCTGAGAAATACATAGAATCTCCATGTAGCCAAAATATTAGGCACTTTACCACATGAAGGAATTTACTCTGGAGATCCTAGATACACCACGGTTAGGGCAACTCCACCTCAGAGGATGGGAAACACAGACCATGTGGACTACTCGAACAAGTCATGGTTGGACTACTCGAACAAGTCATGGTTGGATCACTCATCCAACACCCTTCCTAGTAGACTGGGCAAAAGATGCACTGGCAACTCATTCGTGGATGAAGCATCGAGTTGGGGCATCTATTCAAGGTCAGATAGATGACTCAAGCAGCCTAACCTAGAGGACAATTCTACAGTCCTCCAAGTAAAGCGTAGAGGACCGGTCCTCCAGGCAAAAATACCGGTTACAACCGGTGTGCCGGTAAAAAAAAAAATCTCACAAATCGTGGTTCATCTCTCTCCTCCGCCCCCATCGTCGTCCTTCTTCCTCCTCCGCCGCCGGCGTCCCTATCGCTCCTCCTCCACTGCAGTCATCCCTCTCCCTCCTCCTCCACCACAATCGTCCCTCTCCTTCTCCCTCCTCCTCTGCCATCGAACCTCGATGATGACGAGGTGAAGTTCCAAGCATAGGTTGGGGAAGGCATACAATTCCAAGGCTTCGGATTGTTTTACAGTTTTTTATTATGAATTTTTTTGATAAATGATTTACTGTCGTTACCAAATTTCTGATTTGCTACTGATTTACCCCATTGTTAATTGTTGTTGTTATTGGAAAATGCCTCCCACGTCTCTCTCTCTCTCTCCCTCCCTCACACATGCCTCCCGAGCCCAGATCTGCGGCCAGCCACACAGCAACGCCGCCTGCTGTTCTCCCTCCATGTCAAATGATCGGTCACAACAAGTTATCCAGTTGGGAAAAAAAAACCCAAATCAGGAGAATCCAACCGAAGAAGCTGCCATGGCTGCATTTTTTACGATCTAGGTAGTTTCATCAGCTTTGTTCTAAAAAACTACATGTTCGGTTTGGATCTATTTTGGAAGAAGATTTGTGTTGTTAAGAAGAATTTGCAATGTTTCTAAAATCTGTATGTCTTTCTCTTTCTACGATGGCGGTTGTGCTGATGCTGTAGCAGAGCCACCTGTGAGGCTAGAGAGGACGTCCAAGGAAGGGAAGGGGAGATGAGGAGAGAGAGAGGGAATAAGAAAGATTACCTATTGATTAGGTTGCCATAAACCAATCTCAGCCGTCTGAATTTAATATCATTAAATCAATGGTATATTAACATCAGAGGACCGAAACTCCGAGTTTGTCACGGAGTATTTTAGACAAAGCCTAACCTAGAAGGCCGAAGATAGGGGATTCCCATCTTCAAAAGTGCCCTGTGAGATTCAATTGGGATCCTTGCCCCCAACCATAGGATTTGGATTCTTTGCAGTCAATAAAGTGACGGCAAGAGATTCTAATCTTACAAAAAAATGTGTAATGTAAAATAATGATACAAAAATATTATATCCCTCTTCATGACCATAGGATCATGAATGCAGGTTTCTCCGATCATATAAAAATATTATATACACGATTCACACAAAATCTACATCCATCATGACGAAGCTCAGCATTATAACTCGAAGACAGCTACCGAAGGAGTCTCATTCAAGCACCACATCACAACCTCCAATTATTCATATTTTCCATCAATACTTTGACCCTATTGTTAATATAGTAATTTAAGGGACATAAATTTTTTTTTGCAGCTACCCTCCCCCAAGGTACACTTCGCCAACAGATTGTAGAAGCAAAATAGTATAATAAATATTCTCAAGCATCATTTCAAATGGGCAAATTCTAAGATCCTCCTAAAAAATAGTGGAGGACCGAACATCTGGTAATCGCAGCCGTATGTTAATTGATAAAATAATCGTATGGTTGAGATTTGATGGTAGAAAAGTGATTTTTTGACCTTTAACCGGTAAGCCACTTCCAAGGCAGTATGTAATGATATTACTGTTCCAAAAAGAAAAATTAGAAGGCACCCATAATGTTGCCATCGCAGACGAAGAACCAAATGAGGGTGCAACTTAAGTGAAATAGATTAAGAGTGGCCACTTTTTGATGAACTAAAAAAAACAAGTTTTTATTGAAAAATTAAGTATTTAATTTTTTTAAATGTTAAATATATCAATTCTCTATATAAGTTTTCTTTTCTTAATTTCTTAATGAGTATCCTAAGGACACACGTTAACATTTTCTATAGATTAATTATACCTTTACTATGCCTTATCCATGATTTCACTGTAGATCCGGATGGCAACTTGTGGGTTTTTTCCACATTATTTTATTATTTATATTTTAAAGTCTATATATGGTTGACTTTTGTAAAAAATGAGGGACTAAAAGTGTGTGGTTGTCAAACTTGAGGGACTAAAAATATTGGTATAGAGCCACTTCCAACACATTTTAAAAAATGGGGGGACTAAAAAAATATATTTTTCAAACGAGGGAATAAAACCCAATTTTTATCAAAAATAAGGAACTAAAGAAAATATTTAACCCCTTTTTTTATTACTCTTTAATTTCATACAGAAACGAGAAACTAAATCAAATAATAATAAATTAAATTTTTTAATAAAAATAAAATAAAAAAGACACTTTACAAAGAAATGATAATAAAAATAATAAAACGGAAAAAATAAACTAAATAAGAAAAGTTACTTTTCAAAATAGTAATAAAACTTATTGGAAAGTCACTAAATAAATTAACATCATTGTTATTTTTCTCTCTTAGTTATTAAAATAAAATTATACATATCAAAATATTAATGAATGTCAGTATAAAATATTTTACACTTACAATGCATACTATCTTAATCAAAATAAAACATATTGTAAAATGATTTAATTAGTATTCACTGTTAGTGTAAAAAAAAATTTACACAGTCAACCAATAAGAAATTGTCACATAAGTTAAAATGTTTGACTCTTATCCTAAGTTTCTAACTACTTTAAAAGTCACTCATACGATGATTTCTGATTAGTTGAGAGTATAAAAAATTTTACACTAACAGTGCATAAAAATTATACTCTTGATAAAAATCACTATTTAAAGTAATGACAAAACATAGAAAAAAAGTCATTGTTTAACATAATAATAAAATAATAAAATATGGGTCTGAGTGGAAAAAATATCCATTTAAAATAAAATTAAAAAATATAATTTACTAAGAAAAAAAGTCATAATTTAGAAGAATATATAGTAAAATAATGATAGATAAATTTGAGAGACGAGTTTAGTTTATTAGATAGCGATAATAATAAATTAAAAAATATAAAATTTTATAGAAAGTTTATGGTTTATAAGGAAATATTAAGCTATTGCAAAGGCATCATAATAGTGGAGATGATCCCAATTAGGTTGACACCAAAACCACTACCAATCATCTACAGTACATCATAATATTAAGTGATTAAACTGGATAAAAAATATATTATTTGAATCAATAGTAAAATAATAAACAAAAATGAATTTACTGAACAAAGACATTATTTAAAATAAATAATAAAATTCACTTTTTCAAATAATAACAAAATAAAAAAAATGAAATTGAATAGAAAAAATGACTCTACGAATTAATAATGAAATAATATTAGATAAAATTGAGTGTGAAAAGTCACTGTCACTGACTGAAAATTATAAAAAAAAATTATTCTATGTGGCATCTTGGACCCTTTAAAAACAACAAAACATGGTTTTTGCATTGGAGATACTCTTAGAAGGAAGAAGACAAAGGCAGCAGGGGAGTTGGGGAGTGAAGGAGCGAGATTTTGGAATATAATTTCTGAACAAAATGGTCATAAGGGTTTCAAATTTACGCACGTTCTTTTCAACTTCATCTAGCTGTCAGCCCTCCTACCTCACCCCAAAGGCCCAAACCTAACATTTAATAATTACAAAGCCTAAAAATATTTTTTAAAAATGACAAAAATGAATATTTTGGCCATTTAAAATTTAAATCATATTTTGAGATCGTAGTAACAATTGACTAATGTTTCTGATATTTAATATTACTCTTATAATATTATTGCTATCGTTGTTGCTTACTTTGCATGCAATATGACCTCTTTTTGTTTGCTTATCAATTATACCATTATGTTTGCTAACATAGATTTCTGTGGGGAATGTGGCTGTGGGAACTGTGCATAACTGGAAAAATAAATGGGCGTGGGAAAATTGTTAATGAAGCTCAGGAGCAATTAAATTTGAGGATTTTGTTTTTTGGGGTTTTTATGTTTGTTTTAGTTTGAATTTTATGGTGGTGACTGGCGCATTGAATTTAGTTTCTTTAACATATTGTACATCGGATAATTTATCGTTTTATGTTCATTTTGAGTGAAGGGGATAAAATAGTGATGCAATCAATTTTTTACTTTACTGGTTTTAATTATATTGTCTTCAATTCAAATTGCATTTTATGTGATTGATACTTTTTTTATGTGATTTTTGGTATTTAATAGGCTTGAATATAATCTTCTGTTAGATCTGGAAGTATTGAAATAAGTAATTAATAGGATTGTGTTTGATTTATATCATTCATGATTTCTGTTTTGTATGCAATATAGTTTGTGATTAAGGATGGCAATGGGGCGGGGAGGGTGCTGGTAGTGCTTCCCCCCGCATCCATCCCTGTCAATATCCATGGATATTTGTGCTGGTAACGGGTATCCATGGATATCCGTGGATATTTAAGAGTCTAGAATAAATGGAAAGAAAATCAAACAATATAATATAACAATATATTATATCAACATTATATAAATTGTCAGAATATATATTATTTATTTAATAAAAATATTTATTATGAATATGCGGGTATCGTGGGGTGGGTACTATGATCTTCAACCCTATTTAATAGGTATCCATTTACTACCTATTGCGGGTAATCCATGCAAGTATCCACGGATGCGAGTAACTTTACCATCCCTAGTTGTGATCATATTTCCATCCTCCAACTTTTTTGGTTATTGGGTTTGATGTTAGCTTAATATTTAATAATAAATATATATTTTCAAAGCAACAATTGCATTTCAAGCTTGATTAATCATTTTTTAATGTAGTTTATTTAAACACTAATGCTAAACACAATGATCTTTGTAATTGTATGATTTTTTTTTTTTTTTGCAAATCTATTTGATTTAATACTTCCTTTTCCTGTGCAAGTTAACCATTTTCAAAAAATATATTTATTTATCGTTATAATTTTTTCTTCTCTCTTCAAAATTTATTTGATTTATTTCTACTAGTTTCTAGTGCAAGTTAATCATTTCAAAGGTACAACTACATTTCAAGCTAATTAATCATCTTCTAATGTAACTTATTTAAACACTAATCTCATCACAAATTGATAATAATATTGGATACATCCTTTGAATTCATATATATATGTTAATCAATTTGTAATCTTTCATTCCAATCTCAATTTCAAATTATTTAGATTTAAATCTGGAACGATAATCATTTTCTTAATGGCATTGATTGTAAAATTCTTATAATTATAATTAAATGTTAATGTTATTATAATACATTGACATTTTATATAATTATTTGTTATTATTACATTTACATTTGAATTTTTTGTATTGATGTAAATGTTTAATTATTCAAATTAACTATATTGAATTGAATAACAAACTTTGAAAATGGAGTAATTTTTGTTTCATTTAAAATGTTCAATCCCCTCATAATATATTTCTATACTGGAACCATTTTTATGTTTTTTTGACCGCTCCTCATACCAAACCATTGTGTCACAATGTTCACAACACCAATTCATTTCTAAACAATCTAGAAAAAAGTTTAACAAATTAGTCAACTTGTAGAAAATAAAAAAGTGGCAACAATAAATTAAATTAATAGATGCAACTAATCATAGATTACAAAATAAATACATCCACATTCAACTTCAACAAATAAAAGATTCTTTTCATCATGAACTTGAAAAGTCATTTATGTAATATCAATAACAATGAACCAATTAAATAAAAATATGGAATGCAAGTGGGAAAATGTTATACAATAACACAAATAAAATAACAATTTCTATTACCGGGATAAATTATGAAATTAAAATTATTTATTCTATGCAATATATCCCTATAACTCACTTGGGTTGGTAAACAATGTCATGGGATTCTACTCGATTTAGAAAATCTAAATCTTTATTTTCTTTTTTGAAAAAATAAAGGCAAAAAAAATTAAATATAACCAAAGTATTCGAAGACAAAGTACATTTACATTACAATTTCAAAAGCATAATTAAATATTGAAGTAGAAAATAAATTATATGACTTAAATAAATAATCCCCTAAAAATCAAGACCAATAATTTATAGAATTAAAAAATTAATATAGTTTGTAAAAAATATTTAAAAAATATTTTACATATTTAAAATTAAACATTGTATACAAATAAAATACATTAAATCATATTACATAAAAAAATCAAGAACTATATAAATTAAATTTGGCAAAATATAAAGAACAATAAGACATGCCATTATGAAAATCGCATAAAGGTTTCACAAAACTACCGGATAATGCATCCCTTTGAGGCTGGGTTTGAAATGTTGATTCAAAAACATTAGAACAAAAGTCACCTGCCAATAATTTATATCATTAGAGTTGACAACAATTTCTCAATATTCTTTCTTCTCTCTGTAACGTTTTCTTCTCAAATTTCTTCTGGTCCGATTTCATCCGCTGTTGCTTGCAACGGTGACTGACGAAGGCAATGGCAAGCAGTGCTTCCGGCGGTTTAATGGTACGTGGTGGTTCCATGATGGTATCTCAGATCTGTTATGGTTTTTCAAATGTTAACTTTTTTTCTTACATGGTGAGATTTATTTCTCAGATCTGTTGTGAGATTTATTTCTAATTTCTCAGATCTGTTATGAGATCTAATATATTGGGATTTCTGATTTGTGATTTCCGATCCTTATGACATTTGGAATTTTTTTTTTTGTCTTCCCTCTGTATTTCTATTTTTTTGTCTCAGATTGGTTTCTTATTTTTTTGATTTTTGATTTTTTTATGATTTCACAAAATATATAATTAGTATGAATTATGATTTTCATTATATGCTTCTACGTTGTTGAGCCCCCATCCCCATTTTTGATCCCCGTTTCCTCCAGACCTCTAACGAAAGATAAAATGAGGAAGGGTGAGAAGTTGTAGATGGAGAATAGAGAGGAGAAGAAGAGTGTAAGTGAAACCTAATTTGTGAAATTGAAGCAAGGGGGAAAGGGATCAACAGTTAATTTTCGTATGAAAGAGGAAAAGGTATGATTTATGAAAAGTGAGAGGAAGAGAGATAGAAAAGCAATTAATTGAATGGGAGAAAAAAATCTGGAACCTAAAAAATGATGGAGAAAGTGACTTGTGAACAGTAAGGGTAAAAAGGTAATGCCCAGTAATCATAAATGAAGAAGCAATAAAGAATGCAAAAAAAAAAAAAAAAAAAAGCGGAGGTTGACACCTGGATATACAGTAAAATCCAGGATAAGGCTTAGTAAAGGTATAGTTTTATTTTAGTAAAAGCCACGACTAATTATTACAAATTAATCATAGTCTCTGAGTTATTTGAGAATATTTAATTAGATTTTTGAACTAAACATTTTTTGATCAGGTCTCTGAATTTATATAAAATTTTCAATTGGGTCTCAAACTAAAGAGTTTCTCTTGTAAAAAAAAAAGAGTTTCTGATTGGGTCCCTAAACTTATATTAAATTTTCAATTCGATCCATAAAGTAAAAAAAAAAATTACTATATAAAATAAAAGGTAATAGAAATAATAGATGGTGAAATTTAGGGGAAAAATGTTGTTTGACGTAATAATGAAATGACAAAAGATGAATATAAGAGAAAAAACTCATCATTTAAAATAATAATAAAATAAAAAATAAAACTTATTGAGAAAAAAATATTGTTTAGCATAATAATTAAATAAAAATGGATAAATTTGAAAGACAAAATTTAGTTCTTCAAATGATAATAACAAAATAATGAAATATGAAATTGTCATAGAAAATCCATGTTTTATAATAAAATATTAAGAGATTAAGCTGATAAACCTCAAGTAAAAATATATAAATAAAATAAAATAAACCTCAACTAACTAGAGGTGTTCATTAACCGATCAAAACCGCAAAAAATCGAAAATCGAAAAAACCGAAAACAGTGAAAATCGAAAACCGAAAAAATCATTTTTTTTTTCTTCATTGGATTGGATCAGATTTTGGATCCCCTGGTGACATCCAATCCAATTCAAATCGATCTACTATAGACATATACTATTATTTTAGAAATTATAGTATCACTCAAATTTAAACATTGTTTTTCATACTTTTATGAATCTCATTCTCTTTAATGTTTTTTATGGAATGACATATATGAGATTATTTAGAATAATGTTAATATCTTGAAGTTATATTTTACTAAAATTTTCAATACATAACATATATATACTTGATTGAGTAAACATGAAAAATAGGAAATCAATTAAGTAATTTGAAAAAAAAAAATGGCTGCAATTTATTTGTAGCTTATTCAAGGAAAAAAAAAAGGATATGTGAGAGTAGATATAGAGAATTAACATAAAAGAACGTTTAACATAAAAGAACGTGTTAGAAAATATCAATAATTATTTTTTCGCAAACTCCAAATATTTTGTCAAGAACTCTGTAAAATTTCCCCCACTCTTCATCAAATCAAATAACGGTTAATAAGGAACAAATAGTTACTGACTTTCATAAAGGTTCTAGGGTTCTAGTATAGATAGATGTTAAAATAGATATTGGGCACCCTAAACTAGCTTCATTAAATAAAAATTATTTCTGGTCCACTATTAAATAAGTGGAAAAGACACTTGATATAAGAAAAAAAAATATGACAAAAACTGAATTATCCAATCTAATGCAAACTGTATTTTATTGGATTAGATCGGATCATATTTTTTTAGGAAGTAAACCGATCCAATCTAAATCGTACATTATTTTTATCATTGAATCAGATGATTTTTTCACTCAAAACCAATCTAATCCGACCTGTGAACACCCCTACAAGCTTTTGCCCCCTGTACCATAGGTACCTATTTTGCCCTGCTCCTTAGTTAACTAAACTTTTGGGTTTTAAATTAATAAATTTTTTTAAAAAAAAAAAACTAAAAATATTATTTACCGGCTAACACATGAATCCCGGTTAGGGACAAATATGGATCCGTCCTCCAACTTTGTTAGGGAGGATGATAGAATTCGCCTTTCAAATGAGCTCAACCGTGCGCTATAAGAGGTCAGATTCCCATGCCATATATATAAAAAACAAATCATGTGAACTCCGTGTACATGAATTGGTTTATAAGTGTATATATTGATAATTTAATATATCAAAGACACAGAAATCCAGAACTGGTTGGAGTTGTCCATAACTAGATCTTTGGTGTAATATCTTTAGTTGTTCGGATTCCCTGCATTTATAAATTTTACGTATTCACGCATTACCTTAATCTATGGTCAGAATTTCATATTCCTATTTTTATATCAATATATTTAACATACACAAAATTCAACCAATAATCAGGGTCTCCCTGCATCCACAAAGTGATTGCTGGGAATCTATTTCCATCATTGATTCACTTTCTTTATATTTGTTTTTCAAAGTCAAAGAAAGTGAATCAATTCAACCTTGCTACATTACCCTCTTTGGTTTTCCTTCAGTCCTGACTCCTTAGTACCATGGCAGATCACACTGTGAAGGTATTAGAAACTTGTCAAGTATCTCCACCACAAGGCTCTCTTCCCTCAACAACCTCCATCCCCCTTTCTTTCTTTGACATACCATGGCTTCTCTCCAGCACTGCTCAACGCATTTTTTTCTATGAATTCCCTCACCCCAACACCATCAACCACTTCATGCAACACACTGTTCCCATTCTCAAGCATTCCCTTTCCCTCACTCTCCAACACTTCTTCCCTTTTGCAGCCACTCTCATTGTCCCTCCAAAGCCCAACAAGCCTCACATCCTCTATGTTGAAGGTGACTCTATACCCTTCACTGTTGCTGAATCCACCACCTCAAGTTTCACACAGCTAGTTTCTGATACCCCACGAGATATTAGAGATCTTCACCCTCTTGTCCCCCAGATGCCAAAACCGCGTAGTTTAGATGATGGCACCCGTTTGTTCTCTCTTTTGGCCATTCAAGCCACTGTCATATCCAACTCTGGATTCAGCATCTGTGTGAACTTCTACCATGTGGTTGCTGATGGAAAAGCTTTTCACCATTTCATGAAATCATGGGCCTCTCTTTGCAGGACCAAAGGCGACTTAACTTGCCTTGAAGGGTTGCTGCCATTCCATGACAGAGCCATGATTGATGACCCAAAAGGCCTTGAGCTATTTTTCTTGAATGTGTTTTGGGATTGGCCTTTGGAACATAGGAATCAAACTGAGAATGACCCTCTTGTTGCAGACAAGGTTCGAGCCACGTTTGTGTTGAGCCGTGAACAAGTTCAGAAACTGAGGAAATGGGTCTCTAGTAAATGCACGAGCAATGAGTCAGAGGCATTGCACTTGTCCAGGTTTGTGGTGACATGTTCTTTGATTTGGGTTTGTTTGATAAAATCAGAACAGAAAAACATTGCCAATGAATGCCACAAAAGCGATGAACTTTACCACTTGGCATTCCCAGTAGATTGTAGAAACCGTTTGGGGTATCCAATACCTTCCACATATTTTGGAAATTGTCTTATTTCTCATTCTGTTGCTTTGAAGTGGGGCGTGCTTGTAGGGGAAAATGGGGTTCTTGAGGCTGTGAAAGTTATTGGAGAAAAAGTGAGAGAACTAGAGAGTGGGGTTTTGGAAGTGGCAGAAAAATGGATATCAAATTATAGGGAATTAAGAAAACTTGGGCAGCGTCGTGTAACGGTGGCAGGGTCACCAAATTTGGGTGTTTACGAAACCGATTTTGGTTGGGGAAGACCTATAAAAAGTGAAGTGGTGCATATTGATGTAACAGGGTCCATTTCTCTTGCTGATTGTAGGGATAGAGAAGGTGAGATTGAAGTTGGGTTGGCACTTGGAAGGGCTCAAATGAATGATTTTAACACCATATTGGGAAACACTATGAAGATGTTTTAGTTTGGTCCTCCAAAGATGAATTTTGAGGAATCAGATTAACATACACCCCCGAGAGATGTGTGTTTTGAAGCTATTGAATTACTTGAAGCTGCGGGATTTTGGGGTCTTTGGTTAATATAACAAGAAAGTTTAACGATCAATGTGCTGAGATTTAGATAGAACACGAACTTCAGTGAAGGAAATCATGGCAGGGATATAGGATTGAATGATTCTATCATGTGTTTCCACTTTGTTTTGCTAACAGCATTTTTTTTTTGCTTCTCAAATGATGACTTTGGTATGCAGAAAATGGATCACGAGCCCCGAAGTTGAATAAATTGGTGTAGGATATATGCGTTAATTGAATGTTTTGAATAAACTAGTTGAATGATTCCATCTTTGTTGTTGATTTTTTGTGTTTTTGTTTTTTGGCAAATTTCGTCCTCCTATATTTCTAAACACATACAAAAATCATTCTTCGCTCAAATTATTGGTGCTATCTAACATGATGCATGTTAGAATGTGGTATACCCATGTACCACTAAAATGACTTGTAATAGTAGATTTACCAGTTTGTTAATTTTTAATTCTTTTATTTTGTAAATTTCAGTTTTACCCATCCTTCACTCCCACCCCTTTTCCCCTTCCCCTCCTGATCCTCCACCGTTTAGTCTTGCTTCTTTGTCGGTGTGTCAGCCAATTCAAGGTCAGGGTCATGTGGACAAGAAGAATCCTTAGAGGAGAGGACCAAGTTGTCATCTATATAACATGCGGGGTAGAAGGGTGTCACAAAATAGCTAGTGAATCCCACATTTCTTTTGTAAATTCACAAGCACAGACTTTTTCAAATTCTTCTCTGCTCAAAGCACACATGATTGCATATCTAGCTTTGGCATTGAACTGCCATTTTATCCTTTGATCAGAGGTCATGCTTGCTTTTGGAATTTATGCTCCTTTGTCATTCTTAGGAATGTAGGAACCTTCTTCAATAATAACCCAGAGATCAGAGTTAGTGGATTGCAGAAACCACATCTTTTCTTTCCAGTAGATGTAGCCCTCTCCATTGAAGTATAGAGGTTTGGACACTGAGTATCCTTCTCCTGCATTATTGTTTCTGCTGGCTTCTCCTGCCATTTCCAAGATCTTTTCCCCTACACTGTTAAGTGTTCAACCCAGAGGCTGAGCTCTGATACCAACTGAAATAACCAAAGTTAACACAAGAAGAGGGGTTGAATTGTGTTTACCAACTTTTTAGAAAAACTTTGAAAAGATTTTCGCAGGCACATCAAGCAAAAATAAAGCTACAGAAAATTAGACGATGACTCATCTAATTTTAAGACAGCATACATGCTCACACAGTGAAGGATTAAAACGAGATTTGATATTCACAAAATAACTCCCCAAGTTAAAATCTTAAACAAATAACTCTTAAATAAATTAAAGAGATAAGGGAAGAGGAATATCACTCAAGAGTTTTTTACTGGTTCACCCCAAAATCAACAGGGATACATCCAGTTCTTGGCAGCACCAAGGTTATCATTATAACTGATCAGATTACAGTACAAGTATTCTTTTCATACCTAACCTCTCCAGGCTCACACTTAAACAAATATTCTTTTCACACGTAGCCTCTTAAGGCTCAACATTAAAGGGTAAAAGGTTTTGAGTATTTAATACAGCTTTGCAAGTCTTTCTGGTAACGCTCAGTGAGTGGATTAAATGAAAGAATGAAAGACTGCGAAATTTATATCAAATGATTGACGAGATAATCTGTAACACCCTTCTCAGGCGCTACATTGTTTGTGACACTTCTATTCTATAAGACCAAGTAAAGCAGAAAATAAATATTTTCGACCAAATATACGGTTTACTTTTTTTTTTCTTTTTGCAAATAGTACGATACATAGTCTTTAACATACATCATCAAACTTGTGCATAAATATTTTACAATCATTCTCCAGGTTAGAGCTGTCAAAATGGACCCGATCCGATGGGTTGGCCCATTTGGCCCGAAATAAATGATGGGCTGGGTTGTCAAAATATGAGCCTAGACAAATATTAGCCCGGCTCGGTCCGGTCTGAATATCTGCTAGCCCATTCTGGGCTGGCCCGTTGCAGGTCTGGCCAACCTGTGGCCCGAAACATTATCTGATTAATAGAAGGAAAAATATGAAACACAAACATATTTATAAAATAAAAAATTAAAACAAAAAACAATGATTAAAATTTAGAAAGGCTTTTGGCCTTTTGTGATGAGCCCTGAACGTTATTAACGTAAGGCTAAGGGTAAGGAAGGCAAATAGGCACAGGCATATTGTGTTACTTTGTTTGGTACATATCCTATATTTTTTGTATTATGGTTAAATGTATATATTTTTTTATGACGATGAAAATTTATTATAACCATGGTACATATCCTCAATTCCTCATCCTCATGGAGATTTATTATAACCAAGGATATTTTTAGTGAATGACAAGTCAAATATTAATTCATAACGATAATACGATATGAATGGAATTTTCTAGTTAAAAAAAATGAATTTTAAAAAAAAGAAAAATAATATCTAAAAAATGTTATCGGCCCATAGGCTAGCCTGTTTGGCCCGCAGCCCGCATAGGGCTGAGCTAGCAAATTAGTGTCCCGACATAATTTTGGCCCAGCCCAGTCCGGCGCGAAAAGTGACTTGGCCCTAATGGGTCGAGCCAGCCCGAATTGACAGCTCTACGTTAGAATCAGGGTTACAGTCAGTGTTTCGGGCTAACTTAGGGATTAAGTTTGGGTTTTGGGTTAAAATTAGGGTTTTGGGTTAGAATTAGGATTTAAGTTAGGGTTTAGGGTTAGAATTAAGATTTTGGGTTAAAGTTAGGGTTTTGGATTAAAATCAGGGTTTTGGGTTAAAATTAGGGTTAGGTACTAACAGTCATAAACATAAACATCCAGAAAATGGCGGAAATACCAACACCGGTAAATTAACAACATACTAGAAATATGTTTATAATAATAATAACAGCATTGGAGATGCAGCTCCACAAAATATAAACATAGACACAAGACTTATCATGCTGACCAATACAAAACAATGACGAAATGTCATCCCCGCACAACCGTAACAGTCAAGGATGATACATCGTCATGCCGTGGGTATACTCGTCATGTACACTATACAAAAGCCATTGAGACTATGTCCATGTATCCATGTCATCTCAACCTCCAACTAGGTGTGGTGGCGAAACAGTGCTGTCGTCATCTTCACCAAACGTAA
This sequence comes from Echinosophora koreensis, assembly GCA_035048595.1. Taxonomy (NCBI): domain Eukaryota; kingdom Viridiplantae; phylum Streptophyta; class Magnoliopsida; order Fabales; family Fabaceae; genus Echinosophora; species Echinosophora koreensis. The sequence goes on along the minus strand of JAPCYP010000011.1, from coordinate 2,466,460 downwards.
AATAAAACAGAAAACCATAAAATACAGAAAATGAGGTGAGATCCGCATTCATCATACAAATAATGCAGATATGCAGTGGTGCGACACACAGGTACGTACAACTATCAATATACAGTTATATCATCAATCATGTCAGAATAATAATGTTTCACAAAAACATAATCACGGGGCAACGTTCACTTAGATAGGAGACATCTAAGACTCGAGGAAAGACCTTTGATTCATAAACCATTGTTTTAAAAAACAGTCGGAGAGAGTGGTTCGAAGGATTGTTTCGGATTACACCAGCCTTGGGTAAAATGCGTCAACAGTCAGCAATGTGTACATAGGCTTTTTCGAGAACATCCTACACTGCCAGAACACACATAGTATCTAGTCGAGCATGTTGGTGTATTGCAAGATCACCATGCCAAAGAGGAGCTACCAACTGGGCCTATATGAGTATTTCATACCCCGACATCCCCAAGCATCAACCAGATCGTTACTACGGAATTCACACCCGCATTAAAGTGTCGGTTCAATCTCCCAGGCACAATGGCCTTACAGAACATATTTTCACTATGTGTTTAGGCAAAATTTGCCAGAAATGCGTTCTTCTCGTCCATCCACCGGATGACATTTTGATTCCACCGGAATCCTTTCGACGTGCTTTCTCAGAGGCTAGATGTTTTCTGGTCCGAATCACCAGCCCTTAACATCTAGCTAAAGTTCTCAAGTAATGTTTCATCTTTGTGCAAAAGTATCTTAGAGCACTTGATTTACAAATCCTAACTCATTATGAAATTGGATCACAAGTCCAATTATTTATTTCTCTGCACTTTTCTTGTTGAGCCTTTTTCTTGGCTTTCAAGAAAACAAATAATTCTGAGTCCATTAAATTTTATGGAGATATGGATAATGAATTATCCATAGTTTATGACATAAGGTCTTGTTCCACCCCCGTCATAAGTTATGAAGTTACCATAAATGCTCATCCTCACGGACTAAAATACTTTTTATCTTAAAACCAAAACCTTTGGTTAAAACCAATCATTTTGAAATCAAATTCCACCAAAAGTACATAAGTACTAAATTCTTCAAAAACATTTTCTTGAAAAACGTCGAAACTCTTAAAACACAGTTTTACCGCTTTTTATTGTATTTCAACTTAAATTCCGTATTTTCAAAAATATGATCGTTTTTCTCAAATCCTTCACTTTATTAGGTTCAAATACTTGTATTAAAGTATTAAAATGATAATTTCAAGTTTCACTTCACGGTTGTACAAAAATTCTAAAACTTGACCGAACGTCGCTAAATACGAAAATCGCTTAATTCCTTTTTCAACGATTTTTAAACCAAATGTTCCAAAACTCATTTTGGAGTCTTAGGACACTTTAATAGACTTGAAAAACAGTTTCAAACTGTCAAAGACAGTTTTGGTTGAATTTGGAACTTTTGTTCATTTTACTTGTCCAATTTCGTGAAAATCTCATTTTTAAGTCCACTAAAACATGATTTTTGTTCCCTTAAGTCTTAAATTCAAATTAAACCCAATTTAAAATATTTAAAACAAGACAAGGCAGTTTATACTACCTTAAAAACATTTTTGCAAAGAAATGTATTTTTTTCTTTTTTTTGTTACATTTTAACACCTTAACATTCATAGAATTACATAGTTTGAAGAAACAATGTTGTCATGCCCTTTTTCAAGTATTGGCCGAAACCAACCATAGAAAAATGTGAAGATTTTCACTTCACTAATCCACTCATAAACACATATATACATTCATGTATCAAAGCACTAAATCATGGCATGAATTTTTTTTTAACACATTAGGCATAATTATTACTAATGATCAATTAAGCCAACTGTGATTTTTACTAAACAAACATACATCAATTAAGCATATAATCCATAAATTTCCATCACACAACATACACCACATAATTATTACACAAAATCCTCTTAAAGGCTCACATAGACATAAGCACTTAACCCCACACTTAGGGTTTCAACCCAACACAAAAGCATATTAAACCACTCATACACCCACATTAAGGTAGGATGGTGGTTAGTCTCCCCCATACCTGTGTTGATCACTTGGAAAATCAAGCAAAAATATGATGTTGTTCACCTAGGACCTCACAGTTTTGAAATCAAAACCAAGCCAAGAACAATCAACATGAAAACAAGCCAAAACATCAAAAGAATGTCATGACCCAGTATGCTAGGGTTCACAGCCAAGAGATAAAAATGGTAGCTAGGGGTTTTTTTTTTTTTTTTTTCAAACTCTTGGATCCATGATCCTAGGGTCTTCGATAGAAGACAAAATTTGTCATAACTCACAAAATCCATTTCTATGATTTTCTAGAAATTAAATCATGAAAATCAAGGAATATTGAAATTTGTATCAACTTAGGGATTTGAATGAAAAATATGAAGAGAGAGGAAGGATGATCATGAATCATGAAATATACCTCAAAAGATGATAGGAAATGGATGGAAGTTGATGAAATTATCAAGAACACTTAAGGTGTTTAAGAGAACTTAGAGGTTTTTATGAGAGGAAATGAACAAGTGGAGTGAAAATGAACATGGATTTAGTGTTTTTAGAGGGGCTGGTCGTGCTTCACTGTGGATAGAAGGGTCAAGATTTGTTGGGACAAGAATGGAAATTCCATGAAAGAATAAGGGCGTATTGGTCATTTCACTTGAAATCATCATTACGACGGTGAGTCACACCATGACTCACCATGGTGAATCATCTTATCTCTTGGCAGGTCTCTGCAGTTCCGTATCCGGCTCCGTCGTTTACCCGATTTAGGTTTTCGCGCGTTTTCTTCAAAAATCGCCCGAATAAAATACAATATTTTATTTTTGTGCAAAAACTTTAGAAATAGACTTTATCAATGAAATTATGATAAAATCTATAATTTCTCAGTTTCGGGTCAAATAAGGGTTTCTGCCGGTATAAAACTATACTGTCAATAAAACCGCAGACCGGTTTCCGTCTGAGTTTTAAACTCATAATTGAACCCTAACTCCCTACAATGTAGTAGGTTCTAGATATAATTTTATTTTTTCAAAAGTCATTCTCTTGACTACCGGTAAAAATATAAACAGATACATAATTACCAATACAGCAAAACAGATAAAACATAGGAAAAAGGCAGGGTATTACATAATCAATGAAGGAATGAATAAATAAATGAGCAGAGTAAATGCTTCTTTGAATATACGCAGTGTATCGCTTAACTTCATCTTCATGGTTTACATTATTTAAAGGCTTCAATCAATTCGATCCGTTAGACACAGCTTCCGAAAGTGTGCTCCTTTAACTTGAACTTCTGGGATGCCATTAATGCCAAAGAGTCGTTCTGTGTAAGCATTAAATGTTTAGGGACGTTGGGCATTGACATATGCGACCAAGAGTACACTTTGTTTCTGAGCAGTTGTTGTTTCAGAGTTGCAGTAGCAGACTTCCTGTACTTGCAGCAGAGAGCTATCCATTTCAGCACAACACTTCGTTCACTTTCTGGAAAGCACTTTTACTTTGTACTTGAAATAGCTAAAAGTCACTGTCTTGACACAGAGGTAGCGTGTTTATTCCTTAAAAATTTGAAAGAATGAATTCGTTATTCTCTATCATTGGTGCTTTTATCCAGAGGTCTTCGAGGTCCTTAAGGAAGGCATCTTTTTCAAATAAGATTGACTTGGACTTTCTTCTGACAGTCTGACACTTAGACAGGTGCAGTGGAGTCCAAAATTAGACGGGTGCAATGATCCAGAACTAGACAGGTGGGCAAGTCAGTTTTAGATGAGTGATCAACTTAAGCTTCTTCAGACTTTTGATCCTTGCCATGTCATCAACAAGATCAGATCTCTGACTGAGAGTTGACTTGGTCTCTGTCTGAGTTGTCTAACTTTCAGACGGGTGGTTTTTCAGACGAGTCTGAAAAACTGCTCCTTAGGGAAATTTAGACGGGTCAGATTGAGACGAGTGACCTTAAGTCTATTTTCCTGCACACTTAACAGACTTATCAATAATTTCACATGGTTCAATATTACCATAATATATTTGGAATCATCAAAACTTAGAGAATTGACACATTGAATGCATTCCAGACTTATGAGGTCTCAAGATGACAGTTACCGGTTTTGATTCATCCTTAATCAAAAGAGAACATACAAATGTTAATTAAGCCCTCGATTTCGAATTCCAAATAGAATCCTAAATGGAACCCATGAATTTCCTACTAGAAATGTATCTAGAGTTTGATTAATTAAGGCAAACGAATTAAGCATCCATTAATTCCGAAATTAAACATGAAAATCGAAATGTAATCAAGTTAGACATTTCATCAAACACCTCCAATACAATCATCTAGATTCTGTTTTTCACTCTTTAAATATGAACTAATGAAACCACTAATAGATAAATTCAAGATTCCAACTCATTTAAGCAAACAAATATAGAATCAAGAATCAAAGAGAGGAAGAACATGAAAAACGAAATTAACATAAGACTAAGCAAATAGAACAAGATTTCAGAATCAAACCCATAGGAATGTCAACCCAAGGATTGGTTTAAGGAGTTTAGCTCTCCATTTCAGCACAACACTCCGTTCACTTTCTCGAAAGCACTTTTACTTTGTACTTGAAATAGATAAAAGTCACTGTCTTGATACAGAGGTAGCGTGTTTATTCCTTAAAAATTTGAAAGAATGAATTCGTTATTCTCTATCATTGGTGCTTTTATCCAGAGGTCTTCGAGGTCCTTAAGGAAGGCATCTTTTTCAAATAAGATTGACTTGGACTTTCTTCTGACAGTCTGACACTTAGACGGGTGCAGTGGAGTCCAAAATTAGACGGGTGCAATGATCCAGAACTAGATAGGTGGGCAAGTCATTTTTAGATGAGTGATCAACTTAAGCTTCTTCAGACTTTTGATCCTTGCCACGTCATCAACAAGATCATATCTCTGACTGAGAGTCGACTTGGTTTCTGTCTGAGTTGTCTAACTTTCAGACAGGTGGTTTTTCAGACTCCTTAGGGAAATTTAGACGGGTCAGATTTAGACGAGTGACCCTAAGTCTATTTTCCTGCACACTTAACAGACTTATCAGTAATTTCACATGGTTCAATATTACCATAATATATTTGGAATCATCAAAACTTAGAGAATTGACACATTGAATGCATTCCAGACTTATGAGGTCTCAAGATGACAGTTACCGGTTTTGATTCATCCTTAATCACAAGAGAACATACAAATGCTAATTAAGCCCTCAATTTCGAATTCCAAATAGAATCCTAAATGGAACCCATGAATTTCCTACTAGAAATGTATCTAGAGTTTGATTAATTAAGGCAAACGAATTAAGCATCCATTAATTCCGAAATTAAACATGAAAATCGAAACGTAATCAAGCTAGACATTTCATCAAACACCTCCAATACAATCATCTAGATTCTGTTTTTCACTCTTTAAATATGAACTAATGAAGCCACTAATACATAAATTCAAGATTCCAACTCATTTAAGCAAACAAATATAGAATCAAGAATCAAAGAGAGGAAGAACATGAAAAACGAAATTAACATAAGACTAAGCAAATAGAACAAGATTTCAGAATCAAACCCATAGGAATGTCAACCCAAGGATTGGTTTAAGGAGTTTAGCTCTCCATTGTCTTGGAGAAACAACTTAGAAAACGAAAATCCATGACCAAGAACATACAAAAACCTAGAGAAAATATGAAGAAGAAGAAGAAGGGAAGGGAGCTATTTTCGTATCTCCTGTTCTGCCCTATTTCTCATTATAAAACATCCTAAAATAACAAATTAAACAATCTCAAACGTGTCCCTTTGGCCCAGCTTCAAGTGGCCACCAAAATTGCTCCAATTGGATCTCAAATGAGTGAGTTAAGCCCAATTTACTTCAGGATACTTCGGGATCTGAGACTGACTTTCCAAAGCAATTTACATCATCCAGAAGAAATAATTTGGCTCAGTGATCTGCATGAAAGTTGTAGCCTAATGTGTCATATTCAAAATGGTGTTGTCTCAGGTGTATAAGATCTCTACAGCTCAAGTTATGGCCCAAACAATGCTCTCTGTCCAAATTCCCGCAACAGCACCTCTGGTCACACTGTCAGCCCAGATTTGACCCTTTTATCCTCCGAATTGGACCTCGAGCTCTTCATGAAGGTTGTAGATATTTTCCTTAGATTTCCTGCAAAATTAGAATCACAATTTTCCAATATCTACAGCCAAAGTTATGCTCTAAATATAGAAGCAATATTAGGATGCCAATTATGCTAAAAAATGCAATTAGGCCCAATTTTGGCCCATAGTCATGAAATGCACCCAATAACCATCAATTAAGCTCAAATGATGTTTAAAAACAATGTCAAAATTATGTTCGTCAAATATATTCTTGACTATTTATGTTTAATCTGAACTTTGTGCAAACTGTTCTTGAACTTTAAAGATTGAACTACATACTTAAAAAATATGTTTTGTTAAAGTTTAGAACTTGAATTGTATTTTATCAATTCTATTCCTGAATTTTCTTATCCTCTTCATCAAATTCAAGATTAGTGAAAAACCCTTTTCTTTTTTATAAATATCATGTGGCAAAGTTTTGCAAAGCTTGTGAAAAGTTTTTAATTGCTAAAAAGAGTTGGAAAACTCAATTCATCCCCTCTCTTGAGTGCTTGAAGCCACACCAACACAGAACAGAATATTGATAAGACGCTTCTTGAATAAGACTCCTTATGAATTGTGGAAAGGTAGAAAACTCAACATTTCTTACTTCCCTACTTTTGGATGTGAATGCTTTATTCTAAACACTAGAGATCAACTTGCAAAGTTTGATTCGAAAGTAGATAAAGCTATATTCCTTGGTTACTCAGAAACTTCTAAAGCTTTTAGAGTTTACAACTCTAAAACTGAAGTAGTTAAAGAATGGAGATCGAACTCATAATCCTTTATGAATTCCATCCATCTCCTTTGTCTCATGTCCATCTCTTTCTGATCGAACATATATGTCAAGCTCTTGTGATCACTATAAACCGTGAACTTAGCACCATACAAATAGTGTCTCCATATCTTCAATGCAAACACCATTACGGCCAATTCCAGATCATGGGTTGGGTAGTTCCGTTCATGTACTCTTAACTGCCTTGAGCATAAGCTACTACTTTCCTTTCTTGCATGAACAAACAACCCAGGCCTTGATGTGATGCATCGCAATACACATCAAACGGTGCTAACGAATCTGGCAAGACTAATACAGGAGATGTTGTCAACCTTCTCTTCAACTCCTAAAAACTAACCTCGCACTCATTTGTCCAATCAAACACTTTTCCTTTTCTCGTTAATTGTATCATCAGTAACATAATCTTCGAGAATCCTTCTATGAATCGTCTGTAGTAACCTGTCAGTCCAAGGAAACTCCTGACTTCTCCCACCGTCTTAGGGCGTTCCCAATTCATAACTGCTTCATCTTTGGAAGGATCCATAGCTATTACATCTTTGTTTATAACATGCCCCAGAAATTATACTTCATCCAACCAAAATTCACACTTAGACAACTTGGCATAGAGTTGTCTGTCCTTAAGCACTTGAAGTACAACCCAAAGATGCTCTGCATGTTCTTCTCAACTCGAGGTGTAGATCAGAATGTCGTTGATAAAGACAACGACGAACTTGTCAACGTACGATCGAAAGATCCGATTCATGTAGTCCATGAATACAATAGGAGCATTAGTTACGCCAAATGGCATAACCATATACTCGTAGTGTCTGTACCGACTTCTAAAAGTAGTCTTCGATATATCATCTTCTTTTACCCTGATCTGATGGTATCCTGACCTCGGATCTATTTTAGAAATCATGGTTGCTCCCCGCAATTGATCCATCAGATCGTTAATCATCGGTAACGAATACTTATTCTTGATTGTTACCTTGTTAAATTGCCGGTGATCCACACATAACCTCGAGCTAACGTCCTTCTTTTTCACAAATAGAACCGGTGCTCCCCACGGTGAAACATTTGGTCCGATGAATTCCTTTTTTAACATGTCATTCAATTGCTTTTTTCAATTCCGCCAGCTCTGTTGGGGACATTCGATACGGTGCTATCAAAATCGGTTCGGTCCCTGGTACGAGATCTATCGCGAATTCTATCTTTCGCTTAGGTGGCAGCCCTGGAACATCATCTGGGAAAACTTCTGGAAATTCGCAAATGACAGGTAGCACATCCGGCTTCGAAGACTCCTTGGCATCCAAGGAAAACAACACCATGCAGTCTTTTGATCGTCCACTTCCCGAGTTACTGTCATTGACAGGCAATAATCCAGATTACTCTAAAAAAATAAAGGGTTTTGTTTGAATAGTCCAAAATCACATGGTTGGGTGAAAGCCAATCCATGCCTAAGATAATATTAATCTACTGCATAGGCAGACAAACGAGGTCCACAATGAATTGCCTATTTTCCAAAATAATAGGACAATCCCGGCAAACAATATAGTGGTCAAGGTTTCACCTGTAGGGGTAGAAATAGTAAGGTCATATGGTAACGAAGAAACAGGTAGATGCAAATGATCCATGCACTCTAAAGATATGAAAGAATGACTGGCACCCGAATCAAATAAGACATATAAGAGCTTTCTGAACATTAAGCACTTACCCTGTATCAGATCAGAACATCGAGAGGACTCAGATCATCTCACAGCGAAGACTCTTCCCGTAGCCCGAAGTTTACCTCCTTGTTGATTTCTGGTCTGAGTCTGATTCTCCGCTCCTTTATTTCTTCCAGTTTATTGTGTACCCTGAACTCTCCCCGCATTGCCTTAGGGGTAGTTCCATGACATGTGGCCCACATTGCCACAATTGAAACAGGTGACGTTTGGTAACTGAGGGCAGTCCCTCCTCAAGTGTGGTCCTCCGCATTTAAAACAAGTCAAGCCTCTCTGCTATGCTTGACTGGAACCTTCTCCTCTAACATTCACTAACTGCTAAGTGGGGCGACTATACGGCTTCGCCCTCGATTGGAATCTGCCTGCTCTTCCTCTTTTAATATTCCCTCTTACTGGTCCCCCACTTCTTTGTTGCTTCTGGACTAAACCAGTACGATCGTGACCTTCTAACACAATATACTTCTCGACTAGAGCTGGAAAGTGATTCAACACTAGTGGCAGCATTGCCTGCTTCAGCTCAGGCCTCAGACCATCTTCAAATTTCCGGCATACCCACTCCTCATCCGGGTGAACATGATAGAACTGCGAGAACTTTAGTAATGCTTCAAACCTTGCAGCGTATTCCCCTAGTGACATAGATCCCTGTTTCATATTGGAAAGTTCCTTCTCCTTCTCTATCCTGACACTTCTCGGGAGATACTTCTCTAAAAAACTGTCTCTGAACACTTCCCAATTAATTTGCCCTCGGTTTCCAACAATCGCTGTTTATTCATCCACCAAGCTTCTGCCGCTCCAACCAGCATAAAAGTGACATACGTCACTTTCCTCTCTTCTCTGCAGTGCACCGCCACGAATACTTTCTCCACCTCCTATAGCTACTTTTTTGTTGCTTCCGGATCATAGTCACCATGGAACTGAGGTGGGTTGCTTGTCAAGATTTTCTGACCGCTGTCAAGATTTTCTTCTTCTCGTGCTATGTTCAGTTGTTGTTGTCTTTCCTCCCGCTCTTCATGTCTTTGTATGAATTGTGTATTCTGCTAAGTTTGCTGCAGTTTGGCCGTAGCCAACTCCCTCATCACCCGCATTGTGTCATTGGCATCACCACTACCTTGAGTTCCGGAAGAACTTCCGGGTGTGTCAGTGGCTCTGCTTCCTCTATTTCTGCCACCGCTTCCTCTTCTCCCATTATAGTGAGCCATTCTAATTTCCTATAAAAGAAATCATTAGCTTTTTCATTCACAAGATATGTAAGACCATATAAACAAATATATTACTTTACATGTCTTATAAATACTTATAAGTTATTCTCATGCAGTAAGGATAACTTGCGCATCGGACACTCTACCCATTCTAAGCATAGCTGGCATCCAATAAGGATCCAACTAATTGTGTCGGTACTCACCCTACCCTACAGTCTGGTTTAGAACCGAACCACTCAGATACCACCAAATGAGACACCCCAATGTCCCACTAATGAAAACCCTAATTAACTAAGCCTTAGTCCGTAATTAACGTTAACGCTACTAATACAAGCTAAAATATAATTATTTGGAACCTGAAAATTAAAAGTGTTTACAACATAAATCACACGCAACTTTAAGCACACATCACATATATACATAATATATACAAACTTTCATTTGATTACGGCGGATCCCAATAACTAAACCTATGCAACACTATATAGACACTGAAATAGAAAGATATAAACATAAACTAGTTACAAAAACAAAGAAGATCCAAAAGCTACCTGACCCGACTCTCAAAGTACATCAAAATACAAAATGAAACTCACAGAGACACACAACCTATCGGACGCATCCGACTAAACCGTATCACAGACGATATGGACTTCTGGAATTACCCTATCCCTTTCCATAGTGATGTCGGTAGACTCTACCATATCGAGTCCTCGGCTCCAAAACAGACTCGCCACTACTCATCACATCGCGACAGCGATGATAATGGTACATCGTCTGAACACTCCGCTGCCTCCGACCCCTCTGCACCATACCAACGTGACTACTCGACTCTGAGCGGTCCACCATATTCCACATATCATCAGGGAACTCCCTCTGACGAGGTGGAAACCAAATCTCCTGGAAAGGTAACCTCTGCGAGATCCGATACGGGCCGTCCATATGAAAGCAAGAACCATCTCCCATGCACATGTAGAAGCTCACCAGGACGACGTACGTCATGAAGAATCGTGAATGGTCAACCTGCCATCCACAAACGTCAAGATAAACGATGTCAACATCCCCGATGAATGGGATCCTGGGAGGGATCCTCTGGAGATAATGACTCAGCTAGTAACCTTGACCCGCTAGACGTAAATACAAAGAATAATAGAGAAAGAAAGGAGATAAGAAATGCTGACATAATCATAAAAATAGGGATGGGGACACATAAAGCAAATAATCATATACACATAACACATACAACAAATAGTAAGCAAACATCTTCTGAGCCACACCAACACAATACATCCTCGAAGTACACTCTCAGATCATTCTTCTAAGGAGTCTTGCTCCTATGCATGTCGGTCGATATCTCTCATCCGCGTCTCATTTCTGAGACATTTTCCTTATTGAGCCTCACTGCTCAGAGAACGTCAGTTAGTTTGTTCAGGTAACCCTTCCGCTTGCCGTGACCAATAAGAGTGCATCCCTCTATGAGCTCAGCTCCATTAGAGGTGTCTTGGTCGCTTTGGAACGTCCACCTGCGACGTGGATACTCAGTGTAAAGTCGGGAAAACCAGGCTATACTGGGTTACATGACACATTAGGAGCTACCTAATAGTCAATATGAGCCTCCCAAGTCCATTTCGTACATCCCAAAGGTCTCTTCACAAATCGGCCCTCCGTAATCCGTACAACTAACCTTGTATGACTCCCAGTCATACGGCTCGACACTTTGGCAATATGCAATGCAACAGACATCGCTATGGCTAACACCAAAACCTTCTTACACATTAACACTCTCACAACGGATGCCCATACATCCCCGACCTTAAAGCCACAGTCTCGAGGCATTACCACGGTGTTAACCCTCAACTTTTCCATACAAACAGATATTCATCGAATCATCAACCAGTCATAAAATCATATATCAGTCAAACAACATAACAACATGTAGTCCAGACAACCTCAATCAGCACAATGCTAACCTAGGGTTTCAGGCCTATAGTCGATAAACCTACAACCACTAAACCCGAAACAACATTAAAACATTATTTTATTAGGGTTTGGCCATTGTCGATTATTCGACATCCTAGTAGGGTCTGGGGCACCCTACACACATGCATATATCATTGTTACTCTACGCTTGCCTCCCCAACGATGTCGGTTAGTTTCTCCCCACCTTGAAGGTTTGCGAAAGCTTCTTCGATGTCTCAAACCACATCCTCTCCTTCCTTAGCTTGCTGCCACGTACATTCTGAGGCTCCTCGAAGCTCAGAAATTCGCCCTAACACAAAGACAGCATCCAGGCATAGTAATAAACCCTAATCTCACTCAAAATTGATAATCGATGCAAGAAACAACCAGAGAAATAGGGAAAATGACTAAGAAGACTAATCTCAATAATGTCGACTTGTCGACGCGTTAAGGATTCGGACATTACCTTATTCGAATCGAAGAATCGATAGTCGATACTTTAAGTATTTTTCGCCCTGAGCACGGAAACGAAGTCGGAATTGAAATTGGACGGACGGATTGCTCTCGAGCTTGATTTCTCTTACTAGAACCTCACTCCCTCTCTCTAGCACGTTCTGATTGCAGCTGAAAGGAATGAAAATTTCCCCACAAAATCACTTAAGTTAAACTTAAGTGATTTCTGTCCCACTGAGCATGGTCTAGCATGCTGGGACTTCATTCTAGCATCGGCGGTTCCCACGTTAGAGCGTGGCCTCCTGTTCTGCCACGTTTTTCATGCAACAACGTGTGGAGGTGACGTGTCTGACCCTTGTGCACCCTTAAATGTTCCATTACCCACGATAGAGCGTGCCAACTCTCTAACGTTGGGCCTTCCAACATCCAAGTGTTCTGCTTCTGCCGGTACCCATTTTTTGCGCGTTTTGTTGCGTTCTGAGCTCTTTGAAGTCTGATTGACCTCAAATTTGAAACATAAGCTCATCAATACACAAGGAACAAGATTAAGACTCCATATATGATTAATCCCTTCATTAAACATAAATTGAGAAAATGGGGCAATACAATTTTACCTTGCATGTTTCAAATATAAATATTATTTTATCTTGATAAAAGAAACATAGTACCCTCGTTTACATAACCGCTTTTCTGCTCTGACACGGAGCTGTTGCAAAGTTGACCCTACTCAAACAAGGAAGTACAAAAGGCAACTTTCGGGTACAACAGAGAAAAGACAGTTCTAATTTGAGCTATCTGATAACCAAGAGTTCTTTTCTGAAGATCAAGTATCAAGTTATCAAACTCAACGGATCTCAGCATTAAATGATATCTCTAAATGGATATATCTCGAAGACCGTTGAAGAACAGTAGTTGAAGGAGCACTTGATCTATAAATACTGGACGACCTTAGTGAAGTAAGGAGAACAAAGCTCTGACATTCAAAGTGTCAAAACTCTGCTAAAACTTTCTTTGTAACATTAATTGTATTTCACTACGAGCTTAAACTTGCAATACCCTCACACATAGTGAGTGATCTTTAGCTCTAACCTTTAAACTCTTAAATTAGAGTGAGCTTGAAGAGACTTGACTGAAAAAGAATACTTGAGTGCCTGGATAGGTGTTGAATACTTGAGAGATTGTAAGCCTGAAAAGGCAAGTTAAAAGAATACATGTAAAGTTATTTGGTTAATAGTGTATAAAACCTTCAAGTAGAAGGGACTGGTCGTAGCTCCCAGTTGGAAGAGAGTGAACCGGGATAAATCTTCTATGTGGTTATTCTCTTATCCCTTATCTCTTTTAGTTGTGTTAAACTAATTCGTGGGGATTTGACGTTGGGTTTATTAACATTCCTTTCGAAAAGGATTTTCTTGAGTGTGTGTTACTATATGCTTGCTTGCTCAAACATTTTTGAAAAAGTTTTTCAAAAGTTAAGAAACATAATCCAACCCTTCTTCTCATGTTTTCCTGTGTCAACTTCAAATATCATAATACTCACCAAAATTTACAAACTTTTCAAGATGAATAATACAATATATTTACAATTCATCCTCATCCAGAGTTGAAAATTTTGGAATTCAAATAAAAAACCAAAACTGGTTTTATATTCTGAAAGTTATCCAAGTTGTCTCTCAATAGAAAATAATATATAGAAAATAATCAATACAAAAAGAATCTTTAGTTGGGTCCGAGCTCTTTGACAGACGACAGGAACAAAATTAGTAATCAATTGCACATATAGGGACCGATTTAAATATTTTTTTCAGGTTTAGGGACCAAATAAAAAAATTTGTATTACATATAAGGACCAATTTTCTGGCGAAAGGGATGAATTTGCTAACATTTGCACATGAAGGGACCGAACTTGCTAACATTTACACATGTAGGGACTCATTTCTAATTTTTTTACATATAGGGACTAAATGATGAATCCATGTCACATATAGGGACCAAATTATTACTTTAACCTTCTTATTTTTTTTGGCATGATTTCTTTTTTGCTGCATAACTTGCATTGCATTTTCAAAATAATTGGATGTTTTTTCCCCTTCTTTAGTCATTTTAAAAGGATAAAAAAGATGATAGGCCCGTGGACCACTCTGCCTGCAGTTTAAGTTGTATCAATACGAACTTGTAAAGGCTTTTAATTTTGGAACCTCCCTAATTTATCTTCCCACCTCCCTCCCCTCTTTAAATTTTGAGTAAAACCTCAGTTTCGTCCTTGAAATTGTAACAATGTGTCAACTTAGTCCCTGAATTTAACGAAATTCCAAAAATATCCCTGAAATTACAAAAGGTTAATCAATCTGGTCCTACCGTCAACCCCAGTTATCTGACACCGTAAACGATGCTGATGTGACACGTTAAGTGCCCTGTTGGCATTGTTGGCCTGAACAACTGGTGTCCACGTTGTTAGGGACCAAATTGACACTTTGGTTCAAGGACTAAATCTACACTCTGAATCATACACTAAATTGACACTCTTCTCTCCCTCCCTCCCTCCCTCCCTCCCTCCCTCCCTCACTCCCTCCCTTCTCTCTGCTTGTGGAAAATGCAAGTTGAAAGGCACGATTCTTTTATACTCACTATAGCCATGGGTTTTTCAATTTTTACCTTCACTCCATTTTTTCACCCCCAATTTTCTATCCCTGTTACTCTCCCCCCATCTTCTTGCTCTTGTCTTCCAATTTTTTTCATGGTTTTTTTATTCGTTTTCTTACCTTCACTTTGCATGCTTTAGAGTTTTTTTTCATACCCATTTTTGTTTGTCTTTTTCCCTTCATTAATAACCCACATTCCCTGTGGTTTTTTTTCACCCTAATATAAACCAGATGCAAGTTTTCAAGGTAAAGTGCAGAGAGAGAGAGAAGAAGGAGAGAGACCGAGGAAAGAGAAGAGTATCAATTTAGTCCCTGATTCAAGTCTCAATCTCATCCCTAAACCAGAGTGTCAATTTGGTCCCTAACAACGTGGACACCGGTTGTCCAACCCAATGGTGCCAACAAGGCACTTCACGTGCCATATTAGCGTCGCTAACAGCGTTAAGTAACTAGAGTGGCGGAGGACTGGATTGACTAACGTTTTGCAATTTCAAGGATATTTTTGGAATTTCGTTAATTTCAGGGACTAAGTTGACATGATGTAACAATTTCAGCCTACTAGGCCTACCAGGCCGGCCTATTTAACATATACACACACATAAATATATATGTATAATATAATATATTATAATACTATGATATATTATTTACGTTATTCATAATATTTAAAGGTAAAGGCCTATTGGCCATATAGTAGCCTACTTGCCTATTTATTTGTGAATGCCTGGTGACCTATTTATTAATATATGTCTATCAACTTCTTTGTCATTAGAGACCTATGAGCCTATATACAAGTGAAAGACTATGACCTATTTATAGATGGAGACATATTTAAATGTCTTGTTGATAAGCAGGCTTTCAGGCCAGGCTTTAAAGTAGGTCAGACTCGGGCCTTAAAAATTGGCTTATATCAGGCTATAGGACAGGCTCAGGTCTCGTGATTGGAACACAGGTCAGGCCCATGCTTACTAGGGCCTAGCTTGGCCTAACCTATTCCCACCCTTACTCCCAACCCTCACCCCTCTCTCTTATTTTGTTTCTTTCTAATTTTTTTTCTTCCACCTCCCTCTTATGTGTTAAAAAATTTAACGCACGGAAACTATGAAATTGGTCTGTTAAAATAATAAAAAATTTCTCAATACATTAAATGTATTTGTCATCACTTTTATTGATACAAACTGGTCTGTTTATATATCCTTAAAAAAAAAAGTGTTGATTTTAATACCTCTCATTCAGATTCCCCCTCCTCCTCATTTAACATTTTTTTTTTACATTTTCCCCCCTTAATACCCTAACCTCCCACCACCTTATCCCACCTCTCACCTCCCCTCCCCCTTTACGCGCTTCATGAGGTCGTTGGTGCGGCATTTGAGGATTAACGAGAGGGCTTTGTCGAGTACCTGTTCGGTGTCGTCGATGATGCGTAGTACGGGCCGTTCGCCTGGCGAAGAAGGGTTGTGAGCTTTTCCGTTTTGGATTTGAGTTCTAAACATTCTTACTTGAAGGAGGTGGCCTCGTCAGCACCTTTGCTTGCTTGGTCCACTAGCTGAAACGGCTTTACCAGGATTTGTTTAACTATGTCTCCCATCAAAAAAGGTTTTGGTCGTTGTTGGGTGATTGATTGTGTGATTGGTTTATAAGCTTGAAAGGTGGTGGTGGTGGTGGTTTGGTTTGTAAAACTGGTGGTTACTGGTTTAAGATCACGTGGGTTATACAAGACTTGTGTGACTTGGGTATGTGAAGTGAGTTGACGTGGGGGTGGGGGGGCTCACCGCAACTGGAGATTCAGAACCACAAGGTGTGACGTCGTGTGGAGCAGCTGGTCTGACATTATCGGTTCCCCTCTTAGGTCTCAACTGTAAATTGAATTACAATGATTTTTGTACACAAATATGGGACACCATTTGGTATTTTCTTTGTTTTCTTGGTATATTTTTTAGAAGCGTGTATACAGATAACATAAAAAGTAAATGAGAGATAGAGATTAAAATATACGATGTGAAATATGGGGGGAAAACGTAAAAAAAAATGTTAAATGAGGAGTTGGGGGGAATCTAATGGGCCTGACCCATCGTTACACCTAGGCCTAATTGAATTACGGAGAAATAAGTAGTTGTAGACTTTTTTGAATTAAAAAAGTAAAGTAGTAGTGATACAACGGTAAGGTGTCTTTTGCTGCAGTTTTAGGGGTTTGCAGTTTCTTCAGATTCATCAACCACAAACGCCGTTGGTAAGAAATGAAGAGGCAAGAGCTTCAAACCTTTTTGTTTTTTTCCTCTGATACAAACAGAACATTGCAATTCCTATTCTATATTACCTTTTCCCTTGGTATACAGATTCCCCTGTGATGAATATTTTAGTAATCTGAAGGAGGAGGAGCGTGGCGTTTCCCTATTTAATTTTCACAAAATCAAAATCAGAATGGTGCTCCCTTTCTCGCAACTTGGGAATCCTTCATTGTAGAGAGGTTGAGGAACCTATTTGATTTTGATGCCATGCTCCTTTCTGAAATAGACAACTATAAACACGAGAAGGGGGTTGAATTGTGTTTATTAGAATTTAAAATAAAGTTAAAAACTTTTTGCATGCAGAAGCTAAGCACAGACGGGTGTAAAAAGATACACAGACAGGTCACCTGTCTGTTGTAGTTTTCTCAGAAAAACAACACACGTAGAGATAAGAAAACAGACTTGACAGAAACAGTTTTAACACCTTTGTTAGAAAGCAGATGATATATATAATCAAAATAACTAAAGAGATTAAGGGAATAGAGATTAACACAGAGATTTATCCTGGTTCACTCTTTAACACAAAGAGCTACGTCCAGTCCTTGGCAGCACCAAGATTTATCCACTATAACTGATCAGGTTACAGACTCCAAGTATTGTTTGCACACCTAGCCTCTTCAGGCTCCAACACAAGTATTCTTTGCACACCTAGCCTCTTCAGGCTCACTCAGATTTGTTTGAGAGTTTGGTTTGTAATAAATACACTTACAGACCTTTCACTAACACTCAGAGAGTGGTTTAAATATAAAGCTTAGGAAAGTCTGTGTAATAACTTCAAATGATTGAAGAATACAGAATGAATAAATGAACAGAGTAATGGCTCTTTAATGCTTTGTAAAACTCTGATGATGTTCATCTTCAATGACTTCTGTATTTATAGCCTTCAAACATTTAATATCCGTTAGAGACATTCCTTGCAACTATGGCTTCAAGCAGAGCTTCATTAAATGCAATATAGTCGTTCTGGGCAGCCATTAATGCAATGAAGACGTTGGTTGTACTCTAACATGAGGGATAATAGCTTTATGCATCGTGTAGACATTAACTCAGAGTTGTGCAGAGTGCTTTTGTACTTTTGCAGAGTACATTTCCCTTTCTGTGTAATGACTGAAAGTACTAGGGAATAAAGCATGTTGGAAACATTCTTTAACTGGGAGTTTATCTCTGACTTCCTAGGTTGCTTGAGAGAGAGCACTTCTGAGTTTCTTGATAAGCGTGAGAGAGTTCTCAGAGTATTCTTCATGAGGGGACAGCTTGCAAAAGCTTCCTGTACTTCGAGTTCTTTAACGAAGAACCTTAGACAAGTTGAAGAGTAGAGACAGGTTGTAAAATCAGTTTGCACGTAGTCAACAATCCTAGTCAGCAGACAGGTTGACTTCTTGGCTTATACGGACAGGTGAGACTTAGGTAGACAAACAGGTGAGTTTTGTAATCTTCTGATCTGTACACTAAGTAGACAGGTTAGCAACCACAAAATAGGTTAATTAAATCATTACCCAATGTTTAGTTTTCATCAAAACTTAGGGAAATGCACACAGACATTTTAGAGACTTAACAATCTCCCCATTTTTTATGATGACAAACATTCAGATGATTTAATGAACCTTTGAAAATATCAGAGTACAGAAGTACAGACAGTAGACAAGTTGATATTTTCTATATGTGCAGACAGATGCATTAGTGTTCAATAAAGAGCATCAGAGTAATATGCAGCAAGTTTAAGTTCATAGTATCAGAGTATATCAGAGAATGAACACTTAATGAACACTTAGCATATATTGTTTACATTAAACATCTTAACATTTTTCTCCCCCTTTTGTCAGCAACAAAAAGAGTTAAATAGATAACAGTGGAGAGAAAAAGAAAAACGAAAAAGAATAATAAAGTAAAATTTGATTTGTATTCATCATAAGCAATTCAATTACAAGGCAGTTCCTACAACTACTTATTTAGGCTGATTAAACATAAGATACAGGGAATCAACTTTCTGTTCTAACAGCAGCCTAGCATGCCTCTCTGCATCCAATTGTCTTCTGACTTCTTCTAGCTCAGTCTTAAGGAGATTGAAGCTCACTGAATCCACCATCTGAGAGGAGGAGACTTCTGTAGACAGGCTGGTTGAAGCATCAGACAGGGATGGATACCAGGGTAAGGCTAAAACTGGGGGTGCCTTAGGTACAGAGAAAGGTGAGGAAACACGGGGAAAGAAAAGTTGATGAATGGTTCTGAAATAAAATAAAGGAAGAAAAACTATTTTAAACAGAGGGGTGATTCTGACTATGTCAAAATCAGGAGAGGGAAAGACATAAGAGAGTCTTTCACAAAGAGACAGTCGAGTGACTCTTATTGGAATAGGAGGGGGAAGAGGTTGATTGACTAAGACAGATGGAGGTATGGGTAGGAGAGAGTCTATGTGGGAAAAGAATGAATTAGACCCTGTGATTAAAAGAAAGAAATATCTAGACCTAGAGGGTAACATTACAACAGAGGCAGGATAGTTAGATCCTTCCAATGTTCTAATGAACAACACAATAGGGGGATAAAAGAAGATCTCCCTACATGGGTTCAGAATGTGAGGTGGTGGTGAAGGGATGACAGATAAGTGAGATATACTTGCAGTCATCAGAGATTGCAAATCACTCACAAACAGTCTAGATGATATGCCAGATTGTTCTCTGGGAGTTGAGTCCCTGTGAACAACTGTGTATTGACATACATAAGACACGACATCAAAAGATGGTTGAGAGGGGTGAGAGGAGACAGGTGAGTGAAAAGGGGAGGCAACAGATAAAGGGTTGACACAGAGAGCAGAGGGGGAAGAAACAGCAGAATCTGGAATACCTAGATGAAGGGGAGATGATGGTGCAGAAGGGAAGGTGAAGAGTGGTTCTTCAAAAAGCCTTGCTTTCTTCCTTGAAGGAGACAGAGAAGCTTCTTCATGATGACCAACTGTCTGTGTTCCAGCAGACAGGTCAGTAGAGGGTGCAGTAGCAGTAGCAGCAGCAGGCTCTCCAGCAGGGACAACTTCCCTTTCGGCAACAGCCACTACAGGCATAGGGTAGCCTGACCTTCTTTTTCTGGGAATGAAACCCAGATCAAGAGATTTGATCTCCCTAGGCTCTTCTGCAGGTGGAGAAGTCTGCTCCCCCTGAGCAGGTGCTTCCTCTTTACTAGGCACAGACTTAATTTGTCTGTCCTTGGTAAAGGTCTTCACCAGTCTTCTTCTCTTGGTGGGTTGTGTAGAAACCACACCTGATTGTCCAGCCTCACAGGTCTTCCTCTTGGGAGAGGGCTTCTTCAGCTTGAATCTGAGAGGCTCTACTGTCTCAGCAGATCCTTCAGAAGCTGTGGGTTCCTCAGGCCTTTGATCCTGTCTGGCAACCTTTCCAGCAGCTTTCCAAATCCTTTCAGAGATAGGATACTCTGATTCACCAGTGGAATCAGCAGGCTCCTCTGCTATTTCCTTCAGTTTCTGCTCAACAGCAGGCTTCTTCTTCTTTTCTTCCTCATCCTCCAGAGGGATTCCTTCAATCCCCATCATAGACAAGACCTTCTTGTCTATGGGCAGAGCCATGTCCACAAAGTGGACATCAGTTGGAACAAATATCTTGTTCCTAAAAACCCTTGTCAGCAACATTCCATAAGGGTAGGTAGGCATATTTGTCCTTCTGATCAGAGACTCAAGATACATGTAGATGAGATCATTGATGTCTATCTTGATTTTGTGAATCAAGTGGTACAGAGCAAATCTGTCCAGCTTGGTCACATTGTCTCTTGACCCTCTTCTGGGCATCACACACTCCAGAAGCAGCTTGTGCAAGAACCTGCACTTGGGCACCATGCAGACAGGCTTCTTGTTCTCAGGGTTGGGAGCTCCATAAACAGCAATATTGATACTTTCAGTTCCCACCTGATCTTCCCAGTCAGGTCTGAAGGCAGTTCCAATCCTTGGACATCTGGTTGCCAGTTCCAGAGAGCTTATAGGAAACTGAAGAGTCACATCAGCTGACATTTGAGCCTTGAAGCTCTTGGTTCCATCAACCACATTGGTGATGACCACAGCATTCCTCCAGAAATCTCTGACAAGCTTGGGATGGACCAGCTCCTTGATATCAAAGAAGGCTGTCCACTTAGAGTATTCCAACTCCTCAGTGACATCCATTCCCCATTTCTTCATCTGTTGAAGATCAACAGTCTTTCCAGGTAGAATCTTCTCTACATCAGTTAATCTCATCTCGTATTTCTCAGCAATCTCTTTTGGAGACAGGCGCTTTGAAGATGCCATTTTTCAGAAAAGAGAGAAAGTGAAGGTTTTGGAAGAGAGAAGGGTTTGAACGAGAGGAAGACGAAGACGAAAAGACTTAGGGTTTTTTTGAGAAGGATAAAGTTTGAAACTTTCTGAAGATTTGCCTTTTAAAGAAGTAAAAGCAGGAGAGAGAAAAAAGACATTTTTAATTAAGAATGGCACGATTTATGTGGGGAACTGTAGCGCCCACTTAGACATAAAGAAAACATGGTTTCGAGGTAAAAACTGCCGTGTTCATGATTAGCTTCAGATTAACAAATGGTATTAAATAAATAAATAAATAATAACCATTTCAATAAAACTATTGGGTTTCAGCATAGTGACTCAGCAGAGTCAGACAGGTGATCACAGACAGTTAAAAACTCAGACATGTCATTCAACAATACAATGCATGTTTAAATTATCTCTAATAAATAAAAATCTTTCTTCTGCTAAAGGCTTAGTGAAGATATCAGCCCATTGATTTTCAGTTTTAACAAACTTAATATCAAAGATACCTTTCTGAATATAATCTCTAATGAAGTGATGTTTGATTTCTATATGCTTAGCCTTAGAATGCTGAATTGGATTTTTAGTTAAGCAGATAGCACTAGAATTATCACACCATACAGATATATTATGCTAAAAAATAGAGTAATCCTCAAGTTGATGTTTTACCCATAAAAGCTGAGAGCAACAACTAGCAGCTGAGATATATTCTGCTTCAGCTGTAGATAGAGCTATAGTTGTCTGTCTTTTGCTTGACCAAGAGACCAAGTTTGCTCCAATGAAGTGGCATCCTCCACTGGTGCTTTTTCTTTCTATTCTGTCTCCAGCAAAGTCAGCATCACAGAATCCCACTAATCTGTATTCATTAGTTCTTAAATACAGCAAACCAAGATTAGTAGTACCAAGCAAATATCTAAATATTCTCTTAACAGCTTTAAGATGAGATTCTCTTGGGTCAGATTGAAATCTAGCACACATACAGACACTAAACTGAATATCAGGTCTGCTTGAGGTTAAGTACAGCAAAGATCCAATCATACCTCTGTAGACAGTTTGGTCTACCTTTTTACCTTCATCATCTTTACTAAGTTTTGCATTGGTTTCCATGGGAGTTTTCATAAGTTTAGCATTTTCCATTTTGTATTTCTTGATCATTTCCTTGATATACTTTTGTTGATGGATGTAGATTCCATCACTTGTCTGTTTGATTTGTAGACCAAGGAAGAACTTCAATTCTCCCATCATGCTCATCTCAAATTCTGCTTGCATCAGCTTTGAAAAATCCTTGCACAGCTTTTCATTAGTTGCTCCAAAAATAATATCATCAACATATATTTGGACTACAATGAAATTTTCTTTATAGCTTTTCTTAAACAGAGTAGTATCTACTTGACCTCTTGTAAAGCCGTTATGCATGAGAAAAGAGCTTAGTCTATCATACCATGCCCTAGGTGCTTGCTTTAAACCATATAATGCCCTTTTAAGTTTAAAAACATGATCTGGTTTATCAGTATCTTCAAAACCAGGGGGTTGTTTAACATAAACTTCTTCTTCAATTATTCCATTGAGAAAAGCACTTTTCACATCCATTTGAAAAAGAGTGATTTGGTGTTGTGCAGCATATGACATTAGTATGCGAATAGCTTCTATTCTAGCTACAGGTGCAAATGTTTCAGTATAGTCAATACCTTCTTGTTGGTTATAGCCTTGAGCTACTAACCTTGCCTTGTTTCTGACAACTTTGCCATCTTCATCTAACTTGTTTCTGAAGACCCATCTTGTTCCAATGACAGACTTGTTTTTGGGCTTGGAGACAAGTGTCCAGACATCATTTCTGGTGAACTGGTTGAGTTCTTCTTGCATAGCAAGAATCCAGCTTTCATCATCAAGAGCTTCTTCAATGTGCTTTGGCTCTATTTCTGACAAAAAGGCCACATTGCTTGATTCTCTTAAGGTAGATCTGGTTCTTACTCCTTCTGAGGGATGACCAATGATGAGATCCTTAGGATGATGAGTTTTGAATTTCCAGTCTCTTTCAAGAGGACCTTGACTTGTCTGTGTCTGTTGACTTGTCTGTTCCACTGGTCTGTCTGGTTCTGCTTCAGGTTCTGGTTTGGTTAAGTCAGGTTGTTGATTTTCTGACTTGTTTATATCAAGACCTGCAAGATCATCTTCTAGATCTGACAATTCCTTATCAGTCTTTAAGTTATCATTAAACTTGAGATGAACAGATTCTTCAATAACAGATGTTCTAGAATTGTAAATTCTAAAAGCTTTAGACATTTCAGAGTATCCCAAAAAGATACCTTTGTCTGTCTTAGAGTCAAATTTTCCAAGTTGATCCTTGGTATTTAATATGTAGCATTCACAACCAAATGCATGAAAGTAAGAAATGTTGGGGCTTTTTCCTTTCCACAGTTCATAGGGAGTTTTCTTTAGAAAAGGCCTAATGAGTATTCTGTTTTGTACATAACAAGCTGTGTTTACTGCTTCTGCCCAGAAGTACTTAGGGAGATTATTCTCATTGAGCATAGATCTAGCCATCTCTTGCAGAGATCTGTTCTTTCTCTCAACCACTCCATTTTGTTGAGGAGTTCTAGGTGCAGAGAAATTGTGAGAGATCTCATTCTCCTCACAGAACTGACTAAACTGCTCATTTTCAAATTCTCCCCCATGGTCACTTCTAAGAGTAGAAATGCAGAAACCCTGCTCATTTTGTACTCTTTTACAGAATACTGAGAAAGCCTTAAAAGACTCATCCTTGTGGGTTAAGAAGAGTACCCATGTATATCTAGAATAGTCATCAACTATGACAAATCCATATTTCCTTCCAGCCAAGCTAGCAACACTAACTGGTCCAAACAGATCCATGTGTAACAACTGAAGAGGTCTAAAGGTTGATATTTGGTTTTTAGATTTGAAACTTGATTTTATCTGTTTACCTCTCTGACATGCATCACACAAAATATCTTTCTTAAAACTAATATCAGGCAATCCTCTCACAAGGTTATCCCTTTTTAGTTTTGAAATTAATTTCATACTAGCATGTCCTAGTTTCTTATGCCACAACCATCTTTCATCCTCTTTAGACATCAGACATGTTACACTTTGATCTGAGAGATCAGTCAGTTCAATCTTATACAGATTTTGTTGCCTTTTAGCTGAAAAGAGGGTTTTGCCACTAAGATCTTTAACTATACAGAAATCTTTGGTAAATGAGACATCAAATCCACTGTCACATAATTGACTTATGCTAAGCAAATTGTGTTTTAATCCTTTAACCATAAGAACATTTGATATAGAGGGAAGAGGAGGTTTACCACCAATAGTACCAATTCCTATAACCTTCCCTTTCTGATTTCCACCAAATGCCACATGTCCTCCTTTCTTAAGTTGGAGGTCTAGGAACATAGACCTTTCTCCTGTCATGTGTCGCGAGCAGCCACTGTCCAGGTACCAGCAGTGGTGTTTTCTTTGTGCTGTTGAGGACATCTGCAACAGAGATTATTTGATCTTTAGGTACCCATAGTTTTCTGGGTCCTTTTCTGTTAGTTCTAGGAGTCTGTGAAGACTTCCTTCTTTTCTTATGGAGACACTTAGACATAACATGTCCAGTCTTTCCACAGAAATTACAGACAGGTATGGATTTAATAGTAGCAGACACTTTAGAGTGCTTAGTTAATACTTTATGATGTATCTGATGGACATATCCTATACCTTCTTTGTTAAGGGAGTGCCTCTGACAGCCAAGCAGCTTTGTCAGATTATCTCTACCATTAACAAATTTGGCAAGATCAGAAGTGAGCTCTTCCACTTTCTGTTGAAGTTTTTCAACTTCTTCAGACTGTGATGTATCACTAGAGATCTTAGCTTCATTAGACTTTTCAGTCTTCAGCTCACTGTTCTCCTTGGCAAATTTCTCACACTCTAGAGATTTTTGTTTATGCTCACTGAGGAGCTTAACATGATCTCTCTTGAGAGATTTGAAAGCCTTAGACAAACAGTTGGATTCCTCTAACAATTCTTCATAGGCATCAAGTAATTCCTCATAATCAGAATTTACCTCATTATCTGAATCAGAGTCAGTGTTAGCCATTAGACAGAGATTTGCTTCTTCCTCTGTCTCCTTATCAGTAGATGTTGACTCTAGATCTTCCCAAGTGGCCATCATTCCTTTCTTCTTCTTTTTGAAGAACTTCTTAAATGTGGCTTTCTTGAGTTGAGGACATTCTGCTTTGATGTGTCCTGGTTTCTTGCACTCATAGCAGACAATTGAGTTTTTGTCTGTTGAAGTGGAATCCTTGAAATTCTTGTCCTTGTTGAATCTTCTGAATGGCTTATCCTTTCTGAACTTCTTTTTCTGTAGGAGAAGCTTTATCTTTCTGGTTAGGAGAGATAGTTCTTCATCACTTTCAGAATCCTCAGATTCAGACAGGTCAGTATCATTGGATGACTCGTCTGCCTTTAAAGCTTTAGAGGCTTTGGAAGACTTTTGATCAGCCTTCAGAGCAATTGACTTGCCCTTCTTTGTTGAGACTTCATCTCCAAGTTCTTGCTCATGAACAGTAAGTGTTCCAAGGAGTTCATCCATAGTCAAGGTGGTAAGATCTTTGGCTTGAGAGATAGCAGTTACCAGAGGTCTCCACTGCTTAGGTAGGCTCTTAAGTATCTTTCCAACCTTCTTAGCATTGGAGTAAACTTTGCCAAGAGACTTTAGACCATTGATGATAGTTTGAAATCTCCCAATCATTTGAGCAACAGATTCTCCTTCTTCCATGAGAAATAGTTCATACTTTCTGACAAGTATGGCAATTTTTGATTCTTTGACCTTGGCGGTTCCTTCATGTGTGACAGCTAAGGTGTCCCATATTTCTTTGGCAGAATCACAGGCACAGACCTTCTCAAACTCATCAGGACTAAGCGCACAAATAATGTTGTATCTGGCTTTGTGATTCAGCTCCCATTTTGCCTTTTCTGCAGGGGTCCACTGAGCTTTTGGCTTGTCAGTGTTGTCATCATTTTTAGGGATGAAAGGACCATCTGTGATGACATCCCAGAGATCAGAGTTTGTAGATAGAATGAACCATTGAAATCTATCTTTCCAATAGTTGTAGTTTTCTCCATTGAAGAATGGAGGTTTGGTTAAGGAGGCTCCTTCAGTCTGGTTACTTCCACTAGCTCCAGCAGTCATGTCTATTCTTCAGGATCTTTTACCTCAACACTGTTAGATGCTCAACCCAGAGGCTGAGCTCTGATACCAACTGAAATAGACAACTATAAACACGAGAAGGGGGGTTCAATTGTGTTTATTAGAATTTAAAATAAAGTTAAAAACTTTTTGCATGCAGAAGCTAAGCACAGACGGGTGTAAAAAGATACACAGACAGGTGACCTGACAGAAACAGTTTTAACACCTTTGTTAGAAAGCAGATGATATATATAATCAAAATAACTAAAGAGATTAAGGGAAGAGAGATTAACACAGAGATTTATCCTGGTTCACTCTTTAACACAAAGAGCTACGTCCAGTCCTTGGCAGCACCAAGATTTATCCACTATAACTGATCAGGTTACAGACTCCAAGTATTGTTTGCACACCTAGCCTCTTCAGGCTCCAACACAAGTATTCTTTGCACACCTAGCCTCTTCAGGCTCACTCAGATTTGTTTGAGAGTTTGGTTTGTAATAAATACACTTACAGACCTTTCACTAATACTCAGAGAGTGGTTTAAATATAAAGCTTAGGAAAGTCTGCGTAATAACTTCAAATGATTGAAGAATACAGAATGAATAAATGAACAGAGTAATGGCTCTTTAATGCTTTGTAAAACTCTGATGATGTTCATCTTCAATGACTTCTGTATTTATAGCCTTCAAACATTTAATATCCGTTAGAGACATTCCTTGCAACTATGGCTTCAAGCAGAGCTTCATTAAATGCAATATAGTCGTTCTGGGCAGCCATTAATGCAATGAAGACGTTGGTTGTACTCTAACATGAGGGATAATAGCTTTATGCATCGTGTAGACATTAACTCAGAGTTGTGCAGAGTGCTTTTGTACTTTTGCAGAGTACATTTCCCTTTCTGTGTAATGACTGAAAGTACTAGGGAATAAAGCATGTTGGAAACATTCTTTAACTGGGAGTTTATCTCTGACTTCCTAGGTTGCTTGAGAGAGAGCATTTCTGAGTTTCTTGATAAGCGTGAGAGAGTTCTTAGAGTATTCTTCATGAGGGGACAGCTTGCAAAAGCTTTCTGTACTTCGAGTTCTTTAACGAAGAACCTTAGACAAGTTGAAGAGTAGAGACAGGTTGTAAAATCAGTTTGCACGTAGTCAACAATCCTAGTCAGCAGACAGGTTGACTTCTTGGCTTATACGGACAGGTGAGACTTAGGTAGACAGACAGGTGAGTTTTGTAATCTTCTGATCTGTACACTAAGTAGACAGGTTAGCAACCACAAAATAGGTTAATTAAATCATTACCCAATGTTTAGTTTTCATCAAAACTTAGGGAAATGCACACAGACATTTTAGAGACTTAACACTTTCGTGCTGATACTTGGCTTTCTGAGGGATCTATCTCCAATTTTTTTCTTTTTTTTTTATTAAAATTTTCCTTCTTTTTCCTCTTATGATTCCGTTGAATATTTTTTTCTTGTTTCAATTTTAGACTCGGGTTTATGTTGATAAAACATTTACCATTAAAAAATTATTTTCAAACTATAAATATTTATTGTAATATGGTACGATTTGAACTTTTTTTTCAGTTTATTTTGTGTTTAAAACAGCTTATAATTGAAATTTGTAAATAATAATTATTTCTTCAATAATAAGGGTTCGTGCCATTAGAGTGAGATTGGATTAACATATTTTGTGTTCACCGATGCAAGAAAAAGATTGTAATAAAAATTTTGAAGGAAAAAAAAATGAATTATGAAAAATTCTAGCAACACACTCTCGAATACACTCTTTCCAATACACTATCGGTTGAATTTTCATATAGGTCCTGCAAGTTCTGAATGCCTTATTTAGTGCTTGATTCCTAGTGGATAGAATTGATTTTAGTGGAAGTAAGAATTTTTAGCTTTTTCCGTTGAGAATAATTGATTTTAGATGCACTATCCACACAATTCTACGTATTTACACCGCAAAAGTGATTTTAATTTATCATTTAAACAAAATCAATTCTTCTAAACCCACCTTTAAAATATTATTATCAAACACACATCAATACTTCTAACCCTTGATAACCGGTGTTCAATTTTCAAATTTCAGTGTATAGGAATTAGTAGCCCAAGGAGAAAATGGGACGCATGGTGGAAGCATCTCTGTCTTCCACATCATTTGCAGATTCCTCAGAAGATGTTTTCACTAGGCTGCTCACCTCTCTAGAGGCCATTCAGACTGAGCAGGCAAAGCAGCACCTTATGATTGAGCAAATACAACAGCAGGGACAAGTTATTGAAGGCCGCCAGAAGAACATAGAGGTCATGATTCAGGCAATTTATAATTGGCATCTGAGCCAAAATCACTTTCCACCACCGCATTAAGATCTTTTCTTTTATCCCTTCTCATGCTTATGGATATTACATGGGATATAATGTAAGTTTTTAAGTTATTGGCAATTTTTATCTGTAGTCTCATGTATTTTTTAATATATTCATGTTATTTATTGCATGTTCAGTTGTTCACACCATTATGCACTGTTTTGCTTAGTTTCGATTATGTTGCACTCATCTGGCTTCTGCTTAGATTTGATTTTCTGAATAGTTTCATGTTTAGATTTGCACTCATGTTTTCTGCATATTCATCTATTCATGATTGATTGCTTGATTGGTTGGTGTTTTTGCATCTGGGTCATCGTTTTGTCTTGAATTTGCTTTCTGGGTTTGCTGCAAACTGTTGCCACTTTAATTGTGAAGGCACTTTTTAAAGTTGATAATATATAAGTATCAAGAAATAGAGTTGAGTGCTTTTATTTATTTTCTAGTGTTGAGTGCTTTTCTTCTAATGGCGTATAGCCTGAAGAAAGAGATGAGAGGTGCATGAATTGGAGGTTTGAGTGCTGGTTATTAGTAGCTGACTAAGAGAGTTAAACAAATTGGGAGAATCCACATCAGTATCGAGGAACCCTTAGCCAGCATTCTGACATGTATTTATACATTGCATGCCCAAAGGGGCTGCTTGAAACCTGCCCTCCTTAGTTGTGAATTTCTAAAATTGATATAGGACCCTGTTCTTGTTTCAGTTTCCTTTTCTAGACTTCAGGGTTCCTGGATGTGTGATACCTCAGCTTGTAATCAGTCAACTTGTGAGGGGAACATATGAAAAGAGCCTTTCTTTTTGGATTTCCTGATGTACATTACATTTGACTACTTTTCAAGGAATAGACCTCATAAAATAGAGAATGAGAATAGTCTAAAGTTGCTTGAAAGTCAATTTGTTGCTTTGTAACTTGATTTGTCTAAACTTTTTAATCCTTGAAATCTGTCGAGGTTTTGTGTAATCATGGGAATAAAAAGTAGCACTCATTGGATAATTGAGCAGTATATGAAATAAGTGGATACAAAACATCATGTGTATTGTAGGAAACCAAGGGAGGATTGGTTACCTTTTTTTATAAGGTATTCATCTTTGGTTATTACTATACAAGTCTGTAATTCTTTTTATCCATGAAGGATAATAGCATCTATCCTTTTAGAGCGTTGCAAGGGAAGCATGGTTTGCTTCTGTGATTTTGAGGCCTCGGGGATGTTATCAATCTGAAATGTGGTTAAATCTGTTGAAGTGCAAGCAATGAAGTATGTTCTGTAAGTAAAGTAAATCTATGTACTTGTAGAAAGTGTATGATATTAAATCATCCTTGTGCTGCTTGCCTGGTTTTAGTATGTGTCGCTTAGGCAGTATGACACACCAAGGGGCTTTAAGATTGGTATAGTTTCAAAGTTTATGGTTTGTTTTTATTTGTTTCTTTATTTTTATTTATTTCTGCATTCTATTTTGCATGGTCTAAATTGAAGTTAGTTTCAGCATTTTGTGTGGTTGCGTTCATATGGGATTGAATAATATGATGGAACAATCCTCCTAAAACGTTAAGCTATCAAGTAAAGGCCCGATAATGGTTTTATATTTCTAACAAACATCTTGAGGAAGCACAAGTGGCTGGTTGATTTATTACTTGTTGTTTAATGCTCTTCTTTTTGCTGGTTTACACCTTTCATGGTTCTCTTGGTTTTTTTGATCTGGTGAAGTTTTGTTTAGGGATTGTGCTGCGTGCTGGTATGCTGGTGTGATCTTTGAGATTGTCTTCCTTTATTTTTGGTGATCTGATTGAAGTAAGGTTTGCTATTTTTGGACTTGTCTTGGGCTGTATGTTGCATAGTCTATACAGTTTGTGCTTTTTTGTGGTCTGCCATGCTCTCATTTGTAGGATCAAAGCATGGTTTTGTTACGGATTGGATTGCTGTTATCGCTGTCCCTGGTTTTACTTTCTTGTGTTGTGTTGTGTTGGTTTGACCGTATAACTCTCATTGTATCTTATGTTTCTTCTTAGCATGTCTTATGCTAAGCTTGTTTATCAATAAAATTGGGGTACACGCACATTTTGATCCCAGACAAAAAAATACGATGCTCATTTTAGTCCCTGACAAAAAAAAAAAACTACCCCGTTAGTCCCTGACAATTACTAACGTGGGACAAATTAGTCCCTGACAATTACTTTAGGACATTTAGTCCCTAACAATATTTAAAGTGAGACTAATTAGTCCCTGACAATTAGTGTCGTGGGACATTTTAGTAACGGATGCTGACTAGCGGAAGTCACGTAGGGACTAACTTGTCCCACGTAGTAATTGTCAGGGACTTACGGGATAGTTTTTTTTGGTCAGTGACTGAAATGGGCACCGTGTTTTTTGTCGGGGATCAAAATGGGCCTTTACCCATAATAATGTTGTTGGCTTTTCGAAGAAAAAAAAAAGTTGTAAAAATTGTTCATTTCAATGAACTTGTTATGTGTTTGATAGGAAAATGCCACCATGAATTGATTTATGATTATGACACTTGAATTGATTTCATTTCAGTTTCTTGTATGATGGACGCATTTAGTTTTTCCTGCTTTTGTCGAGACTCTCACCATCCTATTTGGTTACATGGATGGCATGGGAACATTATCCGAGGAGCAAAGCATCTTTGTTTGAAAGCTAAGGTTTCTTTATCTTACAATGGATTTGAGGCAACAATGCTTGGAAATTAGAAAACTATGCTGAGAGCACTAGACAAAGTTTGGGACTTCAAGAATGTATTGATTCAGAATATATGAAGTTGAAAGCGTAAAATTAGAATTTATATGATGGTAAGATGACTATGACAAGATATATAAAAACAGAATAATAACCATTTTAAAACAAATCATAGAAATTAAAGAAGTTCTTATCAATTAAACTTTTTTTGTTTTAAAAATAGTTCTTCAGAACCAATTCACCAAACAAGCTTTTGTTTTTCCTCTAACTTTTAAAACTCATTCCAAAATTCTGTGTACAAACATTTTTTTTTTGTTTAATAAAATAGTTCTTGGGAATTACTTTACAAAATACTTTTCAAAGAAAATAAAAATCGAAACAATCTATAGGGGTGATCTGTTAATAGTTGATAGTTGATAAAACAATAGTTTTCTATCTTGTGTTTCACATAATGTTATTAAAACCAAACCGGTAATTGATTCGGTCGGGGTACTGAGTCACTGGGTCAACCGGGTTCAATCCGGGGTCATTGATTAACTCTGTTTTAACCTGTATATATTAAAAAAAAATTAAAATATTCATATATTCTACAATATAAATCAACATGTCTATGCTCCAAATCCAAAACCATTACTATAAAAAAAGTATCTAATTAAATAAATATTAATCAAGGTCACACAAGCTCACAAATAACTAAATAACAATCAACAATCTCCATTCAACCGATATAATATTAAATTTGTAAAGTTAATATTAATGTTATGTATACATAATATATTTGTCACATGAATTATAACCCAAAAGTGTGGCCTAGAGGTGTGAGTACCATGCTTATGTCAAGAAGTACTGGGATGGACTCCCACCAACGCTTTTTGAATTTCTATTTACGGATTTCCAACAAAATGCAGCAGGGATTGGCACTTGTGAAGACAGCAGTGGCGCGTACGGTTGCAGTAGGGGACAGGCAGCGACAGCACATTGGTCCGCGTGAGTTCAAAGCATAAAAAAAACAAATAAAAAAAAAAACAAAAAGGTGACCCGCTCGGTTCATAGCCACCCGTTGGTTCACCGAGTTTCGTATAACTCGGCCAGTCGAACCGGTTCATGGCCGGTTCGATGGCTTATAAGGTTCAGCACCCTAACCGGACCGGCTATATGACCGGTTCCCGGGTCAACCGGTCGGACCGACCGGTCCGAGCTGGTTTTAATAACACTGGATTTTTTGCTACTAAGCCTGTGTTTGGTTAGGCTGAAAACAGAAGGCGAGAAACGAGGAGGAAGGAAAAGGAGAGGAAAAGATGATTTTCCTTCGTCTGGTTCCTCAATGAAAAAGGGAGGAAAGAATAGATTTTGAGGGCCCCACCTCCAAATATGTTTCTGTCCAAAATGGGAGGAAAACACAGAGGAAAAGCTCATTTTGAGTAAAAAGACTCAAATACCCTTGTGAGTGAAGTCCCACCATCTTCTCCAAACTCATCGTCCTCGTCATGTCGCACACCCCTAAACCCAGAAGCGACCAAGATGCCTAGTCTTCAAACCACTGCGTGCCATCATCAGTCCATCAACTCAAGCGCCCCCGCGTCCAACCACCCCCATAGATCTCCCTCTGTCATGCACCGCCAACACCATTCGAGAGCTTCGTGATCCACAGTCGTTCCAAGCACGAACACAGAGCTGTCGCTGCTCCGTACTGCTAGGCCAGTCATCGCCGCCTTCGACGCGTGCCTCTGTCATCAAGGTCCGTCGCATAACAAACACAACCACCCATCTGCCTGTATGGTGCGGCTTTGTGCTCAATTGGGCGCCTCATCATTTCCGCTGTTAGTTCCTTGGAGGCTTCTGTACTTTGAATTTGAATTTAGATTCTTTGCCTTGCTAGGTTTATTTTTTTGTGGGTGCTTGCTTCAATGTGAGATTAGAAGTATACGTGGCCCTTTGTTTAGCGGACAAAAAAAATAAAAGGAATCCTTTTTTTTTAATAAAAAACCAAAATTTGAAGTTTGGCCTTGTGCCCTTGTTTACGAGAGTGTTTATTTTAAGTGGCATGTTTCTTATTAAAAAGAAAACAACAAAAAGTCCTTTAAAAAATAAAAATCTTACTTAAAATTCAATCAAATTTAATTAATATATTAAATAAATATTTAATGGGTTCATTAGCTTACTCTGACTTATTCATTCTAATTTTTTTATATATATGTTGTTTATTTTTTAAATTTTTAATTTTAAGGGATAAAATAAATATTATTTTAAATTTATTAATATTTTTTAATTTAACTTAGGTCCTTAATGAGTGTTTAATTTATTTTTTTCCATTAGTGAGAGTATATTATAAAATTTTATTCAATTTATATATCTCATCTATTTAAGGGTATTTATGTCATTTCACAAATATATTTTTTCTTTCTTCTCACTTTCTCCTCAACCAAACAAGAGGAAAGAAAAGTTTTTGTTTTCTTTTCTTCCATTTTCTCTTCAACCAAACAACCAAACAATCCTCTCATTTTACACTCTTTTTCTTTCCTTCCTCCTTCTTTCCTCCCACTTTCTTTCCTCTCATTTTCTCTCCTACAACTAAACATAGTGTAAATGTGAGATTTGTGTGATGAAAGCGGTATGTGCCATACATTCTAACCCCTTTTCCTTCAAAACATTTTGTGTTTTTCCCCCCTCTAATACAAGCAGTAGATTGCAATCCCTATTCCATATTACCTTTTTCAAGGTATATAGATTCCCTGGTGACGAAAATTTTAGTAATTTGAAGGCCGGCTCAAGGGTGAAGCTACTAAAGCCCTGGTTTTTGGCCCACCAGCAAAACAAATTTGTTATTTTACCTTTTATAAAGCAAAAAGGCCTCATATACTAATAAAAAGCCCCAACCTGATCCAAAGAGACTATCTCACTTAAAATAAAAGGGTCTCACTCAAAATTTATTTTAGGCCTCACTTTCTCTTAGGCCGGCCCTGCTGAAGCAGGAGGAGCGTGGTGTTCCTGTTTAGCTTTCAGAAAATCAAAAATCAAAATGGTGCTTCCTTTTGCTACATCGGAATCCTTGTTTGTCCTTAAGGTAGTATGATGTGTCAATTTTTAATTGATTGATTATTTAAATAAAACTTTAAACTGATAGTGCATATTAATTAGATTCAAATATTTGTTTATGAAACTTTGAGAAGTTGATCTACTCAATCAGAAGTTTTATTTTGACAATCGAATTATTGAAATTTAATGTCTCCGGTAAGTT
Source organism: Echinosophora koreensis (assembly GCA_035048595.1). Lineage (NCBI taxonomy): Eukaryota > Viridiplantae > Streptophyta > Magnoliopsida > Fabales > Fabaceae > Echinosophora > Echinosophora koreensis. The sequence continues at coordinate 2,431,460 of JAPCYP010000011.1, read as the reverse complement.
ATTAGGCGGAGTAACTCTGACAAGAATTACTCCTGGGGTAAGTGGATCCTCATCCTTTATGCTAATATATATGGTATGATGTAAATCTAGGTCAACATATGAACACTTTTTTTCTGTTAATTTTGTATTTAAAACAGTTTCTAATTGAAATTTGTAAAAGAAATTTGTCTTGAAGAAGTTGCAGCTGCTAATAGATCGCAGCTTTAGATCTTGGTGGTGAGAATCTGAATTGCCCTCTATTGCTTTCTATGTTTTAGTTATTAAACATGATTATCTAAAATATTGTTATTTTATATTTTTTCTGCCAAAATTGATTCCAAAATTGGAATTGATTTCTAATCATGCATAGGAAGTTCTGAAATTTAAATCTATGGTTCATTCCTTATTACTGAACTTTGTGGGTGTGATTTGTGAAGGGAAATGAGAAGAACTGGTCAATCTTTAAAAAAATGGTTCACTATATTCCCTTCTAATGCAATGCTATTGCTATTTCTGCATTTGTGGCCTTATCTGAACTGCCATATTTTCCTCTGATGACCAAGCAGCAAATTTTTGTTTAGCCAATCAACCAATATGTGGTTAAAAAATAAAATCGTTTCCAAGGATCTTGGTGTTTATGATAGTTGATTCCCAACAAGAATTATATCTTTTAAATTGTTTAAGAAATACCCTAAAGTTTAGATTTAATAAGTTCCTTCTTTTTGTATTTTTGTATAAGAATATTTTCATTGTTTCAACTTCCAGAATAAATCAGGGATAGATGTTGTAAATAAATTCTACAATGGAGCCATGGATAAGGAGGAGGATACAAAGCTATCTTAGGGGACCCCAATCAAATTGTGATTGTTCATATGGTGTCCTCGTAGTTCATTGCATGGCTAGAAGGAAAAGCTAAATTGCCATATGGACAGCTTGGCATTGGAGATAGATAACAAACTTTTAGATTGGTATTATCTTATTTATGTTTATAAGTAGATATATGTCTTCCTAACTTGATGAAGTTGTATTTTATTTAACAGTCTTCAGCTCTGGTACAATATGTTACCAACCACGGGATCAAAGAGATGAAAATTAGCTTCATAGGAAAAGTAGTTCTTGGAAGCATGAAAGCTTGCAAGTGAGAAGAGTTTCTCATGAGTAATCATATTGAAAAAGATGCATAATTGTGTACATTAGTGTCTTATTTATAGGCTAGATTAGGCTAACCATATGTAACTAACTCCTAACCAACTCACTAACCATATATTCTATTACCCCCCCGCAAGCTGACAATGGTAAAACCATAGGCAGCTTGAACTGAAAAGAAAAATAAAAGTCTTGCTATATTACAAGACCAATCTGCAACAAACTGCTTCAGTAAAAAATAAAGCCCAAACAGAAATGAAACCATGATACACATGAGCCCAAACAAACAAATAAAGAAAAATCAGTAGCAAAAAAATAATAATGAGAAGGCCCAATAGTTGGCAGCTGAAATAGAGAAGACCCGATCCACGCTAAGCAAGGGCTGAAAATGGGCCAGCCCAAGTGAGAGGAACTCCCAGGAAGCTTCCAGACTCAGCCATTCCCATTCCTCAGCAATTCCATTCTTTCCCTTCCCAAGATGAACAATAACGACACACAAGGCAGGGAGAACGACGGCGAAGATCAACAGCAAACGAAGGCGGAAGACGGTTTCCGCTGGGGTCGAAGACGGTGACAAAAGAAACAAGGTGAACAGAGGAACCTGTTGGCGGCGCCATCGCGAGAAAGATGCCGGAGAAGATGGACGATCTATGCCGGGATCGAAGACGAATCCTAAGCGCGGCGATGAAACCAACGACGAACGGCGGTGGCTTCCACCAGGATCGAAGACCAGAACTTTGTGTTGTGGAGGCGTTTCGGAGTTGGAGACGGCGTTGAGAGTACCGCCGGGATCGAAGACAGCGGTGTAGACGTCGATGAGATAGAAGAGCCAAACGCAGCTTCCGATGGTGACCGCGGTGGTCAGAATCTGTCGTTCCAGTGCTTCGTCAAGAACATTGATACCTTTTCTTGGCTTGCCGGTGAGAAACCAGGGAGCTAAAGGCTCGACTGAAATGGCGGTGCGGCCAAGAATGCGGTGGACTGAAGCCAAACATGGCGAAACTGGATTCAGATTGCAGGAGTCGACGAAGGAGGAGAAAACGCGATCTATAGAAATGATGTCACATCGGCACGATGACGGTCGAAGATAGGAGAATCTTCCGGTACTCGAGTCACCAGTTCTGGACTCACTAGATCGGCGACGGCGGAAGAGTTGCTCACATCGGCGGGTTGAGGATCCAAGAACGGCGGTGCAGCACCAGTGTTGACGGTAACAAGACAGCATGTGATTTCTCCAAACTTGATCGCTGAACCTCTGATCTCTGGCTTGATTGGCTTCAATGGTTTGATCAGAACAATATTGGAGTAGAAACTTCCAAACTCCATGAATCCAGAATCAAGAACAGAGGTGAGACTCGATTCTTCCTCCTCTGAAACTTCCTTCTCTGAATCAGAGTCGTCATAGTCTTCGTCACTCTCATCTACGGCGGAAGCACGGTATCGCTCTGATACCATGTTACCAACCACGGGATCAAAGAGATGAAGATTAGCTTCATACGAAATGTAGTTCTTGGAAGCATGAAAACTTGCAAGTGAGAAGAGTTTCTCATGAGTAATCATATTGAAAAAGATGCATAATTGTGTACAGTGTCTTATTTATAGGCTAGATTAGGCTAACCATATGTAACTAACTCCTAACCAACTCACTAACCATATATTCTATTACAATACAATATTGGTTCTTTAAACAGGCAACATATATGAAAAATGCATAGCTTGAAATTGATGCTTTATCTATATGGTAATCGTTCTTCACTGTCACATTTCTATTAAATATATGGTGTGTTTCTTTTTTATATGGTTGGCTATAATAACTAGATGTATAATAGAATTTTTTCTCTTGGCCCGGTATAGATCAAGTTTATTCTTTACAGTCTCAACATCAGTGGATGGAAAATGATGATATATCCTGGCTTCATGGTTGCAGCAAGGTATTGGGCTAATGGTATCGCTACCCTTTCTATATATTGTTGATGCAAGCCATTGTTTATGTCACCATCAATTAAAAAAATAATATGAATTACACACATGTATACTGCCATTTTTTCATCAGTTGTATATTTATATGGAAAATTGACTTATCTTAATTTGCACATGATTTCTTTGTTTTTGGTTGGAAGCAAGTGGAACAAGTATAAATTTCATTGTCTTTTTTTTTTCTCCCTTTAATGTAATGTCTCTTTTTCACTTTCTTTTACAGATCTCGGTCAATTTGATATATGCCTATACTTTTAGATAGTTTTGGGAATTGAAATGTTGGAGTCCATACAAACATGATATGCTGTTGAACCATTACATGTGTGTGGAGGGAGGGGTGGCTTTGACAATTTTTTTATTTTTTTATAGTACTGATATGTGTAGGTTGTGTTTTCATTTTAATGAAGTTTATTTGCCTAGATAAGGATCAAGACTCCCATGCCAATATTAGTGGGGAGATGACGATGTCTCAAATGCTACCAATTCAAACTAATCTGCTAGCTCAATAGATAAGGAAACTCTAACAAATTAGATCAAAGCAAATATCAGGTTCAAATCTATTAGCTCACATTTTGGCACCAGTCAATCACAAATTATGGAAAGCATCTCTTCCTATCCATGCTTGAGAGATATTGGAGATGATGAGATCCCCCCCACCCCCCAAAACACCCAACTGCAGTGTATGTTGTACATTGACTTTCATTATTTTTCTAGGTTGGATTTGTGCTTTTTTATTATGATTCTTTTTTTGTTATGATTTTTATGTTGTTGTTTACAATGGTTATGCCTCTCTTTGAGAACTCACTGGAACTTGAAAGAGATGGGAGTAACTCAATGACAATAGGGTAGGAGACTTGGTTCAATCCATCCACAAGTGCTGAAAGAATACAGATGTATAATTGCACGTGTTAAATGAACATATGTATGTAGACCTAAAAATGTGGTGGTTTGGCGAGCTTTTTAATATCAGTATTTTGGGTAAATGGAAATAGAGACGGCTTAAAGAAAATGATGCTTAATGGTCTAGAGTTCTTTAGGTATGGCAAAGCTAATTTGGAAAATATGCTACATAGGGGCAAAGGAAAGTATTCACCATAGTAAGACATATTTTACTCTACAGAATCAAGGAAGATTGTTCCATTTGGTTGGTTCAAATCTTTTTTCTAAAAATAGATTGGCACTTAAAAGTGTATCCTTTAGGAATGATGGGTGTTTTGAATTTCAGAAAATCATAAAGTAATAATTGCTGATTTAGTAATTTGGGAGGATAATTCATGGAAGTGGGACCTCATTTGAAGGCATTCAGTTATTGGTTAGGAAGATTTTGTGGTAACTGAATTTATGAACTAGATTAAAAATATAAATATGGTGTGTTACAAAGATATTGTAATCTAGATAGTTCAGGTGTTTATTCTTACTTTGTAGCAGTTAAAATTTGGTTTTGGTGTTGAATTCTTCAAAAAATTCTAGAACTCATGTTATTCCTTTCAAAATAGTTGTTTTCTCTTGGCATGTAGTTTTAGATAGGTGACACGCACACGCTACAAAATTTATTGCATACCAGTGTGCTTAGTGCTTACTTCTCCTTATTCAGACGACTTGTGTTCTATGTCATTGCATACCAGTTTTGGATTCTGTCATGTCTCTTGTCATTGATAAAATAATTAAAGCTTTGTGTAATATGGCTAAAGCTAATGCTCACATCCTAATGCTTTCTCGCACTCGCAGGTAAGCTAATTTGTGCATCAGTAAGTATATAAGAGTCGATGTATTATTGGGAGTTGTGATATTGGGCTATTGGAAACACTTCAACTTATAAGTTAATTGACAAACTATTAAGTATTTAACTTTTAAATTCCTCCTATATTTGATGGTAGACAAATCTATTTTAAACTCTCTTGCAATTCACTAACATTCTTTTTCCTTGCACTTTATTAGTTGCTAGATGTTCATTGTTAACAGCTTTATTGAACTTTGCAATTTTTCTGTGGTAACTGCCTGCTAAATTGTAACATGTTTCTCCTTCAATTTTAGTTAGGACAAATTGGAGTTGGTGATAATTTAGGTTGTTTTTCTCCTGTGCAAGTGAACTTTCCCCATGAACAGGTGCTTGAAACTACAACAAACTTATTCTATTTTTTCTTTATTTTACAAAATTTCGGCTATGTATCGTAATGACTAAAAAAAATTTATTATTATTTCTGCACACTTTTGTTTGGTAGGGCAGAAAATAGCTCAGATCTCATGTGGGTGGGGAGACACAACATTGATGTTACTGAATGTAAAAATGTATATTGTTGGGGTAGAGGCGCCAATGGACAAATTGGGCATGGGGAAACCATTGATCGGTAATTGCATGTACAACATTTAAGTTACATCCTAAATAAATTTTGTTTGAATTATCAAGAACACAAGTCTAATTTAAAGCTTTATTTCATGTTTTCCATATGCAATTAATTTGTAAGCAATCTATATTTCGATTTCAACAATTGACCATTTTGTCCGTGTTAGAATATAGCTTAAATGGTTATATTGGTTGAGCCATATAGGCATCCTATTCTTTTGTATCAAACTTTATCTTTTCAATCTTGGTTGTTTTGGCAACAAGGTGGAACGACGACCATGTTTATGTTCATTTAAGCATAATAGACTTGACAAGATCTTTGGTAATTAATGGGTGCATTTCATTACAAGGCTTGAGCAATAATGTGACCTTTGGGATTTATAGGAATGTTCCAGTGATTGTGGAGGCCTTGAGTATTGATGGATCTTGTGGGCAGCACATAGAATCCTCAAAAGCTTTTCCAGTATCAGGTGCTATGATTGACTCATTGCTAATGTGTTCCTTATTATTATTGTTGTTGTTGTTGCCGCCGTCATTACTGATATACATCAGTTGATAGTGTAATTTATAATCATTTTTTTTTTTGGCAAAATAATTTGAGCATGATTCTGAATGTTTATTTTTTCCTTACACAGGGAAATCCTCGGTTTTCCTGTCAGAGATATATGTAGTAGTTCCAAATGAAACTATAAGTTTCTTGTCGTAGTTTACATCATTAATAAGTACTAGATTTAAGGGATAATTATTATATGTTTGGGATAATATGGATCTTTGCTTAGAGTAAAATTTTTTTTTTCAGTCATTGACTTTTGCTTAGTTTCGGAAACCTAAAAAGAAAAGGTTAATGTAAGGCTGTGATAAGTGATAACTATCAATATTATGAGAACCTTAGAGTGCACAAGTTTATTTGAAATAGGTCTAAAGCTAGATATTCATGAGAGACATAGAAGTAGATCAGGTTACCAACTTGGCACGTATTTGGTTTTGAAACAATCTCTTTATTTTTTGAAAATATATTCATATGTTATTCTCGTTTAAATTTTGAGTTGATGTTGCAAGACTTTTTATTTGTTTTAATTTGTGTATAACAATGAATGATATGTTACTGGTAGTTATGCTTTCATAGTTTAAACTTTGTTTTATTTCTTTGACTTTTAGAAAGTTTGGGTCTGTCACTTTCTGTGTTCCTTAAATATTGGCAAATACCATGTAAATTAGATATGATTAATTTTTAAATGCTTTTAAAAATTTCACAAGTCCATGCATGCAATATTTTGCTTTCCTCTAGGACTTAGTTCAAAGTGACAATGATCACTGCCACTTACCTTTGGTTATTGTTCCTTTTGGGCATGCCTCCTAGGTATATACTTGCAGATAATTTAAAAAAATGGTGTTATCCTTTAATGGCTGCTCATGATATCGTCTTTTTGCATGAATGTATTGTGGTAGAAGAAAGTTTTAACTTAATGCTCTATGGGGAGGCTTCCCCTATGTGTTTGATAGGATGATGGATTTAGGTGAAAGAATGTTTCTGAAGGTATCCTGAAATGCACAAGTTGGATTTCTCACTCTCCCAGATCCCTGAATTTCTGTAATGTTGTTCAGTTTCTGAAATCTCCCAAGTTATATGAATTATTAGGAGTGAAACTCATTTCTTTTTAAATGGTTAGATTTCTGTATAGGTTCTAATCCATTGTTAAATTTTATTATGTATAAGAGGCTACACATTGTCAATAAAAAAAAAAAGGCTACACGTATTATGATAAAGTATGCAAATATTTTTAATTTATTTCTAATTTCTTTAATGCTGATTATCATGTGAAATAAAGGTTATTGAAAGTGGTGTTCAAACACTTAAAAGGGAATTTGAGCGGAATCTAAATGTGATTGGTTTGTTCCTTCTTTGCCTAGATCAGAGAGTATTTAACAAGCTTCAGAACAACATAAGTTGTCGCATTGCATCATCATCAGAGGCATCAACTCCAGCATCATCATCAAATGATGCTCTAACAAAAACCAGCAAAATGAAGACACTTGTATGTTCATCATAATATACAAAAAGAATAAATAAAAGAAAAAAATAGTGGATAAATGCACATGTTTTGGTTTCAAAACGTGTACAATCCAAAACTTGAAACATTGAAACAAAAATATTCCATATTTTTTTTGTTATTATTAACAATTCCCTTACATGTTTGGTTTAACTTCACATATTTTTGGGTTACAAAATAAAAAGGATACATATAAGTCCAAAAAACTTCTAAAATAATTACTTAGAGTAGGATGAAATGCCTGTGCATTGAACGGGCTCTGGCACTGGTTAAATGTATTTGTCATCACTTTTATTGATACAAACTGGTCTGTTTATATATCTTTAAAAAAAAAAAAGAAAAAGAAAAAAAAGTAGTGTTGATATTAAAAATTCCCCCTCCTCCGCATTTAACATTTTTTTTACATTTCCCCCCCTAAATACCCTAACCCCCCACCACCTTATCCCACCTCTCACCTCCCCTCCCCCTTCACGCGCTTCATGAAGTCGTTGGTGCGGCATTTGAGGATTAACGAGAGGGCTTTGTCGAGTACCTGTTCGGTGTCGTCGATGATGCGTCGTGTGGGGCGTTCGCCTGGCGAAGAAGGGTTGGGAGCTTTTCCGTTTTGGATTTGAGTTCTAAACATTCTTACTTGAAGGAGGTGGCCTCGTCAGCACCTCTGCTTGCTTGGTCCACCAGCTGAAATGGCTTTACCAGGATTTGTTTCACTATGTCTCCCATCAAAAAAGGTTTTGGTCATTGTTGGGTGAGTGATTGTGTGATTGGTTTATAAGTTTGAAAGGTGGTGGTGGTGGTGGTTTGGTTTGTAAAACTGGTGGTTACTGGTTTAAGATCACGTGGGTTATACAAGACTTGTGTGACTTGGGTATGTGAAGTGAGTTGACGTGGGGGTGGGGGGCTCGCCGCAACTGGAGATTCAGAACCACAAGGTGTGACGTCGTGTGGAGCAGCTGGTCTGACATTATCGGTTACCCTCTCAGGTCTCAGCCGTAAATTGAATCACAATGATTTTTGTACACAAATATGGGACACCATTTGGTATTTTCTTTGTTTTCTTGGTATATTTTTGAGAAGCGTGTATATAGATAACATAAAAAGTAAATGAGAGATAGAGATAAAAATATACGATGTGAAATATGATGTCCAAAATTTGTGTTCAATTATCATAACTCTAAATTGAAAGGGTTGGAAAGGGGAGGGGAGGCGATAGGTGGGATAAGGTGGTTGGGGGGTGGTTAGGGGTATTCAAGGGGAAAACATAAAAAAAATGTTAAATGAGGAGTTGGGGGGAATCTAATGGGCCTGACCCATCGTTACACCTGGGCCTAATTGAATTACGGAGAAATAAGTAGTTGTAGACTTTTTTGAATTAAAAAAGTAAAGTAGTAGTGATACAACGGTAAGGTGTCTTTTGCTGCAGTTTTAGGGGTTTGCAGTTTCTTCAAATTCATCAACCACAAACGCCGTTGGTAGGAAATGAAGAGGCAAGAGCTTCAAAACCTTTTTGTTTTTTTCCTCTGATACAAACAGAACATTGCAATTCCTATTCTATATTACCTTTTCCCTTGGTATATAGATTCCCCTGTGATGAATATTTTAGTAATCTGAAGGAGGAGGAGCGTGGCATTTCCCTGTTTAATTTTCACAAAATCAAAATCAGAATGGTGCTCCCTTTCTCGCAACTTGGGAATCCTTGATTGTAGAGAGGTTGAGGAACCTATTGGATTTTGATGCCATGCTCCTTTCGTGCTGATACTTGGCTTTCTGAGGGATCTATCTCCAATTTTTTTCTTCATTTTTTATTAAAATTTTCCTTCCTTTTCCTCTTATGATTCCGTTGAATATTTTTTTTCTTGTTTCAATTTTAGACTTGGGTTTATGTTGATAAAATATTTACCATTAAAAAATTATTTTCAAACTATAAATATTTATTGTAATATGGTACGATTTGAACTTTTTTTTTTTCCAGTTTATTTTGTGTTTAAAACAGCTTATAATTGAAATTTGTAAATAATAATAATTTCTTCAATAATAAGGGTTCGTGCCATTAGAGTGAGATTGGATTAACATATTTTGTGTTAACCGATGCAAGAAAAAGATTGTAATAGATATTTTGAAGGGAAAAAAAATGAATTATGAAAAATACTAGCAACACACTCTCGAATACACTCTTTCCAATACACTATCGGTTGAATTTTCATATAGGTCCTGCAAGTTCTGAATGCCTTATTTAGTGCTTGATTCCTAGTGGATAGAATTGATTTTAGTGGAAGTAAGAATTTTTAGCTTTTCCGTTGAGAATAATTGATTCTAGTAGTATTCACACAATTCTACGTATTTACACCGCAAAAGTGATTTTACTTTGTCATTTAAACAAAATCAATTCTTCTAAACCCACCTTTAAAATATTATTATCAAACACACATCAATTCTTCTAACCCTTGATAACCGGTGTTCAATTTTCAAATTTCAGTGTATAGGAATTAGTAGCCCAAGGAGTAGGGGTGGACAAATAATTTCAACCGACCGCAACCCGAGGAACCCGTAGCGTGCGGGTGGGTAGTATCGGGTCGGCGGGTCAACGGGTCTCTGAGTCAGTTTGGAACGGGTGACGTCGGGCGGGTTCGGTTCCGTAAATCTACCACCGTCGGTGATCGAACCCGACCGACGAGGCTATGGAGGTTCTGGTTTGACAATGAAGGTTCTGAGGGTTCTATTGGCGGAAGAGACGAAGGTAAGAGGGAGGAAGAAGGTTTTATTATTAATTTTTAACTTAATGATATTATGATATTTAAATAGAAAATGGATACATCAAAATTTAAATGGGCTGCTTCAGGTTCCAGTGACTAAGGCTTCTGTTTAAGGCCCATAAGTTGTGGCCCATCCCAAAAACCCTATAGTAGAAGGAAAACCCTAAACAGAAGTAAAAAATAGTCAGAATGAAGACCAAACTTGGAGGCGGCGACGACGAGGTGCGGCGGCACGATGGCGAGTTCAGAGGCGCTGCGGCCGGAAAGCGAGGCTAACAGCAGCGCTCCGCCTTCAACCTCCCAGATCCGCGCAAGACGCGGCCAAGCTATGCCCCTTTCCTCTCCTCCCGCTCGGCCACCAGATCTACACAGCAGCCACCACGAGGAGCAAGAAGCAGGGCGCACCACCGTCGACGTCGAGCATTGCGCTGCAGCCGTCCGACCAGGAAGCCTCCGCCGCGAGTTCCATACCCATTTCTCTTCTACCCCTTTGTTTTCTTAAATATTTTGTTGATCTGAAATTCTGACTTTCTGAGGTTTGATGTATGATGGATTTCTGGGTTGTTGTAGGGACACCCGAATCAACCCACCCGTTCAACCCGCAACCCGTACAAACCCTTATCCGAACAAACCGAAGGTGCAGATGGACGGTGGCGGGCCTTGATTTTGCCACTTCGGTTTTCCTCGGTTTTCCAATTTCCGGCCCGAAACCGACCGCTGTCCACCCCTACCAAGGAGAAAATGGGACGCATGGTGGAAGCATCTCTGTCTTCCACATCATTTGCAGATTCCTCAGAAGATGTTTTCACTAGGCTGCTCACCTCTCTAGAGGCCATTCAGACTGAGCAGGCAAAGCAGCGCCTTATGATTGAGCAGATACAACAGCAGGGACAAGTTATTGAAGGCCGCCAGAAGAACATAGAGGTCATGATTCAGGCAATTTATAATTGGCATCTGAGCCAAAATCTTTTCTTTTATCCCTTCTCATGCTTATGGATATTACATGGGATATAATGTAAGTTTTTAAGTTATTGGCAATTTTTATCTGTAGTCTCATGTATTTTTTAATGTTGCATTATATTTTCATGTTATTTATTGCATGTTCAGTTGTTCACACCATTATGCACTGTTTTGCTTAGTTTTGATTATGTTGTACTCATCGGGCATCTGCATAGATTTGATTTTCTGAATAGTTTCATGTTTAGATTTGCACTCATGTTTTCTGCATACTCATCTGTTCATGATTGATTGCTTGATTGGTTGGTGTTTTTGCATCTGGGTCATCGTTTTGTCTTGAATTTGCTTTCTGGGTATGCTGCAAACTGCTGCCATTTTAATTGTGAATTTAGAAGGCCAATTTTAAAGTAGATAGTATATAAGTATCAAGAAATTGTGTTGAGTGCTTTTATTTATTTTCTAGTGTTGAGTGCTTTCCTTCTAATGGCGTATAGCCTGAAGAAATGGGAGATGAGAGGTGCATGAATTGGAGGTTTGAGTGCTGGTTATTAGTAGCCGACAAGAGAGTTAAACAAATTGGGAGAATCCACATCAGTATCGAGGAACCCTTAGCCAGCATTCAATTAGAGTAAAACTGAAATTGAATGACTTAGTTCAATCTGACATGTATTTATACATTGCATGCCCAAAAGGGATGCTTGAAACCTGCCCTCCTTAGTTGTGAATTTCTAAAATTGATATAGGACCCTATTCTTGTTTCAGTTTCCTTTTCGAGATTTCAGGATTCCTTAATGTGTGATACCTCAGCTTGTAATTACTCAACTTGTGAGAGGAACATATGAAAAGAGCCCCTTTTTTTTTTTGGATTTCCTGATGTACATTACATTTGACTACTTTTCAAGGAATAGACCTCATAAAATAGAGAATGAGAATAGTCTAAAGTTGCTTGAAAGTCAATTTGTTGCTTTGTAACTTGATTTGTTTAAACTTCTTAATCCTTGAAATCTGCCACGGTTTTGTGTAATCATGAGAATAAAAAGTAGCACTCGTTGGATAATTGAGCAGTACATGAAATAAGTGGCTACAAAACATCATGTGTACTGCAGGAAACCAAGGGAGGATTGGTTACCTTTTTTTATAAGGTATTCATCTTTGGTTGTTACTATACAGGTCTGTAATTCTTTTTATCCATGAAGGATAATAGCATCTATCCTTTTAGAGGGTTGCAAGGGAAGCATGGTTTGCTTCTGTGATTTTGAGGCCTCGAGGGTGTTATCAATCTGAAATGTGGTTGAATCTGTTGAAGTGCAAGCAATGAAGTATGTTCTGTAAGTAAAGTAAATCTATGTACTTATAGAAAATGGTTTTGTTACGGATTGGATTGCTGTTATCGTTGTCCTTGGTTTTACTTTCATGTGTTGTGTTTGGGGGGTCATTTTTTTTTACATTTCCCCCCCTAAATACCCTAACCCCCCACCACCTTATCCCACCTCTCACCTCCCCTCCCCCTTCACGCGCTTCATGAGCTCGTTGGTGCAGCATTTGAGGATTAACGAGAGGGCTTTGTCGAGTACCTGTTCGGTGTCGTCGATGATGCGCTGTGCGGGGCGTTCGCCTGGCGAAGAAGGGTTGGGAGCTTTTCCGTTTTGGATTTGAGTTCTAAACATTCTTACTTGAAGGAGGTGGCATCGTCAGCACCTTTGCTTGCTTGGTCCACCAGCTGAAACGGCTTTACCAGGATTTGTTTAACTATGTCTCCCATCAAAAAAGGTTTTGGTCGTTGTTGGGTGATTGATTGTGTGATTGGTTTATAAGCTTGAAAGGTGGTGGTGGTGGTGGTTTGGTTTGTAAAACTGGTGGTTACTGGTTTAAGATCACGTGGGTTATATAAGACTTGTGTGACTTGGGTATGTGAAGTGAGTTGACGTGGGGGTGGGGGGCTCGCCGCAACTGGAGATTTAGAACCACAAGGTGTGACGTCGTGTGGAGCAGCTGGTCTGACATTATCGGTTACCCTCTCAGGTCTCAACCGTAAATTTTAAGGGTGGGATAAGGTGGTTGGGGATTAGGGGTATTCAGTGGAAAAATGTAAAAAAATGTTAAATGAGGAGTTGGGGGGAATCTAACGGGCCTGACCCATCGTTACACTTGGGCCTAATTGAATTACGGAGAAATAAGTGGTTGTAGACTTTTTTGAATTAAAAAAGTAAAGTAGTAGTGATACAATGGTAGGGTGTCTTTTGCTGCAGTTTAGTGGTTTGCAGTTTCTTCAGATTCATCAACCACAAACGCCGTTGGTAAGAAATGAAGAGGCAAGAGCTTCAAAACCTCTTTGTTTTTTCCTCTGATACAAACAGAACATTGCAATTCCTATTCTATATTACCTTTTCCCTTGGTATACAGATTCCCCTGTGATGAATATTTTAGTAATCTGAAGGAGGAGCGTGGCGTTTCCCTGTTTAATTTTCACAAAATCAAAATCAGAATGGTGCTCCCTTTCTTGCAACTTGGGAATCCTTGATTGTAGAGAGGTTGAGGAACCTATTTGATTTTGATGCCATGCTCCTTTCGTGCTGATACTTGGCTTTCTGAGGGATCTATCTCCAAATTTTTTTCTTCATTTTTTATTAAAATTCTCCTTTTTCCTCTTATGATTCCGTTGAATATTTTTTTCTTGTTTCAATTTTAGACTCGGGTTTATGTTGATAAAATATTTACCATTAAAAAATTATTTTCAAACTATAAATATTTATTGTAATATGGTACGATGTAAATCTAAGTCAATATTTGAACTTTTTTTTTCCAGTTTATTTTGTGTTTGAAACAGCTTGTAATTGAAATTTGTAAATAAATATTATTTCTTCAATAATAAGGGTTCGTGCCATTAGAGTGAGATTGGATTAACATATTTTGTGTTAACCGATGCAATAAAAAGATTGTAATAGAAATTTTGAAGAAAAAAAAATGAATTATGAAAAACACTAGCAACACACTCTCAAATACACTCTTTCCAATACACTATCGGTTGAATTTTCATATATGTCCTGCAAGTTCTGAATGCCTTATTTGGTGCCTGATTCCTAGTGGATAGAATTGATTTAAGTCGAAGTAAGAATTTTTAGCTTTTCCATTGAGAATAATTGATTTTAGATGTAGTATCCACACAATTCTACGTATGTACACTTCAAAAGTGATTTTACTTTATCATTCAAACAAAATCAATTCTTCTAAACCCACATGTAAAATATTATTACCAAACACAAATCAATTTTTCTAACCTTAATTTTTTTAAAATCAATTCTTTCAAAATCAATTCTATCAAAATCTAAAACAAATCCTTGATAACCAGTGTTCAATTTTCAAATTTCAGTGTATAGGAATTAGTAGCCCAATGAGAAAATGTGACGCATGGTGGACGCATCTCTGTCTTCCACATCGTTTGCAGATTCCTCAGAAGATGTTTTCACTAGGCTGCTCACCTCTCTAGAGGCCATTCAGACTGAGCAGGCAAAGCAGCGCCTTATGATTGAGCAGATACAACAGCAGGGACAAGTTATTGAAGGCCTCCAGAGGAACATAGAGGTCATGATTCAGGCAATTTATAATTGGCATCTGAGCCAAAATCACTTTCCACCACCGCATTAAGATCTTTTCTTTTATCCCTTCTCATGCTTATGGATGTTACATGGGATATAATGTAAGTTTTTAAGTTATTGGGAATTTTTATCTGTAGTCTCGTGTATTTTTTAATGTTGCATTATATTTTCATGTTATTTATTGCATGTTCAGTTGTTCACACCATTATGCACTGTTTTGCTTAGTTTTGATTATGTTGCACTCATCTGGCTTCTGCTTAGATTTGATTTTCTGAATAGTTTCATGTTTAGATTTGCACTCATGTTTTCTGCATACTCATCTATTCATGATTGATTGCTTGATTGGTTGGTGTTTTTGCATCTGGGTCATCGTTTTGTCTTGAATTTGCTTTCTGGGTTTGCTGCAAACTGCTGCCATTTTAATTGTGAAGGCCAATTTTAAAGTTGATAATATATAAGTATCAAGAAATAGAGTTGAGTGCTTTTATTTATTTTATAGTGTTGAGTGCTTTTCTTCTAATGGTGTATAGCCTGAAGAAAGAGATGAGAGGTGCATGAATTGGAGGTTTGAGTGCTGGTTATTAGTAGCTGACTAAGAGAGTTAAACAAATTGGGAGAATCCACATCAGTATCGAGGAACCCTTGGCCTGCATTCTGACATGTATTTATACATTGCATGCCCAAAGGGGCTGCTTGAAACCTGCCCTCCTTAGTTGTGAATTTCTAAAATTGATATAGGACCCTATTCTTGTTTCAGTTTCCTTTTCGAGACTTCAGGATTCCTGGATGTGTGATACCTCAGCTTGTAATCAGTCAACTTGTGAGAGGAACATATGAAAAGAGCCTTTCTTTTTGGATTTCCTGATGTACATTACATTTGACTACTTTTCAAGGAATAGACCTCATAAAATAGAGAATGAGAATAGTCTAAAGTTGCTTGAAAGTCAATTTGTTGCTTTGTAACTTGATTTGTTTAAACTTTTGAATCCTTGAAATCTGCCAAGGTTTTGTGTAATCATGGGAATAAAAAGTAGCACTCATTGGATAATTGAGCAGTACATGAAATAAGTGGATACAAAACATCATGTGTATTGTAGGAAACCAAGAGAGGATTGGTTACCTTTTTTTATAAGGTATTCATCTTTGGTTATTACTATACAAGTCTGTAATTCTTTTTATCCATGAAGGATAATAGCATCTATCCTTTTAGAGGGTTGCAAGGGAAGCATGGTTTGCTTCTATGATTTTGAGGCCTCGAGGATGTTATCAATCTGAAATGTGGTTGAATCTGTTGAAGTGCAAGCAATGAAGTATGTTCTGTAAGTAAAGTAAATCTATGTACTTGTAGAAAGTGTATGATATTAAATCATCCTTATGCTGCTTGCCTGGTTTTAGTATGTGTCGCTTAGGCAGTATGACACACCAAGGGGCTTTAAGATTGGTATAGTTTCAAAGTTTATGGTTTGTTTTTATTTGTTTATTTATTTTTATTTATTTCTGCATTCTATTTTGCATGGTCTAAATTGAAGTTAGTTTCAGCATTTTGTGTGGTTGCGTTCATATGGGATTGAATAATATGATGGATCAATCCTCCTAAAACGTTAAGCTATCAAGTAAAGGCCCGATGATGGTTTTATATTTCTAACAAACATCTTGAGGAAGCACAAGTGGCTGGTTGATTTATTACTTGTTGTTTAATGCTCTTCTTTTTGCTGGTTTACACCTTTCATGGTTCTCTTGGTTTTTTTGATCTGGTGAAGTTTTGTTTAGGGATTGTGCTGGTGTGATCTTTGAGATTGTCTTCCTTTATTTTTGGTGATCTGATGGAAGTAAGGTTTGCTATTTTTGGACTTGTCTTGGGCTGTATGTTGCATAGTCTATACAGTTTGTGCTTTTTTGTGGTATGCCATGCTCTCATTTGTAGGATCAAAGCATGGTTTTGTTACGGATTGGATTGCTGTTATCGCTGTCCCTGGTTTTACTTTCTTGTGTTGTGTTGTGTTGGTTTGACCGTATAACTCTCATTGTATCTTATGTTTCTTCTTAGCATGTCTTATGCTAAGCTTGTTTATCAATAATATTGGGGTAAATGCACATTTTGATCCCAGACAAAAAAATACGATGCTCATTTTAGTCCTTGACAACAAAAAAAAACTACCCTGTTAGTCCCTGACAATTACTAACGTGGGACAAATTAGTCCTTGACAATTACTTTAGGACATTTAGTCCCTAACAATATTTAAAGTCAGACTATTTAGTTCCTGGCAATTAGTATCGTGGGACATTTTAGTAACAGATGCTGACTAGTGAAAGTCATGTAGGGACTAACTTGTCCCACGTAGTAATTGTCAAGGACTTACGGGATAGTTTTTTTTGGTCAGTGACTGAAATGGGCACCGTGTTTTTGGTCAGGAATCAAAATGGGCCTTTACCCATAATAATGTTGTTGGCTTTTTGGAAAGAAAAAAAAAGTTGTAAAAATTGTTCATTTCAATGAACTTGTATTGTGTTTGATAGGAAAATGCCACCATGAATTGATTTATGATTATGACACTTGAATTGATTTCATTTCAGTTTCTTGTATGATGGACGCATTTAGTTTTTCCTGCTTTTGTCGAGACTCTCACCATCCTATTTGGTTACATGGATGGCATGGGAACATTATCCGAGGAGCAAAGCATCTTTGTTTCAAAGCTAAGGTTTCTTTATCTTACAATGGATTTGAGGCAACGATGCTTGGAAATCAGAAAACTATGCTGAGAGTACTAGACAAAGTTTGGGACTTCAAGAATGTATTGATTCAGAATATATGAAGTTGAAAGCGTAAAATTAGAATTTATATGATGGTAAGATGACTATGACAAGATATATAAAAACAGAATAATAACCATTTTAAAACAAATCATAGAAATTAAAGAAGTTCTTATCAATTAAACTTTTTTTGTTTTAAAAATAGTTCTTCAGAACCAATTCACCAAACAAGCTTTTGTTTTTCCTCCAACTTTTAAAACTCATTCCAAAATTCTGTGTACAAACATTTTTTTTTTGTTTTATAAAATAGTTCTTGGAAATTACTTTACAAAATACTTTTCAAAGAAAATAAAAATTGAAACAATCTATAGGGGTGATCTATTAATAGTTGATAGTTGATAAAACAATAGTTTTCTATCTTGTGTTTCACACAATGTTATTAAAACCAAATCGGTAATTGATTCGGTCAAGGTACTGAGTCACTGGGTCAATCGGGTTCAATCGGGGGTCATTGATTAACTCTGTTTTAACCTGTATATATTTAAAAAAAATTAAAATATACATATATTCTATAATATAAATCAACATGTCTATGCTCCAAATTCAAAATCATTACTATAAAAAAAGTATCTAATTAAATAAATATTAATTAAGGTCACACAAGCTCACAAATAACTAAATAACAATCATCAATCTCAATTAAACCGATATAATATTAAATTTGTAAAGTTAATATTAATGTTATGTATACATAATATATTTGTCACATGAATTATAACTGAAAAGTGTGGCCTAGAGGTGTGAGTACCATGCTTATGTCAAGAAGTATTGGGATGGACTCCCACCAACGCTTTTTGAATTTCTATTTACAGATTTCCAACAAAATGCAGCAGGGATAGGCACTTGTGAAGACAGCAGAGGCGCGTACGGTTGCAACAGGGGACAGGCAGCGACAGCACATTGGTCGGCGTGAGTTCAAAGCATAAAAAAAACAAAAAGGTGACCCGCCCGATTCATAGCCACCCGTTGGTTCACCGAGTTTCGTATAACTCGGCCGGTCGAACTGGTTCATGACCGGTTCGATGGCTTATAAGGTTCAGCACCCTAACTGGACCGGCTATATGACCGGTTCCCGGGTCAACCGGTCGGACCGACCGGTCCGAGCCAGTTTTAATAACACTGGTTTCACATTGATTTTTTGCTAGTAAGCCTGTGTTTGGTTGGGCTGAAAACAGAAGGAAAGAAATAGGGAGGAAGGAAAAGGAGAGGAAAAGATGATTTTCCTTCGTCTGGTTCCTTAATGAAAAAGGGAGGAAAGAATAGATTTTGAGGGCCCCACCTCCAAATATGTTTCCGTCCAAAATGGGAGGAAAACTCAGAGGAAATGCTCATTTTGAGTAAAAAGACTCAAATACCCTTGTGAGTGAAGTCCCACCATCTTCTCCAAACTCATCGTCCTCGTCATGTCGCACACCCCCAAACCCAGAAGCGACCAAGATGCCTAGTCTTCAAACCACCGCGTGTCATCATCAGTCCATCAACTCAAGCGCCGCCACGTCCAACCACCCCCATAGATCTGTCCCTCTGTCGTGCACCGCCAACACCATCCGAGAGCTCCGCGATCCACAGTTGTTCCAAGCACGAACACAGAGCTGTCGCTGCTCCGTATTGCTAGGCCAGTCATCGCCGCCTTCGACGCGTGCCTTTGTCATCAAGGTCCGTCGCATAACAAACACAACCACCCATCCACCTGTATGGTGCGGCTTTGTGCTCAATTGGGCGCCTCATCATTTCCGCTGTTAGTTCCTTGGAGGCTTCTGTACTTTGAATTTGAATTTAGATTCTTTGCCTTGCTAGGTTTATTTTTTTGTGGGTGCTTGCTTCAATGTTAGATTAGAAGTATACGTGGCCCTTTGTTTAGCGGACAAAAAAAATAAAAGGAATCCTTTTTTTTAATAAAAAACCAAAATTTGAAGTTTGGCCTTGTGTCCTTGTTTACGAGAGTGTTTATTTTAAGTGGCATGTTTCTTATTAAAAAGAAAACAACAAAAAGTCCTTTAAAAAATAAAAATCTTACTTAAAATTCAATCAAATTTAATTAATATATTAAATAAATGTTTAACTGGTTCATTAGCTTACTCTGACTTATTCATTCTAATTTTTTTTTATGTATGTTGTTTATTTTTTTAATTTTTTATTTTAAGGGATAAAATAAATATTCTTTTAAATTTATTAATATTTTTTAATTTAACTTAGGTCCTTAATGAGTGTTTAATTTATTTTTTTTTTTCCATTAGTGAGAGTATATTATAAAATTTTATTCAATTTATATATCTCATATCTATTTAAGGGTATTTATGTCATTTCACAAATATATTTTTTCTTTCTTCTCACTTTCTCCTCAACCAAACAAAGGAAAGAAAAGTTTTTGTTTTCTTTTCTTCCATTTTCTCTTCAACCAAACAACCAAACAATCCTCTCATTTTACACTCTTTTTCTTTCCTTCCTCCTTCTTTCCTCCCACTTTCTTTCCTCTCATTTTCTCTCCTACAACTAAACATAGTGTAAATGTGAGATTTGTGTGACGAAAGCGATATGTGCCATACATTCTAACCCCTTTTCCTTCAAAACATTTTGTGTTTTTTTCCCCCCTCTAATACAAGCAGTAGATTGCAATCCCTATTCCATATTACCTTTTTCAAGGTATATAGATTCCCCGGTGACGAAAATTTTAGTAATTTGAAGGCCGGCTCAAGGGTGAAGCTACTAAAGCCCTGGTTTTTGGCCCACTAGCAAAATAAATTTGTTATTTTACTTTTTATAAAGCAAAAAGGCCTCATATACTAATAAAAAGCCCCAACCTAATCCAAAGAGACTATCTCACTTAAAATAAAAGGGTCTCACTCAAAATTTATTTTCGGCCTCACTTGCTCTTAGGCCGGCCCTGCTGAAGCAGGAGGAGCGTGGTGTTCCTGTTTAGCTTTCAGAAAATCAAAAATCAAAATGGTGCTTCCTTTTGCTACATGGGAATCCTTGTTTGTCCTTAAGGTAGTATGATGTGTCAATTTTTAATTGATTGATTATTTAAATTAAACTTTAAACTGATAGTGCATATTAATTAGATTCAAATATTTATTTATGAAACTTTGATAAGTTGATCTACTCAATAAGAAGTTTTATTTTGACAATCGAATTATTGAAATTTAATGTCTCCGGTAAGTTATTAGGCGGAGTAACTCTAATAAGAATTACTCCTGGGGTAAGTGGATCCTCATCCTTTATGCTAATATATATGGTATGATGTAAATCTAGGTCAACATATGAACACTTTTTTCCCGTTTATTTTGTATTTAAAACAGTTTCTAATTGAAATTTGTAAAAGAATGATTATTTCTCTAGTAATAAATGTTCATGCTGTTAAAGTGAGATTGAATTGACTTATCGGCATTGCTATATCGCACAATGGTTATCTTTTAAAATTAAACATCACAAAACTTCAATCTACTAATCATAGTCCATGTAAGTATTTAAATTAAGGAGATGTATTCAATTAGGATTTCAAAATTTTTGGGATAAGAAAGTCTTGTGTATTGTAAAAGATTATTTAGAAATTTAATGATTTTGAGATTTTTAAAAAAAAAAATATTTTATCAAGATTTTATACTTTGAATTTTGAAGAATTTGTATCATAATGAATTTATTAGATTTGAAAGGATCATATAAATTTCTAGCAAATATTTAGAAGTTACTAGAGATTTACACTGTTGGTGAATTTCTAGCAAATATTTAAAGACTACTCTTGAAGGTATTTTGCTGAATTTCTCGAACAAACTACCTTGCCTCCTAACAAAACAGACCATCCTCACGCGACAATACGTTGTTCCTGATACAAGACAAATGGGAAAGCTTTTGCAAAGCTTGAGTTTAGCAAAGCCCAACAAAACAAGTCGATTATGGCTCATATAAGTGGGAATGCTTAAAAGAACCATACACTCTAGCTTCTTTGGGAACACCATTTCAGCTGTTTTTCACTGAAAAAAGTTGTTTCATACAAATTTTGTATGTTTGGGTATTTTGCCCAAAAAAAAAATGTTGAAATGGGTGATTTTCAACCATCTCCCACATAGGACAGTTTGATTGTTTGCTTTTGATTATTCATGTTCATCGTTTAGCTCTCACGACAATTTGCCCACACCCGCACCCCCCCTTTCCGATCCTAACCCCCATCCCCCAACAACTTTATCTGACTGACATATAGTATAGACATAGCTGATAGCAGGTTGTAAATAAAAACATATTTGATTAATATTTATTATTTATTGATATTTTTTTTTCTTAAATTTTTTTTTAAATGTTGTGGAGACAACGTTGAGTCCACTTTCTGGAATCTTATATTCTTTTGACATGTTTTCATAGTAATGTTATAAATTTTATTCAATTTTTTTATAATAGAAAAAAATTGATGACAAAATAAAAAAAAATTATTTAACAAGTTTTAATGTTAAAAAAACATAAATATTATTATATAAACAAATAATTTCATACCATTTTTTGTAATTTACTATGTCAAAGTGATTATTTTTGCACCACCCAAACAAAATAGATTATCTTAAAATCGCTTTTCAGCAAACATACCCAAACAAAAATAGATTCCGATTATAATCAATTAGCACAATAATCGATTATACAAAAGTCGATTATCAACAAAATCGTTTTTTTCCAGCTTTCCCAAACACACCCTTAGCCTGAACATATAAACCCATGTCAATCAGCCAAACTCCATTTAGTGTGTGTTTGAATGAACGTTTGATAAAAATGATGAAATTCAAGCAAACAGAAATTGGGTTTTTGACAACCAAAGAGAAATTGTTAGCGGATCGACTTTCCTACCCTTCCTACTTGTTCCTTAACTAGATTTTGATCTGAACAGTTTGCCCAAATTCAAGAAGTCGAGTTTTAGATATTTACCCCTTGATTCTTTAGGTTGATAAACCTTCTTGTCTATAATTACTAATTCAATCCCTTTAGTTTTAGCAATTTAGCAAGAGCATTAAGAACGCACCAACTCAATAACGCTAATTCAATTATGTTCTTATCCCTAAGACACACGCACAAACTGTTCATTCACAACACAGCATACATGATAATTTCCCAATTGTAAATTCACATTGTAGATAAACAATATAAACAGACAACAAACTTTTAAACTCAGAATAAAAACAAGTCATACAGGAAGTTCCATCTACCTCTAACAAAGCCAGAAAACATGACAAATCAAAGCCTCAAAATCACCCCTGCACAATCCACAAAATTTCATAACGGTATCCAATGGCACATATCTCAATTCATCTAGACATAACCTATTGCCCTTGTGCAAAAAATAATTAGATGGGTCAAGACATCAAGCATTGGGTCAGACACTTATTATCATTTTTTCTTTAACTTCAGCTCCCAACACATAAGACACTTACCTGTCAACCATGCACGGATCTTCCACTCAAAACAAACAAACACTAACACTGGTCTCGAAGGAGTGCCCCAAAACATTTCCTTAGTAGTCAATCGGTCTCAAAGGGGTACTATGAGTATTTACCCAATGACCTGTGACCTCAAAGGGGTGTTTTCCCAACTCAGATTTTTTTTTCCTTCCTTCTTTTATTTGTGAGAACCTCAACATTTTGATTTTTTTTTTTTAATAACAGCAGGCAGGCATTTATCAAGTAAGCAAGTGTAGGTAGTGAATGCTGCAAAGAGTGTCGCCATGGGAACCAAATATTTAAAAAAAAAAAATTCCAGATATTTTAGAAATCATTCCCAAGTGCCAAATGGCAAAACCCAACTAATGTGTGTGTGTGTGTGTGTGAAACGTCCAACAAGCAGTCCTACTCAACAACACACATGCACAAAGAATACCATCAACAAAATAAGGATATGCACTGACAATTTTTGATTTTAAAAAGGGAGAACAATGACCTCAACTTGCAAACACTAAAACACTCAAAAACCAAAGCAACACACAGCCAGAAAAATAAAAACAAAATAAGATAAAAAGAAAACTCCCCTGTTTTGTGCTCCTAAGGATTCATCCAAAAGCTTGAGGTCACCATAAGTAGCACCCTCCTCTCCATTCATCTTGTTCTAAGACAGCTTGAAGCACACAACTAAACACATCTCAAAACAATGACAAACATCAGCACAACACTGAGATAGGTAAGTAATAAAACAAAACTAAAAAATAAAAATAAAAACTAAACTAAAAAAAAAGGACTAAAAAACATAATCAAATCTTGATAAAAATTACAATACCACCATCATTCCTCATCACCCTCTCCATCATCCGATCCTTCTTCCAAACCTTGTTGCTCTTGAGTTGCACCCTCCTGGCCTCTAATATCTAGTTGTATAAAATGTCTGTACAAGTTATCTTCAGGCTCCAAAGGCACAAACTCCTCATCAGGTAGCCCCAAATGCTGAGCCATAGCTATTATGAATGAATACAGATGCTCTTGATTTCTAAATAGTCTCTGATTGGATGGGTGAGCAACTGCATCCTACTAGCCTGTGAAACTCGTGGGGCTTGTCTCTCTCTTGCAGGAGGACGGTATTGTGGTGGAATTTCTCTCCTAGCTTGATCAATGTAACCGGCAACAATAGGTTTTTCTGCTTTAATCCTTTCTATGTAGGGACATCCACACTTGCACTCCTAATCAAATGAGTAATCAACTGGGGGTAGCCCTATTTTTTCTTCGGATCTTGGGCTATCTGACAGATATTATAGGCAACCAACCTCCCTAGCTACATCTACAAATTTGTTAGTCAAGATACAATAAATCAATAAAGCACGATTAACAATGATTTCAGATTTATTGAATACAGGGAGCAACTTAGCCATCTCAAATGTGGCCCAAATCCTTGGTACCAACTTCATAGTCACTCTCCATATGATCCTGGGCTCATTGGACCCCCTCATTGTTTCCCACATAGACCTAGGCAAACACAGTTCAGTTAAAATAACCCGGGGGTTCTAAGCAGATTTTTGAAAATCCGCAAATTTCCTTCACTCCTAGGGTGAGGCCTTCCTAGACCATATACAATATTAATCACGTCACGAGAGTAAATTATCTCCTTCCCCTAACCAGATTCTTATAAGTAATTATGGTTGGCGTTACTTCACAATAAGCATTGGCGTAGAACACTCTCACCAACATCTTGCAGCCAAAGTCTGGGGTAGTGACTAAATCTCTCCATCCCTGCCTATTAATTTCCTCTTGGATCTCAATGTACTCATCTCCTTCCAGTCGGATACCTCTCTCCCTCACAAAATCTCTGCTCATTAAATTATTTTTGAACCTCTGCTCATGCAAAGGTGAGAGAAATTGGTTCTTTACTGGAGGAGGTGGGGCACTGGAGATTGAAGATCCTCTTGTACTAGTTCACCTGGGGGTTGTGTTAACTGCCTTTTGCTTCTTTTTTAGAGGCATCTGCAAAACAAATCTAGAAAATTCCACCACCAACATATAAAAATTCAACATATCCACACAATTCAAAATACATGCATGTTCAGTACAGCTGCTAGAATAATTTAACAACGTTACCAATAGTTTTTCACATCAGTCTCCATTCAAAAATTCAGAAAAAATGCTAAAAAATTCAGTCCCAACTAATTTTTTCATTAAGTCCAGAGACAACAACCTCAACATGTCTTCAGACAACCCCAAAATGCTCAGACAGTTCAATTTATCAACAGATCAAAACGATAAAACATGAGACAATTGAGGCATTTTCAATTGCAATCAGGCCAAATATAAGGCACATTATGAACTTTCACTAACTTTCACTCCATTCACACACATGCAATTTCATAAATCTCATTTAATCACAACAAGAATCCAGAGCAAGAAAACCCTCACACGCAGTCACATAAATCCCACATTCTCCCCAAATCAATATTTCATTTTCAAATGCAAACCTTATCCCCCAAAATCAGTATCCAACACTTAAAAACAAACCCCACAACTCCCATTCACTAAAGCTCACTATACAATCAAACCACACAAGATGAGAGAGCAAAGAACCAACATTGCAGAGATGTGGGGAAGAGACGGAGAGTTACCTTGCGCACAGTAGAGAGGGAGAAATGCAAAATGGGTATAGTCTTCAACCTAGGAACGTGCTCGTGTGTGCTCGTAAGACTGAGAGCAATGTGTGTGTGTGGGGAGCGGGGAACAAAGCAATGGGTGTGTGCTAGGTAAAGTGAGAAAAGGATGGGGTAAGGAGAAACGGAGAATAGAATGGAGTGAAGAGAAGAATGACCTCTTGCTATTTTCGCAGAAGAGGGAAAGGAAAGGGTTTTGTAACCCTCAAACAAAACGACGCGTGTGTGTCTTCTTCTTTTTTTTGTTGCCTACGCTTTGAGCGTGGGATATTTTCACTTTTTTTTTTTTTTGCATTTTTGGATGCTTAAATGCAGCCCAGGCCCACGCTTCAGCTGTAGCAGACAAAGAACCCATTTTCACAACCTTGTGAATACTTAAGCGTTCAGGCACGCACACTAGAGCGTTCTAATCTTCATGCATAATCTAGCTACAGAGCACACTCAAATGTGCTAATGGGCCATGCTCTAGCATGCTCTGAATGAAAGCCCAACATTTTTTATCGTCGAACGCTCGAGCGCTACACAAAAACACGCTCAAGCATGGTAACCAACATTTTAGCGTTAAGCTCTTGCACGCTTCAGCGTGCCAAATTCTATGCAAATTCCAAGATCAAGGAACGTTCGAGCATTCCATACATGCACTCTTTAGCGTGCTCATACATAGGGCACCACTTTTTCAAGCAAAGAACGCTCAAGCGTTCTGCCCCTCACGTTCAAACATGCCTTTTTTTCCATTTTTTTCAATCAATTTTTTTAATAACACAAAACTAATAAACTACACTACTTAAAACAAAATATTTTTCCCCCTTATTCTTCTATTAAAAAAGACTCAAAAACATCAAAAATGAAAAATGAACAACTAAACTAAACTAACACTCGGGATGTCTCCCAAGGAAAACCAATAACTCCCTGCCCTCGTCAGCCCAGTTAGCACAAAAAAATAATCAATGCAGAAATAAAGAGATAAGGATAATAAGAGATTAACAGAGAGAGATTTATCTTGGTTCACCCTAAACCTTGAGCTACGTTTAGTCTTTGACTTCATCAAATTTTAACACTATAAGTGACCAGTTACAAACAAGTATTATTTTCACTCCTAGCCTCTTCAAGCTCCTACGAGTATTATTTTCACACTTAGCCTCTCCAGGCTCAGACACAAGTATTCTTTAATGCTAGCCTCTTCAGGCTTTACAGACTTAGAGAGTTTGTGAAGCAAGAGCTTCAAGTTACAACTTTGTAAGTCAACCGAATAACACTAAAAGAGTAAATATTAATGAAGTTTGATATGACTGCGGAAAAGCATTTCTCTTAATAAATACAAATGATTGAACCAAAAGTATTCAAGACAGAATGAAAGAATTTAAGAGCTTTGAATGTACAGCTTGTAATGAATGTTCGTAGTGATTAACTTCTTGCAAGTGCTATCCTTATTTATGCTATCCTTATTTAGAATCCACGTCAGCACCACTTCCTAGTTGCGTATTTTGGTGTGAACTACTATAGCGTTTCGTTGACAAGCGTTATCGTAGTTAAATCTACGACAATGCTTCTGAAGCACTATCTTGTTTATAACTTACAATAGTGCCAACATAGATAGCGCCCGAAAGCGCTATAAAATTCCGAAATTAAACGCTTGAGCGTGCGTGGAGCGTTCTTCCGTGTGAAGCTACCGCTTCGTCCCTGCAACGCGTCCACACGATCTGACACGTGTCCCTCCTCTTGTCCATCTTCCACACTAGAACGTTGGCCTCCCCATGCTTAAACGTTGAATTCCACGCTTGAGCATTGGGTCACCCAACGTTAGAGCATTTTGTGTTGATGCTGACCCATTTTCTCGCGTTTCTTCATGTTCTGAACTCGTTCCAAGGTCAACACCACCAAAAAAATATTTTTTAACGACCGAACTTGGTGATCACACTTAATCAATTGCTAAATATGAAAATTTGATCGCTAAATATGGAAATTCGGTCGCTAAATCGACGCTAAATGATTTAGCGACCGATTTAGTGATCACCACACGATTTAACAACTAGATATTTAGTTACCACCAAATTCGGTCGCTAAATATGGAAATTCGGTCACCAAATCTTTTAGCGACCGAATTTTCATATTTAGAGACCAAATTTGGTGGTCGCTAAATACCTTTTTTTCTGTTTCCTCAAATTTGGACCAAAGTCCTATCATACCATAGAGAACATAATCAAACCATCAAACGCACTGAACTCACACCTTAATCACATATTTAGATAACGGGATATATAAATGTTTGTATGCAATTTTAGTAATGTACAATTTTTATTAATTGCATGTAAACTGTATGTAGAAACCATCATATTGTGACTTTTGTCTTTTTTTACTGAAAATGCACATAGAGGAGACACTTGCAGAATTGTCTTCTTGAGATGATTCTCGAATGTATATATTATATAGATAGATTATATAGATTATAGATTATAGATTACAGAGTATAGATATGTATTATTTGTGTGGTTCCGGCAACTAACTAGTCTACTGTGCCATTATACCCAAACAAAACCCTCATATACAACATGAAGGTTCTTTTGAAAATGAATTTCATGCATTAAAAAATATCACTATTCATACATTCAGACATTGATGCACCTCTTCAAGCATTTTTAGTGGTTGATCCAACAGTGCATCAGTGCGTGAATATTCTTTAAATGCAAGAAATCAGGATTTGGTTATTTTACCCCGTCTAAACCCATCTCACCCACCTGTTTCAGTTCAGTCATTTCCCAGTTTCACTCATATTTGCAATTGGGTGACCTTTTTATTTTTTCGGTCATGCAGTCACTTAGGTAAAACTAGGTGTCAATTGAAATGCTTCTATGTACACCAAAATTTATAACCTAACCAACCCAACTTGGGAAATAGTAAGGTCATGATATCATCATCAACAAAAATAAAAAATAAGGGCATGTTAGAAAAAAAAAATTTAAAAACCAACTAGATATTACGTAAATTTTCTTAACCTATATATTACGTATTACGTAACTGTGACTCATTCATTAGCTAGGGAGACATCAATTAAGTCTAAAAACAAATAAACCGATGGTTTAGAACAAGAACCGCAATGTTTCTAATTTTGAGTTAATTAATTGAGAACTTAAACGTGGTAGCTTCCTATCAGAGACAATTGAAGCTGGGAAGTAAGGCAAAGCCCCATCCCTTTATATGCTTCATTTCCTATTTTTCAAAGGCACGCACATTACGGCAAGTTTTTTAGGTCATGGTGCTTCATTTTTCACCCCAATAACACACGCAAATCCCATTCTCTTTTCTTTTTTTACCCAAAAAAAAACCCCATCTCACTTGGGGCATTTGATTTATTTTTTATTTTTAATTAATATATTTTCATTAATCATCATTTTATAAAAATGTCGTATTATTTTTAATTTATCCCTTATATTTAAAATTTTATAAAAGAAATATTAAGAATAGAAAATTTATTTCATAAAACTTGTTTTATATACTGAAAATTGGAGGAATGCACGCCCCCTGTAAGGTCAGGGAATACCACCGACCTCTCTTTCATAAAACTTTAAAAATAGAAACAAAATAAAAAAATATATATATGATAGTTTTATAATTAATAATCAAAATATATCAACTAAAAATAAAAGCAAAAAAATAAAAATTCCAACCGTAATTGAAGGCAGTGAAAATAGATTGTACCAGCAGAAGTTTGAATCCGATAACCACGCAGCAGACTTTACCCTCCCACTGTCCACATTCTTAGAGTTATAGTGTCACAATTATACCCTCAGAAATATATGATAAAAACAAAAAATAAAAATAAATAACAAAAAACAAAATAAACATCTCCTTTTTCTCTTCCGTTTGCAGAAACTCCTCTACCTCAACCAAAATCACTGCCAACTTCCCTAATTTATCCCATCCCCACCAAACTCATCCTTATCCCTGTCTTCTCATACACGTAGGTACAGTCATTGAGACATACAGTCATGGCTCGCTCCTACCATGCTGAAGCAAAAAGTAACTAATCACGGATGCGCCGAAAACATAACAAATCCACATACTTTTTACCAAGTGTCAAGGCGACGATCATGTAGCATGTGCTAATTGTCCATGCTAATGTCGATGCCCTGAAAACATAACGAATCAATCATATTCATACCAAGTGTCAAGGCGATGATTATGCGGCATTCCCATCATAATCTCGAAGCCTTTTTGTTTTTTGGGCAATACGTGCCGAAGTTCTCTTTTCTTGGTATAATAACTGTAATTCTAAAACGTTGTTGTAGTCTAGTCCAACAATAATCACCACAGCACTCCCTAATTGTGTCGCCTCCCTCACTATTCTGTTGCAATGTCAAATCCAATAACTCTACAATAAGTATTTTACATGAACAATATACACATCATGATGTCAATATTGATTTGGTATAAGTCGGACCCGACTATATGCACAGTACATCGGTATGAAAGCTCATGGAAAAAATTAGTCACTTGGCAACGATGACATGAGTTAAATGTAACGTATCCTTTAATAGTAGCCGGCGAACTTAATACCTAAGTTGTGTCTTAAATCTCAAGATGACGGGGGTTACAATCAGACATAATCAGCGTAATGGTTTGGAACTAACTATAAAGAGGGAGCAAACCAAACAATGTCATACAAAAAATTCTATAAATCTAACGTGGGATCTAAGTTTCTACGACAATCTTATTTGTTGTGTTTGAAACAAATTCGACAAAGAAAACTAAGGGATGAAAACATATTAGCAAAGAAATAAAAGTACAGAAAAGCTGAGATGTAAATGAATGTCGGAAATAAACTTTAACATTTTGTTGTAAATTAAACAATAAAAGCAACAAAAATATAGAAAATAGATACGTAAAATCAAAGCAAGTAAAGAAAGCGTGACATGTAAAGACAAAAATATAAATGAACAAAAGATAATTGCAATAAATTGAAATGACTAAATTTAAAACAGGATGACCTACTTGAAGCAATATGTCAAACTTCTCGGGGAGATATTTAGGATTATGGTTAAGAAAATCAACCTTAATTACATTGTTCCAATAAGTAAATGTCTTTTTCTTGCCAAAGATTTGTTATCTCGGCTAAGTGTATTTGATCATAATTCTCCATCTCTTCTGTCTCTACTTATAGTGGTTTCTGTACTTATTATCATAAATGGGTCTCTTTACTCTTGGGTAATGGCTGCTGCCTTGGTAATCATAATCAGTCGACCAACATTATGTCTGCAATTAATCCTTATTCATAAGTTAGTTGTTTAACCGTTTCTATCCTCATCGTCTGACCTCTCTAATTTTCCATGTGACCTATTTAATCCTTAGGCCATAGGCTAAGCAGGAACTCGACCCTAAACATGTTGGCCAGCCTACTTCTTGGTCCGATCTTTTTAGTGGATCCGTGATACATGCAAAGTCGGCTCGAGTGTGAAACTCGGACAACCATAATAGACTGGGCCTTCTAGGTTATGTCGCCCTTCCTGTTTCCAAGCAAAGTTGACCTTCATGTTTCTAAGACAAGTCGGTCTTTCTCATGTATAACATGGATCCGATTATTTACTCGGTCGGCCCATAACACATGTCTAATCCCTTAAATGTGTCATTACATAGTTTATAGCATAATCACGTTCATAAAACTGCTTGTACAGTTTCTTCATTTAATGCTCAAACTTTTGGTCCTCGAAGCTACTCCTACTTAAATTCAAACTAATGAGTAGTGAACTAAATGGGGCGAGGTCAGTATGGGTAGCTAGTAACTCCCCACTACCCGCCCCGTTGAATGAATTTCCTACCTGTCCCCGCACCATATTCGCGCGTGCCCATCTTGCGGGTTTTAAACAGATTTATCAATATTTGCAGATATCCATGGATACTCAAACACCTCACAAAATTACTGAATATTAAGCTAATTATTATATTCAAACACCCCTATCTTGACATCATTCACACATAATTCAATTCCTTCTTGACATCAATCAAACACCCATTTTTTGGCAAAATTATTGAATTTCACACTAATATTCACTAACAGATACGGTTGGCAGTAATGTAACAAAATAAGGATAGTGAAAAAAAAAAATTAGGGCATTTTGTTTATATATTTAAAGGAGTATTTTAGTAATTTTACCTTAGCAGGCACTTACGGGTACAGATACTACAATACCCGCCCCAGCCCTAGCCCCATTAATAAACCGGTAGAGAAAATACAGGTTTATTTTACTCATGGCAACCATTAAGATACTCATTTTCTACCCGCTACAAATATTATCCACGGGTATCTGCAACTACGGGTAAAATTTGCATCCCTACTAACGAGGCATAACCACCTCCTCAATGGTCGAGGCTCCAGAAAGTCCTTGATTGCTTTTGTCGAAAAGACCTCAATTCT
The DNA here is from genome assembly GCA_035048595.1 of Echinosophora koreensis. Taxonomy (NCBI): domain Eukaryota; kingdom Viridiplantae; phylum Streptophyta; class Magnoliopsida; order Fabales; family Fabaceae; genus Echinosophora; species Echinosophora koreensis. The sequence goes on along the minus strand of JAPCYP010000011.1, from coordinate 2,399,345 downwards.
GTGAATGGGTGGATGTCCCAGAGTGTATCTTTTGATTTGTTTAGTTGATCTTTCTGGTAGTGCCTTGATGGTGGTGTTCCACATCCCTATGTTAAGGGATGATGCACTTGTATAATGTCAGGTGAAGCTAACCCCTAGTGTGCTACTTTATAGCTGATTCTTTAGTGGATTATTGAGGTTTCTGCACAGGGGGTGGGATGAAGATGAATTTAGCTGCAACTGGAAACTGTGCAGGGGTTGAAGACATTTTTTGCTGGCTGTCTGTGTTTTTATGTGATTGTACCTGTGTTTTGAGACTCTGGAAAATAGCGGAGCAAATTTTCTTCTTGGTTTTGTGGGGATGTATATAGGTACGAAGTATCCACCACCGTTAGCAGTGACTAATCTCCACCGGGGAACCTAAGAGGCACACAAGGTGTGTCCTCCTCTCCCAACAAGGTTTTCTCCATACACAAGAGACAGGATCGAACCCTTGACCACTTGCTTAATGTAACACCCCGATTTTCACTGTTTCGAAATAATCGAAATGCGGACGATTATGTTTATATATTTATATGAGTGTTAGAAAATTATTTTAAATAAATGGAGTTCATCACTCAATCCTACTTGAACGTAGGAAGCTACGATTAAAATTTAGGTTTGAAAGTCAGGCGAATCCCGGCCCGCGAATTTCACTGACAGTATATTTATACTGATCAGAAGACCTAATTTTAATTCGTGAACGGAAAACTTAAGGTTTTTATTTTATTTCCTATGATGGTGTGTTTTTAGAATTATTTCATGTACAGTGACATAATTTAAGTTTTACGGGCGTAATACTCGATCGGGTAAACGGCGGAGCATATTACGGGATTTCCGGGAACCGCTAACGGATAATATCGGCGACTCACACAAGATGACTCACATGGTGAGTCACAATGTGAACACATTAAGTGTTGCACATGGTCATAATTACAAACTATTAGGAAATTGCAAACTAGTCCCTATACTTTTGGAATTTTGCAAAATGGTCCCTAGGAGTTATTTGCACCTAAGTCCTTGAAGAAGCCACCTCCTTTCCCTTTAATCCCTTGGACTTGCGCAGCCCACACCCATTAAAACACATGGGAACACTTCATTTTGCTCTTATTTCACTCTTGACTCAAAACCAAAACTTCTAAGTTCATAAGCTTTCCTACAAGCAAGTTGTGAAGCAAGTCTTTGATTCCTTACTTGTTTTTGATCTTCAAGAGGTAAACCTTGTTCTCCTTACTCAATCATGGTGATGTTCTTCAATTATTTTCATGATTCAAAGTCTATTTCATCTATGTTCATCACTTTTAAGTTTCTAGATCTAGAACTTTGAAAAATCACCATAAATCATAGAAAACTCCTAAAATAGTGAAACCAATTTCTATGTGCTTATAATCATTCTTGCTACCATAATCCAAGAGATTGTTTCATGACTAGGCCGAACCTATGTTCATGTGGGGGATGAACTTTTGTTCATTTTTCATGAAAAACTGACCGAACTTGTACCGAAATTATGACCATCTTCATTTCTGAAACTCGAAAAACTTTCAACATGAAAGTTGTTCCTATTTCTCTCTTATTTCCAACGAGCTAAAGTTCATCAAAAACGGATGAGTATATTGAGAGTTATGACCAAAATACAGAAACTGCCCAGAATCCTCAGATCCATGCGAGACAGCAGAAAGAAGCCTATTTTTACCCATGTTATGATCCGAAACAAATGAAACCTTAAACATCAAAGTTGTTCCTTTTCTTCTTATGTTTCCAATAAGCCAAAGTTTATAATTTTTGGATGAGTATATCATGAGATATACTCACAAAACCAACACACCCTTAAAGCTGTCTCAAAAGCCATAAAGTTTGGATTGATCATTTTATTCATTTCTTCAATCTTCAAGAGGTAAAAGCTCAACTCCTTGATCATCTAAGCTTTCATATTCAATTGTTTCCCATTTAGAGGGTTAGGATGGTTTTGATTCTTAACTTTGTTGTTTAGCCCTAATCCATTTCCTTAAGTATATTAGAATTATTAATCCATGACTTAAACAATTTTGGAGTTTGTTTAGTCCTTAAACCCTATGAGGCCGTGACCAACATAGGAGGATTTTGATGTTTGTGATTGTTTATTTATGTGGTCGTTTGGTTGTATTGTTGAAGGTTAAGTATAAAGCGGTGTACGTGAGTTTCCGGCTTCCGACGAATTTAATTCAACGTGCTGTGAATCTCCGAGAGGTAAGAGGGGTTACTTGAGGGATCATTCGGATGGCCATGTGTAATTTGCTTGTGGTCCATATATGTTTATCTATGTGGCTGTGGTGTTTTCTGGTTTATTTTACTGAGCTATGTGTTTCGGTTGTTTATCTGCTTTTAATTGATTTAATTATCTGCAGTTGTATGTTATATTGCTGTGATGCATGATTTGCTAGTAATATAATTATGATGATGATGATGAATGTTGTTTGTGAGGCCTGACAGTGGTCAGTGCACAACCGATTAATGAGATAAAAGCCTTAATAAGCTGTGTATATTATATTCAATGTTTTATGGGAAATATTGGGATATAATGTTTGTGGAAAATATTATTTGGGAGAAATAATAAGTATTTGAGAAATCTTATTATTTTAATGATTTTTTTATAAAAAAGTGATTTATGGGTCGTAGAGAGGGCGCAACCGTGAAAATATTTTACTACTGCTAATTTTTACATAAGATATTCCGCAATATTATAAAAAGATATTTTGTGAAATTAATCTGTGAAAATAACTCAACCATGAATTTAGAAAATTGTTTAAGCGGAAAAAGCTAAGTTTTTCCTTAAAATACTTTAAAATGATTTAACAACGGCAATTTGGAAAACCGACGACGGCAAGTATTTAGAAATGGCAGCTCATAATTATGATGAAGTTAAAACCTCTGTGACCCTCTTTTCTGAAAATGACATTTTTCGGTAACCGGTGTTTTTATGATAGAAATCTTCCCACTTAATGTGTTTTCCGAAATCAAGTTTTGACTTGGATGATATATTAAAAGATTTGAACTTAATAACCGAGACGTCGGGATATTAAGGTTCGGTGTATGGTAGACTGGATAGCTACCTAAAAGAGATAAAACATTTTGAGATGTTTTCTATTACCACGAACCTAAGCCGGATGCATCGGTCTAGGGTTTCGTGATTGAGCACTCGGACTTTGAGGTCCTGTGTTGTTAATGAATGATTTTAAAGATGTTAAAACGATATTTGGTTTAAAGTCGTTGAGCTTTACCAAGGAAAGATATAACGCAAAGAACAGTGTTAAAAGAACTATGTTTTCGAGCATGCATTTGGCAGACGTGCCACAATACGATATATGATTACCTTGCGGCGTCAGGTATTTCATGCCACGAAGTTTTCATTGTGCCGGACGGACAATGGAACCCCATTCACGATGTTATCACTGTGCCACGATGTTGGACAGTGTGCGATGGGTTTTGGACGTGGGCCTGTGACTATATGTCTGTGGCTACGTGCCGGGAGTCTGATCAACTCAAACACGAGGTCGGGATATCTCATGAGATTAAGTGAAAATGTTAGATGATGTATATGAAGTGTTCATGCATAATTTCAAAAGATGTTGTTTGGGGTGTGAAACCCATTATGCTTTGATGTTAATGTTTATGAGATCGCAAATATGTATATGGGTACGTATATGTGTAGTTTTTGTTGTGTCGTGCATGTGGCTATCGCGTTATGTCCATATGTCGGTTTCTCACTCTTGCATGTTTTATTTGTGGTTTCTTTTCTGGGTTCTATGTGGTGGAATTCAGATGAACCTCTTAAGGACTATGGCGTCTACAAGAAGAAGAATGTTTAGTACGGGGCATGCTGATGCTGCATTCTTTTTGTCGTAGTGTTTGACCAGCTTAGGTTTACTTTAAGTTATATTTTGGGAATACTCGTTTCATTATAAATGTTTAAGTGTGAAACATATAATGCAATATGGTTGTATGACTTACATATATATTTTGATATATCTAAGTGTGATTATGTGAACGTTGTTGCGACGATGTTGAAAAGAAAAAAAAAATTTATCACCACATTTTGTTTAAGACAAACGTTGAGAAAACTTTATTTTCCGAAAGCAACCAGCGAATTTATGATTTTATTTTCCGCAAACGGGTAACCATGTGATGACCCGAGATTAGGGTGTCACATTAGTGGTATCAGAGCTGGTCGAGTCTTTCGGGATCTTTGGGAATTAGGTCTGTTGTGTTGACGTTGTGTTTTCTCTGAGTTAAGTTTTGTTTGAATTACTTCTTAAAAGTAATGTGTTTTAATACGGCAATACACGTTTCATTTTCTGGTTGCGGTCTAACTGATTTGTATGGGCAGGTCAGTATGGAACTCGCACCAGAAGGTGGACGTGGACGAGGACGTGGACGCGGTCGTGGACGTGGTCGTAGGGGTGGTCCTATTGGCGGTCGTGCCAATGTGAATGAAAACTATGAGGAAGGAGTGGACTATGCCGCTCAGGCGATGGAACATGTGGCAGCTGCTATTGCCAATCAAACTGCATCCATGAATGCCCAGAATCTGCAGGATGCGGAAGGCAAGGCTCTGACTGCTTTTCGAGGTCAAAATCCTTCACAGTTTGGTGGGGATGCTGATCATGAAAAGGCTGATCTATGGATTCAGGAGCTGGAGAAAATCTTTGAACTGGTGGCTACTCCAGCAGATGTTAGGGTTACATATGCTGCTTTCCTATTGATAGGGGATGCAGAGTATTGGTGGAAAGGGGTCAGACAACTGCTTGAAGCTGATCATCAGGACATTACGTGGAATATTTTTCGAACTGCATTCCTGGACAAGTATTTTCCGGAGAGTGTTAGGATCGAGAAAGAAATGGAATTTCTGGAATTTCGACAACAAGGATTATCAGTGGGAGAGTATGCGGCTAAGTTTGAATCGCTTGCCAAATACTTCCGTTTCTTTCAAGCACAACCCAACGAGAGCTGGAAGTGTGAGAGGTTTGAGGCAGGACTGAGATTTGAGATTAAGGAGTCCGTCTTACCTTTGCAGCTCCGAACTTTTCAAGCTCTGGTCGAGATGAGTCGGAAGATAGAGCTAATGATGAAGGAAAAAGATAATAAGGGAATTGTTGGAGGACCCGTTCGTTCCAAGAACCAGAACCAGGATCAGAAAGAGGAACGAAATCAAAAGAAGCCTTATTTTCGTCCACCGGGGAATAACCAAAGTCAACAACATCATTCGAATTTTGTTGCATCGGGGAGTGGTGGCCAAACGAACCAAAGTCAAGGCCAAGTTAGAAGGTGCTATAGATGTGGAGATCCAAGTCACATGAGGAATACTTGCCCTGAAAAGGGGACTAAGTGTTTCAATTGTAATCAAGTGGGACATTTGGCGAAAGATTGCAATGCGCCAAGGCGTGGATCGGCTGTCAATAACACCAATGCTGTTAAACCGAAGACTACAGGGAGAGTTTATACTATGGTCAGAGCTGAGACTCAAAACTACGACGGTAATCTCTTAGCTATAATTTTCAAACTTGGGCACAATTCATACTTGTTTCGATGGATTGTGTGTGGATATATTGAAATTATCTGTTTCTTTGATTTTCAGGATGTCATTGTTTTAAACTTCAAAGTTTCTCAATGAGACTTGCTCTAATCACTTTTACTTTTAGTAGAAAGTGATTCAGTCTGAATTCTTGTCGGACCATAGTTCTTTAAATTGTTGGCAAGAAGACTCTTGTGAGAGAAGAAACTTTCTTAGATTCATGTTTGTAAACGTGTACCGATCATACATTTTTACTTCCCTGAACCTAGCAAAGGATCTTTATCCATGAGATATTCTTGTGTTCTTTTCAGTGGGATAAACTTATTCTGTGTCTTTTCTTGTGAGTAAAATGTTGGGAATAGGAAATCCGGTTGTTTTCGAGTCACGAAATTTCGAGGACGAAATTTTTTTAAGAGGGGTAGTAATGTAACACCCCGATTTTCACTGTTTCGAAATAATCGAAATGCGGACGATTATGTTTATATATTTATATGAGTGTTAGAAAATTATTTTAAATAAATGGAGTTCATCACTCAATCCTACTTGAACGTAGGAAGCTACGATTAAAATTTAGGTTTGAAAGTCAGGCGAATCCCGGCCCGCGAATTTCACTGACAGTATATTTATACTGATCAGAAGACCTAATTTTAATTCGTGAATGAAAAACTTAAGGTTTTTATTTTATTTCCTATGATGGTGTGTTTTTAGAATTATTTCATGTACAGTGACATAATTTAAGTTTTACGGGCGTAATACTCGATCGGGTAAACGGCGGAGCATATTACGGGATTTCCGGGAACCGCTAACGGATAATATCGGCGACTCACACAAGATGACTCACATGGTGAGTCACAATGTGAACACATTAAGTGTTGCACATGGTCATAATTACAAACTATTAGGAAATTGCAAACTAGTCCCTATACTTTTGGAATTTTGCAAAATGGTCCCTAGGAGTTATTTGCACCTAAGTCCTTGAAGAAGCCACCTCCTTTCCCTTTAATCCCTTGGACTTGCGCAGCCCACACCCATTAAAACACATGAGAACACTTCATTTTGCTCTTATTTCACTCTTGACTCAAAACCAAAACTTCTAAGTTCATAAGCTTTCCTACAAGCAAGTTGTGAAGCAAGTCTTTGATTCCTTACTTGTTTTTGATCTTCAAGAGGTAAACCTTGTTCTCCTTACTCAATCATGGTGATGTTCTTCAATTATTTTCATGATTCAAAGTCTATTTCATCTATGTTCATCACTTTTAAGTTTCTAGATCTAGAACTTTGAAAAATCACCATAAATCATAGAAAACTCCTAAAATAGTGAAACCAATTTCTATGTGCTTATAATCATTCTTGCTACCATAATCCAAGAGATTGTTTCATGACTAGGCCGAACCTATGTTCATGTGGGGGATGAACTTTTGTTCATTTTTCATGAAAAACTGACCGAACTTGTACCGAAATTATGACCATCTTCATTTCTGAAACTCGAAAAACTTTCAACATGAAAGTTGTTCCTATTTCTCTCTTATTTCCAACGAGCTAAAGTTCATCAAAAACGGATGAGTATATTGAGAGTTATGACCAAAATACAGAAACTGCCCAGAATCCTCAGATCCATGCGAGACAGCAGAAAGAAGCCTATTTTTACCCATGTTATGATCCGAAACAAATGAAACCTTAAACATCAAAGTTGTTCCTTTTCTTCTTATGTTTCCAATAAGCCAAAGTTTATAATTTTTGGATGAGTATATCATGAGATATACTCACAAAACCAACACACCCTTAAAGCTGTCTCAAAAGCCATAAAGTTTGGATTGATCATTTTATTCATTTCTTCAATCTTCAAGAGGTAAAAGCTCAACTCCTTGATCATCTAAGCTTTCATATTCAATTGTTTCCCATTTAGAGGGTTAGGATGGTTTTGATTCTTAACTTTGTTGTTTAGCCCTAATCCATTTCCTTAAGTATATTAGAATTATTAATCCATGACTTAAACAATTTTGGAGTTTGTTTAGTCCTTAAACCCTATGAGGCCGTGACCAACATAGGAGGATTTTGATGTTTGTGATTGTTTATTTATGTGGTCGTTTGGTTGTATTGTTGAAGGTTAAGTATAAAGCGGTGTACGTGAGTTTCCGGCTTCCGACGAATTTAATTCAACGTGCTGTGAATCTCCGAGAGGTAAGAGGGGTTACTTGAGGGATCATTCGGATGGCCATGTGTAATTTGCTTGTGGTCCATATATGTTTATCTATGTGGCTGTGGTGTTTTCTGGTTTATTTTACTGAGCTATGTGTTTCGGTTGTTTATCTGCTTTTAATTGATTTAATTATCTGCAGTTGTATGTTATATTGCTGTGATGCATGATTTGCTAGTAATATAATTATGATGATGATGATGAATGTTGTTTGTGAGGCCTGACAGTGGTCAGTGCACAACCGATTAATGAGATAAAAGCCTTAATAAGCTGTGTATATTATATTCAATGTTTTATGGGAAATATTGGGATATAATGTTTGTGGAAAATATTATTTGGGAGAAATAATAAGTATTTGAGAAATCTTATTATTTTAATGATTTTTTTATAAAAAAGTGATTTATGGGTCGTAGAGAGGGCGCAACCGTGAAAATATTTTACTACTGCTAATTTTTACATAAGATATTCCGCAATATTATAAAAAGATATTTTGTGAAATTAATCTGTGAAAATAACTCAACCATGAATTTAGAAAATTGTTTAAGCGGAAAAAGCTAAGTTTTTCCTTAAAATACTTTAAAATGATTTAACAACGGCAATTTGGAAAACCGACGACGGCAAGTATTTAGAAATGGCAGCTCATAATTATGATGAAGTTAAAACCTCTGTGACCCTCTTTTCTGAAAATGACATTTTTCGGTAACCGGTGTTTTTATGATAGAAATCTTCCCACTTAATGTGTTTTCCGAAATCAAGTTTTGACTTGGATGATATATTAAAAGATTTGAACTTAATAACCGAGACGTCGGGATATTAAGGTTCGGTGTATGGTAGACTGGATAGCTACCTAAAAGAGATAAAACATTTTGAGATGTTTTCTATTACCACGAACCTAAGCCGGATGCATCGGTCTAGGGTTTCGTGATTGAGCACTCGGACTTTGAGGTCCTGTGTTGTTAATGAATGATTTTAAAGATGTTAAAACAATATTTGGTTTAAAGTCGTTGAGCTTTACCAAGGAAAGATATAACGCAAAGAACAGTGTTAAAAGAACTATGTTTTCGAGCATGCATTTGGCAGACGTGCCACAATACGATATATGATTACCTTGCGGCGTCAGGTATTTCATGCCACGAAGTTTTCATTGTGCCGGACGGACAATGGAACCCCATTCACGATGTTATCACTGTGCCACGATGTTGGACAGTGTGCGATGGGTTTTGGACGTGGGCCTGTGACTATATGTCTGTGGCTACGTGCCGGGAGTCTGATCAACTCAAACACGAGGTCGGGATATCTCATGAGATTAAGTGAAAATGTTAGATGATGTATATGAAGTGTTCATGCATAATTTCAAAAGATGTTGTTTGGGGTGTGAAACCCATTATGCTTTGATGTTAATGTTTATGAGATCGCAAATATGTATATGGGTACGTATATGTGTAGTTTTTGTTGTGTCGTGCATGTGGCTATCGCGTTATGTCCATATGTCGGTTTCTCACTCTTGCATGTTTTATTTGTGGTTTCTTTTCTGGGTTCTATGTGGTGGAATTCAGATGAACCTCTTAAGGACTATGGCGTCTACAAGAAGAAGAATGTTTAGTACGGGGCATGCTGATGCTGCATTCTTTTTGTCGTAGTGTTTGACCAGCTTAGGTTTACTTTAAGTTATATTTTGGGAATACTCGTTTCATTATAAATGTTTAAGTGTGAAACATATAATGCAATATGGTTGTATGACTTACATATATATTTTGATATATCTAAGTGTGATTATGTGAACGTTGTTGCGACGATGTTGAAAAGAAAAAAAAAATTTATCACCACATTTTGTTTAAGACAAACGTTGAGAAAACTTTATTTTCCGAAAGCAACCAGCGAATTTATGATTTTATTTTCCGCAAACGGGTAACCATGTGATGACCCGAGATTAGGGTGTCACACTTAAGGTGCCCAAGTCCCTTACCACTTGGACCAACCACATGTTGGTAAAATACATTGGCAGTTTAGTTAGTATTATATAGGGGGATGCACCGTTAGCAATTTTCAACCTTATAGCAGCTTATTCATTTGCTTTAGGTTAACATAATACCTTTAGTTGTCCCTTTGATGTATGTACCTTATTGTTACAGTGCATTTGGGTTTGAGTACCCTTAGTTATACTCGTATTAATTCATTTTGGCTTATAAAAAAAAATTGAGTACTTGATATTTACTAGTCAGTCCTCTGTAACTTACATTTAAGTTTTGTAATTGCTAGAGTGAATAGATTGAGAATTATATATAAATTAAAAATACAAAAATCCATTGTATATCCTGAACTTTGAAAAATAAAATACATCCATATCGAATATATAAACGTTAAATATTGTTAAGTCTCTAAAAATGTCTGATGTGCATTTCCCTAAGTTTTGATGAAAACTAAATATTGGTTAAAATATTTAATTAACCTTTATATTGGTTGCTAACATGTCTACCAAGTGTGCAGATCAAAATAAGTCACATTTTCACTTGTCTGCCCACATAGATTCTCACCTGTCTGGTGAAGCAAAAGTCAACCTGTCTGCTGACTAGGATTATTGACTTTCTACATCAATGTTTCAACGTATCTTCTGATGAGCCCTTATACTTGTCTGTGGTTCTTTGTTGAAGAACCCAAGTACAAATAGCTTTTGGAAGCTGTCCCCTCATACAGAAGACTCTGAAGTTCTCTATTTTTTAATCTCACGCTTATCAAGAAAAGTCAGAAGTCCTTCTCACAAGCAACCTAGGAAATCGGAGATGAAATCCAGTTAACGAATGTTTCCAACATGCTTTATTCCCTAGTACTCTTGGTTATTACACGAAAAGGGAAATGTGTTCTACAAAGTACAAAAGCATTCTGCACAACTCTGAGTTGGCTACTGCACGATGCATAAAGCCATGATCCTTCATGCTAGAATACAACCAACATTCCTATTGCATTAATGGCTGCCCAGAACGACTCTATTGCATTTACTGGAGCTCTGCTTGAAGTCAACCTTTGAAGGAATGTCTCTAACGGATCTTAAATGCTTGAAGGCTATAAATACAAAAGTGATTGAAGATGAAGATAGAGAATACACACAACATTAAAAAGACATTACTCTGCGCATTTATTTCTTCATTTCTTCAATCTGTATTCTTCAATCATTTGAAGTTATTACGCAGTCTTTCCTAAGCTTACATTTAATTCACTCTTTGAGTGTTAGTAAAAGAACTATCTGTCTGATTGTATTTATTACAAACAAACTTCTTAAACAAACCTGAGTGAGCCTGAAGAGGCTATGTGTGAAAAAAAATACTTGTCTTTGAGCCTGAAGAGGCTAGGTGTGCAAACAATACTTGGAGTCTGTAACCTGGTCAGTTATAGTGGATAAAACTTGGTGCTGCCAAGGACTGGACGTAGCTCTTTGTGTTGAAGAGTGAACCAGGATAAATAGCTGTGTTAATCTCTCTTCTCTTTATCTCTTTAGTTGCTTTAATTATATTATTCGTTTTCTAACTAAAGGGGTTAAAAGTGTGTATATCAAACTTGTTTTCAAGTTGTATGCTTGTGTGTTTTTCTGTTGAATCTCAACAGACAGATCACCTGTTTGTGTAGTGCTTTCTCACTTGTCTGAACTTAAGCTTCTGTGTGCGAAAAGATTTCAAATTTATTTTAAATTCTGATAAACACAATTCAACCCCCATTCTCGTGTTTATAGTTGTCTATTTCAAATATATTATCCATTTTCTTTCAATGAAAATGTATGGGAAATCAGGGATTTAACAGTATACTTTTTTTTATGAACAACCATAATTAGTGTCTTTGACTCCCTAGTGGTATTTCGGAGAGTTTCGAAAATTTAGATTGGCTATATGATTAATCATTGATTGGTTGCTTAGAGCAGGAAATTAATAATTGATTTTTGTAACATTCCAGTTAGAGTGTTTGTCACCAGCATTCAAATTTGTGTTCTCTTTCTGAATGAGATTGTGATGTTTATGACTGGAGCAACCCTGGATTGGTTACATACCTTTACCTATCATGTTTTTAATGTTTACATTGCTAAATTTATATACGGTACTAACACAAATATTATTAGAATTTTTATAAGTCAAACGTAAAAGAAAAGAAAGAAAAACACTAGTGAGGTCGTCGTTACTTTGGGGTTCTCTTATTAGCGTAAGTCGATGGTCCTTCTTATTTGTGGAGGAAACATTCAACTTACTGCGAGTGGATAGCTACCAATCCATATTTGGCAAATCAGAGAAATTAAAATTCATCAACTGCGTATTGTATGTGCCGGCCTAAGTGCCTAACGCACCATAAATAGGAAAATATTGAGATCACTGATCCTAATTTTTTTCCCTGGAAACTTTCCAGTAGAGAGATTATCAGTATTTAACCCACAAAAAAAAAAGAGAGAGAGGGAGATTATCAATATGTTGTATCAGATCTTTCATGGCTACCACATATTTTTAAGTCTATACGCTCTATTAATTAAATTTAAAAGAAACAATAACAGCTAGCCAAACATTTTTTTTTTAAACTGTAGCTCGACAAATGTTGGAGTCTCACGTTGGATAGTGATATGGCATGAAGAGTGCATATAAATAAGGGATAGCCCTCACCCTACAAGCTAGCTTTTGGGATTGAGTTAGTTCCAAACTCAAATTCTAATATGGTATCAGAGTCCGTCCTAAATCTGTTGGGCCACCCGCAGATGTCCTGGGCATGAGGGGGTGTGTTGGAGTCCCACATTAGATAGTGATATGGCCTGAAGAGTGCTTATAAGTAAGGGGCAGCCCTCACCTTACAAGTTAGCTTTTGAGGTTGAGTTAGACCCAAACCCAAATTCTAAGAACAAAAGAAGAAAAAAAAAAGTTACTATAAGCCAATCGATGTGCTTACTCATAAGAAAACCAAAATGCTTCTTGTTAGACATAATCTTTTGTCGATCTCTTAGTTAGATCAAATGACTTGAGGTTATCATACATACTGATGAAAGAAAATAATTAAAAATAACTTAACATGAAGAGAAAAATAGAATTTATTTACTAGAGATACTTTCAAAATTAATTTTTCATTAATATTAATCCATTAATATTTACATTTTAAAATTTTAGACATTTATTCATTTATTTATTGGTTTAAGTAGCCTTTTTTATTTCTTTATTAAAATAATTATACAATAAATTTTATATGTTGTTAGTTCCATATTGTATTAATATATCACTTTTATTAATATTTTTAATTTAATAAAGAATTAAATTTTTGCCTAATAATGTTTTAGGCCAATAAAATAAACATGATTTTCTTGTTTCATACAATATTACATTGTTTTCTAAACAAAAAACTGCGTTTGAATATTATAAATATAAGAATTATAATTCAAATTCGTTATTGTGAATAGTTAATTATTAAAATTTTATACTTTTTTCTGAATATAAAATATAAAAAATATCAATGTATTTAAAATAGAGATTAATTTTAACAAATTGTCAATGTAAATTTTTTTACTTTATCTATCAATCACAAATCATCCTATATATGAATTTTAAGGTAATTACTATGATAGATTAAACATTTTATTTAATGATGTAACAATTTTATGATTTATTGACAGTGTAAATAATTTGTACACTAATATTGTATAACAATTAAATCCTTCAAAATATTGTAAATGTTCTGATTACTGGCAGATTTTCCTATGGATTTTACTCAAAAATTTGCAGAAAACAGATTTCATGCAGATTTTCCTACGAATTTCTTTCTATAGGTAATAATTTCGTTGATAATTTTTTCCTGTGAATTTTAAAATCCGTAGGAAATTTCCTGCAGATTTTCTTGTGAAAAATTTAAATCCACAGGAAAGTTCGCAGGAAGTTCCTGTAAAAAAAATTCGCAGGAAAATCAGTAAGTAATCCATGAATTTTCTAGTAGTATATATAAAATTAAATGAATGAATATTACAATTTTAATGAATTGTCAAAATTTAAATTATATGACTTTTAAGGTAATTATTATAAAAAAATCAAACATTTTTATTAATGTTGTAATTCATGATTGATTAATATTGTAAAAAATATTTACACTAATCTTGTATAACAATTAAATCCTTCAAAATATTGTAAATCTACGAAGTTTAATAGATGAATATTACAATTTTCATGAATTGTCAAATTTCAAAATATATATCTCTTCATTAAACAAATTCACTTTTGCTCTTCCTTGGTAAAGTTTTTTTTTCCCGATAAGTAAAGATTTTTTTTACCCTCCCTTGTTTTTTTTTTAAATTCTTTTTATTTTAATAAATTGAGTAATAAATCCATAAATTAAAGTAAAATAATGGTTGGAGTTTGGTATTGTTGCACAAGTTAATCCCTCCTCATACACACAGCCAACACACGCGTGTGCATATACAACATGCATATATATAAAAGACTTAATTAACACTCCTACACCATTCAATAGTCTTTTGTGTAATATTCTAGTTATTATGTTGATATATTTCAGTCTATATATATATATTACTCATGACTTTTTTTTTTCTTTCTGAAACTAGTTAAAGTGCTTTATGCATCACCATAGTAGATTGAACATCCCAACTCACCATTGAAAATGAATACCACCTTATGAATCTAAGGATGAAACTCAGAATGGGGGTTGGGTATCTCAAGTGGTTTGAGCTATATATATGGAGTTAGAGGAGTAGGAGATCCAAGGTTCAAACCTTGGCAAAGGAGAAAAAAAAATTAACATAACAACTAACTACTAACATTTGTCTATAAAAAAAAAAGGATCAAACTCAGAATTAATTACATGTTCAAGGATTTTAAACTCCTTCCACCTGGACCAACACACATTGGTAATTATTGTGCTAGTTAGTCTATTAAAAAGTGAATATATGTTAATCAAGACATAGCTATATAAGTTTTTTTCAATGATAAAATAATAATATAAGATGAAAATAATAGGAAAAAGACTAAATCTAAGATACAGTTTGGTACAAATTTTATTTTAATATTTCCGGAAATATGAGCATGAGAATAAAAGTTTCACATATTTGGTACAAGTTTTAAGAAATTATTCTCATGAATAAAAGATGTTCAGGAATTAAAATTAGTGAACGAAAGTGGAAAACTCTATTCCCAAGTGTATAGGTAGGAGATAAACATTCTTGAGAATGAGATTCCCGGAAAAATAATTTTTCTTGTAATAAAACATTCTATGATCCAAATACCATCTAAGGGAAACTTATACTAAACATCTGCTAAGGTTTAGCTTGATTACACTTTTTACCCTTCTTATTTCAAAAACTACACTCACCTTCCTTTAGGAAAGATCAGTGTAATTGCAAATACCTTAGCTTTAAGTTACACATAACAATTTGATAAAGGTGTCTGTAGCTTCTTCTTTCCTTTTTTTTATGCCCAGGTCAGTAGCTTTTAAAATAAAAAGAATGACAAAAGTAATTAAGTTAAATATCAGAAGAGATGATGTAATTTCTTCTAATGCCATGACATATTGATTGCAAGGAAATATCTAACGGGTGAAACCAAAACTTTTCAATATATATATAATTAGGGGTGTCTACGAATCGGTTTGGGTTGGGTTCAATGGGTTTTAGGACCCAACATAGTTAAAGTTGAGTTGGTTGGGTTGGGTTTGCAAAATAAAAATCATGAAACCCAACCCGACCCGACCACTCATGTGTTAGGTTGGGTGGGTCGTTGGTTTTGACAAGAAATACACATATTTTCATCTCTAGTTCGTGTTGGTTCAGGTCCGCGGGTTTGTGAGGACAAAAATCATGAAAGAGTGCCAAAAATCACAAATAAACTTTTTAAAACTTTAAATTACATCAAGTTATGATAATATGATCTAAAAATCTAAAAGTCCAAACCATCAATTATCCACAACTAAAAAGAATATTACATTATGATAAAAGTAATTGAAACTGAAAGTCTAAACTCTAAACCATCAACTAAAAGTTTAAAAGCCTAAAAGCCTAAAATCATCAACAATCATCAATTAAAAGTCTAAAGTATTATAATGAGAAAGTAAAAGTTATCAACACAAAACTAAATCAAAAATCATCCATTAAGCCAGCAAAGTAGCAACACAACCATAACTAGGTAGCAGCAAGCCAACAACACAACACCTAACAAGTAATAACAACATATACTCTATAGGTTAGGTTGAGTTGAGTAGATTTGCAATTCTGAAACAGACTACCCAACCCATACTCTATGGGTCATCTTTATTTTTATCCAACCCAACCCAATCATGCACCCAGACCAACCCATAAAATCAGGGTTGGGTCGGGTCAGGTTCGCGGGTCTACCCAAACCCATGGACACCCATATATATAATTATCCAAGAATTACAACAAAAAAATGACATACCCATAAATATATAGTTCCAAAAACTCCCTATGCTTTGCTTACAATTTTTATTAAAGAAAAGGACCATATGATTGTATGTAATGGTCAGAATTATAGTCTAGAGTAGCACATGTACGATGTGCCTGATAGTACAAGAAAATATTACTATTTGTACCTTTCCGAAAGAAAATATGATAGTTGCATAGTATTAAATGTGACAACATTTTCCAGAAACAACATAAATCTTATAAATTTCGAAACATATGTGGTAAATCTAGGCCTATCAAAGAAGCTAAACAAAATTAAGGGAACTAAAAGAATTTGGGGAAATAAAAAATCAAATTATGCATATGTCGGGGAAAAAAATCTGTGTTTATGTTATTTCCTTATTGAAAAATGAATCTGATTTCCGCCAGTTTTGGCAATTTCCATATAAAATAATGATCGAATGTTACCTGATTTGACAATCTTTTTTTCTGAAAGAAAGTGTCTCTTTTCCCCCTTTGGTGTATTTTCGAGAAACATATATACAAAGAAGATAAAAAATAAGTGAGAGATAGAGATAAACATATACGGTGTCACATACGGTGTCTAAAAATTGTGTTTAAATATCATAACTCTACTGCATGAGGAATGATTTTTATACATCCAAACGAGACACAATTTGGTGTCCCCTTTGGTTTTTGGGTGTATTTTTGAAAAACGTGTATACAAAGAAGATAAAAAATAAGCGAGAGATAGAGATAAACATATACGATATTATATACGATATCCAAAAATTGTGTTCAAATATCATAACTCATATTGCATAGTCGCGTTTTGGTACAAAATTTGTTATTTGAAAATCCATAATACCGTTAGTCAAACGATACTACTTACATTTGTATATCTGTATATTGTATATCCATTCCAGTTTTATATATAGGATGAAACTTAGTACATTTTCATTGCTATATTAGCTGCTGTTTTTCGATCACAATAAAACATGTGTAACAATTGTTATTGTTACACACTTTACATTTGTATTGATGAGTTGTTATACTTATGTTATAAACATTGGAAAATAGCACCTGATGTAACCACCTTTTATGTATGATACACGATACTATCCCGTTACACTCGCATAAGGATACAATACAATATACACATCATGTATCGTATCAGGTGTATAAATCTCATTTTCCTACAAAATCTGGTCTCGCTACATGAGCAAGAGCAATGTTGAGCACAAGATTGTTGGTAAACAAGCACAAACAAAGCACCAGAAAATTCCCAGTAATTGTTTCGTCTCAGTCTCTAACATCCCAATCCTCTTAAGCACCCTTTGCTTTTATGTCACGGTCCACTCCATTCTCTCTGCCTACTTTCTCTCTCTAGAAAACTAGCTCTAACTTAACTATAAATATATACCTGTTCCTTTGGCATTTACCAAAAAACTTCCCTATCACATCTTTTCAACTTTTGTTCTTCATTCAGTTTGTTGTTTTTCTCATAAAGTGAAACATCAGAAATCAGAATGTCTCCACAAAGTACAGTTCTTTCACTTTTCCTAATGTTTGTTTTATTTGGTTTCTGCTTTGGCTCTTACATAGAGGACAAACATGATCAAACAAATTATCAAGGTTACACTAGAGGACCTAGAAGGTTTTTGAAGCCAACACATGAACACTTTGGTACCATGACAAGGGCTCATGGATCACCTACCCCATCTCCAAGGCCTCAAATTAGAACTGTTAATGTTGATGATTATGGAGCCAAAGCTAATGATGGAAGAGATGATACTGAGGTAACATAACAGCAATAAAAAGACTCCTTTTATGATATTCAATTCAAGTGTTTTCTCTCAATCTCTTTAACTTCTATTTTCTTTTATGTTTTCTTAATTGGCCTTAGGCATTTGAGAAGGCATGGGATGAAGCATGTTCTAGAGGGGGTGTCCTTGTGGTACCTGAAAATGGGGTCTATCATCTCAAGCCTATAATATTTTCAGGTCCATGCCAACCCAATACTGAATTTATGGTGAGATGCTAAAATGTTCATTCACAATCAATGTTTAGTGAGAAATTAGCTGATTCTACCCTCCATGTTCACAAGGAAATCATTGTAATAATTGTTCTTTTTTTTTCTGCTTCATCATGATAGATCTATGGAACAATCAAAGCATGGCCTCATATTTCAGCATATGAAGAAGATAGAAGCCTATGGATTATGTTTGATAGTGTCAACAATCTCAGAGTTGATGGTGGTGGTACCATCAATGGTAATGGTAAAAAATGGTGGCAGAACTCCTGCAAAATCAATGAAAGCCTTGTAAGTCATTGAATTTTCCTCTAAGGACTCAAACTCCTATTCAATTCACATTGTCCATTGGGTTTATACCACCTGAATTTCAGAGACCATATTACAGAATAATGCCTATTTGAATAAACATTGAATTTTCTTATTATTTTTTTTCAATCAGTGGATTGAATTTTAATAAATCAATATATAATTAAAGTTTGTATGTTATATGTATATGTATTTGATTTCATCTTATCCCCTCAAATTAGATTTCTGACTCCACTATTATTTGTTCTCATTTTCATCTATTTCACTTTTTATTCTTGTGTTTTTTAATATACTAACCATTATTTATTTCATCTCCTTCTGTTGTTTCACAGCCATGCAAAGAGGCACCAACTGTAAGTTAATCTTCATCAAATAATGAAGCTTTACCTATAGTTTTATAAAAGAAATGCAGGGTGTTCTGTGTTCCTTACAGGCTTTATTTTCCTGGAAATTTTGTTGTATAGGCTGTGACTTTCTATCAATGCAACAACTTGAGAGTGACAAACCTGAGGTTCAAAAATGCACAGCAAATGCATGTTAGGTTTCAGAGATGCTTCAATGTTAGAGCTTCAAATTTGGTGGTAAGAGCACCAGGGAACAGCCCTAACACTGATGGAATTCATGTCACAGAAACACAAAATATGATCATAAGCAACAGTGTCATTGGTACAGGTAAGACCAAAGAAGATCAATTCAAAAATGTGTTAAAAAAAAAAAATTTAATCCATTTGAATTTTGATTTAAAATAAATATAATTAGTTACCATTATTTTATTTTATTTTATTTTGTTTTGAAGGCGATGACTGTATTTCAATTGTAAATGGGTCCCAAAACATTCGTGCCATTGATATCACTTGCGGGCCAGGACATGGAATAAGGTTCATGATTAGAAAGCAAACAAATTTAAGTTGCAATTTTGTTTAGGTCAATTTTTTTACTTTGGTTAAAAATTTTGATGAATTATTATTACTTGGCAGCATTGGAAGCTTAGGTGCTGATAACTCAAAAGCTGAAGTCTCTAATGTGTTAGTGAACAGAGCCACATTAACAGGAACGAGTAATGGAGTTAGAATAAAGACTTGGCAGGTAAGATTTGGACTTTAATTTTGGTTATTAGGCACTCTACAACATTTGAAACGGTTGAGATTAAAGACTTTGAATAAATAAAACTGGAAAAGGAGGAATTGAAGTTACCCACTTTAATTAAATTAATTTAATTTGGGCGTTACCGAAGTTCAAAGGAGTTTAATAATAACTTAAACTTTTATGTGGCTTAAGAAGCCAATGACCAAAATGCCAAACTTTTGGCGCAATAAAACTATTCCATTGAAAGTTGACCAAGGATACATGATTTGGTGTAGGGGCAATAGTGCACCCAAGATTTGCAAAATTTCCATTTTGCTAATTCTTGAGTCTTGACTACCTTTGAGCTAAAAGGACCCGTGACAAGTTTTATATAATTGGTTATTAATTCTAACTGACCCAAAGTTGACCTCCAATTCTTCAACTAACTAGGTTTGGCAAGTTTGCAAATTCTACCAATTCCCAACCTTCTTCCTAAGAGTCAACAGCATTTAATTCAAAAGACTGTGTAGTTCAACTTTCTTCTATCCCTTCCTCCTAACTAAATAGAACCAGCAAAACACTTTTTTATTTGTCTTTATTTTGTCAAATGGCATGACAAAATGCTCACAGCATCAGTACATTTTAGGTTAAATTAACTTTTTTTTTTTTATCATTATAGTTTACACTAATTTTTTAATTAGTTTCTACCATTATCTCTATTTAGATGAGCCCTTAAAGTTATAAATATTTTTAGACAAATCGATCTTCTTTATTACTAATTATAACATTGTGTTAGAATATTGTGTTGGATAATATATCTATTTGGCAGTTGACATAGAATAATATGTCTCATTATTCATATGCTTGTTATTTCAACAAATTCTAATGATGTTATAGCTGAAATTAAAAAAAAAAAAACTTATTTAAAGACTTCTATAACTAAAAAGAAAAAAATACAGGGACCAAATTAAAACTAAACCTAAACTATAGAAATAAAAAAACTTAATTTATATTTTTGCTAAACGAGCCAAAAGTTTATTTAGCCTATATATAAAGCATTAATTAATACCATTCAAGATATATTTCATATGTTGGCCGAGAAACTAGAGACTCTTTATGTGAACAATATATAACTTGTTACTAAATTAGAAGACTACTTATTTTGGATGATTAGTGTGTTTTTATTATGTTATATATTTTTCATTCTATCTCTATACAGGGAGGTTCTGGCTATGCAAGAAACATCAAATTTATGAACATAGCAATGCGAAATATGACTAATCCCATAATCATAGATCAAAACTACTGTGATAAAAAAGAGCCATGCCATGAGCAGGTGATTTCTAAAGTTCTCAACCTATAGGCCCTTCAATGAGAGGAACTTTTTCTTAATTTCTAGCATTAATTGCATGAAATCTATCATAATCACAAACATCTTGGTTCATATGGCAGGAGTCAGCAGTACAATTGAACAATGTGGTGTACCAAAACATCAGAGGAACAAGTGCCTCAGAAGTTGCAATCAAATTTGAGTGCAGCAAGACAGTCCCTTGCAAAGGAATCTACTTGCAAGATGTGATTTTAACGCCTGAAGAAGGTGGAGACACCATTGC
The DNA here is from genome assembly GCA_035048595.1 of Echinosophora koreensis. NCBI lineage: Eukaryota > Viridiplantae > Streptophyta > Magnoliopsida > Fabales > Fabaceae > Echinosophora > Echinosophora koreensis. The sequence continues at coordinate 2,378,186 of JAPCYP010000011.1, read as the reverse complement.
TACATGTGAGAATGTTAGATATGTCAACAGGGGAAAGTTTTTCCCTCAATGCGCTCCTAATTGAAGAAAGAAGGAAGGATTTGTAAATATATACCAAATCAGTTATTCAGAACTAGGCATAGAGGCATATTTATATTGTTACCTGTTAGTCTATAGAAATTGAAAACGCTATTGATTCAATAATTTCAACATATATTTGTCAAAAAATAATCATAATTTCAACATATAACTGAGTAAACATTTTGTGTTGCTTTTATTTCTAACGTTAGTTTTCCAATGGAGGGGGAGAGAAGCAAAAAAGGTGAATAAAGCAAGTATATAATAAAGAAGAAAGCGATCCTCAAAGTACAATAATCATATACTTAGGCTTTGCAATCCCACCTCACCTTAATTTGCATGGGGTGAGTAAAAAAAAATTAGTGTAGGCTGGGCCGGGTGCAGGCTTTGGCCAATTCACTCTCTTCCGCCTCATCTTGCACTAAAATAAATATCAACCTCGTTTCGTCATGTTTTTCGTGAAGCTAATAGATGTGCGAATCTCTTAGCAAATGATGGTCATAGTGGGCCTTTGGGTTGGAGAGTGTTTGACAGGGTGATGCCTATATGATCGGGAAATGACTCCCTACCCCAATTTTAGTGTTGATTATCTATTAACTTTAACATGGTTAAATCATTAAAATATATGTAATACCCCCGATTTTTCTGCTTTCTACTATCGATATAAATATAAATAAACGTTTATATTTTTATCTAAAACTTAGAAAATTATTTTGGGAAAACCAAAGTCATATTCATATCATACTTATTTTTATAAGTATACGGTTAAATTTTCGGTTGAAAATTCAGGCGGAACCCGGTCTGCATTTTCACTGACAGTATGATTTTACTGAGCAGAAAACCTAATTTTGACTCGTGAACGAAACAAAGTATGTTTTTATCACGTTTCCAACGAGTTAGGCTATTTTGAAAATTTTGTAAAAAAAATAAAGTATTTTAGTTAACCTAACCTAGGTTAGTTAGCTTTTAACCATGGTTAAGGGCAAGACAAAGCCAAATTGGTTTTCTCCTCCTCACATGTGGTGAGTTAGGCTGCCACACCACCCCACTTCATGGCCACACACTTGTCCTTTGACATCATGATAATTAACCATAGTTAGATTAATATACTATTTTGTTTAACTAAGCTTAAGTTATAATTTAATCATGGTTATGATTAAGCCAATTAAAGAAAGCCATTTTGCACTCACTCTTCCTCTCATTTTCGTGCAGCAGCCCCTCATTACACTTAATTTCTTTCTCTTCCTATTACACCTTCTAAGCCATTTCTTCACCAAAAACACAAAGAACTCCATTGGTATTCATCTTTGTTCTTCATTTATCCTTGAGTTCTTCATCAAAATTCTTCATTCCAAGGTGAGGATCATGTTCCTCATCATCTTAGTTTCATTAATCATCCATGAAAATCCAGTTTCATCAATTATTTCATGAGTTTTCATTCTTAGATCTAGAACTTCAAAAATTCATAGAAAATTGTAGAAAAATCCAATGAGCTTGAAACCAATTGCTGTGAACTTATTATCCTATCTATATTCAAGATCCAAGAGGATGCATCAAACTAAAATTTCGAGCCCTTTTAACTTGATGAGGCCGAACCCTAGATTATAGTGGGGGAGGACTTTGTTCATTTTTTTTCAAACTAGTTTTGCTTGATGCAATCCTTATAATTCATATATATATTGAATCCATGGTTGTTGAATCAAAATCAAACCTCTAAGTAATTATTTTGTTCATGACCGAAATTGTATTTTTGAAAAGTTGAAAGATTTTGTTTCATTTTTCAACTGATGATAATCTATCTTAACTCTACACTACTCTAAGGTCATGGATCTAAGATTAAGTAAATTTTTGAAATCTCTAGCCTATGTTAAGTGTCATGGCCAAATTAGGGTTCTTGAAAGGTTGGAATATTTTATTTCAATCTTTGTATTCTAATCTTTGTTTTAGGGTTTCAAGTGATTAAAGAACACTAATCCAAGAGCTTAGGATTTTTAGAAAATTTTTAGCTAATTAATCCCCTCATGACCGAACCTAGCATATAGGAGCATAAGTATATTTAGTGTTTGATTGATAATTATTTGTACTGTTTTGCTGAAGGATAATTTGTTGTGTGAGTCGTGTACGAGTTTTGCGGAGATCGAACGTTTGACGGAATTTCAATTCGACAAGAAAAATCTTCAAGAGGTAAGGGGAGTACCTGAGGGATTTTTCCGATAGCTGTATGTAAATTTTTTGTGGTCTGTGTATATTATTTGGTATATGTATGGTTTTACGTAATTATATTTCTCTGTTTTAAAATTATCTGCTTTTAATTATTTAATTATCTGCATTTAATTGTGATTATATGTTGTTGTATGTGACTAATTGCTATTTGCTTTATTATTGGTATGAAATGATTTTTGATGTTGATTGTGGATTGGAAAGCCTGACAGTGGTCAGTGCTCAATTAATTACGAGGTTAAAAGCATTTAAAAGCTTATGATGAACTAATGAGTTTAATTTAGTGGAAATAGTAATATACTATTACTTAATTAATTATTTGGTGAAAAATGGATAATAGTGAAAAATAATATTATTTTAATGATTTAACGGCGTGAGAGTGTTTTAAGAGTCATAGTGAGGACGTAACTGTGAAAATATTTTTGCACTGCTAATTTATACGTAAGAAATTTCTAAATATTAGAAAATATTATTTTAAGAAAATAAGTTTCAAAAATAATTTTATTATGGTGTTGGAAAAATTATTTTACTAGAAAAGTCATATTTGGACTTAAAACGTTTTTAAAACGTCAAACGTCGAACAATTCTAACCATAATTACAGGATGATTATTAAAACGGTAATATTAGTTAAAACAGAGAATTTGTCTCAAAGCAGTATTTTCAGGTTCAAAATATTGATTGTTGAAAGAAAATGAATTTTAAGTGATTTTTGATGATTTTGTAAAACGAATTTCCAACGTAAAAGGATTTTCGGTAAAGTGGATTTATACAACGGATTATTTCCGACAACTTGGATAAGTAGAGGAAACTTTGTTTTTGGATTTGTGTTTCACAGAGCGAAAATGTTGTTTAAAGTTGAAAACAAACCTAGCTACCGAGATGTCGGTGTCTAGTATTCTAAGATATGGGCCCAGGATCCGAAAGGTGAAGTTATGGACTAGATGTCCTATAAAAATCTATATTGATTTTTGTGCGTCAAAATCTACGAATCTAAATCTGGTGCACGGGCTATATTTCGTGATTTGCACATTTTTTTACTTGGAGTCAGTTTTATTGGTTTGGACTTGTAGTCTTTTTTATTGGATTGGTTTGGACTTGGAGTCCTTTTTATTGGAATGGTTGTTTAACTTAAATGTTTAAACCTTGGTTTGGTCGTGAGCCTTTGAGCCTCGACAAGGAAAGAATGAACACAAAGAAAATGGCTTGAACAAAACGTTTTACATGCATTTTTTGGGCAGACATGCCTTTGCATAGGACTTGAATGCTTGATGGCAAGTATTCATGCAGTTTGCATCACTGTGCCTTGATGGATATATGACCAAGAAAACCATGTGCTATAAGTAGTCACCACTTTGCCTCGTTTTTGGACTGTGGAATGGTTATTTGAACTTTGCCATATCTGCCATTGATTCTGCCTCATTTGGCAATTGGAGCCTGATCAGCTCATTTACTTGATGGTTCGAGCTCCGGAGATTAGGTCTCAAAGTTAATTGATGATATTGAAGTGTCATGGTTTTTAAAACAGTTACGACTGTCGGGTATGAAACCCTCTGATAAATATATTGTTTATCCTTGTATATTCATGTTAAATGTTGTTTGTGAGTCGTACATGTGGTTATCGTTTTAAAATCCATATATTGGAACTCACCCTTACAATATATCAAGTTTTATTTGTTACTGCTGCTATACCTTGGTACTGCAAGTAAATGATGCAGAGGAAGTCTTAACTTCAGTCGAGGATACTAGTCTCGATCCTTGCAGAGGTTAGTAATAGTGGTTAGGACTATAGAGTTCTTCCAATCGGTGTTTTGTAGAGCGACCAGCTTAGGATTTTCTATGGGTTGTATGTTTGAAAAGGTCGGTAAATGTGGTGTTATATTTTAGTCTTTGGTTTATTTTCTCTCTTTTGAAAATGAAACTCTTGAGAAGAATTGTATGTCGTGGCGACTTTGTTCTGTATAGGATTTACTGTTCTAATAGTGTGTTTCTTGGCTTTCTAGAGCGTTTCGTTTAAGTAAAACATTTTATACCCAGATTTTCCGACCTCAAAATAGATCAATTTCCGAAAGCAACCAGCAAAATTCTTTTTAATTTATTTCCGCAAGTGTTATATAGTAATGCCCAATGAGGGTGTTACAATACACACACACACACACACACACACACACACACACACACACACACACACACATATATATATATATATATATAAGTTGGATAGACATTTTTACTGTACATTGAAGTGTCACCATGGTGTTTTTTTGGAAAGTTTTCCTTTTTATTAATTTATTTGTTTATTGTTATTTTATTGTTTTCTTTGTTTCATCTACAAGGCTTGCATTTATTAGGATTGTACATTTCACAATCATTAGTGTGTTTGACAATCTCTCTCTCTCTCTATTTGGACTCTTTGCGTTTCCTCTTTCCATCTATATCTATAAAAATATATAATAAATATTATAAATACATTGGTATTGAAGATTATCAATAATTTCCAATGTAATTAATTTACTTAAAGTAACTAAAAATAAATTGTTGTACATGAATTATGATGACCAAAAATTCCTAAATTATTATCAATAAAAGTTGTTATCATAACTTTAGCTCATGCCAATAAAATATGACACCTATTTCCAATATTATATTTTAAAGTAAATTAAATATTTTTTTATATTTATAATTTTTTGGTATAATTAAATAATTATAAGACTTTTGCGAAAAATAAGACTACTTTATAGATATCATATATGTTTTTTTTTCCTTGACATGAACTTTATAGATATACATATATGTTAAAATCCATGTTTGAGCTACTAATAAATCTATGTAATCACAATATTTATAGATTTATATATATTTTCAAAGCAAATAAATAATTCCCAATGTAATTTACTCAAATCTTTGATTTGTTTCTCCTATATTCCCAATGTGAGTTTACTATTTATCCAACCTAATAGAGGTACCATAAAAATATACACTATCAAATAAAAATATAAAATTCAATTAAGCATCTGCTGAGAAAGTTTGTTCATCTATAGTTTGTTTTTCTATCTTCCACTCATGGCTAAAACTAAATTTATTACTAACCTTTCACCATCAAAAGATAAATGGAAGATCAAAGTAGAGTGCCATAAAAAATCATGTGTAGAAACTTTTCACAAATGCCATCTTCAAAAATACTATAAAATTTAAATTCTTTTGACAATTGGCGAAACTTCTCACTTTTAGGTAATATATATTTATATAAATTTATTTTTTAATCAAAATAAAAATTATGAATCATCAAATATTTATTTTCCTACTTACAATGGTATTGAAGATTATCAATCATTTCCAATGTAATTAATTAAAGCAACTACAAATTAATTGTTGTACATGAATTATGATAAATAAAGATTCCTAAATTATTATCAATAAAAGTTGTTCATAACTTTAACTCATACCAATAAAATACAACACCTATTTCCAATGTTACATTTTAAAGAAAATAAAATAATTTTTGATATTTAAAATAATTTGGGCTAAATAATTATAAGACGTTTGAGGAAAATAAGACTACTTTATAAATATATCATATATGTTTTTTTTCCTTGATATGAACTTTATAAATATATGTCAAAATTCATGTTTGAGCTAATTGATAAATCTAAATAATTAGAATATTTATAGATTTATATAAATTTTTAAAGCAAAATAATAATTCCAATATGATGAATGGTTTCCCAATGTAATTTACTCAAATATTTGAGTTATTTCTCCTATATCCCGATGTGAATTTACTCTTTATTCAACCTAATAGAGGTACTATAAAAACATAGACAATCAAATGAAAATATAAAATTCAACTAAGCATCCCCGAGAAAGTTTGTTCATCTAGAGTTTGTTTTTCTATCTTCCACTCATGGCTAAAACTAAACTTATTAGTGACCTTTCACCATCAAAAGATAAATGGAAAATCAAAGCAGAGTGCTATGGCTTTGGAAACAACAAAATTTCTTACAACCTCAATTGGAAAATGATGTAGGGTTAGCATTTTTAGATGAGAAAGTCTTATCTATAACTATTGCTTAATATTTTTTAACTATATGTTTTTTACAAATTCTTTCACGACTAATATTTTCTTGAATTTTTTAATGTAGGGTGGGAGGATCCAACCTACTGCTAGAGGTACTCTTCAGTGTGATGGTCTTTTGATTGAATGCAATGATGTGAAACATTTAACTTTGGAGTGATTTTGAATACCCAACTATATAAAATAATAACGCTTGCATACCAGTTGACCCTCAACTCAAGAACAACCATAAGTTTTATACTAACATCAATCATTCATATGTATGGATTTTCCTTTGTCAATCTTGACAAAATTATAAATGAAATGAAGGAAAATATATCTTTCTAAATAAAATACAATAAATAGTTAACAATAAATTTCTAACAAAAAGCTAGAGTGCATTTGTATGAGGCTGATTCAAGACAATAAATATTATCATAACTCATGGAGTTTTCTATGCTCTCAAGAAGATGTTTAAATGTGTTGTGTGCATTTGAGAAAGATGATTAAATACATTGGTTTCCAATGCATTTATAAAAAAACAACAAAATAAAGATACATAATGAGAATGACACAAATGTTGCTTGGGACAACATTTAGTGAATTTGGGAAATTAAGTGAATTGTCCCAATAGATTGGAAGAAATATATAAATAAATAAAGGAAATGAGAAGAACACAACTCTTGGAAATTATTATTAATGTTATCGAACTTGACACTCAAAGTTAGAGCCCAATAGCCTTAATGGAAACAAAATTATGTTAAAAGATTTGAATTGAGGGAGGAAGAAAAATGATTTTAAATTTGGTTGCAGGTGAAAGAAATTATTCCCTAATAATATTATTACTAATATGACATCATGTTCTAATTTGAAGCATCTTACATAGGGTTGGAAATTTTACATGAAAACATACTTATATGTATACCTAGATATATATAATTACGTACAATCTATAATATTTTATATTGAAGTTAATATTTTAAATGTGAAGATAATAATTTAAATATTATAATCCACGGGGCTAATTTTTTAAAATTAGTATATGAATTTATGATATATTTTCACATGATTTTATATATATCTTTCCTTTGATTTTGATTTGATCATATCAACGTGAGTTTGAGTAGAAAAACTATGTTACTAAAACATATTTTAGTTGTGTGAATTTGATTAAGGTGTTTAAACACGCTGCGTTCCAATGCATTAAAAAAACAAAAAAAAATAACTGTAGGGAATTGAAAGGACACAACTCTTAATTGAGAGAGTGTTAAGTGAATTTGGGAATTAAATGAATTGTCTAAATACATTAGAAGAAACAAAAAAAGAAAAAAGAGCATGCAAAGAACACAACTCTTGGGAATGATTGTTAATGTTCTCAAATGTGACACTCAAAGGTAGAACCCAAAGGCCCTAATGAAAACAAAATTATGTGAAAATAATCAAAATTTGTGTCATGACATCTCTATCTATCTATCAATATATAAAGACATAATCCCTTTTGCTAATGTGAATGACCAGTAAATGGGGAGATGGCAAGCTGTGGAAATTTTTGGGAATTGTCTTATTTAATATTAAAACAATTTTTGAGTTAGTTATGTCCATCTAGTACACGTGTCACTGTCGTGTTTTTCGGAGATGACCATCCCTCTATGAGATGATTACTCTCTGCTACCGAGAGCAGACAAAGTCTATCTTTGCAGTTTTCTCTTCATCTATTCATAATCTTAAATTTCTGAAAACCATTTCTTCCTCGATCTCTCTTTCTCTGTTTAGTTTTCCCTCTCCATTATAATCTCAATTCCTCAAAAAATTTTTATTCTTCCTTAATATGTATTTACATGTTGATTATGAATTTATTTTATCATCTTGAGTGAATTTTCTGGCATCAAACTCTTATGATAGCTATATGTATTTTAATCGTCATTTTCCAAAACTAAAATCTTTGATAATCATACTAAGTTTCCCTATTCCACTCCATCTTATTGATGGCAAGAAGGATATGTGGATTAGTTATATGATTTAAGACGATTAGTTAATCATTGGTAATAATCAATGAGAAACGCTTAATACATATTGTTATATTACGTATTGTAATATTATTTTAAAATAATAAAATTCAATTTTTTTTTTCTCAAATTATGGACAAGATTGTTTTAAGACTTTTGCTTATCACTTATGTCTTTAAATTAAAACCCTTGGAGACGAATGGGTACCAACAGTGTGGGTGAGAATAAAAAGTTGAAGCCAAATTGTGAAACAAGTAAACAAAGGACTTGATACGTTAGACTTAATTTGGGATAAAGCAAAAAAAAGGGGTTAGTAGATTAAGAGGCACAATTCAAGTTATTAATGATAACAATACTACCAATAATAATAATAATTGAAGACCCGTGCATTGCACGGGTGCAAACAACCTAGTATATATAATTACTTGATATTTATATATATTAAAATGTTTTTAAATAATAATATTAGATTTTCTTGTTTATCAAATAAAGTTGATTTTTTAATTTGTAAAATAAAAAAATAGTTTGAAAACCCGTTTGGTCCTATACATTACCCGTTTGGTCCCTATACGAAGCAAAAAAATTATTAAATCAGTCCTTAACATGATGTATGGTAGTGACCAAACGGGTACTTTTTGTACGTATAGGGACCATTTTAATATTTTTTTTATCTATAGGGACCAAATCGAGAATTCATGTCAAGTATAAGGACCAAAATATTACTTTAAACGATATAATTCATATAAGTGCTTACTTTTTTTCAATTTATTATATATATATATATATAATCCAAACATATACATATGAAAAAAACATTCTTGGGAGGGGTCGCCCGTTTAGGCGTGTCACAGTACCTTGAGAGATTAGTCTCTCACCTATTCGGTGGGATGACACTCTGGGAAACCAAAAAAAATAATAGATGATTTTTTTACTATACACTCTAACAAATGATGAATATTAAACTTGTATTTATTATATGAAAACTAATTTTAAATTATATTCTTGTTTCATTTTTTTGAGTCATTTAGCTCAATAACTTCTAAATGAATATCAAGTTTTCAATTATCTTGTTTATAAAATATATTGTTTATTATAACGGATGGGTTGAACGAATTTTAGTTCGGATTATAATAGATGGATAAAAAAACAATCCACTAAACCATTTATGGTTCATTAAAAATGTATTAAGAAAATCCAACCTATTCACGACCCATTTAATAAAAAACCATCCAACAAATCCATTGATAAATTTTTTTCACATGGATATCTAACCCACCTATCTAAAATATATGATATTTTAAATATATTTTAACTTCATTTTTCTTTTTCAAATTTTAGTATGTCGTTGTCCAGCGGGTGGTTTAGGGGTAAGAGTCAGACGAGCGGTCGATTTATGGTTTAGAGTCCGACGATTGGTCGACCGGCCGACTGGGCGAGCGATCGGCAACTTGTTGGTCCGGTTGGCGACCATCGGTCGATTTTCTAGGAGCCAGTTGATCCGACCACCCGGCGGTCGAATCAGTCTGGCTAGCAGTTAGTTGAGCATCCTTGCAAAATTTTTATTTTCCTCTTAGGGATTAATATAATTATAAGGTTAAACTAAGGTGCGAGTCACTAGACGCGACACTGATTTTGATTTTAGTCCTCATATATGTAATATTAGGAAATTGGTCCCTATATGTGCCGTTGTTACCAAATTAGTTCCTGCAGTTACACAAGGTGCCAACACCATTGGTAAAGGTCCAACGTGGACAAATGATCATCCTTGTTGGCATCCTTTGTGGCTCTATCTAGTGGTTTAACTAATGTTTTGATTCCCATATGTAACAAGACTTTTGATTTTATTTCCCATACTTTAAAGTAATTTGGAAATGAGTCCCTGCATGTATATCATTATCATATCATCCTCTATTGCTAGCCAAGGTGTGGATATACCTTTACTTGCTCACTTTAGTGACAAACTTAATTTATTAAATCTGGTGGTTATACTCTTCCTTAAACTTAGTTGCCTACTTACTTTAGAGTTCTCCATTAAATCCGAGGTAAATATACTCTTACTTACCGGTACACTTCAGAGACAAATTAACTTACTTTAGAAGTATGGATGTATAAGTTGTTGATGTGGTTATCGGGTGTGATTCTAAGTGTGATGTTGAATTTTTTTATATATAGTGTGATGTTGACGTTGATTGTGGTTTGAAAGTGGAATGTGGTTTGTGCTGGTGTAAGCTCTAGTGGCCAATCTATATTAGTAGATTTAAATTTTGTATCATGACTTTGGATTATATTTTTTTATATATATAAAAGCATTTTATTTATTGTGTTATTTATATGTTATAATAGCGTAATAAAGTTCTTATTGTAACACCCTATTTTTCGGTTTAATTTTAATTAAGCTGGTTGTCTTGAGTTGGTTTTATGCTTCAAGGGCTTAGTGAGATTTTTGGTTAAAAGTCCCTTTTCTGGTACATGAGCACACCCGTGCTCATTAGCCAGCAAGCCCGTGCTTAAAGTCAGAAGCGTGTTTCTGATTTTAAGTTGAGCACGACCATGCTCAACAGGTAGCACGCCCGTGCTCAACATGTTGGCCGCGTCTCGTAACGTTAAGTTGAGCACGACCTTGCTCAAGGATGAGCACGACCGTGCTCAAGTCCGGGCCTATATACGTTGAGCAGACTCAGGGTTACGCCGTACACTCTATCTTGCTACTAAAAACCCTAGTATGGCTGCAACCTCCCTTCTTCCCTTTTTTCCTTCATACTCAGTGTGGTTTTGAGTATTGGAGACACTAGGGAAACGTGGTCTCGTCTGCACTTCGTGTATAGGTAAGGTTTCGTTCCTTTTCTTTAGTTTCCTTTCGTTTTTGGTTGGGAAACTAACACCGTTTTAACCTGTTTGTTTAAGGCTCGTCCGTGCGTGAGCCGCCTAAAGGAGAGGAACCGGTTGCTGTTAGGAAATCTTAGAGAGCTACCTTCAATCCAGGTATGGGGAGAAGGGTAGTATTTACGTAGGTTTGGGTTTAGGGTAAGGTAAAGGGGTTCCCATAACCCCGGTTGATGCATGTTATGTATGTATTAGTGTCTAAATGTTTATATGACAATCTGATAATTTCTGATATGCGTTGTATACTGGTGTGTGAATATGTTGATGTATTCATGAATAATATGATAGCTACCCTATGAGTTTGATATGATGATGATAATGGTTGTTGACATGTTGTTGATTGGTTTATGTAATTTCGGAGTTATTGATGTATGTTAATCCTTAAAACGCACTGTTAATGGAGTTAGGATTATTAGGAGTAGAAACCTATAAATTGGATAAAGACTTAGCCTCTGTTCCTGCCCAGAATAGCACTGTCGCGCGTTGAGCACGACCGTGCTGAACAGGGAGCACGACCGTGCTCCCAGTTGAATTCTGGGAAGATGGCCGCGCTTTGAGCACGGCCGTACAGGATGAAGAGCACGATCGTGCTGCTGAGCACGACCGTGCTCATTAAGAAGCACGACCGTGCTTCACTTACAAGGGAGCACGCCCCTCACGTGCTTAAGCACGACCGTGCTCAACCCACTGTGACAGAACCAGATTAAAGGACTTAAGGGGTTTTAAACCTCACTTCCCCATGATGATAACTGATTAGACAACTTGGTAAATGTTACTAAAGATAAATAAAGATGATGAGAGGGTGAGACGTTAAGTCGATACCCTTTTGGGTGCCGCGAGCTGATGAGTTGTGCCTTGGTGCTTTTTGGCCAAGGAAGCCTTGACCCCGCGGTTTGGGTTTAAGGTGTTGATGTTGCTATGTACCTTGGTGGCCGAGAGTTTGCCCCAGGTACTGCGGTTGATTCTGCTTAAGTCCTCAGGTAGATTCCGCGAGGCAAGTTGGTGCGGTTGATCCCGCTGTTACCTTCGGTCGATTCCGTTGGAGTTATGGAGGTGGTGTTGCCGTTGTTGTTGTGTTGCATACGCATTGCATCGGAGATGTTGTTTAGGGATGTTTGACATAGGGGAGATCGTCCTAGAGTACGGCGATCCGGCCATCCACGGTTGGAGTAGATTCTCCTAGCGCCCCCGTGATGAGGCATTCGTTGGTTTGATGCGTTGGCTATCCAAGGAGTAGATTCTCCGGCGTTGAGTAGATTCTCAATGTGGATATGTAACTCCGAAGTCGTTCATCCCGAGTTTAGTGGACCCACATGCATTGATGGTTTAGCGGAGTAGGACTGCATTACACTGCATAGCATAATGATGATGTTAATGTTTGATGTGATGTTGCTATGCTTGCTGTTTACTTTACTGCCTATTCCCATGCTAATATGTTTATACGATTCTTACTCCCTATATATGTTTGTTGTTTGTGTTTGGCCTGATTGGCACATTGCAGAGGATGACGAGCAGCCCGGAGAGGAGTGACTCTGAGGAGCCGCCACTCATAGTAGGGCTAGTTTATGTTTTGTTAGTTATTAGTTCAGTTGTAATTCCGTGGATTTTATTCCGGAACGTTTATACCAGCTCTGTATGTGACATCGGGGTTGGGTTATTTTTATTGGTTTGTTATGTTTTCGTTATTTAAAACTTATTTCATTTCCGCGTTGTAAATGGTTCATGTGGGACTTTTCTACCCATGGACAATTGTTTATTTTATTCAATAAATTGCATGTTTTCCTTTAATTGTTTTTAATTTAATTGGCTTTTAACATGCGGGGTAGAAGGGTGTCACACTTATAATAGACAGTTCATTTGATGAGACATTAAGTACGAGACTTAATCGTGAGACCTCATTAAATAATAAGAACACTATTCTTAAATATTCGTAGTCGAGTATTACTGTTAATTAGGACGACAACAATACATAAAGACTATTGTGTGAGTAGACTGATGACCACATCTCACGGGTCATGGACATGTGATATCAAGTCAGCACACTGGTATGAATATTAGGAAGTAATATTTATACCGGATGATCCACTGTGAGAATACTTCATAATAGTTATGTAAGTGTCATAAGTATTCTCATGGCGACCATAGTGAAGTAGTCCTTCGACTTAAAGTCACTACGATTCCTACATGAAGAGTTGTAGACTTTAATGCTATGAGACGTCACGCATAATAGGGTGATCATAAAGGTAGTTATTGGGCTTGCAATAAATCATGTTGAGGAGTGTGAGTGATATAGACAGGATTCGTACCTCATACATAACATGGGTAATGTCTGGGGGGCCCTGATAGAGTGAGATGTGAAATATGCATGGCAATACGGAAGTGGGTCAATAGATATTGGGCCTGTTTGTGAATTACATGTCTACTCGAGGATCGAGGTACAAATAATTGAATATAAGGAGGATGACACTCTTATGCATTGTGTTCGATTAAGACATATGGACTAAGGGACATTTACTGCACGATAAATTTTGGTCGCGGTAAAGCTAAAACCGGATCACCGATACTCTTGTTGATTGGGTAGTAATGATGCATTGCTAGATGCCGCACATTATTTATAATATTTAATATTGTTGCCAACTTAGTGCGAGCCTATAGGGTCATATGCGTAGAGCAATGACTTTGGATTATATTTTTTATATATATAAAAGCATTTTATTTATTGTGTTATTTATATGTTTTAATAGCGTAATAAAGTTCTTAGAATAGACAGTTCATTTGATGAGACATTAAGTACGAGACTTAATCATGAGACCTCATTAAATAATAAGAACACTATTCTTAAATATCCATAGTCGAGTATTATTGTTAATTAGGACGATAACAATACATAGAGACTATTGTGTGAGTAGACTGATGACCACATCTCACGAGTCATGGGCATGTGATATCAAGTCAGCACACTGGTATGAATATTAGGAAGTAATATTTATACCAGATGATCCACTATGAGAATACTTCATAATAGTTATGTAAGTGTCATAAGTATTCTCATGGCGACCATAGTGAAGTAGTCCTTCGACTTAAAGTCACTACGATTCCTAAATGAGGAGTTGTAAACTTTAATGCTATCAGACATCACGCGTAACAGGGTGATCATAAAGGTAGTTATTGGGCTTGCAATAAATCATGTTGAGGAGTGTGAGTGATATAGACAGAATTCGTACCACATACATAACATGGGTAATGTCTGCGGGCCCCTGATAGAGTGAGATGTGAAATATGCATGGCAATACGGAAGTGGGTCAATAGATATTGGGCCTGTTTGTGATTACACGTCTACTCGGGGATCGAGGTACAAATAATTGAATGTAAGAAGGATGACACTCTTATGTCTTGTGTTCAATTAAGACATATGGACTACGAGACATTTACTGCACGATAAATTTTGGTCACGGTAAAGCTAAAATCGGATCACCGATACTCTTGTTGATTGGGTAGTAATGATGCATTGCTAGATGCCGCACATTATTTATAATATTTAATATTATAATTAATATTTAATATTGTTGCCAACTTAATGAGAGCCTATAGGGTCACATGCGTAGAGCAAATGTTGAACAATTAAATTAATTAAATATGATTTAATTAATATAAAGGACAATTGGGCTTATAGTGTACAAATCCCAATAGGGTAAGAAGTTAGGTCAAAGGGAGCTGCCAGCTTATAAATAGGCTAATGGCTGCTCTCCCCTCTAACCTAGACTGGTTAATCGTGCCTCCTTGTAGCCGTTAGCTAACACAAGACGCTTTGCTCCAATTCCCATTTGCTCGCGTAGACGGAGTAGAGGTGTCGCACTTTCGTGGGCACTGGTGATCCAAACGAAAAGTACGCTTCAAGAGGTAAACACAGTAGCCTTTATGTGATTCATGTTACTAATACGCGATCCATGAATATGATTTTCTTCCGCCTTGAGATTTGATTTTTAAAGAGGATAATCTTATGAAAACCTAATAGTTTGAACATGTAAGAGGTCTCATTGATATTCTATTTCAAATTTATTCTACTCTCAATATTTTTGAAATTTAGATAAATTATGCTTTAAATTAAAGTTAATTTCTTTTAAAAGTATATAAAAGTTTATTTTTTATTACTTAAAATTTTCTTTTATTTAAGTATGTAAATCTTTATATTATTTTCTTTATTTAATATCTCCCTCTTATTGCAAAGGGTGACATGTTAGTTTATTACTAATTGGAATATACCTCTTGCTTGTAGCATGATATTACTAATTGGAATATACCTCTCAAAATCTACCAAATGATCTAAGGACATATACACCCTTACTAACACCATTGTTACCTTGGCTAACGACATGGAGTGATTTGGTAATGATGACATATGTAATGACTCATTTCCCATTTTTTAATGTATGAGGATGATAATCAAAATTTACGTCACGAATTAGGACTAAAACATTATTTAAGCCACTAGATGGAGCGACGTAGGATGCCAACAAAGATGATTATTTATCCACATAGGATTGTTACTTGCGGCATTGGCACCTCATGTAATAACAATGATTGATTTGGTAATGACAACACACTTAGGGACTAATTTCCAAATTTTGCACGTATAGAGACTAAAATCAAAATCGATGTCACGTTTAGAGATAAAATCTTTTTAATCTTTGACCAAGTATCCCCACAAGCTTAGTTGTGAGAGTAACCCTTGGACCGGGGTGGTTATTAGGTAAAGCCTTCCCTAGAATGGTGATTTCAAGATTCGAACCCTCTGACCTTGTAAGTAAAAGTTTGTCCAAGGGTACAGTCCACTTCCAGTATGGTAAAAAACGATTGAGTATAGAGACAAAAACCTTAGCTTAACCATATTATAAATGGCTAAAATGTACTTTTTGTCCTTTATCTTTTGATCAGAATTCATTTGATGATTTATCTTTTAAAAGATTCATTTTAGTCATTTATCTTTCTAACATTACACAAACTGATCCTTTTCGTTAGCTCTGTTAAATCTATAGACGGAAATTTCTGATGTGGCTGTTTCAACACCTTCAACCATGAACACCTTCAATCATTTTCTACTGTAGCTTTATGAGTTCTGCAAAAAACATGATCATTTTCCTCTATCTAATAATGACCATGTCTTTCTCGTCCGTGGAGAAGTAGAAAAACTTTTTAATTTAGGAATGAATACATCTTCTTCCAATGGTAAAGTCCACGTGTGATATGTCATACTACTTTGACATGTTACAAGCCAGGAGGGAGAGTTAACGACCACTTCAACTCACACTAACGTTTGTTGTAACAAAGTTGACGGAAAATATTAATTTGTGAGTAAATAGCCAAAATGGTCCCTGAAACAGCGAGGTTGTGTCAAGTTGGTCCCTCAAATTAACTAAATTCCAAAATAGTCCCCGAAACTGTCAAACGTGGATCAAGTTAGTCCCTCCATTAGTGAGGGATCACTGACACTGTTAACGGCGCTTATGTGGCACGTTAAGCGCCCATCTGGCTGCCAACTCATCCTGCCACGTAAGATGGGCACTATACATGCAAATTTGAGGGACCAAATTGATAAAGGGACCAAATTGACACTCAAATTCTTTTAAAAAACCCTAACGTCTCTCTTCTTCTTCCCCAACATCTCTGGTTCGTCTCTCTCACTCTCTCCGTCCTTCGTCTGTTTCTGTCTTTCTTTCTCGCTCTCTCCTACTGCAACTACAGGAAAGGGATGCCGATGGGTGGTGGTTCGCCGGTACCATACTCAAGACAAACCAAGAAACCCATAACTCCCTCTTGGTCGAGTAGCTCTAGGGTTGATGGGGTAGAAATCAACAACCCCTTACCCTTGTTTTGCAATTGTGAGAGGAGAGCTGTGTTACGAATCTCTAGGACTCCGAGGAACCCAGGGAGGGTCTTCTATGGATGTCCCTTACCATTGGTAACATTCAATCCCAAAACTCCATTTGGATTTGTGACTTTCTTGCAATTTGCATTGAGCAAAGTTTCTGCTAAACCTAATTTCTTTGTGTGAAATTGTTGTTGCAGGGTGAAGGCAATTGTGGCTATCTTGTCTGGGTGGATGAGATTCCTGAGATTTTCAAGGTTGCTGAGAGATGTGAAACTCCTAATGATACTGGAAGTGAGGAAATAATGAAGGCAGAACTGATGGAGCTGATTGGGAAGGTTGACACTTTGGTTGCAGATGTTAGAATGGTCAAATTCATGGTTGTTGTAAAGTGTGTGCTGTTAAGTGTTTGTCTGGTTTGGTGGATTGGTAGGCAGAGTGCTTAGGTAGTTTTAGGTGTGATGGTCTTAGGTATAATGTAGGCATATTTTGGAATGTAATGTGTAATGTATTGTCCTATTATGGAAATGAAATGAATGACAAGTTTTGAGTAAATGTGTCATTTTGTTGCATAAGACAGATTGTGTCAGTTTGTATCATTTTGTTATAGAAAATGAAAGGAAAGCACCAAAATGTGGTCCAAAAGACAAATTGCATAGGTATTAATTTAAGCACCAAAAGGTGTCCAAATATGTCTTACAAAAGTATACCCAAAACAGATTAAATCTAAACCTGTACCAAGCCAGAAATTACAGCAGACAATAACAAAAAACAGCAGAGGCACTATCCATTGTTCACATGTGCCAATAACAAAAAACAAAGGCACTATCCATTGTTCACATGTGCCAATAACAAAAAATAGAGGCACCATCCATTGTGCAAATATATCATTATACTAAATTATCCAAAATCCAAAATGGTCTTGACTTCATGGTTTCCTTGGACGCATCTGTGGAAGCCCTGAAGTTGGAATGAAAGACATAAACTGTGGTTGTCCTCCCCTGGATCCAGTTGGTGGTGCTGGAAGCTGGACCATAATAGTCCGTGGAGCTGGTGGTGGTGCAAGAGGGGCTGGTGCTGGTGGAGATGTTACTGGTGGGCCTCTAACTGGCGTTTCCTTTGGCACTTGTGGTATAAGAGGACCTCTTATACCATATCTCCTTGCCTGCAGAAATAGAAATCGATAACATAGTGTCAATTTAGTCCCCAAAATATGCAACTTAAAATCAAAAAAGTCCCTGAACTTATATATATGAAATCAACTCAGTCCCTGTAAAAGCCATCTTACCTTCTGTACTCTCTGCTATGATGGTGGTGGAGCTTGCACTTGTGGTTGATTAGCCTGAACTTGTTCTGGAGGATCTTGTACTTGTTGCTGCACTTGCGGTGGTACATCTTGAGATTGCACTGGCTCAGTAGTAGGAGCAGTTTGTGTTAAGGGTATCTCAGACACTGAATCCTCTTGTCCTGGAGTTGATTTCTTAGCTTTAGGTTTTTGAGGAACTCCAGTGTTCATGCATCCCTTACTGTTATGGCCCTCAATGCCACATCTTGAGCAACTAAAGTTAGGATATGACCTCTTCAACTTATGACCACACACGGGTTCCTCATTTCCATCCTTCCTTCTCTGTTTCTTTGGTCTCCCAGCACTTCTCCTGAGCTTAGGTGGAACCGGCTTGTCATAATCAGTGGGCATCCAAAATTGTTCAGACTGTGTTGGTTGAATGAAAAATTGGTAAGTTGCATCATATGACCCCATTGTTAGCCAGCCATGACAATACTCTTCTGCCCTTTGATTCCTATATGCAATTGCAGCACATGCATGCTTACATGGCATACCTGTCAAAGTATGCAAATATACATAAATAACACTGTCATAATAGATAAAATAGCAGAAAAGGATATGCAAAAATCAAACAACATTCTCATAACCATCACCTGTTAGTTGCCAAAACCTGCAAGTGCAAGTTTGTGCACTCAGGTTGACATCAACCTTAGAAGGAAGGTTCTGCACTTCAACCAGCATGCCATCACCATCACCTGACCACACAGGAGTCCACATGTTGCTATCCAACTTCTCTTTTTCCAGCCTACTTTGTTGCATAGGACACAAAGGTCCTCTCCTCCCAGCAAGCTTAAGTTTGTTTGCACTCATTGTCCTCATCACATAGCATCTAATTTCCTCAGCCATAGTTAGAATAGGCTTACCACGATAATCCACAATCCTTGAATTGAAAACCTCACATGTATTGTTGCATATGTTGTCCACCTTACAGTTTGTCTCAAAGTATGCCTTTGTCCATGCCTCTTTTGGCCATTTGTTCAGATACTCCCAGGCTTTCAGGTTCAACCTCTTAACCCTTTCCATCTGCATGTTGAACTGTGTAATTGTGGTTGACTTGGCACAGTCCCAAACCACACCCTTTAGTTCCTTTTCCTTCCATTGTTTTATAAAGTTCCTCCACAGATGCATGGCACAATACCTGTGGGGCACTCCTGGCATCACTTCCTGCATGGCTGGTATTAGCCCCTGCAAGCATAACATACAAATCAGTCCCTAAAATTAGTCACTTAATGTCAAATTAGTCCCTGAAATATGCAACATATTATCAAAACAGTCCACGTAATGAATGACAAAATTTTACCTTCTGCATGTCAGACATGAAATTCCATCCATGCTGCCTGTAATCACCTAGTGTTTCATGCAACAGTTTCAAAAACCAGTCCCAATTGTCTTTGTTTTCCACATCCACTATAGCATATGCTATCACAAAAATATGGTTGTTTGCATTCTGCCTCACAGTTGAAAGGAGTTGTCCTCCAAAGTAACCTTTCAAAAAGCAACCATCCAACCCAATAAAAGGTCTGCAACCTGACTTAAATCCTCTCTTGCATGCATCCAGACAAACAAAGAACCTTTGGAACTGTGGTTGTGAATCTGGTCGAGGGATGGTATCAATCTTAACCAATGACCCTGGATTGCTCCTTAACAGCTCATGAGCATAATCCCAAAGGTTACCGTACTGCTCCCTTTCACTACCTTCAACCAACTCTCTTGCCTCCCTAATTGCCCTAAAAATCATTGACCTATCAATGATGACATTGAATTCTTTTTTTAGGAAATCAAAAACCTCTACATGTGTGATTTTGGGTTGGCTGCGAATCTTCTCTTCTAGCTTCTTCACCACCCATTTTCTGTTTGCTTGATTAACCTTAAAGGCTCTGCAGTAGCTGTGAGTGTCCTTGAAAGTCTTAATTTGGAAACTCCTTACATTACTCCTACCACAATAAATCTCCCAATCACAACCAACTTCCTTGCATTTAGCTCTAGCCCTTAAGCTATCATTTTTCACCCATTTTATTGGCCTGCCCATGTTTATGGTGTAATCCTTCACAGCTGCCTTGAAAGTTGATAAATTTGTAAACTCCATCCCTACTACCAAACTGACATTACCAAACTTTGCTTTGTCATTAAATCGAGGGAAGTTAGGCACCTCAGTTGCTCCATCATTCTCCTCATTTGTGCTGATAGGATCCTTCATTTCCTCAGACTTGTAGCTTCCATCACTCACAACTTCTACCTGCACTTGACTGCTTCCACCACCTAAATCCCCATAATTAAAGAAGTCTTCATGCCTTCTATAAAACTCAGCCCCACCATCATTATCATCACTGCTGTCACCATTTGAAGGACTAGGTGACCTGTGCCTACTCTTACTTGAAACCTTCTTCTTACCCTTTCCATCACTCCCACATGCCTTCTTACCCTTGGATTAAGTCCCAGCAACCTTCTTTCCCTTAGACTTGTTCCCTTTAAGCTTGCCTAACACCACTTCCTCAGAATCATCTGAACTAATTTCAACCGGAGGAGGCTTGTAATGGCTGTCCTCTGCACTTTCATCAGCAGAAGAATGGCTGTCCTCATATGGACTCATGAGACCCTCATCAAAACCCATGTTAGCATCATTCCCAGCTTCCTGGTTAGGTAACAATGCCTGAAGGGGCTCGGGGGTATACTCGTGATAAATCTCAATCTCATTCCCATTGAGAAAGGCAGCCTTAACCATCTCTATGAAGCTACTATCACATGTTAGTTCCCTCAACCCAATATCTAGGTCCCTGTTTGGCTTCAACCACAGCAATCTATCAACCTTATCATAACCCTTACACACCTTCACAATGCTGAACAAATCAAAAACATTGAGTGTGTCTGAGTCCAACTCTTCCCACACATCCATCTCACCACCCACATACTCCAAAATACCTCTCTCGTTCCTCAACAATATGCCTCCATGGTGCACGATAACAGTGATCAGAGTACTCATTTTGCGCATTAACAAAGATGAATAAATTAAAAAACGTTTCATATACTCTGTTACAACACAAAAAAACAGAGCATCGCAACAAACCCTAAAGCCACCCACATTGATGATGAAGAATGCACAACAATGGGTAAAACGATAACTAGGGAAAATTCCTAAGTACATAACTAATGTAATAGAGACTTAGATGAAACCCTACCCAACCCCTACCACATGCATAGTATGAAGGAGAAGATGAACAATCAAAACCAATGACTCGATAACCCAAAACAAACTGGGTACACAAAATACACACCTGAGTAGTGAGTGGAAGCGAGTTCCGGTGGGGTTCCCGGCGACGAGTTATGGTCTCTGGCGAGCGGTTGCAGAAGGAAGGGTGTGGTAGAGGGAAGGTTAGGGCGGGAAGATGAACAGGTGAAATTGAGGGACGTAATTGAAATGAAGAAGGTTGGGTGTCAAATACAAGCTAGGTATCATTTTAGTCCCTAAATTAGAGTGTCAGATTGGTCCCCAAAATTGTGGTACAGCTGTCATGCCAGACTGGCAGCCAGATGGGCGCTTAACGTGCCACATAAGCGCCGTTAACGGTGTTAGTGATCCCTCACTAACGGAGGGACTAACTTGATCCACGTTTGACAGTTTCGGGGACTATTTTGGAATTTAGTTAATTTGAGGGACCAACTTGACACAACCTCACAGTTTCAGAGACCATTTTGGCTATTTACTCATTAATTTGTGTAATGTTAAAGAAATAAAGGACTTAAATGAATATTTTAAAAGATAAATGATCAAAACTATATTTTAGCATATTATAAATATTAGTTTTTACGAAATAATGGGTTGACCAAAGTACATGTAATGGATTTGAGTTTTTTTTGTTTGTTTTTTTTTGTTTTTGGGGTTAATAAGTTTTTTTTTTTTAAAGAGCACCATAAGACTCTTCAAAAAATAAATGTTTTTAAACTAATTTGCCATATAGGAAGCCAGCCAAACCAAGCACGAAATAGCAGATTCAAATTTACACACCCGCTATTCATCATTTCTCCAGGTGCATGCAGCTACTCCCATCTGTTACTACTACTGCTGCTGCTCCTTGTTTCAGTGGCTAAAGCTCCTCCAGGAACCAAAACCTAGGGTTAGGGTTTTCGTTTTAGGCACAGCCATGGAGGCCGCAGTGGTCGACGCCGGTTCAAGCCTCCTTAAAGCCGGTTTTTCAATTCCCGATCAAGCTCCCGCCATGGTATTCAATTCTCACCCAAAAATCCCCACTTTCTCCCTTTGCTCCAAATTTTCATTTCTCAAATATTTTTTAAAAGAGATATTAAATAAACTAATTTCCTACAGCATTGTGTTTCCCTAACTATGGTTCTTCAATTGTTTAGATAATTCCGACCCAGATGAAACGAATGGTTGATGATGGTTCAATGACTGATATTCCGGTAGTGGATGACGTTGCCGTTGATCCAGTGGTGCGAGGTTATGTAAGAGACTGGGATGCAATGGAAGATTTGTTGAATTATGTTTTGTATACTGGTCTTGGATGGGAAATGGGCAATGAAGGGCAGATACTATTTACAGATCCACTCTGTACCCCAAAGGTGTTGTTTTGTTTTTATTTGAGAAGCTTATGTTAGTGGAGGTTTTTTTTTTTTTTTTTTAATTTTTGATTTACTGATATGAAAAGTCCTATTTGGATGAGCTTATTTGAGTGGAAAACATTTTTTGAACACCTGAAATGGGATACCAGTATAGACTGATGTTGTGAGTATGAGTCGGTATCGAGATATCCCAAATTTCGAGGTGGAGTAGACATAGTGTATGCAACTGTGAGTATGAATGTTGCCTCTGTGTGTGTGTGTTGATTTTAGTTGTACAAACAATGGATTTGTTATCTACTGCAGTAGGGCTTTTTTTTGTCCTTTTTGAATGAGTTTATTAAAACAGCTTTTGAAAGTGAAATAAGCTGTTTTGTGCTTATTTTCATATGTTAGAAATGAAACTTTTCTGGAAATATTTCTCTGCAAAAGTTAAAAACAGGTTTGGCCTTTGCCATTTTTTATAATAATTTTTTACTACATTATCTTTCATGAATTGTTGCAATTCCATTCCTGCATAAGCACTTCTTGAAGTATCTATCTAAACAGTATTAAAAGTTTATTTTAGACTGCACTTATGATAGTAGAGCTTATTTAACAAGTTCTACTTGAATAAGTATTTATTTAAGCTGTTTATCCAAACAAGGTCTTACTGGTTCTCCAGCATGTATGTGTGTTGGCATGTGTTATAATGTATTCCATCGTTTGTATCCTTACTCCTTAGTTACTTGCATCTACTTTCTCTTTTACTTCATATATTTTCTTAAACAATTTGATCCTCTTTTATTTGTATGATGATTAAGTTTTCTTCTTTGGAAGATTTCTGTTTCCTTTTTATCCAACTAGATTAGAAGTTGTCTATCTGATCTATTCCTGCAGCCTTTCCTTGAAAATGAAATTGCAAGCAACAAGTTAATGTCTTCTTTTATTGTGTATTATTATACAGCTTTTATTTAACAGATGTGTATGTTTTTAATTGCCAGGCTAACAAAGAACAGTTAGTGCAATTAATGTTTGAAACATTCAACATATCAGGGTTTTATGCCTCGGAACAAGCAGTGTTATCGCTATATGCTGTGGGACGTATCTCTGGATGCACAGTTGATATTGGTCATGGAAAAATAGGTATTCATATCTGAAGGAATGGGAATTCAATATAAGATTCATTTGAATTGTATGAATAAATTCAAGTTTTATTTTAACTTTATGAATAAATATTACATTAAATATATGGTTTACTTGATCTGCTTTATGTGGGTCAAGTTGTCTGTTTTGAATGTGGAAGTATGTTATCTCTAGCACATCTGTTGTGGCTATGCTCTCTATATTACAATGAAATAAAGAAATAGTAGTGATATTTAAGTTACTTTATCATGCCTCAATGATAAAATAAAATAGCTTAGAGATTTAGTTCATCAGCTACTGAAAAGCCAGGAAGAATCAAAACAATAATTCAAAAATTGGTCCATTGCTAGCAATTGCATATATTTCACCTTGCCAATTCTATATGTCATCTTTTATTAATATTCTTCTTTTTTTGGTTGTCCTTTATCTGCATAGCTAAGTGGAAAGAATTGGATGCTCCATGCTTGGGCTTCATATTAGTTAGTGTTACTTAGGTTTCTAGTGTTGATATATTGGTGGTTCCACTAAGTCAGTCTTTTGCTAATTTGTAGTTTGGTTAATGGAATTGAACGGTCTTATTGTAAGGTATTACCCCTATTTTTCTTTTCTGCAGAGAAGGGTGTGAGGCTTTACTATGAAGTTAACTTTTAGTCATGTGACTGAGTACTTATAAATGTAGTTGGTAAATAATAAAACAGTAAAATATTAGTCAAAAGTTATTCAAAACGAAAATTAAATTCTTCTAAAGGTTAATATATTAAAATTGCATATTTTCTATTTCTTTCTATTGATCAAATTAAAATTACAAATACAATAGTATCATTAAGGTTCAAGGTATGTTCAATGATTTAAAACTAGCATTACATGGTAGGAACTAGGAAGACAAATAGTTCTTCTGATATTGTTGTTTTATATCTTGGCTTGAAATGGCTACCTACTGAAGTTCTAGTAATTAGTAAATATTATATGTGCTATTGAATTACATGCATATGTGTTTCTGTGTTTCTCTTCCAATGAGAACTTGCTCTTGTGGTTTCTATTTGCTATGTTCAACTCGGTCATTTTGGCTTTGCAACCAGATATTGCACCAGTAATTGAGGGTGCTGTAAACCACATTGCCTCAAGGAGATTTGAGTTTGGAGGTATTGATCTAACTAATTTCCTGGCGCAAGAACTTGGCAAATCCAATCCGCTAGTGAATATCAGCATGTCTGATGTTGAGAAAATAAAACAGCAATACTCATGTTGTGCTGAAGATGAATTAGCTTATCAGAAGACCAAAGATTCCTGTCCTGTGGAGAAACATACCCTTCCTGATGGACAGGTCTGCCTTTTGGCTCCTCTATCCATTAGTTATAACTTATGATGCTTGCTCATTTACTTGATCCTTGTTTTTATGTTTACCGGTTCTTCAATCAAATTTTTAGTACTGTAGATCTGACAATCTAAGTGTTAGTTACACTGGTTACACCAGTGGGAAGCAAATGAAAATGAAGGGGAAGGTGGGGTGAAGAATCAGTAAGGAGAGAGCAAGGCTTACTGAAGGTTGTTGCTCTTGATTTAAACAATGCTTATGAGCCGAAGAGAGGAGGCTGCATACATTTGTTATCTTCGAATACAATCTGTTTTAATGTGATAGCAATTTTAAATCTTATCTTTTTGACTGGTCATGTTCTCTCATCTCTCATTGTGCTGTATACGAACTAGGACCTCTTTAAGGAACCCCTTTTCAAGTTCTCTACAATGCATCAGAAATTTTCATTTCTCCCTAAAGGAGGCAATGACGTGTAGCAGTTTGTTCCTCAAAGGGAGTTGAAACTTGCTAGGTTGTAATTGGAGGAGACTTTAGAGTATAAGGCCATGGTAATTATTTTTGTGCATTTAGAAACATCAGAGTTAGTTGACTAAAATTATTTAAGCTCATAGTCATCAATCCCTGTTGAATATCATCAAGCAGAAAGAAAGCATAGAGAAAAGAGAGAAAGAGAGAGAAATTTGTAACTGCTTCTGTTATTGATTTTCTGTATTAACTGATTTACAGAGGAAGGCTTTATATAGCCTTTGGTACACTTTCCTACAGCTGGCTACATATTACAGCTGTCATACAAGTATGTATACTATGTATACTCTAATATCCTCCCCTCAAACTCAAGGTGGTTGGGAAGCTGGAACCACTTTGAGTTTGGTCCTCAGTTCAGCAAATCTGGAAGAGGAAAGTGGCTTTGTCAGGGAATCTGCCAGTTGATCACTGCTGGGCACATGAAGAACTTGAAGAGCCTTGGAGATGACCTTTTCTCTGACAAAATGGATATCCAGTTCCATGTGTTTAGTTCTGGCATGTAGAACAGGATTGTGTGCAAGTGCCACAGCACTAAGATTATCACAGAACAGTTTCGGGGTTGAGAACGGAATGCTGAGTTCAGTAAGAAGGGACTGAATCCAGAGTGTTTCTGCTGTAGTGTGAGCCATGCTCCTGTATTCAGCCTCAGTGCTGGACCTTGCAACCAGTGGCTGCTTCTTGGAGCTCCATGAGACCAGGTTTGGTCCAAAATAGATACAGGAACCTGATGTTGACCTTCGGTCATCAGGGTCACTCCCCCAGTCAGCATCACTGTATGCATGGAGAGTGAAAATAGTTGAGGGGGCAGCAGGTTGTAGGAGTAGGCCATAGTTGATTGAGCCTTTTAAATACCTTAGAATCCTCTTCACTGATTGCCAATGTGAGTCCAAGGGATTGCTCATGAATTGACAGACTTTATTGACACTAAAGGCAAGGTCAGGTCTGGTTAGAGTAGCATATTGGAGAGCACCAACCATAGATCTGTACATGTGAGGATCAGAAATAGTATCAGTCCCAAACTTAGAGAGCTTAGAGTTGCTGATCATAGGAGAGGAGATTCCCTTTGCTTCTGTCATGTTAGCCTTGCCCAAGAGATCTCTGATGTACTTAGACTGAGTGAGTAGCAAGCTGCCATTAGGTAGATGTTTGACCTCTACTCCAAGAAAATAATCTAAGTTCCCAAGTTCTTTTAAAGCAAACTTCTCATTGAGTTTCTGAATAAGATTCTGAACCATAGTGGGTGAGGAACCTGTGATGATGATATCATCAACATATACTAAAACATAAAGAGAGACAGAGCCTTTGGTGTAGATGAATAATGAGGGATCACACTTGCTGGTCTGAAATCCGAAAGAGAGCAGGGCAGTGGCTAAGCTTTCATACCAGGCCTGAGGCGCCTGTTTTAGGCCATAAAGAGCTTTATGCAACTTGCATACAAGGGTATTATCATTGGCTTCAAACCCTGGTGGTTGAGCCATGTAGACCTCCTCACTAAGCACCCCATTTAGGAATGCATTATTCACATAAATTTGTTTGATTGCCCATTTATTAGTGAGAGCAATAGTGAGTAGAATTCGGATTGTGACAGGCTTCACAACTGGGGAAAAAGTTTCATGGAAGTCAAATCCATACTGCTGGTGAAATCCCTTGGCCACTAGTCGTGCCTTAAACTTGTTTACAGTTCCATCTGGGTTTTCCTTGACTCGGAAGACCCATTTACAACCAATAGCAGTCCTATTAGGAGGGAGAGGGACAAGGGACCAAGTCTCATTTCTTAGAAGGGCATGGTGCTCCTCTCTCATAGCAGCAAGCCACTGTGGGCTTTGAAGGGCTGCTTTGACAGAATTTGGTTCAAGTTGACTGAGAAAGACTTTAGGTTGAGAATGACCAGTTTTTGATCTGGTCAACATAGGATGAGCATTAGCTGGTTGAGAGGGAGGAGGAGGGGGAGAAGGAGAGGGAGAATGACTAGATAAAGAAGGAGAGGGTGCAGCTCCATGATCAGTAGGTGGAACCTGCTGTGATGAGGAAGAAGCAAAAGGGGTTGATGAAGTTGGAGACTGCTGTACATGAGTGGGAGATACAGGGGACAGAGAAGAAGTGGATAGAGGAGAGTTTGAAACAGAACTGGGAGGGTGAACAGTGACAGGAACAGCATCTAGAGGGGGATAAGCAGGGATAGGAATAGTGGCAGGGTAGTGAACAGAAGTGGATGAGTTGAGAGAGGAAGTGTCAGGAAAGAGGATAGGGTAAGGAAAACGAATTTCATTGAATAAAACATCTTTAGAAATGTAAATGCGACCATTAGGATCAAGGCATTTGTGTCCCTTGTGTTGAGGAGAGATGCCTAGGTAGACACATTCAGTGGATCTGAATTGAAGTTTGTTTTTGTTGTAGGGTCTAAGGTGGGGAAAACAAGCACATCCAAACACTCGAAGGGTGGAGTAATCTGGAATTGAGGCAAACAGGGAATGAAATGGTGAGGAATGAGAGGGAAGGGCTGTTGTTGGCAACCTATTGATGAGGTGCACAGCTTGGGTGAAGCTGTGATCCCAAAATTTCAGTGGGATAGAGGAGTGGGAAAGAAGGGTAAGTCCCATCTCAACAATTTGTCTATGCTTCCTTTCCACTAAACCATTTTGATGAGAGGTGTGAGGGCATGTTAACCTATGAATAATGCCTAAGTCAGTTAGATATTTTGTGAAGAGACGAAATTCACTTCCCTAATCTGTTTGAACAGCTTTAATAGATGTAGAAAACTGAGTGGCTACTAGGGCAGAAAATTGTTTAAAGGCATTAAGAGCATCAGATTTTTGCTTGAGAAAGTAGATCCAAGTGAATCTAGTGTGTGCATCAACAAAGGTGATGTAATAATTGTATCCACTAAAAGAATTGAAGGGGGCAGGCCCCCAAAGGTCACTATGAATCAATTCAAATGCTATAGGATGAGTAGAAGTGGATGATGGTGCATGTAATCTATGAGATTTGCCCAAGCAACAATCATTACAAAACTCAACAGATGTTTTATTCAATGTGGGTATTTTACAAAGTTGTAGGACAGCTTTTACAGCATTGTTGTTAGCATGTCCAAGTCTAAGATGCCAAGTGGCTAAAGAGCTAGTGGCAGTAAAAGAAACAGGAGATGACTTAGCTAGGTGCTCATTATGAGCAGAGTTACACAATGAGTGTTGAAGACAATGAGATGAAGGCTCCTTGAGTATGTTGATATTCTGAAAACTGTAGAGGCCATCACCTCCAAGAAAGCCTTCAAGAAGGACACAATTAGAGCCCTGTGATTTGACATAGCAAGAGAAAGGGTCAAACTCAAAGTAAACATTGTTGTCCCTAGCAAATTTAGACACATACTAAATTTTTGGTAATATTGGGAACAAGAAGAAGATTCTTTAAGGAAAACATAATTTGAGGATGGGAGGGGGAAGAAAAGGTAGATGAACCAATTGAGTTTATAGAGAGACCTTGACCATTACCCATGAGAACTTGGTCCTGTCCTCCAAAGGGAATGCTATTGCGGAGATTGTTTGGGTCAGCAGTTATGTGATGAGAGGCTCCCGAGTCAGGAAACCAAGCCTGTGCATCAAAGCTCCTTTGTAGAGGTTCTTGTGTGTTAGGCACAAATTGAGGATGCTGCATGACTAGGTGAGCACTTGGCTGGTTTGGAGGTTGAGTAGACCTCTGATAGACATTGGGAGGGAACTGATGGTTCTGTTGTGGATAACTCTGCTGTTGCAACTGTGAATGAGCATTGGGGGGGTTGGATTGAGATTGGTGCTGTGGTGGAGGCCTCTGTGAAGGAACAAAAGTTTGGTCAAATCTGTACCAACAATTGTAGGCATCATGATCGTATTTGTCACAGAGTTGACAAGTGGGTTTGGGGCCCCCACGGCCACGGTCCCTGCCTCCACGGCCACGATTCCGGCCACCACGACCTCTGAAACCGCCCTGTGGCTGGTAGGACTCAGTTGAAACAGTAGAATCTTGAAGATTCGGTGCCTGTGCTACATTGACAGAGACTGAAGGAGTGGGCAATTCCTGTCTATACTTCTCGAATTGTGCATCCTGTACCAGAAGTAGCGCTTCGATGTCGTCAATGGAAGGAGGATCAACCCTAGAGTAGATCATCATGATGAAGGAATTGTATTCCTCAGGAAGGCCTTCGAGAACCGTATCAATGTGATCTTGATCTGATACAGGATCTCTTATGGCTTGGAGTGAATCTACTAGGGCTCGAATTCTCATCAAGTACTCGGAGATCGAACGCGATCCTTTCTTGGTGTTCTTCAGCTCGGAACGAAATTGTCGAACCTTCGCACGGAGATGAGCGTAGAAGTGCTTTTGAATCTTATCCCAAACCTGATAGGATTGCTTGCATCCTATGAAACGAGGGAGAATTGATGGCGATAACGATCCTAGAAGCCAGGTGAAGAGCATTTGGTCTTGTACGAGCCAAAGCTGATAGGCTTCTGATTCAATCCCTAGGTCACGATTCGCCGGCGACGTGTATTGCGGCGGAATCACGGGATTGACCACAAACCGGTGAAGCTTATGTGCGATGATTACTGCTTCCACTTGCTGCTTCCACAAAAGAAAATTCTGATCATCCAATTTTACCGAGAGTGTTGGATTGAAGTTCATTGAGGAAGACGATGCGGAATGCAATTGCGAACCTGGTTCAGTGAACGGATTGCCGGTATAGGTGCCGGCGCCGGTGGGTGGAGAAGTGGGTTTAGCCATCGATCGACCACGACGAGGCCCAGAAAATTAGCTCATGATACCATGTTGAATATCATCAAGCAGAAAGAAAGCATAGAGAAAAGAGAGAAAGAGAGAGAAATTTGTAACTGCTTCTGTTATTGATTTTCTGTATTAACTGATTTACAGAGGAAGGCTTTATATAGCCTTTGGTACACTTTCCTACAGCTGGCTACATATTACAGCTGTCATAACTGAATGGATACATTCAGTTATGAGTGTGCAGATATCTATTCTACTAATACAAGTATGTATACTATGTATACTCTAATAATCCCAGATGGCAGTGGCCCCCCAAAATCTCTATAGCGGGATAGCCGCTATTACAAAGTCTATACATGTAAGCAAGCCAGTACACAACAAGACAGCAGCAAAATAAAAAAGAATAAGGGAGTTCAAAAACAGAGCAGAGACCTGCGAAACGAAGAGGGTTGCTGTGAACAAGGGACCGTGAAGAGCACCTTAGCACACCAGAGTCGCCGGAATACAACTGGGTCATCAAAAAAGGCTGAGCTTTGCAAGAAAAATGGTGGGCTGCTGGAATATTAAGCTTCTGTTTCATGGGGATGGGACAGAAAATAGTGGGTCGAAGAAGATGGCTTCGTAACCCTAAATGACTTCGGACTAAAACAAGGGTAGGAAATGACTAAAATGTCCTTAAAAAGATCGGAAATGACTAAAATGTCCTTTAAGAAGGGGCAGTGGCTGAAAAGAAGCGCAAATTGGAGATTTCGTTCCTCACATCAGATAGCATCCGCAATGGATGTGATAGAAGCTGCGTTTCGCAATGATAGCAGCCACATTTCGCTGTCCTCGAAAATGTGACGCGATGAGCTGACCTGACGCGACGACTAGAATAGGCCACAATGATAGCACGTTATTGACTACCTAGTTTGAGCTTCTATCTAAGATGGTTGACGTGTAAGGGTGAGAATAGGCCGGACTGCTCGCTAGGGGCCTGTGGCCTTGCTTATTTAAGGCCTAGCCTATTTAACAAAAAAGGCCAGGTCAAGGCTTTTTAAAAAGGCTATATAGCTAAAGTGGCCAAGCTAAAGGTATTGGTCTATTTATAATATTTGAAATTAAAAGCACATTGATCTATTTAAATGTAAAAGCCTACTTGCATATTTATTTGTAAAGGCCTAGTGGCCTATTTATCGATATAGATCTACCGGCCTCTTTATCATTAGAATCTTGCAAGCCTATTTACAAGTGAAGGACTGTGACATATTTATAGGTGGAGTCATATTTAATGGCTTTGTTGAAAAATAGGTCTTTAAGCAAGCTTCTAGGCCAGGCAAGACTTTGAAGTAGGCCAGGCCCGGCCTTAAAAATCGGCCTATATCAGGCTAATAGCCAGGACAGGCTCAGGCCTTGAGAATGGAACACAGGCCAGACCTGTTTATGTTAGGGCCTAGCCTGGCCTAGCCAATTCCCATCCCTATTGAACTGTGAAACTCTCGCAAGTAACAACACTATCATTTTAAGCAAGTCAAGAAGAGTAGAAGAGATTACCTTATTGAATTAAAGATTTTTAGGAACCCACGTAAATAGAGAAAAAGAAAGGAAGATTTTATTACTTGACTAAAAATGAACTAAACAAAGAGAGTGATCTCCTCCAAGTTTTCCCCCTTCAGAAAAGGGTACCATCTGTGGTCCCATGTGTGTAAGAGAAGAGGAAAGAAGAATGAAGAGGGAATTAAGAATGGGCCTCACAGCAGTAGTGGCATATGTGCCTGTGAGAGGAAGGATAAAAGGAAGAGAAGGTGAAGGGCAAGAGGGAAAGGGTCAATTAGAAAGGGAGGGAGAATAATAACAGAATTAGACAGTTGGCAGAAAGAGAGTGGGCGAGGGGTTTGGGGAACCATGTGGAAATGATTTAGGGGAGGAATGGTGTGCATAGTGGGGGGTATTGCACTATCCCTTGGCCCTATTGACCATTCCTAGTTTTCTTCTTCTAGTCTTCTCAGTTTATTTTTATTTTTTTCATTTCTCTGTGACTACTGACTGGTTTCAGCAGTCTTGGTGTTCTAGTGTTATTTTTACTG
The DNA here is from genome assembly GCA_035048595.1 of Echinosophora koreensis. Lineage (NCBI taxonomy): Eukaryota > Viridiplantae > Streptophyta > Magnoliopsida > Fabales > Fabaceae > Echinosophora > Echinosophora koreensis. The sequence goes on along the minus strand of JAPCYP010000011.1, from coordinate 2,345,402 downwards.
CTGAATTCTGGTTTATAGAAGAGTTTTCCTATGCTGTAAAGAGCTGAGCACCATTCATTTTATTTGAATGTGTTGGAAATCCACTTTAATTGTGATCCGCCCCTAGCCACCTTAATTGCGGTAACTTTGAGTTGCCTTCATTGCAGCCTCCAGCACCTTCATCGTGCTGGTTGTGAGGGCATGTTTAGTCCCACATTGCCTAGAGATGTGGCCTAAGTAGTACTTATAAAGCTTGGGCAGTCCTCACCTTACAAGCCGGTTTTGTGTGGTTGAGTTAGGCCCAAACCTAAATTTCAAGTGAATGCTATCCAAAATTTCAGTTTCTATTGGTTTGGTATCAGAGCTGCCGGTCTTGGGAGCCTGATGGAATCAACAACATGGAAGGAAGGTTAGATGCTTTGGATAGGAGGGTGGAAGATTTTGGAAGAGAGTGGCAGGAATCTTACCATAAATCAACGGAGGAGCTGATGGAGACCATGTGAGGGGTTTAGCGCATATCGGAGAGGAACGACAAAATAGACGACGATGAAGGTAGCAGGAGCAATCATAGAAGGATGGATGATTGTTTGAGGAGATTGGAGGTACCGTACTTCACCGATATTAGAATCAGAATAGTTTTTTGGAGTGTTAATGTGTATGAGTATTAGAATCAGAATAGTTTTTTCTTTTATTATTTATTCTATTCTAGCCAAGCCTAATAGGTCTTCGCCCATGGCTACATGTACATGTATATATAGAGTCTTTTACTCCTTTTCATAGTTAATGAGATATAGAAACATATTCCTTCACACGAAGTTTCCATCCTTAGTATTCTGTTTGTGGAAGCTCATCATACTAGAGACAATGGAATAAAGACGTTGAATATCATTGGTGCAGTAACTCTTTGCTTCATCCCACACCTCATAACTAGTGTCATAAGATTAAAAGATATCCACAATCTATGGATCAATAGACTGCCATAGGACATTAACGAGTTGTGCATCAACCTTCTTCCAAGTAGAGAGAGGAACATCCTCAAGTTTCGTGGCTAGATGTTCTAATTGCCCTTGTCCTGCAAACCAAATTTTTACCAAGTCAAGGTTGCCTGGGATTTGTAAGTGGCCGATCCAATCAATTTCCTTGTGGTGATAGATGGTACACTCATGTTGATCAACATGATATGACTCTTAGCATTTGAATCAGAAGAGCTAGACAATATATGTGGATGAAGATTCTGAGTGGGTCTGTAGAAGAATGGCGGTGAGACGGTTTTGGGTTCCCTCAAGCGCCAACGCGTGGGGAGTGCAGCAGCTGAGTGTAGTGGTGCGTGGCGGACCTTCTAGCGGTGCGACTTTGGGTTCTGGATGGTCTGGCCGTCTGGGCTCTGCGGTTCAGATCTGAGGATCAGAAAGTTTTGGATTCGCTGGAAAACGGTTCAACGGCTGGCCGGAAAGAAGTGCAGCAGCAAGGGCTCTCTGGAATTGCAACACTGCCAGGAAGGAGGTGGCTGGGATTGAAGCACAGCCTAAGAATTTTTACCACAAGGCAGTGGGCAAAACGGATTTGGGTATTGCAGCGATGGGTCGTAATCCGCTCTGGTAGCAACTTGAAAATTTGAGAAATAGGGCTGAATTATGTGTCTTCAACTGATCTCGGAAGGTTTCATTATATAATAGACTTGACATTAATTACAATGATATGCAATCCTAATCTAATAAAAGAATAAATCCTAATTGACCCTTGTTGATGTATAAAATAGTTAACCATATCAATACAGATATTTTACATATGTAATGCAATTTTCTACCATAAGCTACAATACCAAATTCATTGAGCGAAATTATCCCCCAAATCTCCAGCTTTTTTCCACTCTTCCCTCTGCCTGTCATCTATGGGCTCCCACATTCTATGGTCTTCTATATTTTATGACTTGATCTAACAGTTGAATTATGTTTAGGTGATAACAATTGGAAGAGAAAGATACACTGTTGGTGAAGCTTTATTCCAGCCAAGTCTATTGGGTTTAGAGGCTCATGGCATTGTTGAGCAGCTTGTCCGTACTATTTCAACTGTGTCATCTGATAATCATCGGCAACTTCTGGAAAATACTGTGGTTTGTGGTGGCACTTCTTCTATGACTGGTAAATTATTGTTTTCGTTAGTTCTGGCGAATAGGATAGGCTTGATGTAAAGTTCTAATGTGTTTTATATATATATATATATATTTCCTATTTAAAGCATTATATTCAGATCTTTGGTCTATGCATTTAGAATGTTACTCAATGGAATCACCAAATTTTCTACTTTATGAGTGTAAGGGATCCTATGCTTCTTTTTAATGTTGGACACAACTGAATATTGGCCCATTATATTTTCCTGTTGTCCAGTTAGAAACCACTAGCAACAAAAAAGATTTTAACATGAGTAAAATTTGATGTGGCATAGCACGATGAGTCTATTTTTTTGTTAGTTGAGTTTAAGTTTGGTTAATGATTATTCAACTTAATGTGTACAAGAATGGATGGAAATCCCAATGTGATCTAAATCTTAGCTGGTGGAATTTTGCATTGTAGCATGCTAGCAAAATAAACTTTCAGCTAATTGCTATATAATGAATACAAAATTTGATTCCGGATGCTAGCCAAATCTTTTGCTGAATATCTGTTTTCTTTTCCTAATTGTAAGTATTATGGTATCACTAGAAATGATAATTACAATATTTTGTCTCCAGTAGACTCTTCACAATTGGTTGCTTTTGCATATAATTTTTTTTTTCCCCTCACCGGCAAGTAAACTTCCATTGTGTAATACATCAAATTATTGAATTTGTTCATGACGAGGGTAATGCCACAGCCTTTACATTCTGACAAGCTAATGTTGCTTCTTGCTGCAGGTTTTGAAGAGAGATTTCAGAAGGAATCTAGCCTAAGTTCGTCAGCTGTTCGACCTACACTAGTTAAGGTAATTTAACTATCGTGTGCAGTAAATAATGTAACATGTGACACATCTGACAGTCATCATATTTCTCGTATCTTACCTTTCGTCAGCTATTGAAAATAGCTGCACAATTTGGATTTTGGAGGTTGCTAATTCTTGAAATCTAGTGTGTATGGTAGTTAAATACGGGGTCCACAAGTCTACCATCTATGGTTTTCTTCATTCCCCTTGTAAATCACGTGTTGAGGCGAGAATAAACATAGTTTTTTCCCCATCTTGAGGGAATAAAGTTTTGTGGGAAATATTTATAATTGTCATTGTTATGCTATATTTTTCTTTACATAAACTTGACTTGATCATGATTCTTGTTCTAAATTATGTTCCCCTGGTGGGAAATCTCTGGCTTATTGCAGCCTCCAGAATACATGCCAGAAAATTTAACCATGTATTCTGCATGGGTGGGAGGTGCCATACTTGCCAAAGTAGTTTTCCCTCAAAATCAGCATGTAACTAAGGCAGACTATGATGAAACTGGACCTTCCATTGTTCACCGGAAATGCTTCTGATGGAATTCACCTGCCCGATTTCTTCAAACAGCCAGTTCCTTTGCACTTGTATTAGAACATGTGGTAGGCTTTGATTTGACTTTATGCTAGGCTTGCTAGTTGCTCGTGTGATTTTTAGAAGTAGTGGATCTCCGTTTATTAAATGCAATCGTATTCCCTTGCACGAGTGCCTATGCCTATACACCACAGGTAAAATATTTCAGTAAATACTCGTTCTGGCATCATCATATATTCATACATGGATGTTGCAGCAATAGGATTTTTGGTTATCTTTGACATTAGAGCCTGCAAGAGATTCAGTTTGGCCCTTGGTGACCTGTACTTGCCCTCCATTTTCGGAACCTCTTATAGTAATTAGTACTTAGTAACTTACACTTTGGTTTGCTTGCAATTTGTGATTCTTTGTTGATAACATTTTTTAATCAGTTAAAAAAAGTAACTAACACATTTTAAAAGCTATTTACATGAAGTAACAAAATTGCTAACATGTATAGAAAGGTAAGGGGTGGTGTGAATATGTAAGAGTGCAGAATTACAAATCAACTTTCCTTTTGTACCGGCTGTAGGTATAAATCCCTTAGGTGACATCCAATAAAATATAGTTATAGTTCAGTTTCATGTACCTATGGTTTCATGATATTATTATTCTTGTGAAACGGCAGCCAGATTCCATTTTTTTGCCATGGAACCTATACCATTGAACTTGCATTTAGGGTGATTTCATTTCAGACCACGAATGTTATGTCAATAGCCTTTATGGCTATGAGAAGAGTAAAATGTTTCTATGCCGTTATTAGTGGTGATCCTAACCAATGCCAACTCATGTGCCCTTTTATTTGGTGCATGTCTTTTAAAAATTAAATGAATATATAGATTAAATAACAGGAAGTTTGGGTTAAGTTGATCTTTGCTAAACCACTCTCTACTTTTCAACGGGTCAGTGGAGCTCTTGATGGAATTGTGAATCACATCATCACAATCAATTCCTGCAGGGCTTGAGCATTTTTATTAGACTAGCATGATGAAGCTACGCATGTTGCATTATTATATTCAACCTGTACCTTTGAGGCATGCAGACTCAGCCAGAGCTCTTCCTTCAAGTTACTATTGTATCATTATTTTATTGCTGGAGCTTGTCCTACCTAAGAATTAATGGTCCTTTTCTGCAATGTTTATTCATCATAAAGTTCAAATGATTACTGTGCATGAACTGAAGATCCATGCCATGCTTTGAATTGAATTTCTTTATCCTTAGAGCTAGTATGAATTGAATTTGCTTCATGTTATATATACTCAACCTTGCTTTAGCTTATAATGTTAATATAATAATGTGTGTTAATCGAGTAATTCCACTAAGACAGGAGAATAAACAATTGCATGATAATCTCCAGCTGGAATGGTCCCAAATGCTTGGACACCATGGCTTAATTGCACTAATAGTTCTACTAGGAAAAATGGTAACTTGATCACCGAAGATAGAAAGGGATGGAGCAAGTGTATTAACCATTTCATGTCTGCATTTTTGTAATTCACAAGTCAGATGGAAGTGAGGCAAACAAGCATCCAGTTTTGGTGGTTAGGTTACAATAGAGTAGTAATATTATTTAGGTTTAATTATTGAGTTAGTTGCTGAACTATTTGAGAATTTTCAAGTAGGTCTATGATCTAAAAAAAATTCTAATTAGGTCCCTGAATTTATATAGATTTTCAACTGGGTCCTTAAACTAAAAAGTTTCTAGTTGGGTCCTTGAACGTATACAAAATTTTCAATTGGGTCTCTAAAGTAGAAAGATTAATATATAAAACAAAAAATAATAAAATGATGGATGATGAAATTTAGAAAAAAAAATTATTGTTTGACATAATAATAAAATGATAAAAGTTCAATGAGAGAAAAAATTCACTATTATAAAATAATAATAATAATAAAATAAAAAATAAAACTTAGTGAGAAAAGTTATTGTTTAGCATAATAATTAAATAAAAATAGATAAATTTGAGAGACAAAATTTAGTTATTGAAATGATAATAACAAAATAATAAAATATGAAATTGTATTAGAAAATTCATATTTTATACCAAAATATTAAGAGATTTGTAGTACCCTATGTTACATTGACATATATAACATAAAGTATCACAAGTAGGTTAGATATAATTAAATAATAACAGAGTGGCAGAAGCCAAACAATCTCTAGTTAATACAAAATATGTCCACTATACAAAACAAAGAAAGAAAAAGAAACTGAGTTTCAAACTAAGTTAACATTACATACTTAATCTGATTTAAACAAGGAATTTAACAAAAATTCTCAATGCCAGAAGTCCTTGGAACATAGAGATGCACTACTCCTTCTTATCTGAAACAACAAATATGAGTAGTGAGATGACTAATCTCAGTGAATTTCCTGTAATAAACTCAGTTATATATATATATATATAAACATCTATACATAATTTATGAAGATAAACTTCACACACTTGGACATCCTTTTAGTTTTATCAGTGAAAAACGTCGATTTCCCCTCCCTGCGCACCAAGGTACTTACGAGGGGCTAGCTCTATGATGTAAAGCAGTTCATACGTATACGACCACAAGCGGCGTCCCACTTGCATTGCACTTACCCTCTTGCCTTCCAAACTGAAAGGACTATGTGATTGCCTTCCAAACGGGAAGGACTCTATGATTGCCTTCCAAACGGGAAAGACTCTATGATAGACATCTGAAATGTCCCTGATAACCATTCTAATTCGAATCATGCCGGACATAGGATGGTTACCGCTATTGGATGTCAAGTGGTGATTTACATTTATCTATCATTCTACTGCATAATTGCATTAATTCAGCCAAAACAACCCTCTATTAAGTATTTAACAAGAAAAAAATGCATCAGCAACATATGCAGAATTCCTGCAGTTTTTAGCCAATTTCTATGATTTTATTAAAATATCAAACAAAGTCGGATTTAGGCAAATGAAAGCACGTTTAGTTTATAAATATAATTTTATTTTTTAGGAAAAAGCTGTTCAAAAGTATAGTTTTAACTAACAAGCTACTGCATTCGAAAAAATAGGACAGCAACTGTCCTCTAACTTGTAACAGGTTTTTATTTATTAATACTCAGTGAAAAACAGTAAAATCAGTGCTTAAACTGTAGCAAACTGAGTCTAGTTCCTAACAAAACAATAATCATAAACAAAAGAGTCCTACATGAACAATTATAAACAAAACACTGAACCTATGTCAATACGGGTTTGAGGACAACAACCATAGCATTTCCTAATAAGCAATATAACAAACACCTATCAAGCAAGATCTTTTAACATATCTATTCTCACATGTTGGCATATCAACACCACCAAAATATCAAAACCAATTTAAAATTACACATGCATCACCAAGAACTTCACAACATCTTTAAAGAATAGAACCTATACTTGGGTTTATGGTTACCAAGCTCTAAGATTAAGGAAGTTTACTTGCTTTCAAAGTCCTTTAAATTCGATTTTCCCCTTTTCTTCCACCCTCTTAGGTGTTGTAGTTAGGGTTTAGGGTAGGGAAATTGGAGGTTATCAAGCTCTAGTATGGTGGAATGAAAGATTGGTGGAGAAGAAGAAGAAGAAGAAGAAGAAGAAGAAGAAGAAGAAGAAGAAGAAGAAGAAGAAGAAGAAGAAGAAGAAGAAGAAGAAGAAGAAGAAAGAAATGGTGAAGAGAGGTGGAGGTTCTTCTCTTGGTTTTTAAGAGTTAAAGAGGGTGTGTGTGATTTCTCCTCCCCTTGCTTATGTTGGTCGATGGTGAGAAGGTGTGATGATAGGTCAAATTCAGTTTTTTGCATGTATTTCAATTGGGTGATAAAAAGGGAGTATGGTAAGGATGCAAGTGTGGGTGATGCATCATAGTGATGTATATTAGTATTATTTATTTATTTATTAATTAACTATTCGTTACTATTGTTAGTGTTAACTAATCGTTGATGCATTGTAATTTTTATCGCATATTATCTTTGGCTAGTACAGGAAGAGGGTGTGAGTAGAAATTCCATTTGTAACATCCCTGACTGCTTTATGGATTGACGACTATCCCCACAAGGCAACACGGGTCTTTTCAGCGTGCTTTGTCCTCACTCACATGCTACCTGGAAAAACTTCCTAGGAGGTCATCAACCCCAAAATTGTTCCAAGTCAAGCACACTTAATTGTGGAATTCTTAAGTGATGGGCCATGAAAAGATGATGCATCTTGATAGTATAGGTAGTATCAATCAATTCATATAAGTCATCCTCAACTGTATAGTCTCATACCTACACAGTCTTATGATCCCTCTCATTCCGGTGTGTAATCGGTTCATTCATGTGTCCCTTCGCCTAGAAGCCTGCCAGGAGTCGCTCCTTGTCCGTGCCTGTTGTTTTGGCTTCAAAGACTCAAGAGGGGGGGTGAATTGAGTTTTCAAAAATTCTTCCTTTTCAAAAACTTACTTTTCAAAACAGATTTGCCTCGGGATCTTTAACAGATTAAGAAAGGGCTTTTTAAGATTCATAACAGATAATACATGTATTAGATACAGGCCTTAATCAGTCAGCAACTGAAGTTACCATATATCAGTTTCAGTTTCAGTGATCAAGAACAGTTTTAATCAACTCGGTTTTGAACAATTAATAACTCAAGATTGATTGCAATAATACTTCTGGTTTCAATTCAAATTAAACAGATCAAGTTCTTAACTTTAACAATCAGGTTCTATAGCATACAATTCAATCTTTAAGAAACAGGAACAGTTTGTATATGATTGAGTTTTAAGCCTTGCAATTCAACATCAGATTTGAACAACACAGATTAGATTGCAGTTTGCACAAAGTTCAATCAGGTATTTCAGATCATTACAGAAACAATATTGAACAATGAATATCAAGAACTCAGTTATATGCGCAAGACAGAAATTAAAGAGCTTTGAGTTTAGAAATATCACACAACCAGATTTATCCTGGTTCAGTCACCACCACTGTGACCTACATCCAGTCCCCACTCCACATGTGGGTTTTCACACACTAACACAGCAAGCTTTAGCCAGGTAGCTTGAAAAACCTTTACACCACAGAGCACTTCTTTCACTTCTAGGATACCACACCTCTTGTGAAAAAGCCTCAATGTTCTTCCTTAGGATTCCTCACCCTAATCACACAGAGAGACTCCCTCTCTCTTACAATGTAATAGAACAGAAAAATTGATTTCTAAACTCTCAAAAGTTGAATACACAAATTGAAGCTCTAACAAGATGAAACACTCTTTTCACAATAAGCTCAAGAAAGATGATGAATGATTTTCACAATTGATCTCTCAAATTGATTTCGTGTGTTTCTGATATGTTATCAGTATTCTATTGATCCCACTTTATATAGAAAATAAGTTGTAACCATTTGGGATCAGTCCAAACAGATTTGGGTCTGATATCAGAAACAGTTGAACTGATTCAAGTTCTTGGACAGGGGTTGAGTATAGGGATGTATTAACCATTTTACATACTGAAAGTTTCTGTACACCTGTGTAATACATGGCTGTACGAGTTCTTTAAAAACTTGATCTTGGTTAATCCATCAGTACCATCAGTACACCCATTCAGTACATCTATGTATTAATGAACATCAGATTTTTCCAGAAACTTGAATACACGAGTACATAGCATATGTACAGGCCTGTATTCAGTTAACCATTTATAACTGATCTGATTTCATGTTATTCATAGGTGTAGTACATCTATGTACTGAATATCAAGAACTTTATTTTCATTTGTCAGATACAGGAAATGATATAAATCCATTGAGTACATGGCTGTACTGACAAAGAATTTTCTTAATTTCAAAAATCATTTTTATTAAGACTTATTCCTTTTAATGCAGGTTATGTAAAATGATTTTCTTTATGCATCATTTCAACTGAGCTATTTGTGAATAAGAGATTTTTTCTCTTACAAATCATCTAAGACTTAAATCTAATTCTTCTTTAAGCTCTTGTCTTGATGACTCCTTGATGTTTGTCCTTTCTTGTTGCTCCTTGAGTTCTTCAAGTTCTTCTTTGGATATTCTCCTTTAATTGCTTACAGAACTTGATATATTCAGCTTGATACCTGTCTTTGCAATTTGATACTAAAAATACTTGCACACACATTAAATTGTATATTTGTCATATATCAAAATCTCTATGTCATTGAGTCTTACAAACTCCCCCTTTTTGATTATGACAAACCTTTTAACAAATTCTTAAATCAAAGTGTAAGTGTAGCAGAAGCTAAGTGTTTTTGACTATTCAAAATTCATGGTATCAAAACATTTAATAGCACATGGTATCAAAGCATATTAGATTATTTATATATGATAACTCCTCATGACTCATGTAAGCTCCCCCTCAACATATGCATTATTTAATTTGTTTCCTTTCTCTATATTCATACATTTTCCTCCCCCTTTTGGCATTATAAAAAAGGTAAAGAAAACATAGCATAGCATATTAAAGATGTTCATAACAGAGGGATAGTGCAGGAGAATTAAAAAAAAAGAATTCATCAAACCATTACAGACCAAGGCATTTAGCCTTTCAAAACAAATCAAAATAAGTTCTAAGTCCTAAGAACTCCTAGAACTAATTGTCTCCTTGGCCTTGAAGTGATGGTTCAGAAGAGGTGTCTTCATTTTGTTGCTCAGCTTCCTCCACAGCAGCTCTTGCCAGTTCAGCAATATTAAATTTTTTGGTTCAGGTGCAGGAGGTGTAGGGTTAGGAAAGTCAATTCCTAATGCTTCTTTGATCTGATCAACACTCTTTTCCAGTTTAGTCATCCTCGAGTTCAAACTTGTCAATGCATTCAATTGCACTGTATGTCTCTTGATTTGTCTGCCATCCATGTTTCTTAGCATAACCAATATCTGTTGAGCAAATTCAGATGTAACACTTCCTTGTGCATCAGATGGTTCAGCTGTAGTTCCCTTGTTTCCAGTTTTCCTTATCCATCTTCCATCTTCCCTCTTCAGTCTCATTTTGCTCATAATTTCTTCACCAAACTTATGAGTTCCTTTTCTTCCAAGTGTCTTTTCTTCTCCATCAAAAGGAACATTAAAGTGAGCTAGGATTTTGCAGACCAGTGCAGGGTAGGCAAGCATCATCTTGCTTTTCCTGCATTCTAACATGTGTGCAGCAACACAATATCCCCAACTGATTTGGTTTTCATTCAGCATTGCCCACATTAGCATTAAATCATAATTCTGCAGTATGGAGTGATTTCCTCCTCTTGGAATCAAGATTCTGCAAACCACATAATGCAGAAGCCTATCCTCTACACTCATCACATTGGTGTAGGTAACTCTACCTTCAGGTTCATCAGAGAGAACTAAGTCTACTCTCGCCATTTCCCTATCATACTCATTATACCATTCAGCTTGTGGACCATTTCCAGCAATACTAGGTCCATAAAAAGGTAAATTTACAAGATTGCTGAATTCCTCTAATGACATTTTGATCTTTATTCCTTTAACTTCAGAGCTAATTCCATTAGCATTCATCTCAAAATTTGAGTAAAAGATATTAATCAGAAATGGGTAGTAATCAACCTGGGTTTCAAGAAATTCCTTGACTTTTTGACAGATTAAAATCTCAGTAAAATTGAAAGCATTATCATCAAAATACTTAAAATCCATTATCCAAGGTTCTAGGATTCCTCTATCTTTGAAATTTTGTCTAAAGAACTCCTTTTGATTACTGGTGAGGGAATACCTTTGGAGAAAAACATCATTGTCCATGTAAGATGTTGGAGCACATTCTCTGCAGCCTGTCTCTGTGTGAGATTCAACTTCCTTTCCTTTACTCTTCTTTGCAGCTTTGGAAGTCCCAACTTCCTTTTTCTTCTTTTCAGCCTTGTTTGGGGTTTCCATCCCTTTTCTCTTCTTCTCAGGGGTCTTAGAGGTTTCTACTCCTTTCTTCTTCTCAGCTGATTTCCACATTTCCATTTCTTTTCTTTTCTTTTCAGCAGCTTTTGAGGGTGAATGACCAGTATTCTTGGTTCTTGCCATGTTAGGGTTTAGAAAGGGGAAAAGAAATGTCCGAGGTTTAGCTCTGCTAGGGCTACGAATTAGGTGAAGAGAGAATGGGTTTGAGAGGATTTGAAATTTTGAAATATAAAATGAATTCAAATATCAGACTTTATAACGTTCGCGTACAGGGGCGTGATACACCCAAGTATTAAAGATTGTGCATTCTGACTTTCTCAGATTTAACATACATGCCTGTAGTACACCTCAGTATACTTATGACATTCAGGAATTGTGTTTCAGTGTTTTAATACATCTATGTATCACAGGGATGTATCAGACTAAAACACGGGATTCATTCCTGATCCTCTATACAGCTATTGATCACACCCATGTATAAAACAAATTTTCAGTTTTTATACATGTACATGGGTTAAGTACATAGGTGTACATGATCAATCTAATTTTAACTGAAACTCTCTTCTAACCACACACAGATAGATCATTCCAGAGACAAATCATACAATCACAAGGCATATTTACACAGAGATTTAAAACATACAAACACTTTCAACAGAGATCAGATATAGGATTGATCAATTATGCCCAATTCTTTTCTAATGAAAAAGAAGCTTTCCTTGTTCAAAGGCTTAGTAAAAATATCAGCAAGTTGCTTTGTTGTATCAACATATTCAATCACAATTTCTCCACTTTGAACATGATCTCTAATGAAATGATGTCTGATTTCTATGTGTTTGGTTCTAGAGTGCATTATGGGATTCTTAGTTAGGTTAATTGCACTTGTGTTATCACATTTAATGGGAACTTGGTCTAGTTGCACACCATAATCAACTAATTGTTGTTTCATCCATAAAACCTATGCACAACAGCTACCAGTTGCTACATATTCAGCCTCAGCAGTGGATAGAGCCACACTAGATTGCTTTTTACTAAACCATGATACTAATGAATTCCCTAGTGGATGGCATGTTCCACTTGTACTCTTTCTATCTAGTTTACAACCAGCAAAATCAGAGTCTGAGTAACCTATTAAAGTACATGTAGCTCCCTTAGGATACCATAATCCCATGTCTTTTGTTCCTAACAGGTATTTAATTATCCTCTTGACTGCTGTTAGGTGTGATTCTTTAGGATTTGCTTGATACCTAGCACACATGCATACACTCAACATAAAATCTGGCCTACTAGCAGTAAGATAAAGTAATGATCCTATCATACCTCTGTATTTTGAAATATCAACAGGTTTACCTTGTTCATCCTTGTCCAGATAACAGGCAGTACTCATTGGAGTTGCCATCTCCTTAGCATTTTCCATGCCAAACTTCTTGATCAACTCTTTGCAATATTTGGTTTGGCTAAAAGATTCCATTTTTTGTTTGCTTTATTTGTAGTCCAAGGAAAAAGATCAGTTCACCCATCATTGACATCTCAAACTCATTCTGCATAAGACTTGCAAACTCATTGCACAAATACTCATTAGTAGCACCAAAAATTATGTCATCCACATAAATTTGTACAAGTAAAATGCTGTGTGCCTTTTTCTTAGTGAACAAAGTTGTATCAACTTTACCTCTTTTGAAACCTTTTTCAATGAGAAAATTACTTAACCTTTCATACCAAGCTCTAGGAGCTTGTTTTAAGCCATACAAAGCTTTAGACAGTTTATAAACATGGTTAGGCAGTTCATTATTCTCAAAACCAGGTGGTTGACTCAAATATACCTCTTCTTGAATAACTCCATTTAAGAAAGCACTCTTTACATCCATTTGATACAATTTAAATCTCATTATGCAAGCATATGCAAGTAGCATTCTTATAGCTTCTAATCTTGCTACTGGTGCATATGTTTCATCATAATCTATGCCTTCCTCTTGATTATACCCTTTGGCTACCAACCTAGCTTTGTTTCTCACAATTATGCCATTTTCATCTAGTTTATTCCTAAAAACCCATTTTGTACCTACTACTTGACTATTCTTGGGTTTAGGCACTAGGTTCCATACTTGATTTCTCTCAAACTGGTTTAATTCATCATGCATAGCCATCATCCAATGTTCATCAGTTATAGCATCATCTATATTCTTAGGTTCTACTTGAGACACAAATGCCATATGATTACATGCATTTCTAAGAGATTGTCTAGTAGTTACCCCCTTTGTAATTTCACCAATGATGTTATCAATTGGATGATTTCTGACAGTCCTCCATTCCTTTGGTAAGTCAGGCTGCTGTTCTGTTTGCTCCTGCTGCAGCATCTCTCCTTTGGAGCTTTCATTTCCTTCATTGCCTTGTTGCTCTTCTAAGACAGTTTTCTCAATTGAATCTGCAAGATCATCAATAACAATATCCTTTCCCAACCTTTCGGGGTTAGACTAATCAAATGTAACATGCACAGATTCCTCAATGGTTCCAGTTCTCTTATTATAGATTCTAAATGCTTTACTAGTTAGAGAATAGCCTAGGAAATTCCTTCATCAGCCTTTGCATCAAACTTTCCAAGGTTATCCTTTCCATTATTAAGTACAAAGCACTTACAACCAAAGACATGAAGATGTGCAATGTTTGGTTTTCTTTCTCTATAAAGTTCATAAGGGGTTTTCTTTAAAATAGGCCTTATCAAAACTCTATTTAACACATAGCAGGCTGTGTTCACAGCATCTACCCAAAATTGTTTTGGTAGGCTAGAATCATTCAACATAGTTCTAGCAATCTCCTCTAATGATCTATTCTTTCTTTCCACTACTCCATTTTGTTGTGGAGTTCTAGGAGCTGAAAAATTATGTTGAATGCCATGCTCATCACAAAAGTTTTCAAACACTTCATTTTGAAACTCTCCCCCATGATCACTTCTTATAGAGACAATTTTCATGTCTTTTTCATTTTGCACAATTTTAGCCATTCTTTTAAATGCAGCAAATGCATTACTCTTATGAGGTAGAAAGTATGTATATGTGTACCTAGAGTAATCATCTACTATTACTAAGGCATACAAGTTTCCACTAAAGCTTTTGGTTCTAGATGGACCAAATAAATCCATGTGCAAAAGTTGCAAGGGTCTATTTGTTGAAACAATGTTCTTAGGTTTAAAAGAGACCCTAACTTGCTTTCCTTTTTGACATGCATCACATAATCCATCTTTCACAAATTTCAGTTTTGGCAAACCAATTACAAGATCTTTAGAAATCAGTTTATTCAAGTGGTTCATGTGAATGTGTGCAATTCTTCTATGCCAAAGCCAATTTTCTTCTTCTTTTGAAATAAGACAGCATGCAGTGTTTGAAGAGGTATTATCTAAATCAAGCATGTAGATGTTATCTATCCTATTTCCAATCAATTTCAGATTTGCATCATTCTGATTTTCTATCAAGCAACTATTGGAATTGAATTTTACCTTAAAGCCTTTGTCACATAGTTGACTGATACTTAGTAGATTGTGTTTAAGTCCCTCAACATAGAGTACATCCTCAATGATTGTTGTTGAGTCACTTCCAATGTTGCCAATGCCAAGTATCCTTCCTTTATTGTTGTCTCCATAGGTAACACTTCCACTTGATTTTGGAGTGAGTGTGATGAACTTGCTTTTGTCTCCTGTCATGTGTTTGGAACAGCCACTATCAAGGTACCATTTCACATTCTTGGCCTTCCAACACACTTTTTGAATCACTGTCATTGCTGGCCATCAAGCACAAGTTTGCCTCCTCAGATTCAGATTCATCAGTGGAATCTACATCATGATCATCCCAAGCAATATAGGCCTTTCTTGGCTTTCTCCACTTCTTGTCCTTTGAATCAAACTTTTCAGTTTTACCCTTCTTTTGCAGTTTTGGACAATCAAGCTTTATATGGCTAACCTTCCCACATTCATAGCATGTGATGTTGTTGGAAGAGTTGTCACCTTTGCTGAAGTTTCTTTTGGGAAAGGTGGATGACTTTCTTTTGAAGTTGCCTTTCTTCTTTAGGAACTTCTTAAACTTTCTGACTAGCATCCCCATTTCTTCTTCAGATTCTGCATCATGATCTGATTGCTCATCATCACTGTCTTGTATCTCTTTAGCTTGTGACTTGAGAGCCAATCCTTTCTTCTTTTTGTCAGTTTCTTCACTTTCATTCAATCTGTTCAGCTCTAGTTCATGTTCTTGCAGCTTGCCAAACAGTGTTGCAATTGTCATTGAAGACAGATCTCTAGATTCTGAAATTGCAGTTACTTTAGGCTGCCATTCTCTACTTAGGCATCTCATTACTTTGTTGATTTGATCCTCATTTGATATAGCTTTACCAAGACCAGCAAGTTGATTGACAATATGTGTGAATCTCTTTTGCATTTCACTCATTGTTTCTCCTTGCTTCATTCTGAACAGCTCATACTCATGTGTGAGAGTGTTCATTCTTGCTCTTTTGACATCAGTGGTTCCTTCATGTGTTACTTACAATGTGTCCCACATCTCCCTCCTTTGCTGTCTTGCAATTTGAAACCCTGAAAAACTCATCACGACTCAAAGCAGATGTTATAATGTTCTTAGCACGTGCATTATATTGAATTCTTTTCTTATCATCCTCATTCCATTCAGTTTTAGGCTTATTTCTTGGAGCACCATTAGCATCCACAGTAGAGGGGACAAATGGTCCATTTTCTACTGCATCCCATATGTCAACACCAGCTGCCTCAAGAAAGATTACCATTCTTTCCTTCCAATAGATATAATCAGATCCATTGAAGGCAGGAGGGCGTGCAAGGGAAGCCCCTTCATTTAAGCAGTCATTGGAAGCCATACTCTTATAGCTGTTAAGCCAAACTTAAGAGTTTAGCTCTGATGCCAATTGTTGTTTTGGCTTCAAAGACTCAAGAGGGGAGGGGAGGGGGGGGGGGGTGAATTGAGTTTTAAAAAATTCTTCCTTTTCAAAAACTTACTTTTCAAAACAGATTTGCCTCAGGATCTTTAACAGATTAAGAAAGGGCTTTTTAAGATTCAGAACAGATAATACAGGTATTAGATACAGGCCTTAATCAGTCAGCAACTGAAGTTACAATATATCAGTTTCAGTTTCAGTGATCAAGAACAGTTTTAATCAACTTGGTTTTGAACAATTAATAACTCAAGATTGATTGCAATAATACTTTTGGTTTCAATTCAAATTAAACAGATCAAGTTCTTAACTTTAACAATCAGGTTCTATAGCATACAATTCAATCTTTAAGAAACAGGAACAGTTTGTATATGATTGAGTTTTAAGCCTTGCAATTCAACATCAGATTTGAACAACACAGATTAGATTGCAGTTTGCACAAAGTTCAATCAGGTATTTCAGATCATTACAGAAACAATATTGAACAATGAATATCAAGAACTCAGTTATATGCGCAAGACAGAAATTAAAGAGCTTTGAGTTTAGAAATACCACACAGCCAGATTTATCCTGGTTCAGTCACCACCACTGTGACCTACATCTAGTCCCCACTCCACATGTGGGTTTTCACACACTAACACAGCAAGCTTTAGCCAGGTAGCTTGAAAAACCTTTACACCACAGAGCACTTCTTTCACTTCTAGGATACCACACCTCTTGTGAAAAAGCCTCAATGTTCTTCCTTAGGATTCCTCACCCTAATCACACAGAGAGACTCCCTCTCTCTTACAATGTAATAGAACAGAAAAATTGATTTCTAAACTCTCAAAAGTTGAATACACAAATTGAAGCTCTAACAAGATGAAACACTCTTTTCATAATAAGCTCAAGAAAGATGATGAATGATTTTCACAATTGATCTCTCAAATTGATTTCGTGTGTTTTTGATATGTTATCAGTATTCTATTGATCCCACTTTATATAGAAAATAAGTTGTAACCGTTTGGGATCAGTCCAAACAGATTTGGGTCTGATATCAGAATCAGTTGAACTGATTCAAGTTCTTGGACAGGGGTTGAGTACAGGGATGTATTAACCATTTTACATACTGAAAGTTTCTGTACACCTGTGTAATACATGGCTGTACGAGTTCTTTAAAAACTTGGTCTTGGTTAATCCATCAGTACCATCAGTACACCCATTCAGTACATCTATGTATTAATGAACATCAGATTTTTCCAGAAACTTGAATACACGAGTACATAGCATATGTACAGGCCTGTATTCAGTTAACCATTTATAACTGATCTGATTTCATGTTATTCATAGGTGTAGTACATCTATGTACTGAATATCAAGAACTTTATTTTCATTTGTCAGATACAGGAAATGATATAAATCCATTGAGTACATGACTGTACTGACAAAGAATTTTCTTAATTTCAAAAATCATTTTTATTAAGACTTATTCCTTTTAATGCAGGTTATGTAAAATGATTTTCTTTATGCATCATTTCAACTGAGCTATTTGTGAATAAGAGATTTTTTCTCTTACAAATCATCTAAGACTTAAATCTAATTCTTCTTTAAGCTCTTGTCTTGATGACTCCTTGATGTTTGTCCTTGCTTGTTGCTCCTTGAGTTCTTCAAGTTCTTCTTTGGATATTCTCCTTTAATTGCTTACAGAACTTGATATATTCAGCTTGATACCTGTCTTTGCAATTTGATACTAAAAACACTTGCACACACATTAAATTGTATATTTGTCATATATCAAAATCTCTATGTCATTGAGTCTTACAGTGCCTTCTTGCACAGACGACCACTCCTCGCCCTCGTCAGCCTCGGGTGTCACATGCCCACTAGCTTCCGCTTGGTTGGTCCCTGAACCACACCGTACTGGGAGAGGTGCCGCTCTGATAAGATTAGACTGTTAAACCTCAAATAGAAAATATAACTTTTTAAATTGTAATATATTATTAAAGGATGATTTGAAAAAGAAATGTTTCAAATAAAAAAATAAATAGTACAAGATGAAACTTAGCAGATAATATCATTAATTGAAATAATTTTTATCCTAGTATTATACAAGAGATTTTTTTTTTTTATCATGCATATTATAACAAGCGATGAAATTGAGTAAAAATTTTTTTAAAAAAATTAAAATAAATTTAACAACAAAGTTATTGTTTGAACTAATAAATAAAATAAAGAATCTAGTTAAGTAAATATCACATCTTATTTTGATTGTCAAATTTATTTTGAGTTACTTAATTTATTTTAGTATTTATTATATTATTTTATATTTTAATTGAGGTTTATCTTAAATTATTTTAATATATATTAAATAATATTTTTGTTTATTATTATTATTATTATTATTATTATTTTAATGTTATTTCAAATATTAAATATTTGACTCGGTTTAATCGCTTAATATTGTTATAAAACATGAATTTTCTAACATAATTTCATATTTATTATTTTGTTATTATCATTTCAAGAACTAAATTTTGTCTCTCAAATTTATCTAGTTTTATTTAATTATTATGCTAAATCAATTGCTTCGATAATTTGCTCTATGCGTGTGATCCTATAGGCTCCCACTAAATTGATAATAATATTAAATATTATAAAAACATCTCTAACAAAAGTTGTCACGATGATTTGATTTTAGCTTTACCGCGACGAAAATTTACTATGCAGTATAAATGTCCCTTTGTCCATATGTCTTAATTGAACACAAGGCATAAGAGTATCATCCTGTTAGGTTCAACTATTTTTTCCTCGATCCTCGAGTAGACGTGTAATCACAAATGGGTTCAATATCACATATTGACCCATTTTCGCGTGGTCATGCATTTTTCACGTATCACTCTATCGATGAGCCCAAGACATTGCCTTTATCATGTAGGAGAGACGAATCCTATCTCTCACATCCCTCAACATAGTTCATTGCAGGCCCAATAACTACCTATATGATTATCCTGTTTCGTGTGACATTTGATAGCATTAAAGCCTGCTACTCCACATGTAGGAATAATAGTGACTTCAAGTCGAATTACTACTTCATTATGGTCGTCATGAGAATACTTATGACACTTACATAACTATTATACAAGTATTCTCATAGTGGGTCAATCCAACATAAATATTACTCTTAATATTTATATCTATGTACCGACTTGCTATCGCATTTCCATGACCTGTGAGCTGTGGTCATCAGTCTACTCACACAATCTCTATGTATTATTGTTGTCCTAATTAACAATAATATTTCACTACGAATATTTAAGAATAGCATGCTATTATTCAGTGAGGTCTCACGATTAAGTCATGTATTTGGTGTTTTATTGAATGAATTGTCTATTCTAAAGACTTTATTATGCTATTAAATAAATTCAATAACATAATAAATGAAATGCCCCATATTTATATATAAAAACTAAAGTCATGATACAAATATGATTCTAATAAAATAAATTGACCACTAGGGCTTAAACTAACACATATACCCAATCCTATTTAGACAACTATGGTTTGTTTATGATTTGGGGTTTGAATTCTCTGTTTTATATGTTTGCATTTCTTTGGTTTATTTGATGATATAGTCTTGTTGATGCTACTTTAGATGAGTTTGGTTTTGGTTTGTTGGGGGTTGATGTTTCAAGTGTGAATGAGGAGCCGATATTGGTGGAGCCAAGGTGGTGGCGATGCAAAAAGAGATGGGGACAATGATTTAAGATAGTGTTTGATATCAATTATATTTTAATATTTTCGGATAGGTAGGTATGAGAATAAAAGTTTCTCTACAAGTTTTAAAAATATATTTTTAGGCATAAAAGATGTCAATGAATAAAATTAGTGAATGAAGTTAAAAACTTTATTTTCATGTGTGAATGTGAGAAATAATTATTCTTAAAAATGAGATTCTTGGAAATATAGTTTACCTAATAATAAAATATTTTTTGATTAAAAAAAAAAAATCATGAACTAAACGCTACCTATGGGTACTTCGGT
This sequence comes from Echinosophora koreensis, assembly GCA_035048595.1. NCBI lineage: Eukaryota > Viridiplantae > Streptophyta > Magnoliopsida > Fabales > Fabaceae > Echinosophora > Echinosophora koreensis. The sequence goes on along the minus strand of JAPCYP010000011.1, from coordinate 2,325,022 downwards.
CAGAATCTTTACTATGTGCAATCGACGTGACACCTTTTGTTAGAGATGATGTAAATATGAACATGGTTTATTTGTACATTTTGCAAATGTTATGGATGAGAGAGGAATATTTTTTTGAACATCAGAATGGGGAAATTATATGGTGTCTTCTTTATTTTTTGATTTATTTTTGATATATGTGTATATAAAGATGATAAAAAGTAATTGAAAGATAAAAATAAACACATACAATATTATATATGATATCTAAATTTTGATGTTCAAATAATACAACTATCTGAATATGCATTTTTAAATATCACGGACTAAGTGGCACATGATGTACAGTTCAGGGGGATAAAATACATTTTCCCAATGCACACTATTTTCTTGTTCATATCTCTAATTTGACATTTTAGGTTTATAAAACTATAAATGATAATAAGAGCTCTATCCTTTTAGGTGTATAAATAAATAAATAAAAAGAATTTTCCCAATGCACACTATTTTCTCGTTCATATCTCTAATTTGACATTTTAGGTTTACAAAACTATAAATGATAATAAGAGCTCTATCCTTTTAGGTGTATAAATAAAATAAAATAAAATAAAATAAAATAAAAAAGAAATCTATCATAGTTTAAAACAGAATCCAGACTTCAGCACCAAAAAAATAAATAAATAAATAAACAGAATCCAGACTTTACTGTGCTGATAAGCATTTACAATAATATATTTAGACAACTCCAGGATAACTTGTTTCTTTATAACGCAAAGTACAACTACTTTGCATTATAAAAATCAAATTTATATGAAAGTAATAGACAATAGATTTTTGTTAAACAATGGTTATAAGGTTAGCTTGGTGGTCAGTTGGGGTGAGCATCGGGCCGGTTCGAGCTGTGATTGCCGGGTTCAAGCGGGTTCGATGCAAGAAAAATGAAATCTATTTCCGCCCGTTATATACAACGGGTTGGTCTGGTGACGGGTTGGGTGGATCGGCGGGTTGACAGTCGGATTCATAGAGGTCCATAGTTTATTATTATTTTATTTATTATTTCAGAAAAATAAAAAAATAAATGAAAAAAGGATAGGAAGAAAACATAGCCACAGAAGAGAGGAAGAAACGTGAGTCTTCCTGGCTTGTTGTGTTCCATTACCATACATAACCTTCCCTTCACTCACTTGTTAACTAGCTAGCTGGTGTGGGAGGAAAGCAGAGCATTATTCGCACAGCCCTGTTCAATAAGCCGTCGTATTAGTGGACCACACCACTCTCTCTAGAATCATCTCCTCCCTCCCTCGCCATGGACGATGGCGCGATGCTCAAGCAGTGGCAGTGCAGATCGGCTTCGTCATGGACGATGGGACCAGATCTTCTTTCGCCACCGTCAGATCCGACCTCGAGCGGTTTCGCGTGGTGCAGCACGGCGGAAGGGAGGAAGTGAGGGAGCCAGGGAGCAACGATCTGAAGATGGTAAAGGTGAGACTGGAAGAGAGAGTACGAGATATATCACAGATCATAGAGGGATAGGGAGAGGCGAGCTAGGCAGAGGCAAAAGTAGCGAACTTTTTTTTTTTTTTTGATAGTATTTAGTCTGGTTCGGTTACCGATGGATTAAATTTCTTGGAACCGAACCCGCCCAACGATACCTATATCAAACCAAATTTTTTCATCCATTTAACCCGCTAACCCAACCGAATCCGCCCATTTCACTAAATTATGAATCGGTTTGTTCGGGTTCGGGTGGGTCTCGGGTTGATGATCAGCCCTAGTGGTCAAGGTGAGGAATGTAAGGAGTGGTAAGAAGATTTAAGGTTTAAACGTCACCCACTAACAAAATATTAACATCCTTTAAAAGAAAAATACTAATATTAACACTAAACTTTGTTTTTTAAAAAAATAAAAAATAGATTTTTATTAAACATTTTCCTAAAAAAAAAAACTTGGGCGGATTGAAAATCTATTTAAATTTTTGTCCATAAAATAGAAAAACAATAAGAACTTAAGAAGACCCAGCAAACAATTAGATGCAAGTGATACTGTGATAGTGACTCCCTCGTTGTTTTATTTTCTTGACCAAATTTCTTTGATATAATTTCCTCTTTTATTGTTTCTAGTTATTATGTGAGCAAAAGGTTTGGATTCATTCTCTTGTCGAGAAATACTTGGATGGGCACAAACCTAACATGTCATTGTCAGGCACAGCCAATTAAAACATTACAACTAATAAAATTTAATTAAATAAAGCCAGTTTGTAAAAGAAAAAGAAAAAGAAAAAGGTTATCTCTCCCAGAAGTTGAGAGGTCCTCCTTCACTCGTCGTCTCATCCCAACTTGTCAACCTCTTCTCTCTTCCTACCGTTCAGAGGAGTGTGCTCCCGTCATCGACTTGTTAGCACCCGTCCCAACTTGTTAGCAAGTGCTCTTTCTTTCTTTTTTTCAATTTTTTGTTGTTTTATTTTTTTGTTGGGCAGTCTCCAGTAAGCTATTATTCTTACTTTCAAATCAGAGGCTTAATTAAGCCACTGAATATTACCACGGATGAGAAACATCTATTATCCCAACACCTTCGACTTTCAAATAAGATGGGTTATTCATTGGATGCAAAACATCTTTAATAAAAGCATCTTACTGAGATATTAAACTATTGTATTCCACCAATGTTAATCAGTTTGATCATCCAAACATAGAGCAAACCAAGCTTATACAAATTAGAGGGAGGATTCTTATTTTACATGCTGGCCTTATTTAATTAAATTTTATTTGCTGTAATTTTTCAATTGGTTGTGCCTAACAATGACATGTTAGGTTTGTGCCCATACAAGTATTTCTCTCGTCTTGAGATTCTTTTCTTCTGCTTAAGTTATTATTGTTTTCTACACTGCTCTTCGAGGATAACTGGAAGTTGAAAATACGCTAGAAGACAAATGCGAATGTGACAATAGTTTAATGGGTTCCCAATGAAAGATTGAATACGCAAGAGCAATGGGTCCAAAATTCATAGGCTACAATTCATACAGCAGAACCTAATTAAACAAGTTGCCCAACACAACAAAAAAACTAGATGTCACACTAAAAGATTAATCACAATTAAGAACAACAATATCTTACTCTCTCTTTCCCCACCCCACCCCCCCCCCCCCCCCCCCCCCTCCCCCCCCCCCTTTTTCTTTTTCTTTTTTTGTTGAACCCGAGTATCCTCTGTCTAAGAGCTAAAGACTAATCCTTCGAGGTACTGAGATCCATTTAAGGGATTGACATCTCCCAACAGATGTTCTTCCGTACACATGAGCCAGGAATCGAACCCCTGACCACATGTTTAAGGGACCAAGTAATTTACCAAGTGTGCCACACCATGTTGGTACCCTTTTTAGTATATACTTCATAATGACTTAGTCAATGGGCCTTTGCCTTTGCAATGAAAGAGATGTTCAAAGCTCATGAACTTTAGTATTATTCAATTGATCGGGGTTGGGTAGTTCAACTGGTTTGAGCTAAGGGTATAAGGTGTTAAGGAGCAGGGGTCTAGAGTTCAAATCCTGACAAAGGAAAACACTAATATAACATTTAACTTACTAACATTGGCCTATAAAAAAAAAGTATTATTCAATTGATCATGATGGAACATCAACATTCATGTTTCATGCTTAACGAAAGGGTAATTGAGACCTCACCAGAAAAAGAGAGACCAAGTACTTTTTATGTCATTTTCTTTTCAGCTAAATGGAACTAAACTGAATTATGTGTCTGTTCCTTTTTTTTTTAAATATTATTTTTTAATAAAGATGGATGATGGAGATCTAAGATCATAGGGGTTCCCCACTTTGAGTAGGCTCTAATAATTGGTCCCCTTCCCAACTTTGTCTGGGTGCAACCTTGCCATGGACAGGAACATATTCCTGTAAGAAAAAAACAAATGAACAAGAAAAATCATTCCTTACTATTTTAGCTGCAACTTTGCTTCTTCATTCTCTTCAATAATTCAGAAAACAGACCAACCATAAATGTTTTATCTTGGACCATTATGAGAGATGGCATGTTTTTATCTTATATCATACCTCCATTTTCTTTATGAGTTCTATTGCTGTGTCCGCTATAACCACAATATGCCTTGCAGAGTTTTCTATAAAACCCTCTTCAACTCCCTTATCAAATAAGGTCAGCAAGCTGTTGAAATACCCATCTACATTCAACAATCCAACCTGCACATTCAAAGTTAAAATGAAAATTGATAACAAAAGAGGGAATGTCAATCAATTTTATATATTACTCTTATTGAAAACGAATGTTTTTCTAAATGCTTCCTGCTTTTAAGCATTTAGGTTTTTTTTCACATAATATTCTTCCACCCGATAGGTAAGAGATTGATATCTTGGGATACTGTTAGGTATTGAAGCGGGAACCCCTCCCAATAATATTTTTCCATACACATAAAAGATCCAAGTCCCTTCCACTTGGACCAACACATATTGGTCTTTTAAGGATTTAGTTGAATGACATATTAATTCATCTAAAAGTAATGAATAAGGATAGTCGTACTGGTTTGTCATGTATTCCTAGCTGGGACCAGGCTATCACCTCCAAGAGCTCTTCCATGGTTCCATAGCCTCCTGAACAGTTTGCAACATTGATTGAATTTCTATGTAAGATAAGTTAAAGAACAATGAAATTTTATGGCTTCAATATACCAGGCAGTGCTATGAATCCATCAGCATGTTTGGCCATAATTGACTTCCTTTCATGCATATCTGCAACTGTTTTCACTTCTCCAATGGTTTCTCCAGATATCTAAATGCGAGCTTTGATCAGAGTTAGTCATTAATGAAGAAGAATTGAGATTGAAAAATGCACATGATCATAGTAATTAATGATGTACCTCATTAGGCAACAGAGCTTTAGGAATCACTCTAAGGAGGGAAAAGATAAACAATCAAATTTATGAATTCATAAAGGAAACTAATATAATCTAATCTAATGTAATATATTAACAAAATATATAACATACCCAAGAACATGGCAACCTCCATTTAGCACTGTCCGAGAGATTAAACCCATTAGTCCTGAGCTTCCTCCTCCATAAACCAAATCAATCCTCCTTTCAACCTGTCAAAACAAATCAAAACAACTACATACAAGCAAAAACTTCTACAAAGTAGAAGAATTATACAAAAGGAAAATAACCCAATATTCATTGATGATTACCAGCAATTTACCAAGCTTAACAGCTGCATCACTGAATGAAGATTTGTATCCAGCTCTACTTCCACAGAAAACACATATTCTTTTGAGTCTTCTATGCTGCTCATTTTCAGCAGACACCCTTCCTTCTCCTTCCATCCTTCCAATATAATCTTACAAGAAAAGTGCTAGTGAAATGGAAGGGTAACCAAAAGAGAGACCCTTGTTTAAGAAACTCCACAACTTTATCCAAATGACTCCCTTTTGTCTGCTTGAAAAGAACTTGGCGCTAGAAAAGACCCCTACCATCTTATATATATATATGGAAAATAGACGTGTGTGTGATTTGGTGCTTTCATATGCCATACTCTAGGTTGGAAAAAATATACCATATAGATATATAATTGGAGTGTCATTAATATTTTTTTTTAAATATATGTCAATGTGTCAGTATTTTAAGCATTCAAATAAAGGGCCTCTTTATTATTGTTCAAGTCTCTGTCGTGCTACTTACATAACAATTTCCATACAAACTGTTCACAATAGGTGGAGTGATTAAATTTGGGTAATGATATACTCCCTACTCCCTATGGTATACTAACATTGACCGATTAAAAAAAACAGAAAACGTTGGAATGTGTATTTTTTATTTTATCACTTAAAAAAAGTACAGTAAAATGTTACAAACAGAATAATATGCAAACATAAGACTTTCAAAACCAGATTGGTTTCTGAACCGTGAAATGTTTGAAGATTCAACCGTGATTTAATTGTAATATATATATATATATATATATATATATATATATATATATATTAAAAATCACTTCATTTTGTTATTAGTATAATTAATTTTTATAGCCTAAATTTGATAATTTAAACCATTGTTTTATCAATCTAAAATTAGAACATCATTCCATTAATATAAATAATATTAGTAAGCAATTTTATAATAATGAGTTCCAAGTAGATAAATAAATAACTTAATGGTCATAATATTATTAATAAAAATATTATAAAAGTAAATTGAAATGAGTGAATCACCATTTTGGTCCCTGAAATTATAGGACGGTGACAAGTTGGTCCCTCACATTAAGAAATAGGCGAAAACGTCCCCCAAATTGAAAAACGCCCATAGCGTTATGGTCCCCAAATTGAAAAAAATCATAAAATTGGACTAATTTGATGCACTTTTTACAATTTTGGGGACATTTTTGTCTATTTTTTAATGTGATGGACTAACTTGTCATCATCCTACAAATTCAAGGACCAAAATTGTTAAATTATTTTGAGAACAACTTTTTGGGGATAAAACAGCTGAAATATAAAAAATCCAACTTTCCCAAACATGCTCTACCTATGTTGTGACATGACTTAAACATGCTTGATAGGCATTGGGAATAGGATAACAGAGTCTCACTTTGGCATGTCACTCGGTCAGAAACACTTAAGCTGGGTCCTGACAGTCAAGATGAAGCGTCTATCTAAAGATTTGAAGCAAGCATCTGAACGCTAGTTGCAAAGACAAATAACAGATAACAAGCGTCTGCTTGGAAGAAATGAAGACCACACGACTCAGAACAAGCATCTATCCCTCGAATTGAAGCAAATAAATCTACAGTAAGTTCAAGCATCTTCCAAGATGACAAACCAAGACATGCAAAGTAAAGTTTCTACTCAAACTCTAAATTAAAAAATGCTCTAACTCAAGAAGATTCAAGTGTACGAGGATTACATTTTACAAAATTTAAAAACTCTGAAGCTACTCTATGTTGTCTCCTTTTGTATGCAACATAAAAGTACTTTAACACTATCGCATAAAAGGTGGAAGTTCACATAGCTCAAAGTCAGAAAAGCAACCTGCATCTGCTCCGACTCTATGTTGTACTGTGATTAAGAATGAAAAGAAGTATGTTCCTCAGCCAAAATGAGACACAAGAAAACCCTAATTAACTAAGCCTTAAGATGTGATAACGTTAGCCCGTTTTATACATTCAAAAATATTATAATATTAAAATGGTAAAACTAAATACCTTAAAACATGCACAACTATGAACATTCATCACATACATATATATATATATATATACAGTGTCACCAAAGTATGAGAAATCCCAACAGAGGGATCATAGACCTAGCAAAAATTACACAGACGCTGAAAATAAGAAAACACATATAAACTGGTCATAGAGATCCTATAATAACTACCCGACCCGCCTCTCTCAAAATGCATCAAAATATCTGAAAAAGCTCACAGAGGCACACCCTAGCAGATGCATCCGACATATCCACATCACAGCCGATATAGGCGTCTGGAACTGCCCTCTCCCTCGCATAAGCGACGTTTGTAGACTCTGTCATCTCGAGCTCTTGGCTCCCAGACTGACTCATCACTACTCATCACCACTCTGCGGCGACGGTAGTGATACATGGTCTGCACACTCCTATGTCTCCTGTGTCTCTGAACCATGCCCACATGGCTCTTAGCCTCAGACTTATCCACCATGTTCCACATATCATCAGGGAACTCCCTCTGACAGGGTGGATACCACATCTCCAAGAAAGGCAAACGCTGAGAAATCATGAGAGCTTTGATTCGTAACATGTATTCGGAAATCATGCGATCACCTTTTACCATATGCCGGAGCTCCGATCGTAATTGCATACTTCTAGCCTTCATTTGAGAGTTGAAGTAACTGTGGAGATCATCACAAAGCTCCCACGCATGGGTATAGCCAACCACTCGTGCGTGAATGGAGTCGGAAATCGAATTGAGAAGCCATATGAAAAGATGTTGATCTTGAGCTTCCCTTGCTTGAAACTCAGGATTCAGAGTATCATTGAGCCGATCCACATCAGTGAGATATCTCGGAGGAATACGAGGACATGCGACAAATTTCTCGAGGCGATTAGCACGGATCACCGCCTCAACGATTTGCTTCCAATGGAGGAAGTTCTTATAAGTGAGTTTGTTTTGTGATGACAGACGAGAGGTTTGGGGCGGACGGCAGCGGTGGGTCAACCTCTGTGTGCGATGCGGAAGCCATGATCGAGCAACTCAAGCTCGTGATACCATATTAGAAACCTAATTAGGATGAGAGAGAGAGAGAGAGAGAGAAGGGAGAATTTCTGAGATTCTAAAAGTGAGTGAATCTCTTTTTCATTTTTCTCTAATTTCTTAATCGGTTACAGGATCTATATAGTGTAGGGAATAGTGTTATAGAAAACATTCAGTAACCGCTTCACTGAAGTTGACTCAGCAAGTGCTGTGAGTTGTGATCAGCTACATGCAATCGGTTACATCTGGTTTTTTTTTTTTTTTTTTTCCAGTTGCATAATAGCATTCTTGTGACATAAAGCAAGTTTAACTTGAAAGACTTCAACTTTTTGGGGTTTTAAGATATTTCTGCACTCTTTGAATGTTATATTACTCTCTTTTTTGTATGGAGCAATGCAATTAAGCTTTTTTTTTTAACAACTTTTACCATTGCACTCGATCTCGTGAGTCCAAATACTCTTACTTGATATATAAAACCGTTATGTGCCTTCACCCAAACTTTTGAAAGGGTTGGTGATTGAGATGGTATCATTAACGAAGTGGTCTAAAGTTCAATACTGGCAATACCAACATAAGGCAAAGTTTTATGTATTTATGAACAACTAGTACAGAGAGGATCATATGAAATCAAAACATTACAACCCCATTGTACATTCCCCTATTAACAGAAGTAAACCAAAACCCAAGGCCCTCACTTGTGACAAATCCTAGCTGTTGGCATGGTGACACAAATAGGAGCATACTTTTTCTTGGCTTCTGGGGTACCACGCTTAGGCTCATCTGCCACCGCCATCCCAGCAACAGAGCAAACAGCAGCTGCAGCAGCAGCAAACATCAAGTTCCTCCTTCCATTGCTGCCCTCCTTGTCATTGTCATAACTGACCATTTTCTCCCCTTCGACTGCCCTGGCAGCATTGACGGCAACAAGCCTTCTCTGCGTTGCTGCTGGAGACCGGTTGGTGATGGCTGTGCTACCTAGGATAGAGGCTGTCATGCTGGTTGATGCCATTTTCTACAAAGAAATCCGAGTCCTGAACTAGTCTTCTTGCAACCTTCATGGTGCAAGTAGTTAAGATCGAAGAATGAATATATATATGGAGCGTAGATCACAAAAGAGGGTCAGGTGGCAAGACCCTACAATATCTTATCTCATAATGGGAATGACCAATAAGTTATTGCCACGTGGAATAATTGATCATAATGGAAAATAATAGTCCTGCGGCGTGTGTAGATGCTTCTTATGAAATGTGAACACAGGAGGATCAGAAAAATGAGGGTTGCGCATTGGCTTTTACCATTTTCTTTTTCTCTGTTTCTTTTTTGGGGTTGGGGTTTATCTAATATAGAGTAATATGAGCCACCCAATATATTTTACTTAAACAGAACACCAAATACAAATTTGCACAGCCAAAGCAAACACTACAGGATTTCGATCTTGCTAGAGGTTTCTACGTTGAATAGATTAATTTCAATGGCAATTGCTTACAATAGATAACTGATGGATTTTAATTCTGTGTGCTGCTTACATGGGACCTATCACTTCTCAAAAAATGGCAATGAAAGCAATTGAATTTCATTGAAATAGCGAGACAATGATTTGTAAAGTACACATAAAACTAGGCAGATATAGCATCCTCTTCTCTTGTTCTGTATGGAGGAGGCAATAAACTGTCTATGTTAGCAAAAAGATCTCCACGACCAGATGGTGGTACCGCAACAGGTGAATCCAAGACTGAGTCAGGAATTGCTACCAGTGTCTCGTCAAAAAATGATTTGATTGTCTACATGGTTCAAGAATTCAGTAAGTATTTGAAGCAATTAATGCTATGACTGAAGCATAAAAGGGAAGTTACAGTAAACAAAGAATATATGATGTAAAAATTATGACAAAAAATACCTACAAACAGGATAATTTAGTATACGCCTAGCACGAATTTGTCCTAACTAGTCCAAATAACTATTTAATAAGTACGTTGGCTCAGAATCGCGTTTCTAATCCAAAAGCTACTCAATAGCATTTGGAAGACACATGTCTGCCGCTAATCTGACATGTTACCAAACATATACTAAAAAGTAAGAACTAAGAAGGAACTAGCTATATCAATAGGTGTGCATCACTAGTATCAAATATGGGTCCTCAACAGTATTTCTTAGTCAAACCATTATTTTAAAATCTACTGGAGAAACTTAGAGCTCCATTACAGTTAGAGGGAACAAGAGTTGTCTTAAATAATACAATATGGAAGAACATGGATAGAGATGAGAGACTATGCCACACTACCATACCATGCCCCCTTACAATCCATGAATAGAAATCAGGGAAAATAATAGCAAATTAAGAAGATTGTGTAAGATTTGCTTGATTATCAAAAGCTTATTTATCGTAGGTGTAGGAGTTGATAACCTCATCTGAATTCATAAACGACATAAGTGACATCCTGTTCCATGTACTCATATAATTAGGTTTTTCATTTTTGCTATACCTTGCAAGTTTGGAAAGCAGCATCCGCTTTGCGCTTCCAAAGTCCATTCCCAGGCTCGGAATGGAAGAATCCAAGTAAAGGCTGCAGCAAAGTAACACCATGGTCATATAATAACAGCAAATTATAAATTGGAAGTAAGTTAAATATGGTCATCTGGTTAAATATCTAACTTGCTTCATGCAAATGAAAGGGAGGAAAAAAGAAAAATCTCCAGTGTATGTCCAATCTTTTAGTTCCAAATATAAACAGAAAACTTTCATAAGTCCAGGCATTGCACCATAGCGAGAAAACAAAGAAAAACAAATGTGCATATAACTAAGTTACATGTAATGTATATATAAAATAATATAGATTTGTGCCTTTATTAACTATCAGGTATGCTATACTATATAAAATAATACTATAGAGGAACTTTCATTGAATGGTAAACACTTTACAAGTAAGAAGTTTCGAATTTAACTAATCTGCAGGTTATATTTGTCTGTCCCCACCTTCACAATATCTCGCACAGTTGGCCCGAGTCCATATTGTAGCAACACTGAGTCCCCATATACTTGATATTTCTCAAGGACCTTGAAGAAGGGGGGGGGGGGGGGGGGGGGAATCAAAACAAAAAATGGTATCTTCTAAAGTTGTGCCAAAAGTTAACTAACTAATTTGTGCAGAATCCATTCGAAGCCAAAGATTTTGTAACTGAACCTGACGACGTGTAAGACCGCTGCTTGGTGCACCATAAATTGCTGTATCGACATGTCCCAACATCTGCCAAGGGCTGGTGAGATTATCAACAATGGTTACTCAAACTACCAAGTATCAATTTAAATAAAAATTAAGAAAGTTCAATCAACAGTGAAGAAATTATTAGAGGTATAAAATCATTTCTAGACTTCTATTTAATAATTTGTGTGTAGAATTAGGATAATTGGTTCTTGACATGATAATAGAGCCACAACCACTAACTTGTCAAGAGTCACTCCCACTATTATATATCACCCCTTGCAATGCAAGGAAATATTAAATAAAAAAATAAAATAATATTAAGCATATTATAAAAGAAATTTGTAAATAAATGAATAATAAATTTGGTTTATCTTCTAAAAAATGTAATTTTAATTTAATTCATAATTAGAAATTTAAAAATTGAAAGTAATGATTGTAGAATAAGTTTGAAAGAGGATGTTATTGAGAGTAGAAAAAATTAAAAGGATTTATTCGAAATAAAAGAAGTCATTAATAAGATAGGTGATTAATATTTAAAATTCTAAATCTTAGTCATGTAAACAAAATTTTCTATGTAACAAATTTTACTGCAACCAAATGCCAAAAAAAATTCCAAACAGCAACATCAACTTCCACATTGAATATTCAATGGGACAACTTTTATTCATCTGGTTTCTAAACTCCTATGTAAAATTGTAGCAATATGTTTAAAATTCAAAGAACTTCAGCTATCAAAACTTGTTCGACTTGGAGGAAAATTCCAGGAAGACTATAAAATAAAGGGAAATTCTAGAAAATATTTAAGATGAAAATTGACTTTCAGTTAAGTTCTTGTTCGACTTTAGATTTCAAATAGACATACTACTTTTTTTTCTTTCTAAAATCTCATCATCATTTTTTATAGGAAGTTGAAGGCAAAACTTGTTCCCCTTTACTGAAAAGCAGACTCCTGATGTTGAAAGCAAGATACTTTTTGTTTGAGATTCTACAATCCACACATGCGAAAAGGGGGGAATTTTCTATTTGACACCTACTTATGGTATGCTGCACGTCCAACCATAACACCATGAGCCCCAGCCTTTCGAGCTGAATTGATCTACAATCAAAATCCCAAGAAAATGGGCACCGATAGAAGCGTCAGAACAATATGTACCCATTAAAAGAACAATTTCAATTCTAGAAATGCCTATAGATTCATTACACTCGAGTCAAGAGTACACCAAACCATCTCAAAAACCAGAAAGAAGGGGGAAAAAGATTTGATATTAAGCAGCATGAACATCAGACATACAGCAAAATTCTAGCTTCCACCAGAATTTTAAGCACAAAAAAATGCAAACCAACCTTACGAAGAAACCAAATTATATCGTGAAGAACATTGGCTTTTGTACAATGACTTGTACGTTGAATTCAAAGGGGATCAGTAGTATAGTCCCAAATGGCCTCGTAATAATAACAACAGGCCGCAAGTAGAATTCAAGAAGGTATAGCACTGAATTAATAAAAAAATCACCATTATTGAGCAAAATCAAGCCACAAAATATAATGAATTATGCATTCACCATATTCAGCAAATAAAAGGATCTCCAAACAATTAGTAATCCAGTAACTTTAAATGTGAACAAATATCTAGATAGAACCATGCACCATTGTCTTAATTAGAATATAAACCAACGAATTACCAAACTAGTTTACTGATCTACAAAAACTGCCAAGAGGGAATCAGTAATGGAGTTTCCCTTTATTCCATAAATTGGAGAAAATATCCAGCATTATTGTTGCCTGAACTAGAAATTATTATTATATTAATCTATCAACTAGGAATATATTTGGCAAACTCCGAGTAAATATTTGGAAAATTCTACTCAATCTCACTCAACCACTCCCAATCAAAACGTTACTAACTGTAAAATAGAAAGGAAAAACACACACACCAGCCCCTGTTTCCAAAGCAACACATTAATAAAACTCCACATCTCAAGAAGTCTACCACCCAAGGGCAGGCACAAACCAAAATGAAAACATAAAATTCCAAACGTAGATGCAAGTCAAACCTATATAGGCAACTCATTTCAGAAACACAACAAAACATGTATACATCACACAGTGACAAAACAGAATAACAGTCAAAACAATATTAAATCGGCCTTAGTATTTTGTTTGTTGAACACATAAGTAGGAAATGTGCACTTTAAATATACAATGCATAGTATGATCACAAAAGAGTAGGAAACACATTTTTTAGCAGAAAATTTCTTTTTCACTGAATACCAGGTCTCACTGACACAGAATGATCGCCGTGACAACAACTCACCTCATCAATACTAGTAATGCCACCATTGATTGTAAATGTTAAGTCAGGAAAGTCACGTACAAGGCCATAAAAGTATTCATATCTGCATTAAAAAATGTGACATATCATCTCCAATTCTTTATATAATGACTACAAGTATAAAATTTTCCAACCACATACTTCAGTGGAGGAATACTCCGATTTTCAGCTGGGCTGATGCCATTAAGCAGTGCCTTCCTTGAGTGAATTATAAAATGCTTAGTAGGTGACTGAGAAGAAACCTTGTAAATGAAATCACCTGACAGACAAGAAAAGTGGCAACAAAAAGGTCAATATGTAACGCCAACAACCAGGGCATAAGTATTTAAAGAAATTATAAAATAATATAAGAATTATGGCTTCTAAACCACATCAATGACATTGTGGAATAGAGATTCATTAAGCTTTTAGGACAGCAGCATCAGAAAGCGTCCATCTTATTGAGAGCATTCAAACCCAGAACACTATAAAAAGCATAATAACAAAATCATTCAACCCTTAGATCCAAATAAGAGTCTCTCTAGTTACCAGAAAAACTAAAATACAAAGTAATTTAGCAAATATTAAAACATTTCCCATTGACAAATATGTTTGGAAATCCAAAGCTGCTAAAGCCAAGACCTCAGTCTGGAAAGCGGCACGTAACAGGATTAATACAAATGACTTGTTGGCTAGCTGCAAGTTCACAAACCTCCACTGCTACGACTCTAGATATATTTTTTTTAAGTGCTACTCTAGCTTAGAATCTATGAAACATGTTTCAGGTCCTTGGTGTGCTTTGGGTTTGTCCACCTACTATGTAACAATTTTTTTTGTATGATCGCAAGGTGTCCTCACAGCCTTTGGGTGTGGGACTAATCCCCAGATGGGTATCAGCTTTGCCCTGGCCACAGTGCTTGCACATTGGGTTTCAAACCCCTGCACTGCAGGTAAATTCACCCACATGGAGCTCATTTTGGGCAAACTTTATCTACAGTGCAGGGGTTTGAAACCCAATATGCAATCAATGCAGTCCTTTGGTTATTTTGTTGAGTGGAATGGCGACATTTTAGGGATGTTTCTATGGTCCTCGATTGATGTAGAGATTGGACTGTGATTTTGGCTCTCTATGATGCTCTACTAATGGCTGTTTAAAGGGACTTGCTGATTCATATTTGTAGAGAACAGTCTACTTGCTGCATTTTTACCTTTTTTTTTCATTTGATTTGTTATCTCCTGCTTTGGAGGATATCTTATCCTCCACTTAGCTGTGCTTTCCCTCTTTTCTGTCTAATAAATTTCTGTTTTCATAAAAGAAATCAATTCTTTTAAGAATGACATAAGAGAGAATGAAATAAATGACAACTACAGTTCTTATTCTCACTGGTATTCTCAAATGGCAAAAAAGACTGGTGCCATTAACTCCATAAAGAATATTTCCTAACAGATTCAATACATTTCTATAGTCTATCAATAAGTTATTCCTTTTCATTGATGGTTAGCTACCAACTGCTACCGGCACTAGTAACAACCATGACTTCTTCAATAAAGATTCCCAGCTCCTACCAGCAGGCCACCATTTGGTTTCAGTTAATAATAAGTAGAAATTTTGAGTTAATGGTAACATAAGTACAAAACAAAGGGTTTTGAGACAATAAGAACCCACCATGTACCAAATCAATTGGATAACCCATTGCATGCACTACGAAAGCATGACATTCTTTTAGCACAGCTTAGTTGCAAACACTTTGGAAATACAGCAGATGGGTCTGATTATCTGGTAGGCATACTATACGTGATACTAATTCCACATAAATTTTCTTAAGAGGATGAATCTTATTTTGCCATGAAGGTCGGCTCAATTAGTGGATCATACTATGTTGACTCAAAGGTCTTGGGTTCAATTCTTGCTAATGATTCATCATTGGCAGTGGTAGGTCATTTGCAAGTACCACTATAACCCTGTCCTAAGGTTTGTGCCATGCCTTGACCATGGAAGGAGACAACCTTCCCTCCCAAAGTATGAATCCTATTAAAAAAATTCTAACTTTACATCCTTTCAGCATAAACTGAGTATTAGACAAAGAATGTTTAAAGAAAAACCTTACACAACTCATTGTAAGAATCATGATCATCCACGCCGATTCGACATTTGACACTGACTGGTGCATTTGTATTGGCAGCAATTACTGAAATAGCTTCAGCAACAAACTTTCCTTGTATGCATTAGATTTCCATTTCAATGCACATTGATGAAGAAAACTTATATATTCAATCTGTTCACAGACATATTTAATTAAAGACGATTTTCTAACCTTTGGGTCAAGCATAAGACGTACACCAAAGCATCCACGTCCAGCTACTCTTGGACTAGGGCATCCACAGCTGGTATATGTTCAAAATAAATTAATATATCTACCAGAGATTCAGAGATAAATATAAGAATGAAACTTTTAAGATTTAAGGTGATAAGAAACAAACGAACTTGAAGTTGATCTCATCATAGCGGTAAGCATCAGCAAGTTCAGTTGCTTTTGCCAAATTTTCTAAATTACTCCCTCCAATTTGAAGCACAATAGGATGTTGATCTGGAGTATATGACAAGAATCTGTCCTGAGCATAATAAACAAAACGAATCAATGGTCTTCCAGTATCAATTTATCCAGAAACAGTGGTGTTAAATACCACTCTCATTAATCTGTGCTCTTATGCACACACATGTGCCCGCTGTAATGAGACTGCTAAATATATAAAACCATTCTTTTGCCTTCACTCGGCAGCTTAAGCTTTTGGTGGAATGGTTCATGAGGTATTAGAGCCTCTGAAGAACAAGTAGTCCAGAATTTGATTCTTGCCATCCCATTCTTCTAAATAAATATTTGAATTTCAGCACAAGCTAGGTGGGCATGTGCATAGTCCATGCTTAAAGCCCAAAGGGCTCTTGCGTTGGGGTGTTAGATATAATGAACCATTCATTTGCCTTCACCCAACAGCTTAAGCTTTTGGGAGAAAATATTCTGATAAGCACCCAAGCACTTGAGAAACCCTCCCTTAAAAGCTAGCCCTTAAGGGGGGAGAACCAAGCCACTTAAATACTCCATTAAGCATCCCATACTACTCAATGTGGGACTTAGGCAGCCCATAATACCAAGTCCCTATCATAGCACCGCCCCTGAGAGCCGACGTCCCGGCGGCTACACTCTGCGTCGCTTCACTCGGCCTTTCCAAGACACCAACTACCAGCTCTGATACCAAATGATAAGCACCCAAGCACTTGGGGAACCCTCCCTTAAAAGCTAGCCATTAAGGGTGGAGAACCAAGCCACTTAAATACTCCATCAAGCATCCCATACTACTCAATGTGGGACTTAGGCACCCCATAATACCAAGTCCCTATCGTATTCATGACAAAGGCAAACAACAGACTTCAAACAAAAAAGTCAATCATTACTAGTTATACATTTTATCAGACAACTCTGAGCATACTACTAATTGGGTTAAGAGATATAAAGCCATTCATTAACTATTACCTAACAGCTTAAGCTTTTACTAAGGAGAATTTATCCATGACATTGTATAAAAGCCTCTCTGACCAAGTGGTCAAGAGTTACACCTTTGGAGCCCCCATTCTTAGAAGTTGAATTTCACACAAGGTAGAGTGGGTTTGTGCATTGTCCATGCTTCAAGACAAAACAACACTAACAGCTTACGCTTTTAAGAGAGTACATCCTTGACAAGTTGCAATTATAACTTTGTTATTCACATATTTGACAAAAAAAAAAGTAGCTACAGTTTTTTAAAAGAAAAATTCTTTTACGTTAACAAGCAGATGTATCTTCATAAACTTACCAGATTGCCCTTTTGATAAACAATAGTTTCAGCTGCAAGCATCTCCGTGTAGAGCCAAGCATGTTTTGATATGAGGCGTGCAAGAGTCCTATAGTGATGGTCTGTCCAATCCATCATTGGAGCAACACTGGAATCCAAGCAACAACAAACCAGACGGATAAAATCGTTATGGCTATAGCACAATCAGATAGTAAAGAAAGGAGAAAACATCAGAAAACAGAGATATCCAGTCACCCACCTGAACCAAGGAGGAAGATAGTAACTTGCAACCATCACGGCTGTACTATGTGATCGATCCTTCTAGTATAAGCAGAAAACAACCTCAATCTCCACAAATCAGTGAGATATACCTACCTTCAATCTGCAACAACTTTTAATGACAACAATAACAATTAAGCTTTTCCCACTAGATAGAGTCGGCTAGACGAATGAAACGACGCTACAAGATTTTATCATATATTATGCCTATAGAAAAACCATGTACATTTAAATCCTTCTTAATTGTTTCGCCTATAAATTTATTTATTTTTTGCCTCCTTCTACCTTTAACCATTGGGCTATCCTCCATCTGATTTACTCTCCTTGCCAGGCTTCTACAAGTCTTCTCGACACATGCCCAACCACCTACGCGAGATTATACCATCTTTTCTCCAAGGGAAAATGTAACAAATAAATGAGTAAATGAAACCACCAGGGAAATCGTAACATTTTTTTAGTTAATGCAACAACTTTAATTCTAGTAGCATCACTCATCATAAACCAACCATCAACAAAATCAACCCCCAGAAAAAACAGAACTAATAAATAGGAATGGGAGTATCACTTACATAGCGTGCAGCTTTTAACAAAAAACCCAAGATGAATCTGATATAACTAGTAAGGCAACGATTCTCAAGTGAATAAAACCATTTTTTTGTTCTTTTTTAGAGTGGTGGAGATTGTGAACTAGGAGGCATTCTATCGAATAGTAGATATGCAGGGTATGGCCTTATATGTCATATGATATGATATTTGAAGGAGAGCAAAGAGGAAAAGGTTTATTACATGAAGGACGAAAACTGCTTTCGGTGCCGGATTCTTCCTCGGCCTTGGCGGCGGGTCTCACCGTTTACTGAATCCGGCGGCAATTTGGGAAGGTTGACCTTTCTGTGTTGCTTTATCCTCCGCAACCTACTGGAAGTTTGGAAGCCTGTTGGTCCTTGTTTCGCCGAGCTTTTAATTCCAAACTGATGTTTTTAAGATCGGAAACCGAAGAACACAAATGAAGGTTTAATACTTTAACACTGTGTTTGGTTCATGAGGACAAAGTGAGAGGAAAGGAAGTGAAAGGAAAGAAAAGAGTAGAAAAAGAGAGGTTTTAGTTTAAAATAAAAAATGAGAGGTTTTTTTTTTTTTTTTGTTTCACAGGGTATCCTTCGCTTGCAACTGACTAATCCCTCGAGTTACTGAAATCATTTAAGGGCTGACCTTTCCCAACCAGGTTTTCTCCATACGCAACAGCCAAGGAACGAACCCATGACCACTTGCTTAAGAGACTCAAGCTGATCGTTACCACTTGGACCAACCACATGTTGGTAAAAATGAGAGGAAACAGTGAAAACAGAACAAAGTTATTTTCAGTGTTTCCTATACAAATTTCTGAAAAAAGAAAAAAGAATTAAAACAAAGTGGCAGTTTTGCAATTATTTCTGAAAACAAGAAACTGGAAACAAATCAAACAGACACTTAGTTAGTTGTTTGTTAGGAGAGAAAATAAGAGGAAAGAAAACCAAAACTTTTTCTCCCTTGGTCTGGTTGAGTAGAAAATGAAAGGAAAGAAAAAAGCATATTTATGAAATGACCAAAATAACCTCATATAATAATTTAAAAAATAAAAGGTAATTTAGATTTTGGTCTTTTTACATGAAAGTGACAATCTTTTCAGATTTCAGTGTCTTGGTTTGCATGCAGTGTCTTGTTACATGTGTTTTCCGTCCATTTTGAGGAGGAAAAAAATTTGTGTGGGTCCCACATTTTTTCTCTTCCCTCTCCCTTTTTTTAGAAACCAAAGGGGGGGAATGTTATTGGTTTTTGTGTTTTCTATCCATTCTGTTTCTTTCCATCAGGTTTCCCACATTCCAAACATAGTGTAAGAATAAATTACACAAACCCTCCTTGAGTCATGAGGAAACAACCGCCAACCCCATTTTGGAGTAAGAAAACACTGCACCCCATTTGACTCTTTGACTAACATGTGGTTTAAATTATACTAACAGAATATTCCTTAAATTAACTATAATTAGCTTAAAAAAGAGTAAGTTACGCTCCACCATCTTTGAGTTTCTTAAAATAATGGCAAACCCTAAATTTTGACCATAAATTACACTTGACCCTATTTTTTGGTGTTGATTAACTATTGACTTAACATTGCCAAGTAATAAAAATACAAAAAGAAAATATAAAAAAAAAAATCTGAGCCAAAGAGCTAGCGCGACCCATTACAAGCCAGCTAACTTTCGGGCAGAGTATTGTAACAAAATTAGCTACACCACAAACAATCAAGCAGATGAATAATTTGCTGAGGCAGTTCTTGCAGCACATTCCTCACAGTGAGTTACAATTTTGTTGTCTATGAATGAACAGTAACGTGATTTATTATTGCCTTTGGTTTCCTCTTAGTTTTTTTCCCCCTAAAGAAGAAAAAAATGTAAAGTTGATTTCACTCTGAAGATGATAAAATCATTCTTCATTGAATTAAGCAAAAAAAAAAGCTTTTAAAATTTTCATATAAATTAATAAAACAAAGGGTATTAATATAAACACAAAAATACAACTTCCTTTTTTGTAAATACATAAAATACAAGACTCTTTAACTAAAAGTATTTAAGTTGAAAAGTCCAATTTACCCAAGTGGCAATTAGAACCAATCAGATTGTGCCACTTGAGTGGTGCACCACTTTGGTAGGTGGTGCACCATAGCCTTCACCACTAATGTTATAACTTATAACAAAAAATTACATTACACATGGATCAATCGTTTAAATTTTTAAGTTCCTCTAATATAAAATAAATTTGCTAGCTATGATCATATCCATATGTTATCACTCAAGAATAAGACAATAAAGAGTTATATATAGTATAATATATGTCGACAATTTCAAGTAATATAAATACAAAGAGAAAATATATGAAAAAAAAAAAAAGAGCCAACGAGCTAGCGCAACCCATTGCAAGCCAGCTAACTTTTGGTTGGAGTAGGGTTGGGCCAAAATTGTATCGCCTGAACTTTTAAAACTCAACTCATAGTTTATATCGGGTTAATCAGGCAAGCCCAACGAGATGAGTCCATTTTGACACCTCTACCCTCCATGTCATTGCTAACTGGAGCTGCCCACCACTGTTGGCCACCTCCAATCATTGCCATTTGTCGCCTATCAGGTTGCCACAACCACACTAGTCATCGTCTGTCACCTACCGTCGAGTAAGCATTCATGGATTTATTAGGATTTAGAAAGGAGTAATATAGGAAATGGGAAAATGTGGAAGGGTGATGTAGGAAAATATGGTAATATGATATCGGTGATTGATGTGTGTGAAACATGCATATATTATTATCTTAGTTAGCATTCAATTGTTGCATGTTTTCTACTAATCTTTAGCATTTGACTTGGATCTTTATTCTTTTAGTTTGGATGATTGTGGTTTGTTTTTGTATTGCATAGGTTGGTGAGATTTCAACCTTGAAGCATTTGATTTGGGAAGCTAAGCAAAAAGAGGTGCTAGGACTACTATGAATTCCAAAGCAATCAAAGAAAAATGCACCTTACAGCAACATCCATGGCCTGCTCGTGTAACATTTACATGGCCATGGAACCTGTTGCTCATTTTGAGCTAGAATAGCACCGAGTCAGCAAGCTCCGCAGCTTGCCTGTTGTTGCATATGTTCGGTTAATATTTGGCATTTGGTTTGGATTTTTATTCTTTTAGTTTGGATGACTATGATTGGTTTTTGCATTACATAGGTTGGTGAGATTTTGGCCTCGAAGCAATTTTCTTATAAGCAAATTGTATTAAGATGGGTACTTAGGGTACCCAAACCCATATACATAGTAACACTAAGGCTGATATCAAAACACAACGTAAGTGTTAAGTTGTATACTAAAAGAAAAGTAACAGGCAATTAGCCTCCTAATGTATACATCCTAGAAGCAAAAAATCTTTCTAATCTTCATGTAACCAATTCTGCTCCATAATACTAACTTTTCCCCCACGCACAATATGGGCAGAACACCAGCTTTAGCTGTTGTTCGTTCTATGAGGAGGAAAATAGTGGCTAGAACCTTAGCAGAAAAGCACACTTGGACAATCCAGAACAAGCATAGTCATCGCTGTAGAATAAAGAGCATGATAACCAGTCCAAGAATAATCACAATTACCTGATTGTTTTGTGCAAAATTTCACTGGAATTACTGACCGAAACACACCCAAAAAAAAAAAACATCAATCTAAGTGGAACACCAGGTATAATTACAGGACGTGGCAAATGAAGCAAATGCATAAATGAGAATATAGCCTCAAAATACACAACTAGATAGACTTGTACACCAGTTTGAATAGTTGTAACTAAGGTCTCCACCATTTGTTGAGAACCAAGTCCAAGATCTATACTTTATCAATTATGTAATGGTCCAGAAGTCTACCTTTTCATTTTTGAAAATAACCTGGTTCCTTAGAAGCCAAATGGACCAAATAGTAGAGTGCCTAAATAAGCTCTTAATCTTCCTTGCTTTTCTACCTTTGAAAATACCTCGATGAAGAAGATAATGACTAGAGTTATATGTTGGCAGCACAATCGGGAAGCAAAGCCACCTGTAAACAAAATTCTACACCTCTACCAAAAAAGGACAGTGTAAGAATAAATGAGATGCTATTTCAAGACCTCCTCCACGAAAAACACAGCTAACATTGTTTGTACTTGGCAGTGCATTCCTATGTAGGAGATTCGAACAAGTAGGTAAATAGTATAACAAAAGTTTCCAGGAAAAAGCAAGAACCTTACTTGGAGCACAACTATTCCAAAAATTTTGGAAAAGATTGTCCTCCAAATAAGGTGAAGAAAACAAAGGAGAGCTAGACATCAAGAAGTCGTAAGTCTCCAGAACCATAAATTCCTTAGTAGCACCGACCTTCCACACCAACCTGTCTTCCTTATCCTTACATAGGCAAGCGCCTTTCATTGTTTCCGAGAACAGCCTACAGACCTCCTCCTCCCACTTAAACAGAGGTCTTCTCCAACTCCAACACCATTTCCACTCATCTCCCTCCCACCGCCCCAAATCAGAAATGACACTATCTTTTCCAGTGGTCAATGAGTATAGTCTTGGAAAAACTTCCTTCAAACTCGATTCCCCGAACCACACATTCTGCCAAAATTTTGTTTTTTCCTCGTTACCAACCTTCCTGCACACCCCTTTAGAGAACCAATTCAAAGGGACAAATTTATCTTTATCCAGTGCTCGTAAATCCCTCCACCATACTGAAGAGTTCCTGGCACTCCAGCTTTTCTCCTCCTGATGATCATAATCTCCATATCTACTACGCAGCAGAGAAAACCAAACCATACCCCTATCAACCAACAGACTCCACCTCCATTTACCAAGTAAGCTAAGATTAAAAAGGTCCAAGTGTTTAACCCCCAATCCGCCTACCACTTTTGGTAAGCACACTTTAATCCAGCTCACCCAGCAAATTCCTTTCCTGTCACCCCCACCATCCCAAAGGAAGGACCTCTGAATCCCAATTAGGATTTTAAGTACTGTCCTTGGGACTCTAAAAAAGGATAAATAATATACTGGGATACTCGAAAGCACATACTTCAAAAGCACGATTTTACCACCAAAAGATAAGCTTTTGGCTTTCCATCGAGTCAGTCTCTTTTTCATCACCTCTATAACCAGTTGCCAAGTAGAGAATCTACACGGATTAGCCCTGACCAGCAATCCCAGATAAAAGAAAGGTAATTTGTCCTTCAGGCAGCACAAAAAAGAAGAACCAGCCATGAGAAATTCATCCCCTGCATTAACCCTATAGAGACAACTCTTGAAGAAATTAATTTTTAGCCTAGATACCATTTCAAAGCACCTTAGAACCGCTTTAATCACACACATGTTTTCATAAGTATCATTCCAACTAGAAGAGTATCATCAGCGTACTGAATATGAGATAAAGAACTTAAAGAATCAACCTCAAAACCTGAATAAAAACCATTACTAACCGCACGGTTCATCAAACAACCAAGGCCCTATGCTACAATAAGAAAGAGAAAAGGAGCCAGTGGATCTCCCTGTCTAAACCCTTTCTCCATTTTCACTTCCTTTATTGGGCTACCATTAACAAGAACTGAAACCCTTCCCGAGAAAACACAAGCTTCCATCCAAGACATCCACAGCTCGCAAAACCCCATCCTCCTCATCATATACCATAGGAAGTTCCAATCTACCAAATCATAGGCCTTTTCAAAACCCGCTTTTAGGATAAGACAACTCGAACCTATCTTTTTAGCCAAATCCATTACCTTAATAATAGTCAAAACACCCACTAAAATCTGCCTGCCAGTTAAGAAAGCCGAGTGAGATGACAAAATTAAGCTCCCAATAATAGACTTTAATCTTGAGGCTAGTAACTTTGAGATAAGTTTATGAATGCAACCAATTAGAGATATAGGTCTAAAATCACAAATTTTTTTGCGGATTATCCCTCTTGGGTACCAACGCAACAAAGAAGGAGCAAATCCCATAGGGCAATCTAGAGTTAGAGAAGAAACCCTCAACCAGAAGACAAAGGGCAGGTGGTTATTCATCCAACAAGAGTCCCATTTTTGCTAATTGAACAAGATCTACTTCTGGTATTAGGGAGGAAGAAAGTAGACAATCTGGAACCTCCGAAACTTGTACCACCGAAACAGTGTTCTCCACTTCAGCTACAACTCTCGGCACTCCTTCATCAGCGCAATCAACACTCTCAACACTTTTACAAAACCCACTCGTGACCACATCAACCGAGAACGAGGATATCTCAACTTCCCAGCCTAAATTCTTAGTTTCACTAGCACCTGACTTTGTCATCTTTCTATGCCCATTTTTTCTTTTAGTAGGCTTTTTCCCACTGTTTCTGTGAAACCCGAAAAAGCCCATAGAGGGAGTCCACTTATGTGATCTAATAAGTCCCTTTTTATTGGACCTCAACCTCAGGTTCACTTCCCTCTTATTAAGCCCAACTCCAACCCCATCAAAATTACATCTGTGTACTAGGCCTCTCATCCCCACCAGAGTACATCTCTTAGCTGGCCCAACAACAGAAGTTGCCTTGCCACCTTTTCTTCTTGTCGACGAATGACCAGACAGCTGTACTGGTTTCCCAGTGTTGAGATTTGCTTGGGAATCGACTGAACAATGATCTGGAACCACACCAACTAGTTTATCTATTATGGTTCCATTTTCCTGCTTTACTGGTCTAAATCCAACACCTCCTTTGATGCAACCCCTTTTTATTTCCTTTCTCTTGCCTTTACCAGTTCTCCCGCTGTCGCACCCTTATGCCAGTACTTGATCAGCCACTCTAACATCTGAGTCTATACCTGCAGCTTGTCCCATTATTGTACCTTTACCTCGGATATCATGAGATTCAAAAAAAAAAAAAGAATTAGCGTCATCTTCACCCAATTGAAGATGTCCTTCCGGTGGAATCTCACCGGACTCAAGTGTGACACCCTTAGCCCAAGTATCACATTAACCATTCTTATTTCAACTATGCTAATCATGTTTAGTGAGTTGTCGATTTTACTTTGGGAAAACTTAGATTTTTATTGATTTTCTAAAAATATTTAAAATTTCAAAATCTTGTTTAATACGTAACATCATAAACAAATAATTTAATAACCTCTTCACGCACATAAATTCTTTAGAAGTCACAACATGATAATTCAAGAGAAAGACATAACAAGGTTCCATCACAAGTTAAAGGTTGAGTTCTGGAGTCACAGAAATAGCGTTTACTCAAGACAGAAGACACCACTCAAAATACAGTACCCCAAGAAGGAAATCCTACAGCTGGTCGGACCTAAAGACGCCCATTTGGGAGACCATGGTGGTCATCCCCGACCCCTGGTGGTGTATCAATGCTCTCGCTCGGGGCGTCATCACCCACCATCATTTCTTCCTGCTCCTCTTCCACAAATTCTTCTGGGTCTTCCTCTGTCGGAGAGTTAGGGACTGCCTCCGGCTGCTGTGGGTCCTACGGAGGATTCAGAACCAAGATCCCCAAGTCCGCCAAATGCTGAAGATAAATATCCATGGGAGGTAGAGTAACGTGAATGGTCTCGACAGTATGTGTACGCCTCTGCGCTCCGGCTCCGTTCACTCCATCTACTATACACACTGGTCCCGTATAAGCCGTAATGTGAGTCCCCTCGGGAAAGGTCCACGCGGCTAGATCATTAGCGTTCTCAAACAGGATGGCTCGAGTTCGGAGGTGAGCCAACTGAATTACCGCCTGGTCCATCTATCCTCAAGTATATACACAGACATATTCCAAGAAGAAGAAGCATAACAAAATGCAAGGGTGAGATACCAATTATATAGATAAGTTATGCCGACTAAGATGCCCAAACACAAACAACATGTACAGATAACATTCATATTCATTATAGAGGTATACAGAATAAACATGTCAACACACAAATTATCATCATTTTTGAAAACATGGCACTTCTATATCTCATCATTCTGTCCTAATCTCCGGAGATCTCCAACACCATGCAATTTTTGAAAAACAGTGAGCTAATCAGGCTCATTAGCCATCCAGGCTTAAAATTTTGGCCACACAGGCTCATAATCTTGGCCACACAAGCCCAACTGCCACACAGGCTAAATTTTTTGCCACACAGGCCCAATCTTTGGCCACACAGGCCCAAATCTGCCACACAAGCTGAAGTTATAAAGTTGGGCACGTCTGCCGAAAAACCAATGCATGTAAAATTCCTTTTATTTTCGCTGCTTTTCTTTGTGCTTCGTTCTTCCTTTGTCGAGGCTCAAGGCTCACGACCACCGTAAATTTTTTTATGTTTTAAGACTTTTATTGTTAACACAGGACATTAAAGTCCGAGTGTCCAGTCACAACAGTCCTGGACCCGTGCACTGATGACCCAAAACTTTGTGGTAGTAGAAAACAGTTTTTACCCCTTATTTACTCCGTTCACATGTTTATCACAACTCACATAGGATACACGGTCCACAGCAGTGTTGTGATATGGATCATGGATCCACGTGCCAGAACTCTAGTACTCCGACGTCTCGGTTACTAGGCTCACTTTTCATCTTATTTTTCGTTCAGTGAAAAACAAAATACCAAAATTTTTCGTAACTCATCCAAGTTATCGGACATTTCTTTTTTTGAAAATCTTTTGAATAAAACATTTCCCATCAAAATTCATTTTGTCTAAAACCTTAGAAAATTCATTTCTATTTGTAAAACTAATCCATTTAAATCTTCTTTTTCTCTAACATATATATAAGGGTTACTAAATAACTTCCTTCTAAACTTCTAAGAAATAATTCCAAAAAAACTTGTTTTATTTTGATGAAAAATTTATTTTAATTTTATTATAGGAAATGTGCTTTGTAAAATTTTAACCTTCTAAAATACTATTCAATATAAAAGTTTTCTTAACTTTACAATTTTTATTAAATCTTTATCATCATCACTTATGATTTTTCTTAGTAAATATTTTCTTAAGGCTTTTATCTTTATTAATTGAGCTCTAACCATCAAGTTAGGCTTTCAAGGATCATCCACAAGGCGTATACAATAATTACAACATTCAAAAGTTCAGTCGTAAAATTCATAATTTCATCAACATATTTAGCACCTTCACATATGATTTTACAACTTAAACACATATAAGACAACAAACAATACATAGGAAATTCAAGTCAGTCACAAGTATAACAAGATCAATCAACACATTAACACACATGAAACAATAGTCATCATAACATAGCCACCACTTAGGTTATCTCCCCATACCTACCTTGATCGAGTGAAATAAGGACATTTGGAGTTTTCCGCTTTTGGACGAAAACGTACTGGCAACGTTTTTACGCTTGACAATCTAAGTAAAAATTCAAGTGCAAAATATAAGTTAAAATACACAAAATATTCCACATCTCCTCTATGCATGCATTCGGCCATGACAAGGCTTTTGGGGGGAAATTATCAATTTTCACAAGCTTTTGGATCAATGATCCTTAAGCATTTTAGGGACAAAATTATGGTCTATCACCTTGAAATACAATTTTAATTCCACCTACTCCACAAGGAGTGTGTTTTCGGCCCATTCAAAAATTAGGCATAGGAATTTATTTTAAATCCTCAAATTTTTATGCAAGAAATCAAAATGTTGTTTTCTTTAAAATCTTCAAATAAAATCCCTTCAACTTAACATTTTAATTCTTACTTATTTCTATGTACATGACTATTCCAATAATCATTTTGTTAAAAACAAATCATGGCCTCCTCAACTCAATTTTATTGAGTTTCGGCCTATGCATGAAAAAATGGCAAGTTGGATTTTTCAACTTTACAACTTCATGTATGCAACCAAAATAATGTTTCCTTCAATAATTTAATAAAAATCTTTTCAACTCAAAATATCATTTCATAAAACTTTAATATTCTATGATCAAAATAACATTTTAAATAACCATTATTAAAGAAAACTAGGCTTCCTTTACTCAAAATTTTTGAGTTTCAGCCTCCACAAAATAAATGGCCAAGAAATTGATTTTCCAACTTTGTAAATTCATACATGTATCCACAAAATAAATTAAACTGTTTTCTATTACAAAAATAATAAAAACAACTCATCCAAAACATACGTTTAAACTCACGCATGTAAAAATCAATATGATCAAAATACACATTGTCATTAAAAACTAAAAACCAAGCTTCATCAACCCTTAAGGATAGGGTTTCGGCCCTAATAAAATAATGGGTATAAGACTATAAAAATTCAGTTTCATAAAAAAAAAACTTGATAGAAATATATTTTTCTTAATCTAGTTGAACCATGAACAAGAAACACTAACATGCAAGCATAAGATTTTTGGCAAAACATTATTTTTCTTTCCTAGAGGTTTCGGCCTCCTTAAGAATTTGTGAAAATGTTTTCTTTGCAACATGCAAGCATTGATCATAGTAGTATGGATAATAGTAAGCTCAAATACACTTGTTTCATGAACATGTACCCAAAGAAACTAACATGCATGCAATAAAATCATGTTTCTTGACAAGAAGAGGAGTAGAGTGAAGAGGATATACCCTTAGAATGGTGATAAAGTTGGGTTGAAGATGAAGAAACCAAGCTCAACAAGTGAACAAAGAAGCTAAAGGAAAGAAAGAAATGGAGAAGTGTGAGTGAGAGTTGGAATGGAGGATGGTGCAAGTGAGTTGGTTGATGGAGAGGGGTATTTATAGTGTTTTTGAGGGGAGGGGAGGGGGGGGGAGGGGAGGGGGGGGGGGGGGGCGCTGCATGCAAGGGAGGGAGCAGATTTCTTTGCCAATTTTGGCAATAAGATATGAAATCTTTGACCAATAATTATTTCTTGTCAAAATAAGCAAAATTATGGTTTGTAAGGTCATGATGAGATTCCTAATGTTAAGTCTCATCAAGTCTCTTCAAAAATACTGTTCAAATCTGCAGCATATCTGGTCTCTTGTAATTTGGCTCGTCCCGGTGTCATTTGTTTCGTAACTGTAGAAACCGTTCGTATTTTATTCGTAAATTTTTACCCGAAAATTTTTATTTTGAACGAAATAATTGCTAAAATCATAGAAATGATTATAAATGAGTTAGAAAAAATAAAATTTTCATTTTGAGATTCAAAATTAATTTTTCAGGTCAGTAAAGTCTACTGACGGTAAAAATACAGATCGAAAACGTCGAGAATTTTCTACCGAAAAATTTAACAAATAATTTTATAAATTAAGATAGATTATGAAAATATATTTTGGTTTATTAAAATAATTTTTCTCAAATCAAAATAATTAATCACATAATCACACTTATAACACTAATTGTAACTAAACAGAAAAATCGGAGTGTTACATCAAGCATTTCCGGCAAGTCCAAGAGGCTATCTATCACTGAGCTATAACCGAAGGAAGACCTATCTGAACCATTCCTTAAATCCATGTCTTCTTTTGCTCTCCATGCCAATCCACCGAAACAATCCTCCATCAGCCGTATAGTGTGGCAGAGTTCATTTATTTTTACCACTACTATCATATTGACGACCTTTGTTACCGAAGTAGAAACAAGAATTCTTGCCACGTCTAGTCTAGATTTGTTCTTTGTGTCCCTATCCATGGTGCCATAAGTTCCAACAAGTTGGGTTAACTGTTGAAAAATTTCTTCTTTCCAGGCAAGTGCTGGGATCCCCACTAAGTTCAGCCATAACAGTCTCTCTCTCACCACAATTCCAGGTTCCCAAGGTCTAATTTCCTCAAACCATTTCTCTAAACTAGACTTCTCATCCATCAGATCCATTTCCAAAGGAGAAGATCCCACGGCAGTTAAAAGAACAAGCTTCCCCCCATTGGAATAACATTTATGGAGAAAATACCATCCTTGTGCAAGCTATCTTAACTGCCAAGAGTGCTTTCCTAGTTATGTGTTTGACCAACAAAGGATCCCTTAAGCCACATCATATCTTGATCAGGAACTTTAAAGGATAAGTTATACCATTCCTTGTCATTAAATGCATTTACTCAACCCCTTCTATAATGGGGTTTTGGTGTGTTGACAAAGTTCCTTCTGGTGTTCCCTTCCTTCACAACCCTTGCATATGACCTATCCTGCCTCACTCCTTGGTTGGCTACCACTTGCTTTTGAACACCATCCTTTCCTAGATTTGTCACCGGCACAAGAGTGCTTAACCGATCTGTAGCTTCATTTCCCTGATACCTCGGTATATTTACTCTTAATCTATAACTCCCAATTCAGATGTTAACTAGTTGTCTCTCCAAAACTTTTTCATTTCTGACTTTTGCAAACTTTACAAATAAAAATCTCTTTCCCAGCCTATCCCTTCTTGGTGGAATGTATATGTCCCTGACCTTCCCCCACTTTAGGAATAAAAATCATATATAGCTCTTTTCTCCTCGCATCATCTGTGAAATTTGTAAAGAAGTATGATGTTGTTCCTTTCAAAATCTTGTTGCTAGTGACATCTTGTTCCCTACCTCCTATGTTAGAGTAGAACGCTGGATTTTTCAGATTTGGTTAAAAGGTTTGGTTTCTCCCTCACAAAGTTTCTCTCGAGTGCTCTCATCTCTGGCCTTGAAGCATTTGATTTGGGAAACTATGCCAAAGGAGGTGTTATGACTATTTTGAAAGTTAAAACAACTAAATAAAAATGCACCTTACAACAACATCCATGGCCTTCCCATGGAACATTTCCAAAGCCACCGAACCTGTTGCCAATTTTGAGCTAGAACAGCACCAAGTTAGCAAGTTCCATGACCTGTATGTGGAACATTCCACACTCATGGAACTTGCTATCCAATTTAAGTAAAAGTTGAAGAAAAAATCAGAAGGATCCAATAGGGCTGGACAAAAATACCGTTCCGACCCGGACCCGAACAACCCGGAAGGAATTTTGAGCATGCGGGCGGTTGACGGCGGGTCATCGGTTTAGGAAAACAGGGTTAGGGTGGTTGCCGGCGGTCGGGCTCGGTTCCAGAAATTTCAGACCGTCGGCGACCGAACCCAACCGAGACAGTGAAGAGAGAGTGGAGGAGAAGAACAGGTATGACACTTTCCGGCCACCAACTGCGCGAGAGAAGAATGCGAGAAGAACATCTTCGATCTCCCTGAAGAAAACGATCTTCGATCTCTCTGAAGAATGTGATCTTCGATCTCCGATCTTCGTCCTAACCATCTGCTATGCGCGAAGAAGCTTCCTCTATGGCAGCGTTGCACCTCTGTTTCACCCTCTAGTCTGGTATGGTATGGCGGCTAGGGACTAGGGTTTGCAACTTTGAGTCTATCTTCTCTTCTGAATATGATATGGGAAATGGATCAGTTTGGCCCAAATTCATTGGAATGGCCCATAAATGAGTTTCATCTTTTTGTAATTATAAAATTATTAATAGGCTGCTACAAATAGAAAGTAATTGTTAATAGTTTGGGAAAACAGTATGGGCCATAATTCATAAGTGTTATTAGACCCATAAATAAATAAAAAATGTATGGGCTAGGCCCATGACGAACTAGAACAAGAAAACCCTAAAATTTAAAAACCCTAAGTCCTAATAATACAATAACAACTAACACTCAGTCACTCACTCTTCTCTAGCAGCGCCGCTCCCAGCAACTGAGGCAGAGATGCATTTAACATTCGTCCGAATACTCAGCTCTTCACTTCTTCTTCCCTTCTATTCTATAACATCTAACTTTCTGCAAAGTTTATTTTTTATTTGCCCCTAACCGAGCCAACCCACCCGTCATAACCCGCCACCCACCATAACCGAAGGCACCACCGGACGAGAATGGGTGACATATTCTTCTGGTCGGTTTTCGTCGGATTGTGATTTTTGAACCCGAAACCGACCATTGTCCACCCGTAGGATCCAAGGGTAGTGGATTGTCAACACACTTATTTAAATTTTAGTTTTTTTTTATTATATTTCTTTATTATATATTTTCAAGTATGTTACAAGAAGTAAATAATTTACAAAAATACAATAACAATAAAAAGGTATTAATGGTTTCTTTAAGTTGTTAGTGTTTTTGATATTTGATTAGGAAAATCCTAGATAGTTAGAACATTTATTAAAATTAGTTGATACTATTAAAATTAGTCGTTCTTATCATTATGACTCATCCAACAATCACCCTTGGATATTTAACAAATTGCACTCAATCAAAAACTTCAAAAAAATGTAATATTATTATTTAATTATTATGAATTCTAAATTATGATACTAATTTTAAATTACTAAAACAAATATTGCCACTTTAAAATTACAATTAAATATGTATAAATATTTTTTTAAAAAGAAAAATAATGTATGACAATGCATATAGGGGTCAAAATGGGTTGAGTTAGGCTACAATTTGCGTAAATAGGTCACATGTATTGTATTGTGCTATCTCGATCTTGATCTGTCACCTATCTTAAACTTTTTTTTTATTGCTCAGTCTAACCTGCTTATGAAAATGTTAAAATCTAACTTGGTCCAGAAACCTATTTAAATGAATACCTTAGGCTTTCATATAGACCAAAAAAACTTAAACTTCTTAATTTTTAAACCCGATATAATCTTTTAAATTTATTATATTCTTTATAAAATAAATATTATACTAATATATAATTATTAAATTGTATAAATATTATAAATTTATAGTTATATAATGAATAGGTGAATCTAATAGGTCAGATACATGTTCTTAAGAACCACCATTGGAGTCGGTTCCTATTAAGGTTCTTGTATAAGCACCTGGTTCTTATGGGTGATTGTATGATGCCAGAAATAATAATAATAATAAAATATATATCGAAGTTGGAGAGATAAAATGTAACTATGTGGGACCTAAGAGCGCTTGGATGAGATGACACGGGTCACTTCCAGCTTAAACAGTGGTCTCGAGTTCGAATCCTTGCCCTGGGAATGCAACAACGTTAAAACTCTTGAGGGAGAGCCTTGCTGCCCTTGTGGTCCTACCCGACTCGAGGGATTAATCTCCACAGTTGCGTGTGGAGAATACAATGAGGAACAAAAAAATGTAAGTATGTGGGGTTACTGGTGGGGCCCATTTAGTAAATTTTTTGGAGGTGCTGGGTTAGAGATAGGAGATGCTTAAGTTGTAAAAAGTAAAAAATGAGTGATTTGTAAACGCGAGACCCACTTAAGAACCCAAAAAGTAAAAATATAGGGTGCTGGGTCGTGGATGCGGTCAAACTTCTCAGGCCATCTCCATCTCAGCACCTCATGTTTTTACTTATTGGGTTCTTAAATAGGTTCCACCTTGACATATCACTTATAACTTAAGCTCCTTATCTTAGGGTGCATTTGATTTGCAATAATGCAAGGGATTGGACAACACAAAACTTTTTGTCCCCTGTTTGATTTGAAAAGTGGTCAGGGGACATGACAAAAAAAGGGGTGAGTGACAGGACAAAAACCCAAAATTTTGTTCCCCACCAAACTATGGGACAATTTTTTGTCCCATGGGCAAAATTCCAGAAAAAGACAAAATTATCCTTATATCTCTCTCTCTCTCTGTAAAAAAAAAAAAGATAAAATTATCCTTACATCTCTCTTCCCCTCTCTCTCTCTCTCTCCCTCCCTCCCTCTCTCAAATTTTTTCAAAGACGTAAACGTTGTATATATATATTTTGATAGAACGTTAACGTTATATAACACATATTAATAATATATATAATAATATATTATTATAAATGGTATATATTAATATATAATATATAATAATATATATTATAAATATAATAATATTTTATATTACCTAATACTTACATATATTAATAATATTATATATTAATATATAATATATAATAATATATATTATAAATGGTATTATAGTAAAATTAATATTATTTTACTTTGCTATCCATTATCTATCAAACGATGTATATGATAAAAAGTTGTCATGTGACTCAAAGGGTTATATTATATTGTCCTATTTGTTCTATGTTATCCAGTGTATTAATGTGTATCAAACACACTCAAGCAAAAACCTCATTCTCGTTAGCCGTTGGAGACGACCTCACAAGGCCGAAACATGAGCTAAAAGCGTTCAAGGCCTAAAGGCTCAATAGGATGACCCGATCCAACACTTTGACCCGGATCATTATCATTACATTAACCGAAACATGTGGCAGAGGATAACTACCTCAATCACAACAGAAACCTCTGTTCTAAAAAAACTACACAGAGAACAGGCTTAGCCATGGCTACTCTGAGCTTTAACCCCACCAGAATCAGAACCCAAACGTTCAAACACTCCAACCCCATCTCCAAACTCACCCGTTCATCAAAACCCATCAGAATACCATGCACCATCTCCTCCACTAACAACGTAAGGAACCTCCCAAAACTGCGCCATTTTCGAACCAGTTCAGTGTCAGAGAGCTCGGTGTCGACCCAGAAAGAAGAAGAGGATGAGGTTTTTGAAGATGTAGAAGACGACCCAACAGTGGAAATGAGCTATCTTGACCCAGAAACTGACCCTCAGAGCATATCGGAGTGGGAACTTGATTTCTGCTCCAGACCCATTCTCGATGTTAGAGGGAAGAAGGTTTGGGAGCTAGTTGTGTGTGATAACTCGCTCTCCCTTCAGTACACGAAATATTTCCCAAATAATGTTATTAATAGTATTACTCTGAAGGATGCTATAGTTACTATTTCGGAGGAGTTGGGTGTCCCATTACCTGGAAAAATTCGCTTCTTCAGGTAATTAACTATGAGTTTAAAGATTTGATGTTCTAAAGTTTATTACAATTTCATCGAATTATGGTTTTAAGTTGAGATTGCGCACTTCAGTTGCGGATGCATTGCATTTACCATAACTGCAGGAAAATGCGTCCAATGTGGTTGCAATTGTGGTGGAGCCACTGTGGAGACCAACAAAATCACAATATTGTGGCCACAATTGGGGTTGCAAGACTACAATTTGAATCCATGCATCCAATAATGTATTGGCACATTATTGAAAATGTTTGACATAGTGATTCCAATAGTAATTTTTTTTCAATGATATGATAATAAAAGATTGGATGGTTGTGTAAAAAAAATTACACTCACAATGCGTCAAAATTACATACATTAACTATATACCATATTAGAAAGGGAACCTTGGGGCTACAATTAAAGTTGTTGCCATGTGACACGAGGTCACAGGTTCGAGTCGTAGAGTCAGCCTCTTGAAAATGCAAGATAAGGCTGTCTACTATAAACCTACATAGTTCGGTTAAGCTCCCCACGCATAGCGGGAGCTTTTAGCACCAGGTTACTTTTCAAGTATATACCATTTCACTAGATTTGTAGGCATGCATTTATGGTGTATGGAGATATTCTTTTACTTCGCTGATAGAGTTAGGAATGTTGATTAAGTGTGTTGTTGCTTTGTAGGTCACAGATGCAGACAATTATCACAAAAGCATGTAAGGAGCTTGGCATAATTCCTATTCCTAGTAAACGGGTGTGTATGATTTCAATTTTTACTGTAGCTGCCATATTTAATTGCTTAGCCGGAAAATATAGACTTCCTTGCCAGTAGAAATTAGTTATTTTAATGAATGACTAACAGTCTTGAGACCCTAACTGGTAAAGTTCCCACAAAATTTTATCATGTGATTGTCAAAACTTGAATTCCAAAGATAACTTGTCCATTAGGTGAAGGTGCCAAAAATGGTTTTGATATCTATTGCGATATGGAATGTGTCTATGTACTGTGATCAACATATGAAAGGGAAGAAATAGTTAGTAAACTTCAATATAATCACTTGACTATTTACTATAGAAAAAGTAAGCTGTATCCATAGATATTCAATTGCAGTATCCCTGATGTAGAAAATTGTCAACAATGGCAAGGGGGAGCTAGGCAATTGCCAGACATCTGGTACTAAGTGTTAGCTAAGTTAGATCATGGAAAAACTTGGTTGATTCCCCCTTGTTTCTTTTTCCATCTTAATTTGTGTCATATTGGATTGTTAGCTAATATACACCATTTTGTTGAAATCAGTTATTTTGCAGTTGGATTCATGTAATATGTATGTTAATATTTCATCCAAAATATTATAAGGCATGCTAATCTAGGCTGTAGCTTTTTATGTCTTAGATTAGAAATTCTAATTGTTGTGTCAAACTGAACTGCAAAAGGGTCATTAGCATTTTTAGCTCGAAAAGACCTGAGTTCTCAAGAAATTTCAATTTTAACGATGAATTAAAATTAAGATTAAGATTTGAATGTTACAAGAGGCATCTTGTTGCACAAAACTAAAAGATTAAGAACTAAGAATCTTTTAGAGTGCATAAGACTGCCAGTCATGTGGGGACTTTATTGCTAGAACTTCTCACAAGAACCCTACCCCAGTGTTAATTACATGCTTAAAATGAGGAAATAGAAATTCCATTGTATATTTAGCATCTTATACTTATGATTCACTGAGTCAAGATATTGTTGACAGAGGTGGCCCAGCATATATTTTATGTGATTCATCTGATACTTTTCAGTGCCTGTCACTACTTCTATGGCTGGAGGAGCGCTATGAGGCTGTATATATGAGGCATCCTGGATTTCAAAAAGGATCCAAGCCTCTTTTGACACTAGATAATCCTTTTCCCATGGAACTTCCAGAGAACCTTTTTGGGGAAAGATGGGCATTTGTCCAATTACCTTACTCAGGTAAAGAGGCAGCAACTTGCATTTCATTTGTTTCACAATTACTTGAAAAATGATAACCTTTTCTTTCTCTCTCTTATGTACCCAGGCATGTGTTTTTCATTTTATTTATCAATGCGGTTACTTCGCTTATCCTAGTTTGAATTTTAGATACTAGCTACATCAATAGATTATAATGCTTACATTTTCAAAAGCCAAATGCTTTTCCTCTTATTTTTAGTACAGGGCTAATTTGTATGTTTAATACTTTGAATTGTTTTCCTAGGATATACCTCTCTAACTTCCAATAACCTATTTTTAAGCTGTACGAGAGGAGGTGTCATCCTTAGAGACAAAATTCATCTTTGGTGCTGGGCTAGATCTTGATTTGTTGGGTATTGAAATTGATGAGAAGACATTGATCCCAGGACTAGCTGTTGCATCTTCTCGTGCTACAGCATTAGCAGGTACAGATCTACCCATTTTTCATATTTTCTTCATGAATATTCATGTTGTGTCCTTAACAGCAGACACATTGAATTACGTCATTCAAGAACTACATAGGTTTAAAAATGATTTTTCTGGCAGAATCAATAAATGGCTTGTTTACATTTGGGTGAATGCATGTTGGCATCCAAGGCACGATTGAAGTTAATGAATACTTCCTTTCTCTTCATTGCCCTGTGGCATTGAGAAGAATCCAAAGCAAACAGGCTCTAACTAACAAGCTAGCCACAAATCTTTCAGATCTTGTATCAAGTAATTTGACATGAGTTACTCAAGTATATTGCCAGATGGCTTGAAGATTCCATCTACTTGAGCAATAATGCATACATAGTCCATGTTAAAGTCATGTTATACAACAAGGTTGTTGAAAAATTCATACCTGTCTTAGCTCAAATAGTTTGCAGCACAGAACGGCAAATACTAATTATTTATCATATACTTTTAATGCACTGGAGTGCATCCACTTTGACAAATTTTATGCCAGTGCAATATGCTAGCTAAGAGAAACTATGGTGCTCATATATGTAGTTATTTGAGTGCAGACCATAATTTGGTCAATTAGCTTACTAGAACTGTAGAAAATTTTATATAACCTTGACAAAATGCTGAATGGCTGCCTCAACAAGATTTGTAGTAGGGCCGACCCAAGAGTGAGGCAACTAAAGCCCTAGCTTTAGGCCAACCAGCAAAAATAATTATTTACTCTTAATTTTTATAAAACAAAAAGGTTATACATGCCGGCAAAAAGGCCCAACCTAAAGTACAACATGACCCAGGTACACTCTCACTTAAACAAAAAGGCTTTACTCCAAGTTTGCTTTATGCCTCCCTCACTCTTGGGCCGGCCCTGATTTGTAGACAAGTCAATAGTAAAACTTATGCATCTTGATATGCTATATCATCACTAGTATGCCTCATACAATTGTCATTTTCTTTTATCCAAAAAAAAAAAAAAGTCTACCAAATCCTTTTTATAATTTAGATAACCTTCACATTTGCTGCCACAGCATGGATGAATGGATTGGAGGTTTGTGCTGTTGAAGCAGACACTGCTCGTGCTAGCCTGATTCTTTCTGTTGGAATTTCTACTCGGTATGTATATGCCACCTATAAGAAAGATCCTGTGACAACTAATGAAGCTGAAGCTTGGGAAGCAGCTAAGAAAGCTTGTGGAGGTTTGCATTTCCTTGCCATCCAAGAAGACTTAGATTCTGAAGACTGTGTTGGCTTCTGGCTTTTACTAGATTTGCCACCACCACCTGTATAATCTTACAAAATGATTATGGTTGAATATTCACTGAACAAAAATATTATCATAAAGTTAATTATTAGATTCCACAAGTTTTTTCTGTCCCCAAAATCAAATTCTACCGAAATTGACCAACTACTTTAGGAGTTAACAATGAGGATATCAATTGCTAAGTGGTGTGATTTTTTGCTTTGTAAAAGTTCAGGTTGAGTTGCGGGGAGGTTTTGCCCATTTTAAGGCAAGGATAATTACTCTGATAAAGATTGACGTGAAATTATAGATGTATCAAATTAGAAATTTTTTTTTTTTTTATTGGAACTCAAGTGATTGAGTTCTAACTAACTTTTTTTTTTGTAACAAGGGTACTTTAGGTAAAAAGGATAACTTTGTAAATAAGTGTTTTTAGAATTAGTTGTAACTTGTAAGAGCTTGATTGCAATAATTTTTAATTAATAGAAAATAAATTAATGATTAAGAATTTTTTATTTGAACTGATTAAGTAAATTAAAAAAACCCATATACCAACATGTGGTTGGTCTAAGTGGTAACATGGTCGAGCCCCTTAAGCAAGTTGTTAGTTGTTCGACTCATGATTCTTGTGTATGAAAAAAAACCTGGTTGGGAGGGGGAAAACCTTAAATGGTGTCCAGGTCCTCCGATAGAGATTAGTCATTGTTTGCGACGGTGGGTACTTCGTACCAACAGCATTGTAATAAAAATAAAAAAAATTTAATATTAATTAATATCATAACTCTATTAGTCAACTTTACTTAATAAATTATTGATTCATGTGTATAAAAAAATATATTATTTGGGAGGGTTTCCCATTTAGATTTCAAGTTGTAATTGGGATATTAGTCTTTCACATGTGAGATAGAAGTAAGTATGCATAAAAATATTCTAATAATTGATCTATTCAAGAAGCGAAGTTTATTAAATTAATAAAAATTAAGATGTCTTAGTATGCTATAATAAATATAAGATACCATACTAATTTAAAAGTAATATACTGAGTATTCAAAACAAAAATAAAAAACATCCACTGTTCGAGTATACCAAACTAAAGAAGTATTCAAAACAAAAATAAAAAAGATCCATTGTTCGAGTATAACATTTTGGCTCGTTTTCAAGCATTAGATTTGTTACTAAGATTCATCTGATAATTTAACAACCATCAGAGTTGCTAGCTGAATAATAAAAGGTTATTGGAGTTGTGATATTCTAATGACCAAATTTGACAATTCTACAAGATAACGTATACGTCCATGACACCCTTGTAATATTTGGTTAATATTTCATTTCATTTCATTTGGGTCACTGATCATATACGCATGTAAGTTGTCCAGGTATGGGTTGTCAAATTTGGTTGTTCATTTAACACTATTGTTCTTTTAAACTTACTCTTTGAGTCAATGATTCCACACTCTTTATATATGTGTGTATAAATAAATAAATAAATATTAGGAACATATTTATATATACGAATAAATAAAGTATATTATTGATATATTTCTTACTAGTCACTCAAAAGACTCTTCTAAAATAAGCTTGTTTTTAAAGTGAGAAAATAAATATATATTGATTCTTAATTTGCTAGAGTGAATTATAATCTTAGAACACTAAATGATCTATGAGTGGATGCATTCTAAGGATTTGTTTGGTTTGTTTCTAGTTTTCTGTTTTCATTTCCTTTTTTCAAAAATAACTATAAAATTGTCACCTTATTTTGAAAATATGAAACATAATGAAAACAATGTGACAATTTTGTGATTATTTCTGAAAACATGAAACTGAAAAGAAAGCAAAGAGGCAATTTCTCATTTTAGAAGCAAACCCACATTTAGTGAGCATCTTTTCACTAAAAAATAGGTACACTTGTAAAAGTTATTTTTTAGAGTAACTGGGTCTTGATATCGACACAACTTTATACTCACATACTTCTATACAAATCATTAAATAACACCTTAATCTCATGGTATATTCCTTTAAATAGTTTAGAATATGTGTATCTCTTATAATTTATACAAATATTGTTACTCTTCAATATATAAAGAAGGCAAAGTGTTGTTCTTTTGGGGAAATACACACTAATTGCATGTTAATTGTGTTATACAGAGTCGTCCCTTAATGTTATACAAGTAATAAAGATTAATTCATGTTAAATAAATCAAAACTTGTCATTCTAACAAGGGATGTAAATAGTAAAAAACACTCCACTTGCATAGACAGTACACTTAAGAAAAGGGAAAGGAGAAAAAAGAAAGTTTAGAGAAAAACATAGGAATTAGACTTGGTAATGTCAACAGAACACGTCAATGGAATCAGTTAACAATAGGCAATTGGAATGAAACTTGAAATGATTAAATCCATGAGTTTCAAACACTACAAGATGAATTTGGTCGCTAATACAGTAAGCAACTGAATTAGATTTGTCGCTAAGGCTGTGGTTGCTAATTGGTTAGCGACTGAAATAAGCGTCGGTTGCTAAATTGTGACCGAAAAACACCGGTCACAAATTATTTAACTCCGGTCGCTAAGTGTTGGTATCAGATTCTAATTTTGGTACCAAATTGCGACCGAAATAATTCGGTCGCTAAATGTATTTTTTTATTTTTAATTTACATTTTTAAATTGGTATCAAATTTTAGCAACCGAGTTAATTCGATGGCTATATATATTGTAATTTGCTGTTTTAAAACAAATTAAAACTTGTAATTAAAAATAAATTAAAACACTGAAAACTCAAATAATATATATAAAAAAAATCCTGTCAAAATTTAAATTACAAACTGTTAATAAAAATAAGAAGTACAAGTCAACTGGGTGTTTTGGGGGGGGTGGGGGGGCAATGATCATCGATCTCATGATCACCTGCATCATGCTGCTGGCCAGAGGTGAACAAATGGGTCATCGGAACAGTAAGTCCATCAGCTCGGGTACCCGAAGCATCAACGTCCTCAGGGACGGAACCAGATCCGTCGGGTCTGAATCCCAAGTGCTGGTACAAGAGCTCCCTCTCCCTCTCCAGAGCAGCCACCCTGTCCGCAAGCAGAATAACTAGCCCGGCGTTGTGGTTGGAGACGAGCCCTCTAACATCTGGTGTAGGGCCATGGCATGACTGAGAAGATGGTGTGGCAGAGGCCACATACTCATCTCCCAGGGCTCCCAAATCATATATATGGCCCTTCTTGTTCCTGCCACCAACCACCTCCAGGAAAATGGCATTGTCAGAAGCAACAAAAGGCACCTGCCCTAACTAACGGCCTCATCTCGGTGGCGGTGGAACTTGTCCTGCATTATAAGGCAAAATAAGTCAGCATCTAGGGGGAAGAGAACTAAATCTAATTAAATAATGTAATAGAATTTAAATTACAACAATCTCGCCTGCGTTCCCGACCCACTCCCTAGTCTTGTTCTTCTTGGTAACCTTCAATACCTCAAATGCAGTTGGGGGGGGGGGGGGGGCGCTCTACATCTCGATCGTCTGCATATATATTCAATGATAACAGTTAAGCTATTTAATAAGTTTACTTAATTGAAATTGAAATATATAGTTTACTTAATTACCAGCCTATCATGATGCTTGGTAATGATCACAGACCCACCCGTGTATAGAGGAGCACCGGTATCTACAGCTCAGTTCTGCTTCCCGATCGCACTCCTCTTCAAGAACTCCTCATCAGTGGCCCAACACTGACGCATGCCATCCAGAACCTCGGGAGTCAAAAAGTCCCCCGGAGATGAACCATCGCGGATCTTTCCCGTAAAATTCTTCACAACTAGGGATCCGTGATGCTCAAATGAGGCCCGAATAGCAGTCTCGTCCTCTGGTCGCCACTGTAAGAGGCCTGCATGACATGCAAGACATCATACCATAAGCACCAACTAATGAACCATTTAAAAAGTAATACTTACACCAAACTGGTGCTCGAACCAGTGATCCTGGACCATCGTGGGGATCTTCGTCCATGTGGGTCAAGACCCGGTATAATTCCTCTTAACAACCTCTGAGATCTTCTTATGGGGCCCATCTACCGGATAGAAACTGTTTGCAAACAATATATTAATTACAATATAAATATTCAAATATCAATTAATAAAAAGCAACAAATCAAAATAAATATTTAACTCACTCCAATCTTGCATATGGGCGAATCCATATGCACGTATCTGTGGGTGTAGTCACCCTCGTACCCGAGCCCCCCCCCCGGCAGGCTGCTGTAACGGGCAGGGTGGGAGGCACAACAGTGGGTGATGGAGCTGCGGAGGATGAGCCACACCATGTCTGGACGGTGTGGCTCCTGAAACGCCAGAGGGGCCAGCGGGGTGATGAGAAGGGGTGGGGGTGGGGGTGGATGCTGATCTCCAACGTCCACGGCCACGTGACCCACACCCACGGGGAATACGACCCCCACGTCCAGCATCGTCAGCCATCTTTTTAGAATTAAAACACAAGTAATACATGAAGTATACAAGTATGCATCATAACCAAGGTAGATGAAGTAACATAACAATATATATCATAACAAATATGAGAAATATGGATGAAAACAAAAATTACAGATTACCTAGTTGGAATCTCTATCATTGAATTCACCCTCACTCTCCTCGTCATCGGTTGAGACATATGTTTCCTCGCTATCTGCTGCCAACTCCATGTCAATTACCTTGTCGCCAAGCCCTGCATCAGCAAGAATGCCCTGGTACTCGCCCGGGTCAATTTGCAACATTATTTGAATCCCGTCAACCTCATGAACATCTTGGTATGAAGCTTTTGTATCAGGTTGACTTATCACATTATCGGTGATCGCACTGCGTGCCTTTACCCGAATAACACCCAATCAGTCTTGATGTCCCTCTGGATACAGGGTATAATATACCTGCTCCGCTTGTTGTGCAAATATAAACAGGTCGTACACCTGATATCTTCGTGACTTCCTAACTTCTACAGTCTCATGCCTATTGTCAACTTTTGTGCCCCTAGTGGGAGTGTTATTAAACCATGCACACTTGAATAAGACTAAGTTTTTACTGGGATGACCTGAATACGGTAATTCATAAATATCAGTTATGAAGCTTCTGTATCAGGTTGACTTATCACATTATCGGTGATCGCACTGCGTGCCTTTACCCGAATAACACCCAATCAGTCTTGATGTCCCTCTGGATACAGGGTATAATATACCTGCTCCGCTTGTTGTGCAAATATAAACAGGTCGTACACCTGATATCTTCGTGACTTCCTAACTTCTACAGTCTCATGCCTATTGTCAACTTTTGTGCCCCTAGTGGGAGTGTTATTAAACCATGCACACTTGAATAAGACTAAGTTTTTACTGGGATGACCTGAATACGCTAATTCATAAATATCAATTAATATTCCAAAAAAAATATCCTCTAATTGACCGTTGGTCCCTCTAACACAAACGCCGGAATTTGAAGTTTTCATGCCTTGACCCCATCGACTTGTGTGAAACTTATATCCATTTATTATGTAAGTCTCAAATGTTCGAATCCTTCTGTTTGGTCCCCATGCTAAAGCGTACAACACTGCATTTTGAATTTGGTTTTCCTTAGCTAGAACCTAGGGTTAATGATTATGAAGAGTATTAGTTGTGAAAACAATCGCAATGTAGAATTTAAAAGGCATATAAGGTAGGTGGCTTACATATTTTTGAACCACTTAGGAAAATGCCTGGCAACCTCTTGAAGAATTTGAGACTCCGAGATGTCGGGATCAAGCTCTTTCAGCTCATTGGCATATATTCTATCATTAGACAATAGAAAATGTATTGAATAGGAAATATTAACA
The DNA here is from genome assembly GCA_035048595.1 of Echinosophora koreensis. Taxonomy (NCBI): domain Eukaryota; kingdom Viridiplantae; phylum Streptophyta; class Magnoliopsida; order Fabales; family Fabaceae; genus Echinosophora; species Echinosophora koreensis. The sequence goes on along the minus strand of JAPCYP010000011.1, from coordinate 2,280,433 downwards.
CATTTAAGACGATACTAATGAATTAATAGTGTGACATCCCTGACTGGTTTATGGATTGACGACTGTCCCCACAAACCAACACTGGTCTTTTCAGCGTGCTTTGTCCTCATTCACACGCTTCCTGGGAAAACTTCCCAAGAGGTCACCCATCCCAGAATTGCTCCAAGTCAAACACGCTTAACTGTGGAGTTCTTAATTGATGAGCTACCGAAAAGAAGATGCATCTTGTTAGTATAGGTAGAGTACCAATCAATTCATATAAGACATCCTCAACTATATAGTCTCATACCTACATAGTCTCAGGATCCCTATCATTCCGGTGTGCAATCGGTTCATTCATGTACCCCTCCGCTTAGAAGCCTGTCAGGAGCCGCTCCTTGTCTATGCCTTCTTGCACCGGCGACCACTCCCCGCCCTCGTCAGCCCCGGGTGTCACATGCCCACCAGCTTCCGCTTGGTTCGTCCCCGAACCACACCGTACTGGGAGTGGTGCCACTTTGATACCATTTGTAACATCCCTGACTGCTTTATGGATTGACGACTGTCCCCGCTTCCTGGGAAAACTTCCCAAAAGGTCACCCATCCCAGAATTGCTCCAAGTCAAGCACGCTTAACTGTGGAGTTCTTAAGTGATGGGCTACCGAAAAGAATATGCATCTTATTAGTATAGGTAGTACCAATCAATTCATATAAGACATCCTCAACTATATAGTCTCATACCTACATAGTCTCAGGATCCCTCTCATTTCGGTGTGCAATCGGTTCATTCATGTACCCCTCCGCTTAGAAGCCTGCCAGGAGCCGCTCATTGTCTATGCCTTCTTGCACCGGTGACCACTCCCCGCCCTCGCCAGTCCCGGGTGTCACAAATGGCAACTTACTCTAGTAATGGCTCCACCTCGTCGCAATTTTGAAGCATATACAACTTAATTGCTGTCATTTCACGGGCACCCAACCATGACTTCTTTTCTGCACCACATGCCTTCCTCTAGTGATTAAAAATGGACATTTGAGGACTAGTAGAACATCCTTCACCAACGTCAACATTCTATGTTGTTTGGATAGTAAAACGAGGCAAAAGTAGAAGCCTCCTCCACTAAAAATACTTCTAGAACCTTCAATCCTAGCTTTGTTCTTTACTTTTAATTTTAACGAACGCAAGAACCTACATATATTACAACCCTAAGTTAATGATAATTAACATATACATACATATTTTTATATCATAATTGATTGCAGGTACAAAATAAGTTTAATACCTCTCAAACGGTACATCCAACGATATTGAATTGGACCACCCACTCGTGCTTCGTACGGTAAGTGGATGGGAAGATGTTCCATCGAATCAAAGAAGCTAAGAGGGAATATCTGTTCCAGCTTACATAGCAAGACCACAATATTGTGCTCCATATCCTTCAGTTGCTCAACCTTCAATGTTGTGGAAGTTAATACTCGGAAGAACTGACTCAACTCAACAAGCGGCTTCCAAATCTCCACTGGTAAAGAGGTGAATGCAATGGGAAGCAACCGTTGCAGGAATACATGACAGTCATGACTTTTCTTTCCATGCAGTTTTCCCTCCCTAGCATTAACACATCTGGACAGGTTAGAAGCATAACCATTTAGTAACTTAAGTGTTTTATCCCATTCACAGACAGCTACCCGCTGGGGTTTACTTAGTACATACTTTGCCTTCGGTTTTCGTAACTTGCCACCCCCGATGTCCACCAATTCTAGCTCTTGTCGTCTACAAATTTCTGCTATATCTAATCGAGCCTTATACGTATCCTTCGTCTTACCGTTGACATCCATCATCGTGTCAAACACATTCATAAACAGATTCCGCTCAGTGTGCATGACATCAATGTTATGATGTATCAAAAACACACTTCTCAACACGACCCTTCTTGAATGCAGTTCTATTCCTCCTATAAGGATGATCTTGTGGAAGGAATTGGCGGTGACAATCAAAATAAGAAGTCTTCCGACTATGATTGAGCGTGAAACCCTTCGATTGCCCCATGCAGCAAGGGCAGCCAAGCCTCCCAGCAGTCATCCCCTACAACATCCCATACGCCAAAAAGTCATTGATTGTCCACATCAAAGCTGCCTTAAGCATGAAATTTTGCCTCAATGATATGTCGTAAACATCAATCTTGCTTTTCGGATTCGATGGTCCGGAATTATGACCGTCAGAAACATAAACTCCCTCTTCATGCACATGCCTGGCGGGAGATTATATAGGGGTCATAATAACCAGCCAACAAGAGTAAGCTTTACCGTATTGACCAAAAGGATTAAATCCATCAGTATATAAGCTCAATCTTACATTCCGAGACTCTTGAGAGAACTCCGGGTACATCCTGTCAAAATGCTTCCATGCCTCTCCATCCGACGGATGGCATAAGACAGTAAGATCTCTCTGATTGTTGTCGTGGCATCACATGTGAGGAGCGATGGCCATTGAAGAGTACATCCTTTGGAGTCTAGGGGTAATCGGGAAATACCACATTCTCTTCAGAGGGGTTTTTATTTCAACGCCTCTTCTATCAGTTCTGATCTTATACCGGTCAGCGTGACAAAATCTACAAGTTGTTAGGTCCGCATCTTCGTTACAATACAACATGCATCCATTCTGGCAACATTCAATTTTCTCAACCCCCAAGACCAAATTTGCCACCGATTTCTTCGATCGGTTATCGATTGGCATTGCATCGCCCATAAAGCCAAACCAGTGATCGAACTCACCCTCCGTCTCATTGTAGTCGGACTTGATGCTAAGAGCAACCAAGGAAGCCGACAATTCCGAATAGGCCTGACATCCATCCCACAGCGGAGCTTGTGCAGCCGCCAACATGTCATAAAATCTCTGTGCATCTGGATTCAGATCCTCCTCTATGTAATGGTCCTCAACATAATCATCATCTTGTTGAATTCCTATACCAACAGAGGGGCCAGCATGATCGAAAACCATCTGCTCAAGAGGGTTGAATTTTTCCCTCCCCTCACCAGGACCATAATTTGTATCTTCCATCACAACCGAGGGAACCAATGCCAAATTTTCACCATGGTTGACCCAATAACAATAATTCGCCATAAGCCCCCTCTCGTAGAGATGTGCCATCACATCATCCCCGTACTGGAATTTTAGACACTTGCACTTCTTACAAGGACACCTCATTTGTGGATCTTGTTGACTTAGATATTCCTCTTGCTGGCTAGCATAAAGAACGAACTCATTCACTCCCTCGATGAACTCGCGCATCAGTCCTCCACGATCCTTCCTTCTATCCATCCACTTTCGATTCTCAGGTGCTTCCATCACTGCTAACTACCACAAGAATTCTCAGTCCCATAGCTCCATCGTTCTCCAATTCTTATTACAAAGTATGGCCCTAACCCATTCGAGAACAAACCTTTTCAACACTCCGTTAACAATTATTCCTTAATTCTCATGCCTTATACCAAATGAAATTTCGGCAGCATTTCCCATTGGTCTCCGGTATACACACGAAAGAACGCAGTTATTCCACCACGATCAAATATGCACCCGGAGAACAATAGGAAATGTAACATACCACAATTCAATCAAGCGTAAGATACGAGAATCCAAAGAATAACTGTTAACTTTGTGAAGAAAATGTTTTTCCCAAACTGTCCAACTTGGACAATTCAAGATTCAATATAATGAGTGGTACCTTGAAAAGGTACACATGCTCGTTGATATTGCATCTCAAACGAGAAACTAAGGCTTCTGATAAAAAAATAAAACTTTAACCCAAAGTAATTGAAATTAAAGTTCATAGGGCAAATGTAAATGTCGAAATCCCCTCACTTGAAGTTTACCAACTCTCAAGCGCACAGGGACTTGGCAATTAGAACCTATTAAGCTCTGCTCTCTACTAACAGACAACATATCAATTTACCAAAGACATGCACAGTACTATCAACACACAACCAATCCCTATTGAGCTCTGCTCTCTACTAATAGACAACATATCAATTTACCAAAGACATGCACAGTTCCTAACCTATCAGCACATAACCAGTCCCTATTGAGATCCGCTCTCTACTAACAGACAACATATCAATCATACAAAGACATGCATAGTTCTTAAATTACCAACATACAACCAGTCCCTATTGAGCTCCGCTCTCTATTAACAAACAACACATCAATTCACGAAACATATTACACAATGAGCAAGATCGAGTATTTCACTTACCTTACTGCTGGGAAGACCACAGAGAACTCAAAAACGTAGGATAAACAGATGACAAACACCTATATAACCCAAAAAAAAATTATGAGTTGCGAGATTAAAAGCACAAAAGACATTCAACAAATCTCATTACGAAACTCGATTGTGCACACTTGTTTAAGTTATGAAACTCATTACATCTCATTTTGCAAACTTTATGAGCAGAACACATGCATCAACAATGAAGCAACACCAAATTCAATGTTCATGCATTTATCAAGCACAAATTTCTTATAGATATTTTCTATTAGCAAGCCATTCAAATTCATAATTAAATCAAACAAAATATATCCTGAATATTGCAAAACTGATATGACCAAGAAGAGATGAACACACAGACAAGACAACTTTCTAAACATATAAGGAGTGCAAGTAACTCAACAATGTGTTAAACCTTCATGTTCTTGGACTTCTAAACTATATGATAGCATGGAGTAACAGAGTCAATATGTTAAAAATACATCTAACCATGATATTAAAACATACACTATAACTCCCAAAGAAGCAAGGTGATAATGAAAGGAGTGCATTTTGTCAAATAGTTGGTATGCTGTCAAGACAAACACTAATTGGAGAAAACAAATTGAGATTCCATAGACCAACTACAATTTTAATTAACATAATGCAGGACAGCATCATACAAATTGTCAAACAATGGCTTTGATTTAAATTAATTGTTCCAGCATCACATTATCAAGTCATCACATTATCAAGTCAAGACAAAGAGGACAATTATCAACTCAAGCTTTCAAATACTATTAATGTACAGAACATAGAAGGTTTTCAAAGATTTTATACTCCAAAATACATACTAGAAACCAATAGGAAATTACAGGGTTCTTTCTAGTCCTCCACCCATCCAATTAAACAGATTGAAGCATTTTAAGACACTCAACGATATCAACACTGTTATATGCAATATGATACAAGCTAGCCACAGGGACAACATGAGTTTAAATTTTTTTTCTTCAAATTTCTCAATACAGAACAGCAAGAAAAAATATCAGAAAATACAAAAGTCCATTTCTTCTTTGCTGCCGAATTTTCTACAGAAAGAGACTCAAAGTTTGAATGGCAACTAAATCAAATTTTATTACTATTAGCAAGCCAACTATAATAGTGTTAGCTTGCTAATTAACATCCAAAGCTCCATCTACTGTATCTATCATCCCTTTTGCTTCAAACCCTATTATCAAACCAATGCCAATAACACACACACACAAAGAGAGAGAGAGAGAGAGAGAGAGCTTACCGGTGGATGGTGGTGGCGGCCTCCGGTGGTTGCGCTCACGGTGGTTCCAGAAAGGGTGGTGGTTGTGGGGCTTATTGGGTGAAGAGAGGAATAGGGTGAAATGGGGGGAAAAGGGCTTCGTCGGAAGGGAGGGGATGTTGTCACGGTGGGGATAAGGGAGGGGAAGGGAAAGGGGGACGTTCGTCGGAGGGGGAGTGACAGAGAGGGACAGTGGGACTGTGGCAGAGAGTGAAAGAAGAAGATGGTGAAATATGGGGAAAGGGAAGCCGTGTGGGATTTAGGGATTTTAGAATTAGCGACCGAAATTAGTCACTAATTCGGTCGCAGATTCAAAAAAATAACTTGCGGTCGTTAAACTTTGACCATTTTTCCGGTCGCTAGATAAGACAAATATATTGACTTTGTATTCTTATAATTTAGCAACCACAATTGCAACCGAATACTTAGCGACGAACATATTTGGTCGCTCCGTCGGTCGCTAATCACAGCGTAGTGACCATTCTTTTTAATTGCCCTAGAACTGTCGCTAATGCGGTCGCTATAGCGACCGAATATATTTGGTCGCTAATTATCAGTGGCTAAACGACTTTTTTCTTGTAGTGAAAGTTTCAACCACGAACTAGATATAGATATAGATTAAGAGAGATATACACACTTTACTCCCTTTCAGTTGTGTTGAAGTCAGTAATAGAAGTTAGAGTTCCTCCCTCTCTCTACACACAGTGAAAGAAGAATCAAGATAGAAGAAGATTCTTATCAGGGAGAAGGCACATAGATTTTGAGACCCGCGACAACAAAGGGAGAACACAAAGCAAGAAAGAGAACGCATAACGATTTTGGTCAATTATGTGGTAAAGAAATTGTGGGTAATTGATTAATTCAACATCTTAAAACTCTCCCATCCCCTCTAGAATATTTCTTTCCCACCCTCATGTGGGAATGAAATTTTCAAGTTTGATTAACAAATTTTATTTCCAGACATTTTTTATGTTTGAGAATGATTTTTATCTCTTATACAAAACATGGAACACTTTTATTCCCACCTCACTTTTCCAAAAATATTAAAATATGTCCTATGCCAAATACTACCTTAGCCAAAATCAAGTACAAGTTTGGCATGCAACCACCACTTTAAATCCAGAGAGAAGAATTAGACAATTAAATTTGAGAAAACCAAATGGATCTAGATGTTAACAACCATATGACAAATCTTGAGGGCATGCAAAGTCATTTCTAAAGTCCTTGGACAATGTCTGCTATTAGTGTTGGTCCCTTTTCTGCCACAAACTCATTTTCAACGTTGTGAGGATACAATTATAGGTAACCTACTGAGCAAACAAACGAATTCTAGGGGTGCCTTTCAACTTCCCAATATGACTCCACAAGAGGTCATTATATGTGGCCTCGTGGATAAGTGCACAATACATTTTTTTTAATTGATAAATTTTCCTAATTAATTGTAGTTCTCCCCACCCCATAATATACTCGCCCCCATTGGATGACAGAGACATTGTACTCAATTGAGGACATTTCCTAGAGTTTCCTCACATTCCAATCTTCATTCATAGTAAAAAAAAAAAAATGGTTCCCTTCGAGAGTGTTTTGTTCCATGGGAACAAGAACTCTAGTGTGATGTCTAAGTTATGGAATCCACTATGTTTCCAAAAGTATGTGTAAGACACATAATCATTAATATAATAATCATGATGGGATACCAGAAAATATTTTTGAATAATGAAGTCGTCACAAATCTTTCATTAGGGTAGAGAAAATGATTCACAAAACCTTTCAAAAGTTTTAGAAAAATGGTCTAAAAATCAAGCTAGGTTTGGGAGTCGTTTATTCATAGAAAATAATGGAAATTAAATTGCATATCACCTGTGATATACTCGTATTCACGCAATTATCCTAAATTAGTTGTTTCAACTAATAACAACCTTAAACTATTTATTTACCACTTATAGTAAATATAAGTAAAATCTTTTTATAAAGATATTATATAAAAATAGTTGCAAAGTAGATGATGCAACAACACAACATGTCGATAGATAGATGAAACCTCCTTCGAGATTTATGAATATCAATGTTTGTGGTTTCTCTAGCTAACAACACAACAGGTGTTGGGGTGGTCATAGGGGATTGGGATGGTCAGTTTTCGGCTGCAAAATTTTGTTGGCATCCTTTGTTTTGAACTTACCAGACTTGCATGTGATAGTGATAGATCATACCATGCCTAAGTCATGTTGATTAAAGCATGGTTGTTACTTTTGAAGTTAATGAGGATAAAAATTTATTCTTTATAGCTTATCAAAGCCTTTCAGGAAACTACAGGTTGCATTCATTTTTAGGTGCCATTGTTGAGGACTTAGGAGAAATGTTGAACACAAGAATCTTTAGGGTGACACTGGCCTGATTACCCAACAGATATTAACCTTTATGGATTGGCTTTAGACTATTGTTCTAGAGATGCTAAGTAAAAAAAATAACACATCAGTTCAAGTGGGAGAAATGACTAACTTTCCTATATATCTTACTTGATTCATAAATTGGCCAACAAGTGCATTATATATATTTTGTCATAGTAGTTAACTTGTGTATCAAGGGTATGTGGTCAAACATGAGTTGAGCTCAAAATAAGTGGCTACGGAACTTGCCTCTGTAGTTCTGTGATATTAAATTAATTTACACTAACTGTTCAAAATCCAAAACTTCAAACTTCTAAGCCCAATTATATAGAATGTTCAGCTGAAAAAAGAAGCAAGAAAGGAAAAAGATAAAACAAAAATGATATAAAGAAAGAAGGCAAGTAATTGAATCCTTCAAACATATTTTCATTCATCATAATAGATCAATAGCCATAAATTGAGTCATTTATATATTAGAAACCATATCACAACAGGGAAGCAAAAGATTGCAATAACAAACTAATTAATCTTAATAAAAGTTATTCAAGCATTTCATCAAACACATGAAGCAACATGTTTGAAAGCAAATAAATCTATGGTACAAATAAAGCAAAATGACAGGCCAGACAAAATATGACAAACAGAACACGAACTATAATACATGCTCGAAAACTAGAGTGCAACCATTCACTTAAGTTCAGTGAGCTCAAGCAGCATAAATATATAAAGAGTAAGCAAGTAAAACTAATCAAGATTCAGCTACTAATTCCAAAAATTGTAACAATATAGATAGCAAATTGAATCAGAATTGGTAGTGAAAACCTGAAATTCATTGAGTAAGAAGTAATAAAAGCTAAGGATGGCAAATAGATGGATTGGATAAATCTTTATCCGGATTATAATGGATGGATTAAAAACAATCCATTAATATATCCATTATGATCCATTAAAAAATTATAAAAAAATCCAATCAATCTATGACCCATTTAATAAAATTCATCAAATCCATCCACTAACAGTTTTTTAAGGATGGATATTCAATCCATCCATGAAAATCCTTTTAAAAAATTAAATGATTTTTATCACTATTCTAAAATTATTTCTCTCATCCATCCATAAAAGTATTTTTAAAATTAAATAAATTTTTAAAATATTCTCTCTCCCACCTTCTTTCCTCTCCTCCTCTCTTTCCCTCCCTCTCTCCTCTCTCGTAGAATGATGTAGAATGTTCTCCAACTTGGAATTGAATATGCATTGAAACACTGTATGTTCAATGAACCGAAGAAAAAAAAATTGACCAACCAATTAAATGAATTTTTTTATGAAGATTTTCTTACCTATTTTTTGTAATTAAAATTACAGTTTTTGCAAACATAAGCCAATTATACATTTTCACGTTGTCTACGGTCTACGAGTGCAGGGAGCGAGAAAGCAAAGGTGCAAATTTAGTTTCTTTTTGGACGACGACGTTAGGATTCAGTAATTGAATGGATTTTGTTTTAATTCAACTTGAGTGATCCAGTGGATTTTTTTTCAACGATGAGATCCAATGGATTTAGAAGAATGGTGGATGGATCACTAACCATCCTTAAAATAAAATAGTCCAATTTGATCCAATCCATTAATCTTTTTTTTTTTTTTGTAATGGATGGATTGGATGGATTTATGCTTGGATGGGCTGGATGGATGATGCACAAATGGATCCTTTTGCCACCCCTAATAAAAGCAAATTAAACAAAACAAAATATTGAGAATGAATTGAAATGAAATGATAGGAAGAAGAAGAAACACCTACGAGTTAAGAAAGTGTGAATTGTTGGTTTGCGAGTAACATTGAAAGTGCGAATTGTTAGCCTCAATATATATATATTGATTAGAAGTGAAATTAGAAGGATTAGAAAGATAATGAGAGAAACTAGAAACTCTAATGACAATGTGAGAGGAATGAAGAAAGAGATCAATGTAGTAATAAAGAAACACTCATATACCTAAGTAAGCTTGCAATTACTCATACTTTACTTCGGTTTCACATTGATTACACGCATAAACTGTTCAGAAAGAGGTTAAGGTTCAAAAAATCTGAGAAGCTGGAATTAATTGGGAAGGCCGCAGGAATAGAATGAAATGTAAAATATTAGATTAATATTGTGGTGGTTCATAATAAACTGCCAAGAACTTAAACAATTCGGAGCAGTTGAAGAAATTGTTGGTAATGTGTTTCAACTTTGTGACGATTTTATCTACAAACCGCCCTTAAGGTTAGATAAATTGAGGCGTTTTAGACAACCACCACGATATTGGATGCTGATCATTATTGTTGTAAAAATATTAAATAAAATAAATAAAATAAACAAATAAAATAAACATAGAAAAAGATAGAAGAATATCAATAAAATAACAAAGTTGATTATAAGAAAAAGCCTGAGACGTGTCAAAAGACATTGTCCTTAAGGATTATTCCGCCCACAAATAATAATTCCAAAATGCGAAACTCCTCCCAGGATATAACAGGCTCTTCTGGTACAAAGACCACCAGGACCAGAACAGCAAGATCAAAATATCACTCAGAATTTTGGAACCACTCAACTCTTCTATCTTGTGCCACACTTTGTTTTTCATGTAGAAGAATTTTCTTTCAAATTGTATTTATCCTTTTGAGGAGATGAATATGACATTAAAAGTAATTAAAATATGTTTAATGCCATAAGATGTGCACGTTGAGAATTTGAGCCTCTCATCTCCAGCTGCACAAAACTCATAAAGCACGTGCACAATATAATAGAATGAATTGGCCAATTAATATCATTAACTTACGTAAACCAATAATTTAATACAATTGATTTGATTATATGAAATCAATTTCCATTAACTCAAATAAAATGCATTTAAACAATTTGAATTTGAAACCAGTAACGAAAATTCATTCAAATTGAATTAAGGCACTTTAATGTATTTAAATAAAATAAAAGGCTATTAAGAAAAATAAAATTGATTATTTTATTATCAGATTTTAAAATTAAATTTTTGAAATATCATTACATATACAACATATCCGACAGCAGTTTATGGAACCGCCACAATATTTTTGTCATTGGTCACTTTCATGTAGTGGGTGTAGGGAGGTGCACATGTTTGAGCTAATAGCAACACAAGACAATTTGTTGACAAGAACTTGGATGGAGGAGTAGAGTAAGGTATATAGTGTGGGAGTTTAGTGGGTTTGCGATTCAACCAATAAACTCTCATAAAAAATAAAATTGAAATAAAAAATTTAATAAATGGAAAGCCTACCCTCTCATCCTTTACCTCATATGTCGCCTCACTTTATCCTCCCACAATTTGTCTGACTTCTCCATTAATTCTCAATCCTAGTGAGAGACTCTCACTAACAGTTTCATTCTTTCCTACGTCATCCTTATTGTGATTCTTCTTCCCCACCCTATTGATCTGTCACTATGAGATGTGTGCACTATCTCTCCTCACGTTCATTCAGTACATCGTTGATCATCCTTGTGGCCATATTGTGATCGAAAGGTGACAAGGGATGGTTGAGGACGTTGTTTATTGGATATGTTGAGGAGGTTGAGGCATGAAGGTTGACTAGTTGAGGTTGAGGCACGAAGGAGTGAACCAAATTTGATTGGGTCTTGCCCGCCTTCTCGAGCCACCTATCAATTGACATTGATAACTACATCCACATCTTTTGCAACGAAACTAGCATCGACTTTATCCACAATGAGGCCAAGCACTTCATAGTTTCATCTCTACCTTCATCCAATCTTCAACCACATTAGGTATACAAAACATTTTTAGGTACCAAACACTGTAAAATTGTATCATTCTATAAAATTCGTCCTTGACACATAGGATGACGAGTTTGAATTATTTTACTCGGGTTAAAATAAATTAGAAAAAATAAATGAAAAGTTTTGAAAAGTTTTAAATGAGGCAAAATAAATAATTGTCGAAACCCTAAAGCATTAAGAAAATTTCCTTAAGGGAGAAAGAAGGAAATGTCTATTTTTGGATGGAATAAAGTGCAAAATTTTAGAAAATAAGAGGAGAAGGGAGAGAGGCTTCCATTCATCCTATGCATAAGAGAATGGGAAAAAAAAAAAAGGAGAAGGAGAAAAAGAATGGAGAGAAAGGGGATAGGAACTTTGAGGAATACGGAGTTAGAAAAGAAGCTTGAACCAAGGTATTAGAGCAACCTTTATAAGGGCCCTAACCCTTTACTTGGTAAATTCATGATGTTTGTATTTAACATAAATGTTGCTTTATGTCTAAGGATATTTAAGGTGTTGGATTTTTGTTCATTACTATCTTGAAAGTAGAGGCTTTTAGTCGATGTGCTTGTCAAAGCACTTGGAATTTTTTAAGTTTTGATGATATTTTGACTGAGTTGTTTTGAAAGGGAAACAATCCATTTATTGGACGTTGTTTGGCAACTGGTACTCGAGTATTGCTCGTGGTACTTGAGTATCAGGCCTTTGGAAAGAGCAGTTATGTGATTGTTATTTGAGTACCAACTAGTGGTACTTGATTATTAGGTCCCCGGAGTCTTGCCTGACACACATGATACTTAAGTACCAAGGGGTGATACTAGAGTACCGCTCCCCTGGAAAATGGCTGATGCACCTTTTGACTGAAAATGACAGCTTAACCTATTCTAGCATATTTTGTCCCCTTTTTATGAATATTGTATAATATTTATTACATTGTTGAGTAAATGTATTACAAGGAGGTTTATGAGGTTGGTATCTTTGAGATGATAAGAATTTATGTTGAATATGAATTGTGTGAATATAAATGACTCTGATTTATATTAAAATGAGGTGTATGAGATTGATTTAGATGGATTGTTATTAGCCTTAACACTCAATTTGGTTGTAGGAGAGAAAGTGGGAGGAAAGAAAAGAGAAGAAAAGAAAAAAAAAGTGGAAAATGAGAGGATTATTTAGTTGTTTGGTAGGAGAGAAAATGAAAGGAAAGAAAGTTAAAACTTTTCCCTCCTCTTGTTTGGTTGAGAAAAAGTGAGAGGAAAGAAAAAATATATCTGTGAAATGACATAAATAATCCACCATAAGACTTTAAATAAATAAAAGGATGTATTTTTTTGGTATTTTCACCCAAAATAATGATTGGTTCCTTGATTTTTTGTGTTTTCTTCCCAAATATAAAAGGAAAAAAAAAGTTGAAGTGGGTCCCATCAATTTTTTTCTTTCCCTTGCTTTTTCTTTCATTCCAAACAAAGGAAAAGTTAGTCACTTTCTCTCCTCTCTTTTTCTTTCCTTCCTTTTTCCCTAAAACCAAACGATGCATAAAGATATTGAATGTTACTTATAAAGCTAATGGGTTATGTTAGTAAAATGGAAATGGGTAATTGAGATAGAAAAGTATGAGACATGTTATGCTTATCTTTGAGTAGTATTAGAGTGACTTATGGTAATCATGATGAAGAAAATGAGGAAACCATGCTGCATGTAAATATGATTGTTATTTTATTTTTTTTAATAAGTGTAAATATGATTGTTGTCAACATGAGATTAATAGAAATGTATTATAAAATGTTTTTATGAACTTTAAATATATGTTATAATGATGAAGTTCATGACTTGTGGTAATTAAAGAGGAGTTATGCTATACTAATTGGATGATGATAAAGGGTGCAAGTATCATTATATATATGGTACATTAAATATTATTTGTGGATACTAACTACGATTGTTGGGGATATTAAGGTATCTCATTTATAAAGTGATTTGCGAAGGTATTATGTGAATTGCTTGTCATGATATTAACATGTTTATATCGATAATGAGATAATATAAGATAAATTAATGTTAATGCAAATGATAGTGTTGGCTCATGAGCATGTTATGACATGTAGACTAATGATATGGAGTTTGAAAATTTTATTCCCTCTAACAATGAGCTCTGGTAAAGGTGTCTATGGGTTGAAGCTTATATGTGAGCTCATTGTGATATCTTAATAATGAGTAAGAAGGTGAATCTATGTCTATGTTCACGATGGGATGATGTGGAAATATATGTGATGAATGAATAAATATATATTGTATATGAGAGATTCGATATGTTGAGAGGTATATTGAAGATGTGCTTCTGGATTTTGTATAAGTACTATATATAAAGAGTAGTTGGCCCCAATAGTGATGGTGGAACTATGACTTGCGAAAGGATTTGACATTTAGACATTCTTGTTTATGAAAGGATTTGACAAGTTAGACATTGTTGTACACTCCTTTTTGCATGATTATGTATTACTTTTACCTTGTGAAACTCGTATTGAGTTTATTTAAACTCACTCTCTTAGTGTTCTGATGCAGATGTGAAAGTTGTTGGATCACCCTAAGATGCTCGGCTCCTGGTTGTGGAGTATAGTGCCATGTCATGACCTATGAAGATGTTTTTATTTGTCTAAGTGTTTGAGTATGTTTTATTTTTAAAACCGTGAAATCCAAATGGTAATGTTTCACAAAAAGTTTGGTATTTAGAACAGCTACTAAGGGTTCTTAGTAATGTTTGTATTCTATGTATGAAAACTTATTGGTTGGAGTTCCCGTATAAACTATTATGTCGTTTTATGTTCTTAAAAGAAGAAAGGTTAAGTGGTAAACATTTTTGGTATTATTTTATTTATTTATTTATTAAAAATGAGAAAGTCTAAACCTGAGCAAGGCTTCAGATTAGGACCCCTCTTCAAGTCGGTCATGGACACTAATTTTGGGTCGTGACACATTTCTACTACTTTTAGAAGTTTATGTTCTTTTTCTTTGTAGATTCCAATTTCTTATATTCATAGAGTGGACAAAGGTGCTAGCAATGGTGGCACACTTTTGAAATTATAAACATAAACAAAATGATATTCCAATTCATAAATCAGTGGTAGTGTCTGTCCCAGATTAAAACTAAAATTAAGACAAATATTATAAAAAATTAAACGAAACAAGTCTTGAAGATTCAATATGTCGGTTGGTTATGCCGGTATTGATTTGTATATCATAAACATGAGTAACTTAGTAACATTGAATGAGGTAGGAACATGTTATCTAGATTTATTTTTGAACCAACAAAGAAACCTTAATAAGATCAAAACTTTCTTTTAACCAAAACTTCAATCTTGCCACCAAATAGATAGCTTCATGACGACTATTTCTTCTCATACTTAAAAACAAAGTAACAAGATGTGCAACAACAATTGACTAAGAAGGTCAAAGGGAAAACATAAAACAATTTGAACAAGAAATGTAAATAAGGTTTTTTTTATGAAAAAAATGAAAAAACTTTGCTTAATTGGGTTGGATGCTAATGACAACATCATATTTCTATTTTCTACGGGAAACTAACTTCAAAGTAAATAGGAATCATAAATCAAGTGTATGCCAATCAAGACTATAATTAATATAAAAAAACACATTACACAAATTTACTACTAAATTTCTAACCAAGGGAAATTCAAAAATGCGAAAAGAGGAGCTGCTACTACAAATTTGACTATCTCTTTATATCAAATCATCATGCACTAGAACAAGTTGACATAATTATAGATCACAACATGCAAGTCATTAAGGCTATATTTGGGAGGATGAAGTGGAGTAGTTAGTAATGGAGTGAAGTGGTTGAAAAGCATCAACCCATTATTTGGGAATTTATTAAGTAATAAAGTGAGATGATTTAACGTAGTAACCCAAATCACTCCATCTCACTCAAACCCTCAATTTTACATCCTCCAAATTGGGGGTTTGATATTCTCTCATTAAACTTCCAACCAATAGAGTGATATACTTTTACCTCTCCACTCCACTCTATTAGAGAAATTGAATGAGCCTCTTAAACCAAATGGTATATATCACATCTAAAATTGCCTAACACAACAACTACAATTGAAAAAAAAAAACATATCATAGAAAATAAAAAGCTTATTTGCACAACAAAGATCTGTTCACGAATTAGGTCCAACAGTTACAAGAGGGAAAAAAAATCAATGCATATTCATAATTGGCAAAATGAAAGGTAATTAATTTTTTCCCTAAAAAAATGACACAAACTCATCATCAATCATAACCTCAAAGACAGTAATAGTAGAGAGAAAGTATAGCCAAAACCAACTAAAAATTAAGAGTTATAAGAAGAAAACCCATCACAAATCAACCAAATTATCATCAAAGCAGTGAAGCATTAAAGAAAAAAATGAACACACTTGTTGGGGGGTTAGGGTTTTTGAGTTGTAATTTGTGGGGTTAGGGTTTCTGAAGTGAACTATACGGAGAATGTAACACCCCGATTTTTCGTTGCTTTCTAATATCGGTAATAAATATAAATGTTTATATTTTTATCCGAGACTTAGAAAATGATTTTGGGTAAAACAACATCATTTCCATGATATGTTTGATATTATAAAGTTACGATGAAATTTTGGGTTGAAAATTCAGACGGAGCCCGGTCTGCATTTTCACTGACAGTAAAAGTTTACTGCTCAGATGACTTAATTTTAAGTCGTGAACGAGATGAAAAATATTTTTATCGTATTTGCTACGTTATTGGAAGTTTTGAAAATTTTCGTGTAAAAATAAAATATTTTGTTTGCTGCAGGCGTATACGTCGAGATATCTCTAGGAAATTCGCGTCAGATGAACTAAAAGAGTCAGCAACGGAGCTCAGATGACTGATGTGACTGATGTGACTAGCATTAATGACAATCCTATCCGTATCATAATGGCCATAATGGCGCATTTATGACAAATGGATATTTTTGTGGAATGGACGATTTTACCCCTAGGTTGTCATGATAATTTCAAGTTTGCCATTACAATTTTGGACAATTTTGCCCCTCCACTCACGGCTGCCCCCTTCATTAGCACACTTTGGCAATTTTTCAACTCACTTATATCATCTTCATGAATCAAGACTCATTTCTCAAAAAAACCCTAATCAGGAATCGGGTACGTTTGTGCAGAGATATATCGGGAAACAGGCTGACAAGCCATCTATGATGACTCAAGAGGAATGAATTATCATGATGATAATTTACTCTAGTCAGACAAAGAAAATATCTAGATATTTTAAACGTTAACCTAACCTACGTCTGGTTAATTAACCGAGGTTAACTAACCATGATTTGCCACACAAAATATTTTCTCCCTAATATGTGGTATAGGAGGCGACCACACCACCTAAATGCCCTCATCCACATCATTCTTATGGCCCTAAGGCTGCCACCCTTCTCCATTTGAAGCCAAGTCTTCATTTCCATTTCCACCACAAATTCAAACAAGACTACATGGTTTTTTCTCTACCATTCATCATCCTTTAACACAAAAGATATTTTATTCATTATCCTCTCCTCTCCTTCTTGTGCGCCAGCCATCACCTTCCCCACTAAACCATTTCTCTTCATCATCTTCAACCATTTCCTTAAGAACTCCAAGAACATCCATAAGTGTTCATACTCGCCAGAATTTACACAGAGATTATGACCCTTTTTCGTTATGAATATCAAAAATCTTTCAACATGAAAGTTGTTCCTATTTCTCTCTTCTTTCCAACGACATAAAGATCATAAAAAACGGATAAGTATATTGAGAGATATGTCTAAATTACCGAAACTGCTCTAAACCTTCATCTTCTTCACTTTTCTTTCATTTTCTCTCAAGAACACTTGATAATTTTTGTGAAGAACATCACCCAAATCATCATTTCCTTTGATCATCAAGAGGAATCGATCGAGTAAGTTTGACTTAAGCCGACGGAGGAGAATCGGATCGGGATAGGGAGATTTCTTGAAACTGCTAGTTCGAAATCATCAAGAGGTAAGGGGAGCCTTGCCTGAGGGATTTTTCTCGATAACTATGTGTGTGATATATGTGGTTGTAGTGTTTCTGGTTTATTGTATTTGGCTATGTGTTTCTAGCTGTTTATCTGTGTTTCGGTGATTTATCTACTTTTAATTTATTTAATTATCCGCAGATATATATTATGTTGCTATGATGTATGATTTGTTTGGTAATATAGTTTTGATGATGATGTTGGATGTTGTTTGTGAAGCCTGACAGTGGTCAGTGCACAACCGTTTAATCAGATAAAAGCTTTAATAAGCTGCATAAAATTATATTCAATGTTTTATGGGAAATGTTGGAATATAATGTTTATGGAAAATATTATGTGGGAAAAATAAGAGTTTTTGGAAAATATTATTATTTTAACGATCTATTAGTGTAAAAGTGAACTAGGAGTTACAGAGAGGGCGGAACCGTAAAAATATTTTACTACTGCTAATTTTTACATAAGATATTCCGCAATATTATAAAAAGTTATTTTGTGAAGTTAATCTGCGAAAATAACTTAATCATGAATGTAGAAAATTGTTTAAGCCGAAAAAGCTAAGTGTTACCTTAAAATACTTTAAAAGGACTTAATGACGACAATTTGGAAAACTGACGACGGCAGATATTTTAGAAACGGCAACGTGTATTTTTGATGAACTTCAAATCTCTGTGACCCTCTTTTCTGAAAATGATGTTTTTTGGTAACCGGTGTTTTATGGCAGAAATCTTCTCACTTAGCAAATTTTCCGAAATCAAGTTTTCTCAAAGATGTTAAAGGTTGAAAGTGTTATGGAACTTAGTAACCGAGACGTCGGGGTGCTAAGGTTCTTAAGGTGTTGTGGACTTGGTGTCCTGTGGACTTTGAGGTCCTGTAGACGTGGTGTTTACTTGAAGGTTTGTTAAAGGTGTTAAAACATTTTGAGATGTTTTCTATTACCACAAACCCTAAGCCTGATGCATCGGTCTAGGTGTTTTGTGATTGAGCACTCGGACTTTGAGGTCCTGTGTTATTAATGAAAGTTTTAAGATGTTTAAGATTACGGTTGGTCGAAGTTTCGACAAGGAAAGATTGAACACAAAGAAAAGTATCAAGAACGAAATGTTTTCTTGCATGCATTTGGCAGACGTGCCTACGGTTTTATGTATGAATACCTTGCGGCGTCAGGTATTTCATAATTACGATTTTCTTCATTGTGTCAGGTTGGACAATGAAACCGCATTTACGGTTTTATCACTGTGCCACGGTGTTGGACAGTGTGCAATGGGTTTTGGCTGCGTGCCTGTGTGCCATGGGATGGCTATTGAGTTTGATCCACTCATTACGTGTTGGGATATCTCATGAGATTAGGTGTGAATGTTTAGATGGTGTATATGAAGTGTTCATGCATAGTTTTAAAATGTTGATGTTTGGGGTGTGAAACCCATCGATAGAGTATATGCTTATATATGTGTGTGTGCCGTATGTGAGTCACACTAATAGTTATCGTGTTTATATCCATATATTGGTGTCTCACCCTTACAAACAATATCAGGTATTTTTCCTGTTGGCGAATATAAGGGAAGGACCCTTTAGATTGGAGCGTACTGAAGCTACCCTCTACTGTTATAGTATTAGTTAAGTTACGACCAGCTTAGGTTATGTTATGTTTGGAAATAATCTATGCTTATTACAGACATAAGTGTGAAAACATGAGGCAGTATAGTTGTATGACTTATATACTATTATGTACTTAAGTGTGATTTGGTTATGTTGTTGTTATTATGAGGGTAACAAGAAGAAGAAAAAATTTATCACCATATTTTGAAAAGATAAACGTTGAGAAAACATTATTTTCCGAAAGCAACCAGCGAAATTATAATTTTATTTTCAGCAACGGGTAACCATGTGATGACCCAAGTTAGGGTGTCACAGAGAAGAGAAAAATGAAAGTGAAGAGTGAGAAATAAAAATGCATTTCAGGGATGGAGAGGGAGATAATACAAAAATTATAATTCACCTGAGGGAGGAGTAGCTCGCATTGAGCAAAGTTATGGTGGTGGTCGAATACGTGATCTGTAACAAAGAGAAATAGAGAAGACAAAAGAGCTTATCAAAAGAAAGGAGGATGGTGACCAGAATCAGCTCCCACGGTGGCAAGAAATCTGAGGAATAGAGATGGATTGGTTGGTGGTGGCCATTTGGAGGTGGGTTTTAGTTCATGGTGGAGGAGACAGTGAGACGAGGCTAAAGGTGGAGGAGGCTGACAGTGGTTCTTCGAGGCCGTTCTTTGTGGCAGAGGGTTGAGAGCAAGAGAGAGAGAAGGTTAAATAAGTGAGGAAGAAAGCTAAAAAATAAAGGAGGAAGAAAGCACACACTGACTTAAGGGTTTTTTATTTAGCGACCGAATCTATCGATCGCTAAATCCGTCACAACGCACTAAAAAAATGGGTTAGCGACTAAACTAATATCCGTAAAAAAGATCTGTTGCCTGATTGCTAATACGATCACAAAGAGAGTCAACAAGTTTGACTTTTAAATTTTACGATTTAGAGACCGCAATCGCAACTGATGTTGTTGTGATCGACCTATTCTGTCGCTAATTCGATTGTAAAATGTAACTGAGTGACCATTTTTTATGCGTCATATCGATCGCAATGGTTGTCACTACTAGCGACCACTTGTTTTCAGTCGCTAATATCAATAACCAAAATACTATTTTCTTGTAGTGTTAATCCCCAATGTTAGTCCACGTTAGATAAATCTGACAAAGTGTCTCACATGACTCGTTAAGTGCCAACTTGACACCTCATGACATACCTTGATCAAAATAACGTCGTTTAACATTTGAAATGTTATGGTTACCCGTTTATGATATTTTATGATTAACCATCAAGTTTGACTTCTTGTCCTGATTATCTATTTATTTGTTTTAATTAGTATTTAGAGTTGTTGTGGCTCATTGTTTGTATGAAGTTGAATTGTGACTTTGAATTGTGTCATAAACTAAATATAAAAGGAACATTGAAATTGAAAAATGGAACATATTTCATTTTTTTGGATACACATTAAGGCCCACTTAAGCATTAATGAAACAAGTAGCCATAGAAACTCGGTAATGAGTGACCATAACATTCAAAAGATAAAACTCAAGATGAAAATGAGAAAATGTTTTAGAAACTATGTTGAAATCAAAATTGGACAAGGAAGCAAAAGGCCTTTGATTGCAGCTCCTAGCATGCATGGCGACAGATTTTTGAAGATGAAGAAGGGATTTGCAGCCAAAATGACAATGTTGTTTGCTTTTTCTTTGAGTAAACAATTAATCTGGCTCCGAAATTTTGGTCTAATCGATCAATTTGGTCTCTAAATTTGGTTTAATCAGTCAATCTGGTCCTTGTAAAGTTATTGTATTTGGTTTTAGATTTTTTTTTTTTAAAAAAAGGTTAAAAGATGTCGTTTTGATCAGAGTTTGCCATGTATGTTATGGCTTGAGCTCATAAGGAGAGCGCAACCCAAAAAAACTAATCCTTTAGGCTATGTTTACATTGATGGAAGATGATGGAATGAAATGGAACAGAACGGAACGAAATAAAAATACTATTCTATCGTTTGGATATTTTAAGATTGAACGGAACAAGTTCCATTTCTATTGTTTGGGAAGTGAACGGAATGGAATGTATGATAATTTTTTTATTCTTATATTACCCTTACTTTAAAAATACTAGTATTTATTTTTCATGCCTTCAACAAAATAAGAATAAATTAATGAACATTATTCCATCATCTGCTTAGCAAGAACCAACTTAACTCCCTTCAAATACAAACTTTGGCAACCTGCTAAGAATAAAAAAAACTACTTTCTTCTCTCTACACAAAAAAGTTTAGTAAACATTGCATTACTACACTAACATTGCTTGTGATCATTTTCCATGTTAAGTATGTTAAAGTTCAAAATTCTTTTTAATGAATGATTTGGATTCGACTAGACACCATAGTTATGGCAGACTACTCTTGGACTTGGTGTCATTTAATTAATCAAAATAAACTTGATTCCATATTACGTTGCATTACACTGCACATGCTTACTTCAAATTAGCTTGCTATTAGAGAGATTGTTCAATGATCATCTCTGGCAAAGAGGAATTGCAAACTTATCGCTTATGCAAACAAGCTACATGCCAATATTAAATATGATTGCATACTTATGCAAACAACTATTTCAGACAACTCAAATAGAGGCAGGTAGTAATACTAATTACACATATCTCAGCACTGAATGTCAACTTCTCTAATATATGATATATCTGGCTGAACCCGCGTACTGCTTGAATCTATGCAGGGAAGTATTGTACAAAAATTATGGAATAACAGTCAAAATAAGAGAAGACACAAAACTATGCAACAAAGGAGGAAAAAAATAGATTCTACTGAGTGACTTATCAGTTTGTCAACTGGTTTCCAAACACCTTGAATATATCATATCACCAAAGACTCTATATGTTGTATTAAATGTATTTGTACTGAAGACTTCATAAGCCACCTGCTAGAACTTTAAAGATTGAACAAAAAACCAAAAAGTAACATCCGTTGCAAGCACTTGTGGGCTACCAATTATCAATCCACTATAAACAAAGTTTCCATATGAATATGTACTTCAAAGAGTAAAGTTAAATGTTTTCATAAGAATTCCTATTACATTGTAAACAATCCATGTAAACAACCTCTTAAGAATATCAAATCTGCAGAATCTATATACCCATATAATATAGCATCTTTAGTATTTGGAAATATTCTTCTTTGAGACCACCACAAAATCTGCAAAACCACATAATATAACATACTCAAAACCAACCAAACATGATATTCAAGGACAATTTCTAAATGACAAGGAACAATAAAAATATATATTACCATAAAACGCAAGAGCCTAATGACTAGGCCAATAGCCTGGCACAATATGAGGTAAGACTTCCATGCGCTTGTGAACTAGAGCTCCATTAAAAGCTTTCAAAGCTTCAGGATGTTGAACAAGGTACACGTATACAAGAGTCAAGGAACCCGGTTCAATGCCTATGCCCTCCAATTGTGCCCAAATATCCTCAAAATTAGCATCCTTATTTTGCTTGATAAGCTTTGTTGAGTTCATTTCAAACACCTCAACTAATTTTGAAAAGATTTAACATCACCAATGTTTGTATCATCTTTCACAACTTTTTTTGCTCATTTCTTAGTCCTAGATGAACTTGCATCCTCATAATGACCAGTAGAAGGCCTTTTAGGAGAGGTGTCAGAATGGACTCCCTCGTCAACCTCAAAGCCCTCTAAAGTAACTATATTGGTGGATATCAAATTGTCAATCTCTTCTATAGTGGTCATGATAATTTTCACATCATATGTAGTTTTTCTTGCTCTGATTCAGTTGTTGTTTTTGTATGTTCACCTATTGCTTGATCTTTCCCAAAAAGCTGAGCCATTTATCATAAAATAAGACTGGCTTGTTTCTCCATTCAACAACTTCACGTTTAGCCTGCAATTTTTAGTAAATTAATCAATTATTACATACCAATATGTAAGCTTAAATAAAATAAAAAAGCACCATAATTTTAACACTTTAAATGTACCTCAATAAACTTGTCCCACACTTCAAGTTTAGCAATCCACATGCTAGTCGTTGCATCCAATGCAAACCCACTGACGTCATTCTTGAAAAGATCATAACAACCAACGAACTTCGTTTTTATCTGTTTCATGTGATCTTTTATCTTTTCTTTAGAAATAGGTTTATCCGGAAAATGGATTCTCAATTCTTGTAGAATGTTATCCATTGCAGTTGTTGTCAAATAGTTACCATTTTTATTTTTCAAAGTATGCTGATACAAACATGCATCAACCAAAACTTCATCCATAGACATTGTCTATAGACATGTTTCACCACCTTTAGATTACTTTGTCGTCTTTGGATTTGCTTCCATATCTAGGCTTTCATAAAAATAAATGACATATACAACACTTCGTGAATACAAACAACCACCAATTAATTTTCAATAATAATTTGCAATAGCACTACAAGATAATAAAGATAGAAATTAAATACATATCACAGACTCAAATCCATTTCAAGCACAATAAATCAAAGTACACACACCAAATCAAACCCAAGTCCAGTACACGAAAATACATCATAACAAATTTAGCAACAACCAAAAAACTTATGTTTTAGTAATTTGGCCGCACAGAAGCTGCAATATCTTCTATAGTTGTATCCTCATTATCTTCTCTATGAGCTTGATGACCCTCTTGAGAACTCCTCTCATTTGCAAGGTCATGTTGTATCTCATCTATTAGATTCTGATTGGGGTATACACCCATCAAGCAATTGTGTAAGATGCAACAAGCCATGATGATTTCTTTTTGAGTCTTAATACTAAATGTGGGGACAGTTGTAGTTTGTATGATTGAAAATCTCTTCTATAACACTCCGAATGCACATTCAATGAAAATCCTTAATGATGAGCGTAGATTGTTGAACAATTCATGATGACTTCACTGTGGATTTCTATAATATTCTTGTAAGTGGTATCATTCTCCTATATAATGTGTGAGGAGACATGCCTTTAAAGGAAATCCGATATCAGCAAGATAATAATTTGCTAGAAAGTAAAAAAATTAACGAGTTTATTAATTTGGCTAAACTAAAACCTTATACATTGTTTTTATATTTTCCATTACCTATGGAAATTTAAGAGGATATTGACGTGTCAATGCATTTTTTTTTTGTTATTCTTTAGTTTGACTCTGCTCCTTCCAATCCAAGCAAGACATGTAAATTTCAAGTCAAAAGAGCATGCAACCAATACATTTTGTGTAGGGTAATCTTTCCTACCACGATACCTAGGGGCATGTTCTGATGGATCTTTCACATCCCTAAATTCAATTGCTCCAACACAGTCTTGAAGTATAAGATACAAATATATGTTAACCTTAAATTATGGGTAGAACCTATGGTTGTTAAATATCTCTAAAGAAACATGTATCCCATCAGGTTGATTCAAATATATCTCCTCCAACTGTATCAAAGTTTGTAATGCTCTATAGAAATGGCGACTGATAGTTTCATCGAAAGAAATTTTGCTACTTTCTTCAATTGTTGCTCGTCGTGTATGCCCAAGTCCACCTTGATCTCTTAATATGGAACACAAGTTTAAGAACGCTTGAGGACCCATACCAATTATATCACGACATCGATCGTTGCCCACAATTTGTTTCATTAGTTCATCTCTAACTCTTTCTCTATGTTCTCTTATTTTAGAAGGATTCAGGATCTTCTAGACTTGTCTTTTAGTGCACAAATTATAATTATAAAGCACGCTACTTGAACAATCATCATTTGAACAAATTGCATATATTTGAATGTTATATCTTCATAGGTCATCTATAATAATGTACACAATAACACATCAAGTTTTTTTAAACATGCAAATATTAGAAGAGCATATACTTTTCAATTAAGTGAACAAACAGAGGGAGCTTTGTCAAGAATGTAATGTCTGAAGGCTATTTAATGATAGAGTCTCAAATATATTAAACTAGTGAGCAAACAGAGGGAGCATGGCTAAACTCTTGCACAACAATTAAGTCAAAAGGACATAATTGTGCAACATAGAAGTAGATGCCCTACCTCACCATATTTTGCACGAATCATGATTTCCTTTTTGGCTTTGTTTCTAATGTTTTTACTTTTCACTTATATCCCCATAACAGAACTTATTCAAAACATGGCAATGACGACAACATAATTCAAATCCATTTCACTTATCCTTTTGTTCAACTCAATAAATTAAAAGGACACATGAATCAACCTCAATTAACATGATTACAAGTCAACAAGCAAGCAAATGCAAAGTTACATTGCATTGTCTCAAACTCTTTCACATACTTGACAAAAGTTATATGATCATCAGTTTTTAGATTTCAGAGAGCAAGGCAATAGGAGAAGCAAGTAACACAATTAAAAAGAAAAAAAAAACACGATTCAATCCCGAATCACTAAAAACGGTCAAGCTTACATATCAACAAACATTTCACGGATCCAAACGAAATTATCAAACCCCATAAAATTTAACAACAAAAATAATAATTATCCTTGTTTCTATTAATTAATTTAAAAGATTAGAAACAAAAAAAAATGGAAAGAGACGCAACAACAAAAAAACATCATTATAAAATGCGAATGCGAATACATTCCATTCCCTTCCATTGCATTCTATTCTCTTTTATCCTATCCAAACAATAGAACACTTTTTCCATCCCTTTCCATTCTCCTCCCTTCCATCCCCTTCCATCAATCCAAACAAAGCCTTATGAAAGCTTCATGACTTAAGTACTACATTGAGCTTCTATACTTACTCAATGTGGGACTCATAACATTGTCACTTCAATCTATCAACATTGACCCGATGTAAGCCTTTTTTCCTTTGACAGCTTCACTCACCTATCATTATTCATATATTACCCTTTAATCCAGTCTATAGATCACATTTTTCGTATCTCAACTCTCAACGAAAACACCAATTGTTGTGACTTAATCTCATGAAGAAGCCTAACCCAAAAGATTAGTCGTTTAGGTGGAAGAGTCTCATGACATAATAAGTATCACATTAAGCTTCCAGTTACTCAACGTGGCAGTCATGACATTATAGATGTCAAGTTGACACCTAATATGTCACATAGACATTCCATTAGATTTATCAAATGCGTGACAATGCTAGAGACTAAATAAATCAACTATTGTGAAAATTGAAGACTAAATTTGACTTTTTGGTAATAACAAAAACTAAATTAACCAATAATACCAATAATAGTAGAAATATTAAAATTAAATTAATGTTTTCCTGTAACCAAAAAAATAATAATGTTTTCCTGTAACAAAAAAAACAAATTAATGTTTTCCTCCCTTATAAATTATAATCTATTTGCCTCTCCTTCGCTCAAGCCTCAAGATCGGACGCTTCCCCTTACACCCCACTCAATCCCGCCTCATCGCACCCTCTCGATTATTATTTACTTTTATTTAATTTTCCCCCTTAAAAATAAAAAAAAGAGAAATTATATTAGAGGGACGAATCCCCTAAACACCAAAAAAATTTGAAACCCAAACCAAAAAAAATCGTCGAAATGGCATTTCACGTAGCTTGCCCAATTACATGGTAATGGTACATGCCACTGTCAACACACACACTATCACACACGCTCTTACAAATAGACACTCTCATTTTTCTCTTCTTTTAAACTTCCCCTTTATTCTTCTCCTTTGGTTTTTATCTTTCGCGTTTTTGCAGTCGCAGAATCTGCTCCTGTCCGCTAGGGTTTCCGCGCTCCCCAACCGATGAGTTCCTCAGCGACGTCGTTGCAAGGCTCGAGGATTTCTTCACCGATCCGTCTGGAATTAGGGTACTTGACAGCGGCGATCGCACGGTGCAGGTCGCCGTCCCAAAGATCGTGCCACCGCCGCCGCCGCCTCCGTGCCAGCTGATTGCCGCCGTCGATGGTGCCTCGGCTGCCTGCGATGCGGCAGATGAGGCAGCGTCGGCGCAGGCGAAGAGGTTGGCGCTGCAGCGGAAGGGAGCCGCCGCCTTGATTGCTGCCGAGGAATATGCTCGCCGGTTTGAGTCACCGGATGTTGGAGTGAGTGCCATGGTGGTGTGTGTGTTATTTGGTTTGGGTTGAGTTTGACAATGATGGTGTGATGATGCTTGGTGCAATGCAATCGGAGTTTTCAATTGAAAGAGCTTTGAGAATTGATTGTCTTTGTGTCGATTTTATTAAATTTTCAAATTTGATGATATTTACTCTTGAACGTTGATTTGAATGATGAAAACCTGCTATGAGGGATTGCTATGTGTTTTTCATTTGTTTTGTCGTTTCTTGAATTTTATTGTCAAATTTTTATTATTATTTGGGTGGAGGAGGCTGAGCTAAAGTTACCATTGTTAGAATAAAAGTGAAAAAAAATTTGATTTGGTCTATCAATTGGTTATAGAGTGAATCACCATTTTGGTCCCTGAAATTGTAGGGTGGTTGCTAGTTGGTCACTCACATTAAAAAATAGGCAAAAACGTCCCCCAAATTGAAAAAAAGTCAATCATTTTAGTCCAATTTGACAATGTTTTTCAATTTTTGGACCATAACGTAATGAACGTTTTTCAATCTAGGGGACATTTTTGCCTATTTGCCCCATAATTTCAGGAATCAAAACAATGATTCACTCATTGATTATATATATACTTGATTCCAAATATAAATTGCATATATCTCCGGCATGATGTAACAATTTACCTTTTGAATTTTTCTTCTTCTTTTGGTAAGTACTTATTTGAAAGAAAGATGTCTAAATGGTGAGCACAGTTCTAAAGGCATTGTTATCACTGTATGCAACCATGGGAAAATGTAGATGGGGGAGATATCAATAAAAAATGCATAGTATTGTTTCTGGCCGTTTTGGAATCGAAACTGAAAAATTAATTATGTCCTAATCAACTGTGTGGGACATTGAGTTGATTTGTGGCTTTTGTTATTTTAGTATTTTTGCAACGTCATTTAAAAATCCGTTGTGCCAAAAACTGGTCTTATTGAACTTTTTCTCATTTGAGTCACTACCAACTCCAACTGTCTAGTCACAATGACAGAAAATGTATGTAATGTTACCTTACAGGTCTCTCTGGAGTCTGGACGTTTTCGTTCCTTCAAGTAACCTTATAATATTCACCAAGGTGTTCCTGGATTGGAAAGTCCATTAACATTTGTTCCCCGCCTCATTATATATTTATTGTCGTAGTTTTGATAAACTCAATCCTTATACTTGGGTATGTGACGAGTGTACACCTATCCAGTTTTTTGGTTTATTATATTTCTTAAGTTTTGAGTGAGATTATTATTAATCTGGATTTTGACATGTTACTGATATTGAGCTAATTTGTATGTGGTACTATATTTGACATAGAAGTAATGTCTGTTCTGTGGGTTTCTTTTTTCTAGTGTTTCAGTTCCATGATCAAGTCTGCTTAGCTTTAATACTCTGAATCAATACCTGTGTAATACTATAATATTTGATTTGAATTAACAGGATACATTTGGAAACCTCACTGGTGAAGAACAGGGTCAATCAAATGTCAAAGTCTTTTGTCGAATGTGCAACCGTGTTGAAAATGAAGGAAGCGAGAGAGCTAAAATGATGTTATCTTGCAAAAATTGTGGTAAGAAATACCATAGGATCTGCTTGAGAAGTTGGGCTAAAAATAGAGGTAAGAAGATATATTTGTCTTGCTTATAAAAAAAAAAAATATTTGTCTATATCGTATTATCCTAATATGTTCTAAGTGTCATGTGTTCTCATTTTCTGTGTTTCTGTGTCTTTGTTGCAGATTTATTTCATTGGAGTTCATGGACTTGTCGTGCTTGCCGAATTTGTGAGGTAATGAGTGATATGCCATGCTAGTAAGATTTTATCTATTTCTTTCATATTGTGTATGCTGAAGGCTCTTTTGTTTTTAAATCCTTCTAAAAAGTTATTCCTTGCTTGCATCTTCAGTGTTTTCACTCTCAGTCTAGCTGTTCTGTTTTGAAGAAGTGTTTTCACATTGCCCTTGATGGAACAAAGTAGTGTTTTACATCTATGGATGTCTAGTTGAATGCTTTATCTTTTTATTTGCTTGATTATGTCATTTTTGTACTCTATGCTTCTCAAAATGTTTCTTTAGTTTTGTTTATGGTTTCAGATGGGAGGTATGGTATGCATGTTTGTTGAAATGAACAAAGACAGATGCACACGAAAAGGCATCATACTTTGGTTCTAAGTTATTGAAGTAGTTGATTTGTTGTACATAATGGGAAAGCCTTATTTTATACCAATTGCATGTTATACTTTGGGATGTGATAGTAATTTAATTTTAGGTTTAAATAAGTTTTTGGTCCCCTGCAAAATACATTAATTTTAGTTTTAGTCCCTGCAAAATTTTTCCTTAGGATTTCGTCCCTATACTTTCAAAAATTTTGGAAATAGTCCCTACTGTCATCTCTCTCCGTCAACTACTAACGTGGCAAACGGAATGCCACGTCAGTAGGGACTATTTCGAAAATTTTTTAAAATACAGGGACGAAATCCTAAAACAAAATTTACAGGGACTAAAACCAAAATTGATGAACGTTACAGTGACCAAAAACTTATTTAAACAAAAAAATTCTATATTCAAGCCAAACTTTAGGGCAAGTCGTATAGGGACAGGAAACTTCCAGATGAAGGGATTTGTCAATTTGTCAATCCAAAAAGTGGTTTGGATTGGCTTTCATTAGGAAATCCAAAATTCGATCCAATCCAATGTAAAAAAAAACTGTTTTTTGGGGTTTGGTTTTTTGGTTCGGTTTTTGCGGTTTGAATCGGTTTGGATCAGTTGATTAACACCCCTATTTTCTCTGTATATTCTAGCCAAATTTTACCAAAGTTAAAATTGTCAAAGTTCTTAATCTGGTATGATTTTTAGTACTCAAGGGTACCGAGGTAATTTTCTTTTCCTGTTCGACTTGCTATAAAATTTGTGAAGAAAATAGAAACAAAATCATACATTATGGACCACATGGTTAAAATTGTTAAATTCCTTCATTTTGTTAGATATCTTGTACTCAGGGTACTGATGTAATTTCTTGTTCATGTCCAACTTGCTCCAAAATTTGTCTACAAAATATAAAGAAATTATACATTAGAGCCATAAGTTTCAAATTGACAAATCCCTTCATAAGTTTCCTGTCCCTATACGACTTGCTCTGAAGTTTGGCTAAAATATAGATTTTTTTTTGTTTAAATAAGTTTTTGGTCCTTGCAAAGTTCACAAATTTTGGTTTTAGTCCCTGTAAATTTTGTCTTAGGATTTCGTCCCTGTATTTTAAAAAAATTTGGAAATGGTCCCTGCTGACGTGGCATTCCGTTTGCCACGTTAGCAGTTAACGGAGAGAGATGACGGTAGGGACTATTTCCAAAATTTTTGAAAGTATAGGGACGAAATCCTAAGGAAAAATTTTGCAGGGACTAAAACCAAAATTGGTATATTTTGCAGGGACCAAAAACTTATTTAAACCTTAATTTTATCTTGAAACTTTTGATTTTGGATTGTATCCGGCACTCTTGGTAGTCAATAGCAGATAGTGGCGCTTAGTGGCCAACCCCAAAAATTGCTAAAGTGGGCTAGTGGATAGCAGGATGGCCGCTATGGTTCTGTAGGCAATAGTGGCACTAGGGCGTGATGGAATCGTGCATAACGGGGCGTTTCTGTATAGCGAGCGTCGCAGCTGGAAATTGTTGCCAATCGCGACCGCTGCTGTGATTTTCCGACCAGGCAGGCCACCCTTTTCCCGGCAATCCCACCCCATTTTGGCCCTTTTCCGGCAGACCCAGCCCTTTTCCAGCAGCCCCAGCATCCTTGTACCTCACCTTCCTCTGTTAAGCTAACGTTTGGTTCATTTGCCTTTTCCTTTTCTTTTCCATTTTTGTGGTTTTTTTTCCCTTG
This sequence comes from Echinosophora koreensis, assembly GCA_035048595.1. Taxonomy (NCBI): domain Eukaryota; kingdom Viridiplantae; phylum Streptophyta; class Magnoliopsida; order Fabales; family Fabaceae; genus Echinosophora; species Echinosophora koreensis. The sequence continues at coordinate 2,249,133 of JAPCYP010000011.1, read as the reverse complement.
TCTTTCTATCTTCCATTAAGTGACTTTTACAGTCATTTACGGTAATGATTTCCAACTCATTACTTACAATATATTTATTGGTTAAAATATTGTTGGAAATAGAATAACGTTAATGTTCCACTTTCCAAGTAGCCTAGATTCCTTGTACACCAAGTAGAAGGTCCAATGCATCTTAGGAAATAGTGATAGCTTAATTACTCTCTTGTAAATTGCACTTCACATTTATTTATCTTTGTATTCTTCATGTTTATAAGTTAAAACATTCTGCTGGGTGTTTACTCACTCAAGATATTAATGTGATTCTATTTCCAATAAATATAGCATTTTGGGGTCTTCTGCTACGATCCGCTATCCGAGATTGACTACTATGTGCTATGGCCTAGATTAGGGAAGAAGAAGAAAACAACACATAAAAAAGCAATGCAGAGATGAAAAAGTACGTAATAGAGGAGCTAGAAGTTTGCCAGAAATCACTGGAAAAGGCTGGAAGTTGCCGGAAAGTTGCTAGAAGCCTGGAATAGAGAGGGAATGGGCAAGAGAGAGGAGAAGCCACTACTGCAGAGAAGTAGAAGGTTGGAACGTACGAAGGGTGAACAACTGCTCACCCTAAAACTGGGGGAGGCAAAATGGCAAAAAAAACCTAATAAAGGAGAGAATGACCATTTTGTTGGGGCGAAATAGGGGTTTCAAAGCCTGTAAACAGTAGTGGCTGCGATCGACTGTGAATCATGGCCCCGTGCCAGAGAACTGCACCGCGATGGGAGTTCCTGTCGCGGCTACCCACCGGTTCTCCGCAACAGAGCCACTATTGATAACATAGCTGGCACTATGATTGTGTCATGCTTTTGACAACCTGTCTATGAACTTAGCAATAACCTGTTGTCTGTGTGATCAGGTAATGAGGTTCCTTAAATCATGGTCAACCCTTTAGTGGATGGAAGAGGCTGGTTATCCTCCTTTTATGCCACACCCTCTAATTATCTTTGAAATTTAGCTTATTTTCCATTCATTGTTTATAGTTCTTCTCACTTTCTTAACTTTGAAGTTCTATTGACATTGATAGAAATTACTGTGAATTGAATGTCTTTGGTTATTGATAGATATGTTGCTAATGTCAACTAATGTTTCCTTAGTTTTCTGTTAGTCTTATGCTTCATCTTCTTCATCCAGACTTGCAGAAGAACCGGAGATCCAAGTAAGTTCATGTTCTGCAAAAGATGTGATGGTGCTTACCATTGTTATTGTCTTCAACCTCCTCATAAGGTAGGGTGTGTATCACATATCAGTGAGCTTAGTTTTCATTTTATAGCATCATATTTTGGCTGAACAGACCAACTTATTTATGATTTTTCATAATTCAGAATGTTAGTAGTGGGCCCTATTTGTGCCCAAAACACACAAGGTGTCACAGTTGTGGGTCCAATGTCCCTGGAAATGGACTAAGTTTGAGGTATTCTTTTATAGTTTATTTTTATGATTTTACTTTCATGGAAATTTTGATAACATGCAGATTCAGCATATTTTAATTGAAGAAAGGACTTGCCATTTGTTTTTAATGTGTAGGTGGTTTCTGGGATACACCTGCTGTGATGCATGTGGAAGATTGTTTGGGAAAGGGAACTACTGTCCTGTTTGTTTAAAGGTGCCGAATTGTTTCATCCTGATCATTTTTAGGGAATTGGGTGGGAGATGATTTATATATATATATATATATATATATATATATATTTTACCTGGAAATCAGTAGTGTTTCAAAATCTTGAATCATGATTGTGTAAGACACTCGAGTATTGGTCATCAGTTAGATCTCAAGTCTATGATATTGCTGGGTGATTCCTGAATGTTGACTTATTTATACTATTGTAAAACACAACCACAATTTCATTAGTGTAAGTTTCTAGAACAATATTAAAGGAAGTTTGTTTGATATATTGTCAAAATTTGGAAGGAATCTATATTCAGGATTCCAATTTTATTTAGGAAATATTCTGACTTATAGATCTAATTGAAGGATTGTGTTGGTTTTGTTTATAATATCTTCAGATACAGATATTATGTTCATCTCCATAACCGTTTTTGTCACCTGAATAGTGGGCTTATATGCAGTGAGTGGATTTGAAGGAAATCTGAAAGCTTGCTGGATGCTTTTGGTTTATTTTGTAGGTTTATAGAGATTCAGAATCAACTCCGATGGTTTGCTGTGATACTTGCCAGCGCTGGGTGCATTGCCAGTGTGATAATATTAGGTTAATTTTACTCAAGTGTTTGTGAAGATTCTTTGATCTCACTTTATAATATGGTTTGTTTCCATTTTATAATCAGTTTTAATTTTGTGGCGCGCATCCTTCTGGGTCCTAATTCTGTAACGCCGATAATGCAATTTGATTTTAATCATGCAACCATATATCTGGAGGTTATTGACATATTGTAGTATTCAAGAAAATTGAAATTAGCATCTCAAGTATTAAGTTGCATGCTATCTCCTTGAGTTGAAGTTTGGTGTTCAGTCTTTTGCTGGTTAAACTTCATAAATAATGGAGGTCAATCTCTTTTTGGCTTTGAAGTTCGTAGACTTGTTTAGTTTGTTCATTTTGGAAGCAATTTTTTGTTGCAGTGAGGAAAAATATCTCCAATTTCAAGTGGATGGGAATCTGCAGTATAAATGTCCGACATGTCGTGGGGAGTGTTATAAGGTATGCTGTATCCCTTTAATACACACACGCACACATATATTATGTTATCACTCCATGGAAAGAACTCTGATTTTTCTTCTCTACTCTCACCTTGTATGTATGCATATACTCAAGGTCAAGGATCTTGAGGATGCTGTTCGGGAGCTTTGGAGGAGAAGGGATATTGCTGACAGAGATTTAATTGCCAGCTTGAGGGCTGCAGCTGGTTTACCAACTCAAGAAGAAATATTTTCTATTTCACCATATTCAGATGATGAGGATAGTGGGCCTCTGATAAGAAAGAGTGAATCTGGGCATTCCTTTAAGTTTTCTCTGAAGAATTTGTCTGATAATTCACCAACGATGAAAGATTACAGAAAGAAATCTTCAAGCAAAAAGCATTCTAAGAAAAAGAACCTAGAGTCATTTATGACTGGTAAAACTGATTCAAACCACAGTTTTGAAGGACACAGTGATGTCAATTCATTACCTAGCTTGGATAATGATATCCAATCCCACAGAAATGAAGTTCATGTTTATTCGTCACCCGCTGCTGGAAGCCTGAGCCAGACTGGAGGATGTTACCCTGTCAATCAGTCAGGGATTTTGAGACCCAAGTTTGTGGATGAGGTGATGGTTAGTGATGAGGATAGGAAAGGTAGAGTTGTTCGTATTAAAAGCAATAAGGCACATACTCTGGATAGTGAAGAGGAGAGTGGAAAACATAGTGATAAGACTCAGAATGTGAAAGGGAAGAAGCTGGTTATAAATTTGGGGCCACGGAAAATTAACGTGACTAGTTCTCCACGGACTAATACTTCAAGCTGCCAAAGAGATTTGGATCTTCTTGCTCCTAATGGTATCCAACTATGCATCTCTATAAAGTTCAGATTCTTTTATTTATTTATTTTTGCTTCCTTTTGTCACCATATTAACTTACAGGGATTTTAGGATTTTGTTCGCCGAAAGTGGGATGTAGCTGATTTCTTGATTAACATAGCCCCTTCTCCCCAAAAATCAGTGACATGTTTTAGACAAGTATTAGGGAAAATAGTGTAATTAGCCTTTTAAATAATTACAAATATGATAAAGTAATTTAATGATTGTATCTGTGTTGCTTGTTTTTGTGTGTCCAGTTGAATGATTTAATAGCTCTCTTTTGTCTGTTCTCTTTCTTTTGTGCGACTTTTCTGGTTCAAATTTCCTCTCAGGAAATGAAAATACAAGTCAACCGAGAAAGGGAGATAAGTTTATGTTATAGACTTGTTATAGCTATAGACAAATTGATGGTAAATGTAGTACTGGTTGCTTTGGTTCTTTGGCAAGTCTGTAACATCATTTGACTATTCCTTTCCAATATACCAAGGGTTAGCATTTGGAGATATATCTGTTGTTTCTTTATGTTGTCTCAGAAAATGTAACATATGTTCATGGGACTTGCAGGGAGCAGAAATGACTTTGGACAATCAAAAGTTTTGAAGGTTACAGGAAGAGAAGGAAATTTCATTAAGCTAGGAAAATTTAAATCAGAAGTTTCTGAATTGAATTCAGCCTCTGTAGGCAATGTGTCTAATGGAAGTGACGGTGTTTCGTTAGAGCGACCTCACATCTTACTTGGAAAACGTAGTACTGATGGAGTGATTGATCAAGTTGGAGCCGTAGAAGCTATGTCAAGAGTGGAAAGAATGTATTTGGGGAAGTTGTCAGAAGGCAGGTCTGATGCTCATGATGATAAAGATGACAATAATAATCAGACAACTTCACATTCTTTGCCAAAAGATCCAAAACCTTCACTGAAATTTAAATTTAAGAAACCCACCATTGAAAATGAAAATACTCTTCATCGGGAGGAGGAGAAGACTACAATCAAGGGACAAAGGTCGAAAAGGAAGAGACCTTCATCTTTTATAGAGAAAACATCATTTAATGAGAGTGAAGATGGAGGCCAAAATGTGATCATGGATGAGATCATGGATGCAAACTGGATATTGATGAAATTAGGTAAAGATGCAATTGGAAAGAAAGTTGAAGTTCATCAGGCATCTGATAATTCTTGGTTAGTTTCTTCTATACCTTTTTCATTGGCTTTCTTCAATTTATGAGACAATATTAAGTGATGGCATGCTACTGGGGATGATGTGTTAATCACATATTATTTGTTAATTTATATAAAATGAAGTTTCTAAAATATCTGTTCGTTCCTCCCCCCCAATTTCCATTATGAAACAGCCTGGTCAATAAGTGCACTATTTTGATTCCTGGGATAATTTCTTTACTCTGTCTTCTATTAACTGATCTTTCAAATTTGCAAGCTTACGAAGTAAATGAATATAAATATATTTATATTATTTGTTGCGTTACAACTTACAACGATGATGAAAATGAACCCTGCTTGTTCATAATGATTTGATCAATACTTATCTTTCTCATGAGATTGTTAATTACTATTTACTCTACAGAATTTGATTTGAATTACAATCTATTTTTGTAACCTTCTGATTTAATCCAGGCACAAGGGAGTGGTTACTAACATGGTTGATGGCACTTCAAAGTTATATGTTACCTTAGATGATGGGAGGGTAGAGATCTTGGAACTCAGGAAGCAAGGGGTCCGTTTTGTTCCTCAGAAGAAATCGAAGACGTGAACTCAACTTCTCCACTCTTGGCAATCACTTCATGTGGAGACTTTATATTCATTGACTTGTAGAGATAATTTAATCTGAGGCCTGTAGTTACTGAGTTTATATTCCTTGCCCGTCATGTTGCTGCTAAAGTTTTGGTGAAGCATTCTCTGCCGAGCTATTTCTTCTCAGATTTTAACCTTGTCCTACCTGACATTCGTTTTTGAACTACAATTTCTTCAGCCCTTGTTAGATTTTTCTTTTTTTACATGATGGATCTGACTTCAGAAAGTAGTTTCTTCCTGTTATGTATAGGTCAGCATTGCTGCAGTGTAGGGACAAGGTGCCCAACAAGCGTTGGATGGATGACTAACGTTAATTGTTGTACTTTGAGGTACATTCTTATGAATGTCAGATATATTCGTCATGAAATTGAAGTGTTATTTGTTAACGATTGTGTTGTTTGAACATAAAAATGGGACAACAATTCTCGACAACAATTTAGATATTTATTGTTGTTGAAAATTGTTGTCCCATTTACGTGTTCAAAAATCATTTCTCGTTTGTTAAAGCGGTGTTTCATATCCATCTTCCCCAAACCCTCAATACTAGGCTCCCTACCAATGTTTGGATCAGAGTAGTATTGCAATACATCATAGAAGTAGGCTTCTGCTTGGGTTGGTCCCTTTTGGCAAAAAGAACTATTATTTTACAATCCCTAAATTTTTCAAATTTAAATTTTTATCCCTTTCTCCTCTCTTGCTCCCTTTTCTCTCTCCTTCCTCGGCTGCCATTGTTGTCGTCGGACATTGTACCACGTAGCACTTTTCCATGAAGGCTTCGGTTGTCGCCATCAACCTTTGAGAATTATCCACCACCTCCCTCTTCTAATCAAACGTTTTCTTCCATTCCACCACACCAATAAAAGCCCATTCCTTTTTTATTCTCCTAAAGTAAACAGAGATGCAGAGTGGATTTTGATTCTCTCAAAGCTCGTTACTCTCGTCTCCTTGTTGTGTTTCCTGCAAATATATAGAACTCAATCGCGGTGGTGATGGCTCGTAGTAGCGGTGGTGATGGCTCGCATTGGTGGTGGCGAGACCCGCGACAAAGATGAGTTAGTTACAGGTGTGGTACTTCGTCTAACCCAAACATAGACATGCAATAGAGATGCCCTTAAACTAACCCAAACTCAGATCCACCATTCTTTCGCTTCTTTAGGAACCTTAGTCTCCATTAGAACCTCCCTCTACCCCAAATTGGAACCTTAGCCGTAATCTACAAACCATATCCTCTATGGGTCAATTTTGCACTCAATCACCCATCCTAGATCAAATCCTCTCTAAAAAATTTGCAATGGATTCAATAGCTTGCTGTAACTCTTTCTGTTGGAAAGAATGATGAACCAGAAAGGCACTTGAGTTCGAGAGCGAGTTTCTGGAAGTTGAGCATCCATGGGTTCAATAGCTTGCTGTAACTCTTTCTGTTGCTTAGTTTCCCATAAAATCTTCCTTTTTTTTTGTTGGTGGGGTGGGGTGGCGAAGGAGAGAAAAAATGAAGGAGAAAGAAAATGGAGAAGAAGGGTAAAATGTAATATTGTTTTTGCAAATAAGGACTTAACTAGGTTTCTCATAATGTGAGAGATGGGATGGTCTCCCACCTTAGAAGCAGCCCATAGAAGCAACCTCAAGTTGAAATTCTTTGAATTTTGCATTAGTAAATGCCTTCTGGAATTAGGTCTCGAAGCCAAAATGACTCATACAAGCAATTAGTGTATTAAATGAATCAAAATTAGCAATGCTCTCCTTTTCAATTTTATCTCTCAGTGTTTGGTCATCTTGTTCAACAAATTGCTTCAATGTTGTCTTTGAGTTTACATACTCTATGAAAAATGAATTCATACTTTAACTTCATGGTGTTATTGACATTCTAGCCCTAAATGTGTCTCTCACATACACGGGAACCCAACGATGTCGTTCATCAAATATCCCTTTTAACCATTCATTATTGTTTAGATTGTAATCTTTAATCATTTTTTCCTACATCTCCACAAAGTCATTTTTGCTCAAAGAATCATATTGCAAATGTCCTTTGATAGACTCATCGTTGGTCCAAGCTAAGTTCGCTAGACGAGCCACTAGTCTAACATGGTAAATCGTTAGTCCAAGCTAAGTTCGCTGGATGAGCCACCAGTCTAACTTGGTAAATCTCTAGTCCACTCTAAGTTTGCTAGACGAGCAACTAAGTCTATCGGATAAATGAACAAGTCCAATACAGAGCAAGTCCAAAGACTTGTAGTCTACCCGATAAAAATTAGACGACCCGCTAAGTAGACTACCCAGTAAAAATAACTGAATCAACTCTAGTCTATTAGGTAAAACACTAGACGATGTAGTAATAGACTACTCAGTTGTTTTGTTCAAAGTTAAAAACATACGTCCAAAGATGTACTGCTTCAGAACCCGTATAGTCAGAGCCTTTATTTCAAATGATTGTTTATTTAATTCATTTGTTTCTATGTTTTACCTTGGTTATTTCAAATTGTTTATGCTTTATTCCTTGGTAAAAGAAACATAGTACTATCGATAACACAAATTCCTTTGTACTCTGACGCATGCTGCTACAAAGTTGACTTAATACAAAGAAGGAAAGACAAAAGGCAACTTTCAGGTACAACAGAGAAGTGACAGTACCACTTTGAGCATTTCTGATTACCAAGAGCCCTTTTTTGAAGATCACATACCAAGTTATCAGACTCAACGGATCATAGCATTAAATGCTATCTCTAAACGGATACACCTTGAAGATCGTTGAAAGAACAAGAGCTGAAGTTGCACTTCATCTATAAATATTGGACGACCCCAGTGAAGAACGTTACTGAACTACAACAAAGCTCTGATATTTCAAAGTGCTGAAATCCTGCCAAAATCTTCTCTTGATTATATTCATTGTAATCTCTGATCTTAAACCTCTATATCCTCACACATAGTGAGTTCTTAGATCAAATCTTTTTATCTCTTAAGATAGAGAGAGCCTGAAGAGGCAAGGTCAAATAATACTTGTAAGCTATTGGATTATAGTGGAGAAAACCTTCAAGTAGAAGGGACTGGACATAGCTCTTGGTTGGAAGATAGTGAACAAGGATAAATCCTCGTGTTGTGAATCTCTTATCCTTTATCTCTTTTAAGTTGCTTTTATTACTAACTGTGGGGATTTGATATTGAGTTTATTAACTCTATTTCGAAAAACTTTATATTTTGTGTATTTACTTCTTGTTTGCTTGCAAAATTGTTTTCAGAAAGGAATTTGAAAAATCTGTTAAGAAATACGATTTAACCCCCTTCTTATGTTTCCTTGTGCTAACTTCAGTTGGTATCAGAGCTTAGTCTCGAAAGGGTTGAGCATCTAATAAGTGTTGAGGGAGTTCAATTCAACAAGCATGGATACAAAAGGACAAACAATCAACATAATTCCTCTCTTTGATGGTAGTGATTGTGACTACTGGAAAAAGAGAATGATGGCTTTTCTTGATGCAAAAAATGTGGACATCTGATTGCTGATCGAAACTGGCTATACTGAGCCAAGAGGTTACAATAGAGCAGTCATTCCTAGAGCTCAATGGACCCCTGAGCAAAAGACTCAACATCAACTCAACCTCAAGGCAAAGCACTACCTCATGTGTGCTATCACCAGATCTGAGCATGATAAAGTCCATAGCTGCAACACAGCTAAGGAAATATGAGATACTCTGGCCCTAGCTCATGAAGGGCCATCTCAAGTGAAGGAATCGAAGATAAGCATGCTGGTTCACCAGTATGAACTGTTCAAAATCTAGACTAAATGTTTGGAAGATTCCAAACTATCACAAATGGTCTGAGATCTCTTGGAAAGACATAGATAGAGATCGTGTAAGGAAAATCTTGATAAGTCTACACAAGTAGTGGAGACCTAAGGTCACTGCTATTCAAGAAACAAAGAATCTCAACACTCTCACCTTAGAAGAGTTACTTGGATCCCTAAAGGTCCATGAACTTGAACTAAATGAAGAAGAGAGTACCGGAAACGGGAAGTCTATTGCCCTAAAGCCAAAAAGGCCAGCTCATCCAAAGACCTAAGGGCTGAAGAATATTCTGATGAAGCAGGCCCTTCTGACAGTGATGAAGGATCTGATGAGGATGACCTTCCTTCATCTCCAGAACGATTCAACACATGTAGAGAAAGAAAGGTGGTTTCAGAAGGAAGCAGTTCAGCAAAAAGTTCACAAAAGATAAATCAGATTCCAAAGACAAAGGTCCACCTTTGTGTTTCGAGTGCAAAAAACCTGGTCATTTTAAAACTGACTGTCCAGAATTGAAGGACAAAATGAAAATCTTCAAGAAGAAGAAAGGTCGGATGGCAACATGGAGGATTTGGATCCATCATCTTCTGAAGAGGAAGAAGCTGAGGAAGAGGCAAACATTTGTCTCATGGCTAGTACTTCTTCAGACAGTGACTATGAAGATGCTGAGGTCACAGAATCTAACTCGTCTACTTTACAAGAAGCATTTGATGAGTTGTTAAGTAACTCGTCCATTCTGTCTCATGAATATAAGAGTCTTAGAAAGAAGTTTTATAAGTTAACTAAAGAATATGATAGAGTTTGCATTGAGAGGCAAGCTCTTGTTGATGAAAATAAGAAGCTAAAGTCTGAGAATGTCAGTCTAACTGACAAACTCAAAGTTGAGCCAATGTCCCTTGTGAAGTTGCAAAAATAAACAAGATGTGATATATCTGACAGAAAGTCTGTCTAAGTTTGTTAGAGCTCAAAAAAAATAAATTTGAGATTGTGGTATTCAAGATCACCTCACGACAAGTCTTGCTTAGGCTATGACAAGGAGAAGCAGGATGCATCTCACAAAGTATCAAAGTTGCATGCACATCACAAAGTTTCACAACCTCATTCAAAGCATCATACAACAAAGACTAGCTCAGCTCGTCCAATGCATACTGTAAAGTATGTTGTAAAAGTGGTCATCTCACATCTAAATGCATACATAATAAAAATGTTAAGCATGCTCGTTCAGTGACCACTAACAAGAAAGGACCCAGGTCAATCTGGGTACCTAAGAACATGATCATACCTGTTTTAGATTTGCTTAACAATAGGAAGGAAATGCCCCTCTTGGTACTTGGACAGTGGGTGCTCACGTCACATGACGGGAGAAAGGTTTATGTTCCAAGACCTCAAACATAAAGATGGTGGCTGGGTTACCTTTGGAGTTAATCAGAAAGGAAAGATCATAGGTATTGGTAAGATTGGTTAACATTCTTTTTCCTCTATTGATAATGTGTTGTTAGTTGAAGGATTAAAACACAACTTGCTAAGCATAAATCAATTGTGCGATAGTGAGTATGATGTTTCCTTTGACAAAGATATGTGTAGTGTCAACCAAACTGATGGATCTATCTTGTTCATTGCAAAGAGGCAAAACAATCTTTATAAGATTGACTTGGAGGACCTCATAAATCAGAGTGTATCATGTCTAGTGTCCATTGAAGATGAGCGATGTATTTGGCACAAAAGGCTAGGTCATGCAAGCTTGAGGTTAATCTCAACGCTGTGATGCCTGTCAAAAGGGAAAACAAGTCAAAAGTTCTTTTGAATCTAAGAAAATTGTTAGTACCTCAAGATCACTAGAGCTGCTACCCCTTGATCTCTTTGGTCCATCAAGGATTGCTTCAGTAAATGGGAAGAAATATAGTCTAGTCATAGTAGACGACTACACTAGATGGACATGGGTTATGTTCCTAGCTCACAAGGATGAGTCATTCAAGGTCTTTTATATATTTTGCAAACGTGTACATAATGAAAAGAGCATGTGTATCACTTCAATTAGAAGTGACCATGGGGGGAGTTTGAAAATGAGCTGTTTGAAAAGTTCTGTGAAGAAAGTGATATTCTTCTTAACTTCTCAATACCTAGAACATCACAGCAAAATGGTGTGGTAGAGAGAAAGAACAAATCTCTTCAAGAGATGGCTAGAACAATGCTCAATGACAAATTCGTCCCTAGACACTTCTGGGCTGAAGCTGTTAACACTGCCTGCTACACTCTTAACTGAATATACATTAGACCACTTCTGAATAAGACTCCTTATGAATTATGGAAAGGACGAAAACCCAACAGATCTTATTCTCACCCTTTTGGTTGTAAATGTTTTATACTTGGAAAGTTGATGTATGTGAAACATGCATATATTTTCATATTAGTTAGCATTTAATTGTTGCATTTTCTAGCATAGTTTTTGGTAATTTTTAGCATTTAGTATGCATTTTTGAATTTACCTTTAGTTCGGATGATTTTTGTTTGCTTTTGTTGCACAAGTAGGTGGATTGCAAGTTTTATAGGTTGGCCATGGAATGTACCACACCCACGGATGGTGCTGGTCTATTTCATTCAGCAGCTGAAGGTTCCATGGCCAGCCCATGGTAGCTGCCATGGCCATGGAACATAGAGGAACATCCCAGAAATCAGCTGAAAGATCCACGGCCAGCATATGGAACATACCACGGCTGTGGATCTTGGTGAACCCATGCTGCGCGTTTTTTTGATGGCATTGGAACAATCCACGGCCAGCCCGTGGAACCTGCCATGGCCGTGGATCGCATGCGGCAGAAACATAACTGCCAACTTATTGTATTTTATTATTGCTTCAACTCTAAGAGTTTTTCTTCTCCTTCTTTTGTATTTTGTTCTCTATTCTGAATGTTATTTTGGATTCTTATGGATTTTATTTTGAATATGCTTGAGTAGTTTCTTTATTCTAGGATAAGGGATTAGCCCAATTTGTTATTGACAATGCCTTGATATTTTCTCTCTTTAATCTATGAAATATGTCAATGATTCAGTTTTTGCGCACCAACTGTTTGTGAATATGTTGGCTGTAACATCTCTGGCTGCTCTATTGATTGACGACTGACCCCACAAACCAACTCGGGTCTTTTCAGCGTGCTTTGTCCTCACTCACACGCTTCCTTGGAAAACTTCCCAGGAGGTCACCCATCCCAGAATTGCTCCAAGTCAAGCACGCTTAACTGTGGAGTTCTTAAGTGATGGGCTACCGAAAACAAGATGCATATTCTTTTCGGGAGCCCATCACTTAAGAACTCCACAGTTAAGCGTGCTTGACTTGGAGCGATTCTGGGATGGGTGACCTCCTGGGAAGTTTTTCCGGGAAGCGTGTGAGTGAGGAGTGAAAAGACCCGTGTAGGTCTGTGGGGTCAGTCGTCAATCCATAGAGAAGCCAAGGATGTTACAAATGGTATCAGAGCGGCATCTCTCCTAGTACGGTGTGGTTCGGGGAAAAACCAAGCGGAAGCTGGTGGGCATGTAACACCCGGGTGCCGACGAGGGCGGGGAGTGGTCGCCGGTGCAAGAAGGCACAGACAAGGAGCGGCTCCTGGCAGGCTTCTAGGCGGAGGGACACATGAATGAACCGATTACACACCCGAATGAGAGGGATCCTGAGATTGCGTAGGTATGGGACTATACAGTTGAGGAAGGCTTATATGAATTGATTGGTACTACCTATACTAACAAGATGCATCTTCTTTTTGGTAGCCTATCACTTAAGAACTCCACAGTTAAGCGTGCTTGACTTGGAGCAATTTTGGGATGGGTGACCTCTTGGGAAGTTTTCCCAGGAAGCGTGTGAGTGAGGACAAAGCACACTGAAAAGACCCGAGTTGGTTTGTGGGGTCAGTCGTCAATCCATAGAGCAGCCAGGGATGTTACATTGGCTACATGTTTGCATGATTTTTGATCTTGAGGGATGAACTGAAAGGTGAACCTTAATTTTAGAACTCTAAAACTGAACTTGAATCGTTAATCACGAAAGTCATTTAACTTTCTTTGAAGCGATTCTTGAATTATCATTGTTCTTAAAGGGTTCACCTTAATTTGAATGCCATGAAAATAGGTATTGGATTATTTTGGGCACGTTATCGTATTCTGAATAATTAATTAGGATAATTCGCTTTCATAGATAATTTAGATGATTAAGGGGGAGATTTTGTCATAGACTAGTCAATAATATTGTGGTGAATCCGATTCCTAGAGTTTTTATAAATTGTTTTCGATATTCAACTCTTAAATTGCCATATAAATTCCGTTCCTTCCAAATTATCTTTTCTTGGTTACTTTAATCTCTTGAAAAATTGATTCGTCTAGATAATCATAATTGTACGTAATTGGTACTCAACAACACGGTCCTAGTGGAACGATATTTTACTGCTTGGCAAAATTGTGCACTTGAGATTTACACAACATAAGTTTGATGCAAAAGTAGGTATTGAATTCTGTTAGAATATTCTGAATCGTCTAAAGGATTTAGGGTCTATAACTCTAGAACTCTAATTGTAGAAGAAAGTATACATGTTAGATTTGATGACAAACAGCCTAATAATAAATTATCAGAGCTAGATGAAGCTTTTGCAGATTTGAATCTAAAGGATTCAGGTGGTCCAGTAAATGTCAAGAATGATGAACCAATGGATGACCAACAGAATGGTTTAGAAGCATCAACTTCTCAACAAGCCGATGCTCAAAGATCATGGCATTTCAAGTATTACCATCCTCAAGAGCAAATCATTGGAAGTCCAAATAAGGACAAGGTCAACCTTCAGAGAGCAAGTTGATTCTGCTTTTGTCTCTGAGTTGGAACCAAAGTCAGTAGACGAGGGATGGATTCTAGCTATGCAAGAGGAGCTGAATCTATTCGAAAGAAGTGAAGCCTGGACTCTTGTACCTCTACCTAAGGATAAATCGATCATAGGAACCAAATGGGTCTACAGAAACAAGTTAGATGAAAAATGGTAAGGTGATAAGAAACAAAAAGAGATTAGTTGCTGAAGGCTATTCTCAAGAAGAAGATATTGACTACACTGAAACTTTTGCACCTGTAGCTAAACTAGAGGCCATACACATTTTATTATCATTTGCTGCACATAATAACATCATGCTTTATCAAATGGATGTAAAAAGTGCATTTTTAAATGGCTTCATAAATGAAGAAGTGTATGTCATGCAACCTCAGGGTTTTGAAAGTGAAACCCATCCCGAACATGTATATAAGCTGGAGAAGGCTTTATACGGTCTTAAACAAGCTCCTATAGCTTGGTATGAAAGGCTAAGTTCATTTCTAATGGACAATGGATTTAGTAGAGGAAAGGTTGACACAACCTTGTTTAGAAAATCCAGCAAGTCCAGTTTTATTATTGTTCAAATTTATGTTGATGACATAATCTTTGGTGCAACTAATGAATCTACGTGTAAGGAATTTTCTAAGCTTATGCAAAAGGAATTCAAAATGAGCATGATGGGAGAACTCAAGTTCTTCCTCGGACTTCAAGTGAAACAAACAGTGGACGATGTGTATATTCATCAAACCAAGTACACAAAGGAACTCTTAAAGAAGTTCAAGATAGATGATTGCAAACCAATGAATACACCAATGCATCCCATGTCCATACTGAACAAAGATGATAATGATAAAAAGGTAGACCAAAAGGTATACAAAGGTATGATTAGATCTCTCCTATATCTTACTGCGCCTAGACCTGACATTATGTTCAGTATATGTTTGTGTGCTCATTTTCAATATGATCCTTGAGAATCTCACCTATCAACAGTAAAAAGAATATTTAAATATTTGAAAGGTACTACTAATCTGGGTTTGTGCTTTAAGAAAAATGATGATTATTGATTAGTTGGTTTTTGTGATGCTGACTATGCTAGAGATCGCATAGAAAGAAAAAGCACCAGTGGAGGATGTCACTTCATTGGGGCCAATCTAGTCTCATGGTCAAGAAAGGGACAAAACACCATTGCCTTATCAACTGCTGAAGCTGAGTAGATATCTGCTACGAGCTGTTGCTCACAACTTCTTTGGATCAAACATCAATTGAAGGATTACAACGGGTTTGTAAGTAGTATTCCACTTATGTGTGATGACACTGCTACAATCAATTTATCTAAAAATCCAATTTTGCATTCAAGTGCTAAGCATATAGAAATTAAACATCGTTTTATTAGAGATTATGTGCAAAAATGTGTGTTTGATGTTCAATTTGTGGATACTAACCATCAATGGGCAGATATCTTTACTAAACCTCTAGCCGAGGACAGATTCATCTTTATAAGAAAGCATCTTAACATGATTTGTGTTTATTGAAATGTCGTCTAGTATAGGTCGGCTAATATATGTTAAATGCTCATCCATTGCATATGTAGTACAATAACCTTATGCATGTTGTTATCTGTCTCGTCTATTCTTTTTATGTTATTATTTGCATTTATTATGTCTAAAGAAATATTTATTTCACATTCTCTCTCTGTTGAGTCAGTTTTTCCATCATTTGTATGAAACTGCTTTTTATGGTTTCAATAAACCTGCGTCGTGTCAGCATTTAATGCACGTCCTCTCACCACTTTCTTTTATTTTCTTTTTTATTAAAAATTTATTTTCAAAAGCAAACCCTTCACCTTTGTTTTAAGTTTCCCTCTCTCTTCAGGAAACTCTTCACTTTCTCTGAAACTCAAAATTCCCTTTTGCGAAATGAACTCTTCTCCTCTTTCACTCCCAAAGTTCATCAATGGATTCCTCCTCTGCAAATGCTGTGTTCAATGTTCATATCATGAACTTGGATTGGAACATCACATCGACCTCAACATTATGAAGGAATACAATATGGACGAGCGGGTACATCAAGGTTGCAGGCTGGGAAGGATTCTTTTCTGAACCTGTCTGTGTTCCCGGATTTGATTAGGGCCTTCTAGAGAAACCCCACAATTACTACCACTGAAGTGAACGCTTTTGTTCTCAAAACCGAAGTGATAGTATCTGAAGCAACAATAGCAACTGCAATTAATTGTCCCCAAACTGGTCTAACCCTAAGTGACAAATGGGAACCATATTTGGGTGGTAAAGAAGTCATTGAGGACATCTTGATGAGGCCTAACACACGAAGAAATCATTCTTGGAAATCTGTTAAGTCTCTAAATGTCTGTGTGCATTTCCCTAAGTTTTGATGAAAGCTAAACATTGGATAATGATTTAATTAACCTACTTTGTGGTTGCTAATCTGTCTACTTAGTGCGCAGATCATAATAGTAAGACTCACCTGTCTGGCCACATGTATGGCAACCTGTCTGGATAAGCAAAAGTCAACTTGTCTGCTGACTAGGATTGTTGACTTTCTGCAATTGCGTTTCAACTTGTCTCTGCTATGTCTCCTACTCGTCTAAGGTTCTTCGATGGGAACTCCAGTACAAGAAGCTTTTGGAAGCTGTCCCCTCATGCAGAAGACTCTGAATCTCTCTCTCACGCTTATCAAGAAATTCAGAAAGGGTATTCTCACAAGGAACCTAGGAAGTCAGAGATAACATCCAGTTAAAGAATGTTTCCAACATGCTTTATTCCCTAGTACTCTTGGTTATTACACGAAAAGGGAAATATGCTCTGCAATGTACAAAAGCATTCTGCACAACTCTGTTTTGGCTACTGTACGATGCATAAAGCCATGATCCTTCATGTTAAAGTACAACCAACGTTCCTATTGCATTAATGGCTGCCCAGAACGACTCTATTGCATTTAATGAAGCTCTGCTTGAAGCCATCGTTGGAAGGAATGTCTCTAACGGATCTTAAATGCTTAAAGGCTATAAATACAGAAGTCATTGAAGATGAACATATCAGAGATTACAAAGCATTAAAGAGCCATTAGTCTGTTCATTCTTTCAATCTGTATTCTTCAATCATTTGAAGTTATTACGCAGTCTTTCCTAAGTCTACATTTAATCCACTCTCTGAGTGTTAGTGAAAGAACTGTTTGTCTGATTGTATTTATTACAAACAAACTTCTCAAAACAAACCTGTGTGAGCCTGAAGAGGATAAGTGAGCAAAGAATACTTGTCTAGGAGCCTGAAGAGGCTAGGAGTGCAAACAATACTTGGAGTCTGTAACCTGATCAGTTATAATGGATAAAACTTGGTGCTGCCAAGGACTAGACGTAGCTCTTTGTGTTAAAGAGTGAACTAGGATAAACAATTGTGTTAATCTCTCTTCCCTTAAACTCTTTAGTTGTTTTGTTTATATTACCTGCTTTCTAACTAAAGGGTTAAAAGTGTGAATATCGAGCTTGTTTTCCATTTGTATGTTTGTGTGTGCTTTTTTTGTCAAAATACATCAGATAGGCTACACTTGTCTGAACCTAACTTCTGTGTGTGAAAAGTTTTCAACTTTATTTTATTTTCTGATAAACACAATTCAACCCCCCTTCACGTGTTTATAGTTGTCTATTTTAGTTGGTATCAAAGCTCAGCCTCTGGGTTGAGCATCTAACAGTGTAGAGGTAAAAGGTCCTGAAGAATAGACATGACTGTTGGAACTAGTGGGAGCCACCAGACTGAAGGAGCTTCCTTAACCAGACCTCCATTATTCAATGGAAAAAACTACAACTATTGGAAAGATAGATTTCAATGGTTTAATCTATCTACAAACTCTGATCTCTGGGATTTCATCACAGATGGTCCATTCATTCCTAAAAATGATGACAACACTGACAAGCCAAAAGCTCAGTGGACCCCTGCAGAATAGACAAAATGGGAGCTGAATCACAAAGCCAGATACAATATCATTTGTGCTCTCAGTCCTGAAGAATTTGAAAAAGTTTGTACCTGTGATTCTGCTAAAGAAATATGGGACACTTTAGCTGTCACACATGAAGGAACAACCAAAGTTAAAGAATCAAAAATTGCCATACTTGTCAGAAAGTATGAACTGTTTCTCATGGAGGAAGGAGAATCTGTTGCTCAGATGATAGGAAGATTCCAAACTATCATCAATGGCCTAAAGTCTCTTGGCCAAGTTTACTCTAATGCTGAGAAGGTTGGAAAGATATTAAGGAGTCTACCTAAGCAGTGGAAACCTTTGGTAACTGCAATCTCTCAAGCCAAGGATCTTACTTCCTTGACTATGGATGAACTTCTTGGTACACTCACTGTTCATGAGCAAGAACTTGGAGATGAAGTCACAACAAAGAAGGGCAAGTCAATTGCTCTGAAGGCTGATCAAAAGTCTTCAAAAGCTTCAAGAGCTCTGAAGGCAGACGAGTCATCCAGTGATGCTGACCTGTCTGAACCCAAGGATTCTGAAAGTGATGAAGAGTTATCTCTCCTAACCAGAAAGATAAAGCTTCTCTTACAGAAAAAGAAGTTCAGAAAAGATAAGCCATTCAGAAGGTTCAACAAGGACAAGAACTTCAAAGAATCCACTTCAACAGACAAGAGTTCAATTGTCTGCTATGAGTGCAGGAAGTCAGGTCACATCAAAGCTGAATGTCCTCAACTCAAGAAAGCCCCTTTTAAGAAGTTCTTCAAAAAGAAGAAGAAAGGGATGATGGCTACTTAGGAAGATCTGGAGTCAACATCTTCTAATGAAGAGACAGAGGAAGAAGCTAATCTCTGTCTGATGGCCAACACTAACTCAGATTCAGATAATGAGGTACATCCTGACTATGAGGAATTACTTAATGCCTATGAGGAATTGCTGGAGGAATCTAACTGCTTATCTAAGGCTTTCAAATCCCTCAAGAAAGAGTATGTTAAGCTTCTCAATGAGCATAAACAGAAATCTCATGAGTGTGAGAAGTTTGCAAAAGAGAACAGTGAGCTGAAGACTGAAAAGTCTGATGAAGCTAAGATCTCTAGTGAAACATCACAATCTGAAGAAGTTGAAAAACTTCAACAGAAAGTGGAAGAGCTCACTTCTGATCTTGCCAAATTTGTTAATGGTAGAGATAATATGACTAAGCTGCTTGGCTGTCAGAGGCACTCCCTTAACAAAGAAGGTATTGGATATGTCCATTAGACACATCATAAAGTATCAACTAAAAACTCTAAAGTGTCTGATAAATCTACTTTCATTAAATCCATACATGTCTGTAACTTCTGTGGAAAAACTGGACATGTTATGTCTAGGTGTATTCATAAGAAAAGAAGGAAGTCTTCACAGACTCCTAGAACTAACAGAAAAGGACCCAGAAAATTATGGTACCTAAAGAACAAATAATCTCTGTTGCAGATGTCCTCAATAGGACAAAGAAAACACCACTGGTGGTACCTGGATAGTGGTTGCTCGCGACACATGACAGGAGAAAGGTCTATGTTCCTAGACCTCCAACTTAAGAAAGGAGGACATGTGGCATTTGGAGGAAATCAGAAAGGGAAGGTTATAGGCATTGGTACTATTGGTGGTAAACCTCCTCTTCCTTCTATATCTAATGCTCTTATGGTTAAAGGATTAAAACACAATTTGCTTAGCATAAGTCAATTATGTGACAGTGGATTTGATGTCTCTTTTACCAAGGATTTATGCATAGTTAAAGACCTCAGTGACAAAACCCTCTTTTCAGCTAAAAGGCAACAAAATCTGTATAAGATTGAACTGACTAATCTCTCAGATCAGAGTGTAACATGTCTGATGTCTAAAGAAGATGAAAGATAGTTATGGCATAAGAAACTAGGACATGCTAGTATGAAACTAATTTCAAAATTGAAAAAGGATAACCTTGTGAGAGGTTTGCCTGATATTAGTTTTAAGAAAGATGTTTTGTGTGATGCATGTCAGAGAGGTAAACAAGTAAAATCAAGTCTCAAATCTAAAAACCAAGTATCAACCTCTAGACCTCTTCAGTTGTTACACATGGATCTGTTTGGACCAGTTAGTGTTGCTAGCTTGGCTAGAAGAAAATATGGATTTGTCATAGTTGATGACTATTCTAGATATATATGGGTACTCTTCTTAACCCACAAGGATGAGTCTTTTAAGGCTTTCTCAGTATTTTGTAAAAGAGTACAAAATGAGCAGGGTTTCTGTATTTCTACTCTTAGAAGTGACCATGGGGGAGAATTTGAAAATGAGCAGTTTAGATAGTTCTATGAGGAGAATGGAATCTCTCACAATTTCTCTGCACCTAGAACTCCTCAACAAAATGGAGTGGTTGAGAGAAAGAACAGATCTCTGCAAGAGATGGCTAGATCTAAGCTCAATGAGAATAATCTCCCTAAGTACTTATGGGCAGAAGCAGTAAACACTGCATGTTATGTACAAAACAGAATACTCATTAGGCCTTTTCTAAAGAAGACACCCTATGAATTGTGGAAAGGAAAAAGCCCCAACATTTCTTACTTTCATGCATTTGGTTGTGAATGCTTCATTCTAAATACTAAGGATCAACTTGGAAAGTTTGACTCCAAAGCAGATAAAGGTATCTTTGTAGGCTATTCTGAAATGTCTAATGCCTTTAGAATTTTTAATTCTAAAACTTCTGTTATTGAAGAATCTGTTCATATTAAATTTAATGATGGTTTAAAGACTGATAAGGAATTATCAGATCTAGAAGATGATCTTGCAGGTCTTGATATAAAGAAGTCAGAAAATCAACAACCTGGCCTGACCAAGACAGAACCTGAAAATGAAAGTAGAGCAGACAAGTCAACAGACAAGTCAAGATCTTCATGATGATCTTAAAAGAGACTGGAAATTCAAAACTCATCATTCTAAGGATCTTATTATTGGAAATCCCTCAGAAGGAGTGAGAACCCGATCCACTTTAAAAGAATCAAGCAATATGGCCTTCATGTCAGAAATAGAGCCAAAGGACATTGAAGAAGCTCTTGATGATGAAAGCTGGATTCTTGCTATGCAAGAAGAACTTAACCAGTTCACCAGAAATGATGTCTGGACACTTGTCTCCAAGCCCAAAAAAAAGTCTGTCATTGGAACAAGATGGGTCTTCAGAAACAAATTGGATGAGGATGGCAAAGTTGTCAGAAATAAGGCAAGGTTAGTAGCTCAAGGCTATAACCAACAAAAAGGTATTGACTATACTAAAACCTTTGCACCTGTAGCTAGAATAGAAGCTATTCGCATTCTGATGTCATATGCTGCACAACACCAAATCACTCTTTTTCAAATGCATGTGAAAAGTGTTTTTCTCAATGGTATAATTGAAGAAGAAGTATATGTTAAACAACCCCCTGGTTTTGAAGATACTGATAAACCAGATCATGTTTTTAAACTTAAAAAGGCATTATATGGTTTAAAACAAGCACCTAGAGCATGGTATGATAGATTAAGTTCTTTTCTCATGCACAATGGTTTTATTAGAGGACAAGTAGATACTACTTTATTTAAGAAAAGTTCTAAAGAGAACTTCATCATAGTCCAAATATATGTTGATGATATTATTTTTGGAGCAACTAATGAAAAGCTACGCAAGGATGTTTCCAAGCTAACACAAGTAGACTTTGAGATGAGCATGATGGGAGAATTAAAGTTCTTCCTTGGATTACAAATCAAACAGACAAGTGATGGAATCTACATCCATCAACAAAAGTATATCAAGGAGATGCTTAAGAAGTACAAAATGGAAAGTGCTAAACTGATGAAAACTCCCGTGCAACCCAATGCAAAACTAAGTAAAGATGATGAAGGTAAAAAGGTAGACCAAACTGTCTACAGAGGTATGATTGGATCTCTATTATACTTAACTTCAAGCAGACCTGATATTCAATTTAGTATCTGTATGTGTGCTAGATTTCAATCTGACCCAAGAGAATCTCATCTTAAAGCTGTTAAACGAATATTTAGATATATGCTTGGGACCACTAATCTTGGTTTGCTATATTTAAGAACTAAAGAATACAGATTAGTGGGATTCTGTGATGCTGACTTTGCTGGAGACAGAATAGAAAGGAAAAGCACCAGTGGAGGATGTCACTTCATTGGAGCAAGCTTAGTCTTTTGGTCAAGCAAAAGGCAGATAACTATTGCCCTATCTACTGCTGAAGCAGAATACATCTCAGCTGCTAGTTGTTGCTCTCAACTTTTATGAGTAAAACATCAACTTGAGGATTACTCTATTTATGAGCATAATATATCTGTGTGGTGTGATAATTCCAGTGCTATTTGCTTAACTAAAAATCCAATTTAGCATTCTAAGGCTAAGCATATAGAAATCAAACATAATTTTATAAGAGATTATGTTTAGAAAGGTATCTTTGATATTAAGTTTGTTAAAACTGAAAATCAATGGGCTGATATTTTCACTAAACCATTAGCAGAAGAAAGGTTTTTATTTATTAGAGATAATCTAAACATGCATTGCATTATTGAATGAAATGTCTGAGTATTGAACTGTCTATGCTACCTGTCTTATGGTTTTATATCACCTGTCTATGATTACCTGTCTGACTCTATTGAGTCATTGTGCTAAAACTCAACAATTTTATTGAAATGGTTATTAATTATTTAATACCATTTATGAATCTGAAGCTAATCATATGCACGACAGTTTTTAATCTCGAAACCATGTTTTCATTATGTCTTAAGTGGGTGCTACAGTTCCCCACAAAAATCGTGCCGTTTTTGAAATTAAAAATGTTTTCTTTCTCTCTCCTGCCTTTATTGCTATAAAAGGCAAATATTCAGAAAGGTTCAAACTTTACCTTTCCCTAAAGTCGTTTTATCTTTGTCTTTTCTTCTCTCAAACCCTTCTCTCTTCCAAAACCCTCGAAACTCTTTCTCTAAAAATGGCATCTTCAAAGTGTCTCTCTTCAACAGAAATTGCTGAGAAATACAACATGAAGGTTGCTTATGTTGAGAAGATCCTACCTGGAAGGACTGTTGATCTTCAACAGTTGAAGAAATGGGGTGTGGATGTCACTGAAGAGTTGGAATACTCTAAGTGGACTCCCTTCTTTGACATCAAGGAGCTTGTTCATCCCAAGCTGTTCAAAGATTTCTGGACAAATGCTGTGGTCGTCACCAGCAAGGCTGATGGAACCAAAAGCTTTAAGGCTCGAATGACGGACATAACCCTTCTTTTCCCCATCAGCTCTCTGGGGCTAGTTACAAAATGCCCAAGGATTGGAGCTGCTTTCAAACCTGACTGGGAAGATCAGGTGGGAACTGATAATGTCAACATAGCTGTCTATGGTGTTCCCAACCCTGAGAACAAGAAGCCAACAAGCATGGTGCCTAAGTGCAGATTCTTGCACAAGCTGCTGCTAGAATGTGTGATGCTTAGGAAAGGCTCACGAGATAGTGTGACCAAGATGGACAGATTTGCTCTGTACCACTTCATTCACAGAATCAAGGGAAACATCAATGATCTCATCTATATGTACCTTGAAATTCTGATCAAGAGGACCAACATGCAGACCTATCCCTATGGAATGCTGTTGACTAAGGTCTTCAGGAACAAGCTGTTTGTTCCAAGTGATGTTCATTTTGTGGACATGTCACTTCCTCTTTACAGGAAGATCACTGTCTATGATGGACATTGAAGGTATCCTTCTGAAGAAGAAGAAGCCTGCTGCTGAGAAGAAGCAGAAGGAGAAAATGGAGGAACCAGTGGTTTCCACTGATGAATCAGAGGTTCCTATCTCTAAAAGAATCTGGAAGCCTTCTGGAAAGGTGGCCAGACAAGACCAGAGACCTGAGGTAGAGAAACCTTCAGCTTCTGAAGAAACTGCTGAAATAGTTGAGCCTCTAGGGTTCAAGCTGAAGAAACCCTCTCCCAAGAGGAAGACAAGTGAAGCTGAGGAATCTGTTGGTGCATCTGCATAACCCAGCAAAAGAAGAAAGCTGGTGAAGACCTTTACCAAGGCCAGACAATTGGAGTCTGAGCCTAGTAAAGATGAAGTATCTGCTACAGCTGACCTGTCTGGTGGGACTCAGACAGTTGATCATCCTGAAGCTGACACTTCGTCTCCTTCAAAGAAGAAGCCAAAGCTTTTTGAGGATCAGATAATCACTTATTCTATTCCCTCTGTACCATCTTCTCCCTTTCACCAAGGTATCCACAACTCTGTTGTTTCTTCCCCATCTGCTCTTTTTTTTCAACCTTTGTCAGTTGCTTCTCCCTTTCCCTCACCTGTCTCCTCTCACCACAACCAAACATCATCATATGATGTTATGTTTGATATGTGTCAATGCACAGTTGTTCACAGGGACTCAACTCCCAAAGAACAATCTGGCATATCATCAAGACTATTTATGAGTGATCTGTAATCTCTGATGACTGCAAGTATCTCTCATTTATCTGTCATTCCTTCTCCTCCATCTCACATTCTTAACCCTTGTAGGGAGATTTTCTTTTATCCCCCTATTGTTGTGTTCATTAGAACATTGGCCAGAACTCATTATCCTGTCTCTATTGTAATGATACCTAATAGGTCTAGGTATTTCTTTCTTTTAGTAACAGGGTCAAACTTCTTTTTCTGTCATATAGATTCTTTGTTACCTATACCTCTATCTGTTTTAGCCTAACAACCTATTCCCCCTCCTGTACAAATTAAAGTCACTCGTCTGTCTATGTCTGAGAGACTTTCCTATGTTTTTCCTTCTCTTGATACTGACTTAGTTAGAATCAATCCTTTGTTTAAGATAGCTTTTCTTCTTTTCTTTTATTTTAGAACCATTCATCAATATATATTTTCTCGTATCACTTGACCCTTCTCTGTACCCAAGGCACCCCAAGTCTTAGCTTTGCCCTGATATCCAGACCTCTCTACTGCTTCGACCAGCTTGTCTACAGAAGCCCCTTCTTCTCAGATGGTGGACTTATATAGCTTCATTTTGCTTAGGGCTGAGCTAGAAGTAGTCAGAAGACAATTGGATGAAGAAAGGCTTGCCAGGCTACTTTTAGAAAAGAGAGTTGACTCTCTGTTTTTGTTTTTTAGTCAGCCTAGGTAATCTTTATTGTAAAAATCTACCTTGTACTTATGAAAGCTTATGATGAATGAAAATCTATGTTCTATTATCAGTGTTTTTTTATTATTCTCTGCATGTTCCTTTTTGTTGTTGACAAAAGGGGGAGAAAGTAAAAGTTAAGAAGCTTAAGTTAATAAGTTAAAATTGAACTTTTGAACTTGAGCTACATATCTCTGATATTAATGATATTAACTCTGATACTGTGCTAATTAAAAATTAGAATTGTACCTTAAGTGCACCTGTCTGCACAATTCTTCTGGTTTTAGAAAATTTCAACTTGTCTGAATTCTGTTATCTTATGTTGATATTTTCTAAGGTTCAATTAAATCATTTGAACGTTTGTCATCATCAAAAAGGGGGAGATTGTTAAGTCTCTAAATGTCTGTGTGCATTTCCCTAAGTTTTGATAAAGCTAAACATTGGATAATGATTTAATTAACCTACTTTGTGGTTGTTAATCTGTCTATTTAGTGCGCAGATCATAATAGTAAGACTCGCCTGTCTGTCCACATGTATGACAACCTGTCTGGATAACCAAAAGTCAACCTGTCTGCTGACTAGGATTGTTGACTTTCTGTAATTGCGTTTCAACTTGTCTCTGCTATGTCTCCTACTCGTCTAAGGTTCTTTGATAGGAACTCGAGTACAAGAAGCTTTTGGAAGCTGTCCCCTCAGGCAAAAGACTTTGAATCTCTCTCTCACGCTTATCAAGAAATTCAGAAAGGGTATTCTCACAAGCAACCTAGGAAGTCAGAGATAACATCCAGTTAAAGAATGTTTCCAACATGCTTTATTCCCTAGTACTCTTGGTTATTACACAAAAAGGGAAATATGCTCTGCAAAGTACAAAAGCATTCTGCACAACTCTGTTTTGGCTACTGCGCGATGCATAAAGTCATGATCCTTCATGTTAGAGTACAACCAACGTTCCTATTGCATTAATGGCTGCCTAGAACGACTCTATTGCATTTAATGAAGCTCTGCTTGAAGCCATCGTTGGAAGGAATGTCTCTAACGGATCTTAAACGCTTAAAGGCTATAAATACAGAAGTCATTGAAGATGAACATATCAGAGATTACAAAGCATTAAAGAGCCATTACTCTGTTCATTCTTTCAATCTGTATTCTTCAATCATTTGAAGTTATTACGCAGTCTTTCCTAAGTCTACATTTAGTCCACTCTCTGAGTGTTAGTGAAAGAACTGTTTGTCTGATTGTATTTATTACAAACAAACTTCTCAAAACAAACCTGTGTGAGCCTGAAGAGCCTAAGTGAACAAACAATACTTGTCTTGGAGCCTGAAGAGGCTAGGTGTGCAAACAATACTTGGAGTCTGTAACCTGATCAGTTATAGTGGATAAAACTTGGTGCTGCCAAGGACTGGACGTAGCTCTTTGTGTTAAAGAGTGAACCAGGATAAACAACTGTGTTAATCTCTCTTCCCTTAAACTCTTTAGTTGTTTTGTTTATATTACTTGCTTCCTAACTAAGGTGTTAAAAGTGTGAATATCGAGCTTGTTTTCCATTTGTATGTTTGTGTGCTTTTCTGTCAAAATACATCAGACAGGTCACCTGTCTGTGTAAGTTGTTTTTACACTTGTCTGAACTTAGCTTCTGTGTGCGAAAAGTTTTCAAATTTATTTTATTTTCTGATAAACACAATTCAACCTCCCTTCTCGTGTTTATAGTTGTCTATTTCAAAATCTTCTGAGATGTAGGATGAAGCTAGGGTTCTTCATCAGATTCTCAATAAGGCTATTATGCACAAGACTGGGTCTATGCAAAACATCTCTCAGACCCCCAAGTTCTGCCTCAGCCATCTCCTCACTGAAGCATCCATCAACCTGCCCAATATTCTATTCAAGAGGTTCAAGGACTCTATAGTGCACAGGGCAAACAACACTGCCATACCCTATTGTGTTCTCCTCTCTAGGGTACTCAAATCACAACACATCTACTCCATGTTGGCAGGTGGAAGTCCTGAGGAACAAGCTACCAACCTCAAGTCTCATGGCATGCCCCTGCTCCCTTTGGAAGGATGAACTTGGTAATGATGAAACTTGATCCTGTGATGCAAGTTGAGTTAGCCAAGAATGAAGAGTTGATGAATGTTAAGGCTGAGCAAGTTGAGTTGAATCAAGCCGAGGCCCAAGCCATGCAACTAAAATCAGCTAGACGACCTCCATTACAAGCTCGTCCATCAAGGACCAAAAGGCCCCCTACTGGGATAGTCGTCAGGGAACCAAGGGCTGATGAACCTCAAGTTGCACAGAAGAAGAAAAGAGCTAGAAAAGTTATCCTCTCTCATAATGAGGATGATAATGATCAGTAGCCAATTGGAGTGGCTCTGAAGAAGCAGAAGCAAGTTTCAACCTCTGCAATTCCTACCAGGCCAAGACAACCCTCCAGAAAATCGAAGGTTGTTAAACCTTCCACTGAAACTTTGAAACAACCCTGATGTCCCATTAAAGAAAAACCTAATTAACTAAAACTTAATCGCGATATAACGTTAAGTGTATATATACAAAACAAGGAATATATAAAAACTTTAAATATAAAGAACAGAGATATAAACATCACACCACACACACACACACACACATATAACAAACTCACTGTGCTGGTATACTGTAGAGGGTACCCCATCAGTAGGGTCCCGATAATACAAACCATACTATAAAGAAAATACATCAAAAGATCCAAAGAAAGAGACACTGACCTCACCACTACCTCCACACACCCAGCCCCTCTTAAAAGTACATCAAAAATGGGATCACACTCGCAACCTATGTACATAGCACGCACTGGCCTCTACTAACCCTAGCGTGGAATGCTAGAGCTACCCAAACTCTCCTCGCATGCACATTTGTACATCTGCTGTTGTGGTCTCACCGATGGTCCAGATGCTGCTGCTCCACCACTACTAAAGATACTCCCACGACGAGGATGTTAGAATCATCGCCGATAATAAGCACTGTGATAAACATGATCTCTGGAATCACTGGTGTCGGAACCATCAACTCTGCATCAATAGCTGCCCAAGGATATGGCGGCGGCATGGGCGGAGGATACAAAAGAAACTGGAAAAGGGAAGGTCCGACCGAGACAGAAAGCCCCTACAATCCCAAAATGTGGACCATCCCCAAACCTCATATATGCGGATATTGGACCCGTATATACAACAAAACGGGTAACTGGGTCCACAAGCCACCCTCAGTCATCATGGAACTCGAAGTCAAGCATTCCTATCAGTGGGAACTCTGAATACCCCGTCATCCACGGATGGTCAGGGTGTGGCATCCTGCTCAACTAGGTCTGCTTCGCGATGCAACAATAAAACATACATAGAAAGAGATAGGGAGATGAGAAACTAGCTATCATCATAAGTGGGAAAGGTTACATAGTACATATACAATAATAGCACACAGACATGCATCATACATAAGCACATATAAATACAATCATCCTCGAGACATGTCATTATCCTCTACTCTTCGCGCTCAGGCAATTGATCTTGTATGTTGACATGGCCACCACATAATCCTGTCATGGATCCCCTGTCTAATTAGGGATATGTGTCAGTTGTCCAAGCGGCTCGTCCATAAACACCGGTGCACACCCCCATTCCCGTTAGGGCGCTCATTCAAAGAATGACATTATCCCCCTATTCCTGTTAGGGAATAGCTACATGATATAAAAGTATCCCCATTCCCGTTAGGATACGGGACGACTCGGCAAGGACTACAAGAGTATCGGGTCATAACCTAGTGCCTCAACCTTCCATCCTCATCTCAATCTCATATCTCAAGTCACATCACATATTCTCATCAAGAAATAAAAATTATTTAATTAGGTTAGGCACGACTAAGTCTCATATCATATGCTCCCCAACATGCATCTCTCTAAAACATCATATATCAATGCATGGAAGCCAACTAAGCACATAACGACAAATATCATATGTTATCATCGAGCATAATATTAATAATAAAATATTCATATGTCACAAATAAGCATACCAAGCATGTCAACACAAACAGCACATAGCAAGCAGCTCAACGAGTAAAGTCATGCAACCCCAAATACACAAATTTAACCTAACGACGATAAACCTAAATCCCCATATCATCATTGGTTCCACAAAGTAGTCGCCAACATGATATTGACATTGTCGGTTACTCGCTCACTAGTAGGGTTTAGGTCGCCCTACACCATTATCGTAAAACATATTACTTAGCCAATTCCGACGATAGGTGGCTTCTTTCTACGACCTGAAATGTAAGTAGCTAGCTCTGGAGCAACGAAATAAGCACTCCCCTACTCACACGCTTGCTGCCACGCACGGTTCTTGGGTCTCCGGACCTCCGAAATTCACCTGAATACATCAATACGAAGCACACGTCACAGGTAACCTTATTTTGAAAACAGAACTTGAAACTGATAACCGAGTAAAGAGAAAATCTCAATAATGTCATCGACGGCATGTCAGCATAAAATGGACATAGGCTTACCTTAGCCTAATTAAGAAAAAAAAAGGTAGGGTTAAGAAGCAGACATCGCTACGAGTACAGTGATGTATTCGGTTTCTCGATTAGACAAACGGATTGCTCGGAAGTTGCCCCGGAATATTTTCTCTCTTCTGAACTCTTTTTCTCCCTTCTAGTATCTTTCTTTCTTTCTTTGCATGAATGGTAACTTAAGTTACCATTAAGTTACTATTCTAATACTTATTATTTTTTTGTAAGATTTTACGCCAATGCTTGAGCGTGGTTTTCCCAACGTCCGAGCGTTGTGGCGCTTGAGCGCCAGTAGCTCAATGCTCAAGCGTTAACTCTCAAGCTTGGATGCTCCACACTGTCCCAAAAACCCTAGTTTCCGTTCTCGCTCGATTCAAGCCGATCGTTTATGTACTTTTCAAACAAGGTTCTAAACATAAAAGCATGCATCTTAAACACTTAAACAAAGCCTTGAAACATGGATGTTACAAACTCCACCTTCTCAATCTGTCATTGAGAATGTTGTTGATGATGTAGTTAGGTCAGTTAATATTCCTGTCGCGCCATCATCACCACCACCAAATCAACTCATAACCCTCACTCAAGAACAACACACATCACCACTAGTGGAAGACCTTCTACAGGGCGGGGGGGGGGGGGGGGGAGCAACGGCTCCCCCCAGCTTTTTTGAACAAAAATTTTTCAATATAAAAATAATATTACACACTTAAAAATATTGTATACTATGTAATTAATTTTAGATGTTTTAGAAGTGATACTTTTATCTTAAAAAAAATACAATGATATAAGCATAAAAAAGTGATGCAATTTTTGAAGAAGAAAACATATGATAGAGATAAAAATTGTATAACTTTAATATTATTGAAGTGTAAAAAATCTTGAAACCGATAATATGTACTGATTTAATCCAGGAATTATATGGAATTGATATGTAATACTAGTGTAAAAATTTTACACGGTCAACCAATCATAAATTATTACATAATAAAAATGTTTCACTTTTA
Organism: Echinosophora koreensis; assembly: GCA_035048595.1. Taxonomy (NCBI): domain Eukaryota; kingdom Viridiplantae; phylum Streptophyta; class Magnoliopsida; order Fabales; family Fabaceae; genus Echinosophora; species Echinosophora koreensis. Next base: position 2,218,500 of record JAPCYP010000011.1, on the reverse strand, counting down.
TACTAAATACCTAAGAAAGGCACATATAAGATGATTTGTGATATGTTAACAATATAAACAACTTTATATCGGCGGTCTATCAAGATTACACTTAAAATTATATATAATTAATTATAATTTTTTAATAAATAATTTTAGCTAGTGGCTAGTTGGCTCCCCCAAAATTTTAGGTCAAGATCTGCCACTGATCACCACCTCCACAAAACTCACCCCATCCATAACTAGAACACTCACCTATTCAGAATTCCCCACCTCAACCACAATTTCCATCCATCATACCAGCAAATGATCCCTGGTTTAACGAACCAGATGATGGAATTATCTATGGAGCCCCTTTCCCTAAACTACCAAATGTCCAATTTCCCTACACAGACCCAAACTCTCTCTATGATGGCCAAACTGAGAATTGGGCCAAGGTTAAAAGGAACTGGAGAATTCTTTACCACACTTTCCCTCCTACCCCTAAACCTACCCTCTTCCAGAATATGAATATGAATATGAATATGAACCGGAACCCATCCAGTATCCCTGGTATGTCCCCATCCCATATGAAAGTAATGACCCCCTACCTTCTACCCTATTTACCCAACATGAACCTCTTCTCACTCACCTACCCCAGAAAAAGTTCCATCCAAATAAAATCTACCCAAACCTTATCCGGATGGAACCCTTCATTCCCCACACAAATGGTGTTGATAGGGATATTATCCCTGATTATAGGACTATACCTTTGAAAAGAAACCACAAGGATGTGGGGTACAGAAGGTCCAGAACCTATGAGTACAGAAGGTTCATTTTGTGGAGAAATGTCAAATGGAAGCAGTTTGTGCATCCAAGCGAATATGGCAAGCTAGTAGACTATGGAGACTATCTGATGGATGGTCATCTACAAGCTGAATTCTCAATGCCTCGATTCTACAGAGCTCCCAATTTTGTGCCTCCTACCTGGTTGGATCATAATACCAAGACCAAGATTGGTATGGTCCCTCCAAGAATTTACTCGAGGCTGCCAATGATAGACCTCAACAAAGACAAAGATGGCAAATTCAGGCCACCCAAGAAGACCTCACCTCTTCTTGACAAAGTTATTTTAAAAGTCAGTCAGGCAGAAGTTATTGATGCAGACATTATGGAACTCTACCCTGCTCATCCATAGGAAGAGAAATTTGAAAATGAAGCTCGAGGCTATTGGGAGAGTCACATAAGGATCTGCTCAAGAACAACATCTTCATTTGGTTTGTCTGCAGAAGAAAAAGAGGAGACTCCAGTAGTGAGAGGTGAATATGGCTTTTCTGAAGCTAGGTTCTTCATTCAAAGACACACTTGGTGTCCCAGCTGTGAGAAGCTCCTTTATTTATGAAGACCAAGTTCATTGAGTTGAACACGAACCAGAGCCTTTAGTACATGAAGCAAAACTCACTCTGAGGAGATAGAGGAGATTGTTGCAAAAGCTGCTGAGCAAGCCGAGCCAGCACAACAAGCAGAGCATGTGGCTAATTCTGAGGAAGTCCAACAAGGAACTAATAGGCAACCTTCGTAGCCTGTACCTCTTTCAGTTATCCATCCAGAAGCACCTCAGCAATCCATGGCTCTGAGCACAATTCCTGGCAAAGGCCAGTTGGACACCATTGCTGAAAGCTCACGACCTGCAATTACTCCTGATCTACAAGAGCTAATAGCCAAGCAAGTTGGAGAGTAAGTTCAGGATCCTCCTCCTCCACCTTCATCCTCTTAGTATATAACTGCTCTGATGCATACTTTTTGCTCTGATACATGCATACCTGGTTTATATGTTTTTTATGCTCTGATACTGTTTTGCTTAACTATTAAAGTATTAGAACCTGTCATATTGCATGTTTGACTGATATTAGACTTGTTAAATATTTGAATGATTTGTCTTAGGGGGAGCCTTTTGGCTCTCTTAGACTTTGTTCATTCAAATTTAATAACTTTTTGTCATCATAAAAAAAAGGGGAGATTATTGGAACCAAAGTGGTTATGGATAATAATCTCTGGAAATTTTGATGTTAACAAAAATATTAAATTTATTTGGCAAATTCAAAGTTATGGACTAACTCGTCTACTCTAATGTGCAGGACTGTTTTTATATCGCTAGACGAGGGTATAAGTCTAGAGCTCTTTAAATAAGTCAAAAGCATCGCTGTTCCAAGATAAGTTCGCTAGACGAGCCACCAGTCTAACCTGGTAAATCATTAGTGTTCGCTAGACGAGCCACCAGTCTAACCTGGTAATTCGCTAGTCCACTCTAAGTTCGCTAGACGAGCAGCTAAGTCTATCGGATAAATGAACAAGTCCAATACATAGCAAGTCCAAAGACTTGTAGTGTACCCAATAAAAATTGGATGACCCGCTAAGTAGATGACCCGTAAAAATTAATTGAATCAACTCTAGTCTACTCGGTAAAACACTAGACGGTGTAGTAATGAACTGTTGACAAGTGACTCCAAACACAAGGAGGGAGAGGGATGGGGGGGGGGGGGGGGGGGGTGAATTGTGTGTGAACTTTGTTTTTCAAAAACTTTAACAAATTAAAAATATAATCCTTTTAAAATACTTTGTAAAGCAATTTGTAAACGTCGCGTGCAAATAAAAAGCGTTTAAGCGGAAAACAATTATGAAAGTAAAGAGATAAGGGATGAGAAAAGAACACAGCGATATATCCTGGTTCGGACACAAACTACCCACGTGGCCTACGTCCAGTCCCCAAGGCAATACCACCAAGGGTTTTCAATCAACTCTAGTTTTTAATAGGATCAACTAGAACCTTTACAATAGAGAGCACTCCTCACAGACCAGGGATATCACCTCCCCCAGTGAAAGAGCCTCAAGACAATAACCCAAGAGATATCACCTCTCTTGTCAACCACAAGGAATATGACCTCCCTTGTAAACACTTGGAAATCACATCCAAGAAACACCACAAGAGATATCACTTCTCTTATAAACCACAAGGAATATCACCTCCTTTGTAAACACTTGGAAATCACATCCAAGACAACACCACAAGAGATATCACCTCTCTTGTAATAATGGTGTAGAAAAGAAAGGTTTGAGTCACACTACTCTTACCAACAATATGCACTCTTAATAGTGCTGATAAAAACAAATTGACGAACAAGAATAACAGCACCTATATGGTGTGTAGAACTCTCAAAATAATATGGTCAAAGCGATAATGTAAGAGAAAGATTATAGAAAATGTTTATCAGAGTATTAGCACAGAGAAATAGCAGTTGTAACATGTGTTAGCTGCCTAAACTTCCTTTTATGTTAGAAGGGTGATGGTTCAAAAGAAATTAGGTCAAGCCTCTTAAAATTCATTTTTGACGCATCATGATCGATTGTAACATTCTCATAATCGATTATTTAAACCAATTTCAGGAAGCGCTCACTTTGACAGAATAGGCATAACTGACTTTCATATAAAAAGTCATAATCGATTACGGGGTTTCTGTTTGAAGCTCGTTGAAAGACAGAAAAGGCATAATCGATTATACATATTACACAATCGGTTATTCTAATTTAAATTCAAAACTTAACGGCTTTAATAACATAATTACTCATTAAACTCATTTAAAGCCTTTTAATACGTATCATAATCGATTATTGTTTTCCCATAATCGATTATGGCTCGAAGCACATTTGAATTTGAAAAACTTAACAATTAATATTTTGATTACTCAATAAGCACAATTAATTGTCAGTTATAAAACATGTTAAAAAGGTTTTAGGCACATGTTAAATGTGTGTGTGTGAGACCAATATTAAATTGAGAACTCTACTTACCATTTACACACTTTTCTAAAATAATCAATACAAATACTGAAATTCCCATTTTGCCCCTTGTGCTTGCTTGCTTTATGAATTTTCGCTTTTTGCTACTTAGTCCTTCTGGACCTTTTCCTTTTGTCATTCATCAAAACAAAAGTACCTGTCAAGGCATATATTCACATGAACTACTCAGTTGTTTTGTTCAAAGTTAAAAATACACGTCTAAAGACGTACTGATTCAGAACCCGTCTAGCCAGCGCCTTTATTTCCAATGATTGTTTATTTAATTCATTTGTTTCTATGTCTTTACCTTGGTTACTTCAAATTGTTTATGCTTTATTCCTTGGTAAAAGAAACATAGTACCATCGATTACACAAATGCCTTTGTACTCTAACACATGCTGCTGCACAGTTGACTCAGTACAAAGAAGGAAAGACAAAAGGCAACTTTCGGTTACAATAGAGAAGTGACAGTACCACTTTGAACATTTCTAATAACCAAGAGCCCTTTTCTGAAGAGCACATATCAACTTATCAGACTCAACAGATCCTAGCATTAAATGCTATCTCTAAACAGATACATCTTGAAGATCGTTGAAGAAACAAGAGCTGAAGCTGCACTTCATCTATAAATACTGGACGACCCCAGTGAAGAATGTTATTGAACTACAACGGAGCTCTGATATTTCAAAGTGTTGAAATCCTGTCAAAATCTTATATGATCTTAAACCTTCATATCCTCACATATAATGAGATAATGAGTTCTTAGATCAAACATTTTTATCTCTTAAGATAGAGAGAGTCTGAAGAAGCTTTACTGTAAAAGAATACTTGAGTGCCTGGAGAGGTGTTGAATACTTGAGAGTTTGTAAGCCTGAAGAGGCAAGGTCAAAGAATACTTGTAAGCTATTGGATCATAGTGGAGAAAACCTTCAAGTAGAAGGGACTGGATGTAGCTTTTGGTTGGAAGAGAGTGAACCAGGATAAATCCTCGTGTTGTGAATCTCTTATCCCTTATCTCTTTTAAGTTGCTTTGATCACTAACTGCGGGGATTTGATATTGAGTTTATTAACTCTATTTGGAAAAGCTTTTTATTGTGTGTATTTAGTACTTGCTTGCTTGCAAAACTGTTTTCGGAAAGGAGTTTGAAAAATATGTTAAGAAACAGAATTCAACCCCTCTTCTTGTGTTTCCATGTGTCAAATTCAAGACGTTGGTGTACGAATTATGTTCCTTTTTCTATTAGTTTCTTGTTTCTTATGTGGCGGACTAGTCTGAGAGAGAAGATTACCATGTAGGTTGGATGAGTGGGAACGCAGATGTGTGAAATCTCGTCGGTTTTGTGAGTACATGTCGATTTAAGTGACTAAATCTATACCATCAGATTTGAATTAAATGAATGGTTAGAGATGGGATGAGAATGTGAAAACAACTATGCAGAATCTGGATTCAATCCAACAGGAAATTGATGAAAATGGTTACTCTAAATGTCTTACTGATCTTGAGAAAGCTGCACAGCTGGAGTTGGAAAAAGCATTACAGTTCCAAGAGGATTTCTGGCAGGAGAAGTCTAGATTGAGCTAGTATCTGCAAGGAAATAGAAACACTCAATTCTTCCCTAAAAAGGCCAAGGTAAGATATGTTACTAAGCAAATGAGTATGCTGAAACATGATGATATGATTTTGAATTCTGCATCTCAAATTGAAAGTCATGTAGTCCAGTATTTTGAAAATCTGTTCAGCTCTGACAATAATTGTATAGTCAATTGTTTGGTGGATGAAGTCATTCCCAACATTTTTTTGAATGATGACAATATAATGCTAACAAGTTTACCTTCTGAGGAAGAAATTAAACAAGCTGTTTTTTCCATGAACTCTGATGGTACACCGGGTCCAGATGGTTTTGGTGCATACTTTTATCAATCTTATTGGGACATTATAGCTAAAAATGTGATTGGTGCTGTGATGCAATTTTTCAATAGTGGTTGGATGCTTCCAAATTTGAATGCAAATCTAGTGGTCCTCATTCCTAAAACTCCTGAAGCAGAGAGAATAGAGCAATATAGGTCGATTGCTCTTGAAAATTTTAAGTTCAAAATCATTACTAAAATGTTGGCTGGCAGACTAGCTAAGATTGCTCCTCAAATTGTTTCTTCTAATCAAAGAGGTTTCATTCATGGAAGGCAAATTTCTGATTATATTTGTCTTACTTCAGAGGTCATGAATCTGATTGATAAAAGGAATTTTGGTGGGAACTTGGCAATGAAAATCGATATTACAAAGGCATTTGATACTTTAGATTGGAGGTTCCTTTTGAAAGTGCTTAATGCTTTTGGTTTTAATCAAAAATTTTGCAACTGGATTGAAACTATCCTTCATTCAGCTAAGTTATCCATCTTTGTTAATGGCAAGGCTTCTAGTCACTTCTCTTGTAGGATGGGAGTGAGACAAGGGGATCCACCGTCTCCCTTGTTGTTTTATCTTGCAGAGGAGGTGTTGAGCAGAGGTATTTCAAAGCTAGTTCAAGATGGAAAGCTGCTCTCATTAATGTCTGGTCCTAGAGGAACTCATGTGCCATCTCATGTATTATATGTAGATGATGTAATGATTCTTTATAGGGGAACTCAAAGTAATTTGAACTCTCTTATGGATCTATTCCAAAGATATGCTGCTGTGTCTGGACAGGTAATTAATCCTTCCAAATCTACTTTTTATTCTAGAGCAGTTTCCAGTAGAAGACAAACAAAAATTACTGGTCTTTTGGGGTTTGCTATTGGCAAATTACCCTTCACTTATCTTGGAACCCCAATCTTTAAAGGGAAGCCTAGAGCCATTCATTTGCAACCAATTGCTGATAGAATCAAGTCTAAACTTGCAACATGGAACGCATCTTTGTTATCTATTGCTGGGAGAGTTCAAAATTAGTGAAGACAGTTATACATGGTATGATGTTATACAGCTTCTTGGTCTATAGTTGGCCTATTAGCCTGCTGAAAAATGTGGATAGATAGATTAGAAACTTCATATGGCCAGGAGATGTTAACCAAAAGAAATTAGTGATTGTTGCTTGGCATAGAGTTTGCAGTCCAATGAATGAAGGTGGTTTAGGAATCAGATCTCTTAAAGATGTCAATAGTGCAGTAACTTTGAAGTTTTGCTGGGAGTTTATCCAATCAAATAACCAATGGGCCTGTTTGCTAAGGGCAAAAGTCATGAGAAATAACAAACCAATTCCATATCATGTTGGTTCATCAATTTGGCATGGATTAAAATGCAAATTAGCATCTGTGCAGCAAAAGTCAACTTGGCAAATTGGTTCAGGGAACTCTGTTAGATTTTGGATAGATTTATGGCTATCTCAACCATTGATTTCTTTGCTAGATTTTCCTGTGCATACTCATGATCGACTTAATGCTAAAGTAATGGATTTCATCAGTAATGGTAAGTGGAAAATTCCAAGCTCCCTGCTACTGAAATTTCCAGATTTGTGTAATTGCAACAGATATGCATTCCTGTTATTCCTTGTGATGATAAGCTGGTATGGAAGCACTCAATCTCGGGTGATCTGACATTTAAGGAGGCTTATTTGTTCCATAGACCGAATGGTCAAATTATTCAGTGGACTAAGCTCATTTGGAATGTTGTCATTCCTCCTTCTAGGTCCATTCTTGTTTGGAGAAATCTTCAGGACAGATTAGCAACTGATGAGAATCTGATATATAGGGGTTGTGTGGTTGTTTTGGTGTGCTGTTTGTGAGAAGGAGATTGAATCAACAAAGCATTTGTTCTGTGATTGCCCATTTGCACAATATATTTGGAATTGGTTGAGTACTACTATTGGTTTCAATATTGATCATTATTCTTCTCAAATTAAGGATATGATTCTTGCTGCTGTTATTAATGGTTTTTGGGTTATCTGGAATTGTAGAAACAAACTCAGATTTGATAACCATAGAATCAATTTGCAGGCTGCCGTTCATATGATAATTGCAAATGTGTCTTTAGCAGGGAATAATAGTGAAGGTCATTTAAATTCCTCAGTGCAGGAGTTTAAGATTTTGAAAGCTTTTGCAGTTGATGGAAAGCCTAGGAAAGCTCCAATCACTATGGAAGTCAAATGGTGTCCTCTGCCTTGCTACTTGATTAAATGTAACACGGATGGAGCAGCTAGAGGCTCACCGGGTCATGCAGCCTGTGGAGGCATTTTTAGAGATAGGAGTGGTGCGACTATGGGTGTTTCGAGTTTAAAATTGGTATTACATATGCACTGCATTACAAAAAAAAGGGTGTTTAGCGACCGAAGAAATCGGTCGCTATTCACTAAAATTAGGCCGCTAAATAAATTAGCGACCGAAAAGTGACGGTTGCTAAAACCCTGGTCACTAAATGATTTAGTGACCGATTTCAAATTCGATCACTAATAACGACTGATTTATTCGGTCACTAATTTATAAAAATCGGTCACTAAATTGGTCTCCAACACCAGTTATGTGACCAATTTTAGCGACCGAAATTTCGGTCGCTAAATTGGTCACTAATTCAAAAAAAATCAGTCACTAAATTGGTCCCCAAAACTTGTTCTAGGGACCAATTTAACGACTGATTTCTTCAAAAAACATATAATAAACCAAGTTCAGAGAGAACAGCAACTGTTGTCCATCTTCAAGAGCCTCAAAATGATTAGCTCCTCAAAACCATTGGAACAAACCCAGTTATCCAACCATCTTATCCATGTGAAATAATCTCATTATAGAAAGTTGATTACCTAATAATTATCAGAATAAGAACTTTAACCAAAAGTACTTAATTCAAATAGGAAAAATAATGCAGATATTCAACACAAATATTAGAGACATTCTTGACTATTGAGGCAATTAATAAGCCCAGCTTATAACAATAAGAACTTAGTAGATCAAAGCAAAAGACAACTATCATAAATGAATAACATCTTACATAAAACGAACAACTGAAACATCAACTGGTGGGCCACCTTCAATTGAATTAATAATCTCTAAAATTACAGGTCCAGAATCACCTTTGTGCAACTGAAGAGCTTGCCTGAAATGAAACAAATATATAATACTTTATTGTGTTCGAGTCCATCTGAGAAATATGCTCCAAATCTTAAAAATGACTAAGCTACAAATTTGAAAAAGTAAAAACCAACATACTTTGTAGCTTAAGTTATGATAAGCATAAAGGTTATTCTTTAGTATAGAAATGCCAAAAGCCAAAGAGAATAACCCCAACAGGTAACTGTGACCAGGAATAAAAAGTGAATCATATAATTACAGAGGAGAAATATTTTTTTTTTGTTTACCTTGATAACCTCATTGAGCAGTTTGATATCCAAAACGCTAGGCAGGAAACCTGCAACAAACTCTCTAATACAGTCAACAGCTGACAAGCAAATCATTTTTAACTTGTCATTGAGCTTGAAACTAGCAACATAAAGAGAAACAATAAAACAAAGAACATTTATAAACTTCGTAAAAGATTCATACCTGGATTGTCTCCTGAGATTACGCTTCTGTCTGCAGGTTCCACACCAACTACCTAAGCAAGACATAATATGCCACACTATAATGCTAGGTCAAAACAGTAGAACAGATAAAGCACCACTTGCACTGTTAAATGCAAGAAGCAGATTATGCACACATCTATAATTGTTAATACAGATGCCCAATATACTGATGTACATCATACAATTTAAGTATTACTGTAAAACGTTCGCCACAGTTTATGGTTGCATCCATGCAAGAGTAATTATACAAATATTTTATGCCTCCCTTAAGGCTCCCTTTTCTTAACAGGGATTTGGCATATAATCACACAACTCTAGCAACCCACTTAGGTAAATAATCAAACACATAATATGCATAAGCAAAACACATCAAGCAAAGAGTAAGATTATAAAGGAAACAAAATTAAGGAGGAATAAGAAGGGTATGATTTACCTGGAAGAAGAGGAAGAAGAAGTTCAAACGAAAGGAAAGATGGTGGAAAGTGGAAACCACCATAGTTCAAACGAGTTTCGTTCCGCCTTGCACCGTCGCTGTGCAACCCAGATGTGACCGTAACCGCTGCTCCAGTCCTCTGCGAGTTCCGTTCTGCCTTGCACCGCCATTGTGCCACCCTAATACGACTGCAACTGCTTCGCACAAGTAGAACAATGGCGACGATGGGCGTAGAACCAGAGAAGGCGAACGACGGCGACGCGACGGACATGGACGAATGTGCGCGGTGGTGCAGAGAGTGAGGTAGGGGAAAGGAAAAGGGGGAAACAAAGACGATGTGTGGTGGTGTGGTGTGGTGGCCGGAGCAGGGAAATGAGAGAGGAGCAGGGAAGCTTGAGAGAAGAAAATAGATAAATTAGGTAGAGAAGGGGACAGTGATCGAAATAATTCGGTCGCTAAATCGGTCACAGTTCACATTAAAAATAATTGGTCGCTATAATCGGTCGCTATGTGGCTTCCATCTAATTTCAATTAGCACATTTTAACGACCAAATTCAAAATCGATCGCTAAATAACTCCAACATTATATTTAAAAATAAATCGATCGCTATTTCGGTCGCAAATAAAGTCAACAATTTTGACTTTGAAATTAATTGGTTTAGCGACCGATTTAGCGACAACTTAGCTTGCGGCCATAAAATCGGTCGCTAAACACATGTTTTATAAAAAGTATGAAAATTATGATATCGATTGCCATTTCGGTCGCTATTGGCGACGGACTTATTCAGTCGTCAAATTTCGGTCGCTATTTCAACTTTTTTTTTTTGTAGTGCTACATGTTGAGCTTATTGAAGCAATGTTAGCTAGTGAGTTAGCTTTCAATAAGGGATGGCATAAGTTATGGTTGGAATGTGATTCCAAGTTAGTAACATTGACTTCCAAGTCTAATAATTTTGCTCCTTGGCAATTAAGAAATAGATGGAATAATTGCATTGAGCTAACCAAGAAGATGAATTTTATAGTTACTCATATCTTTCGTGAAGGCAACAATTGTGCAGATAAGCTTGCCTCCCATGGGATTTCTATTCATGGTTTTCTTTGGTAGAACACTATTCCTATGTACATCACCGAAGATTTTGTTAGAAATAGAGTAGGACTACCTAATTTTAGATTCAATAACATTTGCAAGGGTTTTGGTTTATGTCCCCCTTGCCTTGGGTAATTCTTTTATTATTTTTTAATAAATTTTTGATGTGCTGCAAATGATTGGTGGGCTGGGGTGCCAGCCTAGCTGGGATGTAAGTTTTCACAGTGATGCTTTGCATGCCAATTTTTTTGCTAAAAAAAAAAACAGAGAGATGGGATGTAAGAAGTGTAATGTTTTTTAGGTGTAAGATGATCGATAGAGCCATAGATTCGCCTCCCACTGATTGGAGTGTGTACGGCGATTATTCCCTAAATAAGATGACACACGCGATTATTTGAGATAGAGTAAAATAAGATGCTATTAACTCATTATAAACTAAATGTACTTTAATTTCTTTTTATACAAAAATGTACTCTAATTTAATTAATATTTATATTTATTACAATTCAGATAGAATTTCAAAAAAAGAAAAAGAAAAATATTTAAAATTTTAGGGATTTTTCTAAATCTGACTAGCACTTTAAAAAAGATTTAATTATATTACATTGGCAGTGTAAAAAAGAATTATATTATCAACCAATCATATATTGACACATATTAAACATGATTGATATTTATAGATAATAACCTTAAAAGTCATTTATAGGATGATTTGTAATTGATTGACTATGTGTCTTAAAATTAAACCTTTTTCAAATATATAAATGAAAATAGCATATATTTTTTAATATTAAACGAGTTTATAGTACTAATAGTAGTACAATTGACTAGTCATGCGAGGATGAGCCAGGCTTTTTTTCCAAAATAATCCGCTTTAGAAACTATATACCAAAACAACCTATTTTTGAAACAATTTACCAAACTAATCTACTTTTGAATAAAATATTAAATTTGTTTTTTGTTGACTAGTGGCGCCAGTTTGACTGGCGTCATTGACTTGTTGAACTGCCACGTGGCAGGTCCTGATTGGTCTCGAAAATTTGCAAAAAAAAATTTAAAAAATGTAAAAAATTTTAAAAAAAAATTGGAGGAAAAAAAATAATAAAGAAAATCAAGTCAACGCCATTGACCTGCCAAGTGGCAGCTTCTTATTGGTCCGTCATCTTTTTATGAAAATTTTAAAAAAAAAAAGGTTTTTGTGGTTAAAAATATTTAAAAAAAAAAGAAAATTAGATTATTAATTAATTAATATAATTCTATTAATAAATTTTAACATTATAAAATTATACTAATTAATAATATTATTAATATAATTAATAATTAATTAATACCAATTAAATTTTATCATTATATAATTATACTAATTATTAATAATATACTCATTTTTAAATATAATTATACCAATTAAATGGTTTTTGGGGTTAAAAAAATTTAAGTAAAATAAAATTATGTTATTAATATTAATAAATACTAATATAATTCTATTAATTCTATTAACATATATTAATATTAATATTAATATTAATATTATTAATGCATAATTATCAATATTATAAATACATATTAATATTATTAATACATAATTATCTTATTAAAACAATTGAGAGACCAAACTGAATATTTTAAAAAATCACTGAGGAATTTTTAAATATAATTATACCAAGTAATAATATTATTAATATAATTAATAATTAATTAATATAAAGTTATTTTTATAATTTAATAATATTTGTTTAGAAGTTAGTTTTATAGGAGTAAACAAAAAACAGAGTTTTGAGAAAGAAAATTAGTCAAATCATAACAATTTAAAAAAAAAATTAATAGAATTATATTAATTAATTCATACAATTATATTAGTATTTATTTAATTTTTTTAAACACCAATGAGGAATTTTTAAAATCAATTCGCCCTTTAATAGTAATTATAATTCTTTTTTTTATACAAAAATCAAGATAATTAAATTAAATTAACTAACTTCCTTAATAAGTGTGAAATTAGTTATTATTGTTTATAATTAAGTCTGGAGGCTGTACTCCTAGTTATCAATATTAATTATGTAATGATAATTTTGATAAATATAAAATTATTATTTAATAATATAATTATGCATTAATAACATTAATATAATTAATTTTCCCCTTAATTACATTAGTATTTTTGTTTATAATAATATTAATATATTTATTTTATTAATAATTAATTAATATAATTATATAATGATAAAATTAAGGGGACAAGCCGTACATAATGAGAAAATTTATTAATATGATTATGTATTAATAATATTGATATGTATTTATAATATTCAGTTTGGTCCCTCAATTGTTTTAATAACATAATTATGTATTAATAATATTGATAATTATGTATTAATAATATTAATATGTTTTATATATATTAATAGAATTAATAGAATTAAAAGAATTATATTAGTATTTATTAATATTAATAACATAATGTTATTTTACTTAAATTTTTTAACCCCAAAAACTTTTTAATTGGTATAATTATATTTAAAAAATATAATATTATTATTAATTAGTATAATTATATAATGATAAAATTTAATTGGTATTAATTAATTATTAATTATATTAATAATATTATTAATTAGTATAATTATATAATGATCAAATTTATTAATAGAATTATATTAATTAATTAATAATCTTACTTTATTTTATTTTTGAAATTTTTTTAACCCTAAAAGCCTTTTTTTAAATTTCTTTCATAAAAAACTGACGGACCAATAGGAAGCTGCCATGTGGCAGGTCAATGGCGTCAGGTAAACTGGCGCCACTCCACCAAAGAGCACCACATGGCGCTAACCTGATTTTCTTTTTTTTCTTTTTCGCCAAAAAATTTTTTTTAAATTTTTTTCCCCAGATTTTCGTGACCAATCAGGACCCAGGTCAACAAGTCAATGGCGCCAGTCAAACTGGCACCACTAGTCAACAAAAAAATAAATAATATTTTATTCAAAATTAGGTTAGTTTGATAAATTATTTCAAAAGTAGGTTATTTTGATATATAGTTTCCAAAAGTGGGTTACTTTGGAAAAAAAGCCCAGCCCAAACCAATAAAGGGGGTTGACAAGAGCAATTGAATTAGATGGACAAGAAAGTCAGCGCTTATGTTACTTTCTCTAACAGAATGTGGTAGCATCAATGACATATTGATACTCGTCAAAAAAATAATAATAATAACATATTGATAAGTCTATCAAGTATGAACGTTCTTTGAAAAAAAAAAAAGGTTTAATTACTCTGTAGGTCTCTGAACTTTTTGGAAATTTTCAAATAGGTCCCTGAACTTTTAAAATTTGTAATCAGGTCCTGAACTATTATTTGATTTGTAATTGGGTCCTTGCTCTAGGGTTCTGTTACTCTACTATTAAGTTAAAAGGAATATTCATTTATTCTACTTCCATCTCACCTTCACTTGACAAGTGATCTTCACATAATAGGTACACCTTAGCTACTCCTAAAAATACCAATTTGCCCTTCATTAATAAATCCCTAAATCCCAATTGCAAATTCAAATCCCTAACCCTTACATGCATGCTCTGCTCTTCTCCTTTGCAGTCCCTGTTTACCCCCTGTTCGAAGCCTCCATTTACGTTGAAGCCACCAATGGAGGTCGTCGAAGCCACCATCTGAGGCCGTTGAAGCCACCATCTGAGGCCGTTTTCGAGCTCGCGCTTGTGCTCTCAGCATCCAGAGAAGCCACAGGGAACCAAGCAAACCTAGCGTCCCTGTTCTCGCACTTGAGGTACTGTACATGGCTGGTCCTTGTTCCTTGTTCATTCTTCTTGCATTACTAGTCCTTATTCATTGTTGTTAGGGTATTTGTTTTAGGACGTTTTTTGTTATGGTTTTAATAACGGTCCTTGTTCATTACTCTTACTCTGTTAGGATTTTAACGGATGAACCGAAATTTGAAGTACAACTTCATCATGGAGGTCAGTTCTTGAAGGGGAGATTTGGTAATGAATATCTTGGAGGTAGGACCATTAAAGGGCATGCCGCTCACTCACTAACAGTAGACTAACAGAACCCTAACAGAAGGACCCAATTACAAATAAAATAATAGTTCAGGGACCTGATTACAATTTCAAAAGTATAGGGACCTATTTGAAAATTCTCAAAAAATTCAGGGACCTACAAAGTAATTAGACCCAAAAAAAATATTTAGAATTGAAAATGGGATATACTCACATACATATTAGTAGAATTTGAATTTAAAATAAAACAAACGGTTAAAATAACGGCCATTCATTATTCTTTAAGAGTATAGCATAACTAATTCAAACACTTTCAATTAAAATAACTATAATTTAATATTTTAGTGTAAAAATTTAATATATAAATGCTTATGGGTGGATAGGTGGACGAAGAGTCTAAGTGGAACTTTAGTGATTTATCCATGTTTTGCGCTTGATTGCTCTCCTCCCACTGTCTCTCTAATTCACAACCTACATAATAAGCCTTATTCCTCGAGTGCTCCTCTTTTGTCTCCTGAAACTAAGCTATGAATCACAACCACTAGCTCTAGCAAAAAAGCTTTGGTGACAATTATTGACCATTAGTAACACAAAAAATGAGAAAGGAAAAATGTCCTTAGCGATGGAGACTTCAAAGAAAAAGAAAGAAAGCAGGATCATAATCTAGAGAAAAAGGAAAAAAGCAAGATATCTAAACAAAAGGAGAAGTAAATATTTTGGCTTGTCAATATGGCTTTTGGCTTGCCAGTGGCTAAAACCGTATGTGGGGACAAGCTAGGTAATCTCATTTTTGAAGTGAGTAAAAGCTTCGTTGTATTTCTGGGGATGGTGATTTTGTGCAACGGTTTACATTTCATACTAAAGCGTTATTCACAACCTCGCATTACTTCTGACATGATTGTAAGCTTCTCTCTCTCAAGTTGATCTCAATAGACATTTATTTATTTGAGCATTGTAAAACAAAGTTTGACAAGTTTCCCATAACTTTCCTCGTTATAATAAAAAGTATAGTATGTTCAACATTTTGCTATGTAAATAGCAATGGAAACATAATAATGAGAAAGAACTAAAAATGAAGGGTTTCTAATGATTTTATTCGTATTGATGCAGGTAGGATTAGTTGTGGGCAACATTGGATTTATACGTAATCTATTCGAGAAATTCAACAGAACCTTTGGGTTTATTATTGATTTTGGCATGATGTGTTACATGTTTGCATTGGGGATAGAAATGGATTCTTATGTACTCTTCAAACGACCATCTAAACATACTCGAGTTGCTTATGGAGGACTATTCTTCACATTCATCATAACAACTTTGATAACCCCATTATTGGTATACTTCAATGAAAATAAAGTACTAGAATTCACTCTATGCCTTGCTACTTCTGTTTCTAGCACGGCCTCGCCTGTCCTGACTCGTTTAATAACTCACCTCAAAATAGGCAAATCGGATATTGGGAAGCTTGTCATTGCAGCAGGGATGCACACAGATTTTATGTGCTCTATGCTTCTTTCAATTGGCTACATAGGTATTCCATTGGCTTTATTTTGCAATCAATTTGAAGAAAAGCAAGGCATTAAGAAGGCTATTATCATGGCTTGTGCAATTTTGGGGCAGACATTGTTCACAGCCATTGTTTCACCATTATTTATGAATTGGGTTAACAATGAAAACCCAGAAGGTAGACCCATGAAAGGTTCACATCTGGTGCTGGTAATTGCCTTCATGGCCTTAACATGTGCCATCTCTACTATATATGATTATAGTCCAATTTTAAGTGCCTTCCTAACAGGTGTTTGTTTGCCCCGTGAGGGTAGAGTTTCCAAATGGGTTATCACCAAAATCAACTATATGTTGAACACTATTTTCTTTCCCATATTTTTCTTGTGGATGGGGTATGAATCTAATTTCAGGCAGTTTAACCCTGGAAACTATGGAACATGGGCAAAATTATCTGTACTTATAGTAGTAGGAACAACTGGTAAAATTGCTGGAACAGTTATTAGTGGAGCAATTCTGGGCTTTCAATGGCCTGAATCAGTTGCAATAGGATTGCTCCTCAACACCAAGGGACATCTTCATATCTACTTAGCTGTCAAAGCTGTAAGTCTTTGTTCTCAACATTTCTCTCTTTACCAACTCAAACAGTTGCCTGGTCATCATTACCTATAATATCACTTTGACTTTCTACAATACATCCTCAATTGACATGAATCCTCATGTGAAAAGATCATGAAATTTCAGTGTAACTTTTTAAATGCCTCCGAGTGATGTCAATAAGGCATACTTAATACTATGGTTTTAAATTGTGGTTGTGTTGTGCTTACCGCAATTGAGGGATAGTACGACTAATGTGGTTGCAATTGGAGTTGCAATGTGATCATAGAGACTATCAAAATCACATTATGACCATAATTACAATTGTGGACAGCAATTTAAAAGCATAGTATTACAAGGTAATATACATACTTTTGTAAATTGAGCAGCATGCTTGTACCTATGAGAAAGGACATGGAATGGACCAACAATTTTTTTGGGTACTAAAATAAAGAGTACCAAGACATTTTCCTTTGCCGATGATACAAAATCCTGCATCAAAATTTAGCTTGATATGAATCTAGAAACTTATGTGTCCTGTCATTCACTTATGTGTCCTGTCATTCATATGAAAAATCCAGGACTAGAACAAGCATCTTCCTATGCCACTAATGCCAAAAGCAAAAGGGAGAAGTAAACCTCATAAAAGATATGAACATCAAATCTATGTCACTCATTCTTTATGATGCAGAGAGAGAGATGACTCAGTTTTTTTTTTTTTTTTTGATAGGCAAATGCTAGTATGTTAATATGTTAATTGTTAATTTTTCTCCTTTACCAATGTTTGAACCTTGGACCTCCAACACCTTAAACCCTTAACTCAGTGATAGCTATACTTTTTTTATCCAAAATTATGACAAAAATAACTGAAATTATGTTTACCATTGGGCTACTTGAATCTCATAGGCTCATCGCTTGTTTCTTTATTACCAGATGCATTGTGGTGCAAGTACTTCCACAGGCATTGGGATGATAATTGCAATCTTTTTCACACTTGTACATGCTCCAACAGTTGTGGGAAACATCATCAAACGTGCAAGGAAAAGGGCACCTACTCATCGCATGGCCCTCCAATTGCTTGACCCAACAAGTGAACTAAGGATCCTCCTATGCCTTCATGGACCTCAAAACATTCCTTCTTCTATCAACTTCATGGAGATCTCAAGAGGGTCATCAGACCCCGGCATTCTGGTTTATGTCGCGGACATGATTGAACTAACTGATGAAATATCAGCCACTTTAGAGAGGGATGAAGGAATAATACATACAGCCACTGTGAAAGACAATGAAGTCATGGACATGAGAGACCAAGTAACCAACTCATTCCAAGACTATGTGGCAAAAAATAATGATGGCATTACTCTCAAAAGAACCATGGCACTTTCAACAATCAATAACATGCCGCAAGATATATGCATTTTAGCAGAGGATTTGATGATTGCTCTCATCATTCTACCATTCCATAGGAGCCAGCGTCCTGAAGGAATCTTGGATGGTGGTAATCAAGGGTTCAGATATGTCAACCGAAAGGTAATGTCCCCAACACTAGAACTTATTGTTTGCTAATGCTTATATTTTGAGAAATAAATATTTTGTCAAAAGATCTCTTAGGTAGCTTTTGAATATAAATTAAGGTAATTGAAATACTTAGGGTCGTTTGCCTTTTTTTCATTTTCCGTTTTCAGAAATAATTACAAAATTGTTACTTTGTTTTCATTCTACTTTCTGTTTTCAGAAATTTGAACAGGAAAGATTGAAAACAACTTTTTCTTGTTTTCACTATTTACTGTACAAATTTTTAAAAATAGGAAGAAAAAAAAAAGATGACATTGTTGTAATTATTTATGAAAATAAGGAAATTGGAAATAAAGCAAAGAGACCCCTAACTTTATCTAAACCTTCACCCACCTTAACAACTTATGTGCCTCTGAATAGATACATTTTGGTACTTTAACAAAATGAAAAAGTAACCTACCAAAAGAACAAAAGTAAAAAAGATGTTTATATTCTACAACTTACGTACTCAGATTGTGACATGAAGTTAAATAAGATTTGTAGAACCTACTTTGAGATAAATATTAATTTTAGAAATTTTTTTTAATTTTGCTTTTCCTTCATAACCTGCGATTTGCATTATCAACTTGGGGGCTTATGAAGGCTCATCATTCCTAATTTAGAAGCTTATTTGCAATTGCATTAACAACTTCTTTGGCCATTGAAATGTAAATCAACTTCTAGAAAATTGGTTAGCTTTTTATCTTATTTTATAGCTTAAAGAACCTCACATTTTTTCTACATATATCTAAAACAGAAAAAAAAAAAAAAAAAACACAATTGATTGAAGGACAAGGTATTAAATCAAATCAATCAGGGTAAGGGTAATCCTATAAGTATTAGAAATATATATTATATATTGTTGCATATATCGATTGTAACAAAAATGAGTGAATCATCGTTTTGGCCCTTGAAATTGTAGGGTGGTAGTATGTTGGTCCTTCACATCAAGAAATAGGCAAAAGCATTCCCTAAATTGAAATTTGTTCATTAGCTATGGTCCCCAAATTGATAATTATCGCCAAATTAGACTAATATAATTGACTTTTTTTTTTTAATTTTGGGGCATTTTTGCCTATTTTTTAAATGTGAAGGACCAATTTTGTCATTGCTCTACAATTTCATGTACCAAAATGGTGATTCACTCTAACAACAATTGTCTCACCCCGGCATGATTTGAAAATCTTAGACAACAACCAAGTTCCAAGTTTTAATCTAACATGTACGTCACTAGCTATGGCTTTAAATTGTAGTTATGGTCTTAAATCCCATTTGTGATTACACAGCATTTTCCACAATTGCAAAAAATGCAATCGATGTTGCTGCAACTGTGGTCGCTATATAGTTGCAGAGACTACCAAAACGGCAAAACCACAAAATGATATTAAAATCATGTTTCTCTATTATAATAGGTTTTTTTTTTTTTTTTTTTGCATGAGGTTTGGGCAATAAGAAATAACTAATTTCAGAAGAGTTTATCTAATATATTTTGCTGAATAGGTACTCAGAAGTGCCCCTTGTTCAGTTGGGATTCTAGTGGACAGAGGCGTTGGTTCCGTTGAACATATATCAGAATCTCAAGAAACAATCAATATGGCAGTCATATTCATCGGTGGAAAAGATGATAGGGAAGCACTTGCCTATGCTGGCCGTGTAGCACGGCATCCAGGAGTAAAACTCACAATAATAAGATTCTTGGTAGACACCAATGCAGAGGCATCCAGAATGGTAGGGTACAGGGTCATGCTTCCAGAGCAGGAAAATGAGACGAAGTTGGATGATGAATACTTTGCACAGTTCTATGAAAGGCATGTAGTTGGAGGCCGTATTTCCTATACTGAGAAGCATCTTGCAAATGCTGCTGAGACCTTTGCTACTCTAAGATCATTTGAAGGACAATACTCATTGGTCATTGTAGGAAGAGAAGGAGGGTTGAACTCTATATTGACAAGGGGGATGAATGACTGGCAACAGTGCCCTGAACTGGGACCAATAGGGGATGTTCTTTCGGGACCAGACTTCTCAATGACTATCTCGGTGTTGATCATACAACAACACAAAATTAAAGGAGAGCTTGATGGGTTGGATGATGACTTCTCTATCATGTAGTTGTGAGATGGATAGGTAGTGTAGAAGTAGATACTAATCTTAGCAAGGAAACAAAACAAATTATACATTCTTTGTTTGTGACAAATATTCTGAATTACATAGAATAGAATCAATTATTTACTAACAAGATTGAACAAGGGAATTTGTACTCTCCAATATTACCTGGTAGAAGAAGATATGATGAGTGTGGTACACTTCTATCAAACATAATACTTCGGTATCACAATGGCTATGTCGGGGAGTTTTAAAGGAGATTGAGTGGAGTGATTAATAATCAAGTGGAGTGGAAAGTAAAGTATACACTCCATTTAATGAGAGAATGAAGGGAAATCTCAAACCCAAATTGGAGGCTTTGGGTGGGATAGACTGGTTTAGGTTACCGTCCTTAATCAACACACTCTATTACTTAAGAAACTCTCAACCAATGGCTTAATGTCTTTTTACCAAGGAAGTCAAAACCGGACCGGACCAGCCGGTCGGACCGATTCGACCGGGAACCGGCATGATGGACGGTCCAAAGTGACCTGAAAAACGGATGTAACTAGAACCGGTCAAAAACCGATGGAACCGGTCAACAACCGGAAGAACCGGCAAAAACCGGCGGTCCAACGGGTCAAAAACCGGCAAAGACAAAGCCTTTCGTGTTCCTCATTGCAGAAACAGTTGGCCGCTGCTAATCCTGATTTTTTTCTTCATCATTTTGTCTTCCTCGGTTTCTTATGGTGTAGAAACGTTTGTCTGCCATTCATCTTCCCCTCAGGTGCTCATCTTCACTACGGCTGGTGTTCATGGTAGAACGTCTGATTTCTCCCTCTGGCGGCGCTGCTAACAAGGAAACGATTGGTACTACATTGGGGAAGTCAACATATAGTCATGTACTAGGGTTGGCTTATCTGATTGCAAATAATGGGCATATATTGTTGGGCTTTGTAATTTGGGAGCTCTGGGTCATGGTAACGTATAATATGGAGTTATGGACTCTTGAATTACTGAATATATATTTATCAATTTTTTCATAAAAACAAAACTTTATTAAAATTAAACCATCAGTAATAAAGTAATAATATATTTATATTAAACTTTATTATAATGTCAAAAAAAGTAATATATTTATTATGGAAATCTTGATTGTAGGCTGAATTTTTTTTATTAATGTTTTTAATTATATTTATATAAAATAAAAACATATATTTAATTATAATCGGTTTAACCATAGTTCAACCATGGTTGAACCAGTGAACCGTGAACCAGTACATTTACCGGTTTAATGATCGGTCTGGTTTTTAATACCTTGCTTTTTACCACTCCTAACCATTCCACCACATCTATCCAAACATAATTTATTTCCCTTCCCAGTAGGTTTTACTTTGTAAAAAAGAAATAAAAAACATATTCGTTGGGTCAACTTAAGCCAAGTGTATGTGAGAAACTTTATTGTTATGAAAAATAATATTATCATTTGTGAATGTAATTTTTTTTTCTTAGAAAAATTGGCGTGCAAAAGCATCACTGCAAGGAAAGAAATCTCAACTAGGTTGCCACCTCATACCCCGCCAATAATATGCAGCACACCAAAAATATAATTAAAAAGATCAAAAAATAAAGAATACAAAACTATATATAGGCCAAAACCCATGAAGACAAAATACATCATTTAAATCTATAGAAAGGTAGACTAAATCTATTATGATTTAAGTCATCTATAATAAATCTAGGGGCTACATCCCACCAAGTAAAACACTAATTATTTAAACCAAACCTAGCTAATTTATCTGCACATGTGTTTCATTCTCTAAAGATATGAGAGACAGTAAAACTCATTTTGCTAATTGAGAATAAGCAGCGTCTCCATCGGTTTCTTAAATTCCAAGGGACAATATGAATTAATTTGAAGGCAGCTACCACAAGAGAGGAGTCACACTCCAACCAAGTTTACTCTAGCCTTTGGTAGAAGCAATTTCAATAGACTTCATTGCACCATATAGTTCTGCTTCAAATGAAGAAGCTGTGCCAATGAAATATGAGAAACAACCCATAAAAGCCCCATTTGATTCTCTATACACACCACCATAGTAAGCTAATCCCGGATTGTCTTTGGAGGCACCATCAGAGTTATATTTTACCCAACCACAAAGAGGTTTGGACCATTTAACTTCAGAGATTGAACCAGCTTTAGGATGATGGCCTAAGAACAAATATTTTAGAATACATGTAGAAGAAATGCTTCGTGGGACAGGTGCATCATGTGGATGACATTTTCACTCTACAAAAAAAAAAATTATCAGAAGGTATATTTTTCTCTATCAATGATACCTATGGGGGGAAATATGGTATTAATTCGTTTAGTGGATGGTGAAGATCTAACAGAACGTGTCAAAGATGCATAAATATTTTTTGTCAATGGTTTAGTGATATAAGCCAATGATCAGTGGCGGATCCAAGACCTTGAGTTTGTGCGGGCAATTTTTTTGTTAAAAAAATAAAATTAATAATAATTTATATTATACATATTTTAATAAAGACAAAGGATTGAGTGAGGGAGAGAAATTGAGAGATATGAGAGGGTTGGGTGACTGGGTTTGTTCAAAAAAAAAATAGAGAAAAGAGGGTAGTGGGTTCAAATATAAATGGAGGGGCAAAATATAAACACTCACAATGTTTACTTGGAATTTTATCAAAATGAGATGGTGCACTTGCACACCCTCACTAACATGTAGATCCGCCCCTGCCAATGGTCCCTTGTGGAAGTTACAAGATAAAGATATGTATGATTAAGATGTTAGGGGATTATTATTATTATTATTATTATTATTATTATTTGTCAATGAATCTTTATGAACAGATGTTATAGACTAAGTGTAAAATCATTTTTAAAAAAATTGAAAGTGGGTTTTTTTTTTTTTTTACGAGAACTTTGTATAAATTCTACAAAGATATTAAGTTTGGAAATTTAAGACAACTATTATATCAAAGAATAAATAAAGGAGACAACCGAATACAATAATGAATAAAAAAAGAAATAATACTAAAACTATGAAATAAATTTAAAAATTGTCTAACCAGATTAAAAATAGGCAATGTTATCCTGACAGGACCGGCCGGCTCAACTAGGAAATAGCCCTAGCACCAAACCAGACTTCGCTGAGAACTGCCTTTTCACAAAATTGGCGGCGAACCGGCCAAACCGGGTCAAAATCGGCCAAATAGGTTGAAATCGGTTCTTCGAATTCGTCTCACCGTCTTAGCCATGTTCAGGGACGAAACTACTTGTATTTTGGGAGGGTCCTTGGCCCCAACTGCCGAAAAATTAGTTGTTACGACGACGATCTCGAAAAGAGCTTTCCGTGCATATATAATATGTCCAAAAATTCCATCCGGATCAAAAGTTATGACCGTTCAAAGATTTGTCGGTTGTTTGGGATTTTGGTTACTCATATGTCCAAAAAGTCACCAACAGCACATACCCAATGCGTGTTGGATACGTGTTAAACCCTACTGTTGGGTGCAAGTGTCGAGGGATGATGGTCTAATTTGGATTGCTAGATTATCATGTATATTGATAGATTACTAATATAATTAAAGTTGTGGAACAAATAATTATGAATATTGTATATAAAATTAGGTGCGTATATATACATTGAATAAACTTAAATTTTTATGCTTGGCCCCTCCTATCATATAAGTCTGGTTCCATCCCTGGCCATGTTGGTCTTCTCCATTGTCTCAGCCGCTCCATCACCGTCGTCTCAGTCGCTCAATCTCCACCATCATTTTGATCATCATCTTCCTCCTCGGAAGGCACTAGCACAAAGAAAAAGAAAAAGAAAGCAAGGAGAGGGAGGAAAAGCAAACAACAAGAAATGTGAAACAGAGGTTGATGGAGCTTGAAAATGGAACATGTGGCTGATGCTCCCATTTCCATGTCTGCCGCTGAATCTGGAGCTTGAAAAGATAGAATACGATTGGAATATGAAACAATAGGGAGAGAGATTGGGCTGTTTAGGGTAAATGTTTCACATGCTAATGCTTTTATTTTTTACTTTTTAGGGTTTTTGGAATAGTGGTCTCTTGGGCCATACATTCATATCATTTTTTTTCAATTTGGACTCTGAATATTATCTTTTAATGGCCTTTAAATATGGACTCTTGAATAAATATTGAGTTTTAGCATGTTATTGATATGTTGAGTTTTAATGTTACCAAGTTAATGAATATTATATTATTATGTTTGTTTAATATTTTTATATATTATTTTAAAAATTTGAAAAATATTATTTAATTATTACCGGTTCAACCACGGTTGAACCTTGAACTAGTGCCTTCACAGGTTCAATGACTGGTCCAATTTTCAAAACATTGAAAATATGGGATCCTGTCCTCTCCAAAACAATACTAGTTATAAGAAGATATGACCACTTCTATCTAAGGACACTTCTAGCACGACAAATAAAAAAGAATTAAAAAAAGCTTACTGGGTAATGTAGGTAATAAACTTTTTGATAGTGCAAGAACATATACCTTTTTTGCTTAAAAAAAAATTAACTTGATGTAACATTTACAAAGTTTCTCGTTGATGATATCTATATATGATATCCTATGCCACACACACATTTCTCATTGCTGAAGAAAAATAGCAGGCCTATATTAACTACATTTTGAACTTTATTTTAAAGGTTAACAACTCAGTGGCAACAAATATCAAAAGATTCATAGCACTAGTGTAACACCCCGTTTTTCGTAAGATGTTTTTAAAATTAATTTTATTTATTTAAATTTGATGGTTGAGGGCTAAGTGGGATTTTAGCCTAAAAGTCCCTTTCTGGTACATGAGCACGCTCGTGCTCATCAGCCAGCAAGCCCGTGCTTAAGGTCAGAAGCGTGTTTCTGATTTTAAGTTGAGCACGACCGTGCTCAATAGTGAGCACGCCCGTGCTCAATGCGTGGACCGCGTCTCGCTGACGCTAAGTGGAGCACGACCGTGCTTAAGGATAAGCACGACCGTGCTCAAGTCCGGAAGTTATATACGTAAGCAGAACCCGAGGGTGATGTGAAAAACCCTACTTTTGTTGGCAGTCGTCACCAGTTCGGCCAGAGTGATCCCTTTCCCTACTTTCACTAAACTCAACCCGTTTCTGGAGTTTTGGAAGTCTTTGGGAGCCCCTTGTGAGTTCTGTTGGTCTAGAGGTAATGTTCCCTTCCCTGGTGTTTTCCTTTTCATAATGATTTGAATAGGAAACTAATTTCCGTGCTTCGGTTTGACTAAGGTTGTGTGGAGTTAAGCCGCTTTGGGGAACCGTGACCGTTTGCCTTAGGAGCTAACGTTGGAGCGACCTTCAATCCAGGTATGGGGAGAAGTGGGATTGTTTTCATTAGGCAGTGGGTAGTGTAAGGTAACGGGGTTCCCTATGACCCCGGTGCTATTATATGTATGTCTGTGATAATGTAGTGTTAGTCTATGACAATATGTTCTGATTGTTATCTGATTGTTATATGCCTTGCGCATGATGGTTGTCTATAGATATGATGCCATGTTGTTATTGACATAATATTGTTGAATGGTTGGCTGTTATTGTGGTTGCTGTTATGATGAGTGCATGTTGACAACACTGTTTAACGGAATATTTAGGCATAATAAACGCACTAAGATTAGGGGTTTAATCCCTAAATAATGTAGTTAGAACTTGGCTTCTGTCCCTGCCCAGAACGGTGCAGTCGTGCATTGAGCACGACCGTGCTGAACAGGGAGCACGACCGTGCTCCCACTCAAATTCTGGAAAATGGCCGCGCTGCCCAGCACGGCCAAGCAGGTTGAACAGCACGATCGTGCTGCTGAGCACGACCGTGCTGAGTGTGAAGCACGACCGTGCTTCACTTAAAAGGGCAGCACGCCCTCACGTGTCCAAGCACGACCGTGCTAAGGTCTAAGCACGACCGTGCTGACCTCCTGGACAGTGATACAATTAAAGGACTTAAGGGGTTTTAAAACCCCATTCCCCTATGATGATAAGTTGAGATAAATAATCAAAGATAAAGATTAGACAACCTGGTTATTAACTATATAAGATAATTAGATAATCAAATATTAAGTCGGTATCCGTTGGGTTACCGCACGTTGATAAGTTGAAGTCTTGGGTGCTTATAGACCCAAGCACGTTGAGTTGAACCTTGGTGCTTATTGGCCAAGGGAGCCTTGACCCCACGGTTTGGGTCTAAGGTTACGTTGAGTTTGATGTTGAAAGTCTTGGGAGCTTCATGGCCCAAGCAAGGAGGTGGTTGAGATTGTTTGTTGTTGTGCCATTTGCATAAATCATTGGAGTAGTTGATGGGGGAGGTTCGACAAAGGGGAGATCGCCCGAGAGTACGGTGATCTGGCCATCCACGGTAGGTCACCCAAGGTTTGGTGACCGAGGCCCCCCGTGATGAGGCATCCACGGTTTGATGCGTTGGCTATCCATGGGGTTCACCCAAGGTTTGGTGAACTGCCGGTGTTGGTGCTTTTATGGCCAATACGGATATGTAACTCCAAAGTCGTTCATCCTGAGTTAGTTTGGATCCACATGCATAGTTGGAGTAGCGGAGTAGTTGATGCATTGCATAGCATAGCATACTTGGTTGTTATGTTACTGATGGATGTTGATGTATGCTTATGTGTATGTTTACCTTACGTACAATTCCCCTGCTGTTTAAATGATTACATGAATCTTACTCCCTGTATTGTTTGTGTTTGGCCTGATCGGCATTTGCAGAGGATGACGAGCAGCCCGGAGAGGAGTGACTCTGAGGAGCCGCCACTCATAGTAGGGTTGTTTTAGTTTAGATAGTTGTTTCCAGTTGTATTCCGAGGATTTATTTCCGGAACGGTTATACCAGCTCTGAATTGTGACATCGGGGTTGGGTTATTTATTTGTTTATGTTTTTAATTGATTAAACTTATTTTGTTATTTTCCGCGTTGTAAACGAGTTCATGTGGGACTTTTCTACCCATGGACAACTGTTTTATTTAATTCAGTTAAATGCATGTTTTTCTTATTAATTGTTCTATTTTTTTTAAATGCCTTATAACATGCGGGGTAGAAGGGTGTCACATTTAGTGGTATCAGAGCAGTTCGACCTTGTTCGGACGTGGTATGAGTCTGTTGTGAGTCTGTTGTGTGACTCTTGTGTGAATTGTCTATACTCGTATAGATAATGATGTTTTAAGTTAGTTGCCTGTAGCTTTTACTCGCTTAAGTTTCTGTATTAAGAGTTGTGTTGGACTTGTACAGGAACTAATGGCCGGTAGAGGACGCAACGATCAGGCGATCGCGGACGCATTGGCACTCCTGGCCAATGCTATCGGGCAGGTTAACCCTAACAACGGTGGGCCAGCTGAGTTCCAGGGACTGGATAAGTTCCAGAGGAACAACCCTCCGTCGTTCAAGGGCGCGTACGATCCGGAAGGAGCTTTGTTGTGGCTGAGGGAGACAGAGAAGATCTTCAGAGCCATGGATTGCAACGATCAGCAGAAGCTCATCTTTGCTACCTTCATGCTGACCGAGGAGGCTGAGCATTGGTGGGATAACTGCAGGCAGAGGATGCAGGCTGAGGGTACAGCGGTTACATGGGCTGTGTTCAGGCAGAGATTCCTGGAGAAGTACTTTCCGGCGGATATCAGAGACAAGAGGGAGATGGAATTCTTGTCTTTGAGGCAAGGGTCGCTATCAGTCGGTGACTATGCGGCCAAGTTTGAGGAGCTGGCTAGGTACTACACTCCCTACCAGCATGAGACGGATGACCGTTCGAAGTGTGTGAAGTTTGAGGCTGGGCTCCGACCTGAGATCAAGCAGGCCATCAGCTACCAGGAGATCAGAGTCTTCCCTATTCTGGTCAACAAGTGCAGGATATACGAGGATGCCAGCCAGTTCAGAGTTGCCAGTTCCAGAGGGTTAGATAGCCAGAGTGGCAAGAGGACTGATCAGAAGGACAAGGGTAAGCAGAGGTATGCTCCGACCGGCAGAGATTTCAAGCAGAGTGGTAAAAAGCCACAGTTTCAGCAGGATGGGTTTAGAGGCGGGTTCTCTAACGTCTCTAGGCCTATGAGGTGTGGCAAGTGTGGTGCTACGGATCACTACTCGTCTCAGTGCAAGGAGACGCAAGTGATCTGCTTCAGATGCGGCAAGCCAGGACACATCAGCCGAGAGTGTGAAGGAGCCAAGGTCGAGCCTCCCAGCGCCGGCAAGAATTAGAAGTCTCAAGCCAATCGACTGAAGACCACTGGAAGAGTCTTTACTCTTAGTGGAGCTGAAGCCTCCGAGTCTGATGACTTGATTCAAGGTACATGTTTTATAGATGGAACTCGATTAACTGTGTTGTATGATTCGGGTGCTACTCATTCATTCATATCGCATGATAGGGTCAAGAGTCTTGAATTGCCTGTTGCTTTCCTTGAGTATGATTTGTTGGTTTCTACACCTATAAATAAGCCTGTTTCTACTTCTTATGCATGCAAGAACTGTCATATAGTTATAAATGATAGGACATTCATTGCTGATCTTGTATGCTTGCCTTTGAAAGACCTGGATATCATTCTGGGTATGGACTGGTTATCTTCCAACCATGTCCTCCTGAACTGTTTTGATAAAACCCTGATTTTTGGAACTCCAAAGGAGTCTAAGAATCCGGACCTTCTCTCTGCCAGCCAAGTTCAAGCTTCGATGAAAGACGAAGCCCAGGTATACACGATGTTAGCTTCCCTGGAAATAGAGAGCAGCCCTCCTGATGTCGCCAGCTTGCCTGTTGTGCGAGAATTTCCTGAAGTGTTTCCGGGGGACGTTTATAACTTACCCCCAGAGAGAGATGTTGAGTTTACCATAGACTTAGTGCCTGGCACCGGGCCAATCTCCATAGCACCCTATAGAATGTCTCCTCTAGAGTTAGCTAAGTTGAAAGAACAGTTGGAGGACCTGATGAAGAAGCAGTTCATTAGGCCGAGTGTGTCTCCGTGGGGAGCACCTGTGTTGTTGGTGAAGAAGAAGGATGGTAGTATGAGGTTGTGTGTCGACTTTCGACAGCTCAACAAGGTGACCATAAAGAATTGGTATCCCCTCCCTAGGATTGATGATCTTATGGACCAGTTGATGGGCGCTTGCGTCTTTTCAAAGATAGATTTGAGATCAGGATACCATCAGATTCGGGTTAAGTCTGAGGACATCCCGAAGACAGCGTTTAGGACGCGATATGGTCACTATGAGTACTTGGTTATGCCTTTCGGTGTGACCAATGCTCCTGCGGTCTTCATGGACTACATGAACAAGACCTTTCACCCTTACTTGGATAAGTTTGTGGTAGTGTTCATAGATGACATCTTAGTGTACTCCAAGAGTAAGGAGGAACATGAGGAACACCTGAGGGTTGTCTTGCAGACCCTTAAGGAGAAGCAGTTGTATGCTAAGTTGTCTAAGTGTGAGTTCTGGTTAGAGGAAGTGAGCTTCTTAGGACATGTCATCTCTAAGGGTGGCATAGCAGTGGACCCAGCTAAGGTAGAGACGGTGCTCCAGTGGGAAGCGCCAAAGTCTGTAACCGAGATTAGGAGTTTCTTGGGGTTAGCCGGGTACTATAGGCGGTTCATAGAAGGTTTCTCTACGATAGCTTTACCCTTAACCCGTCTCACCAAGAAGGGACAGTTGTTTGTGTGGGACTCTAAGTGTGAAGAGAGCTTCCAAACCCTTAAGAATAGGTTGACGTCAGCACCAGTGTTAGTTTTGCCAGATCCTAGTGAACCCTTCGTAGTTTACTGCGATGCTTCTAAGCAAGGGTTAGGTGGTGTGATGATGCAGAATGGTAAGGTAGTTGCTTATGCTTCTAGGCAGTTGAAAACCCATGAGAAGAACTACCCTACCCATGACCTAGAGTTAGGAGCTGTGGTATTTGCCTTAAAGATCTGGAGGCATTACCTGTATGGAGCGAGGTTTGAGGTCTTTAGCGATCATAAGAGTTTGAAGTATCTCTTTGATCAAAAAGAGTTGAACATGAGGCAGCGTAGGTGGATGGAGTTCCTAAAGGATTATGACTTCGAGCTGACCTATCACCCAGGAAAGGCCAATGTGGTGGCCGATGCCTTGAGTAGGAAAACCCTGCATGTCTCCGCTTTGATGGTTAGGGAAATGGATTTGATTGAGGAGTTTAGAGACCTTAGTCTAGCTTGTGAGTTTACCCCTAAGAGTATTAGGCTTGGTACCTTGAAGGTTACCAACAGTTTGATGGATGAGGTTAGAGAGGGTCAGAAGTTAGACAAGTTTCTCTTAGACCAGCGAGATCTGCTCGCTCAGGGTAGAGACCTAAGTTTTAAGGATGGCAGTGATGGTATTTTGAGGTTCAAAGATAGAGTTTGTGTGCCAGATGTTCCTGAGCTTAGGAAGTTGATCTTAGAAGAAGGTCATAGGAGTGGATTGAGTGTGCACCCAGGTGCCACTAAGATGTATCAGGACCTTAAGAGGATGTTTTGGTGGCCTAGGATGAAAAAGGATGTAGCTGAGTTCATGTATGCGTGCCTAGTTTGTCAAAAGGCTAAGATAGAGCATCAAAGGCCTTCAGGTAAGTTGCAACCTTTGAGTATCCCAGAATGGAAATGGGATAGCATCTCCATGGATTTTGTGTCTGGACTCCCTAGGACTCCAGCTGGTTTTGAGGCTATATGGGTTGTTGTGGATAGACTGACTAAGTCTGCCCATTTCATTCCGATGAACATGGAGTATCCATTGGAGAAGTTGGCTAAGCTGTATATCAAGGAGATAGTTAGGCTTCATGGTGTACCCTCTAGCATAGTTTCAGATAGAGACCCGAGGTTTACCTCTAGGTTTTGGAATAGTTTGCAAGAGGCTTTAGGGACAAAGCTTAGGCTTAGTTCAGCTTACCACCCACAGACTGATGGGCAGTCTGAGCGGACCATCCAGTCCTTAGAGGACTTGTTGAGGGCTTGTGTGTTAGAACAGTCTGGAAGTTGGGACAAGTTTTTGCCCCTAATAGAGTTCACCTACAACAACAGCTTCCATTCCAGCATTGGGATGGCACCTTATGAAGCTCTGTATGGGAGGAGATGTAGGACACCCTTATGTTGGAGTGAACCTAGTGATAGTGTGGTGCTAGGGCCAGAGATAGTCCAGGAAACAACAGAGAAGATCAGGTTAGTTCAGGAAAAGATGAGAGTTGCACAGAGTAGGCAGAAGAGCTACCATGATAAAAGGAGGAAGGCGCTCGAATTCCGGGAAGGCGATAATGTATTCTTGAGAGTTACCCCGACGACTGGGGTTGGTAGAGTGATGAAGGCGAGGAAACTTACTCCGAGGTTCATTGGTCCTTACCAAATCCTCAAAAGAGTCGGCGAAGTCGCCTACCAGATAGCCTTACCCACGTTCTTGTCAAATCTCCACAATGTTTTTCATGTGTCTCAACTCAGGAAGTACATTCATGACCCTAGTCACGTGATAGTTCCCGATACAATACAGTTAAAAGAGAACTTGACATTTGAGGTGTTACCCCTTCGAGTCGAAGATAGGAGGGTGAAGCAGCTAAGAGGCAAGGAGATTCCTTTGGTTAAAGTAGTTTGGAGCGGGGCAACTGAGGAAAGCGCTACCTGGGAGCTCGAGAGTCAGATGATGAAGGCGTATCCACATCTTTTCGTTTGAGGTACGTAGAAATTTCGAGGACGAAATTTTTATAAGGGGGGTGGAATTGTAACACCCCGTTTTTCACAAGATGTTTTTAAAATTAATTTTATTTATTTAAATTTGATGGTTGAGGGCTAAGTGGGATTTTAGCCAAAGAGTCCCTTTCTGGTACATGAGCACGCTCGTGCTCATCAGCCAGCAAGCCCGTGCTTAAGGTCAGAAGCGTGTTTCTGATTTTAAGTTGAGCACGACCGTGCTCAATAGTGAGCACGCCCGTGCTCAATGCGTGGACCGCGTCTCGCTGACGCTAAGTGGAGCACGACCGTGCTTAAGGATAAGCACGACCGTGCTCAAGTCCGGAAGTTATATACGTAAGCAGAACCCGAGGGTGATGTGAAAAACCCTACTTTTGTTGGCAGTCGTCACCAGTTCGGCCAGAGTGATCCCTTTCCCTACTTTCACTAAACTCAACCCGTTTCTGGAGTTTTGGAAGTCTTTGGGAGCCCCTTGTGAGTTCTGTTGGTCTAGAGGTAATGTTCCCTTCCCTGGTGTTTTCCTTTTCATAATGATTTGAATAGGAAACTAATTTCCGTGCTTCGGTTTGACTAAGGTTGTGTGGAGTTAAGCCGCTTTGGGGAACCGTGACCGTTTGCCTTAGGAGCTAACGTTGGAGCGACCTTCAATCCAGGTATGGGGAGAAGTGGGATTGTTTTCATTAGGCAGTGGGTAGTGTAAGGTAACGGGGTTCCCTATGACCCCGGTGCTATTATATGTATGTCTGTGATAATGTAGTGTTAGTCTATGACAATATGTTCTGATTGTTATCTGATTGTTATATGCCTTGCGCATGATGGTTGTCTATAGATATGATGCCATGTTGTTATTGACATAATATTGTTGAATGGTTGGCTGTTATTGTGGTTGCTGTTATGATGAGTGCATGTTGACAACACTGTTTAACGGAATATTTAGGCATAATAAACGCACTAAGATTAGGGGTTTAATCCCTAAATAATGTAGTTAGAACTTGGCTTCTGTCCCTGCCCAGAACGGTGCAGTCGTGCATTGAGCACGACCGTGCTGAACAGGGAGCACGACCGTGCTCCCACTCAAATTCTGGAAAATGGCCGCGCTGCCCAGCACGGCCAAGCAGGTTGAACAGCACGATCGTGCTGCTGAGCACGACCGTGCTGAGTGTGAAGCACGACCGTGCTTCACTTAAAAGGGCAGCACGCCCTCACGTGTCCAAGCACGACCGTGCTAAGGTCTAAGCACGACCGTGCTGACCTCCTGGACAGTGATACAATTAAAGGACTTAAGGGGTTTTAAAACCCCATTCCCCTATGATGATAAGTTGAGATAAATAATCAAAGATAAAGATTAGACAACCTGGTTATTAACTATATAAGATAATTAGATAATCAAATATTAAGTCGGTATCCGTTGGGTTACCGCACGTTGATAAGTTGAAGTCTTGGGTGCTTATAGACCCAAGCACGTTGAGTTGAACCTTGGTGCTTATTGGCCAAGGGAGCCTTGACCCCACGGTTTGGGTCTAAGGTTACGTTGAGTTTGATGTTGAAAGTCTTGGGAGCTTCATGGCCCAAGCAAGGAGGTGGTTGAGATTGTTTGTTGTTGTGCCATTTGCATAAATCATTGGAGTAGTTGATGGGGGAGGTTCGACAAAGGGGAGATCGCCCGAGAGTACGGTGATCTGGCCATCCACGGTAGGTCACCCAAGGTTTGGTGACCGAGGCCCCCCGTGATGAGGCATCCACGGTTTGATGCGTTGGCTATCCATGGGGTTCACCCAAGGTTTGGTGAACTGCCGGTGTTGGTGCTTTTATGGCCAATACGGATATGTAACTCCAAAGTCGTTCATCCTGAGTTAGTTTGGATCCACATGCATAGTTGGAGTAGCGGAGTAGTTGATGCATTGCATAGCATAGCATACTTGGTTGTTATGTTACTGATGGATGTTGATGTATGCTTATGTGTATGTTTACCTTACGTACAATTCCCCTGCTGTTTAAATGATTACATGAATCTTACTCCCTGTATTGTTTGTGTTTGGCCTGATCGGCATTTGCAGAGGATGACGAGCAGCCCGGAGAGGAGTGACTCTGAGGAGCCGCCACTCATAGTAGGGTTGTTTTAGTTTAGATAGTTGTTTCCAGTTGTATTCCGAGGATTTATTTCCGGAACGGTTATACCAGCTCTGAATTGTGACATCGGGGTTGGGTTATTTATTTGTTTATGTTTTTCATTGATTAAACTTATTTTGTTATTTTCCGCGTTGTAAACGAGTTCATGTGGGACTTTTCTACCCATGGACAACTGTTTTATTTAATTCAGTTAAATGCATGTTTTTCTTATTAATTGTTCTATTTTTTTTAAATGCCTTATAACATGCGGGGTAGAAGGGTGTCACATTTAGTGGTATCAGAGCAGTTCGACCTTGTTCGGACGTGGTATGAGTCTGTTGTGAGTCTGTTGTGTGACTCTTGTGTGAATTGTCTATACTCGTATAGATAATGATGTTTTAAGTTAGTTGCCTATAGCTTTTACTCGCTTAAGTTTCTGTATTAAGAGTTGTGTTGGACTTGTACAGGAACTAATGGCCGGTAGAGGACGCAACGATCAGGCGATCGCGGACGCATTGGCACTCCTGGCCAATGCTATCGGGCAGGTTAACCCTAACAACGGTGGGCCAGCTGAGTTCCAGGGACTGGATAAGTTCCAGAGGAACAACCCTCCGTCGTTCAAGGGCGCGTACGATCCGGAAGGAGCTTTGTTGTGGCTGAGGGAGACAGAGAAGATCTTCAGAGCCATGGATTGCAACGATCAGCAGAAGCTCATCTTTGCTACCTTCATGCTGACCGAGGAGGCTGAGCATTGGTGGGATAACTGCAGGCAGAGGATGCAGGCTGAGGGTACAGCGGTTACATGGGCTGTGTTCAGGCAGAGATTCCTGGAGAAGTACTTTCCGGCGGATATCAGAGACAAGAAGGAGATGGAATTCTTGTCTTTGAGGCAAGGGTCGCTATCAGTCGGTGACTATGCGGCCAAGTTTGAGGAGCTGGCTAGGTACTACACTCCCTACCAGCATGAGACGGATGACCGTTCGAAGTGTGTGAAGTTTGAGGCTGGGCTCCGACCTGAGATCAAGCAGGCCATCAGCTACCAGGAGATCAGAGTCTTCCCTATTCTGGTCAACAAGTGCAGGATATACGAGGATGCCAGCCAGTTCAGAGTTGCCAGTTCCAGAGGGTTAGATAGCCAGAGTGGCAAGAGGACTGATCAGAAGGAAAAGGGTAAGTAGAGGTATGCTCCGACCGGCAGAGATTTCAAGCAGAGTGGTAAAAAGCCACAGTTTCAGCAGGATGGGTTTAGAGGCGGGTTCTCTAACGTCTCTAGGCCTATGAGGTGTGGCAAGTGTGGTGCTACGGATCACTACTCGTCTCAGTGCAAGGAGACGCAAGTGATCTGCTTCAGATGCGGCAAGCCAGGACACATCAGCCGAGAGTGTGAAGGAGCCAAGGTCGAGCCTCCCAGCGCCGGCAAGAATTAGAAGTCTCAAGCCAATCGACTGAAGACCACTGGAAGAGTCTTTACTCTTAGTGGAGCTGAAGCCTCCGAGTCTGATGACTTGATTCAAGGTACATGTTTTATAGATGGAACTCGATTAACTGTGTTGTATGATTCGGGTGCTACTCATTCATTCATATCGCATGATAGGGTCAAGAGTCTTGAATTGCCTGTTGCTTTCCTTGAGTATGATTTGTTGGTTTCTACACCTATAAATAAGCCTGTTTCTACTTCTTATGCATGCAAGAACTGTCATATAGTTATAAATGATAGGACATTCATTGCTGATCTTGTATGCTTGCCTTTGAAAGACCTGGATATCATTCTGGGTATGGACTGGTTATCTTCCAACCATGTCCTCCTGAACTGTTTTGATAAAACCCTGATTTTTGGAACTCCAAAGGAGTCTAAGAATCCGGACCTTCTCTCTGCCAGCCAAGTTCAAGCTTCGATGAAAGACGAAGCCCAGGTATACACGATGTTAGCTTCCCTGGAAATAGAGAGCAGCCCTCCTGATGTCGCCAGCTTGCCTGTTGTGCGAGAATTTCCTGAAGTGTTTCCGGGGGACGTTTATAACTTACCCCCAGAGAGAGATGTTGAGTTTACCATAGACTTAGTGCCTGGCACCGGGCCAATCTCCATAGCACCCTATAGAATGTCTCCTCTAGAGTTAGCTAAGTTGAAAGAACAGTTGGAGGACCTGATGAAGAAGCAGTTCATTAGGCCGAGTGTGTCTCCGTGGGGAGCACCTGTGTTGTTGGTGAAGAAGAAGGATGGTAGTATGAGGTTGTGTGTCGACTTTCGACAGCTCAACAAGGTGACCATAAAGAATCGGTATCCCCTCCCTAGGATTGATGATCTTATGGACCAGTTGATGGGCGCTTGCGTCTTTTCAAAGATAGATTTGAGATCAGGATACCATCAGATTCGGGTTAAGTCTGAGGACATCCCGAAGACAGTGTTTAGGACGCGATATGGTCACTATGAGTACTTGGTTATGCCTTTCGGTGTGACCAATGCTCCTGCGGTCTTCATGGACTACATGAACAAGACCTTTCACCCTTACTTGGATAAGTTTGTGGTAGTGTTCATAGATGACATCTTAGTGTACTCCAAGAGTAAGGAGGAACATGAGGAACACCTGAGGGTTGTCTTGCAGACCCTTAAGGAGAAGCAGTTGTATGCTAAGTTGTCTAAGTGTGAGTTCTGGTTAGAGGAAGTGAGCTTCTTAGAACATGTCATCTCTAAGGGTGGCATAGCAGTGGACCCAGCTAAGGTAGAGACGGTGCTCCAGTGGGAAGCGCCAAAGTCTGTAACCGAGATTAGGAGTTTCTTGGGGTTAGCCGGGTACTATAGGCGGTTCATAGAAGGTTTCTCTACGATAGCTTTACCCTTAACCCGTCTCACCAAGAAGGGACAGTTGTTTGTGTGGGACTCTAAGTGTGAAGAGAGCTTCCAAACCCTTAAGAATAGGTTGACGTCAGCACCAGTGTTAGTTTTGCCAGATCCTAGTGAACCCTTCGTAGTTTACTGCGATGCTTCTAAGCAAGGGTTAGGTGGTGTGATGATGCAGAATGGTAAGGTAGTTGCTTATGCTTCTAGGCAGTTGAAAACCCATGAGAAGAACTACCCTACCCATGACCTAGAGTTAGGAGCTGTGGTATTTGCCTTAAAGATCTGGAGGCATTACCTGTATGGAGCGAGGTTTGAGGTCTTTAGCGATCATAAGAGTTTGAAGTATCTCTTTGATCAAAAAGAGTTGAACATGAGGCAGCGTAGGTGGATGGAGTTCCTAAAGGATTATGACTTCGAGCTGACCTATCACCCAGGAAAGGCCAATGTGGTGGCCGATGCCTTGAGTAGGAAAACCCTGCATGTCTCCGCTTTGATGGTTAGGGAAATGGATTTGATTGAGGAGTTTAGAGACCTTAGTCTAGCTTGTGAGTTTACCCCTAAGAGTATTAGGCTTGGTACCTTGAAGGTTACCAACAGTTTGATGGATGAGGTTAGAGAGGGTCAGAAGTTAGACAAGTTTCTCTTAGACCAGCGAGATCTGCTCGCTCAGGGTAGAGACCTAAGTTTTAAGGATGGCAGTGATGGTATTTTGAGGTTCAAAGATAGAGTTTGTGTGCCAGATGTTCCTGAGCTTAGGAAGTTGATCTTAGAAGAAGGTCATAGGAGTGGATTGAGTGTGCACCCAGGTGCCACTAAGATGTATCAGGACCTTAAGAGGATGTTTTGGTGGCCTAGGATGAAAAAGGATGTAGCTGAGTTCGTGTATGCGTGCCTAGTTTGTCAAAAGGCTAAGATAGAGCATCAAAGGCCTTCAGGTAAGTTGCAACCTTTGAGTATCCCAGAATGGAAATGGGATAGCATCTCCATGGATTTTGTGTCTGGACTCCCTAGGACTCCAGCTGGTTTTGAGGCTATATGGGTTGTTGTGGATAGACTGACTAAGTCTGCCCATTTCATTCCGATGAACATGGAGTATCCATTGGAGAAGTTGGCTAAGCTGTATATCAAGGAGATAGTTAGGCTTCATGGTGTACCCTCTAGCATAGTTTCAGATAGAGACCCGAGGTTTACCTCTAGGTTTTGGAATAGTTTGCAAGAGGCTTTAGGGACAAAGCTTAGGCTTAGTTCAGCTTACCACCCACAGACTGATGGGCAGTGTGAGCGGACCATCCAGTCCTTAGAGGACTTGTTGAGGGCTTGTGTGTTAGAACAGTCTGGAAGTTGGGACAAGTTTTTGCCCCTAATAGAGTTCACCTACAACAACAGCTTCCATTCCAGCATTGGGATGGCACCTTATGAAGCTCTGTATGGGAGGAGATGTAGGACACCCTTGTGTTGGAGTGAACCTAGTGATAGTGTGGTGTTAGGGCCAGAGATAGTCCAAGAAACAACAGAGAAGATCAGGTTAGTTCAGGAAAAGATGAGAGTTGCACAGAGTAGGCAGAAGAGCTACCATGATAAAAGGAGGAAGGCGCTCGAATTCCGGGAAGGCGATAATGTATTCTTGAGAGTTACCCCAACGACTGGGGTTGGTAGAGTGATGAAGGCGAGGAAACTTACTCCGAGGTTCATTGGTCCTTACCAAATCCTCAAAAGAGTCGGCGAAGTCGCCTACCAGATAGCCTTACCCACGTTCTTGTCAAATCTCCACAATGTTTTTCATGTGTCTCAACTCAGGAAGTACATTCATGACCCTAGTCACGTGATAGTTCCCGATACAATACAGTTAAAAAAGAACTTGACATTTGAGGTGTTACCCCTTCGAGTCGAAGATAGGAGGGTGAAGCAGCTAAGAGGCAAGGAGATTCCTTTGGTTAAAGTAGTTTGGAGCGGGGCAACTGAGGAAAGCGCTACCTGGGAGCTCGAGAGTCAGATGATGAAGGCGTATCCACATCTTTTCGTTTTAGGAACGTAGAAATTTCGAGGACGAAATTTTTATAAGGGGGGTGGAATTGTAACACCCCGTTTTTCACAAGATGTTTTTAAAATTAATTTTATTTATTTAAATTTGATGGTTGAGGGCTAAGTGGGATTTTAGCCTAAAAGTCCCTTTCTGGTACATGAGCACGCTCGTGCTCATCAGCCAGCAAGCCCGTGCTTAAGGTCAGAAGCGTGTTTCTGATTTTAAGTTGAGCACGACCGTGCTCAATAGTGAGCACGCCCGTGCTCAATAGTGAGCACGCCCGTGCTCAATGCGTGGACCGCGTCTCGCTGACGCTAAGTGGAGCACGACCGTGCTTAAGGATAAGCACGACCGTGCTCAAGTCCGGAAGTTATATACGTAAGCAGAACCCGAGGGTGACGTGAAAAACCCTACTTTTGTTGGCAGCCGTCACCAGTTCGGCCAGAGTGATCCCTTTCCCTACTTTCACTAAACTCAACCCGTTTCTGGAGTTTTGGAAGTCTTTGGGAGCCCCTTGTGAGTTCTGTTGGTCTAGAGGTAATGTTCCCTTCCCTGGTGTTTTCCTTTTCATAATGATTTGAATAGGAAACTAATTTCCGTGCTTCGGTTTGACTAAGGTTGTGTGGAGTTAAGCCGCTTTGGGGAACCGTGACCGTTTGCCTTAGGAGCTAACGTTGGAGCGACCTTCAATCCAGGTATGGGGAGAAGTGGGATTGTTTTCATTAGGCAGTGGGTAGTGTAAGGTAACGGGGTTCCCTATGACCCCGGTGCTATTATATGTATGTCTGTGATAATGTAGTGTTAGTCTATGACAATATGTTCTGATTGTTATCTGATTGTTATATGCCTTGCGCATGATGGTTGTCTATAGATATGATGCCATGTTGTTATTGACATAATATTGTTGAATGGTTGGCTGTTATTGTGGTTGCTGTTATGATGAGTGCATGTTGACAACACTGTTTAACGGAATATTTAGGCATAATAAACGCACTAAGATTAGGGGTTTAATCCCTAAATAATGTAGTTAGAACTTGGCTTCTGTCCCTGCCCAGAACGGTGCAGTCGTGCATTGAGCACGACCGTGCTGAACAGGGAGCACGACCGTGCTCCCACTCAAATTCTGGAAAATGGCCGCGCTGCCCAGCACGGCCAAGCAGGTTGAACAGCACGATCGTGCTGCTGAGCACGACCGTGCTGAGTGTGAAGCACGACCGTGCTGAGTGTGAAGCACGACCGTGCTTCACTTAAAAGGGCAGCACGCCCTCACGTGTCCAAGCACGACCGTGCTAAGGTCTAAGCACGACCGTGCTGACCTCCTGGACAGTGATACAATTAAAGGACTTAAGGGGTTTTAAAACCCCATTCCCCTATGATGATAAGTTGAGATAAATAATCAAAGATAAAGATTAGACAACCTGGTTATTAACTATATAAGATAATTAGATAATCAAATATTAAGTCGGTATCCGTTGGGTTACCGCACGTTGATAAGTTGAAGTCTTGGGTGCTTATAGACCCAAGCACGTTGAGTTGAACCTTGGTGCTTATTGGCCAAGGGAGCCTTGACCCCACGGTTTGGGTCTAAGGTTACGTTGAGTTTGATGTTGAAAGTCTTGGGAGCTTCATGGCCCAAGCAAGGAGGTGGTTGAGATTGTTTGTTGTTGTGCCATTTGCATAAATCATTGGAGTAGTTGATGGGGGAGGTTCGACAAAGGGGAGATCGCCCGAGAGTACGGTGATCTGGCCATCCACGGTAGGTCACCCAAGGTTTGGTGACCGAGGCCCCCCGTGATGAGGCATCCACGGTTTGATGCGTTGGCTATCCATGGGGTTCACCCAAGGTTTGGTGAACTGCCGGTGTTGGTGCTTTTATGGCCAATACGGATATGTAACTCCAAAGTCGTTCATCCTGAGTTAGTTTGGATCCACATGCATAGTTGGAGTAGCGGAGTAGTTGATGCATTGCATAGCATAGCATACTTGGTTGTTATGTTACTGATGGATGTTGATGTATGCTTATGTGTATGTTTACCTTACGTACAATTCCCCTGCTGTTTAAATGATTACATGAATCTTACTCCCTGTATTGTTTGTGTTTGGCCTGATCGGCATTTGCAGAGGATGACGAGCAGCCCGGAGAGGAGTGACTCTGAGGAGCCGCCACTCATAGTAGGGTTGTTTTAGTTTAGATAGTTGTTTCCAGTTGTATTCCGAGGATTTATTTCCGGAACGGTTATACCAGCTCTGAATTGTGACATCGGGGTTGGGTTATTTATTTGTTTATGTTTTTAATTGATTAAACTTATTTTGTTATTTTCCGCGTTGTAAACGAGTTCATGTGGGACTTTTCTACCCATGGACAACTGTTTTATTTAATTCAGTTAAATGCATGTTTTTCTTATTAATTGTTCTATTTTTTTTAAATGCCTTATAACATGCGGGGTAGAAGGGTGTCACAACTAGCAGCCTAGCACACAGAAGGAAGTTTACGAAAATAAAACCGGAGATAATTACATTAAAACTGTAAATTCGTATGAAGAGAAAACCATAATAAAAGACAAGTGAAAGAATAAAATTCACAATGCTATTAAATAGAAAAGACAATATCAAACAAAATGATAGATGATTGATTTCAACATGGTAATAATAAGAAAGAGGTACTATGGCTTTACAAGGAATATGCATTAAAGAACAGAATTCCTACTTTAAAAGTGCATAGCGGTCTAGGAAATAAGTTACAATAAACTCATCAGGTGACAGAGCCACGTCTTGATGGTAACATGTTACATCTTTCTAAGGCATATTCCATTCATATAATGTTGGAAACATAAATAACTAATAGGTTTCAAACAACTTTTGTATAAATAATAATAAATAATATGTTAAGGGATATAGGTAGCTCACTTGGTGATGCTAAGGGACATAGGAGACTCCAAGTTCACTTGGAGATAAGGAGTTCAAACCCCACCCCAATCCCCCTAACATAACAACTAGCATTAAATACTAACATTGGCTTATAAAAAAATGATCTGGGCCTAAAAGTTCTTTCCCCTATTTACAGCCACGAAAAGGATGAAGTCATGTCCAAACTATGATAATAACAACTCAGGGATTCACTTGTAAGTTGGCGGCGTTAACAGTTTCTTGAAGCACCATGAACCAAAAAAATAAAGATAAGCTTCATAGAAGGAGAGATAGAGGTTTAAAGAACAAGAAAAGATGGAAAAGAAGTCATAGACGACGGCTGGAAGCTTGCCATGACGGAGACGATGACACAAAATGGTGGAGCCACTGCAACAGACGTGTGATCGTCTTCTTCAGTACAGGCGGTGAGCGGCAGTGCTCTAAGGCAGCTAGACATGCTCCAACGGCTCTCACATGGTGGTTGTCTAGAGAGAAGGAGGAGAAAAAAATGATGCTTTAGGGGGGGAGAGACATGAGTGGTTCTGACTTCTGATGAAGAAAGAAAAAAGAAGTAGAGAAAAAGAAAGAAAGAAGGAAAAGGGGGAGCGTGGTCAAAGCTGAAATCCGGGGGCGGGGGGAATGAAACATTTTGTTTTAAATGTTAGTTTTCTTTAATTGTATTTTTCAATCACATTTGTTTTTCAAAAGCAAAACTAAAACTAAAATATAGTAAGATATGAAAATAAGTTTGCTTCAATAATATTATTTAAGATAGTATTTTTCTAAACAAAGAATAATAGTGTAATACTATTGTCTAGCAAGCGTGCATACACTGCAATAACGTAGTGTCAACGCCTAAGATCTGGACCCTCGGCAGAATCCTCTGCAAGTAGTGCATCAAGCAGTGCTCCGGTCCTATCGCCGTCACTGGACGACTGCTGCTGCTCATTTATCAATCGCTTGATGCATACAGAGAAAAAGAGATAGAGAAGGAAGATAAGCTACTATAACACCATTAAAGGGGTAAGGGCACAATACAACATGTTAACATACAACAAAGATTTACATATAGCAACCATCTCGCAAGTCAACCTTTTACAAAACATCCTCGATCCACATCTAGGGTCAAAATCCTCTAAGGAGTCACACACCTATGCATGTCGGCCGGTCACTCTCACAAGAACTCCGATTCCTGGACATTCTCTTTTCCTCTATCACACACAGGCCTCCTTTTTCCTAGAGAATGTCAGTTGGTTTGTCCAGGGTACTGTTCCGCTCACCATGACCAATAAGGGTGCTTCCCCCCATGAGCTCATTCTCCAATGAGG
Organism: Echinosophora koreensis; assembly: GCA_035048595.1. Lineage (NCBI taxonomy): Eukaryota > Viridiplantae > Streptophyta > Magnoliopsida > Fabales > Fabaceae > Echinosophora > Echinosophora koreensis. The sequence goes on along the minus strand of JAPCYP010000011.1, from coordinate 2,175,010 downwards.
GTATCTTGGTCTCCTCGGAAGGTCCGCCTGCGACTGGAATACTCATGGCCACACGTCGGAATAGCCAAGCCTCCACGGCTGTCTCGACAGAGTGGGTGCAAATCACTAGTCTCTTGAAAACCATTCCAAACCGGACTACATCCCCATGGTTCCCAGAATCGTCCCTCTCCATTTTTTGTACCCGCGCTGGGTACAACAACCTCGCGTGACTCCCAGTCACACGACCCGCCACTTTGACAACTTATGCAATGCACAAACATCCTAAATTGACGATGGTACCAAGCTCATTCCTAAACTCTTCACGATGCCAACGAATCCACAGCTCAACATGATACCCATATACCATTTTCCAACATCAAACCAAACAAAGTACCCTTAGGATGTCAACTAGGTTCTAACATCATCACAACCGGACAATCATCCCCAGCAACCAGGACATATATATATATATATATATATATATATATATATATATATATATATATATATATATATATATATATATATATATATATATATATATATATATATATATATATATATATATCCAAACAGCATGTTAATCATGTTATCACAGATCAAACGTCGAACACACAACATCCATAAACACATAAAGTAGATATCACATGCATCCTCAAGCATATAAACTTAAATACTATTTTGCCCTAATGTCAACAAGTCTGTTGAGACCTCATAAGTCTAAAACACATTCAATGTGTAGATTCTCTAAGTTTTGATGATTCCAAATAGATTAAGTATGGTAATATTGAACCATATGAAATTACTGACATATCTGATAAGTGTGCAGGAAAATAGACTTAAGGTCACTCGTATATTTTTGACCCGTCTACTTTTTAGTAGAAGCTCAGTTTTTAGACTTGTCTAAAAACCACTCATCTAAAATTTGGTCAAAGATCAAGTCAACGCTCAGTCAATATCCAAGTTTACTTGATGACATGGCAAGAAGCATTTGACTATAAAAGACTCAGTGGATCACCCGTCTAGTTTTTGGAATGCGCTAGCACCCTTCTAAGTTTTGTACTGCATAAGCACTCGTCTAAATTTTGGATTGACTTTCACCCGTCTAAATTTTCATTACTGATATCAAGTCAGTATGTCAGAAATAAAGTCCAAGTCACCTTATTCAAATTAGATGCCTTCCTTAAGGATCTCGAAGACCTCTGGACAATAGCTCAAAGGACAAAGAATAAAGAACGATGTTTCAAGGATTTAAGGAATAAACACGCAATCTCTGTACCACAACAGTAACTTTTTTTTTGTTCTTGTACAAAGTAAAAGTGCTTTCTGGAAAGTAAACTGATTGTTGCACTGAAAGAGGAAAGCTCTCTGCTACAAGTACAAGAAGCCTGCTGCTGCATACTCTGAAACAACAACTGTTCAGTTTAAAGTGTAGTTTTGGACATCCTTGTCAAAGCTCAACGTTCCCAAACATTTAATGTTTATACAAAACGACTCTTTGGCATTAATGGTGTCTCAAAAGCTCAAATCAAAAGAACACACTTTCTGAAGATGTGACTAAACGGATCTTTTGATTGAAGTCTTTAAATAGATCAAACAATGAAGATGAAGACAAGAAGTTGAATATCATTAAGAACACTGCGCAGAAGCATTTACTCTCTTCATTAACTTCTTCATTCTTTCATTGAATACACCTTCAATCATTCGATATTAATTCGCAGTCTTTCATACTTCATATTTATTTCACTCCTTGAGTGTGATCTGAAAGATTTGCAAGTTGTATTAACTACACAAAAACCTTTTCATTTCTTACTGTGTTGAGCCTGAAGAGGCTAGGTGAGAAAAGAATACTTGTTTGAGTGTTGAGCCTGAAGAGGCTAGGTGTGCAAAGAATACTGGTACTGTAATTTACTCAGTTATAGTATAAACTTAGTGCTGCCAAGAAATTGGATGTAGCCCTGTGGATTTTGGGATGAACCAGTATAAATCTCTGGAGTGATATTTCTCTTCCCCTTATCTCTTTAATTTATTTAAGTATTGATTCTATTTAAGCTTTTAACTTGGGGAGGTAATATTGTGAATATCAAACTCTGTTTTACCCTTCTCTGTTTGCTTGTGTGTTCTGTCTTAATATTAGATGTTTCACTCTTCTAAAATTCTTATATCTAAGCTTTGCTTGTTGTGCCTGCGAAAATCATTTTAAAGTAACCAAAAAAGTTGGTAAACACAATTCAACCCCCCCTCTTGTGTTAACTTTGGTTATTTCAGTTGGTATTATAGCTCAGCCTCTGGGTTGAGCACTTAACAGTGTAGAGGAAAAGATCTTGGAAATGGCAGGAGAAACCAGTGCAAGCAAGAACCATGCTGGAGAAGGATCCTCAATGTCGAGACCTCCTTTCTTCAATGGAGAGGGCTACATCTACTGGAAAGAAATGATGAAGTGGTTTTTACAATCCACTAATTCTGATCTTTGGGATATCATTGATGAAGTTCCCTATGTTCCTAAAGATGACAAAGGAGATGAAATTTCTAAAGCAAACATGACCACTGATCAAAGAACAAAATGGCAGTTGAATGCCAAAGCTAGATATGCAATCATGTGTGCTTTAAGTAGAGAAGAATTTGAAAAAGTCTGTGCTTGTGAGTTTGCAAAGGAAATGTGGGATTTACTAGCTGTTGCTCATGAAGGAACTAGCAAGGTCAAAGAAACCAAAGTCAGCATGCTTGTCAAAAAGTATGAGCTGTTCAAAATGGAGGAAGGAGAAACTATTGGCCAAATGTATGGAAGATTTCAAACCATAACCAATGGATTGAAATCTCTGGGAAAAACTTACAAGACTGAGGAACACATTCAAAAGATTCCCAGAAGTCTTCCAAAATAATGGAGACCACTTGTCACTGCTGTGTCTCAGGCCAAGGACTTAACAAAAATGAAGCTTGAAGAGCTTCTTGGTACACTTCAGATTCATGAACAAGAGCTGATTGAAGAGAACAATGGAAAGAAAAACAAATCCATTGTACTTAAAGCTGACAAGAAGTCATCTAAGGGAACAGGGTCAAAAGCTCTCAAAGTAGATGAATCTTCAGAAGAATCTGAGGAATCAAATGAGGATGACTCTGATGATGAAGATGATGAACTCTCACTTTTCACCAGAAAAATGAAAAAGCTATGGAAGAAAAGAAACTTCAGAAAAGACAAACCCTTTAGGCGCTTCAACAAAGAGAAACACAACAAAGATGGTGGATCTAATGACAGAAATGTCATTGTGTGCTATGAATGCAAAAAGTCTGGTCACATCAAGGCAGAATGTCCTCAACTTAAAAAGCAACCTTCCAAGAAATTCTTCAACAAAAAAAAGAAAGGAATGATGGCCACTTGGGAAGATCTTGATGAAAGCTCCACTAAAAGTAAAGGAGAGGAGCTTGAAGCAAATCTCTGTCTTATGGCAGATACTGATTCAGAATCAGAAACTGAGGTACATTCTGAACTTGAGAAATTGAATGATGCCTATGATGAACTATTGGAGGAATCCAACTATATATCTAAAGCTTTCAAATCCCTCAAGAGACAGTATGCTAAACTCTCAAATGAGTATACACAGAAATATCAAGAATGTGAGAAGTTAGCTGAAGAGAATAGTAGACTTAAGACTGAGAAGTCTAAAGCTGAGATCTCAGTTGAAATTCTACCCTCTGAAGAAGTGACTAAACTTCAACAGAAAGTAGAAGAGCTCACCTCAGATCTTGCCAAGTTTGTTAATGGTAGAGATAATCTAACTAAACTCTTAGGAAGTCAGAGGCACTCCCTTAACAAAGAAGGTATAGGTTATTCCAATCAAGAACATCATAAAGGATCAACTAAGTTCTCAAATATAGCTGTTAAATCTGTGTCAGATAGTTCAAATAAACCTATATGTTCCTACTGTGGAAAAGCTGGACATATCATGTCCAAGTGTATTCATAAAAAGAGAAGGAAAACTTCACAGACTCCTCATACTAACAGAAAAGGACCCAAGAAAATATGGGTACCTAAGTCCATGATCATTCCTGTTGCAGATATACTTAACAGGACAAAGCAAACACCTATCATGGTACCTGGACAGTGGATGCTCGCGACACATGACAGGAGAAAGGTCTATGTTCCTAGACCTCCAACCTAAGAATGGTGGACATGTAACTTTTGGTGGCAACCAGAAAGGAAAAGTTGTTGGTGTAGGTAAAATTGGTGGTAAACCTCCCTTGCCTATTATCCGTGATGTTTTATATGTGAAAGGGTTAAAACGTAATCTGCTTAGCATAAGTCAATTATGTGACAGTGGATTTTCCGTATCTTTTTCTAAGGATGCATGTATAGTCAATGACAGTAGTGAAAAGACCCTTTTTTCTGTCAAAAGGTAAAACAATCTGTATAAGATTGACCTGTCTGAACTTTCAAATCAAAGTGTAACATGTTTTATGTCTAAAGAGGATGAAAAGTGGTTGTGGCATAAGAAATTAGGACATGTTAGTATGAAACAAATTTCTAAATTGAAAAAGCATAACCTTGTGAGAGGATTGCCTGATATTTCCTTTAAGAAAAATATCTTGTGTGATGCATGTCAGAGTGGTAAACAAGTAAAATCAAGTTTCAAATCCAAGAAAGAAGTCACCTCCTCTAGACCTTTGCAATTGTTACACATGGATCTGTTTGGACCAGTTAGTGTAGCTAGCCTAGGTGGAAAGAAATATGGTTTTGTCATAGTTGATGACTATTCTAGATTTACATGGGTACTCTTCTTAACCCACAAGGATGAGTCTTATAAGGTATTTTCAGTATTAAGTAAAAGAGTACAAAATGAGCAGGGTTTTTGTATTTCTGCTATCAGAAGTGACCATGGAGGAGAATTTGAAAATGAGAAGTTCAAACTGTTCTGTGAGGAAAATGGTATTTCTCACAATTTCTCTGCACCTAGAACTCCACAGCAAAATGGAGTGGTTGAGAGAAAGAACATATCTCTTTAAGAGATGGGAAGAACAATGCTTAATGAGAATAATCTTCCTAAGTACTTCTGGGCAGAAGCCATTAACACTGCTTGTTATGTGCAAAACAAAATACTGATTAGACCTATTCTAAATAAGACTCCTTATGAATTGTGGAAAGGTAGAAAACCCAACATATCATATTTTCATGCATTTGGATGTGAATGTTATATTCTTAATAAAAAAGATCATCTTGGTAAATTTGACTCTAAAGTAGATAAAGGCATATTTATTGGATATTCTGAAATGTCTAAAGCTTTTAGAATTTTTAATTCTAGAACTTTTGTTGTAGAATAATCAATTCATGTAAAGTTTAATGATGGTTTGAAGACTGATAGGTGTCGCGATGTGGTTGCGAACTATCAGATCTAGAGGATGATGTTGCAGGTATTGAACTTAATCCTGCACAGTGGAATAATCTTCAGACAAGTCAAAAGTAGACGTGTTTGGAATACAGACAAGTACTGATAAGTCTGAAACTCAGATTTTGAAGAAAGATTGGAAATTCAAGTCCTATCATCCAGAAGAACTTATCATTGGAAGTCCATCTCAAGGAGTTAGAACCAGATCTGCTTTCAATGAAAACAACAACATGGCCTTCATATCGAATTTGGAACCTAAAAAGATTGAAGAAGCCTTGCAAGATGAAAGCTGGATTCTAGCCATGCAAGAAGAACTAAATCAGTTCAAGAGAAATGATGTTTGGACTCTAGTTTCTAAACCGAAAGAGAAAACTGTTATTGATACCAGATGGGTGTTCAGAAATAAACTGGATGAAGATGAAAAAGTGGTAAGAAACAAAGCAAGACTAGTTGCTCAAGGGTATAATCAACAGGAAGGTATTGATTTCACTGCAACCTTTGCACCTGTAGCTAGATTAGAAGCAATTAGAATTCTTATGTCATATGCTGCACAACATGATATAACTCTTTATCAAATGGATGTTAAAAGTGCATTTTTAAATGGAATAATTGAGGAGGAAGTTTATGTCAAGCAACCTCCTGGGTTTGAGGATTCTGAAAATCCTCACCATGTCTATAAGCTTAAGAAAGCTTTGTATGGACTCAAACAAGCTCCTAGAGCTTGGTATGATAGGTTAAGCACATATCTAATTGAAAATAATTTCATTAGAGGAAAAGTAGACACTACACTTTTCAAGAAATGCTCAAAGAAAGATTTCATAGTAGTACAAATTTATGTTGATGATATTATATTTGGTGCTACTAATGAAAAACTCTGCAAAGAGTTCTCTGAGTTGATGCAGAATGAATTTGAGATGAGCATGATGGGAGAATTGAAGTTCTTCCTTGGTCTTCAAATAAAACAGTCAAGTGATGGAATCTATATCCATCAACAGAAGTACACCAAGGAGCTTCTGAAAAAGTATAAAATGGAAAATTCAAAGCCTATGAGTACTCCTATGCATCCAACAGTTATTCTAAACAAGGATAAGGAAGGTAAAAAGGTATATCAAACTGTCTACCGAGGTATGATTGGATCTCTTCTATACTTAACTGCTAGCAGACCTGATATTCAATTCAGCGTTTGTCTTTGTGCTAGATTTCAATCAGATCCTAAAGAATCTCATTATAAGGCTGTTAAAAGAATTTTCAGCTATTTGATTGGAACCACTAACCTTGGTTTATTATATAAGAAAACTGAAGATTTCATATTAGCTGGACTAGCTGGATTTTGTGATGCTGATTTTGCTGGAGATAGAATTGATAGAAAAAGCACCAGTGGAGGATATCACTTCATTGGAGCAAATATGATCTCCTGGTCAAGCAAAAGGCAAAGCACCATTGCTCTATCAACTGCTGAAGCTGAATATATATCAGCAGCTAGTTGTTGTTCACAACTGCTTTGGGTAAAATATCAACTTGAAGATTATTCAATGTTTGAGCATAATGTACCTGTTTGGTGTGATAATACTAGTGTTATTAATCTGTCTAAAAATCCAATACAGCATTCTAGAGCAAAGCATATAGAGATAAAGCATCATTTTATTAGAGACTATGATCAAAAAGGTGTCTTTGAAATTAAGTTTGTAAACACTGATTATCAATGGGCAAACATCTTTACTAAACCTCTAAGTGAAGATATATTTGTTTTTATTAGAATGAATCCTAATATGCATAATGTGTCTGAATAAGTGTTTACTGATGTGTCTGAAAACTTAATTGTCTATATTCGATGCTTACTTGAGTCGTCTATTTTCTCTATGCTTCACTCGTCTACTTTAGCCAAGCGTCTAATGATGTGGCTAAAAGCACTCAGTGCTAAACCCTGACTGAGACACATGTACATTGCATTTTCCCTCCTTTTTTTTAAAAAACGTTTCATTAGTTCAACATCTGTCTTTTCAAATTGATTGATTGCTATTTATGGCAACACTCTCTCTCCTTGTTCCCAACGCAAAAAGCACTCAAGTGTTTTAACTAAAGCAACCCGTGTCATTTCAAAATCTACCCACTCAAAATCTCTTGCTCACAATCTCTCTCTGAATTCTCTTCGTCTTCATTCTCTCGAAACCATTCCTTTCTAAACCCTAATCTTCACCTCTCAGAATCAATGGCACCCAAAAGTCTTCTTGAAACTTTGGCTGAGAAAACCAAGGTATCAATTGCTGAATTGAAAAAGGTGCACCCTGGAAGGGTCCCTAACTTTGACGAACTCAAAACAAAGGGTTTAGTGTGACACCCTTCTACCCCGCATGTTATAAAGCATTTAATATAACACCAATTAAAAGAAAAACATGCATTTACTGAATAATATAAAATATCTGTCCATGGGTAGAAAAGTCCCACATGAACCAGTTCACAATGCGAAAATTAAATAAGTTTAAAACCATTAAAACATAACAAAAGAAAACATATCCCAACCCCGATGTCACATACAGAGCTGGTATGACCGTTCTGGAATAAAATCCACGGAATTACAACTGAAACAAATAACTAACTGAACAAGAAACTAGCCCTAACTATGAGTGGCGGCTCCTCAGAGTCACTCCTCTCCAGGCTGCTCATCATCCTCTGCAAGGTGCAAATCAGGCCAAACACAAACAAACAGAGGGAGTAAGGATCATGTAAACATAATAGCAAGGAAGTAGGAAGTAAAATAAACAACAATCATAGCAACATCTCATCAACATCAACATCATCATTATGCTATGCAGTGTAATGCAGTCCTACTCCGCTAAACCAACAATGCATGTGGATCCACTAAGCTCGGGACGGACGACTTCGGAGTTAAATATCCACATTGAGAATCTACTCAACGCCGGAGAATCTACTCCTTGGATAGCCAACGCATCAAACCAACGAATGCCTCATCGTGGGGGCGCTAGGAGAATCTACTCCAACCGTAGATGGTCAGATCGCCGTACTCTAGGACGACCTCCCATATGTCGAACATCCCTAAACAACAACTCCGATGCAATGCGTATGTAACACAACGACAGCGGTAACACCACCTCCATACTTCAACGGAATCGGCCGAAGATAACAGCGGAATCAACCGCACAACTTGCCTCGCGAAATCTACCTGAGGACTTAAACGGAATCAACCACAACACTTAGGGCAAACTCTCGGCCACCAAGGTATAACAACAACACATTAGACCCAAACCGCGGGGTCAAGGCTTCGTTGGCCAAAAAGCACCAAGACACAGCTCAACAGCTTGCGGTGCCCAATTGGGCACCGACTTACCACACTTAACACCTCACCATCTCATCATCTTTAATTATCTTTAGTAACATTAGCCAGATTGTCTAGTCAACTTATCATCATTGGGGAATGGGGTTTGAAACCCCTTAAAGTTCTTTAATTTTGTTCTGTCCAGTAGGGGTTGAGCACTGTCGTGCTTAACCCCCAGCACGGTCATGCTTAAACACGTGAGAGGCGTGTTCCCCTTTAAGTGAAGCACGGTCGTGCTTCTTATTGAGCACGGTCGTGCTCAGCAGCACGGTCGTGCTCTTTGTCCTGCACGGCCGTGCTAAACAGCGCGGCCATCTTCCCAGAATTCAACTGGGAGCACGACCGTGCTCCCTGTTCAGCACGGTCGTGCTCATCGTGCGACAGTGCTGTTCTGGGAAGGAACAGTAACCGAGTTCTTAACCAAATTTCATGATTTAATCCATTAACCTTCCTAAATCCATTATTAGCACGTTTTAAGGGTTAAAACCCATCAGTAACAACAGCATCAACTCAATTATGGTATCGACCATTCAACCAATAACATATACCAAAAACAACCATCAAATATCAACATGTTCATTTAACCACGTAACATCAAGAGTATAATATGAACATAGGCATATAACAGCATAGTAACAATCAAATCAGGTTTGTCAACATAACTAACAAATCAAATATATCAAACGCATGTTCATACAAATCAACCGGGGCATGGGAACCCCTTTACTTTACTTTAACCCCGAGCCTATGAGTACACTACCCTTCTCCCTATACCTGGATTGAAGGTAGCTCTCCCAACACACCAAATAGCAATCTGATTCCTCCTCTCAAGATGGTTCAACCTCAACCACGCCTTAAACAAAGGAAACACACCAATATTAGTTTCCCAATACACAAAATGAAAAGGAAACAAACAAGAGGAACGGAACATTACCTATATATGAAGTATAGACGAAACCACGTCTCCCTAGGGTCTCCAATACTCAAGAACCACACTGAGTATGAAGGAAAAGAGGGAAAAAGACGTAGCAGTCGCACTAGGGTTTAGCCACTAAAAATATGGAGTGTACGGCGCAACCCTCGAGTCTGCACAACTTATATAGACTGCGCGTTGAGCAAGGTCATGCTCCTTACCAAGCACGGTCGTGCTGGACTTAGCGTTAGCGAGACGCGGTCCGCACTTGAGCACGGGCGTGCTCACTGTTGAGCACTGTCGTGCTCAACTTAAACTTGGTAACGCGCTTTAGCTTTAAGCACAGGCGTGCTGGATAATGAGCACGGGCATGCTCATGTACCAGAAAGGGACTTTTAAGCCTAAAATCCCACTAAGCCCTCAACCGATAAATCCAACTTAATAAAATAATTCTGAAAAACGGGGTGTTACATTTAGACGTTCTTCCTGAACTCAACCATGCTAGATGGTTACCCTTCTTTCAACTACAAGAGCGCGTCTTCCCTGTTCTTGTTAGGGATTTCTGGACCACGGCAAAGATCACCAAGGACAATACAACCTCCATGATTTCTGGAGACGTTGGTGAGGACCACATCTTCATAACTCATGAGTTACTCGCTAAAGTAACAAAATGCCCAAGAGAAGGTGCAGGGAATTATAAAGAGTGGATGGAGGATCAAGGAGAAGCGAATGTGAATCTAATACTTTATGGAGATGCAAGACCTGGAAACAGAGACTCTAAATATTTGTCTCCTAAGGCAAGATTTCTTCATGTTCTTCTTATAAACTGTGTCATGCCTAGGACTGAGCCAAGAAATCATGTCAGTAAATTAGAGAAGTTTGCTCTCTTTCATCTAGTCCAAAAAATTAGGATAGATATTACTGACTTGATTTTCATTCACATGGAAAAAGCTGTCAAGGGAAAGGATAAGGATTATCCTTTTGGAATGATTATGACAAGAATTTTTAGGGCATGCAAGCTGAATTTAAGAAATGATGTCTCTGCTTATCTCTGTACTGAGATCACTACAAAAATTTGTTGGTGTAAGCCCTAGTGGCCAATCTATATTAGTAGATTTACATTTTGTATCATGACTTTGGATTATATATTTTTTTATATAAATAAAGGCATTTTATTTATTATGTTACTTATATGTTTTAATAGCGTAATAAAGTCCTTAGAATATGCAGTTCATTTAATGAGATATTAAGTACGAGACTTAATCGTGAGACCTCATTAAATAATAAGAACGCTATTCTTAAAGATCCGTAGTCGAGTATTATTTTTAATTAGGACGACAATAATACATAGAGACTATTGTGTGAGTAGACTGATGACCACATCTCACGGGTCATGGATATGTGATATCAAGTCAGCACACAGGTATAAATATTAGGAGTAATATTTATACCGGATGACCCACTATGAGAATACTTCATAATAGTTATGTAAGTGTCATAAGTATTCTCATGGCGACCATAGTGAAGTAGTCCTTCGACTTGAAGTCACTACGATTCCTACATGAGGAGTTGTAGGCTTTAATGCTATCAAACGTCACGCGTAACAGGGTGATCATAAAGGTAGTTATTGGGCCTGCAATAAATCATGTTGAGGAGTGTGAGTGATGTAGACAGGATTCGTCCCTCCTACATAGCAGGGGTAATGTCTTGGGCCCCTCGATAGAGTGAGACGTGAAATATGCATGGCCACGCGGAAATGGGCCAATATGTGATATTGGGCCCATTTGTTATTACACGTCTACTTGGGGATCGAGGAATAAATAATTGAACATAACAAGGATGACACTTTTATGCCTTGTGTTCAATTAAGACATATGGACGAAGGGACATTTACTGCACAGTAAATTTTGGTCGCGGTAAGGCTAAAATCGGATCACCGATACTCTTGCTAATTGGGTAGTAATGATGCATTGCTAGATGCCACTCATTATTTATAATATTTAATATTATAATTAATATTTGATATTATTGTAATATTTAATATTATTGCCAACTTAGTAGGAGCCTACAGGGTCACACGCATAGAGCAAATGCGGAGCGGGTCAATTAATTAAATATGATTTAATTAATTTAAAGGTTATTGGACTTGTAGCGTACAAGGCCCAATAAGAAGACAGTTAGGTCAAGAGGAGTATGTGGTTTATAAATAGACTATTAGTCTTGCTCTTAACCTAGTCTTGATAACCTTGCCTCCTAGAGCCGTCAGCTAGCACAAGACGCAAAGCTCCGACGCCCGTTTGCTCGCGTGGACTGAGTAGAGGTGCTTCTCCTTTGTGGCACTTGTGATCACAGTGAAAGCACGCTTCAAGAGGTAAATACGAATAGCCTTTTATATGATTCATGTTTTGTAATACGCGATCCATGGGTTGGTTTTCTTCCGTCTTGAGATATGATTTTAAAGAGGATTATCTCATGTAAACCCCAATAGTGGTATCAGAGCGTGTGGTCGTAGTTACCTTGAATCTCTATATGCTTGTTTGCCTTGTTTGATAACATGATTTATTGCTTTTAAATATGATTTAATCGAATTCATGTTATCTTTTGTGAGAACATGTTTGTTCTTGTTTGATATACATTTGTATATATGCATTCTGGGCATTGCTTCACTTTTTCGAAGGAACCATATGGATATGCTTAATCCATTTTGAACAGTATATGATACTTAAAATTCAAATTGTTTTGAATGAATTAAAGTGAAGTATGGCCATCAGGTGCGAAAATGACCTTTTTCATAATTGAATTCAATGATTAAACGTGAAGTGGGCGTGGATTGCGTCTCTGGGTGTTGAAACTTAATTTAAGTTCTGGTAACTGTTCTGCGAAGGAGGACTATTTTCGTTTACTGTTCCTCAAGAGTTTTGAAATTCAAAAATGTAATGTCCAGCTTTTCGGAACCATGAAACCGTTTTTTTTTTAAATTAAAAAAAAAAAATGAACGAAATCATCGTGAACTGGTGAAGGAAATGCCTCATAATATGGATTGCCTTTTTACATATGAGACCAAGTTTTTCAAATTGAATTGACGTGATGTGAGAGTTCACATCAAGAGATTTGAATTCTTTTTGAATTCAAGGTTTTTGTAGTTTAAAATTAATAATAAAATAATAATAATAATAAATGATTTTATTTTATTATTGTTAATTGTTATTAATTTTAATATTAAGGTATATGGTTATGGCCCTAGATTATGGTGTTATTTATTTTGGGTACATACGACCTGCGTGTCGTGATTTATTTATTTTAAATACGGCCTGCGTGCCGTGCCTTTAATTATTTATTTAATTTTTTTAAATAAATGTAATTGTTCGAATTGAAGATGAGGCAACACCAAATGATGACGCCATGGGAGAGGCTTGAGAAGCTTGCTCGAGGGTCAAAGAATTGTAATAATTTAGTTATTTAATTCTTTTTTTTTAGGAGGCCATAACTATATTACCTTATATTATATGTTTATGTATGAGATGCATGAAATGTATGGGATGTATTTTTTGTATGTGATGCATGAAATGTATGTATACATGTATGTTTTAAATGTTATATATGTTTGTTAAATGTATGATAGCATGTATGCATGTATATTCTGAGAGACGTCTTGTATGAGATACAACACCGGTGAGATCATTTTAATAAAAATCCCTCAAAAGGAAATATTAAGTTTAAAAGCCTTCCAATGCATGGCACTCATCAAGACTAATATCGAATGTGTGTAGGTCCGCCAAAGTGGAGTGCATTTTTCTATACTAGTAAGATGCGATGGGACAATTGTAATGTCCAAATACTATCCATTGGGTCTAACTTAACTAAGCCAAATTCAATAGGATTGAAGGGCTTAGAGGCGTTGAGTTGGGCTTTAGTCCATGAGATGGATTAGAATAAGGGTTATCCACCCAACTGATCCAAGAGTTACATGAGATGTAATTGGAAAGGAGTTTCCTACCTAAATAACTAAGTTTTGGGAGATCAGCCAAAGTTGACTCAAAACAAGGTGAAATATGGATCTTGGTCTCACTAGAAAATCTTCCAACGGGATTTTCCGAATCAATGATGAGGGTCATTGATTTGAGTAAAATAGTGGGAGGCGTATTTAATTAAAGATCTAATAAAATATGTTAATAGCATGATGCTTATATTTTGCATATTTCTTTGTGTAGATTACCATGGCATCAAACACATCAAGTAACTTATCATTGCGATCTGTCCTTGAGAAGGACAAACTATCCGGAACAAACTTTCTGGACTGGTACAGAAACTTGAGGATTGTCCTCAAGCAAGAGAAAAAGCTGTATGTTCTTGAAGAGCCTATTCTCGAGGTGCCACCAGCTGCAAGTGCACCCAAGGCTGACAGGGATGCTTATAAGAAGCATCAGGATGATTCCTTGGATGTCGCCTGTCTTATGCTTGCTACCATGAACTCTGAGCTTCAGAAGCAACATGAGAACATGGAGGCGTTTGATATGATCGAACACCTCAAGTTGCTCTACCAAGAGCAAGCAAGGAATGAGCGGTACGAAATTTCCAGAGCTCTTTTCCAAAGCAAGTTGGCAGAAGGAAGCCCCGTGGGTCCTCATGTGCTTCAGATGATTGGGTACACCGAGAATCTCGAGAGGTTGGGTTTCCCTTTGGGCCAAGAGTTGGCCACTGACTTGATCCTGCAATCGTTGCCGGAGAGTTATAATCAGTTTGTCATGAACTTCAATATGAATGATCTTGACAAAACACTGCCAGAGTTGTTGGGCATGTTAAGAACTGCTGAAACCAACATCAATAAGGGAAAAGGGAAGGCCATCATGATGGTCCAACCGGGAAAAGGCAAGAAGCAGCCTTGGAAGCCCAAGAGGCCTATGAGCAAGCAGAAGGGCAAGGGCAAGGACAACAACAAGTTCAAACCCAGCACTTCTGGCTTGAAGCCTGTTGGCGGAGTGGCTAAGGAGGGTACGTGCTTCCACTGTGGTAAGACCGGACACTGGAAGAGGAACTGCCCAAAATACCTGGAAGAGTGCAAGAAGAATGGAAGTGGGACTTCCAACTCAGGTATGTTTGTTATAGAAGTCAATTTATCTACTTCTGCATCATGGGTATTAGATACTGGATGTGGTTCTCACATTTGTACAAATGTGCAGGATCTAAAAAGGAGTAGACCGTTGACGAGAGGTGAAGTCGATCTACGAGTTGGCAATGGAGCAAAAGTTGCTGCTTTAGCTGTAGGAACTTATGTATTGACTTTGCCCACTGGGCTTATTATTCAGTTAGAGAACTGTTATTTTGTGCCTGCAATTAGTAGGAATATCATTTCTGTTTCTTGTTTGGACAAGATTGGTTTTACTTTTATAATAAAGAACAAATGTTGTTCTATTTATTTGGATGATATTTTCTATGCTAGTGCACATTTGAGTAATGGGCTTTATGTCCTTGATCTTGAGATGTCCATCTATAACATTGATACCAAGAGGTTCAAATCAAATGAGATGAACCCGACTTATCTTTGGCATTGTCGTTTGGGTCATATAAATGAGAAACGCATTTCTAAACTCCATAAAGATGGATTCTTGGACTCATTTGATTATGAATCATATGAGACATGTGAGTCTTGTTTATTGGGAAAGATGACCAAAGCCCCGTTCACAGGAAAAGGTGACAGGGCTAGTGATCTTTTGGGCCTCATACATAGTGATGTATGTGGACCACTAAACACAACAGCTAGAGGTGGTTTTCAGTACTTCATTACATTTACTGATGATTTCAGTAGATACGGATTTGTGTATCTTATGAAACACAAATCGGAATCCTTTGAAAAGTTCAAGGAATTCAAAATGAAGTACAAAACCAACTAGGTAGGAGTATTAAAGTTCTTCGATCAGATCGAGGCGGTGAATATTTAAGCCTAGATTTTGATGATCATCTAAGAGAGTGTGGGATTTTATCTCAGCTCACTCCACCGGGAACACCACAATGATATGGTGTTTCTGAGAGGAGGAATCGAACATTGTTGGACATGGTTCGGTCTATGATGAGTCATGCAGATCTTCCAAATTCCTTCTGGGGACATGCTCTATTAATAGCAGCTTTCACACTTAACCGTGTTCCATCCAAGACGGTAGAAAAGACACCATATGAGATATGGACTGGTAAGAGACCCACTGTGTCTTTTATGAAGATTTGGGGTTGTGAAGCATATATAAAACGTCAGGTTTCTACTAAGCTTGATCCCAAATCCGATAAGTGCTTCTTTGTGGGGTATCCTAAGGAAACCAAGGGATACTATTTCTACAATCCTTCTGAAGGCAAAGTGTTTGTCGCGCGAACTGGTGTATTCCTAGAAAAGGAGTTTATCTCCAAAGGAACCACTGGGAGGAATATAGAACTTGGAGAAATTCAAGTGTCACAAAGTAACGACATACCTATGGAGGAACAAGAGCAGCCTTCACAAGATGTTGTGGAAGAACAACCTGCTCCAGTAGCACAAGACCAGCGTAGGTCTAACAGGATACGTCACCAGCCTGAGAGATATGGATTTCTCATGACTCAACAAGGTGATGTATTACTCATGGATCAAGATGAGCCTGTGACTTACCAAGAGGCCATTACTGGCCCAGAATCTGAGAAATAGCTTGAGGCCATGAGATCTGAGATGGAGTCCATGTACACTAACCAGGTATGGACCTTGGTAAAGCCACCTGAAGGGGTAAAACCCATAGGGTGCAAGTGGGTTTTCAAAAATAAAACTGACATGGATGGTAAAGTGCATACCTATAAGGCGCGATTGGTAGCTAAGGGTTTCAAGCAAATTCATGGTATAGACTATGATGAGACCTTTTCACCTGTTGCAATGCTTAAATCCGTCCGGATCTTGCTTGCCATCGCTGCATACCATGATTATGAAATATGGCAGATGGATGTCAAGACTGCTTTCCTTAATGGAAATCTCCTTGAGGATGTGTACATGACACAACCTGAGGGCTTTGACACTTCAGAGGATGCCTGGAAGGTATGCAAGTTGCAACGTTCAATCTATGGATTGAAGCAAGCTTCCAGAAGCTGGAATCTTCGTTTTGATGATGGTGTAAGACAGTTTGGATTTATCAAAAATGAAGATGAGCCTTGTGTCTACAAGAAGGTTAGTGGGAGCATAGTTGTCTTTCTGGTTCAACCTCAACCACGCCTTAAACAAAGGAAACACACCAATATTAGTTTCCCAATACACAAAATGAAAAGGAAACAAACAAGAGGAACGGAACATTACCTATATATGAAGTATAGACGAAACCACGTCTCCCTAGGGTCTCCAATACTCAAGAACCACACTGAGTATGAAGGAAAAGAGGGAAAAAGACGTAGCAGTCGCACTAGGGTTTAGCCACTAAAAATATGGAGTGTACGGCGCAACCCTCGAGTCTGCACAACTTATATAGACTGCGCGTTGAGCAAGGTCATGCTCCTTACCAAGCACGGTCGTGCTGGACTTAGCGTTAGCGAGACGCGGTCCGCACTTGAGCACGGGCGTGCTCACTGTTGAGCACTGTCGTGCTCAACTTAAACTTGGTAACGCGCTTTAGCTTTAAGCACAGGCGTGCTGGATAATGAGCACGGGCATGCTCATGTACCAGAAAGGGACTTTTAAGCCTAAAATCCCACTAAGCCCTCAACCGATAAATCCAACTTAATAAAATAATTCTGAAAAACGGGGTGTTACATTTAGACGTTCTTCCTGAACTCAACCATGCTAGATGGTTACCCTTCTTTCAACTACAAGAGCGCGTCTTCCCTGTTCTTGTTAGGGATTTCTGGACCACGGCAAAGATCACCAAGGACAATACAACCTCCATGATTTCTGGAGACGTTGGTGAGGACCACATCTTCATAACTCATGAGTTACTCGCTAAAGTAACAAAATGCCCAAGAGAAGGTGCAGGGAATTATAAAGAGTGGATGGAGGATCAAGGAGAAGCGAATGTGAATCTAATACTTTATGGAGATGCAAGACCTGGAAACAGAGACTCTAAATATTTGTCTCCTAAGGCAAGATTTCTTCATGTTCTTCTTATAAACTGTGTCATGCCTAGGACTGAGCCAAGAAATCATGTCAGTAAATTAGAGAAGTTTGCTCTCTTTCATCTAGTCCAAAAAATTAGGATAGATATTACTGACTTGATTTTCATTCACATGGAAAAAGCTGTCAAGGGAAAGGATAAGGATTATCCTTTTGGAATGATTATGACAAGAATTTTTAGGGCATGCAAGCTGAATTTAAGAAATGATGTCTCTGCTTATCTCTGTACTGAGATCACTACAAAAATTTGTTGGTGTAAGCCCTAGTGGCCAATCTATATTAGTAGATTTACATTTTGTATCATGACTTTGGATTATATATTTTTTTATATAAATAAAGGCATTTTATTTATTATGTTACTTATATGTTTTAATAGCGTAATAAAGTCCTTAGAATATGCAGTTCATTTAATGAGATATTAAGTACGAGCCTTAATCGTGAGACCTCATTAAATAATAAGAACGCTATTCTTAAAGATCCGTAGTCGAGTATTATTTTTAATTAGGACGACAATAATACATAGAGACTATTGTGTGAGTAGACTGATGGCCACATCTCACGGGTCATGGATATGTGATATCAAGTCAGCACACAGGTATAAATATTAGGAGTAATATTTATACCGGATGACCCACTATGAGAATACTTCATAATAGTTATGTAAGTGTCATAAGTATTCTCATGGCGACCATAGTGAAGTAGTCCTTCGACTTGAAGTCACTACGATTCCTACATGAGGAGTTGTAGGCTTTAATGCTATCAAACGTCACGCGTAACAGGGTGATCATAAAGGTAGTTATTGGGCCTGCAATAAATCATGTTGAGGAGTGTGAGTGATGTAGACAGGATTCGTCCCTCCTACATAGCAGGGGTAATGTCTTGGGCCCCTCGATAGAGTGAGACGTGAAATATGCGTGGCCACGCGAAAATGGGCCAATATGTGATATTGGGCCCATTTGTTATTACACGTCTACTTGGGGATCGAGGAATAAATAATTGAACATAACAAGGATGACACTTTTATGCCTTGTGTTCAATTAAGACATATGGACGAAGGGACATTTACTGCACAGTAAATTTTGGTCGCGGTAAGGCTAAAATCGGATCACCGATACTCTTGCTAATTGGGTAGTAATGATGCATTGCTAGATGCCACTCATTATTTATAATATTTAATATTATAATTAATATTTGATATTATTGTAATATTTAATATTATTGCCAACTTAGTAGGAGCCTACAGGGTCACACGCATAGAGCAAATGCGGAGCGGGTCAATTAATTAAATATGATTTAATTAATTTAAAGGTTATTGGACTTGTAGCGTACAAGGCCCAATAAGAAGACAGTTAGGTCAAGAGGAGTATGTGGTTTATAAATAGACTATTAGTCTTGCTCTAAACCTAGTCTTGATAACCTTGCCTCCTAGAGCCGTCAGCTAGCACAAGACGCAAAGCTCCGACGCCCGTTTGCTCGCGTGGACTGAGTAGAGGTGCTTCTCCTTTGTGGCACTTGTGATCACAGTGAAAGCACGCTTCAAGAGGTAAATACGAATAGCCTTTTATATGATTCATGTTTTGTAATACGCGATCCATGGGTTGGTTTTCTTCCGTCTTGAGATATGATTTTAAAGAGGATTATCTCATGTAAACCCCAACAAAATTCTGTCCCTGATGAAGGTTACTTTGACTCCTACTTTTGAGCAAAATGCTGAAGCATCTGCTCAAATGGAAGAACCTCTCTCCATCCCTGCTGTTAAACCTGAACCCTTTGTAGAACTAGTTGAAGAAGAAAGGGGTCAACTTCAGAGGAAGAAGAGGAAAGTCACTCAATCAACTACTGAAACTTCTGTGTCTCAAGATCCTAGTCAGGTTGTTGAACTTGTTACTGAATCTATTTCAGTTGCTGAATCTGCTGAGCAAGCTACTGCCTCTGTTCCTAATGCACCGAGTATAACTAAAGTGTTCAAAAGGAAGAGAGCTGTGCAAACTGAGGGGGAGTCTCAACCAGAAGAGACTGTGATCCCTAAGATAAAAAAGGACCACTGTAACAAAAAGGAAGCTTGTCTTACCTTCCACTCCCTCATCATCTCCCTCACCTCAGAAGGAATTATCACCTCCACCTCAACAAACAGAACCTTTTGACACAACAACTTCCATTCCACAACCTTCATCACCACTACCTGCTATATCACCACAAAGAGCACCAACACCACCACCACAAAGAACACCATCACCTCAACCACAACAAAGAATTCCCACTCCACCTACTTCACCAAAAATCCCAACTACTGCACATACGTCACCTATCCATCACTCTTCTGAACCCAATCCTACCATCTCAGAAACTCACATGTCTGATACTCACTCACCAAAACCTTCCACACCACAAACATCTCACCATTTTGACATTCTTCAAACTGAGGATGTCAATGATTTTGAGTACTTTGACAATCTCACTCCTCCTCCACCCTCACCTAAATCACTAATTCCTTATCATATCAAAAACCAGTGCCAAGTCCCTCTGAGAATAGTCTTTCCAAACTTATTCTCTGAAACCAGACACAACCCTATCCCCTTAGCCACTATATCTCCCTATCAGCTATCTTCCAGAACCACTCCATTCTCTGTCACAGATGAATCCTGTTCCAACTACCTAGATGGCAAAGACTTGGATGTGACTGCCTCACTTGAAGCTGAAAGGCAGATTGTAAAGTTGGAAAGAACACTTAAGCCTGTAGGAAAATGGATGTTCAATCCTCATATCTTCATGAAGTCTTCAATAAGAATCAAAGTGATACCTGACTCCATGGCTCTGAAAGGAAAACAGGAGGTAATAAACTTGACATTGGATCAGAAGTTCTCTCTTATCAAGCTGAATGATAAGAAGTTCAAATTCAGAAAGAGGCTGTTCTCACAAGGTAGATCCAGTTCTGGCTTAAAGGACGAAGAAAAGGAAGATATTCCAACCAGAGGTAGCCAAGCCTATGCTCTCTACCCTTTTTCACCTTCCATTTACACAATCCCTCCTTTCTTCATGGTTTTCCCTTTCTTTGTGCTAAACTTTCCTGTAACTGCTCATTTTACTCACATAAATCTCATTAGGAGATCTTATGAGTTTCTTCAATCTGTAGTAGATTCTCCTCTTCATCATGACTGAATTCATGCATTTCTAGAGGAATTCTATCCAAATAATGATTTTGTAACCACTCTCTCAACCGATGTCTTTTTAGACCCTCAGCCTGAGGATGACATTCCTATTGAAGAGTTACTTCCTACCCCTCCTCCTTGTCCACCTCCTCCATCAGCATCTGCCCCTACAATGGCCACAACAGATACTATTGCTCCAATAGTTGCATGTGACCCTGCTACACATCAGAGACTTGATGAAATGGCTTCAAGTTTGCAGACTGTCATCCAAAGACAAGATGAAGCAAATGCTCAACAAACTGCTTTTCAAGCTCAGACACTGGCTCAGCAGCAAGCAATGCAGAAGATGATGGAAGCTTTCTTCAAAAGCCAAGGAGGCCCTAGTTCTTAGATTGTTAGGACTCTTTTTTTTTTCATTTCCTTCTTGAGTCATGCAATGTACTAGTCAGTGATGTCTATCAACACATTTTGCTTTAGTTATATGAAATGAATTGATCATTTGGTTTCTTTTTGGCTCTCTATTTTATATGTCTATTTGCTTTTTTATTGATGCCAAAAGGGGGCGGAAATATAGATAGGAAATATATTGAAATTATAAGCTTATTCATGATTTTATGAGCTTATTCATTATTTTATGACTATCTATATAAAAAGTTGATTTCTACTCTGATATAATATGTGTGAATTCAATACTCTAATATAGTGTTTTTGCTCTGATACATGTTTTTACTTGATGCATAAACTAAGGGGGAGCATAAGCATACTCTGATCAATTATATCTGTTTGAAAATTTCTCTTATTACTTTTTGATGTTCAATAAAATCAGAAAAGTTATTTGTCATCATCAAAAAGGGGGAGAATGTTGAGACCTCATAAGTCTAAATCACATTCAATGTGTAGACTCTCTAAGTTTTGATGATTCCAAATAGATTAAGTATGGTAATATTGAACCATATGAAATTACTGACATATCTGATAAGTATGCAGGAAAATAGACTTAAGGTCACTCGTCTAGTTTTGACCCGTCTACTTTTTAGTAGAAGCTCAGTTTTTAGACTTGTCTAAAAACCACATGTCTAAAATTCGGTCAAAGATCAAGTCAACGCTCAATCAATATCCAAGTTTACTTGATGACGTGGCAAGAAGCATTTGACTAGAAAAGACTCAGTGGATCACCCGTCTAGTTTTTGGAATTCACTAGCACCCGTCTAGGTTTTATATTGCATAAGCACTCGTCTAAAATTTGGATTGACTTTCACCCGTCTAAATTTTCATTACTGATATCAAGTCAGTATGTCAGAAATAAAGTCCAAGTCACCTTATTCAAATTAGATGCCTTCCTTAAGGATCTCGAAGACCTCTGGACAATAGCTCAAAGGACAAAGAATAAAGAACGATGTTTCAAGGATTTAAGGAATAAACACGCAATCTCTGTACCACAACAGTAACTTTTTTTTTGTTCTTGTACAAAGTAAAAGTGCTTTCTGGAAAGTGAACTGATTGTTGCACTGAAAGAGGAAAGCTCTCTGCTACAAGTACAAGAAGCCTGCTGCTGCATACTCTGAAACAACAACTGTTCAGTTTAAAGTGTAGTTTTGGACATCCTTGTCAAAGCTCAACGTTCCCAAACATTTAATGTTTATACAGAACGACTCTTTGGCATGGTGTCTCAGAAGCTCAAATCAGAAGAGCACACTTTCTGAAGCTGTGACTAAACGGATCTTTTGATTGAAGTCTTTAAATAGATCAAACAATTAAGATGAAGACAAGAAGTTGAATATCATTAAGAATACCGCGCAGAAGCATTTACTCTCTTCATTAACTTCTTCATTCTTTCATTGAATACACCTTCAATCATTTGATATTAATTCGCAGTCTTTCATACTTCATATTTATTTCACTCCTTGAGTGTGATCTAAAAGATTTGCAAGTTGTATTAATTACACAAAAACCTTTTCATTCCTTACTGTGTTGAGCCTGAAGAGGCTAGGTGTGCAAAGAATACTTGTACTGTAATTTACTCATTTATAGTGGAAACTTGGTGCTGCCAAGAAACTGGACGTAGCCCTGTGGATTTTGGGGTGAACCAGTATAAATCTCTGGAGTGATATTTCTCTTTCCCTTATCTCTTTAATTTGTTTAATTATTGATTCTGTTTAAGCTTTTAACTTGGGGAGTTAATATTGTGAATACCAAACTCTGTTTTACCCTTCTCTGTTTGCTTGTGTGTTCTGTCTTAATATTAGATGTTTCACTCGTCTAATTTTCTTATATCTAAGCTTTGCTTGTTGTGCCTGCGAAAATCTTTTTAAAGTAACCGAAAAAGTTGGTAAACATAATTCAACCCCCCTTTTTGTGTTAACTTTGGTTATTTCAAAGTCTATGATAATTAAATCCAAAGTATCATTTCAAAACTATTTTCAAGCAGGGTTAACCATTGTCAACTACTCGACAACAAGTAGGGTCTGCGGCACCTTACACAGACAAAATAACATGCTATACTATGCTTGTCTCCCCGGCGTGATAGTCACTTTCTCCCCACCTTACTGACGTGCGTACTTTCCCGTAAACGTTCTCAATGCCTCTGTGCTATCGACACGAACCTCGGCACACTTTCCAACAATAACCTCGAATCTGATATTGACACCTATGGTATGTGCATTGGACCAAAAATTGTCTCGAGCACACGCACGGTGGAATGCCCTTCGTTACATTAGTAACCCAAAATAAATTCAATAAAAAACCTTTAAAACATTTAATTAAAATATATAAGTCATAAAAATTTTCTCAAATAATTAAGTCTGAAAAATGCCTCATATTAAATAAAATAATAATATTTCAAACTAATGAAAAATAAAAATAAATTCGTACATCCGAATAAAAATCAAAAGCCTCAAAATCGGGCGCCTGAATACAATCCGATAAAATTAAACTAAAATTAATAAATGATGTAGGCTTGGTTTACTTAAATATGCTACAAAACTAACCAACTAAGCTAAAAGCAAGATATTAACTATTCAAGTCTCTGTGTCCTCAACGACGATATCATCGGGCTCTGAAAACAACACTTTTTAATGAGATATAAAATCCCAGTGAACAATAATATAGTTTATAAAATATTTTCGAAAATAGTATTGTTCTCAGCCGGTGCGGTAACCGGAAAAACTGTACATTGTAATCCACTAATTTTCCAAAATTATATATATATATATATATATATATACTTTTAATAATAACAATAATCTCATCAACTCAAAAGCATATAGCATAACAACAACCAATCTCAATGTATCATATTCCACATACCAAGTAAATTCTAAATTAATCCAAGTGGCTCGAATACCTCGTCATTAAATTGGTCTCTTGTCGGCATGCCATAAATGTCACACATCACACGACAATGGTGTCCCATTGCCCTCCCCTATTCACGAGGAGTGTTTCGATGTCACCCTCCTATCGGGGACATTTCCATTTCGATACCTCCCATGTGCACATGGCGGTATTTCTCCCTTTTCGACACCCAACATGTGGCGGTGTTACTTTCAATACCCCTTTATAGGCGGAATTACTCAATTTCGACATCCCAAACACATGGTGATGTTACTTTCGATACACCATTATGGCGGTATTACTCGCGATACCCCTATCATAGGTGGTATTGCGGCAAATATCATACATCATAATATAATTCATATAATTCACATATGTCAGGTCTCATGCATGTAACAATATTTTTCACAAATTAAATATATAAACTTCCACCAACAACAAGCAATCATGAATATCACAACATATCACACATGAATAAACACATCACAACATCAATTAATCAGTTTATTCCCTTTTTAACAAAACCCCAATTTTAGAAAATAGGTTAATAACAACATGCCTCATTATAATTGAAAATTCCCAAAATCATAGGATAAACACTTGCCCACGCCAACAAACACTTATACCATAGAAAGGGTTCATAAAGGTATTGTTAATCACCTCTCGAAGACCTCCAAAAAACTCTAAAAATTATCTATGACAAATCCTTGTGGTTCACCAATAATCTTTCTTCTCTTTACTGACTTTCTTTGATCCGTGTTGTTCCACACTGTGTACTGCAAGGCCAATAATTCTTCACAACGCGCAAAAGAGGGTGCGGTGCGGCACTAACCCTTGCGCCAGTTTATCCAAGAGCAATGATATTCTAACAACCAAGTATAGACAACTATACTGGGACAACCTTGTATAAACTCATTATTATGATGTTTTATATTATTATATTACTATTTTTGTGTTTTCTCTATCCTTAGTGGTATTTATACGGTTGTCAGTTGTTGGTTTGGGTTGTTAACTTATCATTTCTCTTTATCCAATGAGCACCTGACTCTCCATTTTATTTCTACCTTTTATTTATTCATAGCAAAAGCATGGCCCATCACTCTTCTTTATTCATTTAAGAATTCAAATGAATTCCTGCTAGTAACAACTACATGAGGTGCAACTTGTAATTTGGCTAAATGCTAAATTTGTCTTTTACGTGGGACCCCTTGGATTTTATTTTTTTATTTTATTTTTCCAAAAGAATCCCATAAAATGTGAAGGATTATTATTATTATTGTTATTATTATTATTATTATTATTATTATATTATTTTATATTCTATATATATCCAATTTTGTATTTTTTTTTATAATTACTAACAACTCCAATAAATTATTTTACTACCAATTTTCTGTATTAAACCTCATAATTGTTTAATCTTTTATTAAAAAGAATTATATTAAAACAAGAGTATGTATCGATCCTTGAGCTCTCTCAACTAAGCACGTATTACAAGAAACAACAAACACAACACATACAAATACAACAAGTCTACATGACAATCAGTCCTTACAAAGAATAGCATCTAACCCAGACATAGATAATAAATAAGATCGATTGCATAAGGCACATCCCGATGCACAAGAACACGATTTAAACAAGCACCGGAAGTAATAAGATTATCCCCCATAGAAGTAGAAACACATGAATCAAAGGACAAACAAAAGATAGGCAACTCAAATTTCACACATGAAAGATATATCAAAGAATGAGTTGCTCATGAATCAAGCAATATAGTAACTTTTCTCTATACGAGTTGAAGAAATCGAATCTCGTATGGATCTAAGCAGCCTCAAAATGATGGCGGTTCGTTCTTCTTGAATTCAAAAAGCCCCACCTGCAAAGGGTCCTAGGTTGCCACCACTCCATCAATGACTGGCCTCCATCCCCTTTCAGCTGATGGAGAGTCTCCGTCTGTCCTTGCATAGCTCTGGTTATACAATCCAAAGCTGTTGCAAGTGCAACATTGGTCCCTCGCCTATTAGTCGTCATAAATCTACTCACTACCAATGAAATACTGGGTTGATCAAGTTCAATATCTCAAAGAATAGCATGTAGCATTTATAACTCTAACAAGCATTCCTATGCGCCCATGTTTTGATTTTTGAAAAAGTCTCACTACCACAGTCCGATTTAGAATCGAAGTGCTCTGGTACTAAAAATGTAACGCCCTTCGTTACATTAGTAACCTAAAGTAAATTCAATAAAAATCATTTAAAACATTTAATTAAAATATATAAGTCGTAAAAAATTTCTCAAATAATTAAGTCTAAAAAATGCCTCATGTTAAATAAAATAATAATATTTCAAAGTAATGAAAAATAAAAATAAAATCGTACATCCGAATAAAAATTAATAAATGATGTCGGCATGACGCGCTTAAATCATGCTACAAAACTAACCAACTAAGCTAAAAGCAAGATATTAACTCTTCAAGTCTCTGCGTCCTCAACGACGATGTCCTCGGGATCTGAAAACAACACTTTTTAATGAGATATAAAATCACAGTGAACAACAATACAGTTTATAAAATATTTTCCAAAATAGTATTGTTCTCAGCCGGCGCGGTAACCGAAAAAACTATCCATGGTATCTGCTAATTGTCCAAAATGATATATATGTAAAAAAAAATACTTTTAATAACAACAATAATCTCATCAACTCAAAAGCATATAGCATAACAACAACCAATCTTAATGCATCATGTTCCACATACCAAGTAAATTCTAAATTAATCCAAGTGTCCCAAAGATCTCGTAATTAAATTGGTCTCTTGCCAGCATGCCATAAATCTCATACATCACACGACAATGGCATCCCATTGCCCCACCCCTACTCACGAGGAGTGTTTCGATGTCACTCTCCCATCGGAGACATTTCTATTTCGATACCTCCCATGTGCACATAACGGTATTTCACCCTTTTCGACACCCCAACGTGTGACGGTGTTACTTTCGATACCCCTTTATAGGCGGTATTGCTCAATTTCAACATCCCAAACACATGGTGATGTTACTTTCGATATCCAATTATGGCGATATCACTCTTCGATACCCCTATCATAGGTGGTATAGCGGTAAACATCATACATTATAATATAATTCATATAATTCACATATGTCATGTCTCATGCATGTAACAAAATATTTTTCACAAATTAAATATATAAACTTCCACCAATAACAAGCAATCATGAATATCACAACATATCACACATGAATAAGCACATCACAGCATCGATTAATCAGTTTATTCCCTTTTTAATGGAACCCCAATTTTAGAAAATAGATTAATAACAACATGCCTCATAATAATTGAAACTTCCCAAAATCATAGGATAAACCCTTGCCCACACCAACAAACACTTATACCATAGAAAGGGTTCGTAAAAAATATTGTTACTCACCTCTCGAAGACCTCTAAAAAACTCTAAAAATTATCTATGACAAATCCCCGTGGTTCACCAATAATCTTTCTTCTCTTTACTGACTTTCTTTGATTTGTGTTGTTCCACACTGTGCACTGCAAGGCCAATAATTCTTCACAACACGCAAAAGAGGGTGTGGTGCGGCGCTAACCCTTGTGTCAGTTTATCCAATGAGCACCTCACTCTCCAATTTATTTCTACCTTTTATTTCTTCTTAGCAAAAGCATGGCCCACCACTCTTCTTTATTCATTTAAGAGTTCAAATGAATTCCTGGTAATAACAACTACTGAGGTGCAACTTATAATTTGGCTAAATGCCAAATTTGTCTTTTACATGGGACCCCTTGGCTTTTATTTTTTTATTTTATTTTTCCAAAAGAATCCCATAAAATGTGAAGGATTATTATTATTATTATTATTATTATTATTATTATTATTATTATTATAATATTCTATATATATCCAATTTTGTATTTTTTTATAATTACTAACAACTCCAATAAATTCTTTTACTACCAATTTTATGTATTAAACCTTATAATTGCTTAATCTTTTATTAAAAAGAATTATATTATAATTTTGGGATGTTACACGCGAGGTCCAAAAACAGTCAGAAAGACAAAACAACCACCGAATCAACAATAGGGCTCCAATCAATGAACCAATTTGAATTAAGGCACGGAATTGAAGCAAGAACTTACATTAACAGAGGTTGTACGCTGTAAAATCAGATCCGCCTCCACTCCCACGATCAATTCCCGGTCGACTGATTAGGCAGAAAAACACGTAAAAACCTAAAACGCGTTGAAAACGATATTGGAACTAAGAATAAGAGTAAAATAAATTTAAATAGCTTAAAAAGGATAAATATCGACACTATGACATTACGATTACCTGGAGGAAAGTCACATGCAAGGATGTAGCTACGAAGAATTCGAAGCCACGAGCACTAATACGCAACCGGTTTGAATATCCGATAACTGAAACTACTCCAACCCGAGCTTCAAAGTGCCATAACCATGGCTGCCCAAGCTTCCATTTCTTCTCCACTCTCCAAATTTCCTCTTGTTGCCGTGAAGATGAGTAACTGAAGAAATGGCCATCATATTTTATTTTTTTACTTGCTTTTATAATACTTGGGTTACTATTATTATATTACTATCTTAGATTTGTTGAAAACATGTGTCAATTGGAGGTTAAGTTGAACATGTTAGTGGACTAGGTGTCAAGTTTAGGTGGATTTATGATTAGCTTAGTGGAATGTGAGGTGGTGTCATGGTATTGCGACACGTGTCACCGTGTTTGCTCCGTCGGCAGAACCGGGTGTTTTCTTCCACATCTTCCTATTACTGGAATATTTTTCTTAATTATTTTAGGCTACTCCCAAAAACTTATTTTACTCAAGTCCAACCTAATTTTAATATTCCAACTCTCAATGAATTAATCAGTTGACCAATTAATTGCTCGATTTGCGTTTGTTTGCGTTCCAAACCCGTTTCAACTACGATTCTCCTCAAACTTGAGACGCAAGCTAACTAACACCTAAGGAACATGATTAAGTCTTTAAACATGCTTAATACTTTCCTCATACATTAATCAAGAAAACAAGGTGTTACAACATCTGGAAGTTGCACGAAAATGGAAATATGCTCAGTAAAGTACAAAAGTAACATGAACATCTCTGATTTGGTTGCTGCACAAAGCATAAAGCACTTCCCATAGCTGTTAGAGTACAACTAACATTCCTATGCATTAAATGGATGCCCAGAATGACTCTATTGCATTTAATAGAGCTCATCTCAAAGCCAAAATCTGAAGGAAAGTCTCTAACTGATTAAATATGATTGAAGCCTATAAATAGAGAAGTCATCTTCATATATAGAACACACAGTATTAAAAGAACCATTACTCTGTGCATTTATTTCTTCATTCTTTCAATCTGTATTCTTCAATCATTCTATACCTTACATTTAATTCACTCTTCCGAGTGTTAGTGAACCACTTGCAAATTGTATTTATTACAATCATTTCTCAAACAAACTTGAGTGAGCCTGGAGAGGCTTGGTGTGCAAACAATACTTGTCTTGGAGCCTGAAGAGGCTAGGCGTGCAAAGAATACTTGGAGGCTGTAACTTGATCAGTTATAGTGGAGAAAACTTGGTGCTGCTAAGGACTGGAAGTAGCCCTAGTTGTTAAAGGGTGAACCAGGATAAAATAGTTGTGTCTATCTCTAACCTTGTCACTTTAGTTATTCTATTATCTGTTAACTAACTAAAGGGGCTAAAGTGTGAATATCAAACAAGTTTTAAATCTTGCATGATTGTGTGTTTTTCTATTGAAAAACCATCAGACAAGTCACTTGTCTGTGCTTTGTGAAAACACTTGTATGTCCCTAGCTTCTGTTTGAAAAAGTTTTTAACTTATATCTAAAGTATGATAAACACAATTCAACCCCCCTTCTATTGTTTATAGTTGTCTATTTCAGTTAGTATCAGAGCTAAGCCTCTGGGTTGAGCATCTAACAGTGTAGAGGAAAGGTCCTGAAGAATAGACATGACTGCTGGAGCTACTTCAAGTTGGAGTCACCAAACTGAAGGAGCTTCCTTGACCAGACTTCCATTCTTCAATGGAGAAAAACACAACTATTAAAAAGATAGATTTCAATGGTTTATCCTTTCAACAAACTCTGATCTCTGGGATGTCATCACAAATGGTCCATACACTCCAAAAAAATGATGACAACACTGAGAAGCCAAAAGCTCGGTGGACCCCTGTAGAAAAGACAAAATGGGAGGTGAATCACAAAGCTAGATACAACATAGTCTGTGCTCTCAGTCCTGAGGAATTTGAAAAGTGTGTGCTTGTGACTCTGGTAAAAAAATGTGGGACACCTTATCTATCACACATGAAGGAACTGTTAAAGTGAAAGAGTCAAATATTGTCACACTTGTCAGAAAGTATGAACTGTTCATCATGGAAGAAGGTGAATCTGTTGCTCAGATAATAGGGAGATTCCAAACTATCATAAAGGTTTGAAATATCTTGGCAAAACATACACAAATGCTGAGAAAGTTGGAAAGATCCTGAGAAGTCTTCCAAAGCAGTGGAGACCCCTGGTTATTGCTATCTCTCAAGCACAGGATCTCACCACCTTGAATATGAATGAACTTCATGGTACCCTCACTGTTCATGAGCAAGAACTTGGTGATGATGTGGCAACTAAAAAGGACAAATCCATTGCTCTAAAAGCTAATCAGAAACCCTCCAAAGCTTCAAAAGCCCTAAAAGCATAAGAGTCTACCAGTGACACAGACCAGTCTGAAAATGAGGATTCTGAAAGTGACCAGAAAGATAAGGTTGCTCTTGAAGAAGAAGAAGTTCAGAAAGGAGAAGCCTTTCAGAAGGTTCCATAAAGAAAAGAACTTCAAGGAGTCTACATCAACAGACAAGAGCCCAATTGTCTTCTATGAGTGTAAGAAGACTGGTCACATCAAGGCTGAGTGTCCTCAACTTAAAAAAGCCCCTCACAAGAAGTTCTTCAGAAAGAAGAAGAAAGAGGTGATGGCTACCTAGGAGGATCTGGAGTCAACATCTTCTGAAGATGAAGAAACAGAGGAGGAAGGTAATCTCTGCTTGATGGCTAATACAGACTCCGATTCTGAAAATGAGGTACACCCTGACTTTGAGGTATTGTATGATACCTATGAGTAGTTACTGGAGGAATCCAACTGCTTATCAAAGGCCTTCAAATCCCTCAAGAGAGAGTATGTAAAGCTCCTTACTGAGCATAAACAGAAATCTCAAGAGTGTGAGAAGCTGACTAAAGAGAACAGTGAGCCGAAGACTGCAAAGTCTTATGAAGCTAAGATCACTAGTGAAACATCACAGTCTGAAGAAGTTGTTAAAGTTCAACAGAAGGTAGAAGAGCTCAATTCTGATCTTGCCAAATTTTTTAATGGCAGAGACAATCTGACTAAGCTGCTTGGCTGTCAGAGACACTCCCTTAACAAAGAAGGTATTGGATATGTCCATCACACACATCATAAAGTATCAACAAAAACCTCTAAAGTGTCTGTTTAATCATTTTCAATTAAATCCAAACATGTCTGTGACTTTTGCGGAAAAGTTGGAGATGTTATGTCTAAGTGTATTCATATGAAGAAAAGGAAGTCTTCACAGACTCCTAGAACCAACAGAAAAGGACCCAGAAAATATGGGTACCTAAAGACCAAATAATTCCTGTTGCAAATGTCTTATAAGGACAAAGAAAACACCTTTGTTGGTACCTGGACAGTGGTTGCTCACGACACATGACAGGAAAAAGGTCTATGTTCCAAGACCTCCAACTTAAGAAAGGTGGATATGTTGCCTTTGGAGGCAATCAGAAAGGGAAAGTGATTGGTATTGGTACAATTGGTGGTAAACCCCCTCTTCCCTCAATCTCTAATGTTCTTATGGTTAAAAGATTAAAACACAATTTGCTTAGCATAAGTCAATTATGTGATAGTGGATTTGATGTTTCCTTTACCAAGGATGCTTGTATAGTCAAAGACAAGAGTGGCAAGGCCCTCTTTTCAGCTAGTAGGCAGTAAAATCTTTACAAGATTGAGCTGACTGATCTCTCAGATCAAAGTGTAACATGTCTGATGTCAAAAGATGATGAAAGATGGTTATGTCATAAGAAACTAGGACATGCTAGTAAGAAACTAATTTCAAAATTAAAAAAGGATAACCTTGTGAAAGGATTGCCTAATATTAGTTTCAAGAAAGATGTTTTGTGTGATGCATTTCAGAGAGGTAAACAAGTAAAATCAAGTATCAACCTCTAGACCTTTTCAATTGTTACACATGGATCTGTTTGGACCAGTTAGTGTTGCTAGCATGGTTGGAAGGAAATATGGATTTGTCATAGTTGATGATTATTCTATATTTGCATGGGTACTCTTCTTAACCCACAAGGATGAGTCTTTTAAGGCTTTCTCTGTATTCTGTAAGAAAGTACAAAATGAGCAAGGTTTCTGTATTTCTACCATTAGTAGTGATCATAGGGGAGAATTTGAAAATGTGCAACTCAGACTGTTCTGTGAGGATAATGGGATCTCTCACAATATCTTTGCACCAAGAACCCCACAACAAAATGGAGTGGTCAAGAGAAAGAACAGATCTCTACAAGAGATGGCTAGGTCAATGCTCAATAAGAATAATCTCCTTAAGTACTTCTGGGCAGAAGCAATAAACACTGCATGTTATGTACAAAATAGAATACTTATAAGGCCTTTTTTAAAGAAGACTCCTTATAAACTGTGGAAAGGAAAAAGACCCAACATATTCATTTAACACTAAGGATCAACTTGGAAAGTTTGATTCCAAAGTGGACAAGGGTATCTTCATTGGATATTCTAAAATGTTTAAGGCATTTAGAGTTTACAACTCTAGAAACTCTGTTGTTGAGGAATCTATTCATTTAAGTTTAATGATGGTTTAAAGACTGATAGGGAAGTATCAGATCTAGAGGATGATCTTGCAAGACTTGACTTAAACAAACAAGATAGTCAACAACCTGACATGTCTAAAGCAGAACCTGTTGAATAGTCTGACAGACAAGTCTTCAGACCAGTAAACAGACAAGTCAAGATCAACATCATGATCTCAGAAGAGACTGGAAGTTCAAAACTCATCATCCTAAGGATCTCATAATTGGAAACCCCTCAGAAGGAGTAAGAACAAGATCAACCTTGAAAGAATCAAGCAATATGGCTTTTCTGTCAGAAATTGAGCCAAAGCATATTGAAGAAGCTCTTGATGATGAAAGTTGGATTCTTGTTATGCAAGAGGAACTTTATCAGTTAACAAGGAATTATGTCTGGACACTTGTCTCAAAGCCAACAAACAAGTCTGTCATTGGAATAAGATGGGCTTTCAGAAACAAGCTAGATAAAGATGGTAAGGTTGTCAGAAACAAAGCTAGGTTAATAGCTCGAGGCTATAACCAATAAGAAGGTATTGATAATACTAAAACCTTTGCACATGTAGCTAGAATAGAAGCCATAAGCATTCTAATGTCATATATTGTACAATATCAAATCACTATCTTTCAAATGGACGTAAAAAATGTTTTTCTTAATGTTATCATGAAGAAGTATATGTTAAACAACCCCCTGGCTTTGAAGATCCTGATAAACCAGATCATATTTCCAAACTTAAAAAGACTTTATATGGTTTGAAACAAGCACCTAGAGCATGGTATGATAGACTCAGTTCTTTTCTCATGCATAATGGATTTACTAGAGGACAAGTAGATACAACTATGTTCAAGAAATGCTCAAATGGCAATTTTATACTAGTTCAAATATATGTTGATGATATTATCTTTGGAGCAACTAATGAAAATCTGTGTAAGAAATTTTCCAAGCTAATGCAAGCAGAATTTGAGATGAGCATGATGGGAGAATTGAAGCTTTTCCTTGGACTGCAAATCAAGCAAACAAGTGATGGAATCTACATCTGTAACACCCCGATTTTTTTTACTGCTTTCTAATATCGGTACTAAATATATAAATGATTATATTTTTATCCGAGACTTAGAAAATGATTTTTGTTACATTTGATTTTCGCAATATGCTACGTAAATGTGATACCTTGGGAATGGGGTGTCGCAACATCCATCAACAGAAACACACCAAGGAAATACTTAAGAAATACAAAATGAAAAATGTCAAACCTATAAGAACTCCCATGCAACCCAATGCAAAATTAAACAAAGATGGAGAAGGTAAAAATGTAGACCAAATTGTCTACGGAGGTATGATTGGCTCTCTTTTGTACTTAACTTCAAGCATACCTGATATTCAATTTCGTGTCTGTATGTGCACAAGATTCCAATCTGGCCCTAGATAATCCCATCTTAAGGCTGTTAAACGAATATTTAGATATTTGCTTGGGACAACTAGTCTTGGTTTGCTGTATTTGAGAACAAAAGAACACAGATTAGTTGGTATTGTGATGCTGACTTTGCTGGAGACATAATACAAAGAAAGAGAACCAGTGGAGGATGCCACTTCATTGGAGCCATTTTAGTCTCATGGAAAAGCAAAAGGCAGAAAACAATTGCATTATCAATTGTTGAAGCAGAATACATCTCAGCTACTAGTTGTCGCTCACAGCTCTTATGGGTAAAACATCAACTTGAGAATGTCTCTATATTTGAGCATAATATATCTGTGTGGTGTGATAATTCCAGTGCAATATGCTTATCTAAAAATCCCATACAGCACTCTAAGGCTACGCATATTGAAATTAAACATAATTTCATAAGGGACTATGTTCAA
This sequence comes from Echinosophora koreensis, assembly GCA_035048595.1. Taxonomy (NCBI): domain Eukaryota; kingdom Viridiplantae; phylum Streptophyta; class Magnoliopsida; order Fabales; family Fabaceae; genus Echinosophora; species Echinosophora koreensis. The sequence continues at coordinate 2,140,020 of JAPCYP010000011.1, read as the reverse complement.
AAAGGCATCTTTCATATTGAGTTTGTTAAAACTGAAAATCAATAGGCTGATATTTTCACAAAACCCTTAGCTGAAGATAGGTTTACATATACTATAGACAATCTGAACATGCATTGCATTGTTGAATAACATGTCTGATGTTGCATGCTTAACTTGTCGTATGCTTTTTATATGACATGTCTGTGGAACTTGTCTGACCCTGATGAGTCATACCTATGTGAACTCAACAGTTTTTGATAAAATTGTTATTATTTATTCAATACCATTAAATAATCTGAAACTAATCATGTACTTGGCAGTTTTATTTCTTGAAACCATGTTTTCATAATGTCTTAGTGGGGGTTGTGGCTTCCCACATATTTCGTGTCATTTTAGCATTAAAAATGTCTTTTTCTCTGTCTCCTGACTTTATGTTTATAAAAGGACAAAAAGTCTGAAAGCTCTTCTTTTTATGCTTTCAAAAAAAAAAAACTTTCAAACCTTTCATCTCCTTCTCTCTCTAAAACCCCCCCCCCCCCAAATCTCTCAAACCCTAAACTCGTCTCTCGCAATGGCACCCAAAAAGAATCTCACTTCTGGAGAGATTGCTGCTAAATATAGCATGTGGGTTGATGATGTGGAGAAGACTCTTGTTGGAAAGGTGGTTGATCTCCAACAAATGAAGAAATGGGGCATGGACGTCACCGAGGAGTTGGAAGACTCCAAGTGGACATCCTTCTTTGAAATGAAGGAACTTGTTCATCCCAAACTTGTTAGGGACTTCTGGAACGGTGCTACTTTCTGGACCAACCATGTTGATGGGACCAAGGATATCAAAGGCCTCGTGCGGAATACGACCTTCATCTTCAACATGAGCTCTCCGGAGAAGGTCACCACCTGTCCCAGGCTGGGAGCTGGGTTCAGAACTGGGTGGGAAGATGAAGTAAGAGAAGCTAACATCAACATTGCTCCCTATGGTGTTCCAAACCCTTCAAACACCAGACCATTTAACATGGTTCCTAAGTGCAGATTCCTGTTGAGGCTGCTTCAAGAGTGTATGACGCCCAGGAAAGGGTCCAGAGACAATGTCTCAAAAATGCACAAGTTTTTTCTATACAACTTGATCCATAGGATCAGGATTGATCTGAATGACCTCATCTTTACTCATCTGGAGTCTATGATCAAGAGGTCATCTATGCAAACATTTCTGTATGGGATGCTGCTTACAAGACTCTTTAGGAACAGACTCTTTGTTCCTGGAGATGGAGAGTTTGTAGACATGTCTCTACCCATAGACAAGAAGACTATGTCTATGATGAAAATCCCAGGAATTCCCCTGGCTGAGCCCCTCAAGGATGAGGATGACAAGAACGCTGAAGCTGCTAAGAAGGAGAAGCAGACTGTTGAATCTGCTGATGAGTCTAAGGTTCCCATCTCAGAAGACATATGGAAGCTTGTTGGGAAGTGGCCAGACAAGACCAAAGGCTTGAGCTAGAGAAGCCTTCTACATCTGCAGAAACTGCTGAAAGTGTTGAGCCTTTGAGGTTCAGAAGGAGGAAACTTGCTCCCATGAGGAAGTCTAAGGATGCTGAGGCATCTAAAGCTAAGTCTGTCAAGACAGACAAGAGAAGAAGGCTGGTGAAGACCTCTATTGAGGACAGACAAGTTCTGTCTGCACCCGGTAGAGAGGAAGTACCTGCTCAGGGGGAGCAGATGACAAGACCCTTGGAGGAGCCCAAGGAGAAGAAAGCTCTTTTTATGGGTTTAATACCCAAGAAGAGATGGTCAGGCTACCCTGCACCTACTGCTATAGCACCTGCTGGTGAGGATGAAGTTACTGCTGTAACTGTTCAAGAACTGTCTGTTGGAGCATAGACAAATGTTTGTCCCTTGGTGGATCCCCTAAATCCACTCAAGCCAAGGAAGAAGCTGAGGATGTCAGAAAACCAAGTAGTTCTTCCCTCATCATCACGACCCTCACATCCTCACCAGTTCATCAAGGTATTCTTACTCTACCTGTCTCCTCTCCTCCTGCCTTCTCTGTCAATCCCCTTGCTTATGTTTCTCCACCTCTTCACTTGTCTCTTCCCATAATACACACACCTTTTCTTACACTGTAGTGTCTGATGTTTGTCAGTACAATATTGTTCATTTAGGGAACAAACTGGCATTTCATCAAGTTTGTTTGTCTCTGATTTGCAAAGTCATGGCGGCAAGCTTTTCCAACCTATCCACCATTCATTCACCTCCACCTTAGTTTATTAATTCTTGTAGGGAAAATTTTGTCTCTACCCCTATAACTGTTTTCATACGTTCTACTTCTGGTAGTCACTACTCACCCTCTGTAGTAATGCTACCTTCACATTCTAGATACTTTTTCATGCTTCTTACAAGTTCTGAGTCTTTCTTTGAATATATAGATACTTTGCTACCCTTACCCCCTTCTGTTGTTGCTAAACCTCTTCCACCTCCTAAACCTATTACAATCACTCATATGTCTCTATCTGAACATATATCCTATCTTTTCTCTTCAACTGAGGAAGATTTTGTCAGAATCGGACCTCTTTTCAAAATTGTCTTTCTACCTTTTTTCTTCTATAGGACAATTCATTTATGTGTCTTCCCTAGGATTGTAGCACCTTTTTTGTACCTAGTACACCCCCTGTGGTAGCTTTGCCCTGGCATCCAGACCAGTCTGCTTTGTCTATTGTTGCTACATACGAAGCTGAAAGAACTGTGTATGTGGACATCATAAGCTTTCGTCAATTGCAAGATGCTTATGTGTCTCAACAAACTCTGCTGGAAGCCACTCTTAAGCAATTCGATGAAGAAAGGTGTGCTAGGATAGCCTTAGAAGTAAGAGTAGAGTCTTTATTTTTGCTTTTAAGTACACCTCACTAGTTGTTGTAACTTGCCTTGTACAAGCTCGTGATGATCAATATAAATATAATTTTTATATTCATCATGTTTTCCCTTTATTTTTTTATTTTATTTTTTTGCTTTTCTGACTCTTTTGTTCCTTTTTGCTGATGCCAAAAGGGGGAGAAAGATAATAAAGATAACATGAACCTTAACATGTCTTGGTTAACATATATTAGCATAACATAATTATTTGAACATGTCTATAAGATCTTAAATGAACTTTATTTGTTGATCTATCATACTCTGATATTTTCTTTAACTTAACATGTCTTGGTTAACATATCTTAGCAAAACATAATTTTTTGAACCTATCTATAAGATCTTAAATGAACTTGGTTGATCTATAATACTATGATATTTTCTTTATTCAAATCTGTCAAAGTTCAAATAAGCTTTGATCTATCTAAAACAAGGATCATATTGTTTTCAAACCTCTGATATGATATGCATAAAATATTAACCTGTCTGTATGAACTGTTTCTTATCTGTTAATATTTTATAAGGTTCATTAAATCATCTCAATGTTTGTCATCATCAAAAAGAGGGAGTTTGTTAAGTCTCTAATGGTCTGATGTGCATTTGCCCTAAGTTTTTATGAAGACTAAACATTTATCAATGATTTAATTGAACTCCATTTTGATTGCTGACCTGTCTACCTAGTGTGCAGATTATCTTCTCAAGTATATCTATCACTTGTCTGCCCTAAGACACTCTTGATCAAACATGGAGAACGTGAAGTCAACCTGTCTGTTGAGTTGATTGTTGACTGTCTACATAAAAGAGTCAACTTGTCTAATGAAGCTCTCACCGTCTGTGGTCCTTCGGTGAGGACCACGCAAGGACAGAGGATAAAGAACTTCAGAAGGTCAAACATTCAAGCTACCATGGAACTTAAGAAAAGTAATGCTTATAATATGCTTTATTCCCTAGTACATCTGAAAGTTGCACGAAAAGGGAAATGTGTTCATTAAAGTACAAAAGTAACATGAACATCTCTGATTTGGTTGCTGCACAAAGCATAAAGCAATGCCCACAGCTGTTAGAGTATAACCAACATTCATATGCATTAAATGGCTGCCCAGAACGACTCTATTGCATTTAATGAAGCTCAGCACAAAGCCAAATCTGAAGGAATGTCCCTAACTGATTAAATATGATTGAAGCCTATAAATAAAGAAGTATTGAAGATGAAGATAGATAGAATACACATCATTAAAAGAGTCATTACTCTGAGCATTTATTTATTCATTTTTTCAATATGTATTCTTCAATGATTTGAAGTTATTACGCAGTCTTTCTATACCTTACATTTAATTCACTCTTCTGAGTGTTAGTGAAAGACTTGCAAATTATATTTATTATAATCCTTTCTCAAACAAACCTGAGTGAGCCTGGAGAGGCTAGGTGTGAAAACAATAGTTGTTTTGGAGCCTGAAGAGGCTAGGTGTGCAAGGAATACTTGGAGTTTATAATCTGATCAGTTATAATGGAGAAAACTTAGTGCTGTCAAGGACTGGACGTAGCCCTAGTTGTTAAGAGGTGAACCAGGATAAAATAGTTATGTCTATCTCTAACCTTATCTTTTTATTTATTTGTTTATCTTATCTGTTAACTAACTAAAGGGGTTAAAGTGTGAATATCAATCAAGTTATACATCTTGCATGATTGTGTGTTTTTCTGTTGAAAAACCATCAGACAAGTAACTTGTCTGTACTTTGTGAAAACACCTCTCTGTCCCAAGCTTCTGTGTGCGAAAAAGTTTTTAACTTATATCTAAAGTCTAATAAAAACAATTCAACCACCTTCTCGTGTTTATAGTTGTCTATTTCAATTTCATCTATCTCGCCTCGCGAATCTTGTCTTGCCCTACGAGACAGTGAGCTTGGGCTTGGGCCATATCATCAAATTTGCCTAGTGAATCTTGTCTCTCTTTGTATTTCGGAGTTCTGTTTGATATTTTTTTTGGTTCTATTAGCGATTATGAACGTCGTTATGAGCTAATTTCTCTAATCCAAGGAAACAACATAGGCGCAATTGATGGCTTGGGGAATTTGTGAAGTTTCTCTATTCCCTTCTTCTCTATTATTGTTTCTTATTTCTATTTTTATTGTGTTCAATCAAATGATTGAGGTTGAATTGCCAATCATGATGAATCCGATAGGAGATTCATGGTTTAGGATATGGAAAAAGAACATAGGTTGATTATTAATAGAGATATAGTAGGAGATCTATGTAATCGATATAGGGAGTCAAAAACTTAATGAATCGTTACTTTTAAATCATCATAGAGATATTGTTGATTAAGATTCAAAAGTATTTTCTTGTGTGCTTGATGAAGACATAGGAATAAATTAAGCTTCCTAGTTGACAATAATTTGAATTTGGAATAGGGAATAATTTCATGAATTAATCGAGTTTGATTGTGTTGGTGAAATCGGGACCTTAGATCTTTCCCAAATATTTCTCTCTCTTGATAATTGTTTATTGCGATTTCACTTGGTCTTAATTTGATAGTTATTAGGAAATCTGATTTGATTTGGATACCATATCTTATCATATGTCATCCTATTTTTGACTTGGTCAACTTAAAATTGATATTAGATTATTAGGTTACCCAAGTGTTCGACCTCGGTATACTTACCATGTTTATAATACTTGCTTCGATCCGGTACACTTGCTGGAGCCCATCAGCTGCACGTGCAGAAAATGCTGGGGTCGACAGTCTTGCCACGTTGCCGTCCTTGTTCTGCTCATACTGCTCATCAGCCCGTACCAAAACATACAGAGAAAGAAAAAGAATGGAGGGAGATAAGCAACACAACAACATCATAAAAGGGGATGGGAACATAGCATGGCATGTTACAGACAGCACATATAGGCAAACAACAAACATCTCTCGAGTCAAATCATTACAAATCATCCTCAACTTCACATGTCTATGATCAATCCTCTACGGAGTCACAACTCTCAAGCATGTCGGACGATTTTACTCACTAGGAATACTCATTCCCAGACATTCTCTTTCTCTGGGGCATCATTTACTCAGAGAATGTCAGTTGGTTTGTCTAGGTAACTGTTCCACTCTCTGTGACTAATAAGAATGCATCCCCCTATGAGCTCAACTACAATAGGAATATCTTGGTCTCCTCGAAAGGTCCACCTGCGACTGGAATACTCGGAGCTGGATGTTGGGATAGTCAAGTTTTAGCAGAAATCACGACACAGTAGGTGCAAATTACTGGGCACTGTAGATCGATCCGAATAGGGAGAAAGGGATTGAAGGCAGCAAAAGGAAGCAAATTAGGTTTTAGTTTATTTGACATGTTGACTCTTATCTCAGGCTTGATGATCATTGAGCTTTTATTTAACAAAAATGACGCTGATTCTTATTAGACTTCCGATAGGAGCTTAGTAATCTTTAAAAGCCTTTTTAGAAAGTCTTTCAATAGCAGCTTGATGAATATTGGTCTTTAAAGCCTTTTGATAACAACTTAATATATATAAAATATAAATATAAAAAATATATTATCTATTTATTTATTAATCACTCAATTCAACCACTGATTGAACCGATTGAAACATTGATTTTTAGATAACATAAATATAAAATGTCAATTGAAAATATCTCATGTTAAGACGATAAAATTAATACAACAATGGATAGTAAAAGGTTGGGGAGAAAAAATAACGATTTTTTTAACCTGTTCAACTTTGTAGATGTTAAGAAACTAAAAGTAGAAATGTTATATTAAAAATTGTATATTCAATTCCTTGAAAATTAAAAAGCCACTTTTTCAAATACAACATTTATATTTTATGATTCTTTAACATCTATAAAATTGCATAAGTTTGAAAAAAATAAAAAATAAATAAGGATGCCCAGCCCAGCCCATTATACAACGTGTAGTTAAAGGCCGTTCCTATTTAAAGGTATGCCACCTCCCACTTCGCTTTAGGGTTTCAGTGTATCATATCGTTCTCTCACATTCTGTAGCCGCATCTCTCACTATTCTCCTTCAAGATGAATGCCTTTCTTCTCATGTCCTTTTTTCACTAACAGAACAAGGGCTATGAGAATAAAAGCATTCACCTTTTATCTCGATAAAAATGACAAATAGCGAGATGTTAATAGCGTTTTGCCCCCTTTTATTTTTATTTATGAAAAACCAGACATAGTCAGGTGTCTACCTTTATTGGAATTATGGTAGGGACTGTTACATGTCTGGGAAATCATACATAGAGATAGTGAGTCTGATAAATATGGGTTTCCCATGTTTTTCTGATAAGCATCTCTTGAAAGGTATCCATCGTTGCCCAATAATATGTTCTGTTATTATTTGAGCTACATCTGGACTCCACATAGAAAAAAAACCTGCACATAGCTTTATAGATGTTAGTTGCTAGTTGGAAGCTTTTCTGTGTTAGTCATTCAGTTAGGATTTATCGGTATACGTTTATAATTTCACATACACCCATGTACAATATATAAGTATTGCAGGTTTCCCTATAATAGATGAATTGATTTTCTTTTTGTTGCTAAACAATTCAGATTAATTAGTGGTTTTAAATTGTGCTTGCGATTGTGTTGTGATTTTTATAATAATTGTGGCTAATTGTGAAAAAAAATGTGGTTGATATGTGGCTACAATTGTGATCATGAGATGGTTGCAAAGAGTACTAAAGTTGCAATATTATGGCTGCAATTGCAGTTGCAAACCACAATATTCTATGTTCTTTGTCTTCATGCTTTGCATTATTTCCCATTCACAAATCCAATTTTGTTGTTTCGGGATTTTTTCAGTTATTCTTGACCCTCATTGTTAATAAGATCACAACTGATAAATAGCTAAGATGACATTTTTCTTAATGCCTTACTTGGCAATCCATATAAAGTCAGAGTCAGACATAGTCAAGTTTCTGCAGTAATTGTCATGGCAGACACTGTTACATGTCTGAAAAACCAAAGATAGAGACAGTATCTGATGAATGGGGTTTCCCAATTATCTTAAAACATCTCTTGAAGGTGTCCATCGTTGCCCATATGCCTTTTTATGATGGTATTTGAGCTACATCTGGATTCCACATTGCTAAATCCTTTTTCCAAGAAGAGAAAATACATTAATATTTTGTTCAAGTATAATTAAAAACCTGATTTCATACATGCTCAGTGCTTCTATTTTGTCATTGGTACTCTTTGGGGATAGGATATTTTAGTAATTTCCTTCAATCTTTTGGCAATGATTTCTTCAAAATAATCTAGCTTGCTGGTATTTTAAGAAATTCCTGGAGTTTCATTGCATTAATGAGCTTGTTTTTGGAGTTGGTGGATGCTTGTGTTTTGCAGGATGATTCTTTGGCCCTATAGCTGTGTATCTATTCTGTGGCTTCCTATTTATTCTCTGCTAAAAATCTTTCTTGCAAATGAATCATGAATAAGGGATTTGGGGATTTTTATTTGTCAGCTGAAAGAGATATATTTATAGAAAATGAGATTAACTTGTGCTTCATGGACAGGAACTAAGATACAGAGAATCTGAGATCATTTGTAGCTAGATTTCAAAACCACAATACAGTACACAAACTAATAAACAGAGAAGTAACATCAATGATATTTTCTTTCTGTTTGGGGCTCCATATATAATTGTATTTTCTTGCCACTCTGATTTTATTGAGCTTTAAAAGTTGATTCTTGGGTGTGAAGGTTTCAAATCTGGGTCGGAAACCGAAATCTGGGCCGTGTGTTGTTTTTTTTCTTCCCCTGCTGAAGAGTGAATGCCATCGAGTAATTTACATTACTTGACAGGATGAAAAGATGAGGATGCAATATATATGGCAGAAATTATTTACCATTCCATTGCTTTTCTGACACTAAAGAAGCTTGAAAATTGAAATAGAATACCAATGCTTAAGTTTCTCCAACATTGTGAAAGCAACTTCGTTTACCGTTCAAATTCTGATAGAGAAAGCAAAAGATGTATAAGAAATGATAAGCAGATTTGAGTTCATGACAGTATACCATCTATATCCTTTAGCATAAATAAATCAAATGCACTTAAACAATGGCAGAGCATTTGAAGGCATCACCTTGAGTCCCTAATGGATCAATGGTGTTAATAACTAGAATGTCTAAAATACAGGTCCAATGGGTGACGAAGTAATACTAGTTAAGCTACTATAATTATTTTACATAATAATATATTTTATAATATTAAAAAAATTATTTTGTTTATATTGTGTTATATCCAATTTAAAATGTTTACAGTATTATCTTTTTATAAATTGTTTATATAGCTTAATTTTGCCACAATGATTAATTTATTAAAAACAAAATATTCGAGATAAAAAATAATGATTGTCATTGGAGATGATTTTATAGTTTTAAGGGTTGTTTATACGGTATTTATTTAGTCCTTTTTCTTTGTGCATGCTACGAAGATTTTTGGTTTGAGTTGTTATGTGAACATCGTATTTGATACTGTATTTGAAAAATACAATATATGAATACTACATATGTTTATCAAAAATGATATTCTAACACATATTTTTGACAACATAAGGTGCCGTACAGTAGTAGACCTTTTTTTTTTAATAATTAGTTTTTTTTTTTTTAAATTATTTTGTTCTTTTTAAAAAAAAAATATTTAGCTTTTTGAGAAATAACTTTTTGGTTAAGTATGTACAAATATCTGGTTAATCAGATACAAATATCTGGTTAATTCAGTTCATTATCCGGTTAATGGGTTTTTTTGAGAAATAAATTTTTTGGTTAAGCATGTGAAAATATCTTGTGAATCAGGTACAAATATCAGGTGAACTCAGTTCATTATCTGGTGAATGGGTTTTTTGTGAGATAAAATTTTTGGTTAAGTATATGCAAATATCTGGTGAATTCAGTTGATTATATGGTGAATGAGTTTTTTTGAGATAAAATTTTTGGTTAAGTATGTGCAAATATCTGGTGAATTAGGTACAAATATATGTTGAATTCAGTTCATTATCTGGTTAATGGGTTTTTTGGTTAAGGATGTGCAAATATCTGGTTAATCAGGTACAAATATCTGGTTAATTCAGTTCATTATCTGGTTAATGGGTTTTTTTGAGAAATAAATTTTTTGGTTAATGATGTGCAAATATCTGGTTAATCAGGTACAAATATCTGATTAATTCAGTTTATTAACTGGTTAATGGGTATTTTTTTGATGAATAAATTTTTATTTTTTTAAAAAAAAGTCAAATTTTGTTAAAAAAAAAAAAATTTGTGCTATAGTACACTACAGTAGCAGTAGCACTACAGTGCGTTAGAGACGCGTATGTTGTCTAGTTTCTTTTCTAATGGCAGTCCCAGGAATTTAGTCTCCCAACTAAAGCCATTTTTCACCATAATGGCATAATCTGACAAGCATACTCTTTTGCCTTGTAGGGATCACAATCATGAATTCCTCACCAATTCCTTAATTTTTCTGCCATCAGGCAGAACTCTTTCCCAATTAAAACTGTCATCAAAATAAAATAGTAATACCGACAAAACAGAGAAGAGAAAAAAATAAATAAATGAGATAACTTATTTCTTATTTGCAAATAAAATGCTTATCCAGACAGTAAGTAACTACCACATTTTCTTGGGCATAACAGTCCAAGCAAAATAAGCACACACTAGCTTTTGGGATATATACACATAAACAGCAAATGATAAACTCATCAGCAGCAAGTCTTTCCAATCACCTTTTTGCTGTGGACTCATATTCTGCTTCAGCCTCTTCCCAACCTTCTCAATTCCATTAAACAAGTTCAACAAGCTCAGCTTTCCTCCCATGTCTTTCTTCTCTCCTTGATTGGACTTATTGACAGGTCCACTGCCCTTGCAGGATAACAGAATAACAAATCTGGGGCTGTTTGTGTTTTTGGGTTCATGGCCTAGTGCTTTCTTTATGTGCCAATAATGACCAACTGAGAGAGCTGCCATGGTTTGAAACAAGACTTCAACTAAGATAGCTGAATGTTGGTGATGAAGAAGAGATGAAAGAGTTGTAACAAATTGAAATGATCAAGGAAAAGTACAAAGTGGGCTAAACGGGCAGTGCAGATATTTTGTATTGGATATTTTCTTCTTCATATGGGTCACGGTATGATATGGATAACAGGTTATAGACGGGGACATGTGGGGTAGAAAAGGCGAGGCTTTGGTAATGGTACCATTGAAAATAGTTGAATACTTGAATGACCAATATTTTTAACTTGTACGACACTCTTACTGCAACTGAAATGAAAAACTTTTCGTTAATGATCATAAATTCATAACACCTCTTTTTATATAGCATTTATTTTATTTTATTTTAATTAAGATAAGATAAATATTTCTAAATTTATTAATATCTTTTTCATTCATCTAGACTTCAGGACTTCTCACTAAGTGTTTGTTTTCTCTTTTTCATTGGTGAGAGTATATTTTAGTATCTTATTATATTTTCATTCTATTTATTAGATCTCATTTTTACTTAAGGTATTTATTTCATTCTACAAATATATTTATTCTTTTCTCCTACTTTCTACACAATTAAATAAGAGGAAACAAATTAGGATTTTTTGTTTTGTTTTGTTTTTAGTTTCATGTTTCCATTTTATGTTTTCAGAAATATTTATTCTTGATTATTTTTATGTCAAACTTAAAAAATTTAATCGATTGTATTCTTTTTTATCATGATTGTCATCGATTGTATTATTTTTTATTTTTTATTTTTTTGACTGATTATTTATTTATTTACTAGACTATGGACCCGTGCAAGGCAGGGGTGAAATATGCATTCACGATATAATTTCATATTATTTCCAAATAATATATGGTTATGTTGAATTCGAAAAAATAAGTAGAAACATGAATGTCACAAAGCATTTTCATAAGTTTTGCAACATACACTTGTGAAATTAAAAAACAAAATTATAATTATGAAATTAAATACATATTTCACTTATAAAAATAAAATGTCAGTAAAGAGTCTGTAGTATCTATAACATATCAACTACAGAGTCCTCTTATAGTTTGAACATGAACCTTAGACAACATGTATACCAATTTATCAGTGTCATCAACAATATCAACAACTAAAACATTAGTCAAAGTTGTAAGCTATTTGATTAAAACATAACTTTTAAAGAAAGGGGTCTTAATAAATCTTAAAAATATTATTATGTATACTAGATTAAACTGATTACAATTACATTATCTCCTTGTCAAAGCAAACATAGGAAGAAACTGCTTAGAACCCAAATGTGGAATCTAATTGGCCTTACTTACATAAAATTTCACACAAAAAATAAATCACAAAGCACAACTTTTAAAGAAATGAGTCCTAAGAAATTTTAAAAATATTATGACGTGTATTAGATTAAACTGATTACAGCTATGTTATCACCTCGTCGAATCAAAAATAGGAAGCAACTCCTCAAAACCCAAATATTCAAATCGGTTTCACCCATACAAAATTTTACGCAAAAAATAAATCACAAAAAAGAAATGTGTCATAAGAATTTTTAAAAATATTATGATATGTATTAGATTAAACCGATTGCAATTGTGCTACCTTCCTGTCGAAGCAAACTTCGGAAGCAACTACTCAAAACCCAAATATAGAATCAAATTGGTCTCACATGCACAAGATTTCATACAAAAAATAAATCATAAAACACAATTTCACAACAAAAATAAATCATAAAACACAACTTAAAAAAAAAAAATTAGCCCCAGGATGTTTAAAAATATTATGATAGAGAACCCTTAAGGATGGATATTCTATAGTTTAAAGAAGATATTGTTTTGTAACAAAAAAATGGAAATAACGTGTAATCCAAATTAATATCAATCTGGTCATATTTTTATTTTGCACACGATAGAAAATACAATATAAAAAATATTTTGTTTAAGCAACAGAAGTATATTGACAGAAATCAGTAGAAGTGAAAACAAATAACATTTCTCTTAGGCTTTGTTTGTTAGAGTAGAAAATGGCAAGAGAGAAAACAAGAAGAGAGAAAATGAGGAGAAAATACATTTTTCCCTTGTTTAGTGGAGAAGAGAAATAGGGAAGAGAGAAGAAAATTGGTGGGACCCACCTCAAATTAATTTTTTTCTCTTCCCAAGTGAGAAGAAAATGGAAGAGGGAGAGAGTATTTCATATAAAATGACTTTTGTACCCTTCTTTTTGGGTTCTCATTCAATTATTTAATAAATTTAAATAAATTGAATTAAATTAATCATTTATTTAATTAAATTAAATTCAAATAAATAAAATAATTATATTAAACTAATAAATTTTATTTAAAATAACTTAAATCAGTTAAATTAATTTAAATTATTTGATTAGTTAAAAAAACTTAAATCAATTAAATTTAAATATTTTTATATTGGTTTTTTAGTTAAGGATATTTTTGTCTTTCTAAAAAAAATTATTTTTCTCTCTCCTTATTTTCTATCCAACTAAGCAAAGGGGAGAGAGAGAAAACACCTCTTTCTCCTCTATTTCTCTTACACCAAACAACACATAAAATCTACTCTATTTCTCACAATTTTCTCTCTTCTCATACTCTTTTTCACCTCTTTCTCTCTTTTTCTTTTCTTCTCACAACCAAACAAAGCCTTAAAGTAAGTCAGAAACAACTACTCACCATCACCAAATCCAAAACATGGTATCAGGTTATCTTCATCAAATGAAGACAGGGTACGATCAATAATAGATATTGCTTGCTCATATGGATTAGGTGTGTTTCCAACAGAATGAAGACTTTTGTCGTTGAAGGAATGTCTGCTTACAATTATCAAGTACAAGTTGTGACTTTTCTACATTCTCCATACTTACATGTATGTAAAATATTAATTTCACATTCAAAAGGAACAACCTATCCACTTATTGTTTTTGGTGAAATCAATACCAAGTATTAAATTTGAAGATTCCAGACCAGCTTCTCTCAGAAGAAACAACATAAGTTATAGCATGCTAAAGCTAAGTATATTCAGAACATCAACACAGATAGTCAATCCAGTTCAACAATAGTTAGTTCCCTTCTTATAAAATCGACCTAAAAGTAAAATGTTCAGCTTCTTTAACAGTGTGTCAAATGGATCCATATTCTTTCATATTTATTCTCAAACCAAAAAAGAACAGCATCTACTTTCACATGGAATCTTCAATACGTCAGTCATTCATTCCATAATCGAAGTGCGACTTCTTGTTCTATGTATCTTTGTGCAATAGATAAAACAAAAGTCATTACAAAACCTTCCATCACAGGCCACAAAATACGAACCTGCCAGCATTGCAAATCCTCTTAGAGTTCTCCTCCAGCTACATACTCCAATATTATTGCTAAATTTGTGAGGGTCAAAACTCAAAACCACCTGAAAAATCAAAATCCTATTGAAGTAAAATCACATAATTAATTAAATTTAAAGACTTCTCAATAAAAAATGATCCAATAGGTAAGCAAACAAAGTAGTTGGCTCCTTCAAGCGAATTAAATTATATTTGTGATACTCCATACATCTGATTCAGGGCCTTCTTCCGTTTTAAAACTTCAGGTGCAACATAGTAAGCACTGCCAACAATTTCTTGAAACCTCTTTCCTGAAGTTTTGTTTTCAAAAAGAGAGAACTATAACTATCAAATAAAGGTTGCAAGAACATTTATTGTACAAAGGGGGGTAAAAAAGGAAACAAATCAATGGTTAAAATAAACATTTTTCTCACCAGGTTTATTGAAATCAGAGAAACCAAAATTAGTAGCCTTTAAAGATAAATCATCTTTGGTTGATTTGAAAATAAAATTCTGCATGCAGAGAGGGATTGACCATACCTCTGGTTTCATGTCCCTATGTACCAAACCATGTAAATGACACTTAGCTGCAACCTTAAGCTGCCTGACAACAACTACTGTTTCAGTTTAACAGTTGTCCTTCCTGATTAATGCAAAGGAAGACCAAGTAAGAACATACAACAAAAACACACTGATAAACACATGAATCTGGCTGATAATAAAATGGACTCAATAGTTATCCCATTTCATAAATTTGAGTAGCTGCATACATTCTAAAGAGACACCTAGCTAAGGAAAAGAATCAAACACTACTTACTTGGCCAATATTCAATCTAGCAAACATGAGTTAGGGGCCAAACATGAGTTAGGGGCCAAATACCATTTCAATACTCATTCAACTCCCGGACACAATCTCTCATCAAGATAGAAACTAAAAATTCCGTGGTCATTTGAGAGAAGAATCAACCAAAAACATTCTAAGTGCATACCAAATAGGAAATCACCCAAAAAAAAATATGGTTAGGATTCTGCATACCTTTTGCCAGAGCAGCTATATCAATTTTAGACACCAATTTCGGAGAACCTACACGAATAAAGATAGATTTCAACATATGTATAAAGTGTATTGATGAATAAAAATGAGAAACAATTCCTTCAACAACAGATTGCACTGCAGCAACCTTCATTAGATTTATCACTTTTCTGGACCTCATCCTTCTATTGTAGCTAACGTTAAAGGCGGAAAGGGATTTGACAATGAAAAAAGATTACAAAAAAATGGAAGAAAAAATGTTAAAGCATAGAGATCCAACTTAAGCAGTGATGGTTTTGTGAACAAAATATGAAACTCTCTTATCTCCAACCAGAAATGAAGAAATCAATGGAGGTCGTGTTCATTTTCGTTGCAGCGGGTACATTTCAAGAATGAAAGAGGAGGAAAGAGGAGGAAGTTGAGTTTTTCGCCAAGCCCAACTCAGAAAGCTGTGAAAAAAACTATGGCAAAGGACCTCCCCAATTCATGGAGAAAGCTGTGGAGTGCTTTCTTTAAATGTGCAAAAATTAAATGTATTTTAAGAATCTCAAATCTCAAATTGATACATACGTTTAAAAAGCATTGGAAAGATGGAGGCCAAATTTAAAATGAGTAGGTAAATTTAAAATGGTTCAACAACTGTTTCGAAAAAATTAACGAGATAATAAACTGAATTAACCAGATATTTGTACGTGATTAACCAGATATTTGCACATACATAACAAAAATTTTATTTCTCAAAAAATGCCATTAACCAGATAATGAACTGAATTAACTAGATATTTATACGTACTTAACCAAAATTTTATTTCTCAAAAAAAGTCAAACCAGATAATGAACTGAATTAACCAGATATTTGTACCTGATTAATCAGATATTTGCACATACTTAACCAAAATTTTATTTATCAAAAACACCCATTAACCAGATAATGAACTCAATTAACCAGATATTTATACCTGATTAACCAGATATTTGCACATACTTAACCAAAATTTTATTTATCAAAAAAACCCATTAACCAGATAATGAATTGAATTAACCAAATATTTATACCTGATTAACCAGATATTTGTACATACTTAACCAAAAATTTTATTCAAAAAAACCCATTAACCAGATAATGAACTCAATTAACCAGATATTTGTACCTGATTAACCAAGTATTTGCACATATTTAACCAAAAATTTATTTCTCAAAAAAACCCATTAACCAGATAATGAACTGAGTTCACCAGATATTTATACCTGATTAACCAGATATTTGCACATAAACTAAAAAACCCATTAACCAGATAATGAACTAAATTCACTAGATATTTATACCTGATTAACCAGATATTTAAAAAAAAAAAAGCGCAAAATATATAAAAAAAACATTTCTGTTTTCCATTTTAACGTGACCCAGAATCTTCTCTTTTATCCTAAGAAAGATTCTTTACAATATGAACGAGAAGAGTCAGAAGCTAAACTCAGGATTTATAACACTTACATCCTTCCTTAGTTCAACGTTAGTTTTTACAAGCTAGATTCTCAACAAGATCATCTAGATCACCAATGATATGTGCTGCCAATACAACTCATTCATACATTCCCAGAATGTGCAACGAAATTCAGAATCATCAAATTCGGAAGTCAAAATCCGCGTGACACAGATCACAAATTCGAAAGCATATTTATGCAACTCATCAAGTTTCACCTACATTTTAAGTACTAGCCTAGTCTTCATCCTCCTCAAAATCAGAAAATTCCAAATCATTATCATCAGACACATTGTCACTTTCGGATTCACTCAACACATATCTTGTTTGCCTACGGTTGGCTCTCTGAGGTCTAGCTTTTGCTGCAACTGGTGCAATCTCAACCACCTCTTCCGAGCCAGGAGACGTAGAAGCAGAACCTGACAAGTCTTCATTTGAAGTCTCATCTTTGCCAGCAACCCTGCCCAGAATAGAACTGCTTTTCTTGTTAAATGGGGACTCCCTCATCTTTCTCACTTTTTTCTCTGGTGATATCCCTGAACTTTCAGCTGGCTGCAACATATCAGTCATAAGTTTCTGACCCAATGACTGAGTTTGCTTGTTGCCTACATTTCTTTTCCTGATGGTGGCTGCAGGTGCCTTCTTAGCATTTTGAGCTGCAGGCTTTCTCCCTCCCTTCTTTTTCCCTGCTTCTGGGGCAGCCTTCTGCAATACCTCAAAGTCGTCATCATCGTCATCATCAACATGATTTTCATTATCATCATCGGATTCATCCAATACTATTGTACTTGAGGACTTCTTTTTCGCACCACCCCTTTTCTTCCCAGCTGGCACTGGGGGCTCTTCAGTTTCCATGGCTGTGGAAATACTAACTTAAGTACTAGAAGCATGGGGTGAAATTCGAGAATTTAGAAGTACCATTCAACTACCATGCACAAAAACATTTACCTGCTGATAGATCACTAGATGATCCAAAGTTGTATGCAGCTAGGCGTTCTTGAAGAGATAGAATTTCATCATCAGCAACCTGATAATAGGAATGTGACAGAGTTAGTGCTCAACATCATTTGCAGATAACAATGCAACAGAGGAACTTTGCAATAAAGTTGTATGCAGCATACCGTCTGAGGGGGAGCTTTCTTAGAACCTGCTCCACGTTTTGGTTTAGTGACTTCTGCAGCATTCTCTGATAATTCGAAAGATTACACAATAATTATGAATCTTATCATTATAATAATTATAATATTATAATAATACTAACAATTAAAGCTTACCAGTTTCCATTGAAGAATTATCATTCTCTGGCTCAACATTTTTGGCCTTCTTAGTATTTTTTCGAGGTTGTGGCGGCTTCTTGGCTGCAGCAGCACCACGGCCAGTAGTCTTTTTCTTTGCTTGACTTGATCTCTTTCGTTCCTCCTCTGCCTCTTTGATATCTAGTTCCTGAAATACCCAAAAGATAATAATGATAAATAAGAGATAAACAAACTAAAATGAGCTAAAGAATATGAAAAATTAAGTAATTGTCTCCTACATCAAGTTTCTTCTCAAGCTCATCGAGATCCTTCAACCACACAGACTTTGAAGGTGTCGCCTTCAAAATCTCAAACTCCTTTTCCTTCTCATCCTTTTCAGATAGCAGCCTCTGAACACTTTCGATTGTCAAAGTTCCAATTGGCATGGATAACAGATATTCATAGTCACCACGTTTTGCTCCTTCAACACTAACAGTTTCCTGCTCTCTAGTGTTGTCGTCTTCCTGCTCTTCTGAATTGTCATCAGTTGCCCCAGCAACTTGCGGTTCCTCAGATTTACCTTTCCTTGGCATAGGAGTGAAGCCTTTCCGCTGCAGCTCCATCAACAAATCAGCTTTTTTCCTGTTGCTCACAATAATTTCTCCATTCACAACCCCTAATATAAACCTAACTTTGTTGTCCAAAATCAACAAGAGTCGTTGAAGATTGTCCAGTATATGTTTCTGCAAGCACACATTCAGTTCTTATTCAGTAAGTGCTAGAAGATAAAGATCTATCTCCCATAGGCCACAATAACTCACCTTTCTTCTCTCATAATACTCTAGCCGAAGTGGAAAGAACTCTTCAAGAACTGCATTAGAAGTAAATTACAACAGTGAGTGTGAAGAACTATATGATATTATTTAAAACAACTATATATACTGAAGTTTATACTTTGTTCCGGGTTGTCATATTTCTTTATCATCCCTTCTGCATCAAAAAGATGCATGTTGCTTGTGCTAATAGTGCTTGTCAATTTAAATTTCTTAAACAAGCCCTCTTGCATGACCATGGCTACTTTCTCCAGCTTCAACCTGACTTCTATGTCTACAGTTGCGTCATCACCATTCTGCCTGAAATCCTGCAGAAAGAAAAAGAAAGGTTCATATGAAAAGATGACACAAATTAACTTATTGAGCACATACTGACGAAATATTTAGGTCAGGTTACCTCAATGAGAGGATCCTTGACATTAGGTGTCCCATCAGTTAAAGATTCAAGGAACTGCTTATAATCTTGAGTCCACTTACGGATAGGCAGTTCAGTGATCCTAAAAGTTTGCTCATCTATTTCTTCTACTGTACCATTGACTATATACCCACCTTCCTTGGCGCTTTTCTCTATTGCTCCTTTGAATCCTCTATACCATGGATCCATTGGCACCATTGTCTCACCATTCAACAAACGCCTAACATTGGCAATAATCTCTCTTGGATTATAATTGGGAATGTAGGAACTCCAGCCTGTCCCAATACCCTCGCTACCATTGACAAGAACCAAAGGTATAATTGGTATGTACCTGTGTGACCGAGCAAGGGGAAATTGAATAAGTTCTACGTATACGGAGTTCCTTAGTCCTTATAAATCATAAGATTCTTTAAAATGGAGAGAAAAAAATACCAGCTCGGTTCAATTGACTTCCCATCCTCATTCAAGTACTCAAGAAGTTTGTCATCATTCTCATGGAAGAGGCACCGAGTAATAGGATTCAGTTCAGTGTAGATGTACCTAGAACTTGCATGATCTTTACCACCCTGGAAGAGAAAATTAGACAGTAAATACAAATTTTAAGTAAAAGAAACATTGATAATATTCGTACAGAGGTAGGTAATGTATCAAAGGTCGTATACAGGTTCATCTCACCAAGTTACGAGTACCAAATTGACCATTTGGTTTCAGAAGGTTGATGTTGTTGCTGCCCACAAAATCCTGTGCCATTCCAATAATTGTGCTAGCAAGACTTTGCTCACCATGGTGGTAAGCAGAGTGCTCAGATACATAACCAATAAACTGGCCTACTTTTATTTCTTTGTACAACTTTTTCTTAAATGAGCAGAAAAGAATCTTCCTTTGACCAGGCTTGAGGCCATCAACCATCGAGGGAATCGACCTTTGAAGATCGGCCCTAGAGAACAATATAAGTTCTTTGTTAACAAAGTCTCTGTAGTTTATATGTTTGGCCACATGATCACGAAAAGTGCCAGGCTGTAAGTACAGAGAGGGATGAACTTTCATTAGCAGAAAGCCACGTACTCCTTAGAACTAGCATCTACCAATATAAAATGCACAATATTCTCTAACTAGTAGCACTACACACCTCAAAATTACGAATCCAGGTCTTCCTATCTTCAGCTTTTTTCTTACTGAATGCTAGCTCAATTGCATTTCCATCGGAGTCATCATCCCAAACGAAGTCCTTCCTATGCTTATCAAGATCTCGAAAGTACTCCCTCCCTTCCTGAGGAGTACTTGTACCCAGACCCTAGTAAGACCAGAAGCAAAATAAGCACATATAATAAAAGTAAAAACTGAGAGCAGAAGGGTGAACTCAAAACCCAATATGGAGGTTCTCCAACAGCAAACCTTATAGTACTTTATCTTCCAACCATTTGCATTATTCCCCAAGTTTT
The DNA here is from genome assembly GCA_035048595.1 of Echinosophora koreensis. Classification (NCBI taxonomy): domain Eukaryota; kingdom Viridiplantae; phylum Streptophyta; class Magnoliopsida; order Fabales; family Fabaceae; genus Echinosophora; species Echinosophora koreensis. Next base: position 2,119,377 of record JAPCYP010000011.1, on the reverse strand, counting down.
CTCTCCATGATTGATACTCAGGCATGGAATAAAATGATAATTTTGTCCCATTTGAATGAAAAGCCTACACAGACAAGAAAGCAAAAGGTATGATATCAATTAAAACACAGGAAGGTTGATAAAATAGTATGTGCTGTTCAGTGGATTCTTTATCAACAACAACATTAACCATACTAACCCTTATTATGGGAGTAGTAAATTCAACCATGAAAGATGGAACTTTTAGCAGTGATGGCCAGAACGAGTGAATGAAATTTATCAGTAGTCCTTTGATATGGGAACCATCATGATCCTGATCAGCCATAAAGTTGAAGCATTATATAATTATATAATCTTGGTGATTAAGAAAATCATAGTACATGTTTGTGCCTTATAAGATTCAATTGAAATTGAAACTGAATACAAAGATCCAAACAATCTTTAAGTAGCTAACCTGATCAGCCATAATCATCAAATGACCATATCTGAGAGACTTTACGCTTGTGTACTCTTTGTTTTGCTGCAGTCCAAGGATCTTCTTTATATTTTGAATTTCTTCATTCTCCATTATCTGTTTACTGCTGGCTTCCCGCACATTGAGCAATTTGCCCCTCAAAGGAAACACGCCATAATTATCTCGACCCACAACAGAGAGCCCAGCCATCTTCATACAGAAAAAATTATGTCAGAAAAAATTGGACAAAAAAATCTGAAATCAACTTCTTTATTGGTATAGATGACATTGAAACTTACAGCAAGAGCCTTGGCAGAATCTCCCTCTGTCAATATCAAGGTACACTTCTCAGAATTCCTTCCTCCAGCATCATTGGCATCCTCTAGCTTTACGATCCCACGAATTCTGTGAGTCTTTGTTCCATCTGTTTTCTTCAGATCTTTGCTTAGCTTAAAATCAGCCCATGATAGGAGGGTGTCAACTATTCCAGAATTTGAAACTGCAAAGGTTTGCAACATGTAAGTGTAAAACACCAATTCTTATTACTTGATATATAAATAACAAATGTAGCATGACGAACCTTCTTTCAGCATTGATTCAGGAACATCACATTTAGAACCAAAACTAGCCTGTCTAGTTGTGAGAGTTTCTTTAGTTTGGGAATCAAAAGCAGGGTTGTCAATAAGAGCATTGACAAAAACCCACAAATGATTCTTCACATTGTGAGCTTTGACATTGGCATCCTTCTTTTTCTTGTTTACTTTATTCATCACAAAGGACGTAATCTGATTTGTGATGTAATCAACATGAGTCCCACCTTTGATTGTAGCAATGGAATTAACAAAGCTGACCTGGTAAAACCAAATTCAGGTGTATAAGACAGAGAATAACAATAACAATGAACATCCTAGTTACTTTACTTCATAAGCTCACTAGTTACCTGTTGAAACTGCCCATCACTTAGGCTCACACAAATCTCCCACCTATCACCTACTTTTGTATGAATCCTAATAACAACAACAAAGTCAAGTTAGCATAGCAATGTAGGGGGAAAAAACAAATCATAGTATTTAACCAAAATTCAAAAACTAAACTTCAGATAACCTTGGAAGGGGTACTGGTCTGGATTTCTCGGCCGATTTCAGGTAGAGATCAGCATATTCTTTAAAGGATTTGATTCGAATCCAGCTATCATTGAGTTCAACCTTGACAGTCTTTCCAAGGCACCCAGCCATGTCCACCACTCTCTTTTTCATCAAAGCAACAACGTCTTCTTCAAGATATGCCATTTTGAACTTTTCCAAGTCAGGCTTAAAGGTAACCTGGGTCCAGCTCTCCTTCTTTTTGAGATTTGTTATCACCGGCTCAGACTTCTTCCCCATATTGTTTGAGAACACCTTTCAACAACAACCAATCAAACCAATCAGCAATACCCATAAAAAATTACTACATTAAAATTCATTGATGACATAGAAACTTCCTCAGAGAAAAGGAACTATTCAATCAGTAAAACCAAAGGAAAATAATCAAACCCCCACATCAACAACGAGGAGAATGAGGATTTACAGTGTCCAATGAATCTTGATACTAAATTGGATTCACAAATTGAACATACCAACCACAAAGACTACCGAAATTGAAACTTCTCAATGAAGAAACATTATTCACATTCCAAGGCCACAAAAAAATTAGCCCAAATCTTGGTGGAAATTTGGAACTCAAATTGAGCGCATTAACTACAAAAAATCCCCAACAACTGAAGCTGATGAAAGAAGAAACATTATTTACACTCAAAGAACTACTGCAACAACCACAACACCACAACCAACTGTCAAAATCAAGCAATCATCAAAACCCTAGCAGGACCTCTTCATAAATCACAACATTGAATTTGAACTACAAGCTCATTTGAACAAATCGGAACACAGATTGAGTGAATCAACCACGAAAATAAAAAAACGAACAACTGAAACTGTTCATGAAAGAAACATTCGTCACACTCTAGAACTACCACACCAAAACCAATCATCTCAAAATCAATCAATCATAAAAACCCTAGCAGGATATTTTTTGTTGTGTCACGAAGCATCAAACACCTAAAATCACGATCTCCACTGACAATTTTTTTTCCCACACACATAAATTTCAAAATCTCTTTCACTTGGACCGACACATGTTACCATAGCAGGATCCTAAATTCACAAAATTGCCCCAATTCATGCAAAAAGAATACAAGGTTCAAATCTTCAACCAAAAAAAAAAGGTTCAAGATAAATAATTAAACTAGCCAGATGAAAAATCAAAACACATCAAAAACATAAACCAAAAAATTTAAACTCACAATCATTATTTATACCTGTTTATACTTCTGGCCCTTTCCATCAGCAGTCTCGATAATGAACTCCGTCGAGAAGATATTAGTGAGCTTGGCGCCGTAACCGTTCCGTCCACCGGTCGTCTTCTTCACATTGTCATCATAATTACTGCTAGTAAGCAAGTGTCCAAAGATCAATTCAGGGACATAGACTTGCTCCTCCTTGTGCATCTCAATGGGGACGCCCTTGCCGTTATTGAAGACGGTAACGGTGTTATCCTCGGCGTCGATGGTGACCTTGAGCGAGTCCATGGTATGGTCGCGCTGTTTGTTGTCGGCGGCGTTGACGAGGATCTCGTCGAAGATCTTGTAAAGGCCGGGGACGTAGGTGACGGGGCGGTGGACCATCTCGTCGTTTTCGTAGACCCAGAGGGTTTGTGTGTGTTTCTCGACGGAGCCGACGTAGGTGTCGGGACGGAGGAGGATGTGTTCCAGCTGCGTCTTTTTTTGGTACATTTGTTCAATGGTTTTCGATGGCGGTGCCGCCGCGGCGGTGTCGATGTTGGCGGCGGTGCTGGTTTGCAAGGGGCGCTTCTTTTGGGGATCCATTGTGGAGAAGGAATGGAGAAGACACAGAGGTGGTGTCTAGTGAAATGAGGATGGGGATGATGATGATGAAGAAGGCGATTTTGATTTAAGGAGGGTTTTATTATACTTGGAAAGGGGTTAACGGTCGAATGGGTGTTTGAATTTTAAATTTAGGGTTTGAGCGGGAGTTTGAAATTTGAACCTGGGAGCTAGAGACCGATGCAGAGTGCAGAGCGACGCTTGTGGGAAGCACGTGCTTGCCAAAACAAAAGAAAACAGTGGAAATAAGAAAAATAAAATTCGTCATTTGTTAATACTAACTAATAACTTTTTTTTTTCTTCCACAGAATACTAATCACATATAGTATTCACTTTATCCGTTAGTGTAAATTTTTTTTTTTTATATGAATTCGTTAGAGTAAATATTGTATATTGTAATACTGTATGTAATATATAATAATAATAATTTATAATTAATGGAAGGGATTCCCTTATTTTTTAGAAGTAAATTTTGTTATACTTGCTTTGTTTGATAACTTTTATGCGTATTGAATTGAGTAATGTTATTTATATGTTTGGATTCTGGATACCTAGGCAACACATGCGATATCTAGTTAATGTAATACAAATATGTGGTTAATCACATTCAGTGGTTGGTTAATGAGTTGTGGCACCCTGTTACATCCATTAACCATTCACTGAACGTAGTTAATGCATATTTGAACTGTATCAACCATATATCGCAGGTGTCGCCCAGGTGTGTACAAATAACATTACTTTATTGAATTGAGTTTCATACATTCACTTGTTGAGTTAAAAGTTCTTAAGTCTCTAAAACTTCATAAAATTTAAAAATTATTTGATACTTCTTTGCAAACTTTATTTTAACATATAATATTTTATTTTATTTAAAATATAAGTAAATATCAACTAAGAAAATTATATATCTTTGAATATCTAATTTATCTAAACTTTAGTATCCACGATCACTAAGATAATTTAATGTGATTCAACGGTTAGATTTGTTAAACTTGTATTTTATAAAAGGTTTTTATTTTTACACATATTTTATAAAAGGTTGAAGTAATAATTTGGTCCTTATATATGACACTAATTTTTTATTTAGTTCTTATATGTAAAAAATTATTTAAAATGTTTTCATATGTACAGTTGTTACCCATTTGGTCCCTTCTGTTAGGTGAGGTTATCCTGTCGTCTCTAACAATCGTTAACTCACATATAAGGACTAAATAAATAATATGTGTCATGTATAGGGACCCAATAAAAAAACGGTTTTCATGTAAGTTAATTTAAGAGATTATTTTTTTAAATATTTTTAAATAAAGCCAAAGTTAATTTGTGATTGTTTTTTTTTGGTACAAAAAAAATGATTTTTAATTTATTTGGATAGAAGTGGTGCTACACTCAGGATAAAGCTCAAGGGCAAGAGTTGGTCGCTCCATCCAGAATGCCATCCACATGGTTGAAGCCAACAACTGGTCACTTGAAGTGTAATTCGGATGTTGTATTCTTCAACGCTAGTAATCAGGTGGCGTTTGGTATTTGCATTAGGAATGACCAAGGTGAGTTTGTTATGGAAAAACTGAATGGTCGTCCACATAGTTCTTATCCATAAAGGAGAGGCCATATGTGCTTGCTAGGTGCTGTCAAATGGGTATTGTATTTGGCCTTGGACAATGTAACCTTCGAATTAGAATGCAAAATGGTAGTTGATCATATTAGCTCTAATTATTACAGAGTAAAGAAGGAAGAAAGGGAAATTATATTCTTGATTGAATTGAAATTAAATTTACATCAATATGTGATAGCTTTATATAGAAAGCTAGTCAACAGAGAGAGGTAACAAACTGATCCTAATATATCTCCAACTAACTAATCCTATCTTGATAACATAATCAATATATCTAAGCTAACTAACAATATACTTGACTGATTCCAATAGTCCCCCTCAAGCTGGAGAGTGAATACATTTCATTCCCAACTTGATTACAAAAGTCACTACAAAAAAAGATGTGTTTAGCGACCACCACATTTGGCCGCTAAATGTGGAAATTCGATTGCTAAACCATTTAGCGACCGATTTCGTGACCACCGGACGTGGTAGCAGATTGCTTAGTCGCTAAACCGTTTGGTGGTCGCTAAATGGTTTAGCAACCAATTTAGCGACCAAATTTATATATTTAGCGACCGAATTCCACATTTAGCGACCGATTTATTATGGTCGCTAAATAACTGGTCGCTAAAATGACTTTTTTTTCTAGTGAGTGTGAAAGGGAGAAGGATCTAAGGATTTAGTTAGAATATCAGCCAGCTGATTGCTGCTAGCAATGGGCAGTAAATGGAATAGTTTAGCTTGGAGTTTCTCGCGGACAACGTGACAATTGAGTTCAATGTGTTTTGTACGCTCGTGAAATGATGAATTAGAGGCAATATGCCTTGCTGATTGACTGTCGCAGTACAGCAGTGAAGGAGTGATAAAGGGAATCCAAAAATCATGGAGGAGATAAGTCAGCCATTGCAATTCGCATACCGTGGAGGCCAGAGCTCTATATTCAACTTTAGAGGAGGACTTGGAGACTGTAGCCTGCTTCTTAGATTTCCATGAAATGAGTGATTTATCAAGGAAAATACAGAAGCCGGTTATGGATTTCCTTGTGTCTGAGCATGTAGCCCAATCTGAGTCACTGAATGCTTTTAATTGTAGTGTGGAACTGCTGGAATAGAAGAGACCATGTGCAGGAGAATTTTTTATGTATCTGAGTACACGTACAGCAGCAGCTTGATGTAGATTTGTTGGATTTCCCATATGTTGGCTTAACTGTTGAATAGAATAACAAATGTCAGGGCGGGTGGTAGTGAGATATAACAATTTACCAATCAGTCTCCTGTATTGACTAGGATCAGTTAAAGGGATTCCATCTTTTGAATTTAATCTTGTAGCTTTAAGCATAGGAGTGCGGGCTGGTTTTGTAGCCAACAAACCACATTCATCCAAAATATCCAAAGCATATTTCCTTTGGCAAACATGGATTCCATCCTTGGACCTAGCAACTTCAAGTCCTAAGAAATACTTTAAATGTCCCAAATCCTTGATTTTAAAGGTTGAGTGAAGTGCTGTCCTTATGGTGTCAATTTCATGAAGATTGTTCCCTGCTAATATTAGCTCATCTACATAAACTAATAAAGCAGTAAAGGAAGAGTTAGAACATTTAATAAACAAAGAATAGTTAGAAGATGATTGTGAGTAACCATGTGAATTTAAGAAAGAAGACAATCTAGCAAACCATTGCCTACTAGACTGTTTTAAGCCATAAAGAGATTTTAATAATTTACACACTTGATTGGGTGAGGAAATAGGTAATCCAGGATGAGGTTGCATATAAACCTCCTCTTCAAGATTTCCATGAAGAAAAGTATTATGCACATCTAATTGGTGAAGATACTAATTTTGTGTAGAGGCAATGGCAAGCAAAAGTCTTATAGTAGTAACCTTTGCTACAGGAGAGTAAGTGCCAAAAAAATCAAGTCCTTCTATTTGGTTAAATCCTTTAGCTACTAAGCGGGCTTTATGCCTTTCTAAGGAACCATCAGCCCTATATTTAATCCTGCATACCCATTTGCAACCTATAGGTGTCTTGCCTTTAGGAAGCTCAGTTAAGATCCAAGTGCTATTGAAATGTAAAGCATTAAGTTCAGCATCCATAGCTTTAATCCAATGATCATTTTTAATAGCTTGATTGTATGTTTTGGGTTCATCATGTGTAGAAATGGATAAAGTAAAGTGTAGATGAGATGGGGAAAGATGAGAATAAGATAAAATAGGTGATAGAGGATATAAAACATTAGAATGAGTAAGGGAAGAAATACTGTTACAGTGAAATTCTTGTAGGTAAGAAGGAGCCTGTCTTGATCTGGTAGACCTTCTGAGATTCTGATTGTACTCAGGAGATTGTGGATGAGCATGTTCAGGAATTTGTGTATAAGTGGCAGAATCATGTTGAGAGAAAGAAGTAGAATCATCAAGTAACGGAGGTGCAGGATTGTGCATATCAGTGTGTGCATTATGTGATATATTAGAAGAAATAGAAGTGTCATAATGCTGCAGGGTATAAACAGGGTAATCAAAAAGAAAGGAAGAGTTAGAACCTGTAGAGTCAGAAATAGAGTGAGTTTTAGAGTTGGTGAGTTGATATGGAAAATAAGATTCATAAAAAATAGCATTTCTAGAAACAAAGGATTCTCCAGTATGTAAATCATATAAAAGATAACCTTTAGTACCAGGTTTATAACCAAGAAACAAACATTTTCTAGCCTTAGAATCTAACTTATGTCTATTATTAGTTAAGGTAGAAGCATAAGCAAGACAGCCAAATACCTTTAAATCCATAAATGTTGGAGGAGAATCATAAAGAATTTCAAAGGGGGTTTTATTTTGAAGAACAGGGCTAGGAAGTCTATTAATTAAATGAACAGAATGGCATAAAACATAATTCCAAAATGTTTTAGGCAAATTAGAATGGAAAAGCAAAGCTCTTGTTGCATTTAGAAGATGCCTATGCTTTCTTTCTACAGTGGAGTTTTGTTGAGGGGTCTCCACACATGATTTTTGATGAATGATGCTAGGATATGAGTAGAGGGAAGGCATGTGAAATTCAAGTCCATTATCAGTTCTTAGAGTTTTAATTTTAGCAGAAAATTGAGTAGAAACAATATTGAAGAAATGAGTAATGCATGTTCTAGTGTCAGATTTGTTTTTAAGCAAATAGATCCAAGTATATCTACTATAATCATCTACAATGGTTAAAAAATAATGATGGCTTTGAATAGAAGCAATACTCAAAGGACCCCAAATGTCCATATGTAAAAGATCAAAACAATGCAAAGATTTAGAATCACTAGTAGGAAATGGAAGCCTAGCTTGTTTAGCATAATGGCAAGAGTCACAAATCAATCTTTTATTATAACCAATGTAAGGAAATGGAGTACATAATTGTTGTAAAACATTAGAGGAGGGATGACCTAATCTAAAGTGCCACAAATCAAAGGATTCAAGTGGCATTTTATTGGTAATAGAATGACTAACAGAATTAGTAGAATTTGGTGTACAATAGAGGGATGTGGGGATGCCATGGAAGATGTAAAGGTTGTTGAAAACCTCAGCACGACCAATCATCCTCAGGGTAGACCGATCCTGTATAATGCAAGAGTTAGAATTAAAAGTCAATTGACATTGAATGGAAGTAGTTAACTTGTGAATGGAAATCAGATTAAACTGAAACTAAGGGATGAATAAAACATCATGTAAGTAAAGATCTTTGGTGAAATGTATAGTTCCTGAATGTGTAGCAGAAAGAATAGTACCATTAGGCAATTTAACAGATATAGGTGAAATCATGTTGTAAGAGGAAAAACAAGAAATAAAAGGGCAAATGTGATCACTTGCCCCTAAATCAAGAATCCAAATTGAGAAAGGAGAATTAGTTATACCTGGTTTAGTCACACCTGAAACCACATGATGACTAGGTTCGGTTGAAGAAGATTTACTCACTGTGTTGATAGCAGATCCAACATTTTGTTTGGAAGAATGGAGCAAATTGATTAAGTGTTGGTAATCTTCCTTTGTAATTGAAAAGGAATCGGATGGCACAGGTTTAGCAGGTGAAGGAAAATTGTCATTACGGGAAGATGCATCAGAAAATGAAGCTGCCACAAGAGGATTAGAATTTTGATTCTTGTTGCGGTATCCGGGGGGGAACCCATGCTAAAAGTAGCAAGTTTCAATCGTATGATTGGTCCTGTTACAATGAGTACAGAGCATGGGAGGCCTAGAATTGGTTCTGCCGCGACCACGGCCTTAAGGAGGACCACCTTTTCCTTGACTGGAGGTATTGGATATAAAGGCAGAAGGTTCAAGAAGGGTGGTAGAATTGCGTTCTTGTTGAATGACCATAGAGAAAGTTTGACTGATAGGAGGCAGAGGATTCATTATGAGGATTTGGCTTCGAACAGGCTGAAAGGTTTCATTGAGGCCTTTTAGGAAGCAGATAACGTGCTCCTTGTCTTTGTAGGATTGCACGGATTTACTCAAGTCATAAATTCAAACAACAGCACAAGAACAGGAAGGGGTTGGCCTAAGGAACTCAAGTTCATCCCAAAGAATTTTCATGTCAGTAAAGAAAGTAGTCAAAGATCGATCACATTGCTTCATTGAGTGAAGTTCTTGGAGCAGATCTGACATGCGAAAATGATTGCCTTTGGTAAAATGAATTTGCATATCTAACCACAAATCCCTAGCTTTGTCAAAAGATGCAATGCTCTATGAAATTTGGGGGGATGAGGTGCGAGTGATCCAAGAGACCACCATATGGTTGCAGCGCTGCCAAGCATCAAGAAGGGGATCAGTTGCAGGCGGCTGAGAAAGGGTACCATCGATGACTTTGTGCTTATTTTTGGAGGAAAGAGCTCGCAACATGGCTCGGCTCCAATGGTAATAATTGTCTCCATTGAGAGGTGGGGAGACAAGAACATATCCCGGATTCTCCCCTGGGTGAAGAAAATAGGGACTTGAGGGGTTTTGTGATTGATCAATTGGGGGAGGATGGGGTGGTGGCGGGTTGTTGCCAGAACCATCATTGTTGGTGGAAGTGGGGCTTGAAGGTAGTTGTAGGTCAGCCATAGCAGAGAAAGAATTGCGGAAGCTATTGATACAAATTAAAATCTGATACCATATTACAGAGTAAAGAAGGAAGAAAGGGAAATTATATTCTTGATTGAATTGAAATTAAATTTACATCAATATGTGATAGCTTTATATAGAAAGCTAGTCAACAGAGAGAGGTAACAAACTGATCCTAATATATCTCTAACTAACTAATCCTATCTTGATAACAGAATCAATATATCTAAGCTAACTAACAATATACTTGACTGATTCCAATACTAATAGAGAGGATGCTTCCGAGTTTGGTGTAATTATTGCTCATGTTAGATAACTTCTTAGACTGAACTGAACCCAAACTTTCATATTGAGTTTGTTAGGAGACAATGAAATATAGTTGCTCATAAGTTTGCTAGGGTGACTTATACTCTACCTAGTCCCCATCTTTTTTATTATATTCCAACCTGTGTTACTCTTCATAATGCTAATGAAATGAAATAAGTTTATTGCTGTAAAAAAAAACTTGTTTGGATAGAACCATATAGAAGCATTTTTGTTACAAATTACAAATTTACAACAAAGGACATAAAAAAACTCATTTTCAAGGTAAGGTACAGGAACACAAGTTGTAATATATAAAGTTTTATAAGGTTAGCTTGGTCTAAAAAATGGTTTTAACAATATTCTTTCTCCTCTATAAAATCATATTTTATTTAGATTCAGATTTTTTTTAACATTAAACATTTTTCAGATTCTCATTGTTTTCAAAAGCTGAAACAAACACATTTAAAATTCTCATAAGTGATTATTTTTTGAAAATAATTAATTTTTTCCAAAATAATCTATAAAAAACGAGCTCAGTCGAAATCTACATTTTATCTCTTGCAATATATTTGGTATTATTATATTTTTCTTCTTGTGTGTTTTCCCTAATGTTTTCTTTTTTCTAATGGTCATCTGGAGTTTTAGTAATCAAATATTCCATTAATCGTTGCTTAGTGTTTCCTCGAACGAATAGCCTTGAAAATGATAATAATAGTTAAGTTTTCCAAATGGTACTTTGCAACATGTTTAATGTTTAAAAATTCAATAGCATTCATTATGAATATTAAGAGCCTGATTGATTTGTTTTCAGAAATAATTACAAAACTGTTAACTGTTTTCATTCTATTTCCTGTTTTCAGAAATTTGTACGGGAAACACCGAAAACAACTTTTTTCTATTTTGATTGTTTCATGTACAAATCTTTTGAAACATAAAATGAAAATAAGATGATAGTTGAAAACATGAAACTGAAAACAAAGCAAACATGCCCTAAAAGCTTTTTCTATTTTAAGAGTCATTTATACGTTTTAAATTGTATATTCTTTTCCTTTTAAGAACTCTACAATTGGTAAGATTGTTCATGTTTTTAAAATTAATTTATAATCTTTATTTTATATTAAACTAATAATTTGATCTCCATATGAAGGAGCTAACATTACACATCGGGCCGTTAGAGATGACATGCATGGTAACATCGCCTTACTAGAGGGACCAAATAGGTAACAACTACACATATGGAGACATTTTTAATATTTTTTTTTACGTATGCGGACTAAATGAAGAATCTGTGTCACATATAAGAAACAAATATTACTTTTTAATCTTTATAAAAAGTTATTAAACAAAATAAGTATCTGACTTCATGCTTTCCCATAATTATTATATATAATAATATAATATATAATATAATATACTCGTTTAAGAGCATGTGATAAGTAGTTATAATATCTTTAGCTTGACACATTTGGTATTTTTCTTTGTTGGGACCCATCATAATTAGGGTCTTTGGCTCTCAGTGCCCAAGGAGTATCCCACAAGTTTAGATCATTTGGATCCGCTATGAGACTAATTTCCGCTCGGGTGCTTAGTTACGGTTAAGATTCTCAGCCTCTCCCCAAGACTGTGTTCTGCGGGATTCTAACTGAGGTCCTCCCCCACAAGCTCAGCCTATGCAACTAACCGAGCCACATCCATTGGGTGCATCTTATTTGAAAGTCCTTTGGATCTCGACAATAATAAATTTAAAATAAAAAATATTAATCTATATTCTATATAATTATTAAATCTATAAATCTATAAATAATACCAAGGAGTCCTCAATGCAAGGAAAATTGATCATGTGTCATCACCAAATAAGAAGGTTGTATTCATATCAAAACTCATTAATTGCATCAGTTTTCCTAGAGTTTGATTGCTCGGATGCAATTAATCCCTGATATCAAGTTCAAATTGGGAAGAGATTCCCATTTCCCATTTTTAGAAAGATTTAAACGATTTTTATTTGTCATTAAAAATGAAAATATTTTGAAAAAGAGGTATTCAAATCAAATTGGGAAGACATTGATATCACGTTCAAATTTGGAAGAGATTTCAATTGCTCTGATGCATATTCCAAATATTGCATTCAATCAAATTGAATGAGGAAAAATGAAAATAAAGAGAGTTAAAGGAATTGAATGATAACAACAAAAATATTTAAAAAAAAAATTCTACTCAGTTTCAATTTTGCTAATGCTTTCGATTAGTCTATAAATTGATTGTCCTTGATAAAGTCCTTAATGTTTCGGAAAAAAAAAAAAATTTAAGTTACGTGTTCCATCGAAAATAGCCTTACAATATGATTTTGTTGATGAGATAACACCCGGGAAAGAGAGTTGGAACATCAAGGTCATACGACTTTGGTGTGTACCAAGTTTCAATGGTGCAAAAACTCTTTTTCTTTGGAGATGGTTTTGATGGATGAAAAGATTGATTACATAAGTATATACTTTGTGTCTGTTTTTCTCTTCTCTTCCTACTTAATAGTGAATTATTTGTTTATATATTGCATGGTTCAAAAATACATGGTTCAGTGCATAAGACATTATATATAAGTTTCAACCTTGACTAATTGAAGAAAAGTTTATGCTATAACTGAATTTAGGGCAAGTTCGAATGGTAGTGACTTTATAACAACAAGGCATGAGTATTGTTTAACTTTCAATACAAAACAAATGTGCAGACTATATCACATTTAACCATGAATGTGAATTCTTATACATTTTATTCTTTTTCTAGTATAATTGACAATAATTTCAACACATCCTATTTAGTTGGCTCGATCGTCTTTACTTATGGCGGATTGAATGTTCTCTTCCATCGACAAATTCTGTTATTCTGATGAATCAATTTTGTGATGCTGGTTTGACGGAGAAAGTCAAGAGCTTACCCTCTTAAAGATGATGTCTGATATTGGAATTGAAGATTCGTCTGCAAACAGTACAAACAAAGTGATGAAAAGCATTAAGCAGGAGAAGGATTGAAAATGTCACTGGTACACCACCACTTATGTGCCCAATGATGGATTCGTCAGCGTTGATATCAACATTTGACCAGAACTCCCTGATTTCTACAATAGGGATGAGTCTTTTGAGATTGAAGTAATCATCAGTCCATCCTTGACGAATGAGATGTGGATGAAGAAGACCCACATTGGAAAGAAGTTGACAAGTTGAAGGCTATATAAGTGGAAAAGACTCTTTGACTCATTGTCTTAAGGTTTTGAGTCAAGATGTTGTGTCAAACTCACTTATATAGTTCTTCACTTAGCCGATAAGATTCAAACACCAAAATTTGGATGGACTTTCTTTTTTAGAAAAAACACTTATTTTTAAAATAAAAGTGCCTTTACGAAAAATATGAGTGTTTGGATGGACTTTTGAAAAAAAGCAAAAGTAGTTAAAAAAGCACATTTTGGTGCATTTTTTAGAAGTTACACTTTCTAGCTTCTAAAAAAAAGCAGATGCACTAGAAGAGATATAGTGATGATGGATCATATTTTATTGGACAATAATATCCCTGCAACAAATCTCATAAAAGCCCATTTTTTAAAAGTCCATACAAACACAAAATGACTTCTACTGCTAATAATAGCTTCTGCTTCTACTCAAGGGTAGAGCGAGGGGGGACCAAGGGATGCCATGGCCCCCCTCCCCATGTTGTCATCTTATTATTATTATTATTATTATTATTATTATTATTATTATATATATATATATATATATATATATATAACAATTAACTCTTATAAAAAATGATTGGCTCAAATTTAATTAAAATAAGTACAATTTCAAACACTTAAATTACACTTTTTTAGAATTCTAAGATAGATACAATTGTTTACATTAAAAAAAGAAATTGATAAAAATAGACCACATATGATAATAGATGATTTTTTACTCTATGAAATGTTGTGTGTACAATTGAAGAAGTGAATGTTTTAGATATAAATCTATTTGAGTAATTTATATTATATTAAATTATTATGAAATTTGTATCATATAATTTGTTTTTATATATTAGTTAATTTTTTATGAATTAAAGTAGTATATACTGTCAGTGTGACATCCGCTAACATTTTGACATGTGTGCTTTTATTTTAATAACTATGAGAGAGAAATAACAATTACGCTGATTTGTCAAGATATCATTGGATATTTGGGTAAAAAAAAATTACACTGACACTATATAAAAATTAATTAAACTTATTTTTTATTACTATTTCATGTTATGTAAATTAGATTTTGGCCCCCCTCATCGAAATTTTCTGGCTCCGCCCCTGCTTCTACTTCTATATCATAGAAGCAATTTTTTTAAAAGCTCATCCAAACATGCCTATAGTATTTATGAACTAAAAAATAGAAGAAGAAAATTGGGATACAATAAGCTAATGAAAAAGTAATTAAAGAGTTGAAATAACATGAATTTGTATCGGAAATTAACCCAAACAAACAACAAAGAGAATCTCTTTGCATTTTGACTACTATATAGATAAAGCATACCATAAAATGTGACCAAAAAAACAAAGTGTTCCACAACAAACCAGTAAACCTTCTCCTTCTATATATGTAGGTCGGTACGGCATGTCTATACAATGTCAAAGAAACCCGAACTTTGGGGTATCTCTCGTTGCCCGTGGACGGACAACATAAAGTCAAAGAAAACTTATACGTGATATGCGATTCAGATTGAATAACAGAAATGTTATTTGCACGCTCAAATGGGACACTCATTTAGGATATTTTAGCTAATTATGTATAAATATTTAGTTAATTCAGTTCATTGTATGTTTAATCACATGCAAATATTTGATTAATTCATGATGTCCCATTAATCATATAAAAAATTGAATTAACCAGATATTTGCATGTGATTAACCAAATATTTACATGGTTATAGAAAATAAGCTCATTAACCATATAATGAACTGAATTAACCAAATATTTATATGTAATTAATCAAGGTGTTCAAAACGAGTGTCCCATTTAGGTGTGTAAATAACATAACTATTAAATAAAGTGCGGGGACGTCTCTCCTTTTTCCATACAGATGCAACAACTTATCTTGGCCCCTCAATTATACACACTTGCACGTCCAAACGTGGGAAGCGCTTCCTATTGTCTCCTTTATCCAATGTCAACCCAAACAGAAATTATTATATACTCTCATACTATTAGTTTGGGTAACTTTCAAACCATTCAGATTTTATTTAATGAATATTTATTTTTTATCCAGTTGTGTGTGTGATTATAAATGTTATGCTTGATTCTTATAATATATAATGATATTAAAAAATTGACGGTATAAAATATTTTATATTAATAATGCTTCAAAATAAAACTTATATTTTGGTTGGACTGGTGCATTGCTCTCAAAGTATAATAGAATCTCTCCAATCCAACGACCGCTGCCACATTATCTCAAAGCCTTATTTCTTTTTTTCTTGTTCTTATATAAGTACCTTATAACTTGTATCTTAATGCATGCATTAGGGGTGGTACCTTAATTTTTTTGATCACATATCCCTTGTTACATAACATCATCATGATGAGGAACATCAACATCACTCTCTGCATGCTTCTCGTAGCAATGGTGCAGTTAGGGGCAAGTGTACCTTCAGGTTTCAACTATGCTGATGCCCTTGACAAGAGCTTGATGTTCTTTGAGGCACAAAGGTCTGGCAAATTACCACTCCAACAGCGGGTCAAGTGGCGTGGTGATTCTGGTCTCAAGGATGGATTTCAGCAAGGAGTGAGTCTCACTGTTTTGTTGATTCAACTTCTATATATACTGTACTAGTTTTTAGCAACATTTTAAATTGCTGTCGTGGTCGTGGTTACGTTGTATTTACCGCAATTGCGGACAATCGCGGGGTAATGTGGCTGTATTGCTGTTGCATTTCGGTTTTAAAGACCTCCAATACCAAAACGTTGCGGCTCCAATTGCAGTTGCTAACCTTTATTTAAAATCCTGATTTTTTGTATAGGATCATTGCTTTTCTGCTTCTTAATTCTTCTTGTGTGGTTGTGTAATATTGTTAGGTGAACTTGGTGGGAGGATACTATGATGCTGGAGATAATGTGAAATTTGGGCTGCCAATGGCATTCACTGTGACAATGCTTGCGTGGGGAGCCATTGAGTTCAGGAAGGAGATAACGGACCTAGACCAATTGGGACACACATTATGGGCCATTAGGTGGGGAACTGACTATTTCATCAAAGCACATACTCAGCAAAATGTTCTTTGGGGACAGGTAAAGCTAATGCAACTGATGACAGAGAAACATTTTTATTGTCAGCTCACCAATTTCGCATGGCTTAATGGTTATAGTACTTTACTATACACAATTTTCCTGATTAAGACAATTATTATTTTTATTTGAATAAAAAGGGCTTACGCGGCTCACCATGGGTTTTGGGAGGGTAAATTTGTGCAGTCTTACCCCCACAAGTAAAGAAATTGTTTTCGAGATTTAAACTCAGTTCACAAGACAACAACTTTACCAGTTCGCCAATGTTCACCCTCTATTATATTTATAGAAATGATTTCAGAACACAGGTTTTCGACATCTTTTCCCTAACACCGTATGACTTTCTCTCTTACCTGATACGGGCCCAGTAAAAATCAATATATATACGGTGTCAGACACCTATTCTGTGTTCAAATAACAACACTCTTATTTTTAATTTGAATATATACCTATAATTATTAGTTTGCTTCCAAGCTATCAATGTCATATATATGGTTTTAAAATATTGCTTTTGTGTGAGGAATTTGATGAATAAAAACAGATTTAACTATTTATTCTGGTTGAGTGCTAGACTGCTAGGTGTGGTTATGGTATTTAATAAATATTTTGCTTTGCTGTGAGAAATTTCAGGTGGGTGATGGAGCTTCTGATCACTACTGCTGGGAGCGTGCTGAAGACATGACGACTTCAAGGACTGCCTACAAAATTGATGAAGAACATCCAGGCTCAGATCTTGCTGGTGAAACTGCAGCTGCATTGGCAGCAGCAGCAATAGCTTTCAAGCCTTACAACTCTTCTTACTCTAGTCTCCTTGTAGTTCATGCAAAACAGGTCTACACTCAAATAAACTGATCAAAAACTCATAAAACAAAAGGATACACGACATTAAAAAAAAAAAACTAAAATTAATCAAAGGGTAAACATATATTATGGTGAAATGAAAGTAGTTTCAGATGTGGGGGGTTAGGTAGCTCAAGTAGTTATAGCTAAGGATATAAGGAGTTGAAGGAGTAGGAGGTCCAAGGTTAAAACCTTGGTAAATGAGAACATTTGCCTATAAAAAAAAAGGTAATTTCAAATGTGCACTACAAATCTCACAATAGAACATAACTTGTCACTATTTTCATTGATAGAATTTTTAGTCATATTGTATATACAACAATTTTTTCTCTTTAGTATATATGTTATATGGATCTGTCACTGATATGATTTTCTTCTATCTATTGCAGCTCTTTACATTTGCAGATAGGTTCAGAGGTCAATATGATGATTCCATATTTGGTGCTCAACAATTCTATTCTTCTTCGGGTTACTCAGTGAGTAAATACTTTTCTCTTTTGTGTATCTTTTCCTTATTTGTATACATAATCATGTCATGTCTAAGTCAACCTCTCCAATGAATCAGGATGAATTGTTATGGGCTGCTGCATGGTTGTATCATGCAACTGGCGATGAGTACTACTTGAAGTATATAGTGGACAATGCTGTGTATATGGGTGGAACTGGATGGGCAGTGAGAGAGTTCTCTTGGGACAACAAATATGCTGGTGTGCAGATCCTCATATCAAAGGTAATCACTATTTCATTTTCTATAAGCAAATGATACTTGTCTTCTGATAGAGATATTTGTATATATGAATATTGGAATGTACAATTAGTTATGGATAGAGATCTGCTGTCCCCATTTCCGGTACCAAATCATGTCTTATCTAATTAAAATATGACAAGTATACATCTTTTTTATTTTTTTATTAAAAAAGATAGTTACATGATAACTTTTTTATTCATGGGATAGGAAGTGGACATGAATTTGGGACAAAGGATTTGTATCCAGTTATTATCCAAAAGGATTTGTTGAAATATGCCTCAGTAACTGTTATTAGAGTTTATGGTAGAATTCCTACTGTTATGACTGTTACAAGTTTTTTAATTATAGAAATTATGGGAGGTAATGGGCTGTTACAAATTTATGGGTAGTTTTAATTTGACATTATTAGCAATTTCTGGTTATGAATTTCTTGTATTTAAAGGTTGTTAGTATGAAGAAAAGTATGAGTTTCAGTTTTCATTTCATAGTCTTCTTAGAATTTCTTTCCTATTTCCAACAAGTGGTATCAAAGCTGTATTGTTCTTGAGGGACCTGGTAAGGTTGAGAGTTCCACCAAACACCCAAACACTTCCAACGAGAGTTGAAAATGCAATCTGATAACTCAGCCATAATATTGCCAATTTTTGAGGGTGAGAATTATCACTTGTGGGCAATTAGAATGGAGGCTTATCTTGATGCTAGTGATCTTTGGGAGGCTGTTGAGGAGGATTATGTGATTGGTCCATTACCAGAAAATCCAACGCTTGCACAAATCAGGAATCATAAGGAAAGAAAACAGCGAAAATCAAAGGCAAAGTCTTGTCTTTTTTCTGCTGTTTCTCAAGCAATCTTTACCAGAATCATGACTCTGACTTCAGCAAAGGCCATTTGGGATTTTCTCAAGCAGGAGTATGAAGGAAATGAGAAAGTCAAAGGGATGCAAGTGCTGAATTTGATCAGGGAGTTTGAGATGCAGCGGATGAAGGAGTCAGAAACGATCAAAGAGTATTCTGACAGACTTCTAAGCATTGTCAACAAGGTGAGATTGCTTGGAAATGATTTTCCTGATACAAGGATAGTTCAAAAGATCCTTGTGACCATTCCTGAGAGGTTGGAATCCACTATTTCCTCTCTAGAAAATTCCAAAGATCTGTCAAATATTACTTTGGCAGAATTGTTGTATGCTTTGCAAGCCCAAGAACAAAGGAGACTTATGAGGGAGGAAGGCATGATTGAAGGTGCTTTACAGGCCAAATTGAAGATCAATCAAGGTTACAAAGGAAAGAAAAAAAAGGCCCAGGGAAGCAGCTTTGAGCAAGGAGAGAGTTCCAACAAAGGGATTAAAGCTGAAGATGAGAAGTCAAATCATCCTCCATGTCAGCACTGTGGAAAAAGGAATCATCCTCACTTCAGATGCTGGAAGAGGCCTAATATATACGATGCAACAAATGCAACCAGCTTGGTCATATTGCAAAAATTTGCAAGAATAGAAGGCAGCCTCAAACTGAAGCTCAAGTGGCTGATCAACAGGAGGAGGAGGAGCAGTTATTTGCAGCAACCTGTTTTGCCACCAACAACAACAATGAAAGTTGGTTGATTGATAGTGGATGTACACATCATATGACCTATGATGAGGAGCTGTTCAAAGAATTGGACAGAACAGAACAACTATTTCAAAAGTCAGAATTGGCAACGGAGAGTGCATAGCTGTTAAAGGAAAGGGCACTGTTGCAATTGAAAGCTGCTCAGGTACTAAAATCATTACCGATGTGCTTTATGTACCAGACATTAATCAAAATTTGTTGAGTGTTGGCCAGTTACTTGAAAAGGGCTACAAAGTTTTGTTTGAAGACAAAATGTGTTTAATTAAAGATGCAAAAGGACAAGATCTGTTCAAGGTCAAAATGAAGGGAAAAAGCTTCTCTTTGGATCTTATGGAGGAGGTGCAGGCTGCTGTTTCAAGCTCTATTAGTCTTACTGAGCTTTGGCACAAGAGACTAGGTCATTTCAACCATGCTACACTGCTGTACACAAAAAAGCATAATATTGTGGAAGGCTTGCCATCATTGGAAGACCATGTGAGTAGCTGCAGTGCATGCCATTATGGGAAGCAGTCCAGGCTACCATTTCCACAATCAAGTTGGAGAGCATCACAGAAGCTGCAGTTGATTCATACAGACCTTGGAGGACCGCAACCTGAATCATCTTTAAAGGGAAGTCGATATTACATAGTCTTTATAGATGATTTTACTAGAATGAGTGAATGAATTCAACTGGGGCCCCTACAACAGAACCATACCATTCTTTAGTCAGTGTTTGAATAAAACCTTGAACCCGAATCCACTGCAATTAAAAAAGCACACATTCACGCATTCATTAAGTGTGCACCGTTGGATCAGTCTTAGGTTTTCTCAAACTCATTTAGTGATTTGATCCAACGATGCACGCTTAATGAATTGCTGAATGTATGTTTTATTGATTGCACGGGATCCATTTTCAAAACGTTGCAAGGTTATGAGAGTGCAAGGACTAAATTAAATCTCTAAAATCACCTTCTGATGTTTTCTGTGTTGGTGTTTGATGCAGATTTGTACCTGTCAAGTCAGTAGATTAGGTTAGTATAGCAATTGCTATAGGAACAATAAAAAATAAAACTTCCAAAATTTCAACAAATTTTAGTTCCTTTGATTTTATCCAAGTTTATGTGTAATGACACTATTACTCACTTTGTATTTTTTGCTGGGGCACTGGTGATTTATTATGGTATTGGTAGGAACCTGTGACAAGCAAGAGAAATGATTGAGACTATACAAAGGAAAAGGAAGACAAAAGAGAAGAAGAATGCAGAATGCAGATTAATCCCTTTACCTGTATTAGCATATAAACTCTGGAGTTTAGCAAATAGGCCTACAAGAGGAGCAGAACCGGAAAGTGTAGGCTCAGTTTGTTCATAATTGGATCTGTCATCAGAGAAGTCATCATTTTTGTCAGGGCCTCCAACAAGGCCACCATAGAGGACATTAGGATTTGGCTCAGGGCGGCCATACCATGCCTCAAATCCTTGGATGCAGCCAACCTCAGAGTGAAGAGCAAAGATTGAAGCAATGGAAGCACCTCTGTGGTGAACATGAAGAGGATATTTTGATCCATATCCAACCAAGTAGCTCATATCCTTGGGGTTTTTGCCAAGAATATAGTCAGCCTGAGTCACCCAAATTTCAGTGTTTCAGTTTACTAGATCACATTGTTTACCATTGCACATGCATGATCAGCCAGGGGTAAGACAGAATCCAATGAAAAATTCTTACATAATCAAGTAAAATCATAACACATGACAGAGAATATAATCAAATGCCATCAAATTAAATATAAATTATATAAAAATTTAAATAAGATCTGGACAATTAAAGTGTATTAGTCCGAAAGTATTTCTTGAGTGACAACGAGCTTGGTTTTCCCTAAGTAAGGACAAAGGTTCGATTCTTATGAATGAAAATACTAAATGTCATGGAAGCTTTGTCCCTTTCAATGCGTCTATCCGATTTGAGAGGTCAAAAGTGACTTTCAATTACCAAGAGTCTCAAACTAAATAAAAAAAAAGTATTTCTCAAATCAAATAGATACATACTTGTGATTTTGCAAAGTTTAGGAGCTCCCGGGGCTGAATTTGTCCTTCTGGACAGTTGAGCTGCGATCTCGCCGCAGAGAGATAGTTAGAGTATACAGCTGAAAGAAATGCAGCAGATGAAGCATACTGCATGTTGTTCCATTCACGCACGTATACTAAGCCACCTGATAAACAGGAAAAGAAAAAATATTATACTTTTGTCTAGATGATTCTTTAAAGAAAGTGAGTGTGTTGTTGTGAGATCCATTTGTAAAGGATTTGAAAAATGATTGTTCAATGTTCTATTTTAGCAAATAACCTGGAGTTTTTTGGACATTGTAACCATCATTCTTTTGCAAGCAAGCGCATGCAAAATAATCTGCCTTGGCCTGATATCGTTTTAGGGTAGATGCATAGGAACCAGCCTTTCCCTCTAATAATACCTGCAAATTGGTTGTGACTATTTATTGCATGTTTCTTTGTACTATAATTGTTAATGTGTAACACTTTATGCCACTCCATTGTAATGAACTAATTAACTACTTTGATGGTATATATAGAGGGATACAAATTGTCTAGTAGAATCCTGTTGGAAATAGGAAAGAAATTCTAAGAAGACTATGAAATGAAAACTGAAACTCATACTTTTCTTCATACTAACAACCTTTAAATACAAGAAATTCATAACCAGAAATTGCTAATAATGTCAAATTAAAACTACCCATAAATTTGTAACAGCCCATTACCTCCCATAATTTCTATAATTAAAAAACTTGTAACAGTCATAACAGTAGGAATTCTACCATAAACTCTAATAACAGTTACTGAGGCATATTTCAACACTCCTCCTTGCATCAGTAGCTATTGACTCCAAGTCTTTCTCTCAAGTTCTCAAACCTTCCTTTCAAAAGTGCCTTTGTAAAGATGTCTGCCAATTGGTCTTCTGTCTTGCAATATTGTAACAAAACTTCTCCTTCCTTTTGGACTTCTCTAAGAAAATAGAGTTTAATATTGAAGTGCTTAGTCTTCCCATGAAAGACTGAATTATTAGAGATTGCAATTGCTGCTTGATTATCTACAAACACCTTAGTTGAATCTGTTTGAGCCATTTGTAGATCAGCTAGAATTTTCCTCAACCACAAAGCTTGATTAACAGCTGCAGTAGCAGCAATGAATTCTGCTTCAGCAGTTGATTGTGCCACAATATCTTGCTTCTTTGAAGTCCAAGAAAACACTCCGGAACCAAATGTAAAGCAATAGCCTGAAGTGCTTTTCATATCATCCATTGATCCTCCCCAATCACTGTCAGAGAATCCACAGAGATTAAATTCTTGATTATAATTGAACCAAATTCCATAATTAACAGTTCCTTTGATATATCTAAGCACACGTTTAGCAGCTTGAAGATGCACTTCTCTTGCACAATGTAAGAATCTTGAGAGAACACTCACAACATGCAAAATATCAGGTCTTGTTGCTGTAAGATACATGAGACAGCCAACAAGACTTCTAAAATCAGTCTCATTAACCTTTGCTGCACCATCTTCCTTGCATAGCTTCAACTTATGAACCATTGGAGTACTCACAGGTTTACAGTTCTCCATCTGGAACTTCTTTATAATCTCTTTTGCATATTTCTTCTGACTGATAAAGATTCCCTTTTCATTTTGTTTGATTTCCATTCCGAGAAAGAAAGCCATTTCTCCACAGTCTGTCATTTCAAAGACTTTCATCATATTTTGCTTGAACTCCTCCACAAACACAATATTGCTTCCTGTTACCAAAAGATCATCCACATACAGAGAAACAATTAAAATATCAGAATTCAAGCATTTCACATAAAGAGTTGACTCACTGAGACTTTTTAAAAGCCAATGCTCAGCAAGTACTCATCAATCCTACTGTACCAGGCCCTTGGAGCCTGCTTCAAACCATACAAGGCCTTTTTCAGCAAATAAACCTTGTCTTCCTGCCCTGTAATTGCAAATCCTTCAGGTTGCTCAACATATATCTCCTCATGCAAATAACCATTGAGAAAAGCAGATTTTACATCTAGCTGAAAAACCTTCCAACCTTTTTGTGCTGCCAAAGCAAGGACCAATCTGATTGTATCAAGCCGAGCTACTGGAGCAAATGTTTCAGAAAAATCAACTCCAAATACTTGAGCATATCCCTTCACTACAAGCCTGGCCTTGTGCTTATTAATGGAACCATCCGCATTAAGTTTGGTTCTAAACACCCATTTAACACCAATAACATTTTTGTGTTGGGGTCTAGAAACCAATTCCCAAGTTTGGTTCTTCTCGATCATGTTAAGCTCCTCCTGCATTGCAGCTATCCACTTTGGATCTCTTTCTGCTTCTGTAAAATTTTCAGGCTCTAACACAGCAACATTACTTCTTTCATAAATATCAGAAAGTAATCTAGTTCCTCTAACAGGTGGATCATCAACATTTTCATCATTTATAAAAGAAAAATCAGAAACTTGCTTCCATTCATCTCCCTCCCAGCTCCATTGTTTGTCTTCAACAAAATGGACATCTCTGCTTATTAGAATCTTACCAGTTTGGGGTTGGAAGACTCTATAGGCCTTTGAAGTTGTGCTATAGCCAATAAAGACTCCTGCCTCTGCCTTTTTATCTAACTTATCTCTTTTCACTTTTGGCACATAAGTAAAACAAATGCATCCAAAAACTTTGAAATTTTGAACAAAAGGTTTATGGCCATACCATGCTTCAAAAGGAGTTTTCCCTTGCACTGCCTTGGTAGGAAGCCTGTTTAACAGAAACACAGCTGTATTAGCAGCTTCAGACCAGAATTTCTTTGGAAGTCCTTTCTCATGCATCATACATCTAGCCATCTCCATTATTGTTCTGTTCTTTCTTTCACTCACTCCGTTTTGTTGTGGAGTGTAAGGAGTAGTAAGCTGGTGCTCAATCCCAGCCTCTTCACAAAAAGAATTGAATTGATCTGAGATATATTCTTTCCCATTGTCGGACCTTATAACTTGAATTTTACAATCACATTGATTTTCAACCCAAGCCTTGAACCTCCAAAAAACTCCTGCAACTTCAGACTTAAATCTCAAGAAATTGGGGTGTCGAAAAGGGTGAAATACCGTTATGTGCACATGGGAGGTATCGAAATAGAAATGTCTCCGATGGGAGAGTGACATCGAAACACTCCTCGTGAGTAGGGGTGGGGCAATAGGATGCCATTGTCGTGTGATGTATGAGATTTATGGCATGCTGACAAGAGACCAATTTAATTACGAGATCTTTGGGCCACTTGGATTAATTTAGAATTTACTTGGTATGTGGAACAGATGCATTAAGATTGGTTGTTGTTATGCTATATGCTTTTGAGTTGATGAGATTATTGTTGTTATTAAAAGTATTTTTTTTTTACATATATATCATTTTGGACAATTAGCAGATACCATGGATAGTTTTTTCGGTTACCGTGCCGGCTGAGAACAATACTATTTTGGAAAATATTTTATAAACTGTATTGTTGTTCACTGTGATTTTATATCTCATTAAAAAGTATTGTTTTCAGAGCCCGAGGACATCGTCGTTGAGGACGCAAAGACTTGAAGAGTTAATATCTTGCTTTTAGATTAGTTGGTTAATTTTGTAGTATGATTTAAGCGCGCCATGCCGACATCATATTTTCTTAGATGATCTTTTCATATGGTCATTCAACAATATAATTTTCTACTTTAATATGTATGTGTTATGCTTGAACAATTGCTTTAATGCTTAATTTAGTTTAGTGACTTATCCCCTTTAGCAAATTATAATGGAAATACTTTACTTGATGAGAGAGGCATCATACTCGATACTGCCAAAATCAACACGACATGGTATCTAACGATGGATTGTGTTTTGGTAGTCTAATTTATTTATCAGCAGTGCTGTTTGGTACAAGGTGATGACCATACGAAAATCATGAACAATAAAAAACAAAGATGGGAAATAACTTTCATGAAATTAACTTAAAAAAAAAAAACTAAAACAAAAAACATGACACCTGTATTTCGTCAGTTTCGTTTTGTACGAAACATCATTTCTCTTTATCATTTGCCCAAAGCTAGTCTCCACGAACCGTTTACAGCATGTAAATCCAAAGCTAGTCTCCACGAACCGTTTATGTAAATGTGGAATAATCTGAATATTATTTCATAGATGTGTCATGTATATACAAGGATTAATTATACAGACATGGGCAAATACCTTCATAATATATTAAAAACAAATAATGGAATTTGTACATTAAAAGAAAAATAATCTACAATTATTGTCAACCTTCCCACCCAGGCTGGTAAATGAATATCAATCATTCTCAACTTGCTAGTAAGATTTGTGGGAAGTTCTTTAATTAAAGTGTCTTCCAATTGATGTCCTGAAGGGACATATGCTATATTGACTAGACCACACTGTCTAGCTTTTCCTTGATAAAACGTTGATCTGTCTCTATGTGCTTGGTTCTGTCATGTTCAACCAGATTATGAGCAATACTAATGGTTCTCTTGTTATCACATTTCAATGTCATAAGAGTGTCATACTTTATTCTAAATTCATCAGGTACAATCTTCATCCATAACAACTCGCAAACCCCATGTGTCATAGCTCAAAATTCAGTCTTTGCACTAGACCGACAACCATATTTTGTTTTTTATTCCTCCATGTTACAAGATTGCCACCAAGAACACACATTACCATGTTGATTTTTTTGTCATTAATTGAACCTGCAAAATCTACATCAGTATACACTTACATAGCTAGAATTCCACTCCTCTTGTACCACACGATACTATCCATAGCTTGCAAGTGTCGCACTCTTGGGTCATACGTAAACTAACTAACCACACTGATAGCATATGCTAAGTCTGGCTTGGTAAGTTCTAAGTAAATCAACTTCTCTACCAACCTTTGATGCTGAGTTCTATCAACTTTGGGGCTTTCTTCATCATTCCACGTTCTGTGATTTTGTTCAATGGGAACATTAGTAGCCTTAAATCCGATTAGGACATATTTTCTTTGTTAAATGAAAATGCCTTGTTTGGAGTAAGCAATTTCAATCCCCAAGAAAAAAAAAATTAGCCTTACAAGACCTTTCATTTCAAGCTCAGCATCCAATTTCTCCTTCAGAAGTTCTTTCTCACTCATGTCATTACTTGATATAATGATATTATCCACATATACGAGTATGATATTGTGCTTAACTTTAGGAGTTAAATAAACCGTTTCACTAATCTTAAAAAAAATGAATGTGTATATATTAAGCTTCTCATACGGGAAGCTTCCTTAAAAAATATCCCACCCCCTTATTTTCTCCTATTTAAACCCCCAATGTATGATGCTCTCTATCCCTCCTTTCTTCTTCTTTTTTTCGTCTTCCTTTTGCTTCATTTTTCTTTCAATCTCAAGCATCATTGTGAAATTATTGTGAAAATCTTGAAGCTCTACCTCTTTCTTTTGGGTAGTTGAGTTGTAGGGATTTTTCTGGGTTAGGAGTGGAGCTCTCTTGAGGAAGAAAGGTGCACACTCCGTGAAGCGGCGCATTTAAGCTCTTTGGGATCTGTCGGCTAGTACCTGTCTGCTTCCCTTGAAGTTGTTGGGAGCATATTTGTTGGTTCTTAATATTTACGAGTGGGTAATAATCACTGTGACATATTTTAAATATTTTATAATTATTGTTTCTCATTATCTTGTTATATTTAAAATGTTTTTGCAATTATATTTGAGATAACATACCTTTGGTGTTCATTTTAACAATTCCTAAATATTTTAAGATTGTGGACTTTCACTAAATGATTTGGATTATATCCGATAGTTGTAAAGAACAATTATTTGATAGTAGTTGAACTTGAAATATGAGATTGAGGATTCTTATTCTTGAAGAGCTTGATACAAATTTAAAATGATTTGAGTGTTGTTTTGGGGATATCCATGTTAGAATCCCATAACCATTAGTGGGGGTAACGGTCTAGGTGCACCTAGCTATATGATTTCTGGAGAAGAGGGCTATCGGTTAGGTGGAGCCGCTAGTGCACGGAGAGGGCTGTCAATGAGATGGAGTCGCCCCTGATGAGATATGATATGATTGATGTGACTTGAAGGAGGAGACAATTATCCGTTTGATGGAGCTGCCCTTAGGGGAGAGGCCACCCTTAGAAGGAGAAGGTTATCAGCGATGGAGCCGCCTCAGATCTTTGGTTCTCTCGTGTGTGATCCCACTATAACTAAATTTAAAAAACTTTGTGTTTTGTCACCTTACTCTTTTATTTATATTTTTTAACCTCTTTAACTAGAATGGGTGGTAAAAATGTTATTATTTATAACAAGTTAAATTTGCAAGTTTAACTATTTTTTATATATGCTTCATTAAATTCACTTGGTTTTATTGTTCGATACCTAGCATGCTTGCCATTAAGTTTAAAAGAATAATTATTCGTGTGTTAGTATGTTTCCCTTCTAATTCATGGTAGTTGTTATACCTCATTGAGTCTGTTTGATTCACTCTTCTGCTTATTTTTTCATACAGATTCCCGGGTAATTGGATAGTTGTATGCTAACAACTTCATATTGCTAAGGCAATGTCACTCTTTTGGGTAGGCCCCCTTTTTTCACATACCCTTTTTGATGTATTTTGAAACTCTTTCTAGACCGCAGCTATAGGAAACTAGAACTAGATTCTATTGAGTTGTATTAATGGTTTGAAATACCAAACTCGATGTATTTGTGTGACTGGAGCTTCTAGAATGATAACATGAATATTTTAACAAGTGATTTTTATTTTGGGATGTTGAAATTATAGGGAAGTCTCTATCGAAATTTCAATAAAAATTCTGTTTTTTTCCTACCAACTATGTTGTGGAATTAATAGGCTTGCTAGGCTAGGAGTGTAAGCCTGTGCACTGGTCACGACTTGGGTTATTGGGTCGTGACAAGGAGAATTTTTAAAGTAGAGGGTGTGATCACCATGACTTTGTCTGTATCTCAAGGTTAACATCCTCTTTGTGAATCTCCGAAACCAAAATAAGGTGATTGTTTCAACCGATATAAGACCTTCTTTAATCTGCACACCTTATTTGTTCCATCATATGACTCATATCTTGGCGGAATCTCTACATAGACTTCTAATCCAAGTCACCAAGAAGGAATTCATTTTTCACGTCAAACTGGTGTAATTCAAAACCAAAGTGCGTAGAAAGAGAAAGAAGGATATCCTTACTGTGTTCATCTTTTACTACGCCATATTCGGGATTTTATAGAGCACATTTAATAGCGGTTTCGGCAGGAGGAGCCCTGAAAAATGCGCAGAAGTATTTAATGGAACTGACCAATGGAAACGCTACTAAGGAAGGAACCTTTAATAGCGGTTCATTGAGAAAGCACTATCTTTACCCCATAACTTTTTTTTTTAAAGAGCTCTTTACCCCATACATTATTAATAGCGCAAAACTGGGGTAGCGCTATCATAATAGACCAATTTAATAGCGTTTATTTGGACAAACGATAACTATTATAGCGCTTGAATGGAGAAACGATATCTTTTCCTCGAATTAAAACTATACTTTCTAGGTGACCAACTCTCAGCCCATAGTCGTTGGGCGTTGGCACAGTTCAGGGAACTATTGGAAGTACAATAAACTCTCTGCACATAAAACCCGATATTCAACCTTCAATGCATAGAAAATTGTCCATAATCAATTCCGCCTTAATAGCTATTGAACAAACGCTCCTAAACCTAAGCCAATTTCTCCTATAAATAACCCTCCTCTGTGTTCTTATCCCACACTTCAATTTTTCTAAAATCTTCTCATGTATTCTTCTCTGTGTTCTTATCATTCTAGAAGAGGCCGACACTTATATTTTTGTTGTGTGTCATGACTAATGTTCACAAGAGGGCCAGAAGATGGTCAATCCTAAATGTCATGACAGACGACAAGAAGATATGTCAATGTCATCGTCTCTCCCTTATGCAGACAATAAAGTGTCCTCACGAAACGATTGGCGCTATGGGAGGCTCTAGCGACTAGAGCAGAATGGAGAGCCTCTCTAGCAACAAAACTTTCTTTTGGCATGACAAACGACAAAAAGATATGAGAGTGAGCTATCAAATGCCCTCACAAAATGAGAATCAAGGGCGTCCCAGTGACCCTATGTGCAGACTCAGACACAAAAGGGATATGTGGCATCTTGAAGGGAGTCAGAAGACACAAACTAAAGCAAAGTCGTAACTGGAATGTCTTCTTTATCTTTTCAAACATCATTCTGTTTTCTCTCTTGCCACCAACATGATGTTGAAAAGAATTGCCAATAATATTTTATTCAATTTTTTATTGTCACTGTAAACTTAAAACATGTATTTGAAGTGGAATAAAATAGAAATTAAATATTCTTTGAAGGTATTCGTTCTCAACAAGTGCAATCATTATCCGTTTAACAACTTTTGATTGTCATCATTGTGAAGTGGGAACTCAAAAATGAATTTTAAACATGTGAAAATGTAACAAAGGAAATGTTCTGACCAGTTGGATGAATTATAATTTTGACCATTCTCCATTGAAAATATAAAAAATAAAATGTTCTACTTGCATTAAAATTTTACAACAATGAAAAATATTCATAAAAAAAATAAAGGAAATGGTTAATAGCGCTTTAGCGCTTATTAAAGAAAGCGCTATTAAAAGGTCCATCGTGAATAGCGTTTCGTTGAGAATGCTCTATTAAATAGAGATTATAATGATGCTTGTTTTGAATATGCACTATCATTCCCCTATTTTAAATCTGAAACCTTTTCCCTTTAACAAATTTTGGGGAACTTAAAAAACACCATGTTATGAATTTTAAACATGTGAAATAAAATAGAAATTACACTAACCAAGTTGGTGAAATTATAATTTTGACCATTGTCCATTGAAAATGTAACAAATAGAATGTTCTGTTTGCATTAGAAATTTAAAGGAATGAAAAAAATTCATTAAAAAAGAAGAAGAAAGGAAATGGTTTACTTAGCGCCTATTCAACAAAGCGCTATTAAAATGACAATCATGAATAGAGTTTCGTTTAAAAAGCTCTGTTAGAAGGCCAATCATAGATAGCGTTTGTCTGAAGAAGAGCTATCATTTCCCTATTTTAAAATTGAAACTTTTCTCTTTGTCCATACTCTCACACCTCAAACTTCAAATTATTGCTTCTGCTTTACTTAAAATTTCTAAGTTTGTCATACACTTTTCAAAACTTCCAAGTTTGTCAATATATTCAATGTTTCATTACTTATAGATATTGAGAGTTAAAGTTAATTAGATAGTGATCAGGATAACATATATATATATATATACACACACACACACACTTCAAACTTCAAATTATTGCTTCTGCTTTACTTAAAATTTCTAAGTTTGTCATACACTTTTCAAAACTTCCAAGTTTGTCAATATATTCAATGTTTCATTACTTATAGATATTGAGAGTTAAAGTTAATTAGATAGTGATCAGGATAACATATATATATATATATACACACACACACACACACACACACACATACACACACAGAACAACAAAAAATTCATTTAAAATATATTATTTCATTAATAATAATTAAAAATTAAATTGTACAAATAGCCCTCACTCCCCTCTTCTCCTTTTTTCACTATGATAATTCAACCTTTCCATGGCCTGATGAGTAAGCTGGAGCGTGGGGTAGACCACTCTATACTCACCATTTCTCTTTGACTGAATTTCCTTCATGTCAGATTCAAATGGAGACAGTGGTGAGACAGGCTCTGGATACGTAGAATCTAAAGAAGAATCTATCATGAGAGGAGTCAGTTGAATACTGCTGCCTCTAAGGAAGACAATGTCGAGGGAATTGGGCCACATTGATAATGATTCATCCCAATAGGCTTCATGATGTGCGAAGAACTTAGTAAAGAGAATTCCATAAGGGATGCTTCCATTATTCCTGCGAAGACGATATTTTATATATTCCATAACGAGGAATGAAAGGTTGATTATGGAGTAGGTGAGGAGGTAATAGACCACAATCATTTCAGACTTTAATAGAGTGGATGAGTGCCGACCTTCACTCTCTGTGAGGGGAAGAATGAAATGGTGGTAACACTCCAACAAGAACCTAGCCTTGTTGGTCAACCGAGAGGTCTCATTCTTCTTCCGGACAGCGTTGTCCCGAAACAGTTTCTGATATAGCTTCTTCAGTGAAAGGCTTGGGGTTTGCAATATCCAGTCCTGACTTCTGAAACTTTCCAGACCTTTGTTTGGAGCTCCCGTTAATTTAGAAACAAGAGCTTGTGTGATGGTCAGTGGTCACTGTACACCACAACTTATGTGCCTAGTGATAGATCCATCATCGTTGATATCAACATTTGACCAGAATTCCCTGATTTCTACAGCAGGGATGGGTTTTTGGAGTTTAAAGTAATCACTCCATCCTTGAAAAGCAATCTATGTGGTTGCGTCATATCCATCATGTTTAAGCTCTTCAAGATTAATTTCCCTCATTGTAATGGGATGACATTTGGGAGCCATTTGGATTTCAGAGAGTGAAAGATTATTAGGAGACAAAAAGGTTTCAAATTGTGGGATGGTTTCAGAATATGGAATGATTCTATTTAATCACATGAGCGAATGATGTAGTTAATGGAGAAGACGTGCAGTCGTGCGTTTTCAAAGAGAAACTATAATTAGAAGTTACAACGTTGGTGGAGAAGAGGAAGAGATCAAATGCAGTTGTGCTCTTTCGCTTGGTATCATTCCCTCAAAAAATTGCACTATCAAGTTATAACAACATTTTCTAGAGAAAGACTGTTAAATGTATCCATTTTAATAGTGTTTGCAACACAAAGCGCTATTAAAGGTATGGTCCACCTAAAATAGATATATATTAAAGGTCTGAACTATTACTCTCTCTTTCTTTCAAACCAATGTACGCTCAAACTTTTGTTCTCTTTCTCCATCTCTCTCTCTCGCTTGCTCTATCTCTCAATCTATTTCGTCGATACACCACCACCACTAGCTCTCGTCGTCTTCTCTGGTAAGTCTGTTCACGTCTATCATTTGAAATATTTAGGGTTACTTTTAGTAATTTAATTCACATTTCCTCTGTTAAATGACTACTTAGGGTTACCTCTATCCAAGGCTTCACATTTGAAATACCTAACGATGCAGACATTCAGTGGCTACTTAGGATTACCTTTGTCCATAAGGACATCATTGCTGGACAAATACAAATTATGTAAGTTGGTTTTTGACACATTCTTAAGAAAACTTAAGCTTGTTTTTAAGTCCATCTCTGTAACAGCCTTGTGTCTTGCTAATGGATTTCAGAGTTGACCAAGTATTCTAGAATCATCCTATCTGTGGGAATGGAGGGTAACATTTTGCTATTGGAAGGTTTCTATATGTGAGTTCCATTATTATCATTGACCTATGGTTTATTGAACTTTTTCAAATATTCCAAGTATTCAGCTATTACAAAACATGTGTTGGTTAATTTTATTTTATTTTATTTTATTTTATTTTATTTTATTATGTAGCTTGATTCAGTTATAGAAGAGTGGAACTTGCTTCATGTTACTAGCTTATTTTGGATGACAATAAGACATTAGTGAAGGTTTGTCACCTTTCAGTTTTTTTGTTTTGTTTCAGTAGCGTATAAGCATTTTAATCTTTTGTTTGTTAAATTATAGTATATTCATTGGAATATATTTTTTGATTTTGCATTATCATATATGTTTTTAAGAACCAAAGTTTGATTATGGTCTATTTTGTTGATTGAATTAGGAGTATGATTGGTGTTGATTGCTAAATGCTATTTTTTGAATGTTGAATGCTCAATTCCGTTTTTTATAAATTGAATGTTGTTTTTGATTGGTCAAATTCTGGTATGATTGGTGAATGCAGAAAGCAGCTAAAATACCAATTAAGAAAAAGGTAGTAAATAGATAACGTTTGTTTTTTAAAATGCCATCGCAGTTTAAACTACGATAGTGCTTTAATGAGATCGCGCTATCATTTTTTGGTAACTAAGATAACACATTTTTAAGTCAGTGCTTTCTTTATCACGAGTCCACGTCAGCACTGCTTTCTGGTTGTACATTTTGATGTGAACTACTATAACGCTTCGTTAGACAGGCATTATCTATTATCTATCTATTATAATATATTAAAACTCACCCTCAGAATCTCCCTAAGACACATCAGCATAATTTTGGCCACCTCACACAAATTTTTCCACCTAATCAAATCATCCTATGTGGCTGTCTCTTAGCTCTTTCTACTTTCTAAAACAAACCCACACACTCTTCTTTATTTGCCAAACTTACATCTCATGCGTTACACAACTCAAGCCCAAACGATTTGGACAATAATTCCTATGCATGACAGCATGAGCATTAAATCTCATCGACTTCTAGAGTACCCTGTTACGTCCCCTATTCCTTCCATTTCGTGTCCCACATCGAACCCACTACACAAAAGCATTTTGCAAGCTACTATTGTGTGTGCAGTTTTAGGAGTTGAGGCCTGAGGGTATCAAGCGGCTTATCTACTTGAAGTCTGAATTTTTGGTTAAAGCCAATGGCACAACAATAAGATTAGACTTTTATCATCAAGCAACTTTTGAGTACATATAAAATGTGTTCGGAAAGCTGAAAAAAAATAGATTATACATTAATTTCGTTTGGGTGGTGTAAAAAAATTCACTTTTATACAGTAAATTACGGGAAAAAAAAAGCTATTTATATAAGTTAATAATATTTGTTAAGTTACTTTTGTAGGGATAAACAAGGAATTAAGTTTTGATAATGAAAAATAATCAAATCACAACAATCTTAAGCTAAACAAATTAGATGACATAAAACAATATTTTTTTCCCTAATTTTTTTTTAATAAATTTAACAAAATGTCAAATATGTTAGATTATTTTAAAAACAATTTTTTGGGGATAAAACAATTAAAATCTAAAAATAAATTGTACCAAAAATGCCCATATATACAATAATATTCCCACCCGTAAGACAACTTTTAAAGTACCATGTAGTGGTGTCATGTGTAATACATATAGAAAGCAAACTAATCAAGAAGAACTAATTAAAAGGTTAGGATCAAAATACAGGCCTTAAACCCACTTTCATGGCTATAGGCATGCCAATTTGGTCATGTTCGTCCATGTCATGATCATGGTGTATTTTTCTCTCGCAGTGAGATATAGCTCTGTATTTGACATTCTAAATATTGGCTTCTGGAGTCATCATTTTATCATTTATTTAATGATTAACTATTCTTTTTTGGATAACATCTTTTACTCATCTATTATTTTTTAAAACAAAATTGCAACCACGCAGCGCCCGGGTCAGACTCTAGTATCTATTATTGATCGTACCCTGTCTTCATTTGATGAAGATAATCTGATACCATGTTTTGGATTTGGTGATGGTGAGTAGTTGTTTCTGACTTACTTTAAGAGAAATGTTATTTGTTTTCACTTCTACTGATTTCTGTCAATATACTTCTGTTGCTTAAACAAAATATTTTTTATATTGTATTTTCTATTGTGTGCAAAATAAAAATATGACCAGATTAATATTAATTTGGATTACACGTTATTTTTTCCTCTAATTCTTTACATTAGGTAGTTGTTTAAGAGCAATAAATTCTTAACTTTTCTTATTTCCATTTTTTTGTTACAAAACAATATCTTCTTTAAACTATAGAATATCTATCCTTAAGGGTTCTCTATCATAATATTTTTAAATATCCTAGGGCTAATTTTTTTTTTTAAGTTGTGTTTTATGATTTATTTTTGTTGTGAAATTGTGTTTTATGATTTATTTTTGTATGAAATTTTGTGCATGTGAGACCAATTTGATTCTACATTTGGGTTTGGAGTAGTTGCTTCCTAAGTTTGCTTCGACAGGAAGGTAGCACAATTGCAATCGGTTTAATCTAACACGTCATAATATTTTTAAAAATTATTATGACACATTTCTTTAAAAGTTATGTTTTGCGTAGAATTTTGTATGGGTGAAACCGATTTGAATATTTGGGTTTTGAGGAGTTGCTTCCTATTTTTGATTCGATGGGGTGATAACATAGCTGTAATTAGTTTAATCTAATACACGTCATAATATTTTTAAAATTTCTTAGGACTCATTTCTTTAAAAGCTGTGCTTTGTGATTTATTTTTTGTGTGAAATTTTATGTAAGAAAGGGCAATTAGATTCCACATTTGGGTTCTAAGTAGTTTCTTCCTATGTTTGCTTTGATAAGGAGATAACATGGTTGTAATTAGTTTAATCTAATACAAGTAATAATATTTTTAAGATTTATTAAGACCCCTTTCTTTAAAAGTTATGTTTTAAGCAAATAACTTACAACTTTAACTAATGTTTTAGTTGTTGATATTGTTGATGACACTGATAAATTGGTATACATGTTGTCTAAGGTTCATGTTCAGACTATAAGGGGATTGTTGTTGATATGTTATAGATACTACAAACTCTTTGCTGACATTTTATTTTTATAAGCGAAATATATATTTAATTTCATAATTATAATTTTGTTTTTTAATTTCACAAGTGTATGTTGCAAAACCTATGAAAATGCTTTGTGACATTCATGTTTCTACTTATTTTTTCGAATTCAACATAACCGTATATTGTTTGAAAATAATATGAAATTATATCGCAAATGCATATTTCACCCCTGCCTTGCACGGGTCCATAGTCTAGTTGTAGTTAAGTCTAGGACAGCGCTTCTGAAGCACTATCTTGTTTACAACTTTCAATAGCGCCAAGATAGATAGCTCCTGAAAGCACTATAAAATGACGAGATTAAATGCTACTAAATCTCGAATTTGTTGTAGTGTTTCTCATCAAAGCAAATGTTCCCTCAATCTCAATTCCATAAGTTTAAATGTACTACTTTGCAACTATTCTTGCCTTATACATGTCAAGAGTGTCATCAGGCCGATATTTTAACATTATATATCCACTTGCGCCCTATTGAACTTTTGCCCCCCGGTCTCTAAACGATCTCACATGTTGCATTTCTTTCTAGAGCACTAATCTCCTCACTTATGGCTTGAACTCAGTTCTTATCCTTTAATGCTTCTCATACCGATGTGGGAATTCTGATAGAATCATTGGCTGAAATAAAGCTATGGTGCTATAAGGAAAGATTTTTAGCAGAGACAAATTGAGAAGTATGGTACTTAGTGCTTGGTTAATAAGACCTTTTTCCTTTTCACAATATGATAGGTAAATCATCAGGGTCAGGTTCAGAAACAATAGAGTTTATTTGTTCAATAGAATTTATAGGTACATACATTTAAAATAATAATGCTCTGGTAATTTTGTGAAGGTGGAGATTATTTCTTTCAATCACATCATTTATTTCTTTCAATCACATCTATCCACAAACGCTTAACAAATTTTCTGAATTGTGTTTGGACCATCTAGATGATGAAATTGAATAAATAGTTGAGACACAACGAATTTTTCTTAAGTTGCTGTGATAGCTTGAAATAAGATAGCCTTTTTATCAACACGGGTTACTCTCACCTCCCAAGTGCCAAAACAAAATTTAAATGGCAAAGCCAAAATTTCATGTGACAAAGTCAAATAGAGAATCTTTTTAAATATATAATGATATTAAATAATAGATACTAGATGATTTTTATTTTGTCCTTTCTTCCATAGTGTTTGGTTGGGCGAAATGGAGGGGAGGGGAGAGGAGGAGAGAGATTTTTATAAAGTTTTATTGTTTAGTTCAATTTTTTTTCTCTCCTTATCTAATTTTGGTTATCCTCAAGCACTGGGGGATCTGGAGGGGAGGGGAGGGGAGTGAGTTTAAAACATTTTGAATGCATTTATTGAAATATCTTTACTTAGATATTTTGAAATGCAAAATTATAAGGCTATAAAAGTAAGATAATTTTAAAATCCTTTCCCCCTTGTGAACTAAATATGAATAGTTTTATTTTCCATCCCCTCCATTAAAATCCCTCCCCCCTCGTCCTCTTAACCAAGCATAATGTCTAATTAAAATCCTTTCACTCCCCTCCCTCCCCTCCTTTTGAACCAAACATGTTCATGCCTTTCTTCTCCGTCATGTTCTTTTCTTGAACTTTAAAATGCTCTTTGTCCAATTATATTGGATATTAAACATTTAATTTTTAGGACCTCAAACGTCTAAAACACTTTCATGTGTTAGTTCTCTATGTTTTGATCATTCTTAATATATTAAGTATGATTATATTGGACCATGTAAAATTACTAATAATTCTGTCCAAGTTTGCAAATAAATGAAAAATGCTTCACTCGTCTATATTTATAACCCGTCTAGTTCTTCTGACTAGCACATGTCTGACTTGTATGAAGCACTCGTCTAAAAGATGATAGCTTAGCATGAAGCAAAAGAAGAATAAGTCTATCAAACCTAAAAACACCTGTCTACTAAAACTGTCGTGGCTTATGAAGTTTTGTTTCAAGCAAATTACAAGGAAGCTTCACAAGCATACGCCCGTCTCAAGACCAAGGCTACATTTATCTGAAGACTACGACCACACCCGTCTACCTTCAAGCATCTAAACAGAAAGTCAAAGGCAACAAACTTCTTTCAAAGACTTTGTATTTGAAGATTCCAAGTCTTGAAGACCTCTGGACAAAACAAACAAGAGGAATAAAAGAATTATTCATTCTAAACTTTATGGAATTAACACTCTACCTCTTTGTACAAGTCAGCCATGCTTTTCACTCTTTTAAGTACAACCAAAAGTACTTTTTGAAGTTGAACTTGAGTGTGACACTGAAAAGGAAATACTCTCCGCTGCAAGTACAAAAGATCTGTTGTTGCATCTCTGATACACCTACTCTTCAGGTACTAAAGTGATTTTTTGGTCTGCTATGTCAAAGCTCAACGTCTTCAAGCATTCAATGATGCCCAGAATGACTTTTTGGCATTAATGGCATCCTAGTACTTCAAATAAAAAAATCCACTTTCTGAAGAATTTTTCTAACAGATTAAATTGATTGAAGGCTATAAATAGAGAAGACCATGAAGATGAAGAAAAGTACACAGCAATAACTCAAGAGCATTTGCTCTGCTCAATTAATTCTTCGTTCTTTCATTCTTTATTCTTCAATCATTTGAAGTTAATACACAGTCTTTCTTACCTTGATATTTATTCCACTCTCCGAGTGTTCATCAGAAAGACTTGCAAGCTTATATTTATTACAAACAATTTTTACTCTCTTAGTGGTTGAGCTTGAAGAGGCTAGTTGAGCGAATAATACTTGTATAAGAGTGAGTCTGGAGAGGCTAGGTGTGCAAATTAAAGAATATTTGTACTGTAACCTGATCAGTTATAGTAGAGAGAACTTGGTGTCGCCAAGGACTGGACGTAGCCTTATTGGTATTGTGGTGAACTAGGATAAATCCCTTGATTGATATTCTCTCTCTCAACTCCTTTACTTGTTTATGAGTTTATTAACTTGTTTACTAAGGGGTTAAATATGTGAATATCAACTATTTTAAGTTATCTTCTGTTTGTGTCTCTGTGTTGTTTAAAATATTAGACGAGCCAATCGTCTCTGATAATCTTTTTTACCCGTCTGCCTGCTGTGTATGCGAAAAGAATTTTCTGTGCTTAGAAAAAGTTTGATAAACACAATTAAACACCCTTGTGTTTACTTTGGTTATTTCATTAATATGAGTACATGTATATGTTAAAGTATTCTATAGTTAAAATAAAATAAATATGCTTGATATAAATACTGGAGAACTATTAAATGAGATTTTAAACTATTAAATTTAGTTATGTATATAATAAAGTTATAATTATTAGATTAAACTATATTTTTAGTCCCTTATCTTTATTTTATGTTTTGATTTGGTCCATTATGTTAGATCTTTGGCGTGGGTATATTCAGTGGGTATACCTAGTTTCCGACCACTTAATGCAGAGATATAACGATGTTGTTAGAAATGACCAAATTAAAACAATTTTAAAATTTAAAGGATCAAATCAGGACGAAAATAAAAAAAGGGACTAATCAAAACCTAAAACAAAGACCAGCAAAAGTATAATTCAACCTAATTATTATTACTTGACGACTTGACTTGCCAGTTGCTACAGCCGCACAGCATTGACCTTGTGTATGATGGAGGACTTGCTTCCTCGCAATTGGGTAATGCTCCATCTCCCTACCAAACTCTTTAATACGGTAATGTTTTGTCCTGCTAATTAAATACTCCCTCCCTCCGATCCATAATATAAACAAAAATTTCTAAACTTTTTATCTAAAATATAAGTAAATTTCAACCACTTTCTTCTCATTTAATGAAATTATTCTCAAAATACCCTTCATTTAATACAAATTTTATTTTTCAATGACTCATTTTATTTTCAATAACACAAGCTTAATAAATAAGAGGAAGGGTAATTTAGGTAACAAACTTAATATTTTTATTTCCAATGACTCTTTTAAATGAGATCAACTAACTAACTTAATATGTGTATCCCATTTAATTTTTTCTTACAATAGAGACTGGAGGGAGTAGATTTTTAAAGATTCTCTTTAATACATTCTTTTTTTTTTGAGCAAATTTAATATGAGACCTGTTAAATTATACTCCCTTCGGTCCTTATTATAAGAGGTAAATGACTATTTTTTTTTGTCCAAAATATAAGAGACATGCATGTATTTTGATAAATATTAATTGCTCATTTCCAATTTTACCCTTATTTATAATAGGTTTATATTTACGAGTTTTGTTCATTAATTATTGAAGGGTTAAATTTGTAAATTTACATGAATATTAATTACAAATAGCTTATTTCAATGCATTTCCTTGATCTGTGTGTTTTAGGGTTTTGCCTCTTATATATAGGCTCCGAGGGAGTATCAGTTAAAGTAATGTTTTGGTCCTTATACGTGACACTGATTTTCAATTTGGTCCCTATACGTAAAAAGTTATCAATTTGGTCCCTATACGTGACACTGATTCCTATACGTGACACTGATTTTCAATTTGGTCCCTATACGTAAAAAGTTATCAATTTAGTCCCTATACGTGACACTGATTTTCAATTTGGTTCGTATACGTGACACTGATTATCAATTTGGTCCCTATACATGACATTGGTTTTCAATTTGGTCCTCTCCGCTAATTGGTCCCTATGTAAGAGGGACCAAATTACAAATTATTATTACATGTAGGGATCAAATTGAAAATAATTGTCACATGTAGGGACCGATTTCAATTTTTTGTTGTTGAATTGGTCCCTACATATGACAATAATTTGTAATTTGGTCCTCTTATATAGGGACCAATTAGCGGTGAGGACCAAATTGAAAACCAGTGTCACGTATATGGACCAAATTGATAACTTTTTACGTATAGGGACCAAATTGAAAATCAGTGTCACGTATAGGGACCAAATTGATAACCTTTTACGTATAGGGACCAAATTAAAAATCAATATCACGTATA
Organism: Echinosophora koreensis; assembly: GCA_035048595.1. Classification (NCBI taxonomy): domain Eukaryota; kingdom Viridiplantae; phylum Streptophyta; class Magnoliopsida; order Fabales; family Fabaceae; genus Echinosophora; species Echinosophora koreensis. The sequence goes on along the minus strand of JAPCYP010000011.1, from coordinate 2,078,025 downwards.
GGGACCAAAATATTACTTTAACCTTCTATTTATTATTCCTCATGTAATATTAACGGGAGTTCAAAAGAATATATCACTAACCTTGTATTTATAAATTAAAATAAATCGCTCTATCCTCAACACAACACAAGCATTGATCTCTCTACTCCTTTTGCATAAGCAGGTCAGTCTCTCTCTCTCTCTCTAGTTCTTTGTGTTATCGAATCAGTAAGATTTAGAAAGCACCATTGAACTTGATGATAAATCATTGAACCTGAAAGAGTTCCTTTCGTATTTGGGGGTAAATTCTCCCGCTTCCTAGTATATCATATATCAAGATCCCAAAGTTTGCTCACACATAAGAGGAGGCATTAACTGCTTCTGTTATCAAAATTCCTTTTTGCCTAATCCTTTAAAAACAATTTGGTTGTTTAATTACTGTTCTTATAGCCTGCTAGTAAACATAGTATAAAATCATGTGTTCCTTTTGATCATACATTATGATTGTTTATTTTATATGCACCTAAATTTATTTTAGGTTAAAGTAATGTTTTGGTCCCTATACGTGACACTGATTTTCAATTTGGTCCCTATACGTAAAAACTTATCAATTTGGTCCCTATACGTGACACTGGTTTTCAATTTGGTCCCTATACGTAAAAAGTTATCAATTTGGTCCCTATACGTGACACTGGTTTTCAATTTGGTCCTCACCGCTAATTGGTCCCAATATAAGAGGACCAAATTACAAATTATTGTCATATATAGGGACCAATTCAACAAAAAAAAATTGAAATCGGTCCCTACGTGTGACAATTATTTTCAATTTGATCCCTACATGTGATAATAATTTGCAATTTGGTCACTCTTATATAGGGACCAATTAGCGGTGAGGACCAAATTGAAAACCAGTGTCACGTATAGGGACTAAATTGATAATCAGTGTCACGTATAGGGACCAAATTGAAAATCAGTGTCACGTATAGGGACTAAATTGATAACTTTTTACGTATAGGGACCAAATTGAAAATCAATGTCACGTATAGGGACCAAATTGATAACTTTTTACGTATAGGGACCAAATTGAAAATCAGTATCACGTATAGGGACCAAAACATTACTTTAACCTTTATTTTATACCCTAATATTGTTTTTACTAACGTTTGTACAAAACTTCATTCCCCATAGAATGGATGCCATTATTAGCACAGTCTTGCAGAACTTGAGCTCTCTAGTTCTTAAAGAGTTTGGATTCATTTGGAACCTCAAGGATGACAAACAAAGAATTCAGAGCATGGTCTCGGCAATAAAAGCGGTACTCGTGGATGCAGAGGCTAAGGCCACAACTAACCATCAAATTAGTAATTGGTTGGAGGAGCTGAAAGATGTACTTTTTGATGCAGATGACTTAATAGATGATTTCTCTAATGAAGATTATAGAAGGAAGCTGATGGCCGGAAATAGCATGAAAAAAAAAAAGGTACAAATTTTCTTCTCCAAGTCAAACCAAATTGCCTATGCTGTTAAAATGGGCCATAAGATGCTAAAAATCAGGAAGAGGCTGGATGATATTGCAAATGATAAGCACAAGTTTCAATTGATTGATTGCGCGGTGGAGACTCCAGTTGTATATAGGGAACAAAGACAAACTTACTCTTTTGTGAGGAAAGATGAAGTCATTGGGAGAGAGGAGGAAACAAGGGTTATTAAAAGTTTTTTACTTGACTCAAATGTGACAGATAATGTTTCTATAATTCCTGTTGTTGGGATTGGAGGATTAGGTAAGACTACACTGGCTCAACTAGTTTATAATGATAATGATGTCCAAAACTATTTTGAGCAAACAATGTGGGTGTGTGTCTTAGATGACTTCGACATAAAGAAAATAGCTCAACAGATGATTGGCCATGACAAGAACAACGAGATCGAGCAGGTGCAACAAGATCTAAGAAACAAAATTCAGGGGAAGAAGTATTTACTTGTGCTAGATGATGTGTGGAATGAGGATCGTGAGTTGTGGCTTAAATTGAAGAGCTTATTGATGGAAGGAGGAAAAGGAAGTATGGTAATTGTAACGACACGCAGTCATACAGTGGCAAAAATAATGAGCACGGATCCTCCCCTTTTCTTAAAAGGTCTGGATTTAGAAAAATCTTGGAAACTATTCTCTCAGGTGGCTTTCAATGAGGGGAAAGAACCAAACGATTTGCAGTTGTTGGCAACAGGAAGGGACATTGTTAAAAAATGTGCTGGGGTTCCCATTGCCATAAGAACTATTAGCAGCCTTTTGTATTCTCGAAACTTGGGCCATAGTGATTGGCTATATTTCAAGGATGTTGAATTCTCAAAGATAGATCAGCAGAAGGATAAAATTTTTGCTATCCTTAAACTGAGTTATGATCATCTTCCCTCAAATTTGAAAAACTGTTTTGCTTATTTTTCGTTGTTTCCAAAAGGTTTTAAGTTTGAAAAGAAGACACTCATTCAGTTATGGGCAGCCGAGGGGTTCACTCAACCATCGGATGACATTAGATGTGTAGAAGATGTTGGTCATGAATACTTCATGAATTTGCTGTCAATGTCTTTCTTTCAAGATGTCACTATAGATGACTTGGGTGACATAAGTACATGTAAAATGCATGATCTTATACACGATCTAGCAAAGCTAGTGGCTGGGAAAGAGTTTGCTGTGGTTGAAGGAAAAGAAGTAAACATAGGAAAGAGAACACGTTATCTGTCATATCACACTCCGGTGCATTTTCCACAGACATTATCATCTTCCTTGCTCAGGGGAGACAAGTTGAGGACATTTCTTGTGCCTAGTCAACCAAGTTATGCAAGGGCAGATTTGGATCATACATATTTTGGTTCGCTATTAAGCTTAAAATGCTTACGTGTGTTAACTCTTTGTGGATTGGATATAATCACAATTCCAAAGAGTATTAAAGAGTTGAAGCATTTGAGGTATGCTGATCTTTCATGGAATCCCATGCTTGAAAACCTTCCATTGGAGATTACTAGCCTACATAACTTGCAGACTCTAAAACTCTCTCATTGTATTAAGGTCACAGAATTACCTGCTGATATCAATAAATTGATAAGTCTCAGGCATCTTGAGTTGAATGGTTGTGACGGATTGATATGTATGCCATGTGGGTTGGGACAGTTGACTAGTCTTAAAACACTATCGCATTTTGTATGTGACCGTAGAAGCAGGAGTGGTGGTGTAAGTGAATTGAGTGGGCTAAACAACCTTAGAGGGAGATTAGAAATGAAATGGTTGGATTACCTGCGAGATAATGCTGTGGAGGTTGAGTCTGCCAATGTACTTCTTGAGAAGCAACATCTTCTAGAACTGGAATTAAGGTGGTGGTATGATGTGGACAGTGCATTGCAATTATGGTTGAAGGATGGCAGAAGGTCGGAAATGGCCAAACAAAAAGAAGACAGAGGATCAGATGAGATGGTTTTACAAGGTCTGCAGCCTCATCACTCAATTAAAAGACTAGTAATAGATGGATTTTGTGGCAAAAGGTTACCAGACTGGATAGGGAACCTCTCATCGCTCTTGGTGCTTGAAATCAGCAATTGCAATCATTTGGCATCACTACCTGAAGCAATACGTGATGTCAGATCTTTACAGAGACTCTGCATATATAACTGCTCACTACTAGAGGAAAGATGTGCAAGAAAACAGGGTAGGGACTGGCCAAAAATTGCTCACATCCCAACAGTTCTTATTGGACCATTTACACCCTCTGTACTCAAGTATATTAACTGAGTTGAGACCTTTCCTAGATTGTGGCGTTGTTTCTGAATATAATCCCTTTATCTAATCTGCACGTATTCTCTCAATTGCATGGCTTCTTGTTGTCTATAAAATGTCTTCACTTGGCCCAGAAAGTCTGAAAATCCACCCCAATCCACTTGGACAGCCTCAAACAGTGTTCATCCCTCTATTACTTCTTCCGCTAGCTTTATTTTCCTATTCTGTGTATGACTCCTGTTGGGATGAAAAAGAATGCAACAATGCCTCTAGCCATTTTTTTTTGGGTGTCAAACACCGTTGTCTGGGAATGGCTTGATGGTTCATATTGCTTGTGATTGAGGTAAGCGTCTCTTCAGTTTGATGTCTAAATTGTTCTTTGAAGTTCTGATTCTGTTTTGATTTAGATTTTTCTTTGCATTGATCACAATGCTGTTTGATATATGGATTACTTAAATCTGTTTTGATAGATTGATTCCTTGGCTTTAATTATTTACATCACGTAGCTCTATTTTCTTGCTTGAGAGTTGAGATTGATGGTTTTGTTCCTTCAAGAACTAGGAGCTGTCTGTTTTACTGAATTTGCCTCAGCTTCCCAATCCTATTTTATAGTGTTTAAGATGAGAGAGAGAGAGTCTTAGTTTAAGTAAACAAACAAGAAACCCTTTTCCCATTAGATTGTATTGTTGCTTCAAGAACTAGGAGTTGTCTTCTCTTTGTTCGTCACAGAACATTTCCATATTTCTTTTGAGTTATCATTAACTGCATCGAAATCCATCCCGCGTGTTGCTCTATCTCCTAGAACTACTTCTTTTCCAATTTTCAATATAAATTGACAATGTGACCGCACCCAGTTGATAGAGATTGTGAATATTGCTTCCAAAATGCCAGCTTAACACATGGTACCTTAATTTAAGCCAGATTTTTTATAGCATATATCATATAAATAAGCACACTCTAAGCTTAATACTGATGAACAATTCAAGATAAACTGTATGACATAAGTCTTTTGGAAAGCCGAAAGCATAGTTTAGCAACTTGAATAGGGTCAGAGAGAATGCATGTCTGTAAACAATTGGATTTGATGTGTACAAACCATATGATAGTATTCAGTAATGAGTACAGTTTAATACAGTTTAATAATTAGTATAGTTCACATACTAAAGGCATAAATTTGAGCTAATGTTGGTGCTTGTGATATGCTCAGAGCTTCTATTCTATAGAGGGGGCCATTGGATTTGAAGGTCATAATAAAAGCCATAGTTAGGAAGAGGTGTGGGGTGAGAAAAGATTACAGGAACTGCTTCAGTAGCAGTAGCAGTAGCAGTAGCAGTAGACGAAACAGTTGATAATCTGTAAAGTGCAAACACAGGACTAGAGGATGCCAAAGGACTACTGCCTATGTGAAAGATGTCTGGAGGAAATACAATTCTTGTAGAATTCTCATTCAACAAGTATAATATGACTGTGAGCATGTTCTGATGTGAGCATGTTCTGATAAACATATTTGTTCTTCTAGAAGTAAGAGATCTACTATACCCTAACCATTAAGATTTTAAGCATTGGTCGTTCTTTTGTTTTAAATGCTATGTCTTGTAACAACTAGCATTATGTTTCACTCTCTCCTTTGCCGTGTTGAACTTTTCTTCATTTATCCACTATATCTCCTTCTTTCTTCCATGTTATGAGGTTCTATAATGATTTTATATTTTCTATTATTTTTCTTCTTTCTGGGCCATTCTTAATAAACAAAAGCAAATACAAATATATTTATACAGTATTGTATTCTCTGCTATAGTTGCAGATGAGCCAAAGCATAAAGATGCGCCTATCATGTCATCTCACTTACCTTGGATTGATGTGTAATATTTCTAGCTATCCCATAGATCAGGGACAATAAGAGATCCTAAATAAGGAGAGAGTAGAGGTTTCTGTTTGGATTTGAAACATGGAAAACCATATATTAGAGTACAAAAACGAATTCGCAAAATGTGTTCATATTCTCTACTTTAGTAGATGTTGGTTTCATGAATCCAAGTAAACACCAATTTTGCAGACCCTAGTTCTCTAGTTGGGGTCTTAGAGTTGCTAAAAATATGGAACCGAGCCCTTTTGGGGACTGCTTGATGTAGAGATTGAATCCCCTAGGTTGTTTTGCTTGCATTTAATACCATCCCTCTTCCTAGGTCATAGATACCCTTTTATCCTTTATAACAGGGAAAAAAAATTTTGAAAGAATTGATTAAAATATCAAGAAATTGTCAAAGTCTCAATAATTTGAACTTGATCGACTGTAAATTAACTTGAATGCCGCATGAGTTGGGTCAGTAAACTTGCCTCAGAAGTCCAAACATAAAAAAGACTTGTATTAGGTCATCGCTTATAGGTGGAGTGATAGTTAAAATATAGTTTAAGATTGATTGCTGGTGCTATTTAATTCGTAGCATAAAATGATTTTGTATGAGCAGCATGAATCATTTATGAGTGATATTTTCCTTTCTGAATCTCTTGAACTTAATCATATTTTAATTGTATGATGTCTTGACGACCTTATGTTTCTTGCCATCAAAATTTTCTGCATTTAGTAGGTCGAAACCATTGGATGAAGTTCAGATGATTCTGAGTTTACTAATGACTCTCTGGCTTATCTAGTTTTATGCTAGTTTAGCAATGGTTTTGGACCACATTTGTGGAGTTAATCTCGATTTGGCTCGAATTTAGCTTAATTTGTCCTTAAGTAGTGTCTTGAGTCTTTTAGTTTAATTTTAGGATTTTAAATAGGAAATTGAGTCAAAATAAAGCATGAATTACTATTGCTTGATATCAGGTGCTGATATGGAGTCAAGTGTAAAAGTGAAGTTAGGAAACTAGGAGAGCAAACAAGGAGAAAAGCTGCTGGAGTGCTGATCAGAAGACTTTCGCCCCGCGAATGGCCTGATTTTGAGCTTGGCCAGAATTTAAGATTCACCTCGTGAATTTAAGGAATCCCGATTAGTATTTAAGCAACTTTTTTATTTGAAATTAGGGTTCCACTCCTATTGTTTTCGTGAGTTGCATCTCCCGGTGTATTTCTAGACTATGTACTGCATACTTTTCATTAATTTTACAGGGATTTTCTCTTTGATCATGAACTAAATGCTTTATTCTAAGGAAACGATGTAGCCGCGCTATGGTGGCTTGGTGATTTTGGGCAGTTTCTCTGTCCCTTTCTCTTGGTTGTTTTCTATTTCTGTTCTTATTGTGTTCAATTAAGAGGCCTATAATTGACATGGTAAATGTGATGATTCTGATAGGAGATTCATGTTTTAGGGCTTTGGAATATAAACATAGAGTGAATATTGATAGAGGTATCATAGGAGGTCTATGAAACCTATATAGGGAACCAAGAACTTAATGAATCTTTTGCTTCTAATCACCATAGAGATATAGATTAGGGATTTAAAGGTATTTTCTTGTGCATTTGAGGAAGATATAAGAATAGATTAGGGTTCCTGGTTGACAATAATAGGATTAAGGAAAAGGGATTAATTGCACAAGTGAACCAAGTTAGATTAGTGTAAGTGAAACCAGGATCTTAGAGCTTTCTCCATATTAATCACCTTGTGTTAACTTGCTCTCTTGATTTGACGTGTTCGTGCTCACTAGGTAGGATAAGTTTATCATAATTGGTAATCTTATATAAAATTTGGTTACACTCTCTTTGATCATCTTTGCCTTGTTCAACAATTATTGGATTTGTTAATTGATTATTGGTTATCCATTCCTTGTGTTCGACCTTGGTACTCTACAATGTTTTTATTGCTTGCTTCAATCCAGTACACTTATCAGAGCCCATCATCATATAGTATATATAAAACCCAATAATTTCACTGTTCATTGATCCACATGTCATTACATGGTGTAATTTATATTTAATATAATATTTGATAAGTTACAATGTTTCTGCCGCCTCTTGCTCTTTTTTTTTTTTTCCTGTTTATCTCTATCAAATTGTGTTCTTCACAATTTCCTCCAGCAGTACGCCACACAGAAAAGCACTGAGATTGATATGTCAATAAAATATATAATTGTTTGGTATAATATGATTATAACAAGAGTTTAATTTCTATGCATTGTCAGTGTAAAAGATTTTTACACAGGCATTCAATAATATCTTTAAAATCAATATCATTATTATTTGAATTCAGTAGTATATACTATCAGTATAAAAAGTTTTACACTGACATCGACTAACATTTTGACATATATGTTTTTATTTTAGAGTAAAGGCCCATTTTGGTCCCTGAGAAATTTTGATGGTACACAATTGGTTCCTGAGAAAAATAAATTGATCCGTTAGTCCCCTAGAAATTCAAACGTTGGTCACGTTAGTCCCTGACCAGATTTCCGTCCATGGGGCTCCGTTATCTTGCTGAGCTGGTCGTTACTGTGCATATGTGGACTCCTCCAAATTTACACGCTGGAAATTGTTTTAATGTTAATACTTGATAGACATTTTACTAAGCAAAACGACGTCGTATAGCCCCATTATGGTGGAGGGAAAATTTGAAAGAAATGGGACAAATTGGTCCCTGATTCGTTTTGAAGCCCCCTTTAACAAATTCCTTTCTTCTTCTTCTTATAGCAGCACATTGAAACCCTAAAGCACCGCACTCCAGGAAGAAGACCTCCATTGTTGCAGCTGACTGGGTGAGATGAAAATGCAAAGTCATGAGGGATCTGGGAGTTCTAATATCGGGACCAATCCACGCGCCATTAGTTGGGATGGGAGTCGCCCTAGTGTTGCAACCGAATCAAGTTTTCCTCCTCCTCTTTGTGATTGTCAGATAAAAGCTGAAATCTTCATCTCAAAAACCGATAGAAACCCCAACAGACAGAGAGTGACAGTAATGTGTGTCTTACCTTTGCCGTGCGAAATCAACGAAGAATCACCACAAATGCGGAAGAAAACTCGAGTGTGGAGAAGGCCGAATCACAGTGACGAAGCAAGTGTGATTCAGTGTTGTGGTTTGAGTTCCTAATGAAGGGTTTTTAGGGTTGGAGGAAGGCAATTTCTAAATGGGGAGTTCAAAGGTTTCAGGGACCAAAACGTCCTCTTTCGTACAGAAGAGTGTATGAATTTCCCTCCCTCAGTCATAGGCTATACGACGTCGTTTTGGTAAGGAGTCCACCTGTCATAACAGCCTTACGAATCAGGGACCTATTTGTCCCATTTCTTTCAAATTTTCTATCCACATATGCACAGTAACGGCCAGCTCAGCAAGATAACGGAGCCCCATGGACGGAAATCTAGTCAGGGACTAACGTGACCAACGTTTGAATTTCTGGGGGACTAACGGATCAATTTATTTTTCTCAGGGACCAATTGTGTACCGTCAAAATTTCTCAGGGACCAAAATGGGCATTTACTCTTTATTTTAATAATTAGGAGAGAGAAATAAAACTAATGCTTTAAGATATTATTGGGTGCCGGTGTAAAAATCTTTTAAGATATTTTTATTTTTTTCTCTCTCTTAATTATTGAAATAAAAACATACATGTCAAAATATTAGTGGACGTCAGTGTAAAACTTTTTACACTAATAATGTATACTACTTTAATTCAAATAATAATGATGTTGATTTTAAAACGAAGTAAGAAAAATGATTTTCTACTTTTTTTTAATATTATAATAACGACTTTTGAAATATAATCTCATATAAATCATCTAAATTTCTTATCATCGCCTCAATCTTAATAATTTAATATATCATTCAATGTACTTATTGTCGTCCTTTGAAGTTGTTACAAAATATTTATTTATTGGTTTATTTATTTATTTATTTTTATTACAAAGGCAACCTAGAAAAAACTACACAAAAAAGTTATTAGAGGAACATGCTCCTTTATTATCTTCCTGAATCAGATGTCAAAATATAATTGAATGATATTTTATAATGCTGTCTTATTTTTTTGTTGCATTTTTATAATAAATATAATTGAATGATATTTGATGATTTCACATTTATAGTATTAAGATGATTGATTTTTTATTTTTATATGACTAATTAATATGCATAGAAAATATTAAGATAAATATGTATGTATATGTATTAAATTAATATATAATTTTTCACCAAAAAAAATATAATTATATTTATTTTCATATGAATTAATTAAAACGAAGTAAGAAAAAGAACCGTACGTAGCACGAGTACCTTTCTAGTTTACTTTTAAATCTGATTTCCTGACCCTAAAATATGAGTCGTCTGATCTTCTTCCAATGGTTCAACTGACTAAGTACAATGAATGCAGGAAGTTTTAATTGCTGGCGATCCGGGTCGAACCTTATGAGATCCTCATGACCTAATATCCTAATACCAATTAGAAGACATCAGACATTTATATATTTATTATAATATATAACAACATGTTCTCATAGTGCTACGTCGTTTGACCCGTGATCTGCATTGATGCAAACATTCTTTGTAACCTTGAATGACTGGCAAGTAGAACATCGCCTTGACCAGAATTGGTTTCATCTTACTTGACCCAGTGTTGCCATCACGATACCTAGACACTTGGCAAAATTTGCATCCAACCAACTTGCCATCATTTGTGGCGAATTCATTGTCGTAAAAGATAATGTACTCATTGTCACAATGTCATTCCTCTTAATCTCCAGTCCTAGCTTGGATAATAACCTCTTCATACCATAGTAATTATTGGGTAAACCCCTTTTTATAGGCATCACATCCATAAGTGATTAGGGGGTTGGTTGAAAACACGGAAGTGGGTTTCGTTGCTCCCTTTGAGCTGATCATTTTAATGTTTGAACACAAAGGCAGGTGGTAAATAACTTTCTGTTGGATGAAGTCATCACTCTAGGACGATTGTGGTTGTGTTTGACGAAGACCAAAGGGATCATTTGGTTGGCCGAAATCTACCGCTGCAGTTTGAAGTTGAGGGTGCGTTGTCGAAATCTCCCTCTTTACACTATCAGGGTTAGCACAACTCAATCCCAATAACAACGACTTTCTCATTCCCTCGTCCTCAAATTCTCCATTCATTCTTTTGTTTGCTGCTTCATTTTTTTATAGGCAAATTTTAGTGGTAATGTTAGTATTTTGTTAGTGAATGGAGTTTGTTGCTTCAATTATCTTACTTTTAGAGTGCAAACCCCAGACCCAATCAATCTGATTCACCATTTTCCCTTTCAATTGGCCTCTTTCCACAAGCCACTTCAAGCACAACCACCCCAAAGCTGAAAACATCAGTCTTATCAGTTACTTTTCCATACTAAAGATACTCGGGTGCCAGGTATTCCACCCATTAATGTGGAAACAAGACTCTTATCATGATCCATGAGCTTTGTCAATCCAAAGTCCCCGAACCTTGGGTTCAAGATCCTATCTAGCAATATATTCATAGTCTTAATGTCTCTATGAATCACTCTTTGCTCACATTCTTGATGAATGATGAAGGTAAACCAGCACAGATGCCAACCCAACAACAATATTGAACCTGTGAGACCAATTCAACAACTTGTCTTTTTTAGATTCTTTGTAAAGCATCTAGACCAAGCATCCATTAGGCTTAAAGTCATATACAAGCAGTAATTCTCCCTTCTCAACACACCCACCGTGATGCCATAGCTGTTGAAAACGAAAACCCTCTCCAGCTCCTCCATTTGCCATCTAATCTTGTGCGATATAAATGTACTTCCTCCGGTCCTTATTATAGTAAACAAATGAGTACTTTTTTTGTTCCAAAATATAAGAAACATGCATCAATTTTGACAAATATTAAATGTTAATTTCCAATTTTACCCTCACTTATAATAGGGTTTATATTTTAGGATATAGTATCAACTTTCCATACAAGTGGGATTGTTTATTATTGAATATTGAAACTATAAAAAAATTCTGTTTACATTAGCAAAAAAACATTACGTAAAGGATTTGCTTTTATTCTAGTAGTGTTCCATTAAAAAAAAAAAAAAAACATTACGTAAAGGATTTACTATTAATTCTAGTAGTACTGTATTCCATAAAAAAAAACATTACGTAAATACTTATGTCTCAAAGAACATTTGAGAGTGAGGAGTTGAAGAAAGTGGCCCTAGAAATTCTCAAGATTTACATAAATTCTCCAATAGTGTGTTTGAAAATGATATGAAAACTTGCTTGTCTGTATTATATCTATGAAAACTTGATTATGAGAACTTAATTGTGTTCTGCTCTATGCCTATAAATACAATTTTAACGCATATTTGTGTTCTATTCAGTGTAATTTGCTTCAGTCTTAAGATAAGAATGCACCGTTTAATTTGCTTCAGTATGTGTTCTATTCGGTGTAACTTGCTTCAGTGTAATTTGCTTCACGCATAAATGTAAATTCTATAATTTTAATTTTAGACCACCATTTACAAAGCACTGTTTACAAGTTCCAAACAATACATTAATTATAGGCTATTAGAACATTAATTAAGATTAAAATGGGTATTTTTGTAAATTTATATGAATATTAATTATAATTAACTTATTTCAATGCATCTCCTTGACCTGTGTAATTTATGATTTTATTTCTTATATATAGGACGAGAGGGAGTATTACACAACCGTCCTCACTTTAATTAACCTAAACAAGATGGCTCAAAATTGGCATCAATCTTCCACAAAGGACGAAAAGTTAAATTTAATTTGATGTCTATTCCCTTCACCAAAATCCGTTACAGGTCCCTCTTCCTGGCTATCGAATATAAAATTATTATATCTAATCATAAAGATAAGGTTTTCACGGATGTACTTTTTTGACAAGCTTCATGCTAGAATTCACTTGTACTCTCTACATACATATACTTTGAGAAGTTCCATGACAATTTATAGAACAAACTGGAGTTAAAGCTTTGCTGTTTCGTTACAAATGTTATGCAGGGGCAGGCTAATGTCCACTCCTTTTTTAATCTGTTACTTCATGTAGTGTCTCTCTAGTAAATGAACGAAGGATATGTTCCATAATCATCATAATTATAACCAAGGTTGACGGGAGCCATAAAATGAACAGTTTTTTTAAAGAAAAATTAATGACACTTTCATTATATTGGCAAAGTAAGTATTGTTATGATTTTATGGATGTAATATAAGATGGCCTCCAACAAGAATTTGATGGACTTTCCTAGGTTTCTTTTACAATCTAAGATGCAATATTTGTTTTTCTTTTGCAATTATCTTCACTTTCATTTGTTAGCTTACACAACATTACTTTTATTGATTGGTACGGAATGGTGAACGGTGATGGGTTGATGATGAATGTCTATTTTTTATTTTATTTTGGCAAGTCTATTTTTAATTAGATTGCTTATGCATTTTTTATTTGATTTGATTGTTGATTTATGGACTTTTAATAACTTTTTTATGTAATTAATTTAAGATGTTTTAGGAGTGATATAATTTTTTTTTTTTAAAAACAATGATTAAATATAAGAAGGTTGATAAATTTTCTAAAAGAAAAAATGAGAAATAAGATAAAAATTATATAACTTATCTTTATTTTGAAAGTATCCTTCTAAATTCTAATGATCAATTAATTTAATAGGATGAGAATCCTTTGATAGAATTATATATGATTCATTTAGATTTTAATTAGATTATTTTAATTAGTAGCTAATGACTCCCTAGAAAATTTCGGTCAAGATCTGCCAATGATTATAACAAAACCAAACGTTTTCCTTGTTTTTCCCCTGAATCTAATTTCGTTATGGAACTAATGATAGTTTATTTGTTGAAAAAAAAAAATTTAGACTATTGCCTCATATGCAAACAAACAGCACTTCTAAAACATTCAACCTTGATTCCATACTAGGGTTGCTTACCAGTGCTGAATGCACGGGTACAGTTTTGTAATGTCACAACAAATCACATTTATAAATAATAATAATAGCTTTCAAATTTTTTTTGTTAGATTAAATATAAGCTTTCTTATCATAAAGCACTCAAACCTAGTGACCCAAACAAATGTACCCATTATCAGTTCCATGTAATACTTATGGGCCTATTTCATCACAAAGGCCTTGTCAACATATCTTGAAACATATCTTTAAACCTATAAATCAAACCAATTGAGTTATCCCACCTCTTCAATATTCAATAGTTTATATATATGTGTGTTAATTGTGACACCCCCGAAATTGAGAAATTTAATTCAGTGAATAAAATAAATCTCAACATACTGAAATATTTATTTTATTTCCCTTTTCCTTTTTTTCTAACTTATATCCGAACACTCAAATGTACCCATACTCACTAATTCACTGAAATTCACAAAATTAGAATTAGTCACTTAATAAAATAACTAAACCTAAATCAACACAACACCACGTTCTCAATTCTGTTTGGATTATTCATAAAGAAAGTCTCCCTACACAAGCACATATCACAGAGGGTGAGGTCAGAAGATCATGCATAAGAAGGTTATGCTAATTGAATCAGTATTATTCATTAGCAATACCAAATGGACTTTTGGAAGAGAAATATAACCATCCACTTGTCTAGTCCATCTGTTTCCCTAAACTTATGATCCAACTGGTCCTAAAGATAAATTCATCATGTGGTTAATAATACTTTAAGGTGAAACATTGAAATTCAATACCTTTATCCATCATGTCTCACAAAATGGTTTTACGATTTTTATTAATTTTTTGGTAGGTGTTGGGATTAGAAACTAAACCTGGCAGCCTCTTCTTCTTTTCTTTTTCTTTTTTTTCTTTTTTTCCAATAAGCAACAGAGTATATTCGTAAAGGAGTATAAGAGATACTCAAGCCATTTACATAGAAGGATAAAAGAAAAGAAACCAAGAGAATGAATGTTAGCTACCTATTCAACCAAGTCCTACTCAACCAACACAAAAGTGCTGGAAAACCCAATGGTTGAATGAATAACTAACATCAAAAGGAAGAGACAAATAATTGTTTTGTAACCAATCCTTAAAACACAGAAAACATAGCAGAAGCCACCTGACCAAGTTGCCTTCAATCTTTGTAACCGTTGCACATGAGGAGAAGACTAATAACATTCAGCTTGCCTTGTTCTAACTAAGAAAAGAAGCCCCACAAGCAGCACACAATTGTCATCCATTCAAACCTTTTGAATAACACATTTTGCATCCACTTTAACAAAGGTTCCAGTATAACAAATGCTAATTCCAGTTATTTTTTGCGTTAAAAAACCAGAAAAACAGATCCAGGAGATAGAATAAAAACATAGCCAACTGAAACACCAACTGAAGAAACACCAAAGAAACAACTCCAAGGATGGCACTCGTGGTCAATCATGATCAATGCAGAAAACCCCCCATTGAAACCAGTAGGGCAGCCAACAAATATAACATAATACCGAGAATAATCTTGAAACAACCTTGGCAAGGCAATGCAAGTAGACTTTCAACCAAAAAGCCAACAACGCGAAAAAACAACAGTAGAAGCTAACAAACCAATCCTCAAAACTGCCACCGAGGAAAGTACCATGAAAAAACCATGAGCAGAAGCTAACTTGGAAGTACCATGAAAAAACCATGAGCAGAAGCTAACTTGGAAGATCAACTTGCAGAAAGACAGAACTAAAAGAAGAGCAATTCAAGTATACATCACAGCCAACAGACAATAGCAAAATTTGCAGTCCCATGAGTCATGCATGATGCATACATCAGGATGACAGAGAGCAGAAATTTAGAAATTTCACTATTGCAAATTTGCAATGACATAATGTTTAAATCTTTATGAGGTAAAATACATAAGAATGAATTATCTCAATTTTTTACTTCTCACCACAAAGAATGATGAGCCATAGTCCCCCTCCCTACAAATTAATTGCACTCTTGGAATTAACTTCACTTTGAATAAAATCTTAGTTGATTTTTGTTTGTACGAAGGCAGCATTTTTTCAGCAAGTTGAAGTTGATTCAAGAACACAGAAATCAATCAGAGATCGGATTTCACCATTACGGCTTGTTTTAAAAATTTCAAAAATGCACTAAAAGTAAACTAAGAATAGAGATATGGAGCACATATGATGGAAAAAATAAAATATAATAAATTATTTTTCTGTAAACTAAACTATACTTGTCGAGGTGTTCACAGACCATATGCACATTAAGAAGCCAAGATTGGGAACTAAATGTTTGAGCAAGCTATTTCAATATAACTACCAACTTTATTTCTTACCGGCATGTCGAGATGTTCATCTATAGTATTTAGATGTAATAGGGCAGATGAGACTTTCTTAAGCTGACATGCTTAGTACCATGACTACATGATGAAACAAAATATAAAGATCAAGAAATAGCAGTAGTTGTGCATGGTTAAAACTTAAATAGGAAATTTTGCAATGGGATGGGAACAAATTGATATGGGAACTTTTGAAAAGTTTGGATGACACATAATATGGTAGTTATATAAAGAGTAGCAGTGGTTGATATTTTTTTTACCATGAGATGCATACTGAAATTTATGCTAGCAAATCATAAATCAATCTTAACATTTACCTTAGAGCTATAGGTGTAACACTCCAACAAAACCCTACCACCTACTTAATGTTGTTTGCTTAATGAAAATCAATAGCATATGTAAACACTTTAGAAACACGGATCATAAGCACAACATGAATGTAAAGAAAAGCTACGTGGTAAAACAAATCTTACTTTTAGAAAAAACCTATACTTTCAATCAAATTTTTTTTTTTTAGAAGTAAACTTTTATTAATAACCCATAAGGCAAAATGAATCACAAGAAGTGCCAAACAGAAGAAAAACAATGTCAGCCCAACATATATCAACAAATAAGTATCTAGAAAAGAAAGATAGCAGCTAAAGAAAAGATCAGATCCAACAACCAAATCATTGGAAAAAAGGAGAGAGGCAACAAACAGTTGTGTGAACTCCTTTCCCCTGTTTTCAACCCACTGAGAAAAAAATTTCATACCAAAGTTCATGATAAAAGTGAAAAACTGTGTTGCTGTGTTGCACCAGAAAAAATAAAACTCTCATTGTGGGTAGTATCACTTACTGTAGAAACACAAACACATATTGTGGGCATTTAGATTATAGGAAAAGAACGGTCAATATAGGCTTATTTGCAATAAACTAAAAGACATGATCTTTTAACCTCATAATTTATAATCATTAAGATAATAGTTTAGTGCATACTTTCAGGTTAGACTCCTCCAACAACTCCCTAGCCTCATTATTGAAGAATAATTCTAACATGCAGTATGTTAGGAAGAAAAAAAAAATCTTACAACATGCTTTACCCAAAATACCATGTGATCCATCATTTGGAAAAGTTGATTTTCCGGAAGAGGATCTTCTTGTAAGGTTTCACCTTCAAGTCTCTGTAAAGACGCCATTTCTGTTACAATGAACTACAACATCTATATGTTTTTAACTTTAAAGAAAAAGCTTAAAGACTTATGAAATAAAAATATGCTTTTACCTTAAGTTTATCCAGTGCAATAGAATATGACATCTCAGCAAAAACAGAGGATCCATCCTCAAACATAACCAAACTATATTCAAATACACATTTTACTTGTAAGCATGATTAAATTGAGAGAAAATAAAATCTGAAATTAATAGAAAGTTAATATTTAAGTATGAGGCAATATTACTAAGGAAAGCATATAGAATAGACATCAATTAAATAATACACTAAAAGAATTATAAACAAATCATTTTTTTTGAAATACTTATTTTAAAAAATGATCCCATACATAAAACAGAAGCTATGAATACAGAAAATAGTATAGAAAAAATGAAAAATACCAGAGAAAGCAACTTTCACTGCACTATGGCTTCAGCCACCCTCCTTACTTAAAATGATCCCATACCCCCCCTCCACCATCCTCTATCTTCTTTATATTCCCATTCCTTTCCTTGATTCGAACACCTTCTACATTAATTCCCTGCTGCCAAATATCCATTCTGTTAAGAGACTTAGAGCCACCTTTCTCTTGAAATCCCATGATTAAGAGACCCATCACCATACCAATCAAGTGATGCCTGGAAACAATCATAAATAGAAATAGGAATAACAAACAAATTCAGTAATTTGCTATTGACAATTTATGTAAATATAATTCTATTAGTTAAAAAAAGTCTATACTTAGTCCAAAGTACTGCTTGAAGGTTGTAGCTATATCTATAAACATGATTTTACATTTCTACAGCAATGGATTTACCACATCCACAAGTTTGTGTCGCATTAGGATTCTTGAAAGAGAAGCCTCCCTAATCAGAGCATCACTGTAATCCAATTGCATGCCAAATATGAAGAGTAGGCTCTTAGGATCACAATCTGCAAATACAGATGGAGAAGTCAAATATGTCAAGTAATGGCTTATGAAAAGTTGAAGTTGAAAATTGAAACATCGCTTTCCATAAATGAATTTTAGAATTGAACCAACAAAACTAAACTCCATTGTATATAGGACAAGCATGTGAACTGCAATTGATTTTAATCTTCATCACATAAGCAATGAATATAAGAATAGGCCTCAGCTTGATTTTCCCAAATTGAATGTTCATTCTTTCACAGGCAACTGAAAATGATTTCATGACTGAATGCTTCATGGGTATATACATGGGGAGAAACTTACACAAGTTGGTGAATTGGTGCAATGCAGTTGGCAAATTAATAATACAAATACACCCAGAAATGTCTCCTACATCATAACCGTATATATACATTTTTGCTTTAGCTTAAAGTCAAAGACAACTTACTTCCTCATAAGAGAACATTTACTATTGTTCCTTCTTTTATTTAACAAATACAACAATGCAAGTACAGTCTTTTAAAATAAAATAATAATTGTAATAACAATAAAAAAGTGCAGTTTTAACCGCTTCTCAATCAAACCATAAGAGCTGCAAAAACTGCAGCAAACACAGGTCAAATAGAAGTCAAGAAGATCATGTTGAGAACCAAGCTTTTAATTCAGTTGAAGATTTAAATGTATTACTATTTAACCAAAAGAGCTAGCAGGTGACTGGCTTGCATTTAATAAAAATATTATAAAAGAATTACACTTAGACATAAACAGTTATGGTAGTTGGAACTTTGATCCAGGAAAACTACTTAATTCCATAAGAGAAAATGTGTATTTCCAAATAAAACCACTAAGACTCTGACCATTAAAGTATTAAACAATATTTTTATTTTTTTTACTTTGGAAACTACTTGTACTTTGTACTCCGAAGAATCCACATCATATAAACTCCTTCCTTCTCCCCATAAAAAAAATGAGGTATTTGTTGTACTAAGACATTTTTACATTCTAAATGCCTAAAACCAGTTCTGCATACATGTCGAACCAAAAACTTCTACAGGGTAAAAACATATATTAAGAATTTCATTACTCCTATATCCCATTTACTATCTTCCACCTATAAATTTCCAACTGGTGCAAATACACTTTTCGTCTTGGTCAAATAGAAAATTGCAAATAATGGAGAAAGTTGATCTAGTACCATTTGAATGACACTTGGGCTAACAGAGAATTTGGATAATGTTCTGCAGAACAATGAAGATTAAACACAATTAAGCATGTAACTATAAAGACAAATTATGATAATCTCATTGGCATTATGATGGAATTTACTGTTGTACATGTTCCAGAAAAGTACTTCAAGAAGATGGACACATGTCATGCTATCCTCAATTGAAATCCACAAATGGAGAATACATAACTGAAACTAATGTTTTATTTTATATAAAAATAATGTGACTAATGTCTACAGTAAGGCATTGATATCTATAGAAACGGAACTTAACCTAGCATAATAAAGATTTAACCTTGTGGCCCATTAAGATGTCCCAACTCATCAAGTAGCCTAAGCAAACACATTATGCAATCTTCTCAGCAATTATGAAATCAAGAAATTCAATGGTCATCTACTAAAGCAACCAACAATAGCATACACCAAAAGATAACAATAAAAAATCCAACAAATATTTCAATTCCCAAGTTGGTCCAATTTCAATATAAAAAAAATAGCAAAAATAGATGAATCTGCTAAACTTTGAGAAAGAACCTGCTAAACTTATGCTCCTCAACGTTAATAGTGCATACGACAGAAAAAAATTCTATTAACCAACCAAGTAACGTGCAAAACTATTTGAAAATGCTCAAAAATGTGTTGAATTATTGTTGAAATGGTGGACCACGTCCAGCAAGCAGCAAGCGGATAAAAACCATTCTTAGTAGATAAGAGCAAGTGAGCAAAGCAGTTAAGCATGATTTAAAATTAAACCAAGACCAAGCCAAAATACTTCTATATAAATAAATAACTTAACAACTTCGATTTTAGAATACTTACTGAACATTGTTTGGAGAAAGCTGGTCTAGTACCATTTGAATGACACTTGGGCTAAACTTAAAAGGCCAAGATGATCCTGTCAACCAATCTTTCAGATAATATTGCATCCAAAATAACTTAGATGCATTAGTATTGTGATTTTCAGGAAGAGGAACTGCATGCAACAAACAACCCCACTAAGAAGTTATTTATCAAAACAAAAAGATGGAGTACCTGCATATTTGATGCAATATTAACAACATAACCAAAAGGAGGAATTTTGTCCTGATAATGAAACTTGGTCTCAAAAACAGCAAAAAGCTCCATGAACATGGGAAATTGCATGAGAATCCATTAAAACCAAGTGCACAAACAGAAAATAGGGAGAAGAGTAATCAATACCAAATTTAATGTTGTTCAACCAAAAACCCTTGCTACCTCCACTCCCAGTAACCCACAACCTCACTCATCACCCTCTCTTTCAAGTTCACCAAATAAACAACCCTCTGTCTCCACTGTCCTTCATCACAATATTTCCCAAAAAGCCAGTCCCTTTCGGCGGCCCATATCTGCAGAGGAAGACAAGCATGGAAGACTCATCCAATGATCTTATGTGAGAGAGAAAGAAAGCACTCGCTTATAAAAAACAAAGAAGAAGAAGAAGAAGAAGAAAGAAAGAAAGCACTCCAGTGACAGATTGGCAACTCATTCATGAAATCCCAGTTCCCAAATGCTTTGTCCACCTCTTTTTAGTCTTCAAAAACGAAGAGTGGTGAAAGAAAGAGAGAAAAAAGATATAGAAATAGAAATGAAAAATAATGGAGGTCAGGTCAAATGTTTTTCAACAAAGAAGAGAAGCTACAGTATGCTATGTGACTATGGTAGGGAGAAGTGTCTAATTGAACAAAGGCTAAAATACACTTTTGGTCCCTTATCTTATTTTTTAGGTTTTGTTTTGGTCCCTCATCTTTAAAAAGTTCTATTTTGGTCCCTCAACTATTTGACGTTATACAAAAACACCCTTTCCGCCAGTTTTGCACTGACGGCGTTAGGTCTCCGCCATCAGTCACCGGAGACCACCGTCGTCGTCACCGGAACCGATGCCACTGCCATCGGAATCTAGGTTTTAGAGAGAGAAAATCTCATTTTCTCTTTCTCTTTCTTCTTCATTCTCTTCCACCTTCTTCCTTCTTCGTCCTTTTCCTTCTTCCTCCCTATGTGCGTTCCTTTTCTGGGTAATCCGTCGAAGCTCAAGCATTGTCTCCAAAGCCATGACTCGATACTGAGATTGGGCGAGCGGCAGATTTGAGAAACCGCGAAGTGGGAGATCTAATACATTAACCAGATCTGAGCGGCAAAAATGGTTTATGATGACTGAAGTGGGAGATATACAGTGTCGAGTCAGCTTCTGATTCGATCTGGATGATGGCAAGAGAGAGAGAGAGAGAGAGAGAGAGACTCGAGCTCAGGTGTCCTCGTCTTCGTCGGTGGGAGTCTCGTCCTCTTTGCGACGTTCGACGTTGATTAGTCTTCGGTGCGATTAGAGAGATAGAAGAAAGAGGGAACGCTCCGTTCGTCGCCGACGTGCGCCGTCCCCGCCAGGCTCGAGCCGTTGCATACTCCGTTCATCTCTGTCGTGCGGGTCCCCTCTAGCCGTGAAACAGAGCCGCCTCACAGCAGCCATCAACCTGGAAGGGGAGGAAGAAGGAAGAAGGAAGGGGAGGAAGAAGGAGAAAGGAGGAAGAAGGAAGGGGAGGAAGAAGAGAGAGAATGAGAAAATGTGTTTTTCTCTCTCTCTAAAACCCATATTCCGACTGCAGCGACGGTGATTCCGACAATGACGACGACGACGGCGGTTTCCGGTGGCTGATAGCGGAGACCTAACGCCGTCAATGCAAAACTGACGAAAAATGTGTTTTTGTATAACGTCAAATAGTTAAGGGACCAAAATAGAACTTTTTACAGATGAGAGATTAAAACAGAACCTAAAAATAAGATAAAGGACCAAAAGTGTATTTTAGCCTTTAACAAAAGAAAAGGCCGAACTCTTCAAAAAAAAAAAAAAAGGCCGAAATAGTATCGTAAGCTTCAACAAAAATAATTAATAAATAGTAAAAATCATAATAGATCAAAAGTAACCACACACCTGTCCTTTTTATTTGACTGAAAATAGTCTATCCTAATGTTGGCAAATTGACCAAAGTAGTGTTGTTTTAGAAACTATTTACCAGTTTAGGGTTGTTCTGAAACAATTTACCAATGGGGGTCGTTTTGGCCACGTGTCATTTTTTATTTTATTTTTCTCTGACTGGTCAAAGGCGCTAGTCAGAGTGGCTCCTTTAAAGGCGACACTCAGACTGGTGCCTACCATAAAAAGACAAAACCTGACCCTGCAGCGCCACGTGGCGCAACCAGGGAAGGCGCCAGGCGCAGTGGCGCCTTCCCTGCTTGCGCCACGTGGCGCAGCAGGGTTCCCCCCCTCCCCATCAGAATGCCCCCCACCCCCAATTGTTTTCTACCCGTGTCCCCTCCCCCCAACATACCCACGCCAGGTCCCTCACCCCTCCTTCCCAAGACCCTTCTTTCCTTGCTATATATAAGGAATGGCATACCCCTCCCCTCCCAACGTCCTTCTTTGTTTATCCCCTCACTTTTTTACTTCTGTGATAAATTTGTTTTGATTTTTTAGTGTAATTTTTTTGTGGTGTTTCTTTCAGGTTGGTAAGATCTTCAGTAAATTTTATAAGGTAAAAATTTTATGAGTACTATAATGCATGATGATTATTTTTTTGTATAAATTTATACTGTTAGTATTTTATTTTGTCAATATCTCCTATACTATTATTTGCTACTTGTTTATATGTATTTTTTTTTTTTTGCTTGGTATTTGAAATCCATACATAATTATGTTTATTTTAATGTCATTGTTACTGTTAATAATTTAGTGGTATTAGTTATGTGATTATTTGTCGGTGTAATTTTAAAATGTTGATATTTAATTTATTTCTGCACTCTTGTGTTTTGCATAAATTTATACTTCATTGTTTCTCCTTCCACTGCACTATATGAGGATAGTACACGTAACATTTGTTTACCCCCTCCTTATCTTACTTCTCTGATAAATTTGTTTGGATTTTTCAGTATAATTTTTTGTTGGTGTTTCTTTAAGGTTGGTAAGATCTTCAGTTTAATTTTATAAGGTAAAAATTTTATGAGTACTATAATGCATGATGATTATTTTTTTGTATAAATTTATACTGTTAGTATTTTATTTTGTCAATATCTCCTATATTATTATTTGCTACTTGTTTATATGTATATTTTTTTTTTTTGCTTGGTATTTGAAATCCATACATAATTATGTTTATTTTATTGTCATTGTTACTGTTAATAATTTAGTGGTATTAGTTATGTGATTATTTGTCGGTGTAATTTTTAAATGTTGATATTTAATTTATTTCTGCACTCTTGTGTTTTGTATAAATTTATACTTCATTGTTTCTCCTTCCACTGCACTATATGAGCATAGTACACGTAACATTTGTTTACCCCCTCCTTGTCTTACTTCTCTGATAAATTTGTTTGGATTTTTCAGTGTAATTTTTTGTTGGTGTTTCTTTAAGGTTGGTAAGATCTTCAGTTTAATTTTATAAGGTAAAAATTTTATAAGTACTATAATGCATGATGATTATTTTTTGGTATAAATTTATACTGTTAGTATTTTATTTTGTCAATATCTCTTATATTATTATTTGCTACTTGTTTATATGTATATATATATTTTTTGCTTGGTATTTGAAATCCATACATAATTATGTTTATTTTATTGTCATTGTTACTGTTAATAATTTAGTGGTATTAGTTATGTGATTATTTATCGGTGTAATTTTAAAATGTTGATATTTAATTAATTATGCACTCTTGTGTTTTGTATAAATTTATACTTCATTGTTTCTCCTTTCACTGCACTATATGAGCATAGCACACGTAACATTTGTTTACCCTCTCCTTGTCTTACTTCTCTGATAAATTTGTCTGGATTTTTCAGTGTAATTTTTTGTTAGTGTTTCTTTAAGGTTGGTAAGATCTTCAGTTTAATTTATAAGGTAAATATTTTACGAGTACTATAATGAGTGTAGTGAGAACTTAAATAATTTGAAACTTTAAAATAAATTTTTTTATCTTGTTATTTAATTGCTACTTGATATTTTTATTTATATCAATCTTAATATGTGACATGGTCAGTAATTCTACTAATATACTATAATAAATATTTAATGGTAATAATAGATTTTATTTTATATTGTAATTAATGCTATTAATCTTTAATGTCAGGTTAAAACATGGCATCATCTAGCTCACAATCGGGGCAACGATTGGTAAACCCCGGCCCAGTGGATACATCATTATTGTATATGCAAGAAAAGCATGTTTCCCAATATGTGTGGAATGGGTCACCTGATCGGGTAATTAGACCTCGTCATGGTCTGGGGTTTAACCCTTCTGTATTGGATCTCCCAGATTCTGTCAAAGATTTTCTTCGAACAGCAGGGTTGTTAGGGGTGGCCCAAGTAAATTTATCTCAGCTCGATCACAATCTGATTAGTGCACTTGTGGAGCGATGGAGGCCAGAGACGCATACATTTCACATGCCGTTCGGGGAATGCACCATCACACTACAGGATGTTGCTATAATTTGTGGCTTGCGCATTCACGGTGCTGCGGTTGTCGGTGCAACCAAAAAAATTGGAAGCAGTATGTCGCCAACCAGTTGGGTATTGCTCCTGATGATTCTGACATGAGAGGTTCAAGATTAAAGTTGAAGTGGCTAGAACAAAATTTTGGACAATTCTCACTGTACGAGGAAAATGATTGGTGGAGGGTTGCGTATACACGGGCTTATATACTCAGGATGATAGGTAACCTGTTGCTCCCGGATCACTCCAATGGATATGTGTGTCAATGAGATATCTTCCCTTGTTAGAGAACTTTGAAGTGGCAGGGCAGTATAGCTGGGGTTCGGCTGTCTTGAGTTACTTATACCGAGAGTTGTGTAAGGCAACAAATTATAAAGCAAAGGAGATCTGTGGGTTCCTGCCATTGGTTCAAATATGGGCATGGGAAAGGCTGCCATCCATTGCTCCTATGATCGTTCTAGACCAACGACTTCAGGGTACCCCATATGGTACACGGTAAGCAACATGTAATATTTGAATTCATGATTGTTTGTACTTATACTTGAACTGATATTTAATTTTTAAACAATGACAGCTGGCGGTCAGGTGTAACTTATACCAGACAGCTGCACTCCTTGACGTTTTATCGTGACTTATTTGACAAATTGAAGCAGACTGATGTGATTATCAAATTCCAATTTGTTTAAAGCAAGGAATCTATTAAATTTAATTAGTTACAAATTTCTATTGTATCCATGGTAGTGAATTGAATTATTTTATCCAATGTTTGTAGATCAAATGGTGTTCGTACGACCACCTGGAAAGCGATACATTACCTGAGGTCTGCGTCGAGGCGATGTTCCTATGGAGGATTATTCTTCCCCTGATTTGCTTCAACATCGTGGAGTGGCATCAACCAGATCGTGTGATGCGTCAATTCGGCATGATACAATCCATACCCAGTGAGCCTGTCCAACCGCCGAATCGCCACGATCTATCATTCAGGGGCAAAGATTCTGAGAATTGGGAACAACTTTTGGCGCCAGACATTGCCTTTTGGAATAATAGACACATGCAGGTAATCTGTCATTGTGAGCCACAGATTGGTCTCTTAACTAAGCAATCCGAGTATATGCGGTGGTACTTGCACCGGACACGTCGATGGGTTGGCAGGCAAGGTGCACTCCGAGGCTATGTGGTAACGTTTTTGTTTCCCCACATATTAACTGCCGGTTATATAAGGAATTTTTCCAACTGTCCATTGTTACATCATTCTATTGTTTTGTTTTAGGTTGATGGGGTGGAGCGGTTGAATTACTTAAGTACTCCTCAGGGTCAACATCAGTTCACGTTTGCTGAACTTAAGCAACAGACCGATGCCATTCTGGCAGCATCGGATGAGGCGGATCGCATCACTGTACCTTCTGTGTCAGCTACACCGCTCACACAAGAGTTGGAGCCGTTTCCTACGTTTGAACGCGTCCCAGCAGTAAGGGTGGAAGGTCAGTGTCTTAGTAGAGGGAGAGAACGTTTGCAACAACAGGCCTTCTACACACCGCCTATACCAGCACGTGGAGAAGGATATTACTATCCACCCACCCAGGACCACGATTACTCACAGGAACCCGCTCCAACTTATTATCAAATGGAGATTCCATCTTCTGACCCTTACATGGAAGGGCCATCATCCATGCCTAGCCAACCGCCATCGTCCATGCCTCCAATGTCAACCCATCTGTACTTTACACCACCCACATATCAGCAGACTTATAACACACCAGATGCACCAAACCCCCTCATTGATCAAATACAGAATACCCCAATGTACTCTCCTGAATACCAAGGTATGGGTATTGACTTGAACGTGGACTTCGTCGGAGTTATAGAATCTAGCTCCACAAGTGAAAGCCCTGACGGAGTTGATCCTAATGTTGTAAGAAGAAATCCACCTCGAGTAGTGAGGGGCAAACCACGACAATGCATCTTGTCTCCCGATCAGCATGATGATGGTGCTCACTAGTTACCTTATGGTTCATTTTAATTTTGTAAAAATTTCCCATTTGTACTTTGTATGTAATGAACGTTTGTTTTTTTTTTTTTTTACTTAATGGACACTATTTGGTTTTGTTAAACTTCGGAGTTGATCGTCTTCAAAATTGTAACACTACCAAAACATACTAAATACCATTAATATTATAATAACAAAGCTTAACGATCATACATGATAAGGTGGAATTTAAATATTATCTTCAGCACCAACTCCTCCGCTTCCCGATCCTCCTGCTCGTTGTGGGCAGTTTCGCCGGTTATGACCTTCAGTGTTGCACAATCCACATCGTTGGGTCGGTTGTGACTCCACCCAGTCCATCTCATTACGAATGCGGGTTGACTTGGGTCTCCCTTTCTGGCGCAGCATCGCCAAATCCGGCATTAAGGTCCACGGTTGTGGTATCTCTGGAATTGCTTCCTCGTTTCCAATTGGATACCACTGAGGAGCGTAGGCGTTGATGATGCCCCGCCATTTGTATACTTCATCTACATACTGATGAAAATCGAGATATGTGGCCGCACATGCAGCAAACACATGTGAACATGGGATGTGAAATGCCTAAAATCTTCCACATTGACAATATTTTGCTTGTAGGTTGACCCTCCAACTGCGACCTCCTCTTTGGGTAACCGGATTGAAAGTCTCTTCTACCTCAAAGCGTAGATTATTGGTGTCATAACGACGGACTTGATGAGAACAAGCATGTTGTTGTTGCGTCGTGATAAACTTGCTTGCCTTGTCAGAAAAACGTTGACCAGAACTAAGCTTGCTTCTCGCTTCGGATCCTCGCTGAACAAAATATTCAACGGCCCTGCCATACGTACACTTAACTAAAGCAGTGATTGGCAAATTCCTGGCACCCTTTAAAACTCTATTGACACATTCAGACAAGTTGGTTGTCATGTGTCCATATCGCCGACCATGATCATCATAAGCCAGCGACCATTTCTCCTTCCTGATGCCATCAATCCATCGTTTCACTTCAGGACTGGTTTCACGGAATGTCTCTAACTTCCGATCAAACTTAATCTTGCATGCCATGTATCCTATACGAAAATGTTACATCATTTAGGTCACGGCTTTATTTAAAAAAAATAGAGTAAATAAATAAATAAATGAGTATAAAACACATCTACCTAGAGTCATCAGTTCTTCCTTCAAATGCTTATTCTTGAATCTCTGGTTGAAATTGCTGGCAATATGTCTAATACAGTATACGTGATGAGCATTTGGAGGCTGCCAGCCTAAGTTAGGGTTTGAAACCGCTGATATAATACTACGGTGTCGATCGGAGATCAAACATATTCCGGTTTTGTTAGTAACGTGTTCCCGGATCAAACCAAGAAACCACGACCAAGCATCCAATGTTTCTCCTTCGACAACAGCAAATGCTAGCGGCAACAAGTAACTGTTTCCATCCTGTGTTGTGGCAATCAACAGTGTGCCACGATACTTACCATACAAAAAAGTACCATCAACTTGTATTATTGGCTTGCAATGGTTGAAAGCATCACAACATTGTCTGAACGTCCAGAAAACACGATGAAACTTACGATATCGGTTGTTCACACGATTGCCTACCAGAAATAGATTGGTCTCGATCTTGTAAAAAGAGTCTGGTGAAAACAATTGCATATGTTGTAACCACCTAGGTAGCATGGCATAGGATTCGTCCCAATCTCCAAATACCCTGACTATGGCCTTTTGCTTAGCTTTCCATGCCTTTCTGTATGATATTTTGTACCCGTAAGTACTTAGAATTCTTTCGCGTATCATCCCGATTGTGACTGTAGGTTGTTCACGGACCATACCTAATAAATCGATTTAAATTTAAAGTTACATTAGAGGAAGACTTAAAAATAAACAAAAGTTATTGTTAATAGTCGTACCTAGTATGCAAGAGCATACGAAGTTAGAATCCAACTTTGTGTGGTCTTGTGACAACATCTGATTCACACAATTATGCTGCCCGCCCCACTTTGTAACCTCCCATTTCGACGAATTTTTCGACAAGATAGCTCTCAACCTCCATGGGCATCCCGCTGCATGATTTGAACACTTGACATAGTAAACTGTTGATTTAGATTCAACAACTTTGAAATCCTGATGAACATTCATGGAATAATGTTTAACAGCCATTTGAACAGCCTCTTTACTAACGAAGCGTAAGCCAACATACAATTCCTGACCCACTTTCCATGAATCTGGAACATCCACGCCATCAAATTCTACCTCCTGGTCGGGATAGTCCCAATTTATATAATTATAATGCGGGGATGAGTTGAAGAATGCACCATGTGATTGACCTATAAGTGAGTAACAAATGATTCAATTTTTAATTATCATCCACCATGCTATTAATAATTGATAATAATAACATTAATAAGATTGCACCTGGAACTCTTGATGAAACGGGCGATGCAGCAATTGCAGGTGATGCCACTGCAGACAAAACTATGTTGGAACCCTGTTCAGCCTCCTCCTCGGTGTCCGACGAACCACTGGTTGGTATATCATCTTCGTCATCATCTTCATCTGACTCAACCTCCATCTCGCTCGCCCAATCTTGATCTTCGTCATCTTCGTCCTCTGCATATGATCCAAGATCAGCAAATCTGGAAGTGCCTGCAACATTAACATCAACATACAACTCAAGTGTTGACATGCACGCATTTTGGCAAAAACCATTCAACATGCATTCCACATCTCGATCATCAGCAACTTCAACCAGAATATATTACACCGGGTTGTCACATGTCACATATCTAGTCACAATTTTTGAAACTGATTGATTTGGGGACAGCCTCAACTTCGAGTGAATCTTTGTCTTCAAGTGCCCGTACCCGATTCCTAATTTTATCTGCATTGTTACTTGATCACCTTCAAATGTAATTCTTTCTAGTCCATCAAATACTCTCCCATTGAAATACATAACTACTGCAAGCCTGCTCATGACGTATGCCCTACAAAATTCGTCACAAATTATGGGATAAGCCATCAATTTACAATTTTTATTTTTAAATAGTTTTTGAACAACCCTATATATAAAAGCACTCACATAACAAAATATATAATTTATGAAACAATATGCATACTATATATATCAAAACCTCAGGTTGATAGTCTAAACGGCTAGTAGCAACTGAACAAAACTATATAATCACGTACATCGCAACAACTTGGGAATTGCAACCCACATCTCTGCCCAGTAGTCAACCGCAGTGCAAAACTGAATCCTGTGTGGCATTAGCTCCTTACACTCCGCCACTAAGTCCTTGTAATCAAAATATTGTTTACAGTTGATGAAGGACTTGCTGGCTGAGTGCAAGGAGCTAAACATAGGATTCAATTTTGCACTATGATTGACTTCCAGGCAATGATGGGGGTTGTAATTCCCATCTTGTTGTTGTGATGTACGTGATTATATAGTTTTGTTCAGTTGCTACTAGCCATTTAGCCTATCAACCAGATGTTTTGATATATATATTATGCATATTGTTTCATAAATTATATATTTTGTTATGTGAGTACTTTTATATATATATATATATATGTGTGTGTGTGTGTGTGGAGAATAATGAAAATATTATGCTGATAACAGTCACCACAATAATTAACATAATAATAAATTATCAAATAGTAATAATAATAAATAATAATAATAATAATAATAATAATAACGATGATGATAATAACAATATTGTTTTAATAGTAGTCGTAATACTAATAATAATAATACCGATTATGATAACGATGATGATGATAATAATATAAATAATACTAGAAACAATGATACTGATATATATTAACAATGATGATGATGATGATGATGATGATGACAACATTAATAATAATAATAGTTGTAGTAATAACATCAGTGTTAAAAATAACAATAATAATAACAACAACATGGCATAACTACTACTATTACTAATACTGAGCATACAAAATAATAACAAGCTAACATCACATTTTAACAATAACAGTTACAATATTAGCATAATATTAATAAATATATAAACTTAACAAAACTTTCAATAATAGCATATTGTATCGGTATTAAAAATTAAAAATAATAACATGATATTTTAAATTATTACCTTAGAAACAATACCTATTGAAGAAAAAATTTTAGTTTGCAGTGTGAAAAATGAAGACAACGTTAGGGTATTTATACAGGTTGGGGGAGAATGGGATGGGGGGTGGGGGGCATTCTGATGGGGAGGGGGGAACCCTGCTGCGCCACATGGCGCAAGCAGGGAGGGCGCAGTGGCGCCCTCCCTGCTTGCGCCACGTGGTGCACTGCGCCCTCCCTGCTTGCGCCATGTGGCGCTGCAGGGTCAGGTTTTGTCTTTTTTTTAATTTATTTTATTTTATGGTAGGCGCCAGTCTGAGTGGTGCCTTTAAAGGAGTCACTCTGACTGGCACCTTTAACCAGTCAGAGAAAAAAAATAAAAAATGACACGTGACCAAAACGACCCCCCATTGATAAATTATTTCAGAACAACCCTAAATTGATAAATAGTTTCTAAAACAACACTACTTTGGTCAATTTGCCCCTAATGTTAGCTGTCTGACCGAAGATAAAACTTACAAGGCACTCTTTAAAAGAAGTAAATTATAATAATTAAAAAATCCGAGTCTGCTCTAATGCTGTGTCAGACCCTATAGTGAAAGAAATGACCGTTAATAGGCTAGTTAAGCTATCATCTTCAACAAATGACCAATAAAAAACTAATATCCCCCCTAAATCACGGTAAGCCTGCCAAGTAAACAAACAGTAGCAAGGCAAACATTGAAGAACAGTAAAGATATGATTTCCATCCATCGCATTATAGGTTAATTTTGCCGATATTAGCATAAGGAAAATGTACCGGTACCTCGCAAAATTTAAAATTTCTATACGGTCCAAGTGTCCAACCACTGTAGTATCTACCGAACAAAAATAGAATCAGGGAAGTACAAGAAAAAAGTTGATATATTACCAAACAGAAAATGATTATTGTAACAAAAAAAAAAAAAACAGAAAATGATTAAGCACTGGGATGGAACTTGCTGTAACTGCAACTGATAACTAACCAGGACCTCAATAGTAAATACAATTTTCTTTTTTCTTTTTTTTTCCCAAAAAAAAAAAACCCTTAAAAGTAAAAGTTAGATATCTATTTACACAAAGTTATAACATTTATAAAAGAAAAAAGGAATTTTTTGTTTTGATGATTCATCTCAATAGAGGAACTTTACTAACATCTTTAACCCTTCTAGAATCATCTTCTGGTTCTTCATGTTCTTGTACTTGTTCTTCATCTTCGTCACCACAATCGTACATCGATCCAACCAGAAGAAGCTGATCCTCCAAGTATCTATGCAACAGCCCCTTCTCTTCATCGCACTCCCCGCAGCACCCCTCCTCGCACCGCCGGAGCCGATCGCAGCCGTCTTCGGGATCGCCGGTGAGCTTCCGCCATAGGCGGCGTCGGAGGCAGAGCTCGGCGGCGCAGAGGAACGGGAGCGCGGCGCAGAGGAGGATTAGGATGAGAGGGGAGCAGAGGAGGAGGAAGAGGTACCGGATCCGCCGGTTTCGTAGCCAGGAGGAGGCGGCGGCGGCGACGGTGGTGGTGGTCACCATAAACAGCGGGGAGTGGTGGCGGGGATCATCTTGGCGACGGCGGTTGTGGCGGTATTGTTGAAGTGATGGGATTGGGAACGAAACGACGTCGTTGTTATTATTGGGAAGAAGTGGAGGTTGTGGTGGTGGCTGTGTGCCCACACATGGGTGAGGAGATTTATGCATGAGAGGGAGAGGGAGAGGGAAGCATGTGATGTTGACTGAGATAGTGTGTTTGTGTCATTTTTGCTTTCTATGGAAACTCAAAATCGCTTCTTAAAACCGTACTTTGTGGAACTGAGTTTAACTATTAAAATGGGCTCTTAATGATGGGCTGGGGAACCTAAACAAGAGCACATGACCCACTTTAGTTTTGGTGAATTTTTTCGTTTTCTAATCGGTGGAGTTGGGTTGGGGCCATGTTCTTGTACGCGTGTGTCTGAAATATGAATTACTTATTGAAATTTTCAATTAAATCCTTGAACTAAACTTTTTTTTAATTAGATCCTTGAATTTATATAAAATTTTTAATTGGGTCCCTGAAATAAAAAATTTCTAATTAGACCCTTGAACTTATATAAAATTTTCAATTGGGTCCCTAGAGTAAAAATGTGACATATAAAATAAAAAATAAAAAAATAATAGATGATGAAATTTAGAAGAAAAAATTTATTGTTTTACATAATACTAAAATAACAAAAGACAAATACGAGAGAACAAACTCATTATTTAAAATAATAATAATAATAAAAATGAAAAATAAAACTTAGTGAGAAAATTTATTGTTAAGCATAATAATTAAATAAAAAAAGATAAATTTGAGAGACAAAATTTAGTTCTTGAAATGATAATAACAAAATAATGAAATATGAAATTGTGCTAGAGAATCCATGTTTTATAACAAAATATTAGAGACTAAACTGATAAACCTCAATTTCAAATATTAAAGTGAAAAAAATAATGTTTCAAATAAAAATAAAATAGTTAAAGATGAAACTCAGCAGAAAATGACATTAAAAAAAATCAATATTTAAAAATATATATATATATAATTTAACAATAAAGTTATTGTTTGAAATATAAATAAAATAAAGAATCTAGTTAAGTAAATATCACATCTTAGTTTGATTGTCAATTTTATTTTGAGTTATTTAATTTTTTATTTATTATATTGATTTATATTTAATTTAGGTTTTTATTAAATTATTTTAATATTTCTTAAATAATATTTTTGCTTGTTATATCCATTGTTATTATTTTAATGTTATTTCAAATATTAAATATTTGACTCAGTTTAATATCTTAATATTTTGTTATAAAACATGAATTTCATATTTCAGTATTTTGTTATTACCATTTCAAGAACTAAATTTTGTCTCTCAAATTTATTTATTTTTATTTAATTATTATGCTAAACAATAGTTTTTTCTCAATAAGTTTTTTTATTTATTTTAAATAGTGAGTTTTTCCTCTTATATTCAACTTTTGTCATTTTATTATTATGTCAAACAATATTTTTTTTTTTTTTTAAATTTCATCATCTATCATTTTATTATTTTTCATTTTATATATTCATCGTTTTACTTTAGGGACCTAATTGAAAATTTTATATAAGTTCAGGGACCTAATTAGAAACTTTATTAGTTTAGGGACCTAATTGGAAACTCTCAAATAATTCAGGGACCGTCTCAATAAATAAACCTTTCTCTTTATCCTTGTTGGGCTACAGATTTTGGCGTTTTTATTTCTTGTCAAGGATTTAGAGTCCGTTCGTTAAGTTTGTTAAGATTAGTATGTGAAAAATCACTTATCATTGTTTTTAAAAAGTTCACTTGCGAAGATCTGTTATGTGTTTGTTTCAGGTTTTGGAGATAATCAAAATTTGAACAATATGATTAATATGAAAAAAATCAGAAACTGTTTTAATTAGCTTTTGATTAAAACTTGATTTTGTAGAGAAGAGAGAAGGGTTGTCTAATAAAAATTTGACCTTATTATGATAAACAAACACAAATTTGCTTTTACTTCACTTAAAATTTTCTAAAAAAAAATCTCTTAAATTATTTTACATAAAAATCAATTTTTTTAATGTGTAACAAACGGACCCTTAATCGGAAAGTAAGTAGAGTGTATTTGTTGTTAATTTGAAAAAGTGTATGATGATTTTAACCTAGTAGATGAACTAAGGATAAGTATTTCTTTATTAAATCATTATTTAACATTGAGAAAGATTTTGATAAAAGGTTAGGCTTGTTTCATAAAAAATGTCATGTTAAAGATTTATTAAATGTTTATATAATTAAAAAGGTTAGGCTTATACTTGAAAGAGTCTTTTATGCATGTTAGGCCGTCTCGTTAAATATTACATATATTAATAAATACTCCCTCCGGTCAATAATATAAGTAAAAATTTCCAAATTTTTTATCCAAAATATAAGCAAATTTTAACTACTTCCATCCTATTTAATGAAGTTATTCTCAAAATACACTTCATTTAATACAAGTTTTGTTTTCTAATGACTCCTTTTATTCTCAACAACACAAACTTAATAAATAAGAGGAAGGGTAATTTAGGTAACAAACTTAATTTTTTATTCCCAATGACTCTTTTAAATGAGATCAACTAACCACCTTAATATGTGTGTTTTATTCAATTTTTGCTTATAATAGTGACCGGAGGGAGTATATATTATGATTTATAATCCATGTTTTATATTTTATAAAATTATATTATGCTTAATAAAAAAAACACCTAATTCTAATTCCTATTAATATGAAAGACCGGAAGTCTAACCTAGTATTTGATTGATGGCAAATGGAGGGGAGGGAAGATGAAGAATTTTTATATACTTCTCTTATTTGTTTTCTTATTTGATTCAATTTTTGGAGGGGAAGGTAAGGGAGCAGAGGGGAGCAAAATTCCTCCTCACTCAATTTTGGCTCCCCTCCAATATTGGCGGATTTGTAGGGAACCGAAATGAGTTTAAAATATTTTAAATAAATAGACTAAAATACCCTTATTAATAATTTTGAAACCCAAGAGTCAACTTGAAATAGAGTCAGACACTTGACATAGAGTCAGATGCTTTGTGACTTAACAAGCATCACACTTCCTCGAAGATAATTGGCAGAACTGAGGCAAAAGATGGCTTGTATATCTTGATAACTCCCCAACCCTCATCTCAATTCTCTGTCTCCAATGTACATGCTGCTGCTGCAAACAGCACCTCCTCATCCCGTTGTAATTCTCAAATTGATTTGTGGCATTTTCGTTTAGAACTACCTTCCCCTTTTTGTTGCTCATACTTACATAAACAACATTAAATTCTTGTACCTAGTCATGGGGCCTGTGACACATGTCACTTTTCAAGAAAGAGATTAGCTTTTCCTCTTAGCAATTCTATATCAGCATCAATTTTTTTTGTCTAATAAACATTGATATTTGGGATCCCTTTTCTATCCCCTCTTTGCATGGTCACAAGTATGTTTTAATCATTGTGGATGACATATCTAGGTACACTTGGACCATCTTAATGAAATTAAAATCAGAAATTAGATCCCACATCATAATTTTTTTTTTTTATATCATCCCACATCATTAATTTCGTCACAATAATTGAAACACAATTTAAAACCACTGTTAAGACAATTCGATCCGATAAATGGCTTAGAATTTGAATACTATTTTGTCCAAAGGCATAATTCACCAACACTCGTGTTGAAACACCTCTGCAAAATGGGATAGTGGAACACAAACACCAACACATTTTTAACATTGCTAGGCCACTCAATGTTTCAATCCCATATCCCTCTTCAATTCTGGTCTTACTCCATATATTCTACATGCAGTTCACATCATCAACATACTTCCTTTTGCAAAGTTGGGACATCAATCACCCTTTTTTATTCTTCATAACACTCAGCCAGATATATCTACTCTAAGAGTATTTGACTCATTATGTTACTCCTCTACTCTCAACGCAAACGAACCAAATTTGATTCTAGAGCTTCGAAAATGTATTCATCTAGGAATATTTATTTATAATTGATTGTTAGTATGCATGCATCTCAATAAAATCGGTAAAAATAAACTCAGCTGAAGATAATATAACTAAAATATGAATAATTCAAAGCGGATCAATCTGTATACGATTTTTCTAACCTGTACAATTTTGCACATGTTAAGAAATCAAAAGTAGAAATGTTATGTTGGAATTTGTGTATTCAATTTCTTGAAAATTAAAAAATCACTATTTCCAATACAACATTTCTATTTTATGCTTTTTTAACATGTGTAAGGTTATACAATTTAGAAAAATTCATCTGCATATAAGGTGCAGTATGCAGGATTCCATTGCTCAATTGGTGGCCAATGGGTCGGAAGCATATGGGTTTTTGATCAACTAAACGGATAACAACGTGCCATGTTTTGCCTCTCCTCATAATTGCCGCCTAAAATAACAGGGAAACTGCAGAGACGTAAACATCGACGTACAGTCCAGCGAAATAGATTATGGTATCAGGCAATTCGCATGAACCTACTCTATATTTTAATGAACCATAATAAATAATAAGGAAACAGGTGGTCCAAGGAGAGTATAGAAGCCATGTGACTCATATATAGATAGAGTTTGACCTTGTTTTATATTTGAAATCGGAAAGGACATGAAAGAACCTTCCTCGGTTCCTTCTCATTTATTTATTTATTTAATTTGAACATCATCCCTAAGGTTGAGATCAGTGCTTTATGTTAACTTTAATTATATTAAATTTATATCTTATATTATGGCCTTGTCATATTATATAAGATTTTAAAAATATTTGTATCCCAATGTCCATATCATATGATACCCGTATTCCATATGTGTTTCTTAAATCATAAAAAGAATTCATAAATTTCGAGTGAACCCATTAATACAACCTTTTGTATTTATTTTCCTTCTTCACGAGACAAAAAGAAGAGACTTCAATTCAGCAAGGGAGACACAAGGAGGATAGATCTGAAAGTATCCGTACAATTTCCGGATTACCATCCCGGGCACTACAAGCAAAACAAAAAATGATGAAAACATAGCCACCGGCAATGTTATAAGGTAAAGAGTTTAATTGCTATTACATAGAGATCCAATAATATCTTAACAAATCAATATCATTATTGTGTTTCTTCCTTAATTATATTATACTAAAAACATACAAGTCAAAATATTAGTGAATTCATAGTACATGCTACGTTAATCAATAAAGTCAAACAAAAAATGTTAATACAACATGAATATGCAAAATTATAATACTAACCAGTGCCCTTAAAATATTAGTTAAGTAATCAAAAGAAATAAATTTAAATGAGAAAGTAATGTATTTATTACATTAAAAAGTATTAAACTTATATTCTTAATATAAACTTTTCTTTTATTTATTTCATAATTAATATCCTTAGGTATTAGTTAGCAATACCTTCATCTCCTGGAAGAAGGAATAGCAACGTTATTTGGAAGATGCCCACAGCATGAATTGTGGAGGAAAAGCCGGTTGGAAAATTAAGAACTTAAGACAAATCATGTGTCTCCAATGGGCTGTTCAACGGGATCCATGCAAAGTTGTCCATTATTAATCTCAATGTTACTTTTCTCTTTCCACTATAAAATGAACTGAAGCTCCAGCCACTTCTCTCCCACACTAAGCCCTGCTCATCCGGAGCAGCAAGTCTTGTTCCTCTCTTTTTTTTTAGTGAAAATGGCAGTACCATTTGTATCTACACTTTGTTTGACTTTGCTATTTGCTGCTTCAGCTTTTGCTGCCATTCAGCCTCGAGGACGAGAAGGTGATGCTCAAATCAAATACTCTTTCATTTAGATAGGAATGTGAATTTGGTTGAACAGTTTCAAATATGAGTCTGTACCTTTAAATCTAATTTTGATATTTTTTTTAATATGCTTGACTTTAGACTCTTAGTCGAAGAAAATTACTTTTTTATTTGTAAACACTTTTATTTTTCAATTACTATTCAAATTATAATACCTTTACACCAAAACACAAAATTTATAATACCTTAAGAAAATCAATTGTTGCCACCATCTTTTTAAATTCATATTACCGATATTGCCAATTCCTTAATCAAATACCCAAAAGGCATTTTAATCAACATCACACAAATTTCATCAAATCTGAACATAAGTAAGTTATTATATACTTTTCATGAAATCCAAATTTACAAAACTTGATCCATTCTAAGTTGAGTTTATTCTAAACTCTGGTTTTCTTCTGGTGCTAGCTGCCTTATTTGCTTTAAAGATGTTCTCTCTTTCTGCATTATCCACTCTCACTCTAAGTTTCTGAGTGTAGGCACTGTCATTGCTCAAACTAGCCTAGTTATGGACTGTATTATGCTCTGATGTGCTTGTTGGAGCGGTCCCATGGGTTCCATTCTTCTACATCCTTTGTGGGGTAGCCTTAAGTGATCAAAATCATCTGTCCTATTTTGCTGTCACCTTTTCTGTCTCCATCAATGATTATTTACCACTTAAGAAAATGAAATGATCTGCACTTCATTCTCAACTTTTGATTGGAATGACACATCGAGACACTATTTTTGGGACAACAGATTTTTGTTCATTGAGAATGTGCTTGGATTTGATTAGCTGCACCCAATAACTCACCGGCTATCAACTTGTGTTTCTCTGGATTTTTTTTGTTGACAGCTTACCTTCAAAATGGCAATTTTGAGGAGCAGCCAAACCCCAGATATCTCAAGAAAACGAAACTTATTGGGAAATATGCACTGCCCAAATGGGAAATCAGTGGTCTGGTTGAGTATGTCTCTGGGGGGCCACAACCAGGAGGCATGTTCTTCCCAGTGTCTCATGGAAAACATGCTGTAAGGCTTGGCAATGAAGCCTCAATCTCTCAAACCATCAAGGTCAAACCTGGTCAAATGTATGCTCTCATAATTGGGGCCACAAGGACTTGTGCACAAGAAGAGGTTTTGAGAATCTCTGTGCCTCCACATAGTGGAGATGTTCCTTTGCAGACACTGTATAGCCTCAATGGTGATGTTATTGCTTGGGGATTCAAGGCCACTTCTACTGTTGCCAAAGTGACTTTTCACAATCCTGGAGTACAAGAAGATCCAACTTGTGGTCCACTTTTGGATGCCATCGCTATCAGAGAGTTTTACCCCCCAAGGCCTACAAGAGGTAATGAAATGAAAGCTGTGATGTGCTATATTTTCAACTCTAGGAGCCTATCATATTTGAATTGAGCAAATGCCACTCGGGCATCTTTAATTATGTGAATCTAACCTGTGTCTAACATTGATTTTTTCTGCAGTTTTAACCTATTATTAAGCACTGAAAACTGGACACAGACAAACATGGACGACACTTGGATAGAATTTATAGACGATATGTGAAATATATGAGCAACATGACAAAAATATAAATTGAGAATCATAATTTATAAATTCACTTCCTCAAAACAACTTGTTAAGTTTTAAATTTACCATGTGATATGAGTGTGGGAATAGGTCATACCACTCGTCAGAGGCCTATCACCTAACCTATTTAAGGCCTAGTTTGACCTAGTCTATTTAACAAAAAGGCCTAAGTGGAGGCATATTTAAAGGTTTTGTTAAAAAGTATGTCTTTAAATAGACTTTCAGGTCAGGTTAGACTTTGAAATAGACTAGATCAGATCTTAAAACTTGATCTATATCAGGCTAATAGGTCAGGTTCAGGCTTTAAGATTGGAACACATGTCAGACTTGTTGTTTCTGTTAGAGCCTAACTCGACCTAACCTATCTACACCCCTAGATACAAGTATGACCAAAAAAAAAAAAAAGACATCATTTTACAATATATGATTTACATATTCAATTTTTCAAAACACACATGGTTAGAGGCCGAAAGCCTATTAGATATGATTTCACTTTCCATTTCTTTTGGAGTCGTGTTTTTCTTATTTATGAGTGTGTGTAACTCTCATTTTCTGACAAAACCATATTATATGGTTTCTTGCAGTTAATTTGGTAAAAAATCCTGGCTTTGAGGAAGGTCCATTCCCTATTTTCAATTCTACCAATGGTGTTCTGCTCCCTCCCGAGCAACAAGATCACTTTTCCGCACTCCCTGGTTGGATTATTGAATCCCTCAAAGCTGTGAAGTTCATTGATTCAAAGCATTTCAATGTCCCATTTGGGTTGGGAGCAGTGGAGCTTGTTGCAGGCAGGGAAAGTGCCATTGCCCAAATCATCAGAACAGTTACCAACAAAGTCTACACTCTCACATTCTCAGTTGGAGATGGCAAAAACGGTTGCCATGGATCAATGGTTGTTGAGGCATTTGTTGCAAAAGATACCTTTAAAGTTCCCTTCAAATCTGAAGGGAAAGGCACATTCAGGACAGTAAGTTTCAAGTTCAAAGCAATTGCACCCAGAACCAGACTCACATTCTTCAGCTCCTTCTACCATACCAGAATCAATGATTATGGATGTTTATGTGGCCCTGTTATTGATCAAGTTATAGTATTCCCTGTCGCCTAAAGATAAGTTCTACCATTACTGTAACACATAATAATTGTGTCTTTAGCAAGTTACTTTAGCCTGTATTTTGTATAATTGCAATGGGAAGAAAGATATCCCCTTCAATTCAGAGTCTTTTTATTAAATTTCCAAGTAAATTGTTTTTTTTCCTTTTTTCTCCTGGTTTACATGAGACCAATTTTAGTTCGTGTTTATGAAAAAATTTGATCCAATTAATTAATAAAATAAAATTATACACTATGCCAGATTCGAGATTTAATAATGCACACTTAATAGCGATTTTGGGAGGCACCGCTTTAAAAAAAATGTGCAGAAGTTTTTAAAATCGCTTTGTCATATAAACACTATTAAAAGTTATACCTTTAAAAGCGTTTCCTCAAGAAAATACTATCTTTACCATGGAAATGATATCTTAATTTATACCATGAATAGTGTTTATTCTTACAAACACTATTGAAATTATAACTATCATAACGCTTGAGTGAGGAAACACTATCTTTCCTTCGTATTAAATCTCTCTGCTCGTTAGTTATCACAATTTATGTGTGACAGCAAACCTTCAACGCATAGAAAGCTACCCCTAATCAATTCTGCCTAAATAGCTATTGAACCCTGGGCAAATTTCTCCCATAAATAACTCTCATGTGTGTGTTCTTATAAGTTATAATCCTAACACTACAAATTTTATTAACTCTCATTCTTCTCTGTATTCTTCATATCTTGAGATCTCTTATGACTTTTGAGCCACACTATAATCTAGAAGAGGGCAGCCCCTCCTGATTAAAAGTCATGACATAAGACAATAAAATATAGGTAACGAAGGCGCCCAAGAAAAAAGAGTGGGACCTCTTTTGACATCACACATGTGTCATCAAGAAGCTCGCTCTCTCTACATTGCAAGCTCCGTTCATCAATTTGCCTCTCTTGGAGATTGAATTGGAGTTGAAGTTGGAACTGAATGTTAAGGGATTGGACTTGGAAGATTTTTCAATTTCAATTCTCTAATTTCAGTTTTTCATTTAAAGGACAACCAGAAATGAGATTCTGTAATTCTGTATTGGAAGATTCAACTTGTTGTAACTCTGAATTTTGTTGTCAAATTTTTTTGTAAATTTGTAATTCTGGAATATCCCAAATTGTGTAGCAATTTGTAACTATTGTTTGCAATGATGAAATAGTTTTAGCTTCATATCTATTTTTTCAAGCTATAAATCTCAAAAATATAATAACGCTACTTTAATACACACATTTAATAGTGTGTCCCCAAAGAAACGTTATCTTTACATCATTTAAAAATAGTGCTCCACCTTTTACGGGGCTTCTTCTCTGAAGAAGCGCTATTAAACGTGTCACTATGATAGCGTCTACTTCAGGAAACACTATCTTCCCCCGTATTAAAACCAAAATAATCTAGGTGACCAACTCTCTACCCATTAGTTGACACATTTCTTCAACACATCGAAAAGTGTCCCTGATTAATTTTGACTTAATAACTCTATTGAACTAAACTCTCCTATAAATAACTATCCCCTATGTTCTTATCCTTCAAACTCTCAATCCATCATGTTCTTCATTTCCGTAGTTCCCTTTCTTGTATGGGAGAGATGGAAGAAATCTAACTCAAAAAAATCCAGAATGGGAGGAATAATAAAGTCCAAAAGAGAGGATGTAAGGCACAACGAAGTCCAAAATGTGGCTTTGTTCATAAAAAGGGATCTCTTCCTCCTGTTCTCTTTGACGCTCTCTGTCGATTTTCTATCTTTGAATTTTGTTGGTAGAAAGGGATCCCTTCCTTCTCATGCTCAACTCTTTCCTCTTTCCTCTTCCTTCCTCAAATTCCTTAGCTCCAATGTAAGGCACAATATTGCGAAAGAGGAATTGGAAGATAAATTGCTGGTTTCCAACCTCTTTCCTCTTGTGAAAATGATGGATCTGCTCCTGTGAAAAGAAATGAAGAGAGGATGTCCAGAAAAGAAGGTACTAGTAAGAAAATTTGCTGATGCGGCATAATGAAGTCCAAAATGGAAGAGAGTATCATACAAGGACCATGAAGAGAAATTACTGGTTTCCAACCTCTTTGTTGATGCTCATTGTATTGGGTGGAAGAGATTAAAAGATTCTCTTTGAGTTTATGGGTTTCCATCCCAATTTCCAAATTGTATTTTGTATTCACTATGTATTCAGTTTGAATCTAACTTTTGTAACGATGTATTCATTATGTTGATTCTGTTTCAATGAAATGAAATACTAATTAGTTTAAGAAA
Source organism: Echinosophora koreensis (assembly GCA_035048595.1). Lineage (NCBI taxonomy): Eukaryota > Viridiplantae > Streptophyta > Magnoliopsida > Fabales > Fabaceae > Echinosophora > Echinosophora koreensis. The sequence continues at coordinate 2,034,818 of JAPCYP010000011.1, read as the reverse complement.
AAGTAAACCAATAGAGCTGATGCTTTACTAAGAAAGTTTATTATATTATATTATATTATATTATATTATATAAGCTTATTTAATTCTTTGCAAATACAAAAGAAAATCACATTTTCAATTTTTTGTATATTATTGTTTAAAGCTATTATTGCATTTATCCAAAAATGTGTTGCTAAATGTATCACATTTTAATGACAGAATATCATTTTTTTTAATAGAAGCGATGTTAAAAATGACACTTCATAGAAGCGTTTCTTTTTTGTGTATTATTGTTTAACGACACAATAACATTTATCATAAAATACGTTCAAATAGTTCAGGGATTTACAAATTAATTAAATCATTAAAATTTTATGATTTTAATATTTACGTATTTATCTTCATATGGATGACAATAATAATAATAATAATAATAATAATAATAATAATAATAATAATAATAATAATTTTTTATTATTATTATTATTTTGGAAATAAATTGCCCCCACTGCCTTAGGATCTTGGATCCGCCACTGGATACAGCTCACCTTCTTAAAGTCATTGAATATTTTCTTTATTAGTTTTTTCATTATATTTATATATAAATATAATGAAAAAACTAATAATATATTGAATTATAACTGGCTCGATCACTGTGGTTGAACTAGTGAACCAGTATCTTCACCGGTTCAATGATCAGCCGGTTTTTGAAACATTAGTTTTTATTAGACGTATCACATCATTGTGCTCCAATGATGCTACTTAATAAAAACCAGTTCTTATTTCTTTTTTTTGACAAATAAAAAAAAGTAAGTTCTTATTACTTAAAATTAGTTAAACAACTTCAATTAAAATTGCTCTTACTAGACATAATATAAAACTTCACTTGTTATTGTTATCTACTCGATAGAAATAAATAACCACTCAACAATTTTTTTTTTAAAAAAAAAAAAATTCACAAATACAACAACTATCCACATCTCACAAAATTCCTCGGATAGTAATTGCGTCATATACTTTACAGAAAAAATATTATTTATTATTCTCAATCAATAATGGGAACCAAGGACCACTGATTAAGAAGCAAAATTCTTTCTAACTCCAATGATCTAATATAAACTACATTTACAGTTACTCAATAGAAAAAATAATTAGTCAATAAAAATGCAATAAAAATTCATAAACTTATTTATAATTTCATGTATCTAACATATAACTTCTTTTATAATTAGTAGCTAATCAATGAGAACAAATAGTCACTTATTTAAAATAATAAGTATTTAAAAATTTCTTTATGAGGGTGTTTTCATACATCAGGTAAATCTAATGGCTCTTCTCTTTCATAAATTTCGTGGGTTTTTTTTTTTAGTAATTTGAACTTTTTAATTCTCTTATCATTATTCATTCCTAGCGTTTCTTTTGTCACTAATTTTTCTTCTGTACCACCTCAATATTAGGTTTAATTTTTACTCTAGTGAAATGGCCCAACCACATACCTCCACATTATGTCATGTCAGATTAAATTTGCCACCTAATTGCCTACATGGACTAATACTTCAACTTTATTTTAAAACCATCTTTTTATTATATTTAATTCTAAGTCCATGAGGACTTATATGCAAAACTTAAAAATCCTTAACTCCATTCAATCTTTGTTTTTGCAGCAAAAGTATGTTACTAAAACCGGCCCGGTGATCGACTCGATCAGGGCACTGGGTTAATGGGACATTGGTTCACTAGCGAGTCACTGATTGGACCGGTTAACTTGATGTATAGTAAATATATAAGAAAAATAACTATATATAATATATATTTCAGTTATTTTTTCACAAACATCACGTTGGCTCAGTGGCAAATAGCGTCTTCGAGGATTTCCACTACCTGGGCTCGAACCCTTGGGTAGTGGGACAATGTGCAGTCAACATGACTAACGATATGTTTGATTGTGAGAAGAAATTGTGAAGATAGAAAATGTGATAAAGAATTTGAGAAGAGAGAAAAGGCTAAGAAATAGAGTAGTTTTGATATATTGTTTGGTATAAGAGAAAAATGAGAGAAATAGAAGAGAGAGGTGTTGATTATTTACGAAAGTACAAATATGCCCCTGAATTAAAAGAGGCTCCCAGCAAAATAAATTTTTGTTAATTTATTTTATTTTAATTAATTAATTTAATTTTAGTAACTAAAATTATTAGTTTATTTTAATTGAGATAATTAAATTAATTATTAATTGAATTAAATCTATAAAATAAATTACTTAAATTATTTTTTGGTTTTAATTTAATTAGTTAATTAAAACATCTGACCCACCACGTCTTTTTAATCAGCAAATATTATATATCTGTAACATCTTTTTATTTTGTTTGACGGTTTTTTTTTTTAAATTAAGAAAGGTGTATATCCACATTCCACAACGTTAGTCTTCATATTTTGACAACATTATGATCAGGGAAAAAATTATATACAACATAAGGTTTGGGGTAGCCTGATGCAAGGAGAGAGACAAGGGCGGTAATGGAAATAAAAATGTTGAAGAGCTCCCCCCCTCATTTCTTCGCAGCTGTGAGGAGATTCGAAAAGTGGGTGGGACCCACTCTATTTTAATCTCTCTTATGCATTTCTCTGATGCACCAAACAAGAGAAATTGTACGCTTCGTTGCTATTTTTCTCTTTGCCGTCTCTTTCCATTGTAACTCTCGCATACCAAACACACTATAAGTGATTGTATTTGGTCTGGTTCGACCGCGGTTTGTTGAAAATGACTTCGGTTCAGTTTCTTGTCCGATCAGATATACTAACTGGATCGGACGTGGAGCTGGTTTCCGGTCTAGCCGGTCCGACCGGCCGATCCGATTTTAATAACACTGAGTATAACCCATTCTTCACATATCTATTCCTCTTTCCAAAGTTTTTCCAGTGTTCATACCCATGTTCATCATGCATCCCGACAAAGACGATGGAGAGCTTGAATTTCTGCAAAACGCGGAGCTTGATATAGAAAAATACTCACGCAACCCGTTATCTCCTCATTTGGCCCATAAAACTTTATTTTCAGTGCAGCCCACTACTTCATTATCAAGTCCGTGACTTCTCTATCCCTCCACATCTACTCTTCACGTTCTGCAACATGAGACGCACCCAAAGCCTCACTATTCCTATATTAACATCCTTTGACGCCGACAAAAGACAATGGAGAGCTTGATGTACTCGATGAACTTGGGGGGAACACTAGAAAAACTTTGCAAAAAGGAATAGATATGTGAAGATTGGATTTTGCTGCAAAAACAAAGATTGAAGGGAGTTAAAGGATTTTTAAGTTTTGCGCTTTACAGATAGGTCTCTCATGGACTTAAAGTTAAATATAAAAAAAAGAGGGTTTTTAAAATAAAGCTTAAGTGACAATCCATGAAGGCAATTAGGTGGTCCACTTAGAGCATCTTTAGTGATTGTTTTTTAAGGAACCCACTTTGGGTTCCTTATTCCTTATTAAATACTATAAAGTGGTCCCTACAGTGTCACATCATACTTAAGCAACCCACCCATATTTTGCTTCAATGATTAATTTTTTAAGGAACCCATGTTTTTATAATTTTTTATTTTCACTCAATTTTGTTTCAAATTAAAATATTTATTCATTTATTTTAATTAATACGTAAAAAAATTAAATATTTAAAAATATTTTTTTAAAAATAAAATGAATAATAAAAATAAACTTGTGGATTGACAAATTGTGTGCAAAATGGTGTAAATTGTGGATTGTGGATTGATAACAACAAAAAAATAAACTTGTGGATTAACAAATTGTGTGCAAGATGGTGTAAATTGAAGCAATATTTATATTGACAAATTGTGTGCAAAATGGTGTAAATTGTGCCCTTCAACAGCTCTTTAATGTCCTTTTTTTTTTTTCAAATTTCGTTGGCCCAATAACCCATCCTATCACTCTGGCCCAAATTTCCCCTCCTATCACTCTAGAAACTTCCGCCCCCACCCCATTTTCTCCCCAAACTCCCTATCCTTTCCTGATTCAGCCGTCTCCTACCTCCTTCTTTCACCACAATACACTAACTCTTCAACACTCCCCCATTTCGGTCGATCAAAAGCTTGTCCCTTTCCTCCCTTCCACTGGTTCCTCACCTTCGTCTTGATTCCTTCCACTGGTTACCCACAAAAGCTTCCCTTTCCTCCCTTCCACTGGTTCCTCTCCTTCGTCTCGATTCCTTCGTCCCTTTCCATACACAAATCCAGTCGTCCATTTCATCTCTTCACTGGTTCGGCTGGTTACTCCAAAAAGGCAACACCTTTCTCTAATTTCCTCACCCCTTCGGCTCCCTAAACCCAAAAAGTCATGACCATTCTCTCATTCCTTCCACAAAAAATCATTTCTGGTTCACCCTTTCATGAATCAACTTCATGCATCAAGGCAACATTTTTTCATTTCTGGTTCGCCCTATTTCTGCAAGCATCTCCATCATCAACCGTCCATCTCCCTTGCCGGTGCGGCGACGACGGATTTCCAGCGCGGACAACGCCACTTCTGGTTAAGGATTCCCAGAGGTTTCGTAATCTCTGATTGTATTGACAAATGTTTTTGATTTTTGATTTTTTTTATTTTTAATATGTAATCAGTTATTTGGTGTTCTTCCCTCTTTCTGTTTTCTTCCCTCCATATTCATTGAGTTGTTGCCAAAAAATTGTTGATGTTTTTGTGCTGGTGAATTTTTGGTGTAATATTTTTGCTTTGTTTATTCCTATAGAACCTTTCCTTAGCTAAGGAACGCATCTTAGTTTTAAGGAACTTGACACTCCACGTCAGACAACTCCAACAACAAAAAATGCTAAGGAACCGTTCCATAGAAAAAGGAACCCATTATGGAACTGTGGATGGAGATGCTCTTAATGTGACATGACATGAGGTAAAAGTATGTGATTGGACCACTTAATCAGGGTAAAAATTAAACATAATATTAGGGTGGTACAAAATAATTCACCAAAACTTATTCTCTTTAACCTTATTCCCTTTTAGTTAATTACCTATTAGCCAATCATAAAAATGAAAGAATTTACTAAAAGTGCCCATAGTTTTAATGAATTGAAAATTGAAAAAAAATAAAACATTTAATGTATTAGTAACAAAAACCTTTATTACTTTTTTTTTATATATATAAACGGGTATTATATTGAATTAAGGAGCATTAGAGGAATCTAATCCTCTTACATCATCTTGAAGAAGAAAACATAACATAAGCCAAGGATTCTCTACTATAACATCTATAGTTGGCGTTGCCCGGACTCGAAAGAAATATCATAATTCTCTACTATATATAAAGAGTAATTACTCCTTAATTGCTAGCTCAAAAGTATTTAATGAAAAATATTAGATACTCCTTAACGTCTTATAAACAGTAGTAGTTAGTAAGAACCCTATGAGAGGAATTGGCTTTTTTACTGCGTAGGTGTAATTTGAGAAGGAAATTCCCTAAATGGTATAACTTAAAAAGTATTTACATATATAGTGTCAGTCATATATAGGAGATACGATTTTTTAATGCAAGTCGTATGTGATATTAACGATTTGCGTGACTTATATTTTTTTTAATTAAAATAATGTAAATCGTATGTCATACTAATGACTCGTGTGGTTATATATTTTTTTCAATTAAATAATACAAGTCGTATGTATGGTTAACGACTTGCATGATTATATTTTACGCTCGTAGTATGTCTTATTTAATGACTTGCAAACTTTTTTTTAAAAAATTAAATAAAGCAAGTTGTATCTTATGGTAGCGACTTGCATGGTTAATTTTTTTTTTCTTATTGAAAGTTGTATGTGGCGCATACATTAATTGGCAATTGCTTCTTAATTTTTTTTTATAAATTAAATAATGCAATTTAATATAATGTTAGACTTGTTAGGTGTGCAATTTTATATAATGTTCTTACATTTTTCAACTCACTATGAGGAAGATGCACCGAGTCAATACTTTACAGTCCTCGCTGAGTCTCTTTTATCACATATACAACATGACTCACCTGCACCACAATCACAAGGTTTCTCTTAAAGAATTCTTCAAGTGGACCTCCTAGAATTCTACCACCACGCCAAAGAAAGAAACCTCATTGTGGGACATCATCTCATCACTAATCTCATAAATACTTGATCTTTTTAAAATCATATTTTTGAATAATAATTTTTAAGTGATCTATTATGAGATTAGTGGTGGGTTGATGTCCCACAATGAGGATTCTTTCTTTGGTGTGGTCGTAGAATTCTAGGAGGCTGTTCCACTTGTAGAATTCTTTAAGAGAAACATCGTGATTGCGATGCACGTGATGTTGTATCTGTGATAGAAGAGACTCGGCGAGGATTGTAAAATGTTGACTTGGTGCAACTTCCTCATAGTGAGTCGAAAAAGATAAGAACTTTTAAAAATAATTAAATACAAATCTATTATTTTTATTTAAAATATTATTTAAATTTTAAATATAAAAAATTTCATGCAAGTCTAACATTGTATAAAATTGCATTATTTAATTTATAAAAAAAAAAGAAGCGATTGCCAATATCTGTGCGCAACATACAATTTTTAATAAGAAAAATTAACCATGCAAGTCGTTACCATGAGATACGACTTGCATTATTTAATTTTTTTTTAAAAAAAGTTTGCAAGTCATTAAATAAGACATACTACTATTGTTATTAAATTAAAATATATATAATTATGCAAGTCGTTAACCATACATACGATTTTTATTATTTAATTGAAAAAATATATATAACTGTGTAAGTCGTTAGCAACACATACGATTTACATTATTTAATTAAAAAAAAATATAAGTCATGCAAGTCGTTAATGCCACATACAACTTGCATTTAAAAAAATCGTATCTCCTATATACGACTTATACTACAAATGTAAATAATTTCCAAGTTATCCTATTTTGAGAATTTGCTGCTCAAATTACACCTATGCAGTAAAAAAACCAAAGAGGAATTACTTTTCTCTTCTCTTTTTTCTTACCCAAAAAACATTGTAACCTTATAAAATAAATTTAACTAAAATAATATAACTAAATATGAAGATGCAGTCAGCAGGATCCATCTGCATATTAGGTGTAGTTTGCAGAGTTCCATTGCTTAATTGGTGGCAAATGGGTCAAGATGCACATGGATCTTTAACAACGTGTCATGTCTCCTCAATATTGGGACCAAAATCACTGGGTACAAACTGCAAAGACGTAACTTGGTGGATACTGGATAGCATCGCCACTCCAGAGAAATAGGCACCAAATGGTAATCGGCAAGACAGTTATGTTATTTGAACATTTAAATTTGGATACCTTATATAATATCGTATATTTTTATCTCTATTTTTCACTTATTTTTTATCTTCTTATATACACACATTCTAAAAATATACCATAAAAACAAAGTAATACAGTAGGATATCCTTATTTTGGTCTTCAAATAACTGTTCTCTAGAGAAGGTGCATGAATCTGATCTATATTTATTTTTAATTTTTAATAAACATGATAAACATAATTAGGACAGGTGGTCCAAATAGAGCAATGGATGCCACGTGACAAGTAGATACAGTTTGACCTTTGGTTTGAAATTTGAGATCAGAAAGGACAATTAAGCACCTTACTTTTATTTTTTTTATTTTTTATTTTAGATCCGGGATGGAACTCAGATATCCACACAACCGGTAAATATAGGACTAATCTCCAAGATATAGAGTATTAGTTAAGAGCTAACTTCTCTACCCACAGATACAGCTCTACTCTTATCACCAAGATTCGAATACTAAATATATAATTAAACGGCCCAAGCTATTAATCATTCGGTTCATAATGCACGTAACTTTTTATTTATTTATTATTATTTGGAACCAGTGTCAATTCCTAGTTGTTTCATAACTTTTCCTTAGCAGATAGAAAAATAAAATATAGGAAGTGTTCGCGGCCAAGTAGTAACTAGTAGTAGTGTGGTTAAATTACATCCGGCACGGGCGCTTTGTTGGTTCTGCAAATCTAAATCTAAATAATAAATTGCAAACTGTTGATGTAAGATCTTGGTTTGGGATTTAATAATTAGCTACTGTGTTAGAAGTACAAGACAAGGATGCAATAATAAAATTAATTATATTACTTGTACAACTAAATTAAATGGATTTTTAGCTGATATTATATTAATTTTTGTATATACTATATTTATTCTATTTTTTTGGTATAAATATTTATTCTGTTTTAAAATATGTAACATCATACCTATTCATATTCACATAAAACTACTCAAAAGCCAAAAGTGGTTAGTCGTAATGAAAGTGAACAGCCTTTAGAAAAATTTTACCCATAAGGTTAGGGTTTGAATCCTGAAATTACCACTTTGTGGAGAGCTTTACCTAATCATCACCCGACACGGGGATTAGTTTCACAGTTGTATATGTAGGAATATATGGTGAAAGACAAAAAGAAATATTCACATAAAGTTATATATAATGATTATTTGCTGACTCTCTTCCTGTAATTAGCTTTGATTTATTATATTGTGCTCCAGTCACAAATGAAAAAAAAAAAATTCATTGATCAACATATTCTTAAATTTAAATTGTAATTACTTTTACATTTTTTTTGTAAAATATTAGACATATAAAATAATACTCCCAACTGTAAGCTCGATTTTATTTTATTTTAGTATTTTATTTGTTCATTTCAAAATTAGATAATTTCATTAATTAGACTGACCGGTTCTATCGGGAACAAGCCGTGTTTACGATTTGGTTGGGCTTTAAGAACCGATAGCCTAAAAGAACCGTTGAAAAACCATCGGAACCAAATTGAACCAGCCTTAACCGGAGGAACTGCTAGCTGGGGCAAGTTCTTAAAAACTTGTCGGTATAAATAAATGCCTTCCCACAATGTCACTCAATCGTCGTTGCCCAATCGCACGCCGCCACTGTAAGGACGTTTTTGCAAAACCATTCGATCAGCTCGACCACACCACACCTCATCTCATCTCAAATCTGTTAGAACAAAGTCACTGAAGCAACTCAATGTCTGAGATGAAGAGTGCTAATCGTCGCACTGCTCCCACACTTTAAGGAACTCCCCAACGATCGTCATGCTGCTGTCGTGCTCCTAGTCCCCCACCACCGTTCAACTTTATTCTCCAATTTGGTCTGTTGGATGCGTGGGTGGAGACAAAAATAAAGTAGAAACTAAAGAGGATAAGAGAGTGAGGAGTGGTAAGAGAAAGTGAAAGGAAGTTATTATTAACTATTAAGGGTGTTACCCTTATAGTAGCGTTTGGTGCAAGTTTTATAAAAATATTTTCGGGGATGTTGATATGAGAATAAAAGTTTCACATGTTTGGTACAAGTTTTAAAAAGTTATACGCCGATATAAAAGATTGCCAGGAATAAAATTAGTGAATGATAGTTAGAAACTTGGGAAAATTCTATTCCCATTGTGTGAAGGTGGGAAATAAAGATTCTTGGGAATATGATTCCCAGGAATGTAGTTTGTTTATGAATAAAATATTTCAGATACCAAATGCTACCATACGGAAAAGGTTGAATTAGTGGTACCCGAAGAGTTTATGTATTGGGAACTACCATATTTATTTTTATATTGGGAATAATTGGAAACTAAATATTGGAAACTACATAGACCTCTTGGGCAATTACATAAAATTTTATGTGTATTATATATATATATATATATATATATATGCGGTTGGTCCGAGTGGTAAGGGACTCGAGCACCTTAAACAAGTGGTCAAAGATTCAATTCCTGACTTTTATGTATGGAGAAAGCCTGGTTGGGAGGGAAGAACCCACCTTGTGTCCCCAACATGTTTCCTGATGGAGATTGGCCACTGCTAACTGTAGCGGATACTTAGTACATATAACATGGTTACCATTCAACTGTTAGTTGAACCGGTTGAATCAATTGAAACATGACTCGAAGGTCTCGTCGGTTCAATCTCTGGTTCGATTCTTAAAACATTGGTTCAAAGTTCAAACACACCATTTATACATTGGCCATAAGTTAACCAATGCTGTAATTAAGAAATTAACAGAGGTAAATTTTTATTCAAAAATGTGTATTTAATTTGTTGAAAAATGATATATCTTGTTTAATGATGAAAACTTACAATTTCTTGATTTTTTTATCGGTACTCTTAAGAAGATATTTTTTATAGAGGAATGCTAGGGTCACACTCTCTATCACCCTCTTATAAACACACCCTTCTCCATTGCTCCACCTCACTACCTCCCCACCTTTTAACCAGTTCATTAGGTTACTAAATTTAATTATGTTTTAAAAACAAACAACTTTTATCCAAATAGGAAATTGTTATTTTTTTCTATCTTTTGAAGCTTCGACTTCTTCCTCGCACCATTCAGTATCATTGGTTTGCCCCGCCTGCTCTTGTCATCGAATCGTTGCCGGAGCGCTTGATTACCGCCAGAAACTACGAAATCTGGACACCACCAAGTCGCCGATGTGCATACAAAATTAATTAAGATCGTCTTCGAACTAAAACACTTGAACATTTTGTAACAAGAAACTTTCAACTTTTGAGTATAATGAGCTGAAGGGATACATGATACTGACCCAAAAGAAAGCGAAACAAAAAGAAAATAAGTTGGACAATTAGTGATTAAGGCTTTAACTACTTTAAGGGAGGATCTAAATTGAAATTACCATGTCATCATTATCCTAGGATAACAAAATTTCTCCAAATTGGCGCAAAAGGTATGGTGTGGTGTGTGCTCAAAGGGCACATGTGGCGCAAAATGGATTTTAGAGAAAATATTTTGAAGAGGTTCCCTCTATGTCAATTCAGTGTGTGAAGTAAGGTAGCTTTGATTTTGTTTATTTTTTGGGATATATACATCGGTAGGATCCAAGGCAAGAGCAGGCAAAGGGCACCAACAATGTTCCAAAGAAGACATAGCTTCAAAATGCAGAAAGAAAGAACAATTCTTTATTTAAAGAAAAAATATTTTTTTTTAGAAAATTGCTAAATTTTAGTAACCTGATTAATTGGTAAAAGGTGAAGAGGTGGTGTGGGGACTGATAAGGAAATGAGTGTTTAAAAGAGTGTGACAGAGGAAGTGTTGCTAGAATTCCACTTTTTTATATTCAATTATAAAACATCACTTGTTTTTGAGAGTGTAACACCCTGTTTTTGGTGTTAAGCCTTTAAGTGCTTATGTATGTGCTTTATGTGTAAGCAAGGTAGCTTTGATTTTGTTTATTTTTTGGGATATATACATCAGTAGGATCCAAGGCAAGAGCAGGCAAAGGGCACCAACAATGTTCCAAAGAAGACATAGCTTCAAAGTGTAGAAAGAAAGAACAATTCTTTATTTAAAGAAAAAATATTTGTTTTTAGAAAATTGCTAAATTTTAGTAACCTGATTAATTGGTAAAAGGTGAAGAGGTGGTGTGGGGACTGATAAGGAAATGAGTGTTTAAAAGAGTGTGACAGAGGAAGTGTTGCTAGCATTCCACTTTTTTATATTCAATTATAAAACATCACTTGTTTTTGGGAGTGTAACACCCTGTTTTTGGTGTTAAGCCTTTAAGTGCTTATGTATGTGCTTTATGTGTTAGGTTTGATCTTAGGAGTGTTATAAAGGGCTAAGTGGGACTTTTTAAGTGAGAAATCCCTTCCTGATGCATGAGCACGGTCGTGCTCATGTATCAGTACGCCCCTGCTCAAGGTGCGTGCTTTGTGGCTATCTGAGCCACAAGCACGACCGTGCTTAGTGGGAGCTCCTTCGTGCTCAACGCACTCGTTGATGCTGTTTTTGCCCGACCGTGCTTAACAAGCACGACCCAGTGCTCGAAGTTAAGCACGACCGTGCTTAGTAGGAAGCATGGCCGTGCTCGAGTCTGACTCAACATAAACATATCAGTCTGCGAGGGGTACGAGTGTAAACCCTCAAATTGGCACATTGGGCAATTCTAGTGTGACAGAAACCTCTTCCTTTTCCCTTCCCTTGAACCCTTCGAAGTTATCGGTGCTCTAGAGTCCGTTTGGGAGAGAAGTTATGCGCTAGTGCCAATTAAAAGGTAACAGTTTGTCCCTCTTTAATCTTTTTTCCTATTTCTTGGATTTGAGACTAATTAGTTAATCCTTTTGTGTTTGGCCAAGGCTTGAGAAACTTATCGAGCCTCTCGAGGGAACGCGTTTAGTTTCCCCACGTCATCTTGTTGGGAATCTTCATACCAGGTATGGGGAGAAGGGCTAGTATAAACATGTAGGCTGCAAGGTAGCGAAAAATGAGGGTTAACCTATGACTCTATTATATGGTATATGTTTGTTTTATGAATATTGTTTAACTGCTATTTGTATGTTATTATCTGGTTCATAATAATATGTGTTCAATTGATGTTAGCATGCCTATTGTGAATTGAGTTTGACGATGCCATGGTGGTTGATGATGATCATGATTGGTTGTTGTGTTGTGTCTAATGCTAATGTTAATGGAATATTAAAGAATGTTAATAATGATGCTATAAGAATTAAGGGATTAATTCCCTAATGTTAATAAGACTAAAATCATAGTGATGAGAGGCGATTTAATGCTTACTGGTATAGTAAGACCCTAGGCTTGATTTATGAGTGTTTTAGGGATATTAATAATGAGACGAGAATTAAAGGATTAATTCCCCTTAGTTATAAGACATGAAGATTAATTGAGAATAATGAAACTGATGTGAATGATTAGTAAAAGTCAATAGGAATGACCTTTGAATGCCCTAGGAAACTTAGCAAGGGTTCTTCAACCCTTTTGCCCATAAACAGCATAGCCATGCTCTAGTGAGCATGGCTGTGTTCAACTTAAAGTTCACGCCCGTGCTGGGGGCAGCAGGCTCGTGCTTCCCTGTTCAGATTAGAACGCAGAAAATAGAACAGGGGGTATTTCACCCCAATTGTTCTCAATGATGTTATAAGACACCAAACAAAGCAAAGGCAAGCTAGACAACTCAATGAAGATAGATAAATAACAAGCGATAAGATGTTAAGACGGTAATGATGTGTTATCGCATGTTGTTGTACTTTGGTAGCCGAGTGGCCAAGGGGGCCTTAATGCTTATTGGTCAAGGTGTTGAGCTCTGATGCTTATTGGCCAGAGTGTTAAAAGATGATGTTGTACCTTCTTGGTAGCCGAGTGGCCAAGGGGACCTTGATGCTTAATAGTCAAGGTGTTGAGCTTTGATGCTTAATGGCCAGAGTGTTGATTAATGATTAAAGATTACAAGATTAAAGATGATGTTAACTTTGATGCTTATTGGCTAAAGAAGTTAAACCATAATAAATGGTGTTGATGGAGGTGGTGGACAACGATTGTTTGTTTGTATGCATGCATTCATGCACGAAGTTGTCAGGGGAGGTATGACAGCTGGGGAGGTCGTCTGAGAGTAAGGCGATCTGGCCATCCGCGGTGATTCGTCCGAGAAGGGAATCATGTACACCTGTGGTGGCACATCCGAGAGTATGGTGCGTTGGCTATCCAAGGGGTTCACCCATGGTTTGGTGGACTACAGGCGTTGGTGCTTATTGACCAATGTGAATATGTAACTCCAAAGTCGTATGCCCGGTATAGATGGATCCGCATGCATCGAAGTAGTGAGTCACATTGCATTATATAATTGATGTATGTGATATGCTTATGATATTTGGTATGATGTGCCATGCTATAATTGCTACTTGTTGTATGTTCATCTTGCCAACTATCTTGCTGCCGTTATGTTTATATATATATGGTTCTTACTCCCCGTTCTTTTGTCTCTATGTTTGGCATGTATCTTTTATGTAGAGGATGGTGAGCAGCCAGTTGAGGAGTGACTCTGAGGAGCCGCTACTCTTAGTTAGGATGTGTTTCAATTTTAATTTGTTTATCCGAGTTGTTTTATCGGATTGGTTATACCAACTTTGTAATGTGATATGGGGATTAGGTTTCGTTTCTTTTATCGTTTATGTTTTATGTTCTTTTAAAAACATGTGTTATTTTCCGCGCTTGAGATTTTGTTACAATGTGGTAACCTCTATCCAGTTTTTATTATTATGATATAATATACATGTGTTCCTTTAATCTCTTTTTTGCTTTACGAATACATGCGGGGTAGAGGGTGTCACAGGGAGCATTAATTCCAAAGCAATTTTTAACACTTAACACAACATAGTTAACTCATCTGGTAATAAATAAGGGTACGTTTGATTTCCAAAAATCAGGGGACTGGACAGCAAAAAAATCTTTGTTCAACTATTTGATTTGAAAAGTGGTCATGGGACATGACAAAAAAAGGAGTGAGGGACATGACAAAAACCCAAAATTTTGTCTCTCATCAAACCATGGAACAACTTTTTGTCTCATGGACAGACTACCAAAAAAGACAAAATTATCCTTACATATATCCCTCCCTCCCTCCCTTTACATGTTTTTTTTTTTTTTTTAGAGTTACATTTACGTTATTATAATGTAAGTTTAATATATATTATATAATATCATATCATAATTTTTAATATTATATTATATATATTACACTATAATTATATAAAATAATTGTATATATTATATAATGTATATTATAAATGGTATATTATATATTATATTGTAATAATAATTTTATATTATTATATATTATAAAGTATATTTAAGTAAATTTCACATATTTTATTTGTGTTGTACATTGTCCACTAAACAGTGTGCAGGACAAAGTTGTGTTATGCCTCAGACATTTGTTCTGTGCTGTTCTTCTTATCGTATTCCTCAATGCGAATCAAACGCATCCAAAGTCTTATTAACTTGTTACAAAGGCATAAGCAAACTCCTAAAAGTAAAATCAGATTAAATATTTTTTTAGGTGAAAAATTAGATTGATAACTGTTATCAAGCATTACATTACCAATGAAAAGAGCATATATTAATATGTCTACTCCTCAACGATTAAAATCAAATCGGTCAACTTATGAATGATAGTATATCTTTTTTTTTTATATATACATTATGAATGAGACTATTAATTTTTTTTTTTAATGTTTATCTCTATTTTTTATATAACTGTAATAAGAAAAAGTAAGAGGGTGTATTCCCTAAATATGTACGCAAGTAACTCAACCCAGAGAAGCAGAAACAAGAAGGTAAATCTAAGACTACGTACCATTTCTGGGAATTTTTTCATCCCGGACAATGGACATTGCAAACTAAAAAATCATGAAGACACTACCACCGACATCATAAAATAAATAAAGAATGTTAGTAAATATGAATATGAATTTGCAAAATTATGATGTTTTTAATTGTCTCTTGGAGAAGGAATTGCAACATTAATTCTAGATGCCCACAGCATGAATTGTGGAGAAAAAGCCGGTTGGAAAAAATGAACTTTAGACAAATCATGTGTCCCCACTCCCCAATGGGCTCTTCAACGTGATTTATGGTAAGTTCTGTCCATTATTATCCCGGGGCCAACGTTTTTTGTACATCATCAAATGTTGATAACTTTTCCTATAATTTTTTATTTATAATAGAAAGTATGGAGTAGGTAGTTTGTGTTGTAAAATAGTAAATGGGTTTTGATGATATGTTTTTCAAAAAAAAGATAATATGTGTTTCAAAATACTGAGAAAAAATAATTTTATATTAAAAATAATATATTAAATATTTAAAAAAAGTGATATAAATAATTTTTTAATATATACTTACTTTTTTTTCTTAACCAATATATTAAAACAAGGTTAACATTTGCCTAATCAAATTTTCCACACGTTATGGAACATGCTACTAGAAACATTTTCCATTATCCCAACCCAATGGTACTTTTCTCTTTCCAGTATAAAAAGAGCTGAAGCTCCAGCTTTCCACGCTAAACCCTGCTCGCCCAGAGCAACAACCACCCCCTTTCCCCTCTCATTTTTTAGCCCCAACTTTTTAGTGAAAATGGCAGTGAAACTTGTTTCTACACTTTGTTTGGCTTTGCTATTTGCTAGTTCAGCTTTTGCTTCTCTTCAGCCTAGAGTACCAGAAGGTGATCCTCAACTCAGATACCCTTTCATTTAGATAGGAAAGTTAAATACTTAGATCTATGTTTTTTAAGTTGAGTTTATGCTACATTTGTTTTTCTTGTGGTGCTTGCTGCCTTGTATGCTTTAAAAATGTTCTCTTGTTTTACACTATCCACTCTCAGTCTCAGTTTCTGAGAGTAGGCACTGTCTATGCTCAACATGGCCTAGTAATGATGTGTTTAATACTCTAATGTGCCTGTTGGAGTGGCTTTATGGGTTCCATTCTTTTACATCTTTTGTGGGTAACCTTAAGATCTGTCCATTAAGTTTGAGTGTTTGTGTTTTTGTGTGTGTTTGAGAGAGAGAGAGATTGTGCTTGGACTTGATTAGCTGCACTTAGTAACTCACTGATTCTCAACTTGTGTTTCTCTGCAAAAATTTCTTGACAGCTTACCTTCAAAATGGAAACTTTGAGGAGAAGCCAGACCCCAAATACCTCAAGAAAACAAAACTTGTTGGGAAATATGCACTGCCCAAATGGGAAATCAATGGTCTGGTTGAGTATGTCTCTGGGGGAGCACAACCTGGAGGCATGTTCTTCTCAGTGACTCATGGGATACATGCTGTAAGGCTTGGAAATGAAGCCTCAATCTCCCAAACCATCAAGGTCAAACCTGGTCAATTGTATGCTCTCATACTTGGGGCCTCAAGGACTTGTGCACAGGAAGAAGTTCTGAGAATCTCTGTGCCTCCACAGACTGGAGATGTTCCTTTGCAAACACTTTATAGCCTCAATGGTGATGTTATTGCTTGGGGATTCAAGGCCACTTCTAATGTTGCCAAAGTGACTTTCCACAATCCTGGAGTTCAGGAAGATCCAACTTGTGGTCCACTTTTGGATGCCATTGCTATCAGAGAGTTTTATCCTCCAATGCCTACAAGAGGTAATGTAACATACCTCCACTTGCTGTGCTATGCTATTCTACATAGGAACCTATCAGATTTGAATTGTGCTAATATCACTTTGCTATGTTTATGTAAGATCTTTCTGCATTTTTAACAAATCTGAAAGTGGTAGGAACCCATGAATTTATCATCTTGCTTAGTTTTCAGATGACAATTATTTCCATTCTCTTGGATCTGTTATTTTTTTTTTAAAAAAATGAACTTTTTTAGATCCCTACCTTAGCCAACAACATGGATGGAGTATAAACCATATGATTTCACTTTGCATTACTTTTGGAGTTGTGTTTTGCTTATTGTCTCCTGAATTCTCATTTTCTGAAAAATCCATTATATGGCTTCTTGCAGTTAATTTAGTAAAAAATCCCGGCTTTGAGGAGGGTCCATTCCCTATTTTCAATTCCACCAATGGTGTTCTGCTCCCTCCCCAACAGCAAGATCTCTTCTCCCCACTCCCTGGTTGGATCATTGAGTCCCTCAAAGCTGTGAAGTTCATTGACTCAAAGCATTTCAATGTCCCATTTGGGTTGGGAGCAGTGGAGCTTGTTGCAGGCAGGGAAAGTGCCATTGCCCAAATCATCAGAACAGTTACCAACAAAGTCTACAACATCACATTCTCTGTTGGAGATGCCAAAAATGGCTGCCATGGATCAATGATGATTGAAGCATTTGCTGCAAAGGATACCTTTAAAGTTCCCTTCAAATCTGAAGGGAAGGGCACATTCAGGACTGTAAGTTTCAAGTTCAAAGCAATTGCACCTAGAACAAGACTCACATTCTACAGCTCCTTCTACCATACCAGAATTGATGACTATGGTTCTCTTTGTGGCCCTGTTCTTGATCGAGTTATAGTGTTCCCTGTTGCCTAAATATAAGTCCTACCATTACTGTAATAGCTCGTAATTGAGATTTTTGCAAGTTACTTGAGCCTATATTTTGTATAATTGCATGAGGTGAAGGATATTCTCCATTACTATTACTATTCAGTCTTCTTATTACATGGATCCATTACTATTCAGTATTATTAAATTTCTGCATGAATATCTGGTATAGGAGACCAATTTTTATTTATGTTCATGACAAAATTCTGCATTCATTATTTTCATGCATTCACATATTTATTGATATAGATCATTAGATGCATTTGGGTGTGTATTAAAAAATTTAAAAAATAAAACAAGATTGATCCAATGATGTATCTTATGAATGCGTGAATGCGGGGAATCCATATCAGTGTTTCTTTGGGTACATAGAGTATATCAGTTTTAAGTAGCACTACTTCTAGTAACTTAAGTTCTGTCGGTCGAGGAATATAAAAATGAGTCTGAAAAAAAATGGATTTAATAATGAAATAACAATTTTCTATTTATAATGAATTGGTCTCTTCAAAGAGTATACTTGCATTTGCATGTCAGTGTGTGTTACATAAACCCTGTTTATATTACTGCAATCTTTTCAAAACTTCCAAGACTAGATTAAGCTCAACGTTCATGAAACAACGAATGCACAGTCGTTAGTATTTGAGCATGTTTTGATTGTCCAATTTACACTATCACAGTAATCCCTATTAATCATGATCCTTGATATTTCATGCCTCTACAATTTGGAATGCATGAAGTAAACCCAGAGGATGGTATTCGGCTTGTCACCGTTTTATGCTTGCAATGATTGGATATACTTTGTCATAGTCTAAGTCAAAAATTACTTATGTTTCAAATAATAATAATGATGATGGTTTAAGTTTTGGAAATTCAAGTATAAGTATTGAACCATCACATTGGCAAAGAATGAGCTAAGTGAATAGTATTTCCAGTAAAATAAAAATAAAAAAAAGCTAAGTGAATAGTATTTGGGCTCATTTATGTGATTCTTTGTTTGGCTTGTTAATAGAGATGGGATTGCTTTTGGGCTCTTGGAATCACTTTCACTTGATCTTTTACAAGATGCAATGTTAAATATAATTTGGTAGTTCTTTGCTTAACCCATTAATAAAGATCTCTTCGAGTTTTGAGTTTCACATAGTCCAAAGAAAGAAAGAAAAAGAAACTTCAGATCTGTACCGATCGAGAGCTAAAGGTCAGTAGCCGAGTATACTGAGTGCCTCAACCGAGGATATTAACCTACTCCCTCCGGTCTCTATTGTAAGCAAAAATTAAATGGGACACACATATTAAGATAGTTAGTTGATCTCATTTAAAAGAGTCATTGTGAATAAAAAATTAAGTTTGTTACCTAAATTACCCTTCCTCTTATTTATTAAGCTTGTGTTATTGAGAATAAAAAGAGTCATTGGAAAACAAAATTTGTATTAAATGAAGGGTATTTTGAGAATAACTTCATTAAATGAGAAGAAAGTAGTTGAAATTTGCTTATATTTTGGACCAAAAAATTTAAAAAATTTTGCTTACATTGTGAACCGGAGGGAGCAAAGACTTAAGGATATTAAATATCCTGAGCCGAGTTGTACAAGTTATGGCCCATAAGTATCTAACAATGGTTAGGGATTTCATTTTTCGTTGCTTTTAAATCAGGTTGTAGATAATTCTTAGAAAATTACAGTAAAGTCCTTCTAGGTTAATTTAGTAAAACTTATTAAAAGGTCCCAAGGGTAATGGTTGTTGGGGAATATAAATATAATAGACCACCAATAAGGTTTGTAAAGTTACAACATTGAAACAAAAATTCTCTCTCTAACTTCAAACTCTCTCCCTTCTCTCTATATACAGCCGCGTGCCACCACTAGTCGGGGTAGTTTTGGATCATTTTTTGGTCTGAAATCACCATTTTACTTCGTTTTTTCACCCCTTTTATTTAAATAAGTGGTTTTTCCACATAGATCTTTTTTTTCCTCGTGTTTTTCGTCGTCTGTGTGCGGCGGTATTGTTGTTCGTCGTCTTGGTGAGGCGTTGTTGGGTTTTCCGTCTTGGTGCGGTGTTCATTTGGTTCGGATTGGCGGATCTGCTTCGATCCATCACAAATTTGATTAAGAATTGGGCATCAATGTTACAGATCCGGAGACATGAGTATTCCGGTGACTTTGATTTTGTCACTTTTGTAGGCATTTTGATTTTGCCGTGTTATGCTATTAACCTGGGTGCTGTGAGTTTGTTCGCAGATTCATCCTTTTCGATTTTTAGCGATGTTGGATTTGTGTTGTTTTTGATATATTTTACCAATTTGAATGAATGAATACCTTTTAGTCAAAAAAAATAAAAAAATAGACCACCAATAACTAACACAACAACTTTGACCTTCTATATTTTTAACGTGGACGTGACTTACTGTACAAATCTTGGTACCACCTAAGAACGGAGATACTAGAACCCTTCTAGATTGAGGTACCAGAAAAAACACCAGTGGGTAATTAGGTAAATAACTATACTTTTACTCTCTTAGTTTATTTTAGGATTAATTAGGATAGTTATAAAACATTAGGACAATTAGGTATAAAGTAAAGATATTTGGACACACAATTTGGACATCTTGTATAGATACTGTAGAGCTTGTGAGTGTCTTGGGAGTGATGAAATACATGATGAGAGAGAAGAAAACAATAAATAAGTGAGGATGAGTACTTTTATATGGTGTTGGACACCATTTTTGTGTCCAAATATCATTACTCTTAGGTATATAACTATAGAACGTAGATGCTAGAACCCTTCTTGATTTTATCTTGTGGGACTACCGTGTCAGGGGTTCGATACTTCGATCCTGTAATACGGTGCTTTAAATTTTAGGTTTAATTATTGAGTTAGTCCTTGAACTATTTGAGAATTTTTAAATAGGTCCATAAACCAAAAATGTTTCTAATTAGATTCCTGAATTTATATAAAATTTTCAATCGGGTCCCTGAATTAAAAAATTTCTAATTTAGTCTCTGAACTTATATAAAATTTCCAATTGGCACTTTGAAGTAGAAAAAATGACTATACAAAATAAAAAATAATAAAATAATAGATGATGAAATTTAGAAAAAAAAAAACTATTTGACATAATAATAAAATGACAAGATAAATATGAGAGAAAAACTTACTATTTAAAATAATTAAAATAAAATAAAATAAAACATAGTGAGAAAATCTATTGTTTAGCATAATAATAAAATAAAATAGATGCACCAAAAATAAAATAAAATAGATAAATTTGAGAGGCAAAATATGAAGAGATCAAACTGAGTCAAATATTTAATACTTGAAATAACATTAAAAAATAATAATAGACATAGCATGAAAAATATTATCTAAGAAATATTAAAATAATTTAAGATAAACCTCGATTAAAATATAAAATTAATATAATAATAATAATAAAATAAATTAAATAACTCAAAATAAAATTCACAATCAAAATAAGATGTGATATTTAGTTAATTAGATTCTTTATTTTATTTATTATATCAAACAATAACTTTGTTGTTAAATTATATTTTTAAATTTTTATTTAATATTGAATTTTTTTACTCAGTTTCATCTTTTGTTATAATATTAGAATAAAAATTTTTTTATTTCAAATAATGACATTGTATGCTAAGTTTCATCTTTTGCTATTTTATTTTTATTTGAAACATTTGTTTTTCAATATCATCCTTTAATAATATATTACTATTTGAAAAATGTATATTTTTTAATTGAGGTTTATCAGTTTAATATCTTAATATTTTGTTATAAAACATGAATTTTCTATCAAAATTTCATATTTCATTATTTTGTTATTATCAATTCAAGAACTAAAATTTATCTATTTTTATTTAACTGTTATGCTAAACAATAACTTTTCTCATTAAGTTTAATATTTTTATTTTATTATTATTATTATTATTATTATTATTTTAAATAGTGATTTTTTTTTCTTCTCATATTCATCTTTTGTCATTTTATTATTATGTCAAACAATATTTTTTTCTTTCTAAATTTCATTATCATTCATTTTTTTTTTATTTTATATAGTCTACTTTCTACTTTAGGGACCCAACTGAATTTTTGTTATAAGTTCAGGGACCCAATTAGAAACTTTTTAGTTCAGGGACCCAATTGAAAATTTTATATAAGTTTAGGGACCTAATTAGAAAAAATTTTAGTTCGGGGACCAACTTGAAAATTCTCAAATAGTTCAAGGACCAACTTAGTAATTAAACTAAAGTTTTAACTATTTTAGTTTCCTGCAGGTGAACACATGAAGTTTTACCAAGAGTACTGATAAATCATTTTTGAGTCACCTTTTAGTATTGTATACTTAGCCTAATTAATTTATATATGTGTTTAATATTGGTGATTTGGCTGAGTTTTGCATTATTGGGCTTAATTGGGCTTAATTGCTAAACATTGTTAATTTTCGGATTTTAGTGCATCCTGACCCATCTTCCTTCTGCAGGCCATAACTTGGGCTATACTTGTCCGATTTGAGTGCTCTTGGTGGCGTTGGAAAGCTAAGAAGCAGACCTACAACTTTCATGTTGAGCGCTCTGCCCAGTTCGGACGTTTTGATGGTCGAAAAGGCTAATTACCGAAGCTGTCCAAATTAGTGCGGGAATTGGAATTATTGTTGTCATATCTCCATGTAATCAATCATTAATGGGCCAATTAATTCCCATTGGGCTCTCTAGGTCAGACATATTAGTTTACCCTAGGATTATAAGTAAGTGGTTTTGAGACCTTGAAAATCATCTTTTGAGTGACGGCAACATCTCCTAGTTTCTTCTTCATAGTTGATTTTCGTTCAAGCCTCCCATGGAAGGCTAAACTCTTAGATTAATTCACTGGTTAGGGATTTTTACAAAGACCTTGAGGTTTGATTTTCAATGTTAATTTCGTTTTAGTAATTCTATATCTTTTCCTTTTAATCCTTCATCTCTCTTGATCAATATTTGCAATTCCGTTTTTGTGTTTTGATGCTTAATCACTCAAACTCATTTTTGCATCCCAATCTAATTATAATCTGATTTGAGATTATTCGAAGCATGTTGAACGCTTGTTTTGATTTGTTACGAATAAGGATTGATAGGATCTACGACGCTTAGTGTAGGTTTGATTGAATTCGGTTTTCAAATTAATTATGGTTTTGTGACGCTTGTTCCATTATTATAATTAATCAAATTCTGTGATGCTTAATCAAGTAGGAATTCTTATTGGATTAATTGATGCTTAATTGGTTAATTCTATTATCAAACAAGAATAGAATCATGAAAAGAGATTAGATCCTCTGAAATCTGTGATAGGTCCAAGTGAAATTACCCTAAACCAGTGGATTAATTGATTTGATATATTGATTCTCATCTCTCTTTTACAATCTATTTTCTTTTCTCATTGAATTCGAAAATCCCCCCTTTTTCTCATTACTTTGCATGATTCTTGTATTTGGTTAATTGAATCAGAGATCCTTGCGAGACGACCAAGGTTATCACCTTGTACTACAGTTTTAAATTTTGATTATTTTGACCCGTGTGCGTCAGCGGATCAAATTTGGCGCCGTTGCCGGGGACCTTTGATTTTTGTTAGCCATATTAGGAACCCTATTAATTTTTTTTCCTCTAACATTTTCCACTTTTTTTTTTTGTTGTTGTTTAGACTAGTTTTCATCTTGTGGTTAATCCCATATTTTTTAACAAAAAAATAAAATAATTTATTTGACGTGGTTTTTGATTTTTTTCCAGCTTACCAGTTAGTGTAAAATTGCTTTTTTGTGTTTTTCCTATTTTTTTTTTTGGGGTTCTATTTTGCTGTTTTGAGCTTATATGTGAGTGTCTTGAGCTTATATGTTTATATCATATTGATGACATTGCACGTTGTGATTATTGTGGTTGTGAATCTTAGTACTTCCCATGGATAATTATATGCAAAATTATATGCCTGATGTTGATTATCAACCATCATGCATATATTATCCTCAAACCGATTTTGCTCATTTTGCAAGTTTTATATAGATTCAAGTGTGTCTGTGTCAATGGATAATTATATGCCTCATAGCACTTTGAGAGATTTTGCCACTTTTTATGAACCACCATGCATACATTATGTAGAGAAAGAGGTTGAGCCATCATGCATATATTATCCTGACTTTACTGGTGATTATGAGTTTAGTAGTGATTTTGGCATGATTAGAGTGAATGAGGTGCAACTTTCCTATTCTGACCAACATGGCGGAGAACATGGCAGCTTGGATGAGTTAGCCTCTTTGGTGCATCAATTGACAATAAGTCAGCAACAATATCAATCTGACCCCACACCTGTCCAACCCAGTCTGGAAGAATTGGCACAACAACTGGCAGAGCACACTCTTGAATTCCAACAAAGGACAGAAACAAGTCTTCAGAATTTGGCCACTCAAATTGGTCACATTGCCTCTACCTTAACTGCACTGCAATCACAACATCTCCTTGAAGAGCATTCAGATTCACAAATAGATATTCATGACAATACTTCTTCTGAGCATAATTTTGATAATGATGTCGAGAATACTATTATTGATGAACTTTGTGTTGAATTTCCAGATATTCAAGATTTTCCTGATTATATTTTATGTACTTCATGT
This sequence comes from Echinosophora koreensis, assembly GCA_035048595.1. NCBI lineage: Eukaryota > Viridiplantae > Streptophyta > Magnoliopsida > Fabales > Fabaceae > Echinosophora > Echinosophora koreensis. The sequence goes on along the minus strand of JAPCYP010000011.1, from coordinate 2,010,315 downwards.
GTTGATTTTAATGGCGTTATTTTGTGTGCAGCATGTGTTGAAATTTCACCCTTTTTAGGGTATGAGGAGCAAAAAGTGCATATGGAAGATGAGACACATGAGGTTGAGAACCCTGTTCAGCCAAGAAATGTAGAAAATGGGGATCATGTGGACATGCTACCCACAGAAAGAATCCCCATAAAAGATGGTGATCATGTCATGATGGATGATGCAAGACTACTTATGTTAGAGACAACCACTAAGGCTTTCATGGTTGATAAAGACTGGCTCAAACAATTTGGGGAGAAATTCTCAGAGCAAGCATTGGAGAAGAGCTTGAGCCACAATGAGACTTGCTGCACCACATTCTATAAGGCTTTTTCTCCCCCTTTCTATTTTATTTTTCGTGTCCTCTATGTGAATGAATTTGTTCTTGTTCTTGATTTTAATATGTTCTACATTGAGGACAATGTAGATTTCAAGTGTGGGGGAGATATATTATGTCATGATATTTTTAAATTGTGTGTTGAACTTTGTTGGCATCTGTTTCTTTTGTTGTTTATGTTATTTTTCTCTATTTTTAAAATAAAGCGTAAAAAAATTTGATTTTTTTTTTGTGAGTTTTAGTGTGTTAGGGTTTTATGTTTTGTTGTTGCTTTTAGGGTCTACAAAAAAAAAATATTTTTGTTTGAGTCTTGTTGCATGCTTTTCAGTGAATTTTTAAGTCTGTATGAGCTGTCAGTGATTTGCATCATTCTTGGTTAAGAGGTTTCATGAATTGATATGGAGAAATTCTTGCATTTCTAGTGTAATAAGTGGGCATTGAAAATTAATTTGTGAATCATTTGTGGTAGACTTAACCCTTGTGAGTTTTTGAGCCCTATACATGGATGGATTGCATTGTTCCATGATTTTCCTTTCATGTGTGATTACACTCATGATTGTTAATTACTCTAGAACTTGACATGACTCTTTGAAGCCTCTTGTTCACATGCATGTATTGAGATGATTTAGGCCATCTTTGTTTTCAAGCTACTAGCCAGATTAGCCTACCTTGTATTAAGTCCATTACTTACCCCCCTTGAGCCTGTCTAACCCATCCTTTGTTTTGTAGCTAATCACAAGCTCATGAAGTGAAAAACCATGATTCCCCTAACCTTAGGGAGTAAAGGAGCTTTGGAATTGATTTGGGAATGGGTTCTTAAATAAGTGTGGGGGTCTACCCAAAAGTTTTGTTGCTTATTTGGTTGGAGTGGCAAAGTGGCAAGTGAAAAGAAAGAAAGAAAGAAACAAACAAAGAAAGAAAATATAGAAAAAAAGAAGAAGTAGATTGTAATGCAATGTAAAAGTGCAAATGAGTGGAACTGCAAAGGAAGAAAAGGTTCAAAAGAGACAAAGTCGTGTTCATTGGCATTGAATTGTGTTTCTTGGGGTAAATTTGCATGCTTATTTAAACTCATTCCCCATTGCTCCTCTAGTCTCTTTGGTTTATAGCTAGCATCCCTTCTTGTATCCACCCATACCTTAGCCCCATTACAACCTTGAAAAAGTCCTTTTGATCTTTATGTGCATGTGTTTCAAGTGGTGGAAGTTAGAGGCTTGTCAAGCTTATGGTAGTGTTGGCATTCATGATGTGCTTTGAGTGTAAACACAAACATTAAACACTTGAGATTTGGAGAGTATGCCTAGTGAGGACTCTACCACTTTTGATTCATCTTTGATTTGGATTGCCTCTTTGTTCGCTTGAGATGTTAAGGGCGTATTCATGATTGTTTTGATTCCTCGATACTTCGAATGTTTGTATCTTGCTCACTCTTGTACATTCTTGGGATTTATTGATAAGTGTGTTTGTATTGTTCACCAAGTTTTTGGGATTTCAATTTTTGAGTTTTGCTCAGGAGTGCAAAAGAATAAGTGTGGGGGAATTTGATAAATCATTTTTGAGTCACCTTTTAGTATTGTATACTTAGCCTAATTAATTTATATATGTGTTTAATATTGGTGATTTGGCTGAGTTTTGCATTATTGGGCTTAATTGGGCTTAATTGCTAAACATTGTTAATTTTCGGATTTTAGTGCATCCTGACCCATCTTCCTTCTGCAGGCCATTACTTGGGCTATACTTGTCCGATTTGAGTGCTCTTGGTGGCGTTGGAAAGATAAGAAGCAGACCTACAACTTTCATGTTGAGCGCTCTGCCCAGTTCGGACGTTTTGATGGTCGAAAAGGCTAATTACCGAAGCTGTCCAAATTAGTGCGGGAATTGGAATTATTGTTGTCATATCTCCATGTAATCAATCATTAATGGGCCAATTAATTCCCATTGGGCTCTCTAGGTCAGACATATTAGTTTACCCTAGGATTATAAGTAAGTGGTTTTGAGACCTTGAAAATCATCTTTTGAGTGACGGCAACATCTCCTAGTTTCTTCTTCATAGTTGATTTTCGTTCAAGCCTCCCATGGAAGGCTAAACTCTTAGATTAATTCACTGGTTAGGGATTTTTACAAAGACCTTGAGGTTTGATTTTCAATGTTAATTTCGTTTTAGTAATTCTATATCTTTTCCTTTTAATCCTTCATCTCTCTTGATCAATGTTTGCAATTCCGTTTTTGTGTTTTGATGCTTAATCACTCAAACTCGTTTTTGCATCCCAATCTAATTATAATCTGATTTGAGATTATTCGAAGCATGTTGAACGCTTGTTTTGATTTGTTACGAATAAGGATTGATAGGATCTACGACGCTTAGTGTAGGTTTGATTGAATTCGGTTTTCAAATTAATTATGGTTTTGTGACGCTTGTTCCATTATTATAATTAATCAAATTCTGTGATGCTTAATCAAGTAGGAATTCTTATTGGATTAATTGATGCTTAATTGGTTAATTCTATTATCAAACAAGAATAGAATCATGAAAAGAGATTAGATCCTCTGAAATCTGTGATAGGTCCAAGTGAAATTACCCTAAACCAGTGGATTAATTGATTTGATATATTGATTCTCATCTCTCTTTTACAATCTATTTTCTTTTCTCATTGAATTCGAAAATCCCCCCTTTTTCTCATTACTTTGCATGATTCTTGTATTTGGTTAATTGAATCAGAGATCCTTGCGAGACGACCAAGGTTATCACCTTGTACTACAGTTTTAAATTTTGATTATTTTGACCCGTGTGCGACAGCGGATCAAGTACTTTGGATGAAATGACACGGATCTCTTTCAGCATGCACTACTAGAAAAAAGGTTTTTAGCGATCGAATTTAGCGACCGATTTAAATCCGTCACAATTAGCAACCGAAATTGCGACCGAGTTGTTTTATTAAAGAATTGGTTACAAGTTTATCCTTAGCGACCGAAATATTCAGTCCCAAAAATTACGTCGCTAAATCGGTCGCTATGTCAAAAGTTAAAAAGTCAAACCAATTTTCTTAGTCAGCGACCGATTTGTTGTAAAATTTAGCGACCGAATTTTAATTGGTCGTAGAATAATTTTTAATGAATTTGCGACCGAAAATTTATTTGCGACCGAATTAGTGACCGAATTTTTTCGGTCCCTAATTAAGACCCCTAAAATAGCTACCCGAGCCCCTTCCCTCTCAGTTTTCATTTTTTCCCTCCCCTGCAACCTAAAACAGCGAGATGCGACCCGAGCCTCCTCTCCCCCTCCCTCTCCCCACCACCACTCCGTCATTCTCACTCTCCGCTCATCTCTCTCCCCCTCTCTGGTCATCTCTCTCTCTCCCCCTCTTCGGTCTTCTCTTTCTATCCCTCTCACTCCACTACCACTTCGAACGGTGGTCACCAGTGGAACGCCACCGCCGAGGCGCACCGCCATTGAGCCGCACCACCACCGATTTAGGAATGGGTGAGTGAAGAAGGATGATTGTTTTGTCTAATATCTTTTTGTGTTAAGAATTTTACGAATATGGATGTTGGTTTCTCTAATATCTTTTCAACCCTGATATAGCTTACCATGTAATGTGAGTGTGTAATTGTGAAACAATTGTTTGTATTGTTATGCACACAAGGTGTTTGAGAAATGTCCAGAATAACTTTATTAACAGTTTTGAAGTTCTTTATGTATTTCACACTTAGCAACTTTTTTATAGGTTCATCCTAAACTCACGTCATTATCCTATGAGATCAAGGTTGCTTAGCAACCTTTCTTGCATATAGGAGTTTTAGGAGATTAACCATAGAATAATGATGTCATATGTGTGCAGGTTGGTTTAGTAGATTTTTTGGAAAATATCAAGAGAAATGATGCTCCATGTTTTTGGAAGGGGCTTTTGCAAGTAATTTTTATAAATTCCTCAATGAATATTTGATTTTGTTATTTGGTGTTTTCGATTGTTAGTCTTTGTTTTTGGTAGGGGCTGTGGCAATTAAGCTTTATAATTTTCATTTAACAGTACAGAGGAAAGCGACTCATTTGTTTTTTCCTTTTCCTTTTTCTTGCGTTCAACATATTTAAAGAAGTTTTGTAACTATTGATTTTCTTTTTTGTTGTCCATATGTCCTCTCATGATTAGTCCTAATTATGGTATTATGATTTTTTTTTCTTTTTTACTATGAATCATTATATGACTACAAGTTACTTTTATTTTCCTATAATAGTAAACTTGATTGCATCAATTCGTCAAATCACCTAGACTTACATCAACAGCTTAATTTGAATGATTTTTTTTTTATTTGGTCTACTAATAAGATTTAACCGTGATTTGTAAAACATACTATATGATATGATATGATTTGAATAGACAAAATTTGTACATAATTATAATTTGAGTTTTCACCCTTCTATTTGGGTAGCAAATCACCCTTCTTCACATGTCAGGTTTGATTTCCTCAACTGGTTTATGAAATCTGAGTTCTCTGTTCTGAATTCTCTGAATTTTATGTGCAGTGGTGTTCTTCAACCTCATTTGTGCGATTTTCCCCAAATTTCATCACCATACCATTTCTTTGCTCAATGTTCTTCAACCTAAATTCAACGAATCCCCCAAATTTGGATGCATAAGAACTGTGATGACTTATATTTCCATTAGAACTGTTAGTATCATCTTATTTCATATTTTAGTACATTTATGATTCTCAATTTATGATGAGTTATAGCAATTTGAGCACATTCCACGACAATAAAATCCTTGATGTGTTTGATTGTTACGTATTATACATCATATGCTCAAATTATTTCAACACATTGCTCAAGGTTTAATCTGCCTTTTGTTTCGGGTAGTATAGCAATTAGTTTGAGTTTACTGCAGTTTAGAGGAAATCTTGTGGATAAATAATTTATTGATTATTATGCTAATTGCTAAAATGCCTTAAAGTAGGATATAATTTTGACACAGCTGCCAGTTCACATTTAAATTAAGTAATGATATCCTCATTACATATCTCTTGGACTAGGAGAAAATCAAATTGATGCAGGAATAGAATTAATGAAGGTGGTATTAGCTAAGTTCCTATTAACAATGTCTCTTATATGGTATGCTTTTACTCTTTTGCAAGTGCCTCTTCCCTTCAGACTTTGAGACTGCCAAGGTGCAGTATCAGTGATTCCATCATGGAACAGATTGCTGGAATGATTAAAAAAAAATAGTAACAAGACTGATATAAGAGGAATAAATTATAGGAATTACTTGAAAAGACAGATCAAGTTTACAACTCTTGCTATTCTAAAAAATACCTGTGGTCGAAACTTGAAATTTAAGCGATGATCAAGCTCCATAGGACTTGAAACTTGAAAGCTTGGTGAGTGAAATAATTTGGAATTTTTGTGAGAGGGAAACACCTTAAGAAAAATGGAATGGTGTCGGTTGCTTTTACAACTCTAGCCTTTCAATTATGCTTTTACATATCTTGATTTCTGATGCTTTTGTGTTATTTTGTTGCCAGGGGAAGCTAATGGATTGGAGCCTATGTAATGGAATTTGGACAACTAATTGATATGCCTCCAGTGGAATTTGGAAAACAGTCAGTCATAGCTATGATTTTAACTAATTTGTGTTATAGAGTTATAGTAATGATATTTGCATGTGTTATGAGTTAGTGGTGATATTTTATGGCTTTTTTCTTTAATTAAAATGTGCAAGATATTTGCTCTGTTTAGATCATCAATGCAATTTGGTCTTGGTCATTGCAATGAGGTCTTCAGCTGTAAGCATATATATGCATCGACTCTTTGCTTTTCCAATACAAAAGGGTCCTAAAAAGAGTCTGAGGGAAATTGAACTTGTATTGGCTTCATTCTTTGATGTCTTTAAACAAGGAACGAGGAATGACCTTTCTACTATAAACAATATTTTATGGCTTTTTTCTTTAATTAAAATGTGCAGGATATTTGCTCTGTTTAGATCATCAATGCATTTTGGTCTTGGTCATTGCAATGAGGTCTTCAGCTGCAAGCATATATATGCACTGACTCTTGGCCCATTTCCACTATAAAATAATGCACCACTATAAAATAATGCATCAGGATTTCACCTTTCACTATAGAAATCATTAACTTTTGGAATGACATATATGGTATATTATATAATCAGAAACTTTTTTTTGAAGCTATGACTCCATGGCATTATTTTTATAGAAATTATATTTATATAATATGCATTAGACAAAGGTTGGATGTAAGATAGCTTATTCAGCTTCGGATGGTAGATAATAGAGTTAGACAAAGGTTGGATTTATTCATTTCTTTGTTTCTGATAGGATTTAATTCCATTCCCTTTCAATAAATCTACTTTTACATAATAACAGGGTATTCAATTGTATGATAAACCTCTTATGGCCAGGTTCTTCTAATACTTCTCCAAACAGAATGCAAGAACCAAAAAAGGATATGCTATATTTCCCAAAGCCTTTAAAGTTTAAATCATGTATATTTAATTACTATATAACACATGGATCCAGGTCAACAATGAAGCATTCAGATTCTGTTTGTGATATACGTTCTCTGGTACTTTATGTGGTCATTTATGATTTGTCAGCTTCTGGATATTATATACATTTATTATTTCAATCTTACTTGAAATCCAAAGTCAAGGGAAATGTGGCAATTATTGTTATGTCTTTGGTCAGTTTACTGGGGCTTTTACTGGGGCTTCCACTTAATAATGAACAAATTTTTGTCTTCATTTTTTTCCCATGTTTTGTTATGCATTTCTAAAATCTCAGGAGATAATTGTGTTTAAAAATTTCATGACCAGATGATCCTATTTGGTTAATTTGATTCTCATACTTGTGTGAGATGGTTTAGTATATGTCTTAAAACATCTAATGTCTGGAAGATTGGTTTAAAAGCTGAATTCCAAAGTGGTTTTGTTCATGCCACTTGACTTGGTGCTTAAGATATTGTTTTGTTTTGCTTGGATTTGAAATTCACCATGGTAATTTCTCTTGAAAGTCTTGATTTGCATAGTTCATGATAGATGGTCTTATTTAGCCTGAACATGTATGAAGTACTCTAATTGTTTCTCTATGGTTTGCTTCATCGGGAATGCATCTAAAGTGGTTTAAGACATCTTAAGAGATTTGTTTAAAAACTGCCATGAAGAGTTGATTGGGGAAGACATTAATCATTTGGAAAACTGCTGTGAAAGAGAAGGAGATAGACTCATCTGTGCCAAAAGAAGAAAAATCTCAGTTCCATCTACGGGCTGCAGCTGAGCTTTTCATGTAAGCAAACATTGCCCATTTGGATTGGTTTAAGGTTTTCATTTCATAATTCATATCTTGCCCACCTAGGCTCATAATTTTTACTCAGGTGTGATGCAAAGGCACTTGAAGATTCTCTTTGCAAACATGTAATTGTTACACGTGATAAAACAATTACAAAATGGTTGGATCCAGAAACTGCAGCACTCAGCCGAGATGCTTTGGCTAAGATTGTCTACACAAGGTTCTTTGACTGGTAAGCCTGTGAGAAGATTGTTTGAAGATATATCTTTTGAACCATGGTTTGAGTTACTAGGATGTCTGGTCAATTTATGTTTCTGCACTTTTCTTTCATGCTTTTGTAGGTTGGTTGATAAAATTAATAATGCCATTGGTCGATACCCTGAGTCAAAATCCTTAATTGGAGTGTTGGATGTTTATGGTTGATGAAGTTTCAAGACTAATAGGTTTGTAATTGTCACATTTGTTTTTGCTGTGTAATTAACTTTAGCCCTAAATCTCTTCAAATGAATTGAATAATTAGTCTGAGAAAGTTACATATTGTTTGGCAATCAATGATGTCCATCATATTCTGAATTCTAGAATGAATTGGTGATATCATTTGGTCCCTCCTTAGTTCATTATAACTCTTGTGATCAAGAATGCTTAAACGAAGAATCTGTATGTTAGTTTGATTTCCTAATAAACTACATTCTAACAAAATTTCATACTTTTTATGACTCATTAGTCATTAGTAGCAGTCTACTTGACTGGTGATTAAGCTAATAGGAAGTGAAATAAAGTATAGCATGAAGAAGCCGCACTTTTCTTCTTACTGATTTGTCTTTATTCTTAATGGAGTCTGTGTCTTTTCAGTATTGTTTCTAATTTGTGTTTTTTTTTTTTTTTTTGTGGCATGTAAATGACTGTTGTAAGATTCTTCTTTTACCTCTTTTTTTATACACCAGTATCATTTGGTCCCTTCACCCCCTCGCCACGTAGATTAGTTTTTCCATCTTTGTATGATACATGAGAGACTATTTACATTTGTATTTCTCCTTGCCTTTTATATATTTTGTGTGAATTTTTATCAAATTACCTGTTTTAATATGATTGATATTTAATTTTATTTGCTTTAAGTTTATGTTATAATTTTATTTTAATTAATTAAATCTTATTTTAATTTTTTGTGGAATAAAAAAAAATTAATAATAAATTAGCGACCGAATTTTTTTGGTCGCTAAATTTAGATATGTTGGTTGATTTTAGCGACCGAATTAGCGACCGATTTTTCGGACACAGTTTTTAAATATGACCGTTAGCGACCGAATTTCTTAAATTAGCGACCGATTTTTTGGACGCGATATTTAAATATAACCGTTGGATTACCGATTGATAATTCGGTCGCAAAATTAAAAAATTCGGTCGCTAAAATCGGTCATTTTAAATTGTAAACGACCAATCTAAACGACCAAATGATAACTATTTTGCGACCGAAAATTCGGTCGCTAGTTAGCGATCAAAACAAATTTGGTCGCTAAATAATTAGCGACCAAGGTTTTGGCAACCGATTGTAATCGGTCGCTAATTCGGTCGCTGACCTATTTAGCGACCGAAAATCATTAAATAGCGACCGAATAATTCGGTTGCTAAAACCCTTTTTTTTTTTTAGTGATGGTCTCGAGTTCGAATGAGTTTTACGAATACAGCAATATTAAAACTCTTGAGAGAGAGTTTTGTCGCCCTTATAATCCTACTGACCTAGAAGGATTATTCTCCACAATTGTGCGCTCGATACCTGAAAAACCAAAAAAAAAAATGATAACCAGTGTTTTTTTTTTTTTTTTAAAAGAAAAATTTGACAATGTCTCTACCTGTTCCACCTCATATCCTATTTTCCTGAGCCATGTCAATGTTAGAAAAATAAATAAATAATGTGTTGTTCGTGTCCAATGCAGATGAGTATCCGAACGTACACATCAAAATAGCATGTTTTGCTTCGTAGGAAAATTTAAAAGAAATAGAACATCTAAAATGAACTCAATGCAATTAGAAACTCTGATGGTCTTTTTATGTGAATCAATAGCAGATCCTTGGGAAAGGTCATTTTCAGTGAGGTATGGGTCCATGCAAATTTATGGTTAAGACAGAAGTAGGAACCAGACCAGTATATTATTGTACACCAGACAAACCACCTAGCTACTGGGGAAGGACCACCGACCACATGTTGATCTTGAGTTATAGATATATATAGTATATAGTATAAGGAAGGGGCAAAAAAGAGGCAACAATATTTCAGACTTTATGATAGGAATGCCACCGCATTATTATTATTTAGCCAAGAAAATTATAGCCATCCAACAGGACAATCGAATGCAAGCCACTTAATCATTTTGACAAGTGAACAACATATTGAAACAATTGAAGAAACGAACAGGGACTAAATGTTAATGATGACTTTTCTAACAAAAACATGAGTTATGGACAGGCTTCTATAATTTAAGGTTGGTCACGTATAAATTACTTGATAACACTTTATGATAGTGTGAAATGATTTTGCAAGAGAATTTTATTGACTCCCCAATCATTTGGAGTATACATTCTTGCAAGAAAGGGTTTTTCTGTTAATGCAAACAGAGACTAAAGCAAATGTTCAGACATGAATTTCTCTCAGAAAACATGGTTTTAAGAATTCGCATCAGCATTCAGAAATTGGAAAGTTCAAAATTTTACATGTTGCATCTTCATTGATTGTCTTTAGTTTAAAGTGAACCTTAATACCAGTACATGATGATCAAATGATTCAAATCAAAACATTCAAAACAAAAGAGAGACAAGCATGAATCCCTATCACTATCTATTTAAGTCTTAAAACTGAATTATTTATAATCCAATCCAACTCTTGAAACAAAACCTAACTCTTCCAAACTTCCGAGCTAGAATTGGTGAGAATTTGAGCTCATTACCTTATTATTTCGAATTTTCATCACATGAAATTCTAGACATGAATATGAAATTTCAACTGCCTTAATGGGTGCCACGGGCAGAACCAATTCTCTGTTCATACAAGCATTGATGAAACAACATGAGACTTCCAGTCTTGTTTTCACTTACTTATTTATTTATTTATTTATTTTTATTTTTTTATGGTTTAAATACATTTTTAAGTAACTGTAAAGTTCACCAATTTTAGTTTTATTCCCTATAAAAGAATTTATTAGAATTTCGTCCCTATAATTTCAAAAAATTTGTAAATAGTCTCTACGTTACCTCTGAGTATTAGAAATCATGTCATATAAAAAAATTTGTCAATTTTAACCCTGTGACCTTAATGTATGATTTTTTTCCCCCCTATTTACTAGCCAAAGTTTGGAACAAATCGGACATGAACAAGAAATTATCTCAGTACCCAGGTATTAGATGTTATACAAAATGAAGGAATTTAGTAATTTTACCCTTGTTCCCTAGTGTCTGATTTCTATTTTTGGGCCAAACTTTATAGCAAGTCAGCCAGTAAAATGAAATCACCTCGGTACCCCTGAGTATTAGATGACGAAAAAAGGTGACAATAGTGATTATTTATAATTTTTTTGAAATTACAGGGACAAAATCCTAAGAAATATTTTTTACAGGGACTAAAACGAAAGTTGATATACTTTATAGAGACAAAAAAATTATTTAAAACTTTTTTTTATTCTGTATTTTTTGTTATTTTTTTAGCAACAAATTTGGGACAGGTGAGAGTTTCAGTAACTACGTACTACTTAGTACTTAATTTTAAGGTCCCAATTATAACCAGGAATTCAATTCGATTCCTTTCGTAAAAGCCCAGATGATAATAAATTGAGAGGCATAGCAGGTCAAGTGGCATGGCACATGCCTTTGATCAAGCTCACATTCCTTTCCGCACACACTTGTCAGAGTAACTCAGTTACTCAGCACGAAACCAATTTAATTTCTGTGAAACACTAGGTACCATGGTTTTAAATTATAGATAGATCATTAGGCTCTCTAAAGTGAATTCGAGTGAAAAGTCAGCAAGTAATATTGTATCAACATTGACTAATTAAAATATATTAAGATCTCAATCGATTTTAGTTAATTAATAATAAATGCATTTACTTTCTCACTTTAAGCTAGAGGAGTTTGAACCTTAAATTACAATTGGATGTTGCGGTTGCAATTACACTCCGTTGGGATTACATTGTATTTATCAAGTTACAAATGACTGTAGAAAGATGTAACCAATGCAATGGCATTAGAGCAGCAAAACTGTATGGTCTGCAATTTATAACTCACTGCATATATTGTTCTATATCAAGTATCAACAAATAGGCTATGTTTTGAAACCATATGCAGGGTGCAAACAGCAACAAATTATTGTTGTGGGTGCAAACCTTATGTTAGCAAAACACAAACACACTGTAAGTACACCGATCGTTCACTATTTTAGTTAGCAGGACCATGAACTTATGGCGTTAAGTCTCAACTGATCCCAATATATTTATGAATGAACATGCGATACCCTTAAACGATTTATAAATCAAAATACTCTAATTAATGGTGTATCTCTAGACTTCAATCCAAGTGAGAAACACTTCTTTGCGCTCAATTTTAATTTTATTTTTCAAAACAAGAATAGATAATTAAAATAACAACTATATCACTGCGAAATAATAAATAAACACCCAAGTTTAGACAATCAAATTAGGACCAATTTCAATTTACAAGAACAAAAAAATGAAGAGTCAACTGTAAGTCCTTCTTTTCCTGCAATCCCAGGCTAACCCTTTTGCCCATGTCCTTCAACAACTCCATTTTTTCTTCAATTCAACCTCACTCACATGACCTCATCTTTCTCACCTCCTTGTGATTCCTATGCTAGCTGCAAAACTTCATATTTCAGTGTAGCAAAACATATTAACCAGAAGGAACCCCCAGAACGGGAAAAAAATCACCATTGGAGAGAATCAAGTTCCAACTATTGCATATCCTTAACAAAACACAGAATAATGCATTCTAATCGGCTATAGCGTGGTCCTGCCAGCAGAGTAGCATGGCTATACAGCGACCGAGGATGTAGAACCGAGTCTTCTGCTGCTTCACAACCAGAAAACACCGTTTTCGGAGGCTTGTTTTCCGGCCAGGACGACGGCTGCGAGGTTGGGGTTTCGGAGTGAAAGTAGAGAGAGTCATGATTGGCTAACTGTTGTGAAACGTGAAAGAATGAAAGAAGAATGTGCAGATGAGTGGCCACATGAACACAAACCGTGGTGGTTTTAATTTTATAGGTCAATTCAACTCAATCTAGAATACCTTGTGGCCCCACTTGTTTAAGTTAAATTAAACAATCTCAACTCACCTAAATTTATACATGCATCATTGACATCACCTTAAGTCCTCGTGCTTTTGACATTTTTAATTGTTATTACAATTGAATTCATTTTTATTTTTTTAACAATCTTATACTCCAATTCTATCATATAGATAAATATAATATATACATATTAGGATTTTTTTTTTCTTAAGTTAAAATGCCTTAAAGTCAATTCAATTCATGCATCAATTTTTTTCTTGCTGGTGTGGGAGCTTACTCTTATATACATGTTTACCAGGAATGAGTAAATTAAAGAGTGTGTTGAAAAGATTAAATTAAAGAGTATATTGCTAACATTTTTTTAAGCTACGATGAGAAGTCGATTTATCAATTGTGGACTTCTCACCCAATTCAATTTTTTTTTTTTTTTTATTGTTATCAATGGGGTGTTGGTTGAGTGGAAGCAACTTGTCTCTATAAAGAGGAGAACTTGAGGAACTGAGTTCGAATCCTTGTGGAGTTACCCCTATTGGGAGGTTGAGAACCAAGAGGTAAAACTCTACTCAATCAGTCGAAACAGAGATTAGTCTCATAACGGGCCCGAAAGGCCTAAGCCATGAGAATACTCTGGTGGACCCACTCGACCCAAAGGGCTAATTAAGAGGATTTAGAACAAAAAGATATATATTGTTAGACTAATCTAAAAATTTGAATTTTAAATGGAAAAGGACGTTCAGAAATTGTTTCATCAATTATCAACTCTTCTCATTTAACATGAATAAAAGAAGATAATGATATGTGAATACCCAAATGAGACACCCATTTGGGATACCTGGTTAATCATGTATAAATATTTGGTTAATTCAGTTCATTATATGATGAATCACGTTAATGGGCTTATTTACCATAACCATGTAAATATTTGGTTAATCACATGCAAATATCTGGTTAATTCAGTTCTTTTAATGATTAATGGGTCATCATGAATTAACCAAATATTTATACATGACTAACCAGGTGTTCGAAATGGGTGTCCTATTTAGGTGTTCACCTATCATTACTCTAGAAGTTGACAAACTGATACTGATAAAATTAGAAAAAGAAACACCACAAAAAGTCAGTATATAAAAAGTGATTTTATTGTCTCCAATCGAGCTCAATTAGTTAAGTTGTGTAATATGAATTGTGATTATAGAATTTTAAATTCCTAAAACTCCTTCCATCCCTTATCCCATTTCCAACTCTCTCTCATGTATGGCTTATTAGGGGTCTTCCCTCAGATTAAAAAAAAAAACGACTTCTCACCTGCATGTTTAAAAAGAGAGCATTTTGAAAAATAATCCAAGAACTCTGTAATCCAAGAAATGTTTTTATCCCCCACTTTTTTTTTTTTTTTTTTTACAATATTTTTCGTTTTATTCTGTGGCTGAAAAGTGAAATAATAAATTTTGTTGCTTTTCAATTATTCAGATTCGGGCTTATCTAGAAGGAATGTGTCCTGCTCAAGCTGAGGTGCGGGGAAAGGAAATCCATGTTTGGTCAAAACCCGCGGGGCAAATTTCAATGGATGATGACAAGCGAAGGCTCAAACTCAAAGAGAAGCCGTGCAGGAGTGGTAGTGTCTCAGGGTGGGTGATTGTTATTCCCTTTTATTAACGGATTTAATTAGTATTTCTTATATACACAATTAATTATTTATTTATTTTTTGAACCATCAATTAATTATTATAAAATCATCATATTATTAGAAATTTTTTACTTTCATTATAATTAGTTGAAAAATCACACATAAAATAATATCAATTTTTTATACTTTACACATACAATTGATCAAATTATACTCTTTATTTATTGAAATTATTTTATAATTAATTTTATTTTTCAAACAAAATTTACTTGCAAAGACATCACAATGAATAACTAAAATCCCAACTAAGTTGGCATCTTAGTTATCATCAATCATCTGCAGCACATAAAAATATTATTAAAAAATGAAAAAATATACAAAACTAAGCATGGACATAAACCAAAACTCATGCAAAAGAATTATTTAAACCTATAGTAAAGAAGACCTATCCTATTATGATAGAACTGATCACTAATAAATCTAGGAATAGAATCCCACCAATAAAAACCTTGGGAAGAAATCCCATGTGAAGCAAGTTTGTCAGCATAATTGTTACCTTCCTTATAAATATGAGATCAATTAAAATTCATCCTACCAACTAACTACAAGCAATTTCTTCATCTATTTCTCAATTGCCAAGAGACCACATGCAAAGATTGAAAGGCATGAATGATCAACTGAGAATCACATTCTAGCCAGAAATTGTGCCATCCTCTTTGGTAAGCAATCTCCATAGCAAGCATAGAACCAATCAACTCAGCATGAAGAGAAAAACTAATACCAAAATTGGCCTCACAACACCTAAAGCTGCAGCATTACTGTCTCTAAAAATACCACCACACACTATTGGATTGGAGGTTAATGGTTTCCCTTTTTATGTTTTGGCCAAGGCTTGAGGAATTCGTCGAGCCGTTGGAGGGAGCCAAGAGTAGAATCACTTACGTTTGGCAATAGTCTAGATCTTCAAACCAGGTATAGGGAGAAGGGATTAGTATGAACATGTAGGCCTTGGGATAGTGAAAGATGAAGGGTTAATCCATGACCCTATTGTATGCTATATGCCTAGTTGATATTTGGTTGTACTGTATGAATATCTATGCTTTAGATATGCTGGTATGTTTTATTTGTGACAAGTATTGATGATGATGATGTTATGCCATGATTGAATGAATTGATATTCGATGTTGATGTTGATTTGGCTATGCGATGTTAAGGCTTCTGCCTAGATTATACAGCCATGCTCCAGTAAGCACAGTCGTGCTCGATGAACAGCACGACCGTGCTCAATACCAGCACACCCGTGCTGGGGCTCAGCATGACCGTGCTCCCCAATCAGAATGTGAGTTAAGTGGAATTTGGGAGGCTTCATCCAGATTTCCCCTATGATAAAATAAGACAATAATTAAAGGAATAACAAAGATAATTAAGGATAAAGACGTTAATGATGGCGAAAGACGGTAACGATGAGTTACCGCATGTTGATAAACTTTGATGCTTATTGGCCAAAGTTGTCTTGATGCTTATTGGTCAAGGTGTTGTTGTTGATAAACCTTGATGCTTATTGGTCAAGGTGTTTGTGGCGTTAACATTTGATGCTTATTGGTCAAAGTGGAGGTGGTGGTTATGATTGATTGTTTGTTTGATGATTGCACATGCATTCACACATTGGAGCTGTTAGTGGGGGAAGTTAGGACATATGGGAGTTCGTCCGAGAGTAAGGCGAACTGGCCGTCCGTGGTGATTCATCTGAGAGTTAGGTGAATCGTGGCCCCCCGTGGTAGTGCATCCGAGAGTAAGGTGCAATGGCTATCCAAGGGGGTTCACCCATGGTTTGGTGAACTGCCGATGTTGGTGCTTATTAGCCAATGTGGATATGTAACTCCGAAGTTGTCTTCTTGAGATAGTTATGGATCATCATGCATAATGGAGTAGTGGAGTAGCATTGTATCGCACAACATAAGTTGTTGGATATGACATGGTGTATTAATATGTTAAGTGTTGTTGTTATGTGATATGTTTATATAAATGTTGTATGATCATCTTGTTAACTGCCCTATTACCATTATGTTTATACAACGGTTTCTTACTCCCCATCTTCTGTTGTTTCTTGCATGTACCTTGTTTTATGCAAAGGATGGTGAGCAGCCTGTTGAGGAGTGACTCCGAAGAGTTTGCTCGCTGGTAGTTTTGGACTTTATCTTTTACATAGTTATTTTCGATGTATTTCCAGATTTTAGTTACCAGCTTTGATATGTGACATCGGGGTTTTGGGGTTTACGTTTTCTTCTGTTCATGTTTTATTTATTTTCAGCAAGTGTTATGTTTTGTTTTAGTTCTTATGATACTCGCTACCTTGTGACGTTTATTATTTATTTATGCATGATTTCTTTATATATTTAATTATATACATATATGTGGGGTAAAGAGTGTCACAAAACCACTCCTTAAGCACACAGAACCTCTGGTTGAGGTTCTCCCTCCTATATCTTTCGGTTATCAACATGATTCAATGATTCTTCTCTGCAATTTACTTGTTTTATCCCTTATTTACAGGACTTTTTTTTGTTCCACCATACGATCCTTTATCACAAAAGCTCAACAAAAAGTTATATGTGCTTAGAGCAGTGGTTCCATATGTTAATCATTGAAAAATTGATGGATATTGGACGGAAGGGTCGAATTTGCTACATTAAAAAAATAGAGGGACCAAATGTGCATCAAAAAAACTTTAGGGACCAAAAGCGCAAATGACCAGTAGTAATGGGATAAAAATGTAATTAAGCCTATATACTTATTCTACTTTGGGTAAAGGTCCATTTTGGTCTCTGACAAAAAATGCGTGAGCCATTTTAGTCCCTGACAAAAAAAAAAGTACTCCGTTAGTCCCTGACAATTACTATTTGGGACAAGTTAGTCCCTACATTCACTCCGTTAGTCAGCATCCGTTACTAAATTGTCTCACGATACTAATTGTCAGGGACTAATCAGTCTCACTTTAAATATTGTTAGGGACTATGATGTCCCATAGTAATTTTTCAGGGACTAACTTGTCGCAGTTAGTAATTGTCAGGGACTAACGGAGTAATTTTTTTTTGTCAGGGACTAAAATGGCCTACACACTTTTTGTCGGGGACCAAAATGGACCTTTACCCTTCTACTTTTTACCTTTTTGCTTTTTATTGTTGGTTTTTTTCATAATAATACTTAATAGTTTGATGTGATGTATTTTTATACTATTTTTAATATTACAAATATAAAGTTGATACCTTTTAGTCCATGATGTTTTATTTTTTAATATGTTATATTTGTTAATGTTATTAGTATTTTTGACCTGTGCAAAACACATGAATAAATTTTTTATTAAAAAAATAATCTTTAATTGAGGTAAACAAAAAACAGAAAATGTAATTTTTAATTTGAAAGAAATTACATTATATTTTATTGATTGAAATATATATATATATATACACACACACACACACTATACTATACTATACTATACTATACTATACTTATACTATGCTAATTGTTTTTAAAAAATAAAGGTTCTACACGCCAAAAAATTATTAAAGAATAGGAAAATAATATAAGAAAAAAAATTTGTGGTGTGGGGGGGGGGGGGTGGGGGGGGGGTGGGGGGGGGGGGGGGGGGTGGGGGGGGGGGGGGGGGCGTTAAACCCAAAACCTATGCAAAAAATCATGAAAATCTATAGTTAGGCAATCCTATTCTATTTCGGAAAAAATTTCCCTAATAAAATTAGGAATAAGATCCCAGTTACAATGTTGTCCAGTCCCCCTTCCATCATCTCCCTTTTCCCTACTTCCGCTGCAAATCTTTGAGGTACAGGAAAAAACTTTTTGCCCTTAACGTACAAACCCCTGACACCGCCGCTTGGCTCAGAACTCTGCTGACCGTCCCTTCTCCCAATAAAGTTTTGACAGTGGGAATTTGAAAGTTGAACCGCCTTCTCCCACGTCGGAATATTCCCCTGCCCGTCACCATCATAGCGCTCTGTTCCCGATACAAAAAAAATCATTGTCTTCGTCTAATTCTCCCTCCTCCGACGAGCTTTCCAGGATTTCAAAGTTTTCATAATTCTTAATAGAGCTCAGATACAACTCACCGAAGGTTTCCTCCATCACTCTTATGGAGAAGGTAGTTTTGTTAATCATCACCTTAATAACTGTGTTGATGACTTCAGGCACAGAAGTTGAAACCAGAACCCTACCAACTTCAAATCTATGTCTTCTACTTGTGCTATCATCCACTTTAATGAAGCTACCCACTTGACAGACCACATCTTTGAAGACCTCCTCCTTCCAGGCGTGACAGGGAACCCCTACCACCTTCAGCCAGATGATTCTCTCTGTTGCTATAGCATCCGTTGACCAAAGCTTTAACTCAGAAAACAGCCTTTTGAAAACCTCTTCAAATTCTGAAAAAACATGCACAAGCTCCACACCTTCGTCTGTCGTTAATGGAACCATTTTCCCTCCCATAGGGTAAGCATTAATTGTAAAAAGGCCAACATTGTGTAACTCTTTCTGCACATTAAATGAATCATCCATCTTATACGTCAAACCAACATAACTACCCTTCAGCCAACTCATCTCATCATCAGATATATTAAAGGACATTCCTTTCCAATCATTATCCAGATCGCCCTCTTTTTCTTTGTTGCTCTGAAAACCCTAGCTTTGTTCCCTGGCTGTTAAAGCCTTTGTTTACCACCTGAGCAAAAGAAACATCTCCATTAACCTTTTGACTCATACCACCTTCTACTCTTGGCCTCTGAAAGTTCCTCCTTGCATGGCTAAAAAGACCACTCTCAAAACGCGGTATATTCACCCTTAGCTTCATTTCACCCACCCAAATCGCATCTAGTTTCCTTTGCAGATCAACCGAGTTCTCCACAGACTTGAATGTAACAAAACCAAATCTCTTACCAAACTTATCCTTTTTTGGAGTTATGAACACCTCCCCAACACTTCCCCATCTACTAAAGATTTTCCACATATTCCCCTACAACAGTAATCTGGGAAGTTTGTAAAAAAGTAAGAGGTGGTGTTTCTCAAGTACCCCGACAGCCAATACTTAAGAGAAGCATTGCCTCCCCGACCTTGCCTTCCATCAAAAGTGACCTCCCTCCAAGCCTCACCGTCGTTTCTCCCTCTCTCCCACTCACGCAGTCTCCCTCTCTCTCTCTCTCTCTCTCTCTCATCTCTCTAGGGTGCACGAGAGTTTTTACTGATTTAGAAATTCCTTTCAATGTCAGGTTAAGCATATTCTCCTTCTGACTTAAACTTTTAACTTAAAGCGGAGTAGTAGTTCATTTGTAAGATAAGAATGTGTCTGCGTACTAAGTAGACAGGCTGGAAGAAATATAATAGTTCAATTAAATCATCTAACAAATATTTAGTTACATCAAACTATTGATTAAAATGCACGTCAGATACTTGGAGACTCAACAATAATTCCTCCTATGAGATTATTGTTGGTCGTGGCAACCATAACCCAAGAGGGGGGGTGAATTGGGTTTATAAAATTTTCTAAAAATAATTTATCAAAAACGATTTTCCCAAAATAAATTATTAAATCACACAACAAGGAATAAACAAAAGATGAATATGCCAGCAATAATATGAATTAAACAATGGAGATAGGGAAGAGAATACTTGCACACGGATTTTATCCTGGTTCAGCCACCAACCACTTGTGACCTACGTCCAGTCCCCACTCCACCTGTGGGATTTTCTTCCACTAATCAACAAGCTTATAAACTGGAGCTTGCAAACCTTTGTACATAACAGAGCACTCTAACCACGTCTCCTGGGATACCTCACCCACCACGTGTAAGAGCCTCAAACTTTAGCACTCTCCCTCGCGCCTCCGGGATACCTTACCCGCGCTTCTGAGCCTAAAGTCACACACCAAAGGATGTCACACTCTTTACAACAGAAGGATACCTCACCTTCAAACAGAGGGATACCTCACCCTCAACCTAGGGATACCTCACCCTATTTCTGGTTTGACACAAGGAGTAGAAGAAATTTGAAGCACTCTAACTAGTGCAGATAAACACAAATTGAAGCACTATGAGTATGATGATATTCTCACAGAATTTGGCTCAAATTATTTTAGAGTATAAAACAATTTTTGTTCAATGTTTTTCTCTACTATTTTCAACTAAGAAACTCACTTTTATACCTTTTGAAAATATGACGAGATTGATTTCAAGCAAATGACCGTTGCATATTTTTCTACCGTTGGTGATCATTGAAAAAGTTTAGACATTGATTTATTGTTATAGCCAATTGATTGCATGAGGTCCGTAAATCACAATGCCTTTCAAAGTAATTCAATTTTTGATTAGAAAAAAGTAAGTTTAATGGATCTTAAAAGCAAATTAAATTATTGAAAGAGATTGGGATCAATCAATTGATGCTGTACGTGTATTTCCTCCAGATCCATACCATTGAATATATTTGTTGATATTGTTCAAACACTTGAAAAAGAAATATCCTTATCTTCTTAATTTATTAAATCAACGGATATAAAATCATGAAATCTACCTTGATTGAAAAAGAAAATTCAAATGATTGAAAATATTTTAATTCTTACATGTAAATTTTTTCAATGCATCAATTGAAATAATCTTTCACATGAAGCTAATTAGAAAAACACTTTGCTATTAAAAACTTTTTTTTTAATTAAATTAATAAAATGGGCCAAAGTGAGTTTTAGTCATGATACCCTTACAAGACATCTAAGACCTAGTATATTTACCCAATCTTGCTTGAAGTCTTGATGCTTGAAACTTTGATGCTCTTTGCTTTTTCTTTCTTTGCTTTGCTAACCTTGAGTACCTGCATACTTGGAAATTATATTTTCTTTTTGTCCTGCATGCTTATGGTTAGTGTTTGTCAATCATCAAAACATAATTAAATATATACTTTCATTATTATGAGTACAATTAAATAAAAATTAATAATGAAGAAGTGAGAGTTCTTGCAACTTAACAATTAGATCTCATTGAAAATGTAGGCATATATAGGGCTTGGTTGATGAAATAGAGATTAATACCTAGATCCATCCAAAGGTTGATTACTTATATCAGATCTAAATATTTGGTCTTTGACCTTTTGGCGTTAAGAGGAGTGAAATTATGCTCATGGTAGCGGTTGAAATACATTTATTAGCTAAAGGGACACGGATAAGGATGGTTGATTATTTAGGTTTTTAGGATCGGATAAGCATGCAAGATGCCATGACATGTATATTGTAACATGTTACTGGCATGGTTTAATTGAACTAATATTTTAAAGTGTTAAATATGTTTTTGTTGCTACAAAATTGGTAAATTTTGATTTTATTTCTTATAAAAATTTTATTCATTTTTAGTTCCTAAAGAAAATACAAAAATTGTGTTTTAAACCTTGGCAAGTGATTAATTAAAAACATACTACTTTTATTAAATGTAGGGAATAAAAATGAATAAAATTTTTATAGGGATAAAACATATTTAATCCTATTTTAAAATGTATATTAAATAAAGTATCAATATTTTATTGATTTAAGTTGTAATAAAAAATTGTGATAGACAAAACTTATGGTATATATTGTCAATCCATTAACTAATCGTTATAAAGTGATAGCACTGCTCTACATGGTAGTAATAGCTCCTTCAAGTCAAAGTGCAAACGCTCTAGAACCCAAAAGAAGGAAAACAACAGGAAGCTCCCTCATAGCCAAGGAAAGGAGTCTGTGGTTTAAAAAACTGAAACCAGATAAACCATAACAAAGGTTGTCTTCCATGTCATAGACAGTGACCATATCAGTCATGTGAAAATCACGTGCAACAAAAGAATTGTTTTGGTACCGTTTTCTATTTAAATGTGTTTGCAAGATCGGCTAGGTTCCTTTTAATATTGACCAAGTCCATATATATATATATATATATATATTCGAACCACTAGTAGGCGAGTTCTGTATAAATGTATAATATTCAGCCTTTTCTATTCTCATATGCATTTATGCAGGTACGGTTTTATCACTTGTCCTCTATCATATATGAATGATAGCCATATATTCAAAAGCATATTACACCTCTATTTTCATCCACGAAAGATATATAAGTGCAATCGCTCCCAGTTTATACATATAATAATAATTCTGGGACTAATTTTTTTTATAGGCAAATATTAGTATGTAATTAGTTGTTAATTTTTTTTCTCTTTTGTCAATAATTGAACCTTAGACTTCCAATATCTTAAACCCTCAGCTCTAACCACTTGAGCTACCCCACCCCCCCAATTCTGGGACTAAATTGATAGCCTAGAAAATTACTGCTCTTTGATTTAGCAAAGAATTCACCTCTGTTGTTACTGCTCTTTGATTCAGGGTGAAGACAATTACCTTTCCTGGTTTTGGGAAAGGGTTCTGTTATTTTATTTTTTTTGGATTGTGTGAAGTGAATATGCTTCATTGAATTGAATTGGATCATTACACTGATGTTATCCATAGCTCCTATCAGTCATAAAGAACTGATAAAATAAAAGTTAACTAACTAATCGAAAGTTGTTACAATAACTACTTTATTTAACAGAAAATAACTGATGACTAATTTAGCTAAAATTAACTTTGATACCCCGTCAAGTTGGAGCAAAGATGTTTAAGGCTCCCAACTTGGACATTAAAGAATGAAATTAGGTAGAGGAAACTGGTTTAGTCATTAAGTCAGCAAGCTGATGTTGAGTCTTCACATGTAATGAGAAAAGTAAATAAGGTAAAAGATGAGTGATGAATGATGTATTCAATCAACTGAATATTCCCTTTACATCAGTGTGCTATATATAGCAAGCTGTGTAGTACACACTAAGCATACTATGCCTTATTACATCATGTAAAAGACCTATAACAGAATAACAAAAAAGAGCAGCTCCAAAGGTGTGACTAGGACACGTCATTTCCTTCATGTGTGGGAGTGCTCTGATCATGATCTTCTAGAATGTTTCCTTCCTCTATTGGGCCTATTGGGCTATTTTCTTTCAACACTCCCTCGCAAGCTGGACCATGGTAAATGTCTAACAAACCCAGCTTGGAGATGAAAGGAAGAAATGAGCTTGGTGGCAGTGCTTTAGTGAAGAAATCTGCGAGTTGTGCTTTGGAGGAAATTGGCAGCAGTCGAAGAGTTCCATTTTGCACCTTTTCTCTCACAAAATGGCAATCAATTTCCAAGTGTCTTGTTCTTTCATGAAACACGGGGTTAGCAGCTATATGCATGGCACTTTGATTGTCATAATAGAGCACAGGTGGCCTAGCACATGTAGTGTTTAAGTCAGCAAGCAGATATAAAAGCCATTGTATTTCACAACAAGCAGTGGACAAGGCTCTATACTCAGCTTCAGAGGAAGACCTTGACACTGTCTGTTGTTTCTTTGCTTTCCAAGACACTAGAGATGATCCAAGGAAGAAGCAATAACCAGAAATTGATCTTCTAGTGTCAATGCATCATGCCCAATCTGCATCAGAAAAACCAAACAATTGTAAAGATGAGTTTCTAGGGAAGAATAGGCCCCTCCCTGGATTGCCCTTGAGGTATCTGATAATCCTACAAGCCATGTTATAATGTGTCATAGTAGGTGAGCCAAGGAATTGACTCAATTGTTGAATGGCAAAGGCAATGTCAGGTCGGGTAGTGGTTAAATATAGGAGCTTCCCTATGAGCCTCATGTATCCAGGAATGTCATCATATGCCTTAAACAAATCCTGGCGTAATTTTACTGCTGCATCCAAGGGTGTAGTGGCAGGTTTAGAACCAAGCATCCCTGACTCATGAAGTAAATCTAAACAATACTTCCTTTGACAGACTGAAATTCCTTCTTGAGATTGTGCAACTTCCAAACCAAGAAAGTACTTGAGCCTCCCAAGGTCCTTAATTTTAAATGAGGAATCAAGGATTGCTTTTATTCTATCAAATTCTGTCAAGGAGTTTCCTGCTAGTATAACATCATCAACATACACTAGCAAGGCAGTGAATTCATCCTTCTTGGTACAAGTGAACAATGAATAGTCCGAACTGGATTGACAATAACCATGTTGTAAGAGCAGTGAGGTCAATTTCTCATACCATTTCCTGCTTGCTTGTTTCAATCCATACAGGGATTTGTGCAACTTGCACACCTGATTTGCCTTGTGAATGGATACACCTTGTGGAATGGTCATGTACACATCCTCCTTCAAATCTCCATGTAGAAAAGCATTGTTTACATCAGTTGATGTAAGTGCCAATTGTGAATGGATGCTAGAGCCAAGAGGACTCTCACAGTAGTGAGTTTAGCCACAGGAGAGAAGGTGTCAAAGAAATCCAGCCCCTTTATCTGATTGTAACCCTTTGCCACTAACCTTGCCTTGAATCTTTCAATTATCCCATTTGCCCTGTGCTTCACTTTATAAACCCATTTGCTGCCAATTGGAGTCACATTAGGTGGCAAATCTACTACCTTCCATGTGCCATTCCTCTCCAAAGCTTGCAACTCTGCCTTCATAGCCTCTGTCCAGCACTCAAGTTTGCTAGCCTCCTCATAGGACTTAGGTTCAGTGACATTACTCAAGGAGACTGAGAACTGTTTGTGAGAGGGAGATAATTTTGAGAAGGAATGAAAAGAGGTAATTGGATAAGGAATACCTGGAGAGATTGATTGAGTTGAATGAGTGGAAGGGCTGCACACATAGTTTGCAAGTCTCTTTGGTAGGTGCTTTTGCCATGTTGATCTTCTCACAGGTTCTGTCACCAGTTCCTGTTCAGTATCAGAATTCTGAGTTGCTGGATTCTGCACAGTATCAGTAGCTTCTTCTGTAGTTAGTTCTGTCACTGATTTTGGGCTATGTGGAGGCTCGTGCATGCTGTCAGAGTAATACTGCCATGTACATAGGTGTTATGAAGACTGATATGGCAATATATGTTCATAGAAGATCACATCTCTTGAGACAAAAAGTTCTCTATTGTTTAAATCAAGTAAAACAGCACCCTTTGTTCCCATTTTATAGCCTAAAAAGACACATTTTCTACCCCTAGGCTCAAGTTTTGTTCTGTGTGAATGGAGGGTAGAGGCATAACATAGTGAACCAAACACTTTTAGGCTTTGTAAATCTGGTTCCTCATTATGCAGGATTGAAAAGGGAGATTTATTTTTCAAAATAGGGGTAGGGACCTAATTGATGATGTAAGTGGCATGCAAAATTGCATATGACCAATATTGCTTAGGCAATTTGGATTGAAATAAGAGGGCCCTCCCTACATTTAACACATGTTGGTGTTTCCTTTCCACTCTCCCATTTTGTTGGGCTGATTCCACGCAACTAGTTTGATGAACAATACCTTTTGAGGCATAAAATTGATTCATGAGGAACTCAGGTCCATTATCTGTTCGGATTATCTTTACTCTTGCATCATACTGATTTTCAATTTTCAGAATGAGGTTTTGTACATGTTCTCTAGTCTCAGCTTTTGATTTCATCAATATTATCCATGTGAAGCGACTAAAATCATCAAGGGCAGTCAAGAAATACTTATGGCTATGCACAGAGGAAACAGAAATAGGTCCCCATATATCAAAATGTATTAGTTTATAAGGTTTAGAAGCTCTACTTGGACTTAACCGAAAAGCCAATCTCCTATGTTTGGCAAAATGGCATACATCACAAGCAGAGTTTTCATTCACAGTAATAAAGGGAAATTGTTCATGAACAATTTATAATCTAGAATGTGACAAATGTCCTAAACGAAAATGCCATAAGGCTTCTTGAGGTAGATGTTGCAATTCTGAAACTGTGGAGCTTGAGGCAAAAGCACCCTTTGCTCCAACCACTAGGTGATATAGCCCTTCATGTCTTTCAGCTAAACCAATCATCCTCTTGGTTTTCTGCTCCTGAATCAAGCATTCAAAGGAAGTAAAAGTGATTATACAATTCAGAGAAGCACATAACGTTGTAACTGACAACAAGTTGAGAGAAAAATTAGGAACATGAAGGACTTCACTGACAGAAAAACCAGGGGAAAATGTTACAGTTCCAGCATATTTTGCAAGTGAAAAATGACCATTGGGGAGTCTGAGACTAACAGGTTCAATGGAATGGTAATTATCAAAGTACTGCAAAGAGGAGCATATGTGATGACTTGCCCCTGAATCAACAATCTAGGAGCCAACTTTACAACTATTTACAAAGAAGGAAATGTGATTTACCATGAGTGAGGCCAAGCTGACCTGGTTTGAGGTAATGTTTGTTTGCTGGATGAGGCTCAACAGCTTTTCATACTGCTCATGTGTGAACATAGGTGGATCTGCTTTCATCTCTTCATTCACACTAGCATTCTCCTTGTACTCAAAAGTCTCACTAGCAGCATTGCTCGAACCATAGACATTTTTCTGCCAATTTGGAGGGTAATCATGCTTTTTGTAGCAGGTCTCTATGGTGTGTACTGATTTACCACAGTATGTGCATATTTTTTTTCCATTTCTGTTATTTGTTCCTGCAATATAACCTCCTCTTCCTTTTCCTTGTGACTTTTTGTAATCAGCAGAATTAATTAAGATTTTTGACTCATCATTACTTATGTAACCAGTTTGTCTTTCATGTTGGATTACCATAGAAAAAATTCGGTTTAAATTTAGCAGAGGATCCATCAACAGAATTTGTGATTTAAGCACAGAGAAGTTATCATTCAAACCAGTTAAAAATCTAATGGTGCGATTTAGATCATGATAATACCTTGCATTTCGAATTCCTGAAGCACAAGTGCATCTTACTGGGCAGCCACACACTGGCATTGGCATGTAACTCTCCAATTCTTCCCAAAGCACTTTCAGTTTTGTGAAAAAATCAGTAACACTGAGAGATCCTTGCCTCAATCCATAGATTTCTTGCTGTAAATCTGAGATCCTGATCAGATCTTCTTGTGAGAATCGTTCCTTCAGCTCTTGCCATACATCGATTGAGTTTTGAAGAAAGACAATGCTCTGGGCAATTGACTCCGACACTGAGTTCATGAGCCATGAATGGATCAACATATTGCATCTGCTCCAAGCTTTATAGCTTAGGTCAAAAGGAGTGGGTACTGGAATTGTTCCATCAACAAATTCAAATTTGTTTTTAGCTCCAAGAGCTCTCCTCATTGAGCGAGCCCAAGCATGGTAATTAGATCGATTAAGAACTGGTGTGACTGTAACTGCAGAAGGGCCATCACCAGGGTGAACATAATATGGACTAGATTGGTCTTGGCTTGGGTCTGTGGGTTGATTACCACCACCATTATTGTTGTTGTCGTTACGCACCATGACTGAGATGAGCAGCGGAATTTAGCTCTATGATACCATAATGAGAAAAGTAAATAAGGTAAAAGATGAGTGATGAATGATGTATTCAATCAACTGAATATTCCCTTTACATCAGTGTGCTATATATAGCAAGCTGTGTAGTACACATTAAGCATACTATGCCTTATTACATCATATAAAAGACCTATAACAGAATAACAAAAAAGAGCAGCTCCAAAGGTGTGACTAGGACACATCATTTCCTTCATGTGTGGGAGTGCTCTGATCATGATCTTCTAGAATGTTTCCTTCCTCTATTGGGCCTACTGGGCTATTTTCTTTCAACAACATGGATGAGATTGAGGAATCCTGAATTCACATTTTCCCATACAAAGTGACAGTCAAGTTCAATGTGTTTAGATGTCTCATGAAATGTTGGATTGGATGCTAGAAGAATAGTTGCTTGATTGTAGCTGTCACAAAATAACATGAGATTGGAGATTCAAATTTCAAATTGTAAAAGCAGGCCTTGCAACCAGAGGAGCTCAATTACAATGCATGCTAAAGATCGAGATTCCTGTGTGTTGTTTCTTGAATTAATTTCCAACATATTAAGGAGTCTCCAAGGAATGTACAATAGCCGGTGATTGATCTGTGAGTGTGAAGTAAATATGCTTCATTAAATTGAATTGGATTATTAATTCATATTCGAATAAGTGTTTAATTAAGCTGTTTAATTATCCAAATGTATCCTTAGTATGCAAATACTGTTAGCCTATCCCATACAATTCAAATCCTCCAGTATTCAAGAACTAGTATTAAAGTATTAAATATCTATTAAACTTTTTAAATAGGGGATCTATTTAAAAATTTAATAAAGTTATAAGGTTAAAAAATATAATGTAACAAAAAAAATTATTGAAATTGAGCTCTAATTAACACCTAATATATGTAAACCAGAAACAAAACGTTTTCATCAACATGGAAGTTTGTTGAGAAGCAAGAGGTAACACAAATTGAATCACATTGCATGGTACTATGTTACTTGAAGTTTATGATTGATGATGAATAAGATAATGTTTAAGGGTGATGTCTTTTTATATGACTCATGTTATGTATATGATCAAGTTTAATTCTTGGAGTTGGTTGGTATCAAAGGGGTGGTTCTGGATGCACTTTTTCATATTGGTTTGTCAATCCAGCATTGTTGTTGGGTTGTACAGTAATAGTTGGTATATGGGTTATAGTACTTTTGTATTCTATATTAATATATTTTGCTTATAAAAAAAGGCTTAATTGGAGTTTTAGTCCCCCTACTATTGGTCATGTGCGATTTTAGTCCCTAAAGTTTTTTTCGTGTACATTTGGTCCGTCTATTTTTTCAATGTTGCAAATATAGTCCTTCTGTCCAATGTCTTTCAATTTTTTCAATTATCAACGTAGAGGAACCACTTCTCTAAGTACACACAACCTCTGCTTGAGGTTCTCCCTCCTCCGCGTCCGTCTCCGATTCAACATGATTCAGTGGTTCTTCTCTGCTATTTATTGGTTTTGTTCCTCCTTTCCAAGACTTTATTTTTTGTTCCACCACATGATCCTTTATCATAAAAACTCAAAAAGAGGTTTTATGTGCTTAGAGCAGCGGTTCTGTGTGCTTAGATAAGTTATTCCTCTTTGTTGATCATCGAAAAATTGACATACATTGACAGAGACCATATTTGCAACATTAAAAAAATAGGAGGACTAAATTTGTATGGAAAAAACTTTAGGGACCAAAATCACACATGACCAATAGTGGGGCACCAAAATTGCAATAAGCCTAAAAAAAAAAAGGCCATGATATATGAAGAGAGGATGACTAAAGTAAATGCAAATTTAACGACATATAGCTAGTGGGATTTAATTTCGGGATCAAACCATCTCCAAGAGCATGCAAACACTGTTATGTTCATTTAAGCTGTAGCTGCAATATTCATTTAGGTCATATATCTATAGTCTATACGAGAGACACCCCATTTTCAAACTTGTGTAGAAAAAAATTTTCTCATATTTGTCTGAAAGCCCTAAACAGCATTTTATGAGGAAGAAAAGAAAAGAAAAGAACAGACACAAAGGGAATGGATAGGAGAAGGAGAGAGACAGAGTGTGTTTCATATATATGGTTTTGAACATTCCCTTCTTTTTTATTATTATTGCTAGCCAGATGTGTTGGGACCCAAAGTGTAGCTGCCGGGTGAGGTAACTGAGACATCTCAATTTATCCACCACAGCCCCACGTTTGGTTCCTTTATTGGCAACCATGTGGAGCCATGAGCAAAGGACCACCACTAATCCCTTTTCTTCTTCCTATATAATTATGAACACCCTTCACCTCCCTTCTATATATATATTCTCATGCAATTCAATCATGATCTCATGTTGAAATTGGGTTGAACATAAAAATAAAAACCCAAAAGTCATCTACTTTTGAGTTAGAAAGCTTAAAGAGAGCACATAAAAAAAAACAGCCCAAAAGTGCACCCAACTTTTTGAGGAAAAGCAAAGAGGAAACAATCAAAGCAACAAGTTGATATATTGTTAGAAAATGATGAAGATAGAAGGTGAGACTATTGGAGTGTCTAAAAGAAGGTTTATGGGTAAAGGAATGGGAGCTCTTGTCAAAGAAGGTAGAGGAAGGTTTTATATATTTAGAAGATGTATCATATTGCTTCTCTGCTCCCATGATTAGTTTGTGTGTATTTGTATCTAAGTTTTGTTCAAATTATAGTACTACTCTCTTATAAATCTATGTATATTACGCTTATCAAAAAAAAAAAACTATGTATATTACTGTCTTCTAAAGTGAAGAGAAGCGTAGTTGTTATCAATGGATGAAATGAAAATCCCACTTGTTGGTGTTCTGTCTTTCTATCAACTTTCAACTTTCTTTATGTCTTAGTTTTTATATCCTTGGCACAAGAGTGGAAAAGTTAGTATTTTATGCATCCTTTGTGGAATGCTCATATAATTATAAATATAGTTCTTTTCTCTCTCCGTATATAGATATAACTTTTATCATGATTAGGTTTTCCTTTTTCTTAGCTTCCTCTCTTTCACTATTAGCACAATGACTTGTTTAACATAAACATTTCTGATGAATTTGGAAATCATTCAGACTTATGGTACTAACAATTAATGATATAATAAATTCTGTTCATGGCATTTAGACTTTTTGACATTGCAGATGGTCTTTTACATTTATTTCTGTAAAAAGGGCCCAAAGAAAAGGAAGAATGTTAGACTGAATTCGCTGCAACTTGATCTTGTTTGTTTTTCATTTATATTGAAGCAAATTTTCAAGTCAGTACTAGTATATTGTTATCTAAGGTGTACCATTCACCAAAATAGTGCAGTGATACACAACCGGACCAATCATTTTGTCATTTGGGCATATTTTGCCACTTGGGTTAGTCAAAATATCAAAAGGTGGGGGCTGGAACATGAGTTGAAAAGTTAACTAACCCATGTGACAAAATGAATGGACTAGTAGAATATGTCATTTGGATGGTGCATCACTACACCATCACTTTGGTGAGTGGTACACCATAGCCTTCACCATATCTTTAAGTGACTGTATATGATTTGCCCTACAGGTGGAACTATATCTCATTTTGCAATTTTTCAAGATAATCAAAGCAGCTTAGCAGAAAATGAAAAATGGTTTAAGCTTTTCAAGACTTAATTGAGCATAAAGGAAGCACTGATTAATAGCGACAACTTTACTACTATATTTATACTAAAGCTACAAGCCAAATTTACTTTTGTTGGTTTGCAGTGAAGGTATAGTATCATTAATCGAACTAAAAAACATCTTAGATTTGGTTTAGTTTTCATAAAATATTAATAGCCGGCTCAACATCATGTATTTTATGTTAAAAAACCTAATCATTCGTGTATAGGTTATTATCAAGTAAATATATAATAACATCGTTTGTGTCTTTCATGATTTCATCCTTCTTCTACTTATTATGGTCATTATTCTCCGGAAGGAAGAATGAATTCTCTTTTTCTCTCGCCCACACAAAATAAACTTAATTCGTTAACAACTTAAGAGAAAACAGAAAACTAATATAATATTTTATTACGGAGCAAAATTAGAAGGAAAAAAGGGGTTCCTCTCCAGCGGTAAAACAGTTGCTTTTACAGTGTGTGTATTTTTATTTTTTTTCACTTCAATCTAATGATGGTGCAACTGATCTCTCCACCAAATATCAACCATTGGATCTGGCGGGAGAGAAGATGGAGAGAGTGTGGATCGGAGAGGATCCAAATTTGAAGAAAAAAAAATTGTTAGGGGAGACAAAGTAGAGAAAATAACATTTTTTTTTATAAGCTAAATTGTATTAATGGGGTACTAGGAGTACCCAAAATCCATATACAAAAGAAACAGTAACCAAGTGATAGGTACAGCTAAAGCTTCAACCAAGAGTAAAACCAACTACAAGGTTGAATTAAATCTCTACCCCACCAACAAATAATCGCAGGACCCAAAAGAAAGATACAGGGGAGCAAGGCAAAATAACTACAGCCACCCCTGCAAGTATAGTCTTCACCCACTAGGATGCAAATTTAACACAAATGCCAGTAGCTACAGCATCAGTGCAGTCCAAAATAGCAGCAATTCAGTCTTAAGGGAGACAACCAACTGGGCAAAGGCACCAATCTGTGTAAGAATAATCCAGGGATTCTGTTTCTGCCGAGAACCATATCCATGATCTATGTTTAATTTGTTCCAAAACAGATAGATGACTGACTTCACCATTCTTGAATATAATCTCATTTCTCATCAGCCACAAAGACAAAACAGTTGAGTGCCAGAATAGATTTCTAAACCTCCTCTTCTTCCTACCTCTAAGCAACCGTCTATGAGAAGAGTAAAAGGTGGGAATATCATTAGATTCAACCAAGGCAAAACCGAGCCATCTGTACACACAGTCCCACCCTGAATGAAAATGGACAAACAAGAAACAGATGCAAGGCGGATTCCTGCTCAGAACCACAAAGAACACAGCCGCACTGTGACGGATCTCTAATAATCTGTCTAGTAAGAAGGTTCACCCTAGTTGGTAAGCGGTCCAATAACAATTGCCAAGAGAAAGCCAGAACTTTACTTGGCACACAACTAGCCCAAAAATTCTTAAAGGTACCAGAAAGGCCTAAATCCGGATTAAGAGATATACACTTAGATAGCAATAGATCATAAGTTACCTTAACCGTGAATTGATTTGTGTTTCCAACCATCCAGACCCAGGCATCCTCCAATTCTCTACATAAGCAAGCACCCTCCATAGTAGCCGAAAACAAGTTAAGAATCTCCTCCTCCCAAACAAACAAAGGCCGCCTCCACCTCCACCTCCATTTCCACTCAATACCTGCCCACCAACCCATATTAGCAACCAAAGCATCCTTATCTAGTGACAAAGAGAAAAGTCTTGGGAATTCGTCTTTGAGACTTTTTACCCCAAACCACACATCATGTCAAAATAGAATATTAGCACCATTACCAATCCTCCTTCCCACCTCCTTTGAGAACCAATTTGATTCAACCACAGATTTAGAGTCAATAGAACATAAGTCCCTCCACCAAGCTGAGGAATTGCTCGAATTCCATTGTAAAATATTCAGTTTGGGACTAGGCTCTCCATACCTTGAAACAAGAATTCTATGCCAACATGCTTCTTTATCAACCAACAATCTCCACCTCCACTTCCCTAGCAAACTTAGATTGAAGAGGTCTAAGTCCTTGACACCTAAACCACCAATTTCTTTTGGAGAACATACCCTACTCCACCTGACCCAACAAATACTTCTTTTCCCATCACCCCCACCCCATAAGAAATTCCTTTGAATACCAACAAGAACACTAAGCACTTTCCTAGGGATCCTGAGAAAAGATAAGAAGTAAAGTGGAATACTAGATAGTACCGATTTCAAGAGCACAATTCTACCACCTAGTGATAGATATCTCCCCCTCCATCTAGCAAGTCTTTTCCGCAAAATATCCACCACCGGCTGCCATGTCTTGGCTCTTTGAGGGTTTGCACCTACCGGAAGCCCAAGATACATGAATGGCAACTCACCAACTTTACAATACAAGAAAGAGGACCCAGCTGCAAGTAACCCCTCATTCACATTAATCCCAAACAAACAGCTTTTATAGAAGTTTACCTTTAACCCGGACACCAACTCAAAGCTTCGAAGAATTGCTTTCATAGCCCATAGGTTTTGGTAGGATGCCTTCCCCACTAACAAAGTATCATCTGCATATTGTAAGTGTGACAAGGAGCAAGACTGACCATATTCAAAACCAAAGAACCTACCACACTCCACAGCTCTAGCCACGAGGCCACCCAAACCTTCCGCCACTATGAGGAAAAGGAAAGGTGCCAACGGATCGCCCTGCCTGAGACCCTTCTGAAGGGTAATCTCCTCTGTGGGACTACCGTTAACAAGGACAGAAACCTGCCTAGAAAACACACAGGCCTCCATCCATCCCATCCAAACATCACAAAAGCCCATTCTTCTCATCATGTACCTTAAGATATCCCAACTAACCGAGTAGTATGCCTTTTCAAAATCAACCTTTAGGATGAGGCAATCCTTGCTCTTCTTCCTAGCCAAGTCTACTATTTCATTAATAGCCAAGACCCCGTCCAGGATTTGCCGATTGGCTATGAAAACTGACTGGCAATTGGATATTAATGTGCCAATCACCTTCTTCAGCTGAGAAGCCAACAACTTAGAAATCAGTTTATGAATGCACCCAATTAGGGATATAGGCCGAAAATCAGCAATCCTGTGGGGATTCTCACGTTTCGGTATCAAAGCTATGAAAGATGAGATAATCCCT
The DNA here is from genome assembly GCA_035048595.1 of Echinosophora koreensis. Taxonomy (NCBI): domain Eukaryota; kingdom Viridiplantae; phylum Streptophyta; class Magnoliopsida; order Fabales; family Fabaceae; genus Echinosophora; species Echinosophora koreensis. The sequence continues at coordinate 1,975,526 of JAPCYP010000011.1, read as the reverse complement.
TTAGGAAGAGTAGAATTTGAATAGAATTCTGTCACTAATAGCCCAATTTCCACACTGATAGAGCCCCAGAATTTCTTGAAAAAGGAAAAGGTGAAACCATCCGGGCCCAGACTTTTGTCCCCATCACAACTCCAAACAGCCTCCCTAATTTCCTCCATGGGGAATGGTTCTGATAAACTAGCAACATCACTAGAGCACAATCTTTTAAAGTGTAGGCCATCCAAAACAGGTCGCTGGACATTAAAATTAGAGAACACACCCAAAAAATAATTCTTTATGTTACTTTTAATATTTCCCACCCCCTCAACCCACTCATCACCTGATTGAATAGCTAAAATGTTGTTTCTTCTCCTTCTATAATTAACACAAGAGTGAAAGAAGGAAGAATTGGAATCACCTTCCTTTAACCACCTTAGCCTTGACTTTTGGAACATCAGATTGTCTAGCCTCCTCTGCGCATTCCATAGAGATTCATTGATGACCTTCCTCTCTCTAAATTCAACCTCATTGAGAGGCCTAACACAAGCCACCTCATCTGATTGATTCAACTCCCTAACCAAAGTTTTGATTTTGCTCTCCAAATTCCCAAAAACCTCCACATTGCACACCTTCAACCCCTCTTTCAGCTTCCTAAGTTTTTCTTTGAAGCCAAAAATCTTCCAGCCATATGATTGAGTTCCAGTCCAGAATTTTTCTACAAAAGATTTAAATTCCTCATGTTGCATCCAACAATTATTGAAACGAAAAGGTTTTGTCCCCCAATTCAAGCTATCACCCTTAAGCATTATAGGACAATGATCAGATACGTCCCTCTTGCCCACCCACTGCGCCTCAGTACCCCCACAGACTAATCCATCCTTCCAACACCAAAAATCTGTCTAATCTACTGACTGCAGACCCATCTGATTTGAACCAAGTAAAGCGATTACCAAAAATAGGCAAGTCAATAAGATTGAGGTCTTCTATGAAATCAAGAAAACCATCCTGTTCAGCAGTTAAGGGATTTCTTGTAGCCCCTCTCCTTTCAGAATTATTCTTAACTGCATTGAAATCACCTGTAACACACCAGACCTCCCCTCCAAAGCCTGACTTAGACATAACAACGATTTTCCTCTTTATTTGAATAAGGAGAGGAGCAAAAATAAAATAAAAAGAATTTAATTTTTATATACTATCAATGTAAAGTATTTTACATGTGAAATCAATTATGAATCATTTTATGTGTGACATTGAAATTAAATTGTTATATAATAATAAGAGTCAATAGGGAGTAATAAGGTGCTCAAGGTGGTTTGGGTGGGGGAGTTGAGGAGTGGAGTGATAAGGAGGGTGAGGGTTCAAACCACACCCACTAACAAAAGTACTAACATTAGCACACTAATATTTGCCTATAAAAAAAATTTAATAATAAGAATCAATCATTCTAAATGATGTGATGATTTATGATTGATTGACAGTGTAAAAAATTTTTTACAAATTTTTTCAATAACTATACAATTTTATTGATAAAGATCTAACATTAGCATCACAGTGTCAACTCCCCCCAACTTCTATGAAAGGTTTGGAAGCTAACACACAATCATGTGTTGCAAGTTAGATTACGACCAAAACATTGTATTAGTTACATCATAAACATCCCTATCTTCAAACCCTATACTTTTCAAAGCTCAAATTCCAGCTCCCCCTTTTTATGGTAATACCCCTCACCTCCAGATACATTTGAGGTCATTAGACATACACAAAGAAATTAACACCTTTTCAACACCTATCATATTGTATTACTCGAGATAACCAGACTTTCATCAAAACAGACTCCTATAAAAAGATCATCTCCAAAATGAGAAGGCTATATCTTGCAGCAACTTTCCTCTTGATAGCATGTCTTCTACACTGATTTGCTTGAGCTTGTTTAGCTTTTTTATCCCCTTCATTGCAGAGGTTTTACAATAAATATTCCAGTCCTCCAGTAATCAACTTTATATCCAACAAGATCCCTACAAGTTCTGTACCTGATCATAACCTGTGTACATATCAAAAGTCTAGAATATCATCAGTACAAATTAATAATAAAACAAAATTTCCTTCATTTCCTTTCTCCATAAATGCCTTTGCCTGAGTTTTGCTCAAAAATCCTGGTGTGTTCATAGGGTAGGGCCTGATATAATATCATGTTGTTCCTTAACCCAAATATGCCCACAGTTAACAACCAAGGCCAATCATTATGTCCAAGTAATCCACATTCATTCTTTTTGGGCACCTTTTGCTAGCGAATCTGATAAACAATTAGCTTCCCTATACTTATGCACAAAGGAAACATCTTTCAAAACCACGAATGAGTTTTACAGTTGTTACCATAAAATCTCAAATTCCAAGGACATGTTTCAATGCTGTTTGCCCATGCAAGGGCATTTCTTGAGTCTGATTCCACTATCAATTCCTTTTCCATCACTCAAGCCTTTTCTAGGGACATTTCTAATGCAAACACTATTGCCATGAACTCTACTTCATTAGAATCTCTAATACCGACATAGGAAAAGAACATTCCTAGGATGTTGTCAGATTCATCCCTATAAGATACCTCCTATTCCTGCTTCCCTTGGTTTGCCTTTCGCTGATCTATCTACATTCTATTTTAGTTTATTAGTGGGGGTAGGTTCCAATCTAAAATAGGTCTCTATCTCATCTCTTTCTTCCATAATCTCATGCAATCCAGGTTGTTGGCTACATCACCCGGGCCATAAGGGATTTTTTGATCCCATCCTTTAAGTCATAAACCAAGCCTCATCTTGATGAGAAAGGAATCAAAAGGCTAGTCAAGTGTTGCTTTTTCGAAGACAACCTTGTTTCTATGCCACCATAAGGTCCATATTACTACATAAAATAGAGAAATCCACAGTTTTTTCCTGAAAATCACATGTTATTGCTCCAATCCAGCCATCAAACCGATGCACAACTAATTGTGTCAAAGGTATTTTAATCTTCCACCAATTTAGGCATTCGGTCAAGATTCTCCAAACATGAGGACAATGTAGCTAGGAACAAGTGATTAACTGTTTCTTCTTCACTTGAGCAAAAGGGACACAAAACATCACTAGATTGTAACATATTCAGCCTCTTCAACCTACTTTTAGTATTAAGCCGTTGCTGCAATGGACTGCGGGAGGGGACTGATCCCAAATGGATTTTGCAAAGGACTTGAATGAGTAATTACCTTTGCTATCATATTTCCACCAAGGTTTGTCCTTCTTGTTTTATGCTAGATTTTGAAGATGACACTGGGAAACACAAGAAGGGGTTTGAATTGTGTTTCTTAATAGATTTTTCAAAGTCCTTTTGAAAATAGTTTGCAAGCAAGTAAGAGAATTAAACACACAAGATAAAATCCTTTTTAAAAGAAGAGTTAACAAACTCAATATCAAATCCCCGAAAGTTAGTTTGAAAAACAACTTAAAATAGTTAAGGGATAAGAGAGTCTCTACACAAGGATTTATCCTTATTCACTTTCTTCCAACCGAGAGCTACACCCAGTCCCTTCTACTTGAAGGTTTTCTCCAATATTATCAAATAGCTTACAAGTATTCTTTTCACTTGCTTCTTCAGGCTTACAAACTCGCAAGTATTCAATGTAACATCCTTGTTTTGGGACCTTGTTTAAGTGCTTAAGATGTATCTTTTAGTGTTTGGAAGCTTGTTTAAAGAGTACCTGATCGATCGGCTCAGAATCGGACGAGAACAAAGACTAGGGTTTCTTGGTCAGGTTGGAACACTTGAGCGCCCATAGGCCAACGCTTGAGCTCCCAAAGACCCCATCCAGGTGGGAAGGGGTGAGACACGTGGCAACGTTTCTTCGACACGAAGTTGTTGACTTTGGTCAACGCTCGAGCGTGACCTCTCTGGCGCTTGAGCGCCGGACGCTTGAATGTTGGACATATCCATGCTCGAGCGCTAGCAGCAAATATGAGAAAAAATTAAAATAAGAACCTAAAGTTAAAAGGTATTTAAGTTACCTTCGACCAAATACAGAACCAGAGTGTTCAGAGAGGAGAGTGAGAGACCAGAGAGTGGAGGTGAGCTTCCCGAGCTCTGTGCGACCCAACCAATTGTCCTATCGTGATTCTGACTACACCATCGTGTTCGTGGCGAAGTCTATTTCTTAACCCTATCCTTCTTTTCTTGCTAAAGCTAAGGTAAGCCTATGTCCTTTTTATGTCGACATGCCTTCGGTGATGGTATTGAGGTTTTCTCATAGCTCAGTTATCGGTTTTACATTCCATCTTCGTATTAGGGTTACCTATGACATGAGCTACATATACATGTGTTCAGGTGAATTTTCGGAGCACTGGAGGTGCTATATCTGTGCGTGGAAGAATCTTGCATAGGCGGGGAGTGTCCGTTTCGTGGTCGCAGTTCTAGCTACACTTACCTCAGGTGGGAGAAAGAAGCTACCTATCGTCGGAAATGGCTAAGTAGCATATTTTACAATAATGGTGTAGGGCGACCTAAACCCTACTAGTGAGCGAGTAATCGACAATGTCAATATCACATTGATGACTACCCCGTAGTACTATTGATGATATATGGATTGTAGATTTATCGCCGTAAGGTTTAGTTTGTGATACTTGAGGATGTCTGATTTTATCATGTTTGGGCTGCTTGTGATGTGCTGGTTGTGATAACATGCTTTATGTGGCCATTTTAGATAAATGAATATTTTATTATATTTTAATATGCGTAACATGCTTTGTCTGATAACATGCGATAATTGTTGATATATGCTTAGTTGGCCTCTAGGCGACGATATATTTTGTTTTGGAGATATGCATGTTGGGGAGAGTATGAATTATGACTTAGAAATGCCTAGCATAATAAATATTATTTTATATATGTGATGGGATTATATGATGTGACCTAAGGAATTATATATGTTTATGGTGAAAGGTTAAGGCACTAGGTTATGACTCGATACGAGTCAGTAAGACACATATAGATTGCATGGTGTTGTTCACAGCAGTATGGATGATACACACGAGGTCAGAGTATTTGAGTACATATATCGGATATCACGGGATAGTTGATTAGTGATGCTACCGGGATATAATTTGTGTTTGGCTACTGTCGAAACTACAGAACATGTTTTCTTTCATTGTGATTTTGCTAAAAATATTTGTCAATAGCTAAGCTACATCATTAACAGGCAGGTGGATACTTCTTCTATTAAATCAATACTCTCAATCTGTGATAAGTCTTGGAGCCCCCAATTGATGGATATTATCATTGCTGCAATCATTAACATCTAGTGGATGATATGGTTTTCAAGGAACAAAGCCAGGTTTGAGGGAAAACATCTTTCTACAAGAGCTGCAACTAGTATCATCATCGCTTCTGTTGCCTTAACCGGTAACCTGTCCAAGAGTCACATGTCTTCTTCTGTTGAGGAATTCACTATTCTCAAGTTTTTTTTATGTTAAAGGTCATCCTCCTAAAGCCCCTGCAATCATTCAAGTTGATTAGATACCTCCTCCTTGTGGATATATTAAGGTTAACTCGGATGGATTAGCAAAAGGATCTCCTGCCCTACCGGAGGAAGTGCAATTTTTCGGGATAGAAGTGGTGCAATTCAAGGATGCTTCTCTGATTTCTATGGTAATATGGACTCTTTCTCTGCTGAGCTGAATGCAGCCATGTCTGCAATTTTCATAGTTGCTGAAAAAGGTTGGAAAAGGCTTTGGATGGAATGTGATTCAACTCTAGTGGTTTATGCCTTCTCATTTCCTGATATTGTGCCTTGGAAAATTAGAAATAAATGGAAGAATTGTATTATAATTGTTTCTGAGTTCGATTTCATAGTTACTCATGTCTTTAGAAAGGAAAATCATTGTACAAATAAACTAGCTTCTTTTGGAATAGTTTCTAGGTGCTATACTTGGTGGGATTTAATTTGTTATTTTATTACAGAAGATTTATTTTGTAATAGATGGGGCCTCCCTAATTATAGGTTTAAATAATGCTTTATTCATGGGTTTTAGTTTATGTCCCCTAATGATTCTTTTTTCCCCTTCTTTTGAATGAATTTTTGTTATGCGCAAATGATTGATAGGGTCTGTGGTGCCAACCTAGTTGGGATCATTTTCTTTATAGTGATGCTTTTGCATACCAATTTTGCTTTTAAAAAAAGGTATGAGCATGAAGCTTATCCACCTAATGGACCTGGTTGGTGCCTCCATCATCATAACCCAAGTGTAGGCTTTGATTTTGGCTCAGTGTTTCCTACTCACATTCTATGTTGGGCTAATTGGCCTAATTGGCCCAAATACCTAAGCCTAATGTTCAAATCTATCTTAAAGTGCTTATTGGAAAAAACACTTATATTGCAAATTCCTAAACTACTTTTATTACAGGCTCCTACAATCTACTTTTATTACAAAAGATCCTACAAACTAGGAGGACTATTCTTTGTCTTTGACTCTTCTTTGACATGCTTGGGTCTTTGGTCCTTGAATGCCCTCCAATTGTGAGACTCCTTGAGCTTGTGTGTCCATGATCACATCACTTAACTCATTACTTCTGTGTTGTTTATTTATTTGTGCTGCTAACCGGTTTTTAATTTGTTAACCTTAAACACTTCTATTTTAAGTGCCAGAAAAACCTCAGGCGCATCCAAGCGTTTGTAGTGCTTTTAAAAGCGTTTCCTCCTAGCCATTTGCGAAAAGATATATGCTTTTGAAAAAAGTTTAAGTGAAACACAATTTGACCCCCTCCTTGTGTTTTATATATATTCATACTTGTCTCATGCCAAGCCCATCTAATATGAAGGCTGATATTGATTTTTATTTGCAACCTTTGATTGATGACCCGAAGAAGCTATGAAGTGGTGTTGAGATAAAATACGCTAAGGGAACAAAGTGTTGTGATAAGAACAGCTTTAATGTGGATTATTAATGATTTTCTAGCTTATGACACGTTGTATGGTTGGGGACTCAAGTTTAATTAGCATGTCCGCATTGCATGCAGCATACACAGGGTTTTACCTTAAAATACAAAGGGAAAAGTTCTTGGTTTGACTTGCATTGTCGATTCTTATCAAATTATCATCCAATTAGAAGGAACATGATGGCCTTCTAAAAGGGAGAATTTGATACGGATGGGCTGCTGCCTAAGTTGACACCTCAACAGGTAGAGTAAGACATTTTCCAAAAGTCACATATAATGGCGTGGTTAGATTACCAGGATTACCTCTTCTTTCTACATATGGGCTGCCGCCTATTAGGGCTCCTCCATCCACTGGTATGGAGTCATCTTCCCTCCTTCGTGGAGGCTTCTCCTCCCTATCTATTGGGGTTTGTCCATATTTGCGTCTCCCTTCTCTCCCACCTCCGATGGCGGAATGCCGCCACCGCCCCATTTTTTTCATCCCCCAACAGAGATGGGCTTTTAGGAAAAACATGATGTGTGCAGGACCATATGTGGCTGATGACAATGTCTGCATCCTCTCCAGGTTTCAATCGTCTCCTGAACAAGGGTTCAATATGGACAATCCCGATACCACTTGTAGTGGAAATGTGTCTGTAGAAGCTAAAAATTTGATCCGTAACTGGATAGAAAAAAAGGCTGTGGATTTTCACTCCCCTGTAGTCTATGACCAAGTGCGGAAGATATTGGTAGATTGGTAGCTAGGATCTAGATGTTGGCTTGGTCGTGCTCCTTTGGCTCCTCAACAACCTTTGTGTATTGAAGCTCATGTCTCTTTAGGCTTAAATCTTAGAGCTTATTCTAATTTGTGGACTGGGAATGCCCCAACAAATTTGTTTCAACCAGTTTGTAATGGCACACATTCATTTTCGACGAGTACAAATTTCCTATACCCAAGCATGGAGCGAGGAAAAAAAGATAATAAACAGAGGGGTTTGCATTAAGGTTGTTACAAAAGAAGGTGAAGATGACTTCTATGGAGTGATTAAGCACATATATGAATTGATTATGGGCATGATTATTAAATTATGTTAGGTTTTTTGTATTTATATTATATTTGGATTGATTTTTTTAATACTATATTTGGATTGATTTTTATACATTATTGATGTTATACATTTACATTTGATTAGTTTGTATACATTATTTCTATTTCACATTTTATTTAAATTCATTCTTGTTTATAATTTCAATTTTTTAATTTTATTTATATTTTTAATATTCATCTTTTGTTTATCTACTACCAAAAAATGTTTAAAAGAAAAATATAACATTTTAAAAATTTATCGATGCCCCATTCGTTGGAAATTTGTATATTACTAACGAAAAAAGAAGTTGATTATATGTTCTCAATTACTAATAGATAAAAATCTCCATAATATATTTAACATTATCGACGACCTTTTTCGTCTATAATATGTTTCACATTATCGACAGATAAAGTCGTCGATAGTTGGGAACACAAGACCAGTAACTTAGTCCATCAATAATGAGAAACATATGACCTATGGATTTTCCTCCGGACAAATCGCCAAAAATACCAATAGCTTTCACAATGTATATCTATAATGATTACCGATGATTACACGACCGTCAGTATATTCATGTTACCGACGAGTTTTTGCGTTATCAACAACTTTCGACCGTCGTTAATTCACGTTTTTCTTGTAGTGCCTTATAAAAAAAGTAATATTTTACTCATAAAACATTTAAAAATTTCTCAACAAGCAATATATCATTAAGTGTGACCTTTTTTTTTTATGATCAAAAGGGGTTACATCCCAAACAAAACAAGGCTAAAAGTCCCTAAGAAACGAAATACAAGAAGCATATGCCCTCAGGACATTGTCAATACAACTTGGAGGAAAGTCAAAGATTCTACTACAATCATCCATAGAGAGAGCTACTTGATTAGCTTCTCTGAAAATATGCTGCCAATGACACTACAAAAAAAAAGGGTGTTTAGAGACCGAAGAAATCAGTCACTATTCACTAAAATTCGCGACCGAAAAGTGACAATTGATAAAACCCTAATCGCTAGATGATTTAGCGACCGAATTTTAAATCGGTCGCTATTAGCGACCGAATTCGGTTCCTAAGTCATAAAAATCGATCGCTAAATTGGTCTCCAACACCTATTATGTGACCAATTTTAGGGACCGAAAATTCGGTCGCTAATTCGGTCACTAAATTGGTCACTAATTAAAAAAAAATCAGTTACTAAATTGGTCCCAAAAACTTGTTCTGTGGACCAATTTAGCGACTTATTTCTTTAAAAAACATATAACAAACCAAATGTTTTGAAATAAATGAATGATAACTTCTTTTAACGTGTCACAATATTATTATTTATAAACAAGAACTTCCATAAAAATCAATTTAATATCAACAAGGAAGAAAATGTCAGAATTAATTCTGAGTATACAAATACATTCAATATGAAAGCATAACCTTGTCTAAGAAAATGTCAGAATTATTTCTGAGTATTCAAATACATTCAATATGAAAGCATACACTTGTCTAATTTCACCCTTGTCTGCTGATCAAGGTTTTTGCATCAGCAACAGTGGTTCTAAGTTTCTTTAACACTCCTGTATAAACACATAAATGGTCATTCAAAATATTAAACTTGTTGGTGCAACCACTATGAGTCCTTGATAATAAAAATTTATCAAATAACTTATCAAAGTAAAAATATACAATATCAGAACCAAAGAAAAAATAAAGAGAAGCAACATACTAAATCTTCACAATTCATAGAACTATTGAAACTGCAGCCTACTTATTTAATATTTAACTGCAGCCTACTTATTTAATATTTATTTTGTTCTCAAAAGGTGACATATTAGATTCCATATCTTTATTTAAGTTTAAAATATCTAGTGATTTCCAAAGGCTTACTACTGGTGGAATCATCCAAATTAACAAGTAGGCAACCATTAAATCCTTGATTTAGAACTATGAAGATGATTCATTCTTTACACCCACCGAAAAGTCTTTATGCTAGTCTAGAAAATATGTAAGAGAAAATTAGTAAAACTCGTCAGTTCTTGTTTCATAAACTAGATCGAATTTCATGTATACAAATTTTTTAACAATTGTACACATCATTTGCCATTCTGATCATTTTTTATTAAATGTAGGCAAAACCAGACACTGCACACTTGCATCAGCATAGGCCAATCAGTAGCTCCAACTCCCAAAAACTATAGAAAAAGCAAAATATGGAGAAAAATGAGAAAAGGGGAGCCGGAGGAGATATGCATAACACATAATGAGTCCCCATATGGAGGTTTCACATAGATAAAGCTTACAACACATGCATTACAAGTAAAATTTAAGCAAAGCCAGGCACTGTGTCAGACGTATATATATAAAAAGTAAACAAATATCAAGTAATCTTCTAGCCGAAGGGAATGAAATCACGCAAGATGTATCATGATGACAAAGTGTAACACCCCGATTTTCACTGTTTCTAATATCGGTAATAAATATATATGATTATATTTTTATCCAAGACTTAGAAAATGATTTTGGATAAACCAAAGTCATTTCCACGATATATTTGATATCATAAGGTTACAATGAAATTTTGGGTTGAAAATTCAGACGGAGTCCGGTCTACGTTTTTCACTGACAGTAAAAGTTTACTGCTCAGAAAACCTAATTTTAATTCGTGAACGAGATGAAAAATATTTTTATCATATTTTCTACGATATTGGAAGTTTTGAAAATTTTCGCGAAAAAAAATATATATTATATTTGCTGCGGGCGAAAACGTCGAAGTATCTCTAAAAAAACTGAGTCAGATGAACCAAGGAGTCAGCAATGGAGCTGAGATGACTGATGTGACTGATGTGACGAGCATTTATGACGATCCTATCCGTATCATAGTGGCCATAATGGCTCATAAATGCCTTTAGATATTTTTGTAAGGAAATGACCATTTTACCCTTGGTTTCCTATGGAAATTACAAGGCTTGCCATTGAAATTTTGGGACCATTTTACCCTCACGATTCTAATCCTTTCCCCCTACACTTAGGCAATTTTTCAACTCATTTATATCATCTTCATGAATCAAGACTCATTTCTCTTAAAAACCCTAATCAGGAATCATGTACGTTTGCGCAGAAATATATCGGGAAACAGACCGATAAGCCATCTGTGATGACTCAAGAGGAAATGAATCATCATGGTGATAATTTACTCTAGTCAGACAAAGAAAATATCTAGATATTTTGAACGTTAACCTAACCTACGTCTGGTTAAATCTAACCGAGGTTAACTAACCATGATTTGCCACACAAAATATCTTCTCCCTAACATGTGGTATAGGAGGCAGCCACACCACCCAAACACCCTCATCCACATCATTTGTAAGGTCCTAAGGCTGCCCACCCTTCACCATTTCTAGCCAAGTATTCATCTTCCATTTCAACCACAAAATCTATAAGGCTACATGGCTTATTTTCCTACCATACATCATCTTTTAATTCCATTTAACATAAGAAACATTTTGATCATTCTCCTCTCTTCCCTTGTTTGTGCGCCAGCCTTCATTCCTCCTCCCAAAACCATTTTCTCTTCATCATTCATCAAGAACACCAAGAACACTAAGACAAACTCTCCTTACCCACCCGAAAGTTCATCGAAGTTCTGACCTTTTTATATTCTGAAACTCAGAAAACTTTATACATGAAAGTTGTTCCCATTTCTCTCTTCTTTCCAACGAGCTAAATATCATAAAAAACGGATGATTATTTTGAGATATATGCCCAAATTACCAAAACAGTTCAAAATCCACTGCACCACACTAGAACAGCAAAAAGAAGGCTCTTTTATTCCATGATACGATCTGAATCAAACCAAACCTTCAACATAAAAGTTGTTCATCTTCTTCTTACCTTTCCAACAAGCGAAATTTCATAATTTTTAGATGAGTAAATCGTGATATACGCTCATAAAACCACCACACCCTCAAAGCTGTCCCAAAAGCTTCCATTTCTACCTAAGCTTGTTTTGATCACTCTCTTCATTTCTTCAATCAACAAGAGGTAAAACCCCATCTATCATGATTATGTTGTCTTCTCCTTCATTTATTTTACAAGTTTATGCCATGAATCATCATCATACGATTTCATGAAAGTTTCTTCAAAAGTCTTTAGAAAATTGTAGAAAAATCCATTTGATTTGAAACCAATTTCTATGAACTCACTATGATCTCTATATTCATGATCCAAGAGCATGAATCAAGAGAAAATTTATTTCCTATTCTTCCATAGTGGGCCGAATCTAAGTCTTAGAGAGACTAGATGAGTTTGTTTCAATTTCTATGATTGAACACTTGATTTCATCTCTCTAACACCTATGATTATTGAATCCAAGAGATGGAAATCAAGTGAAATTCATAACTCAAAATTGTTGTCAAGGCCGAAACCCTAACTCATTGAGTTAGATGAGTTTTTGTTCAAGTTCTTGGTTTATAATCATTGATCATGTCTTCATCATGTTTAAGGATCATTAATCCATGAGTTAGAAATTTTTTAAACATCCTTAGCCTAATCACTTGAGTAGGCCGAAACTTAGCCATAGGGATTAGATTGATTTTTGTTGTTTCATTTGTTGATTTGGATTTAATTTGTTGTGAAGGATAAATCGTTGTTGATTATCCTGAGTGTGTGAAGGAGACGGAGATCGAGTCGGAAAACAGTTCGTGAAACGAACACTTGAATCTTCAAGAGGTAAGGGGGAAAAGGCTGAGGAGTTTAAGATAATCGTATGCTATTTTGTTGAGTCGTATGTGAATTATCTGTAATGATTTTCTGTGATTTTTGAATCGTTCATTTTTTTAAGTGATTATATGATTACTTGATTTCTGTGATATGTTGATTTACATGATTATAATTGAATTGTTAAATTATAATTGTGATGCATGCCATGACTTGAATGTATGCCATGCTATATTGTGGTGAAATTATCTGTTGTTGAGTGATGGATTGAGAAACCTGACGTTGGTCAGTGTTTAAAATTAATTTGAAGATAAAAGCTTGATAAGCTTGGATAATTAATCAGAGTGATTAATTTATGAGAATTTGAGAAAAAGGTGGAAAAATGTTATTTTAATAATATTTTTGTGGAAAATGTGCCAATAAAGTGATAGTAAGGGCGAAACTGTGAAATTTTTTACAGGCGTTAGTTTTTCCAAAATAAATTCAACTTTATTATAAAATGTTATTTAAAGTGATTAAGTTACGAAAATAACGTAATATAGCAGTCAGAACAATTACTTCTGACAGAAAAGTTATTTAAGTTATAAAAAAAAAATTATGAGAAATTTTGACAAAGAGATTTTATTTTGTTATTATGAAATTTTATTTAGAAAGGACTTTGTAAAAGTTGATGTTTATTGAGAACGATTTCCAGAAATAAAGTAATTGGAAGGAAAAGAATTTATCTACGATTTCACGTTTTAACATAAAAGAATTTCTGTAAAGAGTTTTATTCAGTGAAAGTATTCCGTTAAACTTGGATAAGTTTTCGGAGATTTGGTTTTGTATTTGTTTTTCACTGAGCGAAATGTTTTACAAAGGATAAACGAACCTAGGAATCGAGACGTCGGGGTTCTAGTGTTATGTGGACACGTAGATCAGGGATCTGTGTCATTGGACTGAGGGTCCTGTAATGATTTTGTGGACTGTGTGTCCGGAATTTGATGTGAAAAATGTGAGTTCCATATCCACGAGCCTAAGACTGGTGCATCAGTTTAGGGCTTTGCGATTGAGCACTCGGACTGTGTGTCCTGTGTTGAGTTTGAAACATTTGGACTGTGTGTCCTGTGTTTGTTTAAAGTGAAAAGTCTTAATATAAAATTAAGCATGGTTGTAAGCTTCGGGCTTCGACAAGGAAAGATTATTACGACAAAGAAAACAAACGAGAATAAAAGTTTTTCTCATGCATTGTTGGCAGACGTGCCGTGTGATCATTGAGTCCTGAGTGGATCAATGTATCTGTTATGGACTGTGGTTCCATTTGAATCATTGGGTTTCTGTGTGAACCAATGTATTTTACTGGACTGAGTGTCCAACTTTATGCAATAACTATTAAGGTTCTGAGTGATGCAATAGGTTATGGACAATAAACTCCATTATTCGCAGTGACCATTGGGTTCGCTGTGTATAGACCAATGAGTTACATTTTTGAACAATAACCTTGGTACGTTGGAGAGTTGCCAGTGTGTTATGTGTTCTCTTTCTTGGGCATTGTTTTATTTCGTTTTTATAATGTGCCATGTACGAGCTTGATCTGCTCAAAATGAAACAGAAAGTTGTGGGATCTCCGGAGATTAGGTATCAAATTAGAGCCTGAATATTGAAGTGTCATGCATTTTTATAAAATGACGATGACTGGCAGGTATGAAACCCCTTTTGATAGAATTATTCTGTTGTGTGAATAATTTCTTTATATACTGTGAATATCTTATATATGTTGTTTTGTGTGTCGCGCATGCGGTTATCTTATCAAAACTCATATATTGGTATCTCACCCTTGCATATTTGTTTGTTGTTTCCTCTACTGTGTGAAATATATATTTGAGTATAGATGAACTTCGAGGAGACGAATCTGTCGTATTCGAGGATCATATCCTTGACCTGTGTGAATGCCGACCATAATGAGGCTTGGGTGATCAATATGGGGGCTCGGAGTGCCACTTACACCAGACCAGTTTGGATCGTTGAAAGTACAAATTCAGTACCTACATCACGTACGTATCAGAGGTTGACGGTGGAGATACCCTTACCACCTCTCTGGTTAATTACCAGTTTTCTTGCAGATCAGGAACTGTTAAGTTCTGATACTTCCATAGTTTCGGAAGTAGAGGTATCCTCACCGAATATCCCAATAGGAAGGAAAAACCAGGGTGGTCTTCCCAACCGTGATTAGTAGCATTGACCAGCTATAGGGATTTTTGTGAAGTAGTGGTACTTTGTTAGTCTGGATGTTTGGCTATTGAGAGTCATCCTTTTGAGTTGTGATTCCAGATTACCGCTACGTTATAATGACGTCTTTAATTTCTTATGTTATGACTTTGGGAGATGACATGTTATGTGAAGGTCTAATTGTAAAACTCTTATGCTACCTATATATGATATATAGTTGTATATTATGTTGATAGTGTTTGATTGTATGTGGAGTAATAGAAAAAGAAAAAATTTATCACCATTTTTGAATAAGGATAAGTAATTAGAAGATATTATTTTCCGAAAGCAACCAGCAATATTTATTTGAGTGTATTTCCGCAACAAGTTACGTAAATGTGATACCCTGGGAATGGGGTGTCGCATTAGTGGTATCAGAGCTGGTCGAGTCTTTCGGGAACCTTGGGAAATAGGTCTGTTAGGTTTTTGTTGTGTGATCTCTGGTTGAACCTTGTTTGAATTGTTTCTTTGTTGAAACAATGTGTGTTGACACACAAGTACATATGTTTTGATGGGTTCTAATTGGGTTGAGACCTCGTGAGACCTCATGTTTAGTACAGGGTACTTATGTTCATGTTGACACGTTCGTTCATTCCTTTGTGGATGGTGTCAGACATTTGAATGAGGTACCTGTCATGGAAAATTTTTGGGAGAATTTTCTGAGAATGTTCCAAGTTTGTACTTGCGGAGGATATTGAGTTTCTGATTGATCTAGTTTCTAGACTTAGTCAGATCTCAACCACTTCGTGTAGGATATCGCATACGAAGTTAACTGGGTTAGACTTCAAGAAATGGGATTTTCGTCAGTTTCTCGATAAGTTTGTCATCATCTTCATCAAATGATGTTCTCGTTTACTCTAAGAGTCACGATGAGCATGAGAGACCTCTGTGTCAAGTGTTACAGATCACTCACAAGGAGTTGTTGTCTATTCAAAGATCGACTTGAGAACAAGTTATCACCAGATTGGAGTAAGGATTTATTAAATATTTTGTGTTGTTTACTCAACTCATAAGGAAAAATCAACTCTTCGTGTGTCTGAGAGATTGACCAAGTTATCAGGAATAGTACCGATTCAGGGTGACCGTACTAAGCGAGTCATAAAAGACCTTTGTGCTTGTGAGAAATCAAGGCGAGTAGATTTGAATCTTCAACCTTAGGTGAGAGTCTCTGGATTAAGAAAAAATTCTTATCTGTATTGTTTATTCCTTATTGACAATTAGTCCTCAAATTCCTATGGTTGTATTTGACAATCACAGCGGTACATTTTGTACAGGCCAAATTCATTTTTTCTGATCTTGATTTAAAGTCTATCCTGACTTATCCATTGGTTCTGATAGTCTGGATATTTTCATATTTCTTTGAAATTATGTTATGAGTATTTCTTGAGTTGTGTAACACAGATGGTTTCTTGATAATCGAAGTTTCTTGATGGAACTTAGTCTAGTCACTTTTACTTTTGGTAATTGTGATCCAGTTTGCATTTTTGGCTCGACTGTTTTCCTTTTAAATTGTCGTTTGTAAATTTCTGGTACAAATTAAAATCCTCTTGAGGTTAGGAATTGGTCATCTTTTGATTTCCTAACACGATGGAAGTTCTTGTGAAAGAAGAAACTTTATTAGAATCATGTTTGTAAACATGTATTAGTTATGCATTTTTACACTCATGAACCTATTAATGAATCTTTTTACATATTGGACACTCGAATCTTTCAGATTGGTCAATTTATTCTTTGTGTTTTCTTATGAAAGTGAAATCAAGAAATTTCTTGTCTTAAAGGTCTCTTTTCAAATTATTGAGAGTAGGTTGACGACGTCGACACTTTTCTTACCTGCTTATATCCACTATGTAGTGGAGAAGTCAACAAGTATGTATCAGAGGACTGATCCAACTTTATAAAGCATTTTCCAGCATCGTTCTGAAAATGAAGCCCCAAAAACTTTCCTCCAGTATTGGGCAAAGTTTGCATCGAGCGTTAAGAACCAAGTTAAAGTTAATGTTCAGCTTATCATCCTGAGTTCGATGGATAAGTAAGAAAGGAATTGATCCTTAGAAGGTTAGCTGGGAGTAAGTATAATACCTAAGCACGACAAGAGGTGAATGGATTTTGATTGAGGTATAAATGTGACTAGTAAACTGAGAATTTTTAGGATTAATATCCCTAAGTAAGATAATTTCGGGAAATTTTATCATGATCGAGGCAGAGTTCGCTAATGGAAATCTAGAGTAATGATCAAATGCTCGTAAATAAGATTTAATTATATGATTTGAAGGATTTCAGTAACGTGTTTATAGTAGTTTTACCTAAGTTGAATGTGAGCGGAAAAGGGAAGTTCTTGAGTAAAATTAAGTTGTTAGAAAAATTCAAAAGCTAAGAGTTAGATAATTCTATTCTATATAATCTCTTTTGGTTTCATTGCATTAAGAGAAGCAATAAAGTTATTTTGAGGTTGAGATGTTTGATGTGAATTGTAATCAAAAAAGGATTAAGGCTAGGATTGGATATTAGAGTAGAGAGTTGATACGTATTGCTGATTTGATCTTGGTGATAATGGTGAGAGCTAGATAAATTGAAATAAGATTTTCGAGTGGAGCAGTGTTGAGAAGAGAAGCGATTAAGTTTTGATTTTGTTTTTCGAGTGTGATAGACTCTGAGTGATGCAATAAGTTATGGACAATAAACTCCATTATTCGCAGTGACCATTGGGTTCTCTGTGTATAGACCAATGAGTTACATTTTTGAACAATAACCTTGGTACGTTGGAGAGTTGCCAGTGTGTTATGTGTTCTCTTTCTTGGGCATTGTTTTATTTCGTTTTTACAATGTGCCATGTGCGAGCTTGATCTGCTCAAAATGAAACAGAAAGTTGTGGGATCTCCGAAGATTAGGTATCAAATTAGAGCCTGAATATTGAAGTGTCATGCATTTTTTATAAAATGACGATGACTGGCGGGTATGAAACCCCTTATGATAGAATTATTCTGTTGTTTGAATAATTTCTTTATATACTGTGAATATCTGATATATGCTGTTTTGTGTGTTGCGCATGCGGTTGTCTTATCAAAACTCATATATTGATATCTCACCCTTGCATATTTGTTTGTTGTTTCCTCTACTGTTAGAAATATATATTTGAGTATCGATGAACTCCGAGGAGACGAATCTGTCATACTCGAGGATCATATCCTTGACCTGTGTGAATGCCGACCATAATGAGGCTTGGGTGATCAATACGGGGGCTCGGAGTGCCACTTACACCGGACCAGTTTGGATTGTTGAAAGTACAAATTCAGTACCTACATCACGTACGTATCAGAGGTTGACGGTGGAGATACCCTTACCACCTCTCTGGTTAATTACCAGTTTTCTTGCAGATCAGGAACTGTTAAGTTCTGATACTTCCATAGTTTCGAAAGTAGAGGTATCCTCACCAGATATCCCAATAGGAAGGAAAAACCAGGGTGGTCTTCCCAACCGTGATTAGTAGCATTGACCAGCTATAGGGATTTTTGTGAAGTAGTGGTACTTTGTTAGTCTGGATGTTTGGCTATTGAGAGTCATCCTTTTGAGTTGTGATTCCAGATTACCGCTACGTTATTTTCCGAAAGCAACCAGCAATATTTTATTGAGTGTATTTCCGCAACAAGTTACGTTAATGTGATACCCTGGGAATGGGGTGTTGCACAAAGGAAATGAAAGTTAACACATACATCTGATAGATTTGTTGTCACTTGCTTTGATACATATGGTTCCGGCAATGTTAGTCCCACTGCTTTCCAAGCTCCAAAACATTTGTCACACTAAGAATTGTTATATTTTGGCACTTGATCTATAAGAAACAAACATTATCTCAAACAGTTAAAATCGGTATTCCTTCAGTGTGTTCATAATATATCTTGAAGTTGGTTACAAGAAACAAATATGAATAAAAATTTGTCACTTTCTCCTCAATACGAAATTGAACTTCTGGCAAATTAAACAAAAATTTTGTTAATGAACTTCCAAAGACATACCAAGGGAACAGGCAACATGTCATGATGAAATAATTTGGTTATGCCCTCAGGCAATTGAGCCATCTGAAAGATGAAAGACAAAGATGGATCAATATTACGCAAAAGGAAGAAATACTACAATCAAGATATGATGACGCCTTTAGATCTCATTGGTGTGTACGATTGTTTTTCTGATAAACAACAGATCAAGCTTTCACTGTGTATGATGTGTACAATTGTCTTCATGCTAGTCTATCTTATGTACAAGACTGGAATTACCGCACCCAACTGACCCATGGGAGTCAAGACTAGGGGTCAGCAGACACATCAATTGCATAAAGTAAATTCACAAGTCAAAACATAAAGTACTAGAAGTATACTACATCAAATTTCAAGACTTTACATGAAAGAGAATTAGAGGTTGTAGTCAATGTGGCAGAAATTGGAAAAAATGTGGCAGAAATCATAAAAATAATAATAAAAAACTTTGCTTGGATAGCTCTTTTCTTGTTTTTTTTTTTTATGAATCACTGGTTATAGAAAAAAAAAAATTGCAGATAGCTTCTTCAGTGCAATAACCAACACAGCCAACCTTATTAAACAACAAATTTAAGTTAAAAAACAACCCACTACAGATTTAAAGTTTCAGCCACGCAAGAAGCACACAAATTTCAGAAAATTTTAACAAACAAACTATCCAAAAAAAATTACCTTCGGGTTGGTCACTATAAAGTTAACCTCTTCTGGTATAGAATAAAATTTGAGTTCTACTCATTGATCACTGCAAAAATTGCAGTAAGACAAATTAGGTTAAAACATATTTATGTCAACACAATAATGGATAGAAATCAACAATGAAGACTTAAAATTGCTGGAAGGGAGAAAAAGGGCATGAGTTGTGGAATGGTTGATCTCTCGTGAATGGGGATCTGTGTTGTCAAGCTCGCGACGATGGCGATAGTGAAACAGGAAGCTCTGGTTTCAGTTCGCAATTGGGATGGAGGGGATGAAATAGAGGAAAGGGAGGGAGAAGACCACGAGCGGCTGTAGAACCAGAGGAGGCGAACGATGGCGACACGATGGATATAAGGAAGAAGAGATGAGGAAGAAGAGGGAAAAGAGAAAGGGAAAGGGAAGCCCCTTACAGGCGTGCAGAGAGTGAGGTAGGGGAAAGGGAAATGGGGAGAAAGTGGAGGCTGAGAAATGAGAGGATAGAAGAGAAACAGAGGAAGAAAAGGATTGTATACTTATTTAGGGTTTTTAACATTTAGCGACCAAAATATTTGGTCTCTAGTTCGGTCGTTAAATGGTTCATTTAATACATTTAATTTTTTTAGTGACCAAATTAGCGACCGACCTAGTTGCAACCACCAAAATCGATCGCTAAAAAATTCACTTGGTTAATTTTTTTATTTTATAATTTAGTGACCGATTTAACGATCGATTAGCGACCGAATTCGGTCGCTAAATCGATCGCTAAATACATTTTGGCAACCAATTTTGAAAAATAACTTTTTGGTCGCTATTTCGATCTTTAATTGCGACCAACCCTTTTCGGTCGCTAAATTCGATCGCTAAATAATATTTTTCTAGTAGTGTGAATAGAACCAGAACCATTGCTCACATAAAAGTTTGACCTTAATTGAAGATAAAAACAAAAGTAAGAAAAACTCATATATTAAAAAATTGAATTAAATTTATAAAATTTTCATCCGATGCCACTCTCATCCTAAGCTAGGCTAAAATGAGAATAGATCCCCTAATGCGTATTGTTTATATTTTATGATTATATAATGAGAAAGATAAATACAAATAATTTAATCAAGATTCTATATATAACTGTTGGTAAGGTCACAATAATGAGGTTATCTTTAAAAAAAATAGCTTTAATCTTTCTCTTCACGTGATATTGTCCAATAAAAAACAAATCTAGAAAGATCCTTCCTCTGCCTAAAATAGAGTTTTAACTTTTAATATGTAACCGGAAAAGGTTAAATAGCGTTCTAGACTTCTGGTAAAGAATAATCATACGTATCTTAATAGAGTTTAATTTTAATATAGGTTTAATTACTCCGTAAGTCCCTATACTTTTAAAATTTATAATTAGGTCCCTGAACTATTATTTTATTTGTAATTAGGTCCTTATACTAAAAAAATTTGTAATTGGGTCTTTAAACTTTTATAAAGTTTTCAATTGGGTCCCTGAACTAAAAAAGTTTTTAATTGGATCCCTGAACTTATATAAAATTTTCAATGGGGTCCCTAAATTATAAAATTCGTTAGTGATATATTGAATTGGACGGAATATAACTGATTTCATCCAAGCTGACTATGTAAGAATAATTTGGGTGGAATGAATGAACTATTTGTTCAGATGGAGGAAAAGCAATCACAGGTCAAGTTTTGGTTTTCTGACTCAACATTTTGGTCTCCTGCAACCCTAAATACAAATTTGGGGGAATTCCAGGTCACGTGTAACATTAGCAAACTTAAAGACCTCTTCACGGAACCCTACCCCAGGGACTCCATTGAAAATTTTATATAAGTTCAGGGACCCAATTAAAAACTTTTTTAGTTCAGGGACCCAATTGAAAACTTTATAAAAGTTCGAGGACCCAATTACAAATTTTTTTAATATAGGGACCTAATTACAAATGAAATAATAGTTCAGGGACCTAATTACAAATTTTAAAAGTATAGGGACCTATTTGAAAATTCCCAAAAAGTATAGGTCCAAATTTTAAAAGTATAGGGACCTATTTGAAAATTCTCAAAAAGTATAGGGACCTACAGAATAATTAAACCTTTAATATATTATCAAATGAGAATTTTTTTCATATCGTGAATCAGTTATAAATCATCATATTATAAGATAGTTATATTAAGAGCCAAATATTTTTAATGATATTATAATTTATCAGTGATTGATGGTGTAAAAAATTATTACATGGATAATCCATATTAATTAAATCCATACTAATATCATATGATATTTATATTACATTTTTATTCTATTACTTAAACTGAGAGCCTTGATATTTTTAATTGTCTATTCGGACTTTTTATTAATAATTAATTAATTAATTATAATTTTATCAAATAAAAAGTTTTAATTATAATTAATTAATTAATTAGAATTAGAAATATAAATATACAATTAAAGTAACATCAACTTGAGAGAACGTGTAAAAGCAAACTGCAACAGTTACATTTTTCTTTACTGAAAGATGAAGCACTGCAATCCCTCTGTGCCTTGTGGTCCTTCACCTTCATCCTCCCCTGCCGCATACGTTCATATATGACAGCTAACAGCCTAATCCTAAATCCTGACACGGCCACATGCATGCTCAAGACACATGTATCTGCGGAAGAAAACTTGTATCCGTACAATACTTAATATTTATTAAAAATAACAATTTAAAAAGATAATAAAGCTCTTATTAAAATTATTTTGAAGTTATTTGAAAAGTTCCATTGATTGCATTCAATGGAAAGTGCTTCTATCTGCTTTAGGAAAAGTGAATTATTATATAATAAAAATTATATAAATTTAAAATACGATTCAATATTTAAGTTTGTCATTAAAAGGTTTTTGACTTTTAATTTAATATAAGTTTGAAGAAATGAAAACTCTTAATTTATTTTCTAAAAATTTAAAATGCCACTTAAAATTACTTTTAAACTTTAATAGAGAATAATACGTTTTTAGTAAGAAACCGATTTCACTTAAATTTAAGATTTTTTAAGATAAATTTTGGCAAAATTACACTTTTGGTCCCTTAAGTTATTTGTTTTGTTCAAATTGGTTCCTTATAAGTTTTTTTTGTGACAAACTAGACCCTTAAGTTAGGTTCAGGTTTCAAATTGGTCCCTTAATTTTTTTTGTGACAAACTAGACCCTTAAGTTATGTTCGGGTGACAAATTGATCCCTTTAGTTATTAAAAATAATAAATTAAAGGTCTAATTTATTGGTCACTTTAACAAATTAAGGGACCAATTTGTCATCCGAATATAACTTAAGGTCTAGTTTGTCACAAAAAAAACTTAAGGGACTAATTTGAAACCTGAACCTAACTTAAGGGTCTAGTTTGCCACAAAAAAAAACTTAAGAAACCAAAAGTGTAATTTTGCCATAAATTTTTTACGAGAAAATGTAAAGTTTGCCATTTTTTTTTTAATTTGGTACAAAAGTTTGTCTTTTTCAGTAACTAAATATTAACTATTGATTTTTTTTTAACCATGACATAGGTACGAAGTATCCACCACTGTTAGTAGTGACTAATCTCTGTCGAGAACCTGTTAGGCACACAATGTAAATTCTCCCATCCTAACCAGATTTTCTCCATATTCCAGTGACTAATTATTGATTCTTTATTAAAATAATTAAGTATTTACTTTTTTTTTTGTGCTCGAGTATTTACTCTTTAAATAACATGAACACGGACAGTATCTCCCTAAGTAGTAATTTTCCTTAAATAAGGTCCTGAATTTAAGGGAATGTCCATTTAGACTTTTATGTAAAAAAAAATGGTTTTTGTTTTTATAAAATAGACATTATCATACTTATTTATTTGGAATTTTAATAGAAACCTTCATCTAAAAAAATTCGAAATGCAACTTTCAAAAGAAGTTGATTTTTTTTTTGGTAAATACTCATTTTGGTTTCTGACAAAAATTGCATGGGCCATTTTAATTCCTGACAAAAAAAACTACTTATTTAGTCCCTTATAATTACTAATGTGGGACACGTTAGTCCCTAAGTTGACTTCCGTTTGCCAACGTTTGTTAGTTGGGTGATGTGACCGTTAACTCATCCTACGTGGCCGTTATCTCTGCCCTGTTGGATTGTAATTTTTTTTTTCATTTTTTTTCCCTCCAAAGGACCAAAATGATGTCGTTTTGGGTCCATTAAGTTAAACCCAAATTGATCCCTCTTCCAGAAACGAAATTACGAAACCAAATCATCCCGCTCCCATAACCCTAACCTAATCCGTCTCCAATTCCGTGATAAGGTCCAGAAATCGTGTGGCTTCTTCTCTGCAATTCACGATTATCCCTCTGGCATGGAGTTTGATAACTTGGATCTATTTAAGAATACTGTGAAGGAACATTTCACTTGGGAGGGAGATAAAGTGTAAGAAGAATGATAAGCTGAGAGCACAAGTAGTTTGCAAGGTTGAAGACTGCAGCTGGCTTGCATACTGTGCTTGGAACACTATGAGCAAGAGTTTTCAGTTGAAGACATATGTAGTATACATACTTGCTGCAGAGTGTTTAAAAACAATGCTGCCACTACCTCTTTAATTATTGTTGTCATTTAACTTCAATAGTTGAGACATTTGAACCCAGTGCCACTGCCTCTGCCCCTTTCTTTCTTAGATTACGTAGCACTGTTTGAATCAGAAGATCAACAACTACACCTCATAGCCTCTCTCCCTAACCCAGCGCCTCTCTCTATCAGTTTATACTAATAAATAGTGTTGGAATTGGACCAATAAATAGTGGCATTGCCAGATTGGGAGGTGAATTTTACTATCATCCAATTTTATTTTGGATTTAATTGATATACACGGACAGTGTAAAGTTTTTTTTACACTGTCAATCAATTAGAAATTGATATACCATTATAAATGCTTGATTCTTATACTAATCACATTAAAAGTCATCAATTCTTTGATTTCTAATTGGTTATCAATGTAAAAATCTTTTTCACTGATAGTATATATAAATTAAACTCTTTTATTTTTAAGTATCTTAATAGTAGAAAGAACATTTTCTACTATGACGATTGTGAAAAATAGGTTACATATATAATCGAATGAGAGATACATGAATAAATGATTGTCTAATGACTTATATTGAGAGATATATTCAATAACATGATAATGAACATTATGAGGTATGTAATTTATTTGATTAGATATACTAAAATTTTATGATTTTAACATTCATATATTTATTTTCATATGTATTTTCATTTGTATGATGATAATTATTATTAATTATTTAAAAAAAAATTGCCCCCACTGACTCAGGGTCCTGGATCCGCCATTGGCTAACACAAAATTGAACATTAATAAGCCAAACTTTCCATTTCATTACAATAATTAAACACACTTAGTAACAACATTTATACTAACTTAATATACCAAGATTAACAACACTTAAACTAACTTAATACACCAAACTTAATACATTTGTTACAAATACTTAGACCGACTTCCAAACACAAACTATCATAACCAAAACAACAATCACAGCTAGGGGTGTTCAGATCCAAACCGATCCAAAAAAAAAAACCGCAAACCGATCCAAAATAACCAAAAACCGATGAAAACCGAAATTGTTTAGAATTTTTTGGATCATTTTTATTGGAAACTTATCGGTTCGGTTTTCGGTTTGCTTGTTCGGTTTTCAGCTTTCTTAATGGACCCAAAACGACGCTGTTTTGGTCCTTTAAAGGGGAAAAAATTGGAAAAAAAAAATTACAATCCAACAGGGCAGAGATAACGGCCACGTCACCCAACTAACGGACGCTGGCAAACGGAAGTCAACTTAGGGACTAACGTGTCCCACGTTAGTAATTGTAAGAGACTAAATAAGTATTTTTTTTTTTTGTCAGGGACTAAAATAGGCCACGCAATTTTTATCAGAGACCAAAATGGGCATTTATCCTTTAAATTTTCAATGTTATCTTTTTCATTATAAATCATAGAGATAAATTGTTAAAAATATTCTTATTATTAAAAATGTTGGACTCTTATCTTATCACACAATTACCTTAAAAGTTATATATAGCATGATTTATCATTGATTGATTGTATAAAAACTTTACACTCTCAGGTGAATAAAAATAACTCTTTTTTACATAGTTCAATTTTTTAAATTTAAAATAACATGTTTATAGTTTGGATTTAATTGGTATATACGATTAGTGTAAAGAATGTTGTAGAATTGTGGTCGAGCAACGCAGCAAATCACGAACCTTAGTAGATGAACTGTAACACAAAAACCTGAGACGTGTGGAATCACACTGTCCTCAAGGATTTATTCGCCTAGGACGAAAATCCCCCAGGATTTAACAGGTTCTTCCCGGTTGAAGCCGAGGTGCCAGAACAGCAGGAGAAGAAGAAAGTGTTTAACCCACGAAGAGCAGAAAATAGCCCACCAAAATATTTTTTCTTTGTATCAAAGTAAATAAGAATCAATATCTTTCTTGTCTGATGCACCTCCCAAGTTATAAAGGTTCCTCCTTTTATCAAACATAGCATCCACCCGTTGAAAATTAAGTTGTACCGTAAAAGAGCTTTTAATAATATGATTTATATACATTAAAAGCTTTTAATCTTTATTAAAATACAATTCTTTCCCTATTCTAAGAAAAGTTTGGACACGTGTCACGACCTCCTTTAATCCTACAATAATTCTACAATAAGAATCTTCTAAATCTTTCAATAAAAAGTATTAGTCTTAGTGTTTTTTAAAATTTTACATTATTTTCTATGCTTTATTATTTATTATTTTATATTTTATTCAAATTTTGGATTTTAAATTGACATTTATGCTTTCAATATATTGAAAATAGTAACTAATAAATTCATTCTCCATTCAACCAAAAAATTATATTGAATTTCAAATTTCAAATTTCAAATTTCAAAATTCACACTTATACTTTTAATACATTGAAAATGGTAACACTAATAAATTCATTCTGCATCTATACATCTATACATAATACATATAATATAATATAATATAATATAATACATAATATAAATCAAGGCTACTTCCAAGGAAATTTTTTGCAGGTGGCATCTTCTCATGTAATGGCTTCCAAAGGAAACTCCTTCAAACCATTCTATTTTTACAAACTTTTATCTATATGTTCAAACAAAAAAAATTCAGGCACAATTGATAGTGGATGACAGCTCACCGTCCATTAATTGAAACCTCCAATTTTAGCCAATCAAATAATTTCCCATTCCTTTTATTCTTTTCTTTTTTCATCTTTCTCTCTCCCTCATTTCTCTCAACGGTGCATTAATACTTTTTCTACTTCCCAATATTTTTCACTCTTCTGATGTGGTGGTTCACAACAGATTCTAATTTAAAAATTAATTTTTAATTTACTTTGATTATTTAATATCCCAAGTTCCCAATGTATCGAAAACCCCACAAAATTAATTCCAACCACCCATGATATCCAATCAAGAAATTTCGTTTTTTCTTTTTTTTTTCCTTTTTTTTCTTTTCAATACCACATTCAAATTTTAACTGTTTCAAATTATATCCATTTTATCTTGGGTCTATGATAACTTATTGTAGAATTCCAATACAATCTGATAGGTGATAATTCAAGGGATCCCATTATCTCACAAACCCACCATTCTCTCTCCCAATTATCTTATTCTTCGTTTTCTTTCTGCTATTGAAGAAGACCAATAGTGAAACCAACAACCATATTGGCTGTTCCTCTTCACTTGTTGACAAGCAAATTGAGGGTTGCCTTGGCATGATCTTTTTGGTTGAATTCCAATACATATATGGCGCAAAACACCTCTTAAACAAAACAAAGTTTGAGTCAAAGTTGTAACATAATCAACAAGTGAAGAAACAAAAAGAAAATGGGTGAGATTAAGATGGTGATGGCGCCACAAACCAAGGAGGTTTGATAAGCCTTGTGAGGTTCGCCACAAGAATCTTGGATTCTTGATAAGAACAAGTTTGGTTCAACCAAGAACCTAGGAGAACACAAGTCTCACTCAATGGATTCAATCCAAATGAACATCAAAGTTGTATTTCTGAATGGAATGGTCGAATTACATAGAGTGGGCAGCCAACTCTTGGTTGCCAAAATCAAACCATAACCCCCACTTTGATTGGCCTAATGATGACACTAATGACCCACTTAAACATGTATTTCAACTCAGCCATCATTGGCAACTAAAACACTAAACTCCCACATTAAACACCCCACACACTTATTGATCATGGGTGGTTACACTTGCTTCTCACATTAAAAGTGTAACCCCCACAATTTACATCAAAATGGAATCTTAACCTACACTAAACCCACATGTGTAGAAATAGGAAAAGGTGGGTTGCACAAATTGCCATAATGGACCCACTTACATAATTCACACACTTATTGAATTAAAAGGAAAAAGCAAATGATGGACTTGCACTAGGCTTCATGATGTCGCCCCACACTTCATGCCTCTTCATCATGGATGAGCAACAAAGTCATTAACTTGGGCTCATCTTCTCCTTGTCTTGCATTTGGGCTTGAGTCCATTAAGAGGGCCACCAATTGAGTTAGAGCTTCTTGGGCTTTCTTTGTTCTTGCTCTTGTCATTGGGCCACCAAGACCTTGGATGGCTTCTTGATTCAGGTTGGTCTCCATTGGGCTTACATCATCCCCTCCTTCTTTAAGTGAATTCGACCTCGAATTGAAATCTTCTTTACCTACATCAAAAAGAGATAAATCAGCCACATTAAAAGTTGCACTAATACCTCCATGCTCACATGGAAGATCCAACTTGTATGCATTATCATTTATCTTGGCCACCACTTGAAATGGTCCATCTCCCCTTGGTTGAAGTTTAGATTTCCTTTGAGAAGGAAACCTCTCTTTCCTCATGTGTACTCAAACCCAATCTCCGGGCTCAAATACTACTTTCTTCCTCCCTTTGTTAGCTTGTCTTGCATAGCTTTCGGTCCTCTTTTCAATTTGGACCTTCACTTGCTCATGTAACTTCCTCACATATTCAGCCTTGGTCTTACCATCCTTATGCTTTAAAAATGAAGAGTTAGGCAATGGCAATAAATCAAGAGGTGTTAAAGGATTAAAACCATAAACAACCTCAAAAGGAGAAAATTGAGTAGTCCTATGAACTGCCCTATTGTAAGCAAACTCCACATGAGGCAAACACTCCTCCCAAGACTTAATGTTCTTTTTAATTACAGCCCTTAAAAGGGAAGAAAGTGTCCTATTCACAACTTCAGTTTGCCCATCCGTTTGAGGATGGTAAGTAGTAGAGAAAAGTAGCTTAGTGCCTAGCTTTCCCCACAAAGTCCTCCAAAAGTGACTTAGAAACTTAGTGTCTCTATCAATGACAATACTCCTTGGGAGACCGTGAAGTCTCACCACCTCTTTGAAAAACAAATCTGCAACATGACAAGCATCATCAATTTTCTTACATGGAATAAAATGAGCCATCTTAGAAAACCTATCCACCACAACAAAAACTGAGTCTTTTCCATTCCTTGACCTAGGCAATCCAACAACAAAGTCCATAGACAAATCAATCCAAGGAAAATCAGGAATAGGCAAAGGAGTATAAAGTCCATGAGGCATCACTTTAGATTTTGACCTTTTAGAAACAATGCATTTTTCACAATATTTTTGCACATCATGTTTCATATGAGGCCAATGAAAATGTTCATGCAACATGTCTAAAGTATTTTGAAGCCCAAAATGCCCCATTAAACCCCCTTCATGCTCCTCCTTCACAAGCAAATCCCTTATTGAACTTTTTGGCACACACAATCTCTTTTCTTTAAACGAAAACTCTTGATACCTAAAGTACCCATTTTGGGCTGAATGCACACAATTAGCATAGATATTTGAAAAATCCTTATCATGCTCATACAAAACTTTAATGCATTCAAGACCAAACAATTTTGTTTCAAGGGTAGAAAGTAAGGAATATCTCCTTGAAAGTGCATCCACCACAACATTGGCCTTACCTTTCTTGTGTTTCACCACATATGGAAATTGCTCAAGGAATTCAACCCACTTGGCATGTTTTCTATTTAACTTTCCTTGCCCTTTCAAATATTTCAAAGACTCATGGTCACTATGAATCACAAATTCTTTGGGCAAAAGATAGTGTTGCCAAGTTTACAAGACTCTTACCAAGGCATCCAATTCCTTATCACAGGTGGGATAATTAAGGGCAGCTCCACTTAATTTCTCACTAAAATAAGCAATTGGATGCCCTTCTTGCATCAAAATAGCCCCAACACCAACATTAGAAGCATCACATTCAATTTCAAAAGATTTAACAAAATTAGGCAACACAAGTATTGGTGCATGGGTGAGCTTTTTCTTAAGTTCTTTAAAAGCATGCTCTTGTTTCTCCCCCCATTTAAATCCCACATTCTTTTTTACTATTTCATTAAGAGGTGCAGCCAAGGTGCTAAAATCCTTAACAAACTTCCTATAAAAGCTAGCTAAGCCATGAAAGCTTCTCACTTCACTTACATTCTTGGGGGTTGGCCAATCTTGGATGGCCTTAATCTTTTCCTTATCCACATGAACCCCTTTATCATTTATCACAAAGCCAAGAAAAATTACATGATCCACACAAAAGGTACATTTTTCTGAATTTGCAAACAATTTTTCCTTTCTTAACACAAGCAAAACAGTTCTTAAATGCTCAAGGTGATCATCTAAGTTTTTGCTATAGATTAAGATGTCATCAAAGTAGACCACAACAAATTTTCCCAAAAACTCTCTCAAAACTTGGTTCATTAGTCTCATAAAAGTGTTAGGTGCATTGGTTAACCCAAAAGGCATGACCAACCACTCATATAAACCATACTTAGTTTTGAAAGCAGTTTTCCATTCATCTCCCTCTCTTATCCTAATTTGATGATATCAACTCTTTAAATCAATTTTAGAAAATATACATGCACCATGCAATTCATCAAGTAAATCATCAAGTCTAGGGATATGATGTCTATACTTAATTGTGATGTTGTTCACGGCCCTACAATCTGTGCACATCCTCCAAGTTCCATCTTTTTTGGGCACTAGAATCACTGGAACTGCACATGGGCTCAAACTCTCTTGCACCTATCATTTTTGCATAAACTCCTCCACTTGTTTTTGAATCTCTTTGGTCTCTTAAGGATTGCTCCTATAGGCTGGCCTATTAGGCAATGATGCACCCGGAATGAGATCTATGTGGTGCTCAATTCCTCTTAGAGGGGGTAGGCCGTGTGGCACTTCCTTAGGAAAAACATCACCAAATTCCTGCAAAAGATTTTTAACACCACTAGACAAAGAATGATCATTAGGAGTGTTAGCATTTAAACAGAATTCCCTATAATAAAGTATGTATGGGGGCTGCCTTGAGACCAAGGCACTCTTTACCTCACTCTTTGTTGCAAGAAAACTCTCTTTTCCTTCTTTTTCCTCTTTATTTTTCTCACTTTTTTTTCATGATTTTTCTCATGCTCCTTCTCTTTTCTCTCTTGCTCTCTTTTTTCTCTCATTCTCATTTGATCCTCACTAATTTGCTTTGGAGACAAAGGAGACAGCACGACCTTTCGGTCTTGATATATGAAAGTGAATTTGTTTGAGAACCCATCATGGATGGCCTTCTTGTTATATTGCCAAGGCCTTCCCAACAACATGTGGCTTGCCTCCATAGGCACTACATCACATAACACAGAATCTTCATTCTTTCCAATGGAGAAAGGAACCTCCACTTTTTTGTTCACCACCATTTCACCTACCTCACTTAACCATTGGAGCCTATATGGTCTTGGATGTGCTTTAGTTACAAGATTCAATTTGGAAACTAACCTAGTGCTCACAACATTGGCACAACTTCCACCATCAATGATTAGAGAACATACCTTCCCTTGAATTAGACATCTAGAATGGAAGATATTCTCCCTTTGACTTGCTTCATGATCTTTCACTTGACTCCCCAAAAGCCTCCTCACCATAAGCAAATCACCATCCGGCATGAATACATCTTCTTCACTTTCCTCCTTGCTTGAAGCCTCGGATTGTGATACAACTTCTCCATTCATGGTCACCATGGTTCTCTTTGTGGGACATTGAGATGCTATGTGCCCATGACCTAGGCATTTGAAACATTTCACATCATGGCTCCTAGAAGTTGGTTCCATTGGTTTCTTGCCTTGAGGGGTGCTCACGGCTTCTTTGGTTGATGCACACTCCTTCTTTGGCTTGTCCTTCCAAGTTGAGGATGGAAACTTGGAAGATGATGAAGATGAATATTTGCTCTTCCTCCTCTTAAGTTGTTGCTCCACCTTAATTGCTTGTTGAACCAAGTCTTCAAGCTCCACATAGTTTTGTAACTCCACTATGTCTTGAATATCTTGATTCAAGCCATGTAAGAATCTTGCCATAGTAGCCTCCCTTTCTTCTTGAAAATTTGACCTAAGTAAGGCCAACTCCATCTCCTTGAAGTACTCATCAACACTCTTGGATCCTTGGGTAAGCCTTTGTAACTTGTTGTGAATGTCCCTTTGATAGTGATTTGGAACAAACCTCCTTCGCATGATAAGCATCATTTCCTCCCAAGTATCAATGGGTTCATCTCCAATTCTTCTCCTCTCTTTTTGTAGTTAATCCCACCACACAAGAGCATACTCTTTGAATTCTAGGGCTGCCACCTTCACCTTCTTTCTTTCATTGTAAGAGTTGCAATCAAAGACTTGTTCCATCTTGAGCTCCCACTCCAAATACGCCTCTGGATCATTCTTCCCAATAAAGGAAGGAACTTTGATTTTGACCCCATCAATCCTATCTCCACGCCTCCTTCCTCTTCTACCTCCTCCTCTATGCCTTCCTCTTTCACTATCATAGCCACTTGATTCATCCTGATTTATATTGGCAAGTTGCCTATCATAATTGGCTTGCATTTGTTCCATTTGTCTTTGAAGAGCTTGGACTTGATTGGCCATCCTAGCATGAAGAGCGGCTGACCTTGGAGTCAAGGGTGGACTATCTTCATTGTTGGCCGTGATTGAGTAGAAGAGTATATGTATTTCCTCACAACACTCCCTCACTAGTTCACACAATGGGAATTTTCACTTTTGGCTTTTTCCACACAATATGTATTTTTCACTCTTGCCTTTTTCCTCTCAAATGTTCACCTTGAGTTCTTAGAGAAATCAAACACAAAACACAAAAATTCCAAAATTCCAGTAACAAAATCACAAAAACTTATCAAAACAACGAAACAAAAAGGAAAGGCTAGAAAAGAAAAGCTTTTGGAAACAAAGAAGTGAAGGAAGAAGGGAAATACTTCAAGTACACAGGTTGCTCAATTTTATTTTATTTTTTGATTTTGGTCACAGGCGTGAGGTATATCACGGCCTACCCGTGATCCTTTCTGGATCACACGTCCTTTTATGTCACGGGCGTGATGTGCTTCACGGCCTGCCCGTGATCTTCTGGAAATCTCAAATAAAATTTCACACTTGAAAATCTTTTTCTTTTTGAGCAATAACACAATTTTCGAAAACTTCCCTTCACAAATAGAATCAAAGTAAATTTTTGGGTTAAATATGTTTTTAGTCCCTCATTTTTGACAAAAGTTCGGTTTTAGTCCCTCGTTTGAAAAATATACTTTTTTAGTCCCCCGTTTTTTAAAATATGTCGGAAATGGTCCCTGCACCAATATTTTTTAGTCCCTCAATTTTGACAATCATACATTTTTAGTCCCTCATTTTTTACAAAAGTTCGGTTTTAGTCCCTCGGTTTTCAAATGGAAGTGTGGTGCAAGGACCATTTCCGACACATTTTAAAAAACGGGGGACTAAAAAAGTACATTTTTCAAAAGAGGGACTAAAACCGAACTTTTGTCAAAAACGAGGGACTAAAAACATATTTAACCCTAAATTTTTTTTTGATTTTGGGTTTTTGGAGGAAAGAAAGAAAAGAAGATAGATGAAGAGCACAAAACTATCAAATTCAACCAAAGCCTAAGCTTTGATACCACTTGATGACAACCGAATTGAGGGTTGCCTTGGCATGATCTTTTTGGTTGAATTTCAATACATATATGGTGCAAAACACCTTTTAAACAAAACAAAGTTTGAGTCAAAATTGTAACATAATCAACAAGTGAAGAAACAAAAAGAAAATGGGTGAGATTGAGATGGTGATGGCGCCACAAACCAAGAAGGTTTGATAAGCCTTGTGAGGTTCGCCACAAGAATCTTGGATTCTTGATAAGAACAAGTTTGGTTCAACCAAGAACCTAGGAGAACACAAGTCTCACTCAATGGATTCAATCCAAATGAACATCAAAGTTGTATTTCTGAATGGAATGGTCGAATTACATAGAGTGGGCAGCCAACTCTTGGTTTCCAAAATCAAACCATAACCCCCACTTTCATTCTCACTTCTGTTGTTTCCTAAAGAAGTTTCAACTATAATTGTGAGTTTCATGATTGTTCTTCATGCATGTTGAACCTTTTATTTTGGTGAACTTTTTGGTACCAGGAAATCAGGAGGTATTTTTATGACAAGGAAAATTAATAGTGTAGTGTTCTCTTCTTACTAATGCGATGAACTAATGTATGCTATTCATGGAAGTTTTATGCATTCTATTGTTGCTGTTCCAAATGTAGACTTTTGTTCGGTGTTCCTCAAGCTCTAACTAAGCACATTATAATTGAATGTAATTCATATATAATATATGCATTTACTATATAGAGAATATTCAATCATGAAAGCAGTGAAAAGTAAAAAGGGAGACATGGTTGCACATATTAGCTGGAAGCACATATTAGTTGGCATCTCAAAGGAAGTTATTGTTAATTATCTGTAGTTATATGCTTCTAATGCTTTTAATACTATTTCTGATTTTTAACACTTTTTTTCACTCATCTTTTCAGTTTGTTTAATTTGGTACTGCGTTAATGGAATCTTGATTTATAGTTTCATTTTCTTTTGTTGCAGCTTCTCTTCCTGATTAATTGCTTTGTTATATCAACAATTTTGTACTATAATGATGTTGATTATAAGGAACTATACTTTAACTCAGGTATATATGCTTTGTGTAACGCCCTTCGTTACATTAGTAGCCCAAATTAATTTTCTATAAAAACTTTTAAAAATGTTTAAATTAAATAGTCGAGACATAAAAATTTTCACAATAAATATAAGTCTGAAAGTATCTCGTATAGTCAAAATAATTAAATAAAATAATAGTGTTAAATAAAACATTACATCCAAATAAAATAAAGCCTCAAAACACGGGCGCCTAATAAATCAAAAGAAATAAATAAAGTATAAACTAAAACTAATATCTTCAAGAGTTTCTCAAGTCGCCGCGTCATCATGTCATCACCTGTAAACTCTGAAAGACAACACCACTAATGAGATTTATAATCCCAGTAAGTAAACACAGTTCTAAAATATTTTCGAAAGGATGTTGCTTCCAGCCGGCGCGGTAACCGGAAAAACAACCATGGTAATCCGCCATTTCCAAAAATAATATAATTTCAAAGTATCTCAAATAATAACGTAAATAAACCACAAAACATATAATAATATCAACAACACAAACATATGAGTACAATCACATCTCATTGCCTTCTCCTCGTAGGAGTCCCTTTTGCCATTGCCTCGCATTAGGCCAATCTGCCATCGCTACGAGTTAGGCCCTTTGCCATCTCTACGAAGGAAGTATCCACAACCTTGCAATGTCCAACATTGCCTTCTCCATGTAGGAGGCCCTTTGTCATTGCCTCGCATTAGGCCAATATGCAATTGCTACGAGTTAGGCCCTTTGCCATCTCTACGAAGGAGGTACCCGTACCCTTGCAATAATTATTATTGCCTTCTCCTTGAGGGAGGCCCCTTGCCATTGCCTCGCATTAGGCCAATATGCCATCGCTACGAGTTAGGCCATTTGCCATCTCCTCGAAGGAGGTATCTCAAACGATTATCTCTTCCCAAGGGAGATAATCAATCACACGCATTAACATTCATCAAGTTCATATCACAACAACATTAAGGCATCACATATCATAAAAGGCATACTAAAACATAATAATCATACCACTCATCATGTAAATAATCAGTCTAGTTATAATTAATCACCAATCAAATACCAATTTCCTTTTAAGGATAAAACCCCAAATAATTATCGATTAATTTCATATTCAAACTCTTTAAAATCTATACCATGGAAGTTTAAGAAAAAGATATTTACTTACCTCTCATAAACCTCCAAAAAGCTATAAGAATTATCCATGACAAAACTGATGCTTCACCAAAAATCTTATTTCTTTTTACCAACCATTTTTTATCTATGATTCTCTCTATTCAGACTGCAAACAACCTCGTCGTATCCTCTAAATATTTATCTGGCACTTCTTTGTGTTGGTACGGCGCTAAACCCATCTGCACCTCCATATATATTAACCTAATGAGGGTTTTATCTTTCAATGTTCACTGGGCCCACTTCTTTTTATTTATTTAATTTTATTTGCCCAAAAGAATGCTTATAGGCTTGTTACGTGACTATCTATCCTACAAACATGATGTTTTCTTTTCTTTCTATGTTTTTTTTATTTTATTTTATTAATCCAACTTTAATTCTTTTAATTCCTAAACAATTCTAATAAATTAATCATTTTCTACACTAAACCCCTAATAGCTTAATCTTTTATTAAAAAGACTATATTGAAATTTTAGGATGTTACACTTTGTAAGTCCTATCTTTGCGATCTTGGTGAATTTTAATGTGTCTGACTGTTTATACAATAGGGTGTCCTGTAGAATTGTTTCAGACTGGGTTTCAAGTTATGCCAGTGTTGGAGTTCAAAATCTATATTTTGTCAAACTAAAATAGCTATTAGCCTATGATAGAAAATGGATGCTGATTTGAGTTCTGTTTTGCAGAGTTGACATTTCTTCCCATCTTGGTTTTGTTCCCATCAAATGACAAGATCATCTGCTCAAGATGTACTTCTTATGCTATAATGTTAAAGCTATTGTGCATACTAGAATTGTGTCGTCAAACTTATGTTGGTTTAAAAATAAAGATGAAAGAAATATTTTTCTCCATTCAATTTAATGCATAATGAAAGGCCACATTATGGGTAGGAGTCCTCACCATAAAATTGAATATTTAGAGAAGTTGAATACCAATTATATTCCCGGGAATCACATGTCCGGGAATGTTATTACCGAGAATGTTATTCCTCGGTATTTTATAAATTATGTTTGGTTAGCAATTAAAGTGCTTGGGAATCTTTCTTGAAATTCCCGGGAATAATTTGAAAGTTTGTTTTTGTTTGGAGTGTATATTCATGGGAATATATATCAAAATTATCAAAATTCCCTATCATATAAAATGATTAAATATCAATTTTAATGCAATTAATATAAATGAAATAAAAATATAAAATACATAATTTTATGTCATAATTCTCAAAATGCCTCAAATTTATAAAATATTCTTTTATTATTTTAACTATACATATAAATACGTAATACATAATATAAATCAAGGCTACTTCCAAGGAAACTTTTTACAAGTGTCATCTTCTAATGTAATGGCTTCCAAAGGAAGTTCCTTCAAAACATTCTATTTTTAGAAAGTTGGATTATCACTGTAAACTCTTGAATATTTCTCCCCTGAATCTTGAATATGTAAAGTTGGATTGGTTTACAGTTTACCAAAATAAATGACTGTATTTATGCTTGCAGGCAATTTATGTGTAGTGAAAATAATTATACATCATGAAAATATTTTAAAAATATTTAAAAAGTAACGAAAACTTATCCATAATTTTGGAGAACCTTTTCCAAAGCCTATCAATAAAATTGTTTATGAATCTTTTCCATAATTTTTATGATTTCAATACATTGTGACTACCAAAATAGGTTTCAATGTTTTGATTTCTTAATTTTTATTGATTTCTTTTAAATTGGTTTCTTTATAAAAATAAATAAATTTATTGATTTTATACTAAGAGAAATAATTAATATAGATTTTCATGAGATTTTTTTTTACAATGATTAGAATTTTTTTTTTAAATGGTTTACATAATTAAATATATTACATTGAGAATCATATATACTTTAAATGTTGGGAGAACTAATACCAATTAGTCCATCAAAATGTTTTGAGAATATTTTAAAAGTAATGACAACTTATAAGTAATTATGGAGAACCTTTTCCAAAACTTATGTTTCAAGACATTTTATTAATTGCTGTTATAATTTCAATACTCCTCCCATAAATGAAAAGTCATCATGATATTGGTGGATGACAGCTATTATTTAAATTTTTATTCTTGATTTTATTTTGTTTGTTATTTTCGAAATCGTCATTATTATTTTTAAACAGATATCAAGAATGTTTTAAATGATTATGAATGCCAGTTATTTTTAAAAAAAAAAATGTAGTTTAGAATCTTTAAATCCTTATATTTTCAATATGTATAATAAATGCTTGCTTTGTCCCAATACATGGAAAATAAGAGAATAATAATTTCAAAATTCAATCTCCTTTTAAGATGCGATTGAACATGTTCTTTGAACAATACATTCTTTGCATCTTTGGCTTTGAGGAGTTATTTCTTCTTCTTTAGCATGGTAAAATAAACACTTTAAAATTTGTCAATTACCAACACAACTAATTTGGGGTAAATATTCTTTTAATAGGTGTGTTAGGTTAAAATATTTCCAGAAGATAGCTAACATGGACTTACAAAACGGATAAATAAATAAATTAAATTTTCTACAAATGATTTAAAAGGGAAAAGTGGAGAAACTAACTAAATAAATTTTTAAAAGAGAACAAAAAAAAATTGATGTTTAAATGTATTTTATAAAAATAAAAATGGTCATAGGAAAACAAGATAACCAAATCAATTATATTTTTAGTATAATTGGAAAGAGGTCACACATAGTTATAAAAAATATTATTATAATTGTTGAAATATGAGTAACAACTCCATTAAGTGAGTCAATAATTTAGCATTTATTGTGTGGTGACTTTTCAATAAAACAATAAAATTACATAAAAACACTAAAATGCATGAATATCAATACATTTAGTAAAAAAAAATCATACAATTAGTGAAATTTTAAAAGACTCATTAATTGAAATTTTGAAAGACTCAATGACTAAGTAGTTCTATTGCATTGAAAGTTCCAAAAAAATTTAAAATTATTTTTAATTTATTTGTTTCATATATTGAAGTTTAAAAGCCATCCATTTAAATTATATGTTTCATATATTGAAGTTTATAATGAAGAAATCCTATAGGTTATGTTGTGTCTCTATTATTTGCTGTCAATGATGAAGAAATCCCTTGACCCTTGACGTGACAAGTTCTTTTTTGTTTAAATTATGTTATTGACTGTTTGTTTAATTTAGTTTGTGTTTTTTATGTTTTTTGGACAATCTTATTGCCATGGTGCAAACTTATCTTATTTATGCTATATGTAGTTTGGGGGATTTATAATAATTATTATGTGTTTCGCGAAATTATTCATATCTCCTATCAAATGATGTACAAAATTTTCATACTCCAATTTAATTTATCGACATATATTTTATCTTTTGGAATTGTCTAATCCCGTGCAGTATACGAGCAAAAACTCTATAGATTCAATTTCAAAACTCCTGTGCGTTATCCATTTAGTAACACGTTTTCCAAATTGCATATGTACAACTGGCCATTTATTGCAATCATCATAAAATATTCCACATTCAATTTTAATTAGATGCAATATGTGGTATTAGAAATTTTGCACGTTGAGACTTTTAAACTCATTCAATATAATTAAAGAAAATAAAGAGTAATAAGAAATGAATAATAAGAAAAAAATAAAGGTATTAAATGATAATGAAAGAGAATTTAAAACCTTTAATTTTTCCTTTTAAAAAAAATTCCAAATTAAATTTTTGAAATAAATTAAATATACAACAAAAAATTTCTACACAGTTAACCAATTAAAAATTGCCATATAAGCAGTTTACCAACAAAACATAAAAATTAAACTATAGTTTTGTGAACAAAAAATAGGTGCTGAGATATTTATTTTGTTTTGAGCAAGGGATGAGATATCTTGCTATATATAACTCGCTATAGGAATATATATATATATATATATATATATATATATATATATATATTTATATTTATGAGAAATGATAAATGAACACATTTTTTAACATCAAAATAGACACCATATGATAATGTGTTATTTTAAAGTGTTAAATACATGTGATGAGAGAAAAAAATAATAAACAAATATAAATACATACATATATATATATATATATATATATATATATATATATATATATATATATATATATATGATGTTAGACATCAAAAGTATATCATATCTAAAATTTTGTGTTCAAATAACATATCTCCTCCCAGGATAAAGTCGAATCAGCCGGGATCCAAAAAAAAATAAGGTGGACCGAGCAACGTTTGTATTTTTTCATAATGCCCTCACGCAGTCACACACTCACACTCTGTGTGTATCGTCACCTTTTTCCCATTTTCTATTGACTCACCCGCCTGTCGTCACTTCTCTCTCTTCTTCTTTTTAAGCTCCCTCTTTTTCCCTTCATCGCCGTAAAAGCTTCCCCTTCCTTTTCTAGGGTTATCTCTCTCACCCAAACGTACCCATTCTCTCTTCGTGAGTGTAGTCACATTCTTCCTTCTCATAACCCACGTTTTTTTACGCCTGCATTCCCCTTTCTCGTTGGGATTATCGAATATACATTATTCTCATGCATTTTTTCTTTTCATTTTGAATTTTCTATGATTAGATCGAAACGTGGTCGTTTTATCGAGAAGCAGCTATGGATTTGGCATCGGGTCTTGGTGGCAAGATTGAGAAGGACGAAGTTCTCTCTGCTGTTGAGAAGTATGTTTCTATCACTTTTTCTTCTACTTGCTACTCGCATTTTGATTTTGGACTTTGAGTCTCTGTTTTGCTTTTCGAAAATGAGGTTTCTGTGTTAGTTATTGGCACCAATCACTGCGTTTTATTTATTTATTTATTTATTTATTTATTTATTTATTTATTTATTTATTTATTATTATTTGTAATTTTCTCTGTTCTCGGCTGTTCAAAGTGATTTAATCTGATTTAGCTCTTAAACTTGAATCTTAGAGTAAACGTTGTATTGTGTCAGTGATGAAGTGATGATATATTTGATAAAAGAAATCTAATTGCATTTTTTTAATGAAAATGCTAATTATTATTTAGGAAATCAGGATTTAAAGTTGAAACAGCCTTATGGTGCTGGGATTTTTATATGAAAGGGTTGATTACTGTATGATATGAAAATTGGGGATTGTATTTAACTTTTAAATGCGAGTGGCAAAATGAGGGGTTTTAATTTTAATTTTTTTTTCTTATATGAAATGCTAATTATTATTGAATAAGTTTGGCTTTAAAAAAATATCAAGAATTATCTGGTTTGGATCTGATTAAGCATTAAGGTGGTCCATTACTGCGTGACTCTGAAAATTGAGGATTAGATTTCAAATATAAAAAAAAAATGGAGGTTTTGATGAACATTTTATGTAAGGATGCTAATTATAAATTAGTTTTGCTGTAAAGGGGTTGATTACTGTATGATCGTGAAAATTGGGATTATATTTTAATTAATTAAAGATGGGGGGTTTTATGACTAGAATAGACACTATCCTTTAATTTTTCCTGTCACGTACTTTTTTTTTCAGGGAATATTGCATTAAATGCTGGAAGGACCATCCATCATACTATCTATTTTCGTCAAATGCACTTGTAACTTTGCAGGATGACAATGAAAGTCTTAAACTCATCAAACACCCACCAACATAAATTTTTTTTATTAAATATAATCCCAAATTTTCACAGTCATACAGTAATCAATTCTTTTATATCAGATCTAAGCAATGGATCCTCTTGAGTTGTCTATTCTAGTCATATGGTTGTATGGAGGAGAGATATAGACACAATTTTTATTAGTGGGTTCTTTCAAGATTTGTGATTTTTTTTTTTTTTTTTAAAAAAAATTCTGTCTCTTATCTCTTTCCTTCACCCGATCACTTAACAAACAAAAAAAAAAGTAGATTTATTTCTCTAAGTTGTAACGAAACTGAAGTACTGAACCAGGAATTCAGACTTGTCCGACCTCACTTTAATCTCTGAAGTGGAACTGTTACTTTAGATGATCCAAATCAGCAACATTATTGTTCCCCACCTGGGCATGATGATAATAATGAATTTGCTAGTTGTAGTGAAAATGAACCGTGGCACCATCGGACTTACTAGATGAGCAATTTTTATTCTGGAGTTCAATATTTCTGGTTTCACTCATTATTGCCGCCAGGGAAAATTTGGAATAGAATTAACTGGGTGTTTTACCTGGAAAGGTTGAGCTGTCTCATACTTTATTCAAGTTAGGAATCTTGAATTTCTCCAACTTTGATGTGAAGTTTGACTACTGCTAAAGTTCTAAACCTTTAGGCAGTGATGAAAACATTTACTTCAAGTGGACATAATTTTTATGTTATTGAAGTTTTCAAATTTTTCTCTAACAAGAGTATTCTTTTTAAACTGTATCAAAACACATTGTATAAGAAGTTCTGCATTGCAGTTGGTTTCATCACACATATTCGAGTTCTATACTTTCTTCTTAACTTTGTATTTATTGCTTTATAGCCCTTAATAACTTGACCATCTTGGATTGCAATGAGATATTGATTGTCTACAGTAAATTTGGTGCTGCTGCTAAATTATGTGATGTTATTATTTTATATATGGGGGAGTAATTATGTTTTAGCATGTTATATAATATAATTACAAAAAGTTATTGGGGGTAAAAAAATTATAACTGTGGCAATCTGACAATATATGACTTTGTTGAAAGTCATTATAGATGTTGCATAAGGCAAAACAAAATAAAAAATCGTGGCTGCTGCATTGATGCTAATTTCACATATTTTCATATGAGCCTGATCAGATGTATTTATCTTTTGGTTCAGGTATGAAAAATATCATGTTTTCCATGGAGGTCAAGAGGAAGAGAGGAAAGCTAACTACAGTGATATGGTGAGAGATTTTGATATCTAGCAACATATATAGCACTAACCTTACTGTCATGATTCACAAAGTATGCCTTTACAGTTTATACGTTTACTTTCAATATGCAGGTTTTTTATTTTATTTTTGAAATATATTCTAATCCTACAAGATGACAAACTTGGAAAAAAAATAATTCTCTCATTCTTTACAATTTTGTATAAGATATGCAATTGATATAGCACTGAAACTATTCAAACTATTATTTTGCATACCAAGGTAGTTAGATTGGTTGTTAAGCTAAGTTCGTGAAGGGTAAATTAAATTATTATATCAGTCTCCTTTTTTTTATTACTAATGAAAATTGACTCTTTTCAGCTATCCTCGGTCTATCACCCATGTGATATTTATAACTTGTGATTTGTTGTGTCCGGGAATACCCTTTTAGTCTTAATTATACTTAATTTGATTTCTACAGAAAGAATATCATAAGATTTTCATTTTTTTTCAGGTTAATAAATACTATGATCTTGTTACCAGCTTTTATGAGTTTGGCTGGGGAGAATCTTTCCATTTTGCACCAAGGTGTTTATTTGCTTCAATCTGCACATACAAAATGAAGATTTTTTTGTTAAATTCATCATGCTAATAATTATCTACTCATTCAGATGGAAGGGTGAATCTCTTCGAGAGAGCATCAAGCGACATGAACACTTCTTGGCTTTACAACTTGGCCTTAAGCCTGGCCAAAAGGTTTTCGTGCTCAATAGAGCAAAGTAGAAAATTGATATCTGGTTAACAGTATGTTGTTATTATAAAATGATGAGCCTTCTTTTTGTTTTAGGTTCTGGATGTTGGATGTGGAATTGGGGGACCATTAAGAGAAATTTCTCGCTTCAGGTGAACAAGATTTCATTTGATTAGGCTTCCTCTCCCTTTTGCCCTTCTTGGCTCTACCTATACTGGCTAACAAAAATATAATTATGCGTATTTGTTCAGCTTGACATCAATTACAGGGTTGAATAACAATGAGTACCAGATAACAAGGGGAGAGGTATGTATTATGAGATGTAATGCATGCATTATGCAATAATTTTGAGGTGTAAATTGTAATTCATTGACACAAGAATTTTGAGCTTCTGGTTCAATCATCATATGTTATAGCCTTGCAGGTAAATTGTCACTTGTTGAAATTTTGTTTCATTTTTCTTTGTTAACATTGATACATTGGTTAAAGCATTGATAATATATTTATGATAGTCTTCTTGTATTAATCTAATACATTGTCTCATGTAAATTTTTTTGGCTAATCAACAGAAACTCAATTGCATTGCTGGTGTGGACAAGACTTGCAACTTTGTCAAGGTTGATCTTTCATAAATCATATCCTTCCATTTTGAGGGAGGGGGTAGTGGGAGGCCTTCTATTTTTTAGCACATATGGGTCCAATATTTTGTAGGATTGTTCTCCTCCAATTATATATTTTATCAGGCATTTTATTTAGTATGTTTGAATTAACTTTTGTTGTGTTAAGAAAAGCTTATAATTAAATTCTAAGGCGAGAGTTTTGACTGAGAAGCTATTTTAGATTAAGAAAAATGAAACATATGCTCATAATAAAGTTATATGGTTTTAAATTATAGCTGACATGATTATCGTATTGGATAATGCAGGCCGACTTCATGAAAATGCCATTCCCAGACAATAGTTTTGATGCAGTGTATGCAATAGAAGCCACCTGCCATGCACCAGATGCTGTATGCAACAGTATTTCATGCTCAAATTAATTTCACATCCCTACTTTTTCCTACAAGAGCTTTGCTCCCATAAATGGTCGAGTATTATGGACATTGATGTGACCATGCATAAAAACATGAAGTGCATGTGTTAACTATGAATCTACAAAATGGTTTCTTTAAATTGTATTGCCTGACACCTTCTTTATATTATGGGATTATGGATAGTTTGGATGCTATAAAGAGATTTATAGAGTGTTAAAGCCTGGTCAGTGTTTTGCTGCATATGAATGGTGCATGACTGATTCTTTTGATCCCAGTAAC
Source organism: Echinosophora koreensis (assembly GCA_035048595.1). Classification (NCBI taxonomy): domain Eukaryota; kingdom Viridiplantae; phylum Streptophyta; class Magnoliopsida; order Fabales; family Fabaceae; genus Echinosophora; species Echinosophora koreensis. The sequence goes on along the minus strand of JAPCYP010000011.1, from coordinate 1,930,697 downwards.
CAAGAACACCAAAAAGTTAAGGTATGACATAAAGGTATTGAAAGAATTTTGATTGAGGTTATCTATGGATTCTGTTGACCTCTAGATGGTTTGTAATTCAATAGATGAAATTCATTGGTGTTCAGTAGATAAAATTTATTGATACAGGCAGAAATTGAGATTGGTGATGGGCTTCCTGACATTAGGCTAACCACAAAGTGTCTTGAAGCTCTGAAGCAAGCAGGTTTTGAGGTGAACATCAATTTTTATTCAGTTATTACCTTCCAATAATATTGTTTTTTGGTTTTCTAAGAGATGAACAACCAAATTAGCTAAGGGAATACTCATTCCTCTTTGTGTGTGAAGGTAATTTGGGAAAAAGATCTTGCTGTGGGTTCTCCTCTTCCTTGGTACTTGCCTTTAGACACAAGTCACTTCTCACTGAGTAGCTTCCGTCTAACAGCTGTTGGACGATTTTTCACCAAAAACTTGGTATTGCTACTGAATATGATAGCTATTATTTATTTCATTTTAGCTATCTTTTGGATATGATTGCTTATAGTGTTCTTTAATTTGGCTTCACGTTGTTAAGAATTTAAGGGTTCATTTCTTTTATTACTTAAAATTCAATGTTGGTTGCGGGCTATGAATTTGATATATTTGTAGGTCAAGGCTATGGAGTATACTGGACTGGCTCCAAAGGGAAGCCTAAGGGTTCAAGATTTCCTAGAGAAGGCTGCCGAGGGACTAGTTGAAGGTGGAAAGTAAGTTTCCCATTTATTCAATTGTTGTCATTTTCAAGCTGCATCTAACATAGATGGATGAGGTAGCTATAACTATCTAAAAATTCATAGAAGTCATACATGTAATTTTTTTTAAATAATTATAAATTATTTGACGTGATCTCTCTAGATTATTGTTCTTCTTTAGCCGCCTCAATGAAAATCTTCTAGTTTTGAATTCTCGGTGACTTCTTTTCGTCTATAGATTATTTGGGATAAGGTGACTCTTGGCATCCGTTTGGAGTTTTCTAGACATGAGTTTTTTTTTTCCTTCTGGTGTTGCTTTGTTGGAGATCCAGACAATTGCAGAAAGAGACGGTCATGCTTTGTTGCATGATTGTGTCACGTTTTTAGTTTTTAGTTTTTAGATTTTTTTTTTTTTTTTTGTGATGATGTCTTATCCTCTTGTATCTCTTTTGTTTTAACAGAAAAAATCTTCTAGTTCTGCCTCCTTATATATATATATATATATTTCAATTGGAATTGAAATTAGGATATTCTTAGCAACATGTTCAGTTGCCATCTATATGGCAGTCTGAACCGAAATTTCTATACTCTCTGAGTGCATCCTAGACCAGGGAGAAATGCAAATGAATTAAATACTAGGATTAGGGAATACTAATGAAAGTTTTTCATGAGAAGAGCATAGATAAACTTGACTTGCTTATGTTTACTTTTTCAGGAAAGAGATTTTCACGCCAGCGTACTTCTTTTTGGCACGGAAGCCTCACTCAGACGGCAACTAAACTGGTGGTGCAATTTGCTCCCTGTAGACAGGGTTTATTGTGATTGTGGGACAGAATTCTTAGCTAGGCTAGGACTGTCTTTGGCCTTGCTTGTTTATTTTTAGGTTACCAAGACTCTTGAACTTCGGTTCTTGTTCAGAGAAGCAGTGTAACGTCTTGCTTCACTGGATGTTATTGAACTTACCTAATAGATGGACTTTCATGTCAATTTTTTTCATTCTATGTATTTTTAGTTGTTCTGTTTATTTCGAAAGTAGTGGTAATTAGAATGGGTTTGGAACCCACATGGGGAATGTACTGCCGTAATTGAATCTTTTCAACTAACGCAATCCCGTGGATATTCCCCTTTTATCGATTTTTTTCGTTCTAATAATGTTGTCAACGACATCCAGGTAGAATTTAAAGGGAAATAATTGATGCATAAATATGATAAGAATGTGTAAATTTTGAATTATTCAAAAGAAGCTTTTTTGTGGAGTCCTTATTATCTAGGAATTTATTTATAGAAAAAATTGTAAGATCTAAGTTTGTTTAATAACAGTTCTTAAACTTAAAAAACGATGGACCAAAGTAAATTATAGGATAGTATAAATACAAGACCAATGTAGTCACTTGGTCTTCTTTTCATTGAGTATTTGATCATCATTGAGAGTTCAAGTCTTCAGGTTCTTTTAGAAATTAAAACAAAACTCAACATTACACTTCTAGCTGAAATCGAGGTCTATACAAACAAAGCATTTTTGGTTGTGATTCGCATAATAAAAATTGACTTGATTTAACTTAGAAATTAATTTGCATGTTGGAACTAAGTTTGTGTTTGCATAAGATTATTTTCCCTCAATACATCTTTTTCTCTTATAAAAGCTATTTCAGACTTAATCTAACATGTTTGGTAAGCTTGCTTAAAATATGAAAAGACGGTTTTATAAGCAATGAAGCTAGAGGTTTGATGCTGCCTTTGGAACATCACTCTCCTAAATTCTTAATTGGTGATACCTAAATCTTGTATCAGTCTTGGAAAAGAATTGGGGTCCATGAAGCTGGTCAAACAACCTTCCAATCCAAGGCAAAAGCTAATTTTTCTTGGTTGTTACCTTGTTCAAATGGCGATAATAAACATACATTTTCCAAGAGCCATCCTTCTTTTTCATTAACAAGACAGGAGCTCTCTAAAGAGATGTACTAGGTCGAATGAAACCTTTATCCAACTGTGGAAAATTATATTTAATATTATTGATGTCGTAATGAGTACAAACACTAATAAGAATATATAGGCAATGCTAAACCTAAATGGCATGACTAATAGGCCTAATACAAAAAATACAAGATTTACAATATTTACAACACTCCCCCTCAAGCTGGTGAATGAATATCTATCATTCCCAGCTTGCAAGTAAGTTCACTGAATCATTCTGTTGGTAAGCCTTTTGTTAACACATCTGCCAGCTGATGCCCAGAAGGAATGTAAGTCATAGTTATCAACCCGCTATCCAGCTTCTCCTTGATAAAGTGTCGGTCTATCTCAATGTGTTTTGTCCTGTCCATTGTCCGAGCGTAATCTTTTAATGCCTTTCCTAAATTGTGTCTGCACCATATGATAAAATTGAATAAAAAGTTGGGGTACTTCTGATTTATCCTTCATCAAGAAAAGCCAAGTTACTCGAGTACAATCATCAAATAAAGGAAACAATCCATCTCGCACCAGAAATATTAGAAATAGGGGCTGGTCCCCAAACATCAGAATGTATAAGATCAAATGGTTCAACACTTTTCTTATAACTAGAAGGAAAATTAGCACGATAATGTTTAGCAAACTGACAAATGTCACACTTGAAAGACTCAACAGATTGTTGTAAAAACAAAGAAGGAAACATAGACTTAATTAGAGAAAACGGAGGATGTCCAAGACGCTTGTGCTAAAGCCAAACCTGTGATGCTGGAGAATGAGACTCAAACTGAGACTGTAAGCAGGAAGACTGCACCTTCTGACCATATCTTTCATCAGACAGATAGTACAACCCTCCCTGTTCCTTAGCAACTCCAATCGTCCTCCCCGTGGTAAGATCTTGAAAAATACAATGAGAAGGGAAAAAGGTTACTGCACTGTTCTGGTCCTGAGTAAGCTTATGAATAGAAATTAAGTTATTGGAGAGTTCGGGAAAATAAAGCACATTTTTCAATTTAATTGAGGATTGAAGATCAACATTCCCAAAACCAACAACACGGGTACGAGAACCATCAGCAACAATAATATAATGAATACTGGAAGGTGATGTATATGAAACAAATAATTTGGAATGGAAGGTCATATGATTAGTAGCACCAGAGTCAAGAATCCAAGCATCCTTAGGGATAGTACCAGAGGCAGTAAAGGAGCGAGGGATAGTACCAGAGGTAGTAAAGGAGCAGGAACAAAAGCTCTTACCAGTCATTGCCAAAGAACAAAATCCAGAGGGCTTACTAAAATAGGGATTTTCTGTCCTGGAAACGACTTAGAAACGACGACAGCAACGAGAACAAACGAGGCTTCAAACAGACCCACGAAAAATGTCCTCGGATCACGATTTGAACCCCTCAAATGGAATGGGGAAGGTCCGATGATGTTGCGGTGAGAAGCGCGCGGCGAAACGGTGACCGGAAGGCGGCGCATGGCTTACGCGCGCCAGAGATTTGCCGGAGTTGCGGAGGTTTGTGGCAGCCTGTGCTACGTACTATGGCAGCGAAATTTTGGGTTCTAGTCGCTTTTGGCCCGTCGAACCGGATGGTGGGGTCACTGGAGAGAGATCGGCGACGGACGGTGGTGAACAGAGTTGGACAATTGCTAACAGCGGCGGATGGAGGTTGAACGGAGCGGAACAGTAGCCCGTGATATTTGATGAACGAAATAGGGCACAAAGAAGGTGCCAAAAACTGCACTGAAGGCAGAAGAAAAAATCAGCAACGAAGGTGGCTCGGGTTTTTGTGAGGAAGGCGAGACCCCCAAGACCAGGAGCTCTTCATACCATGTGGAAAATTATATTGAATATTATTGATGTTGTAATGAGTACAAACACTAATAAGAATATATAGGCAATGCTAAACCTAAAGGGCCTGACTAATGGGCCTAATACAAAAAATACAATATTTACAATATTTACAACACCAACAAATCCTCAAGTTGACTCTTCAACCCTCTTGGCTCAGCAGGATTAGATATGGTAAGGAGGTACAGAGATAGACTAGGTTTGTAGTACCAAATCGATAGAAAACTCTATCTCTCGAGGTGGGGGTATACCTGGAAAATCATTAGGAAACACATTAGCAAGCCCACTTACTATCGACACGTCCTCTAGTTAGTTGGAAGCAGCACCATCCCCAACATTGACCAGCCAAGATTCCCACACATCCTTGTTTTAAAAGCTTACCTTCCCTCGAAGCCGACACTAAAAGATAATGCGTCATATCGATGTTCCGTTGAAAGACTAAGGTTTTCACTTTCGAAGGTGCCAAAGTGATTGTACTTTCACAAAAATCCATCTTGGCCCCATACCTAGATAACCAGTTCATCCTCAGAATAACATCCATTTGAAGCTTCTCTAATAAAACCAAATCATCTAGAAAGTTGATTCTATTTTTTCCGACCTCACATTCTTGACACACAAAAAGTGGCCTCACATTTCCCTTAAAGATGAGTGGAAATCTCTATAGGGAAAGGCAAAGCCTCCAAAGGCATCATCGTCACATATACATAATGACTCACCACAAAAGATCAAGTGACACCCGAATCAAATATTGTAGCACAAGAAGGTCCAACCAGAAGTTTACCTATAATCATCTCTGGTGCTCCTACTGACTCATGGCATACACCCTACCCATGGCTATACTAGCCTCGCCTTGATTCTGCCTTTGAGTTGGTCCTCCTCGAGACTCAACTCTCTGGTTCACATTGGGAGCTGAGGAACCTGCAATTGAAGGATATTTGCAGGTCGATCCAGGCAACTTAGGGAACCTGTTGCCGATCCACAAGGGTAACATGTTGATCCGTTATCACAATACTTGGTATTCCTCTTGACCTCTCCTATAAGCCCTGCACACAAGAGTCCCAAAAGGCACATAAAAGGTGTTGTGGATCCTCTTAGGTGTTAGTGTAAGCCCTAGTGCCAATCTACTTTAATTGATTTACATTTGTATCATGACTTCGACTTATATATATTTATATAAACGAGACATTTAATTTATTATGTTATTTAATTTATTTTAATAGTGTAATAAAGTCCTTAGAATAAATTGTTTATTCAATAAAACATTAAGCACATGACTTAAACGTGAGACCTCATTGAAGAATATAACGTTATCCTTAAATATTCATGGTCGAGTATTATTGTTAATTGGGACAACAATAATACGTAGAGACCATTATGTGATTAGACTAATGACCACATCTCACGGGTCATGGATTTGCAATATCAAGTCATCACATGGGTATAAATATTAGGAGTAATTATATTGGACTTACCCACTATGAGAATAATTCATTGTTGTGAATGTCTCAAAATCAAATGCCTTTATGAAATAATTAGTTGAACTTGTTACTGGCCATAACAGGTTCAATAGTCCCAACCAACTTAACAATTTCAGTTGGAAGCAGTTATGAAGAAAGGGTTTTGGTTTGTGAGGATAGAACTAGGAGATGTATATCTATAAATAGGAAACTCTTTGTAACTTAGACTTAAACTTTTGCATTGTAAATCCTAGTGTACAATCTGCTGCAATCGTTAAAAATCAGTGAGAAGAAAGAAAGATTAAGAGATTAAGAGTGAGAGGTGAAGCTTTGGGGGAAAACGCAGTCTTTGAGCTCATAGAGGGAATCCAAAGGAAGACTCTTGCTGTAACACTGTTGTATCTTGATCTTGAACAATCAATAAAGGCATCGATATGCTATCTCCCGTGGTTGTAGGCCACATTGGCTGAACCACGCTAAACTTGGTGTTCTCTTTCTCTTGTTTGTTCTGCATTATTTCTTTGTTCTTATTATATTGCTGCTGCAATAGTTCTATAGTTCTTTAATTCTCATATCATATAGGTTAACATTTAGATGATTGCACTACATCAATTCTTGGTTAGTCTACTGGTGTTGGTTTCGTATTGTTTTCAGGTTCTTGTTCTAAATCCACTAACAATTTGCGTCGTCTGTGGGAAGATTGGAACACAAGAAGGAATCGATTCTGCAATGGGGACAACAAAGTATGATATTGAGAAGTTCTCTGGTTCGAATGATTTTGGACTTTGGAAAGTAAAAAAGGAAGCCATCCTTGTTCAGCAAGGACTTGCTGAAGCCTTGAAGGGTGAATAAAAAATGCCCGACACTACCAGAAAACATTATATTAGCGACGGACGATTACCGACGGACAGAGTTTCAGTCGGTAGATAGTTAATTTCCGACGGCCATAGCCGTCGGTAATTAAGAATATCAACAGTTGCACTCATTACCGACGGAAATTCCGTCGGTAACGTTACCGAGGTCCGTTTCCGTCGGAAATTACGGCAGGAATGACTAATTCTTGGCGGAAAAATGTACCGACGGATACTTCCGTCGGTAATTTTGAATTGTAATTACCGACGGATTAAACCGTCGGAAATATAATGTCATTACCGACGGAATGTTCCGTCGGTAAACACTTATTTTGAGTTTCCGACGGAAGTTTCCGTCGGTAATCATTTATTTTTGAATTTCCGACGGCTTTTTCCGTTGGAAGCCGTCGGTAACTTCTATTTATCATCACCGTTACGACCCTTCTCCCCCTCCCTCACTTCTCCCTCTGCTCTCTACTTTCCCTCTCAAGCTCTCTGTTCTATGCGCCCACCACCCTCTCTGCCCACCACCGTCGCCGCCACCAAACACCACCCTCTCATTTCCTCTCATTTCCTCCTCTCCTCTCCTCCTCCCCTCTCCACCGAACCGAACCACCACCACCCCTTTCTCCTCCCCTCTCCACCGAACCGAACCACCACCACCACCCCTCTCCTTCTCCTCCCCTCTCCCTGTCCCCTCCATTCCCACCAGACCCACATTCCCTTGCAAAACCACCACCACCACCACCATTAACCACCACCAGATTCACCACCACCACAGTGTATGTATCCTCCTAATTTTGTTCTTATTTATTTGTAAAAAAAAATCGCGATTTTATTGATTAATTATAATGAATGTTGATTAAGGTTATTTTTTGTGTTTTGTTGGCTGTTGTTGTGATGTCTGAAATTTTGTGAATCTGATTTATTTTGTTGTTTTTGTGCTCTTTGTTTTGAGGGCTACCAGAGGTTGAGACTAGCCACCGTCACCTCCTTTGCGTACAACAGTTTCTTGGGCTCCTAGAGGTACTGGCGGTTTTATATTTTGGGATATTAATTATAATTGTTCAATGCATGCTAAAGAAATTGTATAAATTTTATTTGTCTAATTTGTTGTAATTTGTATATACCTGTTTAATTTGTTTGAGTGTATTTTTTATATATATATATATATTTGTGTAGTTGTAATTAACAAAATTGTCTTTATTAGTTTTAAATTTAGTAAGCTATTGTTTTTGCTAATTGCATAAATTCATTAATTAATGTAGATTAATTAATGAATTTAGTCTAATATAAAATCATAAGGACAAGTACCGTTGATAGGATGAGACATAGCTAGGGTTAGTTTACCGGTAAAATTGTTTTCCTCCCACATATACTTGCAGCAGTAGTGATGAAGCTAGCTGATTCGACGTAGCGATGGTGATCGATTATAAGCATGATCGGGATTATTTGTACGTAAATAATGGAGTGATTAAATAATACTTAAAAAGTTAATTAATTAAATCAGATTCGGCAGTAATGAGTAGATTTGCCAGTAGCTCATGGTGATCGATTAAGCGTGATCGGGATCGTTTGTACGTAGTTATGGTTTAATTAATCAATAAAATAATTACATAATAATGAGTAATTAGTTCTTGGTTATGTAATACTTGATATTAGTGAAGAAGTTATTTAATTAAATCATTAATTTAAACTAAAGTAATTAGTTATTATTTAAAAATGTCATATTTGAATAAATCAATCTTATGGGAAGAATTACTAATTATTATTTAAGTAATTAACATCATAGGATTTTAAATAGTCAAGTAACGTAATAAGTGGGAAGAATAAAATAAATATTTAAAAAGAAATTTGTTAGTAACAATTATTTCAGACAATTAACTGATATACTAATAATAGATTTTAAAAGTTGATAAATAATTAAAAGTCAAGTAAACAAACATAAGTAATTAACAAATTCAATAAAATGTTATGTTAATTAAAATTAATTTAAAACATAAATGATTTAATAAAACATTAGACAAATAATAATGCGAAATTTTTTTGGACAAGGCTTTGTTTAATTATGTGTTTAATTGTTTAATATTATGGTTAAACTTTATGCAAATTATCTCTGTTACTTAAAAATGTTTTAGTTTATTTTTGAGTATAATTTAATACGACATTGAGAAAAACCTTAGTCACCCGTTCAAGATTCAATATTATTGAGCATGTGCACTCGTGGTCATGGTATCGCTCATTTTATTGAATCTTGAATTGTCCAATTGGGACAGTTTGGGAAGAAACTTTTTCTCCACTGATATACTAATTACTCACTGATTCTCATATGTTAAATAGTTGATGAAATTTCGGGTCGAAGCATTTCCTTTTGTTCTCCGGGTCCATATTTGATTGTGGTATCTTACCGCGGTCAAGTCGTGTACTTGGAGACCAATGGGAAATGCTGCCGAAATTTCGTTAGCTATAAGGCATGAGAAGCGATGAGTAACTAGTATAATACAGTGTTGAAAAAGTTTTTCCTCGAATGGGATAGGGCCACACCTTTTAAGGAAAGGGAGCGGTTCGGGGTTACAGTATCAAGTTTAAAAATACGTTAATTTATCTGGAAATGCAGAAGGATGGAATATTATCCCCCGAGCCGTAGTTGGGTGTATGATAGGAACGAGTCTGGGAGACGACTTCTGAAACAATCATTTGTAGATGGAGTCGAGGAGTTTATATCGAAAGCCAAGCAACATAGTGATTATGCCGAAGAGGGGGGGATTAGATGTCCGTGCATAAAGTGCAATTGTATGACGGTTTTGAGTGATGACAACATGAGGTTACACCTATACCGACGTGGGTTCAAGCCTAATTATTGGATATGGACTGATCATGGCGAGGAGTTGGCGGATATTGATATGAATGAAGTCGGTGGTGACAATCTTGACATGGGTGCATCAGGCAGTGGCTTACACGATGACTATGTCGAACAACTCCAGTCAATGCATATGATGGTGGATGATTGTCTTGGGCAACATGGGAATTTCGAGGCGGATGAGTCTGATGACATGGAAGAGCCTCCTAATGAATCGGCACAGAGATTCTACAACTTATTGTTAGAGACAAATAAGCCATTGTTTGAAGGGGCGTCAGATTCAAAATTATCAATTTGTGTTATGCTTCTAGCTTGCAAGTCCAATTGGAATGTCCCCGAGCAGTGTTTGGAGTTTTTTTGTAAAATTCTTCAAGATGTGACCCCCTTCAAAGAGTTGTTGCCAAAAAGTTATTATGATGCGAAGCGGTTGGTGTCGAAACTTGGGTTGGGGGCTAAGAGGATTGATTGTTGTCCGAACGGGTGCATGTTGTATTATGATAGTGCTTCGGGAACAAATGACAGCATGCTCGATCAATGTAAATTTTGTCAGACATCCAGGTACCGCGTTCAAAGTAGTGACCGTAGTAAAAACAAACGAGTTCCTGAGAAGGCAATGTTCTATCTGCCTATAATTCCAAGGTTGCAGAGACTGTTTGCATCATCGTAGACTGCGGGACAGATGAGGTGGCATTATGAAAATAGAAAAAGTACAGGCGTTATACGCCAGCTTACAACATCTGGGCCCAGCTATGTGTCTACCGGGACACTCCAGCTTACAAGCTGAAGTGTCTGCAGGCGAAGAGGAATCGGGCTTCAGAGAGGGGTGGGAGCATGCACACTGGTGGCTCGATTAGCCACATGCAGCATGCCATTAACATGGTATGTATATATAAACAATTTAATATATAAACTGTACATTTTTGCATGTTAACAATTTAAAAAATATTTAATTGATTTTATTCCTGTGTTGATTGCAAGCAGGAGAGCTTGCCCGGACCGTCGATGTCCCTACCGTCGATGTCCCTCCCGTCGATGTCCCTTCCATCTTTCAGCAGACGCATATTCGCTCGGACACCGGCCAGTATGTTGATGAGCGGCCGAGGCAGACCATGGTGAGCTATATATATATAAAGTGCTATCACATTTAAAGTATATGTTAGTGTTATAGTTTAATAACATAATTTTTGTAATGTATTCATCACAGGACGAGTTGCATCTGAGGTTGCCTCCTGCTCTGGTGCCTCGGATCCTTCTCAGCTAGACCCTGCTGAGGTTGAGCGGATACAGACCCAGGTCTGGATGGATGTCACGGGCGGGAAGATGAAAGGGCGGATCTACGGTACCGCGTCTCTAGCTCGTACCATCCGTCGGGGGTCGTCGTCGAACTTGACCATTCGGGAGACTCCACCCTCCGGCCCACAGGACATGGAGGAGATGCGGCGGATGAGGCAGGAGCTGGAGGAGCATAGGCGGAATTCAGAGCGCATGCACCAGCGGATGGAGTCATGCTCGCAGGTGATGACCACTCTGATCGATATGCTTCCACCTGAGAGGCGCAGCGCTATGCAGGGGGTACTCGATACTGGCGAGCCCTCCACTACTCGTACCGATCCACCGCCGCAGCCGCATGATGGCGATGCGCCTACTGTGCCGCAGGATGATAGTCACCTGACACCGACGACATCCCCCCGACAGGATGACGACGTTACCCATTATTATGATGACTATTAGAATAGTTATATAGATGTAGCTGAGTTTAATACATTGACGGATATTTATGTATTTGTTTTTATTTTAATGTAACTGCATTTTTAAATTTAATTTGTAATTTCAGTTTTGAATTTAAATTATTATATTTAATTAATTATAATAAAATTAAATTAAACTTAACGTTTAAAATAAAAATAAAATAGTAATCACTATTTAAAATAAAAACTAAAATTAAAATTAAAATAAAAAATTTATTTAATAATTATAAATAAAATAACATTAACAAATTAATCAATATTTAAAAACAAAATAATATTAAAAATAAAAAATAATTCAGAAAACATTTCCGACGGAATTATCCGTCGGAAACCGTGGCTCAGAATTTCCCACCGACTTTTCCGTCGGAAGAGTTACCGACGGATAAGTCCGTCGGAAACCAAGGCTCAGAATTTCCCACCGACTTTTCCGTCGGAAGCGTTTCCGACGGATAAGTCCGTCGGAAAATCCGTTGTAAGTTTCCGACGGTATAATTCGTCGGTAACATTACCGACGGACCTCCGTTCCGTCGGAAATGCTTTCCGACGCGCTGGATTCCGACGGTTGACCGTCCGTCGGAAATTCCGTCGGAAACGGTGTTTTCCGACGGCTTCTTTGCCTTTCCGACGGGTTTTGGCCATCGGTAAACGCCTTATTTTTTGTAGTGCGAGTCTTTGTCCCAGAAAGAAAAGACTGACATGATAGATAAGGCAAGAAGTGCCATTATTTTGTGGTTAGGTGACAAAGTTCTAAGAGAAGTGGCAAGGGAAAAGACTGCAGCATCAATGTGGGTCAAGCTGGAATCTCTATACATGACAAAATCATTAGCCAACCGATTATTCATGAAGCAGCAACTATACTCCTTCAAGATGACAAGCTCGATTGATCTCTAAGCAAATATCAGACTTCAATAAGATTCTGGACGATCTTAAGAATATAGAAGTCAAGCTTGATGATGAAGACAAGGCATTGATTCTTCTGAATGCCCTGCCAAAATCCTTTGAAACACTTCAAAGATGCAATGCTGATTGGAAGAGATCAGACAATTACATTGGAAGAAGTGCAAACCTCATTCTGAACTAAGGAACTTCAAAAGAATCAAGAACTGAAAACTGAAAGCAATGGGCAGGAAACCTTGTTACAAGGTGTGAGGTATGTGCCTGAATTAAAAAGAAATATTTTATCAATAAGCATGTTTGATAACTTGGATATAACCAAATTTGAACATGATATGTTATAGATTTCAAATGGAAACTTAGTAATTTCAAAAGCAATCAAAAGAAATGGCTTATACATCCTTGAAGGGTCAACTGTAATTGCACAGGCTGCTGTAGCCAGCCAAACACACTGTGATAAAACAAGATTATAGCACATGAGACTAGGACACATTAGTGAAAAAGGTCTGATAGAAATTTTAAAACAGAACTTGTTATATGGTGATGAAATAGGGAAATTAGACTTTTGTGATCAATGTATTATAGGAAAAGCACAGAGGGTTAAATTTGGGATTGGTATCCATATCTCAAAAAGTCCTTTTGAATATGCTCACTCAGACCTTTGGGGTCCATCTAGGGTCATGATACAAAGTGGAAGATCCTATTTTCTCACTATCATAGATGATTTCTCTAGGAAAGTGAGGATTTACATTCTTAAAACCAAAAATGATACTTTTCAGAAATTTAAAGAATGGCACACTTTGATAGAAAATCAAAAGGGATATAAACTGAAGGTTTTGAGAAATGACAATGGCATGGAGTTTGTTTCAGAGCAATTCAATGAGTTTTGCAGGAAATTAGGTGTAAAGAGACATAGAACAGTGGCTGCAACTCCTCAGCGGAATAGACTTGCAGAAAGGATGAATATGACAATATTAGAACGAGTGAGATGTATGCTTCTTGGTGCATGACTTCATAAAACTTTTTGGGGAGAGGCTGCCACAACTGTCGTCTATCTAATAAACAGGTGTCCCTCATCAACTACTGGTTTTAAAACCCCTATAGAATTGTGGAATGGTGAACCTGCAAACTACTCAAATCTAAGAATCTTTGGCTGCCTTGCTTTTGCACATATAAAGCAAGACAAACTTGCTGCAAGAGCTGTGAAGTGTGTCTTCATAGGCTATCCAGATGGTGTCAAAGGACATAAATTGTGAAAATTGGAACCTAGTGAGCAGAAATGTATAATCAGCAGGGATGTTATTTTTTATGAAACAAGGATGAGAATGATGACCAAAGATCAAGAAGAGATCAAAACTGCAAAAGTTGAAACAGAGAAGTTTCAGTTTGAGGTGAAGCTGGAAAGGAAACAAGACACTGAACAAAACACTCAACCTGTAATTGAAGAAGTTCAACCAACTCAGAAATCTGATCACAGTGATTATCATCTTGCTAGAGACAGGGTAAGAAGGAACATAGTACCTCCTAAAAGGTTTGGCTATGCAGATCTTATTTGCTATGCATTAAATGTAGCAAATGAGATATAAGATTCTGATCCCAGAAGTTACACAGAAGCAATTGAAAGCAAAGAAGCTCATAACTGGTTGAAGGCAATGGAAGAGGATATGAAGTCCTTGGAAAAGAACAAGACCTAGATCTTGCTGCAAATGGATTTTCAAAAAGAAGGAAGAAATTCCAGGTGTAGAGAAGTCCAGATTTAAGGCAAGGCTTGTTGTGACACCCTAACTTGGATCATCACATGGTTACCCGTTGGGGAAAATAAACTTTTTTTCACTGGTTGCTTTCGGAAAATATTAATTTCTTCAGTTATTAACATTCCTCAAAATGGTGATAAAAATTTTTCCTTTTCTTTTCCTTTTGACAACCACAACTACAACGTAAACATGATCATATAAGATTAAATATGCATATAAATATAACACACTTCCATACTGCATCATAATGGTTTATACAACCCGTCCTTAATAAGTATAGGTCCTTCGAAACAAAACATAAGGTAATTAAAACCCTAAGCTGGTCGTAACTAACAGACACTATGAAAGTAGTAAATCGCATCCGCATACTCTAAACTAAATAGCCTTCTTCTTCTTGTAGAAGTCATATCCCTTGAGTGGTTCCTCTGAACTCCACAATATACATCACAGTACAGCAAACAACAATGCAAGGGTGAGAAACCAATATATGGATTAATCTCGATAACTACATGCGCGACTCAAAGGAAAGCATATAAACAGATATATTTCCATACAACATCAGTTCTTAAAAAAACAAGTAGTCATCATTGGGTTTCATACCCGATCATCGTCATTGAAAAACCATGCATGTACACTTCAATAATCGTCGTCTATCTTTTACCTAATCTCCGGAGATCACCCAACGTCGTATGAATGAGTTGATCAGACTCGATTTTACCATAGCCCATTGTCCAACACAAGGCACAATGAGAACGTCGTGTATGGTTACCATAGCCCATTGTCCAACACTAGGCACAATGAGAACGTCGTGTATGGTTTTCATTGACCACCAAGGTACAATGATACGTCGAGACATGAATATCGCCATGATACCATGATTAACAGATACGTCGAGACATGAATATCATCAAGATACCATGATTAACTTCGTAGGCACGTCTGCCGATAATGCATGTAAATCATTTTGTTTTCTTCGTTTTCTTCGTGTTAAATCTTTCCTTTGTCAAAGCTCAAAAGCTTACGACCATCGTAGTTTTTAATGTCTTAAAATCTTCATCAGTAACACAGGACACAAAGTCCGAGTGCTCAATCACGAAACCCTAGACCGGTGCCCCAATCTTAGGTTCGTGGTAATAGAAAACAACATTCGTCTTTTAACATCGTTTATTACTCCACAAAGTAGACACAATGTCCATAGGACATCAAGTCCTTAACGTCGTAAGAACACTAGTACCCCGACATCTCGGTTACTAAGTTCCATTTCATCGTTTACATCCTTTTCGTTCTGTGAAAGAAAAATCTAAAACCAAACCCCCACAACTTATCCAAGTTGCCGGAAATACCATCGTTGAGTAAAACTTGATTCTGAAAAATCATTTCAATTAACACTTGAAATCTTTTTCTGAAAATCTTATGATTCAAAAAGAGAGTCACTTGAGGCTCAAACTCAGTTTAAAACACATACAGCCGTTTTAAAAACAGTTGTCGTCGATACTTTTCTAAATTACCGTCATTAAACATTTTTTAAAGACATTTTTAAGTATTTTAAGGTAAAACTTAGCTTTTTCCGCTTAAACAATTTTCTAATTTCACAGTTAAGTTAATTTCACAGATTAATTTCACAAAATAACTTTTTATAATATTGCGGAATATCTTATGTAAAAATTAGCAGTAGTAAAATATTTTCACGGTTTCGTCCTCACCGTGACTCATAAATTGTTTTTACACTAATAAATCATTAAAATAATAATATTTTCAAATAATTCCTTATTTTCTCAAATAATTATTTAAACCGTTTTATCCTCCAATGTTTCTCAATTAACTGTTGAATATTCCTCGTAAAGTCTTGTTAGAGCTTTTACCTCGTTTAATTAATTGGGCACTGACCACTGTCAGACTTCTCAAACAACATTCCATCAACATCATTATAACAATGAATCCAGACAGATCATGCATCACAACAATATGACTGCAGATAATTAATTAATAACAGATAATCAATTAAAAGCAGAAGATAAACACAGATAAATAACACACTTTAATCAAACACCACAACCATACAGACCAACACAGATAGCATATAGCCATCGGAAAAATCCCTCAGGCAATCCCCCCTTACCTCTTGAAGGACTAAGTTTCCGATTTCCTTTCTCGAACGGATGTCAACTCCGGTGTCACGTCTTACGTACGATCAACACATTTTTTCCTTCAACAAAACACAATCATCCAATTACAAACAAGAAAAACAAAATCATCTATGCACCTATATAGGTCACGGCCTCCTAAGGATTTGGTGACTATAATTCCCAAAAAATTGATTAAGTATTTGGATTAATGATCCTTAATACTTTAAACATAGAATTAGTGACTAATCCTCAAAGATTGAATAAAAAACTTACTAACTCTCAAAGACCTAGATTCGGCCATGATGAGTTCATAGAGTTAGGGATTTTTGCTTGATCAACTAACTTGGATTCAATAAGGACATATGTTAACAAGATGATAAACAAGATTACTTATGAAAGACATGAACAAAATCTTCCTAGTTCTCTAAGACTCAAATTCGGCTAAGACATGAAAAGAAATATTAGTTTGACATAAACACTTGGATTCATCATCAATACATATTAGAAAGATGAGATGTATGGTCACTTTCTAAAAATTGAACAAAAGTTCCTCCACCCACTTTTCATAGAATTCGGTTTTGACAAATTAAATGGGGAGGAAAGCTTTGTTTGCAACAAACTCTTGGATTATGATAGTAGAGATGATAATAGGAACATAGAAATTGGTTTCACATTTTTAGGATTTTTCTATGATTTTCTATGAATTATCAAAGTTTCTAGATCTAAGAATTTGAAAAGATGATTAAGGCTTGAAATGGAAAACTTATTGAAGAACATATAGCTAAATGATGATGAGGATCATGGATTATCTCTTGGAATTGAATAAAAGTGCAAGAATCACCAACTTGCTTCACAAATGGAGCTTTCTTGTGTTAGAGAGAAATGGAAGAATGGAGAGAAATGGAGAAGATGATGGAATGTGTGAGAATGAGCTAGAATGCTCTTGACTCTTCAAGAGTTTATGAGCCAAGGATGGGCTTGGGCTTGGGCAATTGGGCTTGAAGAAATCTAAGTCCATTTACTTGAATTTTCAAGCATAAAATGCTTAAGACATAAAGAATAACATAGGAAAGTTTAAGAGTAGAAATGGCTTCATGGAGAACAACATCTTGACCATGGTGTTGGGCCTCAAAACCGCAGCCCATTATGGTTTGGAAGCATGAAAATTGATTGGAAGATCATGACAACTAGTTTAGGGACCAAAATGCAATTTAGAGAAAGTGTAAGGACCAAAATGCAATTAACCTAAAAATAGTCATCACAACCATGTGCATAATAAATGCATTCACATGGGTGAGTCATCTTATATGACTTATTGATATTATCCCTTAGAGGCCCCCGAAAATCCCGTATTCAGCTCCGTCATTTACCCGATTAAGATGTCGCCCGGATAAAATATAATATTTCACTTTTTAGTGAAATATTTCAAAATAACCAAAAACGTTGGAAATTAAATAAAAACCTTAAGTGTTTCGTTCACGAGTCAAAATTAGGTCTTCTGATCAGTATAAATATACTGTCAGTGAAATTCACAGACCGGGTTTCACCTTACTTTTCAACCTAAATTTTAATCGTAACTCTCTACCTTTAAGTAGAGTATAAATAAGGTTTCAGTTTAATTAAATAAATTTTCTAAGTCTCAGATAAAAATATAAACTTAATTATATAAATTTATGATATTAGAAAATAGAAAAACTCGGGGTGTTACACTTGTGGCAAAGGGCTATACACAAATTGAAGGAATAGACTTTAATGAGATTTTCTCTCCAGTGGTTAGGCATTACTCTATTAGAATTCTATTGGCAATAGTCACTCAACATAGGGCTGATCATAAATGTATGACCCACCCGAAACCAACCAATCCGTTATTAATTTTGGTGAAACGGGCGGGTTGATTCGGTTTGGCGGATTGAGCCGATGAAAAAATTGGTCTTAGGTGGTTTACGGTGGTCGGTTTCGGGTTTGGTTTTTTCCATCCATCGGTACTCGACCCGAACCGACACTAACAAAAAAGAGTTATATTTCTAATATTAGGAGTGGGCCAAGGCCCATTTCTTAGTCAATAATGGCACATTAAACTGTGACATGTCTTGCCCGTATCCTTCAGCCCATCACCATCTACTCAAATTCAACACACAATCCAAACCCTAAATTCCCATCATCATCATCATCAACTCCACACCACAACATCTTCATCTAATCATCTCCTCCAGTGTCGCTCAACTAAACCGCTGCTCTGCCTACTCCTTCTTAGAGAAGCACCATACGAACTCGGAACTCCCCCAACTCTGGCGACGTCGTCGAGCTCCCTCTCTTCCCATGGTCACGTTTGTACGACGCAGATCTGAAGCCTTGGAGGTCGTTCTCATCGAGCGGCGAAGCAGAGTGATGGCTAAGAGAGAGGACGGACTCGGTGGAGGGAGCGGCGAATCACGGATCCTGGGCGGTCCGATGTGCGATGCGTGGCGGTCCGATCCGCGAAGCGCGGCGGCAGGGTCATCCCATATATGGTCTCGTCAGGTCGGTTCGTTCCTCAGTGAAGCTATCTCACTGTCACGATTCTTGCATTTTTTATTTTTTTATTTTTCTTTTTTTAGATAATAAATAAAATAAACATGGATGACGAGTTTTGCCAAAAGGGGATGAGAGTGATAACAAGGGTGAGTTTATGGGTGACAACGTTGTTTTTGCATTGGCAGTTCAGGCATAGTGAACATGACTGGTTCGGTCATGAAGGTGATGGCAAACGTAGTGGCAACCTTGAGAACTTTTGGGTTAAGTTTGGTGAGACTAGTTGAGGTTGGTGTTTCGTTTTGGGATGGTTAAACATGGGTTGAAACTGGCTGGGTAAGGCAAATGAGTTTATCTTGAATTTCATAAAATATATTATCCATATTGAATCAATCTTAAATAAGGTTAAGAATATAAATTATTTATATTTTCTCAACTACATGATGTTCATAAATGGATTTGGAAAACCATATGCTATAATCATTGCCACGAAACAAAGCAAATCAACAATTTTTTGAATAAAAAATTAATAAGACATATCCATATATATACTTAAAAGTTATTATCATTATGACAATAACTTTTGAAACAAGAGCACATCGATATTATGTCAGAAAAGAGCTTTAATATCTCTATCTTAGGGGGATCAAAGATAGTGTTTCCTACAAGAAACATTATATACGTCCCCCTTTTTTTTGTATATATTTTCGTTGTTTTCTCCAATTTCCCCTACAAGCACTCATTTTTTAATGCAAAGCATTCATTCATCAAGTATAACTAATCCGCAATTCAATCAACATGTTCACTACAAGATGCTTATTCTGGAATAAAACCCAGCATGTCCATTTGTGGTGCATTCTCTCAAAGCAAAGTTCTCTTTGGGTGTCTTGGATACATGCTTATGTTCAGAAAGGAACAAGTATCGTGAGCTTTGAGGCTAAACAAGGTCATAGCTGGAACATGAGAAAGCTTCTTCAACTCAGGGAACTAGCATTATCTTTTATAGAATGGAAGGATAGTTTGACAATATGGAAGCAATCTGGTGGCAAATTTTTTTGTCTCTCTTGTTTGGAAAGAGAACATGAATACTTGCCATCATGTTCCTTGGCAAACTTGTTGTGGTCCTCTCCCTCTCTTCTAGACAATCTTTATTGACATGGATATCCTTGTTTGATAGACTTCCTACTCTTTCCAGATTTGCATCATCGGGAATCCTTGTTGTTCAAGAGTGTGTTCTCTGTCAACTGGCACCTTAGGATCATGATCATCTATTTTTTGGAAGCAGTTTCTCTAAGCAGGTTTGGCAGCATGTCCTACTCTGGTGTGGCCTTAACAAGACTATATTGGACTGGAATCGTGAGCTGGATTGGGCAATCAAGCGTACAAACGACAAAGCTCTTATTTATGCTTTACTAAGACTTGCCAGAAGGGCATGTATCTATTTCATTTGGCAAGACATGAACCCAAGAATATTCAAGAAACAATTGGCTTCTCCTCTATAGGTGGCTCTACGAATTAAAATTGATGTGAGTATTGTTGCTTCTAGCTTTAAGAACGTTGCAGATGATTTAATCAAAAAAATGTCAAGTGCTAATTAGGAGGAGCTGCATTACTTTTAGGATTTTTGTTGATAAGTGTTTGCTAACAGCTCTTGAATTGTCTTTGTATAGCATATGATGTAGGTGCTAGGAAGGTGTCATCAGCATGGGTGGGTTGTCACGATAGCACTATTTGAGATATTTTTTGTATAGTTATGCTATTGACGTGCTATATTTTTTTATAGCAGGCTTTTTCCTTCTTGCTAGATAAATAAATTTTGACATTTACCCAAAAATATTTGTCAAAAACAATCTTGTTTGTTTTCATTAAAAAAAACAAAAGCAAATAAGAAGGCTCACAACTCTAACCAAGTTGAGGTGCTGGATGTCAAGTTCTAAAGTAAAAAACTCTCAACACTCTTCAAAAGGCCCTCCTGAATCCTTGAATAATAATTTCCTCTCACACCATACATTCACACCATATAAGAATTGAGTCCAGCATAACTCCCACACTAGACAAGAATTCGATCAATCCTTAGGCAGAAATTGTTGTACCATATTAAACATATATACTACAAAAAAAAAAGAAAACAATAGTTCCAGAAATGGATTTCATTATTCATAATTAAAGCATAAAAAATCCCCATTGGGGTTGGGTCTCCAAAATTCCCATGTTGAGCTAGCCTTAATTTCAGTCAGGACATTCAACAAACATGTTGCATACCCTTTTATCCTCCACGGTTAAAACAACACCGGGAACAAACTACATGACCTTAATGGGAATCAATATTTAGGTGAAGAAAGCAATGCAAATCAAATCAGTCTTTATCCTCTGGAATTATAGGGTCAGATGTGGAAGGCAATGTAGTATCCACTACCGCTTGAGGCGAATCAGAGGTAATTGCATAATGCTGTTGTTGTTCAGCTTTCGCGAGTGTTTCCATGTCCCTTAATCTTGTCCTCATCACACTGGCAACTAGTACTGCCATGGATAAAAGAGTCATATAAATGGGTATGAGTCTATGCATTAAAAAAAAAATGGGAAAAGAAAGAAAGAAAGAAGGAAGGAAGGCGTACTGGCAGCGGTTCCAAAAGTCCAAAGCCATAGGATCTTCAAACCAGGGCTCTTCTCTTTGCCCATAGGATCACTACTGCATCAGCTTCACGATCTTGGAAAGTCGGTGAACGGCTAGTAACCTATCTTGATCGATTTAATTGTGATGTTCTTCCTTAAAGTTTTCTTACTCTATCAACACGATTAATCATACATTGTGAGTGTTAGGCGTAACGTTATAAATCGAGTAAAGCCTAAAATGGTCCCTCAAATTTTTCAAATAGGATAGTTTGATCGAAAAGAAAAAAAGGATAATTTGATCCCTCAAATTTCAAAACGAGTGACAATTTGGTAATAAAAAAATTATAAATGTATAAATAAGCAATAAAATATTGACATCGTTATCATTAAGCCAAAAATTGAGGATTATAAAAGCAATCATTACTATCACCAAATTCCATTTGAATTAGAAAATTTCATGATATAATTTTCAAGTTGACTATTATGTACCTGCACAGAAGAAAATTCCGATGGATAAATTCGAGTTAAGCAAATCAACTTCTCATTATCAAATTCAAAAACTGAATCTCTTCATTAAGCTTGGCACACAAATAAGTAATTCAGTGCCCACCTCTGCAAATATATTATTAAGCAATTGAAATTGTCTATCGATTACCTGATAAAATATCCCAACTTGAAATTGATCCAAGGTTGAAACTTTTTCAAGTTTATGCCTTCATCTTTTCATCCATATTTGAAATAACAATATTTTGCTTCTCACAAAATATGGATACTTTACCGAGTAAATTACATCAATTGATTCAATTATGATCTCTCATGCTTTACAATCCCCCCCCGACGGATGGACTTGACTAGGGTCGCAGTATCGTAAATCCGCCCCTTCTTCTTCTCGCCTGCCACATCCATTCAGACTTGGGTCTGTAGTCGCTCAACCTCGGTGGGGTCCAGAAAAAAGTTAACTAAATATTTAATAAAAAATTCTCACTTTGTGGGGGTAGCCGCCTCATTCTCTTATACATGAGTTCGTCTCCTGTTGATAAGGGTGTAAGATTGAAGAAATAGTGCAATTCAACGAGAAGGATGTCAAATAGCTTGACAAAAAAAAAAATTAAGTGTCAAGTTCGTCAAAGTGTTGTGTAACTTTGTCAAATATTGAGTGATTCGGTAAAGAAAGTTGGCGGCTTTTATGGTGCACACGAAGGTTACAGGTGTACCGTTGCACTCATCACTTCTAACCGTTGGATCTATTTTAAAATTGAATCAATGGTGATAACATGTTTACCTGTAACTTGTCAAACTGGTTAATGCAACTAGTTAAAACTTATTTATGGATGGGTTGCTACAAGCTCTAAATTTTATTTATAAGCCCCTGAAATAAAATTAATAATTTAGTTTTTAGTCCCTCCAGATATTTAGACAAAATCCATATATCCTTCATCTTCTTTGTTGCTCTTCCTTCAAATTCAGAAAGCTATGGTATCTTTCATCCCCATTGACACTTGGACACCCAGGGATGCCTTTCAGATCTGAAGGTGATAATGGAGGAGAGGGCGAACATATTACTGAACATGTGGCACAGTCACTGATGCAGAAAAGATCACCACTGGAAGGCGCTTTCACTTTGTCCTCAAATGTCACCGTTGTAACACCATACTTTAAATAAGACTAATTAATTAATAAAATAGGGATTTTCAGAATTTTTTTCAAAATGATCTCTTAAAAAAGGAGTTTTGGAGGTACATCAAAATAAAACCTGATAAGCAATTAATAAATTTGAAACTTCCTCAAATAAAAACTTGCTCACTGGTCTTACACTAATTACCAGGAGAGGAAAAAGAAGTAAAATTTCATTCATATACAAGAAACTTAAAATAGTCAAGTACAATAGTCCCAAATAAAATTTTCATAAGTATGCCAAATAATTACATACCTTGAGTTTTCAAAAACTAAGAAAGCTTATAAATTTTCACATATCTACCAAAAATCAAAATAATATTTTAATAGTATTTTAAACAATTTAGCTCCAAACATACATCAACAAATAACACACGACAGTGAAGTCCTGACATCTTTACAATTCTCTTCCGTCTCCTTCTGAGCATTTTCTGATTCTTCCTCGTCTCTTTATTGCTCCTCGTATGAAACTAATCGTTGCCAACAAGGAACAAAGAAGAAAAGAAATACAAACAGAGGAGGTAAGATTTTACAGTAGGCTAGCAATGTAGATGTGAGCATGCAGGTAACAAACAATCATTCACTTGCATATACATATCAAGGAATATATTTATTAAATATATATACAGTTTCAGAAAAAGGTTGAGACTCGAATGCATGCCTAGAACTAGACCTAACTTTGCTCCATGGAGACTATTGTTGTCAAAAAGTTCCGTCGATATAGCATTAAGGAAATATGTGTAAACAACTCGATGCACAAGCCCACGATTGGAGTACGCTAACAGCCATCTCCTTGGCACTTTCACACTAGAATACTTAACATCTAAATAATAGTTAGTTCAGTGGAGTGCCATGATAGCCCTGCTGTCCAGGTCTCCACCGGCGCAGTGCAGCTGAACACTGAGTCATTGGCAGGATCCATGCCTGACTATCCATAAGGTCTCTGTGACCCCCACACAATCCCTAATCACCTATAAATAGGTGTCTATACTTTCGGAATGATAACGACTATGATTAGATTGGATTGTTGTCCGAAGACAAACAAAGCAGGAACTAAAAGTTCCAATGGTATCAATTTTAAAAAGAGTTATTGTTAAGAATTGGACTCGAATAGATCATTAACCAAAATCATTCTTCTCAACACAAATTCATTTGAACACTTAAAATTAATTAAAGCATACTTAGGCTAAAATTAATTAAATAGTAATAGTTAAAATTAATATTTGATAATGAAAATTAAGTACAAACCATAGATTTAAAATTGTCATAATACTAAGATTTGAAAGCCTTTAACTTTCCAATATTTGGTCTATTCATTTCATTCCAAAATTCCACAATACCATGTTACATCAATAAATAAGAAATTGATACCAACTAACAATAACATTCCAACACCTCCAGAATCTAAGTTCGGAAACAAATACACTTCACAAAAGTCCCTAAACGACTTAACGATTGTATCGATAGTCTTATACTTAGAGCCCAATTATAACGAGATCGAATTGATGCTCAACGTCTGGAAATTCAAGAATAGGTAAGGTTTTCAGATTCAATCCTTACACCAAAATCAACAATTTAAATTTAGCAATTGGCTAAATAAGAATTAAAATTGTTCAACCACAATATCAATAATGAAGGTCTTAATTCCAAAGATAATCAAACAATTAAGAGCAAGCAATCATACCAAGAATTCCCTCAAAATAAAATCTTAAGCAATTATTCTAAAATTATCTTCCTACTTATACAACATATACATGAACTTCCTCATTTAATCTTTAAGCATTCAAAATTCCACAAGAAACAACTTAGAATTTTATACCTCCCTCTAAAACCAAATTTAACATAGCTAAGATACAATCCTATGGTTATTTTCAATTTATTCAAGCTTAATCATAATCAACAACTAAATATCAAATAACTTATTTCCCTAATTTCTTGTATATTGGCAATTCCTTAAAACTACTATAAGTCACTCTAGAACTTATCCAATTTAACGTAAGAAGCTTAATGTCCTTCAAAAATCCAAACTTTACGTCATAACTAATCAAAGCCATATCATATCTCCATCAATCATCAACTATTGCATAAAGTTATCACAATTAGAAGCGTCATACATACCTTACATTATATCTAAACCTAATTCCTCATTCGATAATTATACTCTGATTCCTTTTGATAATTTCTTCATCCATAAGATTTATTTTCCACAATGGCGTAATTTATCCTCACTAAACACCTATGACTACTACTCTCCACCTTGCCTTCTTATCGTAATGAATATATACCCACTTACAGTCTTTCAGCCTCTAAAGAAAACTTCTAACCTTTGAATCCTCCAAAAGACTACTATGGTTTCCATCCAAATAACCCTTATTCCAACATTCCTTATTTCTTAAACTAACAGAGACAAAATAAATACCTATGGCATCTAAGATTTCCACATCATGAAATTGTTCTATGCTACCAAACTCAAACACCCAACAGATTTTCTTCAATATTTCACCCAGTACAATCTAATCCCAACAATTACTATAATATGAGGGATAAGCAGCAACAAAATACGGATAATCATCATACAATAATTCACATTCATACAATCAAACAAGGAACTCACAAAAATCCCTCACACAACATCAAATAATGTCCTAATTACACAATCCACATAATTTACATAGGTGATCAACTCAACTATAATCAGTCAATTCATAACAATAAACCCCATATAATTTCCTAAGCAGATATACTAAAACCTACATTAAAACCCACACTACACCTAGAGTATTATCATCCCCCCCTAGCATTGACGCTTTGGGTTCCTCTGGCGCTTCACAGGAACGCACAAGCAACTCCTGTCAGCTCCCGAAAACACAATTTCTGCTCCTCCAAACATGACATTCATAGTCACATGGATGGAAATTATCCATAAACACAACAAAAAACAAGCAGGACCAAAATCAGTACAATGATCACCAAGTAATTAATTTAAAATACTAAATTTTGGACTGTTTGGACTATCTGACTTCATCGGAATGAGTCTGTGTTTAAAATAAGGAATTTAATATTCTTATTTTGTTGGATCTCAGGTGACAATTCGTTCCTGGTCTTGGTTTTTTTTTTTTTTAAATAGATGATGTTACCTTTTCTTTTCCGGTTGGTGTTATTGTCTGTTAAAATGCTTAAAGAAAACATTATAGACAGTTCTATTTTTTTAATGTATTCTTTTTGGTTTTTGTTAATGGGTTGGACTACCTTGTACTCCCATAAATAAATTTGTTATAAAAAAAGTCATGAAAGAACAGCATCGAATTAAAATGAGGAATATATATATATATATATATATATATATATATATATATATATATATATATATATAACATCCCGATTTTATTTAAATATATACAACATTCAACTAACACATTAATTTCTCATATCTTCATATGATACATCTATTTTATTTCAAAATATACTAGTGTCACATATAGGTTTTTGGATTGATAGTAAAACAATCATTGGCTTACAACTAGCAATCTTTTGAATAGAAGAAAACGAAAAGCAATATATAAGACTAACTTTGCATTTATAATTAATATAAACTACAATAATATATGGATTAAGTGGTTAGAGGAAGAGGGTACATGCCTTCATATTTGAAATTGGGTGACTCGAAATTATTCTTAATTCGTACATTTCTTGGATGACGAATGGTGAGATAGCTATAATCAAAATGACCTAGACCAACCCACTCTCTAATTGAAACTATTTGCACATGTTTGATGACCCAGTACTTTGGTCCAATTTCTTGATTCTAAACTCACGTAGCATAAAATTCAAATACAATTCTCCTAGGTTGCTTAGGAGGTGGAAGTCAGAGGGCATCTCCTTTAGTTGAGACATATGATCCATTCGAGGTAAAGCATCATTCTCTATAACAATGGAATTCAAGTTTTTCAACCCAGCGAGATATAGTCTTTTCAATTTTAGAAACCCCTCTTCAAAGTGCAACGTGTGACCACCAAATGCATCACTGCCAAATCCAAGACGCATCAAATTTGGGAGATCTTTAAGCACCTTTAGTGGATGCATTGTTAATTTAGAGAAACGAATGGACAACCTAACAAGATAGTTAAGTCTTGAAATCCATTCTGGCAACTTCTCTAAGCATCCAAACAAGTGTAGTTGTTGAAGTTGTGGGGGAGATGTAATAAGTTGCAAATAAATGATTTCATCTTATGTTATTGCACTAATAGAAAGAGATTCAAGACACCCCATCACTTCTATTGAGTCACACATAGCCTTACCATATTCTCTCCTAACATTCTTTAAGCCCAACTTCCTTAACTAATGTCATACACCCAATTTCATCCTTCATATGCACCCCAGTTTCTCCCTTCATCGTGTGAAATGCTTCTCTTCTTCTATAGCAAACTATAAGATGACGTAGTTTTGTAAGTTTGCTTATATCCCTTGGCAAATCATACACCCGTGTTTCTTTCAAATCCAATGTCTCCAGGTTTTGCAGTTTACCAATGGATTTAGGAAGCTTTTTCACCTTTGTGTACCTTAAACTCAAGAACTTCAAGTGAAAAATATTCCCTAATTGATCAGGAACATAATCCAATGAAGAACCTTCCAAGTCCAATACTTTCAGAAGTTTAGATTTTTCAAAGAAACTACTCAAAAAGTGTTGTGACAGTTTGCCTGCTTCAAACACATACATGGATCGCATGTAGGATTGTTCAATGCTCAAAAGCACATGATCATTGGAACCAGTTGCTATGGACAAGCATCTAGTTAGTAGATCATAGATAGGTTAATTATCTTCATGCACAACATGACAAAAACTTACGTCCTTCATTTTTCTGATCATCATTTCATGCAGCAAATCATGCATTCGTCAACTTGAAGGTTTCCCATCATAGCGATCCTCGGATACTTGAACCAACTTCTATGGACTAACTTTGTCAAGTATTCTTTTGCAACTTCCTTCAAAGCTTTATTCTCCTCATGTATTACAAAACCTTCAGCTATCCATTGCCTAACCATTCTCGTGCACCTGATGGGGTAGTCTTCTGGATATATACCAAAATACAAGAAGCATGATTATAAGTTAAATTTGCAAAACATTAGGAAGAAACATATATAACCAGCAAACACATATGCATGGCCTTCAAGGAAAAGAAAAAAGAGAGGCATTAGACCTGAAAACGGTTGTTCGGTCACCAAAAATATTGCCACTTGAGATCAGGACCAACTTGAGTACATTGCTAGTGCTCTTTAGGCACTACTTTCCTGTTTTCTTACATTTCTTTGTCAACCATGCTTCTTAGAACTTCTACGCCTTCTGGTGTAACCCCAACCTATAACACTCATTTGAGGCACCATCAATTACCATCATGTCATAACGAAAAATTTATTAACCCAATTTTCTTCTTGAAAAAAAAATTAAAACTTAATATAATTCAAAGAACTGAAAGAAGCAAATTTAAAATGGGAAAAAGAATTTCACAAGAAGTGCTCTACTCCTCCCATGTACCTCGGGTTTGTGCAGTGCCATATTATAGATTTTGGGGCCATGCCACAGCTAATGCATCCAAACAGCTTGTGACCGCTAATAATTCTTAGAACATCAACCGTCGATGTCGTCATGAGAGTTTTGAAATGGAATTTGTTGAGACATCCCAGAAGGTAAACATGGTAAAAGAGTGTATATTTTGATGAAAGAAGAAAACTTTGGAGAAAAGCGAAGAGACCCTTGTACGTGATATCTGGTAATAATGTAATTGAAAGTGGGGTCTTTGCACTCTGGTGGTGGTGCTTAAACTGTCGAGGACTTGAGAATTACACGAATCGATCATTGTGTTACGTGGAACGTGACTTGAGCAATAGGGTCCTTTCACAAGCTATGCTATACTGCTCCCATGTCCCTCAGGTTTGTGCAGTGCCTTTCTATGGATTTTGGGACCATGTGGAACGTGACTATCCGACGAACTGGCTATCAACTATCAAGTGACCAAATTTAGGTACAATGGTATTGTGGAAAATGTGGGGGATTATAATTAATTAATTATAATATTTATTGTATGTGTTAATACAAGTTAGTCCTCTCCGTCAATGAGTGGATAACAGTATTAACTTTTTGAGTTTAATAACAAAAACTAAAGGATCAATTTAAAACCTATTAATAATTTAAAAGACCAATTTGAAAGGTGTTCACAGTAATACTATAACTAATTTAATATTGGTTCATAAAAAAATTAGAGTTTAATTTCTGTGTACCGTCAGTGTAAAACATTTTATACTGACAACCAATCAGAAATTATGAAATTGATGACTTTTAAAGTGGTTAGGATAAGAACCAAAGATTTGTAATAGTGTGTCAATTTCTGATTGGTTGACAGTCTAAAAAAACTTTACACTGTCACCATGTACAAATTAAATCCAAAAAATTATAAATTAATGTTAAAATATAGTTTGAGCTTAATTTATGATAGGGTTAAAGTAGTATGGATTGTCTTAACTAAGAGAGAAATAACAAAATTGTTGATTTATCAATATACTATTGGATATCTGTGTAAAAATGTTTTATACTGACAGTATATATATATATAAAAAAAAACACTTTCTATATTTTGAAAAATATTATAAAAATCAGTTGGCAAAACCAAAACATAGCATTTTTCTTGCAATAACTTAACAAGTATTTTTCAATTTTTGTTTCTTTTCTGTGAAAAGAGAAGGGAAAGAAGACATTAATGAAGAGCCTTATAATGATAAACTTGAGCAACTCCCTGCTCTTTCCTAATCTACTAATCTCCACTTATCTATCTTTCCGCAACTGCGCAGAAGATATTTCTAATCCCTTATGTTTTCTTCTCTGTACATCTTGCTTCTCGTTCCTTTTCACTTGATAATGAGAGTTTAAGTGTGATGCGTATTTGGCAAATAAGCAAGATGATTTTCAAATTTCAACAAAAAAAAAAAAAAACAATTATGAATCAATGTCACATGAAGTTCACATATTAGAGGTGAAAGACAAAGAGGTGAAAGTTGCCATGTTAGCTTTACAGTGGTCATTGTTTGAGTGCTTTGCGGCAAAGAAGAAGAAGAAGAAGAAAAGAACCTGGAGAGAGAGAGTACAGGGAAAGAGGGAGAGAAAACAATCATGGGGACCACTGTGAGAGAGAGAGAGTACAATTGACCAAAAAACCATAACTGGTTCCAGGTCATGTATTTATTTTTCATCCATCTAATCTCAACCATTCCTTTAAAGATAATAATAAATCAATGGTTTTCATTTAGTGTGTTTCCATCCTCTGAGTTTATACCGGAGGATATTAGACAAAGCCGATTATTGTGCATCGGGAGTCTTTCACAAGAAGTGCTCTACTCCTCCCATGTGCCTCGGGTTTGTGTAGTGCCTTATTATAGACTTTGGGGCCATGCCACAGCTAATGCATCCAAACAACTCGTGACCGCTAATAATTCTTAGAGCATCAACCGTTGATATCGTCATGAGAGTTTTGAAATGGGATTTGTTGAGACATCCCATAAGGTAAACATGGTAAAAGAGTGTATATTTTGATGAAAGAAGAAAACTTCCGAGAAAAGCGAAGAGACCTTTGTACGTGGTATCTGGTAATAATGTAACTGAAAGTGGGGTCTCTACACTATGGTGGTGGAGCTTAAACTACCGAGGACTTGAGAAGTACACGAAGCGATCATTGTGTCACGTGGAACGTGACTTGAGCAATATGGGACTTTCACAAGCAGTGCTATACTGCTCCCATGTCCCTCAGGTTTGTGTAGTGCCTTTTTATGGATTTTGGGACCATGTGGAACGTGGCTATCCGACGAACTGGGTATCAACTATCAAGTGACCAAATTTAGGTACAATGGTATTGTGGAAAATGTGGGGGATTATAATTAATTAAGTATAATATTTATTGTTTATGTTAATACAAGTTAGTCCTCTCCGTCAATGAGTCGATAACAGTATTAACTTTTTGAGTTTAATAACAAAAACTAAAGGATCAATTTGAAACCTATTAATAATTTAAAGGACCAATTTGAAAGCTGTTAACAGTAATACAATAACTAATTTAATATTGGTTCATAAAAAAATTAGAGTTTAATTTCTGTGCACCGTCAGTGTAAAACATTTTATACTAACAACCAATAAGAAATTATGAAATTGATGACTTTTAAGGTGGTTAGGATAAGAACCAAAGATTTGTAATAGTGCGTCAATTTCTTATTGGTTGACAGTGTAAAAAAAATTTACACCGTCACCATGTACAAATTAAATCCAAAAAATTATAAATTAGTATTAAAATATAGTTTGAGCTTAATTTATGATAGGGTTAAAGTAGTATGTATTGTCAGTGTAAAAGTTTTTACACTGACATCCACTAAAATTTTGACATGTATGTTTTTATTTTCATAATTAAGAGAGAAATAACAAAAATGATGATTTATCAATATACTATTGGATATCTGTGTAAAAATGTTTTATAGTGACAGTATATATAAAAAAAAACACTTTCTATATATTGAAAAATATTATAAAAATCAGTTGGCAAAACCAAAACATAACATTTTTCTTGCAATAACTTAACAAGTATTTTTCAATTTTTGTTTCTTTTCTGTGAAAAGAGAAGGGAAAGAAGACAGTAATGAAGAGCTTGATAATGATAAACTTGAGCAACTCCCTGCTCTTTCCTAATCTACTAATCTCCATTGATTTATCTTTCCGCAACTGCACAGAAAATATTTCTAATCCCTTATGTTTTCTTCTCTGTACATCTTGCTTCTCGTTCCTTTTCACTTGATAATGAGAGTTCAAGTGTGATGCGTATTTGGCAAATAAGCAAGATGATTTTCAAATTTCAAAAAAAAAAAAAAACAAACAATTATGAATCAATGTCACATGAAGTTCACATATTAGAGGTGAAAGACAAAGAGGTGAAAGTTGCCATGTGAGCTTTACAGTGGTCATTGTTCGAGTGCTTTGTGGCAAAGAAGAAGAAGAAGAAAAGAACCTGGAGAGAGAGTACAGGGAAAGAGGGTGAGAAAACAATCGTGGGGACCATTGTGAGAGAGAGAGTACAATTGACCAAAAAACCATAACTGGTTCCAGGTCATGTATTTATTTTTCATCCATCTAATCTCAGTCATTCCTTTAAAGATAATAATAAATCAATGGTTTTCATTTAGTGTGTTTCTATCCTCTGACTTTATACCGGAGGATATTAGACAAAGCTGATTATTGTGCATCGGGAGTCTTTCACAAGAAGTGCTCTACTCCTCCCATGTGCCTCGGGTTTGTGTAGTGCCTTATTATAGACTTTGGGGCCATGCCACAGCTAATGCATCCAAACAACTCGTGACCGCTAATAATTCTTAGCGCATCAACCGTCGATGTCGTCATGAGAGTTTTGAAATGGAATTTGTTGAGACATCCCAGAAGGTCAACATGGTAAAAGAGTGTATATTTTGATGAAAGAAGAAAACTTCCGAGAAAAGCGAAGAGACCTTTGTACGTGGTATCTAGTAATAATGTAACTGAAAGTGGGGTCTCTACACTATGGTGGTGGAGCTTAAACTACCGAGGACTTGAGAAGTACACGAAGCGATCATTGTGTTACGTGGAACGTGACTTGAGCAATAGGGGACTTTCACAAGCAGTGCTATACTGCTCCCATGTCCCTCAGGTTTGCGCAGTGCCTTTTTATGGATGTTGGGACCATGTGGAACGTGGCTATCCGACGAACTGGGTATCAACTATCAAGTGACCAAATTTAGGTACAATGGTATTGTGGAAAATGTGGGGGATTATAATTAATTAATTATAATATTTATTGTTTATGTTAATACAAGTTAGTTCTCTCCGTCAATGAGTCGATAACAGTATTAACTTTTTGAGTTTAATAACAAAAACTAAAGGATCAATTTGAAACCTATTAATAGTTTAAAGGACCAATTTGAAAGCTGTTAACAGTAATACTATAACTAATTTAATATTGGTTCATAAAAAAATTAGAGTTTAATTTCTGTGCACCGTAAGTGTAAAACATTTTATACTGACAACCAATCAGAAATTATGAAATTGATGACTTTTAAGGTGGTTAGGATAAGAAAAGATTTGAAATAGTGTGTCAATTTCTTATTGGTTGACAGTATAAAAAAACTTTACACCGTCACCATGTACAAATTAAATCCAAAAAATTATAAATTAATATTAAAATATAGTTTGAGCTTAATTTATGATAGGGTTAAAGTAGTATGTATTGTCAGTATAAAAGTTTTTACACTAACATCCATTAAAATTTTGACATGTATGTTTTATTTTCATAATTAAGAGAGAAATAACAAAAATGCTGATTTATCAATTTACTATTGGATATCTGTGTAAAAATGTTTTATAGTAACAGTATATAAAAAAAAAATACACTTTCTATATATTGAAAAATATTATAAAAATCAGTTGGCAAAACCAAAACATAACATTATTCTTGCAATAACTTAACAAGTATTTTTCAATTTTTGTTTCTTTTCTGTGAAAAAAAGAAGGGAAAGAAGACAGTAATGAAGAGCCTGATAATGATAAACTTAAGCAACTCCGTGCTCTTTCCTAATCTACTAATCTCCACTGATCTATCTTTCCGCAACTGCACAGAAGATATTCCTAATCCTTTATTTTTTTTTTCTGTACATCTTGCTTCTCGTTCCTCTTCACTTTATAATGAGAGTTCAAGTGTGATGCGTATTTGGCAAATAAGCAAGATGATTTTCAAATTTCAACAAAAAAAACAAACAATTATGAATCAATGTCACAGGAAGTTCACATATTAGAGGTGAAAGACAAAGAGGTGAAAGAAAGTTGCCATGTTAGCTTTACAGTGGTCATTGTTTGAGTGCTTTGCGGCAAAGAAGAAGAAGAAGAAGAAAAGAACCTGGAGAGAGGGTACAGGGAAAGAGGGAGAGAAAACAATCGTGGGGGCCACTGTGAGAGAGAGAGTACAATTGACCAAAAAACTATAACTGGTTCCAAGTCATGTATTTATTTTTCATCCATCTAATCTCAGCCATTCCTTTAAAGATAATAATAAATCAACGGTTTTCATTTAGTGTGTTTCTATCCTCTGAGTTTATACCGGAGGATATTAGACAAAGCCGATTATTGTGCATCGGGAGTCTTTCACAAGAAGTGCTCTATTCCTCCCATGTGCCTCGGGTTTGTGCAGTGCCTTATTATAGATTTTGGGGCCATGCCACAGCTAATGCATCCTAACAGCTCGTGACCGCTAATAATTCTTAGAGCATCAACCGTCGATGTCGTCATGAGAGTTTTGAAATTGAATTTGTTGAGACATCCCATAAGGTAAACATGGTAAAAGAGTGTATATTTTGATGAAAGAAGAAAACTTCGAAGAAAAGCGAAGAGACCCTTGTATGTGGTATCTGGTAATAATGTAACTGAAAGTGGGGTCTCTACACCATGGTGGTGGAGCTTAAACTACCGAGGACTTGAGAAGTACACGAAGCGATCATTGTGTTACATGGAACGTGACTTGAGCAATAGAGGACTTTCATAAGCAGTGCTATACTGCTCCCTTGTCCAGGTTTGTGCAATGCCTTTTTATGGATTTTGGGACCATGTGGAACGTGACTATCCGATGAACTGGGTATCAACTATCAAGTGACCAAATTTAGGTACAATGGTATTGTGGAAAATGTAGCTGATTATAATTAATTAATTATAATATTTATTGTTGTGTTAAGACAAGTTAGTCCTCTCCGTCAATGAGTCGATAACAGTATTAACTTTTTGAGTTTAATAACCAAAATTAAAGGATCAATTTGAAACCTATTAATAATTTAAAGGACCAATTTGAAAGCTGTTAACAAATTAAAGGACCAATATGAAACTCATTTAAAATATAAAAAACAGATATATAACACCGTTGCTGATTTTATTGATGGAGAGGACTAACTTGCGTTATCAAAGACAAATTAATGGACCATATTGAAACTTTTAAAAGTTAAGGTGACAAAATTGTAAATAAAAAATAAGTTAAGGAAGAAAAAAAAAGGTATTTTAGCCAATAAAAATTCATTTATCCCTTAGAAAAATATTGATATTTTCATATATCTATAATTTGTTATAGATATGTATATAATATTAATGCCTTTTTTTTATATATCAAAATTAAGATACCTTGTTTTATACTTTAAACTAAATTAATCCCTCTAAAAAAACTAAATCTCATGCTCTAATATCCTGGGGTAGCAGACTCGAGACCGTGGATTCATGCATACCCATAAATTTATATAGGACTAATAAAACTAATATATAACAGTTTAAATCACAAGAAAGGCATGCCTATGATAGGCTCTCTCAGCAACCACCTTGAAATAACATAGAAGAAAAAGCAAAGTCACCTATTTTCATTTGCTTGGAACTAACAGAGATGAAATATACCACAAACAATATATGCCACTAAAATTGTTGTAAGCATCATGTTGAATATTTGGCCGAACAAAAAGCATCCTAAACTTATTAAATGTCAACATGTAAATACACCTTAGCAGTTATATATTTGAGCTGGAGAAAATGGAACTGTACAACGTCAAAAAGCAAAAACCACTGAAAAGTTAAAGCAAATATCTTATTTTTCTCACCATTATATCGAAACTGCTCTCAGAGGTACTTTCAGAAACTCATCCAAAAAAGTCAATAGTAATAATGCAGTCTGACTAATGTGGGGATAAACAATGTTTATGTATTTTATCCCCCAATAAAATGTGATTTTTATCTATGTTAAAACTTAGACATGCAAAAGTTCTCAATGAAACAAATTATGACAATTTGAAATTTAAACAAAGGGATTAAAAGTTGAAAATGTTACCGAACCTGCAAAAAATAATTGAAAGGATAACAAAAGAAAATGGAAACAAGAATAATAAAAATAACAAGTAAATTGCATGTTAAGTTTAACTATTGCTAAATCTGGGAACGCTGCACAGTTTTATCAAATGCAAAGATATATTGAAGCATTAACTTATGTTTCTCTTCCAATTTTTAGGCAATATTTCAGCAACGTAACAAAAATACTTTGAAATTTTGAGAGCCCTTCCATGGAACTGTTTGATAACGAAAGCTTTGTCATTAATGTTATACAAAATCCAAATACAAAAGCTTCATCAAATTGAAAGGATCCCATAACTACAACTATTGCAAGAATAAATCACATTCAACCCCTCCCCCCACACCATAGAAGAAAGAGATGCATCTTAAAACAAAGTACATGTCAATGGATTTCAAGAAGGCAATCCAACATATTATTTAGACCACATTTACAATATGGACAGATTCAACAAAATAAGATGAATGAAGTTTAAGAAAAAACAATCATTACTCTAATGATATGATCATATAACAACTAAAGGACACATCAATGGAGAACAAACTAGATCTTCGGAAATCAATTAATGAGGGAAGCAATCAGCATTACAAGGTACAGAGTATCACAGCAAGACATCTTAGATTCTTAATAACCAGAAGGCAATATAACAAAACATAAATCATAAGAAAAAAAGCACTAATTACTTTATCACTAGAGAAAGAAGGATCAAACATCAGTCTTCCAAGTTCCAACACAATCTTTGCCTCCAACACAATTTTTTTGAAGTAAAGATGAAAAAGTGAAGTGAAAGGGGTAAAGGGGGTAATAGGTAGTTACCCTCCAATAGCACCAAGAAGAGCATCATCATATTGCATTTTATATTCCATTCTATATTTTAATTTCTACCTTCTCATTTTCCACCACTCCTACCAAGAACTACTTAAACATGCAATGGAAGTCCGATGCCCTCAACATTTATTTCCTTTTGATGAGTAAATACTGCAAGTAAATACTAGAAACAACAAAGAGAACTTTCATAACAAGAACTTGCCATTAATTCCAATTTCCAACATGTGTCTTCCCAGTGCTCTTTGATTCTAAACATACCAGACCAGCCAAAAGTAAGAATAAAGAAATTGCATGTAAACATAAGCCTATTCTTACTCTGTACAGGAAGAGGAATTTCAGTTGCTGTGACTTTGATAGGCTGAAGACTTCAGGCATTGCAGTTTCTAAGCAAATTATAATACTTCAGGATAAAAAATGATGAAACCACATAATTTTAAAGAAACGGCTATAGGCAGGGGGGGTACAATAAGTGAAAACATTGAGTTCCTCAACCTTCAGAGTAATGCATCACAAGGAATTGAAGTTCCAATCATACTATCCTGTAACTTTTTAGATTTTAAATTACAACTTGAGGCATTGCACAACACCTGAATCATACATATAGATACATTATTCAGCTGTTGTATGAAGAAGACACATACAAGAAATGTACTAAACCAGAAATGATCAGACAAAAAAACATGAAAGAAAGAAATTAAATGAAACACTTCTTAACAGGTCAGCAATAATGAAGCACTTCCAAGTTCCAAACCCTCACAATTAATAATTAAGCAGCAGAAATTCCTTTAACTACTATTATGTGCATTAATCATTTAAAAAACTAGTTAGTTCTACACATGATTCTGGACTAACATCAAAGAGATCCTGATGTCATCTTTCTCTTTAATAAACTACCTTCACTCAAGTTCTCTTTCTCTACACATAATTCTACAAGGAAACACATGTTAGTTTTTGTTTGTTTTTTTTTAAATTTCGCGTAGGAAACACGTTAGTTTATATAAAGCAAGTATTATCTGAAACATATCTTTATAAAATAAACAGATATTTACAACAGTTAGTTTATGTTCAATTTGTTTGACAATCCTAACAGTAAGCAATATCTATTATCATCAGTGTTTTTTCAAAACAAGTTTGATATTGATAATAGTAAGCAAAAACTCCATTTGCAAACCAAAAGGCCAAGAAAGACAATAAATATGAGCTTAACAGAAGATGCAATCTTGCATTTAAAAGTAGGTTACACCGAGAATTTCATAAATTTGTCACAAAAAATTTGTAAAACTAACATTCAGCACATAATTGGAGAAGCTTTCCATGAAAAAAAAAGGCAATAATTATAATGCAAAAAATAATCCAATAAATCATAAAGAAAAGTATACAGTAATCGTGATTAAAAAAAAAAGAGTATAACAAAAGGAAAAAAAAGGTCAAGACTTAGAACTGAGCAAATAGAGCTTATTTTTAAACGGTACTCTTATACGAATGTAAAACAGGACATAAGTGGCCAGGGCCGGTCATAAGTGGCCAGGGCTGGGGGCATGAGTTATGACATAAGAAAAAAGAAATATAAATAATATAAATTCTTTGGAGATTGAAGAAAATATTTAAATTATGTTCACATGCACAACATCCAATACATCAAATTTGCAATAGAAACCTCCCAAAGATCATAACAAGATTAAACAGTATTAAGCTCAACAATAAAATACAGGGGAGCAAACAAGTCGTGCTTCCCTAAATAAATGCACAGGTTAAATTATCCGAAACAGATCTAACAACACTATACGACATATGAACGGCTATATAATATTACAGGCACAAGAATGCAAGATCCTACTTAAAAAGTGCACTGATACCTTTTGTTTTTCTTCCAAAGCCTTCTTAGCAGCCTTCATCTTCACAATAGAATCATCCTCATCATTCCTGCCGAAGCAGCAATCAAATTCTCATTAGAGGCTATACCAACCAACTCTAATCTATATGAGAATATAGCATCCAAACTTCTAAGAAAATGAAAAGAGAGAAACAGAGAATATAAAAAGAAAGGATCTTGTGCCAATTAACAAGCTAATACAATTTCATTTTTACAGTTAACATTTTCAATTTTTTCAAATGAGTGTAATGAGATTCTTAAACTCCACAACTGAGGTTTGACCAATTAATTTTCTCTTAAAACATTGAGGCTTTTTCTCTTCATGGGTAAGGCCTAATTTCCCCCCATGTTTTTTGTTTTTATCTTGCTCTTTTTTTCAATAAATTAGGTAGGGTACTCTTTTCCCTTTGATGTTTTTATCCCTAAGGAGGGTTTTGCATCAAAGGTTTTAATGAGACCCTTTCCTTTAAAAAATATATATTTATATCTCTTTTCATATATAAACAGAAAACTGTTTGGAGCCTACTACAATAGATCTATTAGAAATTCATATTTAGATTTGCAGGCTATTCCTAGTTTTAATATTTAACCCTATGATATCCATTAAATGAAGGAGTTCTGTAAAATGTTCAAGCTCTAGGTTAATTAAAATTTAATCATAACTTATGAACACAATTTATTGCTCAGATGGTCTCATTGCTGATCTCAATTAAGATTACACCTAGTCTAAGCAACATTAGATGCATGAGGTAGCCATTAGCCCCATGATGTACTCTTTGTCCATCCATCAACAAGGACAAGCAAAAGAAGCAGGGAGGGAGTCAAAGAAGAAAGTTCAACAAATGAACAGGTAAAGGAAACGAAGCTAAAATCATAATATTATGCAGAACATTAACATTATATATGAATTGTATATAAGAACTACCCTAATAGCAAACTATTTGAGGTTTACTAGATCTTTCAATTACCATTCAATCCTGTCTATAGTCAAACGCCATACTCCCGTTGCGATTTTCAGTCATAACATCAGGAATAAGGACCAGCGAAATCAAGTAGTTAATATGGGCTAGTACAAAATTCATTTAGTTTGTAATTATTTTTTGTTTATATTTTCAAATGAATTTTGACAGCTATTTATTCCAACTCTTCAGGATATGCCTTGACCATGCCAACCTTCAATTGGTACTACAATAATCTAGAAATGGACAACACAGAGGGCGCTAGGTGGCTTAATCGTATCCCCAAGGAAAAATGGACTCAAGATTGGGATGAATGGCGTTGTTGGGGACACATGACAACCAATCTTGTAGAATCCATCAATGACATACTCAAGCAAACAAGAAATCTTCCAATCACTGCGTTGGTAAAGGCCACCGATTATAGATTGGTGCAAAACTTCATCAACAAGGGACAGAAGATTGAGGCAATGATTTGATCTAACCATTTTTATACTGAAATTCTCACAAAGTCCATTGAGGAGGATCGAGCCAAGGCCAACTCGCACCATGTTCGTACATTTGATCTGCAACGGAGTGAGTTCTTGGTGGAGGAGTTGGTCAACCCAATAGAGGGGCTGCCTGCGGGCAACTTCCGAGTGAACTTGAAGGAAAAATGGGTTGATTGTGGAAAATTTCAGGCAATACACATCCCCTGCTCACATTTCCTCGTTGCTTGTGCATGTAGTAATCTCGACTGGAACCAATATGTGGCAGATGTGTACAAGTTGGCACATATGTTCAATGTTTACCGGGAACAATTCGACGTGGTGCCCAACGAAGGACACTGGCCACAGTATGACGGATTAAAGGTGTGCCACAATCCAGAAATGCAGAGAGATCTTCAAGGTCGTCCACAATCCTCCCGCATTTGTACTGAAATGAACCTCAAGGAAACCGGCCAGCCAAAAAGATGTGGACTATGTCGGAATCTTAGTCATAACGAGAGTAATTGCCCTCACTGTGTCGGAAGTTCTTTCCAACAATAGAAATTAACTTTTGTTGAAGTACTTTTGTATTAAATGTTATTTATTAATAATTAATGTTTTTAATAGAGTTTTAATTATAGAAATATTTTTTACCTTCTGATTAACATAATAAATAACTAAACTAACCTAATTAGTTAAAAAAATTAACT
This sequence comes from Echinosophora koreensis, assembly GCA_035048595.1. Classification (NCBI taxonomy): domain Eukaryota; kingdom Viridiplantae; phylum Streptophyta; class Magnoliopsida; order Fabales; family Fabaceae; genus Echinosophora; species Echinosophora koreensis. The sequence goes on along the minus strand of JAPCYP010000011.1, from coordinate 1,889,919 downwards.
AATTAATTTTAAATAATAAAATAATCAAAACAAAAAAAAAACAAGAAGAGAAGTTGGCATTGTTAAAGCCGACTTCTCAATGTAAAAAAAAAAAAAAAAATCTATTGGAAAGTCGGAATTTGGGAAGCCGACTTCCCAAATAAAATCAAAATCAAGCGTAAAACTGTACTTAATTGAAAAAGGAGGGAAGACATGAATATAATTGATTTTAAGGTTATTGAGGAAAAAAACAACTCTCACCTTGGATCCTTTTTTTGTTCCATGTCTCCTTTCTTCTTTCTTTAGTTACTTTTCTTCTTTTAACGGAATCAAATAATGGAGATTTGAGCATCAAAGAATAGCATCTTTTTTTACTTATGATGTCTAGCGTCTCTGCTAGGGTTTCGGTGGGTGTGTCAACGCAAGAAACTGATTTGCTCAAGCGAAGCATACGTAAGGTCAAAAAAAAGGTAAATGATGATGAACCACAATTAACAAATGACCAGGGACTTCAGTCCTACCGTGACCGTTTGATAAGTGCCCCTGGTACTGGTGGAGATGGCCATAAATCTCCCTTTTGGGGGAATGAAGAAGATATTCCAGGGATGAAGTAGTATGGAAATCCACCGTTGGAACAAATTCCTTCGATCCCCCCGGAGGATGCTACTCGTTACAAGGAAGTTCCTATCTCCGATGAGGAATTTCAGGAATGGTGCAAACCTTGGAAAGGCTCTCTAATCATTAACGTGCTTGGGAAAAGGGTAGGCTTTAAAACAATAGAGAACAAGTTGAACAGGGACTGGGCTAAAGCTGGTGCTATTAAGATCATCGACATGCCTTCGGGATATTTCCTAGTTATGTTCAAAAAGAAGATGACTACAAACGTGCTTTATTTGATGGTCCCTGGAAGGTAGCTGATCACTACATCTTGGTGCAAAGATGGAGACCCTCATTCATGACTAGTGCCCAGCTAGTCAAAAAGGTGGCTGTTTGGATTCGTGTTCCAGGTCTTTCGTTAGAATTGTTTAATGATCAATTCCTGTGGAGGATGGGCTCACTCCTAGGAACGATGTTAAAAATTGATCATGTCACTGCAGGTCAGGCAAGAGGGCAATATGCTCGCATATGTGTGAAACTAGACTTAGAGAAACCTCTGGATTCAAAAGTTATTGCCAGAGGGCAGGTGGTTAATTTGGAGTATGAAGGGCTTCATTTCATTTGCTTTACGTGTGGAAAATATGGTCATAAAACGAGTAACTGCTCGGAGACCAAGGTCAGTCAACCACCGGTGACTCAAGACGGTAAGGCTAGTCATGAGGCTCCAGCAGCGAAGACGCCAGTTCCAGAGAGTAGGGCTGACGTCAACCCTGAGGATATTGTTGCACAATCTAAGGATTCAGTTTAGGATAGTATCAATCCGGAAGAGAAAAATCAGGAGGCGAATTAAGCGTATGGTCCTTGGATGCTGGTTAAAAAGCCGAATAGGAAACCCACTCAAAAAAGGAATTCGAATAGCAAGTTTGAGAAGAAGAAAGAAATCCTGCCTGATTCTTCGGGTGGGGGCAGTGTCTCGGGATCACGTTTCCAATCTCTAAGGGATAGCCATGCACTAATGAAGATATGCACGTAAAAACAGGAGGGGGAAATCAAGGAGGGCATCAAGTTTTTAATGCCAGGCACAATGGACCACGTGTCCGCAATGGTATGGGGGGCAAAAACCCACAACGTAAAAGCAATACTGAAGCACCCAAAGACAAGAGGTCAAATGTAGGCTAGGTCAAAAACAAACCAGTACCCCCCCCCCCCCCCCAATAGGCATAAACCGGTTAAAGTCAATAAAAGGCAGATAAGTGGCCCCGAGAAAGAGCCAGGGAGGAATAATGTTGTGATGAAAGAGAAAGAGAGTCAGATGCTTGAAAATATGCGTATTCTCCAGAAGCAAAACCCTTATGCAGGTCTGTATGATTTGACGAAAAGAGATCTGATTAGAGAGGCTACCCAAGCAACTGATGATGAAACTCTTAAGCTAGCTGAGAGCTTGCGCAAAGTCTTCACTATGGGTGTTCCTCACTCGAGACCTCCAGATGAAGGCACAAGTGGCATAGATAAATAAGAAGAATCTCCAATGGAGGGAGTTATGTTAGAATCCGGGTCAATGGTGGCCACTAACCAAGCCATGTCTCAATGAATATTCTTGTTTGGAATTGCAGGGGCACGGCTCAGAAAGGGTTCGCTAACCTCATAAGAGATTTGAGGAAGGAGTACAATACATCTTTTGTTTGTCTGATGGAGACTCATACGGCTGGTAGAGTGGCTAATAATATCCTTAGAAGGTTAAAGATGGAAGGGCAGTTCATTGTTGAGGCTAGAGGTCAAGCAGGTGGTATTTGGTGTTTGTGGGATCCGGGTATTTGGAAGGTGGATGTTATTCATCATGCAGATCAGTTCATTCATATGAAAGTGAAGTGGAATCATACTGAGTCATGGGCCTTAACTGTTGTATATGGTAGCCATCACATTCAACAGAGACATAGTCTTTGGGATGCTTTAAGAGATATTTCTCTTGATATTTCTTGCCCTTGGGCAGTTGTTGGTGATTTTAATGCCATCTTGCATGGACATGATTGTAGAGGAGGAGCTGATAATCCTTCGTTAAGAGGGGTTGCTCATTTTGACCAGTGCCTCTGCGACTGTGAGCTCATAGATGGTGGTTTCCAAGGCTACCCCTACACTTGGAAAAGATCAAATTTAGAACAAAGACTGGACAGGTTGGTGATTAATATGGCATGGAGAATGAGATTTAAGGAGGCAGTTGTAGCTCATCTCCCTCCCTTCAAATCAGATCATCGCCCCCTCCTTATTAAATTGGAAGCTGATAGCAGAATTAATAGGCGTAGAAGGACTTTCCGTTTCATTGTATCCTGGATTACTCATAGTAATTTCTCTCGATTCATGCGTAATAATTGGAAGCCTCACTTATCTTGGAAGATCCAGATGAATGAGCTGAAACGTGTGCTTGAACAGTGGAATCGAGATGTTTTTGGAAACATTTTTGTCAGGAAAAAAAGATTGATTTGGAGACTTGATAGAATTGGGCACCAGATGACTCATGGAAACAATACTTTTCTTGAGGAGAGGCAACGTATTTTATGGAAAGAATATGAAGAAGTTTTATTTCAAGAAGAGGTGCTGTGGTTTCAAAAATCTAGATCCAAGTGGCTTACCTTTGGTGATAGGAATTCTGGCTATTTTCATGGCATTACTACTATCAGGCACCGAAGGAATAAAATTGATACTCTTCAAGACAACTCAGGTGCATGGATTGATAAACCTGAAGAATTGGAAAACATGGTTACAGGATACTATAAGGAGTTGTTTAAAGATCAAGAGGCTTTCATTCCTTTCTGCCTAAGGCATTCTTTTCCTACTCTTGAAGAGCGTCATCTCCTGGCTCTTAACAGGGAAGTCTCAAGTGATGAAATTTATAAGGCAATTAAAGATATGGGTGCTTTTAAAGCACCAGGCCTGGATGGCTTTCAAGCCATTTTTTATCAAAGCCAATGGAATATCCTAGGTAATGATTTTTGCAATATGATTAAAGGTTTATTCCAGGACCCTAGCAAGATAAGGGAGATTAATGAAACTTTGATTACCCTTATTCCGAAAGTTGATAATGTTGTCACAGTGAAGGATTTTCAGCCAATCAGTTTGTGCAATGTCTCATATAAAGTTATTACTAAAATCATTGCCCAACGTCTGAGAGGTCATATGAATTTTCTAGTGAGCCCTTGCTAGTCAAGTTTCATCCCTAACCGTCAGAGTAGTGATAACATAGTCATTGCGCAGGAAGTTTTCTACTCTGAGATTAAAGAAAGGTGTTAAAGGCTGGATGGCTTTGAAGATTGATCTAGAGAAAGCATACGACCCTCTAAAGTGGGACTTTATCAGGGAAACTTTGGTTGATATTGGATGCCCCTATGATCTAGTGAATATCATTTGGCATTGTATCTCTTCCCCTAGTATGAAAGTTCTATGGCACGGTGAAGCCTTGGAAGAATTCAAGCCTGAGCAAGGGATACGTCAAGGAGACCCTCTCTCTCCTTATTTATTTGTTCTTTGTATTGAGCGTCTCTTTCACTTGATTTCTCTTGCTGAAGATCATCATTTTTGGAAGCCCATTCGGTTGGTTAGGGGTGGTCCGAATATTTCTCACCTAGCCTTTGCTGATGATCTTCTTCTCTTCGCCGAGGCGTCCCTAGATCAAGTGGATGTTATTAGTACGATTCTTGATCTGTTTTGTTCTAGCTCTGGCCAGAAAATCAATCATCAAAAGTCCCACATATATTTTTCTAATAACGTCCAGTGGCAGATTAGAGAACAGCTTGCTAAGGAAATTGGCTTTAGAAGAACGGACAATCTAGGGAAGTACTTAGGGGTCCCTATCTTGCATAAAAGGGCTAACAAGCAATCTTTCCAGTTTATTATTGATAAGGTGTCTCAAAGGCTGAGTTCTTGGAAAGCTCGTAATTTGTCTCTAGTTGGGCGAGTTACTCTTACCAAATCGGTCCTTCAAGCTCTTCCAACTTATGCTATGCAATATGCTCTCATTCCGCGATCTGTGTGTGCTAAGATAGATAAGCTTTGTCGTGGTTTTGTGTGGGGTGACTCTGAAAATCAGCGGAAAATTCATCTTGTTTCTTGGGAGGATGTTTGTCAACCCAAGAATAGAGGTGGATTGGGTTTAAGGAGCATGCGTGATATGAATACTGCTGCAGCTATGAAGGCAGGCTGGAAAATGTACACCAAAAGAGATGACATGTGGGTCAGAGTTGTGAGATCCAAGTACAAATGTGGCATTGCATTATCCTTAGAATCCATGCTTAGAAACCTGGCTCTAATTTTTGGCAAGGTGTCAGAAATAGCTGGAGTGAGGTACAGGAAAATTTGGTGTGGAGAGTGGGTGATGGAAAACAAGTTAATTTTTGGTCAGATCACTGGATCCCAGGGCTGGGGAGTCTTTAGGAAGTGTCAGGTAGAGATATACCCTTAACTGATGTAAGTAAGAAGGTCAGTGATTTTGTGAACCAGAATGGGGAGTGGAACCTTCATGACTGTCACCAGCTTATTCCCCAAAACGTATGTGCCAAAATTTTAGCTTCTAATCCTCATAAGGAAGGCAGTGGAGAGGACCGGCTGGCTTGGTATGGGTCTAGTGATGGCAGGTTTTCTCAAAGTGCAGCCTATAGAAGCATAACTAGACATTCATCTCAGACTTCTATTCCTGTTTTTGAGAAGATATGGAGATGGGGTAGCCCTGAGAGGTTGCGATTCTTTCTCTGGAAGGCTGCTAAGGGTGCTCTCCTCACTAATGATCAACGGTTCCACCGTGGTTTGGAACACAACCCTCTTTGCCCTAGGTGTAATTTGCATGTTGAAACGCTGGATCATGTCTTTAGATATTGTAATTTCGCTCAGGAGATGTGGAACCGGGTGAGTAATGGTGGTCCATCATCAAACTTCCAAAGCTTACCTTGGAGTCAGTGGCTGGAGTCTAACCTCGAGGATGCTAAGGTCCACGAGCAGGGTAGTTGGTCCTTGTGGTTTGGAGTCACTCTTGAATTTCTTTGGAGAGCTAGAAATGAGATTATTTTTAATCAGAAGGAGTTTCATCCACATGGGGGTGCTATTATGATCAGTAAATCTGTAACTGAAATTTCCCAATGTCTCTCTATGCAACTTCGCTTGGTTGCTCATAATAATGGTATGGACAATGACCCTACGATTTTCTAGCGCCCTCCTGCTGTTGTCCGAAAAGTGGTGATGTGCAAGTATACACAGCCAAACAAGTAATAAAGTGTGAATAAAGATCGTTCCCACGAAGATTTAAATGAATTGAATATAAATTCTAGTTTTAACCTTTTCTACTTAGCTTAATAAAAATAAAGAGTAATTTTAAGCATGTAAAGTAAATGGAATAATTGGGTATCAGAGCAGTAATTAATAAATGTAAGAAATTAATAAAAACAATAAATGAGTGCTTAAAAACAGAGACGGAAACAGCTAGGATTCTAATCCTTTGTAATATTCACTTCAGGATAATTTATGCTTCAGGATGCTACAGCATTTAGCCCAGGAATTGAGATTTGCTTTCCAGCAGTAAAACTGAGTTCATTAAAAGCTTCTTATTCCTAAGTTCAAATTAATTTCCCTCAGCTGTCAGATAAAAACGTCCAGCTACCTAAAGACTTGAAGGCTATTCCTAGCTCATTCAACACAATTATTTTTCTAATTAATTGCTCTATCTTTATCTTCTAATCAAATCCACTAACTTGGTTTTTCCAAACTTAGTCAGCTGGTATTTCAGATCAGTTGATCAGGCTAAACTGAAATTAAACATTAACACCGAAAAGAAGAAAATGCATAACATCCATTGCATTGAATTGCCCATCAGTTTAATTACAAATTTATAAAATTCTAACTTGAGAGAATTAGCTCATAAGGAGCTTAAAGATAAAACAAGTAAGGAAATGGTAAAATAAAGACATAAGCGTAAAAATGAAATTACAGAGAGGATAAGGGAGCTGACGGCTGCTATATTACGAGCTGCTACAGTACAAGCTCTCTAAAAGCAAGGTCACCCTTCCTATTTGTACTACCTCCCAAAATAGGGCTACACTCTCTCTCATGCCTCACCTTTTGGGCTATTACATAATTCAAATACTAAAATATTCCTTGGCCCAATTCCCAAGTACACTCAGCTGCTACATTATATTCTCTCTCTTCCTTTTGGTACAGCGCAGCAGGTACTTTGTCTTCTAGTGAGCATTAGTTTGGAAATGATTTTAGCTTGTAATGACCTGCTCTCTCGATGCTGCGATATTCCGAAACATCCCAGAGCACTTCCTTCAGCAATTTACACTTCTAAATCCTACTCAAGCTCAAACAAACTTTTTAGCAATAACAATTCATTAATTACAGCTTTTTCTGGAGTTAATAAAATCAACTCAAATATTTACTCAATCAAACAAAACTTGAGTTCTTTTCCCAAAATTGATCAAAACAAGCACAATGATTAAGCTAAAAGAATAATAACTCTTATTTCTAAGAGTTATCACCTGCTCCTGGGTTCGTAAAGATCAATTGTGATGGAGCAGCTTGCAGTGTATCTGGCAATGCAGCTTGCGGAGGAGTCATACGTGATCATCTTGGTAATTTTGTTACTGCCTTTGCTCGCCACCTTAGTGATTGCTCCAGCTTGCAAGCTGAACTTTGGGCAATTTTTCATGGGGTTAATCTTGCAAAGGACCGTGGATTTGATATGATTTGTGTGGAATCAGACTCTATGATTGCCGTCATTTTTCTGAAGAATGGGTGCATTGAGAGCCATGCTTGTTGTTCCCTGGTTCATGCTATAAAGTTGATGTGTATGGAAGAAGTTCATGTGACTTGGAGCCACACTTTGAGGGAGGCTAACCAGGTGGCGGATGCCCTTTCTAAATATGGCCTTTCTCTAGGTTTTCAAAGTAGAATTTTTGATGTAATTCCTTCTTTTATTTCTTTGCCTTTGTTGGCGGATGTTTCTTCCACACGCTTTCCGTGTGGGTTCTAGTCTTGTTTTGCTGGGGTTTTAACCCCTTTTATCCAACAACAAAAAAAAAAAAAAACATCTTTTAATATATCGTCTCCTCATTCTGACCATGCTTTAAATTTGAATCCTTATGGTATTTCTTTCTGAATTAACTTTTAGTGTCCAACAATCATAGATTCATGAAAAAATATTTTCTTAATTTTAACATTTGGGAAAAGTTTGATATATAGGGTAAAAATGAGGTATAACATATTTTCTTTATTTGTAAAATTACATTGAAAATCCATCCAAAAAATGTTCGCTTCTATTTTTACCTCATATCAGACTAGCTATAATTTTTTGTTTTGGTGAACATTTTGAAGTACTTGTATGCTTTATGTAGACTTTTTACATGATCATGTTATAGAAGAGAGAGAAATACAAACTCAGTTATAATAAGACCTACCAATTATTCCTAGGGTGTAAAAAAAAATCATTCATTTAGAGTCTATTAATTAGTTTTGCTTTTACATTTTTATTTCTTTTAAAATGATATAATCATGTGAAAAGTTCATACAAGAGATCATCCTTCGGGACCAGTGGCGGACCTTGACTAGAATTTTAGGGGGAGCCACAAAATACTAACTAAATAATATAATAAAATATATATATATAATTTTTTTTTGTTAAAAAAATTATATATTGTTTTATTAAGTTTAAAAAAAAACTTTTTAATGGAAATTTTTAAAAAAAATTATAAAAGGAAAATGCATCAATTCTTGTGGCATAGTGGTTTCGAGCACGCAGTTAAGTTGTTGGTCAGTGTTCAACTCTTATTTGTAGTGTTTTTTATAATTTTATTTTAAGACATTTAACTTTGTTATTTGATTGCTGGGCCATATACAAGCCCGAAAAACAAAGCCCATTGTTCCATATGTGTTTAACCCTAAAAACTAACATCCCCTTCCCTTGTCGCATAGCACTGCCAATATTTATTTCTCTTCGCCGCGGCTCTCCGATACTTCTTCCTTTTTATCATTGTTGCATTTTCTTCTTCGCCATATTACAATTAAGTTTAAAAAGAGAACTTTAATGCTATTAAGTTCATAAGAATAGCAGGCACGGGCTTTTTATTTACTCGAAAAATACAATGGGCATTTTATTTCATCTTTATTGCTTCATCATCTACCTCCGTCTTCTTCAACTAGTACCCCCACCATAGCCCGACCTTCATGTTCTTCCATTTCAATTTCGGTGATTGAAGCGTCCCAGCAAACACCCCCAAAGATGTCATTTTGAGGGGTGCCAAGAAAAAAAAAATTGATACTTAAAAAATAATATAAAAAAATTGGGGGGAGCCGTTGCTCCCCTCGCCACTGAGAAGGTCCGCCATTGTTCGGGACTCCACCGGATAGCTTGGAGGGTAGGTGCAACTAGTGACGTTGACGTTCAATCTAACCTATTGATTGTTATAAACCAAACTATTGCTCCATTGAAGGGCTGGCTCTGATGGTTTTGATTTGATTTTTGGGGCTTTTTTTATTCAGTATGATTCACGATTTAATTGTAGGTTTAAAAACCTTCAAGGCTTCAGCTAGACTAAATAAAACAGCATGGCCCGTCAAAAAATAATAATAATATAATCTAGCAACATGGAGGGTCATGTATATCATGCCTCCTAAGGCATAGTTTTTATATTAGATTATTTTAAGTTTACCCACGTACAAAATCGTTAGTTAGTCCACTCTATTTATTAATTATTTATATGTGTATTTATATATTTTAGTTTATAATTACCCACTCATTAGGATTATATATATTTGTATATAGTTCATCACGTTCAATAATATACTAATATATTAGTTACTCTACCACCAAAATATAATTTTTTGTAGGTTGTGATGCATTTTTTTATATTTTTTATTATTTTATTATTTTTGGCTGGTCAACCCGCCAACCTGCCGTTAAACGGGGTGGGTTGAGCTATGCAACCCATTTTACCAAGGTGGGTCAACCCGTCCCGCCCCATTTTCGGTGGGTCAATGGCAGGACAGGTTGGGTCGGGATGACCCGCTTTGCCATCTCTACAAATTATCATACGTATAAATTGTAATGTAGTTATGGTACTAGTAATGCATTTTTAATCATATGCCAATTTTGATAGATTTAATTGGTATGTACCAGCAGTTTAAAAATTATTTATACTATTAACGAATTATAAATTTTCATATTATTATAACTATTGACTTTTATCTAAACTATCTAAAAAGTCCAGATAAAATTATTTGTGATTGATCGACAATATAAAAAAATTTACACGAACAATGTATTAAAATTGAACTCATTTATAATTAGTTCCCAATAAAAAAATTATTTACACTAATAAAGAAATATTTGGAAAAACTTATTTGGACTTATAGAAATAGTTTATGAAAATAATTATGATATTTCTTTAAACTCTTTTTTTTTTTTTCTTGAAACTCTTTTTCTAACTTGTTTCAATAAGTTCTTAAATAAGCTTATGAAAATACATTATTTTTAATTTATTTAAAAAATAATAATTAAATAAATATTTAATTGAATTGTTAATGCAAAAAGGTCCTCAATTTAGAAAAATTACATTTATTTTCCTCTCCACGAAGACAACTTTACTTCTTTTTAAATAAGAAAAATACTAGCATCGCACTCCTTTTGTCACATCTATTATTGAGTTTCTTAAACAAGAGTACTAGTATCACACTCCTTTTGTCGTATCTATTATTGAATGGATTTCATATGAAACCAACCAAAATAAATTGTCCCACATGAAATCGGCCAACAATAAAAAAAAAAATATGTTGAAAGGAAGTTCTTAGCAAAGGGTCGACTTTCCGATATTACAAGGGTCCCAAAACAAAATACTTGTATTTTATCGCAAATAAAAAGGGAATATGATACAAATAAAAGGGATTTGATTCTAGCAATCTCCACTCATGAATTCGACGTCAACAGATTTTTTTTTTTATTCTCCTATCTCAACAGATTGTTTTTTGTTTGACAGAACCGATCTCAACATTTTTTTTTTTTTATGAAGAACCGATCTCAACATATCTGTTTCATAGGTTTTATGAATCCAATTATTCAGTTTGATTTTAAAAAAACTCAGTAGACTGCGTTTTACATAATTTTTCAATTCTTGGCTCAAAACCTTTAGTAGTCAAATTAACAAAACAAACACCTTGATTCAAAAACAAAAAAACAAAAACAAAAGACAAAAGACAAAACAAACACCTCCAACATGGAAAAGAACCACTCAATCAAACAATAAAATATTAATAAAAAAATATACTCAACAATAATAATAATAATAATAATAATAAAAGACTTTTGTATTAACTATTATATGTAACAAAAAACAAGAGAGAGAGAAGAAACGCTTCCGCAATTAACGACTCATCAAGGGATCAAAAATCTTGTTCAATCAAACAGAATAAAGAATGATATCGATGCTCCCACCAACCGCAGCCGCATCTGTGATGGTGGCTCCGCCGTGAGTGTGGTGGTCGCTGCTGTTTGAAACCGGCGGAGGGTGGTAGTACTTGCGCCCTGTTTGGGGGCAGTTGGAGTGAAACCTCGCGACGATCCTCGCTCCTTGGTCAAGCATCTCCACGATCATGAGCTTCCCCATTCAGCTAGCTACCCTCTATTGTAATAATAATAATGATATAGAGTATATTTCTCTCTAATCTATGAACCCAAAAACCAAAAACCCTCTTTTCTTTTCTCTGAGATTTTTTATCTTAGAGAAAAGCAAGAGAAAAGAAATGCTATAAGAAGATGAAAGACATGGAAATATGAGAGAGATGTTGGAATTGTCAGAGAGAGACAGCGCGGAGGTGTATTATATATTGCTAACCCTAGGACTTTTCCCCCACACTCTTTGCCCTTTTCTTAGGCCTTTTCCCTTTTTTCACACTTTTTTATTTATTTATTTTAAATATTATTAGTTGTTGTTGTTGACTCGTTGGAAACGCGTTTTGCAATTGGCATCTGATACCGTGACCTCTTGTTTTGCTATAATTATATTTTCCTGACATTTCATTTATTTTCAACAGTTTTCTGATTCGGTATTGCATATGCGCATTCCTGTTTTACCATAATAATAATTATTATTTTTAAACTATATTTTCGATCCTTATGTTTATTTAATGTTTTAATTTGGTTTTTCTTTTATTTTATTTTATTTTCGAAACAATTCTTTATCTTTATTTAAGATTTTAATTTAATGTGGTATTTTATGTTTACATTGTGGTACAAAGATAATCACGTTAGTATAACTTTTGAAAATAAAAGATTCTTTCGGGGAAAACATGGATCATATGGATTTAACTTTTGTAAAACTAGTGTATGCACCCGTGACATGCACGAGATATGTTAATTTTGTAGGATCTCATTTTTAAATATATGTTTTGTGTTTTAAAAAATAAGACATATATAAAGAATATATAAAAAGCATAATATTTGAAAATAGACATTAAAGTTTTATTGTAAATTTATTTCTGTTTTCAAAGCGAAATTATAAATTAGAAAAACCATTTCTTCTCACACTACCTTATTATCGTACTTCTCTGAACATTTAATATAAATATGTATTTTCAAAACAATAACTGTATTTCAAAACAATAAATTATTTCTCAATGTAATTTATTTAAACATTAATACTAAATACGTCCCAACGATCTTTGTAATTATTTGAAGTTTTAGAAAATAATATATACTAGTATTTTTGCACCCGTGCGATGCACGAGTCATCAATTACTATTATTATTGATAGCATTATTATCATTAATAACTTGAATTGTGTCTCTATATCTACTAAACTTTTTCTTTCCTTTATCCCAAATTAAATTCACTATGGCAAACCTTTTCTTTACTTATTTCACACTTTGCCTTCAATCTTTCCTTCCCACCCATAATGGTGGTACTCATTCATCTCCAAGGTTTTTTATTTATAGACAGAAGTGATTAGCAAAAACCTTGAAACAACCTTATCTATAATTTGAGTGCAAACAACCTTATCTAGTATAGATATAGATTTATTATTTAAAATATAAAAAACAAACCCAACGATGTAGCCAAAAAATATATTAGAAAATATGAATAGCCCTGCCTCTATTTATGTCAATTTGGAGATTGACGTATTTAACTCCCAAAACACTATACCTTTACCAGTTTGTAAATATTTAAAAACAAAAAAATATATAAATTTTAGAAGAAAAAAAATTTATTTCATAACTTGACATGTGGCTTGAACTATTGTGCTACACTAAAATCAGAATTTCCCCTTATTTATTAGTATAGATATGGATTTATTATTTAAAATAGAAAAAACAAAGGCAAGGATGTAGCAAAAAAAATATTAACAAAAAAAAAAGAAGAAAAAAAGTAGAGAAAAAAATATTTAAAAAAATCTTAGCAAAAAAAAAATTACAAAAACTAGGAAAAAAAGTTTTTAGAAAAAAAATTAGGAAAAAAAAAGTAATTCTAAAAAATATTTAAAATAATTAGAGATTTTTAAAAAAAAAATTAGCAAAAAATATATTTAACAAAAATTAGAAAAAATACAATTAATAATTTTTTTCTAATTTAACTTTTTAAAATATTTTTTTTTATAATTAATTTTCTAAAATTCTTTTAAAATGTATTTTTTCTAATTATTTAAAAAAAAATCTATAACATGACACGTGGGTTGCACTATTGTGCTATACTAAAATTAGAATTTCGCCTTATTAATTAGTATAAATATGGATTTATTATTTAAAATAAAAAAAACAAAGGTAAGGATGAAGCAAAAAAAAACATTTAACAAAAAATAAAATTAGGAAAAAAAGTAGAAAAAATATATTTAATTTTTTTTTACATAAATTAGGAAAAAAAAGTAATTAGGAAAAAAATATTTAAAAATAATTCTGAAAAAAGGTAATTATAAAAAAGTAATAAAAAATAATTAGAAAAAATATATTTAAAAAATTAAGAAAATAATTAGAAAAAAAATATATTTTTAAAAAATTAAAAAAAGATAATTAACAAAAAAATTTCTAATTTATTTTTTTAAATATTTATTTTTCTAATTAAATTTTTAAAAATATAATTTTTATAATTATTCTAAATAATTTTTTATAATTATGTTTTTTCTAATTTTTTTAAATTTGATAAAAGTTAGAAAAAAAATTAATTATAAAAATTATTTTAAAAGGAAAAAGAAAAAAGTAAATTAGAAAAAATTAATTCAAAAAAAAATTTTGAAAAAAAAATTTTAAAAAATTATAAAATATAGATTTAAAAAAATTAGAAAATTAAAATTAATTATAACTAATTATTTAAAATTATTAGATAAAAATATATATTAAAAAAATGTAAACAATAATTAGAAAATATATATATTTAAAAAATGAGAAAAATAAAATTAATTATAAAAAAATAAAAAAGTAAATTCGAAAAAATTAATTCGAAAAAAATGTAAAAATTAGAAAACAATAATTAGGAAAAAAAAATATTTACAAACAAATTTTAAAAAAATTTAGGAAAAAAATAATTATAGATTTTTTTAAAAAAATTAGAAAAATAAAATTAGTTCGAAAAGAAATTTAAAAAACTAATTATAATAATAACATTTTAAAAGACGTAAATTAGAAAAAAAAAATTGCAAAAAAATAGTAAAAAAACATTAGAAAAAAATTTAACTATAGAAAACAAATTGAATTTTTTTTTTTTAAAAAAAAGAAGAACGTGGTGCCGACCCGTGAAATGTACAGCAGAAAAAAGGGTTCACCCTTTATATTAGTATGATTTATGTATCATATTATTTTTCTACCTAAAAAATGTATTTGATTTAGTTCTCATCTTTTTTCATGCAAGTCAACCATTTTTATAAAATATATTTATCAATTATATTAATTTTTTCTTCTTTCTTTAAAATCTATTTGGTTTATTTCTCCTATTTTCCCCGTGCAAATTAATCATTTCTAGAGAATATATTTATATAATATGTTAATCTTCGTCTTCTCTATTTAAAATCTACTTGATTTTCTTTTCTCTTTGCACGGTGCAAGATAACAATTGTTAGAAAATATATTTATCTATTATATAATTATTTTATTATATCTTAAGAATTTATTTGATTTATTTCTCCTCTTTTTTCAGGGCAAGTTAACCATTTTTAAAAAATACATTTATCTACCATATTAAGTTTCTTCTTCTCTTTTGAAAATCTATTTGATTTATTTTTTCACTTTGCCTGATGGAAGTCAACCATTTTTATAAAATATATTTATTTATCATATTATTTTTTTATTTTCTCTTTAAAATATTTTTGAGAAAATTCTCCCCTTTTCCCGTACATGACAATCATTTTTAGAAAATATATTTATCTACCTTATTATTATTTTTCTTTTCTCTTGAAAATCTATTTGATTTATTTCTTCGTTTTTCCCGTTCAAGTTAACCATTTTTAGAAAATATATTTATCTTTTATGTTATTTTTCTCTCATCTCTTGAAAATCTATTTGATTTATAAACATTCTCTTTAAAAAATTATTTGAATTATTATTATTCTTTTCCTCTCCAAGTTAACCATTTTTTAAAATATATTTATCTATCTTTTTTTTATTGTCTCTCAAAAATCTATTTTATTTATTTCTTCTATTTTTCTTGTGTAAGTTAACAATTTTAAAAAAATATATTATGTATCGTATTATTTTTCTTTTTCTCTTTTAAAAATCTATTTGATTTTTTCCTTCTCTTTGTCGGCCGTAAGTTAACCATTTATAGAAATTTTTTAATCTATTATATTATTTTTTATTTTCTCTTGAAAATCTATTAGATGTATTTATCCTCTTTTTCCATGCTGGTTAACCATTTTTAGAAAATATATTTATCTATCATTTTTTTTTTTCTTATCTCTTAAAAATCTATTTGATCTATTTCTTTTAGTTTCCCATGCAAGTTAAAAAATTTTAAGAAATATATTTGTCTATCATATTTTTTTTCTCATCTCTTGAAAATTTATTTGATTTAGTTCTAGTCTTTTTTGTGCACTTAACCATTTTTAGAAAATATATTTATATATCATATTATTATTTTTATTCTCTCTTAAAAATCTATTTGATTTATTTCTCATATTTTCCCATTCAAGTTAACCATTTTCAGAAAATATATTTATTTATTATATTATTTTTTCTTCTCTCTTGCAATTCTATTAGATTTAATTTTCTTCTTCTCCCCATGCAAGTGAACTATTTTTAGAAAATATATTTGCTGTCATATAAATATTTTTCTTCTTTTCTTGTGCAAGTTAACCAGTTTTATAACTTATATTTAACTATCTTTTTATTTTTTATTCTCTCTTAAAATTTTTTTGGATTTATTTCTTCGCTTTCAACATGTAAGTAAACCATTTTTAGAAAATATGTTTATCTATCATAATATTTTTCTTCTTCTCTCACGAAAATCTATTTGATTTATTTCTCTTCTTTTTCTGATGCAAATTATCCATTTTTAAAAATATATTTATCTATAATATTTATTTTTCCTTCTCTCTTGAAAAACTATTTGATTTATTTCTCG
Source organism: Echinosophora koreensis (assembly GCA_035048595.1). Lineage (NCBI taxonomy): Eukaryota > Viridiplantae > Streptophyta > Magnoliopsida > Fabales > Fabaceae > Echinosophora > Echinosophora koreensis. Next base: position 1,873,769 of record JAPCYP010000011.1, on the reverse strand, counting down.
TTTTTCTCGTGCAAGTTAACAAATTTTAGAAACATATATTTATCTATCATATCAGGGAAAATTTCACCATTAAAACTTAAGCTTTAAAAAAAGATACTATATTAAATTTGGTTCGAGTTCTCTTAATATAGCAACTGGTGGTGTTAATTGACACATGATATGGTACAAAATTGATATTTGTATGAGTTTAATTTTTATGCACTGTCAGTGTAAAGATTTTTACACTGACAACCAATCAGAATTCATGAAATTTATGACTTTTAAGGTAGTTAAATAATGAGTCAAATGTTTTTAATGATGTGTCAATTTCTTATTGGTTGACAGTGTAAAAAAGCTTTACACTGTCAGTGTATACCAATTAAATCCTATTTGTATTTAACATATCGGAAGCTGTTACTTTGGAGTAGATTTGTATTTATGTGAGTCACAAGTGTAAATTCATTAGCATCATAGGATTATTGTTTCCTTGGGGACATATAGTGTAATATAAAAATTAAAATTGACACTAATCACACATTTATTTGCTAAAGGGCATATAGTTATTTTATTTTATTTGACTGGGCTAAAGGGCATATAGTTTATGATAATTCATACGCGAATGATTCAAAATCTAGAATACTCATTGTAGCACTTGCTTTTAGAAGGTTTCATGACTCATTAAGGAGAATGTGTTGATATTATACAACTTTTAATTCTCAGTTGTGGCTCATCGTAAGCAAATGTGATATTTTTTTTTTAAGAGAACCATAAGCAAATGTGATTAACAGTTCATTTTTGCATGTTTGCATCATATACTACACACCAAATGTAAATTATTTTCATTGGGGTATATCACATATTTGTTTTGGCCATAAATGTTAACATTTGCACGGCATCAATAAAATTTTCACACTAAAAATAAAAATTATGTTACAATCATGATAAAACTGTTTTGAAAATATTACATTTATTTTAAATTATCTTCAACAAAAAAAAAAGTCAAACAACCAAAAATCAAACGTGTACAAACCCAAGAAAATCCAGAATGACAAAAGTTAACTAAAAATAATCCAATAGTGCCTTGATCCATGAAATAGTCTAGTCCTTCTCAATCTTTATCAAATGATTATTCTTTTTAACCTGATTAGCTCATTTATTATGTAATATAGTTCTTTATTGAAATTTACTTTTTTCATTTAAAAACATATAAATATCTATTTTAATTTTACATTTTTTGAAAACAAATAATATAGTTATTTTATTGAAAATCGTTTTTTTCATTTAAAAACGTATAATATAGATATTTAATACTCTATGTAGTCACTCAAGATATTTAATATTGATGCTTCTAATATCAGTCAATCTTGGTAAGTTAATATAATACCTCAAAATGGTAGCCTTCATGCCTTGATGATGGAATTACCTTGAGATTTTGCGAAGGAGATAAGTTCACAAGGAGGGACATTGCTTGAGGCGCATCTCAAGTATCTACCAGAAGAAGTAACGTAGTCAGAATAGACAGTGGCTGAAAAGGAGGCACTGGGAATCTAACGAACCTGTGATAGATTGAAGCTAATGCAACTTGGAGTGAAGCGATTTCGGGACGGCCAAATGAGTAAAAATTGGAAATTTTTTTTTGGTTTTGAATCAATTGAAATAAGAGAATCATATATCTAACCCATTTACCTTGTCACCTAATAGATTTCAACAATATAGTTAAATCAAAACTTGTAAGGAAACAAAAAGCAAATAACAAAACCTAAAACTGAACAAAAAAAATTTAAAAGTACCTCTTCTAGAGGTGCTGGTCCCACGTTCTGGTTGCAGCAACAGTAAGGGTAGCGACGCCGTAGTGGGTTGGTGTGAAGTGAGCCATTTTGTAGGGATACTGCTCTGGATTTGAGAGAAAAAATGTAAGCATAAAAAAAGAGAAGAAATGTTGTGAGAAAAAACGTAAGCATAAACAGAGAGGAATGAGCGGAGAGGAATAAAGAAGAAATATTGAGAATAGAGATAAAAGGTGGGAGAGATGGGTTTATTTTTTCTGGTTGATTGGAACAATATCACCGATTGTGATTTATTTTAAATTTCAAATCTCAACTTTAATCACCTGACTGATTGATTGGAGTCTCTTTGAAATTTGAATTGTTGTTCAGAATAATAAAATGGTCTTTTAAATTTTGATCTTTTATTATAATCAATGCATTATTTATGGTTAAAATTTGAATTGTTTTCAATATAATCAATTCTAATCAATACACTTTTTTTTATGGAGAATTGGAGATTGCATTTTAAAATTTGGATATGAGAAATCAAATCCATACAAAAACTTACCATATAAATGCCATATCAAAATATTTGAGTTTGAATTTTTTAGGCATCTGCTCCAAAATTAAATATCTAGATACTGTAAACATTCAAGGTACCCAATCAAAGTCAGAATAGGATTATAACATGCATTAATGATAATTCCTTGAATTGCTCTTGTATTGACACGTAAGCCTTGCTGGTGTGTCATTGCCCAAAGAAGAGAATTTGCCTTGAGGGACATTTTACTTTGTATATATAATAGATAATAGATAAGAGATAAGGAATTACACCTGAGAAAAAATAAAAGAGAAATCATATTGGTATAACTTTGCAAGACCAATTTGAAACAAAAAATATAAAAAAAAGAGCAAATTAAAATTTAAAATAAAGATAAACAACCAAAATTATATGTTAGGCTATTTTTTGTTCCCTCCTGTTTGCATCTACCGTTGTTGTGATTTGTCATTTGCGGGCGCTTCTGTTGTGCACCAAACATGAGTGGGGTGTAACTTACACCCCACCTTTTTGCTTGCGATCATAAGTTTCTAGGTTCCTTTGTATTTTTTTAATATTAAGTCCCTAAATTATGTCTATTTGCACATTAGTCCTTTGTCCTATTTTTAAAACACTAATTATTTTTGTCTGAAATCATCTTAGTTAGTGTCAATAGCGGAATTTAGAAAAGCCCGCCTACAAAGAGAGGGAAAGGACATGGGAAACTCCGGGAAGGTAGTAGAGTTTTATATGATAAAAAAATCGAATTGTAACACCTTTCTCGGATGCTACATTGTCTATGACACTTCTATTCTATAAGACCGAGTAAAGCGGAAAATAAATATTTTCAACAAAAATATGGGTTTACTTTTTCTTTTCTTTTCCCAAATAGTACGATACATAGTCTTTAACATACATCATCAAACTGGTGCAAAAATATTTTACAATCATTCTCCAGGTACGAACAGTCATAAATATAAACATCCAGAAAATGGCAGAAATACCAACATCGGTAAATTAATAACATGCTGGAAATATGTTTATGATAATAATAATAATAATAATAATAATAATAATAATAATAATAGCATCGAAGACGCGGCTCCACAAAATATAAACATAGACACAAGACTCATCATGCTGGCCAATACAAAACAATGACGAAATGTCATCCCCGCACAACCATAACAGTGAAGGATGATATGTCGTCACGCCGTGGGTATACTCCTCACGTCCACTATACAAAAGACATTGAGACTGTGTCCATGTATCCATGTCATCTCAAACTCCAGCTGAGTGTGGTGGCGAAACAGGGCCGTCGTCATTTTCCTGGAAGGTAAAACAAAGCAGAAAACCAAACAAATACAGAAAATGAGGTGAGATCCCCATTTATCATACACATAACACAGATATGCAGCGGTACGACACACAGATACGTACAACTATCAATATACAGTTATATCATCACTCATATCAAAATAATATTGTTTCACAGAAACATAATCACTGGGCAACGTTCACCTAGATAGGAGACATCTAAGACTCGTGGAAAGACCTCTGATTCCTATACCATGGTTTTACGAACAGTCGGAGAGAGTGGTTTGAAGGATTGTTCTGGATTATACCAGCCCTAGGTAAAAAAAATGCATCAACAGTAAGCAATGTACACATAGGCTTTTTGGGGAACATCCTACACTACTAGAACACAAGTAGTATCTAGTCGAGTATGTCGGTGTATTGCAAGATTACCACGCCACAGAGGAGCTACCAACTGGGCCTATATGAGTATTTCATACCCCGGCATCCCCAAGCATCAACCAGATCATCACTATGGAATTCACACCCGCATTAAAGTGTCAGCTCAATCTCCTAGGCACAACGGCCTTACAGAACATAGTTTCATTATGTGTTTAGGCAAAACTTGCCGGAAATGCATTCTTCTCGTCCATCCACCGGATGATCTCTTGATTCCACCGGAATCCATTGGACGTGTTGTTCTTAGATGCTAGATGTTTTCAGGTCCGAATCACCGGCCCTTAACATCGAGCTAAAGTTCTCAAGAAACCTTTCATCTTTGTGCAAAAGTATCTTAAAGCACTTGATTACAAATCCTAACTCATTATGAAATTGGATCATAAGTCCAATTATTTATTTTTCTGCACTTTTCTAGTTGAGCCTTTTTCTAGGCTTCGAAGGAAAACAAATAGCTCTTAGTCCATTAAATCTTATGGAGGTATGGATGATGAATTGTCCATACTTTATGACATAAGTTCTTGTTTCACCCCACGTCATAAGTTATTAAGTTGTGACACGAAAATCAGATGTTTATAGTTTTGGGGTATTGCTTTTACAAATTGTCAGTGGCCTAGAAGTTGTAGATGCTTTTCAAGATGTTGAACGTTTCATTGTAGAGAAGGTACGAAAATTGGAGTCAAAAGTTCCACTAAGTCATTCATGACTTGGGTTTTTACATTTTACCGTAAATGCTCGTCCTCACGGACTAAAATCATTTTTGTCTTAAAACCAAAACCTTTGGTTAAAAACAATCATTTTGAAACCAAATTCAACCAAAAGTACATAATTACTACATTCCTCAAAAACAGTTCCTTGAAAAACGTCGAAACTCTTAAAACATAGTTTTACCGCTTTTTAATGTATTTCAACTTAAATACATTCAAAAATATGATCGTTTTTCTCAAATCCTTCACTTTCTTAGGTTCAAATACTTATATTAAAGTATTAAAATGATAATTTCGAGTTTCACTTCATGGTTGTACAAAAATTCTAAAACTTGACCCGTTGCTAAATACGAAAATCACGTAATTCCGTTTTCAACGATTTTTAAACCTAATGTTCCAAAAATCATTTTGGAGTCTTAGGACATTTAAATAGACTTCAAAAATAGTTTTGGTCGAAATTAGAACTTTTGTTTATTTTACGTGTCCAATTTCGCGAAAAATCTATTTTTAAGTCAGCTAAAACATGATTTTTGTTCTCTTAAGTCTTAAACTCAAATTAAACCCCATTTAAAACCTTTAAACACATGGCAAGACAGTTTATACTACCTTGAAAACAGTTCTGCAAAGAAATGTATTTTCTTCTTGGTTTTGTTACTTTTTAACACCTTAACATTCATAGAATTATATAACTTTGAGAAACAATGTTGTCATGCTCTTTTTCAAATATTGGCCGAAACCAATTCACAAGAAATTGTGAAGGTTTTCACTTCACCAAACCTTTCATAACCACATATACATGTTCATGTATCAAAGCACTAAATCATGGCATGAATTTTAAAACATTAGGCATACTTTGTGATATATGATTAAGTGTGCAATTTATAATTTTTTTCTCAAGTAAGCATACATCACATAAGCATATTAATCATAACCATACCACAACCAAGCACCAAATCAATTCCTCCAAGAGGATCACACACATATACACATAAATACATAACCCTCACACTTAGGGTTTTAGAACCAACACACAAATATATTAAACCACCAACATATCTACCCTAAGGTAGGATGATGATAATCTCCCCCATACCTTTGTAGTTAATCAAACTCAACCAAATTGAAGCTAACCACCAAAGGCCTCACGGTTTTGTCCAAAAAACCTAGCATGAACAACCAACAAAACCAAAGGATTAGACATATAGGCTTAGCTGTGATCATAGAAAGTGATTCATGGTGAAAATCACTTACTTGAAGTGAAGAGATGGATGAATCAAAAATGGATGATCATAGGTTAGAAAAACCCATTTCTAAGGAAGGCTCAAAGTGGATTTTTTTGTGAGATAACTTGGTCTTAGAATGAGGAGAGGATCAAGGATCTAATATTGGTTTATCAAACAACCTCTTGGTTGATGATTTTAGAGTGATGGTCGAAAGAGAGAAGGAAAAACAAGGAAGAACACTTGTGTTTTTTTCCCCAAAGGATAAAGCTAATTGAAAACAAGTGATGATGGGTTCTTGAGGAGGTGATAGGCATGTGATGAGTTGTGATGAAGGGCTGGTCGAACTCCAAGGGGCATTAGGAAGAGAAATTGAACTTTACCACTTAACATGTGCAAGAGTGAATGACTCACTCTTTACAATTAATGATATATTGTGATTCACCATTAATCATAAATGAGCACTTATGACTATGGTGAGTCATGGGAGTGACTCACCACTTAAGGTGGCATAGCCAACTCATGCATCTTATCCTCCCGGTCCATCTCTGCAGTTTCATATCCAGCTCCGTCGTTTGCCCGATTATGTTTTTTGTCCGTTTTTCTTAAATATTCGTCCGAATAAAATATAATATTTTATTTTTTTGCGAAAATTTTAGAAATATATTTTATCAATAAAATTATGATAAAATTTATAATTTCTCAGTAAAAACGCAGAAGATTTTCGTCTGAGTTTTAAACCCAAAATTGAACCCTAACTTTCTACAATATAGTAGGTTCTAGATATAATTTTACTTTTCCAAAAATATTTTTCTGGATTACCGGTAAAAATATAAACATATACTTAATTACCGATACAGCAAAACAGATAAAACATAGGAAAAAGACAGGGTGTTACACGAATTCATATCATAAAATCATCAAAATAACATCAAAATAAAATGAACAACCCGAATTGGATCCCTTGTACTGTGCTCTCCAAGTATGCTTATTCCCCCTTCTTCCTTACCATGACAAATCCTTTGTATAACTCCATTGAGAAGAAAAAAGAAGGCGTTAAGAAACCCTCCTGGCCCAACCCTAGACACTCTAAGATCCTTTTTCAAACCTGCTTCCATTTCAAGTCAAGAGATAGATAAATAAATAGACACATCCCATGCATTAAGTTCATTCCCTGCCCAGCTCTGGTGACCTCCTGCCCAGAAATTTGTTGTACACTAAGGAAGATGAAGAGGATGATGATGATGTGGAGGGTAGTTTTGTAACTTTCTGTTCATCTTCATAATCATTATCTTGAGCCTCATCCACAGGCAAAAGGGGCATGGATTTTGGGTTGGACCGGGTGTAAAAAAATGGTCTTCTGGACCACTTGGATGCAATCACTACCCTTCTTCTCTTATTGAAAGGACTCTTTTGCTTCTTCAATTCCTTTAAGCTGCTAACTTGAGATAGATCTGTGAATGACTTTGATTTCCCATCAAAATGGCTTGATAATCCTCTCCTGCATCGCTTATAAAAAAAATTCTAAAACCCAAAATCAAAATCAAACCTTAAAAACTAAAAAATAAAATAAAAAACACATACTAATTAAAATTTAAATCACAGGAATAAATGAAAATTAAAATAGAAAAAGAATCTAAAACAAGTGAAGAAAAGAGGGAGAAAGGAACTAACTTGATTGGAAGAGAGTCCTCCAATGAATCCAAAGAACCCAACCCAGATCATTCCTTCAACTTGCTCTGCACCTCATCTTCGTCTTCCTTGTTCTCACTGTCATCAGGGGTTCTGATCGATGATGAGTTCTCCGACTCCGATGAACCGCCGGCAAAAAGCTTGGAAGGAGCCACGATCTGGAAGCCCAACCCGTTTTCATCCTCATCCGGGTTCAACATAAGGGTGGTCGGTAGCGGAGATGATGCAACGTCGATGGTGAAAGTGGGACCCGCGAAAACCTCCATTGTTTTTTTTGCAAAAAAAGGTAATAATGAAAATGAAAGAGTGCGTTTAACCTTGCCCTTTTCTTCGTCCTCTCTTCCTTTTGGGTTTCGAAGTATGAAAATGAAGGAGGGACGATTGTGATACGTCCAATCAGGCCACCGCCGCCGCCATCTCCAGAACCGCAGTCGACAGGGGTGCTGTGTGCAATCGGGATAGATGAAGTGAAGATGATAGGGGCAGAGATGTCATTAATAATAATGGATTACCTAAATAAAAAAGTGAAGCTACAAGGACTAAGTTGCAAATAATAAAAACTATATCAGATGACCTGCTGAACAGGTCTCAAGTTGTAAGAGTCAACCTAACTTTGAGATCCAACGGTCATCATTGAATCTATCCATTAGGAGCAATTACACCCTATTTAGAGGGGTGCATTGAAGACGGAGCCGTCATTTGCAACATGAAGACATACTTTTAATAGTATTCATGTAAATAATATTCCATAAAAGTTTTTTTTTAAAGTGAATAAATAAAAATATTTTTATCATTGTTAAAAATAGAAAGAAAATAGAGATATGTGTGTATTGAATATAATCTGATTACTACTATTTAGAACATAATAGTAGACTCCTAATCTTAATCAGTTTCCTATAAGATAAGAGAAGATAAGATAAGATAAAACTTAAGATGAGATACTCATCCACTAAATCAATCTGTTTATAGTAGATTCTCTTGGATGACTATACTTTATGAATATTGTTCCGTTAAAATCTTGCTGAAAAAAAAAAACCAGTGGAATAAATATATAAGAGTTTTTCAGGTGATATATCATCATGTATACCATCCATTATCGCTGAAATAAGTTATTTTTCCTTTTTTTTTTTCGACATATAAGTTATTTTTCCTTAACCTTCAAAGTAAGGGTGCTTTCACTCAAGCTCCAAAAAAAAAAAAAAGGTTGTTTTCACCCGAAACTTTATTTATAGGGTCTTGCTAACGAGTGCATTTAGGGTACTGGTTAAGGAACCCAAAAATAACAAGATTTCATTGAAAAGTCAAGTGTTTATCTTCTCAAAACATTAAATGCACCAATAAGATATTTCTTTTCTTGGTTGCCTAACCAATGCCCTAAGAGCACTCGTTAGCATTATCCTTATTTTTTGATTCTAAATCCATTGTATTCCAACGCTGTCAATGAAGGACTAATCATTGTTCACGGGACGTGGCTTCCGCTGACCATGCATTATTTTAACACCGCCATGAATCGAACCCAGGAGCAAACCGAGTCAACACCTAAAATGTCTCAGGGCATGCCTTACAACCACTGGGCCAAGAGGCTTGGTTGCATTATCCTTATCTATAACCAAATCTTAAATCTTAAATACATAGCAATTAAGCATCTTGTACTAAATCGCTCTAGCCGTCTAAATTATCTGTATACTAAATACGTCCTCTTAATTAACATTTTCTGGGACAATACTGAGAGACGAAGGCTCTAAATTTCTTATTCTGGCAATTTTAGTTTAAACATTAGCTGTTTATTTTGTATTTTACTTTGATAATTTATAGTTTCTTTTTAAAAAAAATAACTTACACAAAATAAAAAACAAAAAAAAATAGAACAATTTTCAAATTCCGGCATGATTAACAATAATCTAAATAAATAAATGAAAATAAGCAAGGCAGTTAAGACATTTCAAAATTGCAGTCAACTTACTCACATTTATATGGTTAACAAAAAAACGTATGTTGGATACCATGTTTTTATTTTACCAAAAAAATATGATATTCAACATATTTTTTTTGGTAACCATGTACGAAGTATCCACCATCGTTAGCAGTGACTAATCTCTGTCGGGGAACTTGTTAGGCACACAAGGTGGGTTCTTCCCTCCTAACCTGATTTTCTCCATACACAAGAGCCAAGATTCGAACCCAACATATTTTATCGTACCATTAGGTACCATATCTCATACAAGTGTATATATATATATATATATATATATATATATATATATATATATATATATATATATATATATAACAAAACCTGCATTAAATACTTTAAAAATGAGTCTGTAGTAAAAAAAACAAATTGAAAGAAAAAGCCAGCAATTAAAAAAATTAATGTTCATCCATCACCAGAGGGGCATAATCAAATAGAAAGTAACATAAATAACATGTTTGATCTATACTCAACAGCCAAATAAAATAAAATAAAGTCTTTATTGAAGTGTATCCTTTCGTTACCTTGAAGAAACAAAATGAAGAAATTAGTCTTCATGCCTCAAATGGTCTTAGGTTGAAATGATCATCAAGGAATAGTCGCAATATATTCGCCATATTAGAACGGTTTCTAGACTCCGAGTCCGTCCGAGTTCGGTGGAATTATTCCAATAAGTTGTGGACTTGGCATATGATAAAAAAGTGCCAGAAGTCAGCGAGGGTACAGTTCCACTTCATAAACATCCAACCCCTTGTAATATTTATTTTCTAGTGGAATTTGATATTCCCTATTTAGGCAAACGGTGAACATTAATCTTGTGTGATGTGTTTGTGAAAACGAGACTCCGATAGTTAAGTCAAACGAAAATTAAATTGTGTGAAATAGTAAAAGCACACGCATGTCATAAACGGTTTTTAATTAAGGAAAATACTAACAAATGATCTTATGACACTCTATAAGAAACTAAGAAAAGAAACTTTACATCGGAAATTTATGTATTTAACATTTAAAAAAGTGAAATACTTAATTTTTCAATGAAAACTTACTTTTCTTGGTTTCTTAAAGAGTGTCCTAAGGACACTCGTTAAAATCACCATTTAATTAATAGTATCTACTAATTAATAGTAGTATTTTGGAGACGAAAAGCTATATAAAATTGTGCAAGTTCTTTTTCAAGGAAACACTGTTAAAATATATATAAAATAGAAACTAAAGCTCATATATATTCATGGTTGCTGATTTCAACCTTGATATTTTAGTAACACATTCCAACCTTGATTTCATTCATATCGGGCTCCTCCTCTTTCCTCTCTTGACTTGGTTTATCACTAAACGTGAGAAATATATAAGAGTATATCATGATAATAATTTAATGATAAATAAAATATAATATAAAGGAAATTTTACTAAATTTATGTTGTTCTATCCATTACATAAATATATTTAACAAATAACACAAAAAATTGTATTGTGATACAACCACTTGTCTTATATTGTTCTCTCTGTTCTGTTCTTCCATGCGAATCAAGCGAATCTAGAGGAACACTTTCGAGTTTAAGTTTCGCATAAGCTTGTTATGAAAATTGGAAAAAATTACTATTAACATAAACATATTTATTATATTATATTAAATTACTTACTAGTAAATGTTAAGATTTTTTTAAGGCTAAATTACTCTTTTGATCTCTCATTTGTTTTAATTTATTCAAGTTGGTCCCTCTCTTACACCTCGCTGTTATCTAACCAACCTGAACATTTTTAAAATAGAGGGACCAAGTTGAATAAATTAAAATAAATGAGGGACCAAAAAAGTAATTTAGCCAAAACTTAACGATGAAACTTAATGAAAAATGACCAAATTGCTCAACGTTTGATAAATTTGAGATCAAATTGAATATTAAATAGAGTGACTAAATTAAATAAATTAAAACAAATAAGGAATCCTAAGAGTAATTCAACCTTTTTTAAATTATTTTTTCGTTTAGAAATAGAATCCATCTAAAAATACTTTTGATGAACCATTTTACTTTATTTTTTGAAACGTTTAGAAACAATTTGGTTCGTTTTCATTTAAAACTTTTACACGTAGAATAAAAATTTTATTTTTAAATTTTTAAGTTCTTTAAAAATGAGATAAAAAATGAAAGTCGATTCGGGGGATAATCAGAAAAAGGCAATTCCTTCCCGTGTTACTCTAGCTTGTTTGTAGTCGTCATTTACGCCCGTTATCTTCTTCCTCAAAGCACAAGTCCCCTCTCACTCCTACTCTCCTGCAATGGAACTTCACCTGGACCCCACGTGCCTGACATGGTCCTCTTCCATCTCTTCCACAACACCCATCACCCGCTCGACGAAATTCCTGAACGAGACTCCAAAGTTATCTTTTTCATTTCGCGTTGAGTCGCTGAAGCGTAGCTCGAAGCCGCAGTCTCCGGGGCTTCAGAAGGACCCAAAGAAGGACCTTTCCCGCATTCTCCTAACGGAAGCCGCTATCAAAGGCGTAGAGAAGAAAGCCAATTCGTGGAAACACAGACAGCTGTGGCCCAAGGCCGTTCTCGAAGCTTTGGATGAGGCCATCAATGGACTTCGATGGCAGGCTGCTCTTAAGGCTCGTCCCATTTTCAATATTTTTTGTTGTTGACATTTTTCATTTTGCTCTTAAGGCATCAATAACGAGAGATTGACACAACACAATGGTTAAAGATTAGGCTCCCCTAAGTGAACAAGTGTAAATTGTGAAAGTAAAATAGCTTGATTAGTTAAAGTACATGGATGAACTAACTTTAGCTAATCAATGATGAATACAACTTACTTTCTCACTTTGCACGTTTGCTCATTCTGGAGTAGCTTTATCTAAAGAAATTTTACAAATGGCTCAGCTACTTTCCTGGACAAGGTTGCCCTTGATTGGACTTAATAATAAATTTTTTATTTTTTGTGTGTCTATATCTCTCGTCCCTATGATTACATTGACAAGAAAGAATCATGTTTTTTTTTGGCTTTGGTCGGGGGGGGGGGGGGTGTGTGTTCATGTGTAGTCTAAAATTATGGTGGTGGGTAGGTTAACTTAGTTTCACATTTCTTTATGAATGTATGTTTTGAAAATTGATTTTTGGAGTAACTTGTTGAACTTGGTCTATGGGTACACATGTAGTATTAGATGGAGTAACTCGTTAACCAACAACTTTGTTAATGATGTACAAAATCTTGGTTATTGCAACTCAGTGGATGGTTACTCATCTTTGGTGTACCTATTAACCAAGTTCAACATGCCATTAACCACGATTTTGAACAGCATTAACCGTTGTCAATTGTTATCCCACTTTTTGATATTCAAATAATAGAACTGTTCTATTTAATGGTTGTTGGCTATAGTTAGTTGTTATTATTTTGTTGTTGGTGTTGTTGTTGTGCAAGTTAAGTGTACAATGATGGGGTGGGTGGATGAACTTAGTTTCGATTATCTTGAATAAAAACCCATGATTCTTAATGCACGTATGTTTTAAAATTCATTTTTGGATTAAGTGCAATAATTCATGGGGCATGAAGCCGTTTTGACATAATTGAATTGGGCTATCTTGTAGAATTCGTGGCTCTTGGGGTTATAGGTTTTTCTTGGTTTGACTGTTGGTTTTGAAGAGAAAGAAAAGTATGTCAGGTGTCATGTTTTGTTCTGGAAATCAGGGACAGTTTTAAAAGAAAATATGTTGTGATGCTTTATTTTCACTGTTCAATTTTTCATTTTGGCCGAGATGCCTAAAAAATTTCATTTGGATATCATTCAGATACATTAGGAATATCTTATTTTTGATAGAAAAGATAGAGCTTTAATATGTTTTGCAAAATTAGTTACTCTTTGAAGTATATTGTAGCCTATGAATGTTAGACGTGACTGGATGAATGTCGTGTAGCATATGAATGATAGAGCTTTAATATGTTTTGCAAAATTAATTACACTTTGAAGTATATTGTAGCCTATGAATGTTAGACGTGACTGAATTTTGTTTTAGTATGACAAACATGACTGGAATTGGTCTTAAAATTAGCTTTAGCCTTTGGTTATGTCTGAAATACAACGAATTCCTTTTTGCAGGTTTTTGCACTTCTTCGTAAGCAACAATGGTATGAACCAAGATGCCAAACATATACAAAACTATTGATGATGCTTGGCAGGTGCAGGCAGCCTGAAGAGGCTAGTCAGCTCTTTGAGATTATGTTGTCCGATGGGCTTAAACCTACTGTTGATGTCTACACTGCTCTTGTAAGTGCTTATGGTCAAAGTGGTCTCCTTCATCAGGCATTTTCTACTGTCGAAGATATGAAATCAGTCGTTGACTGCATGCCAGACACATATACATATTCTATTCTTATCAGTTGCTGTGCAAAATTTCGTCGCTTTGATTTAATTGAACAAGTTATTGCAGAGATGTCATATCTAGGCATTGAATGTAACAGTGTGACATATAATACCATAATTGATGGATATGGCAAAGCTGGCATGTTTGAACACATGGAGAATTCATTGACAGATATGATTGAAAATGGAAACTGCCAACCAGATATTTTCACGCTGAATTCTTTAGTAGGAGCATATGGAAATGGTGGACAAATTGATAAGATGGAGAAGTGGTACGATGAATTTAAGCTAATGGGCATAAAGCCAGATATAAAGACATTCAATATGATGATAAAGTCATATGGGAAAGTAGGCATGTATGGGAAGATGAAGTCTGTTATAGATTTCATGGAAAGGAGGTTTTTCTCTCCCACAATTGTTACATACAACACAGTCATTGAGGTGTTTGGTAAAGCTGGAGAAATTGAGAAGATGGATAAACAATTTAAGAAAATGAAGCATCTTGGAGTGAAGCCTAATTCTATAACTTATTGCTCTCTTGTCAATGCATATAGGAAAGCTGGGCGTATTGACAAAGTTGACTCAATCATGAGGCATGTAGAAAATTCTGATGTAGTATTGGATACACCCTTCTTTAATTGCATGATTAGCGCCCATGGCCAGGAAGGTGACTTAAAAAAGATGGGTGAGTTATTCTTGGCAATGAAAGAAAGAAATTGTGAGCCTGATAGCATCACTTTCGCTAGCATGATCCAGGCTTACAATGCTCAAGGCATGACTGAGGCTGCTCATAAGTTGGAAAACATGATGATTACTGCCAAAGATAGTCTAGGTATTTTGCAATTCTTGCGACTTGTTTATTAGTGCAATTTCTCTGTTTTTGTACTACTATTTTTGGTAGAAAATGCCTCATCTACTAAGCATTCCTTGGATGTTAGTGTATGAACCTCTGTGCAGAAGTCTTGTTACCTGTCCCTTCTACCAAATTTTTTGTGGGATCCTGAATCACCCTTTGTCATCACTCATCGTCATATAGGCACACAGAAGGCATTAGCATAACCTGCATATAAGTGCATCACTATTCCTCCACTGCCCCAACATGGGCTATACCCCTGATCTTGGGACGATAATCCAGTGAGATTATAGTATATCTTAGGTTTAGGAGTGCTACAGTTTCTGCAACTTTTTTCACTTAGTTTTCACATGCACCTCCCTGTGCAGGTCAAGTGTTTATAAGTGTCAACAATAATCACAATCACAACAACCAATGCCTTATCATTATGTGGTCAGCTACATGGATCAATCAATGCCATTAGGCTCTACTCAAAACCAAGTTTTTAGTAAAACCATTGAGGGCAAGGGTTTTTTCTTTTTTGAATGGTTTCTCCTAAAGTTTTATTTGGTCTTACCATACCCCTCCTAATTATACTATTTTCCATTTGATGCATTTTTCTCATTGGAGCCTCTATTGCTACTCCAATCCACTTCTTCATCCTCATATTTGCTTCACTCAGTTTTTGCTCTTATTGGTATTTCTCTGCTTAGTATCCACTAACATAAAGCATTACCAACCTGTATATTATTTGGCCCATCTTCTTTAGTGCTTCCTTTACATAAATTTTATTGGGAGCTCCTGCAGCATTAGGAACTTGTGGATGATAATTCAGTGAGGTTTCAATGTATTTATAACAATATTAGCAATATTTTCTGGGGGGAGGGGAGACTGAGCAAATTATGGGATTGGCAAAAAATTCAGGCTATGGAATCAAAATTTGTTCTTGTATTCGTGTTCCCATCAATGAATTATATCTCTTACACTCCTTACCAAACGTTTGATTAACAGGCACTAAGTTGATTGGATGCTAGCACGGTCAATTATGATTGAAGAGTTACTTTGCAATTCTAGTGCACATTTTCCATTGTGATCCGGACTTGGAAAGATTCAAGAACTTTAGCAGGTAAACTAAGATTCTTCATAACTGCATGGAAAGCTGTTCTACCTGTCAATTTGAAAGCTATTTACTACATTATGTTCAGAAGTATATAACTTCCTGTTTTTGTGTATAGTATTTAGATAAAAAATAATTATATAAAGTTGTTTATCCGTAAGTGATACATTCATGAAACATACTATGCTTGTTATTCTTCAGTACTTATTTGACTTTAGATGGAATTTCTTTCAAATGATGATTTTCATCACACAAAACGTAATTGCGTTTGGGTTACCATATCCACTAAAAGCATTTTCCTCATCTGGGACACTAGGCTTGCCTCTAAGGTTGATCTTTCCATGGTAACTTGTTTGTTGGATATCAGGGGGAAAGGTCCGTGGTGGATTACTTTTGTTTATGGTCCGAATAGTCCTAGGCAGCAATGTTATTAAAACCGGATCGATCATCGACTCGGTCATAGCACCGGGTCAATGGGTCACTGGTCGAACTAGTAAGTCACTGGTTGAATCGGATGAATAGGTATATATTTAATATATTTTAGTTATGTATATATATTATATTTGTGAAAGTTAGAGACATCAGTTACACTAGCCCAGCGGTTGATCAACATGGAGAAAACGCTCAGGAGCCGAGTTCGATCCTCCCACTCCTTGAGGAGCGTGCGCGCGTCAGCTCGGTTGGTTCAACCGTGTCCGGGTCAAGCGGTTTAATCTGGTTCGATCGCGGTTTGATGACATCAACACCGGTTTAGTGGCTTATGCGGTCTGATATAGTGATCGGACCGGCTATTGGTCCGGTTTCCGGCTGAACCGGTCGGACCGGACAGTTTAATAACACTGCTGGGCAACGTTGTTTCTTTTGGGAGGAGCTGGGTCTTTTGTCTGCTTTCTATGGGTCCTAATGGTGTTTGAGTGGGGACTTCAATGTTGTGTTTTATAATCCCAATTGAAAAAAACGGTGATAATTCGTAATTGTGAATACCTAATTTTATCGGGGTGTCTTTTTTTAATTAATATTTCAAAAAAAAAAAATTTAAAATTGCAAAAAACTAATTTTATTTTTTTGATAGGCAAATGTTAGTAGTTAGTTGTTATGCTAATTTATCTTTTTTGCCAAAGTTTGAAACTTGGATCTCCTATTCTTCCAACTCTTTTTATCCTTCACTCAAACCATTTGAACTAACCAACCTGCCACTAAAAAATATTTTTGTTCTTGCTCTTGATGCAATACATTATTAGATTTAGCCCAAATTCATGTTTGCAAGTTTTTTGTGCCCAAGCATCCAAGCCCAAATATTAGTAGTTAATTGTTATGTTAATTTTTCTCTTTTGCCAAAGTTTGAAACATGGACCTCCTATTCTTCCAATTCTTTTTATCCTTAGCTCAAACCATTTGAGCTACCCAATCCGCCACTAAAAATATTTTTGTTCTTGCTCTTGATGCAATATATTATCAGATTTAGCCCAAATTCATGTTTGCAAGTTTTTTGTGCCCAAGCATCCAAGTCCAAATGAACAAAAGTGAAAAAAAAAATCAAAAAAAAAAAAACTTTATGCTTGTTGGTAAAATAAAAATACAAAAATAATAAAAATAAATTTGAAATAATGTTTTGTCTCCCATGTGGGCGTGGCTCCGAGTTATTCCCATTTTTCAAGTAAAAAATCAGACATGCCTTTTCTGTGTTGGCTCTTTCTTTATTTTTCACAAAACAACAATGCACTTTGCTCCTATGCACCGTACAAGCAGAGTGTAGCAGCACCCCATCATCAGTGTTGTGTCCCTTTCCACCACAGCTGGTCACATAAGTTTTTTGTGATCTTCTACCCTTTATAGTCATTATATTTTCGTACAGCAGAAGCAAAGAACAGGGGAGGCGTAAAAAAAAAAAAAAGGAAGAATAGGGAAATGCATTAAATCAGAGAACACAGATTACTATTTACTCACTCTTTACCTATAACCACCCTTCACCTAACCCAAAGCCTCATCTTAAAACCACCATACCAGTAACAGAGCTTCCCTCAGTCTCAACAGCTCACAAAACCTCGCCTTCATACTCACATCCCAAATCAAAAATCAAAAGAAAAATCCAAACAAAAATAGAGATAGAGAATAAATGGGGAGGGAAGGAAATAACAGCAACCCACGACCACCAACAAAACAGCTCCGCCGCCTCTATCCAGCCGTTCACCGCCACGCACGAACCGCCGCCGTCCATCCACCGCGCGAACCACCGAGTCAAATCCACAGAACCGCCATCGCCACACACACACACAAGTCGATGCCAGCCGCCGAACGACCCACATCTGGAGTCCGCCGTCGCGCCGCCGCCTCCCAGCTCCGCCGTGCGCGAATCAGCTCCGCCTCTTTCCAGATCCACCAAGACGTTTCCAGCAATGCGTAGCAGTGGAGCTCCCCATCCCGTCGACGCCTGCCATGAGCATAGCCGCGTCCAGCCGTCGCACAACCGCCGTCACCGCCACACGCCACTCCTTTGCCCCTCCTCTCTGCTGTTTGGTAAGGTTGCCCAGGTCTTTATTTTCTTTTGCCTTTATTATTATGACATTTGTTTTATCATGTGATTGGGTTGATTTGTTTGGGTTCCTCGTGTTAGACCCTTAACCTATAAGGGCAAATTCTGATCTTGAGCCTTTCATTTGGGTCAGATATTTCTTTTTTTCTAATAAAATGATTGTTTAGTCTCATTTTATTTAAAAAACCTTTTCAAAAAGTATAAAAGAATGAAAAAAAAATCCTTTTTAAAAAAAGTTTTTTAATCCGTTGTTTTAAATAAAAAATCCTTCTAAAGGGAAATTTTAAAAATATTTTTCAAAAAATCAAAAGACAAAAAAATATAAAAAGGATAATTTCTAAAAAAAAATCAAAATTTAAAAAATCCTTTTTAAAAGATTTTCAGTTCTTCATTTCTTAATGAAAACATCTTTTGAAAAAAAAAAAAAAAGTTGTTATTTGCTTTATTTTCGACCACTTACCTGTCGTGTTGGAATCAAGTAAGGAGAAATTGGGTCCCATTTCTTTAGGTTTCAATGTGTGTTTGGTTCCACTTATGAAGGCACCAGAAATGCTTCTGTACTTGTTAAACATGATTCTGGTAAAAAAAAAAAAAAAAAAAAAAGAGGTGTTTGGTTACACATTTGTGGAAGCAATTTTGCATCTAGAATTGATTCTGCCAGAAGCAGCTTGGAGTAGCTTCTGCTTCTGGATTGAAAAGTTACACTAAGTTTTACATCAAACTTGCTTTCAAAGTAAAAACATCCAAACATAAATCACTTTACTTCAAACTCAATTATATTGAAATCAATTCTACAAAATCAATTCTATCCAAAATCACGTTTATCAAACGTTCATCCAAACACACACTCAGAACATGTGGCTCAGTCACCACTCTTTTATCCCTTTTGTTAAGGAGGTATGGAATTCGGCTGCTGTTGATGGTTGGGATGGCTTTAAATTTATCAGAATATTAAAACTTCTCAAGGATAAGTTGAAAGAGTGGAAAAAATCTATTTTTGTTATTCGGATTGGAAAAGAAAATATCTTCAAAGAGATCAACTCGCTTGATGGGTTGGAACTGGAGGGTAACCTCTCAAAGGTTTTGTGTGCAAGGAGGCAGAAGTTAAGATTAGATCTAGGCAAAATTCTGGTTAGAGAACAATCCAGTAGGAGACGAAATATGAAATTTCAATGGGCTAAGGATGGGGATGCTAATTCCAAGTTATTTCATATGGTGGCTTCCTGACAAAGGAAGAGATCAAAGAGTTAGAACTTGAGGCTGGTAGTATTACTAGAGACAATGTGGCCATTGTTGCTGGGATCTCTAGGTTGTTCTCTAAGTTGTTCATGGAGGATTTTCCTTTTAATCCTTTCATTGACGATCTAGATTGGTGTCCAATTAATCATGACAAGTCTTGTTGGTTGGAAAGGCATTTTGAGGAGGAAATTCATAGGTCTGTGTTCAGTTTGGGGAAAGACAAAACACCTGGTCCTGATAGCTTTACTTTTGGTTACTTTCAGGACTGTTGGGATACTATCAAGCTTGACCTCCTTAGGGTGTTTGCTGAATTTTTCCATATGGTAAGGAGGTTTCATGAACTCTACTTTCATCTCTTGTTCTAAAAAAGAATGGGTCGATTAGAGTAAAGGATTTTTGCCCTATTAGTTTTGCCTAGAGCGCTTGTAAGATCATAATGTAAGTTCTAGCTTGCAGGCTGAGTCAGGTTCTTTCTGAAAACATCTTTGCGAATCAAAAGCGCTTCTATTCCTGGTGGGCAAATTCCTGATACTGTCTTTATTGCTAACGAGGTGGTGGATGATGTTAGATCCTGAGAAAACAAGGTCTTGTTTTTAAGCTAGACTTTGAGAATTCTTATGATTGTCTTGGTAAGAGTTTTTTGGATAAGAAAGGGTTTGGTGTGATATGGCAGAAATGAATTTGAAGGTGTGTGTCATCTTCCACCTTTGCGGTTATAGTGAAGCTGAGCCTAAATCTTGGTTTAAGGGCTAGAAGGGAGTGAAGCAAGGAGTTTTAGTTTATATTCTGCAGTTGGCTGATGACACTGTTTATCTTGGAATCGGATGTTGATTCTTTTGTTAATATTTGTGATAGGCCCATTAAGCAAGTGTATAGTAGGAGAGAAAAGAAGAGAGAAGGGGACAGGCCCAAATAACGAAAAGGGCCTGATTGCGTATGGAGAGGAGAAGGAAATGAATGATTCAAGGAGAGGTGGAGTTAGCTGAGTTAGTGGAGGGAGAGAAAGAGAGAGGATTCTAACAGAAAAGACAGGTAGCAAAGAAAGAGTCGAGAGGAAGGATTCGGCAATCAGAAAATGCATGAAGGGAAATAGAGAAAAGGGGGATGTGAGGAGGAGGTACGAGTGAATTTTAGTAAATGTTTGGTGGCAAGGTTAGCTGAGCATTGGGACCTTCTCCACACTCAGTCTGGTGGTTATCCTTTTGTGTTTTCTTCTTTTATTATTTCCATCGTTGGGGAGGGAGTGATAATAGTCTTCTTTATTTCATGTGAATTGTGACCTAATCCTACAAATTTGATGTTATGCAATCCTTTATTGGTGGTGTAACTGCCTCCGAAGCTCTAGCATCTGGTTTGAGACTTCTCACCAAAGCTAATTTTGAGAAATCTGATAACGGTCTTTGCAAAGAGGCTTGCACGTTAATCTTTATTCACTAATGCACACATATATAGTTTTACTTTTACCCATATACATGTGTTCTATTCTTCTGCACATACCCACACTGTTTATTTTAGTCACATACTCGTACTTCATACTTCTTTGATTACTAGTACGCATACTTTTCTGTAATATACTGTCCCATACTAATTGGTCCCATGTCCCACTCCAGCAGTTCACAATGATTACCTTAGTTTTTGTATAATAAACCATTTATCAATAATTAAGTTTTGAGGTTGTGATTGGTATAAGCTTCATTGCTTCCTCACATTGCAGTGTTAAACTTGGTCATCTCTACATTCTTTGAGCTTTTGTGCATTATCCTATACACGATCTACTTCCCTAAGTTGTCTATCGTAAAATACTACCATTCAAAGACAGCCTTAGGAGCAGAAATTGTTTTAGCTGATCTTGCTGTTGCTGCTGGCATTCAAAACGAGACAAACCAACAAGTAATGTAACTTATGCTAACCTGATTATATATGTTAAGCTTTAAGCTTAATGGTGTATCTTCTAATATACTAAGATTTTAGACTTTGTGTATAGGTTGGATTTGTTGCAAATCAACAAGAACGGTTAATCAGTAAGTAGCTATTACTTCAGAACATTGATTATGCTGCTGACTTGTTTATGATATGTGTTAACCCTGTCTACTATGCCTGGACTCTTGTATGAAGATACTGGATCGTACCAGCTAGAAACATGGAAGCATTTATTATTTCTCTATCTTTTGATGCTTCCAAGTTCCAAAGTGCATTTTACATGAAACATCCGATAAATCTATTTAGGTACCCACTTGTTTTGATTACAATGGACCTAATATCCTCATATATACCCTTATCAAATGCCTGAAGTTGGAATCCAGGAACAACTTACTCGTCGCAACTCTTTCTCGATTCTTGTTGATCCCTGCATTTTGCTTCATAGCAAAATATAGTGACCAAAGTTTGATGATCCTGCTTGTATCTGTCTTGGGACTAGCCAAGCCAATGGCCATCTTTCTTGGGTATTCCCAAGAAAGATACAAGCAGGATCATTAAACCCTGGTCACCATATTTTGCTATGAAGTAAAATGTTGGAATCGACAAAAATCGAGAAAGAGTTGCGACGAGCAAGCCCTTCCTGGATTCCAATTTCAGGCATTTGATAAATGGTATATATGAGGATATTAGGTCCATGATGTTGTACATTGTAATCAAAACAACTAGGTACCTAAACAGATTCACCATATGTTTCATGTCATGTGCTTTGGAACTTGGAAGCATCAAAAGATAGAGAATTGGTAAATGCTTACCATGTTCCTAGTTGGTGCGATCCAGTATCTTCATACAAGAATCCATGCATAATATACAGGGTTAACACTTCCTAAACAAGTCATCAGCAAAATCAACGTTCTGAAGAAATAGCTACTTATTGTTTAACCATTCTTGTTGATTAGCAACAAATCCAACCTATACACACAGTCTAGAATCTTAGTATATTAAAAGATACATCATTGAGCTTAAAACTTAACATATATAATCAGTTTAGCATAAGTTACATTACTTGCTGGTTTGTCTCGTCTTGAATGCCGGCAACAAGAAGATCACATGAAATAGATTTTGCTCCTTATAAGGCTTCCTTTGAGCTTTACTATAGACAACTTAGGGAAGTAGATTGCATACAAGATATTAACACATCATAAACAAGAACCTAGGCATAATAGACAGGGTTAACACATATCATAAACAAGTCAGGAGCATAATCAATGATCTGAAGAAAGAAGACAAGTTTGATGAGAAGTGGTTGCATCAATGACAATAACAGATTATTGGATTCCTTAATGCCTATCCTGAAGGTAAATCTTCCTTGCTCCCACTGTATGCTTCCGTGTCACTTATTTAGGAAGGCTACTTGTTTTTTCTGTGTCAAAAGCACTTACTAACTATTGAGCTATATGTAGAGCTATTTCCATCTTCATCACCCATCAACTGTTTGCTAAGCTTGGAAACTAGTAAAAGCTCTGTAGGGAAATCTATGTTATTCTAACATAGATACGATGATAACAATCAATGGAGTGTGGAAACTGCACAAATATAAAGTTTATTTATCATATCAACCAGATTAAGTGTCCTATTGATTCACCAGTACCCTATCATGTACGAGGCTTAGTTAACCAGGTGGTCCACTCTAGTGAGGCGAGTAATCCATGTTTGTAGAGTGTGATGCTATGTACTATGAGATCCCACCTCGATTGTCAATGGATTGCAAGATATCGTCCAGCTCTAGAGCCCTACAGATGGGTTGGTGCAGCCCAAATTGGCATAATACAATATCTGATTGGTGCTCCTCAAAAATCTCAAAGCAAGAGTGGCACACCACGCCATCAGCTTATCACAAGCCTTTCCACTATGACAATAATGTATAAGGGCTTGGTTACTGCTTTGGAGTATTGTATCCATATAGTCCACTGAAACATTAAATGAATGAACATGTCAACAAAATGTCAAATACAAAATCAATGTGATTTTTGAGCCATTTGTGTAGATTTATCCTCCTAAATAAGTTTATATCTGTACTGGACTAGTACATAGCTTGCCATCTATAGTTAAGTCGCACATATGACGAGAATTATGAATGCATTTACGGAGAACATTACTGTAACTGACATGGAACAATATACTTAACAACCTTGAGGGTCTAAGGGGAGCATAAGACTAACTTCTCCAGGTATTGAATCCCTCCTCAATAGGACCGTTAGAGGAGCAGGTGGAGGAATTTGTTCTATGCAGTATTGTCTAACACAACACTGCCAAAAGTAAAGAGTGGTGTTTCTGAATACAAAAGTATATTTGCAGCATAGTGTATTAACCAACATAGTAGATTTCACGAGCATATTGCTTGAAAGAGTGTTGTATCACTAGATGACATGTTTGTCTAGTTGGAGTTTGTACTTTGATGCTTTTATATGAAAGGCATCACTTTATGAATATTTTTTGCAGAATAAAGTTTTTTCTTCTTCTTCAAATTCTCACTGAGTTTATTTTGATCCAATTAAAGAATAAAGTTAACCAATTGGAAATAGACAAGGCTGAGATCACATTGCATGTAATTTTCATGCTACATAGTTGATCTATGTTGTTGATTATATTGATATATGTGACCCTTGATGGGTCTAGTTACGAATAAATGTAATGAAGATCACTTTGATCCTATACTGATATGATTGATGGACCAAATTGTTTGAGATGGCATATAAACATAACAATTTTGAGCTCATAATGTTATTTTGCAATACACGTTTGTGTAATGACATATGTGGGTCAAGTTGGAGATTGTTAAATATTTATCTATTTATCTAATATGTGAGCCTGCATATATCATTAATTATGTATTGTAAGTTATTTAAAGGATCATCCAATTTAAAGTGATCTTATATGGATTAATTTATTGAGATTTGTGACATCTCATTTGGTATGAAGTTTGTAATGTGTAGATGTTTTTTTTTTTTTTTTTTTTTTGGGGGGTGTAATGTGTAGATATGATGGGCTGAAATATAAATAAGAAAAATGTAAAAGCAATAACTATTCATGAAAGGACATGAACTCAAGGTATTACTTTTCATGAAAGAACATGTAATTATTATAAAAGATTATTGTCCTCGAGTCACGTGCTTACGTTTTACATCCCATCATTAGAAAATGATAGACTTTTTACTGTTGAAGAAGAATTGTACATACAAGACTTGGAAGATAAAATACCCACAAGTTCCTTATCATTTTTTCCATTATGCTGCTGCTATAGTCTTTCTCTATTTCTTGATGATTGAATATGGCTTGTCTTGATTGAACGATGATTTTCATTTTTAAGCATCTCCCATAAATTTCCAACACAAAATACAATGAAATGTATTTATTTGGACATGAAGTGTAAAAGAAAAACCTATATTAAACCTAGCTGTAGTTAATTATGTTTAAAATAAAAGAACCGTTATTCATATAACAATAATCAAATTATATTGTCATAAACTAATGATAAAGAAACATAATTATAAACTAACGTGTTAAAAAGAAATTGTTAACAAAATTAATCTGTTTTCAAGAAATTTCTAGTGATTAAACAAATACCCTCTTGGGAGTCAGCCGTTAAGAAAGTTAAACCAACTTCTTAATAAGAGATCAACAAAATTATATATATGTGCAGAAGGTGATTTTTTTCAAATTAACTTTTCAACACCATGTTTAAAAAAAATTGAACTTTTCCTAACGAATTGACTTTTCAATGTTATTCAAAGCATAATAACATTTCGAAAAATAATCTTCCAATTGTTTTTTTTTATGAGAAAAATCTAGGGTAAGGGGATGGTGACCAAGTCCAAGGAAGGGAAAATCTTCAGGCTCTATGAACACTTATAAAGGGGTTTATATTTACCTCCCCCAAGAGACTAGCGGGGACTCAAATCTACAAACTATCTGATACAAGAATCTGTCATGCTCCACTAGACCAACCCCTAGGAGTAAATAATTTTCCAATTGTTGCACAATGCGAATTAAATGAAATGAATATCTAATGTAAAAAAAAGCCGCATTCGACCCCCTTTCCCCTTAAAACTTGAAATTAAGCCGGGTTGTCCATCATTGACAGGGGATTCTAGCATAAAGCATCAAATAGGTGGTACATGGGTCTATCACCAATTTCGGTTGTTAGATATAATATAACAATAATCAACGGTCAAGATTTCATATTCCAAAAAAAAAAAAACTATTACCAGTTAGATATTTCTTTAATTATTTAGGTTCTTTATTCTTTATGTGTAAGCTTTAAATCTATATGCATACATCTTAGAACACATTTACCACAACCTAGGATCTACATCATGCCAGATTACTAGGATTCAAAGATTATGAATATACCTGGATCTGTCGTGGGTTTAGGGTTTTAAGCGTTCTTCAAAAGGAAGAACTTGATCACCAACCTTCACTGGCAATCTATCACAAACAAGGTGTTGATCGTCTTCTTGTGTGGAATACCTTGACAATCAACATAGATGATGATGATAACAAAGATGGTTAGAGGTGGCTTTATGGTTCTTCCTCAACCTGGACTCCTTATGCCTTAGTCGCTCTTCAGATGCGGAGAAGAGACGGTATGCGATGTATCCAGTGTATTGGGGACCATAGCCTATATATAGTGTGATGACCAATTAGGGTTCCCATTATTCCGAAATTGGCCATCTGTGGCATCCACTCATTTCGCCCATATCACATAATTAATTTAATCAATTATCAAAATAGGAAATCCGATATGCCCTATCTCTAAATTGATCACATATCAATTAAGGTCCCTAATTGATAAATAGCTAATATTATTAACTACCGATATTTGCCTAGATTATGATATTGGAATAAAATATTCCAACAATCTCCCACTTGGGCAATATATCGTAATAATTATATTAGAGTTCTTTAGGCCCACATCCGAATGCTATTTATCCTTAGATTTTCACTTTACAATATGGTCCACCTCATACATCAATAATGGGACCACCGCGGCTGTCGCCACTATCGTATATTGTGACTAAACCCCGACGACAGCCATATCAATGCACTTGATGACATAGATCGATATGGATAAGTGGCATGGAAAATTCATGCAACGTGATCTCTAAATCATGCCTATTTCCAACTGGTCCAACTTAATTCTTTAGTGAGATCATACTGAAGTTCCTTAGGTGCAAATTAAATATTTGCACATAACCAAAACTTAAGACAATTATTATAATAATAACGTCATAATCTTTATTTCTGCAGAAAATCAAACCTAACGTAAAGTCTGTACAAAATCCAAAACATAGAACATAGAACAAAATAACAAAAGGAAAACTCCCACTATTCTAAGGCAGTCTCAAAACCAACACCCATGTGAGCAACATGCTCATGAAAGACCTTAGGTGTCAAGCTTTTGGTTAGTGAGTTAGCTAGCATAAAGTTTGCTCCTATATGTTCTATAGATAATTGGAAACTTGATGTCGATAACCTACGACTTCATTGAACTCCTGTTGTTATTGGAGTACAACACGGCTAACTTATTGTCACAATATAACTTGAGTGGTCTTTCAATTCCTTTTATTATACGCAGCTTAGTGATAAAATTCCTCAGCCATATCCTGAGGTTGGATGCCTTCTATCTTGGCACCAAACAAAATCGGAGTCAGAATACCTTATGATCTCTAAACTATTAGATCTCCGATCCGTGAGTATATATCGTTTTGTTCTCTTCAAGTACCTTATGACTATTTTGGCTGCTTTTCAATGATTCTTTTATGGCTGCTCTAGTATCTATCTAACACTGCACATATGTACACTATGTCCGGATGCGTACAAACCTGAGCATGTATCTGACTTCCCACAGCTGAAGCTTAGGGAATTTTCCTTCACCTGAAAATGCAGGTAGCAAAAAGACAAATTACAACATCATCCCTACCCTCACCCAATTAGATCCACAGCCACCACCACCACCATCCACCACTTTCTCCTTCGAGACCACCACCATCACACCGGTCACCCTTATCTCACCGCTGATCTAATAACTGTGAACGCCATTGTCCAGAACGCACAAGCCACTACAATGTCTACAATGTTGCTGCTTCAAGATGGTGGTTCCAGGATGAGGCGGTGGTCGGAGCTTAGAGGACGACAAAATATTTTAACCCGTCGCCCGCTCCAAGCCATCGCCGCCTCTCTCCCTTCTCACCCTTTTCCTTTTTTTTTCCTTTGAAATATTCTTCAATTACAATTCCACCCGCAGCATCAAGCCGTCACCCAACTGCAACGCTGGAGCACCACCTCCAGCACTTAGCCGCAGTTTCACCAACTCAGGTTGCACCTGAGTTGCCATCACGTCAGCTTTGTCGTGAATTGCTGTGTCAGCACAACCGCTGCTGAGCAAGGTCTTTTACATTTTCAAGCAATTCTTTCTTCTTCTAAGCAAAATATCTTCGTTGTGGGGGCAGATATGGATCTAAATGAAATTTCAGAAACAAAAGAAGCAAGAGGTATATTATAAGATTTGAAAACAATGTTGAATGAAAAAATGAGCAAATAAAAAGCAACATAAAATATGGACCAAAGTGATAAACATATTTGATTGAAGAGCAGTGGGTGGTGGCGGCTGATAGAAACATGGATGGCTTGAGCATGTGGAAAGAAGCATATTCGGATCCAATTGAAGACAACACATTGGAAAACCCAAATTCACATGACAAGAAGCATTCATGGGTTGATTAGCGGACTATTATTAGTGGGCTTATTAGATAATAATTAAGTCCAATTTTTATCATTTTACTTTTAATTTTCGTACTATTTTTAAGGTGAATTTTTTGATGACCTATTGTATTCTCCTAGCCTCACTAAATGCTTTCTAGTAGTGCTCTAAGTCATTATAGTGGCTAGTGGGAATTTATTATCATGTTTATGCTGATTTATTTCTTGTATTTCAAGGTTAGCCTATAAATAGGGAAGTCATGTACTACACAAATCAGTTTTGAATATTAGTGAAATTTGAAGAGTTTTCTCTATTGTGAGAGCTTCCTTTGGGTTCTTGGGTAAAAGAACTAAATATGATCTTATCAAGGCAACTTGTAGCGATCAAACACATGACTTATCACTCACCTTCTCACCTATATCTTGAGTGTGACGTGAATATCCATTCTTTTTCCTGAAACTTCAAGGCGGTCCAGATCAGGATCATATCCTCTTCTAGATTATATTATTTTTGTGTGCTTATTAGATGGATTTTTACTCCTAATTATGTTAATTGAATGAGTTTTGTCCCTAAGTTTAGGTAATTTAGTTTTTAATATTGTTTGACATCTTTTAGTTTAATTTCATGATTTTAAAGTTAATCTAATATTTTTTTTACTTGTTTAATTTTGTAGGAAATAATAAAAATTAATTAACACAATTAGGAGTAAAAATCCATCTAATAAGCACAAAAAAAAAATTAATCTAGAATATTATCACTCCCCCAAACCTAAGGCTTTGCTTGTCCCCAAGCAAAAGTAACCCAAACTAGCACACAAAACACTAAGAACAATAGACCAAACTCTAACATGATTCAGGAAAACTAAATGAGAGCACAATTAAACAAAATCATTATAAGGCGAAATTGCACAAGGACTAATTCCTAAAATAGAAGCATCATAAAACAGAAACATCAATCAGTAGCAAGCTCACATCCAAAAAAAGTCGGGAAGCAAAAAATATAACAACTTTGCAATCTCCATATTTTTAAAAGTTAAAAATCATGGCAATTTGGCAAGGAAAGAAAATGTACCTTAGTCCTCGCAAGATGCACACTCATCAAATAATCACTTAAGTGTATGGTGAAGTGTTTCCCTCAAAGCACACAATCAAGTCATGGAACCATAGATTTGCTTTTCATCTAATTCCAAAAATCACAAACCACAAGCCACTACAAAAAAAAAAAAAACTGTTTAGCTACCGAATCGATCGCTAAACATGCTAATTCGGTCTCTATCTTGGTTAGCGACCGAAATAGCGACCGAATCAAGGGGGTAGCAGAAACTCTGGTCGCTAAGGTTTTAGTAACCGAATTTATATTTCGGTCGCCAAATAGAGACCGAATATTCGGTCGCTAAATTATATAATTCGGTCGCAGCTAAGTCGGTCACATGATCAGGGTAACCGAATTTGGTGACTGATAATCGGTCGCTAATGTTGGTTATAGTAACCACTTTAGCGACCGATAATTCGAGGGACACTCTGATCCCTCCTAAGGACCAAATTGTCCCCGTTATAAAATTTGGGGGACCAAATTGTCATTCATTTTTTTTAGGGACCAAACTGGGCTACTAAAAAAATATGAGGGACCACTTTGGGCCTTTACTCTAAAATTAATTTTTAAAATTTATAATTAATTTTTTTTATTTTAATATTCTTCAGTTTACTACTGCAACTCACCAATATATATATATATAATCAAAGTATCATATAAATCAATAAAAAATGTCATAGAATAAAGTGAATGTAAATCCATAAAATGAAAAAAATACAACTGAAAATCATCAGTCCTGCGGAGGCAGACGCGGCGGACGCGGAGGCGACCAACTGTGCTCACCGTCCGTGCCGCCGTCGTCTGCTATCTCATCGTCCTCCGGAGCAGCATCATCAGTAGGAGGAGGCGGCGGAACTAGAGTAGCGATAGCAGGCGGCACAACTGCCGGAGCATCACCCTGAGCAACTGGAGCCTGGATCCTCATCTGCTCCAACACCAACCGCAGTGTCTGTCCCTGCTCGATGCTCGTCTACATCAGTTGCTGGTGTGCCTGAGTCAAGTGTGCAATCTGCTCCGCCATAATCTGCTCTCTCCCCTTCTTCTCCCGAAGCCCCGCGTTCAGCTGCATGATGGTGTCCTGCATCTGGTTGAATTGCTCTGGAGGGACGGTATCTGCGTAGGAAGGAGCAGACATGCCGGATGATGAAGCAATAAACTTGCTGCCCAAGTGTCCGAGGCCATACACATGCCCCTTATTGTTCCTGCCCCCGACGACCTCCAATTATATGGCAATGTTGTCAACGGAGACAGGAGAGCGGGGCCCCTCACCAGCCAAGACCTCATCCTGTGGCTGTGAGGCACGTGATATGGCATCATCCTTCTTCTCTTTAAATCCAATCTACAAAGTATAGCTGCAGAGATAATTAGTTCCAGTTATAAACAATATTAACAAATTAATAATAATAAATTACTAGTATATACTAAAATGTTTTTTACTTACAACATAGTTAGGGGCCTTGTCGTTGACCCATTCCCCCGACTTCAGCTTCTTCGTCCTCTCCACCAACTCCATAGCAGTGGGGAGTCACTGTTTCTGTGCTTTCTGCTTATAAAAAAAATTAAAATTCATAGGGATATTAAAAAAAGAAAACTGATAAAATAGTACGCTAAAATAATCAAGTTTAAAGTAGTACCAGCTCGTCGAAGTGAGCGGCGGCTGATTTAGAGCCGCTGGTGTAGGCACATGCACCACTATCAGCAGCTCGATTACACCGAGCTGTGGCCTGCTTCTCCTGGAACTTCTCAGTAGCCCAGTATTGTTCCAGTCCCCTCCTGATCTCAGGATCCAACCACTTCCCCTTATCCTTACCCTTCCTCAGCTTGTTCATGGCATTCTTCATAGCCAATGAACCTTTATGCTCAAATATGGACCTGATGATTTTCTCCAAAGCTGGGTTCCACCTATACTCTTTCTGCAACATACACTTGTTAGGCAATTCTTATATATATTTAAATTAAATTTAAATTTATAGGTAATGTAAATTTATTTT
Source organism: Echinosophora koreensis (assembly GCA_035048595.1). Lineage (NCBI taxonomy): Eukaryota > Viridiplantae > Streptophyta > Magnoliopsida > Fabales > Fabaceae > Echinosophora > Echinosophora koreensis. The sequence continues at coordinate 1,842,302 of JAPCYP010000011.1, read as the reverse complement.
AAATAATATAATAAATTGTATCTTAAATTCTTTAAACAGTTGATCCCTATGGACGTCAGGGATCCCCTTCCAGGTAGGCCATGGACCATCAAACTTCTGCTTTATGATCTTCAAGATCGAATCAGAAGGGCCCTTCGCGGGCAGAAAGAAGTAGGAAAATTAGAGCATTAATAAATGTTATTAATAATTAAACAAGTAATATGGAAATCAACGATACTTATATATTAAAAAAATTAAATTAGCTTACTCGTTATCCCTCCTGCGGATAAGACGAGTCCTCCAGTCGGATGAACCACGGCTCTCCTGTGCTGCTGATGATGATGGTCCTGGCATGAGTGTGGATGATGACGGTCCAGCCTGTGTCCCGACATCCGAGGACTGCGTAATGGGTGCAACTCCATCACCCTGAGGCCCGTCCACAGAGGTACTGGCAGGGTGATCTCGATCAGAAGTCGGTGTGTTGGTTGGGGGAGGAACTCTCGCAGCACGACCTCTGCCACGACCTTCCCAACGACCACCGCGCTGCCCCCTACCTCTAGTGGAATTTGCCATCTGTCTAAAAAATGATAAAACTATTACATCACAGTAAAAATAATCACTATTTAATCAACAAGTTTAAACATGAATAAACATTACACAATGAATAATGCATATATAAATTTCCTAAGTAGAATCTCCGTCACTAAATCCACCCTCACTCTCATCAGTCTCACTTGATTGGAATGGTCCTTCGCTAGATTCGTCCAAATCAAATTGATCCATTAACTCTCTTTCAACTTCTTCCCGATCGCTAGAAATGTATGCCAGAGAATTAGCAATGACGTCCGGCGTAATATCCAACGGTACGTGGGACCCTGAAAACTCATCATCTTGGTACGGAGCATCCTTTTCAGGCTGGTTGATTACGTTATCAGTAATTGTACTGCGAGCCTTTATCTTAATGACACCCAACCAGCCTTGATATCCTTCGGGATATGGTGTGTAATAAACCTGATCGGCCTGTTGTGAAAAAATGAATGGGTCGTACGCATTATTATACCTACAAGATAGCCTAACTTCAACAATACCATACTTTTTTATCGATTTTTGTCCCCATGTCAAGAGTAGGATCAAACCAATCACACTTGAAGAGAACTAACTTCATCATGGGGAAACCAGTATACTCAAGTTCAAGGATGTCAGTTAGAACCCGATAGAAATCATCCTCTACATTGCCATCAGTGGCTCGCACACAAACACCATAGTTACACGACTGCATTCCTTCACTCCATTGTTTTGTGTTAAATTTATGTCCATTTACAATGTAAGTGTTCCATGATGTAACCCATCTTTTAGGCCCCCATGCCAAATTAGTAAACAATGGATTTTGAACATTGTTTACTGGATCTAGTACCTACAAATTTAATAATATATCCAACTTATATACCATATATATTTAAGGAGAGAAAAAGTATTGCAACAAATGAATATGCTTAACCTACATATTTACTGAACCACGCAGCAAAGTGAGAAGTAATTTCTCGATCAACCTGAGCGTTCAAAATTTCAGGTTGGATTTCCTTTAGAAAATTGCCATACATCCTACACATGGGAGGTTAACAGCAGGACGATTAATAACCATAAATGACAATTAAACTTATAAAAGACATTGTAGACACTTACTCTAAATATGGCGCCACCTCATCACAATTTTGAAGGATGTACAGATGAGCAGCATTAATGTCACGCTGCTCCAAGAAATATCCTTAAGATTTGCCACCAAATCTGCCCGGATAGTTGAATATTGATATAGGAGAACTAGTTGAACATCTTCACCCGAATCAACATTTCGAGGCATCCTAGTCCTTCTCGTGTCAACTTCATCCGGATAGTAATAAGAGGCAAAAAGGGAAGTCTCCTCTACTAAGTATGCTTCACAAATGGAACCCTCTACTCGTGCCTTGTTCTTGACTTTGTGTTTAAGGGAGTGCAAAAACCTATTAATGAGGGATACATACAAATAATTATGAGTGTTAAGGAAAGCTAAAATGGATACCCCTCATTTGGATACACGCAAATAATTAACTAAAATAATTGATGTTGTATACCTTTCAAATGGATACATCTAGTGGTATTGGACTGGACCGCCAACTCTTGCTTCTAAGGTAGATGAACAGGAAGGTGTTCCATTGAATCAAAGAAACTCGGCGGGAAGATTTGTTCCAACTTACATAACAACATGGGTATCTTCTCTTCCATATCCTTTAACTGTTTCACATTTAGTGTTGTCGAAGTAAGCTCCCTGAAAAAGTGGCTAAGCTCAACAAGTGGGTTCTAAATTGGTTTCGATAACGCGTCGAACGCAATTGGAAGCAACCGTTGCATGAACACGTGGCAATCATGACTCTTCATTCCATGTAACTTTGCTTCCTTAATGTCAACACATCTACCCAGATTGGAAGCATACCCATCGGGCAACTTTAGTTCTTTAACCTACTTACAGACAGCTATTTTATGTGGTTTGCTTACTGTATAACTTGCCTTCGATTTGATAAGTCTGCCACGACCACCGTCTTGCAATTCAACCTCCTTCCGATTACAAATTTTCGCCAAATCCAATCGGGCTTTACTTGTATCCTTTGTCCTCCCCTTGATGTCTATCACAGTGTCAAACACATTCATAAACACATTCCTCTCAGTATGCATGACATCAATGTTGTGACGGAGTAGTGCATTCTCCAATACGGCAACCTCCAAAATATACTTTGTTTCGTCCAATTATGCATGACGCCATAATCAGGAATATGTTCCCCTTGGGATTCATGGACAGTGGTAAACTCTCTGCTCTCCGCCATACATTAGGACCAGACAAACGCGGTGGAGGGGGTGTGGTCTCTGCACAATGCTTCTTGAATGCATTCTTGTTCCTCCTATAAGGATGATCTTGTGGAAGGAATTGACTATGACAATCAAAATATGAGATCTTTCGACTGTTTTTAAGCCTGAATGCCTTCGATGCTCCATACATATTGGGCAACCAAGCTTCCCCGCAGTCATCCAACCCGACATCATCCCATAGGCGAGAAAGTCATTGATCGTCCACATCAAAGCTACTTTCATCATGAAATTCTGCCTCAAAGATACGTTATAAGTCAACACACCATCATTCCACAACATTGTCAACTCATCTATCAGCGGCTGCAGGTACACATCAATATTCCTTTTTGGATTAGACGGACCCTGAATTATGACTGTCAGGAACATAAACTCCTGCTTCATGCACATCCCTGGGGGAAGATTGTAGGAGTCAGGATAACCGGCCAACAAGAGTATGCTTTTCCAGATTGCCCGAAAGGATTAAATCCATCCGTACATAATCCCAATCTAACGTTTCGAGGGTCCTGCGAAAACGCCATATGAACCCTGTCAAAATGCTTCCAAGCTTCTGAAATGGTACAAAACAACACTAGAGAGGGGTGAATAGTATTTTCGAAAATCAGAGTTTAAGAAGCACAAAACAAAATCAGCTAATGAAAGTGGCTCTTAGAACAGACGTCTTTCACAACACATTGATTAGCAACTATATAACACACCCGAGTTAGTTGCTAAAACCAAATAAATAACTAAATAAGTGAGTGAAGGATAGAGAGAGAATATACTCAGAGATTTATCCTGGTTCACCCACAAACCTTAGGCTACATCCAGTCCTTGGCTTAACCAAGTTTTAACACTATAACCGATCAAGGTTACAGACGAGTATTATTTGCACACCTAGCCTCTCCAGGCTTAATTACAAGTATTGTTTGTACACCTAGCCTCTTCAGGCTCAACAAGTATTCTTGAAACAAGCCACTTTAGGCTTAGAGAGTTTTGAGAGAGTTTTGAAGCACATCTTCAAAGTTACAAAGCAATTCTACCAATCTTCAAACACTGCAGAAAGTGGATATGAACTTGGAACTTGGTGAGTTGCATATGAGTTCTTCTTCAAATGATATTCAGAGTGTGAAGAAGATATGTGTTTGATGAGAGCTTTTAGCTATCGATATATAAGATGAGTACTGTTCTTTGAGTAATATTGTAACACCCCACTTTTCGTTAAGTGCTTTCCTTAAAGTTTGTTTGGTTGTTAAATCGTTGGCTAAGGGCTCAGTGGGGTTTTTGGCATAAAAGTCCCTTTTCTGGTACATGAACACACTCGTGCTCATTAGCCAGCACGCCCGTGCTTAAAGTCTGAAGCGCGTTGCCAAGTTTAAGTTAAGCACGGCCGTGCTCAACAGTGAGCACGCCCATGCTCAATATGCTGACCGCGTCTCGTTAACGCTAAGTTGAGCACGACCATGCTCAGGTCCAGGTTATATATATGTGCACAGAAACTGATGGTTGCATTTTTAACCCTATTTTTTGTGGCTGCTAACCCTGTTGTGGCTGACATTGTGTTTTTCCCTTTTTCCCTCATATTCAGAGTAATTCTTGAGTATTGGAGGCCTTGGGGAGTGTAGTTACACCTGTGCTCATATAGAGGTAATGTCCCTTTCCCCTTGTGGTTTCCTTTTCATGATTTGAATTAGGAAACTGATGGTTTGTGTTTTGTTTGTCCAAGGCTTGGATTTGTTTTGAGCCGCTCGAAGGGAAGGAACCAGTTTGCTGTTTAGGACTGTCGTTAGAGCTATCTTCAATCCAGGTATGGGGAGAAGGGTAGTGTATTCATAGGCTTGGGGTTAGTGTAAAGTAAAAAGGTTCCCATAACCCCGTGTTGTTTCATATGTATGTATGAATAACATGCTAAATTGATTATTTGGTGAGTTCTTGGCTGTTTTAGTATGTTATTTTTATGTGTTTCATGTTCATGATATGTTGTTAATTTTTATGTTGGTTGCCTTGATATGAACATGATGGTATGATGATTGTCGTTGTTATTACGATGTTGGTTGTTGATGATAAGTTGACTGCATAGTTGATGCTATGAACGTTGAGTTGATGGTTAAAATGTTTAAAACATTAACTGGTTAATTTAGGCTCAAAAACATGTTGAGTTTAAAGGACTAATTAACGCAAGAAATTGGTTAAAATCTGATGTGAGACTCTGCCCAGAATAGTACTGTCGTGCAATGAGCACGACCGTGCTGAACAGGGAGCATGCCCGCGCTCCTAGTTTGAATTCTGGAAAATGGCCGCGCATTAAGCACGGCCGTACCGTAGAGGAGCACGACCGTGCAGCTGAGCACGACCGTGCTAGATAGGAAGCACGACCGTGCTCCACTTAAGCGGCAGCATGCCTGTCATTAGTTAAGCATGCCCGTGCTGTGGTTTAAGCACGATCGTTGAGACACCCCGCTGTGCCTCGGTGTTTTATTAGAAAATAAACCTTGATAAATATATTCCTTTTCGTAAACTTAACGTGAAAATACATAGAAATTAAAACTTAACTTAAGCAAACGGATTCATATAGAACAGAATATGAAAACATAATTGTATTAAACATACTTAATGCATCAGAGTTATCAAACACTGTTTCAGGGCATCCCGTCAATAGGATCCCTAACAGATGCATAGTTATACAAAACATAAGCGGAAAAGATAAAGCGTCACGACACAGATGCACTGGCCATAACTAAACTAGACCCTACTCATCAGGGGTCACGGCTCGTCCTCCGGCATCCGGTTCGTAGGGAGTCCCATCCAGCTCCTCTTCGTTCAGCTCAGCCACAGGGTCTTCGAACACGATCCATAAGAGATGAAACAAGCATACAGAAGATACAAGGGGATAAGAAACAGTTCTATCATCAAAAGCGGAAAAGAGTCATAGTAAACTATACAGTAATTATCACAGACACATCATCAGTCAAGTCATCCATCTTCCATAAAATTCTTATATTCACTCATACCCTCACTCCTGTAACTAAACCTTGATACTGAAATGGCTACGGTTTCCCTATCATAGTTATGGTTATCGGTCAGTCGTCCAAGCGACACGTCCCATTCCCGGTGCACATCCTTAGTCATGGTGAGAATGCTCATGCAAAGCAATGACACTATAGCTGCACATTTGTCCCGGTGCACACCCCGGACCGTGGGTGCTCATGCAAAGCAATGACACTATAGCTGCACGATTATCCCGGTGCACACCTTCATCATGGCAAGAACGCTCACGCAAAGCGTGACACTATAGCTGCACGATGATCCCGGTGCACACCTCGTCCACTCCCAGAGGTGCTCATGCAAAGCAATGACACTCATAGCTGCACAAGTTAAGTTTACCCTTTGGACGGTCCCACAAGGACTTCGGGTCTCGTATGTGTCCGACATACGGTTATAGAAACAACACAACTTATGAACCTCACAGACTCCTATGGTCATAACCTAGTGCCTTAACCTCTCGTCAAGACCTCAACACATGCTCTATGTCGCAACACCTCTTTAACATAATTCATTTAGGTTAGGCACCTGTAAAAGTCATCATGATCCTCATGCCCAAAACAACTCATCTTTTAGACAACATATATATATATATTCGCTTAATCCACTAAGCATAAAGTAAATACCACATAGATCATGCATAACATCAAATCAATCAAAGATATTCCAAAATATTAACATAGCACTAAATCAGTTCAATAAAGGTAATAAAACTCAAATCAACCATCAACAGTATAAACATCAACCTAATATCGATAAACCTACAATCCCCGAATCACCATGGATGTTTTATAAAAGCAATTTAAAGTGATTCTAGTCTTGTCGATTATTCGACTTCTAGTAGGGTTTAGGTCGCCCTACATAATTACTACATAATCTACTACTTATCGATTCCGACGATAGGTTGATTCTTTCCCCCACCTGAGTTATCACTGGAAGCTCGAACTCGCAGCTCCTTGTTGTCACACCACAAATTACCAATTCCACCTCCAACCAAATGATATAAATACTTATTAATCAAACAAACTCATCTATGTGTATTTTATGCTAGGTTCGACCAACTCATCAAAACGAGGCTAGGATTCTTTTCTCAACCTAAGCTTTTGGATACATATCATTTTGGTTCTAGGTAGCTTAGATCAATTGTTATAACTTGAAAATATTGAATAAAATCATCTAACCTCTTAGGGTAGGGTTTCGGCCCTATATTATAAAATAGGCTAGAAAACTTTGTTGGATTCAAGTTTTTGGATTTAACATCAAAAGGTACTAAAGAGTTAATATCAATGATCCTACTTTGAAAAAAAAATAAAACAAAACTTCTTTGTTCCAAAGACTCTAGATTCAGCCTCATTCACCAAAATAGGCTATAAATCTTTAAACCTTCCAATCTCTTAGATTTAGCATCCAAATGTCTTAAGGAGCTCAAATCCATGATCATATTGGAAAAATAGAAACAAGAAATCCTAGGTCCATAACCTCATAGGTTCGGCCATCATAGGATTACTAGGTTAGAAACCTTTAAACTTTCCAATCTCTTAGACTTAGCATCCTAATGTCTTAAGGAGCTCAAGTCCATGATCATTTTTGGAAATTGAAAACTCAAACATCCTAGCTCCAAAACATTGAGTTTCGGCATAGCGTAGGAGAATGAAGAAAATTTCTTTGTTTGATGAAAACTCATAGGCATCACAATGTATTAAGAGTTCTAAAGTCATGATCATAGTTGAAAAGTTGAATCAAGCCTCCTAAGCCTCAAAACCTTAATGGTTTGGCCATCACAGGACAACAAACTATCAAACCTTCCAACATTATAGACTTTAAGATCAAGGGGTATCTAGAATCTCAAACACATGATCATTTAACAACAAGTTGAAACAAAACTTCCTAGGCCACCATGTATAGGTTTCGGCCATCCTTGGAAGAAATGACTAAAAATTTTTGTTCAACACAAGCTCATAGTATGTGAAACTAGAGGTTAATACAAGACTATAGAAAGTGGTTTCAACTCAAAAGGATTTTTCTACAATTTTCTAGAGGTTTTAGAAGTTGGAAACCCATTAAGAACACTTAATGAAAAAGTAGAGTAAACTATAAAATGAAAGGTGAAACTTGCAAAAAGATTGGTATGAGAGTATTACCCTTGATGCAAGGATCAACTCTTGTGAAGAACTTGAAGTGAAAATATAAGTAAAAATGCAAGCTTTATGTGCTTGAAGTTGGGAGAGAAAGAAGAAAATGAAGAAGAAAATGGAGTTTTTAGTTGTAGGAGGAAGAAATGAGAGAAAGGAAGAATATGAAGTGTTAATATAGAGGAAGAGAGAGGGATTTTCGTGCTTGAGGAGAGAGGAAATGTGCTTGGGCTCCAAGTTTTGGTTGTGGTGTGTTTGGTTGGAAAAAGTGAGGTAAAATGAGTTTTTGGAATAAGAAAAAATTAAATTCAAAAAGTGTCATGATTATTACTTTTAGATGTGTCATAAACTTTAGTCCATCAAGTCACATCAACCCTCATCAAGTCACTTCAACTCTTTTATGTTCCCCATTTTGCTCCATTACATACCCGGTTCAGGTTCCCGATCGTACTTTCGCCCAAATAAAATATTACATTTTATTTTCGAACTCAAATTTTTGAAATCAACCAATGTTCAAGGAAACACTATAAAAACACTAATGATTTCGTTCACGGGTCAAATTTAGGTTTTCTGCTCAGTAAAAACTTACTGTCAGTAAAAACGCAGACCGGGCTCCGTCTGAATTTTCAACCCAAATTTTCACCATAGCCTTCTACCATGAGATAGACTACGAATATGATTTTATTTTCATTAAAAAAAATAATTTCTAATTTTCATATTAAAATATAATTAGTTATTTTTTTTAATTGGTTAAACAGTATAATGAAAATCAGGCTGTTACAATCGTGCTCACCCCTCCTGGACAGAAACAGAATTAACGACTTTTAAGGGGTTTCTAACCCCAATTCCCCAACTATGATGAGATAACACAATCAAGTAATGTGATGAATTAGATAACTCGGAGTAGAGGAGCACGACCGTGCAGCTGAGCACGATCGTGTCGGATAGGAAGCACGACCGTGCTCCACTTAAGCAGCAGCACGCCCGTCATTAGTTAAGCACGCCCGTGCTGGGGTTTAAGCACGACCGTGCTCACCCCACCTAGACAGAAACAGAATTAAGGACTTTTAAGGGGCTTCTAACCCCAATTCCCCAACTATGATGAGATAACACAATCAAGTAATGTGATGGATTAGATAATTCGGATAATGATTAACAAGGGTGATTAAGATGATGAGATGGTGAGGTGTCGAGTATGATAAGCCGGTACCCATTGGGTTACCGCATGCTGATGAGTTGCCCCTTGGTGCTTTTTGGCCAAGGGAGCCTTGACCCAGTGGTTAAGGTCTAAGGTGTTGTTGATGTTGTACCTTGGCAGCCGAGAGTTTGCTCCAAAGGGGCCTTGACCTGGTTGGGTTTAAGGTGTTGTGGTAAATTCCGCTGCGGTCGATTCCGCTGGTTAAAGGTTTTGCGGTTGATTCCGTTGATGTCTTCGGTTGATTCCGTTGAAGTGAAGGAGGTGGTGTTGGCCTAGTGTTTATTGTTTGCTCATGCATCATTGGAGATGTTGTTGTTGAGGGATGTTCGACATAGAGGAGGTTGTCCTAGAGTACGGCGATCTGGCCATCCACGGTTGGAGTAGATTCTCCTTGCGCCCCCGTGATGAGGCATTCGTTGGTTTGATGTGTTGGCTATCCAAGGAGTAGATTCTCCGGCGTTGAGTCGATTCTCAATGTGGATATTTAACTCCGAAGTCATCCATCCCGAGTTTAGTGGAACCACATGCATTGTTGGTTTAGCGGAGTAGGACTGCATTGCACTACATAGCATGCTTGATGTTGATGATGATGTATGTTTATACATATTGTTGATGTATGCTCACGTTGGTGCCATGCTTGTATGTTTTACTTTACCTCCTACCTCCTTGCTATTATGTTTACATGATTCTTACTCCTCATTATTTGTTTGTTTGTTTGGCCTGATTGGCACCTTGCAGAGGATGATGAGCAGCCCGGAGAGGAGTGACTCTGAGGACCCGCCACTCATAGTTAGGGCTTGTTCTTATGTTTAATTAGTTTGTTTCAGTTGTATTTCGAGGACATGTTTTTCGGAACGGCTATACCAGCTCTGAATTGTGACATCGGGGTTGGGTAGTTTATTTATTATGTTTTATTGTTTTAACTGTTGAAATTTTCTGCATTGTGAACTCGTTCATGTGGGACTTTTCTACCCATGGACAAAGGTTTTAATTATTCAGTAAAATGTATGTTTTTATTTTAATTGTTTCTAACACTAGTGCAGAAAAGGGATTTCACATCGGTTTTTTTTTGGCTTTTCACATCAGTTTTCAAACTGATGTTGAAAAGGCCGATGTGGTTTATTACCACTTTTCACATCGGTTTTAAAACCGATGTAAAAAAGTCTGTTTCAGAAAGCCACATTTCCTTTTCAGCAATTTTCCACATCGGTTTTTCATAAAAACCGATGTGGTAACTCAACTTTCCACATCGGTTATGTTAAAAACCGATGTGGAAAACAAACTTTCAACATCGGTTTTTAACATAACCGATGTGGAAAGTTGGGTTACCACATCGGTTTTTATGAAAACTGATGTGGAAAATTGGGGTTACCACATCGGTTTTTATGAAAACCGATGTGAATTTTAGTTTTTTTTTTAAAAAATCATCCTTTTCAGTATTGACAGTCCTTTCCCCTGTTTCAGTAATCCAGTAATCCAGATCAATACAGAATCTATATTGTCTACAGAATCATTTTTGTACAACCAAAACACACTAAATAAAAAGTCTACCAACAATAAATATATTCAATAACATTCAGACAACAAAGATAATTAGAAACCAAAAAGCTACATATGATATATTATAGATTTCATGTCAAAACATATATCAGTCAAAAGTACACTATAGCTATTACATGATGCGTTTATATACTAACTACATACAAACTAATGTTGGTACACTTCAAGAAAGAAATTTGTCCAACGTATCCTTATGTTTTTTATGTCGGCATCAGAGAGTGGAGTCGGATTGTTGAATATCTGCAAGTTTAATTGGACATAATTAGATTATATCTTTTAAGTAATAAACTAAAATTAAACATATAACGAATCTATATATAATTGTTACAACTAATTGTACCAATTAGCATTTACCTCCTGCCATCTTTCAGTGATACCGGAGGAGATAATTTCGACCATCCACTTCATCACATAGTATCCACATTCCCATGATCCACGTTGTCTATGAGACTACGTACAAATGAAACCCAGTTAGAATATGAGAAATTAAATAGAAATCAATAATTATACCCACTACGCTTGAAGCGTTTGAACTAATAAATATCTTACGTTAGGAATAATCCATCTAATAGGCCGACGCCTTTCACCACACAGCATGCGGCTTGCATCAATAGACCTATCATAAGAAAATAAACATTAATTAAAGTATATCTAATAGATTTCAGATAATTAAAACAACTTCATTACTGATTCTAACTTATTTTAATGCTTAAGTTTCCATGATGTTCTTCAGTTCATTCGCCGGCCTATGGCCCATCGAGCAGAAGAAGACCACGACATTCACACGAGGGGACAAGATCAACAACTGCCAATATCGTCTGCATTTGCGGAACAATTAGTGACTAAGTCATATATAGTTATAATTAAATAACTGGTACTTACTTATAGAGATAAGGCGCAAGGTAGAACTGATGATGGTCTCGGGCAACTATATCACGTATGGTGGCGACCGGGTCTTCTGATGCTAGGAGAACATCACCCTGAATGAGCATGGGGTCAATGAACCCATAAAGGGTGAGGTTGCCCTGATTACCTAGCATGCGATGCAGATACCTAATATATTGATAAAACATGTTAATTATGATAGTATTTAAAATTTAATTATTTAACTTATAAATAAAATGTACTTACGTGCACCATAACGAGATGTGTGCAGCACTAGCCATTTCATGGTGGAGCGCCATCTCCATAAGTTCCTTCTTTGGGATATACAGATCGTCATCCGCCCTGCCATCATGTTCCAACCTTACCAAAGCTGCATCAACCTCCATGGTGACAAGCTTTATAGCAAGACGTTGAAAAACATCACCAGGATCCCCTTTGTCGTTCCCCTAAACAACAAAAAAGATATACATTAGTAATCACAGTTAAGTTATTTCATTCGTAATTAATTGAATGGTCAAATGAATACCTTGGCAGGAGCAGATTTCTCTGGTCTTCCTGGATCTGACCTTTTAGGCAGAATATCATGATGATCATCAACATTCAGCTCACACCTATCAGGGGCGTCATCATCATCATCATCATCATCATCATCATCAGGCTGATGAGGAGGTTCACATGAGCCCTTAGTACTCACATGGACAGAGGGTTGGACACTTGTGAATTGTTGGGACATAGCAGCCATTATTGCCATTTGCTGGTTAAACTGCTGGGTCATCTCCTGTCTAAGCTCAGCTGCAATCTCCTGTTTTAGCCGTTCTCTATCTGCAGCAACATCCCTGTGGCGTTGGTGTGAAGATGAACCATGGTATTGGCGAATGCCAACACCCCATCCAACACCAATGACACGGCCCGGGTGGTCTGGTTTACCGATGGCAGCAGCTAAGATATCCTCGCGTCCTCTAGGAACAAAGGTTCCTTGAGTGGCCTGCTCGTCCAAGGCATCCTGCAACATATAAAATATTAGGTCACATTACAATTCAGTAACATTGTTAAAATCACAATTACAATTCAAACTACACATACAATCTTCTCAGCTACTTGGCGTGCCTCCTCAGATGTATATTGTCCCGTTTTTCTTTGTCGGTCCCTCTTCCATTTACGATGGCGTGGGGGTGGAGGTGGATCAACAACTTCAGGATGATTTTCAGCATTAGGATCTGCCTGAGATGCTGCTTCCTGACATGCTTTCTTTTCCTCTTCCACCATGGTCTGAGCAAGCTTTTTATATCCCCCACGAGACAATACATGGGGGTAGACATTCTTGCTTTGGTTTTCCTGCCCCTTTTTCCTCTTCTCCTGTTATAAATAGAAGACAATTAAATTACATCAGTAAATTAATAAAATTAATGAAATTACTTAAATTTAGAGACAACTCAAATAAGTTAACCTGAAAGCTGGGATCATGTCGGCTCTGAACAAAGCGATCCCACGTCGCCTGGTCAAGAAATGGGTACACCTCAAGTGGGTTCTTTTCACAGCGTGGATTGAATACATAGTATCTGCCCAGGTCCACCTTAAAACCCCTCCAACGCTCACCAGCATACTTTATCCAACGCTTCTTCATATCTGTCGTATCCGGCAGGTCAAAGGTGAGCTACAATAACAACAAAAGAATCAACGAATTACTGTATGATATTTATAAGATTAAAATAAAGTAGATACAAACACAGGACGGAAAAGTATAGATACCAGAATACTCTCCCATAGATGATCCTTCACACCCTGAGGTACATCTTTCCAACGGTCAATAAGTATGCTAGGCCTGCTTCGAGCAAGGGTCGCCACAAAACTAATAAACTGCTCTGCCATTGGCCCAATAGGATTGAGGTTACAATCAAAGTCGATTGTTATCTTTTGATTTGAACCACGGTTGGCAGTCAAATTCCTCATTCGTGTGGCACGTCTACCCTTTCTACCCGAAGACGGGGTCTCCGACCCACTGCATGAAGGAGGGATATCCTCAGGATTAGCCATGTATACCTGTTAATTTAGACAAAAACAAAAAGTCAGTATGTCAGGATAAATATCAAACATAACTTATAAATATCAATCAACGTAAGCATAACTTATAAATATCAACGTAAACATATAATATGACTTTAAACATAACTCAAACTAAACTTACACTGTGGTCAAGTAGTAACGTTCTCCCATAACCCTTCTTGGTGATCATTACGAGTAGCATGTACATCGTCCACTTCATTTTCCTCAGTGAAATTAGGCACCCGTGTTGAGAAAGAAGGAGTGTCAGAAATATCAAGAGTTGAATCTTGATTTCCCTCACTACCATTATACATGTTTTTTCCCTGGAGAACCACTGACCACCTTTTGTTAGAAGGATCACGGATATAAAACACTTGTTTTGCCTGGGATGCCATGATGAAAGGCTCGTCTTTATTACCTACCTTATTAAGGTCCACCAATTTGAATCCTAACTCATCGGTTTGCACACCATTGTTACTGTCGACCCACTGACATTTAAAAACAGGCACTCTAAACTTCGTGTAATCAACCTCCCAGATCTCTTCAATGATCCTAAAGTATGAAACGGATGCCATAACAAGGTTTTTATCTTTCGAACTAGAGAAATGCATGGACTCAGCGATGACCATAACCCCACTGTTTTGCGTAGTACTTTTGTCATCCTGGGACTTTGTATAGAAGGAAAACTTATTGATATCGTACCCACTCCAGCATATGACATCAAAGTTAGGTCCCTGTGCTAGCCATTTTAATGTTTCAGAAGCAGTACCATCCTTTGCAATTTTTTCTTTAAACCAGTTCAAGAAAGTCTTATTATGCTTGTTCAAACACCATTTTTCATTCATTCTATGATAAGTTTCGTTGATGATGCTTTTGTGCTCACATAAGTATGGTTCAACCTCATCAGTGTTATTCAATATATACAAATGTGCTTGAAGCACTTCCTCCCGATCCATGCTCTTAACAGTGATACCTCGTGTACCTTTCCCATCATATCTTCCTTCATGACGAGACTTCGGAAGCCCTACAGGTTCCGCTTCTGACATGTAGTCTGTACAAAACTCAATAGCTTCTTCTGCAACATACCTTTCAACAATAGATGCTTCGGGACGGTGTGGATTCTTCATATATCCTTTCTAGATCTTCATGTATCGCTCAACCGGGTACATCCACCTTAAATAAACGGGGCCACACAATCTAATCTCCCTCACTAGATGAACAATCAAATGAACCATGATGTCAAAAAATGAAGGTGGAAAATACATCTCCAATTGGCACAAGATAATGGCTGCCTCATTTTCCAAGTCATCCAACTTTTTAGTGTCAATGACCTTGCTACATATAGCATTGAAGAATAAGCATAACCTAGTAATGGCATGTCTGACTTTATTAGGCAAGATGTCACGAATGGCCACCGGTAGTAGTTGTTGCATCAAGACATGTCAATCATGAGACTTTAAGCCAACTAATTTGAGATCTTTCATTGAGACAAGTCTCTTGATATTTGAAGAGTAACCCTGTGGCACTTTGACTCCCCGTAGACATTCACAGAAACTTCTTTTCTCTTTTTTTTGATAAAGTATGGCATGCTGGGGGCAAATAAGTCTTCTTATCCCCCACTTTATGTGGAGCTAACTGCTCTCGTATACCCATCGCAACTAGATCCAGACGAGCATTCACACCATCCTTTGTCTTGCCTTGAATGTTGAGAAGCGTTCCGATTAAACTGTCACACACATTTTTCTCCACATGCATCACATCAATACAATGTCTTACATCAAGCTTGCACCAATATGGAAGATCAAAGAAGATCGACCTCTTCTTCCATATATTCTTCTCAGTAGCCTTCTTTTGGGACTTCCCATAGATAACATTAGTGTTCTTCACCCGTTCATAAACTTGGTCTCCAGTCAAGGCCACCGGAGCAATTGCATTCTCCGGAAGTCCATTGAAAGCTTTTCTCAACCTACGATAAGGATGATTACGCTGGAGAAATCTCCGATGCCCAAGGTAGACTGTCTTCCTTCCATGTTGCAGTTGATGGTAACATGTGTCTTCTTCACATATTGGACATGCTTTATGCCCCTTAACACTATACCCGCACAAGTTCCCGTATGCTGGAAAGTCATTGATGGTGCAAAATAACATGGCACGCAATCTGAAAGTCTCACGGCAATACCCGTCGATCACATCAATGCCTTCATCCCACAACTTTCTCAAGTCTTCAATCAATGGACTCAGATAAACATCAATATCATTTCCTGGCTGTTTTGGACCCGAAATCATCATACTTAACATAATGTATTTGCCCTTCATGCACAACCAAGGAGATAGGTTGTAAATTACCAGGAGAACAGGCCATGAACTATGAATACTACTTAAGTTTCCATATGGATTCATTCCATCGGTAACAAGTCCAAGCCTGAGGTTTCTGGGCTCATTGCCAAACTCCGGAAACAAACTATCAATTCTCTTCCACTGCAAAGAATCAGCCGGATGACGAAGCTGTCCATCACATTTCCTCTCATCTGCATGCCATCTAATATTCTTTGCATCCTTTTCATTAGCAAACAATCGCTTGAACCGCAGAATTACTGGAAGATACCATAACACCTTCGCAGGAGGACCCTTGGTGACCGCATCACAACTAGAATCATCATCCTTCACTTTGTATCGTGATACCCCACACCTGGGGCACTCGTGCATCTCTTCAAACTCTTTCCTGTACAATATGCAATCATTGGGGCAAGCGTGTATTTTCTTATACTCCATACCCATCGGACACAATATCTTCTTCGCCTCATAGTTTCGGGATGGTAATGTGTTACCTTCTGGAAGCATGTCTTTCAACAACTCAAGCAATTCGGTAAAGCTTTTATCGCTCCACCCATTTCTCGCCTTCACATTGAACAATCTTAAGACCGCTGACAACCGTGTGAAATTAGTGCACCCCGGATACAAAGCCACTTCCGCATCACTGCACAAAGTATCATACACATGTGCTCGCCGAAAGGACTCTTGCCCAATATCACGGATCATGTCCTCTAGTCCATCGTCCATATCTACGTCATCAACTTCCTCTCTATCCGACACCCTTGGCCTGTCTAACGATTCACCATGACATATCCATATTGTATAACTCTTGCAAATCCCCTCACAAATAAGATGATCCCGTATCTCGTCAGCTTCTAGTCGTCTCTCATTCAAACAGTTAACACAAGGACAACAAAACCTTCCGTCACTACTATCAGGAGCATTTGTTTTTGCAAATTGTAGAAAATCTTCCACTCCATTCTCATACTCATCACTTGTCCGTCTAGCATTCATCCAACCGCGATCCATGACTAAAACATTAACTTCATACTTAGTCCAACATCTTCATCAACTACTTCTTATGATAGGGTATGGCCCTATCCCATTCGAGAAGAAACTTTTTCAACATTCGGTTAACAGTTAGTCCTTAACTCTCATGCTCATACCCGACGAAATTTCGGCAGCATTTCCCTTCGGTCTCCGACGTACACGACTTGAACGCGATGCCATCCACCACGATAAAGTATGCACCCGGAGAACGAAAAGAAATGTACCAATCCGAACTTTCATCAGGTATATAACATGAGAATCAACGAATAACTATTTTAACTGAATGAAGAAAAAGTTTTTTCCCAAACTGTCCAACTTGGACAATTCAAGATCCAATATAATGAGCTGTACAAGTACCTTAAGCAGGTACACGTGTGCTCATTAATATTGCATCTCAAACGGGAAACTAAGGCTTTAACAATATAGCATAATGTAATTTACTTCAGCATCCTAATAATACTTTAACAATTTTTTATGTACCAAATATAGTTAGCGGGTTTCGCGTGTATTCGCCGCTCACAGCAACAAATTCAATACATAACACTTGATTAATGTGAAACTAGAGCAACCCCTTTGGCTCTAACAGTAAATATAAAAAAATAACTTATTCGAACATCAAAATAAAATAAATAAAAATAAATCAATGACATAAGCTACTGCAGTCTCATTTCACATTGACACTGACTCATGTTTACATACATTACGCCTAACTGATACATACTGACACAACATATAAACAAGTTGTTGCAAACATCAGTGTACTGATCAAAACCCACACAACAACAATTTAGCAATTTGACAGAATAGAATATATGATAGCAGGGAAATGGAAGCAATAGATAATTTGGGGTTTAGGGTTTAGCAAATAAAAGAGAAATGGTTGCTTACCGATTGAAGCCCCAATCAGTTGCCAATATTGCAAAGAATGGAATGCTAGCTGAAAACACAAACCAATTAAAGAAGTCAGAGAAAGGGAGAAAACCAGGGAGATGTGGAGGGGGTTGTGCACAATGGGGAGAGAAAGAGAGGGGGGGGTATAACTTACCTTGGTGGTGGCGCTGCGGTGGTGGCGTTGCGGCGGTGGCTTTGCCAACGCAAACAGTGAGCGCAGGGGAAAGGGAGGGGTGGCTACGGTGATGGGCGAAGGGGGAGAGAGGAGGCCAAATGGGGAGAGGCGAATGGAAAGGGTATGTTTACTTTAGAAGATAATGTTTGCATTCTTTGAATACTTTGATCATTACTCTCACTGATGACTTCATGCTTCTTTGGTCTTCAACATAGTCAGTCAAGTAGGAACGAATAACCTTTCATAAGAGTATTGATTGACACTTTCTACTCTTCCATTTACTCATGACTGAGTGAGTCCTTTTCCTTTAGCTTTCAGTGAAGATGACAATCATTGATTGCTTTGATTTGATACTCCTTCGATACTGCTTCTTCTTCAGAGTTTGATAAGACCGAAAGATGTTGATGTAGGCTTCAGTGAGTCAGACTTCAGACGCATTGTACTTCAGATGCTTGTATGCAACCATTTGATTCTTTCATAATATTTTGTTGACTTGACCTGCTATGATAGATGGCTTTGGCTACATAACTCAAGTAGATGATTAGCAACATTCATATGGTTCAATGTAAAATCAACTACTTAATGTTTGAGTTAATCAAAACACACAAGGGCCATGGGAGTGTGAGTCAGACCAATGACAAGTCAGACGCTTTATGACTTAACAGCTTGTCCATCCGATGGATGACACAAGACATCTTGCTCCCTCTGATGCTCACTATGCCACCTCATGCGAGATGCAGTGGCCATTGAAGAGTACAATCTTGTAAGTCTTGGCACGAGCGGAAAGTACTGTTGGAACCAAAGTAATTTGGATTAAATAATCTCTAAGTTTTGATGTTAACAATAAGGATTAAATTTGTAGCAAAGTGTTAGCTTTAATCTAACAAGTGCCTTCAGTCTATCAAGGATCTCTGATTTTATATGTTAAAATGTTAAATCTATTTTCCTTGCAATCCGCGTCCATATATTTTGTATTGAAAGAGTGGTCGAGTCCACTCTATCAAGGATATCCTTTGAACATAAGTGCCAAGTCAGTGGATGAGCGCTTGAATGTTTCTAGTAGACGGAGAAATTCTTTTCATATAGATGTGAGCTTCTCTCCAATAATAACATTAGTTTTCTAATGCCACGTCACTGGATGGAGATTTTAAAATGTCTCAAGTACTGGCAAGACCGTTGTTTTAAGTAGACGAAGTTTTGGTTGCCACGTCAGTGGACGAAGCCTTAAAACTCTTCTTACTTACCTTGCCTTTACATTTGTTTTGTTGGACGAGGATTTTGAGCATTTATATTTAAATCAATCTGAACCAAAGCGAATTTATTTCATATGATTGATATTCAATTCATATATTTATATTGGTCCTTCTCATTCTCTATTAACGGTTTTTATTGTCTTGTTTCAATGAGAGAGACATAGTACAAATAAGGAATTGCAAAAAGCAGAATAGTACAAAGCAAAACGTTGTGTACCCTGTCAACTTTTACACTGAAATAGCTGGAACTTGTACAAGGAAGGCAAGACTGTTTTTCAAGTTGCTTTTGCTCAGAGGTGTGCCATTACATGCAAGAATTTGTCACATAGTACAAAGGCCACGAGCAAGCTGAGTCTCAACGGATATTTACTTGGTTGATTCTATCACTAAACGGAAAATTCAAAAACAACCGTTGATGATTTTGAAGAGAAGATCAAGGACCCTATAAATAGAAGACTAAGGCTTTTGAAGAAAGAACTTTTGCGCATACAAAGAAATCTCAAGAAATCTCTTGCGAGCAATTATTCTCTTATTCTTTCAAAAAGCAAAAGTCTGTAATATCATAGTTTGAATATTGCTATAATATTCATCTGATCTTAAACTTTCATATTCTCACACATAGTGAGTTAGAAGATCAAAGAAATCAAAAACTCTTTATTAGAGGTAGAGCCTGAAGAGGCTTTGTAAGAAAGAAATACTTGTGAGCCTGGAGAGGTGTTGAATACTTGCTGTAATCTATTTGGAAAATAGTGGAGAAATCCTTCAAGTAGAAGGGACTGGACGTAGCTCTTGGTTGGAAGAGAGTGAACCGGGATAAAACATCTTGTGTGAATCTTCTAATCCCTTATCTTTTTGGTTTTTTGTGTTTATACTAACTGTGGGGATTTGAACTTGAATTTGTTATTCTTTCAAAAGATTGTTTTTCTGTTTGCTTTATTGTGCCTCTTTATATTTGTGTGAGAAAACTATTCTTGAAAAGGTTTTTTCGAAAAATATTAACAAACACAATTCAACCCCCCTTCTTGTGTTTGCCTGTGTCAACTTCAGTTGGTATCAGAGCTCAGCCTCGAAATGGTTGAGCATCTAACAAGTGCTGAGGAAGTACGATCCTACCACCATGGATGCAGAAGGACAAGCTATCGACAGACCTCCACTCTTTGGTGGAACTGATTATGACTATTCGAAGAAGAGAATGATGGCCTTCCTAGATGCGCAGAACTTAGACATCTGGGAACTGATAGAGAATGGCTATTCTGAGCCAAGAGGTGAAAATCAAGCAGTGTTGGCTAGAGCAGAATGGAGTGTTGATCAAAAGGCCAAACATCAACTAAATCTCAAGGCCAAACATTACTTGATGTGTGCTATTACCAGATCAGAATATGATAAGGTTCACAGCTGCAACACAGCAAAGGAAATCTGGGATACACTGGCTCTTGCTCATGAAGGCTCATCACAAGTGAAGGAGTCAAAGATAAGCATGCTGGTTCACCAGTATGAACTCTTCAAGATGACTGATCATGAGTCTATAGATCAGATGTTTGGAAGATTTCAAACAATAACAAACAGTCTCAGATCTCTGGGAAAAATATACGAGAATAGAGATCATATCAGAAGGATTCTGAGAAGTCTCTCCAAGCAGTGGAGACCAAAGGTCACTGCTATTCAAGAAGCTAAAAATCTGAATACTCTCTCTCTGGAAGAACTTCTAGGATCATTAAAAGTTCATGAGCTTGAACTAAATGAAGAAGACAATTCCAGAAAGGGAAAGTCTATTGCATTAAAGGCAAAGAAAGCAAGCTCTTCAAAAGTCCTCAAAGCTGCTGAGTCTTCAGATGATGCTGAAACTTCAGACAGTGATGAAGGATCAGATGAAGATGAATTGTCTTTCATCTCCAGAAAGATACAACATATGTGGAGAAGAAAAGGTAATTTCAAGAGAAAGCCATTCAACAAGAAATTTTCTAAGGAGAAATCAGACTCCAAAGAAAAAGGTCCATCTCTGTGCTGAATGCAAAAAGTCAGGCCATTTCAAAGCTGACTGTCCTAACCTAAAAGAAAAGAAGAAGTTCTTCAAGAAAAAGAAGGGCTTAATGGCTACATGGGAGGACTTGGACTTATCCTCATCAGATGAGGAAGAGGAAGCAGAGGAAGAGGCAAACATTTGCCTCATGGCTGACACATCATCAGAAAATGAGTACACTGATGATGATGAGGTAACAGATTCTGAACCTTCAACTCTTAAAAATGCCTTTGATGAATTACTGCATGACTCATCCATATTGTCTCATGAATACAAAAGTCTTAGAAAGAAGTTTGCAAAATTAACCAAAGAATATGATAGAGTCTGCATAGAAAAACAAAGTTTGTTTCAAGAAAATGATAAGATGAAATCAGAGAATGTCAGTCTAACTGACAAATCTGAATGTGAGCCTGACAATTCTTGTGAAGTTGCAAAACTGAAACAAGATGTAAAATACTTGACAGACTCTCTGTCAAAATTTGTAGGAGGCTCAGATAAGCTTAGTCTTATCCTAAGGTATTCTAGGTCACCCTTTGATAAATCTGGCCTTGGTTATGACAATAAGAAGCATGAGGCATCTTACATTAAGTCAAAACCACCTATGCAGCAAAGAGCTTCAAAAGCTCCAACTAGGTATGCAAAAACCAAATCAGGCCCGTCCAACACTTTTTGTAAAGTGTGTGGAAAAAGTGGGCACTCTACATCTAGATGCATACATAACAGGCATGCCAAATATTCTCGTCCAAAGAAAACTAACATGAAAGGACCCAAGTCAGTTTGGGTACCTAAGGACAAGATAATACCTGTTGCAGATCTGCTTAACAACAGGAAAGAAACAAACATCACATCCTGGTACTTGGACAGTGGATGCTCACGTCACATGACGGGAGAAAAGTATATGTTCCAAGACCTTAGACATAAGGATGGTGGCTGGGTGACATTTGGAGGAAACCAGAAAGGAAAGATCACTGGTATAGGTAAAATCGGTAAACATCCTTTTCCCTCCATTGATAATGTTCTTTTAGTGAATGGTTTAAAACATAATCTACTGAGCATAAGTCAATTATGTGACAGTGGATATGATGTTTCTTTTAATAAAAACATGTGTTATGTCAAGAAAAATGATGGATCAATCTTATTCACTGCTAAGAGGCAAAACAACTTATACAAAATTGACTTGGAGGACCTCTCAAATCAAAGTGTCTCATGTTTAGTGTCCATTGAAGATGAACGTTGGATTTGGCATAAAAGGCTAGGTCATGCAAGCTTGAGATTAATCTCAAAGCTAAATAAGCATAACCTCGTGAGAGGATTACCAAACCTTAAGTTCAAATCTGATGCTCTCTGTGATGCATGTCAGAAGGGAAAACAAGTCAAAGGTTCTTTTGAATCTAAGAATATTGTTAGTACCAAGAGACCACTAGAACTGCTACACCTTGATCTTTTTGGTCCAACAAGGACTGCTTCTATCAGTGGTAAGAAATATGGTCTAGTCATTGTAGATGACTATACTAGATGGACATGGGTTATGTTCCTTGCTCACAAGGATGAGTCCTTCAAGGTCTTTTCTGTATTCTGCAAACGTGTACAGAATGAAAAAGGCATGTGTATAGCTTCAATTAGAAGTGACCATGGGGGAGAATTTGTCAATGAGCTATTCAATGAGTTTTGTGAAGAAAATGGAATTCAACACAACTTTTCAATACCAAGAACACCACAGCAAAATGGTGTGGTAGAGAGAAAGAATAGATCTCTTCAAGAGATGGCTAGGACTATGCTCAATGATAATTCTGTCCCTAAGCATTTCTGGGCTGAAGCTGTGAACACTGCCTGCTACATTCAGAACAGAATATACAGTAGACCTATTCTGAGTAAGACTCCCTATGAATTGTGGAAAGGCAGAAAACCCAACATATCTTATTTTCATCCTTTTGGATGTAAATGTTATATTTTAAATACAAAAGATCAACTTGGTAAGTTTGATGCAAAAGTAGACAATGGAATTCTACTAGGATTTTCTGAAACCTCAAAAGGATTTAGAGTGTATAACTCAAGAACTTTAATAGTAAAAGAATCTATACATGTTAGATTTGATGACAAACAGCCTGATAAGAAATTATCAGAGCTAGATGAAAGTTTTGCAGATCTTGACTTAAACATCTCAGGAGAAACAAAAGAAGTTAAAACTGATGATCAAGTTGAAGACACTTCTCATCAACCAGAAGCATCCACCTCTCAACAAGACAATGTTAAGAGAACTTGGCATTTCAAGAATTATCATCCACCGGATCAAATCATAGGAAATCCAAGTGATAAGCTAAGAACCAGATCAACCTTCAGAGAGCAAGAAGATTCTGCATTGGTCTCTGAATTGGAACCAAAGACTGTAGACGAGGCTCTGCTGGACAATGGTTGGATTTTAGCAATGCAAGAAGAGCTAAATCAGTTTGAGATGAGTGAAGTTTGGACTCTAGTAACCCTACCTAAGGATAAATCTGTTATAGGAACAAAATGTGTTTACAGAAACAAGCTTGATGAAAATGGTAAGGTTATAAGAAATAAAGCAAGATTAGTTGCACAAGGTTACTCTCAAGAAGAAGGTATAGATTATACTGAAACCTTTGCACCTGTTGCAAGATTGGAAGCAATCAGAATTTTACTTTCATTTGCTGCACATCATAATATTATGCTTTTTCAAATGGATGTAAAAAGTGCTTTTTTTAAATGGTTTTATCAATGAAGAAGTTTATGTTATGCAACCTCCGGGTTTTGAGAGTGAAACCCAACCTGAACATGTATACAAGCTTAAGAAAGCTTTATACGGCCTAAAACAAGCCCCAAGAGCTTGGTATGATAGGCTAAGTTCTTTTCTAATGGATAATGGCTTTGTCAGAGGAAAGGTTGATACAACCTTGTTTAGAAAATCAATTAAATCCAACTTCATAGTAGTACAGATTTATGTAGATGATATTATATTTGGTGCTACTAATGAATCTTTGTGCAAAGAATTCTCAAAGCTAATGCAGAAAGAGTTTGAAATGAGCATGATGGGAGAACTCAAATTCTTCCTTGGACTTCAAGTCAAACAATCTATGGACGAGGTGTACATCCATCAAACTAAGTATACAAAGGAACTTCTTAAAAAGTTTAAGATGGATGATTACAAACCTATGAACACACCTATGCATCCCACGTCCATACTGAACAAAGATGATAAAGAGAAAAAGGTAGATCAGAAGGTATACAGAGGTATGATTGGGTCTCTCTTATATCTAACTGCTTCTAGGCCTGATATTATGTTAAGTGTTTGCTTATGTGCTCGATTTCAATCTGATCATAGAGAATCTCATTTATCAGCAGTTAAAAGAATTTTTAGATATTTAAAAGGTACTACTAATCTTGGTCTGTGCTTTAAGAAAGATGAAGATTACAGATTAGTTGGCTTTTGTGATGCTGACTATGCTGGAGATAGAATTGAAAGAAAAAGCACCAGTGGGGGATGTCACTTCATTGGAGCTAATCTAGTATCATGGTCAAGCAAAAGGCAGAGTACCATTGCTCTATCAACTGCTGAAGCAGAATATATATCAGCTGCAAACTGCTGCTCACAACTCCTCTGGATTAAACACCAATTGGAGGACTACAATGTGTTTGTAATTAGTATTCCACTAATGTGTGATAATACTGCTGCAATTAATCTGTCTAAGAATCCAATTCTGCATTCTAGGGCTAAGCATATAGAAATCAAACATCATTTTATAAGAGACTATGTGCAAAAAGGTGTTTTTGATGTTCAATTTGTAGATACTGATCATCAATGGGCAGATATCTTTACTAAACCTCTTGCTGAGGACAGATTTATTTTTATCAGAAAGCACCTTAACATGTTGTATGTGGTTTAATTTGGTATATGTGTTGATTGCATGTTTTATCTGCGCGTCCACTGGCTTTGGCGTCCAGAGCACGTGTAGTCTACGCGTCCACTACTGTTGGTGTGCCACGTCCACTACATATGTTTTTACGCGTCCACCCTCAATCTTTTGTGGACCAGATCTTACATACAATTTCTTTTTAAAATTGCATCTTTATATATCTGAACTTATATATCTTAAAACGTTTGGTTTTAATCATTTCCTTGCTGAGTAAGCTACTTCCATCAATCCCATCGTAACTTTTTACGGTCCCTATATACCAACGCCGTTTTTCTACTAAAGTCTTGTCTAATCAATCATTTCTTTTTGAATTTTCCTTGAAAACTGTTGGTATTCGGAAACTCCTTAAAAGAAGCCCCTTTCCCTCTGAAAAACCTTTCGCTACTCTTCATCTCTGATAAGTTCTCTCTGAAAGTTTTCGAATTCTCTGTTCTTCAAACCTTAACTTTTACTCAATAATGGCTTCAACATCAACTCCCGAGCCTGCCTATGCTACTGACATCATAAGTATTGCAGCGGAGCATCATTTTAATTTTGAAATTCTGAGTGAGTATAACTTGGATGTAAGCAAGTACATCAACGCTGCTGGTTGGGATGGTTTGTTTTTGGAAAAGGTCTCGATTTATCCGGACTTAGTAAGGGATTTCTGGAGGAAACCAAAGATTACTAACATTGAAGTAGTAGGGTTTGTTCAAGGCAAGAAGATAACTGTTTCTAAGAAGACCATTTCTGATGCAATCGTTTGTGCTCAAGAGGGTTTGATCATTACAGAAAACTGGGAAGAAGATCTTGGTGGTATAGAAACTATCTCGGTTACACTGATGCGAGAAGATACAGTGAGGACTCACTCGTGGAAGTCATCTGAAATGAAGGATCATATTAGGATTCTTCATCAGATTCTGAACAAGACGGTGCTTCATAAGGCAGGGTCTAAGGACAACAAATTCTGTCTCTGCAACATGATCTATGAGACAAAAATAAACCTGCCATGGATCCTGTTTCATCGCTTCAAGGATGCCATTACAAACAGAGAAACCGCCTCCCACATCACCTTCTCTCATCTTCTGTAAAAAGTTTTCAAGCAGCAAGGCTTGTATGATTACACAAGTGCAAAGCCTCTAGAAGAACAAGAAAAAATCCTTCGTTCGAAGGGGATGCAAGCTGCCATTTTCGGAAAGAACAACCTAAGTAGCATGCATCTTGACACGTACAAACAAGTTGAGATGTCAAAACAAGAGGAGAAAATGAAGATTAAAGAAGAATCTGTTGAGGCCAACAATGCAGCTACTCTTGGTCTCAAGAGAGAAACTAAAAGGAAAACTATGGCTGTCAGGAAGCCTATTCCTAAAAGGCCTACCAGAGGCGTTGTTATTAATGAGCCTAGGGCTGAGGCTCCTCAGCCTGTTCCTCGACCTGCTCCCAAGAGAGCAAGAAAGCTGGTTCTGCCTCAAGATGAGGATGATGAAGATGACAATGTTCCTCTGGGAACAGCTTTAAAGAGGAAAGCAGCTGCTGTTGCTGCTGCTGCTGATGCTGCTGTGCCTACCAAGAGGAGGCAACCTGCAAGGAGAGCTAGAACCTTTGCAGCCTATGAGGTAAACACCTCTTCTGAAGTTCCTATTAATACTGTGAGTGATGGTGCCCTTACTCCGGGAGTAGGATTTTTTGATAATGTGTATAGACCTACATTACCCACACCCCAACCTTCACCACAAAAAGACCAATCTGACCAAACTTGAACTCCATCTTCACCACAAATTAGCCCAAATCAATTAACTATATCTCAACCTTCACCACTCAAAACCATCTTTCCACCTATAATTCCTGACTCTGATCCTTGGTTTCATCAAAAGGATGATGGAATTTGCTGAGGTGCCCCTTTCCTAAACCCCTAAGAAAACTCTTTCCACCAATTATACCGTCATCCAATATCTTTGCCAATCAGTCTGAGAATTGGGCTCAGGTCAAGAGAAATTGGAAAATTCTGTTTCATACTCACCAACTTGACCCTGAAATTAACCCTGCCATTCCTCTAACAAGGTGGTACTCCCATCCTGATTATGATTATGAATCCTATGAGGAATACCCCTAGACCACCAAATACCCAAACTCTCAGCCTCCTAAAGGTCCCTTTCCATCTGAGATGAACAACCAACATGGCCCTCTCCTCACCCATCTACCCCTCAAACGGTTCCCCCAAATAAAAATTTACCCCAACCTACAAAAAACCCCACCTCTGATTCCTCACACTGAAGGAGTAGCAAGGCATATCATTCCTGTATGGGAAACTAATCTTAAAAGGAACAGACTTCCTACTTTACCTCAGAAGAGAGCAGGATCATCTGAGCACGTTCCAATCATATTGGATGGAAACACAAAATGGCTGAAATTCGAGCATCCCAGCATCTATGGAAGTGCATCTGACCCCTTCGCAGATCAGTTGATCTATAATATTCTGAAGTGGGAGTTCAGCTACTTCCAAATTGAAAGAGCTGCACGATGGGTTCCTATCACATGGCTGAGGCATAATAAGGAAACACGTGTAGGCATTGCTCCCTACCCTATCTGTCCAAGGCTTGGCATGATAGACCTCAACAAGGACAAAGATATGAGGCTCAGAAGAAATAAGGGAGTCATGCCTGAAGCTCATTCTGCCATGCTGGATTTGTCTAAGGAAACCTTTGATCACTCCCAGCTCGTCTTCTATCTGTATATGGAGGATGTGAAGAATATTGGAGAAATGAAAGCTGCTGACTTCTGGATGTCTCATATCATCCACTGCACCAGGGATGCTTCTTCTTCTGGCTTGTCTCAGGAAGAGAAGCAAGAAATTCCCAAGTTCAGAGGAAAGTGTGGACTGTCCAAGCTAAGGCACATGATCTACAAAGATCTGTGGGCACTTCCTATTACCAGCAGGGATGTGGAGGAAATTACTCCTATCCACTGGGCAAAGGATGTCCCTCAGAAATCTGTTAAAGCTGCCACTGCCTCTCCAGCAACATCATCCTCTGATCATATAGCTGAAGAGTTGATTGTAGAAGGCCCTGAATTGGATGCACAACTGTCTTCTCAACCTACTTCAGTTGAACCTCCATCTGCACAAGCTGAGTAGTCTGCTGAGGTTGGTGTCTCTAAGCAAGGTGCTGAGTCTGCTAAGACTCATTCTCAACCATTAGCTCTTGCTATGGTTAATCCACCAGCCCAAGCTCAAGACACTGTCTCTAACACTGCTGAGAGCTCAAGACAACTTTCCTTGCCACCCAATCTTGAAGACATCATTGGAAAAATTGTTGATGATAAGGTTGGCAAGATAGTTGAAGAAAAGACTGAACAGATGGCTCAACAGATTGAAGAAAGGGTGCAGAAGCAAGTTCAAGATTCTCTGGCCCCTACAAATGCCATGATGAATCAGATGTTGGCTCTGATCTTGGAATTTCAGAGGAATCAAAATCCAAATCCTAACCAACCCCCTCCACCACCTCCTTCTACCTAAAAACTTTTTCCTTCTCTGTTTTATTTTATTTGCTGACAATGATGGTCCACTCCCTTTTACCTTTTTGTCTGATGACAAAAAAGGGGGAGAAAGGAAAGATTAAATTTTATAATACAGACATTTTTAAAAAAAAAAAATACATAGTTGTCTGCATATGCATAAGTGTATATTCATCTTGCTGATACTATGCCTTCTATGCCTTGACTTTATGTTTATGCCTAATTCTGTCTAAAGTCAATTATGCTCCAATACTGCTTTGAATCTCAAATGTTAATAAGCTGCTATCTTGGTCTGATAACCTATATACTATATTGCAAATAAGACTTAGCTTAATATGCCTTAACTGCTTTAATCTGATGACTGTTTTGTCTTAGGGGGAGCTTTGTAAGCTCTCTTAGACTTTGCAAAATAAATTTAATTAGTTTTTGTCATCATCAAAAAGGGGGAGATTGTTGGAACCAAAGTAATTTGGATTAAATAATCTCTAAGTTTTGATGTTAACAATAAGGATTAAATTTGTAGCAAAGTGTTAGCTTTAATCTAACAAGTGCCTTCAGTCTATCAAGGATCTCTGATTTTATATGTTAAAATGTTAAATCTATTTTCCTTGCAATCCGCGTCCATATATTTTGTATTGAAAGAGTGGTCGAGTCCACTCTATCAAGGATCTCTTTTGAACACAAGTGCCACGTCAGTGGACGAGCGCTTGAATGTTTCTAGTAGACGGAGAAATTCTTTTCATATAGACGTGAGCTTCTCTCCAATAATAACATTAGTTTTCTAATGCCACATCACTGGACGGAGATTTTAAAATGTCTCAAGTACTGGCAATCCGTTGTTTTAAGTAGACGAAGTTTTGGTTGCCACGTCAGTGGACGGAGCCTTAAAACTCTTCTTACTTACCTTGCCTTTACATTTGTTTTGTTGGACGAGGATTTTGAGCATTTATATTTAAATCAATCTGAACCAAAGCGAATTTATTTCATATGATTGATATTCAATTCATATATTTATATTGGTCCTTCTCATTCTCTATTAACGGTTTTTATTGTCTTGTTTCAATGAGAGAGACATAGTACAAATAAGGAATTGTAAAAAGCAGAATAGTACAAAGCAAAACGTTGTGTACCCTGTCACCTTTTACGCTGAAATAGCTTGAACTTGTACAAGGAAGGCAAGACTGTTTTTCAAGTTGCTTTTGCTCAGAGGTGTGCCATTACATGCAAGAATTTGTCACATAGTACAAAGGCCACGAGCAAGCTGACTCTCAACGGATATTTACTTGGTTGATTCTATCACTAAACGGAAAATTCAAAAACAACCGTTGATGATTCTGAAGAGAAGATCAAGGACCCTATAAATAGAAGACTAAGGCTTTTGAAGAAAAAACTTTTGCGCATACAAAGAAATCTCAAGAAATCTCTTGCGAGCAATTATTCTCTTATTCTTTCAAAAAGCAAAAGTCTGTAATATCATAGTTTGAATATTGGTATAATATTCATCTGATCTTAAACTTTCATATTCTCACACATAGTGAGTTAGAAGATCAAAGAAATCAAAAACTCTTTATTAGAGGTAGAGCCTGAAGAGGCTTGGTAAGAAAGAAATACTTGTGAGCCTGGAGAGGTGTTGAATACTTGCTGTAATCTATTTGGAAAATAGTAGAGAAATCCTTCAAGTAGAAGGGACTGGACGTAGCTCTTGGTTGGAAGAGAGTGAACCAGGATAAAACATCTTGTGTGAATCTTCTAATCCCTTATCTTTTTGGTTTTACGTTTTTATACTAACTGTGGGGATTTGAACTTGAATTTGTTATTCTTTCAAAAGATTGTTTTTCTGTTTGCTTTATTCTGCCTCTTTATCTTTGTGTGAGAAAACTATTCTTGAAAAGGTTGTTTTCGAAAAATATTAACAAACACAAATCAACCCCCCCTTCTTGTGTTTGCATGTGTCAACTTCAAGTACCACATATTTTTTAGAGCGGTCTTCTTCTCAATGCCCCTCCTAGTGGTTGTCTTGTACCTATATGCACTACAAAATCGACAACATGTTATGCTCTCCGCTGAATCATCCTTGTAGTACAACATACATCCATTCGAGAAACAATCAATTTTCATACACCCCAGACCCAAATTCTCCACAGTCTTCTTAGCATGATAAAAACTAGTAGGCATCCGATTGTCTTCCGGCAACACCTTGGACATTGACATGGCGAGGCGATTAAAACATCCTTCTTGCATATTGTAATAAGATTTGATACTAAACCATTCCATACACATCGGCCGCTCCGTGTACTCCCGACATCCTTCCCACAACGGAGATCTTGCAGCACTCAGCATGTCATAGAATCTTTGAGCTTCGGGATTCAGATTCTTCTCTATGTATTGGGAACCCATTCCACCATCTTCTCCCCCATCTTCTTCTAGTGCAACACCAACCGAGGGTCCAGCATGATCCATTATCACCAGCTTGTATGGATTCAATTCTTCCCTCCTCTCACCACTTCCATAGTACGAACCTTCAAACACGGTCGAGTTAAAGTCGGGCAACGTCTCACCGTGGTTACTCCACCAATAGTAATCAGGCATGAAGCCCTTCTCATAAAGATCGGCCATAACTTCATCCACGCTTTTGAAAGAGTTACACTTACATCTTTTGCAAGGACAACTCAAATGATCATCGCGCCGCCTTATAAATCTCTCCTGGCTAACAACAAACTCTATAAACTCACCCACTCCAACTCTAAACTATTCCCTAAGACATTTATTCCGATCCAACCTACGATACATCAATTTCTGATTCTCTGGAATATCCATTGCTACCAATCAAATAGCCTGAGCGTGTTACAACGACACTTATATTTTACGGTGCATTCCAATAACTCCATCAATCTCGTTTTTATGACAAGGTATGAACCTATCCCATTCGAGAAGAAACCTTTTACCACACTTGGTTAATAATAGTTACTCCCTTATTGAAATGCCTTATACTTAACAAAATTTCGGCATCATTTCCTCTCGGTCTCCAAGTACACGACTCGAGCACGGTGAGATTCACCATGACCAAGTATGCACCCGGAGAACAAAAGGAAATGCATCAGACCGACATTTCATCAAGTATATAAGGCACCTGAATATGGAAATGACTTTTGTACGAGTGTGAAAAAGGTTTTTCCCCAAACTGTCCCACTTGGACAATTCAAGATTCAATACAATGAGCATGCGTACCTTCTCATTAATATTGAATCTCAAACAGGAAACTAAGGCTTTCATAAAATAGTAATTAACTCTAACAGAAAATAAAATCATTAACCTATAAATATTGCAGCATAGTTAACCTTATATATTGCAACGTAAATCAATACAAACTTAGATAAAATATTGTAGCAAACATCCTATTGAGCTCCATTCTCCACTAGCAAGTAACACATAATTGTCTAACACATGCATAACTTGTAAATTATCAGCACACGCCCAGCATCCCGCCTTTCGGACAGGATCACATCCTATTGAGCTCTGCTCTCCACTAACAAACAACTCATAATTGCAAACACATGCATAAACATTAAATTATCATCACAAATCCTATCGAGCTCCACTCTCCACTAACAAACAACACAACTTCACATTAAACATTACAGATACCACACAAATCAAGGCATAATAAAGATGTAGTTAACTTACCTCAGCTCCCAGTAAAGAATGATAAATAGTGACAAAGATCGAGGAGTTCTACAAGTGATTAAATTCAACAGCCTGTTCAAAAATAAGTGATTAAATTCAATTCACAAGTTTCTGGTAAATAGCTTGATTAAAATTGTTTCCCACTAACAGTTCATGTTGAGGTAAGGTAACAACTAAAATTCCAATGCAGTTCAATATTCCAGAAGCAAGCACAATAAAATCCTCACAAACACACTCTTTATCCCAATGTTAATTGTGTTTCTGTGATGGCTTTTGGACCCTCTATGCCTTCAGATCCTGAGTTCAAAGCAGGGTGCTCAGTCCTCAAGACTCAGGCCAATGATGCAACATACAGCCTCAACCACAAAATAGTAACATTAACTCAATCTGAAACACTAAAACACGTAGCTTGACAAACACAAGACTTCTTAACCTGACCTAAGCAATCCAGAAGCATGATTTTCTAAAAGCAGCCGCCAACCACCAAAAAAAAATATTTAACATCACCCAAGTGCTTTAAAAGAATTTGAAATCATGAGAAAAGTTGAGCAAAATTATGGCCAACATTGAATCACCCAAAACTACTACAAAGTTTGGCAAAATTCATGTATAACCAAAATTCATTCATTCAGCTACAAAGTCAAAAAAATACATCCTCTGAAACCAAAATTAAACCAAACATAGTCATTCACCTTTGCAATTACCATATTCATATTAACCATATCAGAAAACCATAAAATAGTCATTAACACAATATCCATCTCAATCTTCAATTGTTTTCAAATAAATAGTTATCCCCAATGACTAACATAATAACCAGAGAAAAATCAATCTGGAAACAAATAAAAGAACTCAACAGCAATAAAATTCAAACACTAAAGTAAAGCAAATTGATGTAGAAATTTGGGAAGCTACCTATTAGATTATAAAACCTTGAACCCTTTCTTCCCAACATCAAACAAACCACATGTCCAGACACAAAGAGAATTGAAAAAAAAAAAGAGGGATGAGGGATGATAATTTTATCTCCTTAGAGATGAACAGAGACGCAGCAAGGGGATGAGGAAGTGGCACAGTGGTGGCTCACTGGAGGTTACGCAGTGGTGGCTCACCGGAGGGGCGCTGGACAGAGAAAGAGAGAAATCAGAAAGAGAGGAAGAGATTAAGAGAGATAGAGAAAGAGACTCAGAGCAATAGAGAACTTACGGTGGTGTTGGTGGTGATGCGGCCGAAGCTTGGAGGCGATCAAAGAGAGCGAGGGTCTGTGGGGGAGGAGCTGCGCGTGAGAGAGAAGAGAAGAAAAGAGAGAAATGAGGGAAGAGAGGAAGGAAATCGCGAATTACGGATTTAATAAACATCAACCAAAATGTTCGTCGCTATTTCGGTGGCCAATCACTTAAAAAACAAATTGATCGCTATTTTCGGTCGTAGAGTGACTCATTTTGAAATCAGTTTAACACGTTTTAGCGACCGATTTCAAATCCGTCGCTAAATGGCTCCAATAAGACCGTTGTATATCAAGCGGTCGCCAAATTGGTCACTAAATAGTCAACAAACAAAACTCTTTGAAGTCGACCATTTGGCGATCGAAATAGTGACCGAGTTGTTTGCCACCAACTATTTCAGTCGCCAATTAGGTCGCTGGACCCATGATTTAATTTCATCTAGAAGGTGTTGTTTCAGTCGCAATTTCGGTTGCAAACAGCGACGAAGCTGTTCGGTAGCTATTTTTCGGTCGCTAAATGAATGTTTTTTTGTAGTGTGCAATGAGCATGCACAAATCAAAGGGACTTTATTTTGAGTTGTAACTTGGCTAATGTGGAAAATAATTAAGGAAAGAAACAAACAAAAGGTGACCAAAAGAATAGGAGAGCAATTACAACAACTCAATTCTCAATTGCTATAATTAATTTTTTCTTTCTTCCTTTCTCCTTTCCATTCATTGGAGTTTTTCCTCAAGATTATTCACATAAATTTTTTTCAAACTTCTCTCTTTTTTCAATTTTTTTTTCTTTTGGGTATCAACAATATATATATATATATATATTTACAGTTTTTTTCAAACCTTTCAAAGCTTCTCACATTATTCCCTTACCTCTCCCCCAAACCAAAGTCTTTGCTTGTCCACAAGCAATTTACCATTGCTCTCCTATTCTCTAGTTGGAATAAACATGATCATTATAATTCAAGAAGCAAGGGTGAGAATAAAATTAAACAACAAGCTCAATGGGGTAAACAAAGGAATTTTTTTCATTCAGGGTTGGCTTTTTGGCTCGAGTGATTTATGAAAAAAAAATGCCCAAATTGCAACAACATGTTTTTAATTAAGCTAAAACATATTAAGTGTTTTAATAAACTTATTGATCCTTTATAAACAATCAATTTTGAGGTTCCTTCTTTGATTTGGCACAATAATCAATTATTTGAACTACCATAATTGATTACAAGGTTTGTAGACTGAGTTCCTGAAGTTCAGAATCATCATAATTGATTATATATAACCCATAATTGATTATGAGTTGTCTGGAACTGAAAACCCAAAAAACAGAACCTCCATAATTGATTATGAGGAGTGTCATAATCGATTATGATATTCGTAATCGATTATATATCGTTAGATAATCCATTATCTACTGGAAATTTATATATAGCCCCTCTTGACCGACCCCAAACGTGAAAAACTGGAGTTCTAAGGCAAAAACCTCATATTTTTGGGAGAAAACCTTAAGTTAATCACTCTAAACCTCACTACCATTAAAGTTTGATTATATACATCAATCATACACTTTCATCTTCATCTTCCTACAACTTCATCTTCTCCAAGGAGCAAATTCTTCTTCTTCCTCTCCATTGAAGAATTTGCAAAGGAATCATCAACTTTTCTTCATCTTCTCTACTAGCTTGAGGTAACATGAAGATTCCTACTCATTTCTTCTCTTCTCAAGATCACTTTCTATTTCAATCTTGTTTAGTTTTCTCCAAAACCCATTTTTGTTAAGCTTCATGCATGAAGAAATTCATAACAAATCATAGGAATGGATTTTTTTTGCCATTCCAATTTCTATTGTCTCACTAAGACTTCAAGCTCATACATTTAAGAGATTGAATGAAATAGAAACTCCAAACCCTTTGTTTCATTATTGGTCGAAACTCCCTTAGAAAATGGGTTTAATGTTTTTGTTGATTAATTTGTTGTTGTGTTGTTTGGTTGAAGGTGAAATTGGTAAATTGTGGGGTGATAACGAGCCACTTCGAATTCGGGATTCCGGTGTTAAATCAGGTGGGGGAAAGGATCACTCTGTCATCGGAAATCGATAAGTAGTATATTAGATAATAATTGTGTAGGGCGACCTAAACCCTACTAGTAGTCAAGTAATCGACAAGACCAAAGTCGCCTTGGAAATCTTTTCTGTAAAACCAATGGTGATTCAGAGATTGTAGTATGCTGGTTGAGGTATTTCATTGCATGTGACGTATTATTTTTGGTGTTTGAATATTCCCTGATATTGTGTATGCATGATCTGCCTGATTTAGTACAATGCTTAGTTGATTTTAAGCGAGGATGTATGATGTTCGGAAGATTTGGTTTGGGTGAGAAACTATCTGTGACTTAGAAGTGCCTAGCTTAAATTGATTATTTTAAAGATGAGATGTGTCATAGAATGTGAGTCGAGGCTATGATGGAAGCTTGAGGCACTAGGTTGTTATTGATGTAATTCGGTGAGGTTCATATGTTGCATTGTGTTTATAACCATATGTTGGAAACATACGAGGTCCGAAGTCCTCGTGGGACCGTCCCAAGTTAGATTTAATTTGTGCAGCTATAGTGTCAATGCTTTGCTTGAGCACCCTCGAGAGAGAGAACCAGGGTGTGCATCGACTGTGCCGTGCAGCTATAGTGTCATTGCCTTGCATGAGCATTCTCACCATGGATGAGAATGTGCACCGGTTTTGGGGACGCGTCACTTGGACGACTAACTAACATCCCTAACGGTAATGGGTGATTAATGGCCACGTCAGCATAAAGGCTTAGATTACATGAGTTGAGGGTAGAGAATGATATTGTTTTAGGTGGTTTTGGAGTGATGATTTTCTGTGACATTTGTTATATTATATACTATGATTCTTTCCGTTTTTTATGATAGAATTGCTTCTTATCCCCTATATTTCTGTATTTTTGTGTGTCTACTTTATTTACGTTAGAAGACCCGATGGAGCATTATGTTGCTGAGGAGCTGGACGGAACTCTGTATGAAATGGATGTTGCTGAGGAGTTGGATGGAACTCCTTATGAACCAGAGGCAGGAGGACGAGCTATGATCAATGGTAATAGGGTCTAGATGGTTATGGCCAGTGCATCTCGTGAGACGTTATATATTTTTCCGCTAAGTATATACGTTGATTTAAGTATATGCCTGTGAGGGATGTTACTGAGAGGATAGCCACAACTGTGTTTTGTAATATGTATAAGCATATGGCTGTATTTGAAATATAAGTATGGTATGAAGTTTTAAGTAATTGAAGTTTGTATGCTTATTAACTTAAGTTCTAAATTTTAAATATTTTCGTGTTAAGCGCGCGATCAAGTAATTAAATAATGAGGTTTTAATCTAATAACACAATGGGGCACAACGAGGTGTCTCATTTTGGTATAAGAACAGTTCGATTCTAATCAGACTGTGAGGTCTATGATGTTGTTACTGGCTGTGTCAAGTTGAATCCACATCGGATTTTAACTATGCTTAGAAATGGGTAGTGTGTCCGAAATTTACGTGATAACTAACATTAGTATGCCATATAGTATTTGTATACTTGTCTAAGTAGTATTACATGTCATACTGATGAGAGCGGATGATTTCTTTTATATAATCATGGCACGGGGAAGAGGACGTCCGATTAATAGTGGTGACAAAACTCCCGAAAGAATTGTCGGAGCTGACAATATTGAGAATAATCATATTGTAAGTGGAGGAGAGTCATCTGAGACTCAAGATACCATGAAAAATATAGCTACTGCCTTATTACTACAAACACAGCAGAAAGCTGAGATGCTGCAGATGAACAAAGAGCAGCAGGAACTACAGAATCAAAGGAGAGCTGTTGCAGCTGAAGATGCTGGAATGGCTACTTTTCTGAAAGGGAAGCCACCCCAATTCTGAGGAGATTATGATCCAGAGAAGGCAGAATGGTGGGTACAAGAAATAGAGAAGATATTCGATACTATGCGCTACAGAGAGGATAGGAAAGTGATGTATGCTGCCTTCATGTTAACTGGAGGAGCAGAATCTTGGTGGAGAGGCAAGAAAAGACCATTGGAAGCCGAGGGAAGAATGATTACGTGGCAGTTATTTACCAACTGCTTCTTCGAAAAGTATTTTCCACGTCTAATTTGACGCGAGAAGGAAAGGGAATTCATGAGTCTCAAACAATGCAACATGACTGTAGGTGATTATGCATCAAGATTTGAGGTCCTAATTAAGTATTCAGAATTTTATCAGAGGTTCCCAGATGAGGATTGGCAATGTAGGAGATTTGAGGAAGGACTTAGAAATGAGCTGCAGAGGGCTGTGGTGTCTCTCGACATTCATTATTTCCCGAAACTGGTGGAGAGATGCAGTGCTATTGAAAGTATAGATTTGAGGATGGCCAATGAGCAGAAACAATTAAGGAGTGGAGGTCCGAACCGATCAAAATTTTAGAGGCGCGAAGGAAGTAGTTCGCAGTGGAGGCAGAGACCATATGCTAGACCAGCGCAGACACCGGCACCAGCACTAGTGAGTGGAGCGGGTCAGCAACAACAAGGCTATGTTTGTTAAAGATGCAGAGGATCTCATCATATTAGGGATTGCTTAGAAAGGCCTAGTTGTCTCAACTATGGGAAACCAGGCCATATGGTACGAGATTGCAGGCAGTGGGCTATACAACCACCGGCAGCTGCAGGAAGAGGAGCTGGAAACAATAGAGGTGGAGCTGGAAGAGGAGTTCAGGGAGGAAGACAACAGGTGGCCAGACCACAAGCCAATGGAAGAGTGTTTACCATGAGGGGAGCCGAATCCTCTCAATCTGCTGATCTTATACAAGGTATGTGTTTGATAGCTGGTAGACTCTCGTCAGTATTGTTTGACTCAGGTGCTACACATTCGTTTATATCTCATGAGTGTGTAGATCATTTGCAATTAACTGTTTCTTAATTACCTTATACCCTTATTGTGTCTACTCCGACTAGTAATCCTTTGACTACTGTGTCTGTTTACTTACAGTGTCCTATAGTAGTTGAGAATAGAAAATTTATTGTAGACCTTGTCTGTTTGCCTATGCAACAGTTAGATGTTATTCTTGGCATGGATTGGCTTTCGGCTAACCATGTAGTGCTAGATTGTTCTAGCAAGACTTTATCGTTTATTGAGCCTTCTAGTATAGTATCTGCCAATGAAGGAGTGTCTGTGAGGAGTGACAACTCTCAGCAGTTCGTGATGCTTTTCGCAGTGGAAGCTAATGAGACTCCTAGCATAGAATCTGTGCCTATTGTGAGAGAGTTTCCGGAAGTTCTCCCTCCAGACGTTCCAGGTTTGCCACTAGAGCGGGAGGTGGAATTCACCATAGATCTTGTACCGGGGACAGGACCTATATCTATAGCACCCTACCGAATGTCACTGGTTGAGTTGGATGAGTTGAAGAAACAATTGGATGACATGTTAGGGAAAGAGTTCATCAGACGGAGTGTTTCGCCTTGGAGAGCACCGGTGTTGTTTGTTAAGAAGAAAGATGGAAGTGCAAGGTTGTGCATAGATTACAGGCAGTTAAATAAAGTGAAAATTAAAAACAAGTATGCGCTGCCCAGGATGGATGATCTGATGGATTAGTTGAAAGGAGCAGCATTGTTTTCCAAGATTGATTTAAGATCTGGATACCATCAGATTAGAGTAAGGAAGGAAGATATACTTAAAACAACTTTTAGGATGAGGTACGAGCATTACGAGTATTTAGTTATGCCTTTTGGTATGACTAATGCTCCAGCAGTGTTCATGGATTACATGAACAGAATCTTTCGACCTTTCCTCGTTAAGTTTGTCGTTGTGTTCATCGACGATATCCTTATATATTCTCGTTTGAGAAGATCATGAGAAAAATTTGAGAGTAGTGCTGCAAGTTTTGAAGGATAGGCAGCTTTATGCCAAACTTTCCAAGTGTGAATTTTGGCTTGAAGAAGTGCAGTTCCTAGGTCATGTGATTAATAAAGAAGGAATAGCCGTAGATCCAACTAAGGTTGAGGCAGTTCTTAAGTGGGAACGGCCTAAGTCAGTAAGTGAGGTACAAACTTTCCTAGGACTAGCTGGATATTATCGGAGGTTCATAGAGGGATTCTCGAAAATTGCATCGCCTATGATGCAGTTAACGAGGAAGGATACAGCTTTTGCATGGACAGATAAGTGTGAGCAAAGTTTCCAAAAGTTGAGAGATAGGTTGACTACATCACCTGTGTTGACTTTACTCGATCCTTTAGGACAATTCGACATATACTGTGATGTGATCCATCTTGTATAATTCAAGCAAATCCCAAAACAAATAAGATGAGTACATATATCCTTGACAGCACATTTCCTTGTATTCAAACATTTGACACAAGGACAACAGAACATTCCTTTACTATTAGGATCATTCCTTTGAGCAAATTTTATAAACTCTTCCATTCCCTTCAGATACTCATCACTTGTGCGTTTACAAACCATCCAACTACGATCCATAGCTAGATATGTTCTGTAGATATACACACATATATCCAATATAAGCACAGTAGGGGAGATTAGAAAAGCGAACTAGTATTTGAAAACCTAACAACCATATATATTCACCACTACACTTTATCCCTCTTTGAAAACCTATTTGAAAACCTAACGACCATAAATACACACCACTATCTAAAGAGTTGTTGTCAAATTTCATTTTCAAAGGGTCAGTGAGTTCTATAGTAATTTTTTTCTTTTGACAATAGAAGCTATAAACAACTATGCCCTTTAGATATTTCAATATATCTTAGCTTTTATGTGACCAACAATAAGCATATCAGAACCAATCATGCCCCCATATATAACAGCAAACCATTTTACCAAACCAAGATCATATAGTGAATGTATGAAATCAGTGACATAGTGTAAAAGAACACTATCAATCAGAGAAATTTCTTTCTAAAATAAAATCCAGACATTTGAACATTTCACTATCTGGAAACGCATAGAACACAGAAAAGACATATCAAAGCCAAATACTCAGTACAGAAGAAATTATAAAACAAGAAATGAGATTTTAGTCAACAAGCAAAAGCAAACCAAACAGAGAATCCAAGACAACCTAACAGAGAAGAGAAACAGAGTATGTGTCATCA
Organism: Echinosophora koreensis; assembly: GCA_035048595.1. NCBI lineage: Eukaryota > Viridiplantae > Streptophyta > Magnoliopsida > Fabales > Fabaceae > Echinosophora > Echinosophora koreensis. The sequence continues at coordinate 1,801,396 of JAPCYP010000011.1, read as the reverse complement.
CATATGGGTATTGAAAAACTGAAACTTAAAGGGTTTAGGGCTTTACCTGCGTTCAAAGAGAGGAGAAGGAGAGTCTTCAGGAATCACTTGTAAGCATGGTGGTGGTGGTGGTAAATACGAACAAAAGGATTCCCATTCTTCCTTGGAGAATCTAAATACAAGCTTACCCGTCATACAATCAACTTGTGCTTGAAGATCATGATCTCCCAAATCTATGTAGTCTCCCCAACACAAGTTGTTCTCCAAAGTGTGACTTGAGGCTTCCTCATTAGATGGATAATAATAGTTGTCCATGAATTGCATCCACCTTGCACAAACAAAACTCAAACGAAGAAAAATCAAATATATAAAAAATATTAATTAAAAAAAATGTCTAAAGTAGTTGCCTCCTTTGTTACTAATGATATTGGCAAAACTAATCCCCGGCAATGGCGCCAAAAACTTGTTGAGAAAAATTGTCAAGTGCACCAAATCGCTAACTGTAGTATAAAATATCGTCCTCAGGGATTGAATTGTTAACTACTAATGTACCAACTCAACTTTGTTTGAGCGGTCGAAAAGTTGGAATTGGTTTTCACCAATAAACAAGAACAGAAACTTTGCAAGAACAAGAAAATATTTTTGTTATTTTTCAATTAAGAAAATTCAAGCAACAGAAATCTAGTTTGAAAACAATCAAGGTGAAATTGTTAGAGGATCGATTTCCCTGCCTTTCCTACTTGTTTAATCCTGGAAATTAACTTGAACAATATATCCAAATTCAAGAAGCTGAGTTTTTATCATTTACCCCCCAATTCCTTAGGTTGATAAACCTTCCTGCCTAAATTACTAATTTAATTCCTTGAGTATTAGCTATTTAACAAGAGCAATAAGAATGGTTACAACTCAATAATACTAATCTGATTGTGTTCTTATTCCTAAGTAATACGTGCAACCCGTCTATCACAGGTCATTTCGGTTGAAAATGGTGGTACAACCATATACAACATTTTTAGTGCTTCATGTAAGAATTCACCATCATTGACATTAATTTAAGGGTAAAGACCCATTTTGGCCCCTAGCAAAAAGTGCGGAGGCCAATTTAGTCTTTGACAAAAAAAAAATTTACTCCGTTAATCCCTGACAATTACTAACATGGGACACATTAGTCCATGTGTTGACTTCCGTTAACCAGCGTTCGTTAATTGGGTGATGTGATCGTTAAATCGTCCTAGCTGGCTCTGTTATCTCTGTCCAGATGGATTTTAATTTATTTTTCAATTTTTTAATCTTTCAAATGCCCAAAACGGCATCATTTTGGTCGTTTAAAGAAAAGAAAACTTCAGCTTCTTCTTCTTCCCTGAATTTACTGCTTCAAGAACCCTAATTTTTCTAATAGGCAATTTCCTAAGAACCTATGGAAGCTGTGGGGGTTTGAGGTGGCGTCCATTCTTCTTCACTCATCGCCGTCGGTGTCTTTGTCCCTTCCTTCGGTGGAACTGACACACCTATTGGTCTCTCATCTGCTGCACTCTGATCATGACTCTTCTCCATTGCCCTGGAAGCTTATCGACAAAGCCCTCTCTCTTAACATCATCCATCCTCTGCTTCTCCTCGCACTTCTCTCAAACACCAACACGCTTCTTCCAACCAGACATCTCCGCCCCGCACCTTACACACTTTATATGCAACTCCTCAACAGATACGCCTTTTCAACACTCTCTCATATCAATTCCACTAACTATCAACAGTACGTACGTCTAATAATCAGATATCAATTCATCAATCAATCAATCTAGTATGAATGTATGACTGAATGAATACTATTTATTTATTACTAACAAACAATTCATCAATTCATAGGATTATGAAATCAATTGATGACGTTCTTCACCTTTCCCAACTATACAGCCAAGAGGTAGAGGTGTGTGACCCAGGAGCTATTCTTGTTCAATTTATCTTTTCAGGGGAGGAGGATGAAGGGGTCGCGTGCCGCAAATACAGCAATGGCTATTCAGATCATTGGTCAATTTCTCCAAAACAAATTCACTTCAAGGATCATTTCCTTAGTTCATCGAAACACGTAATATTGTAACAAATTAGGGTTCCTGAAGAAGCAAACACAGGGAGGAAGAAGATGCTGAAGTCTTCTTTTCTTAAGAGACAAAAACACGCCGTTTTGAGCCTTTGGAAGATTAAAAAATTGAAAAATAAATTAAAATATAACTGGGCAGAGATAACGGGGCCAGTTATGATGATTTAACGGTCACGTCACCCAACTCACGGATGCTAGCTAACGGAAGTCAACCCAGGGACTAACGTGTCCCACGTTAGTAATTGTCAGGGACTAACGAAGTATTTTTTTTTTTTTTTTGTCAGAGACTAAAATGGCCTCCACACTTTTTGTTAGGACCAAAATGGATATTTACCATTGCTTTAAATTAATGAGCATTGAACCACAAAAGTAAAAGTACTTTTTTTAGTTGATGAATTTATTATAAGTACTTAGTTCCTATAAGTCTCGCAACTCATGAGGAAAAAAATCTAATGAGCGTTGAAATTTCTTTGCGCGTAAGATAAGATAACTAAAGTTTGTTTTACGAGAGAAAGTAAAGTGAAATTCATTGGTCTGAACGTGAAAGAAAAGAGTTATAGCTCATTGAAGAGCTATTTTTGCTACGTACTGTCGGTGCATATAGGTTCTTGGTCTGCCATTTTCTACAATTTTATGTAATTATTATGCTTGTAAGAATTTGATTAATAAATATAGTTGCAAGGAAACCGCCCCATTTCTTCCGATGTGACAGAAGGGAATGGAACCTAAACTTCAAAGTGAAGTAGATCTTAGAAAAAAGATTGGGTGTGAATAGTCCTAGAAGTTGGAGCAATAATTGTCCACCAAATCATTCAGTTAATTTCTAGAACTCAGATTTGAACTGGTCCAGATTAACTTGAAGTTTCAAAAGATAAACACAGATAGAGTTGACGGATAAAGATATATTGTGCCCATTGTGGTGTATCATATCTTGTTCGTGTCAATAATATCTTGTTACCATAGGTAGTTAAGATGGTCTGGGTAGGGAGTCAAGGAGTGGAGTAATAAAGAGGTTGATGGTTCAAACCCTATACATTAACAAAAATACTAACATTAACACATTAAAATTTGTCTATAAAAAATCATAAATTAAAATTTCATGTAATTCAAAAAATAAAATATGTTGCAAAATATTATTGGTGATGATAGGATATGATATACCAAAATATAACAACAGATCCTCATCATATATATATATATTAATTATGCTTGGCAAAATAAACTTCTAATGGAGCAATCAACAAAATGAACATGCACTATGACTGGGCAAGTAATTCTTGTGTTCTTCAACTACCATTGGAACCATCATTGCAAAGACTACAAGTAAATCCAAGCGACTAGTGCTTTCTTAACTCCAATACTATGGGACTAGATAGGAAACTTCATAAAGGGAAGCCGGGGCCATTTCAGAAATTTTTTAGAAGTCACTTCTAAGGCATTGCACATGACGTTGATTTTGACAGCACCCCCATATCATATCCACTCCCGCCATCGCTTTCTTTTGCGGCTGATTTGAACCAACTTGCATTCAAACGCGGTTGCTGATATTGGCATCAGTCACGGGACGGAACATGAAAGTTGAAACCATTGAATTTTTCTTCTGTTGCAATTTGAACTGAATGGTGAAAAGGATACACTATTTGATAATGTTATTTCCAGAAGCTATACACACAAATCTCTTAGATTCTTCCATACAAGTCATTCATTAAATAATATTCCGGTCCTTTTATAACATTTTTAATGGTAAAAAATGAGTTCATTTTGGAGCCTTTAAGGGTTCATGAGTATATAAATTTTTTTTTGTAAAATATCATTAACCAATTATTCCTTTGTTGACTACTTAATTAGGTGTTACAATAATAGTTTCAATTTCATACATCTCAAAAAATAAATTTTTTATTTTTGTTTTTTATCGAAGTATTTAATAGATATTATTATGAGATTAAGACTCTGTTTGACAAGGCTAAACCATTAGTTTATAGCGGATGAGTTTGTAGCTTTATAATTGGTAAACATTTTTCACACGATCATATAATATTTTTTCACTAACTTATAATATTATTTCCAGACTCTACTTAAAGTAACGTTTGAGCTTATAACTTATAGCATCTTATTTCTTTTCTCATTTTTATCTTTACTATTTTATCCTCCCATATGCTTTCTTAAATAAAATAAAATATAACCAAGCAGTTGGGCACAAGTGGTTAATGTGCTGCTGTTAAGGACGAATGGCTCGTGCTTTGCACGAGTTCGATCCTTGGCAGCAACAACTCTTGGCCAGGCTTTACTTACCTCCCGGCCGAACCCCGGATTAGTCAGGGTCAAAGACTCTGGACACCGGGACGGGGGTCAAAGACCCTCTGGACCAAAAAATAAAAAAATATTATAATCCTAATATTAAAAATAAAATTTCTATTAAAAATTAATATCAACATGTCATTTTATGTTACTATCCCATTTTATTTAATAAAAATTAATTAATAATTTAAAAATAAACATTAATATTTTAAATTTTGAGATATAAATAATAATTAATTTAAAATCAATTAAAGTATTAAAGTGATGATTATTTAAATAAATAACACACACACATATAGAATTTTTATAAAAATATATAAACATGTCCTTTTATGTCATTTTATATTTATTAGCTAGTTCAATCACTGGTTTTACCAAACACTTCAAATCTAATCAATTAGCTTATTCGTTATCCACTATCAGCTACCTCATCTCATCTGCTATTAGTTAGTTTATCCAATATCCGTTAGTGTTTACCTAACAAAGTTTCAAATTTACCTGTAAATTAATAGCGTACAAATTGTAATTATAGTACAATTAATGCAGCAATGTCAATATGAAAAATGGGCAAAAGCACCAAAAATGAGGGGTATTACCCCTAAATTTTCTTTCAGAAAGACTTCACACATTGCACATCTAGATACAACTAATGTTAGAAAGATCTCATGAGTCATGACAAGTTCAACCCTCTTTTTTTTCTTTCTTTTTTGACTGGAAGTTCAACCTCTTCTTGAATCAACTTTTGTGTGGGATTGTTAGATTTTAAGAATTAATAGAAAATAAAAATTTTGAAATTGAGTTTATTTAAACATTTTAAAAATAAATCAGTTTTAAAATTTATAGTGGATACATTTCTTGAAACTATTTGAATGGGGTTGAACCAAACGAGATTTTTCCAAAAATTCATGATACATGTTGGCATAGTGTCAATTCATACTTAGCCATCATACACTATTATGGACTGGTGAAAATGCAAATAATTAACATGCCTTAAATGAATTCTCATGTTACTAATTTTACCTAAAATTGCAGGAGTAAATATGAATTTAAACAAAATTATATTTGAAACTTATAAATGAATGTGTGTTGTGTGTCGATTTCTCGTTAAATGGATTCTTGTTTTCCACCTAGTTCTAAACTGTATATCATGTTTTCCTTTCGTATTTTGTCAACAGGATCTTCAATTCTATCTAGGAACTTTCTAATAGAAAAAGTCCAAGTGAATATAATTTGATCTTCATTATTTTCAAAGGCCATGATGGCAATAGGAAAGATTATGTGAAAGGAACACGGTTAAGCATAGCAATCACTTTCACTTGTAGAACAAGCACCACTTCTTTTCTCCACATGAATATACTACATAAAAAATTCGAATTCTATTCCAAACTGAATAAATTCGTTTTTTTTTTTTCTTTTTTTTTTTTTTGAAAATCAGTTGGATGGGGATCGATTTTCATAGATTGATGAGTTATAATTTTGAATATCAATCCTCACTACAAAGGAAAAAGGCTTTTAGCAATCGACCAAATTAGTCGTTGTTAAATGATTTTTGGTCGATAAATATGTTAGGGACCGGATTAGCGATCACCAGTTAGTGGTTGCTAAAACCTTGGTCGTTAATTCATATAGCGACCGATTTCGCTTCGTCTCTATTTAGCGATCGAATAATTGGGTTGCTACATGGTCAAAATTCTATCACTGAAAGGGTCACCTGAAACTAATAAAGGGACTAATTTTAGCAACGAAAATTTCAAATTTAGCGATTGCTATATTCGGTCGTTAAATTCCCCAAGGTCATATTTTAGCGATTGATTTGTTTCTGTTGCTATTTGGTCCCATTGGTATTTAGCGACCGGATTTCAATTTGGTCGCTAAATTAAATTTTTTTCCTTCAAATTTTTAAAACCAAAAATTAAATTAAAATAAAAATAAAATTAAAACAAATTCAACTTAAAGCATATAAATAAAATAAAATAAAATAAAATTCAAATGAAATATATAATTAAAAATCCAACCAGTACAAATGTAATCAAACAGTAGTGTATTACACCTAATAGAAAATCTAATCTATGTGAGGAAGGGGTGAGGGGTCTGGGATAATGTCATCGTCATCCGCGACATCATCAGCATTGACATTAGCAGCAGCAACGACATCGGCAGTAGCGGCATCATCGTGTGCGCCTCCGGCTCTGGAACTGTCAGGTCGAAATCCCAAGAACATGTACAACTCCTCCATGCGACTATCCTCCTCTCGAGTGTGCTGCAGCAACTCCCGGATTTCGTTATCCTTTGCCGCAAGTTCTGCATTCATGTTCAGGATGACCTCTCTAACATCTTGGTTAGGACTAGGATCAGATTGTCCATGTGGTGCTGCTGAGGCCACGAACTGATCCCCCAGCTGACCAAGGCCAAAAACACGCCCCTTCTTATTTTTTCCGCTAACCACCTCTAAGAAAATGACATTGTCAGAAGTAGTATAGTATTCATGCCCCTGACTACTGGCATCGTCTCGAAGGCGATGGAAGTCGTCCTGCATAATATGTCAGACATTAGCATTTGCAATTATATTTTTAAAATAATACCAATTCATATTAAATTGAACATGCAAATTAATGATTAAAGATTACTTACAGGAAGGTCCCGAACCTTCGGGCTGACCCACTCTCCACGCTTGGTCTTCTTGGTCTTCTCCAAGACCTCAAAAATTGTGGGCTCTCTCTGTTTCTCTTTCTTCTGCATATATAAAAGTAGAAAATACATTTTTTACTTATAAAAAAATGATGACAACCAAAAGGATAGGTTGCCTTTGGAGATGATCTTATGGTTGAATTTTACAAAACAAAGTTAGATATCATGTTTAAGTTCAATTCAAAAGAAGAAGAAAATATAAAATGGAAGAAGAAAGAAGTGGGATGGCGCCACAAACTATAAGTTTGATAAGCCAAGTGATGTTCGCCACAAGAATCTTGGATTCTTGATAAGAACTAGTTGGTTCAACCAAGAACCAAGGAGAAACAATATTTCTCACCAAAATGGAATTTGATCCAAAATGAACATCCAAGTTATCATTTCATGTATATAGGCGTGATACATATAGCATGTATGGCTGCCCACTTTTGATTTACATTGTCCTCTCAATATTTCATAACTCCCACCTAATAACTAACATAATTCACCAACTAAATGACCCACTTAACTAACATTTTAACTCAACCACTAAATGGTGAGTTTATTATTCTCTTTCCACCATTATGTGGCTGCCACACTTTACTTCTCATATTAAAAAGTGTAACCCCACATAATTAACAAAACAACAAAAAGGCTAATAACTTAAAGGAGTTTCTTTTGGCATGCAAACCAACAAGATTCCTCCTAACTAAGCTATATAAATCGTGTACATCATGAAATTAAGTGGGGTTGATCCATTTGCAACACTTAGCAAATTTGGATCCACTCACATAACCCATTACACTTATTGAATTTGAAATAAAACAAATAAATGGACTTATAACTAGTGCACGCCCACCATCTCCATCATCATGGGTCTTCTAGTTAAATAAGATAAGTGAACAATTTGGGCTCCATTCCATTTGGCCTTGATCTTGGGTTTGCTTCCATCAAAATAGCCACCATTTGATTTTGAGCTTCTTGGGCTTTCTTGGTTCTAGCTTTTGTCATAGGTTCACCAAGTCCATGTAGTGCTTCTTGGTCCATGCTCCTTATTTGGTTCATATAAAAAAATAACACGATAAACTAAAACATTAAATTTCATGTTGACTTCTACTTACCAGCCTATCTAATTGATCTGGAATGGATACAGAGCCACCAGTGTATAAAGGAGCGCCAGAATCCACAACTCAATTCTGTTTGCCGACTTCGCTCCTTTTCTGGAACTTTTTATCACTAGCCCAATAATGATATAGGCATTCTAGCACATCATGACAAAGCCAACTCCCACTATCTTGACCCTCCCTAATGTTGTTGAATGCATTCTTAAACAGCTTTGAGCCTCTCGACTCAAAGACCCGACATATCTGATCGTTGTTTGCTGGCAACCACTTATAGCGTGCCTAACAAGAAAAGGTAAAATATTAGGAAACAAAATAAATTAATTATAAGTTATTTGACATATATTTAAATGAAGAATAGAATTAAAACTTACCCAAAAGTCGTCCCTAAACCACATACCACGAATTCTCTGATCAATCTTCTTCTATGAGGGCTTTGCTATGTACGTTTGATGCTTCCTCTCCCATTTAGGGGTAGTATCTTTATTATATAGTTTATCTCTCTTTTTCGTTTTTTCTTGTATATGGTTTAGAATACACCTAGTATTCCCAATTAATACAATTTTGGCTTATAAAAAAAAAATCTTCTTCCACATGGGCCAAGGCTCATTATACTTGCTCCTAATACACATAGATCTGCTTCTAAGGCCCATCTGGAGGGTAAAACCTATTGGCAACAAATAATGTATAAATTTATAAATAAACATAATTAATAAATATTTATAATTATAATGATAAAAAACAACAATAACTGATAAATAACTTACTCTAACTTCACCCAGGGGTGAATCCATATCCTCCCATCTGTAGGATCCCTCGTCCCGGCCTTTCGGCCTGTGCGACGGATACCTGTGTTGCTCGATCGATCAGGATAATACTCGAATCCCTAACTCGTCGACACATCAACGTTGTCGTTCTTCATTTTTTCTTAGTTCTTGCATGAATTCTAGTTTCATTTATGAATTTATTGCAAGATAAGGGTTCGTGACAATGTTTAGATGTTGTCTGTGTGTTAGGGAAAATTTTGGAGCACCGAGAAGCTCTATGTGAAGCATGGCAGCAGCTGTCCTTAGGTGTATGGCATGGTTTTTGAGGTTCAAATCATCGGTAGGCTAGTGTACAAGGTAAGGAGAAAGTATCTAAGTCGTCGGGAAGGCAAGCATAGTACTTCATGTTAGATTGTATGTGTAGGGTGACCCAGACCCTACTAGTTGTCGAGTAGTCGACAATGGCTAAACCCTGGTCGGAAATGATTTTAGAATACTCTTTAGGATTTGGTTATTATAGGCTATTGGATTTAGGGCAAAGTCCTAGGTTAGGCAATTCTGGTTGAGGATGCATGCTTTATCTGTTATATAAATATGTCTCTGGATGTTGTGCTGATTAATGTGTGGTGGCTGTTTATACACAACAATCAGCCAACCTCAACAACATCACATATATATATATATATATATATATATATATATATATATATATATATATATATATATATATATAGCTAAGGGTAAACTGATTAGTTTTATATTGAGATTGCGGTATATGGGTACCGATATGAGTTGTGGATGATTAAGGCATCATAAAACGTGTAAGTATGAGATTTTTACCGGTGTCAACTTAGGATGGTTGTGCATTGCATAGTTGCCAAGTGGTGAGCCGTGTGACTGGGAGTCATTGGAAGTTGGTGTACCCGGGTGCAGGTACGGAATATGGAGAGGGATGGTTCTGGGAACCTTGGGGATGTAGTCCGGTCTGGAACGATCTACAGTAACCAGTGAATTGCACCCACTATGTCGTGATCCCCGTGGAGGCTTGGCTGTCCCAACGTCTAGCCCTGAGTATTCTTGTAGCAGGTGGACCTTCCGAGGCGACGAAGATACCCCTATTGGAGATTGAGCTCATAGGGGGAAGCACCCTTATCGGTCACGGTGAGCGGCATAGTTATCTAGACAAACCAACTGACATTCTCTAAGCAAGGTTGGCCCAAGAGAGAGAAAGAGAATATCCGGGGAATCAATATTCCTAGTGTGAGAGATCGACCGACATGCATAGGAGTGTGAATCATTAGAGGATTGATCCTAGAGGTATGATTGAGGTTTTTGTGAAAGAATGACCCAATATATGTTTTGCTGTTTGTACATATGTGCTGGTTGATAACATGTTGGATTATATTGTGCCCTCAACCCCTTTTATGGTGATGATTAGTTGCTTATCTCTCTTCTTTATCTATATTTCTTTGTATGTATCAATACGATAGATGAGCAGCAGCAGCAGAACGGGGATAGCGGTGTGGCAGGACTATCATCCGTGACACTATCTGCAGAGGATGCTAACCAGGATTCCGATCCTCAAAGATATTGAGATTGTATATCATGATGACCGTGGGTGGTAGGTCGACCACTCACAGTTCTTCATGACTTACATTTGTCTTGTCAGCTTCTATGTGCGTCTTGGAGGAGGTCCTTATTTTCATTTGGATGGCCCGTATAGGATTGCTCAGCGCCTATCGTTTTCAGAGATATGGTATCCACCTCGTCAAAGGGAGTTCCTTGACGATATGTGGAACATGGTGGATAGGTCCGAGGCTAGGAGCCATGTGAGTATGGTGCAGAGAGGCCGAAGACAGAGGAGCGTGCAGACCATGTATCATTACCGTTGCTGCATGGTGGTGATGAGTCAGTCTGGGAGCCTAGAGCCAGAGATGTCAGAGTCTACCGACGTCACTTCGGGGAGGGAGAAGGTAGTTCCAGACGTCCATATATCAGCTATGATATGGATCTGTCGGACGCGTCTGCTAAGGTGTGCCTCTTTGAGCGTATTTTGGATATTTTGATGTATTTTTGGTGAGGCAGGCATGGTAGTGATGGTAGGACCTTTTTGTGAAAAGTGTTTATGTATCTCATTTTATTTTATGAGTCCGTATAGCTTTTCCTCGGTTTATGATCCCTCTTTTGGGATTTCACCAATGGTGACATGTTGTATATATGTTATATATAGGTTGTGTTTATGTTTTATCGCTTTGCATGCTCAACTATTTTATTTCTTTACAGTTTTATTATTATAATATTTTCGTTTGTAATAAAGCACGCTAACGTTAATAACAAATTAAAACATAGTTAATTAGGTTCTTCATTAATGAGACTTAAAATATAACACCTTTATAACAGATATAATAACGCTGAGGCCTAACATTGAATAGCATTTAAAACTTAAAAAACTAAAATGGTATGTTTCTAGAGTATTGAATTGAAATATGAAATTAAATTAGATGATTAAACATGTATTTTTTTTAGGTCCGTGATGGAACCCAAGGTATCCCGACAGGCGGAAGTAGTATGACTAATCTCCCGAGGAAGTAGAGTATTAGTTAAGAGGCAACTCCTCTACCCACATATATTAAATGGCCTAAGCTACTAGCCACTTGGACCACACTCTGTGGGTGATTAAACATGTATTTTAATCCTTCAATAATATTAAGCAAGCTACGTACTACAATATTTACAAAAACTTATGCATTCTAAATAATAAAATACACATATTATGGATTTTTTTTTTTACCAAATTATAGGTGCAAAGTATCCATCAGCTTCGTCGATGACTGGCCTCCGTCGGGAAATCTGGATGGTCACTTTTAGTGGGGTCTTCTCTCCCAACCATATTTTTTCCATCCACAAGACTTAAATTCGAGACTTTGTTTCATGCATATGGACCCAATTCCACTTGGACCAACGTCATGTTGGCATATACTATGGATATTTATTAAGCAGTTCTAAGGTACCTATATCTTTCTAATTAAGAGTATATTACATTTAAGTATTTCATTGATTGTTATTTTCAGTAAAATTTATATGTTTATTATAAAATCAACATTAAATATTTTTAATTTTCATATTGAGTTAGGACATCACTCCAATATTTTATTTGTAGCTATTAATTATACCTGATAAAAAAATAAACATTCATTTTGAAATAAATATTTAATAAAACTTTAACAACCCATTGTATGGATTACATACCTAGCAACTTCCTTATCGTCTCCACACAAAGGATCTTACGAGGGTTCTGTTTTAACATTTCTTGACCCTTTCTTACGTTTTAGCACAGTAAAGTAGAACGACCCATGTTCATGTTCCTCAGCTTTTCCTTCTTCTGTAATTATTTTTCTATTATTCAGTTTTTCTGGTACAAGCTCATTGAGAATCAGTCCACTTTCCACGGCAATTTGGAGAATTCCTCCCAACTCTCATTTCGTTTTCTGGCTACCCTCTCATTTTCAAGGCCATAAATTTTTTTATGCTTTCAACTCGTATATGGATTTGGAATTTTGGACTATGCGTAGAATCAAACGAGAAATGGTCAGGAATGACAAATATTTTCAAGGCAAAATAAATATTTTTATGCTTTCAACTTGTATATGGATTTGGAATTTTGGGCTATGTGAAGAATCAAATTAATGAGAAAGGGTAAGGGATTACAAACATTTGTGATCAAAATGTTATTGGCTCTTGACTTGTTTCGTACAAGTGTAAAGAATATATCATACAAAATGCTTGCTCTTTTAGCACTTTAGAACTGATTTCTTATACAGAAATGTTTGTTAAACACATATTAGGGACACCACTTTTGCTTTTTTTGTTATATTTTTGAAATATGTGTATACAAAGATGATAAAAGTAAGTAAAAGATAGAAATAAAAACATACAGTGTCATATACAATATCTAAATTTTGTGTTCAAATAACACAACTCTTTCTTATACCCATTAGCTCTAACACCGGGAAATCATTCTCTCCACATGTTATGGCCTTTATTTGAACACCCATTTGGGACATCTTTTCTGGACACCCTAGACATAATGACAATTGTGTAAATAAACACAATGACAATTATATAAATATAAATACACCCTTAACACACACATTCTTGGATGTCCATCTTAGGTGTCTATTTTGGATGTTCATATAACATACCTCCCTTTTCACATGTTAACGAACAGTCCCATCACCAAGGGCCAAAATGGACAGCATCAATCAAAAGCAACTTGTTAAATTAAATAAGTATATGTTAATTGATAATATATTTAATATATTAAAAAACAATATTTTTAAATTTAAAGAAATACAGATAATCCAACATCTCTCTTTTACAGACTAGCGTTCATGCTACACAGGACTTGTGAGTTGTGATTGAATCAGAAGTGACGGGTTCATGCTTATCATTCTGTTAAGATCTATGATTGAAGTTGGCTGTGGCTGGTATTTGACCATGCGTTTAGTCTGTTTCACATGGTCATAGAAATTTCACATGTTGAATACTAATATTGGCCTATTGGGAAATATATTATCTTAGAAGCAGGGGAAGTTTCCTTTACTAGCCTCAGAGTATCTGTGTCAGGCCAATTATTATGACCCATCATCTTCTATATATTCTTCATTCTTCCAAAATTATTTATACGTGTGTCTTACACCGTCTTTTTAATATAATCTCTCACAATTGTAGCATGATTAGATAGTTCGACTGAACTATGGTTATATCAGCTATTAAGTTAATATTCAGATTCAATAACAATTAAGTTAATATTGTATTAAAATGTAAATGTATAAAGTACAACTTATCTATCTTTACAAGCCTTGTTGAACTGTGCTAATTTGAAACTTCGTTTGTATTGTAGTGGTTTAAATTATGATGACAACTTTTATGCCAATTTAGAGAAGATAAAAGGAGAGGGCCTTCAGATTTACAGATTGATTTTTTTTTTTTTTTGACTGAGATTTACAGATTGATTAGATAAACAAATTGTAGCTCAATAGTACATCTATAGTCTATACATGCATTGGTTAGAAATTTTATCTTACAAATGGTGATGCATTGCATGCAATAATTGGTATAGGCTAACCAGAGGTGAAGTCTTGAGCATCAATTAGGTTGGTTATATATCTCAAGTAGGGGATTGCTTTTCTCACCCTCCCCTAATTTATTTAAATTTTTTACCAAAATATCATTCCCCTTCCCCTGAGCTTCTCCCCACCCCCACGATCCCTCACCCCTCCCTCCCTCCCTCCCTCACTATTTTTCTCTTCTAATTTTAGGTAGGTTAGTTCCTATGAAGAATGGGTACTCCAAAATTGGTTTTGTGCCCGTACCCGTACCCGGTACTCGTTGGGTCTATACGTACCAAGCACGTACCCGAAAAAAATTCAAACAAAAAAAAATTGGGTACTCGGTTTGGGTACACGTATTTTTTGGGTACGTACCGACTCTCGTACACACGCTCTGATAAATAAAATAACATTGTTGTTTAGTAATTCAGTAACATTGTTGTTTACACACTTTGATAGTGTAATCTATCAAGCAATTTAGTACTAGTTCTATTCTCCTATTCATGTAATTCAAATTCTTTTTTCTTCCAAATCTGCATCTCTGTTGTATCTGTGAACTTTATATCATCATCATCAACACGATTATTATTATTAGGGTTTTTATATCTTATGCAATCTTGCACAGGTTAAGGAACCAAAAAACAACAACTATTTATTGAAAAACTAAGTATTTTATTTTTGAATGTATAAAATACACAAGTTCCCATATGAATATACTCTTTGGGTTCCTTAACATTTGCAAGATTGCACGGGATAGAAAAACCCTTATTATTACTAGCGGCAAGACAGGCACTGACGTGCCTGTCTGGCTGCATTTATAGTGCTTTTAATCGTGTTTATCCATGTTCTTACTACATAATATTTTATTTGCCACTCGTGTATGTCGAATATATTTAATCGCTATTTTTTGCGACCTTATAATGCGACTTCTTAATGTAAACACACATTATATAATTATATCATAACGTTCATAAGATTATGTTGTGAATAAATGTAAAAATAAATAACATGCATATTGTAATAATAAAAAATAAATTCAAGGTACAAATTATTATTTAGTTACGTCTATCATCTCGCGTTGACATCTTCGAATCTGACTTAAATACACTCTGAGAAAGTAATCGTGTCCCATTAAAGTGGCCAGCTTTAGGGTCAATATTTGGCAACAACTTCAATGATGCTCCTTTTTTAACTTTCAGAATGTGTGGTAGCAAACCACCTGGAGCAATGGAATTTAAGTATTCATGTAGATATAAGTTTCTTGTGTCCTCTTCGACCTTATCAAATGATTACAACCTTTGCTCTTCACCTAGGAAATGTTCGATAATTATGCCATTCGGCTTCTGAACATCCTCATCTTTCAGTGTTAGTATGGCTCTTTCTACCATATAAGATGCATCCCATACATGGTATTCTAACCGGGGGAATATTTGTTGTATAACAATATGTATTTAACTTTTTCCTTCCAATGGAATTGCAATCAGGCGGGGTACCCTCACCATATCATCATGGCGAGGTGTCTGTATGTACGCATATCTATTTCTTTTACTTGTGTGCACTTCTTATATTTCATTATATTTTAAATCCATCTCTCTAAGTTTATCTCATTAAGTAATTGTAATTTTTGTACCAAAACAAAAAAGAAATTGTAATTTATCTTTGGAAGAATAAACTAATCTCCATCTTTTTTTTTTTATAAGTATGAACTAATCTCTGTCTAATTATACCTAGACAAAGATGAAAACCATGACATTTACAGATAAAATTTCATGTTTAAAATCATATTATATTGTCTAAATAGGTCAGGGTGGTTTGACCATAATTACTGTTTTGCATTGATTCATTCTTTCCTTCTATTCTTTTTTTCCAAAAAAATTATACTTGAAGACAACAAACATCAGAAAACCAATATTATCTTGACAAAATTAATAAAAGCGCTAACCTTCCAATGCAAGAGGAATTGCTTCAACCTGTATCAATCTTCATTTTTCCAACCCAATTTACCAAGTGTTAAAAATTGAATGGTAAAAAATTAAAAAGAAAGAAAATGTTTGGTATGAGGAAAGGAAAATATAAGGAAGTTTGTAAATGTGTTTTGTTTGAAAAGAATTTTGATATTTATTCTGCCTTTTAAATTTTAAAAAATTCTCTTTGAAAGTTTTTGGAATATCAAAAAGAAAGTTTATATATATATATATTTTTTGACGTGAAAAAAGAAAGTTTATATTCATTTTAGGCAAATAGATAAATTAAATAATTATCTATTAAACTAATAATCATAAGTAAAAAAAATAAAAAATTAAGAAGGAATGTAATGAACACAATATCATACCACCTATGGTGATATGATATTGACAAAAATGAAATTGACAAAAAAATAAAAATAATAGAGAAAAGACATTAGATGTGGGTTAAAGGAACACCAGAAGTCAAAAGAAGTTCTTTACTCCTCCTGTAACATCATCGGCTGCTCTATGGATTAACTATTGTCCCCACAAACTAACATGGGTCTTTTCTGCGTGCTTTGTTCTCACTCAGACGCTTCCTGGAAAAACTTTCCAGGAGGTCACCCATCCCAGAATTGCACCAAGTCAAGCACGCTTAACTTTGGAGTTCTTAAGTGATGGGCTACCGAAAAGAAGATGCATCTTGTTTTCCAGCTCCCAGGTAGCATTTTCCTCAGTAGCCCCGTTCCAAACGACTTTGACCAAAGGAATTTCCTTGCCTCTTAGCTGCTTCACTCACCTATCCTCGACTCGAAGGGGTAACACCTCAAACGTCAAGTTCTTTTTCAACTGTAAAGTGTCGGGTACTATCACATGACTAGGGTCATGGATATATTTTGAGTTGAGACACATGAAAAACATTATGGAGGTTGGACAAGAACGGTGGTAAGGCTATCTGATAGGCGACTTCGCCGACTCTTTTAAGGATCTGGTAAGGACCAATAAATCTCGGAGTAACTTTCGTCGCCTTCATCACTCTACCAACCCTAGTCGTTGGAGTAACTCTCAAGAATACATGATCACCTTCCTGGAATTCAAGCGCCTTCCTCCTTTTGTCATGGTAGCTCTTTTGCCTACTTTGTGCCACTCTCATCTTTTCCTGAATTAGTCTCACTTTCTCTATTGTTTCTTGCACTATCTCAGGTCCTAGCACCACATTATCACCAGGTTCATTCCAACACAAGAGTGTCCTACATCTCCTCCCATAAAGAGCCTCATACGGTGCTATCCCAATGCTAGAATGGAAGCTGTTGTTGTAGGTGAACTCTATCAAGGGCAAAAACTTGTCCCAATTACCCGACTGCTCTAGCACACAAGCCCTTAACAAGTCCTCTAAGGACTGGATGGTCCTCTCAGACTGCCCATCAGTCTGTGGGTGGTAAGCTGAACTAAGCCTAAGCTTTGTCCCTAAAGCCTCTTGCAAACTATTCCAAAACCTAGAGGTAAACCTCGAATCTCTATCTGACACTATGCTAGAGGGTACACCATGAAGCCTAACTATCTCTTTGATGTACAACTTGGCTAATTTTTCCAAAGGATATTCCATATTCATCGGGATGAAATGGGAAGACTTAGTCAGTCTATCCACAACAACCCATATAGCCTCAAAACCGGCTGGAGTCCTAGGGAGTCCAGACACAAAATCCATGGAGATGCTATCCCATTTCCATTCTGGGACACTCAAAGTTTGCAACTTACCTGAAGGCTTTTGATGTTCTATCTTGGCCTTCTGACAAACTAGGCATGCATACACAAACTCAGCCACATCCTTTTTCATCCTAGGCCACCAAAACATCCTCTTAAGGTCCTGATACATCTTGGTGGCACCTGGGTGCACACTCAGTCCACTCCTATGTCCTTCTTCAAGGATCAACTTTCTAAGCTCCGGAACGTCTGGTATACAGACTCTATCTTTGAACCTCAAAACCCCGTCACTTCCGTCCTTAAAACTAAGGTTTTTTCCCTGAGCGAGCAACTCTCGCTGGTCTAAGAGAAAATTATCTAACTTCTGACCCTCTATAACCTGATCCATCAAGCCATTGGTAACCTTCAAGGTTCCAAGCCTAATACTCTTAGGGGTAAACTCACAAGCTGGACTAAGGTCTCTAAACTCCTCAATCAGATCCCTCTCCCTAACCATCAAAGCGAAGATGTGTAAGGTTTTCCTACTCAAGGTATCGGCCACTACATTGGCCTTTCTTGGGTAATAGGTCAGCTCGAAGTCATAATCTTTTAAGAACTCCATCCACCTACGCTGCCTCATATTCAGCTCCTTCTGATCAAAAAGATATTTCAAACTCTTATGATCACTAAAGACCTCAAATCTCGCTCCATATAGGTAATGCCTCCAGATCTTTAAGGCAAATACCACAGCTCCTAGCTCTAAGTCATGGGTAGGGTAATTCTTCTCATGGGTTTTCAACTTCCTAGAAGCGTAAGCAACTACCTTACCATTCTGCATCAACACACCACGTAACCCTTGTTTAGAAGCATCACAGTAAACTATGAAGGGTTCACTAGGATCTGGCAAAACTAACACTGGTGCTGATGTCAACCTATCCTTAAGGGTTTGGAAACTCTCTTCACACTTAGAGTCCCACACAAACAACTGTCATTTCTTGGTGAGACGAGTTAAGGGTAAAGATCTCTTAGAGAAACCTTCTATGAACCGCCTATAATACCCGGCTAACCCCAAGAAACTCCTAATCTCGGTTACAGATTTAGGTGCTTCCCACTGGTGCACCATCTCTACGTTAGCTGGGTCCACTGCTATGCCACCCTTAGAGATGACATGTCCTAAGAAGCTCACTTTCTCTAACCAGAATTCACACTTCGACAACTTAGCATACAACTGCTTTTCCTTAAGGGTCTACAAAACAACCCTCAGGTGTTCCTCATGTTCCTCCTTGCTCTTGGAGTACACTAAGATGTCATCTATGAATACCACCACAAACTTATCCAAGTAAAGGTGAAAGGTCTTGTTCATGTAGTCCATGAACACCGCAGGAGCATTGGTCATGCCAAAGGGCATAACCAAGTACTCGTAGTGACCTTATCTCGTCCTGAACGCTGTCTTCGGGATGTCCTCAGACTTAACTCGAATCTGGTGGTACTCTTACCTCAAATCTATTTTAGAAAAGACGCAAGCGCCTATCAATTGGTCCATGAGATCATCAATCCTAGGGAGGGTATACTGATTCTTTATGGTCACCTTGTTGAGCTGTCGATAGTCGACACACAACCTCATACTACCATCCTTTTTCTTCACCAACAGCACAGGTGCTCCCCACAGAGACACACTGGGCCTAATGAACTGCTTCTTCATCAGGTCCTCCAACTGTTCCTTCAACTTAGCTAGCTCTAGAGGAGACATTCTATATGGTGCTATGGAGATTGGCCCGGTGCTAGTCACTAAGTCTATGGCAAACTCAACATCTCTCTCTGGGGGTAAGTTATAAACATCCCCCAGAAACACCTCAGGAAATTCCCGCACAATAGGCAAGCTGGCGACATCAGGAGGGCTGCTCTCTACTTCCAGGGAAGCTATCATCATGTATACTTGGGCTTCGTCTCTCATCGAAGCTTGAACTTGGCTGCCAGAGAGAAGATCCGGATTCTTAGACTCCGTTGGAGTTCCAAAAACCAATGTTTTATCAAAACAGTTCAGAAGGACGTGTTTGGAAGATAACCAGTCCATGCCAAGAATGATATCAAGATCTTTCAGGGGTAAACATACAAGATCAGCAACAAAGGTTCTATAACAATATGATAGTTCTTACATGCATGAGACGTGAAAACAGGTTTATTTGTAGGTGTAGACACAATCAGATCAAACTCAAGAAAGGTAACGAGCAATTTAAGACTCTTGACCCTATCATGCGATATAAATGAGTGAGTAGCACCCGAATCATATAATACAGTCAATTGAGTTCCATCAATAAAACATGTACCTTGAATCAAGTCATCGGACTCAGAGGCTTCAGGTCCACTAAGAGTAAAGACTCTCCCAGTGGTCTTCAGTCGGTTGGCCTAAGACTTCTAACTCTTCCTAATGCTGGGAGGCTCTGCCTTGGCTCCCTCACAATCACGGCTGATGTGACCCGACTTGCCACACCTAAAGCAAATCACAGCTGATTCCTTGCATTGAGAAGAGTAATGATCAGGTGCACCGCACTTGCCGCACCTCATGGGTCTAGAGGCATTGGAAAACCCGCCCTAAACCTATCCTGCTGAAACTGTGGCTTCTTGCCACTCTGCTTGAAGTCCATGCCGGTTGGAGCATAGCGCTGTTTGTTGGTGTAAGCCCTAGAGGCCAATGTTTTTCCTTTGGACTTACATTTTGTATCTTGCTATTATTTATCATATGAGGCATTTCATTTTATTATGTTATTTGTTTAAACATAATAAAGTCCTTAGAATAGAAAGTTCTATTTAATAGAATATCAAGTATACGACTTGATAGTGAGACACTATGAATCAAGAGAACTTTATTCTTAAATAAACATAGTCGAGTATTATTATTAATAAGGACAATAATAATACATCGAGACTATTATGTGTGTGGACTGAGGACCACGTCTCACAGGTCATGGATATGAGATATCAAGTCACACACATAGGTACACATTAAAGTAATGATGTACCGGATTGACCCGCTGTGAGAACACTACATGGAACGTTATGTGAGTGTCATAAGCAGTTCTCACAGTGACAATGGTGTATGCAATCCTTCGACCTGAAACCACTACGATCCCTACATGAGGAGTCGTGTGCTTTAATACCGTCAAACGTTATCTGTAACAGGATGATTATAAAGTCGGTCATTGGGTACACCGCGAGTCATGCAGAGGGGTGTGAGTGATCTAATTTGTCCCTCCTATATAACAGGAGTAATATCTATGGGTCCCTTGATAGAGTGAGACTATAAAATGCATGGCCGTGCTGGAATAAATCAATATGAGATATTGACCTCGTTTAAATATTAAGTCTACTCAGGTATCAAGGAACGTAATATTGAACTATACAAGGGTGACACATTCTATGCCTTGTGTTCAATATAGATATAAGGACAAAGGGATAATAATACACATTAACATTGGTCACGGAAAGGTTACATCAAATAACTGACTTTCTTATTACTTGGGTAGCAATGATGTGTTGCTAGATACCACTCAATGTTTATAATATTAAATATGATTTAATATTATTGCCAACGTTATGCGAATCTATAGGGTCACACACTTAGAGCAGATAAATCAGAATTAAAAGAAATTGGGTTAGACCCAAATTTCTATTGTGCCATGCTCATGACAGATGAACCCAGGAGGGCCAGGTTAAACCTTTTTGCATGCAAGAGACACCTACCTATAAGTAGCAGCGAAATAGTGCCGAGTCATTATGCTATCACTCTGGCCGCACTCAGTACACTGTTTGCGTGTAAAAAGAAATATACTATCGCGTCTCTTCTTGCACCTAGCAGTGCTTAGAGGTGCCATTCTGATTGACCATGTGAGACGTGTTCATCTGTTCGTGTGGACTACGTAGAGGCATTGATGGCTCGTGCAGTGCTCGTGATTTGCAGCATCTGAAATCAAAGGTCTGCGCTTCAAGAGGTATATTTTTGAAACATGAACCATGACTATTCGCAAGGATTCTTGGTGGGAATTTTTTCCGTTGTGCTTATTTGATGCACAAATTCCCAACACTATTTACCCTTGTCTCTCTGATCAGTCCTCTTGCCGCTCTGACTATCCGATCCTCTGGAACTGGCAAATTTAAACTGACTAGCATCCTCATAGATCCTACACTTGTTGACCAGAACTAGGAAGACTCTGATCTCCTGGTAGCTGATTGCTTGCTTGATCTCGGGGTTAAGTCCAGCCTCGAACTTAACGTACTTGGAACGCTCATCCGCAGTATGCTGGTACGGAGTGTAATACCTCGCCAGCTCTTTAAACTTGGCAGCATAGTCACCTACTGACATCGAACCCTGCCTCAAAGCCAAGAACTCCATCTCTTTCTTATCCTTGATGTGTGCCGGAAAGTATTTCTCCAGAAACCTCTGCCTGAACTCAACCCATGTAACCGATGTGCCCTCAGCCTGCATCCTCTGCCTGCAGTTTTCCCGCCAATGCTCAGCCTCCTCAGTCAGCATGAAGGTAGCAAAGATGAGCTTCTGCTGATCGTTACAATCTATAGCTCGGAAGATCTTCTTTGTCTCCCTCAGCCATAACAAAGCTCTTTTCGGATCATAAGCTCCCTTGAACGACGGAGGGTTGTTCCTCTGAAACTTATCCAGGCCTTGAAACTCAGCTGGCCCACCAACTGTTGTTGGGGTTGACCTGGCCGATGGCATTGGCAAGGAGTGCCAACGCGTCCGCAATTGCCTGATCGTTACGTCCTCTACCTGCCATGAGTTCATGTACATGTCCAAAACAACTCTTAATACAGAAACTTAAGCGGGTAAAAGGTACAGGCGACTTAACTCAAAATATCATTGTCTATAACAAGTATAGACAATTCAAACAAGAGCACACAACAGACTCACAACAGACTCATACCACGTCCAGATAGGGCCGAACTGCTCTGATACCACTAAATGTGACACCCTGCTATCCCACATGTTATAACGCAATAAAAGGATAAAGACAAAAGAAAAAA
The DNA here is from genome assembly GCA_035048595.1 of Echinosophora koreensis. NCBI lineage: Eukaryota > Viridiplantae > Streptophyta > Magnoliopsida > Fabales > Fabaceae > Echinosophora > Echinosophora koreensis. The sequence continues at coordinate 1,778,692 of JAPCYP010000011.1, read as the reverse complement.
AAACATGCTTTCACTGTATAAAATAAAACATTTGCCCATGGATAGAAAGGTCCCACATGCACGAATTCTCAAAACGCGAAAATAAAACCAAGTTTAAAACAAATAACCAAACGATAAACATAACCAACAAAACCCAACCCGATGTCACAATAGAGCTGGTATAAACGTTCCGGAAAAACCTCGGAATACAACTGAAAACTAGACTAACAAAAGAAAGGCCCTAACCATGAGTGGTGGCTCTTCAGAGTCACTCCTCTCCGGGATGCACGCCATCCTCTGCAAGAAACCAAACATGCCAAACAAGAAGACAGAGAACGGGGAGTAAGAATCATGTAAACATATATGGCACGGAAATAGGAAGCAAGGTAAACAAACAAGCATGACAATATCATAACATACATCAGCATATACATATCATCGTACATCAACATCATCAAAATCAGGTATGCTATGCGGTGCAATGCAACACTACTCCGCTACTCTATTATGCATGTGGATCCAAACTAACTCATGATAAATGACTTCGGAGTTACATATCTGTATTGGCCATAGAAGCACCAACACTGGCAGTTCACCGAACCTCGGGTGAACCCCATGGATAGCCAACGCATCAAACCGTGGATGCCTCATCACGAGGGGCCGCGGTCACCAAACCTTGCGTGACTTACCGTGGATGGCCAGATCACCGTACTCTCAGGCGATCTCCCCTATGTCGAACGTCCCCCTCAACCATCAACTCCAATGTTTTATGCATGGCACAACAACAAACAACAACAACCACCTCCCTTGCTCGGGCCAAAAAGCTCCCAAGACATCAACATCAACATCATCGTATTTAGGCCAATAAGCACCCAAGACTTAACATCATCAACACCTCAACCAATAAGCATAGAGGCCACTTTGGCCGATAAGCACCAAAGCTATCAACGTGCGATAATCCAACGGTTACCGACTTTAACATCTTATCATCATTAATTATCTTCTTTAATCATTAACTGAGTTATCTAATATTTATCATTGATTAACCATGTCAGCTTAGCGTCATTGGGGAAGATTGGGGTTAAAAAACCCTTTAAGTCCTTAATCTCAGTTTCTGTCCTGAGGGGTGAGCAGGGGCGTGCTTAACCCCAGCACGGGCGTGCTGCCACATAAGTGAACCACGGTCGTGCTTCCTTTTTGGCACGATCGTGCTCAGCTGCACGGTCGTGCTCCTCTGCTGCATGGCCGTGCTTAATGCGCGGCCATTTCCCAGAATTCAAACTGGGAGTACGGGCGTGTTCCCCGTTCAGCACGGTCGTGCTTAATACATGACAGTACTGTTCTAGGCAGAGTTTAAACGCAAATTCTTTAACAAATTTTAGGGTTCAATAATCCTTTAATCTTAAAATGTTTTAAAGCCTAATTAGCCAATTAATATACCACAACCAAGAACATCAACATAGCAATCATGATAGCAACAGTATCATCAACCAAGGATAAATGTATCATCATGTCATACCAATATAATCAGCATACTCATAAAATACACCAAAAATGACATAACAGTCAACTAGAGCGTGTTGTCAACAAAAAACGGCAATCAAACATGTTATTCAAACATCACAGACAATACCGGGGTTATGGGAACCCCTTTACCTTACGCTACCCCCACTGCCTAATGAGTATACTACCCTTCTCCCCATACCTCGATTGAAGGTTCCAAAAGTTAGCTACTAACGGCAACTGATCACGTCCCCACGAGTGGCTCAGTCCGATTTCAAGCCTTGGTTAAACAGAAACACAAACCAACTTAGTTTCCAATCAAGGTAATGAAAGGAAATTACAAAAAGGGAAAGACTTTACCTATATGTCAAGCACATATGAAACAAAGCTCCCCAAAGGTCTCCAATACTCAAGAAACTGATTGAGTTTGATGGACAAAGGGAAAGAAACTGCTCTGGCCGCACTAGGGTAGTGGCAGCCACCAAAATAGGGTTTTCACATAAACCCTCGGTTTCTGTGCAAGCATATATAGACTGAACATGAGCATGGTCGTGCTCCCCCTTGAGCACGGTCGTGCTGGACTTAGCGTCAGCGAGACGTGGTCCGCACATTTAGCACGGGCGTGCTCAACTTAAAACTTGCAACACGCTCCTAAATTTAAGCACGGGCGTGCTGGCTAATGAGCACGGGCGTGCTCATGCACCAGAAAAGGACTTTTAAGCCAAAAATCTCACTGAGCCCTTAGCCAACTATTCTAGCTTAACACAACTAGCTTAAACAACCAAACGAGCATATAAGAAGCACTTAAAAAAAAGCGGGGTGTTACACCTCCGCCCAAGTTGAAGATAACATTGCTGATGGTGGATGATAGAGAGGCGTGGGTTGAAAGTGTGGATGCAAAAGACGATGTTCTTCTGTCATGGAAGTCGACGCAGTGGGTGGTTTTCGGTGGAGGTGCTATGCAGCGAAGGCCTTCAATTGGGGTTTGGAGGTGGTGCAGCGTATATATGTCTTGACGACGACGGTGGTAGCGGAATGGTGATTGGGGTTCAATTTGGTCTGTGTATGATCTGAAAAATAAAGAAAGAAAGGTAAGTATCATGAGAAATTGTTTTGAAAAATCCAATCTATGATTCTGTGTGTGTGTGTGACTGTGTGTACATTTGATTACTTCTGAGGGCATGTAATTTTGGTATTATTTGGAGTTACCCACCCTTAACCTGTGTCTCTGCAAATAGGAAAAAAATTAATGTAGATAAAGGTTATATGAGAAGAAAATTAACACTGGTTGTGATTGTGCAGGTAGGTGGTGTAGATCAAATGTGAAGAGGACCAACAAAGAGGCATACCCGAATTGTGATCAAATGTGTTTAATTGTTGATCTTTGGACTCTGGTTGACATATTTCTTTTTTCCCACATGCAGAGAGAATTGAACTGACGAAGTACATAATGGATTTTTTTTTTTTTTTTGGGACAAATCTATTAGTCATTTTTAAGGAGCCAAGGTTAAATGATGTGTAGTTATATGGAGAGGGAGGAGAGTTTGTAACTGATTTTATCTGCAATTTAGTACCAGTTTTATCTAAACACAAAAAGTTGGAAGCATGTAGTTAGTTAAAGAATTTGGAATTTGAAGTTGTAGCCAGTTTGTGATAGGATAAAACTTATGTACAGTACATTAGGTACTGTACATGCTGTTCCTAACACAAACCACACGGAAATCAAATGAAACGACGTGCCAGTTGAAATTTTTTTAAAAGTAGTTTGCGTCAGTTAATTTTATTTGTAGTTCAGAACCGTATGTACAGGTACTGTACATAAGTTTTTTCCTTTGTGATAACCCACGTTTATCTGAATATCATCTTACACTTGCAGTTTTGATTTTAAAGTGAGGATGTTTTTTTTTCTCTTTTTTTAAAAAAAAAAAACAAAATGAGTTAGTTTTATTGAATCATTGGAGCCAGATGCAATTATGGTTTTGAATTGAGTGGTTAATTGTTTTTTTTTAAAATAAAAATTAAGTTAGTTTTATGAGTGAGTTGCGGGAGAATTTAAGTTAGTGGGTTATATTCTATAGTTGCTAGGGGTATTTTTGTAATATTAGAAAATTGACACCAAAAAAGTGTTTTTTTTTTTTGTTGTACTTTGCCATTATCTTTTAGTATAGATTATTATTGTTGTTGTATTTATGCTTATCTTTTATACAATTTGTTATGTTTAATCATGTAACATTTTATATTATATTATATATATATATATATATATATATATATATTATTTTTAAATAATTTATATTGACGTACCCGTACCTTGTGTTTTTTAAAAATATCGTATCTCGTACCTGTATCCATACCGGATACCGGTACCGTACCCATACCCGTACCTATGCAACATTCTTAGATCCCATAATGTATTTAAATTTTAAATACCTTACGCAAACTAAGTTATAATTGGAAGGGGAGGTTGTAGGTGAGGTAGAACTGTGATAGTGCATTGTGATCGAGGTTGCACTGGTGGCTACGACGGTGGACACTAAACGATGGCTATGTTTAGAGATGGTGACACGAACAATGGCGGTGTTGACGTTTGATGGTGGAGATTGACAGTGGTGGATCGGAAAAACGTCTGAGTTCTCACAGCTTCAAAATTCAGAAACAAAGGACCAGATGCTCCATTGATTGCTGGGTTTAGAGATGGTGGCGCAAGCGGCGACGATGTGTAGGTGTTACAGTCGAGCTCGACGGTGGTGGATCGAAAACACGTATGAGATCTGGAACCTTCAAAATTCATAAAAGAAATACCTGTAATAATGAAGGAATAACATGAAATAGTTGTTGTTTTGAAAAGCCAAAAGAAAAAATCTATTAATAAAAGATTGAGTAAAAGAAAACCAACATAAGACCAGAATAACAAGCACACATGCACTAGAATAACAAGCATGCCCAGAATAACCCCAAAGACAAAACATACGCCCTAGAAACCAAGGCTGGCCAACAGAAGAATAAGGCCAACCAAAACAGGAGTAAACTAGAAAAAATTGAAAGCACAACATAGGACAACCCCCCCCCCCCCCCAACAAACCATGAAAACATTAACTTGAAGCAAAGCGAAATTAAAACAAAACTGTTCTGGAGCATAAACAGAACCCGCAAAAGCTACTGACACATTGCACAACTAACAAAAAATAATGGAATCTGATAAAACAGAGTATTGACTATACAACAAAAGCACTCATTGACTATACAACAATATTGGCTATACAACAACACTCATTGACCTCATAAGCAAATTTGACACATTAATTATCTGACATCTAAAATAATCCAAACATATCCTTACCTTATGTCGTTTATGGTTTTCAACATTCTTCACTAGTCCTTGTGTTTTCTTTCATTAAGCTGTGTTTTTAGCCAATAAAAAAAAAATACAAGTTAATCACAAAGGGCACAAAGGGAAATAGAATAGAGAAAAGTGTGCAATTAAATTTACCTTCTCGGGATCACTACCCAATATCTCATAGTACCTCGTGTTATCGCTCTTCTTTGGTGCCCTCCCAAACATCTTCTTTTTCTCCTTCTATTGCATGATCAGATCACAAATCAAAGAATCCAAACCATCCATAGAAATATAAATTAGGGCATGGAAAATAAAATGCATGCAGTCTTTTAGATTTAGGACAATGGATATACCCAAAAAAAAAAAAAAAACCAACTCTTTAAGCAAATCCATTTCTTGAGTATTCACGCGCCTCTCCTCATTTAGCTTCATAACAGTCAGCGCAGCCTGCAAAGATTATAACTTAAACACTTATATTAAGCATACACATTCAAAAGGGCATTACCTAAATATCATTCAATATTAATCCAGTACTAACCACTTAGTTTTCAACTAATAAGACAAAACAAATTGACTAGTAAGTTTTAAACAAAAGGGAATAAAACAAATTGCCCCCCCCCCCCCCCCCATGTTCTTTGTTATTCCTTTTTTCTTTCTTTCTTTAATAAATTTTTGGTATGCTGCAAATGATGGATGATGCTTGAGGTGCCAACATAGTTGGGATGTCTTGCATTATAGTGATGCCTTTGCATGCCAATTTTACTATAAAAAAAAAGGGAATAAAATCTTACTTTCTTATACCGATAATCATTTTGCCTAATAGTTATTTCAATCTAATATAGCATAAAATTAAACAAGTCAGAAATAATAATTGAAGTAGAACAATTTTACAAGTAATATTCTTGATTAGTTTTGCAAGTAATTTAATCAGCTACCTCTTCATCAGTTTGTAGATTGTGAAGAGCTGCTTGATGAGTAACAGTTGAAGCTCCTGTATCGACAACTTCTCCATTTATGTTTGGAATGGACATGCTAGACAGATCTGGAATCACTATCCCTCAGAAGCATTCTGCATCTGATTCAATACTATTTTGAAACCACGTAACATTTCAATTTTGATTACTTCCACTTGTTGTTGTAGTTTCACTTGCATTTCTTCTTGCATTTTTTTATTATATGTTCTGTAGATCTGCTTGAGCATTCCTCTTAACTTTTTATATAATTTTTTAGTCCAAGTTGCAATCGACTACCCCACAAGTCTGAAGGTGCAACCCCTTTTCCGTATGTGCATAGCCGGCCCGGTGGATCTTTTCCCAAAACTTGGGGAAATAGGTCATCCCGATTTGTGCTTTGCTCTAATGCTTCTGGATGCAAAGCTATTACTTCTTCAAGCTCCGACTAAAATAGAAGTTAGAACATGATTATGAATTAAGAACTATAACTATATAGAATTTAAAAAAGGTGATAGGCATACAAAAACTTTCCTGGTTCCCTTGTTCATTGGCCTTCCGTGCTTAGGTTTATGTGTTATAACATACATAGATTGCAACGTGAATTTTGAATTACCTATGAATAGGAATTTAGATTCATGAAGAGAGAAATTCTGGAGAAATTCACAAAAGAAATCTGGAGCAATTTGGAGCAATTCACGAACGAAATCTGGAGAATTTGGAGCGAATATTCACGGATGGAACAATCTGGAGAATGCACAAAATTAGAGATGAGGAAAGAGAGTTTTTTATTGAAGGGAAGAGACCTTTGGTTTTGGTCAAGTAGAAAGGGAAGGAACAGGAAAATTTGAATTTAAATTTTTTATGCAAGTTTGAACGTGTAATACTTGGTAATTTTAATAATTTAAATTATAAGTTTATATGTTATTATGCATGATAATTTAAAGTTTCGCTTGTATAACGATTGTACCTGATAATATAATTTTTTTGTTATAAATATGTTTTAAGTATAAATTAGGTTTTTTCTATTTACTTTTAGGCATTCTTAAATAAATTAAATAAGAGTTTTAAGATATTAATAGAGTAGTGCGTAACTTGACGTACCCTTAGCAAGTTAATTAAAATTAACTAGTAAGTTGGTAATCGTTTAATGGTTTGCCTTAAACGCCCTTGCAATGAGGAGTAGTTTTGTCCAAGGGTTTAAGTTGTATTTAAATAGAGAGAGGACCAATTTCTCTCATTGTTTTAGCTCTAAGGGTTTCTTTCTTTTTTTTTACAGCAAAATGAAAAAGTGCAAAAGCATCACTATAAGATAAGAAATCCCAACTAGGTTGGCACCTTAGATCTTAACAATCATCTGCAACACTCTTTGAGTATTATTAATAGAAGAAAAAGAAAACAAAGAGCACTGGGGGGACTTGACTAAAACCCAGGCCAAGGAAAGAAATTACTTAAATATATAGAAAGAAGGGGAAGAGGAAGGAAGAGGAGGAGGAATCCATGGATGTCTCCCTATCTCATCTTCTTACCCATTTTCATTTTGCTTGGAACATCAAGCTTAAGATCTACAAGATGTGAGGGGTTTGTTGTTTATTTTGGGTGGTATTCGTGGGTTTTAGTGTGAGATATGAAATGTGATGGTTGAAATAATGATGTTTGTGAGTTGTTTTGCGTAAATCTCTTTCATGAAAATCATTTGAAACATGTTTAGAAGGATTATTCTTTGATTTATATGATTTTGGTGAGTTATTATATTTGTTTGGTTGATCCCTAAAAATTGGGCTTGAGGAAACTCCATTTTTAGAGCTTGATGTTTGGTGTTTTTCTTAAGGGGTCTCGGTTTTGACATAAAATACTGATTGATATGTAATCAAAAAATTGTAACTAGAGTTGTAGATAAAGGATTGAGATGATATTAGTCCCGTTGGTTTGTGATTTTCGGAAACTTGAAATGTTCTCAGTTAAATTTTGAAAACAAGGTTAGGGCTATAGCATTCCCAGTTTTCCTTTGAAGTTGGTCTAGGTTTGTTGGAAACTTTATCATTAGTCATGTATTGGTGAATTTATGGCTGTGTTATGATGTGTGTTTTAGTGTTGCTGCCTTTCGAATAATGATTCCCCTCTGTGGTTGAATTTTAGAAAAGGTGTTTATATAATGAATTTTTATCTATATTGTGGATATATATTATATTTGATTATATTAATGTACATCTTGGAAAGTATCAATAAAGTGATGATAGTATGTGAATGAAATGATTGTGTTGTTGCCACCATGGTTATGATATGGAATAGAATAGTTGTGAATATGTTCTTTGTGTTTGATGATATGGTATTTGGTGGAATGGATTGACAAGGTATGAATCCTTGGGTAGGCCGACCGGGGAGCGGAAGGCTGCGGTATATAAATATCACCGCCAGGGATGAGGGGCAGGGCCGGCCAAAGAGCAAGTAAGGCCTAAAGCAAATCTTGAGTGAGACGTATTTATTTTAAGTGAAAATTCTATTTGGATCATGTTGTGTTTTATGTTGGGCCTTTTTTATCAGCATGTGTGGGCATTTTGCTTTATAAAAACTAAAGGGTAAATAATTTTTTTGTCGTGAAATCCGCCCTTGGGCCGACCATCACGAGGGGACTCCGTTAGATACCCCGGGCATTGAGGATGGATGTTGATTAATTATTCATTTTGTTGTGTTTATTCCTTTTTTTTTATAGTTGATTAATTAGCTAATATATATATATATATTTTAAACAGTTGACAGATTCATATAGAGGTAGAGGGCAGCATGGTGGCAGAGTCCTTGGCAGAGGTGTCAGCAAAGGTTGTGGTAGAGGTCGTTCTAGGAGAGATCCTCCCACCACCGACTTCTGACAAAGTCACCCCTGCTAGTACATCTATAGCGGGGCCTCTGGATGATGGATCAGCATCACCATCATCATCAACGGCGTCACAGGAGAGCCGAGATTCATCTGATCGGAGGATTCTTCTTATCCCTAGGTGCAATAAAGAGTAAGCCAATTTAATTTTATTATATATAAATATGATTAATTTTCTTATTAATTGGTTAATTATTCATAATAATAATGCATTAATTTACCTACAGCTTTATTCCCGCAATGACCCCTTTTAATTCTATATCTAAACTCCTCCGATAAAAAGTTGATGTTGAGTAGCCTACGTGGAAGGCCATCCCTCAAGATATTAGGGATATGTTATTTCGAGAGTTTAAGGTAATAATTTATTGTAATATTTCAAATTACATTTCCTATTAATTTAATCTTATTATATATAAGAGATGCCTAACAAGTGTTTGTTGCAGAAAGTAAATCGGTGGGATCCACGTCTGGAGAACACTCTGAGAATCGTTATTGTGCATAAAGGTTCATTGGTTATGAAGAACGCAATGAACAAGCTTAGAAAAGGTAAGGATAAGGGTGTATGGTTAGATCCGGTCATTAAGCATAGCCTGGAGCAGCACTGGGCCTCAGAGAAGTTCGAAGAGAGGAGTGCCACAACTCGGCTTAATCGAGCTGCTAACAGTGGAGCATGTGCCAACACTGGCGGCTCTAAATCGGCCGTCGTTCACTTCGACGAGATGGCAAGTTTAAATGATTATTTAAAAATATTATGAATTTAACTTTATTTAAATATATGCAAGTTACGCAATTACATCGACCCCCGACCGCTATAGAGTTGGTGGAGAAGACAAAGAAGTTAAAGTCGGAGGAATGGGTCAACGACAAGGCTTGTAACTATACGGTAAGTAAAAAACAATTTTTGTTAAAACTTGTAAGTTATTATTATTTGTTAATATTAATTATAAGTGTACCTAATGATCTTCAGTTGTACTTCACAGTCACATTTAATGAGAAGAAGGATGATGCTGTATCACGTGCCTCATAGGATTAGGTTTTGACTTATGGGAGCCCCCACTCTCCTGCCTCAATGTCTGGCACGTCGGCTCCTTCCTGCGCGACTATCGTCCCTCCATAGCAGTTCTCCCACATGCAGGACACCATTACACGGCTTAACGTCGAGCTTAAGGAGCAAGCTGCGATGAAGCAGTTGATGGCAGAGCAAATTACAAAGCTGACGCAGGCACACCAGCAGCTGATGTAGACGACCAACGAGCAGGGCCAGACTCTGTGATTAGTGTTGAAAAAGACGAGGTTACAACCTCCTGTTGCGCCGCCTGCACCTCCTCCAGTTGCGCCTGCTCCAGAGGACGAGGATATTGAGGAAGAGGACGACTTTCCGCCTTCGACTCATTTTTTATTTTTGTTGCTCTATTTTATTTATTGTGTATTGCAATTTTGATTTATACACTTATCTGGTTGAGTTTTATACAATTATTGTGTTTTGTTGCCTCATTATCTAGAGTTTGTTTTATACATTTATCTGGTTAGTGTTTAATTTAATAATTTAAATGTTTTTTTATCGTAATAAATAATAATAAATTCAACAAAATAAAGTGATGTTTAATGATTTATTAACAAAATAACCAAGTAAATAAATACAAAAAAAAAAAAAAAAAAACCTTAGCGCTCAAAATAGTCACCACATATTCGGAGGCTCATTTAGCGATCGAATATTCGGAGACTGATTAATATCAGAAGCCAAATACAAAAAATAAAAAAATAAAAAAAATGGAGGTTGATTTAGCGACCAAATATTCGGTCGTTAAGTGGATTACATTGTGCCAAACATTGCGACTGAATTAGTGACCAACGTTATGAAATAGACAACTATAAACACGAGAAGGGGGGGGTTGAATTGTGTTTATTAGAATTTAAAATAAAGTTAAAAACTTTTTGCATGCAGAAGCTAAGCACAGACGGGTGTAAAAAGATACACAGACAGGTCACCTGTCTGTTGTAGTTTTCTCAGAAAAACAACACACGTAGAGATAAGAAAACAGACTTGACAGAAACAGTTTTAACCCCTTTGTTAGAAAGCAGATGATATATATAATCAAAGTAACTAAAGAGATTAAGGGAAGAGAGATTAACACAGAGATTTATCCTGGTTCACTCTTTAACACAAAGAGCTACGTCCAGTCCTTGGCAGCACCAAGATTTATCCACTATAACTGATCAGGTTACAGACTCCAAGTATTGTTTGCACACCTAGCCTCTTCAGGCTCCAACACAAGTATTCTTTGCACACCTAGCCTCTTCAGGCTCACTCAGATTTGTTTGAGAGTTTGGTTTGTAATAAATACACTTACAGACCTTTCACTAACACTCAGAGAGTGGTTTTAAATATAAAGCTTTAGGAAAGTCTGCGTAATAACTTCAAATGATTGAATAATACAGAATGAGTAAATGAACAGAGTAATGGCTCTTTAATGCTTTGTAAAACTCTGATGATGTTCATCTTCAATGACTTCTGTATTTATAGCCTTCAAACATTTAATATCCGTTAGAGACATTCCTTGCAACTATGGCTTCAAGCAGAGCTTCATTAAATGCAATATAGTCGTTCTGGGCAGCCATTAATGCAATGAAGACGTTGTTTGTACTCTAACATGAGGGATAATAGCTTTATGCATCGTGTAGACGCCAACTCAGAGTTGTGCAGAGTGCTTTTGTACTTTTGCAGAGTACATTTCCCTTTCTGTGTAATGACTGAAAGTACTAGGGAATAAAGCATGTTGGAAATATTCTTTAACTGGAAGTTTATCTCTGACTTCCTGGTTTGCTTGAGAGAGAGCACTTCTGAGTTTCTTGATAAGCGTGAGAGAGTTCTCAGAGTATTCTTCATGAGGGTACATCTTGCAAAAGCTTCCTGTACTTCGAGTTCTTTAACGAAGAACCTTAGACAAGTTGAAGAATAGAGACAGGTTGTAAAATCAGTTTGCATATAGTCAACAATCCTAGTCAGCAGACAGGTTGACTTCTTGGCTTATACGGACAGGTGAGACTTAGATAGACAGACAGGTGAGTTTTGTAATCTTCTGATCTGTACACTAAGTAGACGGGTTAGCCACCACAAAATAGGTTAATTAAATCATTACCCAATGTTTAGTTTTCATCAAAACTTAGGGAAATGCACACAGAGATTTTAGAGACTTAACAATCTCCCCCTTTTTGATGATGACAAACATTCAGATGATTTAATGAACCTTTGAAAATATCAGAGTACAGAAGTACAAACAGTAGACAAGTTGATATTTTCTATATGTGCAGACAGATGCATTAGTGTTCAATAAAGAGCATCAGAGTAATATGCAGCAGGTTTAAGTTCATAGTATCAGAGTATATCAGAGAATGAAAACTTAGCAAATATTGTTTACATTAAACATCTTAACATTTTTCTCCCCCTTTTGTCAGCAACAAAAAGAGTTAAATAGATAACAGTGGAGAGAAAAAGAAAAACGAAAAAAGAATAATAAAGTAAAATTTGATTTGTATTCATCATAAGCAATTCAATTACAAGGCAGTTCCTACAACTACTTATTTAGGCTGATTAAACAAGAGATACAGGGAATCAACTTTCTGTTCTAACAGCAGCCTAGCATGCCTCTCTGCATCCAATTGTCTTCGGACTTCTTCTAGCTCAGTCTTAAGGAGATTGAAGCTCACTGAATCCACTTTTTGAGAGGAGGAGACTTCTGTAGACAGGCTGGTTGAAGCATCAGACAGGGATGGATACCAGGGTAAGGCTAAAACTGGGGGTGCCTTAGGTACAGAGAAGGGTGAGGAGACACGGGGAAAGAAAAGTTGATGAATGGTTCTGAAATAAAAGAAAGGAAGAAAAACTATTTTAAACAGAGGGGTGATTCTGACTATGTCAAAATCAGGAGAGGGAAAGACATAAGAGAGTCTTTCACAAAGAGACAGTCGAGTGACTCTTATTGGAATAGGAGGGGGAAGAGGTTGATTGGCTAAGAAAGATGGAGGTAGGGGTAGGAGAGAGTCTATGTGGGAAAAGAATGAATTAGACCCTGTGATTAAAAGAAAGAAATATCTAGACCTAGAGGGTAACATTACAACAGAGGCAGGATAGTTAGATCCTTCCAATGTTCTAATGAACAACACAATAGGGGGATAAAAGAAGATCTCCCTACATGAGTTCAGAATGTGAGGTGGTGGAGAAGGGATGACAGATAAGTGAGATATACTTGCAGTCATCAGAGATTGCAAATCACTCACAAACAGTTTAGATGATATGCCAGATTGTTCTCTGGGAGTTGAGTCCCTGTGAACAACTGTGTATTGACATACATCAGACAAGACATCAAAAGATGGTTGAGAGGGGTGAGAAGAGACAGGTAAGTGAAAAGGGGAGGCAACAGATAAGGGGTTGACACAGAGAGCAGAGGGGGAAGAGACAGCAGAATCTGGAATACCTAGATGAAGAGGAGAGGATGGTGCAAAAGGGAAGGTGAAGAGTGGTTCTTCAAAAAGCCTTGCTTTCTTCCTTGAAGGAGACAGAGAAGCTTCTTCATGATGACCAACTGTCTGTGTTCCAGCAGACAGGTCAGTGGAGGGTGCAGAAGCAGTAGCAGCAGCAGCAGGCTCTTCTGCAGGGACAGCTTCCCTTTCAGCAACAGCCACAACAGGCATAGGGTAGCCTGACCTTCTTTTTCTGGGAATGAAACCCAGATCAAGAGATTTGATCTCCCTAGGCTCTTCTGCAGGTGGAGAAGTCTGCTCCCCCTGAGCAGGTGCTTCCTCTTTACTAGGCACAGACTTCACTTGTCTGTCCTTGGCAAAGGTCTTCACCAGTCTTCTTCTCTTGGTGGGTTGTGTAGGAACCACACCTGATTTTCCAGCCTCACTGGTCTTCCTCTTGGGAGAGGGCTTCTTCAGCTTGAATCTGAGAGGCTCTACTGTCTCAGCAGATCCTTCAGAAGCTGTGGGTTCCTCAGGCCTTTGATCCTGTCTGGCAACCTTTCCAGCAGCTTTCCAAATCCTTTCAGAGATAGGATACTCTGATTCACCAGTGGAATCAGCAGGCTCCTCTGCTATTTCCTTCAGTTTCTGCTCAACAGCAGGCTTCTTTTTCTTCTTCTTCTCTTCTTCCTCATCTTCCAGAGGGATTCCTTCAATCCCCATCATAGACAAGACCTTCTTGTCTATGGGCAGAGCCATGTCCACAAAGTGGACATCAGTTGGAACAAATATCTTGTTCCTAAAAACCCTTGTCAGCAACATTCCATAAGGGTAGGTAGGCATATTTGTCCTTCTGATCAGAGACTCAAGATACATGTAGATGAGATCATTGATGTCTATCTTGATTTTGTGAATCAAGTGGTACAGAGCAAATCTGTCCAACTTGGTCACATTGTCTCTTGACCCTCTTCTGGGCATCACACACTCCAGAAGCAGCTTGTGCAAGAACCTGCACTTGGGCACCATGCAGACAGGCTTCTTGTTCTCAGGGTTGGGAACACCATAAACAGCAATATTGATATTTTCAGTTCCCACCTGATCTTCCCAGTCAGGTCTGAAGGCAGTTCCAATCCTTGGACATCTGGTTGCCAGTTCCAGAGAGCTTATAGGGAACAGAAGAGTTACATCAGCTGACATTTGAGCCTTGAAGCTCTTGGTTCCATCAACCACATTGGTGATGACCACAGCATTCCTCCAGAAATCTCTGACAAGCTTGGGATGGACCAGCTCCTTGATATCAAAGAAGGCTGTCCACTTAGAGTATTCCAACTCCTCAGTGATATCCATTCCCCATCTCTTCATCTGTTGAAGATCAACAGTCTTCCCAGGTAGAATCTTCTCTACATCAGTTAGTCTCATCTCGTATTTCTCAGCAATCTCTTTTGGAGACAGGCGTTTTGAAGATGCCATTTTTCAGAAAAGAGAGAAGGTGAAAGTTTTGGAAGGGAGAAGGGTTTGAACGAGAGGAAGACGAAGACGAAAAGACTTAGGGCTTTTTGAGAAGGATAAAGTTTGAAACTTTCTGAAGATTTGCCTTTTAAAGAAGTAAAAGCAGGAGAGAGAAAAAAGACATTTTTAATTAAGAATGGCACGATTTATGTGGGGAACTGTAGCGCCCACTTAGACATAAAGAAAACATGGTTTCGAGGTAAAAACTGCCGTATTCATGATTAGCTTCAGATTAACAAATGGTATTTAAATAAATGAATAAATAATAACCATTTCAATAAAAACTGTTGGGTTTCAGCATAGTGACTCAGCAGAGTCAGACAGGTGATTACAGACAGTTTTAAAAACTCAGACATGTCATTCAACAATACAATGCATGTTTAAATTATCTCTAATGAATAAAAATCTTTCTTCTGCTAAGGGCTTAGTGAAGATATCAGCCCATTGATTTTCAGTTTTAACAAACTTAATATCAAAAATACCTTTCTGAACATAATCTCTAATGAAGTGATGTTTGATTTCTATATGCTTAGCCTTAGAATGCTGAATTGGATTTTTAGTTAAGCAGATAGCACTAGAATTATCACACCATACAGGTATATTATGCTCAAAAATAGAGTAATCCTCAAGTTGATGTTTTACCCATAAAAGCTGAGAGCAACAACTAGCAGCTGAGATATATTCTGCTTCAGCTGTAGATAGAGCTATAGTTGTCTGTCTTTTGCTTGACCAAGAGACCAAGTTTGCTCCAATGAAGTGGCATCCTCCACTGGTGCTTTTTCTTTCTATTCTGTCTCCAGCAAAGTCAGCATCACAGAATCCCACTAATCTGTATTCATTAGTTCTTAAATACAGCAAACCAAGATTAGTAGTACCAAGCAAATATCTAAATATTCTCTTAACAGCTTTAAGATGAGATTCTCTTGGGTCAGATTGAAATCTAGCACACATACAGACACTAAACTGAATATCAGGTCTGCTTGAGGTTAAGTACAGCAAAGATCCAATCATACCTCTGTAGACAGTTTGGTCTACCTTTTTACCTTCATCATCTTTACTGAGTTTTGCATTGGTTTCCATGGGAGTTTTCATAAGTTTAGCATTTTCCATTTTGTATTTCTTGAGCATTTCCTTGATATACTTTTGTTGATGGATGTAGATTCCATCACTTGTCTGCTTGATTTGTAGACCAAGGAAGAACTTCAATTCTCCCATCATGCTCATCTCAAATTCTGCTTGCATCAGCTTTGAAAAATCCTTGCACAGCTTTTCATTAGTTGCTCCAAAAATAATATCATCAACATATATTTGGACTACAATGAAATTTTCTTTATAGCTTTTCTTAAACAGAGTAGTATCTACTTGACCTCTTGTAAAGCCGTTATGCATGAGAAAAGAGCTTAGTCTATCATACCATGCCCTAGGTGCTTGCTTTAAACCATATAATGCCCTTTTAAGTTTAAAAACATGATCTGGTTTATCAGTATCTTCAAAACCAGGGGGTTGTTTAACATAAACTTCTTCTTCAATTATTCCATTGAGAAAAGCACTTTTCACATCCATTTGAAAAAGAGTGATTTGGTGTTGTGCAGCATATGACATTAGTATGCGAATAGCTTCTATTCTAGCTACAGGTGCAAATGTTTCAGTATAGTTAATACCTTCTTGTTGGTTATAGCCTTGACCTACTAACCTTGCCTTGTTTCTGACAACTTTGCCATCTTCATCTAACTTGTTTCTGAAGACCCATCTTGTTCCAATGACAGACTTGTTTTTGGGCTTGGAGACAAGTGTCCAGACATCATTTCTGGTGAACTGGTTGAGTTCTTCTTGCATAGCAAGAATCCAGCTTTCATCATCAAGAGCTTCTTCAATGTGCTTTGGCTCTATTTCTGACAAAAAGGCCACATTGCTTGATTCTCTTAAGGTAGATCTGGTTCTTACTCCTTCTGAGGGATGACCAATGATGAGATCCTTAGGATGATGAGTTTTGAATTTCCAGTCTCTTTCAAGAGGACCTTGACTTGTCTGTGTCTGTTGACTTGTCTGTTCCACTGGTCTGTCTGGTTCTGCTTCAGGTTCTGGTTTGGTTAAGTCAGGTTGTTGATCTTCTGACTTGTTTATATCAAGACCTGCAAGATCATCTTCTAGATCTGACAATTCCTTATCAGTCTTTAAGTTATCATTAAATTTGACATGAACAGATTCTTCAATAACAGATGTTCTAGAATTGTAAATTCTAAAAGCTTTAGACATTTCAGAGTATCCCAAAAAGATACCTTTGTCTGTCTTAGAGTCAAATTTTCCAAGTTGATCCTTGGTATTTAATATGTAGCATTCACAACCAAATGCATGAAAGTAAGAAATGTTGGGGCTTTTTCCTTTCCACAGTTCATAGGGAGTCTTCTTTAGAAAAGGCCTAATGAGTATTCTGTTTTGTACATAACAAGCTGTGTTTACTGCTTCTGCCCAGAAGTACTTAGGGAGATTATTCTCATTGAGCATAGATCTAGCCATCTCTTGCAGAGATCTGTTCTTTCTCTCAACCACTCCATTTTGTTGAGGAGTTCTAGGTGCAGAGAAATTGTGAGAGATCCCATTCTCCTCACAGAACTGACTAAACTGCTCATTTTCAAATTCTCCCCCATGGTCACTTCTTAGAGTAGAAATGCAGAAACCCTGCTCATTTTGTACTCTTTTACAGAATACTGAGAAAGCCTTAAAAGACTCATCCTTGTGGGTTAAGAAGAGTACCCATGTATATCTAGAATAGTCATCAACTATGACAAATCCATATTTCCTTCCAGCCAAGCTAGCAACACTAACTGGTCCAAACAGATCCATGTGTAACAACTGAAGAGGTCTAGAGGTTGATATTTGGTTTTTAGATTTGAAACTTGATTTTATCTGTTTACCTCTCTGACATGCATCACACAAAATATCTTTCTTAAAACTAATATCAGGCAATCCTCTCACAAGGTTATCCCTTTTTAGTTTTGAAATTAATTTCATACTAGCATGTCCTAGTTTCTTATGCCACAACCATCTTTCATCCTCTTTAGACATCAGACATGTTACACTTTGATCTGAGATATCAGTCAGTTCAATCTTATACAGATTTTGTTGCCTTTTAGCTGAAAAGAGGGTTTTGCCACTAAGATCTTTAACTATACAGAAATCTTTGGTAAAGGAGACATCAAATCCACTGTCACATAATTGACTTATGCTAAGCAGATTGTGTTTTAATCCTTTAACCATAAGAACATTTGATATAGAGGGAAGAGGAGGTTTACCACCAATAGTACCAATTCCTATAACCTTCCCTTTCTGATTTCCACCAAATGCCACATGTCCTCCTTTCTTAAGTTGGAGGTCTAGGAACATAGACCTTTCTCCTGTCATGTGTCGCGAGCAGCCACTGTCCAGGTACCAGCAGTGGTGTTTTCTTTGTGCTGTTGAGGACATCTGCAACAGAGATTATTTGATCTTTAGGTACCCATAGTTTTCTGGGTCCTTTTCTGTTAGTTCTAGGAGTCTGTGAAGACTTCCTTCTTTTCTTATGGAGACACTTAGACATAACATGTCCAGTCTTTCCACAGAAATTACAGACAGGTATGGATTTAATAGAAGTAGATGTAGCAGACACTTTAGAGTGCTTAGTTGATACTTTATGATGTATCTGATGGACATATCCTATACCTTCTTTGTTAAGGGAGTGCCTCTGATAGCCAAGCAGCTTTGTCAGATTATCTCTACCATTAACAAATTTGGCAAGATCAGAAGTGAGCTCTTCCACTTTCTGTTGATGTATCACTAGAGATCTTAGCTTCATTAGACTTTTCAGTCTTCAGCTCACTGTTCTCCTTGGCAAATTTCTCACACTCTAGAGATTTCTGTTTATGCTCACTGAGGAGCTTAACATGATCTCTCTTGAGAGATTTGAAAGCCTTAGACAAACAGTTGGATTCCTCCAACAATTCTTCATAGGCATCAAGTAATTCCTCATAATCAGAATTTACCTCATTATCTGAATCAGAGTCAGTGTTAGCCATTAGACAGAGATTTGCTTCTTCCTCTGTCTCCTCATCAGTAGATGTTGACTCTAGATCTTCCCAAGTGGCCATCATTCCTTTCTTCTTCTTTTTGAAGAACTTCTTAAAAGGGGCTTTCTTGAGTTGAGGACATTCTGCTTTGATGTGACCTGGCTTCTTGCACTCATAGCAGACAATTGAGTTCTTGTCTGTTGAAGTGGAGTCTTTGAAGTTCTTGTCTTTGTTGAACTTTCTGAATGGCTTATCCTTTCTGAACTTCTTTTTCTGTAGGAGAAGCTTTATCTTTCTGGTTAGGAGAGATAGTTCTTCATCACTTTCAGAATCCTCAGATTCAGACAGGTCAGCATCACTGGATGACTCGTCTGCCTTTAAAGCTTTAGAGGCTTTGGAAGACTTTTGATCAGCCTTCAGAGCAATTGACTTGCCCTTCTTTGTTGAGACTTCATCTCCAAGTTCTTGCTCATGAACAGTAAGTGTTCCAAGGAGTTCATCCATAGTCAAGGTGGTAAGATCTTTGGCTTGAGAGATAGCAGTTACCAGAGGTCTCCACTGCTTAGGTAGGCTCCTAAGTATCTTTCCAACCTTCTCAGCATTGGAGTAGACTTTGCCAAGAGATTTTAGACCATTGATGATAGTTTGAAATCTCCCAATCATTTGAGCAACAGATTCTCCTTCTTCCATGAGAAATAGTTCATACTTTCTGACAAGTATGGCAATTTTTGATTCTTTGACCTTGGCGGTTCCTTCATGTGTGACAGCTAAGGTGTCCCATATTTCTTTGGTAGAGTCACAGGCACAGACCTTCTCAAACTCATCAGGACTGAGCGCACAAATAATGTTGTATCTGGCTTTGTGATTCAGCTCCCATTTTGCCTTTTCTGCAAGGGTCCACTGAGCTTTTGGCTTGTCAGTGTTGTCATCATTTTTAGGGATGAAAGGACCATCTGTGATGACATCCCAGAGATCAGAGTTTGTAGATAGAATGAACCATTGAAATCTATCTTTCCAATAGTTGTAGTTTTCTCCATTGAAGAATGGAGGTCTGGTTAAGGAGGCTCCTTCAGTCTGGTTACTTCCACTAGCTCCAGCAGTCATGTCTATTCTTCAGGATCTTTTACCTCAACACTGTTAGATGCTCAACCCAGAGGCTGAGCTCTAATACCAACTGAAATAGACAACTATAAACACGAGAAGGGGGGGTTGAATTGTGTTTATTAGAATTTAAAATAAAGTTAAAAACTTTTTGCATGCAGAAGCTAAGCACAGACTGGTGTAAAAAGATACACAGACAGGTCACCTGTCTGTTGTAGTTTTCTCAGAAAAACAACACACGTAGAGATAAGAAAACAGACTTGACAGAAACAGTTTTAACCCCTTTGTTAGAAAGCAGATGATATATATAATCAAAGTAACTAAAGAGATTAAGGGAAGAGAGATTAACACAGAGATTTATCCTGGTTCACTCTTTAACACAAAGAGCTACGTCCAGTCCTTGGCAGCACCAAGATTTATCCACTATAACTGATCAGGTTACAGACTCCAAGTATTGTTTGCACACCTAGCCTCTTCAGGCTCCAACACAAGTATTCTTTGCACACCTAGCCTCTTCAGGCTCACTCAGATTTGTTTGAGAGTTTGGTTTGTAATAAATACACTTACAGACCTTTCACTAACACTCAGAGAGTGGTTTTAAATATAAAGCTTTAGGAAAGTCTGCGTAATAACTTCAAATGATTGAAGAATACAGAATGAGTAAATGAACAGAGTAATGGCTCTTTAATGCTTTGTAAAACTCTGATGATGTTCATCTTCAATGACTTCTGTATTTATAGCCTTCAAACATTTAATATCCGTTAGAGACATTCCTTGCAACTATGGCTTCAAGCAGAGCTTCATTAAATGCAATATAGTCGTTCTGGGCAGCCATTAATGCAATGAAGACGTTGGTTGTACTCTAACATGAGGGATAATAGCTTTATGCATCGTGTAGACGCCAACTCAGAGTTGTGCAGAGTGCTTTTGTACTTTTGCAGAGTACATTTCCCTTTCTGTGTAATGACTGAAAGTACTAGGGAATAAAGCATGTTGGAAATATTCTTTAACTGGAAGTTTATCTCTGACTTCCTGGTTTGCTTGAGAGAGAGCACTTCTGAGTTTCTTGATAAGCGTGAGAGAGTTCTCAGAGTATTCTTCATGAGGGGACAGCTTGCAAAAGCTTCCTGTACTTCGAGTTCTTTAACGAAGAACCTTAGACAAGTTGAAGAATAGAGACAGGTTGTAAAATCAGTTTGCACATAGTCAACAATCCTAGTCAGCAGACAGGTTGACTTCTTGGCTTATACGGACAGGTGAGACTTAGATAGACAGACAGGTGAGTTTTGTAATCTTCTGATCTGTACACTAAGTAGACGGGTTAGCCACCACAAAATAGGTTAATTAAATCATTACCCAATGTTTAGTTTTTCATCAAAACTTAGGGAAATGCACACAGACATTTTAGAGACTTAACACGTTACGCTCGCTGATTTTGGTTATCAAAGGTAGGCGACCAAGCATCCAGTGACTGATTTTAAAATTAGGGATCGATTTTTTGGTTGCTATTGGTGACTGGAAAAAAATTTCGATTGCTAAAATCTTAGAGACCAATGTTTTTGCTACACCAATTTTTTTCGGTCGCTAATTCGGTGACAAACACAAAGAGACGAAGTTCCGATGCACCAAAAGTTACAATAATTGAAGCAACATTCGAAGAGAGAGATTTGATGCTGATCCACAACCAGATCTATTTGAGAAAATCGACGAGCCCTAGATTTGTGAAAATTTGAATCATGTATAAACAAAATGAACGTCTCTAATTATTACCGAAGAGGGTGCCACGCTCCAAGGATTCGAAAGCGTAGTCATGACGACCTTAGATGCGACCTAACCAGAGGGGTGGGAGTCGGAGAGAGTAGTTTTTTTTTTTTTTGGGAGCTTCAAGCCTCCCGGAACCAAAATGAGCTTTCTTGGTTAGGACCAAAGATTGAGGTGGCGATGGAGTTCACGGTTATGACCGATGCGAGGTCCTCCTGCTAGTGGTAGAAGCTTGAGAGATGGGGTGGTGGTTGAGTGTGGGGCGGCATAGGGGTAGGAGTAGGGTTGGGGGTAAGATTGACATTTACAAAATTTAAAATTGAAGAAAAGAAACTAAAAAAAACTGGGAAACCATTTCACCATCGATGGAGCATCTGTTTACGGGCTTCACCCTATAATTTGCCAAAATAATAAGGATCTTGCTAATATTATTGGTTACACAAAATCCAGAAAATAGAAGCTTCCATAAAAAAAGGTGTTGGGAGTCATAAGGTGGTCAATGTGGCTTAAGCTGTGGGACAAAGGTGTTAGAAGATATAAGGTGAAAGGTTTAAATCCCAACCCTACTAACATAACAAACTAACAACTAATATTTGTCATTTATCCAAAAAAAAAAAATTATATTTGTCTTATGAAAAAAAATTCAATATGTCACTTCTGAAAATAATAACTACAACATAAAAGAAAGTTATCTTTCTTGATACTTTTTAGCATGAGTCTTACTAACGAGTGTCCTAAGGACATTGGTTAAGGAATTCATAAAAGAAAAATTCGTATTGAAAGACTAAGTGTTACACTCTTCGAAATGTTAAATACACCATTTTCCTTATTTTTTTTTTTTTTAGTTTCTTAAACAATATCCTATGAGCATTTATTACCATTCTCTTTTTAGTACTCTCTCCGATCCTTATTATAAGAGGCAAATGACTACTTTTTTTGGTCCAAAATATAAGAGACATGCATGTATTTTGACAATTATTAAATGCTCATTTCCAATTTTACCCTTATTTATAATAGGGTTTATATTTACGAGACAGTGCAACTTTCAATACAAATAGGTTTATTCATTAATTATTGAAGGGTAAATTTATAAATTTATATGAATATTAAGTAAACAGAGGATAAACTTTTATATCTGAATTTGAGGATAAACTTTTTTATTAGGTAAACAGAGGGAGTATTAGGTAAACACTTTTATATCTGAATTTGAGGATAAACTTTTTTATTCAAGGGAAAACTTAAAGTCAACTAGTATTAAAAACTAGCATCGATTTCCTCAAGTAACTTTTTGGTTAAAGTAATGTTTTGGTCCCTATATGTGACACTGATTTTCAATTTGGTCCCTATACGTAAAAAGTTATCAATTTAGTCCCTATACGTGACACTGGTTTTCAATTTGGTCCTCACCGCTAATTGGTCCCGATATAAGAGGACCAAATTACAAATTATTGTCACATGTAGGGACCAATTCAACAAAAAAAAAAAATTGAAATCGATCCCTACATGTGACAATTATTTTCAATTTGATCCCTACATGTGATAATAATTTGCAATTTGGTCACTCTTATATAGGGACCAATTAGCGGTGAGGACCAAATTGAAAACCAGTGTCACGTATTGGGACCAAATTGATAATCAGTGTCATGTATAGGGACCAAATTGAAAATCAGTGTCACGTATAGGGACTAAATTGATAACTTTTTACGTATAGGGACCAAATTGAAAATCAATGTCACGTATAAGGACCAAATTGATAACTTTTTACGTATAGGGACCAAATTGAAAATCAGTGTCACGTATAGGGACCAAAACATTACTTTAACCTAAATTTTTTTTATGGACTACACGCGAAATTATGTTAAACTTCTTCACTTGAACCGCTTATCACTTGTAATGGATGATTGGGGTTAATTTTCAAACAATCTCTGTTATTTCAACAGTAGATCGTACTTAAAGCACATTCTAGCAAAAAGAAATACACTAAAATAAGTTTGCCAAGATATATTTCTACTCTTAAATTATTTAATAGGATAAAATTTCTCAAGAGTCACTTTTATTTTGTTACTTTAAAAATAAATTCATTTTAGAGAAATCATATTTATTTACTTTATTATATAATCAATAAAGAGGATTTGATTATTATGCATTGTCCAAATAATTTTTTTTACACTCAATCAATCATAAACTATTTTATTATTGAAAATATTTAACTCTATAATAATTAAGATTAAATATGTTTTTGGTCCCTATAAAATAGTGAAAGTTCATTTTTAGTCCCGCATTTTAAAATGTATGTTTTTTGTCTCTCAATTTTCAAAATAGCTCACCTTTGGTCCCTAACATTAACTTTGTTTCACCTGATTCTGATTTGTCAAACAGAGTTCCACATCTCTATTTCTATGTGGAAGCACATCTGACATTAGTGAGGTGAGGGATGGGGAACTCCGTGTGACTGATCAAAACTAGATAAAATGGAGTTAACGTTAAGGATCAAATGTAAGCTATTTTGAAAATCGAGGGAAAAAAAAACATACGTCTTGAAAACGAGGAACTAAAAACGAATTTTCACAACTTTACAGGTAGCAAAAACGTATTTAACCCTAATAATTAATTAAAAATTCTTATATGAAACAATTTGTAATTAATTAATTAATTAATAGAGTAAAAAGCTTTACATGATAACATGTCAAAATTAAACTCTAATTAAAAAAAAATCAATTTTCTTTTCCAAAACTATTCCGTCCAAAAACTCCACCATGCACCTCTCCGCGTAAAATGAGTAGTGAACAGTGAACCATCTTGGACCGAACCAATGCTAGTGAGAATCTACACCAACCTTCCAACTCAATGTTAGAAATGAAAAATAATTTTTTAAAAAAAAAGAAAAGAAATTAAATCTATATAAACGGGCTCCCGCTATTTCTTCTGCTCGTGCCATCAAAACATAAACCCAATATACCACTTCCACACTCTCTGTGTCTCTTTAATTCTCTCACGCATTCATGGATTCCCCCTCTCGCTCCTCCGTCATCATCGTCGGTGCCGGAATCTCCGGTGAGTTCCACCACCGCAAACGCACCGTTTCATTCCTCCACATCTTCATCCTTCCACAGCCACCGTTTGTTTGTTAATCGACTTTAACTAAATTAATGCGGTTTGTTTCTAGATTTTACAAAAACAAAATCACATCTCTTAAAATAACTATTTTAGAAAGTATTATTTTGATGTTTACCACTCAATCACAAATAATCTCAAATCTCATTATTCTTTGGTTAATTCAATTATAATGTTTGATTTTAAGGTATCTCTGCGGCGAAGGTGCTCGCCGAGAACGGCATAGAGGACCTGGTGATTCTCGAGGCGTCGGACCGTATCGGCGGCAGGATCAGAAATGAGCAGTTCGGCGGCGTGTCGGTGGAGCTCGGCGCCGGTTGGATCACCGGAGTCGGCGGCCAAGAGTCCAATCCTATTTGGGAACTCGCCGCCAAACATGGCCTCCGAACCTGCTTCTCCGACTACAGCAATGCACGCTTCAACATCTACGATCAAAGGTCCTCGAAACAATTCCTTCAATTTTCAATTTGTTTCTTTTTCTACTTTCGCGCAATACAGCTGCGTACGGCGTCGTTTTAATCGTTGCTTCTTGTTGCTCTGTTTTTGGCCTGAGTTTTATTTAACTGACCGAGTTTGTGGTAACGAGTTGCAGCGGGAAGATCTTTCCGAGTGGAATCGCTGCTGACTCTTACAAAAAAGCGGTAGACTCGGCGATTCAGACGTTGAGGAACCAGGAAGAAGAAGAAGCTTGTGATGATAATAACGGTTGCAGTGGCTCCCAAATAACGGAACCGTAAGTGCAATTCATTGCGCGTCGTTTTCAGCCGCAAAAAATGATTTTGTGAATTTTGTGTTGTCATGTGCCGTGTTGTGATGTGTGTGTTTAATCGTTTGTTCAATTATTTCCTTTTTGAAATGTTCTGATTATGTTTTTTTTTTTTTTTGGCTGCTTTCGGTTTTTTGCTTCCCATTTTAGAACCCCGAAGACGCCGATAGAGCTCGCCATTGATTTCATCCTCCATGATTTCGAAATGGCAGGTCGGTTACTTACTTCTCATCTCACTTTCACCGTTATAACTTTCACTCTGTTAATTCGTGCTTACTTCCGTGAAGCAAAAGAAAATGAAAATGGAGAAGTCTTGAGTTTTTGTTTGTTTGTTTTTGTTTTTTTTAAATTAAATAATAAATAATACTCTTGATTTAATAAAATGGGAAGATATTTCAACTTTAAGTTCGATATAATTATGTTATGTTTGAATAGATGGTGGTTTGATTCCGGAAGTATTTTTCTTTAAACTGCGAGTAGTTTTTATTTTTAATTTTTAAAAATGATTTCCAACCATTTCTAACGTGTATTCAAACATATTATTACTCTTATCATGAAAATTACTTTGAAAAAAAATTCAAAGAAAAATTCTACATCTTTGTACAATTTCTTCTACAAATTGTTAATTACCAAATAAAAATATTAATATTTTAATATTATCAAAATATTGAATATATTTAAATTTTCATTTAATTATTTATTTATCCAGTATAAGTAAGATTATTAGAAAGAAATAACAAAAGTCTCTTTTTCAAATGAAAATTATCAAATGTGTGCTTGTTGTTTAGTCAATTAGTCATCATTATTTCATGATTAAAAACATATAGTCATCATATATAGAAACAAAACTACATAAGGGAATCTTTCAAAACTACAAAAGGGACCTTTGTCATTCCTTCGCTGCTTAAATTTGTGTACATTGTTATTCTTAAATCTTCTGTTCTAAATTTGAAACTGATAAGCTGGGAAACCTTGGGGTGCAGAGGTGGAACCAATATCTACTTACGTTGACTTTGGGGAGAGTGAATTCTTGGTTGCGGACGAGAGAGGGTACGATTACTTGCTATACAAAATGGCAGAAGATTTTCTCTTCACGTCGGAGGGTAGAATCTTGGACAATCGTCTCAAACTCAATAAGGTACTGACTGCACCTATTAATTCACATATCTTCTCTCCTAGTTTTTCTTAAAGACTTTTCCATGGAGTGGCGGCAATGTTGAATTGTCGGTTTGCGATATTTAATATAAGTATTTCAAAAATTAAAAAAATCAATCAATGACCAATTTTTTCTTTATTTTTCTAAGAGCATTATATATTCTCGGAATAATTAAAGGATAGTTTAATAATTATAACTTATTTTTTTATATAAATAAAGACAATTAAATTAAATTAATTAACTTCCTTAATTCTTAATAAATATAAAATTAGTTATTTTTGTTGATAATTCAGTCCAGAGATAATATTTATTTGCATATGCAGATATCTGTTTTTTCCCCTTTTGTTACATTACTATTGTGTGTTTCGTTGTCTTTTTACTCAAGCTAGGACAGGGCTGATCATCAACCCGCGACCCGTCCGAAACCGAACTAACCGATTGATAATTTTGTGAAGTGGGTGGGTTCGGTCGGGTTGGCGGGTTTGGCGGATGAAAAATTTAAGAATGGTTATGATCGGGCGGGTTCGGTTCCGCATAATTCAACCCATCGGTAACCGAACCCGACCGAACACACTAACAACAAATGATTTTTTTTAAGTTCCTAGGCGTCTCCCACTCCCACACACAGCTCGGAAGCTCCTATCCTCCTCCCTCACTTCATCAGTGCTGTGCTTCAGTGCTCCAAGCCTCCTCCATCACGAACCAGGATAATCCGGCCACCCTCCACCACGGCCTCATCCGCTCCTCCGGCCACCTTTCCTCTCTTACAGATCTCGTCTCACCCTTTTGTTAGTCTCAAATCTCGTCTTCTCTCTGCAAACCATGACCACCATGTCCTCTCTTCCAGATCTCCGAGCTCCGATCACCCTTTCCTCTTCTAGATTTCCTCCGAGCTCCGACCACCCTTTCCTCTTCCAGATTTCCTCCAAGCTCTGACCACCCTTTCCTCTCTCCCAGATCTCGTCCTCTCCTGTCTTCTCAGCAAGCCGCCACGACCACGCCTTTAGACACGCCGCCCGCCGCACGATCCACGCCGCCCGCCGCACGATCCACGCCGCACGCCGCACGATCCACGTCGTCCGAGTCCAGACCGAGTCCAGACGCTCCACCCCTCGCCGTTCCAGCTCCGTACACATGGTGCCATGGTGGAGAAGCTTCCAGATCTTACAGGGGATATGGCTCTCAAAGTCAAGTCTCAGTTTTTTTCGTGTTTTTCTTTTGCTTGTAAAGTTTCTCTCAGGACTAATTGGGTTCAATTCAAATTAATTGGACTGCCTCTTTTTTCTCTTTTTCTTTAATTTTTTTGAAAGGAAAAAAAATTCACTGACCCGTTGCAAACCGCCCGACCAACCCGCCAATCCGCCAACCCGCCACCCGACCAACCCACTGTGTGTAACGGGCGGAAATGGATTACAGTTTTCTTGCATCGAACCCGCCCGAACCCGCCCGATGCTCACCCCTAAGCTAGGTTGTCCCACTATAGGAGTTTGCAGACAATGACATTTCAGAACAGTTTTAATTAGGTGTCATTGTTTATGAATTTCTGAATTTTTTTTTGTTTTTATTAATAATTGTAAAAATGTCATCTTATTTTTATAATATTTTTTAATTTTCAAAATTTTATATAAGAAAAAAAATTCCAAGAAAAAATTTCTTATTTGTCAAAAAAAAAATTATGTAAGAAATAATGAAAATAAAAAAATTATTTCCAAGATTTCTTTTACAAATTTTTCTAAAAGAGAACAGATAATGAAAACACAAATAATATGACATTTTTATAATTATTTCTAAAATTAAAAATAAATCAAGAAAATCAAAATAAATTTTCCAGTTCCTTATTTTTTTGTCAGGAACTAAAAGTGGATCTAAAAAATTAGTAGGTCCCTAGGTCCCAATTTCTTTACCAGCCACTCTATTTAGATTGACCCAGTAGCAATAACTAAGGTGATGTGTCATTTCATCTCAAATAATAACATGGAAGGGCGGAGTCTTGTTAATATATATATATATATAGGGGTGTTCAAATCCAAACCGCTCAAAAAAAAAAAAAAAACCACATAGTCGAACCGAAATAACCGAAAACCAATAGGAACCGAATTTAATTTGATTTTTTTGGATCGGTTTTCTACAAACTGATCGGTTCGGTTATCGGATATGCTATTTATGTGTTTTATGTTACCACACTGTGTCGTTTTGCGTTTTACTCTTAAGCGAATCTTGCATTTTAATTTTCGTTCCTGACTTCCTCCTTCAATTCGTTGGATCATCAAGACATCAAGTGTCTAACCCTAACCTAGCAACTACTCAGAACTCAGAGTCTCAGTCTCAGACTTCCTCCCCTCATGGCCGCTGCCCGCATCTCACTCTCGCCGCCTCGTTGCATCTAGCTCTTGATGCCTCGTCACATTTCGCTCTCACCGCTGCCTGCGTATCCATCTCCCTCCCTATCACTGCCTCGTCGATCTGAGTGTGTTTGTCTCCGTCTTTCCCTCCCTACTTGTCGCGCTCCCTCCCTGCTCACCGACCGCTGCTGCTTCTGAACTCGTACGGTCGTGGGTGTCCTGCTCCGATGAGTGATTACGATCATCTCATTGATTTCGTTCATCTCCATATTCGTTCAAATCTGCCATATTGCCATTAAAGTTTGTGTTTTTATGATGATTTCTGAGTTCATTTTGAGTTCATTTTGCCATTTTGCCATTTTCCCCTCACCACTATATTCGTTATTTTGAGCTGATTTCTGTGTTCTGAGCAAATATCTTTGCTTCTTCAATGTATTTGGATGTTGGAACTTTGTATTTGAATGTTAGGAGTGTTTGAAGGATCCATAGAACTGCTACTTAATTATGAGTGCATGTTAGGCTTTGTTATGAGCTGGCTGCTACTTAATTGTTGCCTGCAGCCATGCATGTTATGAGCCGTGTGAATGATGAGAATATTTGCTTTGTCTCTGTTAGACTTTTGATGAATGATAGAGAACATTTTTCCTATTTGATTACAAGTTTATGTGTGCATTTTCTGATGCTAAAAAAATAGGTTCTATTTTGCTTCACAAAAAATCATTTTCCCTTCGCATTTATAAAACCGAATTAACCGAACCGATCCAAATCGCATTTTATCGGATCGGATTTTGTTTAGGAAGCCATCCAAACCAAACGGAACCGCATGCTCTTTTTATCTTTGGATCGGATGGCTTTTTGCCTCAAAACCGATCCAAACCGAACTACGAACACCTATATATATATATATAATACCCAATTGCTCTTAATTATGGGTAAATTATATAAGGAGAATGCTAACTAATATCATCAAGATATTGATTAAGGAACTAAAAGAATAAAATTTTTATTGGAAAGTGATGTATTTAATGTTTTGAGAAGGTAAATACTTAGCATTTCAAGAAAAACTTGCTTGTTATGAATTCCTTAACCAATGCTCTCAGGGCTCGTTTGGTGATCAGGATATGAAATAAGCGGATAGGATAAAAGAGCATAATAGGATATGAGCAGGATAAGTTATTATCCTATTCCACGTTTGGTGTCCATCAGATAACCAACTGGATAACATTATAATTTTAGTATGAATTTTAAAATTTTCATTTTTATTCTAAATATTTTCATATTTTATTAGATTTTTTTTTTTAATTTTCATTTTTTAAAATTATATAAAAAGATAAAATTATCCTTATGATAAAATTACATATAATTACTCTTAAAAAAAAAATTTACATAGTTTTTTTAAAATGTTTAAATATTTGTTAACTTAAATTAATTTTTTAATAATTTAAATATTCATTTTTAGTTTTTACTTTACATATAGTTAAATTAATAGAATAATTTTTTAAAATAAAATAAAATAACAAAATTAGCATCGTGACAAAATAAAAATAATTAGTAATAATTTAATAATTTTATATTTTATTATAACTTTTTTTTGGGTAGCAATGTTATATTTTATTATACTTTAAATTATTATTTTATTATACTTTAAATTTTTTTTTTGGTATTAGGCGGGGCTTGGTTTATTATACTTTAATTATTTTATATATAAAATATTTTTAAAATTTTATTATACTTTAAATCACATTATCATATCCTGTTCAGTTTTAACCCAACCCTCCCTCAGTTTAGAATTTTAACTAGATAAATACGATATGATAGGTGACAGGATTGATTTATCATATCCTATTGGATCACCAAACAATAGTTTCAAACAGGATATGATAGCCAGACCCATTCTTTAATCAATACTGAATAACATATCCTATTATGTCTCTCTTCTCCTAATCACCAAACCACTCCTAATCACCGAACGAGGACTTTGGAAATCACTGGTTAGCCAGACCCGTTCTTTAATCAATACTGGAGTTAATAAGATCCTAGTAATAATGCAACAGTTCTGAGCTGAACTGTGCTCTTTTGAATGAATTTGTGCAGGTCGTCCGGGAAATACAGCATTCGAGAAATGGCGTCAAGGTCACAACGGAGGATGGTTGCGTTTACGAAGCTAATTACGTAATTTTGTCTGTTAGCATTGGTGTTCTCCAAAGTGACCTACTTGCCTTCAATCCACCCTTACCTGTACGTTTTCTCAATATATTCCTTTTTTTTTTCCTGCCCCACTTAGGAGCTCTGTGTTAACAAGAATATCTGCTTTTAATATCATAATATGATATGATGTGGAGCTCATTTATTAGTACTGGATATGTGTACATCTCATGCTTATCACGATCTTTTTAGAAAAACTTGTCATCACTATATGTTGTGCCTTTTATTTTTCTATATATTTTTAAAATGTGTATTTATAATAAAATTAAAATTAAAAATGAATATATATATATTGTAGTATACATTATGTTCAAAACTTGATATTTAAATAATAAGATTCTTCATTTTGATTTTTAAGACATTGATTTAAGAATCAAGCTATTCTATCCTTAGGGGAGGGGGTGTCACCATGAAACACTGAACCGCTTTCTCGTGGAAGCGCTCGTGTTTCACTCTTATTTTGTCTTTTTTTAATAAGACAAGGTACAAATTTTTGTGTCATTTTGTGACACAATGCTGGAGAGCAAAAGTGCTCGGGCTTTTAAATTTTAATAGTAAACGGGTCCTTATAGTACGAGTTTCCATTCTGTTTACAGGGGGTGGCCCCAGTCTTTGATATCATTTGGTTGGGACGGTAAAAAAAAAAAAAAAATAGTAAAATGTTTTTTTCTTTCTTTTACATTTTAAATATAACACGCTTCTTCTGACTCTGAATTCAACATGACTTCAGTAAGATCTTGTGATATATTGCATATAAGAATGAGTCTGTTCATTCTTTGGTTAATAAATTATAATTGTTATTTTTATCATCACAAAAATATGAATAATTAAGGAAAGTGTAAATAGACATTTGAGAATATCAATAATCTGACTCTATATATAGTGTTAAAGTATATATATTATATAATTATAACTACGATTGAAGTATATAATCAAATATCATTAACTCAAAAACACTATAGGGAACAGGGATAGCTTTTATTTTTATTTTTATTTTTGGTACAAAAAACTATAGGGATAGCTAGGTGTCATATTTCATTGAGCTCTTTCTCTTTGATGACGTAAGAAGATAGATTTTCGAGGTGCCTTCATATGCAGAAACCATGGTTTGCATGATCCACGCCCACGGTACTGGTGATCCATAGTATCATTATCGATGGCCTACTGTTAGTGAAAATAATAAATTTCGTGTTTGTTTGTCATTATATTGAAATAAATTTAGGGTTTTGTCAAGTCATTGATTTGCAAGACCTAAGTTTTATATTAAAAATTAAAATTAGACAAATGCACAGAGTGCTCTTAGAATGTTGCTTAAGAAACTTATTTGGATATCTTAAGGTCCTTATTCGATAAAAAAAAATCATCTTATTTGTATTTCTTAAACAATGTCGCACTCAAAATTAATAAGAATTATATTTTCTAAATCACACATTTATCTTCAAAAATATGTAATAATTACGTCAACAGGTGTACAGATGGCACCAACTTGCATATGCAGCTGTAGTTCCCATAACACAGCTGCATTTTATTATTGTCATTAGAAGAATGCTGCTTACCTCACAACGGTTGGTATGATTATTACATTCAAATTTAATAAAAAATTAATTAATTGATACAGTAGTTAATTAGCATGAGTAAGTGCCGCGCTTTAGCAGCTATGTGTAACCTTATATATTATATATGTATGTTTTATTTGTGTGAATTTCTATAGCAGCATAATGCTTATGATACTAATAGATAAGTTATTAAGTTTTAATTGAATACTAATTTCATTAATAAATATTATGGTTGATGAAATGCTTGATAACTAAAACTTAGATATATTACATCTTAAAACCCACAAGGTGTGGTCCGAGTGACCAGTAGCTCAGGTCCTTTAACCATCTGTGGGTAGATGAGTTGTCCCTTAACCGGTACTCTACATCCAGGGGATTAGTCTTTCGGCTTTCGGCTGTAGGGATATATTGGGTTATATCCCGAACCTAAAAAAGATATTACATATTAAAAAAAAAAGAGATGAGTAGTATAACATACCTTTCATTTGTGGCTAATCTTGAATATTTAGTAACTTATGGACTTTACCTTTGAAAAGGAAAGGTTGAGTGGGGTCGCTGACACCATAGATAACCTTGTTGATGTCAACTTTGTTGGATATTCATATAAATTTAGAAGGCTACGGGCGGACTAATGCACTGTGGGCAGAGTTAAAAACATTAGAAAATGATAACCTGACCTAAACCTATTGTGTGCCCGATGAAAGGTGGGAAGTGTATAAGACAACTTGTTGAAAATTATACAGCTATGCCAAGTGATGGTTTACATGGAATAATGTCATTCTGTATTACAATCGTCCTTTATAATGTTGACATATGGATAAGTTGTAAAAATCTATATGTACATTACAACTTGAGTTTTTTTATGCATATCATACGATGATACACTTATGATTAGAGTCAAGAGTTAAGGTCTTAAGACTCCAAAACTTGGCAATTCAGTCAAGCGTAAAAAAAGGATACATATGACGTAAATGTATAGTTGATCAAAATTTGTGCATGGAAATACCAGTGGTATAGGTATCAAATTAAACTATTAAAGGATATGATCATTGAGGTATTTAGTCTGTTCCATGAGCTCAGGTGGGCTTAGTAGTCTAAACGTATCTTCAATGATGTTAATAATAGCATTATATACTTGTCTGATTTAATATGTCCATGATGAATAAAATGATGGAACAGAGGTGGAAATTGGAAGCCATAGAGAAATGTGATGTGATAGTGTACACCAAAATCTTTCTAAAGTTTCCGTTTAAGTTCTGGCCAAGTGGACCCGAAAAGGAATTCTTCATCTATGCTTACGAGCGGAGAGGCTACTACACATTTTGGCAGGTTTGTTTGAAATTTTCTTAATGGTTGCCAGTTCATTTTCCATGATGTATTTTATGTTATGCTGTTTGTTTTGCTTTCTGTTTCTGTTTTGTTTCTCATCTTGAAGCTTTAAACTACTTTCATCTATTCATTAGGGTGAACAGGGGACCAACTTTACTCTAATTTGAACTAGAAATCATGGCAATTAAAATCTCTAATTCTTGGCAGCAGAACGAAATAACGGAAAAATTGCTATGCTGTCACTTTTACATCCCATGAAAGTACTAGCTGCTTACCTAACCTTAGGGCCCAAGTTCAACATATGTATCTTGCCTTTGGTTTTTTTTGGGTGAATACATGTATCTTGCTTTCAGATGATTGAAAGAGTATACATACTAAAGAGAACGGTTGCCATGCTGAGGATTTAAATAACAATTCGTTATCAAAGTTTATGTGCTGTACATGTGGATCACATGGTTCATTTAATTTCAAGCTATCAATTGCACTTGTAGTTTGTCTTGATTTATGACCAAATAGCTAAAATAATGTTATCTAACTGGCTTTTAAGCATACAAAACCATATTACTTTTGTTTTTATTACCCTTGTTGCTAAACACTCGGGTTAAGCATTAAATATTTGTAATATTACAAATTCCCTGTAAAACGTTTTTTGCATAAATAATATAACAAACTCCTCATGTCCTGTGTATACAAAGTTTTTGCATAAATCATAGTGCGCTCATTCGTCATCGGATTTCCTACCAAGTTCCAAATCTGAAGTAATTATCAATTGAACTTCATGATGAGTTTATTTGCAGTTAGCTTTCAAACTACCATTTTTCTATTCCTTTGGTTTGGTAAAGGTAATCAAACATACTAAAGCTAAAGACTATGATTGATAGAAACAACTCTTTTGTTTGATATGGAGAAATTAGCTTTGGTTATAATCCCGGTCCCTGATTTACGCAAGGTGACCTATTTATTTATTTTTTATTTTTATTTTGTTTTGACCTTTTTACGTGACATGATAATAAATGTACTTCTACTGCAACTATTTGCATTTGTCATATAAATTTTTTTTTTAGGCAAATGTTAATGTGTTAATGTTAGTATTTTTGTTAGTGGGTGAGTTTTGAACCTTCAACCTCCTTATCACTCAACTTCTTGACTCCTCACCCAAACTACCTTGACCACCTTATGATAATATTAATTATATCTTTATAGGTATAACAAAGATACAATATTCTTTCCATCATTACTGCTAATAAATATTAAATGGTTCATTATCCTTCTACGATGTGTGTAATGTTGGTAACCCCTTGGAGTTATCTGTATAAGTTTCGTAATGGGAACTACTCTAGCTATGATTGGTTTCTTATTCGTACAGAATAATGCATAGCATATCATATTTCAAACTATATATGAGTAATATAATAGGGAAAAAATTGAATTATACGATGGAGAAACATCTGACCAATTGGGCGTTGTAGAATTTCCGTACGAGATATCAGTTTCCATTCTTGTCGATACATATGCAATAATACATTGACTTTGGATCTGAACTTATATTGTAAGTTAAAAAATAATTGAATTCAGAATCAGAATAATTTTGCTTTAACCTTCGGATTGAAATGTCTAGTCTCTATGCTTACTCATCCAAATCTCGAGTTATCTGCTGATTTGATGCTTTGTCATCAGCACATGGAGAATGCGTATCCTGGCTCCAATATCTTGGTTGTGACATTGACAAATGGGGAATCAAAACGTGTGGAAGCTCAATCTGATGAAGAGACCTTGAGAGAAGCTATGTCTGTGCTGAGGGATATGTTTGGACCCAATGTCCCTGACGCTATTGATATACTTGTTCCCCGCTGGTGGAATAACAGGTTTCTTCGTGGCAGCTACAGCAACTATCCCATTATCTCTAATCCTAAAGTTTTCCATAATATGAAGGTTTGTTTACCATATTGAATTTTCGTAATTTTTACAATTGTGTGACAATGTCCTTCTGCATGTACTCTGTTATTATTTATAGTAGAATAATTTTAAATCCTGATATTCAATCTGTTGTTTACTAAATAAAGAAAATATTAAAAATTCTTTATATTTCTAAAATATTAGAAACATCATTTTTTATTTATTAGTAAAATGATTAATAGGAAGATTTTATTTCATATGCTATATTTGTCTTTATATTCTGCGCTACAGTGGCACAGTGCATGTGAAGACAAGCAGGGCATGACCGGATCTTACAGCTAGCAATTATAATTAATTATCACTCATCGTTGTTATTCAAGGCCAAGGAGTTTGTCGTCTTCCTAACTCCTTGTGACACAAGTGACTTAATTTTTTTGACATAACAAATATGACAACGAAGAGTTTAATATAATTTGTTTTTGTTTGTTTTCATTCCTGAACAATCTTCTCCAACATAAAAATAAGGGGGATATGTATATATATATATATATTTTAATTTTTCTTTAAGAAAACTGATATTCTTAAATTTCAAAATTGATATTCGAACATCAAGATGGTGTTTTTGCCCTTGTGGGGTTAGACTCCTGTGCTGTGTTTTGGTGTTTGTTGGGCCCTTGATTTGTTCATTTTCTGTGCTTTTGTCTCAGACTGTTTCTGCTGTTCATGTATATAAAGACCCAAAAGATAATTAAATAAGCTATTTTGTACCTTGCGTTTATTTGTCTTATTTGGTATGTTTCAGGCTCCTGTAGGTCGCATTTTCTTCACAGGAGAGCATACCAGTGAAAGATTTAATGGATACGTACATGGTGGCTACCTCTCAGGTGAGGCATTATTTTGATCTTGAGTTTGTATTCCTAATGATTGATAACTCTACTTTAAGCCATTTGTGGATGTGAATTTATTTCCTTTCTGAATGCTTAACAGGTATTGACACCAGCAAAGCCTTACTAGAAGAAATGAGGAAGGAAAAGGAAAGAAAAAGTGAAAGCCAGACCCTATTGTTAGAGCCCTTGTTAGCATTGACAGGGTCATTACCATTGTCACAGCCAGATACTGTCTCCAATATCCACAAGTGCGATATTCCTACACAGTTATATCTCTGTGGCCAGCTTGGGATCCCAGAGGCCATATTATGATTATATGGGAATGTAGAGAAGATGATGATTAAAGAAGCATAACTTAAGAGAATCATCATGGCCTGGCGGCTCTTAATCTGAAGTCCCGTTCAGGCCCTCATTGCCATTGGTAATGAAGATTAACAAAAGGGCGCTGCTACCTGCACCCCTACAATTTGGCACACACCCCCACACACCCCCACATCCCTCCCGGCATTTAAATGCCGGATTCAGAAAATATGTTTCCGGCATTTAATTGCCGGGAAATTCTTAAAATTTGAAAAAAAGCGTTTCCGGCAATTAGATGCCGAAAACATATTTTCTGAATCCGGCATTTAAATGCCGGAAGTTTCCCGGCAATTAAATGCCGGAAACATATTTTCTGAATCCGGCATTTAAATGCCGGGAGGGATGTGGGGGTGTGTGGGGGTGGATGCCAAATTGTAGGGGTGTAGGTAGCAAGCCCCTTAACAAAATACAGAGAAGCCTGTTAAGGTGAAAGGTGCCGGAAACAGTGGTCAGATCTCTCCTCTCAGTTTAGTTCATATCACTGCTAAGGAAGCTTACCAGGTTATGATTTTTGAAGGGAATTAATTGGTTTAGATATACTTATGATTACTTTGTTCTTTATAGCCAGAAGTAAGATTATATTGTAACTTGTAAGGATGCTGGCTTATATTTTAATCCTAATTTTTTACTAGTCTATGATGTTCATTTAATGGAAGCAAACTTGGTTCTTTTGGTATAGAAAAATGAAATTCTCATGCTCCTTTACCTCCATACGCTTTTTATACTTATTTTATAATTATTGATCTTCTATCTTCTTGGTTTGAGAATCACAATGGATAGATAATCATTGGTTACAAAATAAATATAAAAAAGTGTGAGAAAGAAGTGTACCAGAATATCATTCCTGTGACATTGCCTATAAAGATAAAAACCGAGCACATTTGAGGATACTTTAAAATTTAAATAAAGAAAGGGACCTGCTAACTAATGCCTTAAGGGCATAAGTTAAAGATTTCAATAAAAGCAAGTTTTCACTGAAAAATTAAAGATAACACTTATCAAAATATTGAATACATCACTTCCTAATAAAAATTTTCTTTTATTAGTTCCTTAACCAAAGCTAGGACACTCGTTAGCATTCTCCATAAAGAAAATATTAACTTGTTCAGTGCTTTGAATATTATCTAAAAGCTACATAGAATAATTTATGATTACTAACTAATATTAAAAATTTATGCTAATAATGTACCGAAATTAAAATTTGTTGTTCCCCACTACTTTACGTGGCTTGGAATATAAGAGCATCTCCATTGATTGGTTTTTAAGGGGTTTCTAAACTTAGGAACCATTCCTTATTTTTTTACCACCACTGGAGCTCATATACGTGGAGGAGAGAGGGAACCATCGTTCCTTCTTCCTTCTACAAGAAGGAACGGTTCCTTGTAATTAAATAAGTATTCCCTTAGCATTAAAATAACATTTCCCCGCACTCACAAAAAAATGTGACACTAAACAAATTTGATTCCTTAGTAAGTGTCTTGTGACACTGGTTAGCATTCCTCAATATAGACAAATGCTATCAAATGTCCTAAAAATGACTAAAATAATAAGTTTCTATAAGTAGTATATTTAATACATTGAAAAAAATGATACTTAGTTTTTCAACAAATAATTGTCTTTAACTAATCTAAATGAGTAATAAACTATAAATATTTTTTTTATTCCTTAACAAGTGCACTAAATGCGCTTAGTGCACTTAGTGCACATGTCAACAAAACCCTTTAAAAAGTTGCAAGTAAATAACAATTGGTAACATAAATCAGCGGAAGCACAAAATATTTATCTAAAAATTCAATTTGCTAAGATAATGTCATTGTCACAACCAAGCGTTGGTCGATTAACTGTAAATATCACAGAAACTCAACAACCAAAGCCCAAAATTTGAGAGGGCTTGACAGTACTTGAGTATCAACAATATGGAAGAATGTAAGAAGGTCTCTGCATTTATAATCTCCAAACTTGTGATTTATCAACCAACTTACTTTGCAAAATACTTTTCATATAGAGCTTGAGAGATTGCAAGAGCATCTCCTTTGGCCTTTACTGGGTAGAGCTCATTACCTTCCTGCCATTTGTTTGACTGTGAAATCCATTGTTTTCGCCACTCAATCAACCTGAACTTCTTATTCTGTCTCAAGCTCTCTAGCAAATGATTAAAATAGGTTGAAGCTCGAGGCAGATAGTAGCTTTCCAGAAGCCCGCTCCAAAATTTGTTAGCTAATTAGGGACCAAAGGGAAACATAAAAAGTCAGCCTAAAATTAAGAGTGACTTAGGCATAACAATTGATAATGTATTTTACCATAGTCATGGAGCTTGCTCTGAGTAGTTCCATTGGTATCAAACCACATAGTCACTTGCATCCTAGCATTCCATTCATACTAGAGAGAAAAGGTAAAATGGCATCAAATCACCTCATTTAATTACTTGACTGTTATCTAATGAGTAAACAAGATAAGAACTACTTGACTAATTCTAATCAATAAAGGGGGATAAACAAAGTGAAACACTTGAAAATGAACTACGAAGACAATAGAGATGATTTTAGTGAATTGCTTAAATTGCTGCATTCAACTGGTTATATTTATACACATAAAAGAATAAGTACATTTTACACTTAACAAGAACAATAAATAGGAATGAGAACTATTTCCTGTGATCCTAAATTACCAATGCCTAATTAACTCGTTTTGTTTCCAATGCAAAATTTTTAACTACTATATGTAATTTTCAATAGTTGCTATTTAATTATCCTAATTGAAGAACCAATGACTCAGATGTCAGATCACAGGTGTTTCACAATTTTTTTGTCTGGGGCTTGAAGACGGAAATCCAAGGGGAGCTGCTGATATCACCACCACTGAGCTTGGCAGAGGCCATTGCTAAGGCTCAGCTCTATGAAGAAAGGAATGACGACCTGATCAGCAGGAAACGACAGGAAAGGCACAAGAGTTTTGAAGGGGGTGTCAACAGGAGTTCGTCACCGGTGGGATTAGCGGGTGAAAAATAGAGAATGGCAATTAGTGGAAGTGCGACTCCAATAGCCAGAGGTGCAAGCTCACCACTAGGAAATTCTAGACTTCCAGTTAAACGACTCACACTAGGGGTGTTTATGGGTCCGGGTCAACCCAAACTCGCAAACCCAACCCAAACCGAGGTAATTGGTTCATGTGTTTTTTTGTTATTCGCATATGACCCGACCCCATCAAACTCGAACGTGTGTGGCTCGGGTAACGGGTTTGCTAATTCCAAACTCAAGGCCCGAACATCCGACCTGTATACATCTTTTCATTATTTTCTTTTAAAAAAAAAAAAAAAAAGCTGCCCAGTGCCCCTTAGTTGAAGAAAAATGTATCTTCTTCCATTTAGTTTCTGAAAGTGAATTTGGCAAATTGCCCAGATCTTCATCTTCATCCACAAATGGCCGCTGCCCTTTCCACTCTACCACTGCCCCCAGCCTGTAACGCCCCATTTTCTCGATTTATGATTAAGGAAGGGATTAAACATGTTTGAAGGCTTAATCTTGTTTCTTGGGTGTTAATGAGCTTATGTTTCAAATTTGAGGCCAATCGGACCAAAACGCACGAAAATCGGATACCAAAACGCACCAAAACATGCAAAAATTGGATACCAGCAGAAGGTCTAACGTTTGGATGTTGGGAGACCCAACGTTAGAGCGTGCAACACTCTAGCATGGGTAGTTGGATGCTCAAGGGTTCAAGGGGGCCAGACACGTAATGTACACGCGTCAACTGCATGCAACATGTGGCAGACAGGTGGCCACGCTCTAGCATGGGAACACCCAACGCTAGAGCGTTTGAATGCTCTAGCGTGGAGTCTCAGCAGGCTAAAGCGTGCTCAGCAGACAAATTCCACTTAAGTTTTCATTTGTTCATTTCCTGGAGAGTTTATCATTTTCGTCCAAAACCGAGTTTAGAGAGTTCTTGAGAGAGAGAAGGAAGGTTAGAGAGAGAAAACTC
Source organism: Echinosophora koreensis (assembly GCA_035048595.1). Taxonomy (NCBI): domain Eukaryota; kingdom Viridiplantae; phylum Streptophyta; class Magnoliopsida; order Fabales; family Fabaceae; genus Echinosophora; species Echinosophora koreensis. Next base: position 1,737,584 of record JAPCYP010000011.1, on the reverse strand, counting down.
GAGTGCGAGAAATCCGGTTGTCCGATCACGATTCCGACTACACAGCTGTGATCAAGGCAACGAGTTCATCAAGTATCGACCTTTGATTCTTCGATACAACTGAGGTAATGCCCGAATCCCTATAACATCGACATTGTCGACATTAGTATTCTTAGTCATTTTCCCTATTTTCTTCGTTGTTTCTTGCATCGATTATGGATTTCGAGCAAGATTAGGGTTTATGACTATGTCTAGATGTTGTCTCTGTGTTAGGGCAAATTTCGGAGCTCTGAGGAGTCCCTTGGTGTACGTGGCAGCAAGGGAGGAGAGAGGAGACCGTGATTCGAAGAGTAGTAATTATATATGCATGTGTGTGGGGTGCCCCAGACCCTACTAGTGTATCGAATAATCGACAATGGCTAAACCCTATCTAAATAGTTTTTTAATGTTGTCTCGGGTTTAGTAGTTGTAGGTTTATCGATAATATGTCTGAAACCCTAAGTTAGAGATATTATGCTGGTTGAGGTTGTCTGAATTACATGATGTTATGTTGTCTGGCTGATAAATGATTATCTGTGATGTTTGATAGAATTGTGGATATTATATGCATGTATACATGAATTGATGATTGGTTGATGATCTGATGGATATCTGAGTGTATTGATGAGTTGAGGGTTAACACTGTGGTAATGCCTTAAGACTGTGGCGCTGAGGCCGGGGATGTATGGGCATCCGTTGTGAGACTGTGATTGTGTAAGAAGGTTCCAGTGTTAACCATAATGATGTCCATTCATACGAGGTTAGTTGTACTCGAGTGTGAGTACGAATTATGGAGGGACCGGTCTGTGAAGAGATCTTGGGGATGTACGAACTGGACATGGGAGGTTCACAGTGACCATTAGATAGCTCCTAGTGTGTCGTGTACCCCAGTATAGCCTGGTTTTCCCAACTTTACCCTGAGTATCCACATCGCAGGTGGGCGGTCCGAGGCAACCAAGATACCTCTAATGGAGCTAAGCTCATAAAGGGATGCACTCTATTGGTCACGGTGAGCGGAAGGGTTACCTGGACAAACTAACTGACGTTCTCTGACCAGTGAGGCTCGGTAAGGAGAATGTCTCGGGGACGAGACCTAGATGAGAGATATCGGCCGATATGCATAGGAGTGAGACTCTTTAGAGGAATGATCTGAGAGTGAACTTCGAGGATGTATTGTGTTGGTGACTCGGAAGATGTTTGTTTGTTGTTTGTTGTTTGCTGTATGTGTTATGTATGTATGATTATCTGCTCTCTGTGTCCCTATCCCCTTTTTATGACTATGTTTGAGTTGCTTATCTCACTCCTCCCTTTATTCTTCTGTGTATGCGAATACGATAGATGAGCAGCTCCAGTCGGATGGGGACGACAGCATGGCAGGATTATCATCCAAGGCACTACCTGCAGAGTATCCCTCCCATGATCCCGATCGTCGGAGATGTTGAGATAGTCTACCATGATGGCCGTGGGTGGCAAGTCGACCACTCACAGTTTTTCATGACATATCGGCCTAGTTAGTTTCTACATGCGCCTTGGAGAGGGTCCTTACTTCCATCTGGACAGTTCGTACCGGATTTCTCAGAAACTACCTTTCCCGGAGATGTGGTTTTCACCTCGTCAAAGGGAGTTACGGACGACATGTGGAACATGGTAGACAGATCAGAGGCGAGGAGTCATGTAGGCATGGTTTAGGGGGGTTGGAGGTAGAGGAGTGTTCAGACGATGTATTACTACCATCGTCGTCGAGTGGTGATGAGCAGCGATGAATTGGTTTGGGAACCGAGAGCCCGACATAGCAGTGTGTTCAGATGATGTATTACTACCGTCGTCGTCAGGTGGTGATGAGCAGCGATGAATCGGTTTGGGAACCGAGAGCCCGACATAGCAGAGTTTACCATCGTCACTTCAGCGAGGGTGAGGGTAGCTCCGGAAGCTTATATCGTCTGTGATATGGATCAGTCGGTTGTGTCTGTTAGGTTGTGTGCCTCTGATGTAAGCCAAAGGGGGGCAAGTCAAGATTTCCTCAAAGAAGAAAAGAGCACAAGCCCAAGCATGATCCAAGAAGCAATACAAGATGGGCCTCAGACAAGAACAAGAGCAAGGAAAGCCCAACAAGTCTCCATTCAAATAATGGCTCTTATCTTGATAGGAGCAAGCCCAAGATCAAGAACAAATAGAGTGGAGCCCAAGTTAATAACTTACATGATCCAACTAAAGGATCCATGAAGCATGGGGCGAAATTGATGAAGTCTAGTTGGGGTCCATTAGTTGTTTTTCCATTTTAATTCAATAAGTGTGGGAATTATGTAAGTGGGTCCATTTTGGCAATTTGTTGCAGCCCCATTTTCCTAATTCTGCACATGTGAATCTAGTTAGGATAAGATTCCTTCTTGATGTAAGTTGTGGGGGTTACACTTTATAATTTGAGAAGCAAAGTGTAACCACCCATAATAAAGGATGGTGGGGGCGTGAACTTCATGGTTGGAGGTTGACTTGATTCTGTAATATGGCTGGGTTAAAATGGGTCATAAATAGGTTAATCAAGTGTGGGTTATGGAACCATTAAATAGACTAAGTTAGTCATGAATTTGGCTTTTATGTGGGGGTTAAGGAATAGTTGAGGAGGCAAGGAGTCAAGCCAATGTGGGCAGCCAACTCCTCTATATGTACACGCCCAAACACATGTAAATGGTAACTTGGAAGTTGAATTTTGGATTGATATCCATTGTGAGAGATTTGTTCTCTTGGGTTCTTGGATGAACCAAAACTTGTTCTTATCAAGAATCCAAGATTCTTGTGGCGAACCTCATAGGCTTATCAAACTATCTAGTTTGTGGCGCCATTGATCATCTCTTTCTTATTCCATTTTCATCTTTTCTTCATTTTGTTTTGGTTACTAAAGTGTTTACAATTTATTCTTGTTCTTGATTATGATTTGCGCCACTTATATGTCAAAGAATTCAACCAAATAGATCATGTCAAGGCATCCCACCATTTGGATGTCATCAAGTGGTATCAGAGCTTAGGCTTTGGTTGAATTTGATATTGGTGATTCTTCATCTATCTTTCTAGTTTTCTTTCTTTTCTTTCAAAACCAAAACCAAAAAAAAAAATACTACTTTTGTTTCTGTTTGTGAAGGGAAATTTTCAAAGGGAAAAGTTGTGTTTTGCTCAAAAACAAAAGGGCTTTCAAGCGTGAAATTTTATTTGTGATTTCCAGAAGCGATCACGGGCAGGCCGTGACAACCATCACGCCCGTGACACAAAAAATTTTTGGATCCAGAGAGGATCACGGCCAGGGCATGATACCCATCACGGCCGTGATATAAAAAAAAAATAAAAAATAAAAAAATTGATCCAGAGAGGATCACGGCTAGGGCATGATCCCCATCATGGCCGTGATATAAAAAAAAAAAAATTTTCGTGACAAAAGGATTTGAGCAAAAGAGAAGTTAAAGTTCTATTTGAGCAAGTTGTGTTCCTGAAAATATTTCCCTTCTTCCTTTGTTTCTTTGTTTCAAGCTTTTCTTTTCTTGCCTTTCCTTTGTTGTTTCCTTGTTTTGATAAGTTTGTGATTTTTGTTACTTGAATTTTGGTATTTTTGGTGTTTGATTCCTCTAAGAACTCAAGGAGAACATTGAGAGGAAAAAGGCAAGAGAGAAAAATACATCTTGTGTGGAAAAAGCCAAAAGAGTGAAAAAGAAGAAACATTGTGAGTACAAGTGAGAGAGTGTTGTGAGGGAAATACATATACTCTTCTACTCAATCATGGCCAACCATGAAGATGGTCCACCTTTATCTCCAAGGTCAGCAGCTCTTCATGCTAGGATGTCCAACCAAGTCCTTGCACTTCAAAGACAAATGGAGCAAATGCAAGCCAATTATGATAGGCAACTTGCCAATCTAAATCATGATGAGTCAAGTGGCTATGATAGTGAAAGAGGAAGGCGTAGAGGAGGAGGTAGAAGAGGAAGGAGGCGTGATGATAAACTTGAAGGAGTCAAAATCAAAGTCCCTTCCTTTATTGGGAAGAATGATCCAGAGGCTTACTTGGAGTGGGAGTTGAAAATTGAACAGGTTTTTGATTGTAACTCTTACAATGAAGGAAAGAAGGTGAAGGTGGCAGCCCTAGAATTCAAGGAGTATGCTCTTGTGTGGTGGGATCAACTACAAAAAGAGAGGAGAAGAATTGGAGCGGAACCCATTGATAGTTGGGAAGAAATGAAACTTATCATGAGAAGGAGATTTGTCCCAAATCATTATCAAAGGGACATTCATAACAAATTACAAAGGCTCACCCAAGGATCCAAAAGTGTTGATGAGTACTTCAAGGAGATAGAGTTGGCCTTACTTAGGTCAAATTCTCAAGAAGATAGGGAGGCTACTATGGCGAGGTTCTTAAGTGGATTGAATCGAGAAATTCAAGATGTGGTGGAATTGCAACATTATGTGGAGCTAGAAGATTTGGTCCAACAAGCTATCAAAGTGGAACAACAACTCAAGAGGAGAAAGTACAAACAACAACTCAAGAGGAGAAAGTACAAATTTCGTTCTCCTCCTAAGTTGTCATCTTCAAGTTGGAATGAAGACTCCAAGAAGGAGGGTGGTTCATCTTCTAAGGAGGTTGTATCTAAATCTCAAGGGAACAAGTCATTGGAAACAAGTCCTAGAAGCCGTGATGTGAAGTGCTTCAAATGCTTAGGTCATGGACACATAGCATCCCAATGCCCGACACAGAGGACAATGGTGGCAAGGAATGGAGAAGTGATCTCTCAATCTGAGGCTTCGAGTGGAGGGGAGAGTGAAAAAGGAGAAGACATCCCGGACGGAGACTTGTTCATGGTAAGAAGACTTTTGGGAGGTCAACCCAAAGAGCAAGACGATAGCCAAAGGGAGAATATCTTTCATTCACGATGTCTAATTCAAGGGAAGGTATGCTCTTTAATCATTGATGGTGGCAGTTGTGCCAATGTTGTAAGTTCTAGGTTGGTTTCAAAATTAAAACTTGTTATCAAAGTACATCCGAGACCGTATAGGCTTCAATGGTTAAGGGAGGTTGGTGAAATAATTGTGAATAAGCAAGTTGAAGTCCCATTCTCAATTGGGAAGTATGAAGATTCTGTACTTTGTGATGTGGTGCCTATGGAGGCAAGCCATATTTTGTTGGGAAGGCCTTGGCAACATGACAAGAAGGTCATCTATGATGGGTTCTCAAACAAGTTTTCTTTCTTACATCAAAACAGAAAAGTTATCCTTTGTCCTCTATCCCCAAAGCAAGTTTGTGAGGATCAAGTGAAAATGAGAGAAAAGAGAAAGCAAGAGAGAAAAGAAAATGAGAGTCCAAAAGAAATTGACAAAAAGAATGAAAAAGAAATTGAGAAAAAAATTGAAAAAGAGTGTGAAAAATAGTGAGAAAAATATTGTGGCAATTAGTGAGGAAAAGGAAAGTTATTTGACAGTGGAAAGTAAAGAGGAGAAGGCCTTAATTTCAAGGCAGCCCCAAAGCTTAATCCCTTACAACAATTTTTATTTGGTTGCTAACACTTCTAATGATCTCTTTTTGTCAAGTGGTGTTATCACTCTTATGCAGAAATTTGAAGATTTCATCCCAAGGGGAATACACTATTTTTTGAAGGACACCTTTGATGGACCACCAATGTCTAATTTTGATGATAAAAACCATTTTAATTCGAGGTCGAATTCTTTCAAAGAAGGAGGGCATGATGTAAGCCAAAGGGGGGCAAGTCAAGATTTCCTCAAAGAAGAAAAGAGCACAAGCCCAAGCATGATCCAAGAAGCAATACAAGATGGGCCTAAGACAAGAACAAGAGCAAGGAAAGCCCAACAAGTCTCTATTCAAATAATGGCTCTTATCTTGATAGGAGCAAGCCTAAGATCAAGAACAAATAGAGTGGAGCCCAAGTTAATAACTTACATGATCCAACTAAAGGATCCATGAAGCATGGGGCGAAATTGATGAAGTCTAGTTGGGGTCCATTAGTTGTTTTTCCATTTTAATTCAATAAGTGTGGGAATTATGTAAGTGAGTCCATTTTGGCAATTTGTTGCAGCCCCATTTTCCTAATTCTGCACATGTGAATCTAGTTGGGATAAGATTCCTTCTTGATGTAAGTTGTGGGGGTTACACTTTATAATTTGAGAAGCAAAGTGTAACCACCCATAATAAAGGATGGTGGGGGCGTGAACTTCATGGTTGGAGGCTGACTTGATTCTGTAATATGGCTGGGTTAAAATGGGTCATAAATAGGTTAATCAAGTGTGGGTTATGGAACCATTAAATAGACTAAGTTAGTCATGAATTTGGCTTTTATGTGGGGGTTAAGGAATAGTTGAGGAGGCAAGGAGTCAAGCCAATGTGGGCAGCCAACTCCTCTATATGTACACGCCCAAACACATGTAAATGGTAACTTGGAAGTTGAATTTTGGATTGATATCCATTGTGAGAGATTTGTTCTCTTGGGTTCTTGGATGAACCAAAACTTGTTCTTATCAAGAATCCAAGATTCTTGTGGCGAACCTCATAGGCTTATCAAACTATCTAGTTTGTGGCGCCATTGATCATCTCTTTCTTATTCCATTTTCATCTTTTCTTCATTTTGTTTTGGTTACTAAAGTGTTTACAATTTATTCTTGTTCTTGATTATGATTTGCGCCACTTATATGTTAAAGAATTCAACCAAATAGATCATGTCAAGGCATCCCACCATTTGGATGTCATCAGCCTCTGAGCCTTGTTTTCCTTTTTGATGTATCTTTTGAGAGGCGGGCCTGGTATTTCTAGGACTTTTCTCCATTTTATGCGACTGTTTCATATATACCTTTTTATTTTACAGAATCTGTATAGTGGTGGTAGGCTTATGATCCCTCTGTTGGGATTTCCCGTATTTTGATGACAGTTGTACCTATTATGCATATATAGTTGGTGTATGTTTTATCAATGTGCATGATTTAAGTTTAAATGTTGTTTTTAATTTTATTCGCTTTAACAATATAATAATATCATCTCTAACCGCCGCCCCATCACATCCTCTTGGCCCCTGTTGCCGCCGCGTCGGCGCGTCAACTCCCTTTCATCTTCCACACATATTTCTCTTCAGGTATTGTTTCAATCCTATTCTCTATGAAAATTTCAGATTTTTCTTTGAGATTTTGTTTCAAACTATGGAGATCTGATACTATGAAGATCTAAGACTTATAGGCTCAAAGTTCAGATTTTTACTCTTGATGGGGTGAAACTGATGTGTGTTTTTGGTTTTTCAAGACAGAGTGGCTCAGAGCGGCGGCCATGAGGGTTCTCCTTCATCTCTTGTGCTGTCTAGATCTGGAAAAATAAAAGGGAATTTTAAAATGCTAAAATTGATTGCCCGACCCGAATCAACCCCTTTTTTTTATTGTGTTGGCTTGGTTCGGGTTTGTTGGGAAAATTACACAAAACCGACCTGACCCAACCCGTGAGATATCAACTGGTTCTAGTAGAGGGTTTAGTCAAACTCTATCCAACCCGACCTGACCCGTAAACACCCCTACACCAGCTGAGATCAAGGAGCAGCGGGAGAAAGGGCTCTATTTAACCTGTGATGAGAAGTACAATGCAAATCATCGATGTAAGGACATAGTACTTCTCATGTGCGAAGGGGAAGAACAGGATGTTAAGGTAGAAGATGTCGAACTTGAGTTGGAAGATGCATCCATAGAGGAGGAATTGGAGGTGAGCTTAAACACTTTCCAACTCATTGAATCCCCATATTTTTCACATCATGGCACAACACAGTGCAGAGAAATTAGAAGTGTTGATTGACACAGGTAGTAATAATAACTTCATACAAGAAGCTTTGGTGGCTTGGTTGGGACTCAAATGGGAAGCAACTAAACGTTTTAAGGTGTATATGGGGAACAGACAACACTTGGTGTGTGATAAGAAGTACATAGGGGTGGAGTTGGTAATGCAAGGAATCAGTTTCATTGCGGAACTGTTCGTCTTGTTCATTTGGAGGTTGGATGTGCTCTTGAGAATGTAGTGGCTTCAGACTTTGGGACCATGTGTGCATGATCACAATGAGCTTACCATGGAGTTCTAGTGGAAAGGTGTGAAGGTCAAGCTAGCTAGGAATACCAAGATAGCCACAAGACTGGTGACTTTTTCACAACTCAATTCCAACATTCAAGACATATGTGTTAGCGGGCTTGCTACTCTCACCCCGGTTGCCGAAATTCAAGATGCGAAGGGAGACCCAAGTGGCTCGGAGATTGACCAGCTAGAAGAGACCTTACCTATGGTAGCTAAAGGCCTCATAAGGCAGTATCGGAGGGTGTTTGAGGAGCAAAGACAGCTTCCTCTAGTTCGCAATATAGACCACCGAATTCATCTCCAACCAGGTTCAGCACCAATCAATGTGACGCCCTATAGATATCCATACTTTTAGAAGGACATTATGGAAAATTTGGTAAAGGAAATGCCAGAATAGAGGTTCATCCACCACAGCAAGGGTCTGTAGTCCTCACCTATGTTGCTACTTGCTAGTGAGAAAGAAGGATGGTCAGTGGTGTTTTGGAAGCTCGATTTGAGGTCTGGTACCATCAAATTTGCATGAACAACAGAGATGTCCACAAAATGGCCTTGAGAACTCATGATGGTCACTTTGAATTCGTTGTCATGCCATTTGGACTCTCGAACGCACCATCTACTTTCCAAGCAGCCATCAACTAGGCCTTTCGCCTCTTCTAAAGTTTGTTATTGTATTTTTTGATGACATCATGGTGTATAGTAAAACTTTGGAGGAGCACATGCAACACCTGCACTTAGTGTTGAATTGCCTTGTGGACTGTTAAATGAGAGAGAACAAAGGAATAGAGATGGTGAAACCGTGTGTCTCAACTACACAACGGAGTCCGTTTTATAAAGGATTAATGAAATAATTACACAATGAAAATAGGAGATTCTATTCCTATTTACAAGATATGATATGATATGATATGATATGATATGCCTAATCCTATATATTAATTACAAAGATCATAATCGTATTTTCAACACTCCCCCTCAAGGTGGGTCATATAAATCATATGCACCCAACTTGTTACATAGATAACTAATACGAGGACCTCTCAAAGATTTTGTGAAGGCATCTGCCAGCTGATCATTAGAGTTGACAAAGCTAGTGGTGATGTCCCCTGATTGAATCTTCTCCCTGACGAAATGGCAATCTACCTCAATATGTTTGGTCCTTTCATGAAACACGGGATTAGAGGCAATATGCAATGCTGCTTGATTATCATAGATTAATGTCATCTGCGTATTCTCTTCAAATTGAAGTTCTTTGAGTAACTGTTTCAACCAAATGAGTTCGCAAGTCACTAATGCCATGGCCCTATATTCATCTTCTGCACTGGACCTTGCAACTACATTTTGTTTCTTACTTTTCCAGGATATCAGGTTTCCTCCAATAAGTACACAATACCCAGAAGTAGATCGCCTATCAATGGGTGAGCCTGCCCAATCGGCATCTGAGTAACCAACTATCTGAGTATGTCCTCTGTCTTCATAAATAAGACCTTTTGCTGGAGCACCTTTAATGTACTTCAGGATCCGTATCACGGCATCCCAATGATCCTGACAAGTGAAATGCAAATGAAATGTCTGGACGAGTGACTGTGAGGTAGTTCAATTTCCCAACCAATCTCCTGTATCTTCTTGGATCTGACAATGGCTCCCCCTGATTAGGTAGAAGTTTGACGTTTGGATCTATAGGAGTGTCAACTGGCTTAGCGCTCAATAGTCCAGTCTCTTCAAGAATATCCATAGCATATTTCCTTTGTGAAATGACTATACCATCCTTAGATTGAGCTACCTCGATACCCAAGAAATAACGGAGCTTACCAAGGTCTTTAGTCTGAAACTGATGAGAGAGATGTTGTTTCACTTGTTATATGCCATGCTGATCACTACCAGTTATGACAATATCATCCACATAAACAATCAGATAAATTCATCCTTGGGCCGAATGACGATAGAATACAGAGTGGTCAGCTTCGCTGCGAACCATACCAAACTGTTGCACTGCAGAACTGAATCTGCTGAACCAAGCCCGAGGAGATTGTTTAAGACCATAAAGGGACCTGCGAAGCCGACAGACCATGGTAGAGGACTCCCCCTGAACAACAAACCCAGGAGGTTGCTCCATATAGACTTCCTCTTCAAGATCACCATGTAAGAAGGCATTCTTAATGTCAAGTTGATGAAGAGGCCAGTGGCGAATTGCAGCAATGGAGAGGAGAAGCCGAACTGAGGCCATTTTGGCCACAGGAGAGAAAGTATCACCATAATCAAGGCCAAATATCTGAGTGTAGCCTTTGGCCACCAACCGGGCCTTAAACCGATCAATCTTACCATCAGGGCCCACCTTCACAGTATAAAGCCAACGACAACCAACTAAAGACTTCCCACGAGGTAGAGGGACCAATTCCCAGGTACCACTGCTTTGAAAAGCACACATCTCATCAATCATCGCTTGACGCCATTCAGGGTGAGATAAAGCTTCACCTAGAAAGTTAGGAATAGAGATAGACGACAAAGAAGAAAGACAAGCATAATGCAAAGGAGAAAGACGATGATAGCTCAAAGCAATATAATGGGGAGACGAGTTACGAGTAGATCGTATACCTTTACGGAGAGCAATGGGAAGGTCTGGTTCAGGCGGCGGGGCCGGATCCGGTGGAGGAGTTGGTGCCGGGGAAGAATCCATCATGGCCTCAGGAGTAGGATGAGGAACGACAGGGGCGTTCACCAAGGTGGGTGGTGGGCGACGGTGATAAGTCTGCAGCGGCCGAACAGCTGGGGGGTCCACAGGCGGAGTTGCCGGTGGGACAGACTCGAGAGGTATAGTAGCCGAAGGAAGAGGAACTACTATAGAAAGCTGCTCGGGAGGCAAGGGAAGCGAGGGAGGAGAGGGAGTCGACTCAAAATATGGGACAGACTCGAAAAAGGTAACATCAGCCGATATAATGTAACATCGAAGAGTAGGAGAAAAGCAATGATAGCCTTTTTGGGTCCGATGATAACCAAGGAAGACATACTTGAGTGATCGAGCCGAAAGTTTGTCAAGACCAGGAGAGAGATTGTGGACAAAACATGTGGACCCGAAGACACGTGGCGGAAGTGAATGGAGAGGAATATGGGGAAAAAGGACCGAGTGAGGTACTTGGTCATCAAGGACAGAGGATGGCATGCGGTTTACAAGATAGCAGGCTGTCAAAACAGCATCCCCCCAGAATCGAAATGGAACATTGCCATGAAGAAGAAGGGTCCGAGTGGTTTCAATGAGGTGCCGATTTTTGCGTTCGGCAACCCCATTTTGTTGAGGTGTATGGGCACAGGATGTTTGGTGAAGAATGCCATCAGAAGCCATAAAAGTTTGAAATTGATGGGACAAATATTCTCGAGTATTATCACAGAGTAAAGAGCGAATGGAGACACCAAACTGAGTTTTAATCTCCTGATAAAACTGCTGAAAAATTGAAAATAATTCAGACCTGTTTTTCATTAAAAATAACCATGTACACCTTGAAAAATCATCAATAAACGTAACAAAGTATTTGGACCCATGAGTAGAAACAGTACGAGAAGGACCCCCCATACATCCGAGTGAACTAAAGCAAAAGGGGACGAAGCTCGTTTATTGACTCGAGCGGGAAACTGACTACGAGTATGTTTGCCTAGTTGGCACGACTCACAATGTAAACTAGATAACTTGGAGAGACTAGGTACCAATTTCTGGAGTTTGGGGAGACCAGGATGACCCAACTGAGCATGTATGGTAAGAAGGGAATCTGTGGCAGAGCAAACTTGGGAGGGGGTGGAAAGCTGATAAAGGCCATGAGACTCAGGATAACAATGTCTTTAGTGAAGGTAATCAAACAATCATGAGAGCGGGTTAAACGACTAACAGATAGTAAATTAAAGGGACACCCGAGGACATAAAGGACAGAATCAACTGACAGAGAAGGAAGTGGCTGGGCAGTTCCAATACCTTGTGATTTTGTTTGAGAACCATTAGCTAAAGTGACAATAGGTAAATAACCCGCTGTAGAAATAGAGGAGAAAAGAGCCTTATTACCAGAGATATGGTCAGACGCAGAGTCAAGAACCCAAGGACCAAGAGAGGGAGACTGAGATACGCAAGCAGATGAATTACCGGTATGTGCAACCAAAGCAGTGGATCCGGAGGACTGTCGATGCTCAAACCACTTGAGAAAATCTTCATAATTAGCTGGAGAGGCCTTAGGAATACCCATGGTCTTAGGAGGATCTGTGGAAGTAGAGGAAGCCATAGATCGGTAACAAAATGTCAGAAACGACGACAATGCGATACCTGAAAAACCCAAAACAGCGTGTGCACAGTGCATCAGTAGCAAAAGTGCTCGGATTGGCCTGGGAGTGGTGGCGTTTGAACCGCCGGAGAGAGGCGACCACCGCACCGGAAAGATCGTCTGGAACAGAGACTCCACGTGCCGCCACGTGCCGAAGGAAGTGGAGCGCGTGCGGCTGCCCGTAGATCGGATCTGTCGTGCGTGCGAGCGCGTCTGGAGGCAGCTGGCGGTGAGGTCTGGCCGACTGGACAGATCGGCGGTCTGCGAGTCTGGTGGTGGGGTCGCCGGCCGGAAAAGACTGATGACGGCGGCGGACGGTGACTGACAGCGGCTGACGTTGCCGAAATGACTGAAAACGGTGCCGGTATGACGTCACGACGGCGAAAAAGAGGGCAAACCGGAATAGAAACACGGTTTGCCAAGAAAATTTCTCACTGAAGAACAGTGGGTCCACCGGGTAAACACAGTTTTAGGGTTGCCTCTGTCTAGCTCTGAATACCATGTTAAATGAGAGAGAACAGAGGCATAGAGATGGTGAAACCGTGTGTCTCAACTACACAACAGAGTTCGTTTTATATAGGATTAATGAAATAATTACACAATGAATATAGGAGATTCTATTCCTATTTACAAGATATGATATGATATGATATGATATGATATGCCTAATCCTATATATTAATTACAAAGATCATAATCGTATTTTATCGGAGGGTGTTTGAGGAGCAAAGACAGCTTCCTCTAGTTCACAATATAGACCACCGAATTCATCTCCAACCAGGTTCAACACCAATCAATGTGACGCCCTATAGATATCCATACTTTTAGAAGGACATTATGGAAAATTTGGTAAAGGAAATGCCAGAATCCAGGTTCATAGGTCTGTAGTCCTCACCTATGTTGCTACTTGCTAGTGAGAAAGAAGGATGGTCAGTGGTGTTTTGGAAGCTCAATTTGAGGTCTGGTACCATCAAATTTGCATGAACAAAAGAGATGTCAACAAAATGGCCTTTAGAACTCATGATGGTCACTTTGAATTCGTTGTCATGCCATTTGGACTCTCGAACGCACCATCTACTTTCCAAGCAGCCATTAACCAGGCCTTTCACCTCTTCTAAAGTTTGTTATTGTATTTTTTGATGACATCATGGTGTACAGTAAAACTTTGGAGGAGCACATGCAACACCTGCAGTGTTGAATTGCCTTGTGGACAATAGCTTCTTTGCAAAAGCAGGCAAGCGTGAATTTTTTTAGGACACCAGAGAGTATCTCAGACATCTTGTTTCATCAGAAGGAGTGAAAGCAAACCCTTCCAAGGTAGAAGCCATGACAGATTGGCCACAGCCCAAAAACCTCAAACAGTTGCGTGGTTTGACATCCTAGACTACTTGGGTTCCAACTTTGGGCTGACACCTAGGGAAGTTAATTCATCTTAGTTGATGAGAAAGTTGGCCTAAGGATACCTTTATTGTGTATCCAAAAAACAAAAAGATGACTAACATGGGCATTTATGTACTTGTATTTGGGATAATTATTTTAATATGCATTAGTTATAGTAAATAGTAATTTATTATTGATGTATATAGAGGAAGATGTACAAGTTCAACATACAAAATAAGTTGACAGAACTTGTATACCTTGAGAAATTTACCATAAGCACTGATGATTTTTAAGGTAGTCCATGGAACATGCTAATTAAATAAAATCTAAATGATTCATTTTGTGTGTATATGAAATGTAAATGCAAATTAACATGTAAATGCAAATGCATAAATCTGTTACAATTGGTTGACCCCTGTAACTGCTCAAGGCAGTGTTCCCGCTCCCTATATAAACTACTCAGGGTCACTCTTGTATCATAAGAATCATAATCAATACATTTCTGATTTTTCTCTCTTAGTTTTCTCTTAGCTCTAATGCTCTGTGATAACTAATATGGTATCGAGAGCACTTTGATCCATATCCATGGCTTCCGATAGTGATTCAGACAATTCTTCTCCTCCGCCGCCTCCTCCGCCGCCACCGTGCGGTCCTGTAACCTTTTCTCATACAATCACCGAGCGCTTAGATGATAAAAATTTCTTGCTATGGCGCCAAGAAGTGGAGCCTGTTATCAAATCACATCGCCTCCAAAGCTTTCTCGTCTCACCTCGTATTCCTCCACAATTTGCAAGCTCGCAAGATCGAGCCCTAAATCGCGTTAGTGAAGAGTATCTGACTTGGGAATGCCAAGATCAAATGTTGTTCTCGTGGCTTCAATCTTCTCTGTCAAGTTCGATCCAGTCTAGGGTTCTTGGATGCGTTCACACCTTCGAGCTTTGGGACAAAATCCATGTGTATTTCCAGAAATTGACTCGAGCTCGTGCACGACAATTACGCACCGAGCTCCGCAACACTCGTCTTGAAGATCGATCGATTCAAGAATACCTAGCTCGCATCAAGGCTCTCGTGGATTCACTTGCTTCGGTGGGAGATCCTGTTTCCTCCAAAGAACATCTCGATGTTATTTTAGAAGGATTACCACAAGATTATGATTCGGTTGTGTCGATCATTGAAAGCAAGTTTGACGAAGTGGTTCCAATCGAAGAAGCTGAAGCACTTCTCCTAGCTCAAGAAATGCGCATTCTGCGCTATCGCAAACACACAGCTCAAGAATCTGCATCAGTTAACCTCACTCAGTCTTCTGCTCCATCGAATGTGCCTACAAACAATTCTACACCTGAGTCGCAAGTGCTGGTTCATGCGGCTCAGCCCTCTGATGATCCGTTCTCAGGTTTTCGTGGTTCTGGTCGGGGCCGTGGCGGCCGTTTTAGTCGAGGCCGTGGCCGTGGAGGCCGTTCTTCAATCCAATGTCAGGTGTGCTATAAATACGGCCATACTGCAGTTGTATGTTATCATCGCTTCAACCAACAATATCAGCCTCCACCACAACAGAACGTTCCTCCTACTCATCATCATGTTGCCTACAATTTTCAAGGTCACAATCAGGGTTATCATGTACCTAATCAGGGCTTTATGCAACCTCCAACTCAAGGTGATATGCAACCTTCTCAACTTGCACCACCACATTCTGGTCCCTCTTATTTTCCTCAGCAAGCTTCACATTCTCAACCTAGTGCAATGTTGACAAATGCATCTTCAGGTTCCTCATCTAGTTGGTTCCCTGATTCAGGAGCTTCTTTCCATGTGACTGGTGAATCACAGAACATTCAACAATTGCAGCCATTTGAGGGTCCAGAACAGATTTTCATTGGTAACGGGCAAGGTTTGCCTATACACTCCTCTGGATCCTCTCAGTTTTATTCCTCTAGTAATCCTAAAATTCCTCTTATCTTGCATAACTTACTTCATGTTCCAACTATTACAAAAAATCTCATTAGTGTTAGTAAATTTGCGAAGGATAATTCTGTCTTCTTTGAGTTCCATGCTAACTATTGCTTGGTTAAATCTCAGGACACCCATGAAGTCCTGCTTCAAGGCAAAGTAGGTGCTGATGGACTGTATGTCTTTCCAAGACTTCAACTCCAGTGTCCAAGTTCTAGTGTAGCTTCTTGTTTTGTTACAAATGTTTCCAATAACTCTGTACAATCTGATGTATCCCCTAGTTTTCAATATAAATGGCACCTTAGGCTAGGCCATCCAAACAATAATGTCATGCGTCTTGTACTCCAATCTTGTAATATCCCTTTTTCAATAAAAGATACTTCCTTTTGTGCAGCATGTTGTGTTGGCAAAGCACATAGAATTCACTCACCTTCTTCTAACACCATTTATAACTCTCCATTAGAGTTAGTGTACAGTGATCTGTGGGGACCAGCAGCTGTCCCCTCTACCAATAACTTTCTATACTACATCACCTTTGTTGATGCCTATTCTCGTTTCACTTGGATCTACTTGCTTAAGAATAAATCTGAAACTTTTGCTGTTTTTAAGCAGTTTAAAACAATGGCTGAACTACAATTTAATACTCAATTAAAAGCCATCCAAACTGACTGGGGAGGTGAGTATAGACCTCTAACAAAGTATCTCAATGATATAGGTGTCATTCATCGTCTTATTTGCCCACATACTCACCACCAAAATGGCGTGGTTGAGCGTAAACATAGACACATTGTAGAGTTGGGCTTAACCTTACTTAGTCATGCATCCCTACCTCTCAAGTTTTGGGATCATGCCTTCTTGACAGCCGTTTATCTCATTAATCGGCTTCCAACTGCATCTCTTCAGTTTGCAGTACCCTACACTACTCTATTCAAACAATCTCCTGATTATAAATTCTTGGAAGTTTTTGGATGTGCTTGTTTCCCTTTGCTGCGACCTTACAATGCACATAAGCTTGATTTTAGGTCTCATGAATGCATCTTTTTAGGATACTCAACTGCACATAAGGGATACAAATGCTTGTCTCCAAATGGAAAAGTATACATTTCTAAAGATGTTGTTTTTAATGAATCACGTTTTCCCTATCAAGAACTCTTTCCTCCTAAATCTACACCATCATCACACTCTGTTCCTTCCATTCCTGCAGCAATCCCTCTTGTCTCTAATGTTCCAACTTCCTCTGATTTATCAAGTCCTCAAGCTCCTTCTCTTGTTATGTCTAACCAGCCCTCTTCCACACAAATTCCTTCCACCCCCTTGAGTCAAACTCTCAGTCCAGCACCTGTTCCTTCTCCCATTCCTGTACAAAGTCCACAAGATAACTCATCTTCCTCCTCTTCAACTCAGCCAGTCATTCCTTCTAATGTTCATCACATGCAAACTCGCTCCAAAAATGGTATTTTCAAACCTAGACTTCATCCCACCTTACTTTTGACTCATGTAGAACCTAAGAGTGTAAAACAGGCCCTAAAGGACTCCAAATGGCTTGCTGCAATGAAAGAAGAATATGCAGCCCTTATGAAAAACAACACCTGGTCTCTTGTTTCTTTGCCTCCTAACCGAGAACCCATAGGCTGCAAATGGGTTTTTCGAGTTAAGGAGAATGCAGATGGTTCTCTCAACAAGTACAAGGCAAGGCTTGTTGCAAAAGGGTTTCATCAAATGCATGGATTTGATTTCAATGAGACTTTTTCTCCGGTAATTAAACCTGTCACAATAAGGATCATCCTCACTCTAGCCCTCACAAAGAACTGGAAGTTACTTCAGCTGGACGTCAACAATGCATTCTTGAATGGGTCTCTTGATGAAGAAGTCTATATGACTCAACCTCAAGGGTTTGAGGCAGCTGACTCATCCCTGGTCTGCAAGCTAAATAAAGCTCTTTATGGCCTCAAGCAGGCCCCTAGGCAGTGGTTTGAATGCCTAAAACAGACCTTGATCAAGTTTGGTTTTCGGGACAGCAAGTGTGATCCTTCACTCTTCACTTACACCTTGAATGGGGCAGTGGTTTATCTCCTAGTGTATGTTGATGACATTATCATCACGGGAAGCTCCTCCTCTCTTGTCCAACAGCTGGTAACTCAATTAAATTCTGTTTTTAGCCTAAAGCAACTTGGTGATTTGGATTATTTCTTGGGCATTGAAGTAAGAAGACAGCCCAATGGTTCAATCATTCTCACTCAGAGTAAATACTTGAGGGATTTGCTATCTAAAACTAACATGGTGGAAGCCAATGCTATATCATCTCCTATGGCCTCAAGCTGCAAATTATCAAAAGTGGGCAGTGATGTGCTCCCTGACTCCACTCTATACAGGTCTGTGGTTGGGGCACTACAATATGCCACAATCACAAGACCCGAACTCAGCTATTCAGTCAACAAGGTGTGCCAATTCATGGCAGCACCTCTAGAATCTCATTGGGCTGCTGTAAAACGCATCCTAAGATACATCAAAGGCACCATTCATCATGGACTCAAGCTGTCCCCTGCTGTTCCTAATCGACCACTCAGTCTTCAAGCCCTTTGTGATGCAGATTGGGCTTCCGATCCTGATGATAGGAGGTCCACATCAGGGGCAGCCATCTTCCTTGGTCCAAATTTGATATCTTGGTGGTCTCGCAAGCAACATGTAGTTGCTAGATCAAGCACCGAGGCTGAGTATCGCAGCTTGGCACAAACTACAGCAGATATCCTTTGGATACAGACCCTCCTTACTGAACTGGGAATTGTTTTCACCTCTCCCAAAATCTTTTGTGACAATCAAAGTGCTGTTGCACTTGCTCACAATCCAGTCCTTCATGCAAGGACCAAACATATGGAGATTGATCTGTTTTTCGTCAGAGAAAAGGTGCTACAAAAGCAACTAGAGGTGGTGCACATCCCTGCACAAGACCAGTGGGCTGATGCCATGACAAAACCCTTGTCTCCTACTCGGTTCCTTCAACTTAGGGACAAGCTCAATGTGGCTGAGTTAGCCACTGTCACTCACCCACCTTGAGCTTGTGGGGGGGTGTGTGTGTATATGAAATGTAAATGCAAATTAACATGTAAATGCAAATGCATAAATCTGTTACAATTGGTTGACCACTGTAACTGCTCAAGGCAGTGTTCCCGCTCCCTATATAAACTACTCAGGGTCACTCTTGTATCATAAGAATCATAATCAATACATTTCTGATTTTTCTCTCTTAGTTTTCTCTTAGCTCTAATGCTCTGTGATAACTAATACATTTTAATAATTGCGAACGGCTTCTTGAAACCAGGTCTCACTGTGAAGGATTGTTTATAAGGAAAACACTTGTTCTCACCTGCTTTGTTTCACTTGGATTCATTGCCAATTTCTTAGCACTCTCAAGCCAAGTTCCAACTAGGAAGTTATCATCCGAACCTAGCAGTACATCAATATCCTTTATCAATTGAAGGAAATTATTGCTGTGAAAGTGCAAAGCATCAACATCCTTCTTCTGAAAAGAAGTAACTGCTTTGATGTATACTTGATTTGCCAACTTTGACAATACTTGCCGTGTTAAGTCAACCAGATCATACCTGTCAAAAAGACAACATCACTTTTGATTAACAGCTTCCCAATCTTTTTCAATCCATTCAGTTTACCAATCCATTTGCTATTTCACACGTTAATGCTATATATTGTAAGAACATATGAAATCTGAATATTTCTCTTATTGATGAATTGATAATACACAGTATTATATACAGGATTACAATGAAAAAGCTAGGGAACTAAATCAGTCCTGTACTACCCAGGCCGACAAGGGCCCTAGAGAGGCCGATGACACCTTATCTGATGAGGTGTTAGTTATAATTGCCTAACAGCTTGGATATTGATATCAGCATAATCACTTAGGATAAAGAAATATATCTCTTATCTATTACCAAAAACCCCCCTAACTAACTAGGGATATAAGGCTTATCTTTATAACAACTTATCTTAACTCTTTTCTTATTACAATGTATTTATCTTAACTTCCTAACTGCAGGTAAATTAAGTTCCAACTCTCTCTCTTTATTATTCACTCACTGACTTGAGCGTCGCAACAAGTCCTAAATCAGGAAACAATTTAAACAAATCCCTCTAAGTCCCTTGATTTTAGGGATTTCAATCTGATTCTCCTAATTCTTTACTTATTATTATCTACACAGCAACACCCCCACCCCCCCCCCCCTCAAACTGAGGAATAAATGTCTTCAATTCACAGCTTGGATATGATATCATGAAAGCTCGAACTGTTGAGCGTTAGCCCCTTTGTTAGCACATCAACTAGTTGATGTTATCATGGAACATAGGACATACTAACCCTTCCTCGGTTCATCCAATTTTTCTTTAACGAAATTCTTGTCAGTCAGTCTCAATATGTTTTGTCCTATCGTGCTGTATAGGATTATGAGTTATATTGATATTGAGAAATTCTTTCATTTCATTGCACTGATATTGAGAAATTCTTTTTTCCATGGAGATTGATATGACACTTTCATCACAAAACAGTTATATACAACAATATCACTTTTGCAGGTTGCTTGAAGTTTGATGTCTGAAGTAGTACTTTATCGAACTATAGATGGTAAACTATTGTCCTGGCTACTACTCTCAGTAACGGACCTGGGGTGACTCATCACTACTTAAGTAATCTAAAAAGATGAATGTGGTATCAATTGTTTAAACAGAAAAAAAAAAAATCCGACATTTGCTACCAAGAGAACCAGTCTAACCTCAATCAAGTATGGAAGATGGATGCGTACAATAAACTATAGAGGAGCAGGGAAATTAACCAGAAACTGAGTGATGTATTAGAATGATTAATTTAATATGGATAATATGCTTCTTGGATACTGAAAAATGATCAATGCATAAAAATAGTTTGCATATTTAAGTTTAATAGATTACCTATAAGTGAGGCTTCCAGCAAGATTGTTCCCACCAGCAAGGAATAGTTGTAATGCCTTGATTACATTGTCAGGGGGATACCACAAATGAGCCTGTGGCATATCAGAGGGTGTTTTCTGGAACAAGTATCTTCTATTTCCAGGTGGCAAGAAGAAAATCTTCTTATGTTGGTTTGATATGGCAGATTCAAAATTTGTAGACGGGTCCCAATCGGGAAACATTACAATAAAATCATGGTTATGGTCCTGCGGTAAATTAAAGAATTGTCCAATCAGAATCCAGATCCAGATGCTGATATCAACAGTAGGAATCGCAACATGTATTCAAGCTACTGGGACAATGTTTAGCATTAATCAACCATATTTATATACCTCATGTGGGCTATCCTACCTTGTAAAAAAGAAATCAAAAGTGTTTTAAAGCTAGGGAAAAAACTTAAAGGAAATGTAATGTTCCCAAGATTTTTTGGACAAAGTTTAATACTAATACTAGTTATCCAGAAAAGAAATACTTTTATGGGCTATTCTACATGCTCAAAACTCAAGTCCCTTCCAGATGGGTAAAAAGCTACCCTACTGAACTCCCTATTCCTTTGCAAAATTTCTAATTAGATAGATTTATGACTTTGAATGGGAGATGGAAAAAGAATAAGAAAACTACTAACAATAAATGTCACAGGTCTACCCACCTTAGAGAGGAGTTAGACGACCATAATACACGAGGCTTCCTTTCCATATGGTATATTTGAAAAAAAGTGTTTTCGTGTGAATTGCTTGAGGTCAAACTGAGTCCTCAGCATACATGTATTTGTAGACATGATTGCATTCTCTAGTTTAGGAAACAATGAAACAAAAACAAAGAAAATACAATTCTGATCATAAGCATAATTACAGAATATATAGCTTCAAATAGAAGATATTTCCCCTAAATGGGAGATACTTTCTGTTAGGAACCTCTCTTCCTGATATGAAGAACAGAGCCTAACTGTCAAGAAGTCAAGCACACAGCAGTAAAAAGAAAGAACAGAAACACTTCTTTATTGATATAAGAACGAAAAACAGACTCAAAGCACAAGGTATACAAGTATACCGCCAAAGGAGCACTCTCCTTTCACACTAGGATTTACCCAGTTACAAATCAAAGATTACAAAAACTGATCGCCTATTCCTATTAGAAGCCTTATTTATAGGCAAACCCATAACAACCCCTAACAACTAACCTCACTGACTTCTCTAACAAACTCAAACTGAAAAACAATTCTTCCTAATCTTCCAACTAAGGCCTAACCATAACTAAGGCCTAACAATACCACCATCCTCAGAAAACAACCTTGTCCTCAAGGTTGTCCTCAAGGTTGTAAGCTAAGAAAACTTCGGATGGTAAAATCTTCCTCAACACCTAGTCACCCCGGGTCATATTTGTTGTCATCTTTTGACTCCATTACGGTAATCTCCCCCTCATCATTGATTTGTTCATCCGCAGCCAAAATAATCACTCGAAGGCTCTTCTCTGAGCATTTGTGACCGGGTCCAAAAGCTAACCCACAATGGTAGCAAAGCTTTTCGTCTCTCCTCCTAAGATATTCTTGGTATGGAAGAGTTCGAGATCCGCGGCTCCTGGATCCTGAAATACTGCCATTTGCCACCGATGCCATGACGAGGCCTTACTCCCAGCCCTATTCGACAATTTGGAATTGTTCAAACCGCCCCCCATTTCTACCCTGGACACTATTCCTCCTCCGTGATGCCGAAACCCAGAATTGTGGTGGCGAGTCTATGATTCCTCGACATTCGACGTTTCATCCAAAGCTATCTCGACATCTCGCGCGATTTCCATGGCTCGGGACAAGTCCTTGGGGTCGTGAGGACGCACTTGCCCCTGAATGTCTTGACGCAACCCAGTCAGAAAATACCCCAAAAGTTGTTCCTCCGACGTCATAGATGCCTGGGGCACCAAGAGTTCAAATTCTTGAACATACTCCTCCAGACCCAAATGCTGCCTTAATGTTGCTGACTGCTCATATACAGTTCCACGGCCATTTCCCCCAAATCTTCTTAACAGCGCTGCTGAAAATTCATCCCAAGAAGGAGTCTTGGATTTTTGGCGCCAGTACCGAAACCAATGGACTGCATTCCCTTCCATACAGATAAGAGCCAGACGCAGCTTCTCAGAGGGCTTGATTTGCGGCACCTCGAAAAATTTCTTTGCTCTTGCTAGCCAACCCAGTGGGTCGTTCCCCTCAAAAGTGGGTAACTCCACTTTCTTCATCCAAGAATGTGATGGAACGCCCCTCTGCTCAACAGTTTCCTCATCCATTTCTTGTCCGGAATCTTCCTCCTCGACCTTCTCCTTTTCCTTATCCTTGTCGTTCTGGTTAACTGATTTGTTCCCACATTCTGATGGGGTTTTCTTGGCCTTCATCTCCTGGAGAAGACTCTTGATGAAGTCCATATCAGATCTGACTCCCGCCATGTCAGTTTTGAGTTCTGGCAATTTTCCCCCATGCTCGCTGGCCATCTTTTCTAATGCAGAAACACGATTATCCATCGCCATTGTGATCCGGCAGGTCGGACCAAACTTGTTAGGAACCTCTCTTCCTGATATGAAGAACAGAGCCTAACTCTCAAGAAGTCAAGCACACAGCAGTAAAAAGAAAGAATAGAAACACTTCTTTATTGATATAAGAACGAAAAACAGACTCAAAGCACAAGGTATACAAGTATACCCCCAAAGGAGCACTCTCCTTTCACACTAGGATTTACCGAGTTACAAATCAAAGATTACAAAAACTGATCCCCTATTCCTATTAGAAGCCTTATTTATAGGCAAACCCATAACAACCCCTAACAACTAACCTCACTGACTTCTCTAACAAACTCAAACTGAAAAACAATTCTTCCTAATCTTCTAACTAAGGCCTAACCATAACTAAGGCCCAACACTTTCCAACATATATAATGCCCTATGACCTGTTTCTATTTTCTTGACAACATGTCCTAATAAGCAAAAACCTGTTTCAACCATCTCCAATTCAATTCTGGAAAATGAGCCCAGTGTCTCTAATCCCCAAAAGAGAAAGGAAAATATCATTGCCAAGATGAGTAAAACATTTCATTAAGCATAATGCTTAGATCATAAACAAGAAGAATCTAAAGGGTACAAAATCAAATCTATAAACTAGTATGGCAGACAATATTTATCCAAAGTAATCAACATATAAATACATACAGCAATTCCGTCGGTACAATTATAAATGGTATGATAAAGAATCTCCCAAGCTGCATCAACTTGATGATCTGCTTTGCCATATCGTCTACGGGAATAACTCTTTAGCCATTCCTGCAAGAGAAATAAAGTTTAACCCACTTACAAAGTGTACAATGATACATACAGAGGGGGGGCTTTATATAGCCTTACAATGTAACTGCTTTGAGCAGTTGATCCCTAACTATCATAACTGAATGTTGCTGACTCAGCGCATTCAGTTATGTGTGTACAGCTGTGTATAGCTATGTGTATACTCTAATATCCTCCCCTCAAGATCAAGGTGGTTGCTGAGATGAGACCACATTGAGCTTGATCCTTAAGTCAGTAAATTTGGATGAGGAGAGTGGCTTGGTCAGGCAGTCTGCTAGTTGTTCTGAACCTGGAACATGAATGACTGACAGTGCTTTAGAGAGAACCTTCTCTCGGACAAAGTGAATATCTAGCTCCATATGTTTAGTTCGAGTATGGAGAATTGGGTTATGAGCCAGATTAACTGCACTAAGGTTGTCACATAGGAGCTTTGGTGCAGTAAAGGGGACCCTGAGTTCAGTGAGCAGAGACTGAATCCAAAGAGTCTCAGCAGTGGTGTTGGCCATGCTGCGATACTCGGCCTCAGTACTGGATCGGGCTACCAACTGCTGCTTCTTAGAACACCAAGATACAAGGTTAGGACCAAAGAAGATGCAGGATCCAGAGGTTGATCTTCGGTCATCCGGGTCACTGGCCCAGTCAGCATCACAATAGGCCAGTAGAGAGAAGGCAGTGGTCGAGGCAGCAAGGCGAAGAAGGAGACCATGATGAATAGAGCCTTTAAGGTATCTGAGAATACGTTTCACAGCTTGCCAATGAGTGTCAAGAGGGTTAGCCATGAATTGGCAAACCTTGTTGACACTGAAAGCTATGTCTGGCCGAGTGAGTGTAGCATACTGAAGGGCTCCAACAATAGACTTGTACAAGTGGGGGTCTGCCATAGTATCTGTGCCATGCCTAGTGAGCTTGCTGTTGCTGATCATGGGAGAAGAGATGCCCTTTGCATCAGACATGTGTGCTTTGGCCATCAAGTCTCGGATGTACTTGCCTTAGGTGAGCAGCAGAGCACCATTAGATAGATGTGACACCTCAACACCAAGGAAGTAGTCTAGGTTGCCAAGCTCCTTAAGAGCAAACTGCTGATTCAATTTCTGAATTAGATCAGTGATTAAAAGGGATGATGAACCAGTTATGATGATGTTATCGACATACACCAACACATATAGAGAAATGGAGTTCTTGGAGTAGATAAAGAGGGAAGGATCACATTTGCTTGTGACAAACCCATAATGTAAGAGTGCAGATGCAAGGCTTTCATACCAAGCCCGAGGAGCCTGCTTGAGTCCATACAGGGCTTTGTGCAGTTTGCAGACTAGGTTTCTGTCATTGTGCTCAAAACCAAGGGGCTGAACCATATACACTTCTTCACTGAGAACCCCATTCAAAAACGCATTATTGACATCCACTTGTTTGATGGTCCATTTATGAGTGATAGCCAAAGATAAAATGATCCTGATAGTCACAGGTTTAACAACTGGGGAAAAGGTTTCATAAAAATCAAACCCATGTTGCTAATGAAATCCTTTGGCCACTAACCTGGCCTTGAATTTGTTCACAGTCCCATCTGGGTTTTCCTTTACTCGGAAGACCCACTTGCAGCCAATTGCTGTTCTATTTGGTGGAAGGGTTACTAAAGACCAAGTATTGTTCCTAAGGAGAGCATTGTGCTCATCTTGCATGGCAGCTAGCCAAGGAGTACTAGAAAGGGCTTCTTTGACAGTCCTAGGTTCAACATGACTGAGAAATAGTTTTGGAGGTAAGTGGCCAGTTTTGGACCTTGTAGCCATAGGGTGAGTATTGGCAGGCTGAATGGGAGAGGAACTTGGGGAAGAAACTGAAGGTGGCAGAGGTGGCAATTGATCAGAAGAAGATGAAGGTGAGGATGACTGGACAGAGGGAGCAGGGTTGGGGGAAGCAGGCTGGACAGTAGTGGGTGAAGGTGACTGGACAGAGTTAGAGGCAGCAGGAGATGATGGAGACAGTGAGCTTGGAGAAGATGACACAGGAGTGTGGTGAGGATCTGTAGGTGACTGAGAAACAGATTGGGTAGGTGGAAGGTGTTGATTGAGAGGAGTAGCAGCAAGAGGAGGGTAGGTGGGTATGGGAATGGATGCAGGATAGGTTGAGGGAGGTAAAATGGGAGAAGGGTCAAGAGGAGAATAGAACAGTATAAGGGAATTTGGCTTCATTGAATAAAACATCTTTAGAAATGAAAATGCGCCCATTGGAGTCAAGGCATTTATGCCCTTTGTGTTGTGGGGATAGTCCTAAATAGATGCACTCAGAGGATCTGAATTGGAACTTGTGTTTGTTGTAAGGTCTCAAAAAAGGAAAACAAGCACAACCAAGGATTTTAAGGTTGGAAAGATCAGGGATTGAGCCAAAAAGGGCATGATAAGGTGAAGAATGAGAGGTTAAGGCTGCTGTGGGCAACCTATTAATTAGATACACAACCTGTGTAAAACTATGATCCCAAAATTTGAGAGGAAGTGAGGAATGGGATAGCATGGCAAGGCCCATTTCTACAATTTGTCTATGCTTTCTCTCCACAGTCCCATTTTGATGAGATGTGTGAGGACAAGTTAGGCGATGGACAATGCCTAACTCAGTTAAGTATTTGGTGAAGGGGCGAAATTCTCCACCCCAATCAGATTGTACAGCTTTAATTTTAGCTTAAAACTGAGTTGATATTAAAGTGGAAAATTGTTTGAATGCTGTAAGAGCATCAGATTTTTGCTTAAGGAAATAAATCCATGTGAATCTAGAATGAGCATCCACAAATGTAATGTAGTAGGTGTATCCCCCAAAGGAAGTGAGGGGAGCAGGTCCCCAAAGGTCTGTGTGAATTACTTCAAAAGCAACAGAATGAGTAGTGGGGGAAGGAGGGGCATGCAATCTATGAGACTTAGCTAGACAACAAGCATTGCAAAATTCATTTGATGTTTTATTCAACGAAGGGATATTACACAGTTGCAGGACAGCCTTTACAGTATTATAATTGGCATGTCCTAACCTATAGTGCCAAGTGGCAAAGGTACTAGTTACAGTAGAAGTTTTATCTGAAAGCTCACTAGAAGATGGAGAGGACATAGTGTGCTGAAGACATAGAGAGGAAGGCTCCTTAAGAATGTTGATGTCCTGGAAACTGTAGAGTCCATCAGCACCAAGGGAGCCTTCAAGGAGAACACGACTAGAACCCTGTGATTTCACATAACAGGAAAATGGGTGAAATTCGAAATATACATTGTTATCCCTAGCAAATTTAGAGACAGAGACAAGATTTTTGGTGATATTTGGCACAAGTAATAGATTATTCAAGGAGAAAACTATATGGGGATTGGAAGGAGAAAGAAATTTAGAGGAACCTATGGAGTTTATGGAAAGACCTTGACCATTCCCCATTAGAACTTGGTCCTGTCCACCAAAGGGATTGCTGTGACTGAGGTTGTTTGAGTCAGCTGTGATGTGGTGTGAGGCACCTGAATCAGGGAACCAGACTTGACTATCAAATGACCTTTGTAGAGGCTCCTGAGTGTTTGGCACAAACTGAGGCTGTTGCATCACCATATTAGCACTAGGTTGATGCTGATTGTGTGTAGGTTGTGTATAAGACTGCTGTGGAGCAGAGCCAAGACCCTGAGAATTTTGGCTATACACTGAATTCTGACTTCCCTGATGCTGAGATGAAGGAGGAGGTCTCACGAATTGTTGGTCAAATCTGTACCAACAATTGTATGCATCATGTCCATACTTGTCACAGAGTTGGCAAGTTGGTTTTGGACCTCCACAACCTCTTCCTTGACCACCGCGGCCACGACCTCTTCCTCCACGGCCACGGTAGCCCCCTTGGAAACCACTCTGATGTTGATATTCTCCATGGAAATTGTTCTGAGTGTTGTTGCTTGCTGACCCATGCAGATTTGGTGCCTGAGCTACATTAACTATCACTAATGGTGAGGGTAGTTCTTGACGGAACTTCTCAAACTGAGCGTCTTGCATCAGTAAGAGAGCTTCGATATCATCAATGGATGGAGAATCAGCTCTTGCATAGATCATCATAACCAGAGGATTGAATTCTTCAGGAAGTCCTTCGAGAACAGTATCAATGTGGTCCTGATCCGTTACAGAATCACCAATCGCTTGTAAGGACTCGATTAGGGCACGGATTCGCAACAAATACTCCGGAATTGAACGAATGCCTTTCTTCGTATTCTTCAATTCGGAGTGAAATTGACGAACCTTGGTTCGGAGGTGTGCGTGGAACTGTTTGTGGATTTTCTCCCAAACTTGCCACGATTGCTTGCATCCGATAAACCTTGGAAGAATCGATGGTGATAACAAGCCTAGGAGCCAGGTGAAGAGCATCTGATCCTGAACGATCCAAAGTTGATAAGCATCAGATTCAATACCTAACACACGATTCGCTTCCGTAGTGAATTGTGGAGGAATCGAAGGATTCACTACGAATCGATGCAGTTTGTGCGCGATAATCACAGCCTCGACTTGCTGCTTCCAGAGCAAATAATTCTGATCGTCGAGCTTGATCGATATCGTAGGGTTAAAGCTCGCCGGTGCCGGAGAAGTCGCCGGAGTTCCAGAAACGGTGTCAAACGGATTTGCAGGTTCCGCCATGGAAGGGAAGAATCAGGCCCAGAAAATAGCTCTCGATACCATAATAGAATGTATCATAGAGTGTGAGAGAGAGAGAGAAGAGAAACTGAAAGATGAAAGTTTGAGATTGTATTCAATTCAATTGTGATTCAATATACAAAGGGGGGGCTTTATATAGCCTTACAATGTAACTGCTTTGAGCAGTTGATCCCTAACTATCATAACTGAATGTTGCTGACTCAGCACATTTAGTTATGTGTGTACAGCTGTGTACAGCTATGTGTATACTCTAATAAAGTAGAACTCCAATTAATAGCTTTGTAAATATAAGAATGTAACCAGATAAAATCACTTGATGCTGTGTGAAAATTAACACAAGCATATTCAGAAAAATTATCGTGTCCTTTCAACTTGGTATCAGAGCTCTCAATCCTGGAAGTTTCTTTTTTCTTTTCTTTTTTTTTTCACTGCCTTGGCCTTCATTGTTGAGTATCCTTAGGTGCCTTACCTTCATTGCAAGACCTGTTCTTTACTTGCCTTCATTGCAAGATCATTGTTCTCTTATCTAGTAACCTTCCTTTTCTTTGCCCAACCTTCAAGGGGTGTTTGGTAGAATTATTCTTTTTAGTTTCCCACAAATCCTAACTTAGGAATTCTAAATTCCCATGTTCGGTATGCCTTTTTAAAATAACACATTCCAAGGAAACTAACATTCCTAGGAATGTTTTTTTGGCTATGTTCCCCAAAAAACATTCCCATGGGAGCGGGTGGAAATCCTATTTTCCCATGGACATGGTAAAGTTTTTGTTGATGAGAGGTGGTCTAGTTGGATGGTGATGGGACGAGGAAGGCAGAGGAGATCGAGGCAAGTAGGGCATTGGCAAGGGCTTTCGAAGGTGGTGCTTGACGCATCGCCAAGCGCCGGTGGAAGAGGCGCGCGTGGATCCACCACATGCAGACAAGGATGGTGGTATCTAAGGGCGTGTGGGTGGTAGTTCGGTGGTGGGGTTTGGGAGGTTGGCCGGAAATCTAGATGATGGTCTGTCCGGCGAGGTCTCTTCTGTGAAAAGTGGCAGTGACTGGCGGCAATACAGTGGGTAGCTAGAAGCGCGATAATGGCGCACAAGGAAGGGTAGACAAGCCGCAAGTGGTCTTGGCGTGACTACAAAGAAGGCAGTGGCTAGCTGGCTTTGATGCGGAAGCAGAGTCTCCCATATCAGGAGCTTTGATACTGTTGAGATATGGCCTAAGTCGTACTTATAAGGCTTAGGCAATCCTCACCTTACAAGCCGGTTTTGTGGTGTTGAACTAGGCCTAAAGCCCAAATTTTAAGATAGTATCAGAGTCTATCCTAGATCTGTTATTGGGCCAAAATCTATGTTATTCCACCCGCAACTGTCTACACTCCAGATGTCCAGTCCTGGACGTGAGGGGGTGTGTTGAGATCCATGTCATTCCACCCGCATTAGTCCATGCTTCAGATGTCCAGTCCTGAGAGTGAGGTGGTGTGTTGAGAGTCCCACATCAACTGGATATATGGCCTAAGTCGTACTTATAAGACTTAGGCAATCCTCACCTTACAAGTCGGTTTTGTGGGGTTGAGTTAAGCTTAAGCCGAAAACCCAAATTTTAAGAGATACCAACTTGAAAATAAAGAATAATATGAATTATGTTTCTTATTCCAAAAATTAGAAGAGAACAAATATATAGGTACCATGATATTATCACTAATTTTCCTATGCAATGTGTGACTATTTCTATAATGACATATTATGAAAAACTATACATTGTGGAACTATTTCTACAGTATATCAATAACGTGTATAACATAACCAATGAGAAGAATGTATAATAGACTAGTAAACATTGTAGCTAAATTAGGATTGTTAGGATTTGATTGTTAAAGATTATGATAAATTAGGGAGGTCAGATCCTAGTATCGGGTCTAACCATTTATGAAGAAGAAAACATCCATTTTGAAAAGTCAAGGAAACAGAACATAAAATGCAAAAGCTACAAAAGCATATTTGCATATATTGATTGGTGAAAAACATAGCTTTGAATGCAAATCTGAAGAAAACATATTTGCATAGATTTGCCATGAAGAAAAACGTAAGCTATGTGCATAGGCCAATGCAGCAAAATTTAGAATGGCAAAAAATTTGCAATGATTTTACATTGTAGAAAACTTCTACAAATAGAGGCATTGTGATGCATTCGGCAGAGATAGAAATAAGCACGGATTCTGACACGGACACTGCGACAAGACACGACACAGACACCGCGACAAGGTTAATGTCCAAAACATAGGACACCGGGATACCGCTTATATATATATATATATATATATATATATCTTAGAATTTGGGTTTTGGGCCTAACTCAACCCCAAAAGCTAGCTTGTAAGGTGAGGTTTGCCACTTACTTATAAACACTCATCAGGCCATATCTCTATCCAATGTGGGACTCCAACACACCCCCCTCACGCCCAGGACTGGACATCTGGAGCGTGAAGTTTGCAGGACTGGACATCTGCGGGTGGCCCAACGGATCTAGGATAGGCTCTGATACCATCTTAGAATTTGGGTTTTGGGCCTAACTCAACCCCAAAAGCTAGCTTGTAAGGTGAGGTTTGCCACTTACTTATAAACACTCATCAGGCCATATCTCTATCCAATGTGGGACTCCAACATATAGAAAAATATATTGAGTATTATTAATCATATTTTTGAGTACAAACACTAAGAAGATTATATAGGCAACGCTAAACCTAATGGGTCAGACTAATGGGCCTAATACAAAATTTACAATATTTACAACACTCCCCCTCAAGCTGGTGAATGGATATCTATCATTCCCAGCTTGCAAGTAAGTTGACTGAATCGTTCTGTTGGTAAGCCCTTTGTTAACACATCTGCCAGTTGATGCTCAGAAGGAATGTAAGTCGTAGTTATCAGTCCGCTATCCAGCTTCTCCTTGATAAAGTGTCGGTCTATCTCAATGTGTTTTGTCCTGTCATGCTGAACAGGATTATGAGCAATACTAATAGCCGATTTGTTGTCACAAAGCAACCTCATAGGGCCTTCACACTTTATCTTCAAGTCATCAAGCACAATCTTCATCCACAATAGCTCATAGATTCCCTGTGCCATAGCTCTAAATTCTGCCTCAGCACTTGATCGAGCCACTACACTTTGTTTCTTACTTCTCCAAGCGACAAGGTTTCCACACAGAAATGTACAATAGCCTGAAGTGGACCTTCTATCACTCACTGAACCTGCATAATCAGCATCTGTATAGGCTTCCATAGTTAGGCTTCCACCTCTTTTGAACAAGAGCCCTCTCCCTGGAGTGGCTTTGAGATACTGCAGAACACGCTCTACAGCCTGCAAGTGTCTCACCCTCGGATCATGCATGAATTGGCTCACAACACTAACCGCATATGCTAAATCTGGTCTAGTGTGTGCCAAGTAAATCAACTTCCCCACTAATCTCTGATATTGGACCTTGTCAACTTTAGCACTCTCCTCTTTGATGCTCAATTTGTGATTTTGCTCTATGGGAACACCTGCAGGTTTACATCCAAGTTTGCCTGTCTCCTTCAAAAGATCAAGGACATACTTTCTTTGAGAAATGAAAATGCCTTGTTTTGAGTAGGCCACCTCAATTCCTAAGAAATACTTAAGTTTCCCAAGGTCCTTCATCTCAAACTCTGCAGATAATTTCTCCTTGAGTAGTTGTCTTTCAACCAAATCATCTCCTGTAATAATGATATCATCAACATAAACAAGAAGTACAGTTAGTTTTCCTCCCTGTGAATGTTTGAAGAAGAGTGTATGATCTCCTTGACTCTGCTTGTAACCCAGGCAAACCATTGCTTTTGTGAATCTCCCGAACCACGCCCGGGGAGACTGTTTAAGCCCATATAAAGCCTTCCTCAATCTACACACTCTATTTGTTCCACTAGTGGGTCCAAATCCTGGAGGAATCTCCATATACACCTCCTCTTCTAAGTCTCCATGCAAAAACGCATTTTTAACATCAAACTGGTGAAGGTCCCACCCTGAGTGAGCAGCAAGAGAGAGTAAAATACGAACAGTATTCATCTTTGCCACTGGAGCAAATGTCTCCTCATAATCAATGCCATAGGTCTGAGTATATCCCTTTGCTACTAGTCTTGCTTTGTATCGATCAAGAGTGCCATCTGATTTATGCTTGACTGTATAAATCCACCTGCAACCAACTGGTTTCTTGCCCCCTGGCCTATCAACAATTTCCCAAGTTCCATTCCTTTCAAGTGCTTTCATCTCCTCATCCATAGCTTGGACCCAATTTGCATCCTTTAGTGCCTCTTGAACAGATGCTGGGATTCTCACAGAGTCAACTGCTGCAATAAAACTCTGATGCTGCAGGGAAAGATGTTTAGAGGAGACAAATTGAGAAATAGGGTATTTGGCACAAGACCTTTTCCCTTTTCTCAAAGCAATTGGTAAGTCATCAGGATCAGGGTCAAGAGTATCAAGACACTGAGAATCAAAAGTGGGTGAAATATTTTCAGCACTTACCTCCGGTTCGGACAATTGAGGTTGTTTCTGGACCAGGTTGGGTTTTACTCTCCTCTGATACACCAATATTGGCTCATTAGTTTTGTTCTTCGCTGGAGCTGAAGGTGCAGATTCCTGTAAAACAGAAGACAAAGGAAAAACAGGAGCAGAAACAGGAGGCTCATAAACAAGTGACTCAGGAGCAGGTGACTGAGGAACAGGTGACTCAGGAGCAGAAACAGGAGGCTCATAAACAAGTGACTCAGGAGCAGGTGACTGAGGAACAGGTGACTCAGGAGCAGGTGACTGGTGCAGACGAGGACCAAGGAGGAGAAACTCGGACTCAGATGCCAAATTATTGCTCTCCCCCTGAAGCTGAGGGCGAGTGAAGAATGACACATGTTCATGGAAGGTAACATCCATAGAGACAAAGTATTTACGACTGGAAGGATGATAGCATTTGTACCCCCTTTTGTTAGGTGCATAACCCAGAAAGACACACCTGACTGCACGAGAATCCAACTTAGTCCGATGTTGCTTATGAACATGAACAAAGGCAACACATCCAAATACTCGAGACTCAAGACTCTGCATGATAGGGACAGAAGGAAAGTGTGAGATCATAAACTGAACTGGACTAACATTACCTAGAACACGAGATGGTATCCTATTAATCAGATAGGCAGCAGTTAGAACTGCTTCTCCCCAGTATGAGTTTGGGACAGACATTTGGAAGAGAAGGGCTCGAGCAACTTCAAGTAAGTGGCGATTTTTCCTTTCTGCAACCCCATTTTGTTGTGGGGTGTCAACACATGTAAATTCATGGATGATGCCCTGTTTACTATTAAAATCGGAAAGGCTATGATTGACATATTCTTTTCCATTGTCCGAGCGTAATCTTTTAATGCCTTTCCCAAATTGTGTCTGCACCATATGATAAAATTGAATAAAAAGTTGGGGTACTTCTGATTTATCCTTCATCAAGAAAAGCCAAGTTACTCGAGTACAATCATCAATAAAGGAAACAAACCATCTCGCACCAGAAATATTAGAAATAGGGGCTGGTCCCCAAACATCAGAATGTATAAGATCAAATGGTTCAGCACTTTTCTTATAACTAGAAGGAAAAGTAGCACGATGATGTTTAGCAAACTGACAAATGTCACACTTGAAGGACTCAACAGACTGTTGTAAAAACAAAGACGGAAACATAGACTTAATTAGAGAAAAAGGAGGATGTCCAAGACGCTTGTGCTGAAGCCAGACCTGTGATGCAGGAGAGTGAGACTCAGACTGTAAGCAGGAAGACTGCACCTTCTGACCATATCTTTCATCAGACAGATAGTACAACCCTCCCTGTTCCTTAGCAACTCCAATTGTCCTCCCCGTGGCAAGATCCTGAAAAACACAATGAGAAGGGAAAAATGTTACTGCACAGTTCTGGCCCTGAGTAAGCTTACGAATAGAAATTAGGTTGTTGGAAAGTTCGGGAACATAAAGCACATTTTTCAATTTAAATGAGGGTTGAATGTCAATATTCCCAGAACCGACAACACGGGTACGAGAACCATCAGCAACAGTAATATAATGAATACTGGAAGGTGAGGTATAAGAGGAAAACAATTTGGAATGGAATGTCATATGATCAGTGGCACCAGAGTCAATAATCCATGCATTCTTAGGGATAATTCCAGAGGCACTAAAGGTGCGGGAGCAAAAACTCTTACCAGCCATATCCATGGAACAAGATTCAAAAAATCTTACTAAAAGAGTCGAGACTCGGTTCTGAAACAGTAGAAGGCAGCAGCAACAAAGAAGCACCGAGGCTTCAAAAATACCCACGAAAAAAGGTTCTCCGATCCAGATTTCAACCCCTCAAACGGACTGAGAACGTGCCGGCGAAGCTACAGTGAAATTCGTGCGGCGAGACGGTGGTTGGAGGGCGGCGCGTGGGTTACACGCGCCGGGAGGTGAGCTGCGCTGTGGCGGCGGGTGAGGGCGCGTCCGGCCTCCGTTGGCCGCGATTTTCTGGGTTCCAGTCGATCTTGAGGAAGCGATCCTCTGGGTGTTGTCGCCGGAGTGATATCAGCGGTGGACGGCGGTCAACGGTGGTGAACAGTGACGGATGGTGGGCGACGGCAAAAAACGGGCACGATGAAGGTGCCAAACGCTGCTACGAAGACAGCCAAGAGAGCCGCAATGAAGGCGGCTAGGGTTTATGTGCGGAAGCAAGACCCCCAAGACCGGGAGCTCTTGATACCATATAGAAAAATATATTGAGTATTATTAATCATATTTTTGAGTACAAACACTAAGAAGATTATATAGGCAACGCTAAACCTAATGGGTCAGACTAATGGGCCTAATACAAAATTTACAATATTTACAACAATATATATATATATATATATATATATATATATATTCACCTTCTAAAAACAAAGTTGTTAAGCGTTACAATTTTCAAATGATAATGACCCTCACAAAAAGAATACTAAGACTAAGAGGGGTCATTTCACAATGCAACCCTTACAAAAAAAAATCCCAAGATAAGAAGATGGATCATGTTTCATAAAGCAACTAGTTAGGTCCTATGATAATGGGCTTCAAAAAATGCTAAGAGGCATTATTTTGCTTTGTCTCAAAGTAAAAGATCTAATTTGGGGTTGGTGACCCATGATCTTTTTAGAAAATATTTGTCTAAAAGATATATAGGGTTGGTGACCCATAATCTCAAAATGTTAATTAGACTTTTTAAAAAAAAAATATTCTTTTATGATTGGAGTGTCCGAGTAGTGTCCAAGCCATGTCCGAGCAGAAAAAAATATTTTTTAATTGTGAGACCGCTGAGGAATGTCTGACACGTGTCCAAGGAGTGTCCGAGAAGTGTCGGTGTCCGAGGCGTGTCGGACACGCAACACGGCACTTCGAATAGGTACAGATAGTGAGAAAGAAAGATAGTGTGTAGTGTGAAAAAATACGCCGATAAAATTTTGGGTATCATCTCTATTGCTCCTTCGTATTGCAATTACGAAGAATTGTAGTATTTGAAATGGAATGGGTCTAACTGATAATACTATTTTTTTTGTCTCTTGTGTGAGAGAGGGCGTGGAGAGGATATTGTAATTATCCTTAAAGATAGTAGAAATTTTTCAGAGTTTGTCCCGTGGCTTTTACCTCCATGTTGGAGGGTTTTCCACATTAAAAATTTGGTGTTCCTTTTTATATACTTCGTGCACATTCAGTATTGCTACGTTGCCTGGGTTTGTAGATCTAGCTCTATCAGATCTTCATTGGCGTTCATTGTCATATTGTAATATTATTTAATTTAGACTGTGAATCAATCCTAGAGCCCAAAAAGTGGTATCAGAGCTCCAAGTTGAGCTCTGAGATTGTGCTATGTAAATTAAATGGAGGAGAACACAGGCCACAGGATCAAATTGATAGCAATAAATTACTCCATTTGGAAGCCAAAAATGGAGGATATACTTTTCTGCAAAGATCTATATGATCCTCTGGGGAAGGGAGATGCAAAGCCGAACAACGTGACAACGGAAGATTGGAAAAGGCGCACCTGAAGCCGAAGGCCATTGGAATAATCAGGCAGTGGGTGATATTAGTGTGTTCCACCATATGGCCACAAAGACTAAAGCACGGACTTTGGAAGAATTTATAGAATCTTTATGAATAGAAGACAACACAGAATAAAGCTTTCACAATCAGGAACTCTAGAACCTCAAGTACAAAGAAGGAAAATCTATTGCCAAACACTTGCATGACTTTTAGGATTCGGTAAATCAATTGATAACTATGAAGCTAGTGCTGGAAGACATTGGCGTCTTTAAGCAACTATGTTCCGAATGGAAAACTATCACAGAAGAATAAGGGATAGGGAAGAAGTAAGAGTAGAGGTCGATCCAACAAATCCAAAGACAGATCCCAGTCTCAATCTCAAAAGATATTTCAAATGTTATCACCGTGGCGAAGGACACATCAAAAGGAATTTTAAAGCTTGGAAGAATAGAGACAAGAAAATCAAAGGAATCAAAATATGGTTGATGATGAAAATACAACCGCTAACAAGTGCCATGTTGGGTTTTCTTTTAGAGAAGTGGTCTTGTCGCGTTGCTCTTAGATCTTCTAAGATGCATTTTAAGATAAGCTAAAATATTATGAGATGAGCCCTAGAAAAATTAACAGAGAATAAAAACTTTCGTCACACTATTTCTTCCATGCTGAATCTCTCTAGCTTGTAGGGTGCGTTCATAGATTTGGGACATATTCCCCAAGTCCGTACATATCGGTGACACTATGCCATAGTTCCTTGGTTGTGGGATAGCACATGTAATTATATCTGATATCTCCTTCCATTTAGTTCACCAGCCCCTTCATTGCCATGAAATTTTCAGCATC
Organism: Echinosophora koreensis; assembly: GCA_035048595.1. Taxonomy (NCBI): domain Eukaryota; kingdom Viridiplantae; phylum Streptophyta; class Magnoliopsida; order Fabales; family Fabaceae; genus Echinosophora; species Echinosophora koreensis. The sequence goes on along the minus strand of JAPCYP010000011.1, from coordinate 1,699,974 downwards.
CCACACTGCATAACGCAGGTCAATGACTTTGGGCTGGGGTTGCCCACCAGTTAGATACCCAAGCTTACCCCTGCCACGGATGTACATCTGGACTGACTAGGACCACCAAAGGTAGTTCACCCCAATGAGACAAATGGTGGTGATCTGAACAGTGGAAGTCTCTGAACAACGTCTTCTGCTCCAATTTTGGAGGGGCTATTGCGAACGTGGTGTTAGTTCTCTCTTTATCAGTCCCCTCACTTAGGCTGTGCTGGGTGGCTGAGGCACTGTTAGTCATGGCACAAAATCAGAGGCAACAATGTTATGAGAACTCGTTTTGATACCAACTTGAAAACTGTATATTTTATTGATGAAATGCTTTAGTGAATAACACTTAGCAAGCTGTATATTTATACATAGTTGGAATTATCTCATTATCACTAGACCAGATATATCATTTGTTGTCAGTGTTGTAAGTCAGTTCCTTAACTACTCTTGTGATAGTCAATAGGATGCAATAATTCGTATTTTAAGGCATATTAAGGGGACTCCAAGAAAGGGGCTAATATATGAAAATAGAGGTCACCCAGACATTGTTGCCTAAACAGATGCAAATTAGGAAGGGTCTCCTAGTGATAGGAGGTCAACTTATGGATATTGTGTTTTCACTGGGGTAATCTCATTTCTTGGGAGAGTAAAAAGAAGAATGTAGTTGCAAGATTGAGCACAAAAGCAGAACACTGAGCCATGACTCGCACTACATGTGGACTTGCATGGCTAAAACATTTACTTCAAGAGTTGAAGTTTTGCAAGATAGGTTCTATACAATTGATTTGTGATAATCAAGCAGCTTTGCATATTGCTTCTTGTTGAAAAGTCGCCTTAATTGCGGTCCGCCCCTAGCCGCCTTAATTGTAGCAACTTTGAGCTGCTTTCATTGCAGTCTCCAGCACCTTCGTTGTGCTGGTTGTGAGGGTGTGCTTAGTCCCACATCATCTGGAGATATAGCCTACGTAGTGCTTATAAAGCTTGGGCATTAATCACCTTACAAGCCGGTTTTGTGGTGTTGAGTTCGACCTGAGCCCAAATTTCAAGACTTCTAATCCTTTCTTTAATGAACAAACTAAACATATAGAAATCGATTAACACTTCATTCGAGAAACGATTCTTTCCAAGGAGATCAGTACTTCATTTGTCAACTCTAGTGATCAACTTGCTGACGTTTCCACCAAGTCTTTGCAGAGTTCATGGATAACATACTGTTGAATTGGAAGGTTTTAGGTAGAGAAGGAGGAAAAGAGAGAAATGGGCTAACAAATAATAAGACCGATATTGATTTGATGTGATTATTACAAAAGACAACCCTAATAGTCCTATTTATACTAAAAGTAGAATCCTAGTCTTGATCAAATAGAGAATCAAATCATCAAATCATCAGGATCTGATTTTCTAACACTCCCCCTCAAGCTAAAGCTTGAAGGCAACTCAAGGATGTTGGAGAGGCCGGAGAGAGTTGCTGGAAAGATAACTTAGCAAGATAGCTGGAATGATCATCAGCCTGATAGAAATTTCTTGGCAAGCAATCTAGCAGCAAGGTCCGAACATCTCAAAACCGCATTTAGAAGCTTCAACAACAATATCGGAGACCCAAATTATTTAAAATTGAAATTAAGGTAGACAACTACTTCCGGGATTGAGATGAGGCCAGTACTTCTGGGACAAAGGGCCATGGCTAGTGCATCTGGGACAAAGACGATGCCAGTGCATATATGATAGAGCCGAGGCCAGGGCATCTGGACAAAAAGTTGGACTATTACGAGTCATAACCAACATATGTCAATCATCGACAGAAATAGAAGTGACCACTAATATGATTCATCCGTGGGAAACGAGTCACCACAGGAATGATCGTCGGTGGGAAAAGAAGCCACCGGTATGATCGATTACTGAATAAGAATTGCATGACAAACATCGATGAAGCAGACAATAGAACAGAGCCAAAGATTTTCGAACACAACAAAACATAACCTAAGAGAGCCAAGCAGCCACATTGAGGTGGTTGATAAAAAGTGGTCTATCGAGGGAGGTGAGAACAGATCCAGAAAGACGGCTGGCCAGCAGCCACGACGAAGGAAACAACGGCCGGAGGGGTGGTCAGACGTGCCGCCACACGCTGCTGAGGGCACGTACTTGAGTCTATGAAGCTGAAACTTCGGCAGCATGTAGATCGGAAGGGGACGAACCTGTTGGTTCGTCGGAAAATTTTGCATTGGCAAGGACGATTGCCAGAAAGGTGAAGGACGCGCCGAAAAAGGACACAATGAAGGAGAGAAAAATGGCAAGAAATATATATATATATATAGCATGGCAAAGAAGATGATTAGAGTTCCTTCATACTTGGTAGAACTCTTCAGTGGAATAGTGATGGGACAGGTCACGGAGGATGGTACCGCTCTGATACCATGTTGAATTGGAAAGTTTTAGGTAGAGAAGGATGAAAAGAGAGAAATGAGCTAACAAGTAATAAGACAGATACTGATTTGATGTGGTGATGATGTGACTACAAAAGATAACCCTAATAGTCCTATTTATACTAAAAGTAGAATCCTAGTCTTGATCAAATAAAGAATCAAATCATAAAATATAATTAAGAAATAAATCCTAAGAGATCATCTAGGATACTCTAAAATATGAAAAGATATTATCAAATATTTCTATGATTTTCTAACACATACATATGTAACAAGTTTGGTGCTAATGACGTCTATGCACCAGCTTGAGGGGGAGTGTTGGTATGCTTTAATTTATGTGTTGATTTGCTTTGATTTAGTTTCCTAGTTTCCTCGACTCAGTTGTAAATAGATGATCAATCAATCCCTAAAATCAAGGGATTTGATATTGTAATATATTTGTAATATGTAAATATATATTCATGAAGCTGAGAAAGTTTCTCTCAAGCTATTCTAGTATATTAAGGCCGCGTTTGGGTAAACAACTTAACTAAGCACTTATCGCATAAGACCTTATTGTATCAGAGCTTATGCTATAAGCGCTTAAATTCAATAAGTTATGTGCGTTTGGATGCATACTTCGAAAAGTACTTATACAAAATTAAGGCGTTTGGATACATTACTATATAAGCGCTTATAGACATTTTGAAATTAAAAAAAATAATGTCTTATTAAACATAAATTTTTTTTTTCAGAAAACATTTTTTTAAATGAGGAATCCCTAAATTGTCTTATTAAACATAATATTTTTTTTCTAGAAAACACTTTTTTTTTAATGAAGAATCCCTAATTTACCACCAGCTGGAACAATGGAACGAATGAAGTGCTGCGCGTAGGAGGAGATGGTGCGGCACGACATCGCGTGGTTCACGATGTATGGTGGTAAACGGCGCACGGACGGCAGGCGCTCGAACGGAGGAGGCGAAGGCGTAGCTCGCGTCGCAGGTGGCGGAGGCGAAAGACGGAGGCAGAACCACGCGCGATCTCGCAGGACGACTCGATCTCGCAGGCGGAGGCGATCTCCCAGGCGGCGGAGGCGAACGACGGAGGCAGAAGGCGACGCTAGACGGAAGGCGGAAGGCGGCGCGGGATGGGGCTGAGGCCAGGCTAGGGTTCTCGCTGCTTAACAAAGAAGAAGGGTCATCTTCTCTTCTCTGGTCGAAGGTAGAAGAAAGGGAAGAAAAAAAGAAAGAAAAAAGAAGAATTGAAGGAGGCAGGATTCGAAGTTGGGAAATCTCGCTCAAGTGTTCCGCATAAGCTCTTCCTTAAATTTCCATAAGTCAGTATCACCAACTTATCAAAATAAGTTAAAATCTCCTTTTGAGATGATATAAGTTCTTTTCAGAAGTGTTGCCAAACACACTGTATAAGTGCTTATGTCATCAGATAAGTCAAAAGGAGCTTATTTAAGCTCTCCCAAACGCCCCCTAAGTCTGTCATTTTTCTATACAAGTTGTATGCTCTCACAATTTTTAGTGATAAAGAAAATATCCCTCTCCCTCTGTGTTCTTCTACAGATACAAATTTCAACGCTTGTACTACAAGTAGATAGCTTACAAACTACTTTACCGGAACTTGAACTTTGTCATCACGAAATGCCATTTCAGACATTAGCTCATAAACAACAGGATTTTGCTCTGTACCTTCCATGCACATGCCAACACCTACCTGCATAAAATGTTAGCAACATCAAGTTCAAGATTTAGAATGTAGAAGCTATAAATAGGTACACATTATTACTAAATATTTTTCAGCTTTAAATCTGAAGATATTTTATGCCAATGCAACGAAGAAAAGATAAAACATTAGCCACATGATATGTGCATCAAACCACAATGAAGATAGGTTTTATAAGCATTGCTTTTGTCATTTAGGCTTCTAACAATATATAAACTTATAAAATATTGCCAATGTCATAATTGGCAATATGCTCATGTGCAATACTAGAAATAGAGGCAGTACCATTGTTGAGTTTGCACTGACACGAGCATCAACAGGCCCTGAAGAAATTGCATCCAAAATACCATACATTTCAATATTACCACCAAAGTTATGTAGCATGCACCTGAAGCAAAGTACGATTGAGAAAGCATAAATGTTATTTAGAACATCATCTTTGTGTAGGAACTAGTAACATGAGCTACCAATGAGCTAATTACCAGATATATGGAGTACCATATAACTGAAAGGAAGTTTTCCATATTGGTTTAACATCAGCAAATAGATCAAGAACAATCATCTTCCCAAATGGGACAGAATGTAAAAGTGCCTGCAAATATTATCATGGAGCGAAAAATCAAAGTGAAGAAGAAGCATTTGCATTAAGCATTAGCATGTAGACTGCTGCAGGAAAGTAGATGCAAAACAAAGATTCATAATGCATAAAGATGTTCCTTGAGTATCAAGTTTGGGATCCTAATACTAGCATCACATATCTTTGAATTAGAAATCTGATATCATTTTGCCAAAATTGTTTTAGTAAACTCAGAAAAGATCTTTGATTATGTTATGAGTCCCACATTGAGTAAATAAGGAAGCTCAATGTGGTACTTTAGTGATAAGGCTCTCCCACTTCATGGACTAGTCTTTAGGGTTGGGTTTTTCTCATGGGCTTAAATCATAACAATTGGTGCTTTGGTCAAAAGTTGGGCTATGGAAAAGGCTACCTATATAAGCTGGATTAAGATGCCATAGTAAGAGTGTTGTACCGAATACTGGTCACCAAAGAGGGAAGGGCTACCACCAGGTCAGTGTCTATAGAATGAAGCCACTGCGGATGTTGACTCTTAAGGGGGTGTCAGTGTTATGAGTCCCATAGAGTAAATAAGGAAGCTCAATGTGGTACATAAGTCATCAAGCTCTCTTGCTCTCCTAATGGGCTTGAGTCATAACGAATTATCTTGTCGTTTTGGAGATTCATAACACCCTCTAGAGAAACTTCTGTCAAGAATAGTCTATTAAGCATGTGTTTAGCATGCTTGTGGGTACTTATGTCCTTTGTACTATATTGTACTAAACTATACTGGCAGCTTATTTGACTATTAAATACATAACCTAGCACCCTCACTGTGGTACTATATCAGTAGGCTTTCTCAATTTTTCCCTATGATTTTCCAAATTTCTTTTCCATCTTTGTAACACCAAAAAAGGAACAAAACAGAACTGATCCCCCAACTTGAAAGTAAGACAAAGAGGCCTAATTGTGTGTTTTTAACTAATCACACAAGGATTCATTATATAATAAACTCGACATTAATACAATGATATGATCTTGCTCTAATAAGAGAATAAATCCTAAGATTGCTCCTAATTGATCCTAACTGATTCTGTCTTATATACAAAATATATTACCATATTGTTGGAAAATAAAACAAGTCCCACATCGAGCAGAAATGAGAGTATGAGACAATTAAAGTGAATATAAAGCTTGGAGTGCACAAGTCCAAATTGCCTTAGGCATTTGCGACAAGGTAGCAACTCCCAAGCACAATGTCACAAGAAGTCCAACTCACTCACCCACATTGCAAGACTTGGCCGGGCCTTACAAAATGGTATCAGAGCCCATATGGCCTCACGGCCCATTGATCGATGATCCAAGCGCCAAGTCAAAGTAAAAAGGAAGAAGGTGACCCAAGGAAATGTTGCAAAACGGTGGCCTCTGACACTCAAGTCTAAAAAAAGGGATCACAAACCCAAGCGATAAAATGAAGACGAACTTGTGCCCTCTGAGGCTCAAGCCCAGGCTGAAAAAACTGAAGGAAAGTCACAACTAGAAAACTAAAAGCCAAGTCACAATTGGACCAAACCAGTTAGACTTTAGGGGGAATGTTGGAAAATAAAAGAAGTCTCACATCGAGTAGAAAGGAGACAACTGAAGTAAATATAAAGCTTGGAGTGCAGAAGTCAAAATTGCCTTGGGCATTTTGAACAAAGTTGCAACTCTCAAGCACAATGTCACAAGAAGTCCAACTCACTTACCCAGATTGCAAGACTTGGACGGACCAACTTACTAAATTCCAACAAATATCCACCCAGAAATTCTTATAGAATATAAGCCTTTTTCTCTCTAAACCTACATGTTCCATAATATAACTAGTGGTAGAAAATTAAAAATAACAAAAACTCAAGACAGAAAATATCTTGCTTGTTTTTTAGTTCCATACTTTCATTTGAGGCGGCTTCCAAAATGATGAGTCAGAGTAGAACAGCCAACCCTGCAATTTCAGTGCTATTTTTCAGCAACAAATCACTGTGCATTACAAATGGCACCAAAATATTCTCCAAAAGAAATGGAAAAGAGGATAATGGTAACTCCTCATCAATGCAAAGCATCAAGAATATAAAAGCATTCACAACATATGGAACACCGATAGATACAATCATCTAACAGGAAAATATAAATCTACATTAAGGTAACAAAAAAACAGATATTGAGGTTTGAGGAAACTATAATTATCCATAACTCAGAGAATTCTTGTCTTGAAAATTCATGCATTATCTTTAGTACACAGCTCAAATATTTCTGGTTAACTACATTATATTTATATGTCCTCTTATATCTTTGCCTTATATTTTTTCCAGTGATTTCCTTCTCTCAGGTCTTAAACAATGAATTTGACTCCAATCATAAAAAGGTTAAACAAGATGAACAAGAAATTTACCCAAAAATATAACACATGAAACAAGATTTATAATAAGGTATCTGGAAAAACTGTGATTGATAAAGATATTGCTGATGACAACTGAAGCATCAAGTTGGTCTATCTACAGGAATTGAGATGCTTATAAAAGGAGAACATGATTTTAGTGAATACATGGTATTAGAAGGAAAAACAAAGGAAATGGAAAGTTCCAGGAGTTTTGAAGCATACTTGCATTAACCACACAGCATCCCTATCACCTTTGGACATTGCTTTATATACAGCGGCTCCAAGAGTTGAGATATATGCTGGATCACTGGTAGGTGGGGAGTTTTCATTGAATGTGTCACTGCAGTCGAAGATATAATATGTATGTCAGTAACCCAGAGCAGTCGAGCATAAAAACTCACTCCACTCCAGTTACAATAATGTGATTGGGCGGTTCAAGTCAATAAATTTATTAATGTTGTAAATATTGTAAATCTTGTATTTTTTGTATTAGGCCCATTAGTCAGGCCCTTTAGGTTTAGCATTGCCTATATAATCTTATTAGTGTTTGTACTCATTACAACATCAATAATATTAAGTATAATTTTACACAATTAACAAATGAGCATGCAACTCATTTATGACTATGTATGTCATTGAAGAAAAAAATCCAATTAGAAAAAAAAATGGATTGATAGAATGATATGGTAGATCAGCAACTTGCAACCAAATCGTCCAAAAAAATGTTATGGAGGATAAGTAAATCTACCAGTTGTAAATATCTGTTACATCCCCGTATTCTGTAAAAAAAAAAAAAAAAGTACAGAAAAAATGTGAAACTGACATAGATAGTGAGAAAGAAAAAACACAATATCGGGGCCATCGCCCAAAGACTAAAATTTTTGTTACCAAGCATTCAACAGAATGAAAGAAAGAAAAAAATAAAAAAGAGAAATTAGGTAGACCTTTGATTTGTTTCCTGATAAAAGCTTCCCCGATTTCAACAAATAGAGGATCGGAGGGATCTAGAAGGTATGTACAGCACCAGCGAGGATCACCATCAACAGTGTTCCTGGAAGGAATAACAATGAAACACTTCAGATGATAAATACATGGAGAGGTGAAGCTTTAAAACTCAAAAAAGTTCTAAGCTGGAATATTTACAACAAATCCAAAACTAACCATTATGATGCTTGAATAGCTTGAGAGAAACCCTCTCAACCTCATGAATATAATATCTATATTAACAGCTTACAAGTATACAATATCAAATCCTTTGGTTTTAGGGATTGACCAAACCACCTATTAATTAAATCAGGGAAACTAGGAAACTAAATCAAATCCTATTTACACCTAATCTAAAGCATATCAACAATATCAAATATCTTGGCTTTTACATGAATACCCTACTGGTGGAATCACGAGATTTATCCGGTGGATAGACAATGATCGCATTGGCATTGTTGTTGTCGTCAATATGTTAGTTAAGGCCTTTGAGCCTTAGGAGATTGAGTGTACACCTTAATCTGGGTGCAAATTCCAAGTGATGATCGGGTTGATCCTTGGAGATGTCTGGGTGTGAAATACTCATGTGTGACCCGTTGGTAGCTCCTTCTGTGTCGTGGTGATCTAGCAATACACTGACATTCTCAACTAGACAATATTGTATTCAGGAATGGTGTAGAGTGTTCACGTAAAAGCTAGATACACGCGTTACAAATGTTGAAGCATTAGCCTATGGCTGGCGCACACGTGGCATGACCTCCCAAGCAGTGGCGGTCCTTCTCAGTGGTGAGGGAGCCACGGCTCCCCCCAATATTTTCATTTTTTTTTAGTATAAGTTTTTTTCATGGCACCCCTAAAAATACCGAGTGTTGAGCTGTTTATCCTCCCTTTCCAGTCTTCTCTTGATACTAGTTGAAGAAGACAAAGGTAGAAGATGAAGCAACTGAGAAGATGAAGTAAAAAGCATGTTGTGCTTCTCGAGGAAATAAAAAGCATGCTCTGGTCACTGTTGTTCTCGGGAACCAAAAGCATTAAAGTTCTTTTTTCCAAACTTAATTTTAATAACAATAAAAAACTGACTACTCATAATTTTTTCAGTTTTCATTTTTTATATATTATTATTTTACATATAGCTACACAAATAACGAAGGAGACTGCACGAATAAGGAAGGAGCAAATTAAACTTCAAACAAGTAATGAGTCAGCAATTAATTAAAGAAAACAAAAAACGAGGCAATATGAAAAAAAAATCTTATTCTTATATATTTACATAGAAAAACAAATATTTAAACTTGATCGTTCCTGACCTTTCCCATCAAAGTCAAAGTAATATTACAATTAGTACATTAATTAATCTAATACAAAATTTTATGAAATTATATTAAATTTATAGAACATATGAATTGGTATTATAAAGAAGAACTAAACTAAATTTTGATAAATAAATAAAAGAACTAAACAATAATTTTAAACTAAACAAATAATTTCATAGGGGTCTCTTATGTTGGGGCATTTCTATTAAACGGTGGATTTTGATTTATATATATATATATTCTTGAATTTGGGCTTTAGCCTAACTCAACCCCAAAAGCTAGCTTGTAAGGTGAGGATTGCCCAAGCTTTATAAGCACTACTTTGGCCATATCTCTAGGTGATGTGGGACTAAACACACCCCTCACACTCAGCACAATGAAAGTGCTGGAGGTTGCAATGAAGGCAACCCAAACTTGCCGCAATTAAGGCGGCTAGGGGCAAACCGCAATTAAGGCGGCTTTCCAACATATATATATATAGTTAATAGTATGTGGCTCCCCCCAAAATTCTAGGCAAGGTCCGCCACTGCTCCCAATCACTCTCTCTTATGATTGTATAGCACCATGGTGTAGGGGTCAGAGTCTTACCGTTACATATTAAACGTATTGTGTCTAGGTTACGACTTGACTTCGTGTATGTTTATCTATAGGTTGGAATATTACGACATGCCTTGATGATACTATTATTTATTGATATTTGTTTATGTGACAATGTATTGTACTATTTGCATGTTTGTCATACGTTGTATGATGAATGGGGGATCTTACCTCATTTTTGTGTTTACCTTGTTTAAATTATGATTTATTTTGAGAAGACGATGGCGACCCCAAGGTATGTTTGCATTGAGGGAGGTTCAGACGCTTGGACCCATCATCCCAATGGCTGGCACATAGAATATATTGGGGACGTTTCGATCATGGTTTGTGAGCACCACGAAAGACCCATCCAGCTTGACCTCACAATCTTCTTACAATTGGAGTGGATACAGCAGGGAGACGGGCACTGGGAGACCCGATGGCAGATACCTGCTGAGAGAGTAGCTTCATCATCTTCACAGGCACGGAGGGTTTGCCCTCGCCTTGATGGAGCTACATCTGTAGTGGCTCTAGCTGTGGTTCCCGAGGTTGTTCCACCTGTGGCCTCTGCTAAGGTCCTAACTGTGATACCACCCCTGCTATGAGCATTCAAGCCCAAGCTTTTTGTCGACATCTTGTTCCCCTGACTCCAGTTGCGGAGATTTCGGAGGACTCTTCGAATTCTCCCTAGGAGGAGATTGAGGAGGATCCATAGAAGGGTTTTTCTTCAGACGAGGATGACACCTCGCTGTAGTCTGTGTTGGCCAGTTATGATGTAGGTCCTAGTGTCTGAGACTAGGTTTATTTTATGGAGTTGCGTCTCCAATTTTACTATTATGTAATTATTTTATGCGTTCATTTCTCAACGACAGTAGTTCTGCTGATTTACTTTCCACATCAGTTATGTTATTTTGTACCTTTCAAAAGATTTACATATATATGAAGTTATTTGGGTTATGTCATTGGTGTAATATTTAAGTGTTTATCTTTATTGTTTTCAAAAAGAAAAAAAAAAAGTGAACCCATATTTTCGATAGAATTATTTTCCTCCGCTATTCTTGGTCTTATAAATGTCATAGACGATGTAGCACCTGGTGGTGTTACACGTGCCAAAATATTTATAGGTAGAAGCTGTCTTAACAGCATCCTATTTGATTAACATGATGTCATGTCATGTGCAGAAATTTCATACACCTTTAGACGGTTTAAAAATTATTCACCCAGATTCTAGACTGTATGCCGAGTTACCTTTAAAAATTTTTGGAAGTACTGTATTTATTCATTTATATAGTAATTCTAGGCCTAATCTAGATCCCCAGGCTGAGAAACGTTTTTTTATTGGTTATGCACCTAATCAAAGAGGATATAAATATTTTAATCCTGCTACAAAAAGGCTCTATGTTAGTATAGATGTCACTTTTATAGGACACCAGCCTTACTTTCATGAAAAATATGAAAAGAACTCTCAACATAATTAACCTTATCCCATCTTGCATCCTGTTGAAACACTTGTTAAAGATATTGAAAATGACAAAGAGGTGCCACCACCTCCAAAAAGTGTTCGAACTTGTACTAAAAATGCAAACACTTGTAGCACAAATCATCCTATTTCTAACTTCCTTTCCTATCAAAAACATCAAGTTTTAACTTCTAGAATTACCAATCTGTTTATGCTTAGAAACATTCAGCAAGCTCTAGATGATCCGAACAAGAAATTAGCAGTCATGGAAGAAATGAATGCTCTTAAAAAGAATGGGAGTAGGGAAATAGTTGACTTACCAAAAGAAAATAACTGATGGAAGTATAGACAAAGTATAAGACAAGGCTAGTGGCAAAAAATTTCACTCAAACCTATGGGGTTGACTATCAGGAAACCTTTGCCCCAGTGGCCAAAATCAACTCATAAGAGTTTTATTGTTGCTTGCTATAAATTTTAATTGGCCGCTACATCAATTAGATGAAAAGAATGCATTCCTAAATGGGGATTTGGAGGAAGAAGTGTTTGAGTCTTCCACCTGGCTTTGAAGGAAATTTAGGGAAAATCAAGTGTGCAGATTGAGGAAGTCATTGTATGGTCTAAAACAATCCCCAAAAGCCTGGTTTGAATGTTTTGGAATGTTGTTAGAAGCTTTGGCTATTGTCAAAGCTAGGCAGATCACACATTGTTTTAGAAACATAAAGTGAATGGAAAATTGTTGTTTTAATTGTATATGTTGATGACATCATTTTAACAAGAGATGATGAGGGTGAACTTTGTTTCTTTGAAGAAAAAACTGGTTGAAGTGTTTGAGATCAAGGAACTTGGTCCTCTAAAGTACTTTCTTGAAATAGAATTGGCTAGATCTAATGAATGTATATACATTGACCAGCGGAAATATACCCTTAACTTGCTGAAAGAAACAAGTTTATTTGGATGCAAGCCAGTCAAAACACCAGTTGAACCTAATATTAAACTTCAGCCAGCTAAGGCAGAAGATATTGTTGACAGGGAAAAGTATCAAATACTTGTTGTAAGATTGACTTACCTATATCATACTCGTCCAGACATAGCCTTTGCTATAAGCATGGTAAGCCAGTACATGCATTCACATGGACCTGAACATTTTCAAGTTATGGATAGAATTCTAAGGTATCTAAAGGGATCCCCTAGAAAAGGATTGCTATACAGAAAGCATGATCATTTACAGGTGGAAGTTTACACAGACGCAAACTGGGCTGGTAGCATTGTTGATAAAAGATCCACATCAGGTTATTGCACCTTCATTGGAGGAAATCTTGTCACTTGGAGATGTAAACAACAGAACATGGTTGCTAGAAGCAATGTACCTATCCATGACACAAGCTAAAGAAATGTAGTAACAGAAAGAAAATAGAGAGAGAAAGATTAAGAGAAATCTGACAAAATGAATTGTATTTCCTTGATCATTTTTACAGAGTGATGAAGCCTTTATATAGGCTTTGTACAGGGAGGTAACAGCTGTCAGTTTTCTAACTGACTTTCTAACTAGCACAACTGATTCAGTTCTAGGAATACAGTATGTAGCTATCGTATATAGTATAGTCCTATTCTAGTTCTACTCTACTACCCTCCCCTCAAGCTCAAGGTGGTTGAACCACATTGAGCTTGGTCCTCAATTCTTCAAACTTCGAGGATGACAAGGGCTTGGTGAAGCAATCTGCAAGCTGATCCGTGCCTGGGATATGCAGCATTGTTAGAGCCCTGGCCAGCACTTTCTCCCTTACAAAGTGAATATCAAGCTCGATATGTTTGGTGCGAGCATGAAGAACTGGATTGTGAACTAGGTTCACGGCACTCAGGTTATCACAGAGCAACTTTGGTGCAGTGAAGGGGACTCCCAACTCTATTAAAAGAGACCATATCCAGAGCAATTCAGCAGCGGTGTTGGCCATACTTCGGTGCTCGGCCTCGGTGCTAGAACGGGCAACTAGCTACTGTTTCTTGGAGCACCAAGATACAAGATTGGAGCCAAAGAAAATACAAGAACCAGATATAGACCTTCGGTCATCTGGATCCATTGCCCAGTCAGTATCACAGTATGCCAAAAGACTGAAAAGGGGAGGGTGCTGCACTGGCTGTAGTATCAAACCATGATGAATAGAACCCTTACTTGAAAGAATAATTTTCTGAATATTATTCACTTAATTCAAAATGTACAAAGATGTTTTACAATATATAGGCTAATGGCACTTAATGCCATCCTAAAGAAAAGGAAACCTAATAACTATTGTTAAATGCAAGATTTGTACATTAAACTAATAATATCCTACTAATAAATACAATATATTCCAACACTCCCCCTCAAGCTGGTGAGTGAATATCTATCATTCCCAGCTTGCAAGTAAGGCCTTGAAATTGTTCAGTGGGAAGCCCCTTGGTGAATATATCTGCTAATTGGTGCTCTGAGGGGACGTACTCTATAGCTATAAGACCATTATCTATTTTTTCCTTGATAAAATGACGATCAATCTCTTTGTGCTTCGTCCGATCATGTTGCACCGGATTGTGAGCAATGCTGATTGCAGACTTATTGTTACAAAGTAACCTCATAGGAGCTTCATACTTGATTCTGAGATCATCAAGTATGATTCTCATCCATAACAGTTCACAAATTCCCTGTGCCATAGCTCGAAATTCTGCCTCTGCACTTGATCTTGCAACCACATTTTGCTTCTTACTTCGCCAAGTCACCAAATTTCCTCCTAAAAACATGCAGTAACCGGAGGTAGAACGCCTGTCTATAATTGACCCGGCATAGTCTGCATCGGTATAGGTTTCAATGGACAAATTCTGCTCCTTCCAAAATAGGAGTCCTCTTCCTGGACTCGTCTTCAAGTACTGGAGGATTCTATTCACAGCTTGCATATGCCTTTCGCGGGGATCATGCATAAACTGGCTGACTACACTGACAGCATAGGCTATGTCTGGCCTGGTGTGAGACAAATATATAAGCTTTCCCACAAGTCTCTGATACTGTGCCCTTTCAACCTTTGAGCTCTCCTCATCGTTTCCAAGTCTGTGATTTTGTTCAATCGGAGCCCCTGAAGTTTTGCAGCCTAGTTTACCCGTCTCCTTAAGAAGATCCAAGACATATTTCTTTTGAGAAATAAAGATGCCTTGTTTAGAGTAGGCAACCTCTATCCCAAGGAAGTACTTCAGCTTCCCCAAGTCTTTCATTTCGAACTGTTCAGCTAGTTTGTCTCTTAGAACCTGTTTCTCTATCTCATCATCACCAGCAATGATCATATCATCTACATAGATCAAAAGAAGTGTAAGCTTGCCATCCTGAGAATGTTTCACAAATAGTGTATGATCTCCTTGGCTCTGTTTATAACCAAGGGACACCATAGCATTGGTGAACCTTCCAAACCAAGCACGAGGAGACTGCTTGAGACCATATAAAGCCTTCCGTAATCTGCACACCTTGTTTCCTCCACCAGTAGGATCATACCCTGGTGGAATGTCCATATAAAAGCATTTTTAACATCAAATTGGTGCAAGTCCCATCCAAAGTGTGCTGCAAAGGAGAGAATGATCCTGATTGTGTTCATCTTTGCTACTGGGGCAAATGTCTCCTCATAATCAATCACATATGTCTGAGTGTACCTTTTTGCAACCAGCCTTGCTTTATACCTATCCAGGGTACCATCGGATCAATATTTCACTGTGTAAATCCATCTACACCCAACCATCCTTTTGTCCTTCGGTTTCTCAACAATTTCCCAGGTCTCATTTTTGTTCAAGGCACTCATCTCTTCATGCATGACTTGAACCCAGTTCTTATCCATTAAAGCTTCTTGTACTGAAGTGGGGACTCTGATAGAATCAATTGCTGAGATAAAACTCTGGTGTTGTACTGATAGATTTTTAGTGGGCACAAACTGAGATATAGGATATTTTGCACAAGTTCTTCTGGCTTTTCTCAAGGCTATTGGCAAGTCATCAGGGTTAGGTTCACAAATATCATGTAAAGTACTATTCAAAGGCTCAGAGTCTGGAATGCTTACCTCTGGTTCAGGCGACTGAAGTTGCTGTTGGACCAGGTTGGGTTTTTTCCTATGATACACCTGCTTGTATCGATCCAAACCATTTATCTCATTTGATATTGGAACAGATACTGATTCTTTAGGCGTTTCTGAAGTACCAGAAGATGATGCCACATCCTTCATAAGAGGAGCAACAGATGACTCAATAGGGTTAGCCAGAAGAGGAACAAATGATGACTCAAGAAACTCAGCTTCTTGACCATTCTCCCCCTGAAGCTGAGGATGGAGGTGAAAGGACTCAGATTCACGAAAAGTGACATCCATGGAGACATATACACGACGACTTTGAGGATGATAACATTTGTACCCCCTTTTATCGGGTGCATACCCTATGAAGATACATTTGACAGCCCGAGGATCCAACTTACCACGATGTTGACTATGAACATGAACAAAGGCAACACAACCAAAGACACGACATAAGAGACTTTTCATAGTAGGAACAGAAGGAAAGAAAGAAGTCATGAGTTGAACAGGACTAAGACCATCCAAGACCCGAGAGGGCAACCTGTTTATCAAATATGAAGCAATTAAAACAGCTTCCCCCCAGTAAGACTTAGGGACAGACATTTGGAAGAGCAGAGCTCGTGCCATTTCAAGGAGATGACGGTTCTTTCTTTCAGCAACCCCATTTTGTTGTGGGGTATACACACAAGTCAATTCATGCAAAACACCATGTTCTTTAAAAAAATTGGTGAAATGTTGATTAACATATTCCTTGCCATTATCATAACGTAACCTTTTGATTGATTTTCCAAATTGAGTTTGAACCATTCGGTAAAAATTTAAGAATAATTGTAAAACTTCAGATTTATCTTTCATAAGAAATAGCCATGTGACCCTAGTGCAATCATCAATAAAAAAAACAAAACATTTTGCACCAGATAAATTAGAGGTAGAGGATGGTCCCCACATCAGAATGAATAAGATCAAAAGGTCCAATACTTTTACTATTACTAGGAAAAAAGTTGTACGATGGTGTTTTGAAAACTGACAAACATCACAATGAAAGACTTAACTGACACCTTTTTAAACAAATGAGGGAGTAAAGACCTGAGGAGACTAAAAGGAGGATGACCAAGGCATTTGTGGTGAAGCCATATCTGAGAAGCAGTGGAATCTGGGCTTGTCTGATGACAAAAAAGTGGACAACTCCTGTCTGGTACTATCTCGAGCCCGATGCAGAGTATATAACCCACCCTGTTCCTTAGCAACCCCAATCGTCTTCCCAGTGGTAAGATCCTGAAACACACAATGAGAGGGAAAGAAGGTTACCGTACAGTTTAAATCTCAAGTAAGCTTATGAATAGAAATAAGGTTATTTGACAATTGAGGGACATGAAGTACATTATGTAAGGGAATGGAAGGTTGCAGTGAAATGTTACCACATCCTGAAATAGGAACATGGGATCCACTAGCAACAGTGATGTGATGCTTACCAGACAACTCAGAGTAGGTCGAAAAATATGAGGGGTAAGGGGTCATATGATCAGTAGCACCAGAGTCAACTATCTAGATATCCTCAGATATAGTACTAGAAGCATTAAAGGATACAGAGCTTAAATTCTTACCAGACATGTGTAGAGAAGAACTAGTACCAAAAGGCCTACTAACGGATTTAAGAACCCTGTAATCTGACATCGCAGCAGTGAAGAGCTATAGTGGAATAGCAATGACCCACAAATAGGATGACCCACAAATAAGAGGTTCTAAACAGCCTTTGGTTCAACGATTATTGAGGGCCCACAACCCGAACTTGAACCAGCAGGAGCCGACGAGTGGAACGCAGCAAACGGCGGCGAAAACGGAAGTTGGACGCGCCGTCACGCGTGGCTGAGGTGGCGGCGCACGCGCAGAGAAAGAGGTGGTGCGTGTGGGCACATGAGACGTCGAAAGGCGGTGGTTCTTCGGTGGTAGGCCGGAACAGGGATGGCGATCAGTCCAGTGAGGGCGAGGGCGGTGATGTGAACGGCGGAGGCGGCAGGCGGCGGCTGAGGTGGCAGTTCGTGCCACAATAGAAACCCTAATATGCAGCTACAAAGGCTGCCTGAAAAGTAAGAGGGAATGAAACCCTAACACAGTAATGAAGGCTGCCTTGAAAGAAAATCAGAAGGAGCAGAGACCCTAGGAAAAACCTAGAGCTCTGATACCAACTTGAAAGAATAATTTTCTGAATATTATTCACTTAATTCAAAATGTACAAAGATGTTTTACAATATATAGGCTAATGGCAATTAATGCCATCCTAAAGAAAAGGAAACCTAATAACTATTGTTAAATGCAAGAGTTGTACATTAAACTAATAATATCCTACTAATAAATACAATATATTCCAACACCCTTCAAATATCTTAGGATACATTTGACCGCCAGCCAATGAGAGTCTAGAGGGTTTGCCATGAATTGGCAAACCTTATTTACACTGAATGCTATATCTGGCCGAGTCAAGGTGGCATATTGGAGAGCTCCCACTATAGATCTATACATGTGAGGGTCTGAAACAGTGTCTGTCCCATTTTTAGTGAGTCTGGTACTACTTATCATAGGGGAAGATATCCCTTTTGCATCAGTCATGTGTGCCTTGGCCAAAAGGTCACCAATGTATTTGGTCTGATTGAGTAGGAGTGAACCATCAGGGAGGTGCCTGACCTCAACACCAAGAAAGTAATCCGGATTACCAAGTTCTTTTAGAGCAAACTGGGAGTTCAGATTCTGCATTATGTCCTGGATCATGACAGAAGATGGTCCGGTGATGATAATATCATCCACATATACTAAGACATAGATGGAAGTGGAACCCTTAGAGTAGACAAAAAGAGAGGGATCACACTTGCTCGTAGTGAACCCAAATTGAGTAGAGCCAAGGCAAGGCATTCATACCAAGCTCTAGAGGCTTGTTTAAGGCCATAGAGAGCCTTGTGCAGTTTGCACACTAGAGATTTGTCACTGTTTTCAAACCCCGGGGGCTACACCATATACACCTCCTCACTAAGCACTCCATTGAGGAATGCATTATTGACATCTATTTGTTTAATGGCCCATTTTTGAGTTATTGCTAGTGTTAGAATCAGCCGAATGGTCACAGGTTTCACAACGGGGGAGAATGTCTCATGAAAATTAAAGCCATGTTGTTGGTGAAAGCCTTTGGCCACCAACCTTGCTTTGTATTTGTTGACTGTCCCAACAGGGTTTTCCTTGACCCTAAATACCCATTTACACCCGATTGCTTGTCTATTTGAGGGTAGGGAAACAAGGGTCCAAGTGTTGTTCCTTAGGAGGGCCATATACTCATCTTTCATAGCAGCCAACCAAGAAGGACTATTTAGAGCGTCTTTCATAGTCCTAGGCTCAACATGACTCAAAAAGATCCGAGGTGGGAGGTGTCCTGTTTTGGACCGAGTCATCATGGGATGACCATTGATAGGAGGAGTAGGTGCAGGTGTAGAAATAGAAGAACTAGACAGAGAATTAGAAGAGGACGGATTAGGAGTTGGGGAGCTGGAAGGAGTAAGAGCAGGCTGCACTGGTGGAGCAGCAGCTGAAACAGCTCTAGAAGAGGAAGAGGAAGGTGTGGAGGAGTTGTCAGTTTGCTGTGTAGGTGGAGATGGTGGACTGTCAGGTGGTGGTGAGGGAGGAATAGGGGAGAGAGGGGAATGAGGGTGCTGAGTTAAGGGCATAGCATCAAGAGGAGGATAAGATGGGATGGGATGAAGAGGAGAAGGTGGAGGAGGAGGAAGAGGGAGAGTTGGATGAAGAAGGAAACAAGTGAGGGTAGGGAAAGATGGTTTCATTGAATAAAACATCCTTTGAAATGTAGATGCGACCATTGACATCAAGGCACTTGTGTCCCTTATGTTGAGGTGATAAGCCCAGGTAAACACACTCAGAGGACCGAAATTGGAGTTTATTCTTGTTGTAGGGTCTTAGAAAAGGAAAGCATGCACACACCCAAAAATTTTCAAAGTAGAGTAGTCAGGGTTTTTTCCAAAAAGGGTATGAAAGGGTGAGGAGAAGAAGGGCAAGGCTGTGGTGGGTAGCCTGTTGATAAGATGGACAGCTTGTGTAAAGCTGTGATCCCAGAAATTTAATGGGATAGAGGCATGAGATAGCAAGGTGAGACCCATCTCAACAACTTGCCTATGCTTTCTTTCAACTGTCCCATTTTGATGGGAAGTGTGTGGGCAAGTTAGGCGATGAAGGATGCCCAAATCTGTTCGAAATTTGGTAAAGAGGCGGAATTCGCCACCCCAATCAGACTGTACTGCCTTGATAGAGGCAGAAAATTGAGTTACAACTGAAGTGGAAAATTGTTTAAAGGCAGTTAAGGCATCGGATTTGTTTTTAAGGAAATAAATCCATGTATATCTCGGATGTGCATCCACAAAGGAGATGTAACAAGTGTAGCCTCCATATGAAGGAAATGGGCAGGTCCCCAAAGATCACAGTGAATTAATTCAAAGGGTGTGGGGTGAATAGTGAGTGAAGGTGGTGCATGCAAACGATGTGATTTACCAAGGCAACAAGCATTACAAAAGTCAAATGATGTTTTATTCAACGAAGGAATTTTACAAATGTTTAGGACAGTTTTTACAGCAAGACTATTGGCATGGCCTAAGCGTTGATGCCAAGTATTGAAAGTACTATTTACATCACAAGGAGACTTATCTAGGTGCTCACTGGGAGCAAAGGAACCTAAACTGTGTTGAAGACAACAGGAAGAAGGCTCTTTGAGAATGTTGATGTTAGAGAAGCTGTAGAGGCCATCTCCACCAAGAGAGCCTTGAAGGAGAACACGATTAGAGCCCTGTGATTTGACATAACAAGAAAATGGGTGAAACTCGAAATTGTTAGATAGAGAAATATCTGATAATATCTTTTCATATCTTAGCATATCTTAGAGAATCCTAGATGATCTCTTAGGATTTATTTCTTATTTATATTTTATGATTTGATTCTCTATTTGATTATGATTAGGATTCTCCTTTTAGTATAAATAGGAGTATTGGGTTGTCTTTTGTAATCACATCATCACTACATCAAATCAATATCAGTCTTATTATTTCTTAGTTTACTTCTCTCTTTTCCACATTCCCTACCTAAAACCTTCCAATTCAACATGGTATCTAGAGCCAGACAAAGGTACTATCCTCCGTGACCTGTCCCGTCACTATTCCACTGCGGAGTTCCGATAAATATGAAGGAACTCTAATCATCTTCTTAGCCATACAACAAAAAAAAAAAAAAAATCCTTTTCTCTCCTTATTTGTGTTATGACCCATGGCTAGTTCTAGCTCCTCAGATACTCCTAAGGACTCCCCATCATACCAATGTGGCTTCTCTTCCCACCGACGATCATTCCGGTGGTAACCCCCTTTCCCATGGATGAATCATATTAGTAGTGACTTTTGTTCCCACCGACGATCATTCCGGTGGTGACTCTTTTCCCACATATGAATCATATTAGTCGTGACTTCTATTTCCACCGATGAATGACTTATGTTGGCTATGACTCACACTAGCCCAACTCATTGTCCCAGATGCTCTGGCCCGGCTCTTTTATCTAGATGCACTGGCCTGTCTTTCTCCCGGATGCACTAGCCTTGGCCCCTTGTCCTAGATGCACTGGCCTCGTCTCAGTCCCGGAAGTAGTTGTCTAACTTAATTTCAATTTTAAATAATTTGGGTCTCCGATATTGTTGTTGAAGCTTCCAATTACGGTTTTGAGAAGTTCGGACCTTGCTGCTAGATTGCTTGCCAAGAAATTTATGTCAAGCTGATGATCATTCCAGCTATCTTGCTAAGTTATCTTTCCAGCAACTCTCTCCGGCCTCTCCAACATTCTTGAGTTGCCTTCCAACCATTATTTTCGTGGAGCTCAATTTTTTTAATTTGAGGGGGAATACATTGTTTTCATGTAACAAGCTTCAAGCTTAGTAAGCTTTAGCTTGAGGGGGTGTGTTAGAAAATAGAGAAATATCCGATAATATCTTTTCATATCTTAGCATATCTTAGAGAATCCTAGATGATCTCTTAGGATTTATTTCTTATTTATATTTTATGATTTGATTCTCTATTTGATTATGATTAGGATTCTCCTTTTAGTATAAATAGGAGTATTGGGTTGTCTTTTGTAATCACATCATCACTACATCAAATCAATATCAGTCTTATTATTTCTTAGTTTACTTCTCTCTTTTCCACATTCCCTACCTAAAACCTTCCAATTCAACAGAAATAAACATTATTATCACGGGCAAACTTAGAGACAGATGCTAGATTTTTGGTAATATTAGGAACTAGAAGTAAATTCTTTAAAGAGAAGACAATTTTAGGTTGAGTTGGGGAAGAAAATTTAGATGAACCAATGGAGTTTATGGATAAACCTTGACCATTTCCCATGAGAACTTGTTGATGTCCTCCAAAAGGATTGCTTTGAGTCAAGTTGTTAGGATCAGCTGTAATGTGGTGTGAGGCCCCTGAATCTGGAAACCAAGATTGTGGATCAAAAGGCCTTTGCAACTCTTCATGAGTATTTGGCACAAACTGTGATTGTTGCATAGCAAGGTGTGCACTTGGCTGGTGCTGAAAAGATGACTGTCCCTGATGAGGGGCTTGAAATAAGGGACTCTGACCATTAAAGAACCCTTGAGAATTCTGATACTGAGCTTGAGGAGGTTGGGACTGTGGAGGTCTCTGAGAAGGCACAAAATTTTGGTCAAAACCATACCAACAGTGATAGGCATCGTGACCATATCGATCACACAACTGACATGTAGACCTTGAACCTCCACGGCCACGGCCGCGGGGGCGGCCACCACCACTGCGACCTCGATTCCGGCCACCACGTCCACGATAGCCGCCGTGAAAATTGGAGGAGTTCTTATTGAAATCAGCAGCTGAGGACGAATCATGCATGCGTATGGCCTGAGCAACATTCACCGTGACCGAAGGAGACGACAATTCTTGCCGGAATTTCTCGAATTGAGCGTCTTGCATCAGCAAGAGAGCCTCGATATCATCAACCGATGGAGGATCGCCTCTGGTGTAAATCATCATAACTAGGGAATTATATTCCTCTGGAAGGCCTTCGAGGATCGTATCGATGTGATCCTGATTTGTAACCGGATCACCGATTGCCTGAAGAGATTCGATTAGGGCACGAATTCTCAGTAAGTACTCAGAAATCGTTCGAGTACCTTTCTTGGTGTTCTTCAGTTCGGAGTGAAATTGGCGCACCTTTGTACGAAGATGTGCTTGAAAATGCTTGTGGATCTTGTCCCATACCTGCCACGACTGCTTGCATCCGATGAATCGAGGCAGAATCGAGGGAGAGATCGAGCCGAGAAGCCACGTGAATAGCATTTGATCTTGCACAACCCAAAGCTGATACGCATCTGATTCAATTCCTAGGGAACGATTCGATTCATTGGTGAATTGCGGAGGAATTTGTGGATTCACCACATATCGATGGAGTTTGTGTGCAATAATGACAGCTTCCACTTGTTGCCGCCATAGGAGGTAGTTCTGATCGTCGAGTTTTATGGAGAGGGTGGGATTGAAGTTCGCCAGCGCAGTTGAAGACACCGGAGTGCCGCCAGAGGAAGTGGTTTGGGTTTCGACCATGAGAGAGGAATCAGGCCCTAGAAAAAAAGGCTCATGATACCATAAAGAAATGCAGTAACAGAAAGAAAATAGAGAGAGAAAGATTAAGAGAAATCTGAGAAAATGAATTGTATTTCCTTGATCATTTTTACAGAGTGATGAAGCCTTTATATAGGCTTTGTACAGGGAGGTAACAGCTGTCAGTTTTCTAACTGACTTTCTAACTAGCACAACTGATTCATTTCTAGGAATACAGTATGTAGCTATCGTATACAGTATAGTCCTATTCTAGTTCTACTCTATTACAAGCAACTTGTGTAGTTTGTGGATTGACAAAATGTTTAAGTAACTAAAAATACAAAGTCCTAAACAAATTAAACTGTAATGTGACAATAAATCTTCAATTTCTATTGCTCACAATCCAGTTCTACATGAAAGAATCAGGCATGTGGAGGTTGACAAACACTTCATTAAGGAGAAGACAGAAAATGGGTAGATTTGTATTCCATATATCCCAACTAACATTTTGACAAAGGGCTTGCCAAAGGACTTAGACAAAATTGTTAACAAGCTGTCCATGGAAGATTACTCTAAACCAGTTATGGAGTCCGAAAATCTCTCAGTTATTTGAGAGAATATTCCTGTACAGTTATTGTAAATATTTTGTATTTAATAGGCTAGGTTATTACTTTCATATGTTAGAAAACACATGTTTTTTATCAGCTGAACATGTTCTTTAGTAGCAGCTGATTTCAAGGAATTTGTCTCCCTATTTTGTCTCCAATGTCTCTCTTTTTAAAGAGACAATATATAATTATTAAAGTGTGAAATAACACCTTTCTTGTGAAATAAAACTGAAAAACAAAATAGAATAACGATATAAGGGAACAAAATATTTGGGTTTGATTAGTTATCAATTCTTTTTTTTTTTTTTTTTGGTGCTTAATTAGTTATCAATTCTAATCAAACCCAATAAAAGCATACTAAAACACAATAAAGCACAAAAGTGCAGCATTGAATCACATTAATCACGTGGAGATTCCCACGTGACTAACAACAAAAAGTCATGCAATGCATGCTGCGAAAAGTAACACACTGAATGACTTCCCTGAGAAACGAACAATCTTGTAAAAGAGAAGTGAAATACCAGTCACCAAGTCTAGTTATTTTTGCTGAAGGGAATATCATTGCCAAAGCAGCTGGAACATTCCCAGAGAAGGATGGCAGCACTAGAAGGAAACAAAACACAATGTTATATCACAGCAATAAATTCAGAAAATGTAGCAGAGAATTTTGAGAATGAAACCTTTTTCCCCTTTGTAAATGTAGATGCTCTATTAAAAAAATTCACAGACCATACACAGATACATGTGTTGGTATTATGAAACTTATAAAAGAGATCTACAAGTATTATGCAAGTATACCGGGAGTCATGCCTAGCTCCAGCATTCTAGAGATTATCTGTTTCTGTAAGACCAATTGTTGATCTAACCAATTTTGAGATAAAGGCCCACCCCAGCTGTGAAAAGATAGGTCTCATTAGAAACCAGAACAGTGATTAGATAACAATTACTTTTTATTCTAAACAACCAGAGAATGCAAAATATTGTATGGAATCCAGCAAACACCTTTAATAATATATAAAGATGGATAGAAGATGAAAAGTGTTATTCCTACTAATACTACCATGTGGGATTGTTAAGATGAGAGAAAACAAGAGAC
This sequence comes from Echinosophora koreensis, assembly GCA_035048595.1. Lineage (NCBI taxonomy): Eukaryota > Viridiplantae > Streptophyta > Magnoliopsida > Fabales > Fabaceae > Echinosophora > Echinosophora koreensis. The sequence continues at coordinate 1,675,074 of JAPCYP010000011.1, read as the reverse complement.
TATTTGGTATAAGAAACTGTATTATATAAACTGTGCATAAATCAATATACAATCATCGTAATAATGACTAATTAATACAAAATAATGCACTATTCTAATCACCTAATTTTCCTATAATCATGAGATACTATTTACATATTTACCATAATTATCAACACTCCCCCAAGCTTGAGCATACAAATCATATGCACCAAGCTTGTTAGTATATATAATTTATTCTAGGGCCTATCAAAGACTTAGTGAAAACATCTGCCAGTTGGTCACTTGAATTGACAAAGTGGTGATGTCTCCAGATAAGATCTTTTCTCTGATGAAGTAACAATCTACGTGATATGCTTTGTCCTCTCGTGAAATACTGAATTTGAGGCAATGTGTAGTGCAACTTGGTTATCACAAATGAGTGTCATCTACAGAACATCCCAAAATCACAGTTCTGACAATATGAGTGCGACCCTTATCCTCATAGATGAGCCCTTTTCCCGGGGCCCCATTGATGTACTTGGGGATACGAATTATGCATCTCAATGACCTTCACAAGGTGAATTTAAGAACTGACATACCACACTAACTACAAAAGAAATGTCTGGATGAGTGAGTTGAGGTAGCTTCGTTTCTCGAGTAGTCTTCGATACTTCCCTGTATCAGAAAGTGGCTCCCCCTGATCTAGTAGAAGCTTAGTATTTGGATCCATAAGAGTATCAACAGGTTTTGCATTCAGCAGACCTGTTTCCTCAAGAATGGTTATCGCATGCATTCTTTGAGAAATGATAATGCCATCCTTTCATTGTGCCACCTCTATGCCCAAGAAGTTTCGGAGTTTTCCAAGATATTTTATCTGGAAGTGATGACAAAAATGTTCTTTGACCTGTCATATGCCACGATAGTCACTCCTGATGATAACAATGTCATCGACATATATTATCAAGTAGACACATCCATGAGCTAAGACAATAGAAAAGTGAGTGATATGCTCACTCCGTGTCACGCCGAATTGCTAAAAAGCAGTGCTAAACCTGCCAAACCAAGCTTGAGGGGGATTGCTTGAGGCCATACAAAGACTTGCTGAGGCGACAAACAAGGTCATAAGACTTCCCATGAGCAACAAATAAAGGAGGTTGCTCCATATTGGAGAACAATAATCAAAATCTCATTTAAGAAAAAAGATTATACACGAAAGAAGTATTGCTCCCTCAGCTCTAACATGATACCATTTTTAGCTAACATTCTACATTAAAATGAAACTGTAATTGAGCAAAATAAGCCAGGTACAATTATATCTTTTTGAACAATAGTAACTCTTTCTTATTTTTTATTTCTCTCTAAGCATTATAATTTTTATAATATTTTGTCATTATATAAATGAAGTGGAGCCTTGGCACAACAGTTAAAGTTATTGCCATGTGACAAGGAGGTCACAAGTTCAAGTCATGGAATCAGCCCTTGCAAATGCAAGGTAAGGCTGCCTACTATAGACCCACACAATGAGTCAGACCCTTCCCTGGACCCTGCGCATAATGGGAGCTTTATAGCACCAGGTTGCCCTTTTTGTCATTATATAAAATGTTCAACATGGACTACCCTCTTTTTTATAATATGAAATATGAATGAATAATGAACATGAAACACAAGATTGCACTATTCGTAAGACCATTTGCTTCGCTTTCTATACAGACTAAAAATCAACGACAAGGTTTAAATACTGCCTTTACCTACCCACGTAAATTTCCCATGCGAGCCCAAGCAAGGAAAGCAGGTCCACCAAAGAAGTTATTCAAATCTTCTGAACTAATGTTAAAATCCTACAGTTAGAAGGTAGTGGTCAAATTGCTATTGAAAGAGAAAAAATTATTAAGTATATGTTTAATTTATGAGTATAAGTTATGAGTATAAATGATATTGATAAGAATGAAGCAATGCATCTAAAATTCGTAACTGATCAAGTAAAGATTCTGATAAAGCAGAAGTTAGAGAGAGGGGAAGGAGAGAAAGAAACAAAAAATAATATAATTGTGAAAACCTTGCATTTTGAAAAAGTAATATCATTACTGACATTATAAAATATTGAATTTGTAATGTCTATAATAAGTAGCTCATTACAAAATTAACTTACAAGTAAATAATATCTGATGGGGCAAAAAGCATCGTATGGCAGTTAACCTAAAAATGTTTTGGTATCTCTTGTTTCTTTGAACCAATCTTTAACAACGTTAATGTAATCAACTAAAGAATTCATTTTTCTTAAACCAAGCTCTACCTTAAATACAGAAACATGTAAAGCATCTCACCTTAAAAACCTTTTGCCAGATTGCTTCCTGCCCTGTAAATGCCAAGGGTAGGTTCACCCCCTGAAGTGCCATCCAGTCTACCTCTTTTTCCCACTTTTCCCAGTCCCACCAAACATATGAATCTGTAAAGAACCAAGAAAAAAGTGATATTTCATAACCTAACACAATGAAACAACAGCAACAGGAGGTGTCCCAAATTTACTATGTTGTCTAATATTTAGCAATATGACCTTTGGGTGTAAATGGCACCTCCCCCACCCACCCGGGGCCACAGTGACAAAAGCATGTCAACCAAAACTGCAAATCCAATATTTCCTCGACCAGAATGGATTTATTATGCAGACTTGGGAGTTGGGAAGACCAACTCACCCAGCTTGATAGTACTTATTAGAGATAGGTTTAGTTCTCTGTGGTTATAAACCTTGTAATGACAGCTGTAGTACAGCTGTCACTGTGTTAGTGTAGTTTAGTCTCAGAGTTAGTGTAGTTAGTCAAACTCTGTTTTGGTATAAATACTAATGCACATGTAATCATAATTCAATCAATGAAAAGCGGTTACATTTAGCTACTTTCAGTTTATCCCTCCTTCTACTTTCTCTCTGTTTTCAGTTTCTATGATGGTATCGAGAGCTTCTTGATCCATCCATGGCTTCCCTCGCTAACCCTAACCTTTCCCAAACTCCATTTTCGCACCCTATCTCCATTAAACTAGACGAGAAAAACTTCCGACAATGGAAACAACAAATCGAAGGCATCGTTCGAGGTCACAAACTCGATCGGTTTGTCTCACGACCTAGGATTCCACTTCGATTTCTCACGGATGCTGATCGCGATGCTGATCGGATGAACCCTCTGTATACTTAATGGGAGCAGCAAGATGCGCTCATCGCAACATGGCTTCTATCCTCAATCTCTGATTCTCTTCTCTCTCGCGTCGTAGATTGCACCTTTTCTTGGCAAATTTGGGATGAAATTCACAAGTTTTTCCATAGCCTTCTCAGTACTCGAGCTCGACAACTCAGGTCCGAGCTCCGATCTCTCACCAAAGGTGATCGCAAAGTGGAAGAATTCATGCTCAGGGTTAGAGCGATTTCCAATTAGCTTGTATCACTTGGAGATCCGATTCCTCATCGGAACCTACTCGAAGTAACACTAGATGCCCTTCCTGAGGAGTACGATTCGATCGTCGCTGCCGTGAATAGCCGAACTGAACTTTGCTCTCTCGATGACCTAGAATCTCTTCTTCTAGTTCATGAAGCGCGCCTTGATAAGAACAAGAAATCAATTCTTGCCGAACCAATGGCGTCGGTGAATCTTGCTCAAGCTCCTCGTGACCAAGGGTCTGACTCCTTTTCGAACCCTAGTTCTCAGGGATCCTCATTTCCTGAAGGTGCATCTCATACTATGGCTGGATACTACAATAATCGGGGTCAGGGAGACCACAATAGCAATTACAATGGTAACTACAATAACGGCAATGGAAATTTTCATGGTGGTTATCGTGGTGGCCGTGGCGGTGGTTACCGCGGTGGTCGCAATGGCGGCTTTCGTGGCCGAGGTGGGAGATCAGGTGGACGTTCCTCAGTCCAATGTCAAATCTGCAGAAAGTTTGGTCATGATGCAAATACTTGCTGGCATCGCAACCCCAATTCCTATCAGGATTTCTATCCTCCCAACTCCCCCTATGGCTACTGGCAGTCTCCTTCCTTTCAGTCTCAACAACGATTATTTATGCCCATGCGACCACAATCACAACAGTACCCTTTCTCTGGTCCACCACGTCCTCCAGCTCATGCCCTTCTCACTGGAGCAGAACCCTCCTTCAACTTTCAACCTTGGTTTCCGGACTCCGGTGCTACTCATCATGTAACTCCAGATCCGGCAAACCTCACGGATTCCCAACCTTTACAAGGTTCAGACCAAGTGTATATGGGCAATGGTCAAGGTTTGTCTATTGACTCATTTGGTTCCTTAAAATTTTTCTCACCATTTCAGCCTCACACTACTCTTACACTATCTAAACTCCTTCTTGTTCCCTCAATCACAAAGAATCTTATGAGTGTCAGTAAGTTTGCTAAAGACAATAATGTCTTCTTTGAATTTCACCCCTCTTTTTGTCTTGTGAAATCACAGGGTTCCTCTGAAGTTTTGCTAAGAGGAACTGTGGGTGAAGACGGACTTTACAGATTTGACTCACTATTTCCTTTATCTTCTTTTTGTAATAATACTGTTGATAGACATACTGTACAGTGTAATTCGGTTTCATATGTTGATTCATCTCACTGTAATTCATCTCATTGTATCTCTCAATGTAGTCTGCCTAGTAGTACTTGTAACTCTAGTTGTAATCCATCAAACAATGTGTTGTATTCATCCAATGGTTGTATTCCTTCAATCAATTCAATAAAGTCTATTGCTGATAACTCTAGCAGTATTTCTCTTCCTTTCTCATCATACAAATTATGGCATTATCGTTTGGGACATCCCCACTATGATGTACTCAAAGAAGCACTCCAAAACATGCATATAAAATTGCCTCCCAAGTCACAGACTCAGCTTTGTGGAGCGTGTTGCATGGGCAAGGCACATCGCCTTCATGCCCCTGCCTCCACTACTAAGTACAACACACCCTTTGAACTTGTTGTTTGTGATCTCTGGGGCCCTGCCCCTATTCAATCCAACTGTGGCTACAAGTATTTCCTCACCTGTGTAGATGCTTGCACCCGGTTCACCTGGGTTTTTCCCCTCAAACTCAAATCAGATACCTTAATTCAATTCACAAAGTTTAAATCCATGATTGAATTGCAATTTTGTTCTAAGATTAAATCTGTCCAGAGTGATTGGGGTGGAGAATTCCGCCCCTTCACTAAGTTCTTAAATGATTTGGGCATTATCCATCGTCTTATTTGCCCCCACACTCATCACCAAAATGGTTTGGTTGAGCGCAAGCATAGGCACATAGTAGAGACAGGTCTCACACTATCAGCTCATGCTGGAATTCCCCTCAACTTTTGGGATCATGCCTTTGTCACTGCTGCTTATCTCATCAATAGGCTTCCAACATCTACACTTAACAATAAATCACCCTATTCTCTGCTTCTACACAAAAATCCAGATTATCAATTCCTTAAATCTTTTGGTTGTGCTTGTTTTCCCTTCCTAAGACCATATCAGTCAAACAAGATGTCCTACAGGTCTCAAGAATGCATTTTTCTTGGTTACTCATTAGCTCACAAGGGTTATAAGTGTCTTAGTGCTGATGGTCGTATTTTCATCTCCAAGGATGTCTTATTTAATGAAACAAGATTCCCATATGCTGAACTATTTCCCTCCTCCTCTTCTCTCCCCACTCAGGTGCCTTCCCCTTTGTCTAATCCAATTTCCTCTGTTCCTCCTCTCATTCCTAGTCATAACCTCACTTCGGATAACTTCTCTTCCTCTTCTTCATCACAATCAGCCTCTGCTCCCTCTCCTATCCAACACCCTTAGTCTCCAATTGTATCTTCCAACTCCTCCTCCTCACATACTGACCACTCTTCTTTAGTGCCCTCATCTTCCTCTAACTCTCCTTCCACTGTCCAACCTGCACAGTCTACTTCTCCTCTCCAAACTCCCTCACCTTCTACCTCTTCTCCTGCTGTCCATCCTGTCCAGTCCACTTTAGTTCACCCTCTCAACTGTCACTCTATGCAAACCAGGGCAAAATCTGGAATTGTTCAACCCAGACGTCATCCTACACTTTTACTGACTCATTTGGAGCCAACCACTGTGAAACAAGCCTTAGCAGCACCAGATTGGCTTGCTGCCATGAAAGAGGAATACAATGCCTTGCTAAAAAATGATACTTGGACCTTGGTCTCTCTTCCATCGAATAGGACTCCAATTGGATGCAAATGGGTCTTCCGAGTGAAGGAGAACCCAGATGGAAGTATCAACAAATATAAAGCCCGCCTTGTAGCTAAAGGCTTCCATCAACAAGCAGGGTGTGACTTTAATGAAACCTTTTCTCCAGTAGTTAAGCCTACTACTGTAAGGACTGTCCTCACCCTTGCTGTCACCTACAAATGGCCAATTCGCCAATTAGATGTCAATAATGCATTTCTAAATGGACTTCTAGATGAGGAGGTGTACATGGTACAGCCTCCTGGCTTTGAAGCAAGTGACAAATCACTAGTATGCAGGTTGAACAAAGCTCTTTATGGGCTTAAACAAGCACCCCGAGCTTGGTTTGATCGCCTCAAGCAAGCTCTTGTCAAGCGTGGTTTCCATTCCAGCAGATGTGATCCATCCTTGTTCCTTTTTCAGCAACACAGCATCCACATCATGTTACTTGTGTATGTGGATGACATTATTGTCACAGGAAATTCCCTATCTCATATTCAAACTCTAATTGATCAACTCCATTCAGAATTTGCACTCAAACAGTTAGGCTCCCTAGACTATTTTCTTGGCATAGAAGTCTCTCATCTCCCAAATGGCTCATTACTTCTCTCTCAATCCAAATACATAAGGGATCTTCTTGCCAAAGTTCATATGGAGACAGCAAAACCTATAGCTACACCTATGGTCACCAATGCCAAGCTGACCAAAGAAGGGTCAAGTTATGTTGAAGATCCATCCTTGTATAGGTCCATTGTTGGGGCCCTCCAATATGCAACCTTGACTCGGCCTGAGATTTCATATTCAGTTAATAAAGTTTGTCAATTCCTCTCCCAACCACTTGAGGAACACTGGAAAGCAGTTAAGAGAATCCTTAGGTATCTCAAGGGTACCATGAACCATGGGCTGCTCATTCAGCCAGCCTCACTGCATCTTCCTTTCACACTTGACCCTGATGACCGCAGATCCACTTCTGGTGCCTGTGTGTATCTGGGGCCAAATCTGGTTGCATGGTGGTCTAAAAAGCAGACTTTGGTGGCCCGTTCCAGTGCAGAGGCCGAGTACCGTAGCCTGGCTAACTTGACAGCAGAAATATTATGGGTTCAATCTCTCCTTGCTGAACTGAAAATTCAATTTCAAACACCCAAAGTGCTGTGTGACAATCTTAGTGCAGTAGCACTAGCTCATAATCCTGTCCTGCATTCACGGACCAAGCACATGGAGCTAGACATTTTCTTTGTTAGGGAAAAAGTGATAAATAAGAGCCTCATTGTCTCCCATGTACCAGCTCAAGATCAATGGGCGGATGCACTCACAAAACCCCTCTCTGCCACCCGGTTCAGTTTATTGCGAGACAAACTTAGGGTGTTTGACAAGGTGACACTCAGTCACCCACCCTAAGTTTGAAGGGGGAATATTAGAGATAGGTTTAGTTCTCTGTGGTTATAAACCTTGTAATGACAGCTGTAGTACAGCTGTCACTGTGTTAGTGTAGTTTAGTCTCAGAGTTAGTGTAGTTAGTCAAACTCTGTTTTGGTATAAATACTGATGCACATGTAATCATAATTCAATCAATGAAAAGCGGTTACATTTAGCTACTTTCAGTTTATCCCTCCTTCTACTTTCTCTCTGTTTTCAGTTTCTATGAGTACTACATATAGCAATAGAAGGAATTCTGGGATGATTATTCGTATAGTCCAAGAACAGTTAGAAATACCTTAAAACTTAGCTTCTTAGCAGACATTTCTATGATCTACATATCTGACTCTAACCTTCAGAATGTGCTGAATTTTGTTTTTTGCAAGTAGGTTATTCCCCTTCTAAGCCTAGGACTTATTTAGTTGAAAATTTTCCATTTACAGATGTTAATTAATTAACTTCTTTGTCAGCTATTGAATTACATCAGTTTGAATTCTTAATTTGTGGTGTACAGAAAAATGTGTTGTTCCATAGAAAACAGATTTTAGTACTTACAGCTAGAAGTCACAACATTTTGGTAATAGTTCCATGGAACCGGGCGTTTAATCATCAGAACCTCATCTTTCAAAAGGGGTAGTGACCCGGGCATAGGGATTGAAGCTGTTTGGATGCCACCTGTCTTATCCCATGAGACATGAGCACCGCACCAATACTTAAGATACCAATGGAGGCCAGATGCAATCTCAACAGCTGTGGTTCCTCTAATGCTGAGAAATATATATATATATATATATATGACAATGACAATGTCAGATAATACTTAAGGAGGAAGAAAAACCTTTATTTGCTCTCTTCTAAGTCAAAATATTCCATACTCCAGGTCATGATCTAATATAATTTCAGTTCCTTAAATAACATGTTACAAAAATAATTTGCTATTTGAGGAAGCATTTTTCCAAAATCATATTCTTCGAGGGAGGAGGTACTCCGTGCTTTCTAATGCTTGAGCTCCATTTAGCAATTAAGGCTTGACTGTAAGTCTTGCTTTGCACAAGAAGTCTAAAGGTCTCTTAAATTAGGAAGATTACTGGAAATGGATAGACACCAAAGCATATAATGAGACTACAACATGTACCATGGGACCAGCAAAGAGAAAAGAGTAAAATTCAACAAGGTTATATGAAAATCTCACTTATGCAGTAGTTTCATGAATTTTTATCATAAACCACTTTAAGGGAGTATGTCTGAGTTCTTGAGAGGCATGGCCATTTCTTCTCCAGAATAATATCCAATAAGAATTAAACTCAGCATTAACCTTCAAAAACCTTCTTCCTTTTCTTGGTACTAACTATTCTGTCATGATACTGATCAGGCGATCATGTCCAAGAGCAGATAACAAATGGAAGTAAAAAACTGACCACCACATTAAGAACCACAATTTTTAGTTGTACCAAGTACCAACAATGCTAGAATGTCTTGCCACATGATATACAAAACAAAAAGCAGTTAACCAACATTGTAAATAAGTTTATTAGCATTTCCTACATCAAAACTAAGTCTAAATACGTGTTAAGTGTTAAGAGTCACATCAGTTGAATATATAAGTAAAAAACTATTTGTAATGACTTGAACAACCCTCTCCCCATCATCTGGCTTTTACAGTAAAGCTAAGCCCTTTATTGTAATATGGTATCAAATCCTATCTCGACTTTGGGCAACCCGCAGATATCTAGTCCTTCAAACTTTACGCTCTAGATGTCTAGTCTTGGGCATGAGGGGTGTGTCTTAAGTGTTAAGTCCCACATTGGTTGAATATGTAAGTAAAGAACTATTTACAGTGACTTGAACAACCCTCTTCTACTGAGCTAGCTTTTTTAGGATAAAGTCAGGCCCAATTATTCTATTAACATGAAAAGCAAAGAAGAACCAAAAGGAGATGTTAATAATAGTAAAACAAGCATCTGATAGTTTTAAAATAAAGCAGAACTCGAAGGGAATAACAAAGAAACAATAACAATATTCTTCGGCATAAATTTCACTATGCATACATAATCTCAGCCCCATTTTGCCCTGATTTGTTGTGATTGTTTATCAGAAAGCAACTGTCTCCACCACAGGCATCCTGAAAGTTGTAAAAATCATATTTTTACATCCAATCATGAAAAATAAGAGAAGATGCAGACACTAACTACTATGCATGGATAACATAACAGTATAGTTAGACGATAGCATCAATCAGAATTAAATAAAAATAGCCCTTGCTGCTTCCTACAAAATTAGCATGTATTATGACTATCACAAGATCATTGCTTTGATTTATTGGATTGCACTATACAACTTAGTGTACAAATAATCCAAAATTTCAAGTTAAGAAGAAGTTTCAGGAAAAAAAAAAAAAAAAAGAACTGTTTTCCCTCCTTGCTTTCTATCAGAATACAATGGAAGTATCACTAATTGAAACATAGAGGACAAATAAATTAAAATTGAGAAAACAGGTTAAGTACTATCTTGCCAACAATACTGTTTCCCTTTCCCATCTGAATTGTCAATCACGTAACATAAAGTAAACAGACTAAACAGCTAAGAGAATTTACAAAAGAAGTTAGTCTCAAACTTAAAAGGAATATAAAAGTTCAACCTCCACATTTTAAAAACAAATTTACAAGAAATGACAGCTCCACCCAAATAAAAATAAGTATGAAATTCCACGCACCCTTTTTCTGCATTTACACCAGCAGAGTCAGCAGAAAAACTCCATCTTTAAAACCAGAGAAATAAAATATGAGTATATCACTGGTTCCCTTCTTTTTAGCATAACTCTGAAACTAAAAACTAACTAAAATAAAGAAAAGGACAACTACAACATAAAGTCAAACATAAAATTCAAAAAAAAAAAAAACTCGGAAATGAAAAGAGGAAATACCTTAGAAACTATCTTGAACTCAAAACTGGACAAATGGGTAGGAAGTAATCTTTTCAGAACACCCTTAGCTGCGGCTTCTTGCACCGATGGAGGTGCCCTTTTGGCGTCCAAGCGCTGGAGCAAAGGTTCTATTGCTTCCAACTTAGATAGTGCCGCGGGCACTGAAATCGTTAGGATCAAAATCAGAAACTGAAACTTGAATTTCGACATTCTTCTTCACCAAAAGGAGGAACAAGTGAATTGATCAATGTGAGAGACATCTACTATCTGATTATCTATCCGTGTCATGGGTTAGTGATATTTTATATTATACGGTGGTTAAAGTAATCTTTTGATTTTGAGACTGATTTTCAATTTGGTCTCTATACTAAAAAATTATTAATTTGATCCTTATATAAGATACTGATTTTTAATTTGGTCCTCATCATTAACGGTCTTTATATAAAAAGACCAAATTATAAATTATTGTCACATGTAGGGACCAAACAAAAAAAAATTGAAATCGGTCCATACATGTGACAATTATTTTCAATTTGGTGACATGTGACAATAATTTGTAATTTGGTCCCTCTTATATAGGGACCAATTTGCGGTGAGAACCAAATTGAAAACAAGTGTTACGTATAGGGACCAAATTAATAACTTTTTACATATAGGGACCAAATTGAAAATCAGTGTCACATATAAGGACCAAAAATTACTTTAACCTTATATAGTAAACACTTAAATTAACTGTTCATATAAAATGTCACCAAATTTGTCTTTTTAGATATACGAAGGTTGATCCAGCTGGTAAGTACTTAGCTTATATCCCATGGACTTGAATTTGAATATCATTGCCGATGTGAGCAAATCGTTGGTATCTAATAGTACGAATATCATAATAATCTTTTATGAATTTATTTAAAAAGAAATCTTTAAAATTAAAGTAGTAGTGTTCGATGGCAATATTATTCCCAAATTTATCGAGTCTGATGACATTCTAGCATCTAGGGGTGTCCATGGGTCTGGGTAGACCTGCGAACCCAATCAACCCGATCCAACTCAACCCTGATTTTGTGGGTTGGTTTGGATGATTGGGTTGGGTTGGGTAAAAACAAAGAGGACCATAGAGTATGGGTTGGGTAGTGGGTTTCAAAATTGCAAACCCACTCAACCCAACCCAACCCAACCCATAAAGTAGTTTTGTGTTGATGACTTTTACTTTCTCATTATAATACTTTAGACTTTTAAATGAAGGTTGTTGATAATTTTAGGCATTTAGACTTTTAGTTGTTGGTTTAGAGTTTAGACTTTCAGTTTCAATTACTTTTATCATAATGTGATCTTCTTTTTAGATGTGAATAATTCGTGGTTTGGACTTTTAGAATTTTAGATCATATTATCATAATCTATTGATGTAATTTAAAGTTTTAAACAGGTTTATTTGTGATTTTTGGCACTTTTTTGTCTTGACAAACACGTGGATCCACACCAACACGACCCAAAGGTGAAATTATGTGTTTCTTGCCAAACCCAACGACCCACCCAACCCAACCCATGAGTGATCGGGTTGGGTTGGGTTGGGTTTCATGATTTTATTTTTATTTTTGCAAACCCAATCAAACCCAACTCACTCACCTTTGACTAGGTTGGGTTCTAAAACCCACTAAACTCAACCCAAACCGACCCATGGACACCCCCTACAAGCATCTAGGCAATAATTATTTTAATTATATATTACAAATTTTTATTAAAGTTTAATTTTTTTTATATTGTCATCTTTTTAAAAAATAGTACAATGTCAATCACTCATAATTTTATCAAAAAAAAAATTTGTCAATCAGTCGTAAATTATTTTATATGTGAGTTTTAAGATGATTATAATACAAGTCGAAAAAATTATTTATATAAAAAAATTTTATTAATTAAGAGTATAAACATATATTTAGACTCATAGTGAATATTTATCAAACGTTAAAATAATATTTTGGCCCTATACTTGACACGAATTCTCGATTTGGTCCTTATACATAAAAAATTATTAAAATGGTCGTTATACGTACAAAAAGTACTCATTTGGTCCCCGTCGTACACCATATTAAGGATTGATTTAATAAATTTTGCTTCATATAGAGACCAAACGAGTAATGTATAGTGACCAAACGGGTACTTTTTATACATATAAGGACCATTTTAATAATTTTTTTATGTATATAGACCAAATCGAGAATTCGTATCAAGTATAGCGACCAAAATATTACTCTAACCTTAATGAAATGTTTTTTATTATTACTGTTTTATTTCTTAAGGTCCAACATCTGTAGGACTGCAGCTATATTACAGCTATTGCATTTGCATGGACTACTTGTGTCTTTTGGTGCTGACAGCAACAGACCTCATGGTAGACTTTTTTACCTCACTAGTGTAATTTAGTTCGTAAATTATCAAAATGGTAGACTTGAAAAGTATTTCCCAAATTGGGGTAAGTCGTATGTACGACTTCACTTTTCAGCTTTTAATAAAATAATAGAAGTCATACATGGTCGTAGACAAGGAGTACTTTTTTGGGAAATACTTTTTTTTTTTAATATTTTGAAAGAGTTGTAGATAAGGAGTACGACTTTACATGTATGACTTTCACAAAAAACAAACAAACTGAAGTCGTAGACACAGCATACGACTCTTTTGTTGACGTACTTGTTATATACGACTCGTACTTGTTATATATGACTTCCATTATTTTAGATTAAAAGTTGTAAAGTGAAGTCGTACATGTCATATACGACTTTGAAGTCGTATATAACAAGTACGACTTACCCCAATTTGGGAAATACTTTTCAAGTTGCATCATTTTGATAATTTACGAACCAAATTACACTAGTGAGGTCAAAAAGCCCACATGATATATCCAGACCACAAGTAAACAACTGAGCATCCATAAACCAAGCATCATATATCGTACGTATGATAAATTGATAATAGACCATCTCATATCATCTTTTCTTTATGGGTAAAAAAATGCACTAGACCCCTTGAATTATAATGAAATGATAACTAATCTTATTTACAGTAAAATTAACACCCTATTCCATTTAACATTTCACTAACCGAGGAATTAAATTATGTTAACGAAATATTATTTGATTAACTTAAAAAAAAAATTACATCCCACCACGTTTAACTTTAGTTAGAAAAAATAGTAAACCCAAAACTTTACCATAAATTTGAAGTTGACATGGGTAAACATAAGAAGTGGGATTGAATTATGTTTCTTAACAGATTTTTTAAAATCCTTTCGAAAACAATTTTGCAAGCAGACAAGAGATAAAAACACACAAAGAAAACTCTTTAGAAAAGAGTTAATAAAACTCAATATCAAATCCTCACAGTTAGTATAAGAAAAAACTATAACCAGATAGGGATAGAAGATTCACACAGAGATATTTTATCATGGTTCACTCTCTTCCAACCAAGAGCTACGTTTAATCACTTCTACTTGAAGGTTTTATCCACTATAACCCAATAGCTTACAAGTATTCTTTGACTTGCCTCTTCAGGCTTACAATCACACAAGTTTTCAACATGTAACACCCCGTTTTTCGTATAAGTCTTTAAATGCCGTGCTGGTGCATGAGCACGGCCGTGCTCATGTATCAGCATGCCCGTGCTTAAAGTGCGTGCTCTGTGGCAGTTGGAGCCACAAGCACGACCGTGCTACGTGGCAGTTGTTGTTGTCTGCCCGTGCTTAAACGAGCACGACCCCATGCCCGAGTTAAGCACGGTCGTGCTTAGTGGGAACACGATCGTGCTCGGTGTCAGATTTATAAAAGAAGGGGCTTTTGTGAGGGTTTCGAGTGTAACCCTCAATTTGGCACTTTTAACAACCCTAGTGTGGCTGCATCCCCTCTTTCCCCTACTTCCATTGAATCCAGCAAGTTCTTGGAGTTCTTGAGACGTTTAGGAGAGAATCCCTTGTCTGTGCCAATTATAGGTAACGTAATCTTCCCTCTTTAATCTCCATTTTCTCTTTTGTTAATTGGGGATTAATTGGTTATTCATTTGTGTTTCGCCAAGGCTTGAGGAACTCGTTGAGCTGCCCGAGGGAACGTGTTTAGTTTGCCCATGTCGTCTTTGTTGGAATCATCACACCAGGTATGGAGAGAAGGGCTAGTATGAACATGTAGGCTTGGGGTAGCGTAAGATGAGGGTTAACCCATGACCCTATTGCATGCTATATGTTTGTTTGATGTATGTTGTCCAATTGTTGTTGGGATGTTATTATATGTTCATGATAATATGTGTTGGCATGCCTTTTGTGAATTGTTGTTAATGTTAATGATGATGTTGCTATGCTAAACATGAATGTTGGTTATTGTTGTGGAGTATCCCAATGTTAATGATGATAAGACATCTAAGCATGTTGTTAACGACATTATAAGAATTTAAGGATTAATTCCCCAATGTTCATAAGACTGAAATCATAGTAATGAGAGGCGAGTTAATGCTCATTGGCATAGTTAAGACCCTAGGCTTGATTATTGGTGTTTTAGGGGCATTAATAACGAAACATGAATTAAAGGCTTAATTCCCAATAAATCATAAGACATGGAGATAATTAAGAAACAAGATTAATGTTTGATTGTTTAGTAAAAGTCAATAGGTTTGATCCTTGGTTTGCCCTAAGGAGTTTGGCAAGGGTTCTAACCCTTTCTGCCCAGACCAGTATGGCTATGCTCCAGTAAGCACTGTCGTCGTGCTGGGGGTAAGCACTCTCGTGCTTCCCCCAACAGAACAGATCTGAAGCTAAAGAAAGAAGGGGTGTTTCACCCCAATTATCTTCCATGAAGAAATAAGACATTATTGGAATGAAGGCAAGCTAGTTAATCCTATGAAGACTTAATGAAGACACTTAAATAACAAATGTTAAGATGTTGATGTTGTACCTTGGTGCTTATTGGTCAAGGAGTCCTTGATGCTTATTGGTCAAGGTGTTGAGCTCTGGTGCTTATTGACCAGAGTGTTAAGTGATGTTGTACCTTGGTGCTTGATGGCCAAGGGGACCTTGATGCTTATTGATCAAAGTGTTAAGCTGGTGCTTATTAACCAGAGCGTTAAATCAAAATTAAAGATTAAAGATAATGCAAACCTTGGCGCCCATTGGGCAAAGACGTTAAACCATAATTAATGGTGTTGATGGAGGTGGAGATCAACTGTTGATTGTTTTGAATAATGGATTCATGCACGATGTTGTTAGGGGAGATACGATAACAGGTCGTCCGAGAGTAAGGCGATTTGACAGCCCGCAATGATTCGACCGAGAGTTAGGGAATCATGTACACCCGCGGTGATGCATCCGAGAGTAAGGCACATCGGCTATCCTAGGGTTCACCCATGATTGGTGGACTGCCGGCGTTGGTGCTTAATGGCCAATGTGGATATGTAACTCCAAAGTCGTATTCCCGGTATAAATGGATCCATATGCATTTGGAGTATTGAGTCACATTGCATTGCTTAATTGATATATGTGATACACTTGTGATGTTTGGTATGATGTGCCATGTTGTAATTGCTATTTGTTGTATGATCATCTTGCCAATTATCTTGTTGCCGTTATGTTCATATGTTTAGTTTATTACTCCCTGTTCTTCTGTTTCTTTGTTTGGCATGTATCTTTATGCAGAGGACGGTGAGCAGCTTGTTAAGGAGTGTCTCCGAGGAGACCGCTTACTCTTAGTTTAGGATTTGTTATAGTTGTAGTTTGTTTACCCAAGTTGTTTATAGGATTTTGGTTATACAAGTTCTGTATTGTGACATGGTTTTTTTTTTTTATGGTTATGTTTCCCTTTTAAAACTTGTTTTATTATTCCGCATTTAGAACCTTTCGAATAATGTGGTACCTTTTACTTGGTTTTTATTATTATGAAATAATATGCATGTTTAAATATAAGTTATTATATTTCCTATATGTTATGCTTATAATTACAAATGGGGTAGAGGGTGTCATACAACACCTCTCCAGGCACTCAAGTTTTCTTTTTCAGTCAAGCCTCATCAGGCTCTCTCCAATTTAAGAGATTGAAATATCGAACTAAAAGCAACTCGCTATGTGTGAGGTTATGAATGTTTAAGTTCAGGTCAGATTGCAATGAAGGTATTCAAGAGAATTTTGAGCAGAGTTTTGGCACTTTCAAATATCAGAGCTTGATTCTTAATTTTTTGTCACCTTCTTCACTGGGGTCGTCTAGTATTTAGAGAAGGGGTGCGGCTTCAGCTTTCTCTTCTTCAACGATCTTCAAGATATATCCGTTTAGAGATAACATTAAATGTTAGGATCCGTTGAATCTGATAACTTGATATGTGATATTCAGAAAAACACTCTTGGTTATCAGAAATGCTCAAAGTAGTATTGTCACTTCTCTGTTGTACTCGAAAGTTGCCTTTTATCTTTCCTTCTTTGTACAGGGTTAACTTTGCAGCAGCAGGTGGCAGAGCACAAAGTTGTTTATGTAAACGATGGTACTATGTTTCTCTTACCAAGGAATATTTGAATAAATATTTAAAACAACCAAGGTATTCGAAACCATACAAGGCATATTTAATATAAAATCATTTGAAATAAAAGCGTTGACTAGACGGGTTCTAAAACAGTACGTCTTTGGACGTGTGTTTTTAACTTAGAAAGAAGTCAACTGAGTAGTCCATTACTACATCGCCTAGTGTTTTATCGAGCAGACTAGTATTAGCTTATTTTGCTTACACCGGGTAGTCTACTTAACGGGTCATCTACTTTTTATCGGGTAGACTACAAGTCTTTGGACTTGCTATGCGTTGGTCTTGTTCTTTTAACTGATAGACTTAGAGGCTAGTCTGGCGGTCTTATATTAGACTAGTTATTTCGGTTATACTAGTGGCTCGTCTAGGGAACTTAGAGTGGACTAGCGATTTACCAGATTAAACTAGTTGCTCGTCTAGCGAACTAAGCTTGGACTAGCGATGCTATTGGGCTAGCTTTAGACTAGTTTCTTCATCTAGCGATATAAAGGCAGTCTTGCACACTTTGAATAGACGAGTTATACCATAACTTTAACTTTGCCATACAAATTTAATGTTTTTGTTAACATCAAAACTTAAGAGATTATTTAATCATAACCACTTTGTTCTAACAATCTCCCCCTTTTTTATGATGACAAAAACTTATTAAATTTGATTGAACAAAGTCTAAGAGAGCCAAAAGGGCTCCCCTTAAGACAAAGCATTCAAACATTATAACAAGTCTAATATCAAACACTCATATACAAAACAGATATGTCATATACCAGAGCATATAAACTTAAGACATATAGATAGGTATCAGAGCATAATCGCAAATATGCATGAATCAGAGCAATATATACTAAGTTAAAAGACACATGTTTACCAAAAACTTTTCAAAATTTAATTCTCTCTATATTTCTACCCCTTTTTTGTCATCAGACAAAAAGGTAAAAGAATATGGACCATCATAGTCAGTTTGACAAGAAAAACAGAGAGGAAAAAGAGAAGGAAAAGTTTAAGAGGACGAATGTGGAGGTAGAGGTGGAGGTTGGGGGTCCTGATTCTACTTGAAACCCATTGCAGATAGCATTTGGAACATCTGCTATAGCAGGGCATTTGTAGGTTGAATGGCTCTCTGAACAGTTCTTTCCACTTGTTCTTCAACCTGTTTGGCAATTAGCTCTTGCAGATCATAAGGGATAGCAGTTCTGGAGCTTTCAGCAGTGGCGTCCAAATGACCTTGATCAGGCATTGTGCTAAGAGCTAGGGATTTCTGAGGAGCTTCTAGATGAATGACAGATAGAGGGATAGACTGTGAAGCTTGCTTCTCATCATTCTTATGGACTTCCTCAGAGTCAGTCACATGCTCTGCTTGCTTTATTGGCCCAGCTGGTTCAATAGTTTCTTTCTGCAACTATCTCCTCAGTCTCCTCTGTGTGAGCTTCTTCTTCATGTACTGAAGGCTCAGGCTCGGGTTCAGGTTCCACCCAGTGGACTTCATCTTCATAAATGTATGAACTTCTCAGTGGGATGCCAAGGGTGTCCTTGTGAATATAGAACCTAGCAGAGAGACCAGATGAGGATGCTTGCTTTGAGCAGATTTTGATATGACTCTCCCAATAGCCTCGAGCTTCATTGTCAAAATTTTCTTCCTCTTGAGCAAGGTAGATTGCCATGATATCATCATCAATCCTTTCTTTTTGACTAACTTCCAACATAACTTTGTCAGGAAGAGGAGAGACCTTTTTAGGTGGTCTGAATTTTCCATCCTTGTCCTTGTTGAGGTCTATCATGGGTAGCCTCAGGCAAATCTTTGGAGGGACCATGCCAACTCTAGTTTTGTGGTTATGGTCCAACCAAGTAGGAGGCACAAAATTTGCTGCTCTGTAATATCTTGGCATTGAGAACTCAGCTGTTAGATGACCATACATCAGATAGTCACCAACATCAGCCAGTGTGCCATATTCTCTTGGATGCTCATACTGCTTCCATTTGACCTCTTTTCTCAAAATGAATCTTCTGTAGCCGTGGGTTCTTGATTTCCAATACTCAATATTTTCTTCATTTCTTTTGATGAGGTTGTGATAGATTTTTCTAGGTGAGGATTTTTGTTGAGGTAGGTGGGTTAGGAGAGGTCCATATGCAGTGAAGTGTTCTGAGGGCAGAGGGGCATTGGCTCATAGGGAATACCTATATAGCCTATGAGAATGATAGTTTTAGGTTCATATTCATATTCTGGTAAGGGATAGGATGGCCTAGGTTCAGGAGTAGGAGGGAAGGTGCGGTATAGGATTCTCCAGTTCCTCTTTACTTTGACCCAATTCTCAGCTTGGCCAACATAAAGGGTATTGGGGTCAGTATATGGAAATTGGATTTTAGGTATTTTAGGGAAATGGGCACCAAGGGTAACACCATCATCTGGTTGGTTAAACCAGGGATCATCTGCAGGAAAAATGGATGGAAATTGTTGTAACACCCCGTTTTTACTCTCTCTTTTTTCAATATCGGTAAATATATATATGTTTATATTTTTATCCGAGACCTAGAAAATGATTTTGGAGAAAACAAAATCATATATAGAACCTACTCTATGGTAGGAAGCTATGGTTAAAATTTGAGGTTAAAATTCAAACGGAACCCGGTTTGCGTTTTCACTGACAGTACAACGGATACGAAACTGCAGAGATAGAACCGAATACTGGATTAATGGTAAACCTTGCCACCTTAGGGGGTGAGCCATGTGGTGAGTCACCACCATGACTCACCATAGTAATGATTACTTTTTTTTTGAAAATATCTTATAATCCATGTAAATTTACCAATATGTCCTTGTTCTTTCATAGAATTTCCATCTTTGTCCCAAAAATTTGTAACCCTCTTACCCCCAAAATTCAGCCAACCCCTCCCTAAATGTATCAAACTCACTTCATTAACACATTTTCTCACAAAAACTCAAGAAAAGCTCCTAAGTTCTTAAACTTCTTCAAGAAGTTCTTTATTGTTCTTCATCATTTTCCTTCACTTCCTTCAACATCTAGAGGTATTAACCCATGATCTATGATCATCACTTCTTCCTCTTCACTATTTCTCCCATTCATGACAAGTTAGTCATGATTTATTTTCTTTGATTTTCTTAATTTAAATTCTAGAAAATCATAGAAGTTGAGTTTATGAGTTGTGATAATTTTTCCTAACTATCTATCACACTAGGATCATATATCCAAGAGATTAGAAAAAATGGAAAAACCCTAACCCTATTTTTCATGTCTTGGCCGAACCTAGGGTTTTGGGTACCAAAAATGGGTTTGTTTGATTAACTTGTTTTCATGTTGTTTGTTGAAGGTTGAAGTTGTAAGTAGTTGTGGTGCTTTGTGTGTGGTGGAAGAAAAGAAGCCTTGAGAGTTGGAAATCAAGGAAAAGTTATTCTTCAAGTGGTAAGGGGAGTGTACCTGAGGGGGTTTGATAGTTATATACTTTATTGTGTAGTATGTGCAATTGTTTGTAATTATTGTGTGATGTTTGAGTTGATGATTTAAAATTGTGGTATTACTAAGTTGATGAGTGATTCTCTGTTTTAAAGTCTTATTCTAATATATGTATTGATGAGACTGCTTATTGATTGTACTGGTTGAGAGCGTCGCAATCGGCTACAGCTTGATAATCTTCAAGCAGTAAAAGACGTCAATCAACGAAAATAAATGTCTTGATTTTATTTTAGTGAAAGATAGTTTAATAAAGTTATTATAGATAACTGTAGTATAAAAAAAGAAATTGACGAATTTTAAGATCGTTTTGCTTAAAAACTCACTAACAGAGAGGTTATAAGGACGAATAGTGAAAAGTCGCATAATCTTTATTTTCCTTAAAAAAAAATTCAAAAATGAAAAGGGAAGTCTCTAAAATGTTTTAAAGTTGTCAAGGAAAAATTGTATTTGAAATAAAAAGTCTTTTGTTTTATTAAAGAGTTTGATTTAGACAAAAAGCTTAGAGAATTTACAGTTCTGGCAGAAACTCTGTATAATCATTTCTTTAGGTCAAAAGATTTGAGAAAAATGAATTTCTTTGCGATTTAACGTTTTATAAACGAATTTCAGCGGAAAAGATTTTCTGCAAAAGGGTTTTAAATCAGCGAAAATATTCCGATAAACTTGGATAAGTTTCGGAGTTTCGTTTTGGTATTTGTTTTCACAGAACAAAAATTGTGTTGAAAAACAAAAGTTAAAGAACCTAGTGGTCGAGACGTAAGGATTCTAGTGTTTTGTGAGAAAAACACATAGATCGTTGATCCATGTTGTTTGTGGGGGACTTTGTGTCCTATAAGTGATGTGGCGGACTTCGTGTCCCATATCTGCGAACCTAGGACTTGTGCATTGGCCTAATGTTTCGTGATTGAGCACTCGGACTGTGTGTCCTGTGTTGAGAATGATTGGGCTTTGTGCCTTTAATGGTGTGGTTTGAGCCTCGACAAGAAAGAATGAAAGAAAAAGAAAACAGCAAACCAAACTGTTTTACATGAATAAACCGACAGACATGCCATTGTGTTGACGAGCATACAATCAATGAGTGGATTGATAAATTGTATAGTTACGGACGAAGGAAACAGGTCTTTAGGGACATCCGGGTTCGAACTCCACGGAAGGCCTGGGCTTTGCAACCTCGAGTCGTGGAACTCAACTACCATGCACGGATGTGCTCAATAGGAAACTATTTAATATTATTTAGGTTTGACGTGATACCCTTGAACAATTGGGGGTCAGACCTAATTGAGAGGTCGATCTCAAGCGAAAAATTATGGTGGGGGGATTATTGCGGCCTATCCTGCTTGACGAAGGGAAGTTGGGATCTCCGGAGATTATGAAATAGATGGTGGATATTGGAAGTGTCATGCATTTTTACAACATACAATGATTGTCGGGTATGAATCCCCTAATTTTTAAAGATTATTATTATTGTTGATGATCTATGTATATTTTAGTGATATATGCTTTTGTTTGTGTGTCGCGTATGTGACTACCGTGATAAAACTTACATGTTGGTATCTCACCCTTGCAATATTTTTATGTTTTTGGTTTGGCCATTGTACCTTGGTACGTGGATATAGACATTGCTGAGGAGTCCCCTACTACATTGGAGGACATTGAACATGATCTTTGAAGAGGACTTGTGTAGATGAATTCTCGGTTGATATTTTGTAAAGCGACCGGCTTAGGCTCTTGAGGTGTTTTTGCTTTGATGATAGTATGTATATATGGCTCGAAGAACCTTTCTTTTGAATGGTAATCTAAGACTTTTCCTTTTGGTTATGTATATTTTGTTCATGTAAATATTTTCAGAAAAACTCGTACACTACAGTGACATAATGTTTAATATTACTATGAAGGATGAATGTATGTATAGTACTTTGTTCTACTTTATTGTTTACAGATTAATGTTTGGTGATATCTAAAAAGAAAAATTTTTACACCCGTTTTTCGAACATAGCTAATACGTAAACTATTTTTCGAAAGTAACCCGCGTTCATTTTCTTTTTATGTTTTCCGCATCAAGTTAACCATGTAGCATCAAGGGGGGTGTTACATTAGTGGTATCTGAGCTGGTCGAGTCTTTCGGGAATCTTTGGGAGTAGGTCTGTTATGTTTTTGTTGTGTGACCTCTGATTGTACCTTGTTTGGATTGTTTCTTAGAAGCAATGTGTGTTAACACGTAAGTATACGTTTCAGTTTCTGGTTGCAGTCTAATTGATTTTGTCTTGTAGGTCAGTTATGGAACCACAAGGTGGACTTAGAGGCGGCCGTAGTGGAGGCACCTTCTTTGACCCGTTTGTTTTTAACTTTCTAGGAAGGGTAAATAATATAAAGATATAAAATAAGAAAAAAAAAATCCGCAACCGAGAATTGAACCTAGATTTCAATCTGTTGAAAATACCGAATGTGCTACTGTGTATGTCTTGTTAAGATATGCCAAATATATTACTTAAAAGTTAAAATTACTCCTAAAGATGTTCAATGAGTCAATAATATAAAATTAACGTATATAGGTTATATGTGTTTTTTGGGTGAGACTTAAAGCCCTTGCTTTAGGAGCCTCACCCTTGGGCCAGACATGGAAAAACTTTTTATTATTGTCCATATTATATAACATTTAAAATTAATTGAATTTACTTAATAAAGCAATAATAGGACTTTTAGAAAGTTTTCAATAAATTTATCTTTTTTATATGACCTTTAAATTTATTGCATCAAAAAAATTAATTAAAAAATAATGATAAACAGACACATTTTCTCAATGTATCATCTGAATAAGGGGAATCAACTGTACGAGTTAGCAGATCAATCAGCTAATCAACTAACCAGTCCACTAAGCACCAAATATTCGCTGCACAACAATATCAAAAAATTATCAATATTATATAAATTTTAAATTATTAAGCTTACTTATTAAAGCAATTATAGGACTTTTAGTAAGTTTCCAATAAACTTAACTATTTTTTATAGGCTTAATGCAGTTTTTGATCCCTAAAAATATAGGTCGTTTTGGTTTTAGTCCCTATCTTTTGTTTGCTTTGCTTTTGGTCCTTGTATCTTTTTTATTTTGAAATAGGTCCTTACCGTTAAGTGTTATCGTTAACTGCTAAGTGGCATACGGAAGTCCACGTCAGCAATGACATGTGGACAAAGTATTATTTTTTTTGGCTTAATAAAAATAATTTTTGGTCCCTGAAAATATAAGTCATTTTGGTTTAAGTCCCTATATTTTTGTTTGGTTTGCTTTTGGTTCTTGTACCTTTTTTTTTGTAATAAGTCCCTGCCATCAACGGTTGCAGTTAACTGCTAATGTGGCAGACAGAAGTCCACGTCAGCAGTGACAGATGGCATGATACGTCATTTTTTTTTTAATTTTTTTAAATCCATCTCAGTATTTCCATGATGTTATTTTTTATTTAAATATATAATATAATAAATATTTTTAAAAAAATCAACAATTTTTTTTAAGAAAATATTAAACCTTATCTAAATGGTTTCAACATCTTCCCTTCTCTCATTTTCATTTTCCTCGATCTGCTCCTTGACCATTTTCATCATCTTCTTGTTCCTCCATTTGTTGTCTTCTCTTTGGGGCAAGCTCCAATTCCCAAAACAGTGTATGTGGGTGTGAACTTTTGATTTTTTTTCTAATTTTTCTTTTAGAATTGATTTGTTGTTAACCCTAAGAACACCCTATTCTAATTAATCTAACCTAATTATGATTTCCCCTTATTTGTTGTTAACCCTAAGTATCCCCTAATTTAATAAATATGATTCCCAATTTTTTTTTTTTTTGGATAAGGTTAAGATGTACTGATTTTAGAGTACTAGGGGTACTATAACACCGCTCCCGAGTTTGCTCACTTATGCGACACGTCTCTCTTTCCAAAAGAGGAATCTTTGAAGGAGTTTTCTCGTCCAAAGCAATAAATACAATAACATAGAGAAATAGGGGATAAGAATCTACACTAGTCATCATAAAATGGGATATAGAAGTAGAATAAAATACAATGACAGCATACAGACAAACATAACACGCACAACCATCCTTCAAGTCACCTATAACAAACATCCATAAAGCTCTCCTGCCAATCAGGCTCACTCTCGCTCATACAACTAAACGTACAAGAAGATGCAGTCACCACGATGCATCCTTGACAAGATTAAGTCGTATCATTCACCACCGTGCCGCACATCCCCGACAAATTAGGATGTTCTCCCACAACCACGACGTATCCCCAGCAGATTAGGATACTCGTCAAGACACATCCCCAGCAGATCAGGATGCCCATTCACTATCTCGATCCATCCCCAACATTTCAGGATGATCGCCCGCTACCCACGACGTATCCCCAGCATTTCAGGATACTCGCCCTCTGTCTCGATCTATCCCTATCATTTCAGGATGATTGTCTGCTGTCACGACGTATCCCCAACATTTCAGGATACTCGTCCTCTATTCCGATCCATCCCCAGCATTTCAGGAATATCTTCCATTCCAATCCATGCGGTGGCGAAATACAACAACAACACATCGTGAATCTCACCAACTCATCTTAATGCTAACTTACGGCTTAGTACCTAAACATCATATCCTAAGGTTTCATTACTCAGCACAACACATATTAACTACTTCATCCAATGAGGTACTAACGCACGTACTATTAATTCGACTCATAACATACATCACCTAATCAACAGTAATCGTCACCTAACTCTAATCATACAAGCAGTTTAACATACCATCACAGTACATGTCATCAATCTCATGGAATCTCTTACTCATATTAGTTATCATACTAAAATAGACAGAGCATGTTATCATCTCAAGCATACAATCATATAATATCAAAAACATATATGCAACAACACTAAGCATATTAGCATACAACATATCAAACATACCAGCAACATCAAGCATATTATAACAATAAACATAATCATGCTAAACATACAATGTCAATCAACTGTAAATCAACCTATTGTTGTTAAACCCACAATGCTTAAACCCTCAGTGGTACTACTCCGCTGTAGCCACCATTGAGGTTTAAGTGTTGTCGGTTACATAACCTCTAATAGGGTTTAGGATCCCCTACACATATCATTGTATTCTAAACTACTCTCGCTTCCCTAACGACAGTGGTTCTTCCCCCCACCTTGTGTACACTTGTACGAGCATCTCAAACCTCGTGAAACAAACTCCTCTCTCCCTCTAGGTTGCTGCCACACGTCCCAATAGGCTCCCCGATGCTCCAAAATTTGCCCTAACACATGGACAAAGTCCTAACAATGTCATATACCCTAATCTTGCAACAATTTTCCAAACAGAGCTAGAATCGAAGCAAGAATTGAAAAGGAAGGAAATGACAATGTCGATGTGTCGAGGTGTTAGGGATTCAAGCATTACCTCAGTTGTACCGAAGAATCAAAAATCGATACTTGTAGTACTCGTAGCACTGATCACAACGGTGTAATCGGAATTTCGATCGGTCAGACGGATTCTCCTCAGCCTAATTTTCTCTCTAAACTCTCATCCCTCTCTCTATCTTCGTACTCTCTGTCTCTGCTTCAAAAACCAAGAGTTTCTCCATGTTTTTATGTTTTAAATGAACCAAAGACTCCTTTCAGCAACCTGCACTCGAGTGCAAGGATTCCTACGCTCCAGCGTGCCCACGCTTGAGAGTGGACCATGTTGACCAGCCAAATCAGCAAACCCTAATTCGCACGTTTCGTCATGTTCTGAGCTCGTTTGAAGTCCGATTGTCCTCAAATTTGAAACATAAGCTCATCAACACCCAAGGAACAAGATCAAGCCCTTAATTATGCCTAATCTCTTCCTTACACAAGAATCGAGAAAATTGGGCGTTACATTACTACCCCCTTAAAATAAATTTCGTCCTCGAAATTTAAGTTAAGTCACCTCTAGATTAAAGATGTGGATACTATTGGCACATATCTGCCTCTCTCTCCGATGTTGCATCTCCGGTAACAACATCCCACATGACCTTTATCATGGGAAACCTACGTAAATCTCGGATCCTTATCCAAAAATATACTCGCTGGCACACCATGCAACCTTGCTACCTCATTGATGTACAACTGGGTTAACTTTTCCAACGAGAGCCTCTAATTGATAGGTAGGTAATGAGCACTTTTCGTCAGCCTACCAGTTATCAACCAGACTGTATCATACTTCTTTTGTGTCTTAGGCAAACCCGACACAGAGTCCATTGCAATATTGTCTTATTCTCATTCTGGGATATCCAAAGATTGCAATAATCTCGCTAGATTTTGGTGTTCAATCTTTCCCTTTTTTATACACCAAGCATGATTGAACATATTCCACAACTTCCTTCTTCATTCTAGGCCACCAGAATATTTTCCTCAAGTCTTGATACATATTTGTGGCATCTGGATTGAAAACTCAACTTGTTTTTGTGTGCTTCTTCCAAAAACAAATTCCTAACTTCTTCATCTTTAGGCACACAAATCCTTTCTCCATACCTTATGATTCCATCAATACCTCTCTTAAATTTTACTGTCTTACCTTCTTCTATCATTTGGTTAACCTTTTGGAGATACTGGTCTTCAGCTTGTTTCTTCCAAACTAAGTCTAGGAATTCACTAGTAATAGTGACCATTCCTAAACTCATCTTGTTCTGAGATAATTCCATTATCCCAAGATTCAGATCTCTAAATTGTTCGATTAATTCAGATCTCCCAAGATTCTAATTCTTTAATCATCATAACAGACACTTGTAAAGATTTTTGACTTAACGCGTCTGCTACAATGTTTGCCTTTCCTGGATGATATTGTAGATCAAATTCATAATCCTTTATGAATTCCATCCATCTCCGTGTTGACAAGTAACCTCAAACACAAGAGCGGGGTAAATTATGTGTGTATTGATTTTTGAAAACTTTTTGCATTTTAAACTAAATTTAAAACTTGCTTTCTGAAACAAAGGATTAACAAAATAAATCGTTACGAAATAAAACGTAAGAAATATAAAAGCGTTACGAAAAAGTAAAGAGATAAAGGAAGAGGATGACACAATGATGTATCCTGGTTCGGCCACACAACTACCCACGTGGCCTACATCCAGTCCCCAAGGCAATACGACCAAGGGTTTCCAATCAACTCTAGTTTTTAAAATAGGCTAAACTAAAACCTTTACAAATTAGAGCACCCTTAACACAAATCACAGGACGTACTATCCCTTGTGTAAGAGCTTCAAAAACAGTTTCGTGAGATCACACTCACTTAGAAAAACTTTAAAAAGATTACAAATAGAAAGCACTCAAAAGTGCATATATGAAATACAAATTGAAGCTCAGCTACAAAAACACCTATATGGTGTATAGAACTCTCAAAGTAGTATGGTCAAGTGATAGTTCAAGATAAAAATAGTATGAATGAAAATGATCAGAGTTTAAGGACAGAGTATGATAGCAGAGGATTGTGTAACTGAGGCAAGGCTGCCCATTCTTCTATTTATAGGAAATAGGTGATGGTTCAAAAAGAAATTAGGTCAAGCCTCTTAAAATTCATTTCTGTCGAGCCATAATCGATTATTGTATGACCATAATCGATTATTTAAGTTAATTTCAGGAAGCGCGCGTTTGATAGAAAAGCTGTTATCGATTATACTAATTGATTACAGGTCCACTGACTTTTGTATGAAAAGACATAATCGATTACATAATCGGTTATGGGGTTTCTGTTTGAAGTCCAAGAGGAGTCAGAGAGGACCTAATCGATTATACCAAAATCATATCGATTATACTATTTCAAATTTTAAATCCAACGACTTTAATTTTATAATTACTTATTAATACTAATTAAAGCCAATTAATCTTGACTCATAATCGATTATAGTAGAACCATAATCGATTATGGTGCGCATCAAATTAAATTTCAAAAACTTGACAATTAAAAAATGATTGCCCAATTAAACTCAATTAATTGTCAGTTTTAATACTTTTAAACACATGTTAAAAATCATTTAAACATATCATAAACCTTTTAAGCATATGTTAAATATGTGTGTGTGTGAGACCATTATTAATTTGAGAGCTCTAGTTACCATTTACATGTAATTCTAAAACAAACAATACAAATAATAAAATTCCTATTTTACCCCCTGTGCTTGCTTGCTTTATAATCTTCCGCTTTTTGTACTTTAGTCCTTCTGGACCTTTTTCTTTTGTTCATCATTAAAACAAATAACATGTGAGGCATATATTCACACTTCGTTGTCTCGTGTTCAATTCCTTTTAATCGAATAGGATTTTTAAACTCTTGTGATCGCTGTAATCTGTGAACTTAACACCATACAAATAGTGTCTCCATATCTTAAATGCAAACACTATCGCGGCAAACTCTAAATCATGGGTCCGGTAGTTCCGCTTATTTACTCTTAACTCCCTTGAGGCGTAAGCTGCTACTTTCCTTTCTTGCATGAGCCCACAACCTAGGCCTTGTGATGCGTCGCAATACACATCAAATGGTGTTATTGGATCTGGAAAGACTAATACAGGAAAAGTTGTAAGCCTCCTCTTGAACTTCTGAAAACTAATCTTGCACTCATCTAACCACTCAAACGCTTTTCCCTTTCTCGTCAACTGCGTCATAGGTAACGAAATTTTCAAGAATCCTTCTATGAAAGAGAGAGCTTCAGAGTCTTCTATACGAAGGGACATCTTTCAAAAGTTCTTTGTACTTGTGTTCCTCATCGAAGGACCTTAAACAAGTATGAGAAGTTATCAGAAGACAAGTTGAAATTTCAATGCAGAAAGTCAATATCCTAGTCAGCAGACAGGTTGACTTTTGCTTCTCCAGACATGTTGTCATCTATGTGGGCAGACATGTGAGAAAGTGATTTCTTATTGTTTTGATCTGCACACTGGATAGAAAGGTTAGAAACCAATATGAAGGTTAATTAAATCATTAACAAATGTTTAGTTTTCATCAAAACTTAGGAAAATGCACATCAGACATTTTAGAGACTTAACATTAACTGGTTGAGATGGGATAAATTGACTGTGAGAAAGCAATTTGGTGGTCTAGGATTCAGAAACTTGGGAGCTTTTAATTTGGCAATGCTAGGGAAGCAAGGTTGGAAATTTGTCTCTAACCAAAAAGCTATGGTATCAAGAATCTTCAAAGCTAAATACTTTCCAATACGGCAGTTCTTGGACTCTATTCTTGGCCATAACCCAAGCTTTGTTTGGTGTAGCATCTGGAATTCCCGGGTCTTTTCAAAGGAGGGCTCTAGGTCGAGGATTGGTACAGGCCATAATATTAGAGTTCTTAATGATCCTTGTCTTGGTAATGGTAGAATTTTGGCTCCCCAACAAACTTAATTGTCGTTGGTTGCTAACCTAGCGGTAAGGTATTTATTTGTTAATAATCATAAGGTGTGGAATGAAGTTTTGATTCGTTAGTTGTTCTCTCCACAGGATGCGGATGCGATCTTGGCTACTCCGTTAGTGGAGGCAGTAAATGAAGATAAGCTCATTTGGAGCTTTAGAAAAAATGGGCAGTACTTGATCAAATCATGTTATCGGCTATGCATGGATTCTTTGTTGGGTGCATCGAGTTTGAAGCTAGAAGGGAATTGGCAGGATATTTGGAACTTAAATGTCCCCCAAAAGTTAAAACGTTTGATTGGAGGGCATGAAAGAAGTAACACCCCGTTTTTCGTGTTAAGTCTTTATTAAGTGTTTATGCATGTCGTTAGGTTTAACCTTAAAAAGGTTCGATCCTTTTAGAATCCTAGTAACCTATTTTACTGTTTTAGCAATATCTTGAGTTCTAGATGTCCGTTTGAGGTGATCTTTGATGCATTGGAAATCTAAGAGAATTATCTACAAGTCTTATTGAGGTGATTTGGCCAAATTCGGTTGTCAGTATGCACTGCCGTACATAATTATGCACGGCCATACATATTGTTGATTCGCTGAACGCTCCAAAAATAACTATGCACGGTCGTACATCAAGAAGCACGACCGTACATACTATCCTGATAGTATAAATAGGTGGCTTGTGGGGGTTGCGGCAGCAGCCCTCAAAATCGGCACATTGGGCAATCCTAGTGTGACAGAAACCTCTTTCCTTTCCCTTCCTTTGAGCTCTTTGAAGTTTTTGCTCTAGTTTTGGGAGAGTAGTCACGCGTTAGTGTTAGTAGAGGTAAGCCGGTCATCCCTCTCTATTAATCTCTTTTCCTACTTGTTGGATTGGGATTAATTGGTTGTTCTTATGTTTGGCTAAGGCATGGGAAACTCATCGAGCCGCTTGAGGGAACGCGACCAGTTTGCTTTCGGGGTTTGATCTTCATACCAGGTATGGGGAGAAGGGATAGTATGAACATGTAGGCATTGGGGGGTAGCGTAAGATGAAGGGTTAACCCATGACATTATTTGTTT
The DNA here is from genome assembly GCA_035048595.1 of Echinosophora koreensis. Classification (NCBI taxonomy): domain Eukaryota; kingdom Viridiplantae; phylum Streptophyta; class Magnoliopsida; order Fabales; family Fabaceae; genus Echinosophora; species Echinosophora koreensis. The sequence continues at coordinate 1,644,100 of JAPCYP010000011.1, read as the reverse complement.
GCTATTTGATTACATGTTAACTGTTGTTATATGACTATTATTGATGATTCTTTACTTGTTGGCATGCTTTAAACTGCAAACTGATTATGATGATGTTGTTGTAAGATTTAATGATGTTTCTGTATAATGATGTTTATGAATGAATGTTGTTTTTGATTGTTTGTATGATTTTGTGAAGCGAACAACGAAGATGTTAATAAGACTTTGAAAACATTAATGATAATTAAGGGATGTTTCCCAGTTTGCTCATAAGACGTGAATCGTAGTAATGAGAGGTGAGGTTAATGTTTGATGGCCCTTGGCTAGACCCTAGGGATTGATTCATGAGTGTTTAGGGATCTTAATAATGAAACAGAATTAAAGGATTAATTCCCTTTAGTTATAAGACTTGAAGAATAATTAAGAACAATGAAATTGATGATCAAAGACTTAGTAAAGGCCAATAGGTTCAATCCATGAATTGTCCAAAGGGTTTGGTAAGAGGTTCTGACCCTTTCTGCCCAGACGAGTACGGCCATGCTCCAGTAAGCACATCCGTGCTTAACAGGGAGCACGCCCATGCTTCACTTTCAAATTCAAAACGGCTGCGCTGCATAAGCACGGCCGTGCCCAAACAGCAAGCACGCCCGTGCTTGACCCCAAGACCAGCATGCTTGTGCTGAGGGTGAGCACGCCCGTTTTCACTTGTCCAGAACAGAACACAGAAAGCTGAAACAAGGGTGTTTCACCCCAAATAAGTAGAAGATGCAAGAAGACACCAAACGAAGTAAAAATTAGATAATCAACACAGATAAATGATTAACAAGTGATAAGATATTGTACCATGGTAGCCGAGTGACCAAGGGGGACCTTGATGCATGATGGTCAAGGTGGTAATCTCTAGTGCTTAATAGTCAGAGTGTTAATTAAAGATGATGTTGTACCTCGATAGCCTTGTGGCCAAGGGGGCCTCGATAGCCGAGTGGTCGGGGAGGTAATCTCTGGTGCAGAACGGCCAGAGTGTTAAAAGATTAAATGATGAAAAGATAACGTTAATCCTCGATAGCCAAGTGGTCGAGGCATTGATGGTGATAAAACTTCGGTAGCCTAGTGGCCCAAGCTGAGGTGGTGGTTGTGATTGTGTGTTGTCTTGATCATGCATTCACGCGCCAGAGATGTTAGTGGGGGATGTTCAACATAGGGGAGGTCGTCCTAGAGTAAGACGATCTGGCCGTCCGCGACGATTCAAGTGAATCATGTACACCCGTAGTGGCGCATCCAAGAGTAAAGTGCGTCGGCTATCCAAGGGGTCCACCCAAGGTAACGGGAACTGCCCCAGTGTTGGTGCTTATTGGCTAAGGTGTGACAACCTTCTACCCCGCATGTTAATAAAGCAATTAAAATAAAACAAATTAAATGAAAAACATGCATTTATTAAATAAATTAAAATATTTGTCCATGGGTAGAAAAGTCTCACATGAACCAGTTCACAATGGTGAAAAAATATAATAAGTTTTAAAACAATTAAAACATACCAAGAAAATAAACATATCCCAACCCCGATGTCACATACAGAGCTGGTATAACCGTTCCGAAATAAAATCCACGGAATTACAACTGAAAACTAACAAACTAACTGAACATGAAACTAGCCCTAACTATGAGTGGCGGCTCCTCAGAGTCACTCCTCTCCAGGCTGCTCGTCATCCTCTGCAAGGTGCCAATCAGGCCAACAACAAACAAACAAACAAACATAGGGAGTAAGAATCATGTAAACATAATAGCAAGGAAGTATGAAGTAAAGTAAAACATGCAACATAGCAACAACTTAAACAAACATCAACAATCAACATGCTATGCAGTGCAGTGCAATCCTACTCCGCTAAACCAACAATGCATGTGGATCCCTAAAATCGGGATGGATGACTTCGGAGTTACATATCCACATTGAGAATCTACTCAACGCCAGAGAATATACTCCTTGGATAGCCAACGCATCAAACCAACGAATGCCTCGTCACGGGGGCGCTAGGAGAATCTACTCCAACCGTGGATGGCCAGATCGCCGTACTCTAGGACGACCTCCCCTATGTCGAACATCCCCAAATAACATCTCTGATGCAATGCGTATGCTACACAACAACAACGGCAACACCACCTCCATAACTCCAACGGAATCGGCCGAAGATAACAGCGGAATCAACCGCAACAACTTGCCTGTACAATAACAACACCTTAGACCCAAACCGCGGGGTCAAGGCTTCCATGGCCAAAAAGCACCAAGGCACGGCTCATCAGCTTGCGGAACCCAATGGGCACCGACTTATCAAACTCAACATCTCACCATTTCATCATCTTAATTATCTTTAGTAGACATTAGCCAAGTTGTCTAATCAACTTATCTTTATTGGGGGAAATGGGGTTGGACACCCCTTAAAGTTCTTTAGTTCTGATTCTGTCCAGGAGGGTTGAGCACGGTAGTGCTTAAACCCCAGCACGGTCGTGCTTAAGCACGTGAGGGCGTGCTGCCCCTTTAAGTGAAGCACGGTCGTGCTCCCTATTGAGCACGGTCATGCTCAACAGTACGGTCCTGCTCTTTGTCCTGCACGGCCATCCTAAACAGCACGGCCATTTTCCAGAATTTAACTGGGAGCACGGTCGTGCTTCCTGTTCAGCACGGTCGTGCTCATCGCACGACAGTGCTTTTCTGGGCAGGAACAGAGACTTAAACTTAACCAATTTCTAGGGTTTTAATTCCATTAATCCTAAAGTCCATTAACAACACGTTTTTAAGGATTAACACTCATCATTAACATCAACCTAGCACAACATTGGCATCAACCATTCTCATCATATCAACAGTACGATTAACAAACAACGTAGGCTCATATTCATTATTCAACATAAACCAATCATCACCATATTGAGCACATAACATATTATCATAAAACACCAAAACATACATCAATAACATGGCCTAAAATCATACAATTATAATACCAATAATTAATAACAGGGTTAAGGGAACCCCTTTACTTTACCCTAACCCCAAGCCTAGGTAAACACTACCCTTCTCCCCATACCTGGATTGAAGGTAGCTCTCCCAAAACACCAATTAGCAAAATGATTCCTCCTCTAAGGCGGCTCAACCTCAACAATACCTTAGCCAACGAAAACACAACTATATTAGTTTCCAAATCACAAAAATGAAAACGAAACCAATAGGGAAGAGGGAACCATTACCTATAGACTGCCACATACCAAGCAGCGTCCCAACCGACTTCCAAAACTCCACTATAGCATTGGGAGAAGAGAAAATAAAGAAAAGATGAGTTCTGGCCGCAACAAGGTAGCAGCAGCCGTCACAAATAGGGTTATGACGTTAACCCTCGGTTCTGCTCACGTATATAACACTGGGACCTGAGCACGGTCGTGCTCACCCTTGAGCACGGTCGTGCTCAACTCAGCATCACCGAGACGCGGTCAGCACGTTGAGCACGGTCGTGCTCAACTTAAAATCAGAAACACGCTTCTGACCTTAAGCATGGGCGTACTGGCTAATGAGCAAGGGCGTGCTCATGTACCAGAAAGGGACTTTTAAGCCAAAAATCCCACTAAGCCCTCAACCAAAACAGCTTAAAAATCTAACAGGCTTAAAGGAAAGAACTTACAAAAAACGGGGTGTTACAATTCCACCCCCTTATAAAAATTTCGTCCTCGAAATTTACACGTACCTCAAGGGAAGAGATGCGGGTACGCTTCCATCATCTTGCTCTCTAGCTCGCAGGTAGCACTTTCCTCAGTTGCCCCAGCCCAAACCACTTTGACCAAGGGAATCTCTTTACCTCTTAGCTGCTTCACCCATCTATCCTCGACTCGAAGGGGTAACACCTCGAATGTCAAGTTCGCTTTCAACTGCATAGAATCGGGTACTATCATGTGACTAGGGTCATGAATATACTTTCTGAGTTGAGACACATGAAAAACATTGTGGAGGTTTGACAAGAACGGCGATAAGGCTATTTGGTAGGCGACATCGCCGACTCTTTTAAGGATCTGGTAAGGACCAATGAACCTCGGAGTAAGTTTCCTCGCCTTCATCACTCTACCAACCTCAGTCATCGGGGTATCTCTCAAGAATACATGACCGCCTTCCTGGAATTCGAGCGCCTTCCTCCTTTTATCATGATAGCTCTTTTGCCTACTCTGTGCAACTTTCATCTTTTCCTGAACCAACCTGATCTTTGCTGTTGTTTCCTGGACTATCTCTGGCCCTAGCACCACACTATCATTAGGTTCACTCCAACACAAGGGTGTCCTACATCTCCTCCAATACAGAGCCTCATAAGGTGCCATCCCAATGCTGGAATGGAAGCTGTTGTTGTAGGTGAACTCTATCAGGGGCAAAAACTTGTCCCAACTTCCAGACTCCTCTAATACACAAGCCCTCAACAAGTCCTATAAGGACTGGAGGGTCCTCTCAGACTGCCCATCAGTCTGTGGGTGGTAAGCCGAACTAAGCCTAAGCTTTGTCCCTAAAGCCTCTTGCAAACTATTCCAAAACCTAGAGGTAAACCTCGGGTCTCTATCTGAAATTATGCTAGAGGGTACACCATGAAGCCTAACTATCTCGTTGATGTACAGCCTAGCCAACTTCTCCAATGGATATTACATATTCATCGGAATGAAATGGGCAGACTAAGTCAGTCTATCCACAACAACCCATATTGCCTCAAAACCAGTTGGAGTCCTAGGGAGTCCAGACACAAAATTCATGGAGATGCTATCCCATTTCCACTCTGGGATACTCAAAGGTTGCAACTTACCCGAAGGCCTTTGATGCTCTATCTTAGCTTTCTGAGAAACTAGGCACGCATACACAAACTCAGCTACATCCTTTATCATCCAAGGCCACCAAAACATTTTCTTAAGGTCCTGATACATCTTAGTGGCACTTGGGTGCACACTCAACCCACTCCTATGACATTCTTCTAAGATCAGCTTCCTAAGCTCAGGAACATTTGGCACACAAACTCTATCCTTAAACCTCAAGACGCCATCACTTCCATCCTTAAAGCTAAGGTCTCTACCCTGTGCGAGCAACTCTCGCTGGTTCAAGAGAAACTTCCCTAACTTCTGACCCTATCTAATCTGATCCATCAGACTGTTGGTAACCTTCAAGGTACCAAGCGTAATACTCTTAGGGGTAAACTCACAAGCTAGACTAAGGTCTCTAAACTTCTCAATAAGATCCATCTCCCTAACCATCAACGCGGAGACATGCAGGGTTTTCCTACTCAAGCATCGGCCACCACATTGGCCTTTCCTGGGTGATAGGTCAGCTCGAAGTCATAGTCCTTTAAGAACTCCATCCACCTACGCTGCCTCATATTCAACTCCTTTTGATCAAAGAGGTACTTCAAACTCTTATGATCACTAAAAACCTCAAACCTCGCTCTATACAGGTAATGCCTCCAAATCTTTCAGGCAAATACCACAGCTCCAAGCTCTAGGTCATGGGTAGGGTAGTTCTTCTCATGAGTTTTTAACTGCCTAGAAGCATAAGCTACTACCTTACCATCTTGCATCAACACACTACCTAAACCTTGCTTCGATGCATCACAATATACTACGAAAGGTTTACTAGGATCAGGCAACACTAAAACCGGTGCTGATGTCAACCTATTCTTAAGGGTTTGGAAACTCTCTTCACACTGAGAGTCCCACACAAACAATTGTCTCTTCTTGGTGAGACAGGTTAAGGGTAAGGCTATCTTAGAGAAACCTTCTATAAACCACCTATAATACCCGGCTAACCCCAAGAAACTCCAAATCTCGGTCACTGACTTCGGCGTTTCCCACTGGGACATCGTCTCTACCTTAGCTGGGTCCACTGCTATCCACTTTTAGAGATGACATGTCCTTAGAAGCTCACTTCCTCTAACCAGAACTCACATTTCGACAACTTAGAGTACAACTGCTTTTCCTTATTGGTCTGCAAGACAACCCTCAGGTGTTCCTCATATTCCTCCTTACTCTTGGAGTACACTAAGATGTCATCTATAAACACCACCAAAAACTTATCCAAGTAAGGGTGAAAGGTCTTGTTTATGTAGTCCATGAAGACCGCAGGAGCATTGGTCACACCAAAGGGCATAACCCAGTACTCATAGTGACCGTATCGGGTCCTAAACGCTGTCTTCGGGATGTCCTCAGACTTAACCCGAATCTGATGGTACCCTGACCTCAAATCTATCTTTGAAAAGACGCACGCGCCTATCAACTGGTCCATAAGATCATCAATCCTAGGGAGGGGATACCAATTCTTTATGGTCACCTTGTTGAGCTGTCGATAGTCGACACACAATCTCATACTACCATCCTTCTTCTTTACCAACAACATAGGTGCTCCCCACGGAGACACACTCGGCCTAATGAACTGCTTCTTCATCAGGTCCTCCAATTGTTTCTTTAACTTAGCTAGCTCTAGAGGAGACATTCTATAGGGTGCCATGGATATTGGCCCTGTGCTAGGCACTAAGTCTATGGTAAACTCAACATCTCTCTCTGGGGGTAAGTTATAAACATCCCCCGGGAACAGTTCAGGAAATCCTGGCACAACAGGCACGCTGGCGACATCAGGAGGGTTGCTCTCTACTTCCATGGAAGCTAACATCATGTACACTTGGGCTTCGTCTTTCATCGAAGCTTGAACTTGGCTGGCAGAGAGAAGGTCAGGATTCTTAGACTCCTTTGGAGTTCCAAAAATCAAGGTCTTATCCAAACAGTCCAGGAGGACATGGTTGGAAGATAACCAGTCCATACCCAGAATAATATCCAAGTCTTTCAAAGGAAAGCATACAAGATCGGCAAATTTTTTTTATCATTTATGACTATATGACAGTTCTTGCATGCATAAGAGGTGGGAACAGGTTTATTTGTGGGTGTAGAAACCAACAAATCAAACTCAAGGAAAGTAACAGGCAATTTAAGACTCTTGACCCTATCATGCGATATAAACGAGTGAGTAGCACCCGAATCATACAATACAGTTAATTGAGTCCCATCTATAAAACATGTACCTTGAATCAAGTCATCAAATTCGGAGGTTTCAGCTCCACTAAGAGTAAAGACTTTTCCAGTGGTCTTCAGTCTGTTGGCCTGGGACTTCTGATTCTTGCTAGCGCTGAGAGGCTTGGCCTTGGCTCCATCACACTCTCGGATGATGTGTCGGGGCTTGCCACATTTGAAGCAGATAACCTGCGTCTCCTTGCACTGAGACGAGTAATGGTCCGGTGCTCCACACTTTCCACACCTCATAGCTCTAGGGGCATCAGAAAACCCACACTTGAAGCTATTCTGCTGAAACTGTGGCTTCTTGCCACTCTGCTTGAAGTCTTTGCCTGTCGGGGCATACCGCTGCTTGCCCTTGTCTCTCTGATCATTCCCCTTACCATTCAGACTATCCGATCCTATGGAACTGGCAACTCTGAAATGACTGGCATCCTCATAAATTCGGCATTTGTTGACCAGAATCGGAAAAACTTTGATCTCCTGATAACTGATGGCCTGCTTGATCTCAGGTCGGAGTCCAGCCTCAAACTTGACACACTTGGAGCGGTTATCTGTTTCATGTTGATATGGAGTGTAGTACCTCGCCAGCTCCTCAAACTTGGCTGCATACTCGCCAATTGACAATGATCCCAGCCTCAAGGACAAGAACTCCATCTCTTTCTTGTCCCTGATATCGGCCGGGAAGCACTTCTCTAGGAACCTCTGTCTGAACACAGCCCATGTAACCGCTGTGCCCTCAGCTTGCATCCTTTGCCTGCAGTTATCCCACCAATGCTCAGCCTCCTCAGTCAGCATGAAGGTAGCAAACTTGAGCTTCTGCTGATCATTACAATCCATCGTAGGGAAGATCTTCTCTGTCTCCCTCAGCCACAACAGTGCTCCCTCTGGATCATACGCTCCCCTGAACGATGGAGGGTTGTTCCTCTGGAACTTATCCAGTCCCTGGAACTCAGCTGGCCCACCATTGTTGTTAGGTTTGACCTGTCCAATAGCATTAGCTAGGAGTGCCAATGCGTCAGCAATCTCCTGATCGTTACGTCCGCTACCGGCCATTAGTTCCTGTACATGCCCAAAAATAACTTTTTGTACAGAACTTGAGCGGGTAAAAGCGATAGGCAACTAACTTAAACATCATTATCTATAACAAGTATAGATAATCCAAACAAGAGTCACACAACAGACTCATACCACGTTCGGACAGGGCCGAACTGCCCTGATACCACTAAATGTGACACCATTCTACCCCGTATATTAATAAAGCAATTAAAATAAAACAAATTAAATGAAAAACATGCATTTATTGAATAAATTAAAATATTTGTCCATGGGTAGAAAAGTCCCACATGAACCAGTTCACAATCGTGGAAAAATATAATAAGTTTTAAAACAATTAAAACATACCAAGAAAATAAACATATCCCAACCCCGATGTCACATACAGAGCTGGTATAACCGTTCCGGAATAAAATCCACGGAATTACAACTGAAAACTAACAAACTAACTGAACATGAAACTAGCCTTAACTATGAGTGGCGGCTCCTCAAAGTCACTCCTCTCCGGGCTGCTCGTCATCCTCTGCAAGGTGGAATCAGGCCAATAACTAACAAACAAACAAACATAGGGAGTAAGAATCATGTAAACACAATAGCAAGGAAGTAGGAAGTAAAGTAAAACATGCAACATAGCAACAACTTAAACAAACATCAACAATCAACATGCTATGCAGTGCAGTGCAATCCTACTCCGCTAAACCAACAATGCATGTGGATCCACTAAACTCGGGATGGATGACTTCGGAGTTACATATCCACATTGAGAATCTACTCAATGCCGGAGAATCTACTCCTTGGATAGCCAACGCATCAAACCAACAAATGCCTCGTCACGGGGACGCTAGGAGAATCTATTCCAACCGTGGATGGCCAGATCCCCGTACTCTAGGACGACCTCCCCTATGTCGAACATCCCTAAACAACATCTCCGATGCAATGCGTATGCAACACAACAACAACGGCAACACCACCTCCATAACTCCAACGGAATCGACCGAAGATAACATCAGAATCAACCGCAACAACTTGCCTCGCAGAATCTACCTCAGGACTTTAGCGGAATCAACCGCAACACTTGGGGCAAACTCTCGGCCACCAAGGTACAACAACAACACCTTAGACCCAAACCGCGGGGTCAAGGCTTCCTTGGCCAAAAAGCACCAAGGCACGGCTCTTCAGCTTGCGGTACCCAATGGGCACAGACTTATCAAACTCAACATCTCACCATCTCATCATCTTAATTATCTTTAGTAGACATTAGCCAAGTTGTCTAATCAACTTATATTTATTGGGGGAAATGGGGTTGGAAACCCCTTAAAGTTCTTTAGCTCTGATTCTGTCCAGGAGGGTTGAACACGGTCGTGCTTAAACCCCAGCACGGTCGTACTTAAGCACGTGAGGGCGTGCTGCCCCTTTAGGTGAAGCACGGTCGTGCTTCCTATTGAGCACGGTCATGATTAACAGTACGGTCGTGCTCTTTGTCCTGCACGGCCGTCCTAAACAGCGCGGCCATTTTCCAGAAATTAACTGGGAGCTCGGTCGTGCTCCCTGTTCAGCACGGTCGTGCTTATCGCGCGACAGTGCTTTTCTGGACAGGAACAGAGACTGAAACTTAACCAATTTCTAGGGTTTTAATTCCATTAATCCTAAAGTCCATTAACAACACATTTTGAAGGATTAACACTCATCATTAACATCAATCTAACACAACATTGGCATCAACCATTCTCATGATATCAACAGTACGATTAACAAACAACGTAGGCTCATATTCAACATAAACCAATCATCACCATATTGAGCACATAACATATTATCATAAAACACCAAAACATACATCAATAACATGGCCTAAAATCATACAATCATAATACCAATAATAACGGGGTTATGAGAACCCCTTTACTTTACCCTAACCCCAAGCCTAGGTAAACATTACCCTTCTCCCCATACCTGGATTGAAGGTAGCTCTCCTAGAACACCAATTAGCAAAACGATTCCTCCTCTAAGGCGGCTCAACCTCAACAATACCTTAGCCAATGAAAACACAACTGTATTAGTTTCCAAATCACAAAAATGAAAAGGAAACCAATAAGGAAGAGGGAACCATACCTATAGACTGCCACAGACCAACCAGCGTCCCAATCGGCTTCCAAAACTCGACTATAGCACTGGGAGAAGAGGAAATAAGGAAAAGATGAGTTCTGGCCGCAACAAGGTAGCAGCAGCCGTAACAAATAGGGTTATGATGTTAACCCTCGGTTCTGCTCTCGTATATAACACTGGGACCTGAGCACGGTCGTGCTCACCCTTGAGCACGGTCGTGCTCACCCTTGAGCACGGTCGTGCTCAACTTAGCGTCACAGAGATGCAGTCAGCACGTTGAGCACGGGCATGCTCACTGTTGAGCACGGTCGTGCTCAACTTAAAATTAGAAACACGCTTCTGACCTTAAGCATGGGCGTACTGGCTAATGAGCACGGGCGTGCTCTTGTAGCAGAAAGGGACTTTTAAGCTAAAAATCCCACTAAGCCCTCAACCAAAACAACTTAATAATCTAACAAGCTTAAAGGAAAGCACTTACAAAAAACGGGATGTTAAAATTCCAACCCCCTTATGAAAAATTTGTCCTCGAAATTTACACGTACCTCAAGGGAAGAGATGCGGGTACGCTTCCATCATCTTGCTCTCCAGCTCCTAGGTAGCACTTTCCTCAGTTGCCCCACTCCAAACCACTTTGATCAAGGGAATCTCTTTACCTCTTAGCTGCTTCACCCTCCTATCCTCGACTCGAAGGGGTAACACCTCGAATGTCAAGTTCTCTTTCAACTGTGTAGCGTCGGGTACTATCACGTGACTAAGGTCATGAATATACTTTGAGTTGAGACACATGAAAAACACTATGGAGGTTTGACAAGAACGGGGGTAAGGTTATTTGGTAGGAGACATCGCCGACTCTTTTAAGGATCTGGTAATGACTAATGAACCTCGGAGTAAGTTTCCTCGCCTTCATCACTCTACCAACCTCAGTCATCGGGGTATCTCTCAAGAATACATGATCGCCTTACTGGAATTCGAGCGCCTTCCTCCTTTTATCATGATAGCTCTTTTACCTACTCTGTGCAACTTTCATCTTTTCCTGAACCAACCTGATCTTTGCTGTTGTTTCCTGGACTATCTCTGGCCCTAGCACCACACTATCATTAGGTTCACTCCAACACAAGGGTGTCCTACATCTCCTCCAATACAGAGCCTCATAAGGTGCCATCCCAATGCTGGAATGGAAGCTGTTGTTGTAGGTGAACTCTATCAGGGGCAAAAACTTGTCCCAACTTCCTGACTGCTCTAATACACAAGCCCTCAACAAGTCCTCTAAGGACTGGATGGTCCTCTCAGACTGCCCATCAGTCTGTGGGTGGTAAGCCGAACTAAGCCAAAGCTTTGTCCCTAAAGCCTCTTGCAAACTATTCCAAAACCTAGAGGTAAATCTCGGGTCTCTATCTGAAACTATGCTATAGGGTACACCATGAAGCTTAACTATTTCTTTGATGTACAGCCTAGCCTACTTCTCCAATGGATATTCCATATTCATCGGAATGAAATGGGCAGACTTAGTCAGTCAATCCATTACAACCCATATCGCCTCAAAACCCGTTGGAGTCCTAGGGAGTCCAGACACAAAATCCATAGAGATGCTATCCCATTTCCACTCTGGGATACTCAAAGGTTGCAACTTACCCGAAGGCCTTTGATGCTCTATCTTAGCTTTCTGATAAACTAGGCATACACAAACTCAGCTACATCCTTTTTCATCCTAGGCCACCAAAACATTTTCTTAAGGTCCTGATACACCTTAGTGGCACCTGGGTGCACACTCAATTGACTCCTATGACCTTCTTCTAAGATCAACTTCCTAAGCTCAGGAACATCTGGCACATAAACTCTATCCTTAAACCCCAAGACGCCATCACTTCCGTCCTTAAAGCTAAGGTCTCTACCCTGTGCGAGCAACTCTCGCTGGTCCAAGAGAAACTTATCTAACTTCTGACCCTCTCTAATCTGATCCATCAGACTGTTGGTAACCTTCAAGGTACCAAGCCTAATACTCTTAAGGGTAAACTCACAAGCTAGACTAAGGTCTCTAAACTTCTCAATGAGATCCATCTCCCTAACCATCAACACGGAGACATGCAGGGTTTTTCTACTCAAGGCATCGGCCACCACATTGGCCTTTCCTGGGTGATAGGTCAGCTCGAAGTCATAGTCCTTTAAGAACTCCATCCACCTACGCTGCCTCATATTCAACTCCTTTTGATCAAAGAGGTACTTCAAACTCTTATGATCACTAAAAACCTCAAACCTTGCTCTATCCAGGTAATGCCTCCAGATCTTTAAGGTAAATACCACAGCTCCAAGCTCTAGGTCATGGGTAGGGTAGTTCTTCTCATGAGTTTTTAACTGCCTAGAAGCATAAGCTACTACCTTACCATCTTGCATCAACACACCACCTAAACCTTGCTTCGATGCATCACAATATACTACGAAAGGTTTACTAGGATCGGGCAACACTAAAACCGATGCTGATGTCAACCTATTCTCAAGGGTTTGGAAACTCTCTTCACACTGAGAGTCCCACACAAACAATTGTCCCTTCTTGGTGAGACGGGTTTAGGGTAAGGCTATCTTAGAGAAACCTTCTATAAACCGCCTATAATACCCGGCTAACCCCAAGAAACTCCAAATCTCGGTCACTGACTTCGGCACTTCCCACTGGAGTACCATCTCTACCTTAGCTAGGTCCACTGCTATGCCACCCTTAGAGATGACATGTCCTAAGAAGCTCACTTCCTCTAACCAGAACTCACATTTCGACATCTTAGTGTACAACTGCTTTTCCTTAAGGGTCTGCAAGACAACCCTCAGGTGTTCCTCATGTTCCTCCTTACTCTTGGAGTACACTAAGATGTCATCTATAAACACCACCACAAACTTATCCAAGTAAGGGCGAAAGGTCTTGTTCATGTAATCCATGAAGACCGTAGGAGCATTGGTCACACAAAAGGGCATAACCAAGTACTCATAGTGACCGTATCGGGTCCTAAACGCTGTCTTCGGGATGTCCTCAAACTTAACCCGAATCTGATGGTACCCTGACCTCAAATCTATCTTTGAAAAGACGCACGCGCCCATCTACTGGTCCATAAGATCATCAATCCTAGGGAGGGGATACTGATTCTTTATGGTCACCTTGTTGAGCTGTCGATAGTCAACACAAAACCTCATACTACCGTCCTTCTTCTTCACCAACAACACAGATGCTCCCCACGGAGACACACTCGGCCTAATGAATTGCTTCTTCATCAAGTCCTCCAATTGTTCATTTAACTTAGCTAGCTCTAGAGGGGACATTCTATAGGGTGCTATGGATATTGGCCCGGTGCTAGGCACTAAGTCTATGGTAAACTCAACATCTCTCTCTGAGGGTAAGTTATAAACATCCCCCGGGAACACTTCAGGAAATCCTGGCACAACAGGCACGCTGGCGACATCAGGAGGGCTGCTCTCTACTTCCAGGGAAGCTAACATCATGTACACTTAGGCTTCGTCTTTCATCGAAGCTTGAACTTGGCTGGCAAAGAGAAGGTCTGGATTCTTAGACTCCTTTGGAGTTCCAAAAATCAAGGTCTTATCAAAACAGTTCAGGAGGACATGGTTGGGAGATAACCAGTCCATACCCAGAATAATATCCAAGTCTTTCAAAGGTAAGCATACAAGATCTGCAACAAAAGTTTTATCATTTATGACTATATGACAGTTCTTGCTTGCATAACAGGCGGAAACAGGTTTATTTATGGGTGTAGAAACCAACAAATCAAACTGAAGGAAAGTAACAGGCAATTTAAGACTCTTGACCCTATCATGCGATATAAACGAGTGAGTAGCACCCGAATCATACAATACAGTTAATTGAGTCCCATCTATAAAACATGTATCTTGAATCAAGTCATCAGACTCGGAGGCTTCAGCTCCAATAAGAGTAAAGACTCTTCCACTGGTCTTCAGTCTGTTGGCATGAGACTTCTGATTCTTCCTAGCGCTGGGAGGCTCGGCCTTGGCTCCATCACACTCTCGGCTGATGTGTCCTGTCTTGCCACATTTGAAGCAGATAACCTGCGTCTCCTTGCACTGAGACAAGTAATGGTCCGGTGCTCCACACTTTCCACACCTCATAGCTCTAGGGGTATCAGAAAACCCACCCTTGAAGCTATTCTGCTGAAACTGTGGCTTCTTGCCACTCTGCTTGAAGTCTTTGCTTGTCGGGGTATACCGCTGCTTGGCCTTGTCTTTCTGATCATTCCTCTTACCATTCTGACTATCCGATCCTCTGGAACTGGCAACTCTGAACTGACTGGCATCCTCATAAATTCGGCATTTGTTGACCAGAATCGAAAAAACTATGATCTCCTGATAACTGATGGCCTGCTTGATCTCAGGTCGGAGTCCAGCCTCAAAGTTGACACACTTGGAGCGGTCATCTGTCTCATGCTGATATGGAGTGTAGTACCTCGCCAGGTCCTCAAACTTGGCTGCATACTTGCCAACTGACAATGATCCCTGCCTCAAGGACAAGAACTCCATTTCTTTCTTGTCCCTGATATCCGCTGGGAAGTACTTCTCCAGGAACCTCTGTCTGAACACAGACCATGTAACCGCTGTCCCCTCAGCTTGCATCCTTTGCCTGCAGACCAATGCTCAGCCTCCTCAGTCAGCATGAAGGTAGCAAAGATGAGCTTCTGCTGATCATTACAATCCATCGCACGGAAGATCTTCTCTATCTCCCTTAGCCACAATAGTGCTCCCTATGGATAATACGCTCCCTTGAACGATGGAGGGTTGTTCCTCTGGAACTTATCCAGTTCCTGGAACTCAGCTGGCCCACCATTGTTGTTAGGGTTGACCTGTCCAATAGCATTGGCTAGGAGTGTCAATGCGTCAGCAATCGCCTGATCGTTACGTCCTCTACCGGCCATTAGCTCCTGTACATGCCCAAAAACAACTTTTAGTACAGAACTTGAGCGGATAAAAGCGATAGGCAACTAACTTAAACATTATTATCTATAACAAGTATAAATAATCCAAACAAGAGTCACACAACAGACTCACGACAGACTCATACCACGTCCGGACAAGGCCGAATTGCTTTGATACCACTAAATGTGACACCCTTCTACCCCGTACGGTAATAAAGCAATTAAAATAAAACAAATTAAATGAAAAACATGCATTTATTGAATAAATTAAAATATTTGTCCATGGGTAGAAAAGTCACACATGAAATAGTTCACAATCGTGGAAAAATATAATAAGTTTTAAAACAATTAAAACATACCAAGAAAATAAACATATCCCAACTCCGATGTCACATACAGAGCTGGTATAACCGTTCAGGAATAAAATCCACGGAATTACAACTGAAAACTAACAAACTAACTGAACATGAAACTAGCCCTAACTATGAGTGGCGGCTCCTCAGAGTCACTCCTCTCCGGGCTGCTCGTCATCCTTTGCAAGGTGCCAATAAGGCCAACAACAAACAAACAAACAAACATAGGGATTACTATTCATGTAAACTCAATAGCAAGGAAGTAGGAAGTAAAGTAAAACATGCAACATAGCAACAACTTAAACAAATATCAACAATCAACATGCTATGCACTGCAGTGCGATCCTACTCCGCTAAACCAACAATGCATGGGGATCCACTAAACTTGGGATGGACGACTTCAGAGTTACATATCCACATTGAGAATCTACTTAACGCCGGAGAATCTACTTCTTGGATAGCCAACGCATCAAACCAACGAATGCCTCATCACGGGGGCCCTAGGAGAATCTACTCTAACCGTGGATGGCCAGATCGCCGTACTCTAGGACGACCCCCCTATGTCGAACATCCCTAAACAACATCTCTGATGCAATGCGTATGCAACACAACAACAACGGCAACACCGCCTGCTTAACTCCAACGAAATCGACCGAAGCTAATAGCGGAATCAACCGCAACAACTTGCCCCGCGGAATCTATCTGGGGACTTTAGCGGAATCAACCGTAACACTTGGGGCAAACTCTCGGCCACCAAGGTACAACAATAACACCTTAGACCCAAACCGCGGGGTCAAGGTTTCCTTGGCCAAAAAGCACCAAGGCACGCCTTATCAACTTGCGGTACCCAATGGGCACCAACTTATCAAACTCAACATTCACCATCTCATCATCTTAATTATCTTTAGCAGACATTAGCTAAGTTGTCTAATCAACTTATCTTTATTGGGGGAAATGGGGTTGGAAACCCCTTAAAGTTCTTTAGTTCTGATTCTGTCCAGGAGGGTTGAGCACGGTCGTGCTTAAACCCCAACACGGTCGTGCTTAAGCACATGAGGGTGTGCTGCCCCTTTAAGTGAAGCACGGTCGTGCTTCCTATTGAGCACGGTCGTGCTCAACAGTACGGTCGTACTCTTTGTCCTACACGGCCATTTTCCAAAATTTAACTGGGAGCACGGTCGTGCTCCCTATTCAGCACGGTCGTGCTCATCGCGGGACAGTGCTGTTTTGGGCAGGAACAGAGATTGAAACTTAACCAATTTCTAGGGTTTTAATTCCATTAATCCTAAAGTCCATTAACAACACGTTTTTTAAGGATTAACACACATCATTAACATCAATCTAACACAACATTAGCATCAACCATTCTCATCATATCAACAGTATGATTAACAAACAACGTAGGCTCATATTCAACATAAACCAATCATCACCATATTGAGCACATAACATATTATCATAAAACACCAAAACATACATCAATAACATGGCCTAAAATCATACAATCATAATACCAATAATAACGGGGTTATGGGAACCCCTTTACTTTACCCTAACCCCAAGCCTAGGTAAACACTACCCTTCTCCCCATACCTGGATTGAAGATAGGTCTCCCAAAACACCAATTAGCAAAACGACTCCTCCTCTAAGGCGGCTCAACCTCAACAATACCTTAGCCAACGAAAACACAACTATATTAGTTTCCAAATCACAAAAATGAAAAGGAAACCAATAGGGAAGAGGGAACCATTACCTATAGATTGCCACAGACCAACCAACGTCCCAACCGGCTTCCAAAACTCCACTATAGCACTGGGAGAAGAGGAAATAAGGAAAAGATGAGTTCTGGCCGCAACAAGGTAGCAGCAGCCGTCACAAATAGGGTTATGACGTTAACTGTTGACGATCCGGCAAGTGTACTGTTTCGTTGCAAATAATAAAAACATGGTAAGTAAATACCGAGGTCGAACACAAGGATTGGAAGACCAATTTAACCAATTTAAGAAATTCAAATCGTTTGACCAAGTCAAGGGGAAATCTTTATGAAGAGAGAGAAAATCAAATCAAAATTAAATCAAAACAAGTAATTAAAATCCTAAAAGATTGTGATGAGATTTGGTTTAGATTAAGGCTTCTAAGGTCACGAATCCACCTACCCTATCAAGCAAGTTACCCAAGTGTTTATCTCCTTATCCCTATGCTCAGTTTAATTTCTTTGTCAACCAGGAACCCTCAATTATCGTAATGTCACTGCCGATTTTCAAAAGAAAATTTCTACAATTGCAAGTTGTCAATCTGCCAATCTATTCAACCCACAATTAGATTCATTACGTTCTTGGTTCCCTATAGCAATTGCACTGTTTTCCTATTCTATGCCTAGCAATATTCAAGCGGTGTTCTTAATTCAAGTCCTAAGTACGAATTGCCTGCCAGCCTCAACGCACTAGACTAATTAACCATGTGCGCATATGATTAACACAAACAAATCAGAATTAAGAAACAAGAAAAGAGACAAGGGTATAAGAAAATATTACTTGGAATCACTATGCCATCAATGGTGGCTTCATCGTTCCCTTAGAAATAAGGATTAGTTCCTCATAGCGATGATAACAACGAATAAAGTAATAGGAGCATTCATCCTCTATGAATTACACTAAAACTCACTACACAGCCCTTAAGAAAAACTAGGATTACAATCTCTATCAAAAGCCTCTTCAATTGACCTAAAACAAGCTATTTATAAAGTTTGGGATCTGCGCGCGCTCGCGAGGCGAACATGGATTCGCGAGGCGAATCTTAAGTTGGCGCGCATTCAAATTTGGATCTTTTGCGAGGCGAGACAGGTCTCGCGAGGCGAGACAGAATGATCTTCAATTCCCTGCTTCTGTTTCGCGAGGCGAACACGTTCTCGCGAGGCGAGACTGAATGGTTGCTGACATTGCTTAATCTATTCTTCTGGCTCGTGGGGCGAGAGTCTGTTCGCGAGGCGAATGGCCAATCTTGCCTTTTTGCTTGTTTTCTTCATTTTTCCTAGCTTCCTCGAGCTTCACTTTTAACCTGAAAATGTAAAATAGCATCAAATGCTTTATTTAACTCAAAAATAGCATAAATTACTAAAAACTACTTAAAAGACTCAAAACATTGCTTAAGGACAATTAAAGCTAAATTTGGGCGAAAACGAGGTTAAACTCGAACAATTAGCACAATAACCGTGGCCCCACTAGCTATAAAACTAGATGAGCCAGAGGCTTATCAAAATACCCCAAACTTAAACTTTGCTTGTCCCCAAGCAAACTAAAACTTAAAAAGACTCAAAACTGGGTAAGCTCAATGGACTCAATTTATTTCGCACAAATTTCATGCAATTTTAACAATTCAATTTTCTAATTCAATGTTCCCCCTCTCATCAATGTAATCCCCACATTCATTTACTTTAAACAATTGAGAATCTAATCATTCACGCAATCATTAATCTAAGTCAAGGATCCAAGTTACACATAAAAGGGAGATCACCAATTTCAAACAATTGCCTTCCTCACAAGGGCATTTTGTATTTCACTCTTTCACTCATTTGTCTAGGTTATCAACTTTCACTCAATTTCACATTTTTAAGAGCACTTTCCATGAATTTGATTTTCATCTAAACAAAGTTCCCACAAAAACATGTTTACAATATCAAAAGGTCTTTTAAGGGTTGTAATGAGGCCTGGCTAGAGGTAGGATATTCAAGGTACAAGGCTAAGACCCTAGGAACTAAGAGAGCATGAAACATTTTATACCTTTATTTTACTCTAATTCCTTTTTCCATTTTTTCTTTTTCGCTTTGGGTGGCTACAAACCTTTTTCTTTTGATAACCTTTTTATTTGCCCTTTTTGGCATTTTTGTAATTTTCTTATTTTTCTTTTTGCCTTTGGCTTCAACCTTTATTTTTCTTTTTCTCAACCCATAACAACATAATAAACCTTTGTAGCCACCCCAAACTTAGTTTCCAAACAACACTTACAATGTTACGTTTCCATGCTATCCTAAATCCTAAGATTGGGTTAACATGGTTTTTCTGGATTTTTGGCTTATAACATAAGGTCATCAAGAAATAACAGGCTATTAGGCTCAATGTTGCTAACTACGAAACATGCATTAAGGGTGGTTCTTTTTAGGCCAAGTAGCTATTTCAAAGAAAATTGCCTAAATCATTTGATGCAAACATATAAACATGCAAACCATGAGGAGATTCAAGCAAATTCGGGAAAGTACAACTTAAAAGTGATTCACTCAATTCAAAAACAATGTTGGAGGCTTAAATTCCTCACCTGGACATTTTTAGCAATTTATTTGACAGAGATACATCCCTGGTGTGTGCACCCATTCACCCCAAACTTGTCATAAATCATGCAATCACAATAAAATTTCTCAAAGTTCAATTTTCAGTTTTTCATGGGGATCAATTTTCAAAATTCAACTCATTAGGGGAAATCATCAAAAATCATCATTTATCATGCAATCCATCTATGCTAAAGTCAATAAAAACCCTTCAAGCTTACCAACACAAAACTCAACACACATATGACTGTACATGACCAATTAGCAAAAAGAGAAGAAACAGAAAAGAAAAGAGTAAGGTTTAGAAATTGTTATCTCGTGGGGTCCGAAAGGACCCCAAACTTTCGTTGGTGCTCATCTTTTCTTCATTCTCTTCCTCTCCTTCCAGCTCACTAGTCGTTGTGGTTTCCTCCATTGGATACTATCTACCTAAAAATCATCAAATATTTGCCTCGGACTCGCCCCCTCCTGGATGAGGATCCTGGTCCCCAGGATTAGCAAACCAGACGAACCGAGGCATTAAAAACAGTTCAAATTTTTTTTTTTCGCGGGGCGAGACATGTCTCGCGAGGCCAATCTGGAATTTTAATAATTTCATTCTTGCCCAGAATCGCGAGGCGAACCATATGTCCGCGACGCGAGGCAGAACGAGGTGCCCACCTCTGAGTTTCTGCCTTTCGGCTTCGCTTGGCCAAACCCTTTTCGCGTGGCGAGCCAGAAGCAGGGATTTTGACATCCCTCAGGCTCGCGGGGCGAACTTTTGCTCGCGAGGCGAGCCAGAGAAGAATTATGCCCCTCTTTTCCTAAATGCATCTAAGTCCTACATGCTTTTCTAATGCAATTTTCTAACTAAGGACCCTATATGAAGACACTTTGTATTTTTTATGACTCTTTAAATGCAATAAAAGGATATAACTACTTGGGTTGCCTCCCTAGAAGCGCTTGTTTAACGTCCCGAGCCTGACGGTCATAGCCCTCAAAGGGCTAAGTCACGGCGAACTCATTAAGATGGTCTCCAACGCCTTCCTCCATAAAAAGCAGTTTCAACCCTTGGTCATTATTATCAAATGCCTCCCTGGGCTCTTTGTATACTTCCTTAAAAACATCATGAGGAAGCGTTGTTTTCTTCCTAACCTTCACTCGCCAACAAGACTTCACTTGGTCCGGAAATGACTTCTTTCTCGTGACAAATGGATCATCAATCCGAACCTTGGGTGGCCCCTCTTTGCCTTGATCTTTCTCATAAGCTCTCAATCGGATTTCATTGAGCTTGATTGGATCTAGCTTCCTTTTTGCTCCAGCCACTTTAGTGAGTGACTCATGATACTCTTGTGGCTTCCCATCCAACTTGCTTGGGTCATCCTTAATGGATCTATGCAACTCATCTTTATGCCCCAAGTGCGCCGACTCAGCCTTTTTCATGCCATCCTTAAAAGTGTGGGATTTTACCAACACCTCACCTAGTGTTGAACCATTTGCTTCATGTGTAGGAGTTGGTTTGACAGAAAGCTTCACCACATGCACACTATAGCAGTTAGCTTTCTCCACCGGATGCTTCACAGCTTCAAAGACATCAAACTCCTCTTTCTCATCTTGCACCCGAAGTGTGAGCTTTCCCAATTGAACATCAATAAGAGCCCTTCCGGTAGCCAAGAATGGTCTACCCAATATGAGTGGAATATTGGCATCTTCATCCATGTCCAGTACCACAAAATCTGCCGGAAAAATAAACTTGCCCACCTTCACTAGCAAATCTTCAACCACCCCATAAGGGTATTTAATTGTTCGGTCCGCAAGTTGGAGTGACATTAGTGTGCCCTTGACTTCTTTAATACCTAGCCTCTTCATCATGGATAGGGGCATTAAGTTGATGCTCGCCCCTAGATCACATAGTGCCTTCCCAATAGTCATCTCTCCAATGGTGCATGGTATACTAAAAGAGCCCGGATCCTTCAACTTTGGAGGTAATTTCCTTTGGATAATTGCACTACACTCCTCGGTCAAAGCAACCATTTCCTCATCCACTATCTTCCGCTTCTTGGAGAGAAGCTCCTTCATGAACTTATCATAGGATGGTATTTGCTCCAAGGCTTCCGCAAAAGGAATGTTGATTTGAAGCTTGCGGAAAACATCAAGGAACTTGTTGAATTGCTTGTCTTGCGAGGGTTTCTTCAATCTCTCTGGATATGGTACCTTCATGAAGGGAGGAAGGTCTTGGGGCTCAACCCACTTCTTCTTTCGGAATTCTTCATCTACTAATTTCAACCTTACCCCTTGCTCCGGCACCTTTTCACTGGCTACTTCATCTTCCTTAGCTTGTTCCTTCTCCTCTTGTGGTTGTTCTGGAGTTTCCCCTTCATTAGCCTTCAAGGGGTTCCCCTTTAGTTCCAACACTTTACCACTTCTAGTGGATATGGCATTGCATTGGGCCTTGGGGTTGTTCTCTGTGTTGCCTGGAAAAGTGCCTGGAAGACGCTCATTCATTTGTTTGGCTAGCTGAGATACTTGAGTTTCCAGGAGTTGGATTGCTGACCCTGTGTGATTTGCTAACTTCTCAATGGAGGTATCAATGTGCACTGTTAGCTTCTCAATTGTCGTGCTAGTATGATTGGCTAATTTCTCAAAGGCCACTTCCCAAGTCTGCTTCCCACCATCTGTGATTTGTAATTGAGTAGGTTGAGGGAGGGCCTGTTGGGTGTTGTGCTGTTGAATTCCATAGTTTGGCCTCTGATTTTGTTGTTGTTGCCCGGCTAGACCACCACTAGTGTTGCTCCAACTGAAACCCGGATGGTCTCTCCTAATGTACCCTCGATTCTGATTGTAGTCATTCTGCCTATTCCTCTGATAGCTGTTCTGTGGCACTGTGTCATAAAAGTTGTGGCACGAGTCCACATGTTCCTGTGAAAAAATTTCCTGGACAACTCTCACTGACATGTTCACCATTACAAAAATCACACCTCGAATGCGAGCCTTCTCGCACCGCATTAACCTTGAGCTTGCTAGACAATGCCTCACATTGCCTCTTCAAGAGTGTGTTCTGTTCAAGAATAGCCTCCAGTGATGCGGTACTGATTCCGGAAGCATTAGAAGTGCCTGTACTGTGGTTATAATCATTCCTGGACATTTTCTCTAATAAGGCCCAACCGTCCTCTGCTGATTTGTAAGAGAAAGAACCGCCAGCTGCGGCATCTAAGTTCATTTGGTAGCGACCCTTCAAGTCATTAAAGAAGTGTTGTACCTTTGTTACCAAGTCAAAGTAGGATGAAGGGCATCTTCTCAAAAGCACATTGTACCTTTCCCAAGCTTCATTATAGGACTCATCGTCATGTTGCTTGAAGGAAGTGGGGGCTATCTTCAACTGTGCCGCTTTCTGATGAGGAAAATATTTAGTGAGGAACTTCTGAGCCATTTGTTCCCAAGTAGTGATGCTAGCACGATCCAAGTGCAAGTCTAACCAATCGTGTGCTCTATCCCGGAGAGAGAAAGGGAATAGTCGCAAACGAAAGGCATCATCTGAAACTCCTGGAGTTTTGAGCAGGTCGCAATTCTCCAAGAAGTGAGTAATATGCCTATGAGGATCTTGGTATGCACTTCCATCAAATTGATTGCCTTTCACCACATTCAGAGCTCCTTCCGTTATATTAAAAGAAGGGGCCTCGATAGGAGGCCTAACAACACTTGAAGCACAATCGTCCAAGTGAGGAAGATTGTACTCATAAAGAGGCTTGTAGGTTGGAGGATCTCCTTCCGCCATCCCTTCAAGGTTGATGAGTTGGTTAGCTTCAAGCCTCTTTTTCTCTCTGAGTTCCTTCCTGTACCTCTTCTCGGTCCTGGTGATCTCTGGATCGTATAGCAAGTCTTCCTGTGAAAGGGTACCTCGTATACACAAAAACAAGGCAAGACCAAGTGGGATCAAAGAAGTAAAAGAGATAAAAATTGCAGAAAAATAAAATAAAAAATTGCTCAATCAAGAGAATTGAATTTCCTAAAAATTAGGAAAATTGGTTGTGCCAATCCCCGGCAACGGCGCCAAAAACTTGTTGACGATCCGGCAAGTGTACCATTTCGTTGCAAGTAATAAAAACACGGTAAGTAAATACCGAGGTCGAACACAAGGATTGGAAGACCAATTTAACCAATTTAAGAAATTCAAATCGTTTGACCAAGTCAAAGGGAAATCTTTATGAAGAGAGAGAAAATCAAATCAAAATTAAATCAAAACAAGTAATTAAAATCCTAAAAGATTATGATGAGATTTGGTTTAGATTAAGGCTTCTAAGGTCACGAATCCACCTACCCTATCAAGCAAGTTACCCAAGTGTTTATCTCCTTATCCCTATGCTCAGTTTAATTTCTTTGTCAACCAGGAACCCTCAATTATCCTAATGTCACTACCGATTTTCAAAAGGAAATTTCTACAATTGCAAGTTGTCAATCTGCCAATCTATTCAACCCACAATTAGATTCATTACGTTCTTGGTTCCCTATAGCAATTGCACTGTTTTCCTATTCTATGCCTAGCAATATTCAAGCGGTGTTCTTAATTCAAGTCCTAAGTACGAATTGTCTGCCAGCCTCAACGCACTAGACTAATTAACCATGTGCGCATATGATTAACACAAACAAATCAGAATTAAGAAACAAGAAAAGAGACAAGGGTATAAGAAAATATTACTTGGAATCACTATGCCATCAATGGTGGCTTCATCGTTCCCTTAGAAATAAGGATTAGTTCCTCATAGCGATGGTAACAACGAATAAAGTAATAGGAGCATTCATCCTCTATGAATTACACTAAAACTCACTACACAGCCCTTAAGAAAAACTAGGATTACAATCTCTATCAAAAGCCTCTTCAATTGACCTAAAACAAGCTATTTATAAAGTTTGGGATCTGCGCGCGCTCGCGAGGCGAACATGGATTCGCGAGGGGAATCTTAAGTTGGCGCGCATTCAAATTTGGATCTTTCGCGAGGCGAGACAGGTCTCGCGAGGCGAGACAGGTCTCGCGAGGCGAGACAGAATGATCTTCAATTCCCTGCTTCTGTTTCGCGAGGCGAACACGTTCTCGCGAGGCGAGACTGAATGGTTGCTGACATTGCTTAATCTATTCTTCTGGCTCGCGGGGCGAGAGTCTGTTCGCGAGGCGAATGGCCAATCTTGCCTTTTTGCTTGTTTTCTTCATTTTTCCTAGCTTCCTCGAGCTTCACTTTTAACCTGAAAATGTAAAATAGCATCAAATGCTTTATTTAACTCAAAAATAGCATATATTACTAAAAACTACTTAAAAGACTCAAAACATTGCTTAAGGACAATTAAAGCTAAATTTGGGCGAAAACGAGGTTAAACTCGAACAATTAGCACAATAACCGTGGCCTCACTAGCTATAAAACTAGATGAGCCAGAGGCTTATCATTAACCCTCGGTTCTGTTCACATATATAACACTCGGACCTGAGCACGGTCATGCTTACCCTTGAGCACGGTCGTGCTCAACTTAGCATCACCGAGACGTGGTCAGCACGTTGAGCACGGTCGTGCTCAACTTAAAATCAGAAACACGCTTCTGACCTTAAGCACGGGCGTACTGGCTAATGAGCACGGGCATGCTCATGTACCAGAAAGAGACTTTTAAGCCAAAAATCCCACTAAGCCCTCAACCAAAATAGCTTTACAATCTATCAGGCTTAAAGGAAAGTACTTACGAAAAATGGGGTATTACACAATGTGGATATGTAACTCCGAAGTTGACATTCTGAGATAGATTGGATCCAAGGCGTAGTGGAGTAATGGAGTAGTGCTGCATCGCATAGCATACATTGTTGATACGATGGATATGATATGATTATGATACGTTGTATGTTGTTATGTTTTTATATGTTTTGTACATGTTAGATGTGATGCATGCTCGTCTTGCTAACTACTTCCATGCTGTTATGTTCATATATATGTTTCTTACTCCGCCCGTCTTTTGTTGTTGCCTTGCATGTACTCTTTTATGTTATGTAGAGGATGGTGAGCAGTTTGCTGAGGAGTAACTCTGAGGAGCCGCTATTCATAGTTAGGACTTATGTTTAGTTTAGGTTGTTTATCCGAATGTTTGGAATTTGGTTATACTAGCTATGTAAGTGACATCTGGGTTGGGTTTCGTTTTTATGTTTTAGCTATGTTTCCTTTCAAAACTGTTTTTATTTATGCGTTATGAGATCTTGTTACAATGTGATATCCTTTACCCGTTGGTTTTCATTTTATAATAAATGATATGCACGTGTTTATCTTATTTTCAAAAATTGAATTTTCCTTCTATATTATATCTTTTTAAATACATGAGGGGTAGAGGGTGTCACATGGTCCCTACTAGAATAAATTTATAGCATCGTGGTGTTTCTTGATAAACCAGGTGAACACTTTCACTGAGTTGTTTTTCTTGGCCTGCGGTTTGTTGGACCCTTCTAAAAGAGCTCATTTTGTGATTATCATGTGGTATATTTGGAAGGTTAGGAACCATAAATTGTGGAACAATGAGGCTGTGCCAGCACAGTAGGTTATCATCTGTGTGGAAGATGTGATGGCTAGTTGGTTGGTTTCCAAAAAAAGAAGCCTCCTAGAGTGAGCACTACTCCTGTTCGTGGAGTGGTAAGATGGACCCCTCCTCCTTTTGGTGCTTTAAAATGTAATGTTAATGTAGCTTTCTTTGAGGATATAAACTTAACTGGTTTTGGTATGTGTATTCGTGATCATGAAGGAAATTTTGTACAAGCCAAGACCATGTGGATCGGTTCAAATTTAATTGTGAAAGTTGGAGAAGCTTTGGGGTTGATGTATGCCATCCAATGGGTCGGAGAGTTGGGGTATAACAATGTCCAGTTTGAAGTTGATTGCAAATGGGTGGTGGATGAACTTCTATCAACAAAGGAGAACCTCACAGATTTTGGAGTCATAATTTGTCATTGTAAAAGGCTCATTTCCTCTTGTATAAACTACTCAACTAAGTTAATTAGGAGGCAAGCAAACAAAGTTGCTAATTCATTAGCTAGGGCATATATGTTGTATGCTAGATCATGTTA
This sequence comes from Echinosophora koreensis, assembly GCA_035048595.1. Classification (NCBI taxonomy): domain Eukaryota; kingdom Viridiplantae; phylum Streptophyta; class Magnoliopsida; order Fabales; family Fabaceae; genus Echinosophora; species Echinosophora koreensis. Next base: position 1,617,223 of record JAPCYP010000011.1, on the reverse strand, counting down.
TTTTTACATTGCTCCCAGCTTTATTGCTGACATTATTATGAATGAATTACCATAATTTGGCTTTGATAGAAAAAAAAAAAAAAACCTTATGTTTCATGCATGGTCATTAAGAAAGAAGTATGAAGTAAATTACTAAACTTTACTATCACATCTCACGTCTCACATTGCCCAATGGCAGCACCTTCGTTGACCCCTTTTTTTCAACTTTATAGGAAGGGTAAATAATATAAAGATTTAAAATAAGAAAAATATTTCTGTAGCGGGGAATCGAACCCCGATTTCTATCTGTTGAAATTACTGAGCGTACTACTGTGGATGTCTTGTTATGATATACCAAATATATTACTTAAAAGTTAAAATTACTCCTAAAGATGTTCAGTGAGTCAATTATATAACATTAACATATGTAATGTTTTTTTGTGAGACTTAAAGCCCCTTGCTTTAGGAGTGTCACCCTTGCGCCGGAAATGGAAAAACTTTTATTATTGTCCATATCATATAACTTTTAAAAATTTTAAATTTACTTAATAAAGTAATGATAGGACTTTTTGTAAGTTTTCAATAAATTTTTATTTTTTTATATGACCATTAAATATTATTGTATAAAAAATATTAATTTAAAAAATAGTGATAAACAGAGACACCTTCTCAATGTATCGTCTGAATAAGGGGAATCAACTTTATAAGTTAACAGGCCTATTAGCTAACCAACTGACCAGTCCACTAAGCACCAAATTTGCCATCACAACAATATCAAAAAATTGTCCATATTATACAAATTCTTAAATTTTTAAATTTACTTAATAAATCAATTATAGGACTTTTAGGGCTTGTTTGTGAGTTCAGGAGGGGAAGGGAAATGGATGAGAGAAGGGAAGATAAATCCTTATCTAATTCATTTTTTTAGTTCCCCCCCCCCCCCCCCCCCCCAAATTGGAGGATTTTGGAGGATTGATTCTTTTGTTAAAAAATAAACCTTATGCAAGATGGGAGAGTATCCTTCCCTTCCCCATTCTTCCTCCCAAAACCTTCCCCTCCAAAACTTACAAACAAGCCTTTAGTAAGTTTCCAATAAACTTACCTTTTTTATATGACCATTAAATATTATTGCATAAAGGAGCGAGAGTGGAGAGGGAAATTTTTTTTTCTATTTCAACTTTCTAGGAAGGGTAAATAATATAAAGATTTAAAACAAGGAAAAAAGTTCCACAACCGACAATCGAACCCGAATTTCAATTTCAATTTGCTGAAATTACCAAGTGTGCTACTACGGATGTCTTATTAAGATATGCCTAATATATTACTTAAAAGTTAAAATTACTTGGGCCAAGGGATGAAGCCCAATTCCTCCTTTTTCTTTTCTTTTTACTCTTTTTTCCTTCTTTCTTTATAGAATTATGAATTATATTGAAGGTTTAATGAACTTTTTAATCCCTGCAAAATGAGTGAGTTTTAATTCTGGTCCTTACAATTTTTTTCGTTGGTTTTGGACCCTATAAGTTTCAGAATTTTGATTTTAGTCCTTGTCATTAGTGCTCATCTGTTAAGTGTTAAGGTGGCTATAGTATGCACCTAGGCTAATTTAATAACTTTTAATGCCATGTAGGATTACATTTAATGAAGTTTTAGTTCGTGCAGAGTGTGCGAGTTTTGGTTTTGGTCCTTACACCTTTTTTCATTGGTTTTGGTTACTGCAAGTTCCAGATCTTTGGTTTTAATCCCTATCGTTAGTGCTCATCTGTTAAGTGCCGACGTGGCTAACAGTACGCCATTTCAGTACTGTCATGTGTATTTTATTATATATATTTTAAAGTCACGTAGGATGTCATGTAGGAAATCCACTTTTTTTTTTCTAATTTATAAATCACAATTTGTTATTTTTATTTTAATCCTATTATTCTTTTCTTTTAGTTAATAAACTAGTAAATAGAAATTCACTCTTGTTCCTCTTCGCTTTTTCACCTCCGTCAACCTCCTTCGCTTGCTCAGGAAGAAGCTCCTTCCTTGTGTTTTGATCGTCATGCTTCAATTCTTTATTTTCCTCGTTCTTCCCTTTCCAAGCACCGAGGTTACCATGATGAGCCAACTTGATCGGATAATCCAGTCATTCACTTCAATCTCCAATACCCATAATAGGGTTTGTAGTGGTGGAGACGGGTTGAAGCCGATGACATCCAAAAGCTAGAAGAACCCCGGGCACACAATTTTGGACTTGCCATAATTTGAAGGTAGGTGAAATTTCTTTTCCAAAATTCACCCCAAATGTGATTGTCTATAGATTGGCTAAGGAATAACTACTAAATTGTTAAGAAATTTTAGTTATAGATTGGCTACAAAATCACTATGACAATATCATATCTATTTAGCTAGGAAAAAACAATTTTGAACAACATATTACTAATGATTAGTTACAAAATAGCTAGAACTTATTTAAGATTAGCTATGAACCCGATAGAAAAAAAAATTCAAACTAATTTGTCGCTCTATTTACGTTATCATCAATTCCACTGTTAGTTTAGCTAATTTGTAGCTACAAATTAACTACTAAATTTGTGGTAGCTAATAGCAGAATTTCTTGCAATGAAAACAAATAGTTATGCTCAATTGATAGAATCAAAACCGTGAATACAAAAAGTCTTAAATTCAGATCTTTTGTTAGTTCTTTTTGCCCCCTGAACTGATCTTTTATTAGATTCCAATTCCAATTCCAACGTGCATTCACGCATGAGCAAATAAAAACAAAAGAAACTTCAAAAATAACTTAGATATTTTATTGGCCCACGAGCCACGAGACCAAAATGATTGTTCCCCTACAGCAACATGTGTGGATATTAACACCTCGATATCTTACGGTAATGCCGTAATGGTAATAAAGATTGGAGAACTTTTAGCCGTACAAATGCATCACTCTTCTTATTCAATGGCTCCATACTGTTAGAAAAATGGTATTTGAACATTCGGGTGCGTAGCGGCACTGTAGCCGCTACAGTGCACTTTTTTTTTTTTACATTTTTTAATAAAGAGATATGATATGCTAACACCCAAATATGACACCTCTACATTGACACCGTATAAAATACACAAAAGGACCGGTGGCATTTATGTTAATATGTTCGTTGATTTATTTCAATTTCCCCCTCTTTCTTTCTCATTCATCGCGCTCGTCTCCTTCCCTACTCACTGAAGACACTTCACTCCCTCTCATCTCTCCACGGCAGTTCTCCACCGTCGAACGAAGTCGAGTGGTCGCTGCGCCTCGTCTTCTCCACGGTCGTCGTTCGGAATCCGTGCGCCTCGTCTTCTTCGTCTTCTCCGTGCGCCACGCCTCGTCTTCTTCGTCTTCTCCGTGCGCCTCGTCTTCTCCACGGTCGTCGAACTGGTGTCGCTGCGCCTTGTCTTCTCCACCAGTGAACGAAATCACTGCCTCGTCTCTCAGTTTCACCTCCCAACACGGCAACACCGACGTTCATCCACAATCACACATTGATTTTGGTAATACCATGTTCCCTCTTTCTTTCTAATTTATTAGCTTCTGTCATAAGTGCCTAACACTCCTAAATGGCCTGATTGAAGGTGCTTGACAGCACAAGGGTGTGTGGAATGACTAGGCTGTGTGAAATGATGATTTGGGGAACTTTAGTTTTGTGTTTATTTTCACTTTTTACTCATTTCATTTGTGGGTTTAGGGATGTGAAACCCATCATTTTTTTGTTTAATTAGGGTAAATAATTTGCCAATGTGCTCAAATAACTCTCAACTAAAATTGAGGTAGAAATAATTGCAACACAAACTCCATTTAAACAATCACAGGATAAAACCTGTGATTGAAGCTCTCAATTTATAAGCCTGAATCTTATGGATCCTGATCATACACAAGCATGACTAATTATTTGTGGATTATTTATATGTTTGTGGGCTAAACATCCAAGTTCTTCATATTCATGTTTGTCAAGGTCACCTTTCAACTCCCATTGGCAAATTATTGACCTTCCATAATAGCAATGTGCCACTGTTTGATATTACTTTAGCCATAAAAATTTCGAACAGCATTGATTGAACTCATTCATCAATTTTTACTGATTGAACTCATTCATGAATTTTTTCTCTTGTGAAGGTCTAGCTTAGGATTGAGGAAGTTGCATTAGAAATTTTTTCTTTCTAACGCTTTGTTTGTTTGGGTGGATTTTGGAGAGAAAGAAGCGAAGAATAAAGAAGTGTGAGCAAGAAGTGAGAGTTGTCTTGTTTGATAAGTAAATGGAAGATACAGTGGACATTGTTACTGATATTCTTATACCTGACAATACCTAACTTAACCAAGCATTATTTTAGTTTGTTTAGATACAATTAGTTAGTTGTAGAGTTTTTTATGATAGTTACTTGTCAATTGCCTTGTATAAATACTTGAACCCAATTTCTTATCGGTTGAATGAGAAATTCCGTTCAGTTCAATTGTTCTAAGTTTTTCTCTCTAGACTTTGGATTTCTCTCTTGGAAGAATTTTTTTTTTAGTCCAACTCGGGGAACTTGCAATTTAGCATTTTATATCACAAAGCTGCCATTTCATTTAATGTCATTGGTAATTAACCTCATTTCATGGTCATCGTGTCATTATGCATTTGTTTGCTTAAAATATGGGTCTAAGTCATTGATACTCAGGCAAGTTGGGCACAATGTCTTGTTCTTAATTCCTGCACCTATGGTATGATTGTTGACAACATGCAATGGTGATTTTGCAGGTATTGACAACATGGCATCAAGAAACGATAAAAGTTTAAGGTTGAGACATGCATGTGCACCAAGAAGGTTGCTTCAAATTAACAGAGGCTTGACAGTTGCACAACAAGACCAAATAAAGAACACCCCTTTCCGGTGGGTTATGAATATGCCGGATAATTTGAAAATATCTGGTTTACTATTGTGGGAACTAGCTAGTAGATGGGATGATCGTTGTAGGGGATTTAGTGTAAGGAGTAGAGTGGTCTATTTTACCCCGAGTGATGTATGCTTTGCCTTAGGACTTCCCGTAGTAGGTGTCGAGGTGCCACTTGATGAAAATGAGGGATGTCATACTTTGTCTTTGTTTGAAGGGGGTGACGTAACCATTGATAGAATTGCTGATATGCTTCCTTTGTATCGGGATGATGTTGCTAATTTTTGTAGACTGTATATACTCCTTGCAATTGGAGAGTTTTACTTTCCTAGTTCAGGGAGACTAATATATACTGGTTTTATTAAACTGCTAGATGACATAGAGTCCCTAAATAAGTATAATTGGGGTTTAGCAGTGTATACTTTTTTGGTTGAGAGTTTAAGCAAAGCTTCTTGTGCGGTCAGAAAGGGGAAAAATCAAAGCCAAACACATATACGTGGATGTGCAGCTGTGTTACAGGTACCTATATCCGAACGTATTATATCACCATATGTTGTTCTTTTAACATAACAATCCAAGTATTAAGTATATTAATATTTGTTGCAGATTTGGGCGTTAAACCACCTCTCGGTGGGGGAAACACCCCGCATCCCTGATAGGTTCCCTTTCCCACGCTTCTTAAATTGGAAAGTTCTGCGTTTGTTCCGGAAGAAAATAGAAGAAGCATTTGAAAACAATGTGGTATGTATCAAAGTTATTTGTATGTATAAGAAGTTGAAAATTTATATACAATGTGTATTTGATGTTTGTCTCGTGTTAGCAGATAACTGTACACTTAACAGCAACGCCTGAGGAGCTTGAATTTCAAATGGTTAGGGATGCATTGCAACAGGCAGAGCACCAATTTGTGCATATCACTGAATATCAACAACTGGTGGCGGAGAATAAGCAGTTTCAAGAGAGGATTTCCATTCTCGAGGCAGAAATGAGGAAGATTAAAGATGCTTTTCATCAACGGCAATCAATGACCGAACCTGAGAATGAGAATGAGTATGAGGGAGGGGCTCCATCAAGGGTTGATGATGCATCCCGCTTGTGTCCATCTGCTGACACTGATATTGATGCTGAGATAGGCGGTGAGGGTTGTCTGAATGATGATAGGGGTGAGTGGTTTGTAAACAAGCATTAGTTTATTGTTTCGCTTATTCAAGTGTTATTGTAGATTGGCATGATGAAAGCACATTGATGAACTTCTCAATGTAGGTGGATGTCTCATAAGTACTCCTACGGAGCATGCAAATGATAAAAATAATGATCCCCCGTCAGGCATGGTTGGTGGACTAGAGGAAATGAGGGTTGAAGATGGTGTCTGTAATGTTACTCGTCAGGATCATGCAAATGATGAAAATAATGATCCCCCGTCAGGCATGGTTGGTGGACTAGAAGGCAACATTGAAGATGGTCTTAGTAAGTAATTATTTGTATATCGACAATTAAAAAATAGCCTTGTATAAGTTTGTAAAATAATTAACATCTAACATATGGACCAATGTTTTGCAGGTGAACACAATGTGGATGGTTCAGCAAAACCTACATCCAACATCATTACAAGACTTAAAGATAACCCAAGGACCCGTACCCAAAGTGTGTCAACTCAAAGTCCATATGTTGTGAAGACATTTGTGAGACATAAGAAAAGGACAAAGCTGAAATAGTTTGTGAATTGGATTTGTACGTGACATATGGTTGTAGGCTTTTTTTTTTGGGTTGTGCAGAGCACCAATCATGGTTGTGAGAAATTTTTTGTTGAGTTGTGCAGAGCACCAAGCATGGTTGAATGTACATATTAGATATGCACCACAAAAGTCATGTGGAATGAAGTCATGTGAAACTGTTAGTAACATATTTATTAGGTTGTTTTGAACAGTTGTGCTATAAATGTATGGAAATATTATGCTCATATCTTTATAGTTTATTTGTTCCATTCAAACTTTGTTATCAGGATTAAAGCATTGTTAGAAAAAAATATTTATGGCTACCTGAAATGATTTAAGTAGCAGCATGGTAATTAAGCAAAGAAGACACTGAATTAACCAACCATTTCCAAAGGATTAACCACGTTTTAAGGCATGCAAAAAATGTTGAGAGCAGCAGGGTTGCCCATTAACCAAAGAAGACACTGAATTAACCAACCATTTCCAAAGGATTAACCACGTTTTAAGGCATGCAAAAAATGTTGAGAGCAGCAGGGTTGCCCATTAACCAAAGAAGACACTGAATTAACCAACCATTTCCAAATGATTAACCACGTTTTAAGGCATGCAAAAAATGTTGAGAGCAGCAGGGTTGCCCATTAACCAAAGAAGACACTGAATTAACCAACCATTTCCAAATGATTAACCACGTTTTAAGGCATGCAAAAAATGTTGGGAGCAGCAGGGTTGCCCATTAACCAAAGAAGACACTGAATTAACCAACCATTTCCAAAGGATTAACCACATTTTAAGGCATGCAAAAAATGTTGAGATTATATATACGCATTAACCAATGAATAAACTGATTTAACCAAGTATTTTCAAAGGATTAACCTTTTTAAGACATCTAAAAAATGGGTGAAGCATCAGATTTTGCCATTAACCAAGCAATACACTGAATTAACCAACCATTTACACAGGATTAACCAAGGAATACACTGAATAACCTGAAATTTCCTTCTTAAAAGAGCATCGATGTTCCCATAAATAGACACATAGGTGATCTGTATATCTTTTACAAAACCATTTACATAGGGCTGTAGATCATTTACATAATATACCAAGCCTTTATACAAAATCGTTTACATAATAGAGCCAGTCTTTGTATAACTGTACACATAATAGATCTTATGCACACCAAAAAATACACTAATATAGATATATGAACAAGATAATGGTTGTTTTGTGCGGCAACCATGTCATACAAATAGTGACAAAATTGATTTGCACCTGACCAACCTGCACCATCAACAGATGTTCATTAGTGAAGTGCTAGACATAAAACAATGAACCACGTTGTCAATGAGCATATCACAAGACTATTAAATAACATACCATCATGCAACAAATTGTCTTAGTAATCTTCCATTCCATAAGTTTATGTGACAAGTGACTCAAAAAGAACATGTCACTAGTCAACACAAAAATTTCCACAAAATGCATATGGAAAGGTTTCCTTGAATATCACATTGTCACAAATCTGTACTGAACTGCGATGATCCCATGAAGTCTATTTCTGACGTCGTCAAAAGATCCATGAATGATATATTACCTCCTACCTGGACAATATCATATAAGAAACTAAAGTAAAAGAACCATGAACCAAGATACCATAGACAATTTACATGCCTGTGTACATGGATTAATAACATCGTTAAATGGACGCCGTGAAAGAGTTGGATTTTGAGGAATCAAACTGTTGTCTTCACTAATGGATACAGCAGCATTTGTATTGATATAAACACCCGTTGACTGTATAAAGAAATAGTTAACTAATCAAATAATTGTTGAACTTCATGTCATTAATCGAAACAATAATCAACTAACTAGTTACATAAATTCTACAGCACACCACACAAATCCAACAATTTATACAATATTAAACCACAACACACAAAAACCAACAAATGTTACACAATTAACACAATCTTATAATTCACACAAACCATGACACTTGCATCCAACAATTCTCCACTTGTCACAACACTAAGAGATGATTCTACATGAAAGTTGCTTTCGCTCTGATTACCCACTTTTCCAAGATTGCATTCCTACACAAAAGGACATCATAAGAACTAAGATGCAAAATTATCCACAAATATATGTACTAAGTTATGGATAATACTTAAATTATGAAAACAAACGCATACCTTAGTGGACTGGTTGTCACCACTCTTCTTAGCTCGCTTCCTACACTTTTGCACAACTTTTTCAACTACTGAAATTTTCCGCTTTGATGTAGGACGACCTTTTCGTTTGACTCGCAATGGACTACGAATTTGAGTAATCTGCAAGTCGTCCCTTATGGTAATATTGGTTGGAATTGAGACATCATTGGATCTTTTGTCAACTTTGTGCCCTGTTGCATCCATAGAGATCAACTTAGTTTTAATTTCACTTAGTCGTTCATGGAGCTCCTTAGATGAATCTTCAGACTCTGCAGCTACCTCAGCAACCTCATAGAAATGCTTGCACAATTTGTCAAACCTGTCCATTTGTGGCCTCATTTCAGTCACACCATAGCTGCTCTTTATGTACGAATGCTTCCTTTTTATTTTTTTGCTCCATCTAGATAATACATACTTCATTGGCACATTCTTTACCCTCTCTTGAGTGCACACACATAGCACATGACAACACAAAATACCCTTAAACTCAAACAACGAGCATTCACAGCTGACATCATGGTTGCCACGATTATAGATAACTTTAAAGATACGCTCTTTTGTTGTATCTCCAAATAGAAGCTCCTCTAACACATGATAAGTTGCAAGGTTACCCTCCACGGTCTTCAAGGATGTAGCACAGTTTATTTTAGCTCTAAATTCAGCTTGAACTTCTTTGAACTTGGCATGCGTGTATTCGCCTTGGAATTGCTTTTCGATTGACGATGATGACCCACAAGGAATTGTTGTGTCCATTGATCGAAAATCAGCTTCAAACTCCTTTTCTGCTCTACTTCTAAGAGCATTATCATATTGTTTCACAAATTGATGCAGACTGGTCGATGAGTTTATGTATCCATCAAAGAAAGCATGTATGCTCTCACTTCGCTGTGTTGTTGACATACCTGCCCAAAATTTAAGTGAATTAACCAACCACTCACATATACTGATTGTTATGGAAAACTGATTGAAGTTTCAGGATGACATCATCAACCAAACAATGAACAACATTAACCAAATATATGCAAGTCAACCATAAAATGATGTGGAAAAATGACGTAAGCATCCAGATATCTAATTGACCACATACCTGCCCAAAAATAATTCCTCAGCATGGTTGGTAACCATCTATGCCGCTCCTTGTACAAACCACTCAGCCAATCATTCTGTCCAAGCTCAAATTTTTCAATGAGGGAACACCATTTCTCTTCAAAATCAGCTGATGTGTACGTATCATAAACCGCTGCTTTCATTGCAGACTTAATCCTCTTATATTCACTATATCCGCTGAGTTTTTCAGGAATTTTTTTCATTATATGCCATAAACACCACCTATGACGAGTTGTAGGGAATACTAACTCAATGGCATTTTGCATTGCCTTACATTGGTCAGTCACAATACCCGCGGGAGCCTTTCCAAGCATACAACGAAGCCAAGATTGGAATAGCCACACGAATGATTCTGTGTCTTCTGATGAAACCAAACCACATCCAAGTAATGTTGATTGACCATGGTGGTTCACACCCACAAATGCAGCAAAAGGCATGTCATATTTATTGGTCAAATATGCTGTGTCAAAAGTCACAACATCTCCAAAGGATTCATACGTAGCTCTACTTCTTGCATCAGCCCAGAACACATTCCTAACATGAAAATCATCATCCAAATCCAACTCATAGAAGAAATTAATATTTTGTTCCCTCATTTCATAAAAGTAGCTTATCAACGCTTTGGCATCTCCTTCTTTTCCAATGGTACGCCTTTCCTTGTTAACAAAATTCCTCACATCTCTTTCACAAAATGCTATATTATCATGGCCTCCAGCATCTGTAACAAGAGATTGGAAAGTCTTGTTGATCCTCACTCCTGCATCATCATTGATTTGGATTGTTCTCTTTACATGCATGTTCATATTCTTGTTAGCCTTGAAAAATCTTGACTTTGTAGGGCTGATCTCATGAGAATGGCTAGGTTCAAACTTTTTAATGTACCATCGTCCATCTTCTGCTAACTTAGTAGTGATCTTTGCAGGACAATTATTTGCTTTATCGGGAAGTGTCTTCAAAGAACATGGAATTGCTGACGGACGATAGCCTTCTCTAGAGCATGCTAGAATCATATAATTTATCTCCCCATCATCTCCTTTTTTTGATGTTCTGATCTTCCAGCCAAAACCCTTTTTAGAAGCATACTTCCCATAAAATGATTTCACCTCATCTGCGGAAGAAAAAGACATCCCTGATGAAGGCTCCCAACTTGCATGTTCACCATTAAAGCTACCGACTCCATTAGATTCACAATCAACACCATCACAACCATCCAAGTTGTTTGAACCGTCCATCAACTTCCACTTGTGGATGCCACACCAAATCTGCAAAAAAATACCACAATTAGATCCATCATTAGATTAACCACATTTTTAAAGTTTCGTAAAAAAGTAGCTTGAAGCATCAGGGTTGCCCATTAACCAAAGAATAAACTGAATTAACCAACAAAATGCAAAGGATTAACCATGTTTTTTAACGTATGTAAATAATGGCTTGAAGCATCAGTCTTACCCATTAACCACACAATACACTTAATTAACCAATCATTTTCATGTCATTAACCACGTTGTTTAAGGTCTGTAAATTGCTTAAGTATTAGAGTTACCAATTAACCACCCAGTGAACTAAATTAACCACTCATTTTCAAAGGATTAACCACATTTTTAAAGGTTTTGTAAAATAATAGCTTCAAGTATCAGAGTAACCCACTAACCACACAATACACTTAATTAACCATCCATTTTCAATGCATTAACCACGTTTTAAAACTTTTGTAAAAAATACCTTGAAGTATTGGAGTTACCCATTAACCGCACAATACACTGAATTAACCAACAAAATGCAAAGGATCAACCATATTTTCTACGGTATGTAAATAATGGCTTGAAGCATCAGTCTTACCCATTAACCGCACAATACACTGAATTAACCAACAAAATGCAAAGGATCAACCATATTTTCTAAGGTATGTAAATAATGGCTTGAAGCATCAGTCTTACCCATTAACCGCACAATACACTGAATTAACCAAAAAAATGCAAAGGATTAACCATGTTTTCTAAGGTATGTAAATAATGGCTTGAAGCATCAGTCTTACCCATTAACCACACAATACACTGACTTAACCAAACAAATGCAAAGGATCAACCATGTTTTCTAAGGTATGTAAATAATGGCTTGAAGCATCAGTCTTACCCATTAACCACACAATACACTGAATTAACCAAAAAAATGCAAAGGATCAACCATGTTTTCTAAGGTATGTAAATAATGGCTTGAAGCATCAGTCTTACCCATTAACCACACAATACACTGAATTAACCAAAAAAATGCAAAGGATTAACCATGTTTTATAAGGTATGTAAATAATGGCTTGAAGCATCAGTCTTACCCATTAACCACACAATACAATGAATTAACCAATCATTTTCATGTCATTAACCACGTTGTTTAAAATTGCTTGAAGTATCAGAGTTACCAATTAACCACACAGTGAACTAAATTAACCAATAATTTTCAAAGGGTTAACCACATTTTTAAAGGTTTTGTAAAATAATAGCTTCAAGTATCAGAGTAACCCACTAACCACACAATACACTTAATTAACCATCCATTTTCAATGCATTAACCACGTTTTAAAACTTTTGTAAAAAATACCTTGAAGTTTTGGAGTTACCCATTAACCGAACAATACACTGAATTAACCAACCATTTGCAAGGAATTAACCATGTTCTATACGGGTTGTAAATAATGGTTGAAGTTTCAGAGTTACCCATTAACCAAATAATACATTGAATTAACCACATATTTGTAATGGATTAACCACATTTTTTACTGTTTGTAAAAATTAGCTTTCAGCAGAGAGTTACCCATTAATCACACAATACACTACATTAACCAAACATTTGCAAAGGGAAACAAAAAAACATCAAAATGGTCGCTATTTATTGTTTTAAATTTCATAACATGACCCCAAGTTATGTGCTTTCAAACCCTATCTCTCAAGATTTGGACAAACACATAATATTGGAGCCCTTTCTCATTTTGGGAGAGGCTTGAGCAAAGATTATTGATGGAGGATTATTGGAGCTAACAAACTAACCTCTACCAAAACTATGCTTGATCTTTTTCAGCTTGACAACTTCTTCACTTGAGGGATAACAACTTGTGAAGCTTGTGCTGTGGTAGGAGCTTCCCTTTGTGGAGTGTGCTTATGACCTTGAGTGAGAGAACCCTTTGGAACCCTCCCCCTCCAGCTGAGTGACGAAGAAAGAAAGGACAATAGAATGATGGGCACTTCACAACGCACATATGAGCTAATGGAGGGAAAAAAATGGGAACTGCTTCTTATTACTATTATGCCACCGGTCCTTGTGTATTTTATACGGTGTCAATGTAGAGGTGTCATATTTGGGTGTTAGCATATCATATCTCTTAATAAATATTTAAAATATCAGATTATTTTTTTATCATGTAAATATTTGGTTAATCAAGTATAAATATTTGGTTAATTTAGTTATTTGTTTGGTTAATCGGTCATTCTAAGCTTACTATCATTTTCCACAACATATAAATATGTGGTTAATCACGTATAAATATCTGGTTAATTCAGTTCATTATATGATTAATAGGTGTAAAAAAAAAATCAACCAAATATTTCAAATATTTATTTAAAAAATGCATAAAAAAAAAAGTGCACTGTAGTGGCTACAGTGCCGCTACAGTGCAAGGTGTCGCACCCGGGTGTCAATTCCGGGTGTGCAAATATCACAGCTCTGCTGTTATTAACCATATACAAAATATTTGCTAATTTTTTTATGGACTTAATTGATATGATTTAATAGTACAAAAATATTATATTTATCATTAATCACAAATTAGCATATCACTAAAAATATTTGACTTTTATTTTAATTATATTCAAAATAACAGGTATGATTATCTAGTAAAGTATAAAAACTTTAGAGTCTCTGAATTATTTGGAAAATTTTAAATAGGAATTTAATTGAGATTCCTGAATTTATATAAGATTTTCAATTGAGTTTCTGTACTAGAATTTTTTTTAACTAAATCCTTAAATTTATATAAAAATTTTAACTGAGTCTTTAGAATATGATTCCGTGAAAAGGTTGTTAAATCTTAAATTTGATAACATAACATGAATTTTTTAACCGAATTTGTAAGATACAGAAATGCCGAACTATTTTTATTGCCCACGTGAAGAAAATGATTGTCCCCCTGTGGCCATATGTGTGGATATTACCACGACGCTATCTTATGGCAATAGTATACCATAGTCCCATAGTACATTCAATGGCTCCATACTGTTACACCTTCATCTCTCCTTCTCTACCTTCTCTTTCACTACCCATCAACCGTCCCTCATATCTTCCCCGTCGAGTTTCCTATACAAATGCTTCCTTAAGTTCTTCCTCTTCTTCCCACGAATTCAAAGCAGCATCATCATCATCACCAACAACACCACAAGGTGTTCCATCTCAAACTACTTCTCCATCTTCATCTACCCCTTTTGTTGAGTCTAGGCCACTTGACCCAGCTTTCAACCATGCACTCGCCAACCCCAATGGCAGCCCGTTTGTTAGGATTCTTCGCTCTACTGAGTCTTCCATTGAAAGGGTATTTTAAGTCACCTGTTATTTTTTAATTTGGGCTGATTTGTATGATATCCCATTCCTATATACTTGACACATGTCAACGTTTTCTTCGTTTATTATTAACTAAGATTTTGTACATCATTAACCATATTATTTATTAACGGATTTATATATTTACCACAAATGTAACCATTAACCAAATTCAACTCATCATTAATCACGATTTTGAATTTAATTATTAATTAGGTGTTGATTGTTGTCAAATTTATGATGAATATCATTAATTTTATCACCAAAGAAAACTATGAGTACTGAATTTCTAAGAATACGTAATATTAGTCTTTAATTTTAAAAATTATTGTTTTAGTCTTGAAATTATAACATCTAGTAATACTAATCTTTGAAATTATGATTCATATTAGTCAAGCAAGTCTCTACATTTAAAGGACTAATATGATCGGTGCTTATGATTTTAGGAACTAAAATAATAATTTTCTAAAATTAGTGGCTACTATGATGAGTGCTTACAAAATTCAAATGATTTTGTCTTACCATTATTCACGAGTAAACTTTTTCCTTTTGAGTTACTTATCGGTCTTTTTTATTTTATTTTTATTTTTGATAAGCACTTATCGGTCTTAATTGTATGTGTACTAAATTTACAAATGAAGGGTACTCAATACCCAGCATTGTAGATGATGTGGTCCGATTGACATAATAATGTATACTCTCTTAGGATATGGAACATTGACATACCTGAGGTTCTGCTTGGTGGTTCAACATATGAAATATCAAAGATAAATCAGAGAGGAAATGTATGCAGTTTGGGAGTTAAAAGAATTGTTGGACAGTGTACTTCATGTGGGGTTGACTTAGGAGTAACTATGAAGAGAAAGCCTGGTCTATGAAAATCTTTAAGCAGAGTTTATTATGCGTGATTTCAATTAATTCTTTATTATTGAATGGATTTTATGTGGGAAATCACTAAATAAAGTGTGGACTAATGTGATTGAGTAGATTACACAAAATTCACCCAATAATAAAAAATGTTTTGAAGATACTATTGAAAAGAGTGTTATGCTTTTCCTCTTTGCCTATAATAGCTATCAGTAATGAGGAGGGATCCGTTTATATAAGTGTAAGTCATTTTTTACTTATACTCACTTCTAACAGTTGATTTTGTTTTCATTCAACCATGTAAACTACTAAAATCACAATTACACTTGATGAAAATAAAATCAATGATTGAGATTGTGTGTAAGTGGAATATGACTTAGACTGGTGTCATCCAATCTCCCCTCATTATTAATACATCCATTTCAGTAGATCCCTTATATATGAATTTTGAGAATGCATTTTATTTACTTATCAGACACCTGTTGTAGTGAAACAAGAATAAATAATTAGGATTAGTAAATAACATATAACATATATGACTAAAACTTTTGAAACACATTGAAAGACAACCAGCATTATTTTCTTAATTGGATGGTCAAAGTACAACGTTGCAGGCTGCAAAATAAGATATTGTCACTAAAAGCTACATGAACAAAGTCTATTGAAGCTATGCATTTCTGATATTTGTTTTCAATGGTTTCCACTTTCTGAATTAGTTTTTTTCCCCTTGTTTTATTATGAAGTTACTTATGTGCTTGTATGCATTCTCTTTTATTAAAAGTGTTTCCATTCTCCCTTTGTTGAGCAGATCATTTTCGACTTCCGGTTCCTGGCACTCTTTGCTGTTGCAGGTTCATTGGCTGGTTCCCTAATATGCTTTCTAAACGTATGGTCTCTTAACACCTTTAATGTAGTAAATTATTTTTCTAAAGAAGTACTGTCTTATCACTATTGATTAATTTGAACCCTGAGATTATTTTTATTTTCTTCTGTTATTGATTCCTCTGTTGGAGAATCTTACTTCTCCCTTTCATATGGTATTCTGATAAATATTGGTGAAACAAAAGTTGGTGTCATGTTAATACAGTTCAATAGAAATCATAAAAGAGCCTACATATATCTGACTATCCTGAATCATTTTAGGGTTGTATTTATATTATTGATGCATACAAAGTCTATTGGACAAGCTGTGTCAAAGGAGTTCACTCTGGAAAGATGGTTCTGCGACTGGTTGAAGCAATTGGTAATTTTTCACTTATCAGACAATCTCCAATTTTCTGTTTTCATCAAAACTTTCTCTTTTTATGGGGTTAACTGGGGTTAACTGTCATAATTTTCATTGCCATTTTTTATGGGGTTTCAAAATGCGGACCGCATCACGTGATGCGGCCGCAACATCTCGTTAGCGGTAGCTGCCGCAACCGCATCGGACTGCGATTGCGAACCTATCGGCCGCAATATGGCCGCATCTGGACCCAACTGCAACGCAATCGTGACCGCAACCGCAATTTAAAACCTATTGATGTAACTTCT
Organism: Echinosophora koreensis; assembly: GCA_035048595.1. Lineage (NCBI taxonomy): Eukaryota > Viridiplantae > Streptophyta > Magnoliopsida > Fabales > Fabaceae > Echinosophora > Echinosophora koreensis. Next base: position 1,600,340 of record JAPCYP010000011.1, on the reverse strand, counting down.
ATTAGCTCCTCTATTAAGGTATCCATTTTATTCTAAGAATGATCATTCAACATCATTAAGAAAGAACATACTAGATCATCTCTAACCTGCATATTTGCAAATACATAAAGATGGTTGATCTCATTCAAGTAGCATATTGCTATTTTTGTTTTCATTTGGAAGCACTCACTTTTTTTTACCTCCATTTTTTGTCCCAATTTCTGATATGATTATGTCTACTACCATTGAAGCTTTTTTTTTTAGCCAATAAAATGCATGAACGTTGCTGCTGCAGATGTTTATCTTGCTGGTACGGTTATGCTGATTTTTGGTATGGGCTTATATGGATTGTTCATAAGTAATGTATCTCCTGATGTGCCACCTTCTGGAGACCGTGCCCTTAAAGGATCCTCTTTGTTTGGAATGTTTGCTTTGAAGGTAATTGTAAATCCTCTGATTTAAAACAATAATAACCACCATTTTATTTTATATATTATTAGCATTAAGCTGCCACGACTATCCCCAGAAAAGTAGCAAATTCAACCTTTCTTTTGTTTTACTTGTGATAAATCAATAGGGAAAATTCAAGTTTAGTACTTACCTTGTTTCATAGAAGAGGTTATCTTTTTGTAAGATATGGTTATTCAGTTGCAATACTTTATCTTATGCAATGTGCTTATGAATCGGATGGAATTGTTTTTATTAACTTCTGAATCTGATTGGAATTGTCTGAAGAACTTTTATGCAGCAAAAGAAAATTGACAACCAAGTAAGTTTGGAGAGTTTGTAGCTTATGAAAGGAGAAAGCTCCTTTGCACTCCATGTTCTTAACTGCCATGATATATAATAGACCTCTTTAACTGGTCCAAACCATGCTTGGAAAGATGAGTACTTCCCAAACTCGAAATTGGATAGGAACGGCCAAAAGAGAGTTTTCTAGGCTACCCAACTGCCACTGAAAACTTCTTAACGAGTCTTTATAACCATCAGCGGGAATATGCTTTAGTAATCTAAAGGCTTAATTATACTTTTGGTCCTCTACTATTGATCAAGTGCGAGTTTGGTCCTTGTGTTTTTTTTTTTTTTTTTTTTGAGAACCTGGCCTTACCCTAAAGAGTTTCACAGTAGTGCTATTGATGCATGGTCTGGTGTTCTGTTCATTATTGTAGATCAACTCATTCATTCCTCTCCAAATCTTATTTAATAGCCTGAACTCTGTAACATTTCTCCAGACAGACTGTAGTTTTTCAAGATTTGGTTTACCTTTTCATTGCTACATTATTACCTGCTAATATTTTAAGGTTTGGATTGATTATTGTAAACAGAACCTGAAGGTTCAATATAAAACACCCTCCTTTTCAGCTGTCATTTATTCTGTGTTGTAGCAGTAAGATTATTTAACAAACATAAAATTCATTTAAGAGTTTAAGACATGATAACGAAATAGCAGCAGATCTAGCTTGCACATTTTAACATGCATGCATAGCCGTAAATCAATAAGTATCTCTATGGTATTAAGTTGGCTAGTTTATAGATTACTGTGATTTGAATAGATTCAATAGAAATTAAATACAAACTGTTCTGTAACTCTTATTTCCCCTATAGAAATCAGTTTTCTATTAAACTCTTATCAGTTACTAGTCACCTTATGATAATGTTTGATAAGTTTTCTGAATCCACCATCTTCATTTCATGTATATTTTTAGGCAAAATTGTCTCCCTTCCTGTATCATTTAATGCAAACTGTTAACCAGTTTCCATTTTATTTATTGACCCCTGCTCATTTTTCAATATTGAAAAAGAAAGAGACTATCAATCTTTTTTTTTTTTTTTTCCATTTTCAGGAGAGGCCTAAATGGATGAAAATTGACTCACTTGATGAATTGAAGACAAAAGTGGGCCATATTATTGTCATGATTCTTCTCGTAAAAATGTTTGAGAGGAGCAAAATGGTAACCATAGCCACAGGAATGGATTTACTAAGTTATTCAGTCTGTATTTTCTTATCATCTGCATCTTTGTATATCCTCCATAATCTGCATAAGTCAGAATAGAATGTTGTAGACTTTGTAATATACTCAATTCATATCTTTAGGTCTTCGTACGATCTTGAGAAGAAATGAAACTCGTTAATACTTATCCTGTCATTTATATGCTAAACAAATGCTAGATTTCCAACTTCCTAGGCGTATGTATGGTTTCAAGTTTGTCATTTCGGTCAGGATTTTGAGATTAAAAAATGTGATAGAAAATGAAATTGATTGTAATTAGCAAGGTTTTAAATTGTGGTCGTGTTGTGTTGCGGATATTGGGAGATAATGCGACCGATGTGGTTGTAAGCAGTTTCGGCAACTGCCAAAACCAACATGTCACGGCCCAGATTTTGGTTTCGAACCCAAATTTGAAACCTTGGTATTTTGTGTCACTAATTTGTTTCCTTCTTCTTTAAATCGTGGCATTGTCTTATACCAGTTAAGGCCCGGCTTAAACTAATGTTTTGTATCTTGTTCTGATTACCACAGAGGAAATCTACTTGAGGTAGGGAAAATAACACAGAAATAAACACTAATTTTGTTTTAGGAATACTTATGCTAAGAAATGTAATGCTAACTCCTTGGTAATTCATGTAGCTTTGCTAAGGCAACCATACAACTTATTTGATCTCTTTAAGGCAACATATTCAATAGAAAATTTCAAGCTATATCTAAATCCTTTCTTGAATAATTTATTATCATTTATACGTTTAATTACTCTATTAATCATGCAAATATTTTTACTCAGATTTTGAATTAGTCTTTTAATAATAGTGTCTTAATTTAAAGCTTAAAGGTTTCTATTTTGTGTTCTTAATTATTACTGTCACAGAGAAAGGTTAGCTATTTGGATTCCATCTCCACCGTTCGTTTTTGCTTTGAATGTGGATGGAAGTTCAATTGCTAACTCAGGATAAGTGGGATATGATATTTCATGGAAGAGTGATTACTCATGAGTGAAAGAAAGGCTTTGCTGGTTACTTTAGTATATTTGGATAGTCTGCATGTGGAGCTTTCAGTTATTCTTTTCAAAAATGTTATTTGTACACCTAAAACTTGGATAATAGTGTCCAAATAGATGGTTAATATATTAATTAATGATGTCAGAATCTTAATTAACAATGTACAAATTTTGATTAATGATGTCAAAATCTTGAATGTATAAATAACATTAGTGTATTCATTTTGGTCTGTGAGTTGTTTGGGTCAGTGGGACTAGAAGAGTGGAGACGGAGTATCAGTCACCCTCAAGGGAGCTCTATCTAGCCCTTGGTGAGGGCACCCCATCCTTCTTCCACAAATATGCTAAGACAATATGAGCTTTTTGACCAAAGTAACACTCTTTTAGAATAAACCCCATCTTGCTCCCCCTCCCCAACACTCAATCCTCCTCAATCCTACTTCAACATTCCCTCATTCTCCAACACTCTATTACACTCTTTTTTTTTTTTTTACACTCTATTTTATCATCAATTTTTATTTAAGGTAAATATTTTAATTTTTATTGTATCATATTTTTATTATTTTAATAGTCGTTGTATACCCATTCTCCGACATTCTACTACAATCTTTTTTATCATCAATTTTTATTTAAAGTAAATAATTTAATTTTTATAGTATAATATTTTTATTATTTAACAGTCATTGTATAATTTTTTATATTATTGTATTAATTTTAATTTATTATTTTAGTATTTTTATTTAATTAGTGGTATAATTATTGTTTTTGTAAAAAATATTTTTTGTACGATTAATATATATTATGATATTAATAGTGGTCCCTATTATCATTTTGTGTATTTTTTTATTTTTAAAATTTTTTATAATTATGTTAATGTTGTTGTTATTAATTTAATATTTTTTAGTGTTAATGTTATCTTAATATTAGTTAAAATAATTATATTAATATATTTGTTATACTATTATTGTTATTGTTATTGTTGTTAGTGTTATATTATTATATAATTACTATATATCGTTATTTTTTATTTACTTTTTTATTATTAAAGTTATTGTTAGTTTGTTAATATTATTATTATTATTAAAACTATTATTAATGTAGTTATTATTATACAATATTATTATATTAATATTGTTATAGCGTTTTTTATTATTATTATTATTATTATTATTATTATTATTATTTGTACTAATGGTTTAGTTACTTATGATTTTTTCCAGGTAATATGGCACAGTCGATTAATCTTGGCCCCATTGATCCTCAAGTGTAACATGGGCAGAGGAGTCATGTCTCTCAACATGTATGAAACAATGATAAAGGTCGGGTTCTTAGATGCAGACGAGCACAACAATTTAGGGATGAAGGTGTCAACATTCCCCCGACCATTAGAGGGTATCTCGAGATGATAGGATTTTTGGGCATTGTGCAATTATCGTTGTTCCAGGTCAACCACTCGCTGATAAGTGCATTGGTTCGGTGGAGGCCTGAGACCCAGACATTCCACATGTCATTTGGAGAGTGCACCATCATGTTGCATGATGTTCAAATTCTCATGGGTCTTCGCCTTGACGGTCAGGCCGTAATTGGTCAAACCTGTAATGATTGGCTAGAGTATGTTGGTCTTATGCTAGGAGTGATCCTAGGTGAGGAGGCTTTTCATGGGAGTCGGCTAAGATTGACATGGTTAAATGAACATTTTGGAAATCTTGACCAATATGCATTGTCTAACTTGTCAGTGGCTATATGTTGCACCAGAGCGTATATTATGAGGTTACTCGGTGGAGTGTTGTTCACAGATCATTCTAGTTCGTATGTTCCATTAAGATATCTTACATTGTTAGAAGCTTTTAATGTAAGTGCACAACATAGTTATTTCATAGCCAATGTAAGTTACAGGATTTGTTTGTACCATATATTTGGCCATTACCTTTGAAATACACTAATTTGTTTGAAATTTCAACCTAGAATGTATCTTTGCCTTCAATGCTTCATACCTCATTCCTTGTTTTATTTGCATCATTTTTGTATTCCCTTCGAAAGTGAGACCATTATCTCCTGCATATACCTTCCCATTCCAGTACACCAAAACCATAATAACTTGACTCATAATGCCGGCCTACATTAATTAGACATAAACAAATAAGAATGATCCCAAATAAAATAAATTATCACCACTAATGATATTTAATAATAATAAAACATATTTAAAACAAAGTTATAAAATAAAATTAACAACATTACTAATAGCAAAATTTAACAAAGGCATATCAATAATAACAATATTAATGATAATATAACAACATTAATATATTAAAACTTAATATAGAATATTAGTGTAGGTAGAATATGTGGGCGAGGGAGGCGTCACGTGTCACCTCCTGGTGCAGTGGCGCCACTGCAACTAGTGCCACTAATGACGCCACATGCAGTTGTGCCACTGCACCAGGGGGTGACACCTGGCGCCCCATGCAGAATCCTTTTTTTTGTAAAAAAAATTGGATTAATAAGGACCTGCCACATGGCAGGTCAATGGCGCCAAACTGGCGCCATTTGGTAAAAAAAAAAGTATATTATTCTACCTTGTAAAAAAGGAGGTTATTTTGGTAAATTACTTCAAAAGTTGGTCATTTTGTAAGTAGTTTCTAAAAGGAGGTCACTTTGGTCAAAAAGCCGACAATTAGAAATATAAAGGATCTCATAAATAGGGAATAAAGGAAGGGCAACCAATATGCAGATGAATACTTCACCTAGTTGGGAGCTCTGGGCAATGCCAGACTAACCATCTTCTCCTCCCCTTGACCAGTCTTACCCTACTTTCATTAGAGTTTGGCTTCAGTTTGTTGTTTATTTTCCTTAGCATCAAAATGCATTTATTTTTTGGTATACCGAGGGTATCCTCCAACCTAGCTAGAGACTAATCCCTTTCGATATGTAGCGATCACCGAAGTGGGTTTTGCCTCTCCGATCAAAAATGCATTTCTAATTAGGCCAATAACATCCCCAACTATCAAGTATCGATTAATTTAATGTTAATGTGACAAATGATGTCATGATGTGGTAATTTCACTACAACAGATTCAATATTTAATAGCGTTTAATTTCAACATATTATAATGCTTTCGGGGGCTATCTATGTTGACGCTATTGAAAGTTGTAAACAAGATAGCGCTTCAGAAGCTTTGTCGTAGATTTTACTACAATAACGCTTGTCAACGAAATACCATAGTAGTTCACACCAAAATGACCAACCAGGAAATGGTGCTGACGTGGATTCGAAATAAGGATAGCGCTGACTTAAAAAAGCGCTATCTTAGTTATCCAAAAACTATAGCGCGATCTCACCAAAGCACTATCGCAGTTTGAACTACGATAGCATTTTCGTAAACAAACGACGTCTATTGTCTACCCGTTTTTTAATTGGTATTTTATAGCTGCTTTCTGCATTCACCATCATACCAGAACTCGACCAATCAAAAACAACATTTAGCTTATACAAAAACAAAATTGAGCATTACCAACATGGTGTGGCACAGTTGGTAGATAACTGGGCACCTTAAGCATGTGGTCAGGGGTTCGATTCCTGAATCATGCGTATAGAAGAGCATCAATTGGGAGAGGTCAACCCCTTAAATGGGTCTCAGTACCTCGAGAGATTAATATCTAGCTCCCAACCAGAGGATACCCGGGTTCACAAAAAAATAATAATAATTAGAATTGAGTATTTAACATTCAAAAAATAACATTAGGCAATCAACACCAATCATACCCCTACTACAACTAACAAATTCGACCATAAACAAACTTTGGGTCTTAAAAAGCATATATGATAATGCGAAAAAAAACAACATACATTCCAATGAATATACCAGAATTTAACAAACAAAATATTAAAATGCTTATGCATTACTGAAACAACAAAAAAAGATTTAAAAAGACAATGACAATTGTAACACCCTCCTTCATCTAATTGTCGGAGGTACAATTTTTTGTCTTCCGACAATCAATTGTCGGAAACATAGTTTCTGAATCCGGTAATTAAATGCCCAAAGGCAAGGAAAAAACGAAAGAAAAAAGTGACGCAGAGAAAGAAGAAAAGAAGAAGAACAGGGTGTGTGGGGTCTGTGCAGATAAAGAAGAAGAAGAGGCTGGGTGGGGTGTGCACGTTTTTAGAGAGAAAGGAAGGAGGGGAATTTTTTTTTGAAACTTGTAGGATTTTGATTATCGTTTCACACATTAAAATTAAAAGTGTACGGTGGATGCCAAATATATGGAGTGTAGGTAGCAGCCCCCAAATTACAAAGGATCAATAGCTAAGTAAATGTGGGGCCTAAGGCAAGTGCCTTAGTTACCTTATGGGTCACATGGGTCGGTAAAACCATCTGATAGTGTTATTTTGTAGTAGGGTTTATTATATTATTATTTTCTAGTTATACGGGTTACAGTAAAAAAATTTAACATCCGAAAAGTCGAGACCATATTCGACACCTGCCTATGAAAATGTGATATTTGTTAGATTTAGAAACCGGGCCGGTAGAATTGGTACAATTATACGGTGTCCGGCACCAAAATTGTGTCCAAATATCACACCTATGATGAAACCAACATTCAACTATCTCTTTATCTATTAGTATAGATATATCTATATTAAGTATAGATTCGTAATATTATACTCATTGTTTTAGCAAGCAAGTGGACAAAAAATACTTATCTAGTTTTGCTATATCTTCAAAGGGCACTTTCTCATTGATTACGGGGAACATAACCCCTCATATTTTTTGGAAATTTTTTATTTGCATTATCTTTTTTTTCCTTAAAAAAATAAAATCTTTTCACTTAAACAATAGTGCAACCTTTTTTTGGTTTCCAAGGTAAATAAAATAAAATAAAGAGACCTTGATCCGCCTTTTAGGACATCATCATTATATCCTTGGTATTATTTTCTTTCATTTCATTAACCTTAATCAATAAAATGTCTTTCTATGCAAGATAGAACTTTAGACTATCTACATCACTGGTTTGTTTCAATTTTGACAGTGCAATGCCTTTAATCTGTCTGACTCTCTCCCTTGATAGCTTCAACAATCTTCCTATCTCCTCACAAGACCGAGGGGTCTCTCCACTGAGTCCAAAGTGTAATCTTACAATCTCTGCTTCCCTTTTTGTAAGTGTGTTAAGAAGCTTCACCACCTCCTGCTTCATTAGCTGCCTCTCAACCATCTTCTCTGGAATCATTTCAACTGGCCCTGGTATAATGTCCTGCATTATATTAGACACTTAGTTACGACCAATAATTAGAATTTGTATGAAACATGCTAAAAAGTGTCCTACTAATGGTTCCTTAAGCTTTAAACAAGCTTATGATCATATTAGAGGATCTTATCATTATGCTCAGAATATGAATTGGGGTAAAGTCATCTGGAATTCTTGTATTCCTCCATCAAGAACCTTCTTGCTATGGAGATTGTTGCACAATAAGGCTTCAACTGATGAAAAATTGAAGAAAATGGAGTGTATATGTGTTTCTGTTTGCAGCCTATGTGATGCAGCTGAGGAGTCCTTACTCATTTGTTCCTTAGATGCAGGTTTGCTAGGGCAATTTGGTCCTGGTTTTCTGATATTGTAAAGGTTAAACTAGATCTATCTTCTTTTAATTCAGTTTTGTCTATTTGTGTTCTTAATTGGAGTTCTCAAGTTTCTGAAATTATCATTTATGCAATTACTCATATTTTATGGTTTATTTGGTTTGCAAGAAACCAAGCAAGGTTCAATAATAGAGTAGTTGCTATTAAAACTGGAATCTCTCTAGTTTCTGTTGCTGTTAGACTTTCAGGTAATATTTCGAAAGGAACTATGCATTCTTCTATAGAAGAGTTCAGCATTGTGAAGAGTTTTCAGGTCACAACTCATGCACCAAAAGCTCCAAGGATCATTGATGTCATATGGCAGCCACCTCTTTGTGGCTGGTTCAAGTGCAACTCGGATGGAGCAGCTTTAGGGAGCCCTGGATGTGCAGCATGTGGAGGAATCTTCAGGGACAGCAGGGGAGCAATCCTTGGATGTTTCTCAGAATACCTTGGCTGTGCAAACTCATTTGTGGCAGAATTGAATGGAGCAATGGCAGCTATTGAGATTGCTTTCTATAGAGGATGGTTTAGTCTTTGGTTGGAAACAGATTCAAAGCTTGTTGTACAAGTCTTTCAAGATGAAAATGTAATTCCTTGGATATTAAAAACTATATGGAAGAATTGTATTATCTTATCTAGGAAAATGAGGTTTATTGTGTCTCATGTATTTAGGGAGGGAAATTCATGTGCAGATGGTTTAGCATCATATGGTCTTAGTCATCATTGTTTTACTTGGTGGGCTTTAGTTCCATCCTTTATTAGAGAGGAGTTTAATAGGAATAGGTTTTTCTTGCCTTCCTATAGATTTTGTTGATACATGTGTATTGGTATAGTCCCCACGTGACTTGTATTCTTGTTTTTCCTATTTTTTAATAAATTTTAGGGTGCTGTTAGTTGAAGTTAGGGGTGCCAACCTAGTTGGGATGTCTAACTTCATAGTGATGCATTTGCACTCTATCTTTGCTTTAAAAAAAAAGGATTAAGTTGAAAAATAGACCAAGGTATACATAATGTATGTTCCTAGAAATTTAAAGTTGTATGCAATTGAGTACACTGAAGTCCCATTAAAGGTAACTTCGCTGCTGTCCGGCACCTCCAGGCTCCAGTTTGTCCATAAGCAATTTATGTTTCTCCAGTTCGAGTTAAGATAACTCCTGCACTAAGTGTATGTCGTTTGGAGGGCCCAAAACTGAGTTTTGACTGTCAAAACTCAGTTTGAAGTTTTTTTAACAATTCATTTTGTCAGTTAGTTGTAAGTGAGATTGGAGTCCAAAACTTGTTTGGAGAAGAAGTTAAAAATCTTCACTTGTCCATCCATCACAATTCAATTTGAGTTTTTAACTACTCTGACCACTATACTCTTTGAAAATTGATTGTTGTACCATCTTTTTTAAGGTTTATATATCACCAATTTGGTAATTACATATCTAAATGTCAGTTTAATTACTTGTCGAGTAACTTCTTATTTAAATGATAGTTTTGACCTTGTTATGAACATTTCAATAAGTAAATGGGAGGCAAACAGCTTTTCCTAGACCTAATTCTCATAAGTAAATTAATGTTGCACTTCAATACTAATTGGACAATCTAAAAGCTTTAACTGACATTTTTAGCTTCTCGAAACTTCAATCAATATGATCACATATATTAGTGGGGAAAATGCATTTTAAGATGATCTTCCTTTGAGGAATCAAATAATATGTCGATACTCATATTCATATAACATAAGCATATAGTTATCAAAGAACCTGAAGTGTCATGTGGCCACGATCTGTTACAACTTTGTTCAACGAAATTGGTAATCTGCTCCTTTCCCAAACAAGCTTTACAGTGGAAACATTTACATTGAGCAACTCAGCCATTTCATTATAAGAGGGAACCCGCCTTAGTCTTCTGTGCAAGACATTGTTAGCCTCTGCAACTTTTGCAACCATCTCACACTTGCCTCCCTATAAAACACAAACTAACCAGCCATTCACAATTACTAGCCTACTTCTGAAGTCTTGTATTACACTAACCAGCTAAAGTTTGCTATTGTTGTTACTTCCAAAAGCAGTTGTCAAGAACTGCTTTAGAAACTTCAGAAATTACCATAGAAGTAATGCATAGTAAAATAGTTTAAGGGTTTGATTAAAATCAGGTGAAAGTTTGATTCATATCTAATAAAAAAGCTTCCAATAATCAACCAAAAAAAAAAAAATTTGAACATTTAAATAGTAGAAATAGTGTTAAGATGAGTAAGGTATGTGTTGGTCTATTTCAAAACAATAATAATCACTAGTAACCTCCACAAGCACCCAGGCCTAACAAGCTTCTAAAAGAAAAAGTCAAAAAGTAGTAGTACTTTGTGAAAACAAGTACTTAAAGAACTTACCAACCATAAAAAAAAGGTCAAAAGGTAGTAGTACTTGGTGAAAAAATAGTACTTTGAGAACTTACCAACCAAGTACTTACAAATTAATACTTACATGGTAAATAGAAGCCATTCATAAATTGATCTCAAACTCAATATGTATGTTTCAAAGGAAATTAACTAAACACAGCTATATCAGTTGAGGTAAAAGTCATCCATTACATTCACTGCAAACTAGAAACACAATGTTGATTGAAGCAGTGCCTCACCGGTAATCGGACTAGTCTAGATTTCTTGGCCACAGCTTTAATGATGGCTTGTTTAATCCACCAGTAAACATATGTGGACAGCTTATTTCCTCTATCAGGGTCAAATTTCTCTGCTCCTTGAAGAAGTCCGATGGTTCCTTCCTGGCAAAACGAGTTAAAGTGCCTAAGAAGGAACTGTAACAAAGAGTGAAACACTAAAATATGTAGGCACCTGAATAAGGTCTTGAAAGTTTAATCCTTTTCCTTGATAGCCAGATGAAATGGAGGCAACTAATCCCCGGTAGTCACGAGCTAATCTTTCTCTTGACTCTCTTGTCTTACACAACACCTTATCCAGAATTGTATTACCAAGAGCAAACCTATTCCTTAGGATTGCAGGATACTCTCCAGATTCTGTGATTCTTAACTTAGCAACCTCAATCCTTGCTCCCTCCTGTTAATATGCAGTACATACATCATCCTTTTTGTAATGGAAGTCAACTCACAGCCAGCATGAAAATTTGCTTTATACTAGTTGTTTAATTTTACAAGAATGTTATTTGAACATCTGAACACACGTGGAAAATGAGTATTTCGTTAACAGACAACTTGGTTAATAGTATACAAAATATTGGTTAATGAACCAGTTAATCAAATCCAATACGTCATTAACCAGCTGTTGGATTTTATGATATTCAAATAACAGACTGTAATTTTATTTTATTTTATTTTTCCATCCTGAATTGTAAACTGTAATAAGCTTCGGATAAAATGGAATTAGTTTATAAACAGATAGAATTGTTAAGATAATGTTATGAACAGAAGTCAAACATGGAAGCATATATATATCAAATTATGATGTAAATTAACTATACTACGTATGAAGTGGTGTTGTGGGTTATATCAAAGAAATCATTGAAAACTCATACTACATATATATACCTTGAGACATAAACAAAGCTCTGCCTCTTCTCTTGAACTCAAAAACCCAGATTTTCCAGACCCAACCAAAAGTCTCTGTGGTGAGCAATTGCTGTGGTTCTCTTCTTCCATACATCCTAAACTTTTTCTCCTTTTCCTCCTCCTCTTCCTTCTCAGGTCCAATCCTATGCTCCTTTCTCTAACCATCCCATTTTCACTCTCTCCAAAAGGCCATTCTTTTCCAACAATCCCAGCAGCTGCAGAGACAGCAACAGCATCTCTAGCTGCCTCCAAAGCAGCATTTGCTAGTGCAACTGCCTCTGTTGCTGCTGCGATGACTAATGCATCACTAGAAACCAAATTTGTACCACACTTTGAGGAAATAGATGGCAAAGTGGGATTAATAGAATGGTGGGTCTTAAGCGTTGGAAAGGTTGGAAGTGAAGAAAGAGACATGGTAGGGAGAGTAGGAGAGTGCCTTGAGGATGAGCATATTCTAGTTATGGCCATAAAAGAATGGTGGGCAGTTGCATATTATATTACTTAGGCCTCTAACATAAGAACTTGGCTTACAGAATACAGATATTTCTGAGTGACAAAGTGAGAAAATATCTTTTTAAGTTTCTAGTACCACATACGACATATGAAACATGATAAATGGTGAGAGGGGGTTATCTACTTGTGTGGATGCCGTTGACACAGTTATGCAGTGTGCTATGTGATCTTAGGCAAAATTATTGTTCCGTTGGTGATTTCATAACACTATACAAGAAATTGAAAAGGGAGACAATTAGTTAACATAGCAAGCCAATAAAAGCTAGGTGAATTTAATAAAAAGTTAAATAAGTGGGACATCACTTTACACGGGATCCTCAAACTTTGTGGCGCCAAAAGTCATCCGACTTTCTCCCTATCTCTCTCCTATATTATTATCTCTCATCTTATCTCCCATTTTTCTCTCACCTTTTTCTCTCTCAAAATATACTAAAGTCACCTGATTTTTGGCACCAAAAAGTCAAGGGATTGGGATCCCTTTACACGGCAAAAATATTAAAATAATGATTAAAACATTGGGTTCCATTTGGGAAAGAGTAATGTTATTTGTACACCTGTATTCTGGATACCTGGGCAATACCTGCGATATCTGATTAATGCGGTTCAAATATATGGTTAATTACGTTCAGTGGATGGTTAATGAGTTGTGGCACCTTATTGCATTCATTAACCATCCACTAAATGTGATTAACCACATATTTGAACTGCATTAACCACGCTTTTACAGATGTTCAAATATACATGAGGTCATGTATAGTTGAACACCAGAAAAATCGTGGTTAATGCAGTTCAAATATGTGGTTAATCGCATTCAGTGGATAGTTAATGAGTTGTGACACCTTGTTACATCCATTAATCATTCACTGAAAGTAATTAATCACATATTTGAACTGCATTAACCAGATATCGTAGGTGTCGCCTAGGTGTCCAAAATCCAGGTGTACAAATAAAATTACTCTTTAGGAAATTATTTCCCAAAATCCACTTTTTTTATTTTTTATGTCCTTTGAAAAATCTATAATTCTCCAACTGACTTCCACCTTTTCCTCTCTCTCTCTCTAAGAGAAGGTGGTTTTGCAGGAACAAACTACTCAAGATCCCCCCTTTTTTTTTCAAATTTGAAATTTATTAATTATTGTTTTGTAATTGAAGTCAAATTAAATTGTATTTTATTGGTGCAAAAATAAAATTTTATTTTATTATTTTAAAAGATAAATTTGTATTTTTTAGGTTTAATTGCACTTTTCGTCCCTCAACTTTTTCAATTGTGTGATTTTAGTCCCTCAAAAAATTTTAATTGCACATTTCGTTTCTCAACTTTTTCAATTGTGATTTTGGTCCCTAAAAAATTTAATTGCACATTTAGTCCTCTAATTTGTAAAATTATGCAAACTCAATCCTTACTATACGTTGACTGCTCATGGACGAAATGACTGATTTTGCGTAATTCGACAAATTAGAGGACTAAATATGCAATTAAAATATTTAAGCGACCAAAATCGCACAATTGAAAAAGTTGAGAGACAAAATGTGCAATTAAAATTTTTGAGGAACCAACATCGCACAACTAAAAAAGTTAAGGGACGAAAAAGTGCAATTAAGCCTATTTTTTATTATACAATACAATAATAGTTTAAATGATAAATCTTATTATGTAATTAGTACAACAACGCAAATAAATTCATTATGTAATTAGTATAAGAACGTGGATTAAATCATCATTAATTGACGGTTGGATGGCTCTGCTAGGGTTTCTCTCTATGTGATCTCCTAGGGTTTGCATGTGTTTTCATGGTCAACGTGTTGTTGTTGACAAACTTTGATGCTTATTGGCCAAAGTCATCAGACCAAAAATAAATGGCGTTGATGGAGTGGTGAATAACGTTTGATTGTCTGTTGGTATGCATGCATTCATGCATGATGTTTTTAGGGGAAGTTATGTGACACCCTTCTACCCCGCATGTTAATATAAAACATTTACTTAAAAGAGGTAATATAAAAAGATGCCTTTATTTGATTAAAATAATTACTTGGATAAAAAGGTTTCACATCTCAACAAAACAACGCGGAAATAACATAGTTTTAAAATAGTAAAACATAAACATGACAGATAAAGAAAACCCAACCCCGATGTCACATACAGAGCTGGTATAACCAAAATCCGGATACATTACGGAAACAAACTGAAATAATTGAAAACAACTAACAACTATAACTAAGCATCCTAACTAGAGTCGCGGCTCCTCAGAGTCACTCCTCCACTGGGTGTTCACCGTCCTCTGCGTAAAGAGATACATGCAACAACAGAAACAGGAAAACAGGGAGTAAGAAATCATATAAACACAACGGCATGGGAATAGGGAATAAGATGAACATACATCATATCAGGCATAGCATCAACGTCATATAACATCATACATCATAATTTAATATCAGAACAGCATGTTAATCATCCACATATGCTATGCGGTGCAATGCAACCCTACTCCACTACTCCATCAATGCATGTGGATCCAACTAACTCAGGAAGTCAACTTTGGAGTTACATATCCACATTGGCCATAAAAGCACCAACGCCGGCAGTCCACCAAACCATGGGTGAACCCCTTGGATAGCCGACGTACCATAACGGGGTACGCCACCTCGGGGGCGCACGGTTCACCAAACCATGGGTGAACCACCCGAGACTTGGGCCAGATCATCATAACAGGATGACCTCCCTTATGTTGAACATCCCCCTCTAACTAACTTCAACGTATGAATGCGTGAGCACAACAACACACAAGTCAACCACCTCCTTTGCTTGGGCCAAAAAGCACCCAAGACTTATCACCAACATCAGCGTCAACACCTTGACCCAAACCGTGGGGTCAAGGCCCCCTTGGCCAAAAAGCACCAAGGTCCAACTTAACAACACCTCGACCAAAAAGCATCGAGGTTACTTTGGCCAAAAAGCACCAAAGCATAACAACGTGCGGTAACCCATAAAGTACCGACTTAACCATCTTATCGTCTTTAAACATCTTAATTAATATAATTAAGTTATCTAATATTCATCATTTTATTGGTGCACTATCATAACGGTAACATCATCATCAACAACATATCCAATCAATGTGATCAACATAATCCATGTCATAACAACAACATTCATAATCATGGGTATTCATACCAATTCAACCAAAACCCATGGCATAAGACAATTCAATAGGCATACCACATCATGAGCAACTCAACAATTATAACAAATAAACATACAAATTAATCCAATTAAGTATATAAACAATTCAGTCATACAACCAGGCAGATCATGGCATCAATAACATTATCACAACAATAAACGGGGCTATGGGAACTCCTCATCTTACGCTATTCCCTAGCCTAGTGTATACACTATTCTTCTCCCATACCTGATATGCGGTTCGCGATTCAAAAGAAGAAAGAAGATCCACTAGGGTCTCGTCTCACTAGCGATTGTCTACGACTTCAAGAACACCAAAGAGACACTTTGGTTCAACTCTAAGATCAAGAAATCAAAAGGAAGAGATCAAGAACTTGAAGGAAAGAACACAAGGGACAAGGTGCACGAATTTTACCTTTTATAAAGTCACAAACAGCAAGCACAACGAACCTCTATCTGTAGCGATGTTCTCCTATCAAGAAGCAGTGAAGAACGGTGCAAGAGCGGGTTCCCTAGAGAGAGTTTTATGGAGAAAAACCATAAGGATTCAAAGAGGAAGGAGGGAGGCAGTTTTCTGAGTGTTAGGGTCGTGTAAACTAGGTTTAGGTCGAGTCTAATGGTATATATATGAGTTTGGGTCATAACGGGTTCCTATTTCAGCCTAAACTGTATACTATTCGGTATTTTGAACATAACTTGAGGTACAAGTTTCCGATTGCGGTGTTCTTGGTGTCGTTAGAAAGCTTAGAGAAATATATACAAATTAATGTCTAATGATCGAACCCTAAATCGGACTCTAAGATGGTAAAAAGATCGATGAAAGTTTAGCGACAGATTTGGTAGTTATTCCTAGATAGGATCCTTAGGAGATTATGATAAGATCTTAAGATATAAACAAAAAGATGATGATCCTATATTGATAAGGAGTCAAATCTGAATGGTTGAGGGCTAAAATCTAAAAATAACACTATCTCTATTTAAATACTAAATTACACGATATCTTATTATATCATTCTTAATCGCTTATTATTAATAAAATCACATATCATATAAAATCAAACATTAAGAGACACAATCTATATTAATGCAAATAATTATATATTAAAACACATATTATCATATGTAATATATGTAATAAAAATACTACAACACTAATAACATCATCATCAACAACAACAACAACAACAATAATAATAATAATAATAACAACAACAACAACTAGGCATCCATAGTAACATAATACCTTATACGAAAATCGGGGTGTTACAAGTTACGATGACAGGGGAGGTCGCCCGAGAGTAAGGCGATCTGGCCATCCACGGTGATTCATCTGAGAGTTAGGTGAATCGTGCGCCCCTGTGGTAGTGCATCTGAGAGTAAGGTGCATCGACTATCCTAGGGGTTCACCTATGGTTTGGTGGACTGCCGGTGTTGGTGCTTATCGGCTAATGTGGATATGTAACTCCAAAGTTGTCTTCCTGGTATAGTTGGATCCACATGCATTCGGAGTAGTGAAGTCACATAGCATAGCATAAGTTGTTTGTTATGATACGATGTAATTACTATGTTGGATGTTGTTGTTATGTGACTTGCTATATTATGTTTGTTATTTGTTGCATGAACATCTTGCCAACTATCCTACTGCCATTATGTTCAAATGTATAATTTCCTACTCCCTATCTTTTGTTGTTTCTTGTATGTATCTTGAATATGCAGAGGATGGTGAGTAGCATGTTAAGGAGTGACTCCGAGGAGCTCGCTCGCTCGTAGTTTAGGACATTTTCTTTTGTGTCAGTTGTTTCCGATGTATTTCCGGATTTTGGTTACCAGCTCTTATATGTGACATTGGGGTTTGGGGTTATTTTATGGTTATGTTTTTATTTCCGCAGATGCTATGTTTTTAGTTTAAGTGGTACTGGCTACCTTGTTGACATTTATTATTTATATATGCATGTTTTATTTATATTTTTTTTCATATATACATGCGAGGTAGATGGTCTCACATCTAGTGGTATCAAAGCAGGTATGTCCAACCAGGCCATGGTATGTGTCTGTTATTTTATCTTCTGTGTGCTCTTGTATGAATTGTCTATATTTATTATAGGCAATGAAGTGTAGTAATAAGTACCTATAGCTTTTCATGCTTAGTTCTATGTATTAAAAAGTTGTCTTGGGTATTAAAGGAACCCAGGGCTGGAAGAGGTAGGAACAACCAAGCTATAGCCATCGCTCTGACATTGTTGGTTAATGCTATAGGACAAAACCAGAATAACAACAATGGAGGACCGGCTGAATTTCAAGGTTTGGATAAGTTCTAGCTGAACAACCTGCCCTCCTTTAAGGGAGCTTATGACCCTGAAGGTGCTTGTAACACCCCCTTTTTACTGAAGGGTGAGATGATTGGTGGGCCACAAACAAATTCTTTTCCTGGGGCTCCTAAGGATTTATCCTCTGCATCAGCATATTCAGGTGCATGTAAGCTTCTCTTCGTTAACAAGAATGCGCCATGGCATGCAGAAGTCAGTGAATTACTTCTCTCACTATAGCTAGATAATTTCCAAGATATGAGACAATAATTGGTTTGAAAATAAAAAACCACAAAATGTCCCACTTGCTTTAAGAAAAGTTGTTTCCTTGAGTGCCTTTTGTTGTATTTCAGGAAGGCAAAAGGCTTGACTTGAGTAACTTGTGTTGTTTCCTCTGTCATTAATTTGCGTTCTATTTTAGTTTTTTTTCTATAAGTTTTTTCATGAGTTATCCTAATAAATGATGATTGATGAGGCAGTCTAACCACATATTTTAAAGATAACTTAGTTTAGTGAGTGCCCTTAACAATACAATGATGTTTTTATCTTGTTTTCAAGAGATTGATTGCTTGAGGCTCAGATTATTGATTTAAGAAGTTATTTATAATTTTTTCTCCCCTCCCTCCCCATATTGTCCAGCAGTGGCAAGCTGAAAGGCTGGGCTCTGGTTCAGGTGTCTTAGAACAAGATCGTCCTGATAAACATGTAACTCCAGGGCAGTCCATGGAGTTACCTGGTACACAATTGCCATCATCTCTGGCAACATCTCTAGCAGCTCAGCAATTTCTTCCTAATTCTGCTCCTCCCAGTGCCTTTCCAGGGTCTATGCCTATACCATCTTCTGGTCAACCAGGTAATGAACCACCGGGTGCACTCTTATTGCCCCATCCATCATCTAGCACCAGTGAACAATTGCCACCATATCCATTGTTCCCACCTGGCCTAATTCCTGGGATGGTAAGAAAGATGCAGATTGGTAGTGGGGTTCCATATTCTCCTTTGAGCCCTTTGGACATCCCAACTATGATACCACTGTCAACTGTACCGCCATCAGAAATTCTTCAGAGGGTGTTGAAATTTTTTAAAGAAATTGGAGAGGTTAATCCTTCTGAGGGCCCTATGAATTCTGATTCAAGAGATGATGATGATGATGATGAATATGAGAGGGAGACTTGGGTACGAAAGGGAGGTGCTTGCATACCTCCACCCCCAAATTTGCAGCACGTTGATTCAGAGACTGGAACCTTTGCCGACGGGAGTGTAGATAGGATACCGGGGTCAAGTAGCTTAGGGAGGCTAGGACTTGGGGCCACAACCAATCCCTATGAGGTGAGCCAGTATGATGATGTATATACATCATACAGGAAGCAGAGAAGCACCACTTACCATTCATCAATGAGTGCTAGAGCAGTGGCAAGATAAAAGCTACTAAGTTCCCATTGCTGGGTGTTGGACTAGGTGTGTTAGCTTTGTCTTTGTTAAACTACATGTCTGAAAGGCTGTGCAGTTAAACTGATATTTTTATTTGTTATGAGCTGATGATTCAATGTGCTTTGTGCCTTTGTCACTGGATCCATGGGTGATTGGATGTGTCTTGGACAGAAACTAAAGATCTGACAAACTTCAAAGCACACATGGTGATGGGATAAAAATGAATTGATAACCTATGCTAGAACTGTATTTCCATCTTTCAAATCATTCCTTCCAAATTTAACCCAAAACGAGGAAAAATTTCTTTCTGAATACTTTTCTTGTTTACACGCAAATATTTTGGATTCTAGTTTTCTGAAGTTTGATTTTGATAGTAAGGTTAAGTTTTAATTTTAAGGCATTTAGTAAATATATATATATATTTGTAGTTTGGAACCTATCCTAATTAGTTTTTTGGGCCTAGTGGGTCCTCCAGAGTATCCTCACGACTTATCCTCACGACTTATCCTCACGACTTAGGCCCTTCGGGCCCTCTATGAGACTATTGTAACACCCCGTTTTCTTGTCTCTTGACCGGTAATTATATTTTATATTGTTACCGAGGATCCAGAAAATGATTTTGAGAAAAACAAAATCATAATTGGAACCTTCTATATCGAAGGAAGTTACGATTAAATTTTGGATTTAAAACTCAGACGGAAACCGGTCTGCGTTTTTGCTGACAATATAATTTTTACCGGTAAGAAAAACCCAAATTTGACCCGAAACTGAAAAATTTTAGATTTTATCATTATTTTAGTGATAAAGTCAATTTTCAAAATGTTCGCTCAAAAATAAAATATTTTATTTTATTCGTGCAAATTTTGGCGAAAAATGATCCAAAACCCTAATCGGGTAAAAGACGGAACTGGAAACTAATCTGTAGAGGTGTGCCAGAGGATAGGAGTGATGACTCAACTTGGACAACTCACCCTAGTGAGTCACCATAGTCATAAGTGTTCATTAATGCAATATGGTGAATCACCAAAGTCATTAATGCAATATGGTGAATCATCTTATCTTGCACATGTTAGGTGTTTGTGTTCAAATTCTCTTCCTCTTGCTCCATGAATTTCGACCAGCCACACATAGCCACCTATGCTCACTTATCTTTTCCCTTAGTCATCATAATCACACACAAAATATCTAGATATTTTGAACAAAATATCTATGTTCTTTTACATATTCACTAACCTACCCTTGACTATGATTAAATCACCATGGCTAACACCTAAAGTGACCAAAATGACTCCTCCATTCAAATGAAAAATTCGGCCACCACCTCACCTCCATTCATCTTGATTCCTTCCTTTTCAACTCATCAAGTTTCAAGAACAAAATCCATTCCTTTGTTTCATTTCATTTCACTCAAAATACTAAGTTGACAACTTACTTAAACACTTAAGTCTTCGTTTCTCTTCTTTCTTCCTCTTCTTAGAAATTTCGACCAGTCCCTCCCTAATACACTAAACTAATTCATTTCTCATTTCTCACACAAAACACTAAGTATTGTCTTGAAACTCAAAAACTCTCCTAAGTTCATAAGCTTTGATTCATCATTTCTTCATCTCCTTTCTTGTTTTCTTTATTTTCTCCATGAATTTCGGCCAAGGCTTGATAGAGATCATCCGAGCCTTGTTTCAACATTCTAACATCATATTCTCACTTCCCTTAATCATTCATACACTTGTTATCACACATAAATTTCCATTTGGAGCACCTTTACCATATGGGCCTTTCTAGAGCTCCAAAGTGTTCTTGACTTGTTCTTCACAATTTTCTCATTTCTTCATCTTCTAGAGGTACCACCTTATGAACCATGATCATACCCTCCTCACTCCTTGAAGTGCACGGCCACTTCACCTCCATCCACTCCATCCATTCCTTTCATTGTATCTTTCCTATTTAGCATTATTTCATGAAAACACCAAAACTCCTTTCTTAGTTCTTCATGGTAATTTCGGCCAAGCTTCCTAGAAAAGCACACAATCCTCATTTAAACATCCCAACTACATATTCTTACTCCCCTACATTATCTAACACTTTCTATTTCACTCAAAAATTCATTAGAAGCTTGTTTGCAAAATGGGTCTTTCTAGCCTACACTTTGTTCATCATTTTCTCATCAACCAAGGGGTAATCTCTCTTGCCTCTAGTTAGTAACTTTGTTCCTTGTTTCATTGACTCCATATATATGTATTTTATTTCAAGTTAAATATTCTTGAAAATTCATGTATTAATTCATAGAAAATCACATGAATTGATTCTTGGACTAATGATAATTTTCCTAGTCTAGATATGACCTTGTCATCATGAATGTCCAAGCTTGAAATGAACAAAATTTCCTAGCTACGTAATATGTACATGGCCGTGGGCTACATCTAGGGTTTAGCCTTGGATCCTACTTGTTTTAACTAGTTTTATTGTTGGTTGATAAAGGTTTGGTGTTAAAGTCGGTTTGGTGTGGCTTTGTGGATGAAGTTGGACTTGGTAGCATTGTGGATCAAAGAGGATCGTCTTGCATTTTGGGAGCTACAAGAGGTAAGGGAGGAGTGAACCACCTCACACCATATTGGTGGGTGTGAAGATGGCATATATTTGTTTGTGATTGGAAACCCTAGACCTAGGGTTATCCACTTTGTTCGGTTTGGTCCTCTATGAGGACATGATTGTAATGGTTAATCGTAGTTTACTTCCTGTTTATTGGTGTGGTTGCTTGGTTGGAAAAATTATTTCTAGCATGTTGAAAACCATCACTTTGATCATTGGATCAAAGTGAGGATTTTAGTACTTGGTTATTACAAATAAACTGATTACTGTGATTATTTGATATAACATGATATATTGTTGATTTTTCATAATTGTGAGATTGTTTGGTGAAGTGTAATCTTCACTTTGGTTGTGATTGGCTTTTGGCCAAGTATGAATGGAAATTGGAGTTTAACTCCAATCCTTGAAACTTAAGCGACTTTAATATCCTTAAGTTAGAAAATGAATATTAAAATCCATAAAGGAAAAAGGATAAGTTTTGAACAATTATTTTGGAAATTTTGAGTTTTTGCTAAGGATTTAGAAATGGCTTGAGAAATGTTTTGATCTCACTTCATGTTTTGAAGTAACCAAAGGGTATTTTAAAGACCAAAGTAATAAGTGTTTTAATGATCATTGAAGTAAAGAGGAAAGTCTTGTTTTCCAAAACTGTTTTTACATTGTTTAGAATTGTATTGATGTGTTCAAATATTTATAAAATGGTTTTGATCTTTGTTTAGGTTATAGAGGAATAAAATCATGTTTTAACGGACTTAAAAACGGAATTTTCACTAAAATCAGACACGTAAAATGAACAAAGATTCTAATCTTGACCAAAATTGTTTTGGACAGTTTGAAACTGTTTTTGAAGTCTATTTAAGTGTCCTAAGACTCCAAAATGAGTTTTGGACGATTAGGCTTAAAAATTGTTGAAAAATGATTTACGCGATTTTCGAATTTAGCGACGTACGGTCAAGTTTTAGGATTTTGTACAAATCATAGAGTGAAGCTTGAAATTAGCACTTTAATACTTTAACATAAGTATTTGAGTCTGATAAAGTAAAGGATTTGAGAAAAATGATCATATTTTTGAAAATACGGAAGTTAACTTGAAATACAGTAAAAAGTGCAAAACTGTGTTTTAAGTATTTCTATGTTTTTGAGAAACTGTTTTTGAGGAATTTGCTACTGATGTACTTTTGGCTAAAGGTTTCGATTTTAAACCAAAAAAAAAAATTTAGTCTTCAGATACTAGTATTTACATTAAAATGCAAAACCTATGTCATGGATGCCTTAGTGAAAATATGAACCTAATGATTTATGACATATGGTGAAGCAAGACCATTTGTCATAAAGTGTGGATAATTCAATATCCACACATCATAATACTTAATGACAAAGAGTATTTTAAGGTTACTTACTCGACAAGTAATCTCGTTCGGGATTGGACTTAAAGAGGCATAATGAGTTGGTGACAAACGACCAACCTTCATAATGTACTAAATTGTTGAAACATGGATAGACCAATGAGGGGATCCTAAACTTGTGCAATGATTCACAGGTTGGTACTATCTTGCCTCCAGAATGGCTATTGATTCCGTCAAAGGAATCCCGAAATTTATCCGGCGGATAAATACGAATGCACATGCCATGATCGGCTCGATCGAAAGAAAATTGTCAGTAAAGCCTTTGTGCCTAGGAAGTGGGCCTACATGTTCTATGCACATGTGAATTGTACGGTGACGATTCTTCAATGATCTTGGAAATGTCGGGGTTGGGATGACTACGGATGACTATTCGGGTGATGGGTCGTGGAGTCCTGCGCAAAACACCGACATCTTCTACTTGTTGCTGCACAATTCTGGTTATTGATGGCGTTTCACAATCAATGGGGTTATTATTATTATTAATGCACAAGTATGCCTAATGTTGGTAGTTGAGGAACGTGTGTTCTAACCACTCCTTCCGAACATTCTCTTAACTCCGGAGTAGAGTCAGATCTTCCTTGAGGCTGTGTAGGTATGGTACTATGCAATTTCAATCATTCATCTCTCAGTTCTTGTGAGGCTGTGTAGGTATGGGACTATGCAGTTTCACTGGGTCATGTTTGTGTATAAGACGTGTCCTATAATGCTTTGATAATATATGCTTTTGATGATATGTATATACTGTATGTTGTTGGTATATTGATTGAATTGTTGATCTGCAATTGGATGATAACATGAGATATGTTAGTAAGAGTATGGATATGCATATATGCCATGTTGTGCCGTGCTGTTTTCATACCTGCCGTATGATGTGTGATGTTGGGAATCTCACCTCCTTTGTTTTATATTGTTATGTATGGTTTGGCTATGCACCTTTTGTGTTCTTCTAAGAAGGATGAGATGTCGAGATGTCGCTCGACTGATCCACCAGAGGTGTGGAGGTTCGAGAATGAGGACGACATGTGGAAGTCTCTCAAGGACGTCACTTCCAGTTTACGGATGGTTCGAGACGAGGGTGTCTGTGTTTCCTGTTACAGATCTTCTGTTCGCCCTGCCGTGCTCGTTGTCCAACCGTAGTGCGCGGTGCCTCCTATGACACCCTCGACACCACATACGTTTTAAAGCATTTAAAAGATAAGATAATTAAAATAAAACATGCATCATTTATTAAAAATTTAAACCATTAACGGATAGAGAATACCACATTGTATCAAGTCTCAAACGCGGCATGACATAAAAGAAAACCCAACCTCGATGTCACATTACAGAGCTGGTATAACCAATCCGGAATAAATCCTCGGATACAAACTGAAAACAGCTAACTAAACAAACTATTGAAAACTGAAAATCCTAACTAAAGAGTCGTGGCTCCTCGGAGTTACTCCTTAACTGGCTGCTCGCCGTCCTCTGCATAAAAGATACATGCAATGCAAGAAGCATAGAAAAAGGGAGTAAGAAACATGAATGTGAAAATAATGGCAAGGAAGCAGTTAGCAAGATGAGCATACAACAAACAAGTATGTTATAACAATAACAGCAACATAAC
Source organism: Echinosophora koreensis (assembly GCA_035048595.1). NCBI lineage: Eukaryota > Viridiplantae > Streptophyta > Magnoliopsida > Fabales > Fabaceae > Echinosophora > Echinosophora koreensis. Next base: position 1,575,147 of record JAPCYP010000011.1, on the reverse strand, counting down.
ATCATCATGCAAACGTGTATGCTATGCAATGCAACTCTACTCCACTACTCCACTACTCCAATAAGCACCAACGCCAGGGCAATCCACCAAACCTCAGATGGACCCCTAGGAGAGCCGATGCACCTTACTCTCGGATGCGCCACCACGGGTGTACATGATTCACTTGAATCATCGCGGACGATAAGATCACCATAACTCGGGCGACCTCCCCTTTGTTGAACATCCTCCACTAACATTTCTGATGCGTGAATGCATGCTCAACACAACATACAAGCACAACCACCACCTCTGCTTGGGCCACTAGGCAACCCAAGTTTTAATACCATCAACACCTCGACCACTCAGCTATCGAGGATTAACATTTATCTTTTCGTATTTATTTATTAAACACTCTAGTCGTTCTGCACTAGACATTACCACCTACCATCAAGTATCAAGGCCCCTTTGGCCACTAGGCTACCAAGGTACCATATCATCATTAACACTCTAGCCATTAAGCACTAGAGATTACCACCTTGACCATCATGCATCAAGGCCCCCTTGGCCACTAGGCTACCAAGGTACAACATCTTATCACTTGTCTTTGGTCTTCACGTTTCGATGGTATCTTATTAAGTCTTCTAAACCATTTGGGGTGAAAACACCCCTGTTTCTGCACTATTCTGGTTTCTGTTCTGCATAGGTATGCACGGGCGTGGTCAACCTAGCACGGCTCTCCAGGCAAGCATGGTCGTGCTGCCTGTTAAGCTCTGGCGTGCTCAAAAGCGTGCCCTATTCTGGATTTTGAAATGGAGCACGGGCATGCTCCCTTTTAAGCACGGTCGAGCTCAATGGAGCGTGGCCGTACTGATCTGGGCAGAAAGGGTCAGAACCCTTTGCCAAATCCTTGGGAATAATTCACAGATTCAATCCTATTGGCTTTTACTAATCCATTGATCATCAATTTCATTAGTCTTGATTAATTATCCATGTCTTACAAATAAAGGGGAATTACTCTTTTAATCTCAAAACATTAATTGTTCCTAATCACTTGTAATCAATTCCTAAGGTTTAACTAAACCGTTGGCATAAATTCACTCATTATTATCATTTAGTCTTATGAACAAGGGGAACGACCATCCCTTAGCATTATTAACAGATTTAACATTTTAACATTAACGCGTTCACAACATCAATCAGCATTACATAATCATCACAATATCATCATGGCATCACAACATCATCATGTTCATAACAGTCAACATTCAATAACAAAAACATTCACAACAACATTAATCAACTAATAACAATCATGCTAGTATCATCATCACAACAATTAACATCATATAACAAATAGACATAAAGGCATATAACATGTTATCATACGTACAATAGGGTCATGGGTAACCCTTCGTCTTATGCTACCCCCAAGCCTACATACTTATACTATTCCTTCTCCCTATACTTGGTATGAAGAATTCCCGTTAAACCAAAGACGCTCTTAGACTGGTTCCCTCGAACGGCTCGACGAATGATCCCCAGCCTTGGTCAACGCAAACAGGGTTCCCATTAGTTCCCAATTCATGAAACAGAAAAGGAAACACGAGAGGGAAAGACCATTTCCTTTGTGAATTGGCACTAGCACGTGATTGTACTCTCTCAACTACGAACAGAACACCAAACAAGGATTGGGTTCAAAGGGGAAGAATGAGAGAGGCTGCCGTCACACTTAGGATTGCCTAAAGTGCCAATTTTGAGGGTTTCACTTGTAACCCTTGCTGCTCACTGTCTATATATAGATTCTGCATCGAGCATGGTCATGCACACCTTAAGAACGGTCGTGCTTGACTTAGCGTCAATGAGACGCGCTTGCACCTGAGCACGGTCGTGCTCCCTATTAAGCACGGCCGTGCTTGTGGCCCAGACAACCACAAGACACGTGCTCATGCACGGGCATGCTCATGCATCAGGAAGGGATTTTTAACTTAAAAGCCCCACTTAGCCCACTCTAAACCTCCTAACAAACAAGGCACACACAAAAGCACTTATACGGAAAACGGGGTGTTACAATTCCACCCCCTTATAAAAATTTCATCCTCGAAATTTCTACTCACCTCGAACGAAGAGATGCGAGTACGCCTCCATCATCTTGCTATCAAGCTTCCATATAGCACTTTCCTCAATTGCCCCGCTCCATACGACTTTAACCAAAGGAATCTCTTTGCCCCTCAGTGGCTTCACCTTCTGGTCCTCAATTCGAAGGGGTTGTACCTCGAAAGTCAAATTCTCTTTTAACTGAATCGTGTTGGGACTATCACATGGTTTGGGTCATGAATGTACTTACGAAGTTGTGACACATGAAAGATATTGTGAATTTTAGATAAGAAAGGTTGCAATGCAATTTGGTACGCAAATTCACCGACTCTTTTAAGAATTTGGTAAGGACCGATGAATTAGTGAGTAAGTTTCTTCGCTTTCATCACTCTACCGACCCTAGTTATTGGTGTAACTCTCAAGAATATGTGATCACCTTCCTGGAATTCGAGCGCCTTCCTCCTTTTGTCATGGTAGCTTTTCTGCCTACTCTGTGTCGTTCTCATCTTTTCCTGAATCATGCTCACCTTTTCGTGAATCATACTCACCTTTTCCGTGGTTTCTTGCACTATCTCAGGTCCTAGCACCACACTATCACCAGGTTCACTCAAACATAAGGGTGTCCTACATCTCCTCCCATAAAGAGCTTCATAGGGTGCCATCTCAATACTGGAATGGAAACTATTGTTGTAGGTAAACTCTATCAGGGGCAAAAACTTGTCCCAACTACCAGACTGTTGTAGCACACAAGCTCTAAGCAAGTCCTCTAAGGACTGGATGGTTCTCTCAGATTGACCATCAGTCTGTGGGTAATAAGCTGAACTTAGCCTAAGCTTTGTTCCTAAGGCCTCATGTAAACTATTCCAAAACCTAGAGGTAAACCTCGGGTCTCTATCTGACACTATGCTAGAAGGCACACAATTTAATCTAACTATCTCTTTGATGTACAGCCTAATCAACTTTTATAAAGGTATTCCATGTTCATAGGGATGAAATGGGCTGACTTAGTCAGTCTATCCACAACAACCCATATAGCCTCAAAACCTGCTGGAGTCCTAGGGAGTCCAGACACAAAATCCATGGAGATACTATCCCATTTCCATTCTGGAATACTTAAAGGTTACAACTTTCCTGATGGCTTCTGGTGTTCTATCTTAGCCTTTTGGCACACTAAACAAGCGTACACAAACTCAGCCACATCTTTCTTCATCCTAGGACACCAAAACATCCTCTTTAAATCCTGATACATCTTAGTGGCCCAGGTGCACACTCAATCCACTCATATGTCCTTCTTCAAGGATCAACTTCCTAAGCTCCGGGATATTTGGTATACAAACTCTATCTTTGAACCTCAAGACCCCATCACTTCCGTCCTTAAAACTAAGGTCTCTACCTTGTGCAAGCAACTCCCTCTGGTCTAAGAGGAACTTATCTAACTTTTGGCCTTCTCTAACTTGATCCATCAAACTGTTGGTAACCTTCAAGGTTCCAAGCCTAATGCTCTCAGGGGTAACTTCCCAAGCTAAACTTAGGTCTCTAAACTCCTCGATCAGGTCCATCTCCCTAACCATTAAAGTGGAGACGTGCAAGGTTTTTCTACTTAAAGCATTTGCTGCTACATTTTCCTTTCCTGGGTGGTAGGTGAGATCAAACTCGTAATCCTTAAGAAACTCCATCCACCTACGCTGCCTCATATTGAGCTCTTTCTGATCAAACAAATATTTCAAACTCTTATGATCACTAAAAACCTCGAACTTAGCTCCATAGAGGTAATGCCTCCAAATCTTTAAGGCAAAAACCACAGCTCCTAACTCTAGGTCATGGGTAGGGTAGTTCTTCTCGGGGGTTTTCGACTGCCTAGAAGCGTAAGCTACTACCTTACCATCTTGCATCAACACTCCGCCTAAACCTTGCTTCGATGCATCACAATACACTACAAAATGTTTACTAGGATCAGGTAAAACCAAAACTGGTGCTGATGTTAACCAATCCTTAAGGGTTTGGAAACTCATCTCACACTTAGAGTCCCACACAAACAACTGTCCCTTCTTGATGAGACGGGTCAAGGGTAAAGCTAACTTAGAGAAACCTTCTATGAACCGCCTATAGTACCCTGCTAAACCCAAGAAACTCCTGATCTCGGTCACTGACTTTGGCGCTTCCCAATGGAGCACCGTCTCTACCTTAGCTTGATCAACGGCTATCCAACCTTTAGAGATCATGTGACCTGAGAAACTCACATCCTCTAACTAAAACCCGCACTTAGACAACTTAGCATACAACTGTTTCTCCTTTAGGGTCTACAAGACAACCCTCAAGTGTTCCTCATGTTCCTCCTTGGTCTTAGAGTATACTAAGATGTCATCTATGACCACCACCACGAACTTATCCAAGTAAGGGTGAAAGGTTTTGTTCATGTAATCCATGAACACAGCAGGAGCATTGGTCACACCAAAAGGCATAACCAAATAATCATAGTGACCAGATCACGTCCTAAACGCTGTCTTCGGGATATCCTCAGACTGAACCCGAATCTGATGGTATCCTGACCTCAAATCTATCTTCGAGAAAACACAAGCCCCAATCAACTGATCTATAAGATCATCAATCCTAGGGATGGGATACCTATTCTTAACGGTCACTTTGTTGAGCTGTCAATAGTCAACACACAACCTCATACTGTCATCCTTCTTCTTCACTAACAACACTGGCGCTCTCCATGGGGATACGCTAGGCCTAATGAACTGCTTCTGCATCAGGTCTTCTAACTGTTCCTTTAACTTAGCTAGCTCTAGAGGAGACATTCTATAGGGTGCTATGGATATAGGCCCAGTGCCAGGCACTAAGTCTATGGTAAACTCTACATCCCTTTCTGGGGGTAGTTCATAAACATCCCCCGGGAACACTTTAGGAAATTCTCGCACAATCGGCATGCTGTCGACATCAGGAGGGCTCTTGACTTCCAAGGAAGTTAGCATCATGTACACTTGGGCTTCTTCTTTCATAGAATCCTTAACTTGGCTGGCAGAGAGAAAGCTAGGATCCTTAGAGTCCACTTGGAGTTTCGAAAATTATGGTTTTATCAAAACAATTCAGAAGGACGTGATTGGAAGATAACCAGTCCATGCCAAGAATGACATCAAGGTCTTTCAGGGGTAAACATACAAGATCAACAATAAAGTCTCTACTATCTATGGTAATAAGAATATTCTTGCATGTATAAGAAGTAAGAACATGTTTATTCGTGGGTGTGGCAACAATTAAATTGCACTCAAGGAGTGTCACAGGCAATTTAAGACTCTTAGCACATTCATATGACACAAACGAGTGAGTCGCACCCGAATCGAACAATACAGTTAAACGAACTTTATTAATAAGGCACATACCTTGGATCAAATCTTCAGATTTGGAGGCCTCGGCTCCACTGAGAGTAAAGACTCTCCCCGTGGTCTTCAGTCGGTTGGCTTGAGGCTTCTGACCTTTACTCGTACTCTGTGGTTCTGACTTTCCTCCCTCGCAATTCCGACTGATGTGGCCATACCTGTCACACTTGAAGCAAATGATGTCTGTCTCCTTGCACTGAGTAGTAAAGTGATTCTGCCCACACTTGCCGCACTGAATAGGTCTAGAATCAGATGAATCCCATCTCCTGGATCTGTCTGAAGAAAACTGAGACTTCTTGCCATCCTGCTTGAAGTCCCTGCCGGATGGAGCGAGATGCGGTTTCCACTTGTTTCCCTGATCACTCTTCTTGTTGCTCTGGCTGTCCGATCCCTTGGAGGCTGACCCTCTGGACTTGTAGGCATCTTCAAAGATCCTACACTTGTTCACTAGGACCGAGAAGACTCGGATCTCCTGGTAGGTGATAGCCTGCTTGATCTCTGGATGCAGACCATCCTCAAACTTGACGCACTTGGAGCAGTCGTCCGTCACATACTGATACGGTGTGTAATAATGAGCCAGCTCCTCAAACTTAGCCGCATACTTTCCCGCTGACATGTTGCCCTGCTTTAGTGCCAAGAATTCCATTTCCTTTTTGTCGCAGATATCTGCTAGGAAGTACTTCTCGAGAAATCTGTCCTTGAAGACATTCCATGTGACCACAGTCCCCTTAGGCAGCATGCACTGATGACAGTTCTCCCACCAGTGCTCAGCCTCCTCAGTCAACATTAAAGTCCCGAAAATGACTTTCTGCTGATTGTTGCATCTCACAGCTCTGAAGATCTTCTCCGTCCCCCTCAACCACAACAGGGCACCGTCAGGATCGTAAGCTCCCTTGAAAGATGACGGATTGTTCCGCTGGAACTTGTCGAGACCCTGAAACTCAGCTGGTCCCCCGTTGTTGTTGACGTTCTTGTTCTGGCCTATCGCATTGGAAAGGAGTGCCAAAGCATCTGCGATAGCCTGGTCGTTTCTGCCTCCTCTTCCTGCCATAAGTTCCTGTAAATGCTCAAGACAACTTGTTAAATACAGAGAACTTAAAGTAGGAAAAGCTACGACTTCTAACATATAGCACCATTGTCTATAACAAGTACAGACAATTCAAACAAGAGCATACAATAGACTCACAACAGACTTATACCATGTTCGGACAGGGCCGAACTGCTCTGATACCACTAAATGTGACACCCTCTACCCTGCATACGTTTAAAGAATTTAAAAGATAAGATGATTAAAATAAAACATGCATCATTTATTAAAAATTTAAACCATCAACGGATAGAGAATACCACATTGTATCGATTCTCAAACGCGAAAAATAAAACATGACATGACATAAAAGAAAACCCAACCCCGATGTCACATTACAGAGCTGGTATAACCAATCCGGAATAAATCCTCGGATACAAACTGAAAACAGCTAACTAAGCAAATTACTAAAAACTGAAAATCCTAACTAAAGAGTCGCGGCTCCTCGGAGTCACTCCTCAACTGGCTACTCATCGTGATCTACATAAAAGATACATGCAATGCAAGAAACATAGAAATAGGGAGTAAGAAACATGAATATGAAAATAATGGCAAGGAAGCAGTTAGCAAGACGAGCATACAACAAACAAGCATGTTATAACAATAACAGCAACATAACATTATCATGCAAACGTGTATACTATGCAATGCAACTCTACTCCACTACTCCATTATGCATTTGGATCCATCTATCTCAGGAAGTCAACTTCGGAGTTACATCTCCATATTGGCCAATAAGCACCAACGCCGGGGCAATCCACCAAACCTCAGATGGAGCCCTAGGAGAGCCAACGCACCTTACTCTCGGATGTGCCACCACGGGTGTACATGATTCAGTTGAATCGCCGCGGACGACAAGATCACCATAACTCGGGCGACCTTCCCTATGTTGAACATCCTCCACTAACATTTCTGATGCGTGAATGCATGCTCAACACAACATACAAGCACAACCACCACCTCTGCTTGGGCCACTAGGCTACACAAGTCTTAACAGCATCAACACCTCGACCACTCGGCTATCGAGGATTAACGTTTATCTTTTCATATTTATTTATTAAACACTCTAGTCGTTCTGCACTAGAGATTACCACCTTGACCATCAAGTATTAAGGCCCCATTGGCCACTAGGCTACCAAGGTACCATATCATCATTAACACTCTAGCCATTTAGCACTAGAGATTACCACACTTGACCATCATGCATCAAGGCCCCCTTAGTCACTAGGCTACCAAGGTACAGCATCTTATCACTTGCCTTTGGTCTTCACGTTTCGTTGGTATCTTATTAAGTCTTTTAAAGCATTTGGGGTGAAAACAGCCCTGCTTCTGCACTATTCTGATTTCTGTTCTGCATAGATGAGCACAGGTGTGCTCAATCCAGCACGGGCGTGTTGAACTCTCCAGGGAAGCACGGTCGTGCTGCCTGTTAAGCACGGGCGTGCTCAAAAGCGCCCTTGTTCTAGATTTTGAAATAGAGCATGGCCGTGCTCCCTATTAAGCACGACCTTGCTCAATGGAGCGTGGCCGTACTGATCTGGGTAGAAAGGGTCAGAACCCTTTGCCAAATCCTTGGGGATAATTCACAGATTCAATCATGTTGGATTTTACTAATCCATTGATCATCAGTTTCATTAGTCTTGATTAATTATCCATGTCTTACCAATTAAGTGGAATTACTCCTTTAATCTCAAATCATTATCTGTTCCTAATCACTCATAAGTAATCCCTAAGTTTTGACTAAACTGTTGGCATAATCTCACTCATTACTATCATTTAGTCTTATGAACAAGGGTAACGACCATCCCTAGCATTATTAACAGATTTAACGTTTTAACATTAACGCGTTCACAACATCAATCAACATTACATAATCATCACAATACATCATGGCATCACAACATCATCATGTTTATAACAGTCAACATTCAATAATAAAAACATTCATAACAACATTAATCAACTAATAATAGTCATGCCAGTATCATCATCATAACAATTAACATCATATAACAAATAGACATAAAGGCATATAACATGTTATATCATACTATTCCTTCTCCCCATGCCTGGTATGAAGAATTCCAGTTAAACCGAAGACGCTCCTAGACTGGTTCCCTCTAACGGCTCGACAAATGATCCCAAGCATTGGTCAACACAAACTGGGTTAACCCATTAGTTCCCAATTCATGAAATAGAAAAGGAAAAACAAGAGGGAAAGACCATTACCTTTGTTAATTGGCACTAGCGCATGATTGTACTCTCTCAACTACGAACAGAACACCAAACAAGGATTGGGTTCAAAGGGAAAGAATGAGAGAGGCTGTCGTCACACTTAGGATTGCCTAAAATGCCAATTTTGAGGGTTTCACTCATAACCCTCGCTGCTCACTGTCTATATATAGATTCTGCACCGAGCACGGTCATGCAACCCTTAAGCACGGTCGTGCTTGACTTAGCGTCAGCGAGACGCGCTTGCACCTGAGCACGTTCGTGCTCCCTATTAAGCACGGCCGTGCTTGTGGTCCAACCAGTCACAAGGCACGTGCTCAAGCACGGGCGTGCTGACACATGAGCACGGGCGTGCTCATGCATCAAGAAAGGATTTTTAACTTAAAAGCCTCACTTATCCCACTCTAAACCTCCTTAACAAACAAGGTACACACAAAAACACTTATACGGAAAACTGGGTGTTACACCTCCTCCGCGGTGCCTTGCCGCCGGTGGCCTCTTGGCCACCCTCTTTCTCCCTTGTGCTCTACTGCTCCTTCTTTGCTGCCAGAAGGGAAGAGCTTGTGTGCATGATTTAGAATTGGGGTAGTTTAGATTTGTTTCATATATACAAATTTTTCGTTGATGAAAACAATGGTGTTCTTCATGCATTTTCTGTTTTAAGAGAGAAAGCTAAAAACCAGAATAAAACAACCCATCAGTGTTCTCCAAATCCTGTTTAAAAAACTAAAAAACAATAATTGTTTTTAGAACTAATTTTATAAAATAGTATCACCAAACATTTTTTTCTTCTTCTTGAAAACAAGAAAACTATTTTTAAAAATAGTAAACAAACAGTTTTATTTTTAACAACTAGTAACTTTAAAAAAAATAATTTTTATGATTACAAACAAACACAAAATAGCTTTTGCTTTTAAAATTTCTAAAAAGATAATATCCAAATTATTGAATGTCAAAATCTTTTTTTTTTTTAAAGAAAGCTGTAACAAATGGGCCTCATCTCGAGTATTTTGAAGCCCAAAGGCCTTACCTTTATCCTTGTTTCCTTCAGGAGCCTTGCTATTAACACCGATTTTTTTTTCCTATTTGCACCTTGCAACTTTTTTTTTCTTCTTTTTTTCCAAAATTACCCTTAAGTGTCATTCGTTTTCCGGAGTTGAATCAGGAAATTTAACACATCCAGAATTCACTTTCCGGACACTTTCGCAATTCACTTTCCGGACATGTGTTTTGTACCTCCGGAAAGTGTTTTCCGGACATGTGTTTGGCACTTCCTGAAATTTTTTCCGGATTCATATTGCTGATACTTTTTGTACGTCCGGAAAGTATTTTCCGGAGGTGTTAAAATTAACACATCCGGAATTTACTTTCCGGAGGTACAATTTGTACATCCGGAAACTATTTTCCGGATGTGTTATTGCTGATGTTACTTTTTGTACGCCCGGAAAGTATTTTCCGGAGGTGTTAAAATTAACACATCCGGAATTTACTTTCCGGAGGTACAATTTGTACATCCGGAAACTATTTTTCGGATGTGTCAATTTTTTGGCACCTCCGGAAAATATATTCCGGATGTGTAAACTCAAGATTAGAATTTTCCTCTTCAGTATTGTGCTGTACTATTTCTTTCAAGAGTCTTCTCACAGATTCTTTTGCATTTTTATCCAGGCATGGTTTGTTCTCTATTGAACCAATAATGAGGTCAAGCCCAAAAGTCAAAATAATACGCAAAACATCCACTGTTCTTCCATCCCCATCTTCACGAGCCTTCACAAATGCCCTATCACGTCCGGAAAGTATTTTCCGGAGGTGTTAAAATTAACACATCCGGAATTTACTTTCCGGAGGGACAATTTGTACATCCAGAAACTATTTTCCGGATGTGTTATTGCTGATGTTAATTTTTGTATGTCCAGAAAGTATTTTCCGGATGTGTTAAAATTAACACATCCGGAATTTACTTTCCGGAGGTGTAAAAAGTGTCCTGATTTTGAATTCCCGATGTGTAAAGTGTCCAGATTTCATTTTCCGGAAGCTTCTGGAAATTATTTTCCGGAAATTACGTTGCGTAAAAAACTTGCAGAAGGTGAGTAACTGAAAAGGGTATTTTCGGAAATAAAAAAATCAATATAAAGCTACTCGATGTCAATAGTAATTTGCACGGTGCCGATAGCAGTGCCCTTCCTTCAGCCGCACCGCATCCAGCAACAAGCAACACCGGCCAGTTCTTTAAAAGCATAATACCCTCTTTTTCTCAATTACCTTAATCGCATGTTTTCTTAATTTTGCCTTGTTGATCTGATCTGCTGCTCAGAACTGTTGGCAAAGTATGGCTTCAAAATTCTGGACACAGGTATTCAACATGATTTTCAATTACGAGGATTGTTAGTGATTTTTTCATTGTATTTTATTTAACTGAATTTGGTTTTAAATGGCAGGGTGGTAGTGATTCTGAGGAAGAGGAAAGTGACTATGATGAGGAGAATGAGAATGAAGCAGTTGGTGAATCTGCTAATCAACCTGCTTCCGGCAAATACTACTTGCAGGGTAATGCAAGTGACAGTGATGACTCTGATGGCCAAAAGCGTGTTGTTAGCTAGGTCCGCGAAAGATAAGCGTTTCGAGGAGATGGCTTCCACAGTTGACCAGATGAAGAATGCTATGAAGATCAATGATTGGCTCAGTTTGCAAGAGAGCTTTGACAAGATCAACAAACAACTCGAGAAGGTCATGCGTGTTACCGAGTCTGAGAAGGTCCCCAATCTTTATATCAAGGCACTTGTGATGTTGGAAGATTTCTTGGCTCAGGCTTTGGCAAACAAGGATGCCAAAAAGAAGATGAGCAGTAGCAATGCTAAGGCCTTGAACTCAATGAAGCAGAAATTGAAGAAAAACAATAAGCAATACGAGGAGTTGATTAACAAATGCAGGGAGAATCCTGAGAGTGAGGAGGAAAAGGACGAGGAGGAGACAGAGGAAGAGTATGAGAGTGATGATGAGGTTATCGAGCCGGACCAGCTTAAGAATGCAGGAACAAAATCGGATTCTGAAGCAGACTATGAAGATGAGAAGGCAGATGGCAGTGAAGCACCATGGGACCAAAAGCTTAGCAAGAGAGACAAGCTTCTGGATAAGCAATTTATGAAAGACCCCAGCGAGATCACTTGGGATACAGTTAACAAGAAGTTCAAGGAGGTCGTGGCAGCTAGGGGCAGGAAGGGAACTGGGAGGTTTGAACAGGTTGAGCAGCTTACTTTCTTAACAAAAGTTGCTAAAACACCTGCACAGAAGCTGGAAATCCTTTTCAGTGTTGTTTCTGCTCAGTTTGATGTCAATCCTGGCCTTAGTGGGCACATGCCCATAAGGTAGTGTTTGGTACAAGTTTTAAAAAAATATCCCGGGAATGCTGGTATGGGAATAAAGTTTACCCATGTTTGTTTCAAGTTTTAAAAATTTATTCCCAAGCATAAAAGATTCCCGGAAATAAAATTAGTGAATGATAGTTATAAACATGGGAAAACTCTATTCCTATGTATGAAGGTAGGAAAACTTTATTCCGGGAATCACATTTCCGGAAATGTAATTTGCCTGATAATAAAACATTCCAGATACCAAACGTTACCTAAGGGCGGAAAAAATGCGTGCACAATATGCTGGTCATTCTGGACATTTTAGTGCAGTACCCGAACATCGTGGTCGATGATTCGGTGGAGCCAGATGAGAATGAAGCTCAAAAAGGGCCTGACTATAATGGGACAATTCGTGTTTGGGGTAACCTGCAGGCCTTCCTTGAAAGAATAGATGCCGAGTTTTTGAAGAGCCTGCAGTGTATTGATCCTCATACACGTGAATATGTTGAGAGACTCAGGGACGAGCCCATGTTTGTGGCTCTTGCCCAGAATGTCCAAGACTATGTTCAAAGGAATGGTGATTTCAAAGCTGCTTCTAAGGTAGCCTTGAGGAGGGTTGAGCTAATTTACTACAAGCCACAAGAGGTTTATGATGCCATGAGAAAGCTGGCTGAGCTTTCAGAAGATGGAGATAATGAAAGGGAGGCGAGTGAGGAAACCAAAATTCCTACCGCATTTGTTGCTACTCCGGAGCTTGTGCCCCGTAAACCCACGTTCCCTAAGAATACTACTACAGAAAAGAGATTTAATAGCGTACTTTCAATAGCGTTTTAATAAGGAACGCTACTTAAAAAGAGGCGGAAGGCCTTTAATAGCGCTTCTTTAAGGAAGCGCTATCTATTGTTTTAACTAAGATAGCGCTTTCTTAAGAAAGCGCTATCTATTATTAAAGGATAACAATAGATAGCGCTTTCTTAAGGAAACGCTGTCTTAGGTAGAAAAATAGACAGCGCTTATTTTAAGGAGCGCTATCTATTCCTACTACTAATTTTTCCACGAACCGTTCCCTCCCACTCGAATTATTTCCCTCGCTCTCAAATCCTCTGCCTCGCTAGGTCACCTCAGTCTCCCCACTTCGTTCCAAAACTGATATCCTTTCTTCCACACGGCTCACGAGTCATGCCACCACACACCACATCTCTTTCTTCCACAAACCGCATCTCTTTCTTCCACGCATCGCTCGCGAGTCACGGCGCCGTCGTTGCGCACATTACCACCACCGGGTGTCCACTGCGCCAGCTGTCCAGGAACGGCAACAAAGGCTTCGCGCGGCCGTGTGTCTTCCCTCGCCGCCGCCGCTGCGCTCTCTGCTTTCAAATTCGTGAAATCCCTCAGGTAAGCTATATCCCTCAAAAGCTCTGCTTATACAATGAACAAGCTCTGCTTTCAAATATTTTTAGATGCTGTCAGCCTAAGAACTATGGGGGTTTGGGACTTGGGTAAAGATGCTGTTATTTGTTATACCCTAGCCGTATTGAGTCCTGTGATTTTTAGAATTTGCCGTACCCATTGCACATACCGATGTTCACATCTCTATTTGTGCTTCCTTTGTGAGTAGGTTTTGTGATAAGAGTGTGTGTATGCATTCATTACCACTAAGCTAAGTAGCAACATATCTTTCGAAATGAGGATGAGTGAGGAAGAGAGATAGCTACACCAGATAGGGGGAAAAATGGCAACTATAATAAAATACTTGGTTATAGTTAAGGAAAAAACTCTAGCACACCACAAATTTGGCACCACTGCTATATATTTGAAAATTTAGGATGAACTAATAACATGTTTACAAAAAATAGGGGTCCTGATGTAAACCGGTCAAACAAAACACAATGTTTACACATTTTGAACATATCATTACCCGGTCATAACTGAACTGGTTAGTTGATAATAATAAATGAATACTAAAACAAAGCAGACAACAGTGATAAAAATCCAGAGAAACAAAATAATAAAAAATAAAACCAGGCTGCCAGCGAGTATTGGGCATTAAGGCACCCTCTATGCTGCCCATTATGTTGTATCACATAGTACTTATTGGAAGAAAATGGATGTGGCTGAACAAGAATATATGAAGCCATTTTTGGACACTAAGGCTTACCCTCTATGCTTGGCCCAAAACAAGAGGTTGGATCCAAAATCCACATCTTGGATTACTAGAATAACAGAATTAGGGCCTTCAGGTGAAGGCAATGAGAGAGCATCTGTATACACCATTAACCAAGATTAGTATACCCATTAATCATATTGCCTGCTGTATGAGTGGACAAGTAACATCTTTTTTTAAGTAAAATGGTTTTTTCTGCAAGTCAGTTCAGTAACTTAGTGGGGATTGTAAATATGTATTCGAATAGTCGGACGCTAATGGATGAATTGGTGTCCCTCATATACAAATCGGGTGACGAACGCACTAAAGCAAGAGCAATGCTTTGTGATATATACCACCATGCTCTTCTTGATGAGTTCTCAGTAGCCCGTGATTTGCTGCTTATGAGTCATCTGCAAGATAGTGTTCAACATATGGACATTTCGACACAGATACTCTTCAATAGGGCTATGTCGCAGTTGGGTCTATGTGCTTTTCGGGTTGGACTGATTTCCTAAGCTAATGGCTGTCTTTCAGAGCTTTATTCTGGTGGTAGAGTGAAGGAGTTGCTTGCACAAGGTGTGTCACAAAGTCGTTATCACGAGAAGACTCCTGAACAGGTACTGACAACCACCTCCCTCCTCCCAAATTAAAAGATAAATGTTTGTTTAAAATAGTTGTTTCATGACATGGTGTAAGTTTTTAGGTGCTGATCTAGTTAAAGTCTGATCAAGGTACCAAGATGCTTTGTCAGTATGTCACCCTAGTCCCTCATTCTCAGGCCTTTTACTGTTTCTGATTCAGTACCTATCAGTGGAAATGGATTCTCTGCCTTTGAGAAATCAAAGTCACCTGACTTTCAACAATTTCCCGCCACTAGATTTATCTAACGGTTTAAAATGAGTATGATGATAGATGAAATAAAAAGGTACTTTGAAAGAATAGAAAAGATATTAGATATAACTAATAAAAATATTTTTCAGCTTATAGAAATCACTAATAAAATTGCGACTTATACTTATAATAGAACACAAAAAGAACAAAGTGAAATAGACAATATTAGAGAAACACTAAACAATATGATTAAAGCAAAAGGAATAGAAGAACATGATGATATTGATAAAATAAAAATAATCCTTGAACAATTAGAGACTCTTCTAAAGGAAGAAGAAAATAATAGACCTATTACAATAAAATATTTAGAAGAATTAATAGAATCAAAGGACTTAAAAAGAAAGATAATAGTAAAACAAGAATTCAATGAAGAACCCTCAAAAATACCTACACCAATGTCAGCATGGAGAGGATAACTGAAGAAAATATAGAAACATTAAGGAAATCGAATGATATAGAAGAAATTCAACAATTACTAGAACAACTAAAAATAATTGAAGAGGAAAATAAACATATACATAAATTTGAACACATTGAACAAATAGATAAGGAAAATGAAGAAATAGTATTAGACTATAATTCTTCTTCAGAATCTGAAGAAAATCATATAAAAATGGAAAAAGGAGAAACTAGTGGAATTCCTAAAAGAAAATGGGAAGAATTTCACTATGCACCTGATGGAACTTGGGATAAACTAGAGGAAGAAACTATGTACAATAATGGATATGCAAGAAAAAGTAATACAAAATGGACTAAAATGCCTGAAGAATTTAGACCAAGATATGAAAACGTTAGTGCAAAAATATTAAATCTTGACTGTGTAAGAAATAAGGAAGAAATCCTTTTAAAATGGATGAATGATTTAATATTTTTAGTTGCAACTGATGATAAATTTAGTAAACTAAATTTTATAGAAACCAAAAACTTTGTAGTTTTTAAAACTATGGGGAATGTACAAAAATTCTTAACAGGAATCAAAAAAGCAGAATGGACTAGATATGGTAGCATGGTACCCAACCAATTGGAATATCTTAAATTAATAACTTCATTAATTCAACAAGAATTTCTAGGATATAATTGGATAGAACAAAAAGATAAGGTAAATAGAACGTTGATTGAAAATGCTAAAACACACTTGAATAGAATGCAAATTTGTGATATGTGTCAAATAGAAAGTTTTATTTGTGAATACCAAAAATATTATTATCAACTAACTGAAGAATCTAAAGAAGTATATAAAAATATTTTCATAGACAAATTACCCTATCCACTTAATGCAAAAATACATAGATTATGGGAATTAAGAAATGAAGAGACTGCAAATACTTTAGGAGGAGTTATTCAACTTTTATATCAAGAACTAAGAGAACAATGCTTAGTTAGAGAAACTATTAGACAATTGAATAGAGGAAGAAATGTCATTTGCTGTGACATTCCAGAGATTGAGAACCCAGGAAAATATGGTTGTAACAATAGATTAAAAAGAAGAAAGAATATTTATAGAAAACCAAAATTGAGAAAAACTTACCCAAGAAAGAAAACATACTATAAGAATAATAAAAAGAAATATTTTAGAAGAAAAAGAATTACCCCAGAGAAATACTGTCCAAAAGGAAAAAAGAAATGTGTTTGTTGGATATGCAATATTGAAGGACATTATGCCAACGAATGCCCTCAAAGAAAAGAAAAAGACTTCAAAGACAAATCAAAAATAATAAAACAAGTTTTCCAACTTTATGAATTAGAACCACTAGAAGATGAACTAAGTAATACTGATGAAAGTATATATATATATATATATATATATATATTCTGAAAATGAATTATCTACAGAAGAAACAGAATCCGAATAATACATATATAAAAATATTAATAGAAAAAACTAATAAAGAAACTGAAGCATATATTGACACTGGAGCAAGTCTTTGCCTTGCAACAGAAGCACTATTTACTAATTGGAAAAAACTAGAAAAGCCAGTAAAAATACAAATAGCTGATGGATCGATACATCCAATATACTAGGCAGTAACTAGAGTTACATTGACTATACAAGAAAAACTATTTATTGTGCCAAGAATATATAAACAGGAAACAGGGCTAGATGTAATTATTGGAAATAACTTCTTAAGACTGTATGCACCCTTTTGTCAATACTTAGAATATATAACATTAAAAACCCCATATATTTATCAACAACAACTACGAGAGATTATTAAAATACCAATTACCCATTTTTCGGCCTGTAAATACTCTCAACTATCAGAGTCACGCAAGCTGAATCGTGGTGATATAATCAATAAAATTTGCACAAAAATAAGTCATGTACTTATAAATTTGGAACCAAATAGAATAATTCCAGCCCATATAGAAGAGCTTCTCGATAAAGTATGTAGCGAAAATCCTTTAGACCCAAAAATAAATAATAAAAATACTGAATTGATTGAATTAAAATTAAAAGACCCTACCAAAGAAGTAAAATGCAAGCCAATGATTTATACAAAAAAAGATAGAGATGAAATTGCAAAAGACATTGAAGAAATGTGTAACAAAGGATTGATTAGGGCATCAAAAAGTAAGCACTCAGCACCAGCTTTTTAATTATGTAGAAAATCATAGTGAGATTAAAAGAGGAAAAAGAAGAATGGTGATTAATTATAAACAAATTAATGATGCAATGGAAGGAGATGCTTATTTCCTCCCAAGAAAAGATTTAATTATTGAAAGGATTAGAAACATGAATTGGTTTAGCACTTTTGACTGTAAATCAGGATTTTACCAAATTAGATTGACTGAAGAATCAAAAGCATTGACTGCATTTAGTTGTCCTCAAGTTCAATATGAATGGAATGTACTTCCAATGGGAATGAAACAGTCACCCGGAATCTTCCAGCGAAGAATGGATTCGGTTCTCAATGAATTCAAAGACTTTTGTCTTATATATATTGATGATATACTAATCTTTTCCAATAAAGACTTGACTGATCATTTTAAAAAGATAGAATTAGTCCTCAATAGATGCCTTGAACATGGAGTAGTTTTGAGTAAAAAGAAAGCTGTATTAGCTCAAAATAAGATTAATTACTTAGGATTGGAAATTGAAAAAGGAAAAATAATAATGCAAAAACATGTATTAGAAAAACTTCAGAATTTTCCGACAACATTGAAGGATAAGAAAGACTTGCAAAGATTTCTTGGATTACTAACATATATTTCGAATGAAGGATTTTTGAATAATCTTGTAGGGGAAAGGAAGATACTTCAACAAAAATTAAAGAAGGATGCCCTCTGGTCATGGACAGAGGAAGATGATAGACTAATTACTAAATTAAAAGACTTATGCCAAGATCTTCCTGAGCTTTACTATCCATCGGATGATGATAGAATAATTATTGAGACTGATGCCTCAAATGACTGTTGGGGAGGTGTTATGAAAGCAATACCCCCTGGATGTAAAAATGAATTACTATGCCGGTATATGTCTGAAACTTTTTCAGGTAGTGAGATTAACTATCCCACTCATGAAAAAGAGACATTGGCACTAATTCGAATGTTGGAAAAACATCGGATTTATATACTAGATAAAGAATTTATTGTCCGAACGGACTCGACCTATGTTGCAGGTTTCAAAAATATAAACCATAAAGGAACCTATAAACAAGGCCGATTGATTAGATGGCAAATGAAGCTTGCCGAATATAATTATTCAATCTCTCACATCAAGGGAGATAAAAATGTTCTTGCAGATATACTTTCAAGAGAATGGAGCAATCGACAACAGAATCAATAAAAGCACAGCTACAACTACAGAAAGTACTAGAGAAACAAAAATTGAAGGAATTGGAATTGATTCAAGCAAATATTGAAGTACTGGAGCTGCAACTATGCAACAAAGGAGAATCTTCAACAGAGGATCCTATGATAGAAATCAAGCAGAAAATACAAGAAAATACTAAAGAAAAATACTATGCCATTTTTAATGGACCATTTCCAGGAATATATGATGATTGGAGCAAAGCGGCACCACATTGCATTGGACCCGCTGGAGTTCATCACCAATCATACAAGACTAGACAAGAAGCAGAAGAAGTAATGAAGAATTATCCAGATAGACTAAAAAAGGAAAAAGAGATTTATCTTGGCCCTCAAACAACTGATAATAGAACTTTTTCAGAAACTGTCAAAAGACCATCAGCAGAAAGAACTTCCATGAAAGTACTGGGAAGACTCCCTTCCTCCATTGATGACTATTCAATTACTGCAAGAAAAGACCATGAACTTCAAGTTCAATTTTCAAAAGAAAATTTTTTTGAAACTTTGAAAAGATTGACTCACTGGACTGACAAAGAAAAGACTAATTGTTTCTATATAGTTAATCGAAATGTTTATGGAGTTAAAGCCATCATTACTCCGGGAGCATCATCGATTTTAACATTTAATATGTTCCAATATGGACTTATTGAATGTCTTTACTTGAACAAGGACTTATCAGAGATTAATTTATTCCCATATAATTTGAAGGAAGCTGTCCAGATTTACAGGGATAATGTTTCAAGAGATAGAACTATATTCTTGAAATTTTATTCATGTTATCCAGACTTTGTGACTAAACAGCCTGCAAAGCACTTTATTTTCATTGGAGTTAGCAACAATACTTTCTCCATGAGAGATGAACCGACTAAAGAAGACTATGATGAAGATAGAATAGTTTCAACAATGGCCAACCAGCTGACGAGCATCTTTACTCAATGTCAGATAATTGGGAAAGATTCTCTCATCAAAGCACTGTACAAAGGACCACATGCTTTGCTTCTAAGCAAAACAAGTGGAAAGATAATAAAGGAAAAGGACTTGGCATTATTGACTAGCTTTGAATTGCCGTTCTACACACTCCAAGGACTGGCAATGAATTATAGACCAGCTGTACTCAACCAACTTTGTGGACTGATAAGATCAAATGGAAATCACGCGTGTGAAAGGTGCGCCCTCAAGAAAGGAATCAATGACTGTCGGCAAGTGGACAATGACTCAGACGATGCAATCATAGAAGAGTGATGTAAGTAATGACGTCACATGTGAATTATTAAAGGTCTGAGTAATAGATTGTAATAATGTAAGGAATAAATTGTAAATTACTCCTATTCCCCTTCGTGTATAAATAAGCCCTCTTATGCTGAGGCAAAGTAGAGAAAGAGCAAATGTGTGTGCAAATCTCTCACCTTGTAAACCTCTCATCTGAGAAGTTTAGACAACCTCTGTAAGAGTGTTAGTCGGATCTAGTCAAAATCCATGTGTGCTATGTATTTCCCCACTACTATCAATCAATAAAGACTTCTTTCTATTAAATGCCTCCATTTACTATCAATGGCTTTCATTCACTAAGCAGACTACAGCAGATTGACTAAGCGGAAGACGAAGTGGACCAAAACTTCAAGAATAATTCAAAGAAAAACCCAGTCAGGTATGATTAACACAAACTTTTCAACTTTTTATTACTATAAACTAGCTTTTAATGTCTGAAATAAAAGTAGAAAATGAAAAACTAGAAGGACTTGATATAGAACATGTACATATAACAGAAGAAGATGGAAATTATGAAGGTAGTATACTGATAGATCCAAAATTATTTCAGAAAATACAAAAAGAAGATTTAAATTTAGGTAAAAACGCAAATATGAAAAAACTAGGATGAATAATGAAAAGATTTAATCAGAAAGAGAATATTATATACTATGGAAGAATCATTAATGAAACACCGATTGATATTTCTGAAACACAAGGAAATACTAGTATTCAATTATTAAACAAAAGAAAATTAATTGATTTAAAGAAAAATCTAAAAAAGGAAGAACATAGAAGAAGGATTGGTTACATTCATATAGGAGCTATACAAGTATTGATCAAAGCCACGTTCCAAGAAGGAATAAATTCACCAATAGAGTTAGTATTAAAAGATAATCGAATTACAGATCCAAAAGATAGAATTCTAGGAGTAATAGAATGAAATTTAGTCTATACTAAATTAAAATTCGAAATTCATCCAAATATTGGAATACCTTTAGACACTCAAAGACTAGACCAATCACTAAGTCTCGAACATAGATTTTTAAGAAATAATTTAATGAGGACAGGAGATAAGATCTTCTCAATTACTTATTATGTTAATTATGCATTAACAAACTCACATCATAGTATTACTTTCAGAACTAATGATAGAATAGATATACCCAGATTATTGGAGGAAATTGGAAAAATATATTATCCAAAGAGAAATGAAATTACTGAATTAGGAATTTCTATCAACAAGCCAAAATTACTAAATATCAAACCAATTACTGTTCCAGAAACTGAAAAGATGGAAGAAGAAGAAAATATAAATAAATTATCAAACCAAGTAAGAGACTTAGCACAATACTTAAGAAATAGAATATGAATTATAAAGAAAAGATAGAGAAAATACTTGAAGATACTTACACTAAAATAAATAAAAACAAAAGAGATATTAAGAATTTCTTAGAAATATATGATTATTATATTAAAAAGAAACCAGAAGATAGAAGAAGAGAATTAATAGAGAAATACCTTATAAATAAAGAAAACGAATTAACTAAATTAAAAAATAGACAAGAAAAATATAAAGAAAGGAGAAAAAAGGAATTAGAAAAAACAAATATATCTTCAAACTGTTTTAGACTAAAAGCACCTGATTTCGAAGATAGTGACAATGAATAAAATGGAAATATATTCTGAATTTGATGAACAAACTGATATGGAAATACTTAGTGTAAACAAATAATAATTGAAAAAATTAAAGAACAAAAGAGAGAAGAAGATTATTATTTACATTGCTTCGAATTAAATGAAGAATGGGATTATATGGAAGAATTAGGCTTAGCCTTTGAATATGAACTACCTGAAAAATATGAAGATTATGACTGGCCTGATGACTAAAATGGAAAATGAGATATTAAGCATCTTAATAATGAAATTACCAATAGACTGTAAACAAATTATCATTAATAAACTAAAACATCTACATTGGCAAGAAAAACTTTATTTAAACCAAATAAATCAAAGAATACAACTAACATTTTGTGAAGAAGAAAGAGGACATTTAATTAGCGAAATATTAGAAATAGAAGAAGATATAGATTATATAGGATATGAATTATTAGTAACTCAGATCATGCATAGAAATAACCACCAAAGATATAATGGGATCTAAATTAATATTAGAAATTTTGAATTTGAATAAGGTGGTACCGAATTGGTATCAGAGCTAAGTACTAAAAGATGAAAAGATTACATGAATTAAGAAGACAATTAGCTATGCTAAGAGATTATTTAAATTCATTAAAAGAACATGGAAATAGATATATAGTTATCATAAGACATGTAGAAAAAATGATAGAAAATAAAAAGAAAAGTATTGAAAGATTTATAGATTAGAATGTCTCAAACCATAGAAAAATTTGTTCATAAATTAAGTATGTTAGACTTAACTAATCAAAATACATTAAAAGATCTAATACAAGAATTAAAAGAAGAAGCTACTGACTCATGTAATAAACATATGCAATACCACTGTGAATACTGTGATTGTAGAGAATATGAAAGGAGGATAGATTTGATAAAAATAATGATTAGAAAATTAGAATTATGGATAGAATAACTATCACCATAGGATCAATCCAATGGCTAAGATTGACTGAAAGTTACATAACTTTCAATTGCCAAAGTTAGACAATCCATGCCCCCTATCAGTATATTGGCAAGCAGGGGCAGACCTTGGTTAGAGCTCCCCCCAGATTTTTTAAATCAACTTTTTTTCATATAAATTTATTTTAGTGGAACCTCTTATTCTCTATTTGTGCTTGACCATTGGTGAATCTTTTGTAATTTTGTGCCACTGCCAGTTGCCACCACTTGGAAGCATAGGTAGGTAGGTGATTTAATTAACACTGGTTGTTGTCTATGTTTTTAATTTATTTATTTATCGATTTATAGAGTTGATTTAACATGTTTGGAAGCCGTTTATGCTTTTTTTTTTTTTTTTTTTTTTTTGGTTATTAATTTATGGAGTTTCTATAAATTTAAATGTAATTAATTTCTTATGCTTTAGGTGTCATATAATATAATTTTCTTGAAAAGAATAAATAGTCAAACATAAGAAAATTGATACATTTTTCAAGAGAAAACTCCCGAGAAAGATAAAATTTGTATAACTTCAATATCTTCACTTCAAAAACATCCTTCTAATGGTCAAAAAATCAAACGGATGAATAACTTTTCAAGATTCAAAGAGTCACATGCTTTGTTACTTTGTTACTTCTATATATTTATTTTAATTAGTAAATAGTGGCTCCCCCAAAAAAACAATGCCTGATCTTTGATCGCATTTGTGGCTAGTGGATATATCAGTTGTAAACTTATAATCTGTAAAATAAGTTTGGCTTTTAGATTATGTAAGGCATATTTCCTACTTGTGCATGCTGAAGGGAATTGAGGGAGTGTAATGCTATTGATTCTGATGGATTCATGTTTCCAAATAGAGATAGTTGATTCGCTTGCAAAATCATTATTTGTTGCTGGTGTACACACGCCTGTGTTATGCCAGTCTTGATGTTAAAAGTAGAACAATTTTTTTTTTTTTTTAACTGTTGTAATCATTGTGCTCCATTCAGTATCTGAAACATTGAAACAATGTCATCAATACATGTTCTATTGACCTTGATCCACCTTGCTATATTTGCATAATATCTATCAAACTTTCATAGAGTCTCAAAAATTTATAGCCATGTTACTCTGAAAGTCTTGTCTTCCATATCTTGAAATCCTGGAATTCACAATTGGTTAATCATTTTAGTTTTTGTAATATATGTTTCCATCTGTATCAGTTTCAGCATTTGTTTTAGAATTGTAAGAAAGAATTATATTTGGCATCACAGTTAACGCTTTAATCCTATTTCAGGAGAGGTTGGAAAGAAGACGTCAAATGCCATATCATATGCACATAAATCTTGAGCTCCTGGAGGCAGTGCATCTTATATCTGCTATGCTGCTGGAAGTTCCCAATATGGCTGCCAATGTCCATGATTCAAAGCGGAAGGTCATTAGTAAGACTTTCCGTCGCTTGCTTGAGGTCAGTGACAAACAAACATTCACTGGGCCACCTGAAAATGTCAGAGATCATGTGATGGCTGCTACAAGGGCTCTTAGCAAGGGAGACTTCCACAAGGCATTTGATATTATTGTGTCTCTTGATGTATGGAAATTTGTGAAAAATCGAGACGCCGTGCTTGAAATGCTGAAGGACAAAATCAAGGAGGAGGCATTGAGGACATACCTCTTTACCTTCTCTTCATCTTATGATTCCTTAAGCCTGGAACAGCTCACAAAATTTTTCGACCTCTCTGTTCCTCACACTCATAGCATTGTTAGTAGGATGATGATCAATGAGGAGCTTCATGCAAGCTGGGACCAGCCAACTGGGTGCATTGTTTTCCAGGATGTTGAGCACACTAGGTTGCAGGCATTGGCATTCCAGTTGACGGAGAAATTATCTATCCTTGCAGAGAATAATGAAAGAGCAATAGAGGCAAGGATAGGTGGTGGTGGATTGGATCTGTCTCAAAGGCGGAGAGATGGCCAGGACTATGCTACTGCTGCCGCTGGTGGAATAGCCTCTTTAGGTGGCAGGTGGCAAGACTTCTCCCTTTCTCAGCCAAGGCAAGGCAGTGGACGTGCTGGATATGTTAGTGGTGGTGGAAGAGCATTAGGACAAGGTGCTGGGAGTGGCTATTCAAGGGACCGAGTGGGACGAGGTTATCAGAATCAGAGTACACGGTATTTGGGAAAAACCCAAGTCCCACATTGACTAGAGATAGTCTCTAATAAGAGCTTATAAGTAGTGGGCAATCCTCATCCTATGAGCTAGCTTTTGGGATTGAGTTAGGCCCAAAATCTAATATGGTATCAGAGCTATCCTAGATCCATAATTGGGGCACCCACCATGTTATCCACGCACCAAGCCCAATAGTGCTGAGCGTGAGGGGGTGTATTGGGAAAAACCCAAGTCCCACATTGACTAGAGATAGTCTCTAATAAGAGCTTATAAGTAGTGGGCAATCCTCATCCTATGAGCTAGCTTTTGGGATTGAGTTAGACCCAAAATCTAATACACGGTACCAAGATGCTGCATATGGAGGTTCTGGGAGGAATGGTCAAGGTGGTTCAGCATTGAGGGGACCCCAGGGGGATGTATCTACTCGTATGGTTAGCCTTAAGGGAGTTCGTGCTTAAAATATTTTATTTATTGGAGAAGACATGTTATAAGCTTTTAGCATTTAAATTGTCTTATGTACCTATTTTTGATAATTTGACTACTGGTGCTTTCATTTTTGCCTGGATTTTCTATTTGAATTGTATATCTAATTTGCTTCTTGGCATATTTGGCATCAGCCTTCTCTTATGTTTAGCATCTCCCTATTTTTAATTCTAGTCTGGCGTTTGTTTTTATATTTTGCTTCAGTAAGTCACGCAATTATTAGATCTTCCCATTTATGCGTTGATGATGATTGATTCTTGGGTGTAAAATTTCATACTTCATTTTTATTTTGTGGTCTTGACATAGTTTATGGTTTTAAAGAAATCATTCTGAAGCAACTGTTTTGGACTCCTGGTTGTAATTAAAGCTGTTTGAAACTTTGAATTGTGGCCATTTTTTAAGAGTTCTCTTATTTGATTAAGTTCTGTATTTGACGTTGTTTATATTTATTTTATTTTTTTGTTATTTTTATATTTACAATATATCACATGGATTTCATTGATTTGGAGAATGCATATGATAGGGTGCCTAGAGAGGTTTTGTGGAAAGCCCTAGAAAAGAGAGGCGTTCAGATTGCCTATATTCGAGCTATCAAGGATATGTATGAGGGGGCCACGACTAGTGTGAGAACGCAGGATGGAGCCACAGAAGATTTCCCAACAACTATAGGTTTGCACCAAGGGTCAGCTTTAAGCCCCTATCTTTTTACCTTGGTCTTGGATGCACTTACAAAGCACATTCAAGAGCCAGCACCGTGATGCATGCTTTTCGCAGATGATACAGTTCTAGTTAGAGAGTCGAGAGAGGATATAAATGGGAGGTTGGAGACAAGCTTTAGAAGCACATTGCTTTCGTTTGAGTAGAAGCAAGACGGAGTATATGAAATGTAAGTTTAGCAAAAGTCGAAGCACCTCTAGCTTAGAGGTGAAAGTTGGAGATCACAACATACCACAAGTCACACGGTTGAAATATCTTGGGTCTATGATACAAAATGACAGAGAAATTGAGGGAGATGTAAACCATCGGATTCAATCAGGGTGGTCGAAATGGAGGAAGGCTTCGGGTTTTTTGTGTGATAAAAAGGTACCTCTCAAGCTAAAGGGAAGATTTTACCGTACAACTATTAGACCGGCGATGTTGTATGTGACGGAGTGTTGGGCGGTAAAAAATCAACACGAGAGTAAAATCAATGTAGCAGAGATGAGAATATTGCGTTGGATGAGTGGAAAAACTAGATGAAATATGATTAGGAATGATAACATTAGAGAGAGAGTTGGGGTAGCACCTATTGTAGAAAAGATGGTTGAATCCCAACTTAGGTAGTTTGGGCATGTATGGAGGAGACCTTTAGATTCTCTAGTAAGGAAAGTGGACCAGGTTGAGGGCAATCCAATCGCTAGAGGCAGAGGTAGGCCAAGAAAAACTATAGGAGAAACTATTAAGAAAGATTTAGAGGCCAATGATTTAACTATTAACATGATTCATGATAGAACATTATGGCGTCGTATGATCCATGTAGCCGACCCCACCTAGTGGGATAAGGCTTGGTTGTTGTTGTTGTTGTGTGTGTGTGTGTGTGTGTATGTATATATATATATATATATATAACACATTTGAAAAACGTTACAAATTTAAAATGACACTACTTGATGTACAAGATAACTTTTCCCTTTTTCAAATGGTCTGAGTCTCTGAGATGTGATGCGTGGGGAGAACGATAGATGAAAAGGTCAACGGATGGACATTATATTGAATTTGTCAATTCGAACTCAAAAGTACACATGTTATGCAAAGTATTTGGTTATATATAAATGGATTAACAGATTTCAGTTAAGCCCTACCAAGAGAAAAAAAGTTATTAACCAAGTGTGATACGAGCTGATATTTACAAAGTCACTTGACATTGTGCTTAAGAAGTGAAAGTGGGAATTGTAAAGGATTATAATAAAAAGGATACCCATATATTGAGAATTAACTAATTATCACTAAGCCAAAATAACTTAACAATAATATTATCTATCCAATTTGAATCTAACCCTACCCCCTCCCACTCAATTTAAACAGTTCAATACTCATGCTTGTGTACAGAAGGTATATTTTGATTAATTAGTCAATGGAAACACAATAAAGCTACATGCAAAATATAGCTCAAGGATGAGAATATTCAGTGTCACACAAGAAAAAGGACAAGAAGAAATATCAATGAATGATGCTAGAGCATAACAAAAAATGAAAAATCAATATGTGCCATCAGTTACTTGCAAAACTGAAAACCTTCTCTGCATGTAAAGATTCAGCAGGAGAGCAGCCTATTCAGCAACACTATTCTCTGCACCATTTCCTTTATCATGCAGCTTTATCTGATAAATTTTGGACTTTTGAAGTTTGTATGTTCTCTTTTAAGCTATCATCTTCAATATCTTCATTCTTGACATTATTCTCTGCACTTCCCTTAATATCCATTCTTGAATTCTGTATGCTCTATTCACTATCCTTATCTTCAAAGTTACTGTCTTCAATATTACCGTTTTTAGTGCTATTCTTTGCACTGTCCTCATTTATGGCACTGATTTCTCCTTTATCTGATACATTTTCCAAATTTGTCTGAGGGCTATCTTTGTTGCCCTCGAGTAACTCATTAGCTACAGCATCCTTGTTCTCCTTGTAAATATCTGCAGCATCCTTGTTCTCCTTGTAAATCCCTGGAAGTAGAAAGCAAGCCTGATGTTGGGAATGTGCCAATAGTGAGAGAGTTTTCGGAAGTGTTTCCAAGGGATGTTTTATGAACTACCCCTTGAGAGAAATGTTGAGTTTACCATAGACTTAGTGTCGGGAACGGGACCCATATCCATAGCACCTTATAGGATGTCTCCTCTAGAGCTATCTAAGTTGAAGAAACAGTTAGAGGAACTGATTCAGAAACAGTTCATTAGGCCTAGAGTGTCCCCATGGGGATCGCCAGTGTTGTTGGTAAAGAAGAAAGATTGCAGCATGAGGTTGTGTGTCGACTATCAACAACTCAACAAAGTGACCGTTAAGAATAGGTATCCCCTCCCTAAGATTGATGATCTTATGGACCAGTTGATTAGAGCTTGTGTTTTCTCCAAGATAGATTTGAGTTCATGATACTAACATATTCGGGTTAAGTCTGAGGACATCCCAAAGACTGCGTTTATGACGCGTTATGGTCACTACGAGTATTTGGTTATGCCCTTTGGTGTGACTAATGCTCCTGTTGTGTTCATGGATTATATGAACAAGACCTTTCACCTTTACTTGGATAAGTTTGTGGTGGTTTTTATAGATGACATCTTAATGTACTCCAAAACCAAGGAGGAACATGAGGAGTACTTGAGGGTTGTCTTGCAGACCCTTAAAGAGAAGCAATTGTATGCTAAGTGTTGGAACCAAAATAATTTGGATTAAATAATCTCTAAGTTTTGATGTTAACAAAAAGGATTAAATTTTTGTATGGCAAAGTGTTAGTTAAGATCTAACAAGTCTTATCTAAGTCTTACAAGGTATTCGAAATTCTATTCTCCTAAGACTATTTATCCGCGTCCATATATAACTTAATTCTATAATTGAAAGATTCCCTGAGTGGACGAGTCCATTCTACCACCGGAAGGATTTCTTTTAACTCAAGTGCCACGTCAGTGGACGAGCGCTTGAATGCATACTAGTGGACGGGGAAGTCCCTTTTAGTAGACGCGAGTTGCTCTCCAAGAAAAACATTAATTACTAAGTCCCACGTCACTGGACGAAGAATTTGAGCATTGATATCTTATTTAATGCAATCTGGACCATATTGAATTTATTTCAAATAATTGATATTTATTTCAAATATATGATGGTCCTTCTTATTTGTTATTAACGGTTTTATTGTCTTGTTTCTATGAGAAAGACATAGTACATATGAGGAATTGTAAAAAGCAATATATTACAATGCAAAACGACTTGTACCCTGTCACCTTTTACGCTGGAATAGCTGGAATTTGTACAAGGAAGGCAAGACAGTTTTTCAAGTTGCATTTGCTCAGAGGTGTGCCCATTTCATGCAAGAATATCGTCACATAGTACAATGGCCACGAGCAAGCTGAGTCACAACTGATATTATATTGTTGATTCTATCCCTAAACGGGAAATTCAAATACAATCGTTGATGATTCTGAAGAGTAGAGCAAGGTCTCTATAAATAGAAGACCAACACTTTTGAAGGAAGAACTTTTGCGCATATACAGAAATCTCAAGAAATCTCTTGCAAGCAAACATTCGTTTATTCTTTCAGAAAGCAAAAGTCTGTAATATCTTAGCTTGAGTATTGCTATAATATTCATCTGATCTTAAACTTTCATATTCTCACACATAGTGAGTTAGAAGATCAAAGAAACCAAAAACTCTTTATTAGAGGTAGATCCTGAAGAGGCTTGGTAAGAAAGGAATACTTGTGAGCCTGGAGAGGTGTTGAATGCTTGCTGTAATCTATTTAGAGAAAAGTGGATAAAACCTTCAAGTAGAAGGGACTGGACGTAGCTCTTGGTTGGAAGAGAGTGAACCAGGATAAAACAACTTGCGTGAATCTTCTAATCCCTTATCTCTTTAGTTTTACGTGTTTATACTAACTGTGGGGATTTGAACTTGAATTTGTTATTCTTTCAAAAGTTTTTTTTTTTTTGTGTGTTTGCTTCTGCCTCTTTATCTTTGTGTGAGAAAACTGTTCTTGAAAAGGTTGGTTTCAAAAAATATTAACAAACACAATTCAACCCCCCTTTTTGTGTTTGCCTGTGTCAACTTCAGTTGGTATCAGAGCTCATCCTCGAAAGGGTTGAGCATGTAACATGTGCTGATGAAGTACGATCTTACAACCATGGATGCAGAAGGACAAGCTATCGACAGACCTCCACTCTTTGATGGAACTGATTATGATTATTGGAAGAAGAGAATGATGACCTTCTTGGATGCACAGAACTTAGACATCTGGGAACTGATTGAGAATGACTATTCTGAGCCAAGAGGTAAAAATAGAGCAGTCTTGGCTAGAGCAGATTGGAGTGTAGATCAAAAGGCTAAACATCAACTAAATCTCAAGGCCAAACATTACTTGATGTGTGCCATCACCAGATCAGAACATGATAAAGTTCACAGCTGCAACACAGCAAAGGAAATCTGGGATACACTGGCTCTTGCTCATGAAGGCTCATCACAAGTGAAGGAGTCAAAGATAAGCATGCTGGTTCACCAGTATGAACTCTTCAAGATGACTGATCATGAGACTATAGATCAGATGTTTGGAAGATTTCAAACAATAACAAACAGTCTTAGATCTCTTGGAAAAATATATGAGAATAGAGATCATATCAGAAAGATTCTGAGAAGTCTCTCCAAGCAGTGGAGACCAAAGGTCACTGCCATTCAAGAAGCTAAGAATCTGAACACTCTCTCTCTAGAAGAGCTTCTAGGGTCATTGTTGCTAAAAATGTGCAATGTGCAAGTATACACAATCAACCAAGTAATATAATGATAAAAGATCGTTCCCACGAGGATTGGAGGGTAATTTTTAAAGTCCTTAAGTAGTTAATCAAGTTAGGTAACCTTGAGGGCAAATATTATCACAAAAGAACTAGCAAAAATAAATGGAATATTCTGAACTTTTGTGAATTATGAGTGACTGAAATAAGGTGAAGTAAAAATGAAATAAAGGATATGTGATTGTATAATAAAAATAAGCTAGGAATAGAATCACTTATAAGTCCTGTGATGTCATACATGCTCTTAGATGCTGCAGCAATAGTTCCAGAGAATAAAAGCTAATGTGCTTTCCAACACTTTTTAAGATAAGCCTCATTAATTGTTCCTTATTCCTAAGCCCAATTTAATTACGCTTATCTGCAGTTCAAATATCTCAGCTAACTTATGAGTTTGATGAATATTCCTATTCACTTCAAGGTAATTTAATTTCCCAATTAATTACTCAACTCATATTGACTCAAGGGTTCCATTTATTAATGTCTTCCAACATTAATAAACTTGAGCTGTAAAATAAGTTGATCACTCTTATTTTCTAGCAATTAAACATGCAAAGCACTTGGTCAAATTGCTGCAAACAAATTTCATATGTAATTCATCACATTCATTATAAGATCATCACATTCCTAGCTCAAGGGATTTAGCTCATGATAGAAATGGAAATGAAATAAGACATATTATAAAATAAAGTGAATAATAGATCCATTACAAGCTGGAAGTTCAAAGAGGGGAAGTTAAAAGACTGAAGAATGAGTCACCACGCTCTTCCAAGCTTGGCTCCAAACTCTCATAGTTTTTCTCCTTTTCTCCTGGCTTGGCTTCCTCTAGCAGCTTGTAAGAATTGTACTAGGCTAAAAATCTCTGTGTAAAACTGCCTCTGGCTGCGTGCATGCCAATTCCTTTTATACTGATTCCTTCTAGGGTAAAAACCCTTGGCTCGTGCACCACACTCTCATCAGGAGACCAAAAAGTGATAATAAGACAAAACATGTCCCCTTGGCCGAAAAAGGAATATTTACAATACTTAATGCATGGCCCAAAATGCAAAGAAGTACAGAAACCACAAAATTTGTTCTAAAACTATGCACGTTGAGTACATTAATGCCATGGGTCCACTTTTTCCTCTAGTTAGCTTAAATTGATGTTGACTTCTTCTTGGTTGACTGCTGATCCTCATTCCAAGCTGCAGCACTCTGCAGCATAGACATCAACTCTGCTTCTTCCAATCTTCCTTAAGCTCCTGTTTATAACACAAAGCTCACAAGCACCATTAAACACAACTTTTCAGATTCCAAGAAAACTATGAAATTACTTATTCTAGACACTGAGCTTAACCCAAACTACTCTCTTAAAGACCATTTTAAGGACTCAAAGTAGGCTAGATAACCTCTATTTCTAAAGGTTATCACACCCCCAAACTTGAACTGTTACTTGTCCTCAAGTAATGGAAGGGCTTTCAGAGAAAAGAACATAATGCCACAATCAGCATCAGACAGAAACAAGCAGCAGCTATCCTTGCCATGACCTTACTATGCACAAATCCCTTTATTCCTTTTTTTTTTATATATGCCAATCAACACTGTAAGGAGTGTGTGATCCAGAAAGAACTTAGGAGAATTGAGTTAACTTAGAGTTCCAGATAGTCTTCCTTATCTGATATTACTTCACTACCCTCACTTCATCAAACAAGTGAATTTCAGGACCAATCATAGCTCAAGCACTTTAACCTGGGGTAAGGAAAAGCTCTCATTTAGATTCAGAATTTCATTTCCAGCTCTCAAAACTGCTCTCAAAACTAATTTTCACAGAATAAGGCTTCACTCTATCATCACCTCACTTGCATCCTCTATTATAGGCTTGACCCAATTCTAATTAGTAAAACATGATCAGAATTGCACACTGCAAGAGGGCTTAAATTTGGTTGTAATATGGCTGAGGTGGGGGTGGAAGACAAATTTATGGAAGGGCTCTGACTAGGTGGAAACAACTGTGCCTTTCTTTTCTAATTGATCTTCAATTCTTTGATCCTCAAAATTTCTCTTTTAGCATTAGAGTGCTAGAGTGCTGCCCAATTTTTCTTTTCTTTTCTTTTTTTTTTTTTTTGAATTGTGAAATTTTAAGAACTGATACTGCCTTATTTAGCAGTCTTTTTATTCTTAACAACTTACTTTCCAGGCAGCACCCCCAAACTTGTTTTTAGCAGACTTGTTTCTGAAATGCACAGATAGTTTCACCTAGCATGGGTAGTTGTTGTTTTTCTAGGGTATAGGCTTGTACCTTGGCTTTGTTACAGAAGAATAGATTTCAGGTAGGCCAATTAAGCTGAACTGGGATGAATTTAAAATGCCTCAAGCAAAAATGTGCACAAAACTGACATGCAAAACAGATCAGAAACAGGGCAAACCTTATAAAGCACACACATGAGTGGGACTGTCAGTTTCAATAATTGTTGAGGTTCAAAATCTCACAGGTTTAATATTCTTCCTACTCTCCTCACATTGCTATCCTATGGTTAGTGCCTTACGTTCATTGTTCACTGAATTTGGGTAGATTAGTGTTCAGAGAATCAGACATCTCTTCCCTCTAGAGTCTTCTCAACTCTCCAAGCTCACTGGAATAATGTGCATTGAGTGCAACAAAAATTATTCAGGGATTTCCACAAGGCAAGAATAAAATAAAAAAACATCAACTATTGCTGCTACTTGTCATTAAATTTTTTTTTTTTTTTTTTTTTAAACATCAAGCCAATTCCAAATCCCTCCCCCAAACTTTAGATTACTCTGAAGAGAAATCTAAAAGTTTAAGGAAAGGAAATGGCTGGCAACATTGCTAATGAGGGCAAACAACCCAACCAAAACCTAGGGCTCCTAACAGAACAGACCAACAGGGACACACAAAAACAAGAGAAAGAACATAAAAACAAACAAAAGACAAGGTTCAGAAATATAAGGGTAATGATGCTGCAGCATTAAGAAGCATAGCTGCAGGCTAGTCCTTCTTCAGCCTAGTGCTGAGCCTCCTGTTCTCAAAGTTGAGCATCTGCTTCAGGGTTCTCTTGCCAGTTCCTTTGACCTCCTTGGTGATGGCCACTTCTTCCTCCTCAGAATTGGGGGTAGTATGCTTTGCAGAGACAGGGCTTGCTTGAGCTCCCTTAGCTTTGGCCTTCTTCACAGGCTGATGGGACTGAGTGGATTCAGTATGAGCTTCTGGAGCAGAAAGTGCCACTCCACTACTCCCAGCATTACCTTTTCTTGTTTTCTTAGCAGGCTTAGGCTGCTGCGGCTCTTTGCCTTTTCTTGAAGTGACAGGGGCTTGGGCTTGAGAGGGTGGGGGTGGACACCAATCCATTGAATCTTCTTCATTGTCTGGTTCAGCATTGGGTGGAGTGGGTTCAGGGGTTTGAGTGGATTGGGAGTTTGTTCCTTCAAAGGGGAAAGGGGCCAGTAGTTCTCTGGGGAATGGTGGTGGTACAATCATTAATTTGGGATGATCAATTCTGTTGATCTTTTTCTGCCACTGGTACACATTGTTGGCAAAATCATAATACCTTCTCTGCTGTCCCAAATGATACTTGACCAACTCAGTTAATTGATCCACTTTCCTTTCCAAATCTTCATTATTTCTGGAAGGTTGAACCTGGGGCTTGGAAGTGGCAAACCTGTTAATGGCTTTGACATTCAGAATGCCCTTGTTCACCATGATTTCTTCTCCTTCAAAAATCTCAACTCCATTTCTGATACACAGTTCAGTGATGAGAGATGAGAAGAAAAGCCTGTTGCTTCCCTTGAATGCACACTCAGAAATCTGCTTCTCAATGATCAGCCCCACATTCACCTTCTTGCCACTTAAAATACAGCTTAAGAGTACCAACCTATCTTTATCCACAGTTTCGAGATGGGTGGTTGGTAAAAGCCTATGGCGCACAAAGTGATGCCAAACCTTGGCCAAGGGTTTCAGTGATGGTCTTGCAATCTTCCAAGTGCTGTCTCCAGCTTCATCAAGCCACTGGGTTCCCTCTACAGTCAGCTCCTTCATCATAGCGTTCAGTTCCACTTCAGAAATGTTATTTAGCAACCCCTGGTATTCATCTTCCTCACTCTCCCATCCCCGCCTCAGATTGATAGAGTTTGCAAAAAAACTCACCTTGATACCTCTCACCATTGAGTGTCTCAGGTCAGTGGAAGTGATATTGGCATAGAATTCTCGGACCAGAGGAACAACAGGGGTTCTCGGGTGTGCTGCAAACTTCTTCCAATTGTTGAGAGTAATGACCTGAGCTACATCAGGGGTGAGGCCATAGTTGGGTTCCTTCTTGATAGCAAACCCCAACTCCAAATGAAGCTGCCTCTCTTTGATTTCCTTGTCGAAGCGAGCCTTAGCTTCAGCATCCTTGAAAACCCTAGGAGTATCAAACTCTGAATCAGACATTACCACTGGGTTCTTGCCCTTGACTCCGATTGACTTTTGCCTCACCATTGAACACTTGAGAGTGTGAAGGGGGTAAGGGTAGAGAACAGCGAATTTGCGTAGGGGTTGTGGAGAAGGGATGAGTGGTTAAAGCTGGGTGTGGCTTGTCAGAACAGGTGCACGGTTATAAGAAGGTGATGGAGAGGTGTTTTTGGGAGAGTGGAGTGGTTTATGGGGAAGTGGCAGAGAGGGGGTAATGAGAATGGCATGTGAGGGTTATGTGGGAAAGGGGAGAAAATTTAATGGGAGAATATTGCCTTAAAAGTGTCCAAATTCTCCCCCACTATGCAAATAACCGTTACATTTAAATCTGTCACATGATATTGGGCCTTGCTATTTTCCATTCTCAGCCCATTAGCTCTGTGAACCTTGGGTCATTTACAAACTAACCCCCAATTCTGATACTTCTTACAACCTGTCAAAACTGCACCATACTAACTAAAAAAAACTTATTAACAATTAAAGACTCTAGATTAACAAAATAAGCAAGTAAAATAAATAAAATTCTGGGCTACCTCCCAGTAGCGCTTGGTTTTAAAGTCCTCAGCCTGACTTTGAAGTCAATTGTCACAAGTCACTTAAGGTGACAGTGGCTTTCATCCTAGCCACTTGATCACCTAAGTATTGCTTCACTCTTTGCCCATTTACTTTGAAAATTCTGCCACTTGAGTCATCTTTGAGATCCACAGCTCCATGGTCATACACTTGGACAATAGTGAATGGGCCTGACCATCTTGATTTTAGTTTCCCTGGGAATAATTTAAGTCTAGAATTAAACAACAAGACTTTCTCCCCCATCTTGAGCTCTCTCTTTTTTATTCTCTTGTCATGCCAAATTTTTGTTTTAGCTTTGTAACTTTCAGCATTCTCATATGAAAACCATCTCAATTCATCTAACTCATTCAACTGCAAAAACCTTGCTTTAGCAGCTTGAGACAAATCCAAATTTAATTTTTTTAGAGCCCAATAAGCCTTATGTTCAAGCTCAATGGGGAGATGGCATGCCTTGCCAAAGACTAGTCTGTAAGGAGACATTCCCAGAGGTGTTTTGAAAACTGTTCTATAAGCCCATAGAGCATCATCCAAGTGTATGGACCAATCTTTTCTTGAAG
This sequence comes from Echinosophora koreensis, assembly GCA_035048595.1. Classification (NCBI taxonomy): domain Eukaryota; kingdom Viridiplantae; phylum Streptophyta; class Magnoliopsida; order Fabales; family Fabaceae; genus Echinosophora; species Echinosophora koreensis. The sequence goes on along the minus strand of JAPCYP010000011.1, from coordinate 1,538,556 downwards.
GATTTACAACTTTTTCAAGTATCCTCTTAATTTCCCTGTTAGAAACTTCAGCTTGCCCATTAGATTGAGGGTGATAGGCAGTGGCTATTTTATGTTTTATGCCATACTTAGCTAGTAAGTTGGTCATAATCTTGTTGCAAAAGTGAGTGCCATCATCACTAATTAGAGCTCTAGGTGTGCCAAATCTTGTGAAGATGTTTTTATGTAAGAACTTGACCACCACCTTAGAGTCATTAGTAGATGTAGCCACTGCCTCCACCCATTTTGAAACATAATCAACAGCTACTAACACATATAGATTGCCAAAAGAGGGGGGAAAGGGTCCCATAAAGTCTATGCCCCAAACATCAAATAATTCAACTTCTAAAATATTGGTTAAGGGCATTTCATTTCTGTTGGACAGATTCCCCACTCTTTGGCATTTATCACAATTAAGTGCATAAGTGTGTGCATCTTTGAACAAGGAAGGCCAGAAATAACCTGTTTGGAGGACCTTAGCTGCTGTCCTCATGCCTCCATAATGGCCCCCACAGGGTGAGGTATGACAGTGTTGGAGGATGCCTTTTTGCTCCTCCTCTGTTGCACACTTCCTCAGTATTTGATCTGGGCAGATCTTGTATAAGATGGGGTCATCCCACAGATATTGCCTCACAGTGTGGAGAAACTTTTTTTTCTGTTGATAGTTCAGGTCAGTGGGAATAACTCTGCTTGCTAGGAAGTTTGCTAAATCAGCATACCAAGGGGAAACAGATTCATGTACAGCTAACAGCTTTTCATCAGGAAAGGAATCTTGTAACATGTGATTGGACCCCAAATCACCTTCTAGTTGCAACCTAGATAAGTGATCAGTCACTAGATTTTCCACTCCCTTTTTGTCTCTTATTTCCAGATCAAATTCTTGCAACAGAAGTACCCATCTTATTAGCCTAGGCTTTGCATCCTTTTTGGCAATTAGGTACTTGATGGCTGAGTGATCTGTATAAACAATGACCTTGGTTCCCACTAAGTATGACCTGAACTTTTCAAAGGCAAACACCACTGCTAGTAATTCTTTTTCTGTTGTGGTGTAATTCAGCTGAGCATCAATTAAAGCTTTGCTTGCATAATAGATGGAATGAAAGATATTTCCTTGCCTCTGCCCAAGCACAGCTCCTATTGCATAATCACTTGCATCACACATCAATTCAAAAGGTTTTTCCCAGTCAGGTGCCACAATGACAGGTGCAGTGATTAGGGCCTGCTTCAGAGTTTCAAATGCCCTTAAACAGCTGTCATCAAATTCAAATGCTGCCTCATGCTGCAGCAACTGGCACAGAGGTTTGGAAATTGTTGAAAAATCCTTTATGAATCTTCTGTAAAATCCTGCATGCCCCAAAAAACTTCTCACCCCTTTCACATTTTTAGGAGGGGGTAGTTTTTCAATGACTTCCACCTTGGCTTTGTCAACTTCCATTCCTTTCTTGGAGATCTTGTGCCCTAGGACAATACCTTCTTGTACCATGAAATGGCACTTTTCCCAGTTTAGCACTAGGTTGGTTTCTTCACACCTTTCTAATATCTGCTCCAAATTTGTCAGACAATCATGGAATGATTCTCCAAACACTGAGAAATCATCCATGAAAATCTCCACTGATTTTTCTATCAAGTCTGAAAACATAGCCATCATGCATCTTTGGAATGTGGCAGGGGCATTACACAACCCAAATGGCATCCTTCTAAATGCAAAAGTTCCATAAGGACATGTGAAAGTAGTCTTCTGTTGATCATCAGGGGCTATAGCTATTTGATTGTAGCCTGAATATCCATCCAAAAAGCAATAGAATTCCTTTCCTGCCAATCTGTCCAGCATCTGATCTATGAAAGGAAGAGGGAAATGGTCCTTTCTAGTGGCCTTGTTTAGCTTTCTATAATCCATGCAGATTCTCCATCCTGTAACTGTTCTTGTTGGAATCAATTCATTCTTGTCAATTGTGACAACAGTGACTCCTCCTTTCTTTGGCACACATTGGATTGGACTAACCCACACACTGTCTGAAATTGGATAAATGATGCCTGCATCCAACCATTTAATGATCTCCTTCTTCACAACTTCTTTCATGATAGGATTTAATCTCCTTTGACTTTCAATACTGTTTTTGGCCTCATCTTCCAAAAGGATTTTATGCATGCATAATGTGGGGCTAATTCCTTTTATATCTGCTATTTACCAACCAATAGCTTTTGTATGCTTTTTGAGTACCTCTATCAAATGTGATTCTTGAGTTGAAGTCAGCCCTGCTGAGATGATGACTGGTAAATGGTTGCCTTCAGCCAAATACACATATTTGAGATGTGTAGGAAGCTGTTTCAGTTCCAAGATAGGGGGTTTCATTATTGAAGGAACATTCTCCTTTATATCAGTAGGTTGCACTCCCAAAGGTTCATACTTCCTGAACCATCTAGGATGAGGGTTCTGCTCACTGCTCAGTTCAACACCCTTATTGGCACCCTCTTCTTCATCAGAGAGCATATATGCTTCCTTGGCTAGACGGTTGTGATCTTTCATAAGCTGCCTGTGCACCAAAGAATCCAAATGTTGGATCAGAGAACACTCTTCTACTGCTTCATCAGGGTACTTTAAAGCATTCAAGACATTGAATTTTACTTCTTGGTCATTCACCCTCATAGTTAACTCTCCTTTTTGTACATCTATCAGAGTTCTCCCTGTTGCAAGGAAGGGTCTTCCAAGGATTATGGGCACTTCCTTGTCAGCTTCAAAATCCAGAATAATAAAGTCCACAGGGAAAACAAACTTTGACACCTTTATAAGCACATCTTCAATTTTTCCTTCTGGGTAAGCTATAGATCTATCTGCTAACTGTAAGGTGACAGTGGTTGGCCTTGCATCTCCTATTGCCAGCTGCTGAAAAACAGACTTGGGCATCAAATTTATGCTAGCTCCCAAGTCACATAGAGCCTTTCCTTTATATGAGTCTCCTATGGAACAAGGAATAGTGAAACTGCCAGGATCCTTCATTTTTGGGGGCACTTTGTTTTGCATCATGAGACTGCACTCCTTTGTCATAGCTACTGTTTCAAACTCACCTAGCCTTTTTCTCTTTGACAACACATCTTTCATATACTTAGCATAATTGGGCATTTGTTGGAGAGCTTCCATCAAAGGAACATTGATGTGCAGCTGCTTCAGTATCTCCAGAAATTTGCCAAATTGCTTGTCTTGGTTTGCCTTTTTCAATCTGTGAGGAAATGGTGGTGGAGGTCTGTCCTGTGTGACTTTAGGGACATCTTGCTTAGTAGATTCTTGTTCTATCCCTGCCTGCTCTTCATCAACTCTAGGAGAGGCTATCTTCTTAGGTGTACTTGTGGCTTCATCAATCTTCTGTTCAGGTCCAAGTAATTCCTTCCCACTTCTGAGATTTATAACCTCGCATTGCTCCTTTCCCTTGTCAGTAGGAGTTTCAGTTGTGCTGGGCAAGGTTCCTGCTGGCCTTGAGTTTATAGCAATGGCTAATTGTCCCATCTGAGTTTCTAAATTCCTCATAACAGCTCCTTGATTTTGAAGCTGAGTTTGAGTGTGAGTCATAAATGCCTTCAGTATGGCTTCAAGGGAAGTGTCCTGGCTTGCACCTTGAGATTGTTGTTGTTGTTGAGCAGGGAATCCTGGTGGTTGAGTTGCTTTGTTAGCATTACTAGAGCTTCCAGGTGCTGACTGAGTATTATTCCAAGAAAAATTTGGGTGTTGTTTCCACCCTGCATTATAAGTGTTGGAGTAAGGGTTGAAATTTTTGTTGAAGTTACCAACATAATTCACTGAGGCTGGATTGTTGGGGCATTCTTCAAACAGATGGCCTTCTCCACAGTACACACACGAGATTGCATTCACTGTGTCCTTACCCATGTCCACCATACTCTGCTCTGCTCTGGAAGGTTGTGCAGTTGCTGGACTTTGTGCAGTAGTGAGGTTCTTCAGCATGTGAGAAATTGCTGACAGTTGAGCTGACAGTGCAGTGACTTCACTTACTTCATGCATTCTCCCTGTTCCTTTTGGAGCATTCACTCTTGTAGTGGGCCATTGGTAGCTGTTTGCAGCTATACTTTCTATCAGTTCATGACACTCATTATAGGATTTGGTCAACAAAGCTCCTCCAGATGAGGCATCAAGCATCACTCTTGTAGCTGGAGTTAATCCATTGTAAAATGTTTCTATCTGAATACAGAAGGGTATCCCATGATGTGGACACTTTCTCAGCAGATCTTTAAACCTTTCCCAAGCTTCATACAAAGGCTCATCATCAAGTTGCCTGAATGAGGTTATGTCATTCCTCATCCTGGCATTTTTGATTGGGGGAAAATACTTTGTCAGAAACTTTTCAGCTAACCTATTCCATGATGTGATGGAATTAGGTTCCAATGAGTTTAACCAAGCCTTGCATCTTTGGGTAGGCCAACAGGGGAGCTGGAGGCTCCGGTATATAAATATAACCGTCGGGGATGAGGGGACCTCGTTAGATACCCCGGACGTTGAGGAGGGATGTTGATGTTTGCAGTAGGGTGCGGTATCTTATGGGTACGAAATTAAAACTGTCGGGGCGGGGGACCTTGTGTTAACAACCCCAAGTGTACCCAAAGATTCGGAGTATATGATATGATATGTACCCCCTTATGAGCGGAACATGAGTTTGAGAATTGAATTAAGTGCAAGTCATTCCACAAGTACTCTACGAATGGGCAAGAGACTCGCATATGATCTGATGTTGTGTTGATCTTGTGATATTTAGTTTGGTATGAGTTATGTACTAACATGAGTGAATGCTCGCATGACGATATGCTATGATTTTATTTTATCTTGCTTGTTTGCATGTGTTTGGGGGAAACTCCTTCTGTAGCACCCCGATTTTTCTGCTTTCTAAGATCGGTATAAATATAAATAAACGTTTATATTTTTATTTGAAACTTAGAAAATGATTTTGGGAAAACCAAAGTCATATTCATATCATACTTATTTTAATAAGTATACGGTTAAATTTTTTGTTGAAAATTCAAACGAAAACCGGTCTGCATTTTCTGCATTTTCACTGACAGTAAGCTTTTACTGATCAGAAAACCTAATTTTGACTCGTGAACGAAACACTTAAGGTTTTTATTTAATTTCCTACGATTTTGATTATTTTGAAATATCACTAAAAAGTGAAATATTATATTTTATCCAGGTGATATTTTTATCGGGTAAGTAACGGAGCTGAATACGGGATTTCCGGGAGCTGCTAAAGGATAATACCAATGAGTCATGCAAGGTGAGTCACCATGTGAATGCATTTATGATGCACATGGCCTCATAATGACAAACTATAAGGAAATTGCAAATTGGTCCTTAAACTTTTTAAGTTTTCCAAATTGGTCCTTAATCAAAATTGCATCTTGATCCTTAGGAAACACAAATTCCTTGATCCTTGGTCCCCTTTGGGCACAGCCCACACCCCTATAAAAGCCCTCCCTCACATTTCATTTTCTTCCTATTGTCTTTTGTTTCAAAAAAACACATAAGTCATAAGCTTTCCTACAAGCAATTTGTAAAGCAAGTCTTTGATTCTTCACTTGTTTTTGATCTTCAAGAGGTGAATCTTACTCTCCTTTCCTAATCATCTTCATGTTCTTCAAGTATTTTTATGATTCAATGTCTTGTTCATGCCATGATCATCACTTTTATGTTCTTAGATCTAGAAGTTTGAAATTCTCTAGAAAATCATAGAAAAATCCGAAAAATATGAAACTAATTTATATAATCCTATTATCATCCCTATATTCTAGATCTAGAAGCTTGCATCAAACAAAAATTTCTAACTCTTTGAACCCCATGAGGCCGAACCTAGGTTTTAGTTTGGGTGGGGGGGGGGGGGGGGATTTTGTTCATTTTCTTTGCATGGTTCAATCTTATAAATGATATATGTATTGAATCTATGTTGTTTGAATAAAATCAAGGCCTCTAAGCCACTGTTTTACTCATGGCCGAAATTCTTTTTTTTAAGGGTTGGAATATTTGATTTCAATCTTTGTATGTTAACCTTTGTTTTAGGGTTTTAAGTGATGATAAGTCACTAATCCAAGAGTTTAGAAATTTTAGAGATTTCCAACCCTAAAAACAGCCCTAGGCCAAAACCAACATGTAGGATTTTAGGTTTGATTAAGTTGTTTGTTTGTTAATTGATTGTTATGTTTAATGAAGGATTGTGTTAGTAGTTGTTGTTTGGAGTTCGTGGAGGAAACCGGAACGGATTTGAAAACCGAGACTTCATGGAATCGGAACTTGAATCTTCAAGAGGTAAGGGGAGTTTACCTGAAGAGCTTCGATAGCTATGTGTTTAATTTGTTTGGTGTGCCTGTAATTAATTATTGTAGCTTGTAGTGGTTGTTTTAAAATTATTGCGTAATATTCTGTGATGCATGATTTATCTGTGAAAGCATGCTATAAATTGTGATGTGTGAATTTATTGTTGATTGTGAAAGCATGTGATAAATTGTGTTGTATGGTATTTTCTATTGATTTTTGTGATTGGCTGGAAGCCTGACATCGGTCAGTACTAATTGGAAATTAAAGATAAAACGTTAAGAAGATTTAAGGGAAACAACATGTCTTTGAAAATTAGTGGATTTATTTTAAGGTAAAAATAAGAATAAAAATAATATTTTAATGAGTTTTAGTGAAAGAATAAGTTAATAAATAACAGCGTGTACGTAACCGTGAAAAAATTTCACTTTCGCACTTTTTGGAAAACAACGGAAATAAAATGGAAACAAATGTTAAGGAAATGTATTTTAAAAAATTGTTTTAAGGTTGATAATAAATAATTTTTCAAGAAATAAGGGTTTCTGTTTGCCTAACGGCAGTAGAAAGAAAAACGATCTTTTTAAGAAAGAAAAATGAATTTATATGACAAAAATGACTTTTCAAAGGAAAAATGGATTTTTAGAAATAAAAATAAAGGATTTGAGGAAAAATGATTTTCGTTACGTTTTAAAACGAATTTCATTAGAAAAGGATTTTTGGAAAAGGATTTAAGAACAGCGGACGTTTTCCGTCAAACTTGGATAAGTTTTTGGAGTTCTTGTTTTTGGTATTTGTTTTTCACCGAACGAAAACTCTTTGGGAAAAATAAAGGAAAGGATAAGGACCTAGATTGCCGAGACGTCGGGCTAGTGTTCCTAAAGGAAATTGCACTTTGGAAGGGAAAGGAAATTGGAATACTTAAGGAAAGGTAATCGGGAACTTTAGAGGAAAACAAACGACAAAGAACAGTTATGATAACAACAGATTTTACATGCATAGTCTGGCAAACATGCCATTTTGGGCAGACGTGCCTTGGGTATCGAGCTACAATTTCACAAAGGGTGAATTGGGTAAATTGGTTAGTTACGGACCAAAGATAAATTCTAGGGTCTTTGGGTCTTAGGGACATTCGGGCTTCGGAAATCCAGTGAATACTTGGGGCCTTGCAACACCGGGTCATGGAATTCGGTTACACGGCACGAATGTACTCAATAGGGAACTATTCCAATATTATTTTAGGTGCTCCATCATGATATTTCCTGAACAATTGGAGCCGGACCTAAATTTATAGGTCGATCTCATGAGACAATTGTGTTAAGGGTATCGCAGCCTAATCATTGCTTGAAGGAGGGAAGTTAGGAATCTCCGGAGAATAAAGGTCAAGACTCATAGGATGGATATTGAAGTGCCATGTATTTTTTGAAAAATTATGATTGGATGACCGGGTATGAATCCCATTGGTAGGAAATAATTATAGTATGTATACATGATGTTTGTTTGAGTGTTGTACATGTAGTTATCATGATGAAACTCAATGATGGTATCTCACCCTTACCAATATATCAAGTTCTTCTGGTAATGGCCGTTGTATCTTGGGGTACTAGTACAGATGAAGCGGAGGAGATCTCTAAGTCACTTTAGGACTTAGATTCTAGATGTTTGAAGAAGTATTTGTTCGTGGGAAAGATCACGGGAGTCTTTCCAGTAATGTCTTGTAGAGCGACCAGCTTAGGAGTCTTGTCTTGGGTTTTATGTTGAAAAGGTCGGTAGCTGTGATGTTGTAATATTATCTTTGTTTTAAGTTTCTTTTTTAGGAAATTGAGACCTTTTGAAAATTAAAAAAAAAAACGGTATACTGTGGTGACTTCTTTAGGAGTATGACTTTACTATTTATTGTATGTATTATGGTATTCTAGAGTTATTCGCTGAAGAAAATTTTTACACCCGAGTTTTCTGACCTCAAATAAATATATTTTCCGAAAGCAACCAGCGTAATTATTTGCAGTCTTTTAGTTTCAACATGTAGCGCCCAAGGGGGTGTTACACCTTCACTGAGTCAGTGGACTCACCCCACGTTTAACATTACAACTGCAGGTGTGAAGCCGCTACAAGCCTTGGATGCCATGTGGATAGCATGAGGGATTGTACCTTAGTCTTTTATTTAGAAGGACTTTGTAATTTGTTATGGTTAGTCACTCTGATGTATTATATTCCTTATGTAAATAATGAATGTAATATTTTACTTTGGATGACACGAATTTATGTATGCTAGCGAGGCTGCGAAAGGGAAAAGAGAGGTTTTCCCTTTCGGCCTGTCATGGCTACAAAATTAGGGTCATGACAGGTAGAAACCTTAGTTTTAAGGAAGGAGCTGATGGAGTTTTGAGGTTCCAAGATAAAGTTTGTATACCTGATGTTCCAGAGCTTAGGAAGTTGATCCTTGAGCAAGGACATATGAGCGGTCTGAGTGTTCACCCAGGTGTCACAAAAATGTACCAGGATCTAAGCATATGTTTTGGTGGCCAAGAATGAAAAAGGATGTAGCTGAGTTTGTCTATGCTTGCTTAGTATGTCAGATGGCTAATATAGAACACCAGAAACCTTCGGGGTAAGATGCAGCCTTTGAGTATTCTAGAGTGGAAGTGTGTAACATCCTTGGCTGCTCTATGGATTGACGACAGTCCCCACAGACTAACACAGGTCTTTTCAACGTGTCTTGTCCTCACTCACACGCTTCCTGGGAAAACTTCCCAAGAGGTCACCCATCCCAGAAATGCTCCAAGTCAAGCACGCTTAACTGTGGAGTTCTTAAGTGATGGGCTCCCAAAAAGAAGATACATCTTGTTGGTATAGGCAGTACCAATCAATTCATATAAGTCATCCTCAACTGTATAATCCCATACCTACACAGTCTCGGGATCCCTCTCATTCCGGTGTGTAATCAGTTCATTCATATGTCCCTCCTCCTAGAAGCCTGCCAGGAGCCGCTCCTTGTCCGTGCCTTCTTACACCTGTGACCACTCTCACCCTCGTTAGCCCCAAGTGTCACATGCCCACCAGCTACCGCTTGGTTCGTCCCCGAACCATACCGCATTGGGAGAGGTGCCGCTCTGATACCATTTGTAACATCCCTTTCTGCTCTATGGATTGACGACTGTCCCCATAGACCAACACGGGCCTTTTCAGTCGGCTTTGTCTTCATTCATACGCTTCCTGGGAAAACTTCCCTGGAGGTCACTCATCCCAGAATTGCTCCAAGTCAAGCACGCTTAACTGTGGAGTTCTTAAGTGATGAGCTCTCGAAAAGAATATGCATCTTGTTGGTATAGGTAGTACCAATCAATTCATATAGGTCATCCTCAACTGTATAGTCCCATACCTACACAATCTCAGGATCCCTCTCATTCCGGTGTATAATCGGTTCATTCATGTGTCCCTTCGCCTAGAAGCCTGCCAGGAGCTGCTCCTTGTCTGTGCCTTCTTGCACCGACGACCGCTCCCCGTCCTCGTCAGCCCCGGGTGTCACAAAGTGGGATAGTATCTATATGGACTTTGTGTGTAGACTCCCTAGGACTCAAGCTGGTTGTGATGCTATACGGGTTGTTGTGGACAGGTTGACTAAATCTGCCCATGCCATCCTTATGAACATGGAATATCTACTAGAGAAGTTGACCAGGTTGTACATCAGAAAAATAGTTAGATTACATAGTGTACCCTCTAGCATAGTGTCAAATAGAGACCTAGATTTACCCCTAGGTTCTGGAATAGTTTGCATGAGGCTTTAGGGACCAAGCTTAGACTGAGTTCAGCTTACCACCCACAGACTGAGGGTCAGTCTGAGGGAACCATCCAATCTTTGGAGGACCTGTTGAGAGCTTGTGTGCTAGAACAGTCGGGTAGTTGGGATAAGTTCTTGCCCCTTATAGAGTTTACCTTAAACAATAGTTTCCATTCCAGTATTGGGAAGACACCCTATGAAGCGTTGTATGGAAGGAGATGTATGACACCTTTATGTTGGAATGAGCCTGTCGAGAATGTTGTGCTAGGACCTGAAATAGTGCAAGAGACTACATAAAAAGTGAGAATGATCTAGGTTAAGATGAGAGTGGCACAGAGTAGACAAAAGAGTTATCATGACAAGAGAAGGAAGGCTCTCGAATTCCAGGATGGTGATCACGTGTTCTTGTGAGTTACTCCAACAACTGGAGTTGGCAGAGTAATGAAAGCATGGAAACTTACAACCAAATTTATTGGTCATTACCAAATTCTGAAAAGAGTTGGCGAAGTTTCTTACCAAATAGCTTTACCACCTTTCTTATCCAACTTTCACAATGTGTTTCATGTGTCCCAACTTCGGAAATACATTCATGATCCTAGCCATGTAATAACACCAAATATAATTCCGTTAAAGGAGAACTTGACTTTTGAGGTACTACTACCGCTTCAGATTAAGGATCGAAGGATGAAGCAGCTGAGGGGAAAGGAAATTCCCTTGGTCAAGGTTGTTTGGAGTGGGGCTACTGAGGAAAGTGCTACATAGGAGTTGGAAAGCAAGATGATAGAGTCATATCCGCACCTGTTTACTTGAGGTGAGTGGAAATTTCGAGGATGAAATTTTTATAAGGGGTGGAACTGTAACACCCATTTTTTCATCTCCATGCTTATATATGTTTGTTTCAATGAATATATGTTGCCTATAATTGATGTTTTTGTGAAATTTAAGAGAGATTTTTGGTCAAAAATCTCTTCCTGACACACGAGCACGACCTCGTGCTGATAGGCATGCTCCAATGGCATCGCGAGCCACGAGCACGGCCGTGGGGAAGTTGCTGACCCCATGCTCCTTTAAGCACGGCCCCGTGCTCGATATTGAGGACGGTCGTGCTAAAGGTGAGCACGACCCCGTGCTCGGGGTCACGGCTCAAAAAACGTTGGGTTTAGTGGGTTACTAGACATAATCATCATTTTGACACTTTTTCTCAATCCTTGTGTGATAAAAACCTTTTCTCTCCCTCCTTTTGAACCTCTTCGGGACTCTTGGTGGTTTCTCGTGTGATTGGAGAATAAGCCGCGCGTTAGTACCAATTAAGGTAATATTGTAAACCCTTTATTAATCTCCTTTTGTTTTCTTGAATTGGGGATTAATTGTCCTTTCCTTCTTTGATGTTCTTGACCAAGAATCGTTGGACCATTGAATCGTTTGAGTGGACCAAGATTGGATTCGCTCAAGTTGACCGTAGACTTAGACCGTCATACTAGGTATGGGGAGAAGGAATTAGTATGGACATATAGGTTTTGGGATAGCGTAAGATGAGGGTTAACCCATGACCCTTTCGTTGTATGCTATATGTTTTGATTGATGATTGTTTAATTGCATTGTTGATAAGTGAATGAGTATGTTTGCCTACGTGATTAGTATGATTTTGGTATGACATATATGTAATGTTGTTGATGATGATGATTGTATATTATAATTTGATGTGTTATTGATGTAATGCTATGATATGATGAGTTGATTATTGTTTAAAAAGAAAAGAACATGATAATTAAAGAATGTTAGTGTTAAATCTAAGACTGAGAATCAGTTGTTAATGTTCACAAGACATGAAGATAGCAAAGAGGGGTGAGGTTAATGCCCAATGGAATAGTAAAGGACATTTAGGGATGATCTCGAGTGCATTAGGAGAGCTTATGAGATTCCCTAGAACAAATAGATGAGATAGTAATAGAGATAAAAATAAGAGTGATAGTCCAATAAATAATTAATGCTATAATCCTTAATAACAACGATTAACGACAAAGACGCTGATAAATGTTAAGCCTTAATAAGACTTTGATGCTTATTGGTCAAAGTTGTTAAACCATTGTTAATGGTGTTGTTAAACTTTGATGCTTATTGGTCAAGGTTGACTTTGATGCTTATTGGTCAAAGTTGTTGAATCATGGTTAATGATGTTGCTTAACCTTGATGCTTATTGATCAAAGTTGAATTTGATGCCTATTGGTCAAAGTCGTTAAACCATAATTAATGGTGTTGATGGAGGTGATGGTTAATGTTTGGTTGTGTGTTAGCATACATGCATTCATGCATGAAGTTGTTACCGGAAGTTACGATGACAGGGGAGTTTGCCCAAGAGTATGGCAAACTGGCTGTCCGCAGTGATTCATCAGAGTTAGGTGAATCGTGAGCCCCCGTGGTGATGCATCCGAGAGTAAGGTGCATCAGCTATCCAATGGGTTCACCCATGGTTTGGTGGACTATCGACATTGGTGCTTATTGGCCAATGTAGATATGTAACTCCGAAATCATCTTCCCGAGTTAATTATGGATCCACATGCATATGGAGTAGTGAAGTAACACTTGATTGCAAAACATATTTTTATTGATATGATGTAATGACTAGATATGTTAAATGTCGTTATGTTGTATTCTTTATATGATGTGTGAACATCTTAGCTCCTATTCCATTACCATTTATGTTTATACGAATGATTTCTTAGGCCCTTTCTTCCACGAAACATCCTAAGTTAACTTAACTAACAAAATTCATCTAAACCTTATGAAGATATCGAATTTTCATTCACTAAAAATAGGATGTTACAAATTACACTTAGGCTCTGTTTGGTAAAAACTAGTGGATAGCGGATAAGTTAGCGGTTAGCGGATAGCGGATAAGCTAGCGGATAGCGTATAACGGATAAGCTAGCGGATAACAGATAGCGGATAAACTAGCGGATTGGATTTGAAGTGTTTGATAAAACTAGCAGTTGGACTAGCTGATTAATGTAAAATTACATAAAAGGATATGTTTGCATTTTTTTATATAAATTATATATATCTATTTTTATATATATATATATATATATAATTTATTTTATTTATTTTAAAATAATTATCAATTTTAACACTTTAATTTATTTTAAATTATTTATCATTTCGAAGATTAAAATATTAATTTTTAATTTTAATATTTAGTTAGTTTTAGTTATTTTTTATGAATAATATGGAATAATAAAAATAATATTGATTTCTATTAATATTTTATTTTGTTAGTGAAGAATAAGTAAGGAATTTAATTAAGATAGTAAGGATAAAAAGGGAAGAAAAAGTCATATGCTATAAGCTCAAACGCTATTTCAAGTAGCATCTGGAAAAAACGCTATATGTTAATCTTAAAAACGGTTGTCAAACCGGGCTAATTTTCCATCCGCTATCCGCTAAACACAAAACGCTAGTGTTTTTAGCAAACCAAACAGCACCTTTAAGTGCAACAAGGCTGGACTTCCCTTTTCCTTGGACTACTAACCACTTAGTTCAAATATTCATTTTGAGTGTTTATATGGAAATATTGAGTGTTTATACTCTTTTCTTTATGCCTTCGTAGAATGCCTTACAACTTTTGATAAAAGTTTTGCTTCTTGAAAACATTGATCCATTGGTTTTACAACTTCATTTAATCACTCAAGACTTCAAGTTGGAGTTTTGAACTCTTTTTGTCTTAACTTGACAAAAAAACCTTCTTTAATAAAAGCTCGACAACTTAGGTACATTGATACCACAACTTTTAAGACAAGTCTCTTGAAATATTTCGAGAAGTTTGAAAGGCATGGCTTCTCTATTTTTTACTTGAACAAGTGTTTTTACCTGTGCATCGCACGGGCGACATTTAATATGTTATTGAATAGGAATTTGATTCATTAAGCAAGAAAAAGAAAAAACTTTAAAAATTTAAAAGTATTATAGATAAGTCTTGTTGCTATGGTTTTCACCTATTGTTTAGGAAGTCATAAATAAAAAGAATTATTTTTCATGTAAAATAACGGGTATAAGATATAGATGAAATTGAATGGAAAAATTACTTTCAAATGCATATTTTTAGATGGATATATATTAATAGATGGATAGATATGGATATAACCAAAATCACAAAAAAAAAAAAAAAAAACCATAAACGTCTATTACATCAATAAATAAAGAAATTGCACGTTAAGCAACATTAACCTAATATATTAAACCATGTTTCTTTAAAATACATGATAGAAATTAATCGATCCTTGTCCGGGAAGTCACTTCCTCCCTTATTTTTGTTTGTAAAAGGAAAATCATAAAATATGTAATTCATTGTGAAAAGCTCATTTGGAAGATTAGGAAATGATTATAAAATTATAATAACTTGATTTGTAAAGAAATTGCTTATTAAGCAACATTAACCTAGTATATTAAATCATCTTTCAATAAAATACACCACATAAATTAACACATACTGGTTGAAAATTTATTTTTGCAAACATTTTTCTTTGGAAAAGGAGATAGAACTTACTTAAATTAACATAAATTGTAAAAAGCTCATTTGGATTAGATTAGAAAATTCTTATTAAATTACAATAATTAGATGTGATAAAATATTTGTACTTTAACCAGCATAATCCTAGTGTATTAAATCATGTTTAATATATATATATATATATATATATATATATATATATAAAATAGAAATTAACACATTCTTGTTCAATAAGTTATTGCCCCCCATACTTTTGTTTGTCAAAAGGAAAACGGTAACATATATAACTAATTGCAATAAGCTCATTTGCCATAGATTAGGAAATTAGGATTTAATTATAATAATTAGATGTGATAAGAATTGGCACTTTAAGCAATATCAACCTAGTGTATTCATGTTTTTTTTTAAATATAAGATAGAAATGAACTTATCCTTTTTAAAAAAATATAAGATAGAAATGAAAATCAAAACACATACATATATATATATATATATATATATATATATATATATATATATATATTTTTTTTTTATGATTTACTTTTTTTTGGTGGGTTTTGCTAAGAAAAGAAGAATATCACATGTTAGCTATCATGGAATTAATGCACTTGACATCAATTTGTTTCTCAAACTATAACTCAAACAATAGATTACTATGTTTTCAAAAGGAAAAGAAAAGAAAAACGTTTGAAACCATAGTGATAAAATTAAAAAAACAAAACATTGAAACCAATTTTAGTATTCAATGAATTGAAATCATAAAACTATTTGAAAGACAAAACTATAGTAATAAAAATTAAAAATTCAAAACAAATGAATTGTTTTTGATACATTGAAACTCTACAAAAATAAATTTGAAATTTGAAACATAAGCTTTGGAAAAGGTTCTCCATAATTACTTATAAGTTATCATTACTTTTAAAATATTCTCAAAACATTTTGATGAACTAATTGGTATTGTAGATCTCCCAACATTTAAAGTATATATGATTCTCAATGTAATATATTTAATTACGTAAACCATTTAAAAAAAAATGCTAATCAATGTAAAAAAAATCTCATGAAAATCTATATTAATTATTTCTCTTAGTTAAAAATCAATAAAATCAATAAATTTATTTATTTTTATTAAGAAACCAATTTAAAAGAAATCAATAAAAATTAAGAAATCAAAACATTGAAACCTATTTTGTTAGTCACAATGTATTGACATCATAAAAATTATGGAAAAGATTCATAAAAAATTTTATTGATAGGCTTTGGAAAAGATTCTCCAAAATTATGGATAAGTTTTCATTACTTTTTAAATATTTTCATGATGTATAATTATTTTCACTACACATAAATTGCCTGCAAACATAAATACAGTCATTTATTTTGGTAAACTGTAAACCAATCCAACTTTACATATTCAAGATTCAGGGGAGAAATATTCAGGAGTTTACAGTGATAATCCAACTTTACATATTCAACTTTACAAATAGAAATCGTAGCTTGATACAAAGAGAAGAAGCACACATATTGGCAATAGTAGCCCTATCAACTAATGATAATCCACCAACATCATCTTGACCTGTAGATAGAATACCAACATCTTAGACCAGACCCAAAAAGTAGATAGAATAACACAAAAAATCATTAACATTAACTAACAGAAAATGTGATCAAATTATGAACCTCGTAGCACCAAGGAACCAGGAATTGAGTCTATTCCTTTCTAGTTGCAAAAATGCAACATTAATACCTACGACAGAAATCTTGAGATTTTCAGTTGAAACAAAATTTTACAACTTACAATAACAGGTTAAATCAGGTTAATCAAGACTTGAAAAAACCCAGCAAGCTGTAACATAGAGAAGATTCAAAAAATTAGTCACTTATTTTATAAAAGTTTTCGAAAATAAGGAAATACAGAGAGAGATATTGGACCTGAGAAGAATGATTTCCTTGCACCACCAAGTGACCGTCTTCTGCTCTCATGGCTGTGGTCACATTGTGCAGAGAAGATGGCCGGCGGCGAGACCTCCTCCTAACGGTGGCAGTCCCCTGACATAAATTGTGGTCTGGGATAGAAAGGGAAAAAGATCAAGAGAGAGACAGAGAGCAAATGAGGGAGGGAGATAAAGAAAAAAATAAAAGGGAAAAGGCAGAGGTAACTCACCAAGAGTAGAAGACAAAGAGGAGGTTGCCATGGAAGGCGATGGCTGAGCGGCGATTTTGGTGGTGGAGGTCGCATGGTAGTGGTGGTGGTCTGCATTCAGAGGGAGAAAGGGAGAAGAAATGGTGAGGATGAAGGGATAATGAGACCATTGAAACGTTTATATTGAGTCAGAGAAAGAAAGAGAAAAGGTTTGGGGAAAGATAAATAGTGTGGTTAAAGTGAAATAATTATAATTATGAGTTACTATTTTCAATGTATGGGAACAATGCAAGCATAAATGTAAAATTTGAAAGTTGAATGCAATAATTAATTTGAATTAAAATGTGCACAAATGAGTTGGCTATCACAATCTGAATGAATATTTCTATTTAATGCAACGCTCATTAAAAGAGAGTGAAATAATTAGTTACCAATTATCAAGGTATTGGAATAATGTAATCATAAATGTAAATTTTGAATTTCGAATTCAATAATAAATTTAAAGTAAAATTGGGATAGATTATCATTACTTTTTAATATTTTAAAATATTTTTATTATCTGATTGGTTGAAGCAAATGACCAGTAATTAATGAGTGCACAGTAAACAATGAAGTGGCTGATAAGAAAATGAGCTGGACCCCACTATGAGTTGTGCCTGAATTTTTTTTTTGTTTGAACATCTATGTGAAACTTTCTAAAAATAGAATGGTTTGAAGGAACTTCCTTTGGAAGCCATTGCATTAGAAGATGACACCTGTAAAAAGTTTGCTTGGAAGTAGCCTTGATTTATATTATGTATAGATAAGGTCAATACCCTAAGGTTCAAAATATGGTTCTTTTGATCAAATACTTTGTGTTACTAAGTTCAAATTCATTTTCAACTTGTAAAATACCAATTTAGAGATCAATGAACATTCTTACTCAAAAGTCCTAGAATTGGCCCAAAGCTTCCAAGTTCGAAAATAATATTTTTCTTTCCTTTTATCCTTTAATTAATCCAAATGGTTGATAACTCATTGTAGAGTTATAAAACATCAAGACTAAAACCGTTTTCATTCTAAAATTAAAAATCTAAGTATGGCCGAATTGCACCATAGGTTAATTGGTTAAGTTTTTTCAAAACACCATTAGATCACACTAAACCATTATTAGAAGATTAAAACACTTTTAAACTCCAAAAACAAAATAAAAAACAAACTTAGCATTTTGATCTTTGTATTCTTATTTTCCTTTATCATTAAATTATCCATTACACTACAACACAAGTCACTTTCAGTAACGTTTAAAAAAATGTCGCTAAATTGTAAGACATGTTACATATTAATATTAGTAACATTTATCGAGTGTCACATAAAGTCCATGTCGCAAAAAGTCTTTAAGAACATTTTTTCATCCCTATTATAACATTTAATAAATGTCACAATATATTATTTTTGTAACATTTATTTAGCATATAACAACATTTTTGTTAAATGTAGTTAAATGTTAAAAATGTCGTTAAATGTATTTTTTGTGACATTTTAAAAAAATGTTGTTAACTTAAAAATTGTTACCAAAAGATACTATTGATAATATTTTTTAAAATGCAAGTAATTGTCAAAAAAATGTTGCAAAAAATAATTTAACATTTTTAAATATCATCCCATTTAAAAATGTCACCGATTGTGAAAACCAAAGAAACCATAAGAATTAGCCTAAAAATAATTCATTTATAATAAAATCAAATGAAAGTCATTTGTCTCCATTCAAATTAAAAGTAAAATCAAGTTGCACAATAGTGTCAATATTACAAAGAAACTCCAAATTTGCCTAACTATAAATTTGAATATTTCAAAGCACATGTACTCTTAAGTACTTTACATCATGATAGATAAATCGATACACTTTGGCAGGGCTAGCAGCTCCTGGAAACAACACACTTGGGTGTTCGGCTCATGATCTCTTAAAGGCAGCCTTCACAATAGATGTACTAAGGGAGTCTTCTCTCTGAAATAATTTTTCGTTATAAAGAAGGTTCTGGAGTAAATTGAATAGAAACATTAGGATCCATTTTCTGAAGATAAAGGGGGGAAAAAGTTAATGCAACTAAGCAAACAAAAACAAATAGAAGGACATCCTACAAATCATGCAATAAATAATTTGTCCACTGATATATATTATATATCAAGTAACCTTGTCGACTTGGGCACATAGTTCTTTGGAATAGTCGCTTATGTGCATAAAACTCCAACTATTCCTACTTTCTAACTCAGTATTATTCCATGAAAGCTACAAAATAATGGGACCAAAATCACTTTACGATATCTTCCTTTTTTTAAGTATCAACATTGCAAAAGAGAACTTACTAGAGGTAAAAAGTAAGGTCAGATGTATCTTAAAAAACAAATAACATTTTTCTAGATATATTATTTGATTTCTTTGCTAGCTAAGACTATATGCATTGCTAGCATCGGCACCCTAGTAACATGTTCCAATAATTTTCTTACATTTAATATCAATAGAGAAAATGGTAAAATATTACATTGATTTATATATGAAGATGATAAATTAAATACAGCATGCCAATCACAGGGGTTTTACAGTTGAGCTCATTATAACAACTAAACTTCAAACCAATAAAAGTAAGAAAGAAAATATGGGTCTGAGCTAGAAATTTTTTGAAAAGAATAACAAGCAAGTAAAAAAAAAAATCATCCAAAAAAATTATATATGAAAAATTTAGACCTTTAAAAATTGAGTCACCATAGCTACTACATTCTATAACTAGGCACCCCTGCAGTACAATGTGTAAATGGAATATCATCTACAATTAACAAATAAGATCAGGGACATATTAATAATGGCTCAAAAGAAAAAATTGCTTCCTTAGACTATTAAGAAAGATTAACCTTCAACAAAACCATCATATTTCACATTGAGAGTGAATTCAGGAAGAGTTGAATCAAAGGCTCTAACACTGGAAGTCCAGATCTCACCATCCTGCAAGAGAACATAACATTAATTCATCACCTGAAGTAGATCTACAACAAGCTATTAGGTTTAGCTAAACAAGCCAAGTTGTGTCATACACCACATTAACTAATTAATAATGAGTAAATTTCAAAATAAACCAATCATTTACAAACTTCCCTGACAAAGAGAAAACACATTGTAACAATAATGGGCATACAAGTTACTAACCATGTAACTTATCAGCTAAAATTAAAGAATTATAACAACTTCCATCCCACATCACCACCATAGCTATGCTCCACAGATTTTGTTTAACTTGCTCCTTTTAGCATTTTGGCTATTATGTGAAGAATTTGCAAATGAACTAGCATTTGTGTCATCATTTTTAACACCTACTGTAAAGTTAACAACAGGATAATAAACCCCAGCAACAATTATACATGTGTATTTTCAAAGAAATTCCAATTTATCATAGATGCTATCAAACTCACTACATCAATCATTAAATACAAGTTCAGACATTTTATCGAACATGTAGCATGCATGATATGTCTTAATTGCGTTTGAGCAGCCAAATTAAACCAAATCATCCAAAATCAATTCACTTTGTATAGAAAGCAACCAAACCATATTCAAGTATCGAAATTCTAGCAACACTAAACAAATTCACATATGAAAATCGTACAAATTGATTATAAGAATGAGAAAATTTGATGAGTGGAGCTAAAGATATATGAGATTTGAATTTAGCTTTGAAAATTGTTGATTATGAAGCAAGTGTGGAATAGAGATCTGAAAGTGATTCTGATTCAGGAACGTCTTACCTCTAACAATAATTAACGAGTGCAAACACCATCAAATCCACAAAGAGAATGACAAAAGAGAGAGAGAGAGAGAGGGAGGGGGGAGAGAGATAACTCACAGTTGAAAGATGAACCAAGGAACGATTCTCGTCGAAGGCTTAGAAATGAAGCTTCGTTGGATGGAGCAAGAAAGCGATTCTTCTTGATTCGAGTTTCAGGGGAGCGAAAATGGAAGAACGGGAGAGAAATAGATTGGGATTCTAGGGTTCAGAAAAGTGAAGATTTAGGGTGAGGGTGAGAAAGTTTCAGAGATTGAGAATTGTGAAGTTTAAGAGTAAAGTTCGTGTCCCAAAAAAAAAAAAGTTCAGAGTAAAGTTTTGAGAGAAATTACGAGAGGGAGAGTTTTTGAAGTTCCAGAGAGGAGCAAAATTTTAGAGAGTGAATTAATTAATGAATTACTTAACATTCTGTAAGCTTTTACTAACATTTTATCTGATAAATGTTACAAAAGTATGTCATTCTTGCTATTCGATAACATTTTAATAAATATTACCATATAAATGTTATCAAAGGCACTGAATGTAGTAGTGTTAGTTGCTTAAACAGTTAAGTTACCAAATTTGAAACTCAAACTTGTCTTAATCAAGCTATGATTGTGACCATCAATAAATAAGAGGATGAAGTTTTCCATCATCGAATCAATCCAAAATCAAGTATGTTCACCAAGCATCATGATCAACAACAATATAACATTTTCAAGAATAATTGCAAAAATCCATACTTTGGCCAAAAACCAAAGCAATGGTTTTTCACCAAACAAAATCATTTTCAACACTATAAATCTCACAACAAACACATACAACACATCAAATAAATATTACAACTTCATCAACATGAAAAACTAAGAATCAAAGTGGAGAACCCATATTTGCTTAGGATTTCTAAAACAAGTAAGAAATCTATCTCCACCCACCATAAGGTGTGATGAGGTTCTCTCCTCCATTATCTTAAAGAAGACTCCTTGTGAGTTTGAGAAGAGGATCCACTAAATAAATGGTCAAGAGATTGAAGATCATAACAAAGAAATCACTGAGCTTTAAGCTTGAAACTTTAACTCCATAAACCATCAAACTAATTCATGTTAATGGTTAGAAATGAAGAAGAATAGGTTTAGAATAGCCTACCCTTGAAGAATCAAGCTTGAAAAAGAAGAACAAAAGTTGTTCTTTGAGAAGCAAAAGTGTTTAAATAATCAAGACAAGCAAAGCTATGATTTTTATAACTTTGAAAAATAATTTGGATGACAAAAATATGGTGACTACCGAATTTGAAGAGAAGAGAGAGAAAAAACTCAATTTTTAAAAAGTTTGGCGCTTTGATCATGATAATGAAGAATGAATAAGTGATTTGTTGTTTTAGGGGAGAGTTACTAGTCTCCCTAGAGCGGAGAAAACAATTGGAAAACAATTGGACATCATTGCAATGAATATCAGCTTATAGAACGATTTGTTCGATGGTGTAGAGGTTTTGCCCCTAAGTTTTAACCAAGTGAAATATTGATACAAAGATTATTTTCTTCATTTAAGATGATGGATACAATTGATTATTATAGAGTTAGTATGATATTATGATATTATTGATGAATTAAATATTTATTGTGATTATTTATTGGTTAAAGCATTTTGGATTATTTATCAATTGGAAACATAGCGGTTTGTCACAATTGTTTCTTTGGTTACCGCACCGACTTAGAACAATATATTCTTTGAATTTTTTTTAGAATTATATTTATTCATTGGGATTATAAATCTCGTTAGTGGTGTTGTTTTTAGATTACACATGTGACGATAGCGATAGTATAGAGACTTTAGAAGTCCTTTGAGGCGTCATATATTTAATTTTGTTTTGGATTATGTTTTTTAGAGGATTATCAATGTTTTTTTTTATTTATTTTGACGTGATTTTGGGATAAATTTTTTGGTTTATTAGACGCCCTTTTTGTGGCTAAGACTTTTATTTAAAGACATGTATGCTTTAATTTAATTTTAGTTATTTTGATGTCATGAGTGGATAATTAGTCATGAATATAATTAGACGTTACATTAATCATGCTTAGCTAAACCAAAGACTGTTTGATATATTGTTTGTGAAATCTCCACTGTTCATACATAGTCATTGATAATGCAGCAACTCCTTGAATTTCAATAGCCACATATTCTACCTAATTGGTCTTAGCCACTCATTTTATCTTACAAATCATAGGTACTGATTTTTACCTAAGCAAATCACTATGCCCGAAACAACTTTTAATAGTTCTAATTTTTTTGCATATTAAAGTGCTTTTGAGTGCTATTAAAAGGGGTAAACAATGATAAATGCTATCGTTGATGTACCTATGATAACGTTTCTATAAGGAAATGTTATATTAATTATAACTAAGGTAACGCGTCTAAGAAGAAGCCTTATCATAAGGTCAAACTAAAGATAACACTTACTTTAAAAATGATTATTTTACTTTAATAAAATTTTGCCTACTATACGAACATGGTGTGTCACAATTGGTATATAACTGGTCCTCTTAAGCATGTAGTCAGGGGTTCGATTCCTGGCTCATGTGTATAGAAGAGTATCTGTTGGGAGAGGTTAACCTCTTAAATGGATCTCAGTACCTCGAGGGATTAGTCTCTGACTCCCGGCTTAGGATACCCGGGTTCACAAAAATAAAATAAAATTGTCTGCTGTTGTGTGTAAAACAGGTTGAGAAGTGGTAATTACTATTGTGGATATGTCTTTGCTTGTATAAGGATTAGAGTTAGTACTCTATCAATAAAATTATTTCCTTTTTGCAATTTTTTGTAATTATCATTATTAATTATTAATAATAATTTATTATCACTAAAAAGAAAATAATATACTTAATGAGTGTGACTCAGTTGGTTGCACAGATTATCGGGTCCAAAGAGTCTAAGCTTGTTGGAAGATATCGTGAACCATCTGGCGAGTCAAATGTTATAATTACGGTTGGTTCCAAAAAAAAAAGAAAATAATTTTCTTTTCTAATAATGACCTGGATCCGATCGAGTTGCTATTTACAATATTTTAAAAACCAAACCAGAGATTGAAAAGGTGAGACATCCGGGTCATGGTTCAATTGGTTCAACCGATTCAACCCATGATTGAACCAGGTAATTAATAAATTAATAAATAAATAAATAAATACTAAATTGAGGGGAAGTAAAAAAAAAAATCATTTCGAATTGTTCAACCTGGTCTGATTGATAGTTCAAAGCAGTTCAATCAGGTTCAACCGATTTTTGGGTGATTCAATCAGATTATGGTTCAAAAGGGCTGGACCGAACAGCCGAATTGGCCGATTCACTATTGAACTGATTTGGTCCTGTTTTTAAAAGCTATTTATAATTATAATTTAGGTTTAAATAAGCTTTTAATCCCTGAAAAGTTCACCAATTTTGGGTTTAGTCCTTGTAAAAAAAATTCTTAGAATTTCGTCCCTGCATTTTTGAAAATTTTGTAAATAGTCCCTATTGTTACCCCTGAGTACTATAAATCATATTAGATGAAAAAATTTGTTAATTTTAACCCTATAACCCTAATGTATGATTTTATTTATACTTTTTAGCCAAATTTTGGAGCAAGTCGGACAAGAACGAGAACTTACCTCGGTACCACCTGAGTACTAGATATCATATAAAATGAAGGAATTTAGCAATTTTAACCTTATGTCCCTAATGTATGATTTTGTTTCTATTTTATGACCAAATTTTATAGCAAGTCGGACAGTAAAATAAAATTACCTCGATACCCATGAGTACTAGATAACGGAAAAAGATGACGGTGGGGACTATTTGCAAAATTTTTGAGATTACAGGGATAAAAACTTAAGAAAAAATTTCACAGGGACTAAAACAAAAAATGATGAACTTTGTAGGGATCAAAAACATATTTAAACCTATAATTTATAACCAGCATGTAGTTTTATGAACCGGAGTCCCAATAGGCACAACAAGCTCCAAAACGCAAAACCCCGTGCAAATTGGCTTGGCGCCAAATGTTCTCTCTCATAGTCACACTTTAGGGTTTTCTGAGACAAATATTCGAGCTTTTGCTTTCGAAGCTTCAGAGAGAGCGCAATCCATCGATCCCAGTTTTTTCTGCAATGGCGGATTCTCGCCCCTCCAAGCGCCCCAAAACCTCCAGGTTCGTAACATGTTCTAGCTCATCGCTTGTTGTTGTGTTTTTTTTTTTTCTTTGTTGTTTTCTTTTCTTTTTCTTTTTTTGTTTTATCTCATACTACAATGGTTTGCGAATCGCCCCTTTAGCTTACTTCCTCTCAAACCCTTTTCTGCTTTTAGGGCAATGTCTTTTGTTGTTAGTGTTACTCATGGAGTGTTAAGTAAAGTAAGTGGGATCGTTAATGTTGGAAACTTGAACTTGATCAGTGTTATATTTTGTTGGAATTGTGAAAACATAAGAGTATGCAACTACCCAAGCGGAATTGTTACTTAGGGTATGTTTTGATGGAGGTGTTTGGAGGGTTAATTTTTCATTTCAAGTATCCCTTATTTGAGAAATTTCCAGAATGAGAGGGAAAAGTAAGTAAATCCCTTGTTTTTTTTTCTAAAAACATTTTGGGATTTTTTCAATTTAGGAATGAAAATTTCCGTCAAACTCGGCCATCTAAACATGCTCTTAGTGGTTTTGATTTACTTTTCGGACTTCATGCTCTACCTTACGGCGATAGGTAAATCAAAATCAATATTTTGAACTTACTTTCAAAATCATGAATATCCTACCATTTTTTTGAAAAGGATGAAGTGGTTGTGATTATGGAGTTGATGAATTAAAACTTTGTTTCAGGGGGAAAGATGATTATATGCCTGGAAACATTCTTGAGATTGAGCTTGGTAACTTCATGACCTATGATCACTTAAAATGCAAACCTGGGCCTCGATTGAATCTTGTTGTTGGGCCCAACGGTTCAGGAAAGAGTTCTCTTGTATGCGCTATTGCTCTTGGCCTCTGCGGAGAGCCCCAGGTTGGTTTGTTTTTCCCTGCACATGAACCGGTTTCTCTTGTTTTTTATTTGTGAAACCACATTGTATAAAAACTTTGTTTGTTTTGCAGTTGCTTGGGCGAGCAACGAGTGTTGGGTCATATGTGAAGCGGGGAGAAGAGTCTGGCTACATTACAATTACGTTAAGAGGGGACCATAAAGAGGAATGCATTACCATTACGCGTAAAATAAATACTAACAACAAGTCTGAATGGTTGTTAAATGGTGGGTTCTTAGTACTCTAGATACTCTTAATTTATTGAATGCTACTATTATTTTGATATTAATTGTTAAGTCTCTTGATTGAGTTTAACTGTAACTGAAAATGGTTAAAACTGGATGGCTGTGTTAGGAACCCAGGAACCGAAATGGATAAGTGAAGAAAAAGAATGAATCTTTATTTAATATTGAATAGAAAAAGAACAAGAATAGGAGATTAATCTCCTCCAAGGGTTTCCTCTTCACAAAGGGTTTCCCCTTTCACAACTAAGCCTTTGCCCCGTTCACACAAACTAACAAATCTGAATCCCCTTTCTCTTATTCTCTTCCCCTATTTATGTAGCTGAAACTGCTAACCAACCAACTAACCATCTCAACTAATGCTAACTAACTAACTATTACATTTCTCTTTATTCCTAATTGGGCTGGGCCCTAACACTATGGTATCCAAAAACAAAATATTGTTTCTCGTTTTGACAGTAAAAACTATGCTGGCTGCTGAGTTTTGAGTCCATTATTTTTATCCTTATGTTTACCTGAAGGTTATTATCTTCCTTCTAAACAAATATCTTCTGAGTTAGTGCCAACTCCATTTTCATATATATTGTTAGGATCTTTTCATTCATATATATTGTTAGGATCTTTTCATAGGCACAATTTACATGATTTGGGTTGGTTTTATTTATTCACATGTAAGCATATAGTTCAAAAGAGGGTGAATCTTAGCGCAACATAAGGTTGCTGCCTTATGACTTGGAGGTCACAGGTTCAAATCCTGAAAACAGCCTCGCCGCTCACAGGTGGGAGCCTCGTACATTGGGCTACCCTTTTATATAGATCTAAAAACAAGATGACATTTGTTTCTGCATTGCAATGTAGACCTTTGTTTGCAACATTCTCTTTGGGGTTTTTGATGAGCATTGGGTTTGCCCTTCTAGCTTGGAGTAGTTTTCTTTTCTGTGGTTTGTTATATGTTTGGATAAAAAGGATACCAAGTTTATGGGGCATGCAGTTTTCTCTATTTTTTGGTGAATATGGTTGTAGTGGGACACACACATCTTTAGGGATGTCTTCTTGCCCTTAAGTTTTATATATTCCTCCCAAGTATGCCTTATAAGAACTTAAATTTGGATTTCCCCCTGGTTTCTCAATTTTATATGCTAAGTGTGTACGCCCTGCTGAGAGAAAAAATACATGTGCTAACTGCTACTAAAAACACAATAATTTTAAGTATTCATGAGAGATTTCAAACAATATGATGAAATGATTATGTGATTTGTCAATGTGTTCATTTCAGGAATTGTAGTGCCCAAAAAGGATGTAGCTGAAACCATTCAAAGGTTTAACATCCAAGTCAATAATTTGACTCAAGTAAGCATATAACCTGCAATCAGGACATTTTAGTGCATTTATTTTTACTATAGAAAGCAACTATGCTTCTTGTTATATGACCTTTTATTGAGCTATCTAGAATTTCTCAATTTCAGAAGATGACCCCATTGTACAAACTAAGATCAATTTTATGTTGTGTGAATCTCTGGTGTTTTAGTTTACTCATAAGCTGATACATTTTGGAGCTTGAATATGGTTCGTTCTATTATGAACCCCTAAAAACGGGGTGCATTTATGCTCCCTGTATTTTGACTGTTGGCTTATCATAAGATTCATGAGGTGTTGTTGGAATATATTGTATTTATTTGTAGGATATTATTAGTTTAATGTACAAATCTTTAACGGTAGTTATTAGGATTACTTCTGTTTCCATTTCTTTAGGATGGCATTAAGTGCCATTAGTCTATATATTGTAAAACATCTTTGTACTTTTAAATCAAGTGAATAATATTCAGAAAATTATTCTTTCAAGTGCTGTCAACCAGTCTCCAATTGACCAAGTTTTATGGAGAATGTTTTGATATTTGCAAAGAAAATCTAATTTGGAGGTATTTGGATGAGGGATATGGCCTAGGGGAAGTAAATGCAGAGGGTAAATCTATCCTTGATTTTTCATTTGCTTTTGATTTACAATAACCAGCACGTGTTACACAGTGGGAGGAGCATCTTATGATGTACAAAAGTGAGGTCACATGCTCTCAAATTGATTTCTTATTTTTTTATTATTATTAGAAATTAGATAGAAATTTTTGCATGGACTGCAAAGTCATACCTAGAGAGAACTTGACTACCCAACACAGTCTTGGTTATGGGTGTAAGAGTCAAGAGGAAAGTAAAGAGAAAAGACCAAGATAAGGTTTCAAGAATCAAGCAGTGGCAATTGAATGGCGAAAAAAGGAGCTTTTAACATAGGATTTGGGAGGAAGGGATTTTGGGAGGCACAAGGAAGTGCTAAAGATATGTGGGGCACAATGGTCAAAGGGATTAGGAACGTAGCAAAAGAGACACTTGGTGAATCAAGAGGCTTTGGACCTAAGGGTAAAGAATCTTGGTGGTGGGATGCAGGTGTACAAGATATAGTTAAGACTTAAGATTAAAAGGGAATGTTATAAAGCTTGGGTCCTTATGTACAAATGCTGAAAATTGGGAAAAATATAAGTTTGACCATGGAAGCAATATACTGCCTATGATGATTGATGAAGCGACATGAGAGGTTCAAAAAGACTTGCACACGGTTTTCAGTGTGTTGTGTTTTCCTTTGGAGGATACTTTGTACTTTTTTGTTTTGAAAAGGAAATTTCATCAAGAAGCTAGAAGTGAAAAATTGGGAATGAAAAACAAGATATACTCTTTCTCGAAATATGGACAAATGTCCCTTTGCCCCAATTTATTTTTTTAATTATCTTCAATTTTCCTTGCTGCGATGCCATCTCATCTTGATAGTGTACACGCCTTTTGTCATTTTATTTGTCTGATTTGAGATGAGATATATTGCTATAGGTGTTATGCTTATTGTGTTAGGTTCTTTGTTGGGCTACTACTTTGTTTTTCTCTTTCTAACCTGACTACTTGTTTGGGATCCTTGGCTTTTGTAGTTTTTACCGCAAGACAGGGTCTGTGAGTTTGCGAAGTTAACTCCTGTGCAACTTCTGGAAGAGACTGAAAAGGCTGTTGGTGATCCACGGCTTCCAGAGCAACATCGTGCACTAATTGAGAAAAGTCGTGCTGTGAAGCAGATTGAGCTGGTAAGTTCACCCTTTGCTAAGAAATGGTATGAATGATCTCCTAAAACTTAGTTGTTTGCAAACATGAAGATTACTTCACTAATTCTCTTTTAGTCTGTGGAGAAAAATGAAGGAACTTTAAATCAGTTGAAGGAACTTAATGTTGAACTAGAGAAGGATGTTGAGCGTGTACGTCAAAGAGATGAACTTCTTGCTAAGGTATATATTGGTTTTTGTTGATTGCATTCTTTGTCTGCAAGTCTGATTCTGATATGCTAAGGATTATAGAGCCGTTTGTGCTGATGCTTTCTTCTTCTTCTGATATGCTGCATGCATCCTTTCTCCCTCTCATTTAGGAGGTTTTGTGATCCTCCTTCCTTGGAACTTTTCTGTTCATGAAATTGATGGGCCTCTAATGGGTATTGCTGGGCTATTGACTTGTGTGAATAGAAGTGAAGGAATCCATTAGAGGAGAGATGAAAAATATAACAGAATGGACAGGTGGCATGGGATGAGTGCAGGCAGCAAATGGTACACAGGAGGGGTGCAGAGAAGAGAAGGGCTATCTCTGAATTCGGAATGGGTTGTGGGTGGCCTTTGGCCTGAAACTACTCATTGCAGCTCCTTGGTGTTTAGTCTTTTCTTTGTCTATCCTTCCTTCTTGTTGCTGTTTCTGGTTTTCCAGAGGATAAATCCTCTGTTGTAAGGAGCTGAGCTTGTTCAAATATATTACTGAGTTATTTCAGTTCCTATCAGAAATCTTTTTATTTTTTTTCAATAAAATAAGAAAAATCACGGCTATATCTTTATTTTTTTTGCAGGCTGAAACCATGAAGAAGAAATTGCCATGGCTTAAGTACGATATGAAGCAAGCTGAATATCGGGAAGCCAAGGAGCGTGAGAATGATGCAGCAAAGGCGTTGGAGGAAGCTGCAAAGATATTAAATGTTCTTCAAGAACCTATTAAGTATGATAACCTTTCCTATGTTCATAGTTAAGCTGAATTGTTTTAATTTCTTACCCTCTTACTTTAGAATATGAATTGCTAGATGAGAAGGTTGCATATATTAGCATGAGTGGATGTTGGGGGGCCTTGATTTTTGATCAAACACTTAGTAGGTAGCTTGATACTTGGCTTCAAAAATCAACAAGTTTAACAGTTTTAGGCAAATTCCGGTTTATCTTATATCCAGGAGGAAGACAAACACAATCCTACTTCCATGATGTGGGATTTCAGTGAAATGAAATGAATTTTCCATCCCATTATTATTTGTGCCTCCCTCATTTCTTTAATTTTATTGATCTTCCTTTCCTAAAACATTGCATTGCTCACGTGTTTACACTGAACGTGTCCAAACTTTGTGAAATATTTCTCGAGGAATTAGTTTTGCTTCTGACTGTGTGGCATATCCACTTCAATGTCGTCGTTTCTGTTGCACTCATTTGTAGGAATAGCCCTTCCCATTTAATCAGTGAATGAACATCAGAGTGATTAGATTTATTTGTTTTGATTTTATAGCATTATTACTGTTATATTAATTTGAGGATGTTCATATCTTAAGCCTTTGTTTGGTTGTGAGAAGAAAAGGAGAAGAGAGAAAGAGGTGAGAAAGAGTATCAGAAGAGAGAAAGAGAAATAAAGTAGATTTGATGTATTGTTTAGTGTAAGAGAAAGTAAAAAGAAGAAATAGGAGAGAAAGAAGTGTTTTCTCTCCCTCCCCCTTTGTTTGGTTGGATAGAAAATGAGAATAGAGAAATGTAATTATTTTTAAAAAGATAAAAGTACCCTTAACTTAAAAACCAATATACAAATATAATTTCATTAATTAAGTTAATTTAAATAATCAAATAATTTAAATTAATTTAAGTTATTTTAACTAATAAAATTTATTAGTTTAATATAATTATTTTATTAATTTAATTTAATTTAATTAAATAATTGATTATTTTAATTTAATTTATTTAAATTTATTAAATAATTGAATGAGAACCTAAAAAGAAGGGTACAAAAGTCATTTTAGATGAAACACTCCCTCCCTCTTCCATTTTCTTCTCACATTGGGAGAGAAAAAAAATTGAGGTGGGTCCCACCAGTTTTGCCCTCTCTTCCCTATTTCTCTCCTCTACCAAACAAGAGAAAAATGAATTTTCTCTCTTAATTTCTATTCTAACAAACAAAGCATAAGAGTTAAGAGACCCCGCCATTGTTTTTCAACAAGAGCAGAAACTTAGCTCTTATCTCGCTAGGTGGGGTTGGCGTGCTTATCCTATAACCGTATTATTGTTGCTAAATTGTGAACATGTCATTGTGTGGCAAAGACCTCCTCATTTGTTGTTAAGATCTTGTATAACAAATTACAATTCATCTTGTGGTAGCAGGAAAAAGAAAAAGGAGAAAGATGCATTGGATGCAAAATGTCGAAAGGTTAGCAGCTGCATAGATGAGAATGCCAAGAAGCGAAGGGAACTTATTGATAAAGAGAATCGATTGGTAATTTTCTCTTCCATTTGGTAAATGTCGTTAATGTTTTTAATGAGATCCATATATCTTTACTTTCCCTTCACTCCATTTTCTTGACTCGAGTTGCCATTTGGCAAAAGGGCTATTAAAATACAGTTATGTTATTTGAACATTAAAAATGGGACAATAATTGACAACAGTTAATGATGTTCAAAATCGTGGTTATTGGTATGTTGAACTTGGTTAATGGGTACACCAAAGATGGGCAATTCATTAACCATCTATTGAGCTGCATTAACCAAGATTTTGTACATCATTAATCAAGTTGTCGGTTACACGTGTTCCCATTAACCACGTTTAACATGTTATTAATCATGATTTTCAACATCATTAACTGTTCTTGATTGTTGTCCCATTTTTTGATGTCCAAATAATATTTTTGATAAAAATAAGTTGATTACTTGTGAGTTTGTTTGTACACTGTTGCAAGAACTTGGAGTCTTGTGTGATTTTGATGCCTGGTTACCAATTTATAGGATGTTGAATTACAAAGGACGTACAAAGATATGGAAGAATTGAGGAGGAATGCAGAAACTCGCCAAGAAATTCTTTTTAAAGCCAGGGAGGAAGTTGCTGCTGCAGAACGTGAACTTGAGAACGTGCATCCGTATGAAGCTTTTAAGGATGACCTTGTAAGTGTTCTTGTAGTTACTAGTTATCTGATATATCCTTAATAATTCCCTTGTTTTAGCATGAACAGTTCTAAGATTTAAAACATTATTATATATTATATATAATATATATAATATGCTTATATTTATGAAACTAGGTTCTGTTGATATGTGATAGAAACCAGAGGTATGAAAAATGGCAGAAAGTGTATGATAGTTACCACTTATACTTTTATTAAAAATTAAAAATTGGAAAACAATGGAGCTCTGCTCCTTAAAATCAAAGGACAGTCCTTCTGTAAAATAGAAAATAGAAGATAGAAATGCAGAAAATGAAAGAAGAAAATAGGGTATGACTCCTCCCTCAAGCTGCTAAGCTTGTCTAGACCTTTTCCCAAAATATTCCTTACATCCTTACATTCCCCTCTCACCCCTATACATAACCAACTCACATCATTTCCTAATGATTACCAATCTCCCTCCCCAATCCCCAAGTGACACCTTTCTCCTTTTGTTATTTATTCCCTCCCACTCTCAACCGCATTCTCCCCTCGCTGGATCACTTTCTTTTTCTTCTTCTCATACACCTTCAGGCCCTTACTATTGGCCCCAAGTTTCCTTCTTCTCCTATACACATGAACAAAGTATATACAAGAGGATCTCCCTGGTAATCCCAATGCAACGCTCCTCAGTCCTCAGAGAGGAATTTGGAATTCCCTCTAGCCAGCTATAAGTAGGGATGACAATTTCCACTCGTGCGCGTGGATCCCCATGGTGATAGGGGAGAAAATCCCCCATGGTCAATTCGGGGACAGGGACGGGGGAGAAAAACTCCCCACATCTAGGGTCAGGGATAAGGGGAAAGTACTCCCCCGTTCCCGTCCTGCCCCGTTGACATCCCTAGCTATAAGCCGAACCAAAACAGGAAAACCAACCTGCTCCTCATTCCCCCCACTCTCACCTCATATACCATTTCATGTGTGTAGGCATGACAACGAGACTCAAACCCGTGGGCACCCACCCGAACTCGCCTTGACTTTGACGGAGAAAATCCGTTTTGACCGAGGACGAGGGCGGGGATGGGAATACAGATACCCGCCTCGAACCCGAACCCACCCAACTTTTTATGTAATTACGATAATACCCTCATATATCTATGTATGGGATTGTATTTGTTTTGATTGAAAGATTCCATTATGTATAAAAGGGTACACTTTTTTTTGTTGAAAAATTACAAAACATTTTATTATGCTTTTATTATGGTGTTTTGGATACTATCAATATTATTTGAAGTATGACGAAGTGCTTCCAAAGCATTAGTTTCTTTTTAATTTGTAGCTGAAAGTAAACTAAGTTCCAATTTTTTGTTGATTGTTTTAATTGAGTGAAGGTTTTTTTTTTTTTTTTTTGAAAGTGCAATTTATGAGTTATTAATTTCAATTAAAACAATAATTTTTAAATTTGGTTACTCATTAACATATGATTTTAGAAGTGACTTGACGTGGCATAATTAATGAGTTTTTGACTGACTTGTAGATTATGTAAACCTTTTATTACTTAAACCTCTAATTATGAAGTTGAACTTTCTTACGCTTAAAAATACTTATCAAATTCATAGAATAATAACTTTTAAGTAGCAAAAATTTCTAATACTCTTAAATACTTCAAATTCATGACTCTGAGTCTTAAAAGATGCATGAATAATGTTTCAGGATTCTCCATCAATTGGCAAAACATAGATGGTAATGGGATTTAACTTTGGTCTGGGCATTTCGTGATTCTTTGTTTCTTGAACGGTGTTGGAGGAGGGGGGGGGGGGGGGTGTATCTTATCCATTAGTCTGTGTTGGAAAGCCACCTTAACTGTGGTTCTCCGCTACCCGCCTTAGTTGTGGCAACTTCGAGATGCCTTTGTTGTAGCCTCCGACACTTTCATTGTGCTGGGTGTGAAAGGGTGTGTTTAGTCCCCCATCGCTTAGATATATGGCCTATGTAGTGCTTATAAAGTTTAGGCAGTCCTCACCATACAAGCCAATTTTGTGAGGTTGAGTTAGTCTTGAGCCCAAATTTCCAGATTGTATCAGAGCCTATCTTAAATCCCTTGTTGGATCGCTTGCTTTGTCCACACTGCAGGTGCATAGTCCTAGGCGTGAGGGGGTGTGTTAGAAAGCCGCCTTAATTACGGTCTGCCCTAGCTGCCTTAATGGCGACAACTTTGAGCTGCCTCTGCCTACATTGCAGCCTCCGGTACCTTGGGTATGAGAGGGTGTGTTTAGTCCGACATTGCCTTGACATATGGCCTAAGTAGTGCTTATAATGCTTGAGCAGTCCTTACCTTACAAGCCGGTTTTGTGGGGTTGAGTTAGGCCCAAACCCAAATTTCAAGAGTCCATTTCTGCAAAAAAGAGAACAGTGTGGAAGAAATAAAGGAAGTGGTTGAGGGTGGGAAGAAGAAGGCTAGGTGAGGAGCATGCCCTATAAAATAGTGGTTTCAGATGGAAAAAGTGGAGAGGGGATAGGTGAGGGACTGAGGGTAGACACATGTCTGTTTTATCGTGTTGGTTTTGTGCAGCATGGTATGTGTCAAGCCAGCCACAGAACTTCTGTTAATGGCTGTCATTAGTTTCCTTTTACAACTTGCTAGCAGACTGAGTGACATGTTCTTTGTATGGTTGAATTGGTGCCTGACATGTTGTCATACTTTAGAGCCTAGGTGCCCCCATTCTCCTAATAAATTTATTTTAGTACAGTTATGGGTTGGCCTGCTCTTTTATTTGGAACATAGACTCGTTAAAGTGAATTTCGTTTCCACCAGAAAAGACTAAAAGATGATATTGTGGAGTTGGATTCTTCTGCAAGTCAGGTGAGGCAGAATAAGTCCCAAGTGGAAAATGAAATGAAGCATAAAAGGTCATCCTTGATGCAGTGTAAAGAGAGGTAAGAGCCAGATTATAGATGAAGTTCTCTTGACATTGGGTAATAGTTCAAATTCATGTTTTCCTTGACTCCTAATGCATTATTGGCAGGTTGAGGGATATGAATAATAAAAATACGAAGTGTTTGCATCTACTGCAAAAATCTGGGGCTGAAAGGATTTTTGAAGCTTATAAATGGGTCCAAGAACATCGCAGTGAATTCAATAAGGAGGTTTATGGCCCAGTGCTAGTCGAGGTATGTATCCTTCAAATTCATGCTGTCACTGCTTTTTGACTGCTTGCTTAGTTTCGTTTAAATGTTGAGTGAAATTTAGGTGAATGTCTCAAGTCGGCTTCATGCTGGATTTCTAGAGGGTCAAGTTGCTCATTACATTTGGAAGGTAATCAAAGATGCCTTATTAAAATTATGTTGCATTTTATTTTTGTTATAAAAGTGGGAACCTTTCTTTTTCTACATTTTTATGGTATCAATGCTAAATGCTTTGGGTAATGAGATTGTTTTTGATCTTTTGGTGACTAGTTGGACATTTATTTTCTCAATAATTTGACATATTTAAGTGATGACACTGGCTGAACCACACCACAAAGGCTAGCCATTGTGGTGGGAACCAAATCCATATAAACCCCTGTTGGAAGTTATTGCTGAAGATCAGCACAGAATCAAAAGATTCTGTTTTGTACAGCAGATTAGGATTTGATGTAAATGATAATTAGTTGTCTTTACCATATTTAGAATTAGTCTTTATAGGGAGAATAATTACCCTGTTTTTCAGGCTAGACTAGTGCTCATTTGTCTTTCCTTTGTATTCTATAAATACCTTCCATGTATTATTCATCAAATAAGGAAATACATTTCTTCATTTTGTGTGTGTTTCTTTCTATATGGTATCAGCAGCAGCAAGAATTCCCTAGGTTTTTTGCTTCCGTTTTTTTTTCCCCATCCCACATAATGTCTAATTCCGTGTCTGATACTGAGTCCCAGCTTTCACCCAAACATTCTTCACTCAAACCTGAAACACATCAACCTGTTCGGACATATCATGAAAACCACCCTGTTCAGATCACAACAATTCGGCTGAATGGTGCTAATTACCTTCGCTGGTCACAGTCCGTACGTATGTATCTCAGGGGAAGAGGAAAGATTGGCTACATAACTGGAGACAAGAAACAACCAGACAGGGCAGGCGCAGATTATGATACATGGGATGCTGAAAATTCCATGGTTATGACATGGTTAGTCAATTCCATGATTGAAGAGATTGGTGCGAACTATCTCTGTTATGCTACTGCAAAAGATCTTTGGGAAGGTATCTCTCAAATGTACTCTGATATGGAAAACCAATCCCAAATTTACGAATTAACACTCCAGCTTGGAGAAATTCGGCAGGTTGAAGATTCAGTCACCAAATACTTCAATTGTCTCAAGCGTATTTGGCAAGATCTGGATCTCTTCAATGAATATGAGTGGAAGTCACCTGAGGATTGCAAGCACTACAAGAAGATGGTGGATGTTAGCCGTGTCTTCAAGTTTCTTGCAGGTTTAAATATTGAGTTTGATGAGGTTCGAGGCCGGATTCTTGGCAGGAATCCTATTCCTCCAATTGGTGAAGTCTTTGCGGAAGTGCGTCGCGAAGAGAGTCGTAGGCAAGTGATGCTCAGAAAAACAACAGTTGCTGCCCCGCCACCAGTTGAAGGCTCTGCCTTGGCCGTTCCTCAAGTCAATCGCAAATCTTTCCCTAATCCACGAGGTGGTGACAAGAGCCATTTATTTTGCGACTACTGTGGTCGCACTCGTCACACTCGGGAAACTTGTTTCAAACTACATGGTAGGCCAAACAATGGCAAGACTGGTAAGTTTGGTGACCGCCCTATGCCCACGGCCAATGAGGCTGACTCGTCTCCATTTTCTAAGGAGTAGATGGATCACCTTTTTAAACTTCTAAAGTTTAATTCATCCCCTAATGTTCCTGTTGGAACTGTGGCACAAACAGGTAAGGATTCTTGGGCACTATCTGTCCAAAACCACTCCAACCCTTGGATAATAGATTCAGGGGCATCTGAGCATATGACTAATTGCTCTCATTTATTCAGTTCCTATTTTCCTAGTTCCGGGTCTGAAAAAGTTAGGATAGCTGATGGTAGTTATTCCAGTATTGCAGGCAAAGGCACCATAAAAATTTCAGAGCAAATTACTTTGCAATCTGTTTTACATGTTCCTAAATTTGCTTGCAATCTTCTATCTGTTCATAAATTGTCCAAGGATACTAATTGTTCTGTCGTTTTTCGTTCTTCCACTTGTGTTTTTCAGGACCAGAACTCAGGGAAGATGATTGGAACTGCTAGAGAGATGAATGGGCTTTACTACTTTGCTGAAACTCCTCTTGAAAAGACAACGACTTTTGGTTTTAACAGTGCAAGTACACCTCCTGTTTCAGATCAAATTATGTTATGGCATAAAAGATTAGGTCACCCTAGTTTTCCTTATCTTAAGCATTTGTTTCCTGAATTTTCCAAAGAAATAAATTCCTCTCAATTTCATTGTGAAGCTTGTCACTTAGCTAAAGATCATTGTGTATCTTTTACTTCAAAGGCTTATTCTGCTTCACAACCTTTTTATCTAATCCACAGTGATGTTTGGGGTCCTTCAAAAATTAAAACTATGTCTGGAAAAAAATGGTTTGTGACATTTATTGATGATCATACACGGGTCTGTTGGGTTTATCTCATGGAAAAAAAATCAGAAGTAGAACATAGGTTCAAAGATTTTTTTCAAATGATTGAAAACCAATTTCAAAAAAAGATTGGCATTCTAAGGTCTGACAATGGTACTGAATATTTCAATAAATATTTAAGTGCATTCCTAGTAACTAAGGGGATAATTCATCAATCCACTTGTCGTAATACTCCACAACAAAATGGTATTGCTGAAAGAAAAAATAGACATCTCCTCGAAGTTACTAGAGCTATTATGTTTTCTATGAATGTACCTAAGTATCTTTGGGGAAATGCCTTATTAACTGCTTGTCACCTCATCAATCGAATGCCATCTCGTGTTTTAACATATAAGACTCCTGTGCAAGTCTTAAAAAATTGTTTTCCCACATCTCGCATCATTGCGGATCTTCCCCTTAAAGTTTTTGGTTGTCTCTGTTATGTCTACATCCCCACTGTTTTTCGTTCTAAATTGGATCCTAAAGCTGAAAAATGTGTTTTTCTTGGCTATGCTTCAAATAAAAAGGGTTACAAATGTTTTAACCCGGTAACAAAGAAATTTTTTGAAAGTATGGATGTCCACTTTGTTGAAAATCAACCTTTTTTTGATAAAAATTCTCTTCAGGGGGGGAGCCATTGTAGCAATCAAGAAGATAATTTTTGGGAAACTTTACCTGCTATAGATGATATTGTGATTACAAATCATCCAAATGCTGAAATAATGGAACCTAGAATGCTTAACCTTGAATTACCAAATAATATAGTATCTGAAACAGGGGGAGAAACACTGATTGGGGAACATAACCCTGAACTTAAAGTGTATGTCCGAAAAAAGTGTCGCAAAGGTACTACAGGTCCAATTGTCTCTCCAACAGAAATCCAATCTGATTTACCAAGTAAAGGTCATATGGATAATTCATCTTCTAGTTCTTCATCTGGTAATTCATCTTACTCATCCAATGATTTATCGGATTTGTCTTTTCCTGATATCAATCTTCCAATTGCTGTGAGAAAAAATATTCCCGACCTCAATATCCCAATTGCTGAGAGAAAAGGTACTCGAACATGCACTAAACACCCCATGTCTAATTACTTGTCATATGACAAGTTATCACACACTCACAAGGCATATGTGTCTAGGATTTCTAATTTGTTTGTGCCCAGAACTATTCAGGAAGCATTAGGTGATCCGAATTGGAAATTAGCAGTGATAGAAGAGATGGATGCTCTGGGAAAAAACAATACTTGGAGTATCACTGATCTACCTCAGGACAAAAAGGCAGTAGGATGTAAGTGGGTATTTACAGTGAAATGCAAGGCTGATGGAAGTGTGGAAAGGTACAAAGCAAGATTAGTAGCAAAAGGTTTTACTCAAACTCATGGCATAGACTACCAAGAGACTTTTGCCCCGGTTGCTAAGATTAATTCCATCAGAATTCTCCTCTCTCTTGCAGTAAATTTCAACTGGACACTACATCAATTTGATGTTAAAAATGCCTTTTTAAACGGAGAATTACATGAAGAAGTATATATGAGTTTACCTCCTGGATTTGAAGAAAACCTTGGAAGGGGCAAAGTTTGCAGATTGAGAAAATCCTTATATGGATTAAAACAATCACCAAGGGCCTGGTTTGAAAGATTTGGAAGTGTTGTTAAGAAACATGGTTTCACCCAAAGTCAAGCAGATCACACCTTGTTCTTTAAACACTCACATGAAGGTAAGATTGCTATTTTAATAGTGTATGTTGATGACATTATCATGACAGGAGATGATGTTAAAGAGATCAGTAATCTAAAGAGAAGACTTGAAACTGAATTCGATATCAAGGACCTTGGAAAATTGAAGTATTTCCTCGGGATAGAGTTTGCAAGGTCTAAAGAAGGAATCTTTCTCAACCAGCGAAAATATATACTTGATTTACTCACAGAAACAGGGATGACAGGGTGTAAGGCAGTAGAAACACCAATGGATCCCAATGTAAAATTAAAGGCAGCAGCTGAAGATGAAGTGATAGATAGAGAACGCTATCAACGATTGGCTGGTAGACTAATTTATTTGTCACATACAAGGCCTGATATAGCCTTTGCAGTGAGTATGATAAGTCAGTTTATGCATGCACCAGGGCCTGCTCACTTTGAAGCTGTTTTCAGAATATTGAAATATTTGAAAGGAACTCCAGGAAAGGGTTTGATGTTCAAAAACAGAGGGCATATACAGGTTGAAGCTTACACAGATGCTGACTGGGCAGGTAATATAAATGATAGGAGGTCTACTTCAGGGTATTGTACCTTTATAGGTGGAAACTTAGTTACATGGAGAAGTAAAAAACAAAACGTTGTAGCCAGGAGCAGTGCAGAGGCTGAGTTTCGCTCTGTGGCCCATGGTTTTTGTGAAGTATTATGGATTAAAAAATTCATGGAGGAATTGAAGATCTCTAATCCAACACCGATCAAAGTTTATTGTGATAATAAGGCAGCTATTTCCATTGCCCATAATCCTGTCCAACACGACAGAACGAAACATGTTGAAGTGGACAAGCACTTCATTAAAGAAAAAATTGATAGTGGTGAGATTTGTATGTCCTATGTACCTACCACAAGTCAAGTAGCAGATGTTCTCACAAAGAGTCTTCCAAAGAGACAATTCGATGACATGGTGAGCAAGCTTGCAATGAATGACATATTCATTCCAGCTTGAGGGGGAGTGTTGGAAGTTATTGCTGAAGATCAGCACAGAATCAAAAGATTCTGTTTTGTACAGCAGATTAGGATTTGATGTAAATGATAATTAGTTGTCTTTACCATATTTAGAATTAGTCTTTATAGGGAGAATAATTACCCTGTTTTTCAGGCTAGACTAGTGCTCATTTGTCTTTCCTTTGTATTCTATAAATACCTTCCATGTATTATTCATCAAATAAGGAAATACATTTCTTCATTTTGTGTGTGTTTCTTTCTATAACCCCACTTCAGAATCCTTTGCTTCCAATGTTGGTTTAAGTCCCATATCTTGAAATTGAATCTCAACAAGCAGTAAGGAATGTCAGGTTTAAGCCTTTGTTTTTTGTTTTATTTTCCCTGAAGATAGAAAAATGTCTGATATTGTGGTCAGTTATAACTGCGAAAAGAGAGAAAACAAAGGCATGAGATGCTGAAACCGTGTCTCTCTACACAATAGAGGCTTAATAAAATAATTACACAAAGAATATATGAGATTCTATTCCTATTTACATGATATGATATGATATGCCTAAACCTATACATTAATTACAAATATCCTAAACATATTTTCAACACTCCCCCTCAACCTGGAGCATATAAATCATATGCACCAAGCTTGTTACATAGATAACTAATCCGAGGACCTCAAGGATTTGGTGAAGACATCTGCCAGTTGATAATTGAAGTTGACAGAGCTATTGGTAATGTCTCTTGATAGGATCTTCTCCCTTTTGAAATGACAATCTACTTAAATATGTTTGGTCCTCTCATGATAAACAAGATTAGAGGCAATATGCAATTCTTCTTGATTATCATAGATTAGTGTCATTTGCATAGTCTCTTCAAATTGAAGTTCTTCGAGTAATTGTTTCAATCAAATGAGTTCGCAAGTCACTAATGCCATGGCTCTGTATTTGGCTTCTGCACTGGATCTTGCAACTACATTCTGTTTATTACTTTTCCAATATATCAGGTTTCCTCCAATGAGTACACAATACCTAGAAGTAGATCGTTTGTCAATATGTTGCCGTGAGGTAGTTTAATTTCCCAAACAGTCTCCTGTATCTTCCTGAATTTGATAGTGGCTCCCCCTAATCAGGTAGAAGTTTGACATTTGGATCCATACGAGTGTCAACTGGTTTGGCGTTCAATAGTCCTATCTTTTCAGGAATATCCATATCATATTTCCTTTGTGAAATCACTATACGTCTATACCCTCTTTAGATTGAGCTACCTTGATACCCAAGAAATAGTGGAGTTTACCAAGGTCTTTAGTCTGAAACTGATGAGAGAGATGTTGTTTCACCTGTAGTATGCCATATTGATCACTACCAATTATAACAATATCGTCCAAATAAACAATCAGATAAATGCATCCTTGGGTCGAATGGTGATAGAATACAGAGTGGTCAGCTTTCGCTACGAGCCATACCAAACAATTGCACTACAGTATTGAATCTCTTGAACCAAGCTTGAAGAGAATGTTTAAGACCATAAAGAGACTTGTGGAGCCAGCAGACCATGGTAGAGGACTCCCCCTAAGCAACAAACCTAGGTGGTTGCTCCATATACACTTCCTCTTCAAGATCACCATATAAGTAGGGCATTCTTAATGTCAAGCTTATGAAGATGCCAGTGTTGGATTGCAACAATGGAGAGGAGGAGCTGAACAAATGCCATTTTGGCCACAAGAGAGAAAGTGCCACTATAATCTAGAACAAATATATGAGTGTCGCCTTCGGCCACCAGACGAGCCTTAAACCGATCAGTCTTACAATCAGGACCCACCTTGATTGTATAAAGCCAGAGACAGCCAATTGAAGACTGCCAATAAGGTAGAGGGACCGGTTCCCTGGTACCACTACTTTGAAGAGCACACATTTCATCAATCATTGCTTACCTCCACTCATGGTGAGATAAAGCTTCACATGGAGATGTAGGAATTGAGACAGACGACAAAGAAGAAAGGCAAGTATAATGCAAAGGAGAAAGACGATGATAACTCAAAGTAATATAAAGAGGAAACAGGTTACGAGTAGAACGTATACCTTTACGGAGAGTAATGGGAAGGTCGGTTCAGGTGGTAGGACCGGATCCAGTAAAGTAGGAGGTGTCGGGGAAGAATCCATCATGGCCTCGACAGTAGCAACAGAGACATGTAACAAGGCGGGCGACGGGAGACGAGGATATGTCTGGAATGGGGCAGCAGGGGGATCCACATGCGGGGTCTTTGGTGGGACAAACTTGAGAGGGACCATAGCTAAAGGAATAAGGATGACTATAGAAAGCTGCTCGGGAGGTGAGTGAGTCGACTCAAAGGAAGGGACAGACTCAAAGAAGGTAATATCGGCCGATATAAGGTAGCATCAAAGAGTAGGAGAAAAGCAACGATAGCCTTTTCGGGACCGATGATAACCAAGGAAGACACAGTTGAGTGAGCGAGCCGGGAGTTTTCAAGTCCGGGAGAGAGATTGGGGACAAAACAAGTGGACCTGAAGACACGTGGCAGAAGTAAATGAATAGGATTATGGGAAAAAGGACGAGTGAGGTTCTTGGTCATCAAGGATAGAGGAGGGCATGCAATTTATAAGATAGCAAGCCGTCAAAACAACATCCCCCAAAACCGAAATAGATCATTACCATGGAGAAGGGTTCGAGTGGTTTCAATGAGGTGCTGATTTTTGCATTCGGCAACCCCATTTTGTTGAGGTGTATGAGCATAAGACGTTTGGTGAAGAATGTCATTAGAAGCCATAAAAGTTTGAAATTGTTGGGACAAATATTCTT
This sequence comes from Echinosophora koreensis, assembly GCA_035048595.1. NCBI lineage: Eukaryota > Viridiplantae > Streptophyta > Magnoliopsida > Fabales > Fabaceae > Echinosophora > Echinosophora koreensis. The sequence continues at coordinate 1,495,354 of JAPCYP010000011.1, read as the reverse complement.
GGGCATTATCACTATGTAAAGAGCGAATGGAGACACTAGACTAAGTTTTAATTTCCTGATAAAACTGCTGAAAAATTGAAGACACTTAAGTCCTATTTTTCATTAAAAATACCCACGTACACCGTGAAAAATCATCAATAAAAGTGACAGTATCTGAACCTATTAGTAGAAATAGTATGACAAGGATCCCATAAATTTGAGTGAACTAAAGAAAAAGCGGACGAAGACCATTTATTGACTCGATTCGAAAATTGACTACGAGTGTGTTTACCTAGTTGACACGACTCACAATCCAAACTAGATAACTTAGACAGGCTCGACACCAATTTTTGGAGTTTTGGGAGATTAGGATGGCTTAACTGAGCATGCATATAGTAAGAGGGGATTCTGTGATAGAGAAAACTTGGGACGGGGTGGAGGGCTGGTAAAGGCCATGAGACTCACATCCGGAGCCCATCATCCGTCCCGAACTTTGGTCTTGTAGGATAACAGTGTTGTTAGTGAAGTTAATCAAACAATCATGAGAACGAGTTAAACAATTAACAAAGAGTAGATTAAAGGGACACCCATGGACATAAATGACAAAATCAACTGATAGGGAATGGGATGGATGGGCAGTTCCAATTCCTTGGGGTTCAGTTTGGGAATTTTTAGAGTACATAGTTAGGAAGTCTAGTGTTGCACACTGGATCACTACCTTAGCTGTTAGGCGCAACTAAATCTGTTATTCAGTTGTCATTTGGTTAGCTTAGCTATGTTGCTCTCAAGCCTTGTATAAATGTGATGTATCATGTGTAAACTGAAATCAATGAAAATCAGAATAGAATTCAGTTCTCTCTCTCTCTCTCTCTCACCCTCTGCACCATTTCTAACGGTATCAGAGCTAGGTGAAGCATCAATGGCTTTCGAAACTACTCCTTCTATTAGCCATTAGCCAAAGTGACTATGGAAAATAAGGCACAATTTTTCTGAATGTGCTTGAGTGATTAGCACTCAGTAGACTTGGTATTTATATACACTCCATAATCAATTACATGTTATGATTACAAGGGAAATAAATGCTAGTGCAACACCCTAAGCATCCTAAGTACATGAATGTATTAAACCAATGTACATGAATCTAGAGATACATGAATCTAAGCCTTAAATGCTGCTATTTCCAACTTGGATACAATTCTCCAAGCTTGGATACAATTCGTTCAAAAATCGGGCTGCTCAACCTTTTGGTGAGAATATCCGCAAGTTGTCCTTGTGAGTATGGGGTGCAAATCAACCCATTATTGAGCTTCTCCTTAATGAAATGCCTATCAACCTCAATATGCTTAGTTCGATCATGCTGAAGTGAATTATGTGCTATACTGATTGTTGACATATTATCACAGTAAAGCTTCATGGGTCCTTTCCATTTAATCTTCAAGTCTTTTAAAATAATTTTGAGCCAAAATAATTCACAAATTCCTTGTGCTATAACTCGAAATTCAGCTTTAGCACTAGAACGCGCTACTACGCTTCGCTTTTTACTCCTCCAAGACACAAGATTTCCTCCAAGATAGGTGCAATATCCTGTAGTGGGTCTCCTATCAAGAATTGACCCCGCATAGTCAACGTTAGTGTAGGTCTCAAGTGTTGTATTCCCATTTCTTTTGAACAAAATCCCTCTTCCTGGAGTTCCCTTGAGATATTGCAAGATCCAGTGAGATGCCTGTAGATGAACTTCTCTCGGGCTATGCTTGAATTGGCTAACCGCACTTATAGCATACGCAGTATCTGGGCTGGTGTGAGACAAGTAAATTATATACATTTCTTTGTCCACTGTAGCATCTTCTTTTGCATTTCCAAATTTTAGATTCAGATCCATCGGAGTACTCGCGGGTTTACAATTTTTCCTTGTCTCCTGGAGTAAATCTATAATATATTTCTCCGAGATATAAAATAACCTTTCCTGGAGTGTGCCACCTCAATTCCCAAAAAGTACTTCAGCTTTCGAAGAGTTTTTATTTCAAACTCTTTAGCCAAACATTGACTCAAGACTTGTTGCTCCTTCCAATCATCTCTGGTCACAATGATGTCATCCACATATACGAACAGTACTGTTACTCCCCCTAGTGCTGAGTGCTTGATGAACAATGTATGATCTCCTTGACTTTGCTTGTACCCCAAAGTTGTCATAACCTTGGTGAATCTTCCAAACCATGCTCAGGGTGATTGTTTTAGGCCATATAATGCCTTTTTCAACTTGCAAATTGTATTGGCAGCTACATTGTTATCATACCCTGGCGGTACTTGCATATAAATTTCCTCCTCAAGTTCCCCATGTAAGAAGGCATTCTTTACATCAAATTGCTGTAATTCCCAACCATAATTGGAAGCAAGAGACAAAATTATCCTGACTGTATTCATCTTTGCAACATGAGCAAATTTCTCTGAATAGTCAATTCCATAGGTTTGTGTAAACCCTTTGTCAACCAACCTGGCTTTGTATCTTTCAATTGATCCACCAGCCTTATGTTTTAATGTGTACACCCATTAGCATCCAACTGGTCTCTTCTCTTCTGGTAAAGTCACTAGCTCCTAGGTTCTATTCTTCTTCAAAGGGCTCCATCTCTATATTCATGGCTTGCTTCCATTTTTCATCGGACAATGCCTCGGAAACAGTAGTGGGTATGGAATTAGTGTTTAGGTTTGTAAGGAAGGCTCTATGGGTGGATGAGAATTTTTTAAATGAGAGGTAATTTGAAAGGGGATATAATGGCTGTTTAGTGCATTTTCTGGTTCCTTTTGTGATGGCAATTGGAAGGTCTAGGTCATCATCTGGTGTTTGGGCTTTCATTTCATCATTTAATTTTGGAGAATTAAAATTAATTACCTCATTCGAAGGAGTCGAATCGAGCTCTTGAACATGTGTCGATTCAGGAATGGCCTTTGATCTTCTCAAAACACCAGATTCTTTCCATATCTTGCATCCACTTCAACTCCAAGTTCAGCTGTAGGTGAATTTGGTTGATCGGACTCAACTTCAGGTTCTTCAGCTTCAGGTCTAGATGGATCTGACACAGGTGTGTTTGACTCAAGGCTAGAAGTATTTGACTCAAGACCAGAAAGATCAAGTGTTTCAAGCTTATCTTCCCTAAAATCCTCCACATGAAGATCCCTTCATGAAATGTGACATCTCGTGGCACACAAAAAAAAATTTAGATGGAGGATGGAAACATAGTTATCCCTTTTGAGTGGAGGAATATCCACAACAAAAACACACCTTATGGCTCTAGGGTCAAGTTTTCCCCTATCTTGACTATGAACATGGACAAAGGACATACATCTAAAGACTCGAGGTTTAAGATTATTAGTGACTGACACATTGGGATAGAAGGAAGAAAGACATCCATAGAACTCTTGAACTCTAAGATTCTGGAGGGCAATCAATTAATGAGATATGTGGCTGAGAGATCCTGAATCTAGACTTGATATTGAATAATGTTAAAATTAGTTTACACAATAGCATTCTTTATACAAGCTAACAGTCATAACAGAAATCCAACAGCCTAACTGATTGGCACAATCAGCATCCACTGCACAGGTAGAGCCGTGCGCTCTAACATACTCTAATATACCCCCTGAAACTCAAGGTTGGTTGAGCAGTGCAAATTGGTCAAACACTGAGTTTACTGTGCAACTCTTCAAATCTGAGTTGAGACAAGGGCTTGGTGAGAAGATCAGCAGGCTTTATTGTCTCAACAGGGAAAGCTTCTCAATAGAAGCTTTATTGTCTCACATACAGGGCTAGTATGTTGATATTCTCACCCAGGCTTTGTCCAACAGCAGGTTTTGTGAACTTCGAGACAAACTCAGTAGCCAGTAGGTGATCAGTTTTCACCAATACACCCACCCTGAGTTTGTGGGGGAAGGTTTGAGGATATAGTAGTTTATCTATTTGTAAGTGAGCTGGTAACAAACAGTTGCCTTGTTAGTTAGATAGTTGGGTTTCTGTTTCGATCTAGAAGCTTGTTTATGTTTTAGAACCTACTCAAAGTTCCGGATCAGTTAATGAAATTTGCACTTTTTGAACAGACTCTCTCTCTCTACTTTCTATTTGAATTTTCCTTTATCTTCCATGATTCAACGAAACTGCCATTATGAACATGTTAAAATTACTGTTATGACTTTTGAGCAGTACCATGTGTGCTCATTCCTCTAAATTTTTTTTTTTTGTTGCAAATTTGTGCGATTTGAATTGAGTAGTATCACTTTACCAAATTATTGTCTGTTTGGTTTAGTTGGCTGCTAAAACCAGCTGTTCTTTGTTCAGTTCTAATATCTGAAAATTCTGGTTCCATTATTTCTCGATTTTCTTTGCTTAAATATTTTATGGGTGTGTGGTTTTTATCTCTATTATGTTCTTTAACTGACTTCTCCATCGTCGGTTGTGTTTGTGTAGACTTCTTTTCTTTAATTTTTTTACTTTTTTTTTAGTGTATGCTATATATTTTGTTTTCACAAAATTTCTTTATCTCCAGCCAGTGAAGTTAATAAATTTTGATTGGTGTAGGTGCTGTTCTTCTGGTAAAAGAGTTAAAGAATCGTAAAGGTCTTTATAATATCCTTTGTTGATTTTTTTTGTGTATTCAAATCCAGTCTTTCATAACACAAGATTCTGGCGACCGGGACCGTTTGGTGAAACACCTGAAGTCGTTTGATGTTCCAGTTTTAAATTATACTGGTGATGATCGCCACCAAAGACAGCCTTTTGAAATTTCTGATGATGTAAGTTGGTGTGGCAGTTATTATTGTTGTTATTGTTATTATTATTATTATTATTATTATTATTGTTTTAATTTAGGTTTCCATTGAAGCAGCCGAAGTCTTATATTATTGTTAATTAATTATTTTAACCAGATGCGTGCGCTTGGCATCTCTTCCCGATTGGACAAAATTTTTGATGCTCCTGTTGCTGTCAAGGAGGTTTTGATTGGCCAGTTTAATCTGGATCATTCGGTATGCCTCCTTTGCTTCCTCTATAGATCTGTAATTTAAATGTATATGTTTGAACGATGGTTCAAGCTAATATGATTGTGAATGTTTTCAATACGATCAGGTTCTAAGATTGATACATTTTCTTCTATTTGTTTGCACTTCAGTATATTGGATCAAAAGAAACTGATCAGAGGGCTGATGAGGTTCCGAAATTGGGAATTATTGATTTATGGACACCAGAAAATCACTACCATTGGTCTAAGTCTAGATATGGGAATCATGTATCAGCAGTTGTTCAACAAGTGGAACGCCCACAACTTTTATTGACTAGTATGCCATTCTCAAACCTTGTGAAATCAACAACAAATGAATGTTGCCATCTAGTTATAGGTGCTAAGTGCTTGTGACTTATTGCATTCTCTTTTATCTTTTTAATGCTATTTAGATATGGATATGGGAGAAATTGAGAAGCTGAGTACCCAGGAAAAGGAGCTTGAAGAATCTATGGCAACCTTGGAGGAAACTTTTAAAAGGTTTCAAGAAGAGGAAAGAAGCTTAGTGAATCAAGCAGCTACTCGTCGTAAACAGTGGGTAAGCTGCAGAAACTTTGCATCTTTAATCACCATATACTGATTTCTCTGTCCTTGAGTGTATCTCTTTCCTAATGGTACATGTGTGGTTTGATTAAAGCTTTGATTTTAACCTAATCTGAGTTTGTTGAAGAAGTTTCTGTTGTTACACTTTGAAATATTCTTATTCATCATAAAACTTTTCAGGAGGATGTCAGTACCACAGCAAGGAATGAGAATAGCAAACGTAAAGCAATCAATGATCGTATTGGTAAGTAGAACTGCTATACTATGTTGAATTATAATGAAATTTTTGTTTTGGGAATTTGCATGATAGAGAAGTTACTGAACTAGAATCCCTTTTGGTTTTGCTTGAACCCTGTTCAATTTTCCACTGACAAGGATAAATGAGTGTGGTCTCTTGATTCTTTGGGAGTCCTTTCTTGCAAATATTTTATCAATTCCTCATTAATTCTCCTAATAGAGAAGGATTCCTTTTGGATAAACACATTTTGAAATCCAAAGCTCCCCGAAAGGTCAAATCTTTTGTTTAGACTGTTGTTCCTTACAAGATTAACACAAATGGCTTGTTAGAAAAGCGAAGACCTCTCACTGCCTTGCCCCCTAATATGTGTATGATTAGCTGTTCTAGTTCGGGAAATGGGATTCATCTCTTTTTGCATTGTTCTGCTATCAATTCTCTTTGGAAATGGCTTTTTGGCATCTATGCCAAGAACTGGGTCTGTGTAGCCAATCGCGCGTCACCGTCATGTTGCGGCCCTACCCATTACAAAGAAGTGCGTCATGGAGTGTTTTCCTGTCATACAAGTTGTGGCCACTATTGCATCCCATCGCGGGCCACTACATCAAAAAGGGGAGACATCCGTTCGGTCCACTCCATTTTTGGCCAGCCCTCCCCATTTTCTGGTAGGCCCACCTCATTTCCAGCAGACGCATCCCTTTTCCGGCAGCCCCAACCTCCTTGTACCTCCGTGTTTTGTGCATTCCTTCGTTTACATTTACATTGTTTTCATTTTCATTTTCTTTTCCAATTGTCTTGTTTTGTTTGATAAATGCTATCTAACTTCCACATTTAAGTGACTTTGACTGTCATTTTACAGTAATGGGTTACAGCTTATAGCCTACAACACTTTTATTGGTTGGTTGGTTGAGTTATGTATTTATTAGCTCTATTTCCATTGCTTGGAGCATTAATTGTTTGTTTTCAAGTAGTTGGCTTTTGGTTATCACATTTATTTTCACTTGCTAAAAATGTTTTTAAACACTTATTTATTACTGTTATATAATTAAAATTACTTTTCACAGTATAACAATTAAAATTTTAATACACCCACCTAATATCTGTAATTATATATATATATATATATAGATATTGTTTATAGTTTCAGAATATTTTTTTTATTATATTTGTTATTTTAAAACTGAGGTCATCCCGCTATAACATTTTTGGGGTCAGCCGCTCCATGCGACTATCTGGGATTGTATACATAGAACTGGGTCTGCCTTTAGGATTTGCAGCAGTTTATTCTTATTAACTTTAGAGGTTTTGGCTTCTGTAAACATGCTACAACTCTTTGGCAGTGTGCTGTGCTTTGCTTTCCTTCGGTGCCAAATTGCCAATGGTTGGAAAGGAATGCCAGAATCTTCAAGGGAACTTCTTCATCTATATTCTATAGATAACATTTGGATCGTGTTATTTTGTTGGCTTGTTTGTGGTGTCCAGCCCAGGGTTTCTTTAGAGGTGTTTGCTTGATAGATTTGCATAGAGATTGGCTTTGTTACATGACACAGTTTCTTAGCTCCTATTTTTTTTTTTTCTTTTCTAGGAGGATATGCATAGAATTTGAGCTCCATTGTGCTTTTTAATTCTTTTTCTTTTGGAGCTGATTGCTGTGCTTGTATTGATATCTCTATATATATAGTGCTTTTTTTTTTTTTTTTTTTGGAGGATATCTTATCCTCCTGTCTCGCAATCCACTTCCTTCTTAATGAATTTGTTTTTCTATCAGAAAAAATAATGAAAGCTTCAAAATAACTGTTTGCTTTGGTCTTCACTGAATATCTTGTTTTGATCTTTAGCCCAAAAGAAACGGTCATTAGAAATCAAGGAGAAGCAGGATGATGTAGATAATATGATGGGAAAGCTTTTAGATCAAGCTTCAAATTATAAAGTTCAGCGATTCCAAAATGCAATGAAAATTAAGGTATCTCAATTCTTTTGCTGCTTCTTGATCTAATGTGTGCATGCTTAAATTTTAAGTTATTGGGATTAGATTGGTATGTTCATTGTTCAAACACTGTTATATTGAAATCTTTTAATTTTACTGTCTGTATTTTGATGGAACATAGTAGTGACTTTAATCCATGCAGTTGACCCAACTTAGTGGAAAAATCTTTTGAGTGTTTTACTGTTTTTGTAAAAAAAAAATCTGTTTTTGTTTTGATTTTTTTTTTTTGTCTTGTTTCATTTGAAAGAATATTGTCTTTGTTATTGATCATCATACAACTTTTGACAGGACCTCCTTGTTGAAGCTGTGGGTTACAAAAAGAATTCCATTGAACAACGTATGGCTTTCATTGAACTGGATGCTAAGGTAATCTTATAGTTATGCTGCTTGCGTTTCTGCCATCTGTTCTATCAAAGCCTTCAAAAGTCTCAACGTCCTTGGTGGTTCTGCCATCTGGTCTAGCAGAACTTTCAAAAGTCTCACAGTTCTTTTGTTTGACCCTCTCAATAGTTGTCACAGAGAAGATCCATCAACAATTAGCCAATATATTCAATAGTTGTTTATATTAGAAGTGGAACTACATTTACACATTTACGCAATATATCCATTACTTTGGTTGAAATACAAGTAACTAATTTATTAAATCAACAGGACTTTCCCAAATGCATAATGTTTTTCTGTATCCATTAGTTGGAGAAATTATACAAGGTGAGGAATTAAGCACCCATATTCCTCCCTTGCTTACATCCCTAAAAAAGTAAAAGGTACAACAGCAACCAACCCTTATTCCACTAGTTGAGGTCAGTTACATGGAAGAAATGATGTCATTGGCCTCTGTCAAAATACCAAAATTTCAGTAACTTCATTTTTGGTTTATATAAAACTTTGGTCCCTAGACTTTCATGTGATTTGGATTTTGGCCCCTATTTTTTTTTTTGTTGTTTAATTTTGTTTCCTATATTTTCACTTTTCTGGATTTTATTGCCTCAGAGACCAATACCTTAATAATTTGAAATTGTAAAGACCAATTACTAATGGAAAATAGGGACTATCACCTTGATAAGCAGAATCTATTGGGACTAAAGCCCACACAAGTGAAAAAAATATGAGGCAATACCATAACACCAAAATCCAACAAGTGAAAATATAGGGCAAGACGACTTTTAATGATTTCTTGTAAAGTTTTGTTGGTCTTTGTGAACCTACTTTTATCTAGCACTAGCATTCTTCTGTTGGGCAAGTATCTTTCGTTTTCTCCTTGATAGGTGCTACTCCAATTTTCTCCAACTTTCTCTTGAATACATTTGTTCAAAATCTTTAACTTTTCTTGTATATCCTCTCGTCCACCTCGACATTCTCGAGTGTAGTTTTTTTTTCCTCTTAGTGCATTGGTGATTTTATACGCTTTCGGTATCAAACAGTTTACATAACCTCATTTTTTGCGGATAAAACTTGGGTAAAGTACTTTTGGTGCTTCTAGTGCATTTCTCCGGTAAAAACATGTTCGAAACAAGATAATTATTCGAAATATAAGCACGGAAAGCCTTAGGTTCATCTATATTTAGATTCCAACCAGATCCCGGATGCCCGCCGTAAAAAGTCCCCACATGTGCCCTCACCTGCCGCCTCACGCATGTCTCGACGTGTGAAGCACACACGCCGCCTTCCAGCCACTGCACTCGATGGCCACTTGTTTGGTTCATATCGTCGGCCTCTTCCCAACCAATTTTCGGGGATGGTTATCTGATCCGACCTCTCCATTTTTTTGGGGTCCCTATACAGTCCTAGTTGGAGTTCACTTTTTTGGTTGTGCCATGTCAAACGTTGAAGAGGTAGTGAGCCTCTAGGGTCTTAGGATTTACGAGTCCTCTTTCATCCTGTTGTTATTCCACATCGACTAGAGATATGGCCGAAGTAGTCCTTATAAAGCTTGGACAATTCTCACCTCTTGAGTTAGCTTTTGGGGTCGAGTTAGGCCTAAAGCCCAAATTCTAAAATGGTATCAGAGCCTATTTGAGATCTATTATTGGACCAGTTATTCCATATGCATTTGTCCACGCTCTAGATGTCTGTCTTGGGCGTGAGAGGGTGTTGAGATCCCATATCGACTAAAGATATGCTCAAAGCGGTCCTTATAAGGCTTGGGAAATGCTCATCTCTTGAGCTAGTTTTGGGATTGAATTAGGCCTTAAAAGTCCAAATTCTAAGGGTATGTTTGGGAGGATGGAGTGGGGTGGTTAGTAATGGAGTGGGGTGGTTAAACAACATTAACTCATTGTTTGTGAGTTCATTCATTAATGTAGTGGGGTGGCTTAGGATGGTAACCTAAACCATCCCATCCCATCCCATCCAAACCCCCCAATTTTTATACCCTCCAAATTGGGGGGTTTGGGATTTCCTCCTTAAACTTCTAAACAATAGAGTGGTATACTTTTACCTTTCCACTTCACTCCATTACTGACCACTCCACTCTATCCCCTTCAAAACTCCCAAACATAGCCTAAGACTTCCTTTTATCCCAACTTGTCAGTCACAAATAATCTTAAATCTAGAGTCTTTGGGTGTGTGTCATTTGTCCATGTTCATAGTCAAGACAGGGGAAAACTTGATCCTAGAGCTCTAAAATGTTTTTTTGTTGGGTATTCCTACACTCAAAAGAGGTGTTACCATCCTGCATAAAATTTTTTTTGTCACTGGATGTAACCTTTCATGAAGGGTCTTAGATTTTGGGCTTGGGTCTAACTCAACCCCAAAAGCTAGCTTGTAAGGTGAGGATTGCCCAAGCTTTATAAGCATTACTTTGGCCATATCTCTAGACGATGTGGGACTAAACACACCCCTCACACTCAACACAATGAAGGTGCTGGAGGTTGCAATGAAGGCAACCCAAACTTGTTGCAATTAAGGCGGATAGGGGCGAACCGCAATTAAGGCGGCTTTCCAAGCGGCTTTCCAACAAAGGGGAAACCTATTTCACACATCTTTACCTTCATGGTGAGAATCTTAGGGAAGATAAGCTTGAAACATTTGATCTTTCTAGTCGAGTTAAATACACCTCTGTGCTCTGTCTCAAACTCGATCTGAATTCGATCATGAGCCTGAGTCAAGGCCATCAATTCATCTGCAACCGAACCTCGATTTTTAGTTGATATAAGATTTGGAAAAAATCTGGAGTTCATAGTGGTTAAAGGTAATTCCTAAATCGATACACATTTAAGAGCCCAACTCGACTCCTTCAAATGAGGTAAGTAATTTTTCATATTTATATGATGAAATGAAAAGCCAAATAGTAAAAGATGACCTAGACCTCACTATTTCCATCAGGAAATGGTCTAGAAAATGCACCAAGCGGCGTTATATCCCCTTTCAAACTACCTCATTTATAAAATTCTCACCAGCGCACAAAGCTTTCCTTACAAACCTAAGCACTACTTCCGTACGTGCTACTGTTTCTGAGGCAGTGTTCGATGGAAAATGGAAACAAACCATGGATGCAGAGATGGAGGCATTAAAGAATAATATAACATGAGAGTTAGTTAGCGGCTGGTTGGACGCAAATTGGTGTACACAGTAAAATAAGGCTGATGGATCGATTGAAAGATATAAAGCCGGATTGGTTACTGTTGGGTTCACACAAACCTATAGGGTTGATAATTCAGAGACATTTGCTTCGGTTGCAAAGAGAATACAATTAGGGTAATGTTGTCTCTTGCTGCCATTATGGTTGGGAATTACAACAATATGACTTGAAGAATGCTTTCTTGAATGGAGAACTTAAGGAGGAAATTTATGTCCAGTACCACTGGGTAATAATAAAAAGAAAGCAGCTAATACAGTTTGCAGGTTGAAAAAGGCATTATATGGGCTGAAGCAATCGCCACGTCATGGTTTGGAAGGTTCACTAAGTTAATGACAACTTTGGGGTACAAGTGTGTTGATTACAACTCTGGGGTACAAGCAAAGCCAAGGGGATGACACCTTGTTCATCAAACACTCGACATCAGGGTGAGTTACAATATTATTAGTATATGTCGATTACATTATAGTGGTTGGAGATGATTGGAAGGAGCAACCACTTTTGAGTCAGTGTTGGTAAAGGAGTTTGAAATGAAAACTCTTGGAAAGCTGAAGTATTTTTGGAAATAGAGGTGGCATACTCCAGGAAAGGTATTTTATATCTTAGCAGAAATTCATCATAGATTTAGTCAATTAGAGAGGCAAAACAACATGTATACTTGCAAGCACTCCAATGGATCCTAATATGAAATTGGGCAATGCTGAAGATGCTATAGTAGTCAAAAATGTATCTGCGTTTGGTTGGTAGATTAATTTACTTGTCTTACACCAGACCAGACATTGCATATGCTGTTAGTATGGTTAGTAAATTCATGCAGTACCCGTGGGAGGTTCATTTACAAGCAGCTCAGAATTTTGCAGTATCTCAAGGGAGCTCCAGGAAGAAGAAATTTGTTCAAAAGAAATGGGAATGCATTAATGCAACACTTAAGGCCTATGTTGATGCTGACTATGCGGGGTCGATTGTTGATAGGAGATCCACTAAAGGGTATTGCACCTCCCTAGGAAGAAATCTTGTGACTTGGAGGAGTAAAACTGAATTTCGAGCCATGGCACAAACTATTTGTTAATTAATTTGACTCAAAATTATTTTTGAAGACTTCAAAAATCAAATGTGAAGGACCTATGAAGCACTACTGTGATAACAAGTCATCGTTATAGTTGATAGTCCAGTTGAACATGATCAAACTAAGCACATCGAGGTTCATAGGCATTTCATTAAGGAGAACCTCGATAGTGGGCTGATTTGCACTTTGTATGTATCCTCACAGGGGCAACCTGCAGACACTCTCACTGATGGATAGGATTAAGCAGTTGTTAAGAACAGAGCAATGGACTGAAATACTCGATATATTCCACTAACAAGGAAGCAAGCTCCGCTACAGAGTAAGTTCCTCTAATTACAAGTAACAGAAAACGGAGGAAATAACCAATAAGAATAAAACAAAGAAAGCTGATAACAGGGATGACACTACCCAACCCCAGCCAAAGGCTACCTTTCTCGATGATAATTCTCCAATCCCCCTTACTGCTACCACTCTCTCCATAAGTATTCACGCTCCCAATACCTCAATGATTATTCTGAATCTCCCTGCTCATTCCCCTCCTGGCTCCTGCCATAGTCCCTCTGTTATGATTCTCTTCCCCCTTCTAACCATTTTCTCATCACTTCTTTTCCTCCTTTCATACACGTATGCATTTGTTATTGGGTTCCTTCTCCTTCTTCAGCTGGCCTTGTTCGTCATTAAGCCCATCTACCTTCCTCCTTCTGTACCCATGTGATATGGACCTATCAGCAGCCCAATTTTTGAACCAATTGTATCCAAGCTGGGAATGGAGAATACCTATTCATCAGCTTGAGGGAGAGTGTTTGAAACAACAACATAATTATTTGAACTTAAAGCATTAAGTTCATGTATGTACTTGTATTTATTTCTCCTTGTAAACATAACATGTAATTAGTTATGAAATGTATACAAGTACCGAGGCTGCTGAGCGCATGATTTACTCAACCATATTCAGAAAATCGTATCTGATAATTCTCACAAAACACAAGATGTTTATTATTTAATAATAACTGATGGGATCACTAAAAAATAGGAAAGATGTTTTGTATTAGAACAGCACCAGACATGGTAAACCTTGGCTTTTACTTCAGGTTCCTATTACCCAAAACAGAATCAATGATAATCAGTTAGGAGAAACGGAACACTGAATGTTATTTTTTTGCTGATATAATCTAAAGAATTATAGTAGCTTGTTTTATCTTCCGCATGAAGCTGACATTCAGTTAAAGGATGTAGGAAATCGTGTAAGTCTTAGTCATCCAAATTTTGCCTGCTATTATCTTGAATTCTTTGAGTTTGTGCTTTGGTTTTCCAAATATATTCTCTCTGTCCCTCTCCGTCTCATATTTACATTTTGAATTTTCTTAGATTGGAGAATTAGAGACCAATATGAAGCAGCATGAGAATTTTGCTGTGCAAGCTTCAACACACTTTAGTAACTGTGAGAAACTATTTAGATTTAATTTGTTTTTGCTAGCTGTGAGTATGTGGTTAATTTTGAATTTTCGTTTTGTTAATTGCTCAGGTAAGAAAGAGGCTGAGAATTGTAGGCAGCAGCTTACAGATTGCTTGAATTATGCTAAATCAATTGCTAGGCTTACACCTGAGCTAGAGAAGGAATTTCTTGAGGTTTGTGTTAGAGATTCAAATTGCAGTGTGAACTCTTTGTTTTCATTATTTAAGTTGTAATCCCCAACCTCAACCAGTAGGTGATGCTTCCTGGACGTGATATTTTTTATTGTTTTCATATTTCATATTGGAATAATTTATTTGAAGTTGAAAGATTATATGATGGTAAAATGGATCATTTTCCATTTAAGTTACTGTTATCACTGTTGAAAGTAAGAGATCCCTGACAAATTTCAATAAAGGATAAACTTGAGGGGAAAGAGTAAATCCAGCCTAATTTGACCTGATGGATCCAATACCTTTTTTATCTGAATAAATTTTGGAGTTGGATGTTTCAAAATCCAAAGGATTTATGAGTATCCATATGACCCAATATCTCTGTCTCCACTTTTTATTTTACCTATTGAAATTAGTATAAGTGTTGGGAGTTGTAGCAATTATATTCAGATTGATGTACATAGTTAGTCATGTATCTAGGGAATATCATACATGCAATTAGGGAGTAGCAATATTATTAATCTCCTTGTAAATGTAAATTGTATTTATTTCTAGGAGTGTATATAAATAGAAGATTAGCCCAGTGCAAACCACTCAAGCAATTCAGGAATTCCTCTCTAAAATATCAACTTGGTATCAGAGTGGGTTCGGTCCTATCTCTGTTTCGTTTTCTAAAAACAAACCAAAGGCTCTACATCTGGTCAGCAGAGCTACGCCTATTTTCTTATAATCGAAGGCTCTGCATCTGGTCTGCACGGTTTTGCATCTAACACACCAGCAAAGGAGGTCACCGGACAATCCAGAAACCACCGACCGGCCAAGACCCGAAGCAACGTTGTCAGAAAACCGCTCATGCGCCACCACGCACAATCTCGTCTACCCGCGTGTGGTGTTCAAGCGTCACCTTCCTAGTGGTTTTTCGCCGTGATTGGTGTCGTCCAGCTCGCTGTGCTGTTTTGATTCAATTGAAAGAGAAAAACAAAAGATATATTTTTATGAATTGCTTGTGTCCATCTCACACAGCATAGATATCTTGTATTTATACACTAGACTAATTAAATACAACTTACAATTTACAAAGCCAAATAAATGAGGCATATATTCCCTAAGGTCTAAACATTTCCTAAGTTCATGAACTAATTAAGTACAATAGATATTTCCTAAACTCTTAATGGTAGTCTTTGGACGGTGGCAGTCTTTGGACGGTGGATTCCAACTTTGGACGGTGGATATATTTGGACGGTGTGGACGGTGCATAAATGTGGACGGTGAAATGATAAATGAGATATTCCAACACTCCCCCTCAAGTTGGAGAATGGATATCAATCATTCCCAGCTTGCAAGTGAGATCTTGAAACTTATCTTTAGGAAGACCCTTAGTTAGCACATCAGCTAGTTGATGTTCTGATGGGACATATGATGTGGCAATGAGCCCACTATCAAGCTTTTCTTTAATGAAGTGTCGGTCAATCTCTATATGTTTGGTCCTGTCATGCTGAACTGGATTGTGAGCAATGCTAATGACTGACTTGTTATCACAAAAAAGAGCTTCATTGGAGCTTCATACTTGATCTTGAGATCATCAAGAATGATCTTCATCCATAACAATTCACAAACTCCTTGAGCCATAGCTCGGAATTCGGCTTCTATGCTTGATCTTGCAACAACATTCTGTTTTTTACTTCTCCATGTAACAAGATTCCCACACAAGAATGTGCAATAGCCTAATGTGGACCTCCTATCACTCACTGAACGTGCATAATCTGCATCAGTATAAGCCTCGATAGTTAAGCTTCCACCTCTTTTGAACAAGAGTCCTCTTCCCGGAGTGGCTTTGAGATACTGTAGAATACGTTCTACTGCCTGCAAGTGCCTCACCCTCGGATCATGCATGAACTGACTCACTACACTGACTGCATATGCTAAATCTGGTCTAGTGTGTGCTAAGTAAATCAACTTCCCCACTAGTCTTTGATATTGGACCTTGTCCACCTTGGCACTCTCCTCTTCGGTGCTTATTCTGTGATTTTGCTCGATTGGAACACTTACAGGTTTACATCCAAGTTTGCCTGTTTCCTTCAAAAGATCAAGCACATACTTCCTTTGAGAAATGAAAACACCTTGTTTTGAGTAGGCCACCTCAATCCCCAAGAAATACTTCAGTTTTCCTAGGTCCTTCATCTCAATCTCTGCAGATAATTTTTCCTTAAGCAGTTGTCTCTCAGCCGGATCATCTCCAGTAATAATAATATCATCAACATAAACAAGAAGTACAGTTAGTTTTCCTTCCTGTGAATGTTTGAAGAAAAGTGTATGATCTCCTTGGCTTTGCTTGTAGCCCAGGCACACCATTGCTTTTGTAAATCTTCCAAACCATGCTCGAGGAGACTGTTTTAGCCATCAGTATGAATAAGAGAAAAAGGTTCATCGCTTTTCTTAGCACTTGAAGGAAAACTTACCCTATGATGTTTGGAAAATTCACAATCATCATACTGGAAGGACTCAACAGATTCATTCAGAAACAAAGAAGGAAACATGGACTTAAGTAGAGTGAATGGGGGATGCCCAAGACGCTTATGTTGGAGCCAAATTTGGGAGGAACAAGACTTGGATTGATGGCAGGAATGTTGCAACTTCACACTAGATCCACCTGAAGTTTCCATCTCAAGGTAGTACAACCCTCCCTGTTCCTTGGCAACTCCAATCGTCTTCCCCGTAGTAATGTCCTGGAATACACAATGAGAAGGGAAAAAGGTTACAGCGCAATCAAGGTCTTTGGTAAGTTTATGTATAGAAAGAAGGTTAGATGACAGTTTAGGTACATGAAGCACATTTTGCAAATTTAGAAAAGGACTAAGTTTAACGTTACCAAATCCTGCAACTGATGTATGAGAGCCATCAGCTACAGTTATGTGATGATTACCAATGGGGATTTGATACGATGAAAAATGAGAAGAACAACAGGTCATGTGATCGGTGGCACCAGAATCAATAATCCAAAAATCCTCGAGGGCAGTACCAGAAGCATGAGAAAATAAAGAACATAGATTCTCACCATTTACACCATAAGAAGTGCGAGACTGCTTACTAGAGTAATGGGTGATAGTTGAGATGTTGGTAATCTCAGTGTTAGACATGATGGTTGGGTACAATAACAACCAAGAGTGCGATGAAGGTGTAAAAAACACAAGCTGCAATGAAGGCAGCAACAAAGAGGGTTTTCGGTGAAGATGACTTTGGGTACCGTAACTGGGTACTGTAGCTAAGAAAGATAAAGCACAATGAAGGCGCTAAACGTGCAATGAAGGCACAAGACAGAACAGGTCCTGCAATGAAGGCAAGGCACCTAGGGTCACTCAGCAATGAAGGCTGAGGCAGCGGAAAAACAAAGGCAGAGACTCCCAGGGTCGGGAGCTCTGATACCAAATTGAAAGAGAAAAACAAAAGATATATTTTTTTGAATTGCTTGTGTCCATCTCACACAGCATAGATATCTTGTATTTATACACTAGACTAATTAAATACAACTTACAATTTACAAAGCCAAATAAATGAGGCATATATTCCCTAAGGTCTAAACATTTCCTAAGTTCATGAACTAATTAAGTACAATAGCTATTTCCTAAACTCTTAATGGTAGTCTTTGGACGGTGGCAGTCTTTGGACGGTGGATTCCAACTTTGGACGGTGGATGTATTTGGACGGTGCATAAATGTGGACGGTGAAATGATAAATGAGATATTCCAACAGCTTCCATTCTAGTTGTTGGTTGCTCCAAAGTATTTATCCTCAAACTAATAGTCCCGTTCAAATCCATTGTCTTTAAAAAATAATGGCATCCGAAACATCTGTCAGGCCAGAAAAGTAATCATCACCTCTGAAAAGTAAAATGGAAAGAACTATTTATCATGATCTGCCTCCGTAGATCGACGGTTTCTTGGTTAAGTATATCATGACCATTTAGAAAAACCATCGGACAAATTTGATGAAGAAAAATGGAGTCAATGGGAAAAACATGATTATCAGCTTTGTGCCTCACTATGGCAGTCTGTTGAACCAAGCATCTTGGCTAATTTTAGAGCTTTCCAAACCTGTCACACCTTTTCGATGAAGGCTAAAAGTGACTTTGCCAATGACATTCAAACGTTGAATGATTCAGCACAAAAATTGGCCACACTCAAACAACCTGATCATGATATGATATTCTGTTTGTAATGCTCAATTTGCAGTTGAGGAGCTAAAAATGTATTTGGAAGCTGATAACTTGGAATATAAAAACAAAACATGATAATTTGTTTATGGGGTTTGTACTTCATGGGATGAATGCAGATTTTGAACATGTTTGTGATCAATTTATGACTTGCCCAGCGATTCCTAATGGAGAATTCGGTTACTCAACTACTTTGTCTTCCTTTCCCATAAACTGGTGGAAATTTGATTGACTTTGTTGAATCTTCTACAACGATATCCAATTGAGGGGGGCGAGGAGGTCGTGGAAACCGTGGATGAAGAAGTGCAGAAGGTGGACATCCTCAATGTTCATATTGTAAAAGAATAGATCATATTCAAGAGTCAAGATACTTGCTACTATCTTCATGGATTTCTCGGTAAATCTGTGAATATTTCCAAGTCTGAAACACCAAAGATAAAATTTTCAGAAGATGAGTATCGAGAATATCTCCAACTCAAAGTAGCTAAGTAGTCTCAGTCCTCTACTGCTACTAGTGCTCATGACTCTACAACCTGTATATCTCAATCTGGTAACAATGAAAATCCTTGGATAATTGATTTAGGTGCCTCAAATCTTATTGCTGGTAATAGTTCTTTGTTTTCCTCTATATCTTCTCCTAAGTTTTCTCGCTTTATTACTCTTGCGAATGGTTCTAAGATTGTTGCCAAAGGAATCGATCATGTCTCACCCACTCCTTCCCTGTCTTTAAAATATGTTTTGTTTATACCTGGCTATCCTTTTAATTTGATCTCTCTTAGTCAACTTACATGTTCACTAAACTATTCAGTAACAATTGTTGTTGATTCTTTTGTTATCATGGAACGTGGTATGGGTCGGATGATCGGCATAGGACATGAATCACATGGTCTTTGCTACCTCCAATCAGCTTCTTTTGTGATTGTACTGCCGTTGAATCTCCAAAACTTCATGAACAATTTGGTCATCCAAGTTTGTCAATTTTGAAGCAAATGTTTCCGAGTCTTTCAAAAATAACAACCATGAAATGTGAGTCATGTTGACTAGGAAAGCATATATACATTTATCTTTTCCTAGACAAATTGAAAGTTGAATTGTTGCCCCTTTTTCTGTTATCCCTTCATATATATAGGGTCCAAGTCGTGTGTCTTCTTTTGGTTTTAGATATTTTGTTTCTTTTATTGATGCATTCTCTCGATGTACTTGGGTATTTTTGATGAAAAATCATTCTGAACATTTTTCAATATTTACTTCGTTCTTTGCTGAAGCTTGCTTTTACAACATTACACTGTATCACTAATATCCCCCCTTCAAACTCATGGTGGGATGAAGCTTGCTTGATCACACATAGGGAGCTTGTCCTTTAGTTCTTCAAATCTGCTACCAGAGACTTGTTGATGACTTTCTCTCGGACAAAAAATAAGTCAAGTTCCATGTGTTTCGTTTGAGCATGCAGCATGGGATTGTGAGACAAGGCCACTGTACTTGGTTGTCACATAGAATCGACGGAATTCAGTAGGAACTTTCAGCTCTGATAGAAGGGTCTTTAACCATAGGATTTCAGCTGCAGCTGTAGCAAGACTTCTATATTCTGCCTCTGTGGAGGAGCGTGCCACCATTGTTTGCTTCTTGGACCACCATGAGACAAGATTGGGTCCAAGGAACAAATGCACCAGTTAGATCTTCGGTCTTCTGGGTCCGAAGCCCAGTCAACATCACAATAGCATTGAATTGCGAGAGGAGTGTGTGGGGAGGCAGGTTTTAGATGTAGGCCACGGGTCATTGTGCCTTTAAGATACCTGAGAATTCTCTTTACTTGTTTCCAGTGAGACTTCAAGGACTGAGACATGAATTGGCAGACCTTGTTAATGGAATAACTCAACATTGGTCTAGTGATAGTGGCATATTGGAGAGCACCAACTACAACATGTAAAATGATGGTTTGGTCATGTCTCAGTCCTTGAAGTCTCACTGGAAACAAGTAAAGAGAATTCTAAAATGATGGTTTGGTCATGTAGTCAGCACCGTGTTTGCTGAGCTTGCATCCATTGTTCATAGGAGATGAAATGGCTTTGGCTTCTAGCATCTTGGTTTTCTCCATAAGATCACGAATGTACTTTCTTTGAGATATTAGAGGGGATCCACTTTAGGATATTGTGGTTTTGTTGGAGGAAATATTGTCTCGTGGAAGAATAAAACACAATGTTGTTGGAAGGTCTAATGTAGAAGCCAAAAATAGGGCTATGGCTACAACTACTTGTAAACTTGTTTGGATTAAACATCTCCTTCAAGAATTGTAGTTTGGAGACACTCAACAGATGAAATTTTGCTGTGACAATCAAGCCGCTATTCATATAGCTTCCAATCCAGTGATTCATGATGAACCAAACATATTGAAATTGAATGTTATTTTGTTCATGAGAAGGTTCTTTCCAAAGAAATCATCATAGAATCTATTAGTTCTAATGACCAACTAGCAGACATCTTCACAAAGTCTCTAAGGGGTTCTAGGATTCAGTATATTCGTTCCAAGCTGGAGCATTTGACCTCGCCGACGATCGTTGCAAAGTTGACACAGAAGAATTTCTTGATTTGGAAATAACATGTTGAAGCTGTGATCAAAGCACATAGTCTCCAACACTTTGTAGTGGATCGGCAGATTCTATCGAGATATCTTTTGATGCTCATTGACTTTGAAGATTGCGTGAATCTGACATATCTCACATGGGAGCAACAAGAGCAACACCTATTCTCATGGCTTCTTCTCTCTCTCACCGAACCCATGCATCCTCGAGTTGTCGATTTTGGGTTTAGGAGAAGGCAATGTCAGATAATCTATCAAATGTCTTATCCTCATGTATTATTTATCTTCTCTTCTACTATTATTTCTTTTATTATTAAAAAATAAACTTATCTTTATACCCAATTATCCTATTATTTGAGATTCGTACAAATATTTTAGATACTTTGTTTTGTAGAACTTGTACTCCAGTAGTGCTTTACCTAGATTATTATTATAAGTAGGAGCATTTAGTTAGTGTTTTATCATTTCTCTTTCATTGAAATACACAATTCTCAAATGAGGAATGTTATTTGTACAACCAAATGAGACAACTTTTGGGACAATTTTTGCTCAATGGTTAATGCTGTTAAAAATTATGGTTGATGATGTGTTGAACTTGGTTATTGGGTAAACATGTGGTAAATGGGTACCTCATTAACCATCTACTGACCTGCATTAACCATCAAGTGATATACCCATTATTGGTTAATGCAGTTCAGTGGATTGTTAATGAGTTACCCATTTACTACATGTGTACTCATTAACCAAGTTCAACACATCATTAACCACAATTTTGAACTACATTAACCATTGACAAAAAGTTGTCCCATTTAATTGTACAAATAACAAACTGTTCTCAAATAGTATGTTTTCGATAGTTTCTATATAAATGTAGGTGAGTGGGCACTAACAAGATTTGAGCGTTTTCATGTAGATGCCTACAACAATTGAGGAATTGGAAGCAGCAATCCAAGATACCACTTCTCAAGCCAATTCAATCCTTTTTGTCAATCATAACATATTGGAACAATATGAGGATCGTCAACGGCGGGTACTTTTCGATTCTTGTAATTCTCTTTGCATTACTTCCATGTGCTATCTGTATTTACAGTTACTTTACAGATAGAAGATCTTGCAGCAAAACTTAAAGCCGACAAGAAGGAATGTATGAGGTTTATAGCCGAAGTAAATGACATTAAGGTCAGTAAAGTGTTACCTTTCTTTAAATTACTAGATTATTTATTTTTGTAGAGAATGCATATGTAAATGCAACTGTTGAAGTGATATTCCCCAAAAGTGGCTGAATTTGAGCACGTGGCACCTGAAAAATAAAATTAGGCTGCACATTTTCCTGAAAATAGCTATGCACTGCAAACTCATTTTTACAGCATGCACTCATCCTTTTCTTCTCCCTGTGCATTACTGTTTGTAGAAGATTTACAAGCTTTCACTAATTTTTTGAATTTGTTTAGAAACTCTTCCTTTTTCTAAAGTTGTTTAATAATTGTTGAATTATTGTTATTAGATGGCTTGGAATTAATTAGCAATGTTTTCAAAATCAGTCCGGTCATTGAATCGGTGGAGGCACTGGTTCACGGTTCACTGGTTCAACCGTGGTCCAACCGGATTTAAATAAATAAATATATTTTTATTTTTATATAATAAATTAGCATATTAATAATAAATATTGAAGTACTTGTTGGTTAACAATTTGTTTGAATTACTATTTGCATTTATTTTCATCAATTTTATTGTCTTCAAAGTCCAATTTGCTTAACCAAGTCCAATATATTATCTTCGATTAGAAATCAAGCCCTTTTTCACTACAACTTCACGGAAAAATTCCATTAGATCATGCTCTATTAGGGCTTGTTTGCTTTATTTCTAGTTTCCTGTTTTTATTTTCTGTTTTCAGAAATAATTATAAAATCGTCATCTTATTTTCATTTTGTTTCCTATTTTCAGAAATTTGTACAGGAAACAGCGAAAACAGAAAATGGTTGTTTTCAGTGTTTCATGTACAAATTTCTGAAAATAGGAAACAAAATGAAAAAAAAAGGTGGCAGTTTTGTAATTATTTCTAAAAACAGGAAACTGGAAACAAAGCAAACAGGCCCTTAGTTTTTGTTTTTGTTTTCATGCTACATGCTCCATTAGTTTTCCTTATTAGCTTTATTGATGTTTTAGTTTATTTGTGGCATGCTGTGTTTGTTTTGTGTCACAAGCAGTCGCATACTCGGTAACAGAATAGAGATTAATGGTTTTTTATTTTTCATGTTATCTATTTAGTTCAAAACTACAATTAATATATAGTTCAATACCTGTGTGTTACTTAATATAGTATATTTTAATTTATTTGTTTTTTTAAAATTTTAACGCCTTTCTTCAATGGTGCCTAAGAGAACCTTTCTCTTTGACTACCTTCTCAACGGTGCTTTGTGAAAAAATCTTAGAACTGATGAGATTGAGTATAGGGGCAACCAAGATTGTTAGCTTGTAGCTAAAGGGGTTGGAATACTATTTCAAAGAACCACTTGACCTGAAAGAAGAATTAAGCTTTTGGGTGAGCATTAGAGAATGTGATATAATATTGAAGTAGATGACTGAACTATAGTGAGTGGGATTGTAGATGCATATATTGTATCAACATTTTATCCTGTCTTGCGGGAGAGTGAGCATCTACATCACTTTTTGAGTGTCTAGTTGCCTTGAATTCATTGTCAAGAGAAAAGCCCCAATTTATACGATCTTTTCTGTAGGGAAAATGGCTCCCAACATTGAGAAACCTTGTTGCCCAGATCAATGAAACTTTCAGCCGTAATTTTCAAGAGATGGCTGTTGCTGGAGAAGTTTCACTAGGTATGTGAAATGATCAGCAGAATTAATCTTATTGAGTTTTCATACCCTTTTACTGTCATCTTATGTTTCTTCTCTTCTCAGATGAGCATGATATGGACTTTGATCAATTTGGAATACTCATAAAAGTCAAATTCAGGTGACTGCAGTTCCGAACCAGTTATTTTGTATTTTTTTCCTTCAGACATGTGATTGCTAGACTACTGGCCATTCATATGGGTTAATTGATGTAACTTCTGGTTGCCAAACGACTTAATTGTTAACAAGATAACCTGGCTTTATGATCCGGAATTATTGTTGAGTTATTAATCATAACTTTAATTAGATCCTTACAGGGTTGTCAATAGTGTGCGATAGCACCGCTATCGTGGCACCATGGTAGGTGACTATTATCCTGGAGTCGTTGCATCGCATTTCAGCATTGCGGCAGTTGCAACTGCTATCGTGGCATTTCGCGCACTCTTTGGTCACAACTTGGAAATTACCAGTTGTTTATGTTAAATGAGAGAAAACAGAGGCATGGAGATGGTGAAACCGTGTTTCAACTACACAACGGAGTCCGATTTATATAGGTTTAATGGAATAAGTACACAATGAATATAGGATATTCTATTCCTAATTACAAGATATGATATGATATGCCTAAACCTATACATTAATTACAAAGATTATAATCATGTTTTCAACAGTTCCCTTCACAGAGCCCACCCAACCATCACCGCCACCATTCAACCCCTCTCATGAGGTGCCAACTCTTCCTCTCCCATGGCTGCTGTGTTTCTTCCTCTGTAGTCAATAGCAGCCGTAGCGCTGCAAATATCGGCAAAAAGAAGCCGTGGCGGCTGCTACGGTGAAGCCCCCTGTGAAAACCCGATGATACCCTCATTTTACAGCCGTTCCCTCTTTTTTTTGGGACTTTTTGGTCATTTTGGCCCTAAAATTCTGAATGAGAACGAAATAGGGCTAGTAAGTCTCCTCTCTTCTCATTTGTTTTCTGCCACAAGTTTGTCACTCTCCTCTCCCTTTCCGGCGACCGTTTGTGCGTTTTCCGGGAGCCCTTTGTGTGACCTTTTGTGGGATTTCTGGCGGCCCTCTGTTCTGTTCTGTTCTCCCTCTGTTTTGTGCGACCCTTTGTGCGCCCGTTTCTCCCTCTGTTCTGTTCAGGTTCTCCCCCCGACGGCCCTCCTTTCTCTGTTCTCTGTTTTGTATTCTGCCACTAAAACGTGCCTCCATCTCTCCTCTGATCTCTGTTCTGCCTCTGAGACACTCAACATGGCATCATCCCAATCCTAACCACCAGCACCATGATGATGAGGACGACCTTGGAGATGGTGATTCCATTTAAGGAATCACTTGTATTTATTTTAAATGCTTATTTGCTTTATATTGGGTTTGAATATTGGTAACAATGAACTTTGATTATTAGTTAAGAATGTGTCTTTAATTTTGTGTATTCTATTTTTGAGCTTTTATGTGTATGGTATAAATTTCTTGTACGGTTTCCCTAAACATCGACTCCGCGGCCATACCGCTACCTGCCATACTGCTATAGCGTTTTGGGGGTCAGCCGCTATGCTCCACTATTCGCAATTGACTACATCTTTTTTCTTCATCTTCTGAAACAAAGGGGCCTAATCCTAAGCCCAAAGAAAGAAAATATAACCGTCTTTAAAAAGCCTTAATTGTAATCATTTAGATAATAGAAAACATAAATTAGATACCTGAAAAACATAAAACATAATAAATCATTTTACCTTTAAACAATTATTCATTAATAAAAATTATATTATTCATTAATAATTAATAATTAAAACACCAAAGTTCTTTAATAATTATACATAACCAACTCCACAGGACTGCGGATCACCTCAGAGCAGTGGCTGTCTAGCTACACACTATCTTGCTATAGTGTTTTTGGGGTCGGCCGTTGGGTACCGTTATCCGGAATTGACTGGATTGTTATGATGAAATTTTATTTGACCTTTTAAAAAATGGCAAGAATTTTATGTTCCTAGCTATTCAGTTAAATTTACTGCATATGGTCAAGATTCTGATTTTCAGTTCACGGATTGAGCTACTCTGTTTGAAATTAATGGAGTCTAATAATTTGTTGTATTTATATTTGAATGGGACACGTGACTGCATATTGGCCAATAATTGCAAGTTTTGCAACTGGTACCAATACCTTAATAAAAGTAAAGTGGATCTTCTTATTTAATATATCCTCCCATACCCGTACACTAGTGTTATAAAATTTGTTTTTGCAGTCAATTCCATGACTTCCCAGCTGTTGCTTCTTTTTTGTCTTCTCAGTATGTTTGTTTTTATATATTTTTATCAGAGAAAACGGACAGCTTCAAAATCTCAGTGCCCATCATCAATCTGGAGGGGTATTACGAAGAATTTCTTTCTTGTTACATTGATGCTGTTATATGTTTTCTCCCTTAATGAACCTTGTAGTTTGGTTTTCTAGGAGCGATCAGTTTCAACTATTGTTTACCTTGTTTCCATTCAAGATCTTACAAATTGCCCATTTAGAGTTGTTGATGAGATAAACCAAGGTTAGTTAAGGTATGAAGTAGTAAATTCTTTCTGGATTGACCTCACACAGAACTCAAGACCTTTGACTGTATTTTTTCAGGGATGGACCCAATAAATGAAAGGAAGATGTTCCAGCAACTAGTGAGAGCTGCAAGCAAACCAAATACACCACAGTGAGTGCTAACTACTGACTACGATCACTTGCTCTTTTCAGTTCCTCCTCACTCAGTTTGAGGATATAACTTAATAATAGCATGCTACATACCTAATCCAGCAATTCAGTCTTTTTTTTTTCTTCCGAGACTCATGACTAAAAAGGGGATAGACAGGGCTATTAATAATATCTGCCTCACTCACAGTAGCTGGAGAGACAGTACATCTATGGTCACGATTGTAGTTCTGTTCTGTTGCTGATCTACTTCTTGCATGTATTTATACAAAAATATGACCTATAAATGAGAAGCAAACATACGCATACGTTATGATTGTGATTTGTGATGCTTGGCATACATATCGTTCTCCACAACAAATGCGGTTAATCTTGGCAGGGTTGTCGGTCACTAATGTGTTTTGTTCCCTTTTTATCAATGGCTAACATATAAGCTACCATTAATGTTATACAGGTGTTTCTTGCTTACCCCGAAGTTGTTACCAGATCTACAATATAGTGACGCATGCAGTATATTGAATGTAATGACTGGTCCTTGGATTCAGCAACCGTCAAAGGGTAATTTCTCATACCAAATGCCTGGGTTATCCTCTTTTTTACTGCTGATTTGCTCACACGACATTTGTTGTAATTTGTGCATCAGTGTGGACTAATGGTGATCGATGGGGTATTATCACTGGACTTGTACAAGAGACCCATTGCTAGGGAGATTTGTACATTTTAAGGGATCTATTTAAGTTTGAGAGATTTGCTTGGGTTTTTTTCATTTGTATATTTTTGTGGAGGGAAAAAAAAATACTGCATTTGAACGAAGGTGCATTTGTTTCATTGGTTGGATATATCCAATACTGTAAATATCTTTCCGTATTTATTCATGCCGTTATGACAATTAACACTTTTATTCCCGTTATTGCCTGTATAACAGTACGGTTTTACCAAGCTTCTGGGACAATATGTGGTGTTACAAGCAAGCATGAAGTGTTTTGGCAACTATCTATGATAGCTTGTTCATTTTCAATGTTGCACGTTTTGGTGAAACGTATCTTTCCCTGCATGGAAAAACACGGTGCTCATACCTTGTTTGGTTTGAGAGAGAAAATGGAGAGAAAATGAGGAGAGAGAAAATAGTTAGGAAAAGAATGAGTTTTATAAGTTGTTCGGTATAAGAAAAACAGAGAAGAAAATGAATAGAAAGAAATCTGAAATTCTGAGCTTGTTTGTTAGGGTATAAAATGGAAAGAAAGAAAATGTGTTTTGATAAAAGAAACAACTTTGCTCGTTATATTTTTATTATATTTTATAAACTGTTTTTTCTACTATATTTTTCAAAAGTTTTTTTAAATTTAATTAACAGATCTGCTAATTGATTTCTGTTTTTGGTTGATATGCTTTGA
Source organism: Echinosophora koreensis (assembly GCA_035048595.1). Lineage (NCBI taxonomy): Eukaryota > Viridiplantae > Streptophyta > Magnoliopsida > Fabales > Fabaceae > Echinosophora > Echinosophora koreensis. Next base: position 1,467,566 of record JAPCYP010000011.1, on the reverse strand, counting down.
GTTATGAGTCCTAATTACTTTGAATCACAATAAGAAAAATGTTTAACAGTATGAATATGGAATTCTTTCTGTATAAAATGTTAAACCATAAGAAAAATTCTACTTTCCCTTGTTCTCAAGTATCAACTTATTTAATTGGTTAGTTTAAATTCGTCGTATTCCTTCAAACAAAAGAGCAATATTGTTACATAATAAAGAAATTTTTTTTGAATGTTACCTAAGCTGGTTCATACCTGTATGTCTTTATGTTTTGAGTATATTAAAGTACTAAACAATTAAATGAACAACATTGAACATTTCATATATGCAAGGAGCTTATGGAAAACCCTTTTAATCATATTAAAAATATCTTGCTTTTTTATATTCTTAATTTCGCAATAATATATTATGTTTTCTAATACTAACCAATTTGTAGAAACTCGAAACAAGAGCTTCAATTTCTTTCTGATCCGAGAAAATCTTTTTGCATAGGAGTTTGAGAAGCAACGTATTGGGAAGGCGAAATGATAAAAAGGATAGATAAGTCATTTTATCTCCTAATCTCTCTTTTCCTCCCATTGTCTTTGCATCTTTGGTGAGAAAAAAAATGTAGTGTGGATTCCACTTCATTTTTTCTACTATACCATAGTGTAAGTAATCTAATTAGTCTTATAATTAAAAAAAAAAAAAAAAGTTTACCCGATTTTGAAGATATAGTGAAGGTAAAATTTTTACACGAGACTAAATTCTGACACGTGGATGGAATATAAAGGAATAGAACGTTAATAGAGTGGTTATTATTGGTACGATTAAATCCTTTCATTTATAATTATTTTGTTCTTTATTTAAAATACATACATTAAACATATAGAATGAATATGCTATGTTTAATCCTGTTTTAGCACATATATCAAACATTACTTAAGGAATACATTCTTGTAACTTAGATATTAAGGACGCCTAGACCTAAGATCGCCAATAATGGGTGTTTAAATTTTGTTTTGTCCTACAATCTTGTCTTGGTTCAAACCTAATTCTAGTGGTTTCGATTTCAGAAATTAGACTTAATGTGTTTTCAGGGTTAAGCTTTAAGACTTTTCAAGTGGCTTGATGTTACAAATGTTTCTAAAACATTTTTTTGTAAAAAATAATTTAGTATAAGTAATAAGGCTTCTTGACTTGAATTAATAACATTTTTCGTAATATAAAATATATTTATATTGATCTTATTTGTTTTGAAATGTATATTTGTTTTAATTCTATAATCTATCTACACATAATGTTTAAATTCATATATTATGTTAATATATTAGGTTAACCCATTCCTAACCAAATTATTATATATGAAAATATAGAATAATCTAAATATTATTTATTAATGTTCAATACAAGGATTTATATTACATAAAAATGGGGTCATAATTCAAAAAAAAAAAAAAAAAATTACTTGCCTAGAATAGAACTATATTACAGATAACAAATCTATTCCAATAATTTGCCAGAAAGATCTTGAAAGCGTTTCAAAGGGAAGTCTTTTAGTTAACTTGTTTGTTAATTGATGTTCCGAAGGGACATGTGTTGTGTTAATCATACCAATGTCTAGTTTTTCCATGAAAAAATGTCGGTCCATCTCTATGTGCTTGTTCTCTAATTTTGAGCCGGATTAAGAGCAATATTAATGGATGACTTGTTATCTTAAAACAATCTTATAGGAGTGTCATACTTTATTCAAAGATCAACAAATACAATCTCTATCCATAAAAAATCGTAAACCCCTTGTGTCATAACTCAAAATCAATGTTTTTAAAATTCGACTGGTGAAGACACTTGTTCATGGTTCACTGATCCAATCATGGTCCAACCGTGGTTGAACCGATTTTAATTTAATATATTTTTTAATTTTAATATATATATATATATATATATATATATATATGGGAAGGGATCCACTTACTTCAAGAGTAAGTTTAAAACACTTACTCTAAATCTTCACCCTTCAAGAATAATTATATATATACCATTAGATTAGAATAAACTGAATTAACATAAACCATTATATTATAATAAATTGAATGGTGAGGATTTGGATTAAGTGTTTTAAACTTACTCTTAGAGTAAGTGAATCCCTAATATATATATATATATATATATATATATATATATATATATAAAATTAATTTGTCCTCGATCCCTCTTTTCGTCGCTCAAATTTTTTCATTTCTTGCCTCTTTATTGCCAAAATTAGTAATGCGTGGGAGAGGTGTCAGCAGAATTAAATATAATATATGCCTTTCCAAATTTCTTTCACTCATAATAAATTCCTCTGCCCTCTCGGCAAACGTTTCTCTCTCCAATTTTTCTCTCTCACGTTAATCTTTCTTTGCATCACACTCAAAGACTTCAACTTTTCACATATAATAATAGGAAAATGGATTCTCTAACTTTGGTTTTTCAAAGTCACCTACCTTTCTCCCTATCTCTCTCATCTATTATTTTCTCTCTCTTCTTTTCCCTCCATTTTTCTTAGGCTATGTTTGTTTTGCGTTTGCCCATGAGAAATTTGGCTTCCGAAGGCACATTTGCCCGAAGCTTGTTTCTGCAGCGTTTCCGGAACGGAACTTTGAAACGCTACAGTAACGCAAAACAAACATACGCTTAATATCCTCTCTCCTATTTTTGCCTAAAGTTACCCTGACTTTGGAAAACCAAAGTCAGAGGATCCGTGCCCTAATAATAGTTGTGTCCATTTCAAAAGATTTTTTCCTGTCTCTTTCATCAATTCTCTCTCATTTTTTCGTTCCCCTCCAAAAAAAAAAGATTCCTCTACTCTCTCACAAAATTAATTAAATAAAATAATGTTATCCTCTTTTTGAATGGTTCATCACTTTGCATGGTTCAGGCACGATTCCCGTCTGGTTTTTGGCATGAATGATTCTTAGGATGAATAGGATCAGACACCAGGCCGGTTCTCGGTTCAACCGTTTGAACCGGTCGGTCCGGTTCTGATAAATTCAACCTTTGTACTAGATCGGGCAACTACATTCTATTTCTCAATTCTCCACGTTACAATGTTCTCGCCGAGGAACATACAATACCTAGATGTTGATTTTCTGTCAAAAACTGAGCGTGCATAATCTACATACATGTACACTTCCATGGATAGATTTCCATTCCTCTTTTAGGTGTGGTTCAAAATACAATCCACAGCTTGCAAGTGTTGCACCCTTGAATCATACATAAGCTGGTTAAAATCATACAAAAGCTGGTTAACCATAGTGATAGCACATGCTATATCTAGCCTAGTATGCGCTAGGTATATCAATATTCCTACCAACCTCTAATATTGATTTCTATCAACTTTGGAACTTACATCATCATTCCTCATTCTGTGATTTTGTTCAATGGACCAGTGGACTTACACCCAAGTTTCCCAGTTTCCTTAAAAAGGTTTAGGACATATTTTATTTGGGAAATGACAATGCCTTACCTAGAATAATCAAATTCAATTTGAAGAAAATATTTTAGCCTTCCAAGATCTTTCATTTCAAACTCAGCAGATAGTTTCTCCTTTAGAAGTTGCTTCTAACTCATGTCATCACCTGATATAATGATATTGTCCACTACAAAAGTAGGATAGTAAGCTTTACCTTTATGATAATGATTAAAGAAGAGGGTGTCATCATCTTGACTTTGCCTGTATCCTAAAGACAATATCGTCTTCGTGAATCGCCCAAAGCAAGCACGAGGTGACTGTTTCAATCTATAAAAGGCCTTTTCTAATTTGCACACCTTATTCCTTCCATCATATGAGTCATATCTTGAAGGGATCTCCAAATATACTTTCTCTTCCAAGTCACCATAGAGGAAGGCATTCTTCAAATAAAACCGCTGTAGTTCCCAACCTAAGTGTGTAGCAAGAGAAAGTATGATTCATAATGTGTTCATCCTTTTCACGGAGGAAATGTTTCCTCATAGTCAATTCCATAGGTTTGAGTGAACCCATTCGCAACCAGTCTTGTCTTATACTAGTCAAGTGTGCCATCAGATTGATATTTAACTGTATGTATCCACCTACACCCTACTAGATTTTGTCCCATAGCCTTTTAACAACTTCCATGTTACATTTCTTTCTAGGGCACTCATATCCTCACTCAGGGCTTGAACACAATTATTATCCATTAATGCTTCTTGTATTGATGTGGGGATTGTGATAGAATATTCAGGTGTTTGTAACCTTTACAGGATTTGTACACTTTTCACCTATGGGATTCGTCACTCTTATGAACAAGCTTCAATACAACTTCTTGTACACTAAGGGATGCCTCACCCTTAATCAATAACTGAGAGATATCTCACTCTCTTTTCCAAAGATTGAATGTATAATCTGCACTAAACTTCTCAAAGTTAGATGTCACTTGAAGCCTATAAGTAAAAACCCACTTTTTCACAATGGCATAGCTCTCATAAGAATTATCTGCCAAGTGTGTAATTTCAATGTGCATTGTTGCAAAAATATGTTATTTACTGTCTTTATATCGTGTAATGAAAAATATGTTTGTTAGACATAAGAAGCAAATCAATTTGAATTAAAACAATTTAAGTTTTCAACTTTCAAATATCAATAAATCGATTGAGTATAGACATTAATCGACATATTAATTAAGAATATGTGTTTTAACACATGTCTAGATCAGTTGAGTTCTTAATCACTTCAATTATGTTCTTGCATAAATCGATTATTTCCTTAGTCAACTGATTTATAAATGAAAAACAGAAAGGGTACCCAATCCAGAAGCAGGATAAATCGATTAAGTAAAACATGAATTAATATAATTCTTGAAGCCTTCGTTACTTGCTTCTAATTTAATTTATATGTAGATTTACTAAATATGTAAATCCATTGAGCCTTTGTTAGAATACATGTTTTTGTGTTATAAGTATATGTATAATTGTATAAACAGATCTATAAGAGTTGTTTTCCAAAACATAGGTTCTGAACTGATATATACATATATGGTCAAAAATTATACATAGATGTATAATTTTTATCAGAATCTAATTTTCAATTTAAATTCATTTGGAAAACTTTTGATGAAAAACTAAGATTATATAAACTTTATAAAACTTTTTTATCATGCAAATTAAGATCTATCACATGATTAAAAGTTGTTTACTCGTACACAAGCATCTATTTACCTAATACCACATTTATTTGATATTGATGCTTTGTAACTTGTAATCCTCTTTGACTTTGAACTTCATTAAGTCACTTTGATCTATACTTGACTGCAGAAATTCATGAATCAAACTAACTTGTATATTTGATTAGTATTCAATAACTAATCAAATCATGTAAGATTGTTATACATCAAAACTTCAAATATGAAATTTACTTACACAAACATGCTATCCATCGGGTTACCTAGGAATCAAGTTGGTTTTAATGTCATTTGAGTAATAGTTGGTAGGTTGACCAAGTCTGCACACTTCCTACCAATTAAGGCAACCTATAGCTTGGATCAGTTGGCAGGTTTGTACATCAAGGAGATAGTAAAGCTTCTTGGTAGCTCACGTCTATTGTGTCGGATAAGGACACCGGATTTACCTCTAGATTTTGGAGAGCTATTCAGCAAGCGTTTGGCACTAGATAGAATATTAGCACAACTTATCACCCCCAAACAAATGGTTAATCAAAGAGAGTCATTCAGACCCTTGAGGGGATGATAAAAGCATGTGTCTTAGATGAGGGTGGAAGTTGGGATGAATATCTACATTTCAAAGAGTTTGCATATGATAGCAGTTATCACGCTAGCATGCGTATGACACTCTATGAAGATCTTTATGACTATGTGAGACGAATTCGCCCAAGAAATGAAAAGGGAATGCTCAAACACTATCGTACTACTCTAACCCTCTGAAGAAGTATGGAAGTAGTTTCTCATTATCCTTTGGGTACCCAAGTACTGCCCTAATCCCCCAGAAATATGGATGTTTCTGTTGAACTTTCTCATAAACCTCAGTACTTTCTCTAAAAGATGAATTACCTTCTTTAAGATCTTCAGTAATATCTTGAAGTGTCATTTTTATCCCTTCAACAATTTTGTATTGTCACTGTGAACTTAAATACCAATAACCAGAGAAGGCTGCTCTACCATTGTGACGATTGGAGATAAAGAAATGAAAAGGGAAGGCTTTCGCACGGCTATCATAGTCTTTCTACAATGGGCGACCTTTTGTTTCTATTTGTGCAGACTCAATATGTTTCTTCAACATGCTACAAAACGAATCAACAATGTATTCAATTTTGATGGTCGCTGTTGTAAATATGTAATTATTAGCATTTTTTTATTAGGCCTATTAATCAAGCCCATTAGTATTAGTTAGAGCTTAGACTATATATTCAGATTAGTGCTTGTAGGCGGAGGGACATGTGAATAAACCAATTATACACCCGAATGAGAGGGATCCTGAGACTATGTAGGTATGGGACTATACAGTTAAGGATGACTTATATGAATTGATTGGTACTACCTATACCAACAAGATGCATCTTCTTTTCGGGAGCCCATCACTTAAGAACTCCACGAAGCGTGTGAGTAAGGACAAAGCACGCTGAAAATACCCGTGTTGGTTTGTGGGGACAGTTGTCAATCCAAAAAGCAGCTAGTGATGTTACAAATGGTATCAGAGCAGCACCTCTCCCAGTACGGTTTGGTTCAGGGACGAACCAAGCGGAAGCTAGTGGGCATGTGACACCCGGGATTGACGAGGACGGGGAGTGGACGCCAGTGCAAGAGAAAGCATGGTCAAGGAGCGGCTCATGGTAAGCTTCTAGGGGAAGGGACACATGAATGAACCGATTACACACCCGAATGAGAGGGATCTTGAGACTATGTAGGTATGAGACTATACAGTTGAGGATGACTTATATGAATTGATTGGTACTACCTATACCAACAAGATGCATCTTCTTTCGGGAGCCCATCAATTAAGAACTCCACAGTTAAGCGTGCTTGACTTGGAGCAATTTTGGGATGGGTGACCTCTTGGGAAGTTTTCCTAGGAAGCGTGTGAATGAGGACAAAGCATGCTGAAAAGACCTGTGTTGGTTTGTGGAGACAGTCGTCAATTCATAAAGCAGCCAGGGATGTTACACTGGTCATAAGTTTTTTCCCCTCTTCGATGGTAGAAAAAAAAGCGCAACTCTGTCAGAATGACACGAATCGATCACAGACCCTTCTTTATTGTCTTAGTAAGCCTTCTAAATATTGTTCTGGCAATGAATGGTAAGAAGTCTTATGCATCTAGTACTATCCCTCGTGATGCATGGGTCATTAACTGTGGTGCCACTGATCACATGACATTCCATTCCAAACATTTTCTTCTTACACCTCCTCTTCGAGTCTTTCTTATATTATTGTAGTTGATGGATCTCATACTCATTTTGTTGATTCTGGAAATATTGAACTTCAATCTTCATTAAAATTGAAAAAATGTGCTTCATGTTCCCAGACTTTCCAATAACTTGATCTCTATTCATAAACTTACTTGAGACCAAAAGTGTGTAGTAACTGAAGTTGACACAGGCAAACACAAGAAGGGGGGGTTGAATTGTGTTTGTTAATATTTTTCGAAAACAACCTTTTCAAGAATAGTTTTCTCACACAAAGATAAAGAGGCAGAATAAAGCACACAGAAAAACAATCTTTTGAAAGAATAACAAATTCAAGTTCAAATCCCCACAGTTAGTATAAACACGTAAAACCAAAGAGATAAGGGATTAGAAGATTCACACAAGTTGTTTTATCCTGGTTCACTCTCTTCCGACCAAGAGCTACGTCCAGTCCCTTATACTTGAAGGATTTCTCCACTATTTTCCAAATAGATTACATCAAGTATTCAACACCTCTCCAGGCTCACAAGTATTTTTTTCTTACCAAGCCTCTTCAGGCTCTACCTCTAATAAAGAGTTTTTGATTTCTTTGATCTTCTAACTCACTATGTGTGAGAATATGAAAGTTTAAGATCAGATGAATATTATAGCAATATTCAAACTATGATATTACAGACTTTTGCTTTTTGAAAGAATAAGAGAATATTTGCTCGCAAGAGATTTCTTGAGATTTCTGTGTATGCGCAAAAGTACTTTCTTCAAAAGCCTTAGTCTTCTATTTATAGGGTCCTTGATCTTCTCTTCAGAATCATCAACGGTTGTTTTTGAATTTTCCGTTTAGTGATAGAATCAACCAAGTAAATATCCGTTGTGACTCAGCTTGCTCGTGGCCTTTGTACTATGTGACAAAATTCTTGCATGTAATGGCACACCTCTGAGCAAATGCAACTTGAAAAACAGTCTTGCCTTCCTTGTACAAGTTCCAGCTATTTCAGCGTAAAAGGTGACAGGGTACACAACGTTTTGCATTGTACTATTCTGCTTTTGCAATTCCTTATTTGTACTATGTCTCTCTCATTGAAACAAGACAATAAAAACCGTTAATAGAAAATGAGAAGGACCACTATAAATATATGAAATGAATATTAATCATATGAAATAAATTCGCTTTGATTGATTTAAATATAAATGCTCAAATTCTTCGTCCAACAAAACAATTGTAAAGGCAAGGTAAGTAAGAAGAGTTTTAAGGCTCCGTCCACTGACGTGGCAACCAAAACTTCGTCTACTTAAAACAACGGTCTTGCCAGTACTTGAGACATTCAAAATCTCCGTCCAGTGACGTGGCAATAGAAAACTAATGTTATTATTGGAGAGTAGCTCACGTCTACATGAAAAGAATTTCTCCGTCTACTAGAAACATTCAAGCGCTCGTCCACTGACGTGGCACTTGAGTTTAAAGGAGATCCTTGATAGAGTGGACTCGACCACTCTGGGAAACTTTCAATACAAAATATATGGACGCGGTTTGCAAAGAAAATAGACTTAACTTTTTAACTTATAAAAACAGAGATCCTTCAAGACTGAAGGCACTTGTTAGATTAAAGCTAACACTTTGCTACACAAATTTAATCCTTATTGTTAACATCAAAACTTAGAGATTATTTAATCCAAATTACTTTGGTTCCAACAATCTCCCCCTTTTTGATGATGACAAAAACTAATTAAATTTATTTTGCAAAGTCTAAGAGAGCTTACAAGGCTCCCCCTAAGACAAAGCAGTCATCAGATTAAAGCAGTTAAGGCATAATAAGCTAAGTCTTATTTGCAATATAATATAGGTTATCAGACCAAGATAGCAGCTTATTAAACATTTGAGATTCAAAGCAGTATCGGAGCATAAATGACTTTAGACAAGATTAGGCATAAACATAAAGTCAAGGCATAGAAGGTATAGTATTAGCAAGATGAATATACACTTATGCATATGCAGACAATTATGTACTTTAAAAAAAATGTGTCTGTATTATAAAATTTAATCTTTCCTTTCTCCCCCTTTTTTGTCATCAGACAAAAAGGTAAAAGGGAGTGGACCATCATTGTCAGCAAAAAAAAAATAAAACAGAGAAGGAAAAAGTTTTTAGGTAGAAGGAGGTGGTGGAGGGGGTTGGGTAGGATTTGGATTTCGATTCCTCTGAAATTCCAAGATCAGAGCCAACATCTGATTCATCATGGCATTTGTAGGGGCCAGAGAATCTTGAACTTGCTTCTGCACCCTTTCTTCAATTTGTTGAGCCATCTATTCAGTCTTTTCTTCAACTATCTTGCCAACCTTATCATCAACAATTTTTCCAATGATGTCTTCAAGATTGGGTGGTAAGGAAAGTTGTCTTGAGCTTGGGTTGGTGGATTAACCATAGCAAGAGCTAATGGTTGAGAAGGAGTCTTAGCAGACTCAGCACCTTGCTTAGAGACACCAACCTCAGCAGACTGCTCAGCTTGTGCAGATGGAGGTTCAACTGAAGTAGGTTGAGAAGACAGTCGTGCATCAAATTCAGGGCCTTCTACAATCAACTCTTCAGCTATATGATCAGAGGATGATGTTGCTGGAGAGGCAGTGGCAGCTTTAACAGATTTCTGAGGGACATCCTTTGCCTAGTGGATAGGAGTAATTTCCTCCACATCCCTGCTGGTAATAGGAAGTGCCCACAGATCTTTGTAGATCATGTGCCTTAGCTTGGACAGTCCACACTTTCCTCTGAACTTGGGAATTTCTTGCTTCTCTTCCTGAGACAAGCCAGAAGAGGAAGCGTCCCTGGTGCAGTGGATGATATGAGACATCCAGAAGTCAGCAGCTATCATGTCTCCAATATTCTTCACATCCTCCATATACAGATAGAAGTCTAGCTGGGAGTGATCAAAGGTTTCCTTAGACAAATCCAGCATGGCAGAATGAGCTTCAGGCATGACTCCCTTATTTCTTCTGAGCCTCATATCTTTGTCCTTGTTGAGGTCTATCATGCCAAGCCTTGGACAGATAGGGTAGGGAGCAATGCCTACACGTGTTTCCTTATTATGCCTGAGCCATGTGATAGGAACCCAACGTGCAGCTCTTTCAACTTGGAAGTAGCTGAACTCCCACTTCAGAATATTATAGATCAACTTATCTGCAAAGGGGTCAGATGCACTTCCATAGATGCTGGGATGCTCGAATTTCAGCCATTTTGTGTTTCCATCCAATATGATTGGATTGTGCTCAGATGATCTTGCTCTCTTCTGAGGTAAAGTAGGCAGTCTGTTCCTTTTAAGATCAGTTTCCCATATAGGAATGATGTGCCTTGCTACTCCATCAGTGTGAGGAATCAAAGGTGGGGTTTTTTGTAGGTTGGGGTAAATTTTTCTTTGGGGGAAACGTTTGAGGGGTAGATGGGTGAGGAGAGGGCCATGTTGGTTGTTCATCTCAGATGGAAAAGGACCTTTAGGAGGCTGAGAGTTTGGGTATTTGGTGGTCCAGGGGTATTCCTCATAGGGTTCATAATCATAGTCAGGATGGGAGTACCACCTTGTTAGAGGAATGGCAGGGTTAATTTCAGGGTCAGGTTGGTGAGTATGAAACAGAATTTTCCAATTTCTCTTGACCTGAGCCCAATTCTCAGACTGATTGGCAAGGATAGTGGATGAGAGTATAATTGGTGGAAAGAGTTTTCTTAGGGGTTTAGGAAAGGGGGCACCTCGGCAAATTCCATCATCCTTTGGATGAAACCAAGGATCAGAGTCAGGAATTATAGGTGGAAAGATGGTTTTGAGTGGTGAAGGTTGGGATATGGTTAATTGATTTAGGCTAATTTGTGGTGAAGATGGAGTTGAAGTTTGGTCAGATTGGTCTTTTTGTGGTGAAGGTTGGGGTGTGGGTAATGTAGGTCTATACACATTATCAAAAAATCCTACTCCCGGAGTAGGGGCACCAACATTCTTAGTATTAACAGGGACTTCAGAAGAGGTGTTTACCTCAGAGGCTGCAAAGATTCTAGCTTTCCTTGCAGGTTGCCTCCTCTTGGTAGGCACAGCAGCATCAGCAGCAGCAGCAGCTGCTTTCCTCTTTAAAGCTGTTCCCAGAGGAACATTTGTCATCTTCATCATCCTCATCTTGAGGCAGTACCAGCTTTCTTGCTATCTTGGGAGCAGGTCGAGGAACAGGTTGAGGAGCCTCAGCCCTAGGCTCATTAATAACAACGCCTCTGGTAGGCCTTTTAGGAATAGGCTTCCTGACAGCCATAGTTTTCCTTTTAGTTCCTCTCTTGAGACCAAGAGTAGCTGCATTGTTGGCCTCAACAGATTCTTCTTTAATCTTCATTTTCTCCTCTTGTTTTGACATCTCAACTTGTTTGTACGTGTCAAGATGCACGCTACTTAGGTTGCTCTTTCCGAAAATGGCAGCTTGCATCCCCTTCGAACGAAGGATTTTTTCTTGTTCTTCTAGAGGCTTTGCACTTATGTAATCGTACAAGCCTTGCTGCTTGAATATTTTTGACAGAAGATAAGAGAAGGTGATGTGAGAGGCGGTTTCCCTGTTTGTAATGGCATCCTTGAAGCGATGAAACAGGATCCATGGCAGGTTTGTTTTTGTCTCATAGATCATGTTGCAGAGACAGAATTTGTGAAGGGCAGAAAGGTTGTCCTTAGACCCTGCCTTATGAAGCACTGTCTTGTTCAGAATCTGATGAAGAATCCTGATATGATCCTTCATTTCAGATGACTTCCACGAGTGAGTCCTTACTGTATCTTCTCGCATCAGTGTAACCGAGATAGTTTCTATACCACCAAGATCTTCTTCCCAGTTTTCTATAATAATCAAACCCTCTTGAGCACAAACGATTGCATCAGAAATGGTCTTCTCAGAAACAGTTATCTTCTTGCCTTGAACAAACCCTACTACCTCAGTGTCAGTAATCTTTGATTTCCTCCAGAAATCCCTTACTAAGTCCGGATAAATCGAGACCTTTTCCAAAAACAAACCATCCCAACCAGCAGTGTTGATGTACTTGCTTACATCCAAGTTGTACTCACTCAGAATTTCAAAATTAAAATGATGTTCCGCTGCAATACTTATGATGTCAGTAGCATAGGCAGGCTCGGGAGTTGAGGTTGAAGCCATTGTTGAGTAAAAGTTAAGATTTGAAGAACAGAGAATTCGAAAACTTTCAGAGAGAAGTTATCAGAGATGAAGAGTAGCGAAAGGTTTTTCAGAGGGAAAGGGGTTTCTTTTAAGGAGTTTCCGAATACCAACAGTTTTCAAGGAAAATTCAAAAAGAAGTAATTGACAAGACAAGTCTTTAGTGAAAAACGGCGTTGGTATATTGGGACCGTAAAAAGTTACGATGGGATTGATGGAAGTAGCTGACTCAGCAAGGAAATAATTAAAACCAAACGTTTTAAGATAAATAAGTTCAGATATAAAAAGATGCAATTTTAAAAAGAAATTGTATGTAAGATCGGGTCCACAAAAGATTGAGGGTGGACGCGTAAAAACATATGTAGTGGACGCGGCACACCAACAGTAGTGGACGCGTAGATTACACGTGCTCTGGACGCCAAAACCAGTGGACGCGCAGATAAAACATGCAATCAATACATATACCAAATTAAACCACATACAACATGTTAAGATGTTTTCTGATAAAAATAAATCTGTCCTCAGCAAGAGGTTTAGTAAAGATATCTGCCCATTGATGATCAGTATCTACAAATTGAACATCAAAAACACCTTTTTGCACATAGTCTCTGATAAAATGATGTTTGATTTCTATATGCTTAGCCCTAGAATGCAGAATTGGATTCTTAGACAGATTAATTGCAGCAGTATTATCACACATTAGTGGAATACTACTTATAAACACATTGTAGTCCTCCAGTTGGTGTTTAATCCAGAGGAGTTATGAGCAGCAGTTTGCAGCTGATATATATTCTGCTTCAGCAGTTGATAGAGCAATGGTACTCTGCCTTTTGCTTGACCATGATACTAGATTAGCTCCAATGAAGTGACATCCCCCACTAGTGCTTTTTCTTTCAATTCTATCTCCAGCATAGTCAGCATCACAAAAGCCAACTAATCTGTAATCTTCATCTTTCTTAAAGCACAGACCAAGATTAGTAGTACCTTTTAAATATCCAAAAATTCTTTTAACTGCTGATAAATGAGATTCTCTAGGATCAGATTGAAATCGAGCACATAAGCAAACACTTAACATTATATCAGGCCTAGAAGCAGTTAGATATAAGAGAGATCCAATCATACCTCTGTATACCTTCTGATCTACCTTTTTCTCTTTGTCATCTTTGTTTAGTATGGACGTGGGATGCATAGGTGTGTTCATAGGTTTGCAATCATCCATCTTAAACTTTTTGAGAAGTTCCTTTGTATACTTAGTTTGATGGATGTACACCTCATCCATAGATTGTTTGACTTGCAGTCCAAGGAAGAATTTGAGTTCTCCCATCATGCTCATTTCGAACTCTTTCTGCTTTAGCTTTGAGAATTCTTTGCACAAAGATTCATTAGTAGCACCAAATATAATATCATCTACATAAATCTGCACTACTATGAAGTTGGATTTAATTGATTTTCTAAACAAGGTTGTATCAACCTTTCCTTTGACAAAGCCATTGTCCATTAGAAAAGAACTTAGCCTATCATACCAAGCTCTTGGGGCTTGTTTTTGGCCGTATAAAGCTTTCTTAAGCTTGTATACATGTTCAGGTTGGGTTTCACTCTCAAAACCCGGAGGTTGCATAACATAAACTTCTTCATTGATAAAACCATTTAAAAAAACACTTTTTACATCCATTTGAAAAAGCATAATATTATGATGTGCAGCAAATGAAAGTAAAATTCTGATTGCTTCCAATCTTGCAACAGGTGCAAAGGTTTCAGTATAATCTATACCTTCTTCTTGAGAGTAACCTTGTGCAACTAATCTTGCTTTATTTCTTATAACCTTACCATTTTCATCAAGCTTGTTTCTGTAAACCCATTTTGTTCCTATAACAGATTTATCCTTAGGTAGGGTTACCAGAGTCCAAACTTCACTCCTCTCAAACTGATTTAGCTCTTCTTGCATTGCTAAAATCCAACCATTGTCCAGCAGAGCCTCGTCTACAGTCTTTGGTTCCAATTCAGAGACCAATGCAGAATCTTCTTGCTCTCTGAAGGTTGATCTGGTTCTTAGCTTATCACTTGGATTTCCTATGATTTGATCCGGTGGATGATAATTCTTGAAATGCCAAGTTCTCTGAACATTGTCTTGTTGAGAGGTGGATGTTTCTGGTTGATGAGAAATGTCTTCAACTTGATCATCAGCTTTAACTTCTGTTGACTCTCCAGAGATGTTTAAGTCAAAATCTGCAAAACTTTCATCTAGCTCTGATAATTTCTTATCAGGCTGTTTGTCATCAAATCTAACATGTATAGATTCTTCTACTATTAAAGTTCTTGAGTTATACACTCTAAATCCTTTTGAGGTTTCAGAAAATCCTAGTAGAATTCCATTGTCTACTTTTGCATCAAACTTACCAAGTTGATCTTTTGTATTTAAAATATAACATTTACATCCAAAAGGATGAAAATAAGATATGTTGGGTTTTCTGCCTTTCCACAATTCATAGGGAGTCTTACTCAGAATAGGTCTAATGTATATTCTGTTCTGAATGTAGCAGGCAGTGTTCACAGCTTCAGCCCAGAAATGCTTAGGGACAGAATTGTCATTGAGCATAGTCCTAGCCATCTCTTGAAGAGATATGTTCTTTCTCTCTACCACACCATTTTGCTGTGGTGTTCTTGGTATTGAGAAGTTGTGTTGAATTCCATGTTCTTGACAAAACTCATTGAATAGCTCATTGACAAATTCTCCCCCATGGTCACTTCTAATTGAAGCTATACACATGCCTTTTTCATTCTGTACACGTTTGCAGAATACAGAAAAGACCTTGAAGGACTCATCCTTGTGAGCAAGGAACATAACCCATGTCCATCTAGTATAGTCATCTACAATGACTAGACCATATTTCTTACCACTGATAGAAGCAGTCCTTGTTGGACCAAAAAGATCAAGGTGTAGCAGTTCTAGTGGTCTCTTGGTACTAACAATATTCTTAGATTCAAAAGAACCTTTGACTTGTTTTCCCTTCTGACATGCATCATAGAGAGCGTCAGATTTGAACTTAAGTTTTGGTAATCCTCTCACGAGGTTATGCTTATTTAGCTTTGAGATTAATATCAAGCTTGCATGACCTAGCCTTTTATGCCAAATCCAACGTTCATCTTCAATGGACACTAAACATGAGACACTTTGATTTGAGAGGTCCTCCAAGTCAATTTTGTATAAGTTGTTTTGCCTCTTAGCAGTGAATAAGATTGATCCATCATTTTTCTTGACATAACACATGTTCTTATTAAAAGAAACATCATATCCACTGTCACATAATTGACTTATGCTCAGTAGATTATGTTTTAAACCATTCACTAAAAGAACATTATCAATGGAAGGAAAAGGATGTTTACCAATTTTACCTATACCAGTGATCTTTCCTTTCTGGTTTCCTCCAAATGTCACCCAACCACCATCCTTATGTCTAAGGTCTTGGAACATATACTTTTCTCCCGTCATGTGACGTGAACATCCACTGTCCAAGTACCAGGATGTTTGTTTCTTTCCTGTTGTTAAGCAGATCTGCAACAGGTATTATCTTGTCCTTAGTACCCAAACTGACTTGGGTCCTTTCATCTTAGTTTTCTTTGAACGAGAATATTTGGCATGCCTGTTATGTATGCATCTAGATGTAGAGTGCCCACTTTTTCCACACACTTTACAAAAAGTGTTGGACGGGCCTGATTTGGTTTTAGCATACCTAGCTGGAGCTTTTGAAGCTCTTTGCTGCGTAGGTGGTTTTGACTTATTGTAAGATGCCTCATGCTTCTTATTGTCATAACCAAGGCCAGATTTATCAAAAGGTGACCTAGAATACCTTAGGATAAGACTAAGCTTATCTGAGCCTCCTACAAATTTTGACAGAGAGTCTGTCAAGTATGTTACATCTTGTTTCAGTTTTGCAACTTCACAAGAATTGTCAGGCTCATATTCAGATTTGTCAGTTAGACTGACATTCTCTGATTTCAGCTTATTATTTTCTTGAACCAAACTTTGTTTTTCCATGCAGACTCTATCATATTCTTTGGTTAGTTTTGCAAACTTTTTTTTAAGACTTTTGTATTCATGAGACAATATGGATGAGTCATGCAGTAATTCATCAAAGGCATTTTTGAGAGTTGAAGGTTCAGAATCTGTTACCTCATCATCATCAGTGTACTCATTTTCTGATGATGTGTCAGCCATGAGGCAAATGTTTGCCCCTTCCTCTGCTTCCTCTTCCTCATCTGATGAGGATAAGTCTAAGTCCTCCCATGTAGCCATTAATCCCTTCTTTTTCTTGAAGAACTTCTTCTTCTCTTTTAGGTCAGGACAGTCAGCTTTGAAATGGCCTGGCTTTTTGCATTCAAAGCACAGAGATGGACCTTTTTCTTTGGAGTCTGATTTCTCCTTAGAAAATTTCTTGTTGAATGGCTTTATCTTGAAATTACTTTTTCTTCTCCACATATGTTGTATCTTTTTGGAGATGAAAGATAATTCATCTTCATCTGATCCTTCATCACTGTCTGAAGGTTCAGCATCATCTGAAGACTCAGCAGCTTTGAGGACTTTTGAAGAGCTTGCTTTCTTTGCCTTTAAAGCAATGGACTTTCCCTTTCTGGAATTGTCTTCTTCATTTAGTTCAAGCTCATGAACTTTTAATGATCCTAGAAGTTCTTCCAGAGAGAGAGTATTCAGATTCTTAGCTTCTTGAATAGCAGTGACCTTTGGTCTCCACTGCTTGGAGAGACTTCTCAGAATCTTTCTGATATGATCTCTATTCTCGTATATTTTTCCCAGAGATCTGAGACTGTTTGTTATTGTTTGAAATCTTCCAAACATCTGATCTATAGACTCATGATCAGTCATCTTGAAGAGTTCATACTGGTGAACCAGCATGCTTATCTTTGACTCCTTCACTTGTGATGAGCCTTCATGAGCAAGAGCCAGTGTATCCCAGATTTCCTTTGCTGTTTTGCAGCTGTGAACCTTATCATGTTCTGATTTGGTAATAGCACACATCAAGTAATGTTTGGCCTTGAGATTTAGTTGATGCTTGGTCTTTTGATCAACACTCCATTCTGCTCTAGCCAACACTGCTTGATTTTCACCTCTTGGCTCAGAATAGCCATTCTCTATCAGTTCCCAGATGTCTAGGTTCTGCGCATCTAGGAAGGCCATCATTCTCTTCTTCCAATAGTCATACTTAGTTCCATCAAAGAGTGGAGGTCTGTTGATAGCTTGTCCTTCTGCATCCATGGTGGTTGGATCGTACTTCCTCAGCACTTGTTAGATGCTTAACCCTTTCGAGGCTGAGCTCTGATACCAACTGAAGTTGACACAGGAAAACACAAGAAGGGGGGTTGAATTGTGTTTGTTAATATTTTTCGAAAACAACCTTTTCAAGAATAGTTTTCTCACACAAAGATAAAGAGGCAGAATAAAGCACACAGAAAAACAATCTTTTGAAAGAATAACAAATTCAAGTTCAAATCCCCACAGTTAGTATAAACACGTAAAACCAAAGAGATAAGGGATTAGAAGATTCACACAAGTTGTTTTATCCTGGTTCACTCTCTTCCAACCAAGAGCTACGTCCAGTCCCTTCTACTTGAAGGATTTCTCCACTGTTTTCCAAATAGATTATAGCAAGTATTCAACACCTCTCCAGGCTCACAAGTATTTTTTTCTTACCAAGCCTCTTCAGGCTCTACCTCTAATAAAGAGTTTTTGATTTCTTTGATCTTCTAACTTACTATGTGTGAGAATATGAAAGTTTAAGATCAGATGAATATTATAGCAATATTCAAACTATGATATTACAGACTTTTGCTTTTTGAAAGAATAAGAGAATATTTGCTCGCAAGAGATTTCTTGAGATTTCTGTGTATGCGCAAAAGTACTTTCTTCAAAAGCCTTAGTCTTCTATTTATAGGGTCCTTGATCTTCTCTTCAGAATCATCAACGGTTGTTTTTGAATTTTCCGTTTAGTGATAGAATCAACCAAGTAAATATCTGTTGTGACTCAGCTTGCTCGTGGCCTTTGTACTATGTGACAAAATTCTTGCATGTAATGGCACACCTCTGAGCAAATGCAACTTGAAAAACAGTCTTGCCTTCCTTGTACAAGTTCCAGCTATTTCAGCGTAAAAGGTGACAGGGTACACAACGTTTTGCATTGTACTATTCTGCTTTTGCAATTCCTTATTTGTACTATGTCTCTCTCATTGAAACAAGACAATAAAAACCGTTAATAGAAAATGAGAAGGACCACTATAAATATATGAAATGAATATTAATCATATGAAATAAATTCGCTTTGATTGATTTAAATATAAATGCTCAAATTCTTCGTCCAACAAAACAATTGTAAAGGCAAGGTAAGTAAGAAGAGTTTTAAGGCTCCGTCCACTGACGTGGCAACCAAAACTTCGTCTACTTAAAACAACGGTCTTGCCAGTACTTGAGACATTCAAAATCTCCGTCCAGTGACGTGGCAATAGAAAACTAATGTTATTATTGGAGAGTAGCTCACGTCTACATGAAAAGAATTTCTCCGTCTACTAGAAACATTCAAGCGCTCGTCCACTGACGTGGCACTTGAGTTTAAAGGAGATCCTTGATAGAGTGGACTCGACCACTCTGGGAAACTTTCAATACAAAATATATGGACGCGGTTTGCAAAGAAAATAGACTTAACTTTTTAACTTATAAAAACAGAGATCCTTCAAGACTGAAGGCACTTGTTAGATTAAAGCTAACACTTTGCTACACAAATTTAATCCTTATTGTTAACATCAAAACTTAGAGATTATTTAATCCAAATTACTTTGGTTCCAACAGTAACCTTTTTCTCTTCTCATTGTGTTTTTCCGGATCTTGCCACCGTGAAAATGATTGGAGTTGCTAAGTTACATAGAGGGTTTGTTGAAAAGTAAACTTGATTTTGTCCCATTTAGTATTTGGGCCTTTCTTGTCTAAGTAAGAGTCCATTTTCTAGAAAAAAGTTCTGGATAATTCTACTCTAGAAATATCTCCTTTATTGAAAAATCTAGAATTTAGTAGTAACTTGGTAATTGTAAGGAAATCTCTAGAGAGTCATTTATTACCATTAGATTAAAAATGTGTTGGTATAATCATATCCATTGGTTAAGGAGGTGCCACTAGTATAAAGGGGTCATAGTCTTGAGTCTATATCAGGCCAAAAAACCAAAGAGTGAGCAATAATACAAGTAGCATCTCTTCTTTCAAAATCATCTAGTTCTCCCATTTTCAAGTCTTCTCTAAATTCTAAAATTTTCCATTCCAATAAATTGGTATCAGAGCTAGGAATCTTTTAGTGAGATTGCAAGTGGTGGTATGGTTCCCTTCCAAGTCCCAACACTCAACAAGAACAACTATGACAATTGGAGCATCAGGATGGAGGATATCCTTGGATCACAAGATGTGTTGGAGATGGTAGAAAAAGGCTACAAGGTACCGGAAAATGAGGCTAGTCTATCTGAAGCTCAAAAGGATAGCTTGAGGGATTCAAGAAAGAGAGACAACAAGGCTCTCTATCTAATTTATCAAGGGTTGGATGATGATGCTTTTGAGAAGATTTTGAGAGCAAAGACTGCTAAGGAAGCATAGGAAAAGCTTCAAGTCTCTTACAATGGAGCAGATCCAGTCAAGAAGGTACGTCTTCAAACATTAAGAGCCAAGTTCGAAACCTTACATATGAAAGAAGGTGAGATCATCTCTGACTACTTTTCTAGAGTCCTAATGGTTACCAATCAACTAAAGAGAAATGGTGAGAAGCTAGATTATGTAAAAAATTATGGAGAAGATTCTTCGATCCTTAGATCCAAAGTTTGAACATATTGTTGCCATTATCGAGGAAACGAAAGACTTAGAAACCATGACTATTGGGCAACTTTTGGGTTCCAGACAAGCTTATGAAGAAAAGGAAAAGAAGAAGGAAGGAATCGTGGAGCAACTATTCAAGATGAAAGTTGATTCGACTAAAGAAGACAACAATAGAATCCAAAACATACAAGGTCGTGGTCGAGGACAAGGACGAGGTCGAGGCCTTGAACATGGAAATGGACGTGGACGAGGTTGGAGTTCTAATGATACCAACAGGAATTTTCAAAGAGGAGGAAGTTCATCCAGAGGCAATAGAAGAGGCAACTCAAGATTAATGTATGACAAAGCACCCGTGAAATGTTACAATTGTCAAAATTTTGGCCATTATACCTCTTAATGTGGAGCTCCTAGTAATTATAAAGTTGAAGAGAAGGCCAACTACGTTGAAGAAAGAAGTGAAGAAGATGCCACCTTGTTGCTAGCTTGCAATGATAATGAAAAAGGTGAAGATAATAGATGGTACCTAGATATTGGTGCAAAAAATCATATGTGCGGAAGAAAAAGTATGTTCGTGGACCTCGATGAATTAGTAAGTGGCAACATGTCTTTTAAAGATGAGTCCAAGATAGCTGTGAAAGGCAAAGGTAACATTCTAATCCGACTAAAGAATGGAAGCCATCAATTCATTTCCAATGTTTATTATGTTCCGAATATGAAGATTAATATCTTGAGCCTTGGGCAACTCCTTGAGAAAGTTTATGACATTCGCTTGAAAGACAATAATATTTCCATATGAGACAATGTGAATCATTTAGTTGCTAAGGTGCCAATGTCAAGAAATAGAATGTTCGTGCTCAACATTCAAAATGATGTTGCCAAGTGTCTCAAGGCTTTCTATAAAGATGCATCTTGGATTTGGAAGCTTGGAGTTATTTTCTAAGAAAGAAATGGTGAGAGGATTACCTCACATTAGCCACCCCAATCAAGTATGCGAAGGGTGTCTACTTGGGAAACAATTCAAGAAAAATCTTCCAAAGGAGTCAAACTCAAGAGCTCAAAAGCCATTGGAACTCATACATACGGATGTGTGTGGTCCAATCAAGTCAAGCTCCCTCGGTAAGAGTAACTACTTTCCGCTCTTCATTGATGATTTTTCAAGAAAAATATGGGTATATTTTTTAAGCAAAAATCGGAGGTCTTCAGAGTATTCAATAAATTTAAGGCTGTAGTGGAGAAACAAAGTGGTCTCGAGATCAAAGCCATGAGATCCGATCGAGGAGGATAATTCACCTCAAAAGAATTTCAAGAATTATGTTAAGCGAATGGAATATGTTGACCATTAACAGTTCCACGATCCCCCGACAGAATGGAATAGCAGAATAATAGAACAATCCTTGACATGGCAAGAAGCATTCTAAAGAGCAAGAGGCTGCCAAAGGAGTTTTCGGCAGAAGCAGTTGCATGTGCAGTTTACATGTCTAACTTATCTCCAACAAGAAGGGTCTAGGGAAAAACATCACAAGAGGCATGTAGTGGAGGAAAGCCTGGAATATCCCATCTGGAGTCTTTGGAAGCATAGCTCATGTGCATGTCCCTGACGAGAAAAGAAGCAAGTTGGATGACAAAAGTGAGAAGTTCATTTTCATTGGTTATGATGCCAACTCCAAAGGATACAAGCTATACAATACAAACACTGGGAAGACAATCATTAGTAGAGACGTCATATTCGATGAATAAGGAGAATGTGATAGGGGACCGCATGATGAAAACTACAATTTCTCCCCCAAATTCTGAAGAAGATAATATGGAGGTACCGAGGATGGAGCAAGTGGGAGAGGAGTCTAATACACCACCAAGTTTGCCAGTTATGAGTACTCAACAGGCGTCATCATCGTCATCACCAATTGGAAGTTCAAGTGAAAGAGTGCCACGCTTCAGGAGTATACAAGAACTCTATGAGGTAACCGAGAATCAAGACAATCTTACTCTCTTTTGTCTCTTTGCTGATTGTGAGCCTATTGACTTCCAAGAAGCTGTTGGAAGAAGGAATTGGAAAGATGCAATGGATGAAGAAATAAAGGCGATTAAGAAGAACAACACATGGGAGCTATCTTAATTTCCAAAAGGGCACAAGGCAATCAATATAAAATGGGTATACATAGCAAAGAAAAATACGAAAGGAGAAGTCGAAAGATACAAGGCAATATTGGTGGCGAAAGGCTATAGTCAGAGAGCCGGCATTGACGATGATGAGGTATTTGCTCCCATTGCTCTACTAGAAACTATTAGACTAATCATTTCTATGACAACTCAAAATAAATGGAGAATACACCAAATGGATGTAAAACCCTCCTTCTTGAATGGAGTTCTTGAAGAAGAAGTCTATATTCAACAACCACAAGACTACGAAGTTCAACGACAAGAAGACAAGGTTTTGAGATTAAAGAAGGCTCTCTACGGGTTAAAGCAAGCACAAACAACGTGGAATATCCGGATTGGCAAGTACTTCCAAGAAAATGGATTCACCAAATGTCCATATGAGCATGCTCTTTACGTCAAAATTAAAGAAGGAGACATTTTAATAGTGTGCTTATATGTGGATGATTTGATCTTCACCAGCAACAACCCAAGACTATTTGAAGAGGTCAAGAAGATGATGGCCAATGAATTTGAGATGACGGATATCATACTAATGACATACTACCTTGGCATCGAAGTAAAGCAAAAGGATGATGGAATCTTCATCTCACAAGAATCATACACAAAAGATATTCTCAAGAAGTTCAACATGGACAACTGCAAGACGATAAGTACATCAATGGATTGCAGAGTCAAATTGTCAAAGCACGAAGATGGAGAAAAAGTAGATCCAACATTTTTCAAGAGCTTGGAAGTTTGCGGTACTTGACATGCACAAGGCCCGACATTCTCTATACGGTTGGAGTTGTGAGTCGATACATGGAGAGTCCAACAACCTCTCACTTGAAGGCTACAAAGAGAATTATTCGTTACCTTAAAGGTACTATAAATGTTGGTTTATACTATTCTGTTTCTAATGATTACAAGCTCGTCGGATATAGTGATAGCGATTGGGGTGGAGATATGGATGGTCGGAAGAGTACAACTAGTTTTGTGTTCTCCATGGGAGACACTGCCTTCACTTGGACATCAAAGAAGCAACCGATTGTTACTCTTTCTACGTGTGAAGTTGAGTATGTAGCTGCTACTTCGTGTATTTGTCATGCAGTTTGACTTCAAAATTTGTTAAAGGATTTGGCTTTGCCACAAGAGGAGCCAACGAAGATAGGCGTGAATAACAAGTCAGCAATAGCTTTGGCCAAGAATCTAGTCTACCTTGATCGAAGTAAACATATTGACACTCACAACCACTACATTAGAGAATGCATCATGAGAAAGGATGTGCAAGTGGAGTATGTAAGAACTCGGGATCAAGTGGGTGATATCTTCACCAAGCCACCAAAGCAAGAAGACTTTATCAAGTTAAGAAACTTGATTGGGATGGCAAAATCAAGTTTAAGGGGGGCTGTTTGTGACACCCCAAATAATTATAACATAACATACCAAACTTAATAAAATAAAATATATTTCAATACTTAATTATCGTATCTGAAAATTCCAATAGTGACTAAAACAATAACAGAGTTGATTATTTACAAAAAATTTTAATAGGACTTAGTGGACCATTTTAACAGACTTCGATCCGGCTCGACCTGACCAAAAGACTTTCCTCATTGGGATCTATCAACCATCCCGGAAATGCTATCAAGAGCCCAATGCCACTATTAAAACCTGGAAATGTCAGAAATCCCAAAAATGAGTAAAACTCAGTGACAATAGTAAATATATTAAAACAGTTTGAACTATGACATTTCTAGCCATACCTGGTGTGGAAGGTATAGAAAATCCTCTCTTCACAACCCAACACATAATCAAGATAAAATAAAACACAGAAAATGGCATTTTCATATGTAAAAGAACAACATCCATACATGAATCACTTCTATGCGTTATTATTCAATCATCTTCCGAAATATATATTATCCTCTATCCTTCACCGTGATGCAATGCAATGCAATGCGTATGAAATGATACTGCCAATCCGGATATCCAGATCTCAATCACAGACCATGTTTCAGGCCAACAGACCATGTTTCAAGTCATCCCCTAATGCCTTAACCTCTCCTCATAGCCTCAACACATATTCTGTCACCTTTTATCTATGAAATGATTAATTCAGGCTAGGCACCTCTAAATTATATATCAGATGCAATGCCAAACAAAGTGATTCAATTATCATCATGCTATAACATATTCTCACAAATAGACATGTCAATCCAAACAAAAACAATCAAGCCAAAACATGTGAACAAACCAATCAAACATAGCATGTAATCACATTAATTCATATAAGCAATCACACCAATTCAAATAATTAACCACACCAATCAGAGAGGTTTGGGGGGAATTCTATGTCACCTTGAATCCTATTAAAAAAGAGATGATACCGAAATCTAGCTCTTTTCTCGATGTCCTAGCTATGTCTTTGTTTCGTTTCCTTGCTATAGTCTCGTCAATAACAGAGTTTGAATTAAATCCTCTCCTTCCTCCTTCTTGTACCGTTTTGGCCAACAAAAAGAAAAAGGCCTCGCATATTAATTCAACAAACAGTCCATTAATTAATGAAATATAGATAATTACTTATTATATAGTTAAGGAAATTTGAAGATTAATCCTTAACAGTGTCAAAAATTAAGATTTAGATGAAATCTGGGGTTAGGGTTTCAGAAATTGATTTGGGGATTTTTGAAACTAGAAGAAACTATGAGTAAAATACACACCCAAGGAAGGAAATGAGCTTGAAGGTATTGTGATGGTGACAAACGGCGGCAGACGTGGAGGCAGTGGGCTTTCGACGGTTTCGTGATGGAGCGCGTTTTTGTGCGGCAAAGGCAAAATACCGCGAGTAGGGACGCGGGTCGAAGCTGGGTCGCGGCTGTCTCCTCCTTCACAAGCGGCGTGGTCGACGGCGGTCGCGGTCCAGCGGTGGTGCAGGGCGACGCGCGGTCTGAGAGAAGGAGGGAAGGAAAGAGTTTCTACTTTAGGTTTTTCAGAATCAGAAGTGAGGGTGAGGGAGAGTCTTCGTGAATTAGAAGAGAGGAGAGGGGTGTGCGTAGTAAAACAGGGGGTGTGACTAGCAAATTAATAAAATCAGCTTTTTGAAATAAATAAAATATTTGTGATATCTTAAAGTTAGGTATTTTCATAAAATAAATTCTACCCTTTATAAATCCCAAAATAATTATATTTTCTTACTAACGTATCTCTTAGCCAAATAATTTAATTTGAAACTAAATTATAAAATATCATTTTATAATTATCAAACACAAACAAATATCACGGTATAAAAAAAATATCGAAAAGTTTAATAATAATTATCCCTCTTATAAAAACTGGGATGGGACACTGTTAAAAAGTAAACTTGATTTTGTCTCATTTAGTATTTGGGCCTTACTTGTCTAAATAAGAGACCATATTCTAGTAAAAGGTACTAGACAATTCTACTCTAGAAATATCTCCTTTATTGAAAAATCTAGAATTTAGTAGTAACTTGGTAATTCTAAGGAAATCTCTAGAGAGCCATTTGTAATCATTAGATTAAAAATGTGTTGGCATAATTTTAGCCATTGGTTCAGGAGGTGCCACTAGTATAATACAAGTAGCCTCTTCTCTCAAAATCATCTAGTTCTCTCATTTTCAAGTCTTCTCCAAATTCTAAAATTTTGCATTCTAACAGGGTTGTACTATATGTCTGATGAAAGAGATGGTTAAAAGGTGTTGTGTAACATCCTATCTTTCGTGAATGAAAATTAGATATCTTAATTAGATGGGAATGAGGGTTATATAAATCAAAACTATTTATGAATCCAAACACATATGTAAGTTTAATACAAAATTCAAGAACTCAAAATTTTCAATAGGCAAGCACATCAAACAAGCACGTCAAAAACCCCTTATTGGAAGCATCTCAATTTAAATCCTTAATTAAATAGTTTATCATTAACAAAATTACAAGATAATTAGTCATAGATATAGATCTTAATCATAGTTAATTATTTATGATCAATCTATTTAAATTCTAATAACTATGGTTAATTATTCCTAATTTTCTTTAGCTACATGGTTCTATCTAGAACCTATTAAAATTGTATTTCAACTTCTAAGCTTTACTAGCCTAATTAGATGACATCTCCTCTTAAAAAATTTGATGCATCAGGCGCCACCTCCAGCTTGAATGAATTTGGTTTCATGATCATAAAACACCACCTCCTGCTTGTATCTTTTTTTCACTTCACGCCAAAGTTAAGCACATTCTATCGTCATCCATGCGCTGTAACACCCTTCTCGGGCTCTACATTGTCCGTAACGTTTTAAGGCCAAAAATAAGGTAATTTTAAATTCGTTGTAATATAATGGGGAAATTTTTCGCTTTCGCAATACATAGATGTAAATATCTGAAATAGGTAATGTGTAATAAAACATATCTTAATGCATTTCAGGTCATAGGTTCAAAAATAGACTTACATAAATAAAAAAAAACCAACCCGATTCGTCAAACAAAACATATACACATTAAGACCCAGCATAAAGATATGGAGACATAGCTCCTAAAAATATAAGGTACTTGGAGACGAAGATCCATAAAAGCTAAAATCACACACATACATCCTACGCTGGCCCAACTATACATAAAAAACAATCTTTTCTCATACATTACGAGAAAGACAAACTAACTGACGAAATCTAGTGGAAACTCTATTTGAGCTCACTACCGACGTCGATGCAAAAGACACTACTAGAGCCACTACAAAGTAACTCTCGTACTAGGCCCTTTCCCCTTCCAAAGGAAAATTCATAGCCTACTAACCATCGACAGTCATGCCGATCAGAAGAAAAGAAAGGTCAGGCACAACAGGAAAACGCAGACACCCTCGTCTTGAACCATCCGAAAGCTGGAAGTGACGTCCTCTAGAGATTTCCCCATGTCGTCCTCACGCTCGAATCTCAACACCTCTGGTGGGTCAGCTGAGCGACATCTCGACATCCCATCCTTCTTAAAAGAACATAAAAGGCGCATAGCCAAACCAGACACAGCAATATAAAACAAAGGATGTGAGATTCCCAACATCACACAGCATATGGCAGATATGAAAACAACACGACACAACATGGCACATATGCATATCCATACTCTTACTAACATATCTCATGTTATCATCAAAAGCATACAACATCAAAGGATTACAGGACACAACTTATACACAAACATGACCCAGTGAAACTGTATAGTCCCATACCTACACAGCCTCACAAGAACTGAGAGATGACTAATTGAAACTGCATAGTCCCATACCTACACAACCTCAAGGAAGATCTGACTCTACTCCAGAGTTAAGAGAATGTTCGGAAGGAGTGGTTAGAATACATGTTTCACAACTGCCAACATTAGCCATACTTGTGCATCAATAATAATAACCCCATTGATTGTGAAATGCCATCAATAACCAGGGTTTTACAGCAGCAAGTAGAAGATGTCGGTGTTTTGCACATGACTCCACGACCCATCACCCTGGATGGCCATCCGTGGTCATCCCAACCCCGACATTCCCAAGATCATTAAAGACTCGTCACCCTACAATCCACATGCGCACAGAACATGTAGGACCACTTCCTAGGCACAAAGGCCTTACTGACAATATTCTTTGGATCAAGCCGATCGTGGCATGTGCGTTTGTATTTATCCGTCGGATAAATTTTGGGATTCCTTTGACAGGATCAATAGCCATTCTAGAGGCAAGATAGTACCAACTCGTTAATCCTTGCACAAGTTTAGGATCCCCTCATTGGTCTATCATGTTTCAACGCTTAAGTGCATTATGGAGATTGGTCATTCCCCAATCCATTATATTTCTTTTGGTTCTTTCCAAACGAGATTACTTACTCAGCAAGTAATCTTAGAATACTCTTGGTTATTAAGTATTATGGATGATGATAAAATCATCTAGGGTATGAAGACATAGTCTTGCTCCACTATATCTCATACTTTAAACATTACATTTCTTTTAATCGCTAAGTCCTACTCCTCGACTTAGATTTTGGAATACACGTTTAATTTAGTTTTAAAATCCTTTTGATGGTAAATCCAAATGTTTGAATCCTTTCTTTTGTAAACACATCTCCTTAAATACCTCGGTCTTATGGCCTTTAGTACCTCAGCATTAAGGGTTTGAAATCAAAATAAAAGAAGAGTTCTAAAGGCTTAACTTCCTTTTTCATCACCCTTAAAACTCCAAATGATAGAACTCTTATGGCCCAACAAATGTCAACCAATTGAATGTCACGTGGAAACTTTATAAAAGTCCATCCTTTAAGTGAATTCATTCAAAGCCTAAATCATGGTTCCATCTTTCGTTCATTTGGGTTTCGAAATCCGTTTTGAAAAACCTTTAGAGTCATCACATAAAGTTAATATGTAAAGTTCATTATAAGGACTGGTCTTATCAAAATCATTTTGATTTAACTGATTTATGACTTAAACGAAGTCATTTAATTAGTGGGCTAAGTATAGAAAATGTTTCTCGTTCAAATTATAACTCAAACCCGAATTAAAATAGACATCTTTTTTGGTTGGTTTTGTTTTATAAAAGTTTATGCGATTCGATTTCCAAATACGATTTCAACTTAACAATTACCTTGATTGAAAATCAAAACATTCTAAGTGAGGATTCTAAAGAAATCGTACCTATGCCTCACTTAGTATTTTAATTAAATCATTACTTGTAGTAATTGCATAATTTCATAGCTCAAGAACTTAATCTTTTCCTTTCTTCATGTCATTGTTCATATTCCCACTTAAGTGTTGTGAAATTCACTTAAAACTCAGGGATTGGAGTTAAACTCCAATTTGTTCCATATTTGGCCGAAACTTGACCACGATTCACGAGAAGATTCCACTTCTCCAAAAACACTCATAGCCATAACCATACATCAACATAACATATAACTACTCAAAAAGTCATGCTATAACCATATTGACAATTTAAACCAATTAATCAAACCAAGGCATATAACTAATCAATCAAACATAACATGTTCATGAGCATAGAATCATATCAATTCCAAAGTACTAATCACACCACAACCAATATTACAATCATGTCCTCATAGAGGACCAAACCAAACAAAATGGATAACCCTAGGTTTAGGGTCTCCAACCACAAACAAATATAAGTCATCTTCACACCCACCAATATGGTGTGAGGTGGTTCACTACATCCCCCCCCCCCCCCCCAACCCTCTTATAGCTCCCTTAAGCAAGTTGCTCTTCTTTGCTTCACAAAGCCACAAAGCCAACTCCAACACCAACCTTCATCAACAACAACTTAAACTAGTTAAAACAAGCAAAAACTCAAAGGTATGCTTAGGGTAGCTTTTGGCCAAGAAAAGATAAAAGGGCTAGGATGATTTGTTTTCAAAACCATTTGGTAAACATGTATAGATATGTATTTCTATCATAGAAAAACTATCGAAAGTCAAAAAACAACATGATACAAATTCCTATGAATTAATACATGATTTTTCGAA